>CM057337.1:666269187-668769187 GCA_030015575.1 Agapanthus africanus
CCGTGGCTGATGACACTGCTACTGGCGCCCTATTAGCCCTTGATTGAGCCCTAGTACGCAGTGGCATACCAGCTGTGGGAGTTAAATCCACTTCCGTCGCCTCCAGAATAAGCACGACACTGGTATCCCTCAAGGGAGGGCGAACCGTTGCGCGCGGTTGCAGCGGAACTCTCGTGGCTTAGATCGGAGTAGGAGCCCTATATCCGAGGAGCACCCTCCTCTCCTCGGCAATAATTGGACTGACTTGGTGGAGGTACCAGCCCGTGAGTGACCCCACACATCGAGGAATATGATCAGCTTCAGGAATCATGAAGCGGGAACCAGTGTTCAGCCGCATGAAGTGATGAGCGGCGTCACGAATAACCTCTGGCGATGGGCTAGGCGCCACTGTAAATGCCTCAAAGGGGACGCCCTGGTCATATCCGAGTTGCCGAGCAAAGCGGTGTAGGTTGTACCGCAAAAAAAGGGCCGCACCGTTCTAACGAAATACCAGATAACCTGGTCTGATAGAGTATAGGTGCATGGCTTCCCTGGGCTTCAGAGAAGGGACCCCCTCTTTCGACAGGTCGCAGAGCTGTTGGACCGGTCCTGAGGGAGCAGAGAGAACTCGGTCGTTGAATACCATCCCGCTTGTAGTGGCATAGGGATTGACCAGCACGCGAATAGCCCCAGACTGAGTCGGGTCAGGAGCAGAAGCGCCCACCAGCAGCATGAGTCGCGGAAAAGTGTAAGCGTCATAAAAGCTGGGTCTTTGGTGCGTAGCAAATACCCCCAGCACGTGCATCTCAATCCGGGACGTAAAGTAATGAAGAGAGAAATTTACCACATCTACGCCTAGAGTTGAGGTGTCGGCCGTGGCGCTTAACCCATGATATAGATGCACTAGCCCTGCAATGCCCACAGCTAGTCGCGTCCCCTCAGCAATGCGATGAGCAGGGTAAATAACTGAGGCTCTCATGAAACGACGATGTATGGGAATGGCGAACCAACTGAGCCAAACACTGATGAAGACCACAAAGAAAGTCTCCTCATCCATACCAGGAGCTGCAATCGACTCGAAAGATACGGTCGACATGATGGGAATGTAGAACTGCGACAAGTCCTCTTCTTTAGCAGGCCGCTTATTTAAACCAAACCCAAAGGGGCCGTTGATGTTTGCGAACTTTGGAGCCGTCTTTAATAGAACGTCTTCGCGAAGGAAGCAAGCGATAAAGCTTTTGAAAGTGACGCCTTGCTCCTCTGACTCTGCGAATAACTTCTTAAATATGCTCAAAGCCTTGATTAAACTTGAGCGCTTGGGGCGGACGACATTCTCTGTCGACAGGCCGTCAAGCATAGCAGGCTCAGTTTCAAAGACATATTCATCGGGAGGCAGCAGTTCTTCATAGAGAGTCCCCCTCACCGGCAACCCTGATATCTCGCGAAACTCCTCCAGAGAAATTGAAACTTCACGGTCCCCTAGAAAGAAGGTGTTGGTGGGAAGATTCCATTAGTTTAAGAAGGCCTTAACCCACCAGATATGGGGAGACTGATAGTGGAAAAGAGACACGTATATTGCAAATCTTTTCTTTTGTTGCAAAGAACAACTCAGGCAGAAAAATCTCAAGAGATCTTCTGTTAAAGAACTAAGTTCTTTAGGGGAATTAAATTCCTTTTGAGCAGGGGAATTAAATTCCCAGAAATATTTTTCAGAGCCAAAGCTCTTTGGAATGGAATTAAATTCCAGAGAAAAAGATAAGCATCGCTATCGATCTCTGAGATCAAAGGAGCCTTAACAAAAGGGATTTATGATTTAAAGATTGAGCGGTTTTCTTTTTAAAGAACTTGAAAAAAATGGGTTCTTGTTAAAGGGAAAAACCCTTGGTATGGATTTAAAATCCAACAAAGATTTCTACAAAAAGTTCTTCAGCCGTTCAAGATTATTACCTGAAAAAAGGGAATCTTTTGTTAACAGAGTTAAACTCTGGAAATTTTCAGAGAACTAAGCTCTGGGAAAGAGAATTAAATTCTCAGAGGAAAAAGCAAGCAAGGAAGAAGATGGACAAAGTGGAGGCGCTTTTGAAGGGACGCTGGCATTTATAGGATGTGATGGGAAACAGTTCATCTCCCCTATTCCCTAGACAGATCCAACGGTCACAAAGCTAACAGCGTTGCACTCACGTGCAGACGCATGAGAACAACGCTGTGTGGGCATTTGTTCCCTGATAAAATATCAGGAAATACCTCAATGAGGGATCACGTGTTCACACGTGACCAAGGGTCACGTGTTGACACGTGATAATTTCCTGTGATCTCTACTTTATAGAATTAAATTCTAATCAAACAAAAATGTAACAAAACAGCTAAGAAAAGACCCCAATGGGGCATCACGTGCTCACACATGACCAAGGGTCACGTGCTGACACGTGATGGTCCCTTAGCTCTGTTAAAAGGCAGAATTAAATTCTGAATAAAAGAGGGTCACGTGCCAACACGTGATGGTCCCTTAGCTCTGTTAAAAGGCAGAATTAAATTCTGAATAAAAGAGGGTCACGTGCCAACACGTGACAGGTCCCTTAGCTCTTTAACTGATAGAATTAAATTCTATTTTAATGATCAAACATTGGGATCACGTGCCAACACGTGATGGGCTTTAAAAGCCTTCTGAATTAATAGAATTAAATTCTAATTAAGGGAAATCAAAGACCCTAACTGGGAAAGTGTTTCTTTAAATCTTTCCAAACAAAAAAAAAGGATTATGCTCTGTAAAGTGGAGCACCGTTGGATTAAAAATCCAATGGTGATTAAAAATTACCATTTTATGGAAATATTTTATACAAGGAAAGATTTCCCTAAAATTCACCAAGAATAACAAACAGAATATCTTCTGCATTAAAAATCCAATGGTGAATAAAATTCACTAAGATCATATTAGTTACAAAAACAAACAAAATCTTTCAATGAAAAATTCACTAAACAAATTGATTCTTTTCCTTCTCCTATAAATAGGAGCCAAGAAGAGGAGAAAAAAAGGAATTTTTTGAATCTTGGAATTTTCTAAAGAAAAAACAATAGCAGAGAGAAAAGAAAGGAGAATTTAATTCTCAAGAAAAGAAACCCTGGGTGAGAAAGGGGAAAGAGATCAAAGCTCCATAAAACAAAAAGAGAATTTAATTCTCAGTCTAAGAGTTTAACTCTTCTGCAAAAGAACTTAGTTCTTCCTCTGGTTGAAGATCTGCAGAAGCAGATCTACCCACAAGTTGAGAATTTAATTCTCATCGGGAAGATTCTGCTATGCAGATCCAAAACTTAAAGGGAGAATTGAGTTTAGAGAATTTAATTCTCCCAAATTCATAGGAATTTAATTCTTCCAAATAAAACTAGGGTTTAACCCTATATGAGAATTTAATTCTCCCAATTTCATAGGAATTTAATTCCTCCAAAATAAAATTAGGGTTCAACCCTGCATGAGAATTCAATTCTCCCCAAATTCATAGGAATTTAATTCCTCTAAGACAGAACTAGGGTTTAACCCTATATGAGAATTTAATTCTTCCACATACATAGGAATTTAATTCCTATGTAACATAATTAGGGTTTAACCCTACAGAGAATTTAATTCTTAAAACAAGAGACTTAAAGCTCTCTATGCACATAAAGAACTTGATCACGTGGTAACACGTGACCCCCATTCTCAATGAGCAGAGAAGAAAAAACAGAACTTGGTCACGTGGTGACTCGTGACCCAATGGTCAGAAAAGAAAGAATAAAACTAGGTCACGTGCCCCCACGTGGCCCCTAAACAGACTCCCCAAAATGAGAAGAGAAAAACTTGGAGGCAATGCCTCACGTGTTCCCACGTGACTCTCAAAATAAAGGGAACAAAGCCAAAGGCAGAATCGATTTTGGACGCCCTCATGTGTCCTCACATGACCCCTAATAAACTCACTAATGAATCAATGCATGAGTACCTATCACGTGCCCACACGTGATGGCCATGAAAACTAAAAGTGTTTAACACTCATTTGCAGATTTGAGAATAAAACAAAAGAAGACTGGTCCCCACCTTCAGAGGCCTCACATGGCCCCACGTGACCAATCCTATTTTAGTGTTTAACACTATTTTTGAAGCGTTTTGTTCTTAGTGTTTAACACTATTTTCAGCGCATCACGTGGGAACACATGACCATAAAATATATGTTAGTGTTTAACACTATATTCAAATCAACCCTAGCCTAAATTGGCTAAGTCCTTCTGAGGCAAGACTTCTCTTTTTATTGAGTCTCAAGTACATCCCTGCCTTCCAAAATTGATCATTCTATATGGCATATGAGTGCCCAGCACTCAACAAAGATAAAATGTTGTCAGAACCCCTGTTTAGCAGTGCTAAATAATATGGGGTTAAACCCAGACAAATGTTAAAGGACCAACAAGAGGCCAATATTTTAAACTTAATTGGACTTAGCCAAATTGGCCATAAGTCCTCAATTCAGATTTAACTGAGCCAATGTGCTCATAATCTAATTAATTGATCTTAGTTCCAAAGTTGTACTATAGATCTCCCAATCAACTTTGGTTCAAGGGTACATCTCTTCACTCCTTTGATATTTGTCGTTGTAATCCTTCAACGTCTTCAGAGAGGTGATGGGTCCCAACAATTACACATTTCATGGACTATGATGTCCTTAACCTTGACTGTGAGGTCTTTAAACTCACGGACTATGATGTCCTTTACCTTGACTGTGAGGTCTTTAAACTCACGGACTATGATGTCCTTAACCTTGACTGTGAAGTCTTTACACTCACGGACTATGATGTCCTTAACCTTGACTGTGATGTCTCTAAACTCACGGACTCTGATGTCCTTAACCTTGGACCGAGATGTCCTTAAACTAACAATGGACCGTAATGTCCTTAAACTAATCGACCGCAATGTCCCTAAACTAAACAATAGAGTCCAAATGCTCTTTTGTTGGATCTAAATGATCCCATTAAGTTGATCTTAGTCTAAAATTAGACTAACGTATGCTTAACTTATAGGGTTCCTAGGCACGCTAATGAGGTCTCACAAGGTATCAACCATGCCAATTTCAAATGATTTTAAAATGGAGTGCTTTTGAGAAACCCTAATACGGATCGTTAACTAGATTCTAGGCGAAACAAAAACAAGTAAACGACTTTACTCTAAGTGAACGGATATACAACCTTTGTAGATCCGGTCCTCCACCTCCATAGCTCCGCAATGAAGTCTCCTCGCTGTCCAAATGGAAAACCCGGGCTCTAACGTCGGCTTCATCGGAGAAATGGGCGGGCAAGGTCGTCGGCTTCGTGCCGAAGATGATCTACGTCGAAGCATCACAAGATCAAGCTCCCACTTCACCAAGTCATGAAACTTGTGAATAAAACACCCTATACTACTTGGCAAGAGGTAGAGGATGTAGAAATAGGAGGTGGGTTCACTTTAGAATTGGATTTCTCACTCATTTTCTCAACTTGCCATTGATGTAGCAAGCTTTCTTCATGTGATGAAGAAGAAGAAGAAGAAAGAATGAATATGATATGTTAATCTTATGATAAGTTAATTAGAATAGAAAAGAAAAAGAATACTTATCATAACATTAACTATAGTTAGGTGTAGAGAATTGACTAAGGTTAAAAGAATGGTTAGGGTTAAGCTTGAAGAAAAAATGGTTATATGGTCAAAGCTTCATCAAGCTTCATGAAAGAAAGAAAGAAAGAATGAAACCATTTTGTTTTCTTTTGTCATTTCATTTTAATCCAAAATAAAAAGATAAATGAATGGACAAATAAATAGAAACCTTAACCATTTACTTAACCTAGGTTTAATTCTTTACACAAACCAATTTTGCATGCATCATCAAACATGATACAATCAAGTGCACAAAAATATATCGCATATACAATGCGCACATCCGAGTGAGAAAATCCATCTTAAGTGAACCGATACTAGTTAATGCAAAGTGATATATCAAATATATAATTATACATTAAATCATTAAATCAACACTTGATTTAATGATCCGGTCATATCGCATATAACCGACTAGTATCCTATGTATCGGCTTATCGAATTAATCCTTGATTCGATAACTAGGTTATATCGCATATAACCATTCGATACATTCATCGCGAGAATAGAATACGGTATCACATACACGCATTATTCTCGGTCCCGCACATATCTCATATGCGCTCCTATTTCGTTTCGCTTGAGCCAGGAAACCTCTGTGTAGGACTCTAAAGACTCGTCAATACGCCGGCAGCAGATGATGATCATATCAAGCACCCACAAGCCGCAAGCGGTCTGCTAAACGTAACGGCCACCCGGGTATTGAGCGATCAGAAGATCGACGAGCAAGCCCGCTCACACTCCTGTGAATCCAACCAGTAACACTTACCGTACAGTCCGGTCTGATCGTCTGATCTGTCGCATATCTCGCCTAGGGGTGGTAAACGTCAGACCCCAATAGCTCGATAAGTCGTGTCGATATGAGGTCTATAACAATTCGAGAAACTACTGGTAACACTTACCAGTAAATCTCAGCAACCCTGGCCAGGGATTTCCGGTTATAGCCAATCGAACACAGTGCAACATCAACTCCCTATACCGGGAGAGACGAATCCCCTCCTATCGCTCATTGCCTCCATGTGACTCGGGACTGTACCCAAAAACCACCGTTTTGCACGCCCTCTTGGACGTGGTAAGGTGGAAATCAAAGCACAGTGGGAACCACACAAGACTCTATGACGATCTCGGGTCAACAGACTACTCTGTACCAGTGTCACCAGAGAACTGCCATCTGACGTAAGGTATAATACCATCTGGGAGTTCTCGGCGAGTCCGTCGAGTGTACCCAGTCTCCACTGAGCACCCGTATATCATCTCTGATGTCAAACACCAATGGATATGGGATCATCCATCGCCCATCTGTATGGGTCGAGAAGGTATACGCTAGTCTACTCTGGTATATCGATGCCCCGTCTCGATACACCCACGACTAGGGACCTTGAAGGATGTACTTATGGACTACCATGTCCCCACTAGTATGATCCGCATCATAGTCCAGGTAGTCAAGTACACATCCTAAGGGCTTTACCAACATGTAACAGAGAGACAATCAGTGTACATGTTAAGGTAAAGATCAACCAGGTAGCATACTATCATGTCGAGCAAGAAAGTCCTCCCTATATATGTCCAAGCATCCACTACAATATACATCCTGTGTATAGTAATGGCCTCTAGGGCATACATATAACTAACATAACTAACGTTTAAGTTGATCTTAGTCTCAAAGAGTCTAACGTATCCTTAAACCCAACCCCCAAACCCAAATCTAAGAAGATATGGATTTGTACTAATCCATGCCCTACGGGCGACGACATAAATTAATCTCCGGATACAATCCACGAGCAACCAAAAAAAAACAAATACACACGACACGAAGTAACCATCTGGAGAAGGAGAAAGTTGTTACCGTGATGCGGTAGCGTAATTAACTGTAGGGGTTTGCACCTGCAGGGAAGAACGTCCCCACAATCAAAAACCCCTCAAATGAGGGGGAATCTGACGAAGTCTGCTACATCGGACGCATCCGTTTAAACCTTCGATATACGGTGCCATAAATCAACTTGGCATCTTCAGAGAGGTGGACGGATAGCACTAATTAGCATCTGCCCCGAAATTCAGGCAAGACGTTTATCGCGTCTCTCCGCGTTTTCGGTGGGGAACAGGGATCAACCATCGCCCCCATACAGGGTCAAGAAACATACACACTAGTCAACTCTGGAATATCGATGCCCTGTCGACTAGGAACAATTAAAGGATGTTCTTATGGACTACCCAGGTCCCAGTAGTATGATCCACATCATAGTCCTGGTAGTCAAGCCAATACCCTAAAGGCTTTATCAACATGTATCTGAGAGACAGTATAATAATACTAAGTATACATGTTAAGATAAAGAATAACCAGATAACATACTATCATATCTAGCAAGAAAGTCCTCTATATATATGTCCAAGCATCCACTACAATATACATCAATGTACAATAATGGCCTCTAGGGCATACATATCCCTAACACCCTGCATACATCGTGTACCCCGTACAATTCGTATACTTTGTAAACTTGTACTCCATGCCTAAAATGGTCAAACAAAAATATAGACATCTATCCCAGATCATAAAGAAAGAAAGCAACACACAATCAATCTCAAAATATATATCTATAAAAAATCGCCATCCATAATTATAATATCAAACATAAGAGTAAGATCTATCAAGCTATCTAAAATGCAATACGTCACCCAGGACGAAGCCCAAACACACATAGCATTATTCGGCTATTTCCTTCGTCATCGGATCCCCGATCGTTTGACCTGAAGGAAGACCTTATAGTATAGAGCACCTTCTCATGCTATTTACTGCTTGATGAAGTGTCGTTAGATCTGTAAGTATTTAAACTTCCTATATATATGGGTTTGTTTGAGTATCATATCGTTGACCTGATGTCACGATAAAGAGAAACTCTGCTTCCCTTGGATGCGGAATCACGCGCAGACTCCCGAGGAATCACTTTAGCCTAGCAGCCTTATTGGCGCTACTGAGGTAGCTATATATTCCACCTCCATAGTGAAAAAAGCTACATAACCTGCTTCTTCCTACTTTGAGTGATGGCCCTGCCATTATGCAAGAAAGTACGTACGGATGCGGATGTACACATACCCAAATTGCCGACCTAGTCGACATTTGTATGTCCACATAACTACAAACCCGATTCCTTATAGCACAGAGTATAGTGGGTCATCGCATATAAATACATGAAAATCCTCATCAGTTCATCCCAACAAGCATACCCTAATATTATGTCTAATCGGCAATGGTTATATGTCTGGTTAAGTACACACCATACATACATTTGACTACTGACTATACAAAATGGAACCCACAAAATCTGTCTCTCTTCGCCAAGAGTTTTATATCAAAAATCAAGGCTAAAAATATGTCCATTAGTGACTGGAGTAATAAATTAGAGTGATTGTGTGGGCAGAACCGTTTTAAGACATACATCATGTGAGTTTTCGAAGAGAAACATAGGATACTCTTGAAACGACTCTTCATGGATCTAATTCCCAAGCACAAACTCAACATTTCATGTGTCGTCTATAGCGAGAACAATCACTCCAAGTGGTATTCATTGTCTCCAAGTCACTTTTGATCATCACAATATCATTCACAACAAGATCTCTAAACTTATAGTTGTCGCATTCAATCATCATTAGTCCATATCCAATATAGATTGATAATATCGAACCAACAACTGCTTGGATAACTGTTTCAAGCTATAAATGAACTCTCTGAGTTGACTCGAGTTCGCTTAGCTTTGAAACCCGTAGGTAGATCTCCCAGATCTTCTTATCCAATCTCCATCAACAATACGATCTAAGTCCCCAGGACTAGTTCAAGATCTTTTTGTGTAACGATTTGTTAGGCAATGTGAAATAGATGTAATCATCACCCCGGATGAAAAGTGTCTATTCATTGTCCACCTACGCTAAGTGAATCTCTTCGCCAACAAGTATGCCTTGTATCTCTCTACAGGATCGTCCTCCCTTCACAAGAACTCGAAAAACCCGGTTTTTATCAACAATTTCGCGTCCGGTAGGATAATCGATCAAATCCCAAACTTGATATTTTACCATTGACTTTTGCATCTCTTCCATTGTCGCTATTCACTTCTTCACAGTAGGTCCAGAAATAATGTCCACAAATGACTTAGGTTTCGCAACCAATATGGAGTTACCATAGACGTCTCCCCTTTGATATCGAAATATTGTGGGAGTGTCAATCTACAACACTATTTACAAGTCTCTTGAGAATCCGTGATTGGCTCCGATCCATCAATAGAAATATCGCTCCCATTGTCGCCAGCCGCTGAAGGAACTAATTCCTTATGCACCGCCGACCAACTAGGAGACTCCTCAATCTCGTAGAATCCCAAATCTTGACATATTTCTGCTTTTTGCGTAAATTCCCCCTCAAGAAAATCATTCATTGTTTTTCCTTGAGAAAATCAACGTCGCACGACTAAATGTCAGTCATAGTCCTATCACAAATTCATGGACACAAGTGACCTCCCAGGTCACCCGTTCGTCTACTACTCATAGGGGGTTTGACTGTACTGACCATGAAAACACATGATTAAGAACATAAACCGCTGTCAATAGCGCATCTCCCAAACAATATGTAAGATTGGTTCTTGCTATCATGTTCTTTATCTTATCTAGCGGTTTCTTAATTCTCCTCTCTACAGCGTCATTTTTTTGCAGAGTTTATAGTATCATCAGTTGTTTGACGACTCATTTTCCTTCATTCTGTTTCCCGAACTATTAAAATAAATACTCATGGCATGCCTACAGTTCCCAGAACTACTCCGAAAGAAACACGCACAATCCTGTTTGCATGAGTTGGCTCTACCTTTTCTGATACAACACTTGATACAAATCAACGCTTCAGTTTCGTGTGAGATCGGTAGCTTATTGAGTAATTATTAATGAAGAAGTTGAATTAGGAAACTCTACTACGTATCTTCATGTTTATTGGTCCATATTTATCGGAGTGAATTATCTACAATGGATATCTAAATGGTTTTCTTTTGATAGTTTTGCCTCCAAGGCAACTCTCACAAGTAGATGGTTTGATTTTAGCTCAAATGCCAACTTATCCACCCCAGGTAGTTACTGTAAGTGCACGGCGGCGCCCCGGCCGTCAATCCGACGGCCAAATGCGGAAGCGGTAATAAACTTTAATTTTGCGGACTTTGCAAACCGGCACCACCGCGCACTAAACCCCGGATCGGGCCATTAAACTAGTTCTAGCTAACTACAAGATGGGAAGAGATATACCGACTGATCCGAGTCCTCCGGTCTTCATCTCCACTCCGATCTCCTCGCGGAAACTCCGGTCGTCGCCTCCTCGCCGGAAGGGCACCACATCGCCTGTAGCTTTTACGGGCTCCCACCTCAATACCGAGGCAACTCGGGCGCGAAGTAGGCTACCCGACGCGTCCAAGATATGCTGTAGGAAGTGTAGTGTAGAATGCATGTCTCACTTTGGGGTTAGTTGCCTTTGGATGGAGGAATGAAGATTGAGCTTTGGAGGGAAAAGAAGCTATCAATTTTGCATGCAAAAATGATATGAACAAATATATCTCCTCACAAAAGGAACCACTCTCTCTCCCACAAAAATTTGGCCGGCCTCCTTCATATGGAAATGGTGGAGCAAAGAAAAAATTAGCATGAAGGAAGGTTATTGTAGGATAAAGGAAGAGGTGACAATAAACAAACATGATCATTACAAAACCATACCTCCACAACAATAACCCATCCTCATTCAATCAAATCTCATTAATGCACAACATGGATGATAAAGTAAAGATGCTTATCATATCAAAACTTATGCAATAAACCCCCTCCACAAAAGTTATTTGCACAATTGCAAATAACCCCCTCCATCGGAAAAGTCCGGCCGGGAAAGAACAAACGAAAACCGGCCGGAACGGAATGCAAACTGGCAACTCCAGAAAACTGGTCCCGTAATAAATTACAGGAAAACCCCGATACTGTGCATACACACCCGCATCTGTATTCCGTCCGGATACAAATGCAAAGAGACAAAATCTACACTGTACTAAACTAGGATCCGGCTTAAACCAAAGCCGGCTAGTAATGTTCGTCCGATCCTGATCCGTGCAATACCGCACGTATCTGATCGAACCCTGCCATATATCTATACGACCACTAGTACAAACCGTCCGATCCTGATGCGTGCAATACCGCACGTATCTGATCGGACCCTGCCATATCTCCATACGGCCTCTACAGCGTTTCGCCCGAAAGCTTGAGTAACTGAAAGTGTGGTGGACTCTAAAGACTCGTCAATACTATGGCTGTGGATTTAACCACTAGCACGTCAGAGGTATAAGCCAATACGTAACGGGCCACCAGCTATTGACTAAAAGGGACGTCGATGAGTGAACTCATCCTGACACCCTACTGAGCCTGTCAGTGACAATATCCGTACAGTCCGGTCCGTTCGTCTATGAGCATCGCATGTCGGGCCTAGGGGGTTGGTAAAAGTCAGACCCCCAAAAGCGGTACAAGTCGTGTCGGAGTGTAGCCCAGAACACCCTGAGATACTACTGGAATACCTACCAGTAAATCTCCTGCCTTGGCCAAGGACTTCGTGTAATGGCTCTCCTAGACACAGCGCGACCTCACCCCCAATACCGGGAGAGACGAAACCCCCGAAGATCCGCTCACTGCCTCCATGTGGCTCGGGACTGTACCCAACTAAAACCTGTTTGCACGACTCCTTTGAGCCGTGGTAGGGTAGTAATCAAAGTACAGTGGGAACTCACACGAGACAAATGACGATCCCCAGGTCGATGAACTAACCTGTACACATGTCACCTGGGAACTGCTATCTGACGTCAGGTATAAGACCAACTAGCATGTTCCCGGCGAGTCCTGTCCGGTGTACTCATAACCCAATGAGCACCTGTATACATCTTAGGTGAACCAACTGACACCAGTGGCCTGTGAGACCGGCCACCGCCCCTCGTCGGGGTCTCGACTGTATACACTAGTCTACTCTGGAGAATCGATGCCCTGTCTCGAAACTCCCACGACTAGGGACCTTTTAAGGATGTGCTTATAGACTCCAGCTCTCACTTATATGATCGCCCTCATACTGCTGGCAGTCAAGCAAGAATCCTAGGGGCTCTATCAACGTGCAATAGTGACCTGTCAGGTCACCTAAAGCAGTACACGATGATAAAGATAAACCAGATAGCATACTATCATCTCGAGTAAGACTGTCGTACCGGGATAGGTCCTCCCTCAATCATTGCAATCACGTGCCTGTGATCCAATAATTGACTCTGAGGGCACTATCTCCAACAGTTAAGTCATCCCATCTATCTATTGACCTAATTTACCATATGACTCATGACATTTATAGAAGGGTCAATCTTTAAAACCATAAGGAACTAATAAGACATATTGTCCCATTAAGCCATCCAAATATCTTAAGCTGAAACTGAAACTGTAATTGACAGGAAGATGATTTGTGGATAGCTATCTGCATCCCTGATGCAAAATTGACTCATATGTTCTCGACACATGATTTACTTCCACAAACTTTTTTGCTTCAAGCAAAAAGCCTACTTCCACTCAATATCCTGACGAATGGAGTGGTTCAAATTCTCACAGTCAAACGTTGCACTTATTATATTTATTATTGCCAGCACATTTCTCCATGTCAGATCACTTAAGTTGTTGGCGCGTTATTCCTGTTTTCATAGCTCGATTGAACTCTTCTTAGGCTAGGACATCTACCCTTGCGCACTGTTTTTCTCGTCAACATATCAGCAGTGCTCTTTGTTCTATTGCTCCTGGCGATTAAATCTTAAGCCTAGGTTACTCAAACGTACTATCAAACGTCAACACATTCGCTTTTCTCATAACTAACTGCTTCATATATCGAGTAGAAAAACACATAACCGCCTATTGCTATCGTTCACCAGTTTAACTGGAGCAGTACTCTTCATATTCCGGATCGATAAAGATATAACTCTTAAGTGTATCCACATTACATGGTTTGACTCATTATGTGAAAATAAGGTCAAACCGAGAAATAATGCAACGTTACCACGTCGCATAGATTACCCCGTAATCATCACACAACCTATCTCTTGGTGCGTAGATACCCTATAACTACCGCTCAGCATAAACTGGGAGTGATCGGCAATAAATCATAAGATCATTAATGACATCGCTCTTTATCACGTCCAACGCGTAGAGCGATTCTAAATACGTCAATCCTTTGAAAATCGCTGCACCTCGATGGTGTTGCATCATGTAGACCCGCTACATCGCTTCCACCTCAATGGTGCCGCATCATCTATGTCATGACTCGTAATTTAGCACGTGACCGGCACATAAATCACGCAACGTTTAAAGGCGAAACGCAATTCAAGTAAGCCGAAGCCCAGAAAATCTAAACCTTTTTGTGGAAAATAGTGGGGGTGCAGTTTTGAAATAAAGGTATAATGAAATCAAGTTTTTCTTTAAATGCATAGATAATGAAATATGAAAATGCAAGTGGATTATACTATTTGAAAACATGTTTCGTCTTTTTAAAAATTTGGGCAGCACCTCCCTTGTATATTTTGATCCAAAACCATATACACAACAATATATAGGCATTCCCAAGCGGGAGCTAGCTCTTCACCAACTGGCGGAATCAAAACCACGCAATAACATATATACGACGCCCAACGGCGAAGATCAACCCAGAAAGAACAATAAATAAGAAAGACATTAAAACTCAAGAAGCGAACATAAACCTATCGCTCTAAGTCTCGCACAAAACCCAAGTCTGACTAGGTCTACCAATATACAATTTCTAGTTTCTGATTTGATGGAGTTTATCTAGATACAACGGAATATAAAGTACAAGGGTGGGCACGATCCAACATGTATCCCACCTACTGTAGCAAAACACCCTGGAAGAAGCAGTGTGCCAGCGATACCGCAACTGATCCCAAGCGGTCAAACCTGCAAGAACTGTGGCACAACGGGGGTGAGTTGCCAATTCGTGAGTAGAAAACATCAGCAGGTAGAAATCTAATAAAACAACGATTTCCTAGATCACTATATCCTTAAGGTAATACTATGATATCTAGGGTGGCCATGTATGCATATATGTCAACAATCGAGTCAATGCAATGACATATAGAAATAAACAACTGACATTATATGCCTATATGCATGTGGATATCATTCACGTGTCCGTTAATGACACAAATCAATATCATGGAACCTGAGTGTCCAACATCGACAATCGAATCATCATGAAAACATATGCATGTATGTATGAGGATATCAACCACGTGTGTCCATCAACGACACATCAAAATCATGGAATCTGAGTGTCCAACATCGACACCCGGAACATCATGAAAGCCCGTGTCTAGCATCGACACATAAGTCCTCATATCTCAGGCACCGCGTACTCAGATCGGCCCTCATATCTATCTCATCTCAGGCGCCGCATACTCAGATCGGCCTTCATATCCATCTCACGACTCCGGTCGGTATCCTCCGGATAACCGCCGAGCCTAAAAATATCACCGGTAGGTAGTGTTCTCCTGCCAGGCTCACCGCCTAACAATACGAGTCTTCTTTCCCCCGGGTACCTCACCGGGTCCATCAAGTACCCGCAGACGGTGCCTACCGCTTCTCGAATCGGGTATAATCATAGATCAAAACCGAGAAAAACTCATGGTGGACGTCTCGAAATATCATATCAAGAGAAACTATGTTTTTAAAGCAATACATAATTCCCTTTGAAATATAACCGCGGTTCTCAAATCCAGAGATCTCATTAAAACAGCATCTCAAGCATATAACCATAAAGTACGATGTATGCAACATAGAGTAGTAATATGAGCATATCGAGTATATCATGCAGGCATGTCAAATGATAGTACTGAACAATGAATGCTCTTTTACGTTTAAGATTAATCTCATGATATGGCAGTTCTACTGTGTAAGTGGCATGGCAATTACCGATGATGAATATGTGTGAGCCGACAAATCTGTGTAAGTGTAATATGCGCATCAACGGTAATTGTGCAGGTGTACTAGCAAATGATATCATATATCATTAAATACCAGAACGTGATATGTACATCACGAGGGGTAATATCTTATACAACATGGACAATCAATGATTATATCTATCTACACATGAACCATACGATCACTTTTAAAAGATACAAATCGTCGTTTTGAAAATAGGTATGGTTCAGGTGGCAATCTTTATATCGGCGATCCCGCTTCATAACATCCGATATGACAATAATCCTCAATCATCATCCTCAAATCACTAGTGCGGATCATTCATCCGGTAACTCATCGCGTACGGTAATCTATCATACGGTGACATCAAACAGAATAGGGATTCTATCGTCCTATTCATCAATAAGGGTACGGATCTAAAATCTCGTACGGCATATCACTCTTTATCCTCATAAATAAATATATATACACATATATCTCAAATTACATTTGTATCAATCTAATATCAAGTCACATTTATATATACATCATATCTTATTAATCTCAAGTCGTATCGATCTCGATCTCATATCATAACATTATCAACTCATACTTTTTCTCTTTCAATTCATACTTATCATGATTCACTTTCTCATTTCATATTCTCAAGCCAATATATCCATTAGTATCAAATTTTATCCCATCATCTCTTACTAAAACCTTTAATCATCTCCGTAAGTTCGTAACATATCCTTTATCAAAATTATAATTTATATAACAATCTTTTTATATCAATAGTTGCGGGGGTGCTATACGCCATCCACCCGACTTCCCCCGTAGATATAAATCTACCCACCTGCAATTTTTCTCGCGTAGTCTAAGTCGATATGCTTCGTCATCTCGGAAGTCCATGTGAAGATACCTACAATCAATACAAAATCGCAATACTATTAAAAGCAATATCCGAAAACCGATACGGCACACGAATTGCTCATAGGTAAGAACCTATAGCTTATGCATGCAAAAACAACCAAACAACCCTCATTGTTGACGTACAAACGTCCAACAACCAAATTAAATCTTGAATATCAAAACCAAGAATTCAAATATTGGAAAACTTTGCCAAAGCACTCACAAACAGCTCCCAGATTTTATCTCAGGTCAATTGGGACTAAACAACCATGTACAAGGATATGTTATAGGGTAAGTGAGCTACAGGCAAATGTAAGTGCACGGCGGCGCCCCGGTCGTCAAACCGACGGCCAAATGCGGAAACGGTGATAAACTTTAATTTTGCGAACTTTGCAAACCGGCACCACCGCGCACTAAACCCCGGATCGGGCCATTAAACTAGATCTAGCTAACAACAAGACGGGTTAGAGATATACCGAGTGATCCGAGTCCTCCGGTCTTCTCGTCGTCGTCCCGATCTCTCGCGGAATGTCCGGTCTCCATCTCCTCGCCGGAAGGGCACCACGTCGCCTGCATCTTTTACGGGCTCCCGCCTCTATACCGAGGCAACTCGGGCATGAAGCTGGCAAGTCGACATGCCCAAGATATGCTGTAGAATATGTGTAGGACTCATGTCTCATATTGGGGTAGTGGATGTTGCCATTTGATAGATGGAGGAATCAAGATAAGAAAAATGGTGCTTGCATTTTTCTAGCATCAAATGAGATCAAGAATGCCACAAGCTCAAAAATGAAATTCTCTCATTCTCACAAATAGAAGTGGCCGGCCTCTCTCTTTTGGAAATGGTGGAGGGAAACAAAATATATCACAAGAGGGAGGTGAGTGTAGTAGAAAGCAGGGGGTGACCACATCCAAAAACATCATGATAACATATGAACATCAAACCCATACCCTTTCTAATCTCATTAATGCAAGTGATGGATGAAAGATATCATAATCAATACAATTGCAAGAAACCCCCTCCACAAATGTTATTTGCATAATTGCAAATAACCCCCTCCATCGGAAAAGTCCGGCCGGGAAAGAACAAACGAAAACCGGCCGGAACGGAATGCAAACTGGCAACTCCAGAAAACTGGTCCCATAATAAATTACAGGAAAAACCCCGATACTGTGCATACACACCCGCATCTGTATTCCGTCCGGATACAAATGCAAAGAGACAAAATCTACACTGTACTAAACTAGGATCCGGCTTAAACCAAAGCCGGCTAGAAATGTTCGTCCGATCCTGATCCGTGCAATACCGCACGTATCAGATCGAACCCTGCCATATAACTATACGGCCTCTAGTACAAACTGTCCGATCATGATCCGTGCAATACCGCACGTATCTGATCGGACCCTGCCATATCTCCATACGGCCTCTACAGCGTTTCGCCCGAAAGCTGAGTAACTGAAAGTGTGGTGGACTCTAAAGACTCGTCAATACTATGGCTGTGGATTTAACCACTAGCACGTCAGAGGTATAAGCCAATACGTGACGGGCCACCAGCTATTGACCAAAAGGGACGTCGATGAGCGAACTCATCCTGACACCCTACTGAGCCTGTCAGTGACAATATCTGTACAGTCCGGTCCGTTCGTCTATGAGCATCGCATGGCGGGCCTAGGGGGTTGGTAAAAGTCAGACCCCCAAAAGCGGTACAAGTCGTGTCGGAGTGTAGCCCAGAACACCCTGAGATACTACTGGAATACCTACCAGTAAATCTCCTGCCTTGGCCAAGGACTTCGTGTAATGGCTCTCCTAGACACAGCGCGACCTCACCCCCAATACCGAGAGAGACGAACCCCCGAAGATCCGCTCACTGCCTCCATGTGGCTCGGGACTGTACCCAACTAAAACCTGTTTGCATGACTCCTTTGAGCCGTGGTAGGGTAGTAATCAAAGTACAGTGGGAACTCACACGAGACAAATGACGATCCCCAGGTCGATGAACTAAGCTGTACACATGTCACCTGGGAACTGCTATCTGACGTCAGGTATAAGACCAACTAGCAGGTTCCCGGCGAGTCCTGTCCGGTGTACTCATAACCCAATGAGCACCTGTATACATCTTAGGTGAACCAACTGACACCAGTGGCTTATGAGACCGGCCACCGCCCCTCGTCGGGGTCTCGACTGTATACACTAGTCTACTCTGGAGAATCGATGCCCTGTCTCGAAACTCCCACGACTAGGGACCTTTTAAGGATGTGCTTATAGACTCCAGCTCTCACTTATATGATCGCCCTCATACTGCTGGCAGTCAAACAAGAATCCTAGGGGCTCTATCAACGTGCAATAGTGACCTGTAAGGTCACCTGAAGCAGTACACGATGATAAAGGTAAACCAGATAGCATACTATCATCTCGAGTAAGACTGTCCTACCGGGATAGGTCCTCCCTCAATCATTGCAATCACGTGCCTGTGACCCAATAATTGACTCTGAGGGCACTATCTCCAACAGCAAAACCCAAACACCTTAGCAAGAAGGGGACCCGGCGAGATTACCATAAAATCCGGCATCACCGGCCATGTTGAGGAGTTTTGGGTTCGTATTTTGCAGGTGGTCTTCTAGTAATTTAGGTCAATGGACTTGTTTGATTTTCTTAAAAATATTCCAGATAGCTCCAGATTCCCTGTAGACCAACAAAACTTCACAAAACTGACACGGGGTAAATCCTAAGTTCGTGTATCGGGTTCTAATCTCCATTTTGGTCCAGAAAAGCAATTTCTAAGGTCTTGAAACACTCACTACACCTCTATTGCATCTTAACAAGTCCACTATTCACTAAACATCATCTTGGAAATTTCCAAGATCACATAACCTAACTAATACGAAATCTAAACTAACTAGGATACACTAACATAACAACTTAACTAATAAGAAAGGAAATATACCTTATTTGGCAACTTAGGAAAATTCTTGAGTTGCCCAAAGTCTTCAAAATCCAAACTTGAATGGTTTAAAGGGTTTATGATGAGCTTATGCATCTATTTAAGGAAGGTGGCATGGGGTTTTGGTAATGAATTGAAGATGATACATGGAGGTAGAGAAGGGTGAAGGAGGAGGAGGAGATGAAGAAGAGAAGAAAAATGAAGAAGGAAGAAGAATGATGAAGAAGTCAAAGGTGTCTCTCTCTCTCTCTTAACCTCACTCTCTTTCAAATATCTCTTACACTCACTCTCTCAAATATCTATTTTGTTTCATGTCAAGTCACAAGACAAAACCCTTTTCTTTTTCTAAATAAATAAAACTAAACATAAAGAATACAACATGCAACCAAAATGTCACATGACATGGTGCACTAGCCATGGAAAATGTAATAAAAATACGGATTTGGCTTAATTTCGATTAGTAGTGGACTAATTAATTAATTTAAACTTGCATATCATTAATTATAAAAATGCCAAAATCCGATAAATATCTTTTTAATGAATAAATCATTTTAATCTCGACTTATAGTCCAAATATCGGTATATAATTATACCATTTTACGAAAACCCCTATTCGCAAATCGAATAGTTTTCACGAAATATATTATTTTAATATTTAATTTCCAAAAATAATATTTTATATTTCTGATATGTTACAATCTTCCCCTCTTAAATAAATTCGGTCCCCGAATTTAAATTTAAATCCCCAAATACTAAAACATTTCAATAATCAGCTCAAATTAATGGGGCTCCGAAATCACGGAAAATACAGAGATACCACAGCGCATCGTGTGCGCCTGAAACGAGTACGAAACTCAAAATCAAACTCCGTCAAGTATTACGCAATCACTGGAGTTAAAATGGAAATACAAATCTCGAATTCCAATGCCATTCTCAATTATGCTATACTGAAAATCATAATACGTAAATAGTACGCATACTCGTAAAATCCTCTAAAACTGAATAAAACACATGCAAGTTTTTTTCTAAATCGCCGTGCTATGCGTAGACGACGGCACAAGTGGCGGACGATCATTTGTAAAGTATTAAATATATACTTATATAGTTTGCTCAAATTATATGTCCAGCCTTTTTGAAATATCCCAGAAGGTTCTCCTTTTAAAATTTCGTGTCACTCACAGACACGTAGGAAATAGCGAGACTATAGCTCCTTTTTGAAAACCTTTTGGCAACTTTTTATACATGCAAAAGTACTCAGGCACTGTCCTCAGATCAGTCCTGCTCAACTACTATATAACATAGTACCTATCATCAAAACACGATACTCATAAATAAAATCAGCCTCAAAAGGCGTATCCAACATCACGTGCGTCTGGTGCGCACAGAAATCAAATCCAATACAAATGCCATAAATATGCACAAAAGCAAAACTAAGTGCAACAGATGTGCACGAAAATAATATCAAGTGCATCTAGAGTGCACGAAAATCTCAATCAAGCGCAATAACCATGCACGAATAAGGTCTCCATTAAGTGCATCCAACATGCGAGAATAAAAATCTCAATTGAGTGCACCCGGTGTGCACAAAATCTCATACCATGCGTCCAATATGCACGAAAATCCAAAACAAGTGCTTCAGGTCCGTATAAAACATCCAGTGCAATAGTATGCACGATAACGAACGTCAAGTACAGATGCGCACGAAAACATAAATCTGGTGCAATAAATGCACGAAATACAAATCTGGTGCAACCAATGCATGAAAACTCATTAATATCTCAAATGCTCACAAAAACAACACCGAGTATACCAAGGTGTATAGAATCATAAATGTATGCAACTGGGTGCACAGAACACATATCAATTCACTGCAAGCACATATGAGCTATACCGAGTGCCAAAAATCAAATCGAGTGCGTACCACATGCACAAAAATCAAATCAACAGTATCGAAATCCACAAAATCATAAGTACGTGCAGCCAAGGTACACAACCGATATCAAGTGCAATAGATATGCACAAATCATAAACCAATATAGCGATGTATAAACATAAATCAAGTGCAATAATTGTGCACAAAATGTAAATCTCCAATAGGTGCAGGCATGGTGCACGAAAAAAATATCATAAAACTCAATCATCAAAACTCAAATCCAAGCGATAAAAGTGTGATACTCGGATCACAAAACGCAATCGCAATAAATGACATTGAGGTACACCTCCTACAATGTCGAAAAATGCCTGTGCGTCCAAGCTGGCAGAGCAAGATCATCTACTTGCCTCCTGCTCACAGTATGGCGTCTTCAGTCTCTGGATTCCCGTTTCTCTGTAGATTACCAATCTTATGATCCTTCTACTCGTCGACCCGGTCTGGTATAATAACAGAGCAGTTCCGCTCTGGAACTCCTCTGATCGCCGTTTGGCCAATCAACATGACCACTCTCAATGGCACATTACTGACGGCGGTATCTGGCCCTCTGAATATACACGATAAAATTGATCCTGGGTGCAAGTCTTTATCGATGCGGTGCCCTGGAAAGAACCTACTCAAGGTCTCTTCTGATCTCACCTATGCCGAACTATACGAAGGTTGGCATTCTTTCTTAACTCTTTTCTCATAACCGGACAGTTGCATCCTCAGCACGGCTTTCCTCTAAAATTTGGTTGTATCTAACACCTCTGGCATCAATAGAGAGTAACAACCGCTCGTTAACATCTCGCACGAACCTCTTGTTCCACTCATCTTTATTATCGTCCACTTCGACGTCATCTCTTTTTGTCTACATATTGCAATTCGTTCTCGGCTACAGTCAATCCAGAGTCTCTCACAGACTCGAAATTACGAACTCGGTATCTTCACCACTCCGTAGAAGATATCTAACCGAACATGTTCTTGGGAACTCATCCAAATCATCGAAGGAATACTCTTTATTCGTCCGTTGTCGATCAACTCACAACGCATATGGTGAGGTCCTTCTATCTGAAACTGGTCAACTTACCGATCTCACATCGGAGCATCCGACGAACAACATCCTCTCTTGATTGATTTACTCTAGATCCAAGTAAGATCCTTCAATTGGAATTCTTCAACTCAACTGAGCCCGTGTCAGCATATCAAATCTGATGAATCATATTAGTCGCTCAACTCGAGATAGACTAGCTATCTCCTGTCACATCTCTGCCTGAAAGCTCCAGCGGTTTCAGCTCATAAGATCTAGAAGCGACATCCCATCAATCTCAGCAGTAGCTGGGTCATATGTTTGTACGGTAGACAACATCGCGACCTCTAGGGTAGGCTGTACATCAACAGCCCTCTCAATCTAGCAGCCTCTATCAATGGCTCGATCATCCAGTACACATCCGAACACTCGCCTCTAACGAGAGATCTCAATACAAACACTATACCTACACGTTCCTATGTCACCAGAAACATCATGGTCAGCCCTCGTCCGTGACGAGCTCGCCTTGACCGCATCTCTAGCAGCAGCTCTCTCTGCGCTCAAACCATGGTGACAGGAACCTCAAGCAGGTATCGATGAAGATAGATCAAATGAACGAAAGAAATCAACGGATCCCAAATAGATATATGATCATAGGAACGAATAGTATCACAGATCTCAAGATATGTACATCCTAAGGTTACTTAAGTGGAGTATCATATCGTAAGTATGCCGCGGAACATACGCACGGTACGTCACTCTACTCAAGCTACCTACTCCATCAATCAAGGTCAACCTAAGAAACGAAAGTTTGGGTCTAATACCCCCGTCAAGTCTAAGTTCTGTAAGGTCAAGCCTAGGTTCCGAAATATATATGCCCTAGACTCCGTATAGTCAAACCCAGACTCAAACCAAGATTAAACCTAACGCTCTGATACCAACTTTGTCATGACCCATAATTTAGCACGTGACCAACACTTAAATCACGCAACGTCTAAAAGCGTAACGTAATTCAAGTAAGCCGAAGCCCAGAAAATCTAAACCTTTTTGCGGAAAATAGTGGGGGTGCAGTTTTGAAATAAAGGTATAAAGAAATCAAGTTTTTCTTTAAATGCATAGATAATGAAACATGAAAATGCAAGTGGATTATACTATTTGAAAACATGTTTCGTCTTTTTAAAAATTTGGGTAGCACATCCCTTGTATATTTTGATCCAAAACCATATACACAACAATATATAGGCATCCCCAAGCGGGAGCTAGCTCTTCGCCAACTGGCAAAATCATAACCACGTAATAACATATATACGACGCTCAATGGCGAAGATCAACCCAGAAAGAACAATAAATAAGCAAGACATCAAAACTCAAGAAGCGAACATAAACCTATCGCTCTAAGTCTCGCACAAAACCCAAGTCTGACTAGGTCTACCAATATACAATTTCTAGTTTCTGATTTGATAGAGTTTATCTAGATACAACGGAATATAAATACGAGAGTGGGTACGATCCAACATGTGTCCCACCTACCGAAGATAAACACACTGGAAGAAGCTGTGTGCCGGCAATACCGCAACTGATCCCAAGCGGTCAAACCTGCAAGAACTGTGGCACAATGGGGGTGAGTTGCCAACTCGTGAATAGAAAACATCAGCAGGTAGAAATCGAATAAAACAGCGATTTCCTAGGTCACTATATCCTGAAGGTAATACTATGATATATAGGGTGACCATGTACGCATATATGTCAACAATCGAGTCAATACAATAACATATAGAAATAAACATCTGACATCATATGCCTATATGCATGTGGATATCATCCACGTGTCCGTCAACGACATAAATCAATATCATGGAACCTGAGTGTCCAACATCGATACTCGAATCATCATGAAAACATATTCCTGTATATATGTGTTAGTTGTATGTATGCTCTAGAGGCCATTATTGTACATATGATGTATATTATAGTGGATGCTTGGACATATATAGAGAGGACTTTCTTGCTCGACATGATAGTATGCTATCTGGTTGCTCTTTATCTTAACATGTATACTTGTCTCTTGATACTGTCTTATAGTTACATGTTGTAAAGCCCTTAGGATGTGTACTTGACTACCAGGATTGTAATGTAGATCATACTAGTGGGGGCATGGTAGTCTATAAGTTCATCCTTTAATGTTCCTAGTCGTAGGTATATCGAGACGGGGCATCGATATACCAGAGTAGACTAGCGTATACGCTTCTCGACCCATGAGATGGGTGATGGATGATCCCATATCCATTGGTGTTTGACATCAGAAATGGTATACGGGTGCTCAGTGGAGACTGGATACACTGGACGGACTCGCCGAGAACTCCTAGTTGGTATTATACCTATCGTAAGATAGCAGTTCTCTGGTGACACTGGTACAGGTTAGTCTATAGACCCGAGATCGTCGTAGAGTCTTGTGTGATTCCCACTGTGCTTTGATTTCCACCTTACCACGTTCAAGAGGACGTGCAAAACGGTGGCTTTTGGGTACAGTCCTGAATCACATGGAGGCAATGAGCGATAGGAGGGGTTTCGTCTCTCCCGGTATTGGGGGTTGATGTTGCGCTGTGCTCGATTGGCCATAACAGGGAATTCCCTGGCCAGGGCTGATTTAGAGATTTACTGGTAAGTGTTATCAGTAGTTTCTCGACCCGTTATGAGCCTCATATCGGCATGACTTATCGGTTATTGGGGTCTGACGTTTACCATCCCTAGACTTGATATGCGACATATCAGACGAAGAGACCGGACTGTACGGTAGTGTTACTGTCAGGCTTTTGCAGGAATTAGAGCGGGCTTGCTTGCTGATCTTCTGATCGTTCAATACCCGGGTAGCCGTTACGTCCAGCTACTACCGCTAATGGCTTGTGGGTGCTTGATGTGATTATCACCTACTGCCGGCATATTGACTAGTCTTTAGAGTCCTACATAGAGGTTTTACTGGCATAGGCAAAACGAAGTAGAAGCATATATATGATATGTACGGGACCGAGAATAATATGAGTATGTGATACCGTATTGTATTCTCGCGATTTATTCATATTGGTCGGTTATATGTGGTATAGCCAGGTTATCGAATCAAGTGTTAATTCGATAAGTTGATACAAATTATATTGGTCGGTTGTATGTGATATAGCCGGATTATTAAATCAAGTGTTGATTTGATAATTTAATGTATAATTGTATATATGATATACTAGATTACATTAACTAATATTAGCTCACTTAAGCATTTACTTTACTCACTTGTGTGCATGTGATATATATGTGATATATATTAATTTGTGTCATGGTTGTTGATACACACTACATGGGTGTATGAGACTTATACCATACTAATTATAATGTAGGGTTTAAATATTTAAAGTAAATCCAAATTAGTGGATAATTACTCATATGTATGAAGCTTGTAGAAGCTTGTGGATGCATTGACTTTGTCCACTCATTTTGTTTTACTTAAGATATTGATTAACCTAACCATTATAATTTACCCATGGTTATGTCTCTGCATGAATTAGTATATGATATAAACTCACCCATGGTTGATTCTCTCACCTCATTAGTTCATTCTCACCTCTTGACTTCATCTTCTTCATCAAAGCTCAAGAGCTCTCTAGGTTTTGTTAAAGTGAGAAAATATTGTGAGAAAAATAAAACTAAAATGAGCCCACTTCCTACTTCATAATTCTCTACTAGATTAGCACTTTAGTATAGGGTGTTAGCTTCACTAATCTCTCATTAGTGAAGTAGTAGCTTGAGTTAGTGTCTCCTCGACGTAGATCATTTTCGGCTTCGAAGACTTTAAGCAAGTTCGTTCCTTTCACCTTGAGAAACCATGCAAGAGCCCGGGAGTTCCACGATTGCAGCGAAGAGACCACTACAAGGAGATATTGAGGTGAAGGATCAGTCTACAAAGGTTGTATTCCATTATCAGTTAGATGTAAAGTAGTTTACATTTCGTTTCGTATGATTCTCTAGTTAACGATTCTAGTTTAAGGATCTTTAAAACGGCAAAATTTTGAAAATGGCATGGATGATACCTCCCAAAACCTTGCTGTCATTCATAAGAACCCTACAGTGGTATCAGAGCCTAGCTACAGAATTAGACGGATAGTGTAGAATTACGAAACCGAAACAACTCCGAAACTTGACTCATCAAAAGCAAGTACAGAATTTCGTATGTGATATGACATGAACACTAGCAAAATTTGAAACTATTTGGCTTGAAAGTAGCCGGCCACACCCCCCATCTCGGCCAAAAACCGAGCACCAGCCTTCAAATTTTGCCTATGTTCCATTCTCCGGGTTTTGATGTTTCAGGTGTTGTTTGATTTTTCTAAATTTGCATGTGATGTTAATTTACTATAAAGGCAACTCGGAGTGTTTCGTAGTCGTAATTCTAACAGTTTTTCGGGTTACTTTAGACGGTGTTAAAAAGTTCGATCGGATATCAAATACCTATTTTAACCCTCGCCGGAAATTTTCCAAGTGTTGGATTTTTCCTTAGTCTTAAACTTTCAGAACATCATGCAAGTTATGCGATAGACCCTTTAGAAGAACGAAACCCTAACTCGATTATATGACTGTCAGAACCGCCACTAAACCCTAGGATTTGTGGTGATTCAGCGGTGCCATATGTGAGGCCTTGGTTGACCCTTCTACGGTTGGTTCATTGGTACTGTGGCATATGCTGAATAATTTTAAACTACGCTCAAGTGTTGAGCTTTTTGGGTAATTTTGGGTGTTTGTTGATTCGATCGGAATGTTTAACATCGTCTAGAAATTTCTGGAATGTGATACAATATGTGGAATTCATATAGTTAGGCATGAAATCCAAAATATATGATATTTTGGGTTTATGATGTATAAGGTTATTGTGGATTCCAAATGTTGTAGTTTGACATTTTCTTTTCTGCGACCGTAAGTGTAATATGTAGTATATCGCCGGTTTCGTTGCTATATGTTAACGACAATTGGGATACGCATATTTACTTACGTTGATGACATGTGATGTTATGTGTTGTTGTGATATGTTATATTGGATCGTCGCGTTTTGAATAGCCGGGGGTTTTATGTGAGATGAGAGTTTTTATTTTCATTCATGTAAAATTCAATGTATGTAATATTCTTTTATTAGGGCACTTCCAGGTCGAGGATGATATCACCATTGTTGTATATTATTTATTTTTCTGCATTAGGATAGACCCAAGGAGGGCAGCACAAGTAACCGGGTTCTAGAGTCTAGTGGGAGACCAACTCAAGGAGTCGAGTCCGGATCTCTTAACTCTAGAATTAGTAGGGTTGCTTGTCGCTCTCGTAGGGGTCTAGGGATGTGGGTTTGTCTATTCATCACGACCGTGGAATCCGTGTTTCATATAGGCTCAAAATAAAACACGGACCTCCTAGTATATCCAATATTTCATATGTTTCTTCTACTGCTCTGTGATGTGATCACTGTGGATTCTGAGACGAATGGATATACATTATATATGAGATATATAGTAGACGTTGCTTATGTTTTGCACCCGCGCTAGTCCCGTCCCGGTATGCCGTTAGTTAAGTAACCTAACGGTGCATAACGAGACACTGTGGCGAATGCGGATGACATAAACGTGCGTTGTATTTTCGTTTCATTTTCTGTGATGCTTAGGAAGCTTAAATGATGGGACTTCATTAATATAATTAATGAAAGAAAAAGAAATCTAAAAGATGTTGTAGAATCAAATTTTCAGAAAGGGTAGCTACAGTTATTGCTTTGCATAGTGATATATGTGATATATCCCGCAACTTATTCGATAAGGAAAGAGCCGAGATCCCTTCCCCGGGAGTGACCTCTTTAGCAATAACTGGAAGATGCTACAACACTCGGTTTGTCTTTTGATTGCTTTTAGAGTTTCTTACTTTGCATAGTGATATATGTGATATATCCCGCACCTTATTCGATGAGGAAAGAGCCGAGATCCCTTCACCGGGAATGACCTCTTTAGCAAAACTAGTAAAAGCCTAAAAAACACTCATTTTCAAAATCACTCGATTCTACAACTATATCAAGTTCATTACGCAAAAGGTTTTCTGAAAAACCTTTCATAGCCCTCCGTCATTTCAGATAAGTCCTACTTAATATTCGTGCTACGTTTGTTGATCTCCGTCAAGGCGTAGTGTGCGGTAGCTGACTAGTATTTATCTGCTTATGCATATGATGCAGATTGGATTAGGGTAGTCGTACAGCCTTGTTGACCTCCATCAAGGGTCGTGCGGGTGGGTTTAATTCAATCAAGAAATGACGAGTTGGACTTGACTAGCAGCCTATGCTTTGTTGACCTCCGTCAAGGTCATAGAACGCTAGGGACAAAATATTATCGAGAATTTCAAGTGTTCAAATTTGCAATAAGATTGCATACCTTCTATATGATAGTTGGATCCCGATACCCACTGCGAGTGAGAGTTACTCCTGGGAGAGTTTTACACAAGACAATTAGCCGATCAAGTAGGTGTCTAGAAAGGTGTCAACGGGGTTATGCTTCTGGGAAAACGAGCTTTATTTTAATTAGGTCCGTGCGAAAGCACGGGGAACCTCCTTCAAAGTACCGGCACTGGCCTGACTGAAAGATTGGTGAAATTGTAGGGTATAATTAATCTCGCCTAGTCTTTCCTTTTAGGGTTTGAAGGAAGATTTGATTAAAAAAACAGTGGGAGCCATCCTGATTAGATAAAATAATAACCAATCTGATCTTGCAAGAGCATACACTAAAGTGTTTTTCTCTCTCTCTCTCTCCAGGTAGCGACCATGTCACGTATTAATCAAGATAATAATATGGATGTATTGACTGAACCTGCATGATATACTGTGTAGGGGAACGTTGGTTCCGTTCTTTCTTATAATTGTTATAAGACTGAATAGGGAATAGGGGAATATCCAGATTCTCACGCCGTGCAAACGAAGAATAAGCATGTTGATGCATCTTCTTCTGGTGTGTTAGTTATTGAGAACTGTTTCTCAGTTCACTCTACGTCCTGGGTATTAGATACCGGATCGGGATCCCATATATGTAATATGTTACATGGGCTAAGGAAAGGCAGAGAACTGGGAATGTGTGATCATTCTGTAAGAGTCGGGAATGGGGCAAGTGTTGCAGCCAAAGCAGTTGGCGAATATCACCTTATATCACCAAATGGTAATACATTGATTCTGAATGAATGCTATTACATTCCGAGCCTGATATGCAATTTTATATTAGTTTCTTTATTAAGTAAAGAAGGATATAATTTTGTAGTATAGGATAATGTTATGAATATCTTCCTGAATCAATAGTTGATCAGATCAGGCTCGTTAATTAATGGCATATTCGTTCTAAATCAAACCACAGTTCTTAGCATACAAAACACACACAAGAGTAAGAGTTCAGAAATAAATGAATCCTTCTTGTGGCATTATAGACTGGGTCATATCAATGCGACACGACTGACTAAGTTGCATAAGGATGGATATTTGAATCCGTTCGAATTTTCATCTTATGACACTTTCCAATCATGTCTCAAAGGCAAGATGACCAAAACTCCGTTTAGAGGACCTGGAGAAAGAGCTAGTGAGCTCTTGGGACTGATACATAGTGATGTATGTGGTCCTATGTCTATACATGTCAGCAATGGTTCCTCATACTTCATTACATTCACTGACGATCTCTCAAGATTCGGACATGTGTTCCTGTTGAAACACAAGTCTGAGGCTTTTGAGAAATTCAAGGAATATAAATCCGAAGTCGAGAACCAAACAGGTAAAAGTATTAAAATCCTTCGATCTGATCGAGGAGGCGAATACTTGAGCACGGAGTTCTTAGGCTTTCTAAAAGAGAATGGGATTCTCTCTCAGCTTACTCCTCCGTATACACCACAGCACAATGGTGTATCGGAATGGAGGAATCACACTCTATTAGATATGGTGCGCTCTATGATGAGCACCGCTGAGTTACCTATTTCCTTTTGGGGTTATGCGCTTGAGACAGCCATATACCTATTGAATAGAGTTCCAACCAAATCCGTGCCTACCACTCCATATGAGATATAGGAGGGGAAGAGACCGTATCTTAATTTTGTTAAGATATGGGGCTGTCCGGCCTATGTTAAAAAGCAAAATCCGGACAAGCTCGAGGCATGGTCTGTTTTGTGCAAGTTTGTAGGATATCCCAAGCATTCGCATGAACATATCTTCTACCACCCTGAGGAAAAAAAGGCGTTTGTTGCTCAACATGGCACTTTTTTAGAAAAGGAATTTCTTGCAAAGGAAATTAGTGGCAAGGAGGTAGAACTGGAAGAAATTCCAGCTATACAAACTACGACAGAAGATTTGGTAGAACAAGAGGATTCGATAGTTCCCAACGAACCTCAGCCTCTCCACCGATCTAGTAGGGTTCCTCATCCACCTGAGAGATACTACGGTTTTCTCATTGATGGTGGAAGCGATGATTGCATCATGGAGGATGATGACCCAACTAGCTTCGAGCAGGCTATCACAAGTGGGGAATCTGTGAAGTGGCTGGATGCAATGAGATCTGAGATGGAATCCATGTACACCAACAAAGTATAGACTTTGGAAGTTGCTCCTGAAGGGGTAAAACCCATTGGGAGTAAATGGATCTTTAAGAAGAAACTTGGTGTAGATGGAAAAGTTGAGACTTTCAAAGCTAGACTTGTTGCAAAGGGTTTTCGTCAACGACTAGGTATGGATTATGACGAAACCTTTTCTCCAGTGGCTATACTTAAGTCCATCCAGATCCTACTTGCCATTGCTGCATACCACGACTACAAAATCTGGCAAATGGATGTTAAGACCGCCATTCTAAATGGTGATTTGGAAGAGTGCGTGTATATGACTCAGCCAGAGGGCTTCATAGACAGTGGGAGCAGCGGAAAGGTGTGCAAGCTGCTTAAATCCATCTACGGGTTAAAGCAAGCATCGCGGAGTTAGAACATCTACTTTGATGTCATTGTCAAAGAGTTTGACTTTGTCAAAAACGTAGATGAACCTTGTATATACAAGAAGGTGGCAGAGAGTAAGGTTGTCTTCCTCATATTGTGCGTGGATGACATACTCTTGATAGGAAATGACATTCCTATGCTGCACTCGGTCAAGCTCTTCTTATCACAAAGATTCTCAATGAAAGATCTAGGTGATGCCTCCTACATCTTAGGGATTAAGATCTATAGAGATAGATTTAAACGGATACTGGGATTGTCCCAATCTAGGTACATTGACACCATACTAAAACGGTTTAGTATGGAAGAATCCAAGCGTGGGTTTTTACCCACGATCTCAGGACTCACTCTCTCCAAAAAGATGTCTCCCAAGACTTATTTGGAGAGAGCTCGCATGCAAGGGATACCCTATGCTTCGGCAGTAGGCTCTATCATGTACGCGATGCTATGTACCAGACCCGATTTAGCATACTCACTAAGTGTAATGAGCAGGTATCAAGCAGATCCTTGAGGGAGTCACTGGACAGCTGTGAAGAGCATTCTCAAGTACTTGAGAAGGACTAAAGAGATGCTCTTGGTGTATGGTAACGGAGAACTCCAAGTGGAATCCTTTACCGATTCGAGCTTCCAGAGTGATAAGGACGACTCTAAGTCGCACTTGGGATTTATCTTTACCCTCAATGGAGGGGCGGTATGCTGGAAGAGTTCCAAGCAGGAAACCGTGGCAGACTCGATGATGGAGGCTGAATATATCGCTGCCAACGATGCTGCCAAAGAGGCTGTCTGGATAAAGAAGTTCATAACTGAACTTAGAGTGGTTCCATCCATTGAGTATCCAATACCTTTGTATTGTGATAACAATAGAGCGGTGGATTTGGCCAAGAAACCCAGGTCCCATCAGCGATCCAAGCATATTCTGAGACGGTATCACCTGATCCGGAAGATAGTTGATCGCCGGGAGATCGAGGTCAGGAGAGTTGGCATGAAGAACAACATAGCGGATCCACTAACGAAGGCCATTCCCCAGATACAGTTCGAGAGACTCTTCGGGATGTTGGGTATGCGATACTACAACAGCTAGCCCTAGTGAGTGGGAGATTGTTAGTTGTATGTATGCCCTAGAGGCCATTATTGTACATATGATGTATATTATAGTGGATGCTTGGACATATATAGAGAGGACTTTCTTGCTCGACATGATAGTATGCTATCTGGTTGCTCTTTATCTTAACATGTATACTTGTCTCTTGATATTGTCTTATGGTTACATGTTAGTAAAGCCCTTAAGATGTGTACTTGACTACCAGGATTATGATGCAAATCATACTAGTAGGGCCATGGTAGTCTATAAGTTCATCCTTTAATGTTCCTAGTCGTAGGTGTATCGAGACGGGGCATCGATATACCAGAGTAGACTAGCGTATACGCTTCTCGACCCATAAGATGGGCGATGGATGATACCATATCCATTGGTGTTTGACATCAGAGATGGTATACGGGTGCTCAGTAGAGACTGGATACACTGGACGGACTCGCCGAGAACTCCTAGTTGGTATTATACGTATCGTCAGATAGTAGTTCTCTGGTGATACTGGTACAGGTTAGTCTGTAGACCCGAGATCATCATAGAGTCTTGTGTGATTCCTACTGTGCTTTGATTTCCACCTTACCACGTTCAAGAGGACATGCAAAACGGTGGCTTTTGGGTACAGTCCCGAATCACATGGACGCATTGAGCGATAAGAGGGGTTTCGTCTCTCCCGGTATTGGCGGTTGATGTTGCGCTGTGCTCGATTGGCCATAACAGGGAAGTTCCTGGCCAGGGCTGATTTAGAGATTTACCGGTAAGTGTTATCAGTAGTTTCTCAACCCGTTATGAGCCTCGTATCGGCATGACTTATCGGTTATTGGGGTCTGACGTTTACCACCCCTAGACATGATATGCGACATATCAGACGAAGAGACCGGATTGTACGGCAGTGTTACCGTCAGACTTTTGCAGGAATTAGAACGGGCTTGCTTGCTGATCTTCTGATCGTTCAATATCCGGATAGCCGTTACGTACAACTAGTACCGCTGACGGCTTGTGGGTGCTTGATGTGATCATCACCGACTGCCGGCGTATTGACGAGTCTTTAGAGTCCTACATAGAGGTTTTACTGGCACAGGAAAAACGAAGTAGGAGCATATATGTGATATGTGCGGGACCGAGAATAATATGAGTATGTGATACCGTATTGTATTCTCGCGATTTATTCGTATCGGTCAGTTATATGTGGTATAGCCGGGTTATCGAATCAAGTGTTGATTCGATAAGTTGATACAAATTATATTAGTCGGTTGTATGTGGTATAGATGGATTATTAAATCAAGTGTTGATTTGATAATTTAATGTATAATTGTATATGTGATATACTAGATTACATTAACTAATATTAGCTCACTTAAGCATTTACTTTACTCACTTATGTGCATGTGATATATATATATGTGATATATATTAATGTACATTATTTTGTGTCATGGTTGTTGATACACACTACATGGGTGTATGAGATTTACACCATACTAATTATAATGTAGGGTTTAAATATTTAAAGTAAATCCAAATTAGTGGATAATTACTCATATGCATGAAGCTTGTAGAAGCTTGTGGATGCATTGACTTTGTCCACTCATTTTGTTTTACTTAAGATATTTATTAACCTAACCATTATAATTTAGCCATGGTTATGTCTCTACATGAGTTAGTATATGATACAAACTCACCCATTGTTGATTCCCTCACCTCATTAGTTCATTCTCACCTCTTGACTTCATCTTCTTTCTCAAAGCTCAAGAGCTCTCTAGGTTTTGTTAAAGTGAGAAAATATTGTGAGAAAAATAAAACTAAAATGAGCCCACTTCCTATTTCATCATTCTCTACTAGATTAGCACTTTAGTATAGGGTGTTAGCTTCACTAATCTCTCATTAGTGAAGTAGTAGCTTGAGTTAGTGTCTCCTCGAAGTAGATCATCTTCGGCCTCGAAGACTTCAAGTAAGTTCGTTTCTTTCACCTTGAGAAGCCATGTAAGAATCCGGGAGTTCCACGATCGCAGCGAAGGGAGCACTTCAAGAAGCTATTGAAGTGAAGGACCGGTCTACAAAGGTTGTATTCCATTATCACTTAGATGTAAACTAGTTTACATTTCGTTTCATATGATTCTCTAGTTAACGATTCTAGTTTAGGGTTCTCTAAAATGGCAAAATTTTGAAAATGGCATGGACGATGCCTCCCAAAATCTTGCTGTCGTTCATAGGAAACCTACAGTATGAAGATATCAACCACGTGTATCCATCAACGACACATCAAAATCATGGAATCTGAGTGTCCAATATCGACACCCGAAACATCATGAAAACTCGTGTCCAGTATCGACACGTAAATCCTCATATCTCAGACGCCGCGTACTCAGATCGGCCCTCATATCTATCTCATCTCAGGCGCCGCATACTCAGATCGACCCTCATATTCATCTCACGACTCTGGTCGGTATCCTCCGGATAACCGCCGAGCCCAAAAATATCACCGGTAGGTAGTGTTTTCCTGCCATGCTCACCGCCTAACAATACGAGTCTTCTTGTCCCGGGGTACCTCACCGGGTCCATTATGTACCCGTAGACGGTGCCTACTGCTCCTTGAATCGGGTATAATCATAGCTCAGAACCGAGAAAATCTTATGATGGACGCCTCGAAATATCATATCAAGAGAAACCGCGTTTTTAAAGTAATACATAATTCCCTTTGAAATATAATTGTGGTTTTCAAATCCAGAGATCTCATGAAAACATTATCTCAAGCATATAACCATAAAGTACGATGTATGCAACATAGAGTAGTAATATGAGCATATCGAGTATATCATGCAAGTATGTCAAGTGATAGTACTGAACAATGAATGTACTTTTACGTTTACGATTAATCTCATGATATGGCAGTTCTACTGTGTAAGTGGCATGGAAATTACCGATGATGAATGTGTGTGAGCCGGCAAATCTGTGTAAGTGTAACATGCACATCAACGGTAATTTGTAGGTGTACTAGCAAATGATATCATATAGCATTAAATACCGGAACGTGGAATGTACATCACGAGGCGTAATATTCTACATAACATAGACAAGCAATAGGTATATCTATCTACACATGAACCATACAGTCATTTTTAAAAGATACAAATCGTCGTTTTGAAAATATGTATGGTTTAGGTGGCAATCTTTATATCGGCGATCCCGCCTCATAACATCTGATATGAAAATAATCCTTAATCATCATCCTCAAATCACTAGCACGGATCATTCATCCGGTAACTCATCGTGTACGGTAATCTATTGTACGGTGATATCAAACAGAATAGGGATTCTATCATCCTAATCATCAATAAGGGTACGGATCTAAAATCTCATATGACATATCACTCGTTATCCTCATAAATAAATATATTTACACATATATCTCAAATTACATTTGTATCAATCTCATATCAAGTCATATTTATATATACGTCATATCTTATTAATCTCAAGTCGTATCGATCTCGATCTCATATCATACCATTATCAACTCATTCTTTTTTCTTTCAATTCATACTTATCATGATTCACTTTCTCATTTCATATTCTCAAGCCAATATATCCATTAGTATCAACTTTTATCCCCTCATCTTTTACTAAAACCTTTAATCATGTCCGTAAGTTCGTAGTATATCCTTTATCAAAATTATATTTATATAACAATCTTTCCATATCAATAGTTGCGGGGGTGCTATACGCCATCCACCCGACTTCCCCCATAAATATAAATCTACTCACTTGCAATTTTCCTCCTGTAGTCCAAGTCGATGTGCTTCGTCGTCTCGGAAGTCCATGTGAAGGTACCTACAATCAATACACAATCGCAATACTGTTAAAACCAATATCCGAAAACCGATACGGCACACGAATTGCTCATAGGTTAAAACTTATAGCTTACGCATGCAAAAACAACCAAACAACCATCGTTGTTGACGTATAAATGTCCAACAACCAAATCAAATCTCGAATATCAAAACCAAGAATTCAAATATCGGAAAACTTTGCCAAAGCACTCACAAACAGCTCCCAGATTTTATCTCAGGTCAATTGGGACTAAACAACCAAGTACAGGGATAGGTTATAAGGTAAGTGAGCTACAGGCAAAACCCAAACACCATAGCAAGAAGGGGACCCGGCGAGAGTACCATAAAATCCGGCGTCGCCAGCCATGTTGAAGAGTTTTGGGTTCGTATTTCGTAGGTGGTCTTCTAGTGGTTAATCCAGGTCAATGGACTTTTTTGATTTTTTTTAAAAATATTCCAAATATCTCCAGATTCCCAGTATGCCAACAAAAATTACAAAACCGACACAGGGTAAATCCTAAGTTCGTGTATCGGGTTCTAATATCTGTTTTGGTCCAGAAAAGCAATTTATGTGGTCTTGAAACACCCACTACACCTCTATTGCATCTTAACAAGTCCACAATTCACTAAACATCATCTTGGAAATTTCCAAGATCATATAACCTAACTAATACAAAATCTAAACTAATTAGGATACACTAACATAACAACTTAACTAATAGGAAAGGAAATTTACCTCATTTGGCATCTTAGGAAAATTATTAAGTTGCCCAAAGTCTTCAAAATCCAAACTTGAATGGTTTAAAGGGTTTAGGATGATCTTGTGCATCTATTTAAGGAAGGTGGGATGGGGTTTTGGTAATGAATTGAAGACGATACATGGAGGTAGAGAAGGATGAAAGGAGGAGGAGGAGGAGATGAAGAAGAGAAGAAAAATGAAGAAGGAAGAAGAATGATGAAGAAGTCAAAGGTGTCTCTCTCTCTCTCTTTTAACCTCATTCTCTTTCAAATATCTCTTACACTCGCTCTCTCAAATATCTATTTTGTTTCATGCCATGTCACAAGACAAAACCCTTTTCTTTTTCTAAATAAATAAAACCAAACACAAAGAATACAACATGCAACCAAAATGTCACATGACATGGTGTACCAGCCATTGAAAATATAATAAAAATACGGATTTGGCTTAATCTCGGATAGTAGTGCACTAATAAATTTAATTTAAACTTGCATATCATTAATTATAAAAATGCCAAAATCCGATAAATATCTTTTTAATGAATAAATCATTTTAATCTCCACTTATAATCCAAATATCGGTATATAATTATACCATTTTACGAAAAACCTCTATTTGCAAATCAAATAGTTTTCGCGAAATATATTATTTTAATATTTAATTTCCAAAAATAATATTTTATATTTCTGAAATGTTACAATGTAGCCCTGCTACATCAATGCCACTTTATCACTAGCGTCTAAGTCTTTTAGTTTGTTTATATAACATTAAACTAATATTTATGTTTCATTATATTATCGTCTTCCACTATTTCACCCCTGGTGAGACTGACGATATCTTGATTTTATTATGAATACGTTAAGACTATGACATATAATGGTGTAACCCCTAGATCTTAATATACATGTATTGGTATTGCTTAAAATTTTTGTACCCGTATCGGTATTTGAAAACATGAATTTTCATGAAAATTTGACAATATTCATGTTTGAATTAAAAATATTTATAGAAATTTTTATATATGAAAACAATCATATTTTTGATAATTGTGATACTTGAATTTTAAGTGTGAATTTATTTTACATATTTTTATATCAAAAAAATTTATTTATGCAAAGCTCTGGGTGTTATGTAAAAATATTGAAATTTGAAGGGTTAAAAATGCAAAATAACCTATTCTAGTTTTCTCTTCATAATTCTTTTCTTTTCTTTTCTTTTCTTCTTACTTCGTCTCCAAGTAATTGGTTAATTAATTTCCTTCCTTTTTCCTCAAGCTTCTCTTTCCTTCTTCTTTTTTTCTTTCTTTTATTTTTTTTCCAAGTAATCACTTAATTAACTTTCCTCCTTCCCTCCATTTCTTATTCTTATTCTTTCTTCTTCCATTTTCTCCTTTTCTCTTTAAAATCATCTTTCTTTCTATTTTAAACACTTTCCTTTCCCTCTCTAAAAATTAATTCTCATTCAAGATTTCACAAATTTTCAAGAAGGGAGGTGAAAAAGAAATTGTAGACAACGGCAAGTGCTTTAACTATTTTTTTTATATAATCTAATTCTTGATTAATATGCAGGTGATCTTAATATAATTTTGTTTGAAAATTATCTTGGTTTAAATTACTTTTTGTTGAATGATAATTAAGGCAAGTGTTTCTATTATTTTGTTTCAATAATTGTTAGTTTATAAGCTATCAATCGATATATTTGTTGTGAAACCGATACCATGATTTAGTTTTGATTATTGTGTTGTGTAACTCATCTTGTAGTGCTCATATCAAATTAGACATAAGTATTTAGGGTAACCCCTAAATTCCACACACAACCATACACTAAACCCTAATCCTTACACCAAACCCTAAATCCTTCATCATCAACTTAACCTAAATCTTTTTCCCAATATTTCTCAAGTGAAGCAACTTATTTAAACCTAGTGGTCTCTTACAAACTATGGATGATCCTTTCCCCCCGCAAATTAATGTAAAGATATGATTTTTGATAAGTTTAAGACCCGGCGTACATGTAAAATAAGGTTTTTATAGAATTTTAAGGGTTAAATTAAAACTGGAATTAATTGAGTTCTATGTAAAAAATTTAGAGTATACCAGTGTGCTATTTGGAACAGTATGAGACTATCCTAGAAACCCGAGCCCCTAATTTTATCATTTGGTTGCCGGATATTTCCCCAGAGCCATCTCCAGTGGCCTGACATAGAAGTTAGGGTTTGGGGTTGTAACACTCTAGCACGATCGTACGTTATTTAATGATATTAATTAGTATTTTGAATTTTATTTGTATTTATTATTTGGGTTGTGATTGGTTTGGATAGTATGTGTGTTTATCGGACCCAACCCGCTTGCGTGAAATACGTTAAGGTGCTAGAGTATCTTTTATTGATATTTATCCGTAGACTAAATCTACATGAATCTTAAATAACAGATATATAATATTTAAATTATATATGTATATGTATATGTATATGTATATGTATATGTATATATATATGTATATATATATATATATATATATATATATATATATATATATATATATATATATATATATATATTTCTTGGTAGCCATACATTATGGATATTTACATATATTAATTTTCAGCATATTTTATCTTAGTTAAACATCTCATATTATTCTATTGACTATTATCTATTACACCTAAATCCTAACATCCTGAGATGCCATATTAGATTTTTTTTAACCATTAGATTTATGGTTTAAGGAGTCTACGTATGTATAGATTTTCCAATATATTTTCTTTGAGATTTAGTAAAGACGGATCGGAGATTTGTAATATCTTTTATAATATTATTAGTTATATACAAAACTACACACACACACACACACTATATAAACATATATATTTATATTTCCTTTATAAAACCATCCCTCTCTCTGCCTCAGATAGATTCTCTCTCCCTCCTTCGCATAAACTCTCTCTTTCTTCAACTCACATCTCTCTCTTATTTCCTTTGCGTCCCTGACTCCTCACCACGTCCCTGACTCCATCTCCCAAGACCCTTCTCGTCACCAACCTCCATCACCCTTCTCGTTGTCGTCTCCCATCATTTTCACTATCTTCTTCCTTAACGTCGATCACCTTTGAAACCCAACTCTGGCACCTCTTTCTTCTTTCCCCACACTGAGAGTCTGCTTCTTTATCTTCACCATCGCCACCGCCGGCATCTCCATCGTCACAGCCTCCCTCGAGCACCCTCATCATCTTCCTCATACAACCGTAGCCACCATCATCAACCCCTACCTTCGAACCCATCTCCATCAACCGAGCACCTTGCTCCTCGCCTTCACCAACCAACACCCACAACCACCACCATCATCATCTTTGTCGACCCCTCTCCTGAGGACCCTCGACACCACCAACTTCCTTCACCACCGTCGCCGCAACTCCCATGCCCAGAACTCCAGCCCTCGATCCTGATCACCAAGAACCCATCTTGGCCGCAAACCCATCACCGATCACATGTCCACTACCTTCACCGTCATGACTCCTCTTTTCATCTCCAGCCGCAACTTAGCCCAACATCCTAGTGTAACATTTTAAAAAAAATAAAATATTATTTTTTTTGGGAAATTTTTAATTAAATAATATTATATTGAATATTTTAATAAGGCGGTATAATTAAATACCGATAACTAGGGAAAAATTTGAAAAATTATAGAAATTACTAAAAGAGGGTGTTTTATGTGAAATATGCAATTTTTAAGTTTTTATGATTTATTTGACACTATTTTAGTGCTAATCGCGATTAAAAATCGCTAATCACGGATTAAGCATGTTTTGTGCACATAGTATGCACAAAGTATTTTTCCACACTTGTGCATTTTCTACCATGGTTTGTTTTCGGTTTACTATTGAGGAGAGATGAATGAAAGGTAAAAGAAAACAAAAGAAAAGGAAAAGGGAATAAAATAAGGAGTATGGGCAAGTGAGAGAAAGTGAGGGGTCAAAGGAGAGCCATGACCATTTGTTTACTTCTTCTTCCTCCATCATTTTCTCCCCCCATTTCCTTTATAGTTGCTGCCTCATCTCCCCCTCCTCAAATCATCACAAACACATCCAAAAACAACCCAAAACCCTATCCCCATTTCACAAAAGTTGTGCACAAGCTCAAGGGAAGCACATTGGACCAAGAAAGCTAGGGTTTTGACCACTTGGGACAACTCAAGAAAATTCTTGAGTTGCCAAATAAGGTAATTTCTGAACCTTTAGCTTAGTATTTGCGTTACTTTTACCCCCATGTTACGATAGAACCGATATCGTGTGATTTTGTGGACTTAGGAAAACCCTAGTTAGGGTTAATGGGAATTGAGAGTGGTGATGGGTAATTAAACTCAGTAAAGGCCACACAAACCCCCTAGTGCTAGAATCCAGGCCTAAACCAGAGACTAGAAACCCGGAATACGGATTTAGAAAAGCCGATATCGGGAAATTGTGGAATCTGTGAGGGTTATATGAAATCTGCTATCACCCCGAGATTCTGAAAATTATTTTGCAAACACAGAGGGATATGCAGGCACCCAAGAAGCTAACCCCAAAACCCCAGACCCTGTCTCCCATTGCAGGCCGCCAATTAATTTCTTCTGGCCGCAATTTGTGGCCAGAGCATGATAGAAATGGTTCGTTTTTGTTCTAGGGCCTTACCTCCAGTAAAATAGACCCTTGGCATATGCAAAATTGACCAATTTGACCTAGGGTGAAATCTGGGACCCTTTTCCTGAGTTGCTATTTTGATTCGGAGTTTAGTTTCTCGTATTTTGAATTCTGGATTTGCGTATTTGTGTTTTACCTCGATCACTTTACGTTTGTACGACGATATCGAGGGTTGTTTGATGGCTTTGAAAGCGTAGTCCATAGGTTCTAACCTGCAGGCCTCAGCGTGTCGTTTTGGTATTCCCGATGTGATTTTAATACGCATTCCGATTATGTTATCTATGTAGGTACCTTCATGTGGATTCGATGCGATGAAGAAGATGAAGGCGACGTCGACACCGACACGCAGGGTGCAAGGTGAGTAGATTATATCTACGGGGGAAGTCGGGTGGATGGCGTATAGCACCCCCGCAGTTCGATATTTAGTATACTATGATATATTATATATACCATATATGATAGCTTATTGTGTGTCGTGGACATTTGAGATGAGATTAGGTGTACTATGGTTGGATTAGGGCGTAGAGGTAAACTAGTATAGTTCCTAGTTGCGAACCCTAGAATAGGTTTACACCCATACGCATACACCTGCTTATCTGTTATACTTATACCTAGATGATGAGGATAGTGGATGATATTTGGAGATGAGTCGATGATATTGGGTATGGTGCCATGAGATCGGTGATATATTATGATTCGTATTTGGGATACGACATGAGATTGTAGCGGGCCTTTGGTCGTGTGTTTCACACACATATTCGTATTTATATAGATGGTATCGATTTGTACTAGACTTAGATCAGTACCCCAGATCATGAGATATGATGATAATGATTCCAGATAATTGATGAGATGGATGTGATATTGACCCGTACCTAAATTTGGGATGCCGTACGATGACTTGTCGTACGAGCTTTATTTGATGATAAGATCCGCACTCATGACTCGAGGATGCCATATGATATTGTATCGCACGCGGTACCGTTGAGGTGGGATCACCGACTATTATATATATATATATACATACATACGTATATCGATTCAGATTTAGGTGGTTTCCATACCCCTCCTGAGTGACTTGTTAGTTAGAGCTGTAGTTTTGCTAGTAGATGTTAGGCTAGACCGATGTCATACATATTTCAAAAACTAACGAATCGGGGGTATTTTTTAAAGACAGGAAAAGGGATTCTACGGATATTTTCAAAAGATGCATCTTTTCTTAAAAACACCGTAGCCCTTATTTTCCTAAAAACCCCGATTCGTCTTCTTTCAAAAGGCAAAACAATATGACATGGATACATTGATGGAGATTCTGCACTGTTGTGTTTATTATTCATTTGCTGCATATTCTTGCTGTTCGCATCGCATTGCATGATAAATATGTTTATTGTTATGTTAAAACCATGCTGATAGGACACCAGCACCATTATCGATGATGCATATGTTCCACGTACACCTGCTTGCCGGCTCACACACTTCATCATCAATAATTGCCATGTCACTACACAGTAGGACTGTTACATCAGGATATGACTCCTTGCATGACATACTTGCGTACACACCTATTGTACACCTATACTTGCACACATACATATTTTCACATAAATAAATGATTCTGGCTTGAATTTGGAGACTTGGGAACCGCAAGATATACTTTAAAACTGGATTCATTTTAAAAGAGCGGTTTCCCTCGATATGTGCATACTATTATTCCATGATGCATGATATACTGATATACTTACATTTCCCTTATATGTCGCATACATCATGCTCATGATTACACGCATTGAGATATTTGTTTTCATGAGATTTCTGGATTTGAGAACCGTGGTATTATTTCAAGAAAGTATGCATTGTTTTAAAAAACCCGGTTTCTTTTGATATGATATTTTGGTGCGTCCAACATGCGTTTTCTCGGTTCTGAGACGTGTGCTTGAAACCCGATTCGAGGAGTTGGATGATCCGATTGCGGGTTCATGGTGGACCCGGTATGGTTCTCCGGGTCGAGAAATGTTTTCGTGGAGCAGACGATGAACCTGGCAGAGTGGAGAGTACCTACCGGTGATTGTATTTGAGTTCGGCGGATATCTGGAGGATACCGACCGGAGTTGAGAGATGAGACAGGCCGATCCGGACTGACGGAGCCCTATGTATATGAGGATTTACGTGCCGATGCTAGGCACAGGTTTCATGATATTTTCGAGTGTCGATGCTTGACACTCAGGTTCCATGATTTTGATATGTCGCGAGCGACACATGTTGATTTACATACTCATATTTCCATGCATATGCTTTATGATATTTACATGCATGATGTTTTTGTCATTGGGTGACAGTTGGACGAGATCCACATACATGATGACATTGATTACATAGTTGGATGATATCCACATACTTATAGACTTCATGATATAGTCGACATTGATCATACCTCATATTATGATATATTATTACCTGAGGCACTGGCACGAGCACTTGACACTACACTCATTTATGGATGTTACATTGCCACCTTATCATGCTTCAGACTTATTCATTTGAGGTTTATATATATATATCTGATCGTATTGACCTAGGATTGTGTCATACATACGATTTCTGCTCTGTGATGTTTTCTACTCACGAGTTGGCAACTCACCCCCGTTGTGCCACAGTTCCTTGCAGGTTTTGCCGTACATGTTTCATTGCGGCTTTTCTGGCACACTGCTTCCTTTCTGGGAGATTGCATTGGTAGGTGGTTCACTCGCATCGTGACCACCCTTGTATTTATTTTATCAGTTGTATCTAGTAATTCCATCAACCAAACTTGTATATTGTTTCAGACTTAGAAAACCAGTGATGTATTGTTTCGACCTTAGAGTCGCGCGTTGTAGTATTATGGTTTTCATGCTGATTTTGAGTTTTCCTTTGAGTTTTGATCCTCGCCCTTTGGCGTTGTATATTATACTGCTTGCGTTGTTGTGACCGACGTTTGACGAAGAGCTAGCTCCCGCTTGGGGATGCCTTTTATCATCATATATATATTATTCATGTTGTACCCCGCTTGGGGCCAGTATTTACAAAGGAAACTCTGCCGAAATTTTCAGAAAAGACTAGAGATTTTAAAAACGCATATTCGGCTTATTTATTTAAAAAACCTTGTTTTCAAAACATGTTTTCCTTACTTCTTAAAACTAGTTTTCTTTATTTACTTCTTAAAATGGTTTTAGATTTCTGGGCTTTTGGCTTACTTGAATTAGATGGGGTCCTATAGGCTTCATAGGATTCAAGTGCCAGTCACGTGCTATTTTGGGTCGTGACAAAGTTAGTATCAGAGCGCTAGGTTAACCTTGGGTTGAGTCTAAGTTTGACTATGCGGAGCCTAGAGCGTTTATATATATACGGAACTTAGGCTTGACCTTACGGAACTTAGACTTAGTCGAGGGGGGATTATACCCGAACTTTCGTCGTGTAGGATGACCCTTGGTTGATGGAGTAGGTATCTTGAGTAGAGTGATGTACCGTACGTATGTTCCGCGGCATACTTACGATACGCTACTTCGCTTAAGAAACCTTATGATGTACATTTCCTTACACAGTATTATATTCATTCCTATGATCTATCCTCATCGATATTGGTTATGATTTTGCTGCCACGATTACACGGGCAAAGAGTGCTACGGCTAGAGTTGCGTCAGCATGAGCTCGTCACGGACGATGACTGACCAGGGTGTGATTCCAGAGATATACGATTACATAGAGGTGTTGCTTTTTTGCGTTTTCGCGCCATGAGCGTTTGACAGATCGCTTTTACGAGATTTCTCGGACGTACAGATTGGTACCAGAGGATCAGGCTACTGCTAGAGGCCAGCCAGAATGTGATGACCATTGAGATATCGCTTACTCAGGATGATTGAGGCGCTGTTTAGTGTACAGACGAATGAGCCAGTTGTTGCTACAAATGACGAGATATCGCCCAGATGTTGGAGCTACTGCAGCATGCGTATATACTCATAGATATGATGGAAGGTCGCTAGTCACCCGAGGATGAATGACTAGGACATGTGGTTCGTTCGCTTATCCCGATGCAAGGTCATCAGATTGATTGATTTCAGCTAGAGACGACTTCATGCAGGTTTGTTGGTAGTCGACGGAGGCGATCGAATGTCAGAAACCCATATTCCAAGTTTAAAGTATTCAGAAAGACATGCAAGCGATTCTATGGACCCTTTAGAAGAATGAAATCCTAACTTGACATAATGACCGTGTGAAAGCCTTTGAACCTTAGGGTTTGCGGCAGTTCCACGGCGCCATTAGTGAGGCTTGGGTTTGCCCTTCTACGGCTGGTCCACCGATACTATAGTATGTACTCGATACTATTAAGTTGCACCCAAGATGTTGATCTCTTGGGGGATTATGAGGTTTTGACGAATCGATCAATGGGTTCGACATCTTTCGGATATCATACGATGGTATGCATTGCTTGGGAGACTCCAGACACGAGTATAGCCATTGGAGCACAGTCCATGCAGCCACGAGATGACGTTCCACTCCGCTGACATCAGAGATGTGATACGCATGCAGAGGCATTGATTATTGATATACCTTCCAGAAGGATTCATGAAGAGAATGCAGCCATTCCGGAACAAGAATTAGCTTTAGTAAAGGACGATGATTTCCGGACAATTCGGCAGAAACGAGAATTGAGGGAGACTTCGACAGGACCTTTTTGGAATACTATACGAGGAGACTTGGACCCAGGAGCGGTCATATTGCGCACACCCAGCAGGCCAGAGTTCGGCATCGTCGACGAGATGGTTAACCAGAGATCTGTAGAGGATGTGCCAGAGCGGGACTGTTTCCGTCGTCATTCCATTTTGGGCCGTTGAGCCGAGGAGCTATATATCTAGCAATGCACAGTGAGAAACAAGAGCATAAGAGCACCAGGCGCCAGACCATGAACAGGAGGCAAGTGGATATCTTGCTCTGCTAGCTTTGGATGCACCGACACCTTCTCGACCTTGGGGGAGGATATACCGATGACGATATTTATGATTTGTGATTTTGTGATTCGATTATCACGTATCCATCACCTTGGATTTCGGTATTTTGGGCGATCTATTCGCATGATTTGGTCTTGATGGCTGAGTTCCATGATTTCTGTTTTCATGCACCATGGTTGCACCTACTGGGTATTCATATTTGTGCACAGTTATTTCACCTGATATCGTTTTTGTGCCTTGGTTGCACATGCTTATGACTTCATGGATTTCATACCATTGGGTTGATTTTGTGCACGTGGTATGCACACGATTTGGCTTTTTGCACTCGGTATAGCTTATATGTGCTTGTAGTGCATTGATATGTGTTTTGTGCACGCAGTTGCACACGTTTATGATCTTCTTTACACATGGGTACACCCGGTGTTGCTATTTACGCATTTAAGTTATTGCTTAGCAGTTGTGCACAGGATGCACCGTATTTGTATTTCTTGCCCAGGATGGACCAGTTTTATGTTTCGTGCGTTTATCGCACCAGATTTATATTTCGTGCGTTGTTGCACCTGACTTCGATTTGATATCATTCGATATGTTGATTTCTTGCACCCCGTGCATTTGATTTGGATTTTCGCGCGTATTGAGTGCATGTTTTGAGATGCGATTTTTGTGTACGCCGGATGCACTAAATCGAGATTTTCGTGCATGTCTGATGTACCTAATTTTCCTGCCAGGCACACACGTTGCCTATGACAGATGTTTCGTGCAAACCCGTTGCACCTAGTTGTTGCTTCTGTGCACATGTATGGATTTTTGATTTCCGTGCACATCAGACGCACAGGGTATTCTTATATACATTTTGGGATTTATTCCTTATGAAGCAGTAAATTTTTATGATATTTGCTATATTTTTTCGTACTGAGCAGGACTAGTCAGAGGACAGTACCTGGACAGATTTTACATGCATTGATAGTTATTGAGGGGATTTCCAAAAAGTGAGCTATAGACTCAGTATTTACCTACGTGTCTGATATGACACGAAACATTTAAACAAGGAAACCCTTCTAAATTATTTTCAAAATGGCGGAACGTACATATTAAACAAAAGATATATACATATACGGTTATTTTCTTACAACAGACGTCCACCACTGTGCAGTGTTATATGCATCGCACAGCGACTTGAAAAGGTTTGGTATGCATTTCCTTCAGTTATTTACATGTATAGATTTGATGTCTACATGTATGATTATGATGTATGTCATATCGGTTTTGTTTTGGATTTGACCTTTGTATTTTTACCATGACTCCGATGATTGCGGGATGCTTGACGGAGTTTTGATTTTGAGTTAGCTGCTCATTGTTATGCGCATGCATTGCGCTATGATGCGTCTTATGTATTGATGATTTCGGAGCTCCGACGACTTGGACTTTTACTGAAATGTTTTAGTATTTGAGGGGTTTAAATTTAAATTCGGGAACCAAATTTCTTTAAGGGGGGAAGATTGTAACATTTCAAAAAAAACTAAAATATTATTTTTTGGGAAATTTTTAATTAAATAATATTATATTAAATATTTTAATAAGGCGGTATAATTAAATACCGATAAATGGGGAAAAATTTGAAAAATTATAGAAATTACTAAAAGAGGGTGTTTTATGTGAAATATGCAATTTTTAAGTTTTTATGATTTATTTGACACTATTTTAGTGCTAATCGCGATTAAAAATCGCTAATCACGGATTAAGTGTGCTTTGTGCACATAGCATGCACAAAGTCTTTTTTCACACTTGCGCATTTTCTATCATGGTTTTTTTTGGGTTTACTATTGAGGAGAGATGAAAGAAAGGTAAAAGAAAACAAAAGAAAAGGAAAAGGGAATAAAATAAGGAGTATGGGCAAGTGAGAGAAAGTGAGGGATCAAAGGAGAGCCGTGACCATTTGTTTACTTCTTCTTCCTCCATCATTTTCTCCCCCCATTTCCCTCATAGCTGCTGCCTCATCTCCCCCCTCCTCAAATCATCACAAACACATCCAAAAACAACCCAAAACCCTATCCCCATTTCACAAAAGTTGTGCACAAGCTCAAGGGAAGCACATTGGACCAAGAAAGCTAGGGTTTTGACCACTTGGGGCAACTCAAGAAAATTCTTGAGTTGCCAAATAAGGTAATTTCTGAACCTTTAGCTTAGTATTTGCATTACTTTTACCCCCATGTTATGATAGAACCGATATCGTGTGATTTTGTGGACTTAGGAAAATCCTAGTTAGGGTTAATGGGAATTGAGAGTGGTGATGGGTAATTAAGCTCAGTAAAGGCCACAAAAACCCCCTAGTGCTAGAATCCAGGCCTAAACCAGAGACTAGAAACCCGGAATACGGATTTAGAAAAGCCGATATCGGGAAATTGTGGAATCTGTGAGGGTTATATGAAATCTGCTATCACCCCGAGACTCTGAAAATTATTTTGCAAACACTGAGGGATGTGCAGGCACCCAGGAAGCTAACCCCAAAACCCCAGACCCTATCTCCCATTGCAGGCCGCCAATTAATTCCTTCTGGCCGCAATTTGCGGCCAGAGCAGGTTAGAAATGGTTCGTTTTTGTTCTAGGGCCTTAACTCCAGTAAAATAGACCCTTGGCATATGCAAAATTGACCAATTTGACCTAGGGTGAAATCTGGGACCCTTTTCCTGAGTTTTTGTTTTGATTCGGAGTTTCTTTTCTCGTATTTTGAATTCTGGATTTACGTATTTTTGTTTTACCTCGATCACTTGACGTTTGTACGACGATATCGAGGGTTGTTTGATGGCTTTGAAAGCGTAGTCCATAGGTTCTAATCTATAGGCCTCAGCGTGTCGTTTTGGTATTCCCGATGTGATTTTAATACGCATTCCGATTATGTTATCTATGTAGGTACCATCATGTGGATTTGATGCGATGAAGAAGATGAAGGCGACGTCGACACCGACACGCAGGGTGCAAGGTGAGTAGATTATATCTACGGGGGAAGTCGGGTGGATGGCGTATAGCACCCCCACAGTTCGATGTTTAGTATACTATGTATATACTATATATACCATATATGATAGCTTATTGTGTGTCGTGGAAATTTGAGATGAGATTAGGTGTACTATGGTTGGATTAGGGCGTAGAGGTAAACTAGTATAGTTCCTAGTTGTGAACCCTAGAATAGGTTTACACCCACACGCACACACCTGCTTATCTGTTATACTTATATCTGGATGATGAGGATAGTGGATGATATTTGGAGATGAGTCGATGATATTGGGCATGGTGCCATGAGATCGGTGATATATTGTGATTCGTATTTGGGATACGACATGAGATTGTAGTGGGCCTTTGGGCGTGTGTTTCACACACGTATTCGTATTTATATAGATAGTATCGATTTGTACTAGACTTAGATCAGTACCCCAGATCATGAGATATGATGATAATGATACCAGATAATTGATGAGATGGATGTGATATTAACCCATACCCAAATTTGGGATGCCATACGATGACTTGCCGTACGATCTTTACTTGATGATAAGATCCGCACTCATGACTCGAGGATGCCATATGATATTGTGTCGCACGTGGTACCATTGAGGCGGGATCACCGACTATTATATATATATACATACGTATATCGATTCAGATTTAGGTGGTTTCCATACCCCTCCTGAGTGACTTGTTAGTTAGAGCTGTTGTTTTGCTAGTAGATGTTAGGCTAGACCGATGTCATACCTATTTCAAAAACTAACGAATCGGGAGTATTTTTTAAAGACAGGAAAAGGGATTCTACGGATATTTTCAAAAGATGCATCTTTTCTTAAAAACACCGTAATCCTTATTTTCCTAAAAACCCCTATTCGTCTTCTTTCAAAAGGCAAAACAATATGACATGGATACATTGATTGAGATTCTGCACTGTTGTGTTTATTATTCATTTTCTGCATATTCTTGTAGTTCGCATCGCATTGCATGATAAATATGTTTATTGTTATGTTAAAACCATGCTGATAGGACACCAGCACCATTATCGATGATGCATATGTTCCACGTACACCTGCTTGCCGGCTCACACACTTCATCATCGATAATTGCCATGTCACTATACAGTAGGACTGTTACATCAAGATATGACTCCTTGCATGACATGCTTGCGTACACACCTGTTGTACACCTATACTTGCACACATACATATTTGCACATACATAAATGATTCTGGCTTGATTTTGGAGACTTGGGAACCGCAAGATATACTTTAAAACTGGATTCATTTTAAAAGAGCGGTTTCCCTCGATATGTGCATACTATTATTCCATGATGCATGATATACTTATATGATAACATTTCCCTTATATGTCGCATACATCATGCTCATGATTACACGCATTGAGATATTTGTTTTCATGAGATTTCTGGATTTGAGAACCGTGGTATTATTTCAAGAAAGTATGCATTGTTTTAAAAACCCGGTTTCTTTTGATATGATATTTTGGTGCGTCCACCATGCGTTTTCTCGGTTCTGAGACGTGTGCTTGAAACCCGATTCGAGGAGTTGGATGATCCGATTGCGGGTTCATGGTGGACCCGGTATGGTTCTCCGGGTCGAGAAATGTTTTTCGTGGAGCAGACGATGAGCCTGGTAGGGTGGCGAGTACCTACCGGTGATTGTATTTGAGCTCGGCGGATATCTGGAGGATACCGACCGGAGTTGAGAGATGAAACGGGCCGATCCAGACTGACGGAGCCCTATGTATATGAGGATTTACGTGCCGATGCTAGGCACAGGTTTCATGATGTTATTGAGTGTCGATGCTTGACACTCAGGTTCCATGATTTTGATATATCGCGAGCGACACATGTTGATTTACATCCTCATATTTCCATGCATATGCTTTATGATATTTACATGCATGATGTTTTTGTCCTTGGGTGACAGTTGGACGAGATCCACATACATGATGACATTGATTACATAGTTGGATGATATCCACATACTTATAAACTTCATGATATAGTCGACATTGATCATACCTCATATTATGATATATTATTACCTGAGGCACTGGCATGAGCACTTGGCACTACACTCATGTATAGATATTACATTGCCACCTTATCATGCTTCAGACTTATTCATTTGAGGTTTATATATATATCTGATCGTATTGACCTAGGATTGTGTCATACATACGATTTCTGCTCTGTGATGTTTTCTACTCACGAGTTGGCAACTCACCCCCGTTGTGCCACAGTTCCTTGCAGGTTTTGCCGTACATGTTTCATTGCGGCTTTTCTGGCACACTGCTTCCTTTCTGGGAGATTGCATTGGTAGGTGGGTTCACTCGCATCGTGACCACCATTGTATTTATTTTATCAGTTGTATCTAGTAATTCCATCAACCAAACTTGTATATTGTTTCAGACTTAGAAAACCAGTGATGTATTATTTCGACCTTAAAGTCGCGCGTTATAGTATTATGGTTTTCATGCTGATTTTGAGTTTTCCTTTGAGTTTTGATCCTCGCCCTTTGGCGTTGTATATTATACTGCTTGCATTGTTGTTACAGACGATTGACGAAGAGCTAGCTCCCGCTTGGGGATGCCTTTTATCATCATATATATATTATTCATGTTGTACCCCGCTTGGGGCCAGTATTTACAAAGGAAACTCTGCCGAAATTTTCAGAAAAGACTAGAGATTTTAAAAACGTATATTCGGCTTATTTATTTAAAAAACCTTGTTTTCAAAACATGTTTTCCTTACTTCTTAAAACTAGTTTTCTTTATTTACTCCTTAAAATGGTTTTAGATTTCTGGGCTTTTGGCTTACTTGAATTAGATAGGGTCCTATAGGCTTCATAGGATTCAAGTGCCAGTCACGTGCTATTTTGGGTCGTGACACCTAGCCATGCCGCCGGCTTCATCTCGCAAAGACTTCACCCAACCCAGTAACACCTAACTCCAGCCATCGCCTCGCTCATCGCCATTGCTGTCCTCGTCGCAGATATCGTCATCACAGCAACCCTTCATCGCCGAGACTACCATCGATAGAAGTTTAGACCTTCGTTGACTTTATCTCCGAGCCTAGCAAGCTTGGAGGTTGCTTCGTGTGTGCTGTCGTTCGGTGTTCGTTCGTGTTCGTATTCGTATTCATCGTGACCGAGGTAAGTTTACAACTTGCTACATGCGCACACTCTCTCTATATATATGTATGTATCGTCGTAATATTATTTATTATTATTATTATACCGTTTAAATCTATATAATCCGTATATCGTTAATTAGTTAACAATAACAAGTTTTATAATTTGCAGTTTATAATGTTATGTAAATTATTTCTATAACTAGAAATTATAACAAACTATTTTAGTGTGCTCAATTGGTAACTCGAAGTGTAGGAATTAATATGATTATCTTTCGTTATACTATTTATAGCATCTAGATAATGGTTATAACCGCATTTCATCATGATCTATTCGCACGATATTACCACGAGTAAACACTTTATCTAATTTAAGATACTACCTTGACATACTTATAACCCATTATCTTGTTACTGATATTGCTATCTTTCTTGTACCTGCTTACCTATGATATTTACCGATGCCAGAATTCCTGACTTGTTGTCCTGATGGACGTGACCTGTTGTCTAGTTAGACATAACCTGTACCTGCATGTTCCTATGTTGGTATTCGGTAGATATTATTCATACCTGACTTGGAAAACAAAACCTGGAGAAATGGAGAAATCAAAAGTGTAACTGAAGTGTAATTTAAATGGATATTACATGTTTATATGGTTCTGGGGGTAACTGTTGGATATAGTGCCCTCAAAGTCAATTATTGGATCGCAGGCACGTGATTGCAATGATTGAGTTGGACCTATACCGGTAGGACAGTCTTACTCGAGATGATAGTATGCTATCTGGTTTGTCTTTATCATCGTGTACATACTTTAGGTGATATTACAGATCGCTATTACATGTTGATAGAGCCCTTAGGATTCTTGCTTGACTACTAGCAGTATGATAGCGATCATATACGTGAGAGTTGGGTAGTCTATAAGCACATCCTTAAAGTGTCCCTAGTCGTGGGAGTTTTTGTCCTTGGCATTGATACTCCGATATTAGACTAGTGTATACGATCGAGACCTCGACGAGGGGCGGTGGCTAGTCTCACAAGCCATTGGTGTCAGTTGGTTCACCCAAGACGTATACAGGTGCTCATTGGGTTATGAGTACACCGGACGGACTCACCGGGAACATGCTAGTTGGTATTATACCTGACGTCAGATAGCAGTTCCATGGTGACATGTGTACAGATTAGTCTATCGACCTGAGATCGTCATTTGTCTTGTGTGGGTTCCCATTGTGCTTTGATTACTACCCTACCATGGCTCAAAGGAGTCATGCAAAAAGGTTTTAGTTGGGTACAGTCCCGAGCCACATGGAGGTAGTGAGCAGATCGGTAGGGGTGTCGTCTCTCCCGGTATTGGGGGTGAGATCGCGCTGTGTCTAGGAGAGCCATTACACGAAGTCCTTGGCCAAGGCAAGTGAGATTTACTGGTAGGTATTCCAGTAGTATCTCAGGGTGTTATGGGCTACACTCCGACACGACTTATACCGCTTTTAGGGGTCTGACGTTTACCAGCCCCCTAGGCCCGACATGCGATACTCATAGACGAACGGACCGGACTGTACGGATATTGTCACTGACAGGCTCAGTAGGGTTTCTGGATGAGTTTGCTCATCAGCCTCCCTTTTGGTCAATACATGGGTAGCCGTTATGTACAGCTAGTACCACTGACTTGCTTGTGGTTAAACCCACTGCCGGTGTATTGATGAGTCTTTAGAGTCCTCCCAGAAAAAGTTTCCCAAGTTCGGGCGAAACGTTGTGGAGGCCGTATGGTTTTATGGCAGGGTTCGATCATATACGTGCACTCGTGCACGGATCATGATCGTACGGATCATACCGGTGGGCTTTGGTTTAAGCCGGATCCTAGTATTAGATTTGTTGGATTACTTTAGTCTCGTTGCATTCGTATTCAGTCGGAATGCGGATACAGGTATGTATATACAGGTGAGGGGTATCCTTATGATCCGTCACGAGTTTACTTTAGTTGATACCATATTTTTGTTGGATTAAACATTTTGGTTTAAATGTTTAGTGGAGGAAAATGTGAGTGCAAGTTTTGTCCATAAGCATCTTTTCATGCCACATGTACATGGTGACTCATGGTCTTTATTAGTGTGGCCATTTAATGTGACATGGATTGATTTTGTAGCTAATTATGATTAGTGGGGATATTTTGGAGAGAGAGAGGCAGCCATGTGATGGCTTGGGGGCTTTGTATTGTTGATATATCTCTCTCTCAAAAAGATCACACAATATAACATAAGCCATCTTCTTCTTCTCTTGTGCTCACAAGTTCCTCCTCCATGGCTTCTTCTTCTACGTCCACTATCCAACTCATGTGTTGAGAATCCTAGAGTGTCATGAGACAAAATTATCACACACATTCTCTACTTCACCTTGGACATGTCGGCTTGCAAACTTCATGTCCGAGTTACTTTAGTTTGAAGCGGGAGCCCGTAAAAGGTTTTCTAGACGTGGTGCCACTTCGACGAGGAGACCAGAGATCGAGCGAGATCGGAGATGCCGCGAGGAGATAGGGATGGTGGCTAAAGACCGAAGGACACGGATCAATCGGTATAACCATTCTAACTTCTTATAGATAGCTAGTTTTGTGTTAATAGTGCGATCCGGGTAAAAGTCTGCGTTAGCGCCAGTTTTATAAAAGTTCTTGTTTCCGCGTTTGGCCTCGGATTGACGGCCGGGGCGCTACCGTAAACTTACATGGTATCAGAGACACGCCATTAACCCTTTGCTAGCTTGTTTAGACAATGTTAAACTATCAAAATCGAAACAAACCCGATACACTGCACTTAGCGTTCCAGTTTCTGTTGATTTTCATTTGGTCTTCAAAAATTATTTAAACAAGTGTAGAAGACTACTGACATGACCACTAGCCTACACCCCAAACACGACCCCAATCCCTTGGATTTTGGCCGAGCACATTGAGGCAAAATCCGAGCAGGCTGGTTTTTTTTAGGCTTCTGGGTTTAGTTTTTAGGGTGTGGTCTGGTCTCTGGAAAGTTGGTTCAGTGATATTGTTTATTTAGCTCAGTTTGGATATAGTTTTATCAGGTTGTTTGGGGCTATTCGGGGGTTATTTCGAAGTCGATATTTCTAACATTGTTTAAAGTTTACAGTGCATTACATTACTATCTGTGATCGTGAATGTCATTCGAGCAGTAAATCTTGTCTAATTGCTATAGTCCTTTTAGACGGGTTTGCGAACGTGACATTCGCGTTGATGTTCTGTGTTGTGCTGTGATGTTGCGGATTTGTCGTGGTGGATAGCTTGGATGCAATATTAGTACAGTTTTAGTTTTATTTGTACATTTGATATCGCGGGGCGACCGTCCGACATGTGGACTGCCGTCACTACCTGTTTGTATATTATTCTTTTGGGGCATGACCGGGTTGAGGTCGATGTACCCGTTATACATATTTTTCCATTCTGTACTAGGATTACCCTGCGGTGGAGTGCACGGATAGCCGGGTTCTAGAGGGCAACGGGCCCGTATCTCATTGCTTTGAGACGGAGGGGGCTTCACTCTAGAATTGACGGGCTATTCGCCACACTCGTAGGGGGTATAGGTTGACCCAAGGAGGGGGTGCTCAAGTTACCGGATTCCATGAAGTACTGGGTGGTCCATTCACTTTGCTGAAGGGGGCTGTCTCGCTTCTGGTTTTGGCGGGTAACTTGCCGTGCCCGTAGGGGTCTAGGTTTTCATTGCACAAGCTATCCACACAACAGGGGAACGTCGGGTTTCAGTTGCGGCTCAAAGGAAACCCGGGATCCCAGATTATCTGTATTGTTCTGTGATGTTATTACTTTTCCGTGATATTGCATTTATCACGTTTGGAGCGATCATTATATATTGATATATATACTAGTAGATGTTGTATATGTTTTCATCCGCGCTAGTCCAGTCCCCGCTCTGTCGTTAGTTAAGTAACCTAACGGGTGATGACAGGACCCAGTGGCGAATGCGGATGGCATATATGTACATCATATTTTCGTTCTTTTGTGGTGTGATTAATTGATGGGACTGCGTTGATTCAGATCAATGCAAGGAAAACAAACCTATTTCGATGTTGTTGAAACAATTTTCAAAAAGCTGTTATTATAAGGATGTTTTCTTTTGTTTTGCACAGTGGTATTCGGTTATGAATATCCAGCACCTCATTCGACGAGGTAAGGGCCGGGATCCCTTCATCAGGAGTGACCCTTTGGGCAGAAGTTTGCGTCAGGGTAATAACTTCACTATAGTCGATTACTTTTTGCTTTGCATCACGGTATTCAGTTGGAATATCCTGCACCTCATTCTATGGGGAAAGAGCCGAAATCCCTTCACCGAGAGTGACCTCTTTAGCAAAAGGTTTTCGCCACTATATATTTATAAAAAGCTATCTGGTTCCTTCAATGATATCAAGTTCATTATGTTAAAGGTTTTTCGCCAAAAACCATTCGTAGCCCTCCGTCATTTCAGACGGGTAACACTTAGTATTCATGCAATGTATGTTGGCCTTCGTCAAGGCATAGTGTATGGTAGCTATTTGTTACTTTTCTATTGCATAGATAGATGCGTTGGTTTGGGACAGTCGTACTACCAATTTGGCCTTCGTCAAGGGTATGTACGGGTGGGTTCAAATTAACCTGGATAATGACGGGTAGAACTTGACATGTGACTTATGATATGTTGGCCTTCGTCAAGGTCATAAGAGCATGGGGTAAAAATCACATCGAGAGTTTCTAAAGAAACTGAAACTTGCCAGGCATGCGCATACCTTCTGGAGTGTGATAACGTGAGTGGATTCCATCAGGTTATCATGCGATGATAATTGGATCCCGATTCCCACTGATGAGTTGGTTTACTTCTCGGGTAATCCCGACTAATTCTTCTTTCAGGTTTGGAGGAGAATTTGAGGATACAGTGGGAGGCTTCCTGATTAGATAAATTGATAACCATTCTGATCTAGTTTTGAGTGCACGCAGAGTGTTTCTTTTCTCTCTCTCTCTTTAGCAGCGACCATGGCCCGACCCTAGACTATGACTCAGTGACCAAGTTAACCGAACTTTCTTAAAACACTGGCTTTTGGATTGTCTGAGTTACATACATCATTGCCACTCCTTATTTTTCCCATTGCATTTCTCCAGAACACCCCGTATCACTACGAATATCCACTTCCATTGGATAAATCCATCGTATGGTTATATACGAACTCGAAGGAACTTGTTCCAGATTTGAGGATGGATTCTGGTTCTGGAGAGATTGAATAGGACTATTCAGTTGTCCTTTCATTTTACCTTCTCTCAGGATATGAGGGCTCCTAGGATTAGGAGAGAGTACACCTATTATGCTCATTGGATAGTCTTCTTCCAAACCATAGGAAGGTGCCGAAAGGTAGGGAATGAAGAAAACCAATTAGCCTAAGTGTGGTGTACAGAAGGTAATAAGTAAAGACAAATAAAGGGATTAGAAAGAGGGCAAAGTAAATTGCGACTGCTATCATTCACGACCAAACTACATATTTCATCGCCACTTCTACTTTACCTTTGCATTTCTCCCGAACACCCTGTATTACTACGAACATCCACTTCCATTGGAAAAATCTATTGTATGGTTATATACGAACTCGAAGGAACTTGTTCCAGTTCGAGGATGGATTCTGGTTCAGGAGAAATAGGAATAAGGTTTATTCAGTTGTCTTTTATCTTTACCTTCTCTCAGGTTGCGAGTGCTCCTAGGATTAGGAGAGTACACCTATTACGTTTATTGGATAATCTTCTTCCAAACCATAGGCTGGTGCCGAACGGTAGGGAAGGAAGAAAACCACTAACGATGGTATACAGAAGGTAATGAGTAAAGACAAATAAAGGGATTTAGAAAGATGGCAAAGAAAAATACAGTTAAAGTCGTGAATCGGATAATGGAAGAGGCATTATTAGGAATATCCGGATACCCCTTCGAAACATTTTCACGTTTCAGTTTCACTATGAGTTGTTAATAGAAAACTGATTTCCCAATTAGATCCTTACTCCAGGGTATGTATTTACCAGGTATGATTCTCACATCCGTATGGTTTTACAGATGATGAGTGGGAGTAAGTAATTGGGAATTAGGTGATCATCCTCATTATATCGGGATTCGTTGTAATTGGTGATATTTGAGGAAATCGCCTGGGTTTTTGTCGGACGACAAATATTTGGTTTTGAATATCCGTCATTATGCACCAATTTCAAACTGATATATCTGTACGTTTATTTTATAAAGTGAGATATAACTTTTTGAAATTATGTCCATGACATTTACCTATATCAGTTGATGGTTAGGTAAGGAGCATTAAACAGCGGTGTAATTCTTCTTAACCATAGTACAGTTTTCAACCTACGATGCACAGGGTTTGAGTTATTCAACTCAGGGGACTTATACAAAGTATTGTATGTTGTCCAGTGTCCATTAGGACAAAGGGGTTGGTCCTCGTACTATATTCTGTTTACTTGTGACTTCTCTAGTTTTTAGACAAGTGTTTCGTAGAAATACAAGGTCTAAGTTTTGAGAAGTTATAGGTACAAGAATAAAGTAGAGAACCATGTGTTGCAAGTATCGGGATTCTTCAAGGTGATCGAAGATGTAGATACTTGTGTTGGGTATTCAGTTGATAGTAATGGTTTTGAGAACTAGCTTCTCTTTCAGGTTACTCATAATTGGATGTAGTCCTAAGTTGAGTAATGCTGATCAGCCTCTCTCCATTTAGTTGACATGCACTGGAGACAGCTACATGATTTGAATCTGGTTCCAATTAAATCAGTGGCTCAATTTCTATATTGTATATAGAATGGTTCATATCTTAACGATGTTAAGGTATGGGGAGTTGTCTAGTTTATGCTTAAAACCAGACTCTGGATAACTCAAGGCACGTTTCTGTAATAGCTGTTTGTGGGTTAACCCAGGCTGTGACGAGAGTTGACTTTCTACCATCTGGAAGATCAATAGTGATATTGTTCTTGACTCGCCACGGTTTTAGTAAAATAGATTTTTTCATAAAATAGTAGTGGGAGTATGGTAGAACTGGAAGATATTCCAGAACCGCAAACGATTACTGAAAATTTAATAGGACCTAAAGATTCAATCAGGTTTGACATTCCATTAGCCACTCCGCAGATATGGTAGGTAACCTCAGGCACCCGAGAGGTACTCCGGTATCCTCAAGGACGGTGACAAGGAGGTTCTTGTTTACCCAGATTTGACACTACTGTTGTTCCAGGCTATAAGACCCGGCAGGAGGACGGGTATAGCGTCGTTCTAAAGTTTACTTTAGAAGTGCACATGTATATGATTCTGCCAGAGGGTTGTTGTAGTCAGTGGGAGCAGCGGAAGCATAGTGGACAAGTAGCTTATATCTATTTATAAACTAAGGCACATATAGCGGAGATAGATCATCTATTTTTGATGTGACAGTCATGGGTTTTGACTTCATCAGAATAGGGGATGGATCTGTTAAGAAGGTAGTAGGGTGTGATGTCCTGGTATATGGATGACATACACATAGTAGGAAATGAAATTCCTATACTACGATCGGTTATACTGTGGTTGTCACACAATGGTTTCTCCACAAAGGATATAGATATTATATCAGGCATTCTGGTTACTAGATCTATGGTTTTAGATCTAGATTTGGGTAGTTTCTCAATTTGGGTATTTAGACAGTATTCTAAAGGTGTTTTAGAATGGACGACTCCTGGCATGGTAGTGTACCTGCAGGTGATGGATTCACCCTTTCTAAAGATGTCTTACAGACTAAAGGGGAGAGGGAAGTGCGTGATTGACATATCCCTTGCTTAGGCAATTGAGTCAATCATGAGATGTCAAGTACCACACCAGATGTTTTTTTTGCACTAGATGCAATAAGTTGATATTAATCCAATCCTGAAGAAATGTTCGGAAGCAGTTTTAGAACATAAGTTCATGTTCTAGGGATATGATAACGACAGCTTCCTTCAGGAGATAGTTATCATTCCAGGCTTCCAAGGTGACCTGGCTGACAGAGTGACTGTCAAAGTTATAGTTTTCCTTCTGACGAGGGGCAATAGTTTGGACAGGTGATCCAAGCGGATACTGAGAGAGGCATGGCGCATGATACTGATTAAATTCAGTTGACGATACAGTCTAAAAAGTTTTCTGGATTTGCAGTTCATTTGTGAACTAGGTCCCATCAGATATCCAGATATATTCTAAGACAATTATTGCTCATTTCGGGAGATGGCTTTCTCCGCGAACACGAGATTAAGAGAGACATAGAAAGAAACATCAGAGCGGATCCACTAGCAGAGCCTATTTCTCGAACGCAATAGTTTCACAAACAAGCTTTATGAGACTGATCAGTAGAGAAGTTGGGTGTTCGGTATCACACGGGCTGTGAGTATGCGACATCGCAATAATTAGCCTTGAGTGCAAGAGGGAGATTGTTGGATATAGTGCCCTCAAAGTCAATTATTGGATCGCAGACACGTGATTGCAATGATTGAGTTGGACCTATACCGGTAGGACGGTCTTACTCGAGATGATAGTATACTATCCGGTTTGTCTTTATCATCGTGTACATGCTTTAGGTGATATTACAGATCACTATTACACGTTGATAGAGCCCTTAGGATTCTTGCTTGAGTACCAGCAGTATGATGGCGATCATATACGTGAGAGTTGGGTAGTCTATAAGCACATCCTTAAAGTGTCCCTAGTCATGGGAGTTTTTATCCTTGGCATCGATACTCCGAAAGTAGACTAGTGTATACGATCGAGACCCTGACGAGGGATGGTGGCTGGTCTCATAAGCCATTGGTGTCAGTTGGTTCACCTAAAACATATACAGGTGCTCATTGGGTTATGAATACACCGGACGGACTCGCTGGGAACATGCTAGTTGGTATTATACCTGACGTCAGATAGCAGTTCTATGGTAACATGTGTACAGGTTAGTCTATCGACCTGAGATTGTCATTTGTCTTATGTGAGTTCCCACTGTTCTTTGATTACTACCCTACCACGGCTCAAAGGAGTCGTGAAAACAGGTTGTAATTGGATACATTCTCGAGCCACATGGAGGCAGTGAGAAGGTCGGCAGGGGTTTCGTCTCTCCCGGTATTGGGGGTGAAATCTCGCTGTCTAGGAAAGCCATTACACGAAGTCCTTGGCCAAGGCAAGTGAGATTTACTGGTAGGTATTCCAGTAGTATCTCAGGGTGTTATGGGCTACACTCCAACACGCCTTATACCGCTTTTGGGGGTCTGACGTTTACCAGCCCCCTAGGCCCGACATGCGATACTCATAGAAGAACGGACCGGACTGTACGGATATTATCACTGACAGGCTCAGTAGGGTTTCTGGATGAGTTCGCTCATCAGCCTCCCTTTTGGTCAATACATGGGTAGCCGTTACGTACATCCAGTACCACTGACGTGCTTGTGGTTAAACCCATTGCCGGCGTATTGACGAGTCTTTAGAGTCCCCCACAAAAAGTTTCCCAAGTTCGGGCGAAACGTTGTAGAGACCGTATGGTTTTATGGCAGGGTTCGATCATATACGTGCACTCATGCACGGATCATGATCGGACGGATCATACTAGTGGGCTTTGGTTTAAGCCGGATCTTAGTATTAGATTTGTTGGATTACTTTAGTCTCGTTGCATTTGTATTCAGTCGGAATACGGATGCAGGTATGTATATACAGGTGAGGGGAATTCTTGTGATCCGTCACGAGTTTACTTTAGTTGATGCCATATCTTTTTGTTGGATTAATCATTTTGGTTTAAATGTTTAGTGGAGGAAAATGTGAGTGCATGTTTTGTCCATAAGTATCTTTTCATGCCACATGTACATGGTGACTCATGGTCTTGATGTTAGTTATATGTATGCCCTAGAGGCCATTACTGTACATAGGATGTATATTGTAGTGGATGCTGGGACATATATAGGGAGGACTTTCTTGCTCGACATGATAGTATGCTATCCGGTTGCTCTTTACCTTAACGTGTATACTGATTGTCTCTCTGTTACATGTTGGTAAAGCCCTTAGGATGTGTACTTGACTACCTGGACTATGATGCGGATCATACTAGTGGGGACATGGTAGTCCATAAGTACATCCTTCAAAGTCCCTAGTCGTGGGTGTATCGAGACGGGGCATCGATATACCAGAGTAGACTAGCGTATACCTTCTCGACCCATACAGATGGGCGATGGATGATCCCATATCCATTGGTGTTTGACATCAGAGATGATATACGGGTGCTCAGTGGAGACTGGGTACACTGGACGGACTCGCCGAGAACTCCCAGATGGTATTATACCTTACGTCAGATGGCAGTTCTCTGGTGACACTGGTACAGAGTAGTCTGTTGACCCGAGATCGTCATAGAGTCTTGTGTGGTTCCCACTGTGCTTTGATTTCCACCTTACCACGTCCAAGAGGACGTGCAAAACGGTGGTTTTTGGGTACAGTCCCGAATCACATGGAGGCAATGAGCGATAGGAGGGGATTCGTCTCTCCCGGTATAGGGAGTTGATGTTGCGCTGTGTTCGATTGGCTATAACCGGAAATCCCTGGCCAGGGTTGCTGAGATTTACTGGTAAGTGTTACCAGTAGTTTCTCGAATAGTTATAGACCTCATATCGACACGACTTATCAAGCTATTGGGGTCTGACGTTTACCACCCCTAGGCGAGATATGCGACATATCAGACGATCAGACCGGACTGTACGGTAAGTGTTACTGGTTGGATTCACAGGAGTGTGAGCGGGCTTGCTCGTCGATCTTCTGATCGCTCAATACCCGGGTGGCCGTTACATTTAGCAGACCGCTTGCGGCTTGTGGGTGTTTGATATGATCATCATCTGCTGCCGGCGTATTGACGAGTCTTTAGAGTCCTACACAGAGGTTTCCTGGCTCAAGCGAAACGAAATAGGAGCGCATATGAGATATGTGCGGGACCGAGAATAATGCGCGTATGTGATACCGTATTCTATTCTCGCGATGAATGTATCGAATGATTGTATGCGATATAACCTAGTTATCGAATCAAGGATTGATTCGATAAGCCGATACATTGGATATTAGTCGGTTGTATGCGATATGACCGGATCGTTAAATCAAGTGTTGATTTAATGATTTAATGCATAATTATATATTTGATATATTACTTTGCATTAACTAGTATTGGTTCACTTTAAATGGATTTTCTCACTTGAAGTGTACAAGTTGTATATGTGATATACTTTTTGTGCAAATGATTGTATCATGTTTGATGATGCATGAATGCTAGGTTTTGTGTAAAGAGTTAAACCTTGGTTAAGTAAATGGTTAGGGTTTATATTTATTTATTCATTCATTTATCTTTTTATTTATTGGAAAAGATAAAAGAATAATACAAAATGGTTGCTTTCAATGGAGAAGCTTGTTGAAGCTTCATGAAGGTTTTGACCAAAGTAACCATTTTGTCTTCTTCTCCTTAACCCTAACCATTCCTTTAACCTTGGTCAATTCTCTACACATAACTATAGTTAATATTATGATAAGTATTGATTTTTCTATTTTATTCTAATAACTTATCATAATATACTTGATCTTCTTCTTCTTCTTCTTGAATGAAGAAAGCTTGACTTCATCAATGGTGATTGATGAAATAGAGTGAGAAATCCAAATCTAAAGTGAACCCACCTCCTATTTCTTCATCCTCTACCTCTTGCCAAGTAGTATAGGGTGTTTCCTTCATAAGTTTTCATGGCTTGGTGAAGGTGGAGCTTGATCTAGTGATGCCTCGATGTAGATCATCTTCGGCATCGTCGTCGATGACCTAGCCCGCTTTTTCTCCAATGAATCCGATGCTAGAGTCATGGTTCGATTTGGACAGCGGAGAGGACTTCATCATGGAGCTATGGAGGTAGAGAAACGGATCTACAAATGTTGTATTTCCGTTCTTTTAGTTTAGTTGTAAACTAGTTTCTTTTATCGCCTAAACTTCTAGTTAACGATCCGTATTAGGGTTTCTCGGCACCCATAAAATTTAAAATTGGCATGGTTGATGCCTTGTGAGACCTCTATAGTGTGCCTAGGAACCCTTCAGTGGTATCAGAGACTAGCTAGAGCCTTAGGCGATGCGTAGACGATGTTAGAAACCCGATCGAACCCCGAAACCCTAACTTTTAACCCTCTCTGGACTTTTTCTGAAAAAGTGGTTTTTTCCAAATTAAAAATGCTTAAAAAATTCAGCAAGAAATTCTAAGAATTACGGTGCAAAAATTACCTAATGATCTGTCTAAAGCGCAGCGGATCCGCGGCATTAGCCGCCTATTGCGGCGGTTCCGCGCCCATTTAGTCTCTTCAGTCAACCATTTTTGCACAGTAACTTCTTTATTTAAATGCTGAGTTTTATGGGAATTTTTAATATTTATTCAAGAGTTGAATATTCTGGGTTGTATTGGGAGTTCGTAGATTCGATCGGATTGTCTAATCTTGTCTATGTGTTTTCCGGATAATTTTTGAATATGTTAAAAAGTTTGACCGGATATAAATACCCACTTTTTCCCCTGTCGGGAAATTTCCAAGTGTTGGATCTTTCCGTAGTTTAAAGACGTTCTAAGTAGTGCAAGTAACGCGATGGACCCTCTAGAAGACAACAAACCTTAACTCGATTATGTGACCGTCTTGAACTGCCCTTTGAACCTTCGGGTTTGGGGCAGTACGGCGTGCCACATGTGAGGCGTTGGCTTGACCCTTCTACGGCTGGACCGTTGGTACTGAGGCATGAACTGGATGTTTTAAAACTTGTTTCATGTGTTGATTTGCTTTGGGAAAACTTGGGTGTTCGATTGCTCGATCGGAAAGTTTAACATTTTCTATTTATCCGGAATGTGATACAATAATTGGAATTCACAATAAGTTATGAGATAACTGAATGAATGTTATAAATCTAGCGGTTTAGTCTCACTTGATCGGTTGCCACGGAATTTTGATGTGATCAAAAGTCCGTCGCAATCACGTAGCGTACGCGGATACTCGCCGGGTAAACTTAATAGACATCCTCACTCCATAGCCCCGACCAAGTGACTGTAGGAGAACCCCGTCGCCGAAAGCATCCATTCGGGTGCTCGCGGCAGCGGTATTCCGCCTTGGTGCACTTCGTCGACGGCATCGGGGGTGCGGCCGTCTAGTAAAGTTTGCGACGAGCATTCGATCAGAACATCGGGAATCCTGTTGAATTCCCGACTTGATATTGAAAAGTGTTCTCGATTTTGAGACTAAAATGCGGGGTTTATAATTGTTAGGCATGTGATGTCTAAGGTATTCATTTGATTAGGCATGCGATGTCTATGGAGATTGCGGATTCCAACTATTGTAGTTTTACACTTTCTTTTCTGTGACCGTAAGTGTAATATGTGATATCGCCGGTTTCGTTGCTATATGTCAACGACAATTGGGATGCGCATATTTACTTACGTTGATGACATGTGATGTTATGTGTTGCTGGATATGTTATATTGGATCGTCGTGTTTGAATAGCCGGGGTTTTTTATGTGAGATGAGTGTTTTTCATTTTCTTTCATGTAAAAACTTGTATGTAATATTCTTTTATTTTGGGGCACTTCCAGGTTGCGGAAGTTGTCACCTTTTGTATATTATTTACTTTTCCGCATTAGGATAGACCCAAGGAGGGGAGCACAAGTAACCGGGTTCTAGGGTCCAGTGGGAGACCATCTCGAGGAGTCGAGTCCGGGTCTCCTAACCCTAGAATTGGTAGGGTTGCTTGCCGCTCTCGTAGGGGTCTAGGGGTGTGGGATTGGCTATTCATCACGACCGTGGAATCCGTGTTTTATACTGGCTCGTATTGAAAACACGGACGTCCTAGTATATCCAATGTTTCATATGATTCTTCTGCTGCGATATCTGTGATGTGATCATGTGATGTTCTGTGATAGATACAGTATATAGTATATATGATATATTATATAGACGTTACTTATGTTTTGCACCCGCACTAGCCCTGCCCTGCTCTGTCGTTAGTTACCTAACCTAACGTTGCACGAGGGGACATCGAGGCGAATGCGGATGGCATAAGTATACGTCGTATTTATCTGTGATGTTTAGGTGACATAAATGATGGGACTTCATTAATGTGATTAATGAAAGAAAAGAAACCTAAGATGTTGTAGAATCAAATTTTAAAATAAAAAGGGTAGCTACAGTTCTTGCTTTGCATAGCGGTATATGTGATATACCCTGCACCTTATTCGATGAGGAAAGGACCGAGATCCCTTCACCGGGAGTGACTCCTTTAGCAATAACTGGCAGATGCTACACACTCGGTTTGTCTTTTGATAGCTTCTATAGTTTCTGCTTTGCACAGTGATATATATGATATATCCCGCACCTCATTCAACGAGGAAAGGACCGACGATCCCTTCACCGGGAGTGACTCCTTTAGCAAAACTAGAAAAGCCTCAAAATCGCTCCATTTCAAAACTTCATTTTGATTCTACAACGATATCAAGTTCATTACGCAATAGGTTTTCAGATAAACCTGTCGTAGCCCTCCGTCATTTCAGATAAGTCCTGTTTAGTATTCGTGCTGCGTTTGTTGACCTTGTCAAGGCGCAGTGTGTGGTAGCTAACCAGTATTTATCTGCTTATGCATATGATGCAGATTGAGTTAGGGTAGTCGTACGGCCTTGTTGACCTTGTCAAGGGTCGTACGGGTGGGTTTAATTCAATCAAGAAATGACGGGTTGAACTTGACTTGCGGTCTATGGTTTGTTGACCTTGTCAAGGTCATAGATCGTTTGGGGCAAAAAATTATCGGGAATTTCAAGTGTTGAAATTTGCAATGAGATTGCATACCTTCTATGAGATAGTTGGATCCCGATACCCGCTGCGAGTAAGAGTTACTCCTGGGAGAGTTTTACACATTACAATTAGCCGATCAAGTAGGTGTCTAGAAAGGTGTCAACGGGGTTAAGCCTCTGGGAAAACGAGGTTTACTGTAATTAGGTTCGTGCGAAAGCACGGGGGACCTCCCTCAAAGTACCGACACTGGCCTGGCTGAAAGATTGGCGAACTTCTAGTGTGTAATTAATCCCGGCTAGTCTTTCCTTTTAGGGTTTGAAGGAAGATTTGATAAAAAGCAGTGGGAGCCATCCTGATTAGATAAAATAATAACCGATCTATTCTTGCAAGAGCGCACGCTGAGTGTTTTCTTCTCTCTCTCTCCTGGTAGCGACCATATCACGCCTTAATCAAGATAATAATACGGAATATTGACCGAACCCGCTTGTTATACTGAGCTGGGGAACGTTGGTCCCGCTCTAACTTATAATTGTTATAAGACAGAGCAGGAAATAGGGGAATACCAGAATTCCTATGCCGCCAAAACGAAGAGAGTGCATGCTGATGCATCATCTTCGGGTGTGTTCGTTACAAAGAACTGTTTCTCTGTATCCTCTACGTCCTAGGTATTTGATACCAGATCAGGATCCCAGATATGTAATCTGTTACATAGGGCTACAGATAGGTAGAAAAACTGAGAACGGGTGATAAGTTTCATGAGGCAGAAAACGGGGCAAGTGTTGCAGCCAAGTCTGTTGGTCACTGTCACCATGTATCCCAAATAAATGGATTCTGAACGAATGTTATTAGATACCGAACCTGATATACAAAATCATATCAGTCTCTTTATAAGTAAAGAAATGATAAAATTTTGTATTGTTGGATAATGTTTTGAACATTTCCTATATCAAAAGTTGATCGGTTCAGGCACGTTATCTAAAAGCATTGATGTTCTAAATCAAACTACAGTTCTTAGTATACGGAACACACACAAGAGGAATAGTTCAGAAATGAACGAATCCTTCTTGAGGTATTGTAGACTAGGTCATATCAATGCGACCCGACTAGCTTAAGTTACATATAGATGCATATTTAAATCAGTTTGAATTTACATCTTGTGAAACTTGCCAGTCATGTCACAGAGATAAGATGACCATAGCTCCGTTTACTGGAAACAGAGAAAGAGTTAGTGAACTCTTGGGATGATACATGTTGATGTATGTAGGTCCCCTGTCTACACATGCCAAGACCGGTTCTTTCTACTTCATTACATTCTCTGATAATCTCTCGAGATTCAGATCTATGTTCTTGTTGAAACACAAGTCCGAACCTTTTGAGATATTCACGGAATATAAGTTAGAAGTACAGAACCAAAATACGGGTATAAGTATTATGTCCTGTGATGAGATCAGGGAGGAGAATACTTGTGCATGGAATTCCTGGATTATTCTAAAGGAGAATGAGATTCTCTCTCAGCATTACTCCTCCGTATACACCACAGTACGTCGGTGTATCGGGGCAGAGCAGATGCACCCTATATGATATGGTGTGCTCTATGATGAGTACTACTGAGTTTCCTATTTCCTTTTTGGGAGTTATGCACTTGAGAAGCTGCATACCTATTGAATTGGGTTCAAATCAAATCAGTTGCCTACCACTTCATATTTGATATGATAAGGGAAGAGCCCATATCTTAAGTTAGTTAAGATTTAGGGTTGTCCGGCCTATGTCTAAAAGCAAAATCCGGACAAGCTCGAAGCAAGATCTGTTATGTAGAACTGGAAAGGTTCCAGCTATACAAACTACAGCAGATGATTTGATAAAACCAAAGGATTCGATAGTTACCAACGAACCTCAGCCTCTCCGCCGATCTAGTAGGGTTTCTCACCCACCTGAGAGATACTTCTGTTTCTCTATGACAGTGGGAGCGAGGATTGCATCATGAGATGATGACCCAACTATTTTCGAGCTGACCATCAGGAGTGGGACTCTGTAAGAATGGCTGGATGCTTAGCGATCTGAGATGGAATCCATGTACACCAACAAAGTATGGACTTTGGTTGCTATATTTGAAGGATTAAATCCCCATCAGGAGCAAGTATATCTTGAGAAGATTACTTTGTGTGGATGGAAAAGTTGAGACTTTCAAAGCTAGACTTGTTAAAGCTTTTTCGTCATCGACCAGGCGTGGATAATGATGAAACCTTTTCAAGTGGCTATGCTTAAGTCCATCCAGATCCTACTTGCCACGGCTACATACCATGACTACGATATCTGGCGGTTGGGTGCCATGACTGCTTTTCTAAATGATGTTTTAGAAGAGAACGTCTATAAGTACACAGCCAGAGGGCTTCGTAGACAGTGGGAGCAGCAGAAACGTGTACAAGATGCTTTATAGGATAAAGCAGGTATCGCGGAGTTGGAACATCTGTTTTGATGTGTTAGTCAAAGAGTTTGACATCATCAAAATGGTAGATGAACCTTGTATAAACAAAAAGGTAGTAGGGAGTATAATGTCGATCCTCGTAGAGTACGTGGATGACATACTCTAGATAGGGAAGGAGTTTCCTATGCTACGCTCGGTCAATCTCCGCTTATCACAATGATTCTCCATATAGGATCAAAGTGATACCTCCTAAATCCTAGGTTTTGGATCTATGAGATAGATCTAAATGGATATTAGGACACTCACTAGTTGTAGTGAGATGGTATCAGTTGATCCTAGGGAGAATCACTGGAAGTGTTCCAGGGTGATAAAGATGACTGAATGTCAGTCACAGGCATTGTCTTTACCCTCAGTAAAGGGACGGTATGTTGGAAGAGTTCCAAGCTAGATACCGTGGCATACTAGACGATAAAGGCTCGATACATCGCTACTTAAGATGCTACCAAAGAGGCTGTTTGGATGTATATTGGTTCATGAGATGAACTATGTTCCTTCCATTGTGTGACAATGGAGTTGTGGCTTATGCCAAGGAACGAAGGTCCCATCAGTGATCCAGATATATTCTAAGGCAGTATCACCTGATCATGGAGATGGTTGATCTCCAGGGTGATCGAGGTTAGGAGAGTAGACTCAGAGGACAACACGGCGGATCCACTCACGAAGGCCTATTCCCAGAGAGAGATTTTTAAGGGATGGTTGAGTATGAGATACTGCGACCACTGCTACAGATGGCCCTAGTGCAAGTGGGAGATTGTTAGTTATATGTATGCCCTAGAGGCCATTACTGTACATAGGATGTATATTGTAGTGGATGCTGGGACATATATAGGGAGGACTTTCTTGCTCGACATGATAGTATGCTATCCGGTTGCTCTTTACCTTAACGTGTATACTGATTGTCTCTCTGTTACATGTTGGTAAAGCCCTTAGGATGTGTACTTGACTACCTGGACTATGATGCGGATCATACTAGTGGGGACATGGTAGTCCATAAGTACATCCTTCAAAGTCCCTAGTCATGGGTGTATCGAGACGGGGCATCGATATACCAGAGTAGACTAGCGTATACCTTCTCGACCCATACAGATGGGCGATGGATGATCCCATATCCATTGGTGTTTGACATCAGAGATGATATACGGGTGCTCAGTGGAGACTGGGTACACTGGACGGACTCGCCGAGAACTCCCAGATGGTATTATACCTTACGTCAGATGGCAGTTCTCTGGTGACACTGGTACAGAGTAGTCTGTTGACCCGAGATCGTCATAGAGTCTTGTGTGGTTCCCACTGTGCTTTGATTTCCACCTTACCACGTCCAAGAGGGCGTGCAAAATGGTGGTTTTTGGGTACAGTCCCGAATCACATGGAGGTAATGAGCGATAGGAGGGGATTCGTCTCTCCCGGTATAGGGAGTTGATGTTGCGCTGTGTTCGATTGGCTATAACCGGAAATCCCTGGCCAGGGTTGCTGAGATTTACTGGTAAGTGTTACCAGTAGTTTCTCGAATAGTTATAGACCTCATATCGACACGACTTATCAAGCTATTGGGGTCTGACGTTTACCACCCCTAGGCGAGATATGCAACATATCAGACGATCAGACCGGACTGTACGGTAAGTGTTACTGGTTGGATTCACAGGAGTGTGAGCGGGCTTGCTCGTCGATCTTCTGATCGCTCAATACCCGGGTGGCCGTTACATTTAGCAGACCGCTTGCGGCTTGTGGGTGTTTGATATGATCATCATCTGCTGCCGGCGTATTGACGAGTCTTTAGAGTCCTACACAGAGGTTTCCTGGCTCAAGCGAAACGAAATAGGAGCGCATATGAGATATGTGCGGGACCGAGAATAATGCGCGTATGTGATACCGTATTCTATTCTCGCGATGAATGTATCGAATGATTGTATGCGATATAACCTAGTTATCGAATCAAGGATTGATTCGATAAGCCGATACATTGGATATTAGTCGGTTGTATGCGATATGACCGGATCGTTAAATCAAGTGTTGATTTAATGATTTAATGCATAATTATATATTTGATATATTACTTTTCATTAACTAGTATTGGTTCACTTTAAATGGATTTTCTCACTTGAAGTGTACAAGTTGTATATGTGATATACTTTTTGTGCAAATGATTGTATCATGTTTGATGATGCATGAATGCTAGGTTTTGTGTAAAGAGTTAAACCTTGGTTAAGTAAATGGTTAGGGTTTATATTTATTTATTCATTCATTTATCTTTTTATTTATTGGAAAAGATAAAAGAATAATACAAAATGGTTGCTTTCAATGGAGAAGCTTGTTGAAGCTTCATGAAGGTTTTGACCAAAGTAACCATTTTGTCTTCTTCTCCTTAACCCTAACCATTCCTTTAACCTTGGTCAATTCTCTACACATAACTATAGTTAATATTATGATAAGTATTGATTTTTCTATTCTATTCTAATAACTTATCATAATATACTTGATCTTCTTCTTCTTCTTCTTGAATGAAGAAAGCTTGACTTCATCAATGGTGATTGATGAAATAGAGTGAGAAATCCAAATCTAAAGTGAACCCACCTCCTATTTCTTCATCCTCTACCTCTTGCCAAGTAGTATAGGGTGTTTCTTTCATAAGTTTTCATGGCTTGGTGAAGGTGGAGCATGATCTAGTGATGCCTCGACGTAGATCATCTTCGGCATCGTCGTCGATGACCTAGCCCGCTTTTTCTCCAATGAATCCGATGCTAGAGTCATGGTTCGATTTGGACAGCGGAGAGGACTTCATCATGGAGCTATGGAGGTGGAGAAACGGATCTACAAAGGTTGTATTTCCGTTCTTTTAGTTTAGTTGTAAACTAGTTTCTTTTATCGCCTAAACTTCTAGTTAACGATCCGTATTAGGGTTTCTCGGCACCCATAAAATTTAAAATTGGCATGGTTGATGCCTTGTGAGACCTCTATAGTGTGCCTAAGAACCCTTCACTTGATTAGTGTGGCCATTTAATGTGACATGGATTGATTTTGTGGCTAATTATGATTAGTGGGGATATTTTGGAGAGAGAGGGGCAACCATGTGATGGCTTAGGGGCTTTGTATTGTTGATATATATATCTCTCTCTCAAAAAGATCACACAATATAACATAAGCCATCTTCTTCTTCTCTTATGCTCACAAGTTCCTCCTCCATGGCTTCTTCTTCTACCTCCACTCTATCCATCTCATATGTTGAGAATCCTAGAGTGTCATGAGACAAAATTATCACACACATTCTCTACTTCACCTTGGACATGTCGGCTAGCAAACTTCATGTCCGAGTTGCTTCGGTTTGAAGTGGGAGCCCGTAAAAGGTTTTCTAGACGTGGTGCCACTTCGACGAGAAGACCGGAGATCGAGCGAGATCGAAGATGCCGTGAGGAGCTAGGGATGGGGGCTAAAGACCGAAGGACACGGATCGATCGGTATAGCCATTCTAACTTCTTGTAGATAGCTAGTTTTGTGTTAATGGTGCGATCCGGGTAAAAGTCTACGTTAGCGCCAGTTTTATAAAAGTTTTTGTTTTCGCGTTTGGCCTCGGATTGACGGCCGGGACGCTACCATAGACTTACAGTAATGAAACAGAATCATTCTTGATTCATACATCTCACATCCGTGATCCCAGGGGTAACGGGATATATCTTGGTCTGTGGTCCCGAGAGGTAACGGGATATATACTTTTGAGTTATATGGAGGAGTACATTCATTGGTTTCAAATACTTGTAGGATTAATCTAGAAACACATACCTCAGGATATACATGACATGTTTGAATACCTATAGCCTGCTGTTATAACACCTATGATTGCTTTGTTTATACTCATACCTTATTTTGCATGTGACATCCTATATATCACACTATTCAGTTTATTATTATTATGATGATATTTATGACGTACTGACGTTTGAGTTTTGCATAGCCCAGTTCCTTTAATCTTATCACAGGAAGATCAAGAATATTTTGACAGGCAAGCTGAGCAGTGAAGAGCTTTCTGCTGATTTAGTTTATTGATACTTTAGATTTATTTTCTAGTTATGGTTTAGTCGTTGTGATCCCATAAGAGACGATGTTAGGATATTATTTCTTGTTGGATCTTTATTTGTTTCCGCTACCTTTCTCGTTATTATTTATTATGGCAGTTGGACATATGATAGTTAGATATTTATTTGTTGTTCTTGATATCTGATTGACAGTTTTAATGTAACTATGGAAGGGAATTTCATCGCCATAGGTAGCATGGTTAACTTTGTCACGTACTGTATTTACATATTTTAGAAAGCAGGGCGTGACAAGCTTTTGTTGGTATTAGAGCATAGGTTTTAGGTTAGCTGGGTTTGGTTTAATTTGCAGTTGGGTATTGTACCCAATACATTGACCTGAAAACCCGGAATTAGGAACGTGTCCTGCCACATTACCACATTACCATTCTTAAATCTATAGTTATTGACTCCTTATTTTATTGAATCGTGTTTCCATTGCTAATCCTCTTCAATGTTCTTGACCTTAGAATCATGGCGGTAAGAGATTCACGGGCATACCAGAGTCGTATAGACGATGCCGCATTACTTGGGGGCATACATGGTATGCTGGAGAACTAGAAACGTCAGATAGAACTTAACCAGCAACAGGTCGAGACTTTCCAAGAGGGCTTGAGGACGGCCCAACAGACTGCTATCACGGCAGCTGAGAGGACGGTAGTTCTTAGACCAGTTCAGCGTGAGGGTACTGTGGCAGACTTTAGGAAGCTCAGTCCGGCCATGTTTACAGGATTGGAGGAGCCTTTACCGGCAGAGTAGTGGCTGGTGGATACAGAAAATCTTTTAGTTGTCGTACAGATTCCGGATGAGAAAAGGGTGGATGTGGTATACATCCAGTAGGTGGATTATGCTCGTGGATAGTGGTTTGTTTAGGAGACCTGTTTGGCAAAGCCGATCTGCTGGGTGATTTTTACACGGAGTTTCTTGGAGAAGTTCTTTCCGCAATCTGCTAGGAAGGAAATGGAAGAGAAATTCATTAGCTTAAAGAAGAATGGCGGATCTGTTGATACACATGCGGCTGAGTAGACCTGACTCAATCGATTTGCAAGGCTCTTGGTTGCAAACTAGGCAGATAGGATAAGGTGGTTCATGCATAGTTTGGATGTGGAGATTCAAAGGTATATCACTTCATTGGGTCTGACCACTTTCACTTAAGTTTGCACGGCAGTTAGGGAACAACAGAGATTATCAGTGAGGGTAAAGGGTACTCAACAGTAAGAGATTGTGGTGTGAAAGACCCGTATGCACCAACCAGAGCTTTTGGACGTAAGGACATTCTGGTTAACAGAAAGAGGACAATACCTATAAAAAGGCCTTTTGTATCAAATCAGAAAAGGAATGTGGTTTGTGATTTCTGCCGTCTACCCAGCCATATGCAAAAGGATTGTCGGAGGAAGCATGAACTCTGTTTAGTTTGTGGATCAGCTGACCAAACGATTGGTACTTACCCTTCGAAACTACAGTTAAGAGACGATGTCCAGAAAACACCACAAAAGCAGACTTATGGGCAGAAGCAGATTACTCAGAGGCCTAATCAGGGATGGGCCTTTATCCTAAGGCCGAGGAGGCCAAAACTTCAGACGATATTGTTTCAGGTATCCCGCCTATTTATAATTTTCCCACATTGGTATTATTTGATTCTGGTGCATCCCATTACTTTATGTTGTTCAAATTTATTGGTGCACACTCTATTCCACACATAGCCCTATCTAGCAGTTGGACATACACACTGGGAATGGAAGAATTATATCTAGTAGCGAATGCAAGGGTTGTTCAATTGTTATTTGCGAACGGGAGTTGTTCGCAGATTTCTTAGTGATAGATATAAGCAGTTATGGCGTTGTCTTGGAAATGAACTTTCTTGGCATTTTCCACTCTCACATAGATTTTAGAGCCAAGAAAGTGATTTTCCAAATTCCCGAACGTCCGGAGTTCGTTTTCTTGGGGGGAAGTAAATCTGTCGGGCCAGTCGAATTTAGGGCTAAGCCGACAATTGTCGTTTTTCGTCGATAGAGGTAATCAAGAAGGAAGCACCAATAGTAGTTCGGGATTTCTTGGATGTGTTCAAGGATATCTTGGGTTTACAGCCAAAATGAGATGTAGAGTTTATGATTGATCTTATTTCTGGAGTAGCGCCAATTTCAAAGGCTTATTATCCGATGGCACCGGTAGAACTGGAAGAGGTAAAGAGACAGGTTTCTGAATTATTAGAGAAGGGTTGGATTCACAGCAGTGGTTCACCGTAGGGAGCTTCCTGTTCTTTTGGTCAAGAAGAATGATGGCACGTGGAGAATGTGTATTGACTATCGAAAGTTAAATAGGGTGACCATCAAGAATAAGTACCTAATTCCTTGCATAGGTGAATTATTTAATCAACTTAGTGGCGTGAGAGTATTCTCGAAATTAGATTTGCGATCGGGTTATCACCAAGTGCGGGTGAAAATAGAAGACATTTCCAAGATGGCGTTCCGAACTCGATATGGGCATTATGAGTATTTTGTTATTCCATTTGGAATTACTAACGCACCGATGATATTTATTGACTTGATGAATCAGATCTTTTCACCATTTCTAGATCAGTTTGTGCTAGTATTCATCGATAATATTCTGGTTTATTCGAGGAGCAAAGAAGAGCATGAAGAACACTTAAGAATCGTACTGCAGACGTTGAGACAAGAAAAGTTGTATACTAAGATGAGCAAGTGCGAGTTTTGGCTCGATGAAATGAAGTCCTTAGGTCATGTTGTATCTGGAGATGGAATTGCAGTTGACCGTGAAAAGATTGGAGCTGATCACAATTGGCCAACTCTAAAGAATGTAGGGAAGATCAGAAGTTTCCTTGGGCTTGCTGGATACTATCGAAGATTTGTGGAGAACTTCGCTCGGATAGCAGAACCCTTAACCAAGCTAACACGAAAGGAGATTTGTTTGGTCTAAGAAGTGTGCGTTAGCTTTTGAGGCACATAAGCAAAGATTGACAACCGCTCTTATTTTAACCGTGCCAGATGGTTCCGGAGGATTAGTTATTCACAGCGACGCATCTGAGAAAGGCTTGGGATGTGTTTTGATGCAGTATGGAAATGTTGTAGTTTATGACAGTTGAAAACTCATGAGAAGAACAACCCAACTCACGACTTAGAACTAGCAGCAATTATCTTTACGCTAAAGATTTGGAGACATTACTTATTGGGTAAAAAGGTCGAGGTGTTTACCGATCATAAGAACTTTAAATATAGTTCACACAGAAAAAGCTCAACATGAGGCAATATAGATGGTTGGAGCTGATGGCCGACTATGATCTTGATCTAAAGTACCATCCGAGGAAAGTTAATATAGTACTAGATGCTTTAAGTCGGTTGCTGGCAATACGGATGTTGACTTCGCAGAAAGAGATTATAGCGGATTTTCAGAGATTCGAGTTGGAGCTCGTACCACCAGATTCTTCGGGACAATTGATGCAGTTGCAAGTACAGTCATCGTTAATCGATAGCATTACGCCAGCGCAATTGCACGATCTTAGATTGTAGAAATTTCGATGACAAGTAGAAGCACGACTTCGAACGGATTTATTGATACATGAAGATGGTTCTTTGAGGTATGGAAGTCGTTTGTGTGTGCTTAAAGGTGAAGTTCGTGAAGAAGCCATGAAGGAGGCTCATAGTTTCATATATTCGGTACATCAGGAGGCATGAAAATATTTAAAGATTTACGACAATACTTTTGATGGGAAGGCATGAAAAGAGAGATCGCTCGTTATGTGTCGAGGTGCTTGGTATGTCGGCAAGTCAAGGCTGAATATCAAATGGTAGCTGGTTTGTTGCAACGATTTCCGATTCCCCAATGGAAGTGGGAACCTATAACCATGAATTTCGTGACAACATTACCATGGAGTCCAAAGGGCAATAACGCAGTATGGGTGATTGTCGATCGACTGACCAAGGTAGCTCATTTCATACCATTTCGAATTGGTCAGTCGACGGAAGCTTTAGCAGAAAGTACATGAAGGAGATTGTGAGATTGCATGGAGTGCCTGTGAGTATTGTTTCTGATCAAGATACCTACTTCCTATCAAATTTTTGGAGGAGTCTACAAGAAAATTTGGGAACTCACTTGAAAATTAGTATGGCCTATCATCCTCAAACAGATGGACAGTCCGAGAGAACGATCCAAACTCTTGAAGATATGTTGAGAGTTTACATGTTAGATTTCAAGGGTTCATGGGAAGATCATTTACATTTAATGGAGTTCTCGTACAATAACAGTTTTTAGGCGACTATACAGATGGCTCCATTTGAACCATTATACTGTCGTACGTGTCGCTCACCGGTATGTTGGGACAATGTAGGAGAAAGAAGATTGTTGGGAACGAAATTGATTGTGCAAACTGTGGAGAAAGTTAACTTGATTTGTGATCATATGAAAGTGGCACAAGATCAACGGAAAAGTTGTGCAAATACCGGATGAAGACCGTTAGAGTTTGTTGTTGGTGATCATGTGTTCTTGAAGATATCACCGACTAGGCGAGTAATCCGGTTTGGTAGTCGAGACAAGCTTAGTTCTCGATTCATGGGGTCTTTTGATATCATTGAGCGTATTGGAGAAGTATTTTATTGATTGGCTTTACCACCGTCCTTGGTGGTTGTTCATGACGTATTTCATGTATCTCAACTTCGCAAGTATTTTCGGGATGAGACGCGCGTCCTAAACCACTCGGAATTGACAGCGAGGGAGGATTTGACTTATGAAGAGCAACCGATGGCTATTATGGATCGACGTGAAAATGTTCTCAAGAACAGGGTGATCACTTTAGTGCTTGTTTCATAGGGAAATAGTTCGCATGGAGAATCTACTTGGGAACATGAAGATGAAATTCGAAAAAAGTTTCAACACCTTTTTCCTTAGATCTGTATCTTCATTGTTCATATCTTTTCCTGTTTCGTGAATTTCGAGAACGGAATTCTTTTGTACGTGGGTATAATGTAACACCCTAACACGATCGTACGTTATTTAACGATATTAATTAGTATTTTGAATTTTGTTTATTTTATTATTTAGGTTGTGATTGGTTTGGATAGTATGTGTATTTATCGGACCCGACCCACTTGCGTGAAATCCGTTATGGTGCTAGAGTATTTTTTATTGATATTTATCCGTAGACTAAATCTACATGAATCCTAAATAAAAGATATATAATATTTAAACTCTCTCTCTCTCTCTCTATATATATATATATATATATATATTTCCTGGTAGCCATACGTTATGGATATTTACATTTATTAATTTTCAGCATGTTTTATCTTAGTTGAACATCTCATGTTATTTTATTGACTATTATCTATTACACATAAATCCTAACATCATGAGATACCATATTAGAATATATTCTTTTAACTCTTAGATTTATAATTTAAGGAGGCTACGTATGTACAGATATTTTCCAATATATTTTCTTTGAGATTTAATAGAGACGGGTCAGAAATTTGTAATATCTTTTATAATATTATTAGTTATATACAAAACTACACACGCACACACTATATAAACATATATATTTATATTTCCTTTATAAAACCATCCCTCTCTCTACCTCACATAGATTCTCTCTCACTTTCTTCAACTCATATCTCTCTCTTGTTTCCTTGAATCCCCAACTCCTCACCACGTTGCCGACTCCCTCTCTCAAGATCCTCCTCGTCACCAACCTCCATCACCCTTCTCGTCATCGTCTTCTTTCACTGTCACCATCTTCTTCCCCAACACCGATCACCTTTGAAACCTAACTCGGGCGTCTTTTTCTTCTTCCCCTACACCGAGAGTCTGTTTCTTTATCTTCACCATCGCCATCACTGGCGTCTCCATCGCCATAGCCTTCCTTGAGCACCCTTATCATCTTCCTCCTACAACCGCAGCCACCATCACCGACCCCTACCTTCGAACCCATCTCCATCAACCGCACCTTGCTCCTTGCATTCACCAACCAACACCCACAGCCACCACCATCGTCATCTTTGTCGACCCCTCTCCCGAGCACCCTCGATGCCACTAACTTCCTTCACCACCATCGCAGCAACTCCCGCGTCCAGAACTCCAGCCCTCGACTCCGATCACCAAGAACCCATCTTGGTCCTAAACCCATCACCAATCACCTGTCCACCATCTTCACCATCGTGACTCGTCTCTTCATCTCTAGCCGCAACTCAGCCAACACCCTAGCCACGCCACCGGCTTCATCTTGCAGAGACTTCACCCAATCCAGTAACACCCAACTCTAACCATCGCCTCGCTCATCGTCGTCGCTATCCTCATCGCAGGTTTCGTCATCGCAGCAACCCTTCATCGCCTAGACCACAATCAGCAGAAGTTCAGACCGTTGTTGACTTTATCTCGAAGCCTAGCAAGCTTAGAGGTTGCTTCGTGTGTGCTATTGTTTGGTGGTCGTTCGTGTTTGTATCCGCATTTATTGCGACCGAGGCAAGTTTACAACTTGCTACATGCTCTCTCTCTCTCTCTCTCTCTATATATATATATATATATATATATATATATATATGTATATGTATATGTATGTATGTATGTATGTATGTATGTATCATCGTAATATTATTTATTATTATACCATTTATATCTATATAATCCGCATATCGTTAATTAGTTAACAATAACATGTTTTATAATTTGCAGTTTATAAATATTATGTAAATTATATCTAAAACTAGAAATTATAACAAACTATTCTAGTTTGCTCAATTGGTAAATCGAAGTATAGGAATTAATATGACTATCTTTTGTTATACTATTTATGTTACGCTCCGCTTTCCAAAATATGTAAATACGGTACGTGACAAAGCCAGCCATGCTATCTATAGTGAGGAAATATTCTTCTATAGTCACGTTACGGCTGTCAATCAGATATCTAGAACGGTAAACAAATATCTAACTATCACATGTTCAACTGCCACAATAAAATAATAACAAGAAAGGTAGCGGAAACGAATAAAGATCCAACAAGAAATATTATCTTAGTCTCGTCTCTTATGAGATCACAATGTTAAAACCATAACTAGAAAATAAAACTAAATATCACTAAAGTAATCAGCAAAGCTCCTCACTGCTCAGCTTGCCTGTCAAATATTCTCGATCTTCCTGTGATAAGGTTAAACGAATTGGGCCATGCAAAACCCATACGTCAGTGCGTCATAATAATAATAATAATAATAATAATAACAACAAACTGAACAGTGTGCTATATAGGGTGTCATGTGCAAAATAATGTATAATTATAAACAAAACAATCATAGGTGATGTAACAACAGGCTATAGGTATGTCACGTGTATCCTAAAGTCTGTGGTTCTAGGTTTATTATCCTACAGGTATTTGAAACCAATGAATGTACTCTCCATGTAACTTAAAAGTATATATCCCGTTATCCCCCAGGACCACGGATCAAGTATGAATCAAGAATGATTCTGTTCTGTTACCCTTTGGAACCACGGATCAAGTAATAAGAATTACGAGTGACTCTGTTCTGTTACCCCCTGGAACCATGGATCAAGTAATAAGAATCATGAATGATTCTGTTCCGTTACCTTCCAGAACCACGGATCAAGTAATATCTTTTTAAGTTACACTTCAGTTATACCTTTGATGTCCCCATTTCCCCAGGTTTCGTTTTTCAAGTCAGGTATGAATAATATTTACCTAATACCAACACAGAAAAAAGAAGGTACAGGTTATGTCTATCTAAACAACAAGTCACATTCATCAGGATTACAGGTCAGGATTGTTGGTATCGGTAAATATTACAGGTAACATGTATAAAAAAATATAGTAATAGCGGTAGCAAGATAGCAGGTCGCAATCATGTCAGATATTGTGTACTAAATCAGTGACGTATTTACTTGTGCAACAAAACATAAAAGCAAGAATATAATGGTCATAGATTGTAAGTAACGGAAGGGAACCATAGTCCAAATTAAGACTCCAAGAGCTAAATAACAAAAATATCCACAATGCAAAGAGATTTTAAAATATCAATATTCTAATGGAAAACAGGTAACAAAGAATTACTGAAAACAATTATGAACTTAACTATAAATACCTAATTAGTTCTATAAAAGATCGATGTAAAAGAAAACAGCATATAGGGATGCATAGGATATCATATCCCAAAAAAGCAATTGTTTGATTTTTAAGTTCACTATATAATGCTTAGAACATTTGTGGGAAACCAAATTATACTTTTAACTACTCAATATTATAATCAATTTGAGCCTATTATAAATCAATATATATATATATATATATATATATATATATATATATATATATATATATATATATATATATATATATTTCAATCTTTACATGATTTCAAGCACTTACTGTGAAAACTTAGTACTGATTAATACTAACTTCATATGCTTACAGCAGATTAAAATATATGCTTAAAGGTACCAACACCTTCTTATAAGACTTGATAATTCTAAAATGTTAATAAATGATAAAATACGGATTATCTCTATAAAATTGTATATTGATAATAATTTACAACATTATAAATCTATATATGTAGGTATAGTTAAACTAGCATGTAACAAGTTAGAAACTTGCTTCGATCTGTATAAATGCGACGACGAATACGGATACCCATACTACGAACACCGAATGACAACAAAGTAGAACTTGTTGGGTTTCCTCAGCACCCTACTGAGTTTTCAAGATATCAAGCATGCCAATTTACAAAATTCTAAGAGTGTTAAGGAACCCTAACCTAGGATCTAGCTAGAGTGAATAGACAATATAAAGCATGTAATCAAACATTACAACAAGTGAATGAGGAATACAACCTTTGTAGACCGGTCCTTCACTTTTAAAGCTCCGTGTAGTAGTCCTTTCGCTGCGAGTAGTGATCTCCCGAACTCTAGTATGGGTTCTCTTGGAGAAATGAACAAGCTTGATCGAAATCTTCTAGGCCGAAAATGGTCTACGTCGAGGAGACTCAAACCCTAGCTACCTCTTCACTAAATTAGGGTTTAGTGAAGCAAACACCCTATACTAAATGGCTAGTAGTAGAGGATGATGAAATAGGAATTTTTCTTACTTTAGAAATAATTTTCTCACTCAATTTCAACATCTCCGCTAGTGAGCTTTGAGGAAGGAAATGAAGAAATCTCTCATAAAAAAACCAAGTGAAGAATGTGAACCATGGATGAGTTAATATCATATATATTAACCCATGTAGAGACTAAACTCAACTAAGGATAGGTTTATAAATATCTTAAGTAAAACAAAAGTTGTGGACAAGTCAATGAAACCACCAAGCTTCTCAAAGCTTCTAGCCATGACTTAGTCCATGCAATTTTTTGAATTACTTAATCAAATAAAAACCCAATTATTATCATAAGCATGTGTGAGTCTCATACACCCATATCACTTGTATCATCTAGCATGACAGATATTTATTTACACTAATATATATCACATATATATTATGTGCACAAAATCAAGTGAGAAAAGAAATCTTAAATGAATCAATACTAGTTAATGCAAATTAATATATTAAATATATATAATTATATATTAGATTATTAAATCAACACTTGACTTAATAATCCGGCTATATTACATATAACCGACTAATATCAAATGCAACAACTTATCGAATCAACACTTGATTCGATAACCCGGGTATATCGCATATAACCGACCAATGTCACATATCGCGAGAATAGAATACGGTATCACATATCATATTAATCTCGGTCCCGCACATATCACATATGTGCTCCTACTCCATTTTGGTTGAGCCAGGAAACCTCTGTGTAGGACTCTAAAGACTCGTCAATACACCGGCAGTAGGTGATAATCATATTAAACACCCACAAGCCGAAAGCGGTCTGCTAAACATAACGGCCACCCAGGTATTGAGCGATCAAAAGATCAACAAGCAAGCCTTCTCACACTCTTGCGAATCCAATCGGTAACACTACCGTACAGTCCGGTCTCTTCATCTGATATGTCGCATATCTAGTCTAGAGATGTTAAACATCAGACCCCAGTAACTTGATAAGTCATGCCGATGTAAGGTCCATAACGGTTCAAGAAACTACTGATAACACTTACCAGTAGATCTCAGCAACCTTGGCCAGGGATTTCCTATTATGGCCAATCGAGCATAGTGCAGCATCAACCCCTAATACTGAGAGAGACGAATCCCCTCCAATCGATCATTGCCTCTATGTGACTCGGGACTGTACCCAAAAACCACCTGTATGCACGACTCAGTAGAGCCGTGGTAGGGTGGAAATCAAAGCACAGTGGGAGACACACAAGACTCTATGACGATCTCGGGTCGACAGACTAACCTGTACCAGTGTCACCAGAGAACTACTATCTGACATGAGGTATAATACCATCTAGGAGTTCTCGGCGAGTCCGTTCAGTATACTGAGTCTCCACTGAGCACCCATATACCATCTCTGATGTCAAACACCAATAGATATGGGATCATCCATCGCCCATCACATAGGTCGAGAAGCTATACGCTAGTTTACTCTGGAGTATCGATGCCCTGTCTCGATATTCTATCGACTAGGAACAATTAAAGGATGTACTCACAGACTACCCATAGCCCACTAGTATGATCTAAATCATAATCCTGGTATTCAAGTACATATCCTAAGGGCTTTATCAACATGTAACATAGAGACATTAAGTGTACATGTTAAGATAAAAAGCAACCGGATAGCGTACTATCATGTCGACCAAGAAAGTCCTCTCTATATATGTTCAAGCATCCACTATAATATACATCATATGTACAATAATGGCCTCTAGGGTATACATATAACTAACAATCTCCCACTTGCACTAGGGCCATCATATAGCAGTGGTTGTAGTATCCCATACTCAACCATCCCTTAAAAGCCTCTCTTGGAAAAAGGACTTCGTAAGTGGATCCGCCGTGTTGTTCTCTAAGTCTACTCTCCTAACATCGATCTTCCTGGAGATCATCCATCTCCATGATCAGGTGATACTGCTTTAGAATATGTCTGGGTCACTGATGGGACGGGGGTTCTTAGGCCAAAACCACATCTCCATTGTCACACAATGGTAGGAACCTAGTTCATCTCATGAACAAATATATTTCCAGACTGCCTCTTTGGTAGCATCTTTAGTAGCGATGCATCTAGCCTTTATCTTCTAGTTTGTCCCGGTATTTAGCTTGGAACTCTTCCAACAAACCGTCCCTCCACTGAGGGTAAAGACAGTGCCTGTAACTGACTTTCAGTCAACCTTACCACCCTGGAGGCTCGAGTCGGCAAAGGACTCCCACTGGAGTTCACCGTTACCAAACTCCAAGAACATTTCTTTAGTGCTTCACAAGTACTTAAGAAGGTTCTCCAAAACTATCAGTGATTTTCCCTAGGATCATTTGATACCATCTCACTGCACCTAGTGAGAATCCTAACATCCACTTAGATCTATCTCATAGATCCAAAAACCAGGATTTAGGAGGAATCACCTAGATCCTTCATGGAGAATCAATATGATAAGAGGAGATTGACTGAGCGTAGCATATGAAACTCCTTTCCTATCAAGAGTATGTCATCCACGTATAATACAAGTGTAATACCCTAGTTCATTTATACCAGTTCTAGTTCATGTATTTCTTTATTTATGGTATTTTCTTGATTTATTGTATTTTGGGTGCGAATAGTGTATTTGACATTTGTATTTGCATCCGACCCGACCCGCATGCTTGAAACCAGTCTTGATTCATGTTTATGATTTATCCTGACCTATTACATGGACTCGTGCACTTTCATTTATTTGTATATTGTATACTCGCATTTTATCTAGCATCTGCATTTTAATATAACATTTTAAGTCACATAAAATATTTTAAAAATACATTGCATGGCCTGCATGATACCCCTAACCCTGTGATAGCATCCACGCATCTTGTTCTCGCCCCGTTCAGTGAAACGGACTTGTTTGGATGACTACGTGCACGTGCGTGCATCCGTTCTTGGGGGTATGCATTTTTCGTTACCCGGATATCCAACTTTAATTTTGGTCGACATGTATATTTTTCGTATTTTAAAACTGAATTTAGACCCGACCCAGGCATGTTTGGGACTATGTTTGTATTTACCAGAATATCAAATTTTATTTATATAATATTAATTTTATAAACTGATACAAATTAAAATTTAGTTAACTAATAAAAGATTTTTTTAAATTTAAATCTAAACTAATTTCCTAATAAACTAACAACCCCTTTCTCTCTCTCTCTCTCCTCTGCATATATATATATATTTATTTTTTATTTATTTTCTTCTTACTTCTTCTTCTTCTTTCTTCTTTCTTTTTCTTGATCTTGTTTCTTGATTTCGGTGACCACCGCCGGAGCCGTGCTCGTTGCCGACGATCCGAGTGATCCAGTGAACGTACCTTGCCTGTGTGATCACACTCTTGCCTTGCCTGGACCTGTCCCACGTGCCGCGTGTGCGTTGCGATGATTTACCGACGTCGGACGTGCCGTGCATATCCGTCGCATGATTCGATCGAGGCAAGTTTATCTTGCTACATGCTATGATAAATACTACATCCATATTAATAATAATATTTCATGTTTAGTGTATTGTACATCCCCTGTTATCATTTTACTGTTTTACGACGTCCGTTTGCATCTGTATAATTTATTACATATCTAGTTGCACTTCGAGACCATATTATTTCATGTTACTGTTGTGTTAGTGCACTATGCTTGATAATTGGGCATCCTACTTAGTCATGATGTGACCCCTGATCGATATTTGTGCATACATGCTTTTATTGTACATCTGTACTTTCACCTTAATTCAATACTTGCTACAGTTTGATTATGAGCACCCGTTTGACACCTGTGCACTACTTGACATGACCTGATACACCACTACTTGACATGACTTGATGCATGTACACTACCTGACATGACCTGATATATCACTACTTGACATGTTACCTGATCCTGTTTCTAATGCCGACAATCCTGACATGTTGTCCCGATGGACATATCCTATTGTCTGTATAGACAAACATGTTCCTGCTTGATCCTGTGTTGGCATTAGCTTCAGATTTATCAATACCTGACTTACACACATAACTTGGGGGTATGGAGAAATCAAGAATGTAGCCGAACGTAACTCAAATATCTATTACATCATGTTACCGTGGTCCCGTGGGGTTGAACGGGACATAGACTCACAGTCTATCATATGTTGTTACCTGTGGTCCTGTGGGGTTGAACAGGGCATAGACCGATGGGTTACGATGAGGATTACATTAATTGATTTCGAATAATTTTAGAGTAGATAACCCTATAGCTCAGCTTCGATTACTCACTGTACTTCACCTATTTATATCCTGTTCACTGATCTATATTCATGTTACGATTTACTTGCTACTGATGACTTGTTACTGTTCATACTTCATGCCTGCATATTTCATCACATCCTGCTTGCTTAGAATTATTGATATTATGACGCACTGATATCTGGGTTTTGCATGGCCCAAATCCTCTACCTTTGTCGCAGGCTGATCAGGAGTATTTCCACCGTTAGGCCGAGCAGTGATGATCCAGTTAGTATCCAGTTTAGTTATGTTTTACTTTCCAGATGTTTTTGCTCTTTGGATTTATTGCTTCCGCATATTATTTCTTGACTCGTTTATTCTGGCTAATGGACATGTACCTGATAGTTTATTTTATTTTTCCTGTTCTTGATATCTCTAGACAGCCGTAATGTGACTGTGGAGGGATGTTTCCTATCCACAGGTTGCATGGTTGGCTCTGTCACGTGCCTATCCTAGTGCACTCTGGGAAGCGGGGCGTGACAGGGTTTGTTTGGTATCAAAGACATAGGATTTAGGTTAATTGTGTTTGATTCTTTTGTAGTTGGGTATTAGACCCAATACATGAATTCGAAAGCCCGTAATTAGGAGCATGTCCTGCCACATTGTTGTCGTAATTCTTGAATCATATCTTTCTCTTGATCCTTGTCTTGACGATATGCAAACAACTTTGCATCTCGGATTGAAACCTTTTGATTCCCTATTGTTTCTCCCATCCTATTCCTTTGATTCTGATACTAGGATTTGGGTGACTTGAATGGAGTTATGTGATTGTACCCATGAACTACATCATGGTTACAATGTGGTACTCTATTTAAGTAACTTGGAGTCCTGGTCTTGATTCATTTTCTTGTTCCATGGTCATTTTATTACCTTGGTTCTCTCAATTTCATTACTCACCAGTTCATGTTTTGCAGATTTCTTGGTGATTGATACTGGCAGCTATGATATTGTCTTGGGAATGGACTTTCTCGGCACTTTCCACTCTCACATTGATTGTAGGGCAAAGAAAGTGATTTTCCAGATTCCCAGACATCCGGAGTTTATCTTTACTGGAAGAAGCAGTTCTGTCGGGCCAGTCGAGTTTAAGGCTAGGCCGACAAATAATGTTCTTTCGTCAAAGAAAGTTGATAAGGAGGAAGCGCCAGCTGTGGTTTGAGAGTTCATGGACGTGTTCGAGAATATCTCGGGTTTACCGCCAAAACGAGATGTGGAGTTCGCGATCGATCTTGTTCCTGGTGCAGCGCCAATTTCAAAGGCGTACTATCCAATGGCACCGGTGGAGCTGGAAGAAGTCAAGAAGCAGGTTACAGAATTGCTAGAGAAGTGTTGGATTCACAGCAGCAATTTAACTTGGGGAGCTCCAGTTCTTCTAGTCAAGAAGAAAGATGGCACAAGGAGGATGTGTATCGATTATCGAGAATTAAAGCGGGTGACTATTAAGAACAAGTACCCGATCCCTCGCATTGGAGAATTGTTCGGGCAACTTAGTGGTGCGAGGGTATTCTCGAAGCTGGATTTGCAGTTCGGATATCATCAGATCCGAGTTAAATCAGAGGATATTTGCAAGACTGCGTTCCGAACTCGGTATGGACATTACGAGTATTTAGTGATGCCATTCGGAGTCACGAATGCACCGACGATATTTATGGACTTGATGAACCGAATCTTTTCACCGTTCTTGGACCAGTTTATAGTGGTGTTCGTCGATGATATTCTGGTCTACTCGAGGAGCCCAGAAGAACATGCAGAACACTTGAAGATCACATTGCAGACGTTGAGACAAGAAAGATTGTATGCAAAGATGAGTAAGTGCGAATTTTGGCTTAAAGAAGTGAAGTTTTTGGGGCATGTTGTATCTGGAGATGGAATCGTCGTTGATCCCGAAAAGATTGCAGCAGTTCGAGATTGGCCGATTCCGAAGAACGTAGCAGAGATCAGAAGTTTTCTTAGACTTGCCGGGTATTACAGAAGGTTCGTGGAGAATTTTGCTCGTTAGGCTAAGCCTTTGACCAAGCTTATACGAAAGGAGGTACCATTCATATGGACGGATAGTTGTGCGTCATCTTTTGAGGTGTTGAAGCAAAGATTGATAACCGCTCCTATTTTGACCATACCAGACAGTTCCGGAGGATTGGTGATTCACAGCGACGCATCTGGGAAAGGTTTGGGATGTATTTTGATGCAGCATAGGAAAGTTATAGCTTACGCATCGAGACAGTTGAAGATCCATGAGAAGAATTACCCAACTCATGATTTGGAGCTTGCAGCAATAATTTTCGCTTTGAAGATTTGGAGACACTACTTACTGGGCGAAAGGGTCGAAGTATTCACTGATCACAAAAGCCTAAAGTATGTGTTCACACAGAAAGAGCTTAACATGAGGCAGCGTAGATGGTTAGAGCTAATGGCTGACTACGAACTTGATCTTAAGTACCATCCGGGGAAAGTTAATGTTGTGCCGGATGCGCTTAGTCGGTTGCCAGCAATTCAGATGTTGACTGCGCAGAAGGAGCTTATCGAAGACTTTCGGAGATTCGAGTTGGAGATCGTGCCACCGCTTTCTTCGGGACAGTTGATGCAGTTGCAAGTACAGTCGTCATTGATCGAGAGTATTAAAGCAGCGCAGTCGCAGGACCCAAGATTGCAAAAGTTTTGAGAACAGGTTGAAGCTGGACTTCGAACGGACTTTTTGATTCATGAAGATGGTTCGTTGCGATATGGTAGCTGTTTGTGTGTGCCAAAAGGAGATATTCGCGAAGAAGTTATGAAGGAGGCACACAGTTCCGCATATTCCGTACATCCTGGAGGCACGAAGATGTACCGTGATCTAAGACAGCATTTCTGGTGGGAAGGCGTGAAAAGGGAGATTGCCTGCTTTGTAGCGAAGTACTTGGTGTGTCAGCAAGCTAAGACTGAACATCAAAGGATAGCTGGTTTATTACAACCACTTCCGATTCCTCAATAGAAGTGGGAACATATAACCATGGATTTCGTGACAGCTTTACCGCGGAGTCCAAGGGGAAACAATGCAGTTTGGGTGATTGTTGATCGATTGACCAAGGCAGCTCATTTCATACCATTTCGAGTTGGTCAATCAACAGAAGCGTTGGCAGAACGGTACATGCAGGAGATTGTGAGATTGCATGGAGTACCTGTGAGTATCGTGTCCGACCGTGACACCCGATTCTTATCACACTTCTAGAGGAGTTTACAGGAAAGTTTGGAGAAGCGATTGAAGTTCAGCACAGCTTATCATCCTCAAACAGATGGCCAATCGGAAAAAAAAATCCAAACTCTTGAAGACATGTTGAGAGCTTGCATGTTAGACTTCAAGGGTTCATGAGAGGATCATCTACACTTGGTGGAGTTTTCATACAATAACAGCTTTCAGGCGACTATTCAGATGGCTCCATTCGAAGCGTTGTATGGTCGCAAGTGTCGTTCACCTGTTTGTTGGGATGATGTTGGAGAACGAAGATTGTTAGGACCGGATTTGATCATGCAAACAGTAGAGAAAGTTAATACTATCCGGAATCACATGAAGGCAGCACAAGATCGGCAGAAGAGTTGGGCCGACACATCGAGAAGACCTCTAGAGTTCACTGTTGGTGATCTGGTATTCTTGAAGATATCACCGACTAGAGGAGTGATTCTTTTTGGGAGTCGAGACAAGCTTAGTCCTCGATTCGTGGGGCCTTTCGAGATTATAGAGCGTGTTGGAGAAGTGGCTTATCGATTGGCGTTACCACAATCTTTGGCGAATGTTCATGACGTGTTTCATGTATCTCAACTCCGTAAGTATGTTCGAGATGAAACACACGTGCTAGATCATTCGGAGCTGACAGTAAGAGAGAATTTAACCTTTGAGGAACGATTGATGTCGATTGTTGATCGAAGAGAAAAGGTCCTTAAGAACAAAGTTATCTCTCTCGTACTTGTTTCTTGGGGAAATCGCTCGCATGAAGAATCGAGTTAGGAACGAGAAGACGAAATTCAACATAAGTTTCCACACATATTCTTGTAGATTCTTGATTGTTCATCTTTTCTTGTTTTGGGAATTTCGAGGAAGAAATTCTTTTTGTAGTTGGGTATAATGTAACACCCTAGTTCATTTATACCAGTTCTAATTCATGTATTTCTTTATTTATGGTATTTTCTTGATTTATTGTATTTTGGGTGCGAATAGTGTATTTGACATTTGTATTTGCATCCGACCCGACCCGCATGCTTGAAACAAGTCTTGATTCATGTTTATGATTTATCCTGACCTGTTACATGGATTCTTGCACTTTCATTTATTTGTACATTGCATACTCGCATTTTATCTAGCATCTGCATTTTAATATAATATTTTAAGTCACATAAAATATTTTAAAAATACATTGCATGGCCTGCATGATACCCCTAACCCTGTGGTAGCATTCGCGCATCTTTTTCTCGTCCCGTTCAGTGAAACGGACTTGTTTGGATGACTACGTGCACGTGCGCGCATCCGTTCTTGGGGGTATGCATTTTTCGTTACCCGGATATCCAACTTTAATTTTGGTCGACATGTATATTTTTCGTATTTTAAAACTGAATTTTCGACCCGATTCATGCATGTTTTGGACTATGTTTGTATTTACCAAAATATCAAATTTTATTTATATAATATTAATTTTATAAACTGATACAAATTAAAATTTAGTTAACTAATAAAAGATTTTTTTAAATTTAAATCTAAACTAATTTCCTAACAGACTAACAACCCCTTTCTCTCTCTCTCTCTCCTCTGCATATATATTTATATATATTTTATTTATTTTTTTCTTCCTTATTTAATACACGGCCTCTTCTTCTTACTTCTTCTTCTTCTTTCTTTTTTCTTTTTCTTGATCTTGTTTCTTGATTCCGGTGATCACCGCCGGAGCCGTGCTCGTCGCCGACGATCCGAGTGATCCAGTGAACGTACCTTGCCTATGTGATCACCCTCTTGCCTTACCTGGACCTGTCCCGCGTGCCGCGTGTGCGTTGCGACGATTTACCGACGTCGGACGTGTCGTGCGTATCCGTCGCGTGATTCGATCGAGGCAAGTTTATCTTGCTATATGCTATGATAAATACTACATCCATATTAATAATAATATTTCATGTTTAGTGTATTATACATCCCCTGTTATCATTTTACTGTTTTACGACGTCCGTTTGCATGCATATAATTTATTACATATCTAGTTGCACGCCGAGACCATATTATTTCATGTTACTGTTGTATTAGTGCACCATGCTTGATAATTGTGCATCCTACTTAGTCATGATGTGACTCCTGATCGATATTTGTGCATCCATGCTTTTATTGTATATCCGTACTTTCACCTTGATTCAATACTTGCTACAGTTTGATTATGAGCACCCGTTTAACACCTGTGCACTACTTGACATGACTTGATACACCACTACTTGACATGACTTGATATATATACACTACCTGACATGACCTAATATATCACTACTTGACATGTTACCTGATCCTGTTTCTAATGCCGGCAATCCTGACATGTTGTCCCGATGTACATATCCTGTTGTCTGTATAGGCAAACCTGTTCCTGCTTGATCCTGTGTTGGCATTTGCTTCAGATTTATCAATACCTGACTTACACACATAACTTGGGGGTATGGGGAAATCAAGAATGTAGCCGAACGTAACTCAAAGGGCTATTACATCATGTTACCGTGGTCCCGTGGGGTTGAACGGGACATAGACTCACAGTTTATCATATCTTGTTACCGTGGTCCTGTGGGGTTGAACGGGGCATAGACCGATGGATTACGACGAGGATTACATTAATTGATTTCGAATAACTTTAGAGTAGATAACCCTATAGCACAGCTTCGATTACTCACTGTACTTCACCTGTTTATATCCTGTTCACTGATCTATATTCATGTTACGATTTACTTGCTACTGATGACTTGTTACTGTTCATACTTCATGCCTGCATATTTCATCACATCCTGCTTGCTTAGAATTATTGATATTATGACGCACTGACGTCTGGGTTTTGCATGGCCCAGATCCTCTACCTTTATCGCAGGCTAATCAAGAGTATTTCCGTCGTTAGGACGAGCAGTGATGATCCAGTTAGTATCCAGTTTAGTTATGTTTTACTTTCTAGATGTTTTTGCTCTTTGGATTTATTGCTTCCGCATATTATTTCTTGACTCGTTTATTCTGGCTTATGGACATGTACTAGATAGTTTATTTTATTTTTCCTGTTCTTGATATCTCTAGACAGCCGTAATGTGACTGTGGAGAGATGTTTCCTATCCACAGGTAGCATGGTTGGCTCTGTCACGTGCCTATCTTAGCGCACTCTGGGAAGCGGGGCATGACAACAAAGAAGACCACCTTACTCTCTACTACCCTTTTGTATATACAAGATTCATCTACCATTTTGATGAAGTCAAACGCTTTGACTATCACATCAAAACAGATGTTCTAACTCCGCAATGCCTGCTTTAACCCATAAAGCAACTTGCACATGTTTCCGCCGCTCCCACTGTCTAAGAAGCCCTCTGGCTGTGTACTTATAGACGCCCTCTTCCAAATCACTATTTAGAAAAGCAGTCATGACACCCAACCGCCAGATATCGTAGTCATGGTATATGGCAATGGCAAGTAGGATTCGGATGGACTTAAGCATAGCCTATAGAGAAAAGGTTTCATCAAAATCCATACCTGGTCAATGATGAGAACCTTTTACAACAAGTCTAGTTTTGAAAGTCTCAACTTTTTCTATCTACACCAAGTAATCTTCTCAAGATTTACTTGCTCCTGATGGGGATTTAACCCTTCAATTATAGCAACCAAAGTCCATACTTTGTTGGTGTATATGGATTCCATCTCTGATTGCTCAGTATCCAGCCATTCTTATAGAGTCGCTACTCTTGATGGCCTGCTCGAAACTAGTTAGGTCATCATCTTATGATGCAATCCTCGCTCCCACTGTCATCGAGAAAACCGAAGTATCTCTCAGGTGGATGAGAAACCCTACCAGATCGTCGGAGAGGCTGAGCTTCGTCGGGAATTATTGAATCCTCCGGTTCTACCAAATCATCAGCTATAGTTTGTATAGCCGGATTTTATTCCAGTTCTAGCTCATGACCACAAATTTCTTCCATAAAAAATTCTTTTTTCCCAAAAAGGTGGCATGCCGAGAAACAAAACACCGTCTGTTTCTCGGTGCGGTAGAAGATATTCCCTTACAAATACTTGGGATATCCAACAAACTTCCACAGAACTGACCTTGCCTCGAGTTTGTCCGGATTTTTCTTTTAGACATAGGCCGGACAACCCCAAATCTTAATTTGCTTAAGACATGGGCTCTTCCCATACCATATCACATATGGAGTGGTAGACACCTGATTTAGTTGGAACCTAATTCAATAGGTATGCAACTTCCTCAAGCGCATAACCCCCAAAAGGAAATAGGCAACTCAGTAATACTCATCATAGAGCGCACCATATCAAATAGGGTACGATTGCTCCGCCCCGATACATCGTTGTGCTGTGGTGTATACGGAGGAGTAATGCTGAGAGAGAATCTTATTCTCCTTTAGAATAGTCCAGGATCTACGTGCTCAAGTATTCTCCTCCCTGATCACATCAAAGGACTTAAATACTTATACCCGTTTTTGTTCTTGACTTCACATTTATATTCATTGAATTTCTCAAAAGCTTCAGACTTGTGTTTCAACAGGAACATATGTCCGAATCTTGAGAGATCATCAGTGAATGTAATGAAGTACAAAGAACCAGTCCTGGCATATGTAGACAGGGGACCACATACATCATCATGTATCAGTCCCAAGAGTTCAGTAACTCTTTTCCTGTTTCCAGTAAACGGAATTATGGTCATTTTATCTTTGCGACATGACTAGCAAGTTTTACAAGATGTAAATTCAAACTTATTTAAATATGCATCTCAATGTAACTTAGCTAATCGGGTCGCATTGATATGACCTTAGTCTACAATGCTTTAAGAAGGATTCGTTCATTTCTGAACTCTTCCCCTTGTGTGTGTTCTGTACGTTAAGAACTGTGGTTTGATTTAGAACGTATATGCCATTAGATAACATGCCTGAACCAATCAACACTTGATATAGGAAATTTTCAAAACATTTATCCAACAATACAAAATTATATCCTTCTTTACTTAATAAAGAGACTGATATGATATTGTATATCAGGTTCGGTATCTAATAACATTCGTTCAGAATCAATGTATCTAGTAATACAAGGTGATAACTGCCAACTGATTTGGCTGCAACAATTGCATCATTCTCTATACTTAGAGACATATCACCCATTCCCAGTTATCTACCTTTCTGTAATCTATGAACAGATTACATATATGGGATCCTGATCCGGTATCAAATACCCAGGACGTAGAGAATTTTGAGAAATAGTTCTCTGTAACGAACACACCCGAAAAAAATGCATCAACATGCACTTTCTTTGTTTGGGCAGCATGGGAATCCTGGTATTCCCCTATTTCCTGCTCGGTCTTATAACAATTATAAGGTGGAGCGGGTCCAACGTTCCCCAGCTCAGTATAAAAAGCGGGTTCGGTCAATACATCTATATTATTATCTTGATTAAGGCGTGACATGGTCGATACTTGGAGAGAGAGAGAAGAAAACACTCTGCGTGCGCTCTTACAAAATTAAATTGGTTATATATATTATCTAATCAGGCTCCCACTGTTTTTATCAAATCTTCCTTCAAACCCTAAAAGGAAAGACTAGCCGGGATTAATTACACCCTATAAGTTCACCAATTTTTCAGCCAGGCCAGTGCCGGTACTTTAAGGGAGGTTCCCCGTGCTTTCGCACGGACCTAATTAAAAATAAACCTCGTTTTCGCAGGGGCGTAACCTCGTTGACACCTTTCTAGACACCTACTTGATCGGCTAATTGTAGAGTGCAAAACTCTTCCAGGAGTAACAATTACTCGCAGTGGGTATCAGGATCTAACTATCTCATAGAAGGTATACAATCTCATTGCAAATTTCAATACTTGAAACTCCCGATAATGGTTTTTACCTCTAGCGCCTATGACCTTGGCTATAATCAATATATCATAAGCACTAGTCAAGTTCTACCCGTCATTTCGTGATTAATTAGACCCACCCACATGATCTTCGGTTATGGTCGACATAATCATGTAACTGTTCTAACTAATCGCATCATATGCTGTGTAGGAAGACATCACTTAGCTACCGTACACTACGCCTTGACTATGGTCAACATACGCAGCACGAATACTAAGTACTCTACTTCCTAAAATGACGGAGGGTTGCGGATAGTTTTTGTGAAAATCTTTAACGCTTTGAACTTGATCTCGTTGCAGAATCAAATGGTTTTAAAAGGAGTGGCTTAAGCTCCGCTTTTTGAAACTTTGTTTTTTCGTAAAAAGCCGAGTGGGTTTCAAATTCGATTCTACAACATCTTTAGGTTTATTTTCTTTCATTAATCCCATTAATGAATGTCCCATCATTTAAGTTACCTAAGTATCACAGATAAATACAACGTACGCTTATACCATCCACATTCGCCACGAAGTCCCGTCATGCACCGTTAGGTTAGGTAACTAACGGCAGAGCAGGGCAGGGCTAGCGCGGGTGAAAAACATAAGCAACGTCTATAATATATTATATATATTATATAATGTATCCATCTCAGAATATAAAGTGATCACATCATAGAATATCAGCAGCAGAAGACAATATATGAAATATTGGATATACTAGGATTTCCGGGTTTTAATTTAAGCCTGTAGAAAACACGGATTCCACGGTCGTGATGAATAGCCAAACCCACATCCCTAGACCCCTATGAGAGTGGCAAGCAACCCTACCAATTCTATAGTTAGGAGACCCAGACTCGACACCTCGAGATGGTCTCCCTCTGGACTCTAGAACCCGGTTACTTGTGCTCCCCTCCTTGGGTCTATCCTAATGCGGAAAAGTAAATATTATATATCAACGGTGATATCTTCCTCAACCCGGAAGTGCCCCAATAAAAGAATATTACATACAAGTTTTTACATGAATGAAAATGAAAAACTCTCATCTCACATAGAAAACCCCGGCTATTCAAACACGACGATCTAATATAACATATCACAGCAACACATAATATCACATGTCATCAACGTAAGTAAATATGCGTATCCCAATTGTCATTGACGTATAGCAACGAAACCAACGATACACCACATATTACACTTACGGTCGCAGAAAAGAAAGTGAAAACTACAATAGTTGGAATCCGCAACCACCTTAGACATCATAAACCTAAAATATCTCATATTCCGGATTTCATGCCTAACAATATGAATTCCTTAGACATTGCATGCCTAACAATTTTAAACACCGCATTTTAGTCTCGATATTGAAAACACTTTCCAATAATAAGTCGAGTAATTCAACAAGATTCCCGACATCCTGATCGAATACTCGTCGGAAATTTTAGTAGACGGCCGCACCCCCGATACCGTCGACGAAGTGCACTTAGGTGGAACACCGCGGCCGCGAGCACCCGGACGGATGCTTTTGGCATCGGAGTTCTTTTACAGTCACTTGGTCGGAGCTATGGGGCGTGGCTATCTAGTAAGGTTACTCGGCGAGTATCGGCATACGCTACGTGATTGCGACGGACTTTTGATCACATCAAAATCCCGTGGCAACTGATCAACTGAGACTAAATTTCTAGATTATAAAATTGAAATATTGTGGATTCCAAGTATTGTATCCCATCATAAATATCCGGACGACGTTAAACTTTTCGATTGATTCATCAAAATCCCACAATTCCCCGAGAGCTCAACACTTGAGCACAGTTTAATAATACCCAGAACATGCCATAGCACCTATGCACCAACCGTAGAAAGGCAGACCCAAGCCTCATTAATGGCATCGCGGAACTACCGCAAACCCTAAGGTTCGAAAGCGGTTCCATGGTCATTATATCGAGTTAGGGTTTTTTCTTCTAGAGGGTCCACATAATGACTTGCATGATTTTCCGAATACCCTAAACTTGGAAAAATGGGTTTTTGATATTCGTTCGAACTTTTTAACTTCGCCTAGATAATATGTGAAAACCCGAAACCATGTTAAACTACGAATACGAAACACTCCAAGTTACCTATACAGTAAGAATGCATCACATGAAATCTTAGAAAAAACAAACAATACTCGAAACACCAAACCCCAGAGCCTGGAACACAAAAAAAATTTGAAGCCAAAATACCCAAATTGGGCCGAGCTCACCGGTTTTTCTACATGTCTGGATGGCCACTTTTCAGCCAATTGTGCTCAAATTTCTTCTGTGTTCATGTCATATCTCATACAACATTCTGCACTTGTTTAAAAAAATTTTAGAAGCCATTTAAAATTCGACAGAAACTAGGGTTCGATGTTGCATGTTCCAGAGTAGTTTCGGTTTCGTAATCTAACAAACATCGTCAAATACTCTAGCCCGGCTCTAATACCACTGTTGGGTTTCCTCATCACCCTACTGGGTTTTCAGGACATCAAGCATGCCAATTAAAAAAATTCTAAGAGTGTTAAGGAACCCTAACCTAGGATCTAGCTAGAGTGAATAGACAATATAAAGCATGTAATCAAACATTACAACAAGTGAATGAGGAATACAAACTTTGTAGACCGGTCCTTCACTTCTAAAGCTCTGTGTAGTAGTCTCTTCGCTGCGAGTAGTGATCTCCCGAACTCTAGTATGGGTTCCCTTGGAGAAATGAACAAGCTTGCGAGGCCGAAGATAATCTACGTCGAGAAGACTCAAACCCTAGATATCTCTTCACTAAATTAGGGTTTAGTGAAGCAAACACTCTATACTAAATGGCTAGTATTAGAGGATGATGAAGTAGGAATTTTGCTCACTTTAGAAATAATTTTCTCACTCAATTTCATCATCTCCCAAATGCTATTGAGCTTTAAGGAAGGAGATGAAGAAATCTCTCATAAAAAAAACCAAGTGAAGAATGTGAACCATGGGTGAGTTAATATCATATATATTAACCCATGTAGAGACTAAACTCAACTAAGGATAATGGTTAAGTTTATAAATATCTTAAGTAAAACAAAAGTTGTGGACAAGTCAATGAAACCACCAAGCTTCTCAAAGCTTCTAGCCATGACTTAGTCCATGAAATTTTTTGAATTACTTAATCAAATAAAAACCCAATTATTATTATAAGCATGTGTGAGTCTCATACACACATATCACTTGTATCATCTAGCATGACCCATATTTATGTACACTAATATATATCACATATATATTATGTGCACAAAATCAAGTGAGAAAAGAAATCTTAAATGAATCAATACTAGTTAATGTAAATTAATATATCAAATATATATAATTATACATTAGATTATTAAATCAACACTTGACTTAATAATCCAGCTATATTACATATAACCGACTAATATCAAATGCTTATCGAATCAACACTTGATTCGATAACCCGGCTATATCACATATAACCGACTGATGTCACATATCGCGAGAATAGAATACGGTATCATATATCGTATTAATCTCGGTCCCGCACATATCACATATGTGCTCCTACTCCATTTCGCTTGAGCCAGGAAACTTCTGTGTAGGACTCTAAAGACTCGTCAATATGCCAGCAGTAGGTGATGATCATATCAAACACCCACAAGCCGAAAGCGGTCTGCTAAACGTAACGGCCACCCGGGTATTGAGTGATCAGAAGATCAACAAGCAAGCCTTCTCACACTTCTGCGAATCCAATCGTAACACTACCGTACAATCCTGTCTCTTCGTCTGATATGTCGCATATCTAGTCTAGGGGTGGTAAACATTAGACCCCAGTAACTTGATAAGTCATGCCGATGTAAGGTCCATAACGGTTCGAGAAACTACTGATAACACTGACCAGTAGATCTCAGCAACCCTGGCCAGGGATTTCCTGTTATGGCCAATCGAGTATAGCGCAACATCAACCCCCAATACCGAGAGAGACGAATCCCCTCCTATCGCTCATTGCCTCCATGTGACTCGGGACTGTACCCAAAAACTATCTGTTTGCACGACTCAGTAGTGTCGTGGTAGGGTGGAAATTAAAGCACAGTGGGAGACACATAAGACTCTATGACGATCTCGTGTCGACAGAATAACCTGTACCAGTGTCACCAGAGAACTGCTATCTGACGTGAGGTATAATACCATATAGGAGTTCTCGGCGAGTCCGTTCAGTGTACCCTGTCTCCACTGGCACCCGTATACCATCTCTGATGTCAAACACCAATGGATATAGGATCATCCATCGCCCATCACATAGGTCGAGAAGCTATACACTAGTCTACTCTGGAGTATCGATGCCCTGTCTCGATATTCCCTCGACTAGGAACAATTAAAAGATGTACTCACAGACTACCCATACCCCACTAGTATGATCTACATCATAAACCTGGTAGTCAAGTACACATCCTAAGGGCTTTATCAACATGTAACATAGAGACATCAAGTGTACATGTTAAGATCAAGAGCAACCAAATAACGTATTATCATGTCGAGCAAGAACATACTCCCTATATATGTCCAAGCATCCACTATAATATACATCATATGTACAATAATGGCCTCTAGGGTATACATATAACTAACAGAACTCGACACCGACAAGATCTCGGCCTGAACTTGGCAACTGCGACGATGTGGCTGTGTTGGGGTGGCTGCTCGACTCAAGAAACTACAGAGGCTCGGTTCTGTGCGTTGGTGGATGCGGCGATAGTCACAGCAAAACCGAGTGCTCCGGCAAAGGTGGGTTTCGGTGAGGTGATGTCGGGGTTGTGAGGAGGCGATCGAAGGAGATGGAGTCTGGGTTAGGATCGAAGGCGAGGGGAAGCAAGGTGGAGGTGGCAGTATACAGGTGAGATCGACTCCGGTGAAGATGAAGGGAAATGGTGGCAATGGTGATGGAAGTTCTCGGCTGTTGGAGCAACCGGCGAAGACGAGGGAGATGGAGTTGACGACGACGATGAGATGAGGAAGGAGGTGAATCGATGGCAAGATGAGGAAAGCAGTAGGTATGGTGATGGGTTCATGGGGTGGCGTGATGTAGGGTTGGCGACTTGGCGACGAGGGGAAGAAGGAGACGAGCGAGAGCGACAGAGAGAGGGAGTTGTGATGAAGATGAGATGAGGAAGGGGATTCGGCGATGGTTGCATGGGTCAGGGCTTGGGAACGAGGGAGATGAGATAGAGAGGTTTTTTTAAATATATAATAGTATATACGGTATAGTATATATTAAGGTATATATATATAGTTTAATCTAATTAATAGTATAAAGATAATATCAAATTTCGATCTGTCGCTACCAAAATCTCGCTGTAAATATATTTTGGGAAATAATACATATATGTAACCTTTTTAACCATAGTACAAAGAATATGATTCCAATATCTTATACCCTTTTACTTAAGATTCAAAAGGATTTTAAATATATCTAAATCTAATAAATATTTGGTATTTAGATTCTATTAGATTTAAACGTAAAAGATAAAAGTTAAAAATAAAACGTGAGATACTTAACCATATGATGACAGTTGATATATACATAAATTATCTCTAATGTGTGGCTACCAAAAGATATATGATGATTTAGATATTATATATATCTGCTATACTAGATTATCATGGATTTAGTTTACTGATAAATATTAATAAAATCTAGCACCATAATGGTTTTACACATGCGAGTCGGGTCGGATAACACTTCTACTATTCAAATCAATCACAACCCAAATAAATAGATAAAATATAAAACAAGATTTAAAAATACCAATTAATATCGTATGGCTGTACTGGGGTGTTACAATTTATAGAACCTAGATAACGGTTACAACCATATTTCATCATGATCTGTTCGCATGATGTTACCATGAGTAAACACTTTATCTAATTTAAGATACTAGCTTAACATGCTTATAACCCGTCATCTTGTTACTGATATTGCTATCTTACTTGTACCTACTTACCTATAATATTTACCGATACCAACAATCCTGACTTGTTGTCCTGATAAACGTGACCTGTTGTCTAGTTAGACATAACCTGTACCTGCATGTTCTTGTGTTGGTATTAGGTAGATATTATTCATACCTGACTTGGAAAACTAAACATGGGGAAATGGAGAAATCAAAAGTTTAACTGAAGTGTACTTAAAAGGGTATTACATATTTCCGTAGTTCCAAGGGGTAAAGGAACAAAATCATTCTTGATTCATACATCTTTGCATCCGTGATCCCGGGGGGTAACATGATATATCTTGGTCCGTGGTCTCGGGGGTAACGAGATATATACTTTTGAGTTGGATGGAGGAGTACATTTATTGGTTTCAAATACCTATATGATAATTAACCTAGAAATACAGACCTTAGGATATACATAACATATTTGAATACCTATAGCCTGCTGTTATAACAGCTGTGATTGTTTTGTTTATACTCATACCTTATTTTGCACGTGACATCCTATATAGCACACTGTTCAGTTTATTATTATTATTATGATATTTATGACGTACTGACGTCTAGGTTTTGCATGGCCCAGTTCCTTTAATCTTATCGCAGGAAGATCAAGAATACTTTGATAAGCAAGATGAGCAGTGAAGAGCTTTCTGCTGATTTAGTTTAGCGATATTTTAGATTTATTTTCTAGTTATGGTTTTGTCATTGTGATCCCATAAGGGACGAGACTAGGATATTATTTCTTGTTGGATCTTTATTTGTTTCCGCTATCTTTCTCGTTATTATTTATTGTGTCTGTTGGACATATAATAGTTAGATATTTATTTGTTGTTCTTGATATCTGATTGACAGCCGTAATGTGACTATGGAAGAATATTTTCTCGCTATAAGTAACATGGTTGGCTTTGTCACGTACCGAATTTACGTATTTTGGGAAGTGGAGCGTGATAGGGGTTTTAGCTCGGTGTTGTTCTGTTGATAATTGATCCATTTTATACTTTTAATTTTTTCAGAACCCATATTTTAAAATCTAGGAGTATTTTAATTTAAGAAACCGATATCATAAATCCGAGTTTTAAATCATAATGTGTTTAAATATTTAGTACGATAGGTTGATCCTATGTTTGGCATCTAAATAACTCACGTTAGCCAAATGTTATAACCTAGGCATGTTTAGCTGTTATTAATCATAGATTACTATTAATTTACGCTGCTTGACTTGATTAGACCTGATACTGTACCTGAACAATGATACATGATATGTTACAATTACCATCGTTTACTTGTTAAATTATTTATTTCATGAACTAGTTTCATAAACATGACTACTATATTTTTCTGTTACCAGTTTCACGATAGATTATATATATTCACCTGATCTATGACATGATTGATATATTCATTTGTTACTTTATCCATGATATGACACTGTTACCTAAATACTGGTACCGTTTCAAGTATTGAATATTTCTATGAAATCATGTTTCAATCTATAGAATTTCCATTAATAAAATTGATACGGCCGGGGAATGGGGAAAAGACTTGGTAGACTTGGTTAATAGATTTGGAAAACTGTATTTATGGTACAACATGTTAGGGACCAACCATGGGTGTCCGGATGGTAGCTGCATCTACCGTCCATTCCAGTTATTATTACAGCTCGTTAGGGCCGGCCATGGTGGTCCGGATAGCTTGCTACCATCTAGTACTATTTTTCTACTCCATGAAAATATTTTTTAAAGGTTTCCGAGCTGTAATATCTATTCCTATTCTAGTAGCGTCTAGCATTGCGTCCTGGGTTCAACTCTAAGGGTCGGGGATCGTGGTCCAGGGTATGCACGGGACGCTTTCCATTGTTATTCGCTGGCTATCAGGGGCTTTTACAAATATAAGAATAAACTATTAAAAACTCGACGTGAGCAACTACATATACTCAGGGGTTTTCACAAACATAAGAATAAACTGTTAAAAACTCGACATGAGCTATTACGTATACTCGGGTGCCGGTATGGAACAGTACTGGGGTATATGCGAGGCAGTTCATATTCACAAACTAAATAAAAAAAATAACAACTTAAATAATGAACTACTTAAGCTTAACATGAACGGCCACTTATATTCAGGTGCTGGTATAGGACAGTACCTGGGTATATGCGAGTCCGCTCATATTCACGTTACATTAACACTAAAAATCCATATTATTAATTAGCATTCATTGTTAGTGAATCATGAAACACTCAGACTATCATTGGATACATAACGGTACTTGGCTAATGTGATTCTTGTTACTGTTAATGACTTGATATCAATTTATTATTACTTATTACCGACATGATCCTTTTGTTGACTTGACTAGTGGTTGGTAAATGAAAAATAAGAATACTCATACTCTTGGATAATATCCATGCTACGCCTATTGATACATGTTTACCGGATACTGATTACTGGATACTGTTTACTAGATATTGTTTACTGGAATCTGATTACTGGATACTGTTTACTGAATACTGTTTACTGGAAAACTGGATACTGATTATTGGATACTGGTTTGCTGGACACTGATTACTGATACTTAATTTACTTCCAAGTGAATACTAGTTATACTTGACATGTGCGTGCCAGCTAGTCATAGGATACCCTAAGATATGAGTACCTTACCGTCCATTTCCACAATACTCCCCTAACCATGTTCCATTTTATCCTGGCATCCATTTTATCTATCTCTGGTAACTTGATTATTACTTAATATTATTCCGACATTCACGTATATTGACTTATAGTCTAGTATTTCACATATTATATTTTAATCTATATCCATATGGGCAGAAGTTCTGATTTACTGATTTGGATATTCTTCAGAGTGACTCGAAGACAGATTATCGGGTTTATCTCATACCGAGTATTTTTTGTCTCCTTTGTATCCTGATATCTTATATCTTCCATGTTTATCAATTCCACCGTATTGTTTCTTTAGCATGTGATATTTGACATATGGATCTATACAGCTATTCACATGTGCTAATTGTACTTTTAGTTTAAAAGTTGAGCTGCTCAACTTGATATCGATGGCATTAATGTATATGCCATGAGTATATTCTCTTTCTGAATATACGTTTTTGCCTCCAATCGCGTACTCTACCCTGTATTCTACCGTGGGTCGACTATTTTATGTATTCTGAGGTAGGGCATGACAGTGTAATGTAATACCCCAGAAATTATCCGGTATACCCATATATACCATATAAGCACGGGGACCCACTGTAGAACAATGAGAAATTTTCGGAATACATTCCAAAAGAGAGCAGATCCGAGAACTATAAATGGGATGATTCCACTCCTATACATATAGACGCCTTTTGAGTGAACTGGAACTGCGAACCTTAAAAACTCTGTAGTTAAGTGTGCTCGGGTTAGGGAAATCCTGGGATGGGTGACCTCCTGGGAAGTGGCCCCTACTCGGGTCTGGCTCACTCCGAAAGACAAAACCTTGCGGTTTCGGTCAGAGCAGACAATGATGTATGTATTGGGAGTGGGCGCGACATTATAGTATCAAAGTTGGTCTCTCAATAGTAGATATGTGGTTCAGAATACATTCCAAAAGAGGGCAGATCCGAGATCTATAAATGGGATAATTCCACTTCTATACACAGAGACGCCTTTTGAGTGAACTGGAACTACGAAATTTGAAAACTCCATAGTTAAGCATGCTCGGATTAGGGAAATCCTAGGATGGGTGACTTTCTAGAAAGTGGCTCCTACTCGGGTCCAGTTCGCTCTGAAGAACAAAACCGTGCGGTTTCGTCCAACCGTGCGGTTTCGTCCAGAATGGACAATACTGTCTATGTTGGGAGTGGGGCGTCACAAATGGAATACCGTTCTTCCCCAAAGAATGTTTCGTATTCAACCCATCTTAAAAAAAATAATAAATTTACATCCCGAAAAAAAAAGACGGCCTACGGCCCCAACCACAACCTTCAAAAATATAAATTTTAAAATTATGTTAAAATAATTGAATAACGGATTATAAATTTCCAAGAAACGGAGTATATTGAGTAGTTGAATCTAAAATCATGTCTCCTCTCAAAATCTCCCACTTGAAATTTGTCAAATTTTATTAATGTAGAATGCATCTTTATTTATTTAGTATGTCATGCACATCACAAATGCAACAACCAATCAGAGTCGGTCAGAGCAGACAATGATGTATGTATTGGGAGTGGGCGCGACATTATAGTATCAGAGTTGGTCTCTCAATAGTAGATCTGTGGTTCAGAATACATTCCAAAAGAGGGCAGATCCGAGATCTATAAATGGGATAATTCCACTTCTATACACAGAGACGCCTTTTGAGTGAACTGGAACTACGAAATTTGAAAACTCCATAGTTAAGCATGCTCGGATTAGGGAAATCCTAGGATGGGTGACTTTCTAGGAAGTGGCTCCTACTCGGGTCCAGTTCGCTCTGAAGAACAAAACCGTGCGGTTTCGTCCAGAACGGACAATACTGTCTATGTTGGGAGTGGGGCGTCGCAAATGGAATACCGTTCTTCCCCAAAGAATGTTTCGTATTCAACCCATCTTAAAAATAATAATAAATTTACATCACGAAAAAAAAAGACGGCCTACGGCCCCAACCCCAACCTTCAAAAATATAAATTTTAAAATTATGTTAAAATAATTGAATAACGGATTATAAATTTCCAAGAAACGGAGTATATTGAGTAGTTGAATCTAAAATCATGTCTCCTCTCGAAATCTCCCACTTGAAATTTGTCAAATTTTATTAATGTAGAATGCATCTTTATTTATTTAGTATGTCATGCACATCACAAATGCACCAACCAATCGAACAAATTTCACTTTTTATTAAACTACCATGTTTAATGTTGTCCGTTTTATTAGGGACTTCATTTTTGTGAAATTGACACGCATCCTGGCGCTCCCACCAGAAAAACTACCCATAAAATTTCCAAAATTTTATATGAGAGTAAAAATTTAAAATTTTTGGTGAGAAATTTTTTTTCCCGAAAAACATAACTCTCAAAATTAATAGCAAAAACGTCAACCAATCCAAAACTTGAGTGGAAAACTCCAAAATAATAAGAAAGCTCAAAAAAATTTCTTAATTTTATGGAATTTTTCGGAATATATATATATATACCGAGCCCCGCTCGGTCTTAAAACACCCGAGCCCGGCTCGAGCTACACTCGGTTATTTTACATAATAAAATTGGCCTGCAGGACCTGCCTGCGGGCAAACCCGGCCCAAGCTTTCACCTGTAGGCCCTGCCTGCGGGCAAACCTGGCCCAGGCCTGGCCTACACCTGCTGGGTATCCCACAAATAAATTTTAAAAAAACTGAATTAATTTGTGGATTTTCTCAGAAAATCCGAAAAAATATAAAACAAAATTTAAAAATATTCAATTTTTTTTTCTTTTCCAAAAATAATTTTTGTTAAAAAAAATATTTGTTCTTCTGCTAAAATCCAAAAAATATTTGGACCTCTAAAAATATATTCGGTTCTCTACCAGGATGGTCGTCTGCCATGAGGGTGGAGATAGAAAGGCCAACTTTGTATTTTGTGGAGTTATGTTCCCACAGACGACGCCAACTGATGGAGCTCCTTTTCGGGCCTCCGTCAGATGTTGTCTTCCGTTGATCTCGCGGGGGACTTGACCGATTATCCTTCGTTGCGTGTGGGTCTCAATGGGTTTTTGGAGGAAGAGGTGTGGTGAGGAAGCTGTTGCCGAGTACGTGCAAGGAAGTCCCGGGGTGGTTTGGTACCACCGAGGACCCTCCGACGCTCAAGTTAGAGTGGAAATCCAAGTAGAGTAACGGCCTAAAAGTGTAAAAAATGGCTTACTTGACTCCTCTGTGATGGGGGTTTATATAGCTGTGGAGCACGCAGTAGCGGGCGTGAGAATCTCGCCGGCAATTACGCTCTCGACGTCACGCCTGCGTAGAGGGCGGATCGCCCATTAATGGGGATCGTGATGGCGTGGAACGTGGGACGTTGCTGGCGTAAAATCCGTGCGTGGCGAGATTCGCGGAGCAGCGTTAACGCCTGGGAGTAAGTTGGAGGGCCGAGGAAGACGTCCTCGGCGGGAGCTTGGGGACGAGCAAGGAGGCCGAGGAGTCTTGGTCCTATGGTAGCTCGGGGGCAAGCTGAGAGGCCGAGGAGGCCAATTTGCAGGGGCCCCAAGGGAGGCCAGCTTATGCTTGCTGGTCGGGCATGGGGTGGCCCGATCGACCCCTGCGGGTCCTTTCTTCTGAGTTCTGGGACATGTCACCTGCCAAGTGTCATGATCTTAGGGATCGCCAATATCGAGCACTATCATTAGCCCCCCACTCTTGTCCCGACCAGCTAGTGGTCAGGTCAGGAGTGGACTGCCGGGCCTCCCGAGGTGAGATCCCTTCTATGGTTTCGTCGGGGTGAGCCCTCGGGTTGTCGGTTGTCTTTTCCGTTAGCGAATCAAGGCGAGATCTTTGCATTTAAAGGAGGTGCGCCGGTTCGTGCACTCTGCAGTCGAAGCGACGGTCCACATGTCGAGCGTCGATTAGCCGATGTGACATGCGCAGGTCTGCGGCGTCTGATGGGACACGGTCCAGCGTTGGGCTGCCACGTGGAACGATCGGAGCCACTGGGCTCGAGGAGCCGTTTCGGCGGGAGATGATGGGCGCCGTTGGATGAGGCCGTATGCGGCAATAAATATGGGCGGGGTCCGCCCTAGGGTCCTTACTCTTTCATATTTTCCTCTCTCAAGCCTTAGCTGCTCGGCGCTCGTCTCCCCCCTTTCGTTTCCAACCTTTGGAGAATTTCTTACCCAGGTTAGATGTCTTCCTCTGTAGAATCATTAGACGTTGTAGGAGTAGATGCTAGGGTCCCTTTAAATGTTTCTGAGTCTTCTCGGGGAGCAGGGGCTGGGCCCTTTTCCCAGGGACGTGAGGCGGGGGCCGCCTCCAGGGAGGAGGCGGCAGATGTGGCCCCAAGCACCTCGTGCTGGGTGAGGCATGAGGACGAGCTCGCCAGCGCTCGGGCTCGCTTCCACATTCCCCCGCGCTACACGCTCCGTCTAGCCGAGGAGGGAGAGAGGGCAGACCAGGTACGGAGCAGGGAGATTGCCCTGTATTTGGAAGCTTTTTGGGGCGGAATGCGCATGCCCTTCTCTCCTGAGATCATCGCCGCTATGAATTTCTTCGGTTTGGCCCCCGGCCAGCTAGTGCCGAACGCGTAGAGGATCCTCCTTGGATTCTTGATCCGCCTGAGGCTGCAGGCGGTTCCTTTCAGTCTCTCCCTTCTTGATTCCTCTCTCGCTTTCAAGAGTCATCCTGGCGGTCGAGCTGGCGACCCGAGATGGGTTTACATTACTTTTAGGAAGCGGCCCGGGGTCGCTGTCGGGACCGGGGTCGTGTCCTTGCCCTCCTCCATTCATGATTGGAAAAAGAAATTTTTCTTCGTTTCCCCTCCCGAGGGCGAGGACTGGCCGGTGCCCACCGAGTGGTCGAGGGAGCAGTGTCTACGGGGGAACCTGTTCGATGACCCTGCCGCGGTGAGAGTGGCATCATGGGAGCCCGTCCCTCGACATGACGTGCTGCTTTCCGAGAGGGTTTTGAGCCGGGCCGGGCTTAGCCCCGTCGAGTTCGTTGGTAAGTTAGGCTTGCTTTTCGGGTTTGCATTTTACTCGCGTTGCTGATCTGTTGGGTGTTCGTTTCATGCAGGATCCATGGACTTCGACTCTCTCCGAGATGCTATGCGCCAGCCGAGGCAGCCTACTAAGGCCGGGGGCGCCAGCTCTTCTCGGGCGCGGCCCGCTCCGGCCCCGGAGGCGGCGCCTCGAGGACGCTCGGTGGCGGATCCCGCCCCGGGCCCCAGCAGAGCATCGGGTCGAAAGCGGGCCCTGATTCTGGAGGACACAGCTTCGGAAGAGGAGATCGGCTCTCCCTCGGAGCCGCTCAAGAAGAGTTCCCGGAGACCCTCCCGGGGCCGGTCCTCGCCGACCGTAGTGGAGGAAGGGGGCTCTAGTTCGCGGTGCCGTCGGGACTGTCGGTCGCGGATAGCCTCCTGCACGAAATAGAGACCTCGGCCGGGGGTCGAGTTCCTGGAGGGACCCTCAGGGCCCAGCTTGCGTCAATCTCCCAGGAGTCCGTGCAAGTAAGCCCCCAGTTCATCGTGAGATTTGGTGCCCTTTTCTGTTTTCTGACCTTTTCGTGTCTTCCCAGGTTCTCCAGCACGTGGCCCTCGCCCTTCGCGTAGAGACCGAGGTGGTAGCCCCGGCGTTGGAGGCCGCAGGTCAGCTCGCCTCGTTGCAAGAGAGCTCCAGGTGAGAGCAGGAAGCGATGTCGGCGAAGATTGCCGCCCTGGAGGGCGAGGTGGTAGCCGGGAAAAAGGAGGTCGTCCGGCATCGCGAGGTCGCCGTGATCGCTGAGGGCAAGCTCGAGGACTCCCAGGTGCTTGCCGGCAACCTGAAGAGGACGGTGAAGGCCCTCCGAAAGGAGCTGGGGGCGGCGGCAGAGGCGTGTAAGTCGGCCGAATCGAGGGCCGTGGCGAGCTATAAAGGGTCGAGGGATTTTTATAACGACCTAGCCGTGGCCACGACCCGCATTTGGCATGACGCCCTCGATGCCGTTAAGTCCCGGATCCCCGGGTTCGACGACGCGGATCTCCGGGCCGAGTTCCCCCTCATAGGCACCGACGAGCAAGGGGAAGAAGTTCCCGGCGAGGAAGCGGCCAAGGACCCAGCGCCCTAAGTGGTGGAGGTCGAGGACCCTGAGGTCGTGCCCACCCCCGAGGTGTAGAGCCCTCGTTCTCCCATCTTCAATTTGTTTTTCTTTTGAATTTTGTAAGGCTGGGGAGCCCAAAAAATACCCTTTGTAAAGAAAAACTTTTGTCTTTGGCAGTAGTAATAAAGTTTTTCTTCAGCTCCATAGAATTACGCTCTACCATTTGTTGAAGAATGTTCGTGAGATATTTTGCTTGTACCGTTGTGCTTTTACGTCAGGTCGGCCATCTGTCTAACGATCGCCCGTCGAGTTGACTGCAATCACTTGCCGACTGACGAGCATTTCCGAGGAGGTATCTCCCTGGGCCCCGGAGTCGAGGGGAGATCGTTTGGACTTGGACAGAATGGGCGTCCCTCACCAGGGTCTCGATTTCTCCGCGGGCCACAGAGCATCTCTGATTTAGAGCATTGGCCACCATCCGTGGGTGACTGGGCAGCTGCCCTGCCCTCCTGTAAAGGCTTCAAGCCTCCTGGTATGGTGGCAGGGGAGTCTCCCGCCAGGGATGGCCGAGCAGGGTAGCTGCTCGGTTTCCTCTTGCGAGGGCTTGGGTCTTCAGCGTTTGAGGGGCTGTAAGAAGCCCACTAGGGATGTCCGGGCAGCGAAGCCGCGCGGCTGCCTCTTGGCGAGGTCTTTGGCCTCTAGCGTCGTGGGTAGGCAACCACTGGCATGGGACGAATGGGCGGGGCAGCCGCTTCTGTCCCGGCGTCGCAGGTGGGGAGCTACCTGCCGGAGTTTTTACCGAGCAGGGTAGCTGCTCGGTTGCCTCTTGCGAGGGCTTTGATCCTTCAGGACGGGGACCGAGCAGGGTTACTGCCCGGTGCCTCTTGGCTAGGACTTTGATCCCTGTCGGTTGTGGTAGGAAGCTACCAGTCGGGGATAGCCGAGCGAGGGCCCGACTGCCTCTGGGAGGACTTTGGTCCGTGGCGTGGGAAGAGCTATAAGGCTGTAAGAAGCCTACCAAGGACCTTTGGCCGGGTAGGGTTGCCGCCCGGTGCCTCTTGGCGAGGGCTTTTGTCCTAAAAGATAGCCGGGCGAGGGAACCTCGGGCTCGACTGCCTCTGAGAGGGCTTTTGGATCCCCGGCGTTATGGAAAGGAAGCTACTCGCTGGGGATAGCCGAGCGAGGGAACCTCGGGCTCGACTGCCTCTGAGAGGGCTTTTTGATCCCCGGCGTTGTGGTAGGGAAGCTGCTCGCTGGGGATAGCCGAGCGAGGGAACTTCGGGCTCAACTGCCTCTGAGAGGGCTTTATGATCCCCGGCGTTCTGGCAGGGAAGCTGCCCGCTGGGGATAGCCAAGCGAGGGGACCTCGGGCTCGACTGCCTCTGGGAGGGCTTTTTGATCCCCGGCGCCGCGGCAGGGAAGCTGCCCGCTGGGGATAGCCGAGCGAAAGGACCTCGGGCTCGACTGCCTCTGAGAGGGCTTTTTGATCTCCGGCGCCGCGGCAGGGAAGCTGCCCGCCGGGGACGACCGAGCAGGGAAGCCACTGGGCTGAATCTTGTCGTGGTGTATCCCGACCGTTCAGCTGCAGGCATGGGGAATGGGAACGGTCAGGGCAACGGCGCGCGTAGCTAGCCTATCGAATGCGGGGGAAGGCAAAGCGTCAGGGGAAGGAGAAGCGCTAGGGGCACGTCGCTTCGATTCCACCGGAGAAGGCTCGATGGTTGCCGCGTGGCAGCGATTCCCTGGGCGAAAGGGTGCGACGGTTAGGCTGCGCATTAGGCTATATAAGGCTGAAGGAGTACTGGTCTTTTCATCCTTCATAAACAGGTCGCCGAGAATGCAGGACTTCCTGTTCACCATCCCCGACATCGTCCGCTTCGAAGACGTGTACCTCTACGACCCGTACTGCACCGAGGACACGGTGCAGTTGGTCTACGGTAGGATCGAGGACCATTTTGGCCGGCTGCTCCCCCGATGATCCTCCCTGCTGCAGTTGCTGATGTACTCCATCTGGAGGGCATCGTTGGGGCTTTACAACCCCCTGTCTGAGCTGCTTTTTGACGAGGCCGTGGGCAAGCTGTGGTCTCTGAGGCGCTTCGGCTTAATCTCCGCGAACCGGCTGGCCCGCTCAGAGGCGCTCGTCTGCGAATGCTTCAAGCTGAGGCTCGGGGTTGATGCCCGCGGGGGGAACCGAGGACAAAGGCTGGAACCGGCGAGGCCCCGGTTGGCCGAGATTTTTACCAAGTACCATGAGCAGTGCTCACTGCACCCCTTTCCCCCACTATTGTAATTTTCTTTTCTTTTCCATGTATGGCTGAGGAGCCTATAATACCCTTTGAATAAACAAAGCTTTTCTTTCTTTTTCGCCACGCTCCATTGATCTTTATTAAATTAACAATAGATCTTAGGAAGAATTTACATTGCTTTAAAAGAAGGGTACAGGATAGAAGATGACTTTATTGGCTGGGGCCGAGCTCCCTGAAGGGTTGTCTGCCTCCGCGCTTGGTATAGGGCATAGGGCTCCCTGAGCTTCGGGCTGGCCGTCCGCTGAAGCAAGCATGATCTGACCGATGGTCAGGTCGGCGGGAGGGCGATGCTGCTCTTGCTCGCGGTCGGTCTGCCGTTTGTCCCTCAGGTAGGCGGCAAGGTGCTTAGACCGGATGAGCTCTTCGATGTAGTCCCTCAGTTGTTTGCGGTCCTCCGTGGCGTGGCCCAGTACCCGGTGGAAAGCTAAGTAGGGGCCCCGGGTTCTCTTCGCGGCCTGACGCGGGACCGGAGGGAACTTGAAGAACCCCTCGTTCTAGGCCTCCTCCAGCAACACCGCGAGGGAGACGTTGAGGGGGGTATACTCCTGGAACTTTGGGTGGTAGGGCTGCTGACGCTCCGGCCTCTCCTCCCGAGCCCTCTTCTTCTGGTCAGGCCGTTCTGCCCGGGGAAGGTTAGCATTCACCTCGGATTCCAGCTTGACCTCGTGCTCGGTCCATGCCTTGACCTCGGCCATGGTCTTAGGTTGCTCCAGTGCGAAGGAGCGCAACCATTCCTTATGCCTCAGACCAGATCTGAATGCCGTTATGACGGTTTCGTCTCGGTGCTCAGGCACCTCGAGAAAGGCGTTGTAGAAACGGGTAATGTATGCCTTGAACGTTTCCTTGTCCCTACTCTTAACCGTGAAGAGGTAGTCGACCGTGCGCTTTTGTCGACGGTTCCCTAAGAAATGGCCGAGGAAATGAGTAGCCAGCTCGTCGAAGGTCGAAATCGAGCGGGGTTCGAGCCCTCGGAACCAATCCCGACCTGCGTGGATGAGGGTGGCCAGGAAGGATCTGCACTGGGCGGCGTCGGAGTGATCCTGGAAGCTCATCCCTGCGGTGAAAGCGTCCAAGTGGTCCTTCGGGTCGGTTTTCCCGTCAAACAGAGAGAACTTTGGGGGCTTGTTGCGCGAGGAGACATGGACGGCGAGCAGTTCCTCGGTGAATGGCTTCGTGAGCGAGTCGGAGGCGTACTTAGCTCCGTCGCTCGAGAGGTGATCTTCTCGGCGCATGCCCTCGATCTTCTTCTCGAGGGCGTCGAGCCGACCGTGGTACCCTGGGGAGTCGGCGTCTCGGGATCTCTGGCCCCCGCTGTGGGTGACGTGCGTCTGGGAGCATCCCCGGTTCTTCTTAATGAGGTGCCTCAGGTCCCGGGGTGAGGTAGCTCTTGAGCCGCCTGGGCGAACCTCTTCTGTGCGGCCCAGCCGATGGTGGCGGGGCCGACCATGCCCGTGGACAGGCGTGGTAACTGACATCTCCTCAGGGGGATAGGGGTCACGCGGAGGCTCGAGGCGAGGCGCCCTGGCGGCGGATCTTGGTGTTGAGCCCTGGGGCGCCCAATGGGCCCCAGGCAGCACCGGTTCAAGAGACTGGCGACCAGGGGACGCGGCCTGTTGGTGATCGGCCATCCAGGCAGGGACATAGCCTTCTGGAAGCGGCGAAACGGCGATTTGGGGCCCGGGCGCGGCCGTTTGGGCGCGGACAAGGGCCTCCACGAGGGATTGCAGGCGATATATCCGGCCTGCGAGGGCGTTGACGACCGTCATGGGAGGAGGTTCATCCCCGCCTTCAGTGAGTGGAGGACGGCGGCCGGTACCGGGATCCCCAGGATGGTCGTCTGCCATGAGGGTGGAGATAGGAAGGCCAACTTTGTATTTTGTGGAGTTATGTTCCCACAGACGACGCCAACTGATGGAGCTCCTTTTCGGTCCTCCGTCAGATGTTATCTTCCGTTGATCTCGCGGGGGACTTGACTGATTATCCTTCGTTGCGTGTGGGTCTCAATGGGTTTTTGGAGGAAGAGGTGTGGTGAGGAAGCTGTTGCCGAGTACGTGCAAGGAAGTCCCGGGGTGGTTTGGTACCACCGAAGACCCTCCGACGCTCAAGTTAGAGGGGAAATCCGAGCAGAGTAACGGCCTAAAAGTGTAAAAAAAAAATGGCTTACTTGACCCCTCTGTGATGGGGGTTTATATAGTTGTGGAGCACGCAGCAGCGGGCGCGAGAATCTCGCCGGCAGTTACGCTCCCGACGTCACGCCCGTGTAGAGGGCGGATCGCCCATTAATGGGGATCGTGATGGCGTGGAACGTGGGACGTTGCTGGCGTAAAATCCGTGCGTAGCGAGATTCACGGAGCGGCGGTTACGCCTGGGAGTAGGTCGGAGGGCTAAGGAAGATGTCCTCAGCGGGAGCTCGGGGACAAGCAAGGAGGCCGAGGAGTCTTGGTCTTGTGGTAGCTCGAGGGCGAACTGAGAGGCCGAGGAGGCCAATTTGCAAGGGCCCCAAGGGGGGCCAGCTTGTGCTTGCTGGTCGGGCATGGGGTGGCCCGATCGGCCCCTGTGGGTCCTTTCTTCTGAGTTCTGGGACACGTCACCTGCCACGTGTCATGATCTTGGGGATCGCCAATATCGAGCACTATCACGCAACTTTTGAGTTTCAATTTTTTTATAAAAATAACAGATTTATAAATTTACGAACTTGAGCATGTATGGCTCTGATACCAATGTTAACTCTAGGTATGTAGATACAATAAATATAGTTAAAATAGCGGAATACCATTTATCTACTCTAAAAATTTACCGATATACCTGATCCAATTTATGGGATCGTTATCTTCACCCACGTCACGTTGTAGATCCGGTCTTTTACGCTTTCATGCAACGGCCGGAGGGAAACCACATTTTGAAGAAGCAAGAATCTCTTATGTGATCACCCCGCAAGCCAATCATAGTAGAATAAAATGAAGAAGGAGAGGATGGCTTTCTTGATTTTCTTCTAGAAAACTCTCTATATATTATTGTATGTTTCTCAAATAAAATCATATATGTGTGTGTGTGTGTGTGTGTGTGTGTGTGTGTGTGTGTGTTATATACAGTTACCCACTACTGATATGGACGGGTATTAGACCGAATCAGGCCTAAGGGTTAACAAAAACCAAAAGATTCACTCATATCAGTTTTGAACCACATTGAACAATTTAAATATTTTTGAAATAAAAGCATTTCATTTTACATATGATGGAGCTCCTTTTCGGGCCTCCGTCAGATGTTGTCTTCCGTTGATCTCGCGGTGGACTTAGTTGATTATCTTCCTTCGTGTGCGGGTCTCAATGGGTTTTTAGAGGAAGAGGTGAGGTGAGGGAGGTGTTGCCGAGTACCTGCAAAGAAGTCCCGGGGTGGTTTGGAACCACCAAGGACCCTCCGACGCTCAAGTTAGTGATGAGATCCGAGCAGAGTACGGCCTAAAAGTGTAAAAAATAGCTTACTTGACCCCTCTGTGATGGGGGTTCATATAGCGGTGGTGGCATACAGCAGCAGGCGCGAGAATCTCGCCGGCAGTTACGCTCCCGACGTCACTCCCGCGTAAAGAGCGGATCGCCCGTTAATGGGGATCGTGATGGCGTGGAACGTGGGATGTTGCCGGCGGAGAATCTGCGCATGGCAAGATTTGCGGAGCGGCGGTTACGCCTGTAAGTGGTGGAGTTGGTCGGTCGGAGGGACCGAGGAAGATGGTCTCGGCGGGAGAGCTCGGGAATAAGCGAGAGGGCCGAGGTATCTTAGTCCTGCGGTAGCTCGGAAGCGAGCCGAGAGACCGAGGAGGCCAATTTGCAAGGGCCCTGAGGTGAGCCAGCTTTGTGCTTGTAGGTCGGGCCTGATCGGCCCCTGTGGGCCCTCTCTTCTGAGTTCTGGGACATGTCATCTGCCACGTGTCCTAATCTGAAAGGTTGCCAATATTGAGCATCATCATTAGCCCCCCACTCTTGTCCCTACCAGCTAGTGGGTCGGGTCAAGATTGGACTGTCGGGCCGTCTGGGGTAAGCTCCCTCCTAAGGTTTCGTCGGGATGCGTCCCCGGACTGTCTGCTGTCTTTTATGCCAGCTTATCAGGGCGAGATCTCTGCATTTAGGGAAGGTGCGCCGGTTCGTGCGTCCTGCCACTGAAGTGACGGTCCACGTGTCGAGCGCCGGTTGGCCGACGCGACGTGTGCAGACCTGTGGACTGATGGGGCGCAGCCCAGTGTGGGCGTGACATGTGGAGCGATCGGTCGTCGATTTGATTTCGATCACTTGCCGAGTGTACCAAGCGTTGCTGAGAAGGAGGTATCTCCATGGCCCCGAAGTCGAGGGGGGATTACTCAGACTTGGATAGACCTGATGTCTCTTGTTGGGGCTTCGGATCCGCTGCATGTGATGGGCTCAGTGGCCTCGTTATGAGGGCTACAAACCCGCGGCGTCTGTTGGGCAGGAGGATGCCCGCTGGGGATGACCGAGTAGGGAAGCTGCTCGGTTGATCTTGGCGATGGTCTTGACCCCTGGCGTTGCGAGTAGGGAAGCTACCGGCCAGGGATAGTCGAGTCTGGAAGGACTTTGATCCTTGTCTTTGTTGGGTAGGAACCTACCCGCCGGGATGCGCCGAGTAGGAAGAGGCTCGGCGGCCTCGCGAAGAAGGCTTCAGATCCTCAGCGTTTGATGGGCAGCAGGACGCCCGCTGGGGATGCGCCGAGCAGGAAGGAACTCGGTGGCCTCGCGATGAGGGCTTCAGACCATCAGCGTCTGATAGGCAGGAGGATGCCCGCTGGGATGCGCTGAGCAGGAAGGAACTCGGTGGCCTCACGATGAGGGCTTGAGATCCTCAGCATCTGATGGGCAGGAGGATGCCTGATGGGGATGCGCTAAGCAGGAAGGAACTCGGCGGCCTTACGATGAGGGCTTCAGACCATCAGCATCTGTTGGGCAGGAGGATGCCTGCTGGGGATGCACCGAGCAGGAAGGAACTCGACGGCCTCGCGATGAGGGCTTCAGACCATCAGCGTCTGATGGGCAGGAGGATGCCCGCTGGGGATGCGCCGAGCAGGAAGGAACTCGGCGGCCTCACGATGAGGGCTTCAGACCATCAGCGTCTGTTGGATAGGAGGATGCCCGCTGGGGATGCGCCGAGCAGGAAGGAACTCGACGGCCTCGCGATGAGGGCTTCAGACCATCAGCGTCTGATGGGCAGGAGGATGCCCGCTGGGATGCACCGAGCAGGAAGGAACTCGGTGGCCTCACGATGAGGGCTTGAGATCCTCAGCATCTGATGGGCAGGAAGATGCCCGCTGGGATGCGCTGAGCAGGAAGGAACTCGACGGGCTCGCGATGAGGGCTTCAGACCATCAGCATTTGTTAGGCAGGAGGATGCCCGCTGGGGATGCGCCGAGCAGGAAGGAACTCGACGGCCTCGCGATGAGGGCTTCAGACCATCAGCGTCTGATGGGCCGGAGGATTCCCGCTAGGATGCACCGAGCAGGAAGGAACTCGGCGGCCTCACAATGAGGGGTTGAGATCCTCAGCATCTGATGGGTAGGAGGATGCCCGCTGGGATGCGCCGAGTAGGAAGGAACTCAGCGGCCTCGCAATGAGAGCTTCAGACCATCAGCGTCTGTTGGGCAGGAGGATGCCCGTTGGGGATGCGCCGAGCAGGAAAGAACTCGACGGCCTCGCGATGAGGGCTTCAGACCATCAACGTCGAAGGGGACATGGGGGGCCTACTAAGGATGGCCGAGCAGGGTAGCTGCTCGGTGCCTCTCTCCGAGGGCTTTGACCTTTAGCGCTGGAAGGGCCGTGAGAGGCCTGCTAAGGATGGCCGGGCAGTGAAGCTGCGCAGTTGCCTCTTGGCGAGGGCTTTGATCTTTGGCGTCATGGGTAGGCAACTACCAGCCTGGGATGACCGAGTGGGATAGCCGATCGGATGCCTTTTGCGAGGGCTTCGATCTCTGGCGTCTTGGGCAGGGAGCTACCAGCCGGAGATAACCGAGCAGGGCAGCTGCTCGGTTGCCTCTTGCAAGGGCTTTTGATCCTTCAGGACGGGGACCGAGCAGGGTTGCTGCCCAGTGCCTCTTGGCGAGGACTTTGATCTCTGTCGGTTGTGGTAGGAAGCTACCAGCCGGGGATAGCCGAGCAAGGACCCGACTGCCTCTGGGAGGACTTTGGTTCTTGGCGCAGGAAGAGCTATAGGGCTGTAAGAAGTCTACCAAGGACCCTTGGCCGGGCAGGGTTACTGCCCGGTGCCTCTTGGCGAGGGCTTTTGTCCTGAAGGATAGCCGAGCGAGGGATCCTCGGGCTCGACTGCCTCTGGAAGGGCTTTCTGATCCCTGGCGTTGCGGTAGGGAAGCTACCCGCCAGGGATAGCCGAGCGAGGGATCCTCGGGCTCGACTGCCTCTGGGAGGGCTTTCTGATCCCTGGCGTTGCGGTAGGGAAGCTACCCGCCAGGGATAGCCGAGCGAGGGATCCTCGGTCTTGACTGCCTCTAGGAGGACTTTCTGATCCCTGGCGTTGCGGTAGGGAAGCTACCCGCCAGGGATAGCCGAACGAGGGATCCTCGGGCTCGACTGTCTCTGGGAGGACTTTCTGATCCCTGCCGTTGCGGTAGGGAAGCTACCCGCCAGGGATAGCCGAGCGAGGGATCCTCGGGCTCGACTGCCACTGGGAAGACTTTCTGATCCCTGGCGTTGCGGTAGGGAAGCTACCCGCCAAGGATAGCCGAGCGAGGGATCCTCGGGCTCGACTGCCTCTGAAAGGACTTTCTGATCCCTGGCGTTGCGGTAGAGAAGCTAGCCGCCAAGGATAGCCGAACGAGAGATCCTCGGGCTCGATTGCCTCTGGGAGGACTTTCTGAGCCCTGGCGTTGCGGTAGGGAAGCTACCCGCCAGGGATAGCCGAGCGAGGGATCCTCGGGCTCGACTGCCTCTGGGAGGATTTTCTGATCCCTGGCGTTGCGGTAGGGAAGCTACCCGCCAGGGATAGCCGAGCAGGGTAGCTGCTGGGCTGCCTCTTAGTGAGGGCTTAGATCCTTGGGCGAGGTGGCCCTTGAGCTGCCGTGGCGAGGCCCCTCTGTGCGACACCGTCAAGGGAGGGGGTATCGGTCTATTCGGCCGGCGAGGGTGTTGATGACGGTCGCCGGAGGAGGTTCACCCGCGCCTCCGGTGAGGGGGAAGCGGCGGCTGGTATCTGGATCTTCAGGGTGATCGCTTGCCATGGGGATGAAGATCGGAATGCCAAATTCGTTTTTTTGTGGAGTTTCGGTTCCCACAGACGGCGCCAACTGATGGGGCTCCTTTTCGGGCCTCCGTCAGATGTTGTCTTCCGTTGATCTCGCGATAGACTTAGTTGATTATCTTCCTTCGCGTTCGGGTCTCAATGGATTTTTGGAGGAAGAGGTGAGGTGAGAGAGATGTTGCCGAGTACCTGCAAAGAAGTCCCGGGGTGGTTTGGTACCACCAAGGACCCTCCGACGCTCAAGTTAGTGATGAGATCCGAGCAGAGTAATGGCCTAAAAGTGTAAAAAATGGCTTACTTGACCCCTCTGTGATGGAGGTTTATATAGCGGTGGTGGCATGCAGCAGCAGGCACGAGAATCTCGCCGGCAGTTACGCTCCCGACGTCACGCCCGCGTAAAGAGCGGATTGCCCGTTAATGGGGATCGTGATGGCGTGGAACGTGGGATGTTGCCGGCGGAGAATCTGCGCATGGCGAGATTTGCGAAGCGGCGGTTACGCCTGTTAGTGGTGGAGTTGGTCGGTTGGAGGGACCGAGGAAGATGGTCTCGGCGGGAGAGCTCGGGAATGAGCGAGAGGGCCGAGGTATCTTGGTCCTGCGGTAGCTCGGAGGCGAGCCGAGAGACCGAGGAGGCCAATTTGCAAAGGCCTTGAGGTGAGCCAGCTTTGTGCTTGTAGGTCGGGCCTGATCGGCCCCTGTGGGCCCTCTCTTCTGAGTTCTGGGACATGCCATCTGCCACGTGTCCTAATCTGAAAGGTCGTCAATATTGAGCATCATCAACATAGATCTTCTAAAGAGTACTTTAATTCTTGGGCTAATCATAAGCTTTGTATCTCAAATAAAAAATTCACTTCATTGTTAGTGAACAATAACTCAGTAGATATGACACTTCCTCAGAGGTTTCAAATCCTTGGAGAGGAAACGGCCTTAAATTTATTGGTTCTCTTGATGCATGTGTGTTGTGTGTTGCGTGTGGACTTAGTGTGTGCTTACTTGAGGTTTACAAGTAGGTTCCAAGATATATATATATATATATATATATATATATATATATATATAATCTCACTTCAATTTTTTCCAGCAATTTGAAATCTATGAGTCTACTTTCAAAATGGAAGACGTTGCACGTTGGTGTTGTTAACGGCGAAACGAAATGTCAGGACAAATACATTCCAGGCCACAAGATATCGATGACAAATTAATTTCTATTGTCGAAGGATGTGACCTTAATTGGTGACACATGACCATTGCTTTTGGAAAAACAGTTGATATGAAGGAGACACATGAAAGAGTCCCAAAAAAAATATCCTGCATGGCCCCACTTCCACTGTAATCTAGGTCCAAAAATTCCACTCTCGTTCTGAAGTTACAAATTCAAGTTGAAATCGAAAGATCTGTTTTCTTTTTTCCTTCTTTCTTTTTTATTTTTTTATCTTTTTATTTGGTAATTTTATGTTTGATTGAACCATTAATTGCTTAATTTGGAGTAAGTAGGTTATAACTTTAGTTGTTTACATACGATTGAATATTTCCTCTTTTCGATGCCACAATTTGAATTAGTGACATTTTCGTTTTCTTCAAGTGAAAAGTCATATAAGTGAATTTTGGTGCTATATAATTAAATGATGCCAAACTGTACATCGTTGGCCTGAATCACATTGTTAATGACTGCATCTTAAAATTGTTACTGGTATTCACAAATAGAATAGTAAGCTTAAGTATTTTTTTTACTTTACTTTTTAATTTTTCTTTCCATTCCATTGAGACAAATTACATTTTCATAAACTTTGATTTATGAAATCCAATTATACCGTTTCAAAAGTACCATTTCATATTGAAGAGATAATCTTGAAAAGCAAAAAAAGCAAAATAGAAAATGAAAATGTTCTATTGCATTTAGAAATTACATTTCAAATCTTTTAAATACCCTGTGATATGAGATTTTCAGGACAGATGGAAAAAAAAAAGAGTTGCAAAAACTGGTTTGTACATCAATATAGGTAATATAGGTTTATCGTAAGTGGTTTATGGCGTTAATTACGATAGAGTGTAGCGAATTTACTGCGGTCACCACAGTGCAAATAAGTAAAGCATGATGATAGATAGATCCCTAATGTTTTACTAGGTGGGCCTAACCTCGGGATGAGTCCCGTGACCGTAGCCAATTTATTATGGTCAATTGCATCCCTAATATTTTACTAGGTGGGCCTAACCTCGGGATGAGTCAACTGAGCATAGCGAATTTATTATGGTCAATTGCATTTCCATTAGAGACTTATGATAAATAGCCATGAACTAATTATGCACAATAAGAAGATTAAGGATCGTTTGATACGCGATAATCTAAAAGTAATCCTAAATTCCCATGAAAAATTATCAAGTTTGTTTTGATGTAAAAAATATTCCGTGGAATATAAGAAATATTCTCGTCCAACATAAGACGTACCACGACCGTCAGCCATCCGCCGCCGTCCTGCCCTGTCGCTCGCTGACCCGCCCCGCTGGCCACACATCGTTCATCGGCCATTGTTTGACTTTCCGCCTCCGGTCAACAGTTGCACATACATATATTACCGAGAATGATTAAAATATAGCAAGCATGCATTAATGCAAGATCCTTAGGATCAGATGGCCGGTCATCATATTTTTGAAAATGTAACAATTCCCGGTAATCTTCCATTCCATTTATCAAGTGCATCTAAATAGAATTTAAAAGATTCATCGAGGTAGACATTAAAAAAAATTCGTTGTTTCATTATGATTGCTAGCTTCTTAATCAATAAAAATTATGAGTCGTAATAAAACTTTGAGCAACTAGCCACAAGTTGGAGCTTTAAATTATATGCTGATGTAAACCCACGCACCCTCAAACTACACATATTGAATACAATGGAGCCACATGCATTGGCACATAGCAATCAACCACCAATTCTCTTCGTGTGGGCACCAAAAAATATCATATCTTAATGGGTAAATTGTCAAAAATCCTCAGACCCACTCAGAAGTTGTCAAAAAACCCCTGTAATTTTCAAAATTGTTGGGAATGGCACACCATTAAAAATCTTTATGGAACAACACATGGGCTACTTCATTTAGATATTGTATTCTCCCAACTGCTTGAATATTATATGCAACTGCTTGACTATTACAAACAACTGTTTAAATATTACAGGAAACTGCAATTGCTTAGATATTATATGCAACTGCTTAGATATTACATGCAACTGGTATACATGAGGTTTTGATTGGGCCCAGGGTTTTTTTACCAAAAGCAAAAAGCCTTGGGTTTTAACAAAAGTTTGAAGCGGGCCGGGGGCTTTTTGACAATTTACCCTATCTTAATTAACAACTCTTTGGCTCACCAATCCCATACATTATTTCTAAATTCTCATTTAATATTCTTACTTTCTTAAAATTATAATGGAACTGTATGTTTGTACATGAGATGCACATGAATGCATATTAAAATGTTTTGTATAAAGGGAAAAAAAATACAATTTTAGACACAAAGAGATCAAAAGAAGAAGAATAAATTAATGCAATTTAATTGTTACAGAGAGATGATGTGAAACACTATGCAGTATAGAGAAATTTTCTTTTTCATCTTTTTGGTTTTTGGATAAATGAAGAGGACATATCGAACTCTTTAGTTTGATTTATAACAGTAGAGATTGTTATCCATTAATATTGACTATAAATCGCTATATTAAATTATATTAATATATCGAATACCATTATATTACAAAAAAAAAAAGTCTTCAATGTACTTACAGTCCTTGTATGAGAAGCTTTATTAGAATTTGCATTACATTTTGTACTTAAGCCTTGCATTACTACTGGAAAACATAATTCAAAGTCCTGATCATAAATATGCCACTTAGCCCCTGTTTGTATATGAAGTTAGCATAACCGTGGTTTATTCTTATTAAGTGGAGATAGAAATGATGCAAACTATAATTTGTAAGTCCAAACTCCAACAATAGAATTTACAAAACTTTGGTCGGGTTGGAGTTGAGATAACCACAGTTATCTTAAGTTTTGGGCTGAGATAACAGCAGTTATCTCTACGCATTGTTCGAATATAATAGCCTCCATTGACCTATTACCAATAAATATTTTATTTTAATATTGGATTGATTTACTGATATATTGGTCATTTATATAATTAAGTAAACAATGCATGGTCCTTGACGATCGATATGTGGCCAAAATAAACTAGGCAACCACAGAATCTTGAATCAAAAACTCCACCACCAATATGACCACGCTCCCTTCACCTCCACCATATGAATGAAACCCTATTAATTCCATGCTCTCTCTTGTGTCTCACTTACAACAAGAAGAACAAAAGTCGAAAGTTCAAAAAATGCTTGAGAGACCAAGAATGGCTGGTGATCATAGAGAGAAGCAAGAGAGTACCACGGCTGTCGAGTCGAAAGAACCGAAGAAGGTCGAAGGAGAAGAGTATTCAGCACGGGAGAGGCTAAAGCGGCATCGGATGGAGATCGGTGGCAGAGTTTGGATCCCCGAGATATGGGGGCATGAGAGCTATTTGAAGGAGTGGGGCGATTGCACCGCCTTCGATAGCTCCCTTGTGCCCAAGGGCGTCGTCTCCGCACGCAGAGCTCTGGTTCAAGAGTGTCGACGTACGGGCGAATCCGGTAGCTAGTTAGATAGGATCCGTTTCTCTCTTTCTAATTACCATGCATGAGGTTAGATTGCTACACGTGTGTGTGTTTTTTTGTCATCTACATATATGGTATTTATGTATGAACAATACGTTAAAACATTTTATTACTTTGTTGGTGAACTATACCATGTTTGCTTTGATCTAAATAGATGAGGGAATTTGCTTCATGTTTGTGGAAGGTGGGGGTGTTCTAGGAATTTGTTTTAGTTTTATGTAAAAGGATACGATCTTATTTTGTTATGTATGCATTTAGGTTAAATGGTCACTGCAAGAAAAGGGGGCAAATTTTGATGGCCAATTATTTGTCATTTATTTCAACGTGTGTAGATGCTGTCGAAATAAATGAAAAATAATTGAAATTCTGTTGATTTCGATCAACAATTATTTCGACACATATATAACGTCGAAAAAAATTTGTTAACGAAAATCAACAAATATCTCCCGTGACCGCCTCCTTTCCCTTTTACTAAAATTTTTATTTCCCCAATTTTTCCCCTTCTCCCCTCTCCGCTTTTCTCCACCCCTCCACCGGCCTCCCCTCTCCGTGCTGGCCCACCACCGAATCCGCCTCAGATCCGCCCTCTCCTTCACCCGATCCGCCTTCTCCTCCGACGCCGTCTCCTCTTCTCCCTTCCTCCTCCATCCGATCCGGTCCCGAGCCCTCTCCTCTCTGAGCCCACTCGGCTCGGGCTACGAAAATCAGATTAGTTTTTCTATTAATTTAGTTAATCTGTTAATCTTTTGTTAATTCTTATAGGATTTATGGTTAATTTTAGGTTATGGTTAGGGTTAATTTTAGGGATTGGGTTAGGGTTATGATTAATTTTGTTGTTATGGTTATGGTTAAGATTAGGGTTAATTTTTATTAATTTTTAGTTAATTTTAGTGTTAAGGTTGTGATTAATTTTAGGGATTGAGTTATTGTTATGATTAATTTTAAGATTAGGGTTAATGTTGGGGTTATTAGGGTTAGAGTTATGGTTAATATTTTGTTAATTTTAGGGTTAATTTTATTTAGGAGTAGAGTTAATTTTAGGCTTTGGGTTAGGGTTAGGGTAAATTTTAGGGTTAGGGTTAAGTTTATTTGTTGAAAATTTTAGTTAATTTTAGGTTTAGGGTTTGGGTTAGGTTGTTAATTTTAGTTAATTATAGTTAGGAGTATATATATTGTTGTTATTTATAGAGAATGGAAGCATATGTAACTAAAAATTTGTATGCTTGTAGGGTTGACGTCGGCGTGATTGCTTCTATTTCTTCGCTTTCTATATACGCCAGTCTCCGATATACGACTTTATCACTTTTAATTAATAAGTATTAAAATTAGCCTAAGTCATCATACTTACATCAAGTCACCAATTAAACTTTAATTAAACCAAAAACATAGATAATTTACATGCCATAAACTAATTAGCTTTATACATGATTTCTTGTTTCGTTTAATTTTTTTTGTATGGATATATGTTTGGGTGAGAGAGAGAGTGTATGAGATTTATCTTTATATAATTTTCGTTGCATGAATGCGTGTTTATTTTAATGAATGCAGATACTCTGTTAATAATATCAATTGTTTGAACAATAAACAATTCAAAATGAAATATCCAAAACCCTAAACTGAATACTTAAATAATCGATGATACTGAAACGATAACTATCAAAACCAATCTAATTAATTGCATGATACTCGATGATGATAAAAAGTAAACCGATACTCGATGATGATAAAAAGTAAACCGATATATATATATATATATATATATATATATATATATATATATATATATATATCATCATCGAGTATCTCACAATGAAAAAATATCGCGACTCAGAACTCGTCTATCTGTTATATGCGTATGGTTGTCTTCGTGACATAAAACTACGCGTGTGCTGTCAATCTCAAACGATAATCATTCTTCATTGACAACCATCTCGTAGTTTATGTGACGAGAATACAAGTCGTACTATAACCGATAGATTTTTCCCATTTTGGACAAATTAAGAATGTATAACGTATACACTTCCCCGCATACTTATATTTTTCATTCGTTTTGAGATGAGTTTCGTCATTGCCTTTCCACTGGTTCTCTGTGTACAAACATAGTTGAGATGATCATCTCAATACTATCAGTATTAAGATATTTATCTCTTCTATTGTAGTGTACTCGGAGAACAACGGGGAGGTGTTGCCGAAATTTTCTTGAAGCGAATGAAATCATAAGTGCAGAGGGTGTATGCGTTATACATTCTTAATGGGATAGAAGCCTTACTCTTGACAGCCGTTACCCCTTGACATCCAAGATAGAACATGATAGGTGTAATTTTTTGCAAATTTTTCTAACCCATTTATCATTTTATTGTCATATATTATGCTGTTTCGGGTATTTTTTGTGAATTATTACAGACAACAGGGCTTGAATGCAAAAAAAGGAAAATTGTCCTAAAAGAAGGATTACGTGCGTATAATGGAGACTTAAGTGAGTTATTCAGAAAATCAAAACACAATTTGCAAATTTGGAACAAATTTGGGAATATGATTACAAATCAGCAAAGGTTGTAATAAATAGAGGTGAATCAATCATCAGAACAACAAATCAGATGGAGAAACCAAATCAAATCAAAAACAACAAATCAACCTGCCTAATTATATGCTAAATTTGGGAACAATTCGGAGATTTACGTAACTACAGAGATACAACGAGATATTCAAGATTTTATGTGCTAAAAAATCATTTAAATTGACGATAAAACCACAGAAAAAATCTGGAGCCACGAAGCCAAAAAACGGCGGCAGATCAGCGACCAATTTAGCAAAACGGCGGCGGATCAGCGGTCGATTTTGGACCGTTTGATGAGATTTTTTTATGGGCATGATCGTACTTTCACATAGATTAATATGAGATGTAGGGTTTTGTCTTTTGAACATTCTAAAGGCTCACAGCATTATCCAACAGAGCAATTAGATTAGATTATCATAATTGTTAGCAAGTAGATTCTCTTGTATATTCTATTACTTGTTCTCCAATCTTCCTTATCCTTATATAAGCACTTGTATGGCCTTAGGGTTTCATATCTCTCTTATCTCTCTTATCTCTATCATTATTCAAGAATTATGGTTTTTAAGAGAGAAGTCAACCATTGTAAATACTTTAAATTCTCAATAAAGATTTTTTATTTTCTTTTTGAATATGTGTGGCTAAACACAGTCTAGGTTTTTGTTTTGCTTATATGTGTGTGTTTTATAAATGCTTTATTTCTTTCTTTGATATGAATCTCTTTTGATCGATAAATGGTTCTCATTGTTCTTAATCTAGAAAAACTAATTTTATGATAAAAAGTTGACGTCTTTAGTAAAATTATGGATAAAAGAGAATATCTAAAAACTAATTAGGTTCATGATAGTAGACATCTAGAAACCTAATTACAGATGGCAAGAACCAAAGTATAAGATCAAAAAATATTCAAACTAGTTATTAATTTAATTTTTCATATGTGGTAATCTTTATTGAGAATTTAAAGTATTTACAATGGTTGACCTCTCTCTTAAAAACCATAATTGTCTTTAAATATGTGTGGCTAAACACAGTCTAGGTTTTTGTTTTGCTTATATGTGTGTGTTTTATAAATGCTTTATTTCTTTCTTTGATATGAATCTCTTTTGATCGATATATGGTTCTCATTGTTCTTAATCTAGAAAAAATAATTTTATGATAAAAAGTTGACGTCTTTAATAAAATTATGGATAAAAGAGAATACCTAAAAACTAATTAGGTTCATGATATTAGACATCTAGAAACCTAATTACGGATGGCAAGAACCAAAGTATAAGATCAAAAGATATTCAAACTAGTTATTAATTTGATTTAGGAGAAAACCTAGAATATGGTAGTTGTAGTTTCTAGACTTACAAATATGCATAGACGGTTAAACCCAGCTTAAATCTAGTAAACTAGAATTAAGGTTTTAATTAAATCTAAATGATGTAATATAACTGATAGGATAAGATTAAATCAAATAATTTATTCTATACTTTTATGTTATTAATAGATCATTAATTAAACCTATGAAAAAGGATAAAAGTGTTATTTATCATATACCACATATGAAAAGTTAAAGCAAAACCCTAAATCTTTTTTTATTATTCAAACCAACCTTTTAAATTTTCTTGATAAAAAAAATCAAATCTTTTCCTGAATTTAGTTTAAAATTAGTTAACACACCTCTCTGTGGGAACGATTCTCAATACAACTGCGATAAGTTGTATATTTGCGGTTAAATTTGGAGACTAATAAGATCCGTTAATATATCTGGACACGATAAATCATTAAAATGTATTTCCGAGACACTGTTGTCATTCTCTTCTTTGTCTATAACCATCTCGTTCTTAGCCTTCTCAATACGGTTTTAAATTATTAATATCGTGTATGATTTGAAAATGTTTGTTATGATATAATAAATAATTGTGAATTGTCTTGGGATTTACGTATCGGACAAGAATGGATAAGACGAATAAATAAAAGTTTGGCTCTGAATTCCGTAATGGTGTAGAAGAGTTTATGCAATTCTCATCAAGAGTGGGTGGTAGTCAGATCTCTTATCCCTGTAGAAAATGTTGTAACTGTAGAAGTGATAGTCGAGGGGTGGTTCGACTACATATACTTGCTAACGGATTTTGTGAAGATTATACTATCTGGCACTTACATGGAGAGGTCGTGGACTATAAAATCGGTGCACATCGTCTATTACCGCCTCATATGAGAACCCGACAACCACTGGTTTAAATGATATGATGGACGGGTTGTATGATGGTATGAACAATGATACCCCTTCAGATGATGCGGTTCCAGATGCCGAATCTGCTATTTTTTTAAGTATATGGAGGATGCTAAGAAACCTCTTTACGAGGGTGCGACAATGACGAAGTTAGGTTGGATGGTTCGTATGTTTCATCTTAAATGCAAAAGTTTATGAAGCAACAAGTCAGTCGATGACCTTCTAAAGATAGAGAAGGAGGGTTACCCGAATTCCGATCTCCCTGTCAATTTTCAAGAGATGAAGAAGATTATTACCAACATTGGTTTCAGTTATTCAAAAATTGATGCATTTCCAAATGATTGCATATTATTCACGACAGATGATGACAAGAATTTAAATAAATATAGGACTTGTGGGAAATCAAGATGGATCTTACCTAAAAGGCCCCCGAGGGATGAGGAGTCAATTCCGAAAATTCCAATGAAAGTGTTGCGCATTTTTTCTATTAAGAAAAGACTGCAGAGCTTTTTTCTTCATCTAAAACCGCCGAACATATGACATGGCATGCAAATGGTCGCAGGAAGGATGGAGTCTTACGGCATCCTGCTGATAGTGGGGAGTGGTAAAGATTTGACGCTCAATTTCTAGTGTTCGCTGCGGAAGCTCGTAATGTGAGATTTGGATTATGGGTTGATGGCTTGGAACCATTTAAAAGAGGTGCATCTCACAGCGTATGGCCCGTTACACTAGTAGTTTCTAACCTCCCGCCGTAGATGAGTATGAAACAATCTTAGATCTAAATGCCTATGTTGATCCCGGGAAGCAACTCTCCTGGTATTGATATCGATATTTGTTTGAAGCCGTTGATCGATGAGTTGAATAAGCTGTGGGAGACCGGCATCGCAGCTTATGGTGTCCACAGAAATGAAAGATTCACACTGCGCACGGCGTTACTTTAGAAAATAAACAAATTCTCGGCATATGCCATGTTATCGGAATAGAGTACGAAAGGCCACCGTGCTTTCCCCTGTTGTCAAGAGTACACCGTCTGTGTTGTTGGTTATAGTGACCTCAAGTCAATTATTGGGTCGCAGGCACGCGATTGCGATGATTGAGGGAGGACCTATACGGGTATAACAGTCTTACTCAAGATGATAGTATGCTATCTGGTTTGTCTTTATCATCATGTACATGCTTAAGGTGGTATTACAGATCACTATTATATGTTGACAGAGCCCTTAGGATTCTTGCTTGACTACCAGCAGTATGATGGCGATCATATACGTGGGAGCTGGGTGGTCTATAAACACATCCTTAAATGTCCCTAGTCGTGGGAGTTTCGAGGCTGGGCATCGATACTCCAGAGTAGACCAGTGTATTGTTAGTGTATATGCCCTAGAGGCCATTACTGTATCATACTAGTTTGTATATTACTTAATGGAAGCTTGGGATATTCACCTTGTATATACAATCTTGCTCAAAATAGTAGTATGCTACTTGGTTTGTTTCTACTTCAATGTGTACATGTGTTTATTTTAGTATATCGCCTATGCACATTAGTGGAGCCCTTAGGATCTTTGCTTGATTACCAGCGTTGTGATGGCAGTCACACTAGTGGGGGCTGGGTAATCTATAAGCACATCCTTATGCAGGTCCCTAATCGCAGGACTATCGAGACAGGGCATCGATACTCCGGAGTAGACTAGCGCATGCGCTTCTCATCCCAGAGTGGGAGATGGTCTGTCCCACAGCCATCAGTACGTCGTACTGGAGATAGTATGCGGGTGCTCGTTGGGTTACGAGTACACTGGACATGACTCGTCGGGAATTGACCGGTTGGTATTATACCTATCGTCAGTTATCAGTTCCCAGGTGACATGAGTACAGCTTAATCCGCTGACTTGACACTATCACTTCGCCTCGAGTGTGTTCCCACTGTACTTTGATTATTACCCTACCACGGCTCAAAGGAGTCGTGCAAACAGGTAGTAGTTGGGTGCAGTCCCGAAGCACTTGGAGGCAGTGACGGTTAGACATGATTCGTCTCTTCCGGTATTGGGGGTTGACATCGCGCTGTGTCTAGGAGAGCCATTACACGAGTAGTCCCTGGCCAGGGCAAGCGAGATATACTGGTAGGCTTCCAGTGTTATCTCAGGGTGTATTGGGCTTCACTCCGACACGACTTGTACCACTATTAGGGGACTGACGTTTACCGCCCCCCTAGGTCCGCCATGCGATGTATCAGACGAACAGACCGGACTGTATGGAGACTGTCACATTCAGGCTCAGTAGGAGTTCAGATGGGTTTTACCTCGTCAGTCTTCTTGTCGGCATCTACCTGGGGACCGTTACGCACAGCTATTGCCGCTTGCGGTCTGTGGTTAAACCCACTGCCAGCGTAGTGTCGAGTCTCTAGAGTCCCACACAGAAAGCTATTCGCCTTTAGGCAAAAGAGTAGAGGTCGCATGGTTTTGCGACAGGTCGCATGGTTTTGCGACAGGGTTCAGTCACATCCGTGCACTTGTGCACGTTTAGTGTCCGGACAGTTTACACTAGCGGGCTTTGGTTTAAGCCAGATCCTAGTGTACGTATTGGGATTGGTTTTATCCAGTTTGTATTCGTGTTCCTCGGAACGCGGATGCGGGTGTGTATGCACAGTTGGCGGAGAGACAGAGGATTCTCGTTAGGGTTGTTGACCGTTGACTGTTGACTATTGACTTTTTGCTCAACCCTAATGAGAATATGATATATGATTAACAATAATATTAATTAAGTATTGTGGTGACATGGTTGTTAAGGGGTTGACTTTGTTGACTTGTTGACTTTGTTGACCGGTTGACTAGGTTGGACCAGTTGACCATCATGATGACAATGGCTATCATTTCATGGCAAAGACTTTTCACTTGCTTGTTCTCTTGTGCAATATGAGTGCATGAAATGATTTAGCCATTTTGACTTGAACCATTTTACACAATACTTGATTACTATTTTTGTGATGATGGTTTTGGATTATGAGAGCCAAGTGAGAAAAGTCTTTCTCATTCTATCATTTTCATTCTCTCTCTTGTTCTTGAGCTCTCATCTTCTTCCTCTTGCTCTCCCGCTCCTTAGTCTATGGTTCACTTGTCTCATGTGTTGAGAACCAAGAACCATAGAGAAAATCCCAACACACTCTTCTCTACTCACTCTAGTTCATAAGGTTTAGCAAACCAAGTGAACTAGTTTTCTTCAAAGACCGAAGAAGAAGCCAAAGGTAGAAGCTTTCAGGTGGATCGATCTTCGGCGCAAGGAGACGACGGGGTGAAGCCGATCCGGACAACCATCGAGGCTTGAAGACGAAGGAGTTCAAGAAAGAAAGGTATAACCCCCTAACCGAGTAGTTTACAACTCCTAGTTAGGTTGTTAGTTAGATGTTTAACAAAGATCCGGTTTTGAGTCCATGTTACCACCTCTAGAAAATTGTTTTTCACCAAATTCCGCATGCCCGAAAGTACCGGGAGAGGTAGCATGGACTTACAGTGGTATCAGAGCCCAGGTTAAACACTACCTAACATGTTAGCATAGTAACTAGAAATTCGATCGGAGAAAAAGTCGCGAAATACACCCGTATTTCAAACTTTCTGTCGATTTTCAAAGTGCTGCAAAAATTATTTGAGATATACCAAAAATCGACTAAGGGTTTTTAGAAGAAACTGCAAAAATTCGACCCACTGAATCGATCAACGCGCCGCGTTTCCGCGGCGGGAGCTTGCTCCCGCCGCGGAACCGCGGCCGAGTTGACTCGGTCGTGGGGTTTTATTTTTGCAGTTTGTTCATAGGGGTATTTTGGGATTTTTGGAATATGTATTTTCTGCCCAGATTTTCCAGAACGAAAATTTTGTGTTTGGGGCCTGAAAATCCGTATTTTTGATCGAACTTCTAAAAGACTTAAGCTGACGGGTTTTTCTGTGATGTGATATTTGTATTGAACGTCTGCTAATCGCTATACGTCGATTAGTGGGGGTTATACAAATCTGTGATCTGTAATGTTATTGGAATGTGTATATGAATTCATTGGATTGTCGCGGGTGAATAGCCGGGGGTTGTGAGACGAGAGTTTTCTTTTCTTTCAATTCATGTAAATTTGTAAATTGATGTAATAATTATTTGTATGGCCGCACAACCGGGTCGGGGTTGTAGCCGTCATTGTATAATTTCTTTTTACTGTTTTTGCTCCTAGGATAGACCCATGAAGGGGGTGCACAAACTACCGGGTATGCCGAAGTGCCCAGTGGCCTACTCACGGAGTTGAGGGAGGTTGCTTCGCTTCGGGTACTTGGCGGGTAGTTTGCCGCACCCGTAGGGGTCTTGGGTGGGGTATTGGCTATTCACCGCGACCGTGTAATCTGCTTTTCGTTACAGGCTCGTACGAATTGCGGGTTCCTAGTATATCCAATGTGTTCATCTGTGATCTGAAATGGCTATCATTGCAATATATCTATATATGATATTATTTAGGCGTTGCTTATGTTTTACAGCCGCGCTAGCCCAGCCCCCGCTCTGTCGTTAGTTAAGTAACCTAACGGGTAATGACGGGGCCCCATGGCGAATGCGAATGTCATAAGCGTACGTCATATTTTGGTTGTTTTCTGCAATGGTAGGATTAAATGATGGGACGCATTAAAAGAACTAATGCAAGAATATCACGCATTAAAAGAACTGATGCAAGAAAATAAACCAAGTTAAAATCGTTGGAACACTTTCGGAAAACCACTCGGTTCTTTTCAAAACTAACTTTTAAATGCGGAGCTTGAGCCACTCCTTTTAAAAGCTATCTCATTCCATCGATTATATCAAGTTCACTACGTTCACGGTTTTGCCAAAACCATTCGTACCCCTCCGTCGTTTCACATGAATAGTCAATAGTATTCAAGCTGTGTATGTTGGCCAAAGTCAAGGCATAGTGATTGGTAGCTATTGGGTATTCATGTGTAGCATAGATAGATGCGTTGGTTTAGGACAGTCGTACTGCCATTTTGGCCAAAGTCAAGGGTAGGTACGGATGGATCCAAATTAACCTGGAGAATGACGGGTAGAACTTGACATGTGACTTATGATATTTTGGCCAAAGTCAAGGTCATAAGAGCATGGGGCAAAAATCCACATCGGGAGTTTCAAAAGAACTGAAACTTGCTAGTGTTGCATACCATTTGGAGTGTGATGATTCTGGTAGGATTCCTTCAGTTTCGTCACGCGATGATATTTGGATCCCGATCCTACTGTGAGTATATGCTACTCCTCGGGAAATTTCTCACTTAACGATCAATGCTATAAACCAAGTAGGTGTCTAGAAAGGTATTAGCGGGGCTACGCCCCCAGGGAAAAGAGGTTATTTAATTAAGGAACTTCGCGAAAGCGTTGGAAAACCTCCCTCGAAGTACCGACACTGGCCTGGCTGAACGGTTAAGCAAGTATTGTACGGTGAGATTGATCCTGACTAATTCTTCCTTTTTGGTTTGAGGAGGGATTCGAGAAACAGTGGGAGCCATCCTGTTTAGGCAAACTAAAAACCATTCTAAACTTGCAAGAGCATCATGCTGAGTGTTTCTTCTCTCTCCTAATTGCAGCGACCAATCGACATGACTGGACTTAAGTTACTTCTAGATAAAAACATACTGACAGGGCCAAACTACAAAGATTGGCTCAGGAATGTCAAGATGGCAATCACTTACGACAAGCTGGGGTATCTTCTTACCACCAAAGCTCCCCCTGTCCCAGGTCCCAAAACCAGCGTCGCGGATAAGGAAATCCGTAAGACCTGGGAACTAGATTGCGCGAAGGCCAAGTGCCTCGTGCTTGCCTCTATGGACAACGAACATCAGAGGAGGCACGAGAATATGGACCTCGAATCCATATTTCTCCATACAAAAGAACTGTATGGAGAGCAGTCTCGTATCGCAAGATACGAAGTGTCGAAGAAGTTATTTTCGGCAAGGTTGGCCGTCGGATCATCGGTAGCGGAACACGTGCTTAAGATGATTGGCTACATAGAAGAGCTCGCGGACCTTGGGACCATGTTGGAGAATGAGCTCTATACGGACTTGATTCTCCAGTCCCTTCCTTCCACTTACGCCCAGTTTATCCTGAACTTCAACTTACAAGAAAAAGAAGTTGAACTTTCAGAACTCCTCAACATGCTGAGGAGCGCAGAGGGCACCCTACAGAAAGGTAGGGAAACATCCACTTTGTTTGTAGGAGGATCTTCCTCTTCTAGGTCCAAGGCGAAAGCCAAAGGGAAGAAGAAGAAAGCCCCCGCCAAACCAAGGGGCGGTGTTAGTAAAGTGGATACGAAGGGAAAGGCAAAAGCAACAAAGAAAGTGTGAAAGCTTGTGGATAAGGAAGAATGCTTCTATTGTCATAAGAAGGGACACTGGAAAAATGATTGCAGGGCTTGGAAGGCCAGAACACAGGATCTGAAGCAGGTTGCGGCTTCAGCTTCAGGTGTGTATGTTATTGAAAACTGTCTTTCAATAAACTCTACTTCCTGGGTATTGGATACCGGATCAGGATCTCATATATGTAATTCTTTGCCGGCGTTGAGAAATCGTAGGGTTTTGAAGGCAGGTGACTTGACCCTCAAAGTTGCAAACGGAGCTAGCATGGATGCTAAGGCCGTGGGGGACTATCACCTGGGGTTGTCAGATGGACACGTTTTGATTTTGCGTAATTGCTATTTTGTACCCAACGCAACTTGTAATATCATTTCTGTATCTTTGACTTCTAAAGAAGGTTATGAATTTGCGTTTGTAAGTAATGTTGTAAACATTCACCTTAATCAAGTTCTGATTGGGTCAGGTACATTAAGCAATGGTATATACGTATTAAACCATCCGCAGATTTTCAATGTCCAGAATACACACAAAAGAAAGTCTCCGGAAATCAATCAGACTTTCTTATGGCATTGTAGACTGGGTCACATCAATGAAAGAAGGTTGACGAAGTTACATACAGAAGGATATTTGAATCCGTTCGAATATCAATCGTATGCCACTTGTCAATCCTGTCTCAAAGGAAAGATGACAAAGACTCCGTTCACTGGACACGGAGTAAGAGAGAGCGAGCTCTTGGGACTCGTACACAGCGACGTGTGCGGTCCAATGTCTACACATGCGCGAAGCGGTTATTCTTACTTCATTACTTTTACGGATGACTTTTCAAGGTACGGTTATGTCTTCTTAATGAAACATAAGTCCGAAGCCTTTGGAAAATTCCAGGAATATAAGAAAGAAGTAGAAAAACAAACCGGCAAAAGTATCAAGATTCTAAGATCGGATCGAGGTGGAGAATACTTAAGTGCCGAGTTCCTGGACTATTTAAAAGAGAACGGAATTCTCTCTCAGCTTACTCCTCCATACACTCCGCAACATAACGGTGTATCGGAGAGACGGAACCGAACCCTATTGGATATGGTACGGTCCATGATGAGTAACGCTGAGTTACCGCGATCATTCTGGGGGTATGCGCTAGAATCAGCTGCATACCTTTTGAACCGAGTTCCCACTAAGACTGTGCCTACTACACCATATGAGATGTGGTGTGGGAAGAGACCTTATCTTAATCACATTAAGACATGGGGAAGTCCAGCTTTTGTCAAAAAGCAGCATGCGGACAAGCTCGAGGCACGCTCAGTACAGTGCAAGTTCGTGGGATATCCAAAGAACTCCAAGGGATATTTCTTCTATTGCGAAGAGGAACAAAAGGTTTTTGTTTCTCGTCATGCCCATTTTCTAGAACACCAGTTCTTAGAAAAGGAAATTAGTGGGAGCGCAGTAGAACTGGAAGAAATTCCAGAACCACGAGCTATTACTGAAAGCTTAGTGGAACCAGAGGGTTCAAAAGAACAAGACATTCCTACGCCACTCCGCAGGAGTAGTAGGCAGTCTCATCCGTCCGAGAGATACTACGGTTTTCTCATAGACGGGGATAGAGAGGATTGCATCATAGATTATGATGAGCCTACTAGCTTCCAGCAGGCCGTTCAGAGCGTTGACTCGGTAAAATGGCTGGATGCAATGCGGACCGAAATGGAGTCCATGTACACCAACAAAGTATGGACGTTGGACATTGCTCCAGACGGGGTAAAACCCGTAGGATGCAAGTGGATCTTCAAAAGGAAGATTGGTGTAGATGGACAGGTTGAGACCTATAAAGCTAGACTTGTTGCAAAAGGTTTCCGTCAAAGACCTGGCTTGGACTATGACGAAACCTTTTCTCCAGTGGCTATGCTGAAATCCATTCGGATCCTTCTTGCCATTGCTGCCTTCCACGATTATGAGATCTGGCAAATGGACGTAAAGACCGCTTTTCTAAATGGAAATTTAGAGGAGTGTGTCTATATGGACCAACCAGAGGGTTTCATTCAGAGTGGGAGCAGCGGAAAGGTGTGCAAGTTGCTTAAGTCCATCTATGGACTAAAGCAGGCATCGCGGAATTGGAACATCTGTTTCGATGAGACGGTCAAGGAATTTGGCTTTATCAAAAATCCAGATGAACCATGCATCTATAGTAGATTTGTAGCGAGAACTGTAGTATTCCTCGTTTTATACGTGGATGGCATTCTCTTAATAGGAAATGACATTCCTATGCTACAATCTGTCAAGGGGTTCTTGTCACACAGGTTCTCCATGAAAGACCTGGGTGATGCCTCATACATCCTGGGGATCCGGATCTATCGTGATAGATCCAAGAGGATATTAGGACTTTCACAGTCCAGGTACATCGACACCATACTGAAAAGATTCAGTATGGAAGATTCCAAGCGCGGTAACCTACCGGCTTGTCACGGGATCACCCTCTCTAAAGAGATGTCTCCCAAGACTGATTTGGAGAGGGATCGCATGTCTATTATACCCTACGCTTCTGCGGTAGGCTCTATAATGTATGCGATGTTGTGTACCAGACCGGATGTAGCTTATGCATTGAGTGTGGTAAGCCGGTATCAGTCAAACCCTGGGGAGAAACACTGGATAGCGGTAAAGAACATTCTCAAGTACCTGAGAAGGACTAAGGAGATGTTCTTAGTGTATGGCGGAAAAGACCTCTAGATCGAGGCCTTTGCTGACTCCAGCTTCCAGAGTGACAAGGATGATTCCAAGTCCATGTCGAGTTTTGTCTTTACCCTCAATGGAGGGGCGGTGTGTTGGAAGAGTTCCAAACAGGAAACCGTTGCAGACTCGACGATGGAAGCGGAATACATCGATGCATCTGATGCCGCAAAAGAAGCTGTCTGGATAAGGAAGTTCTTGAAAGAACTTCAGATGGTTCCGTCCATTGTTGATCCAATACCTCTGTATTGCGACAACAACGGGGCTATAGCTTTAGCGAAGGAACCCAGGTCCCATCAGAGATCCAGACACATCTTAAGGCGGTATCACCTGATCAGGGAGATCGTGGATCGCCAGGAGATCGAGGTTCGGAGGGTCGCTTCAGAAGATAACACTGCAGATCCATTCACCAAGGCCTTGCACCAAACTCAGTTCGAGCGGCTGATCGAGATGATAGGTCTTCGATACGCCAGTACATGGCCTTAGTGCAAGTGGGAGATTGTTAGTGTATATGCCCTAGAGGCCATTACTGTATCATACTAGTTTGTATATTACTTAATGGAAGCTTGGGATATTCACCTTGTATATACAATCTTGCTCAAAATAGTAGTATGCCACTTGGTTTGTTTCTACTTCAATGTGTACATGTGTTTATTTTAGTATATCGCCTATGCACATTAGTGGAGCCCTTAGGATCTTTGCTTGATTACCAGCGTTGTGATGGCAGTCACACTAGTGGGGGCTGGGTAATCTATAAGCACATCCTTATGCAGGTCCCTAGTCGCAGGACTATCGAGACAGGGCATCGATACTCCGGAGTAGACTAGCGCATGCGCTTCTCATCCCAGAGTGGGAGATGGTCTGTCCCACAGCCATCAGTACGTCGTACTGGAGATAGTATGCAGGTGCTCGTTGGGTTACGAGTACACTGGACAGGACTCGTCGGGAACTGACCGGTTGGTATTATACCTATCGTCAGTTATCAGTTCCCAGGTGACATGAGTACAGCTTAGTCCGCTGACTTGACACTATCACTTCGCCTCGAGTGTGTTCCCATTGTACTTTGATTACTACCCTACCACGGCTCAAAGGAGTCGTGCAAACATGTAGTAGTTGGGTGCAGTCCCGAAGCACTTGGAGGCAGTGACGGTTAGACAGGATTCGTCTCTCCCGGTATTGGGGGTTGACATCGCGTTGTGTCTAGGAGAGCCATTACACGAGTAGTCCCTGGCCAGGGCAAGCGAGATATACTGGTAGGCTTCCAGTGTTATCTCAGGGTGTATTGGGCTTCACTCCGACACGACTTGTACCGCTATTAGGGGACTGACGTTTACCGCCCCCCTAGGCCCGCCATGCGATGTATCAGACGAACAGACCGGACTGTACGGAGACTGTCACATTCAGGCTCAGTAGGAGTTCAGATGGGTTTCACCTCGTCGGTCTTCTTGTCGGCATCTACCTGGGGACCGTTACGCACAGCTAGTGCCGCTTGCGGTCTGTGGTTAAACCCACTGCCAGCGTAGTGTCGAGTCTTTAGAGTCCCACACAGAAAGCTATTCGCCTTTAGGCAAAAGAGTAGAGGTCGCATGGTTTTGCGACAGGTCGCATGGTTTTGCGACAGGGTTCAGTCACATCCGTGCACTTGTGCACGTTTAGTGTCCGGACAGTTTACACTAGCGGGCTTTGGTTTAAGCCAGATCCTAGTGTACGTATTGGGATTGGTTTTATCCAGTTTGTATTCATGTTCCTCGGAACGCGGATGCGGGTGTGTATGCACAGTTGGCGGAGAGACAGAGGCAGAGGATTCTCATTAGGGTTGTTGACCGTTGACTGTTGACTATTGACTTTTTGCTCAACCCTAATGAGAATATGATATATGATTAACAATAATATTAATTAAGTATTGTGGTGACATGGTTGTTGAGGGGTTGACTTTGTTGACTTGTTGACTTTGTTGACCGGTTGACTAGGTTGGACTAGTTGACCATCATGATGACAATGGCTATCATTTCATGGCAAAGACTTTTCACTTGCTTGTTCTCTTATGCAATATGAGTGCATGAAATGATTTAGCCATTTTGACTTGAACCATTTTACACAATACTTGATTACTATTTTTGTGATGATGGTTTTGGATTATGAGAGCCAAGTGAGAAAAGTCTTTCTCATTCTATCATTTTCATTCTCTCTCTTGTTCTTGAGCTCTCATCTTCTTCCTCTTGCTCTCCCTCTCCTTAGTCTATGGTTCACTTGTCTCATGTGTTGAGAACCAAGAACCATAGAGAAAATCCCAACACACTCTTCTCTACTCACTCTAGTTCATAAGGTTTAGCAAACCAAGTGAACTAGTTTTCTTCAAAGACCGAAGAAGAAGCCAAAGGTAGAAGCTTTCAGGTGGATCGATCTTCGGCGCAAGGAGACGACGGGGTGAAGCCGATCCGGACAGCCATCGAGGCTTGAAGACGAAGGAGTTCAAGAAAGAAAGGTATAACCCCCTAACCGAGTAGTTTACAACTCCTAGTTAGGTTGTTAGTTAGATGTTTAACAAAGATCCGGTTTTGAGTCCATGTTACCGCCTCTAGAAAATTGTTTTTCACCAAATTCCGCATGCCCGAAAGTACCGGGAGAGGTAGCATGGACTTACATGTATACTGATCCAGACCCCGACGAGGGGCGGTGGCCGGTCTCACAAGCCATTAATGTCAGTTTGTTCACCTAAGATGTATACAGGTACTCATTGGATTATGAGTCCACCGGACGGACTCGCCGGGAACATGCTAATTGGTATTATACCTATTGTCAGATAGCAGTTCCATGGTGACATGTGTACAGGTTAGTCTGTCGACCTGAGATCGTCATTTGTCTCGTGTGAGTTCCCACTGTGCTTTGATTACTACCCTACCATGGCTCAAAGGAGTTATGCAAATAGGTTTTAGTTGAGTACAGTCCCGAGCCATATGGAGGCAGTGAGTGGATCGTCGGGAATTCGTCTCTCCCGGTATTGGGGGTTGATGTCACGTTGTGCACGGGTGGCCATCACCAGAAATCCTTGGCCAAGGTAGTCGAGAATTACTGATCTAGGATCGGTAGTTTCTCAGGTGGTGATGGGTTTCATACCGACACTAAATGTCGCGTTATTAGGGGTCTGACTTTATCCACCCTCCTAGACTCGATATGCGATACTTATTGACGAACGTACCGAACTGTACGGATATTGTCACAGTCAGGCTCAGTAGGGGTTTTAGCATGAGTTTTCTCGTCGACTTCTCTTTCGCTCAATACCTGGGTAGCCGTTACGTACAGCTAGTGCTGCTGACGTGCTTATGGTTAAACCCACTGCTAGAGTATTGACGAGTTTTTAGAGTCCCACACAGAGGGTTTCCCTACTTCGGGCGAAACGATGTAGAGGCCGTATGGTTTTATGGCAGGGTTCGATCATATACGTGCACTTGTGCACGTATCATGATTCAGACGGATAATACTAGTGGGCTTTGGTTTAAGCCGGATCCTACTATTATATTGTTGGATTATTTTCATCTCATTGTATTCGTATTTTTTGGAATATAGATGCGGGTATGTATATACGGTTGATGGGTATTCTTGTAATTTATTACAAGTTACTTCTAGAAGATGCTACCTCATTTTGGTTTTAACCTTTTTGGATTAAAAGGTTAATGTGGTGGAGGATGAGGGCTTTATTACAATTGTTCAAGCATGACTCATTGGATGACTCATAGATGTGACTCATAGTTGACAAATGAGCCATGCTTGATATTTTTGGTAAGTGTTATGATATATTTGTGGACCATGAGATATTTTGTGGACTTGGAGATATTTTTTCTTGAGTTGCTAGCATGCTTGATAATATCTCACAACATTTAGCCATTTTCCTCACTTGAGTTTTCTTTGCTTCACACTCTCATCCTCCAATGGCTTCTTCTTCTTACTTCATCCTTCAAGTCTCATGTGTTGAGAAACTTAGGGTGTCTTGAGACAAATTAATCCTTCATCACTCTCTACTTCTTCCACAGTATCTAGTGTAGCGATCTAGGTACCTTAGTTATCTCGGATATGAGGTTGGAACTCGATTCATAGACTCTTAGGTGGATCATCTTCGATGGGGGGAGACCGGAGATCAAACTGGATCAAGGAAGTCTCGAGGAGCTTGGGATTTAGGTTAAAGACTGAAGGACATGGATCATTCGGTATAACTTTCTAAACTCCTTTGTAGATTGCTAGTGTAGGGTTAATGGTTAATCCGTAGGAAAGGGTTGTGTTAGCGCCAATTTATTGAATTTTTGTTCCGCATTTGGCCACGGATTGATGGCCGGGGCGCTAGCATAACCCAACATGGTATTAGAGCCACCCCATAAACCCTACTAGTTAGTTTGCACATGGTTAAAATCTCGATCGACCAATTTTTCCGGATCACAGTTCCATATTCATGTGCTTGCTATCGAATTTCAAAGTTATTCAAAAAAAATATTTTGGGTATCTTAAAAATATTTGCAGCAAAACTAGAGCTACAAAAAAAATTTGGACATCTAATTCTAAAATTCCGCCGTGGAACCGGAGCAAAATGTTACATTTTGCGGCGGAACCACCGCGCTTTTTGGGCTATAGTGCCCCAAATTTTTTCTGGGGCTCTAGTTCATTGAAATGTGATTTTTTTGATATATGGTTTTGGCCCAGAATTGTTTGAGTGCTGGATTTTCATTTGGGGCCAATTTGGAAAAGTTTAGTTGATCGAAATTTTAAATGTGTGGTTTTCAGTGCATACATTACTATCTGCGACCGTGAATGATATTAGAGCGGTACATTTCGTCTAATTGCTATATGTCTTTTAGATGAGTTTGCGAACATAACATACACGTTGATGTTCTGTGATGTGCTGTGGTTGTGGTTGGATCGTCGTGATGGATAGCCAGTAGTGCAATGGTAGTACAGTTTAGATTCATTTGTACTTTTGATATTGTGGGGCGAGCGTCCGACATGTGGACTGCCGTCTCTGCCTGTTTGTATATTATTTGTTTGGGGCACGACCGGGTTAAGTAAATGTCACCCTTGTACATATTTGTTTTCTTTTCTGTACTAGGATTACCCCGTGGTGGAGTGCACGAATAGCTGGGTTCTAGAGAGCAACGGGCCCGCATCTCATGGCTTTGAGACGGAGGGAGCCTTACTCTAGAATTGGTTGGTTATTCGCCGCGCTCGTAGGGGGTATAGGTTGACCCAAGGAGGGGTACTCAAGTTACCGGATTCTGTGGAGTACTTGGTGTCCCATTCACGTTGTTGATTGGGGTTGCCTCGCATCTGGGATTGGCGGGTGACTTGCCGCACTCGTAGGGGTCTAGGTTTTCATTGCACAGGCTATCCACACGACAGGGGAACGTCGGGTCTCATTTGCGGCTCAAGTGAAACCCGAGGCTCCAGGTTTATCCACCACTCTGTGTTGCTTGGCTGAGTTTCTATGATGCTTCTATGATGTTGCTTTATATCATGCCTGGGACGATTGTCATATATATTTATATATATACTAGTAGATGTTATATATGTTTTGCACCCGTGCTAATCTAGCCCTCGCTCTATCGTTAGTTAAGTAACCTAACGGATGATGACGGGGCCCAGTGGCGAATGCGGATGACATATACGTACATTTTATTTTCGTTCCTTTCTGTGGTGTGATATGTTTAATTGATGGGACTGCGTTGATTTTGATCAATGCAAAGATAAAACAAACCTATTTGATATTGTTGGAACCAAGTTTTTTAAAAACAGACATTACAGACGTTTTCTTTTGTTTTGCACAGTGGTATTCAGTTTGGAATATCTTGTAAGTCTATATTACACACCTCGGTACTTACGGGGAGGCGGAATAGGTAAAAATCATAATTTTCTTACAAGGTAACATAGACTATGCTTGAGGATCTTTGCTAAACCATTGCTAACAAACAAACTAGAGGTTTTATCGACTATGCTAGAAGATTATACCTCATGATAAAAGTCCTTCGGGTCTTCTCCGCTGTCCTCCTCGTCTCCGTAGGCTCCATGGGTCGATCCGGATCGTGGCTTCTTCAATGGCCTCCTTGAGTCGAAGATGATCCACCCGAGAGTCTATATTCCGAGCTCCACCTCAAGACCGAGGTAACTAGGGCAACGAGTTTGCTAAGCTTGATGTCCTAGGTGATGTAGAGTATGGTGATGGATTTGTTTGTCTATTAGATCCCTAATTTTCTCAACACATGGGAGCTTAAGGGATTTCTAGTGAGGAAGAAGAAGGAGAGCAAACATGGGAGCTCTCTTGAAGAGAGAGAGAGAGAGTGAATGAGATAATGAACCACGGAAAAAAGAAAAATAATCTTTTATCATGATAATTGTGATGGCAACCTTGATTTGACCATTATCATGTCACCATTAATGCTAAGCAAAATATCTAGTGCTTAACAAAAATATCTAAGTCAACCATAGTCAACATAGTCAAATGGTCAAACCAATTAGCCATGATACAATTATCACTAAAAATATTAGTAAACATTTTTCACCACCTCATAATGGTTTTAATCAAGTCAATGGTCAAAATCCTAATTAGGCTTCTTCCTTCTTTGCTCCTCACATCCGTGCATACAAACCCGCATCCGCATTCCGAAGAATACGAATACTAAGAGACAAAACTAATCCATCAATACATAATACTAGGATCTGGATTAAACCAAAGCTCACTAGTATTATCCGCCCGAACATCATACGTGCACAAGTGCACGTAAGTGATCGTAGCCCTGCCGTAAAACCATACGGCCTCTACACCTTTTGCCCAGTGCAGGGAAACTCTCTGTGTGGGACTCTAAAGACTCGACACTACGCTGGCAGTGGGTTTAAACACAGGTCGCAAGCGGTACTAGCTGTACGTAACGGTCCCCAGGTAGATGTCGATAAGAAGGCCGATGAGGAAAACCCATCCGAACTCCTACTGAGCCTGAATGTGACAATCTCTGTACAGTCCGGTCTGTTCATCTAAGAGTATCGCATATATGGGCTTAGGGGGGCGGTAAACGTCAGACCCCTAATAGCGGTATAAGTCGTGTCGTAGTGTAGCTCAGAACACCCTGAGAAACTACTGGAGCACCTACCAGTAAATCTCACTTGCCCTGGCCAGGGACTTTGTGTAATGGCTCTCTAGACACAGCGCGATATCAACCCCCAATACCGGGAGAGACGAATTCTGTCTAACCGCCACTGCCTCCAAGTGCTTCGGTATTACACCCAACTACTACCTGTTTGCACGACTCCTTTGAGCCTTGGTAGGGTAGTAATCAAAGTACAGTGGGAACACACTCGAGGCGAACTAGCAGTGTCAAGTCGACGGACTAAGCTGCACTCATGTCACCTGGAAACTGCTATCTGACGATAGGTATAGTACCAACCAGCAGTTCCCGATGAGTCCTGTCCGGTGTACTTGTAACTTAAAGAGCACCTGCATACTATCTCCAGTACGACGTACTAATGGCTGTGGGACAGACCATCTCCCCTGCTGGGATGAGAAGCGTATACACTAGTCCACTCCAGAGTATCGATATCCCGTCTCGATAATCCTACGAATAGGGACCTGTATAAGGATGTGCTTATAGATTACCCAGCCCCCACTAGTGTGACTGCCATCATAGCGCTGGTAATCAAGCAAAGATCCTAAGGGCTCTACTAATATGTATAAGCGATATGCTAAAAGAAACACATGCACATATTGAAGTAGAAACAAACCAAGTAGCATACTACCATTTTGAGCAAGACTATTAAATTGTGAATATCCCAAGCTTCCATTAAGTAATATACAAGCTAGTATGATACAGTAATGGCCTCTAGGGCATATACACTAACAATCTCCCACTTGCACTAGGGCCATGTACTGGCATATCGAAGACCTATCATCTCGATCAGCCTTTTGAACCGTGTCTGAGGAATGGCCTTCGTGAGTGGATCTGCAGTGTTATTCTCCGAATCTACTCTCCTCACCTCGATCTCCCGGCGATCTACGATCTCCCTGATCAGGTGGTACCGCCTCAAGATGTGCCTAGTCTTCTGATGGGACCCGGGTTCCTTCGCTAAAGCTATAGCGCCGTTGTTGTCGCAATACAGCGGTATTGGATCAACAATGGTTGGAACCACCTGAAGTTCTGTAAGGAACTTCTTCATCCAGACAGCTTCTTTTGAGGCATCGTAAGCAGCTATGTACTCCGCTTCCATCGTCGAATCAGCAACGGTGTCCTGCTTGGAGCTCTTCCAACAGACCGTCCCTCCATTGAGGGTAAAGACATAACCCGACATGGACTTAGAGTCATCCTTGTCACTCTAAAAGCCGGAGTCGGCAAAGGCCTCGATCTGGAGGCCTTTTCCGCCATACACCAAGAACATCTCCTTAGTCCTTCTCAGGTACTTGAGAATGTTCTTTACTGCTATCCAGTGCTTCTCCCCTGGGTTTGACTGATATCGGCTTACAACGCTCAATGTGTATGCTACATCTGGTCTGGTACATAACATCGCATACATTATAGAGTCTACCGTAGAAGTGTAGGGTATAGATGACATGCGATCCCTTTCCAAATCAGTCTTGGGAGACATCTCTTTGGAGAGGGTGATTCCATGATAAGCCGGTAGGTTACCGCGCTTAGAATCTTCCATACTGAATCTTTTCAGTATGGTGTCAATGTACCTGGACTGCGAAAGTCCCAACATTCTGTTAGATCTATCACGATAGATCTGGATCCTCAGAATGTAGGAGGCAGCACCCAGGTCTTTCATGGAGAACCTTTGTGACAAGAATCCTTTGACTGACTATAGCATAGGAATGTCATTTCCTATTAAGAGAATGTCATCCACGTACAAGACGAAGAACACCACAGTTCTCCCTACAATCTTATTGTAAATGTATGGTTCATCTGGATTTTTGATAAAATCGAATTCTTTGACAGTATCATCAAAACAGATGTTCCAACTCCGCGATACCTGCTTCAGTCCATAAATGGACTTAAGTAACTTGCACACTTTACCGCTGCTCCGACTCTGAATGAAACCCTCCGGCTGATCCATATAGACGCACTCTTCTAAATTACCATTTAGAAAAGCCGTCTTTACATCCATCTGCCAGATCTCATAATCGTGGAAGGCAGCAATGGCAAGAAGGACCCGAATGGATTTGAGCATAGCCACTGGAGAAAAGGTTTCGTCATAGTCCAAACCAGGTCTTTGATGAAAACCCTTTGCAACAAGTCTAACCTTATAGGTTTCAACCCGTCCATCTACACCAATCTTCTTTCTGAAGATCCATTTGCAGCCTACGGGTTTTACCCTTTTCTGGAGCAATGTCCAAAGTCCAAACTTTTTTGGTGTACATGGACTCCATTTCGGTCCGCATTGCATCCAGCCATTTTATCGAGTGGCCACTCTGAATGGCTTGCTAGAAGCTAGTAGGCTCACCATTGTCAATGATGCAATCCTCTCGATCCCCGTCTATGAGAAAACCGTAGTATCTCTCGGGCGAATGAGACTGTCTACTACTCCTGCGGAGTGGCATTGGGATGTCCGGTTCTTCTGAAACCTTTGGTTGTACTAATCTTTCAGTAATAACTTGTGGTTCTGGAATTTCTTCCAGTTCTATTGCGCTCCCACTTTTCTGATTTTCTAAAAATTCAGCTTCCAAGAAGTGGGGATGCTGAGAAACAAAAACCTTTTGTTCCTCTGCGTAATAGAAAAGATACCTCCTGGAGTTCTTCGGGTATCCCACAAACTTACACAGTACTGAGCGTGCCTCGAGCTTGTCCGCATGCTGCTTTTTTACAAAAGCTGGACATCCCCATGTCTTAAGGTACTTAAGACAGAGTTTCTTCCCACTCCACATCTGATATGGTATGGTAGGCACAGTCTTGGTTGGTACCTTGTTCAAAAGATATGCAGCTGATTCTAGTGCATAACCCCAGAAGGATCGTGGTAACTCAGCCTTACTCATCATGGAACGAACCATATCCAATAGGGTTCGATTCCGCATTTCCGATACACCGTTGTGTCGTGGTGTGTATGTAGGAGTAAGCTGAGAGAGAATTCCATTCTCTTTTAAGTAGCCCAGGACTCGGCACTTAAGTATTCACCACCTCGATCAGATCTCAGTGTCTTGATACTTTTGCCTGTTTGCTTTTCCACTTCATTCTTGTATTCCCGGAATTTCTCAAAGGCCTCGGATTTATGCTTCATCAAGAAGATATGTCCATACCTAGAGAAATCATCCGTAAAAGTAATGAAATAGGAATAGCCACCTCACGTATGTCTAGACATTGGACCACATACATCGCTGTGTATGAGTTCTACAAGATCGCTTGCTCTTACTCCGTGTCCAGTGAACGGAGTCTTTGTCATCTTTCCTATGAGACAAGATTCATAAGTAGCATAAGACTGATATTCGAACGGATTCAAATATCCCTTTTTATGTAACTTTGTCAACTGTGTTTCATTGATGTGACCCAGTCTACAATGCTATAAGAAAGCCTGATTTAATTCCGGAGACTTTCATTTAAGTGTGTTCTGGACGCTGATAATCTGAGCTTGATTTAATAAGTATATACCGTTATCTAATGTACCTGACCCAATCAGAGTCTGATTAAGGTGGATGTGGACCACATCGCTTACAAAAGTAAAATCATATCCTTCCTTAGAAAGTAAGGATACAGATATGATATTACATGCTAGACTAGGCACATATAAACAGTTACGTAGAATCAATATCTGCCCACTTGTTAATCCTATGTGATATTCCCCTACGGATTCAGCATCAACGCTCATTCCGTTCGCAACTCTGAGAGTCATATCACCTAGCCTGATAACTCTATAATTTCTCAAAGCCTGTAATGAATTACAGATATGAGATCCTGATCCGGTATCTAGTACTCAGGAAGTAGAGTTAATTGACATATTTTTTTCTATTACAAACACACCCGAAGCCGAAGCCACAACATGCTTCGAATCCTGGCTACTGGCTTCCAAAGCCCTGCAATTCTTCTGCCAATGTCCTTTCCCGCTACAATAGGAACGTCCCTCCTTCCCTATTTTTAGTCCCGAAACTTTTGCCGTTCCCTTTCTTTCTACCTCCCTGACACCGCATATCGGTTTTGTGGAGGTCTTCATCTTCTCACCCTTTGCTTTCGCCTTGGAAGCAAAAGAGGAAGGCCCCCCATTAAGCAGAGCGGGTGTCTCCCTGGTTTCTTTTAGGGTGTAAGTAGAGGGTAGAGACTATAGAATTAAGTTAGTATATGATTCGTTCTCCAACTTGGTCTTCAGGTCCGTGAGCTCATCAATATAGCTAGTCATTGTGAGGACGTTGTCACCTACAGATGACCCGATAGCCAACCTCGCCTGAAGCAATTCTTTCGAGGTCTCATATCTTGCGATACGAGATTGCTCTCCATATAAATCTTTGTTATGGAGGAAGACAGAAACTAAGCCCATCTTCTCGTGCTGCCTCTGGTTTCCACCATCAACTGAGGCCAACACGAGGCACTTGGCATTCACACAGTCTTTTTTCGATGTCTTATGGATATCAATATCCGTGACGATGGAAACTGGTCCTGAGATGGCAGGGGTTTGAGTAGTGAAGAGGTGTTCCAGCTTGTCATGGGTAATGGACATCTGGACAGACCTTTGCCAGTCAATACAGTCAGATTCAGTCATTTTATTATTTAGATGTAACCTATGTCTGGTCACTGGGTCGCTGCAATTAAGAGAAAGAGAAGAAAACACTTAGCATGATGCTCTTGCAAGTTTAGATTGGTTTTTAATTTATCTAAACAGGATGGCTCCCACTGTTTCTCGAATCCTTCCTCAAACCATAAAAGAAGAATTAGTCAGGATTAATCTCACCGTACAATACTTGCTTAACCGTTCAGCCAGGCTAGTGTCGGTACTTCAAGGGAGGTTTTACGACGCTTTCGCGAAGTTTCTTAATTAAATAACTTCTTTTCCCTGGAGGCGTAGCCCCACTAACACTGTTCTAGACACCTACTTGGTTTATAGCATTGATCATTAAGTGAAAGAATCTCCTGAGCAGTAGCGGACACTCACAGTAGGATTAGGATCCAAATATCATTGTGTGATAATACTGAAGGAATCCTACAAACATTATCAAACTCTAAATGGTATGCAACACTAGCAAGTTTCAGTTTCTTTAGAAACTCCCGATGTGGATTTTTGCCTCATGCTCTTATGACCTTGACGAAGGTCAACAAATCATAAGTCACATGCCAAGTTCTACCCATCATTGTCCAGGTTAATTTGAACCCACCCGTATATACCCTTGACGAAGGTCAACAAGGTAATACGATGTCCCAAACCAACGCATCTATCTATGCTACATATGAACATCCAGCAGCTACCAATCACTATGCCTTGATGAAGGTCAACAAACATAGCTTGAATACTATTGAATATTCATATAAAATGACGGAGGGCTACGAATGGTTTTGGCGAAACCGTGAACATAGTGAACTTGATATAATCGAAGGAACCTGATAGCTTTTAAAAGGAGTGGTTTAAGCTCCGCATTTTAAAAGTTTTGCTGTTTTGAAAAAACCGAGTGGTTTTGAAATTGTTCCAACGATTCAGCTTTGGTTTATTTTCTTTGCATTAATATAATGCGTCCCATCAATTAATCCTACCATTGCAGAAAATAACGAAAATATAACGTATGCTTATGCCATCCGCATTCGCCACTGGGCCCCGTCATCACCCGTTGGGTTACTTAACTAACGACAAAGCGGGGGCTGGACTAGCGCGGATGTAAAACATAAGCAACGTCTACTAGATATCATATATAGATATATACATTCGTCAGATGCAATGATAGTCATTCCAGATCACAGATGAACACATTGGATATACTATGAACCCGCGTTTCGTTTGAGCATGCAACGAAAGACGGATTACACGGTCGCGATGAATAGCTAAACCCCACCCTAGACCACTACGGGTGCGGCAAACTACCCGCCAAATACCCGAAGTGAAGCAACCTCCCTCAACAAAGTGAGTAAGCCACTCGGCACTTCAAATTATTTGGTAGTTTGTGCACCCCACCTTGGGTCTTTCCTAGGAGCGGAAAACAGTAAAAGAAATAATATACAATGGTGGCTACAACCTCAACCCGGATGTGCGACCATAAAATAATATTACATCAATTTACAATTTACATCGAATGAAAGATAAATAAACACTCATCTCACATCCCCAGCTATTCATCCACGACGATCCAACAAGTTCATATACACAATCCAACATCACAGAACACAGATATGCACAACCCCCACTAATCGACGTATAGCGATTAGTAGACGTTTAGTACATATATCACATCACAGAAGATCCGATTAGCTAAAGTACTTAGAATTTCGATCGATTACCAGATTTGAATCTACCCCAAGCACAACACAGTACTCAACAAATTCTGGGCAGAAACAAAATATCAGAGAAATCATAAAACACCAAGATAGACATTTTGCAGGAAAAACGAGTTGACTCGGAGTCGATTCGGCCGCGGATCCGCGGCGAAACGCATGGTTTCGCCGCGCTTCCGCGGCGGTCTCACCGAGTCACGATCTCGTTTTTCTTGGGTCTTCATAAAAAAGCCAGCACGTATTTTTAAGGTCCCTGAAATAAATTTTTGACCAGATTTTAAAATCGACAGAAAACGTGCAATTTATGACGTGTTTTGCGATTTTTCCGGCGATTGAATTTCTAATACTTTGCAAACATGTTAGTAATGGTTTAGTCTGGCTTTGATACCACTGTAAGTCTATGTTACACATCCCGGTACTTACGGGGAGGCGGAATAGGAAAAAATCAAAATTTTCTTACAAGGTAACATAGACTATGCTTGAGGATCTTTGCTAAACCATTACTAACAAACAAACTAGAGGTTTTATCTACTATGCTAGAAGATTATACCTTATGCTACAAGTTATTCGGGTCTTCTCCGTTGTCCTCCTCGTCTCCGTAGGCTCCATGGGTCGATCCGGATCGTAGCTTCTTCAACGGCCTCCTTGAGTCGAAGATGATCCACCCGAGAGTCTATAGTCCGAGCTCCACCTCAAGACCGAGGTAACTAGGGCAAAAAGTTTGCTAAGCTTGATGTCCTAGGTGATGTAGAGTATGATGATGGATTTGTTTGTCTATTAGATCCCTAATTTTCTCAACACATGAGAGCTTAAGGGATTTCTAGTGAGGAAGAAGAAGGAGAGCAAACATGGGAGCTCTCTTGAAGAGAGAGAGAGATAGTGAACCATGGAAAAAAGAAAACAAATCTTTTTTCATGATAATTGTGATGGCAACCTTTATTTTACCATTATCATGTCACCATTAATGCTAAGCAAAATATCTAGTGCTTAACAAAAATATCTAAGTCAACCATAGTCAACATGGTCAAATGGTCAAACCAATTAGCCATGACACAATTATCACTAAAAAGATTAGCAAACATTTTCCACCACCTCATAATGGTTTTAACAAAGTCAATGGTCAAAACCCTAATGAGGCTTCTCCTTCTTTGCTCCTCACATCCGTGCATACACACCCGCATCCGCATTCCGAAGAATACGAATACTAAGAGACAAAACTAATCCATCAATACATAATACTAGGATCTGGCTTAACCAAAGCCCACTAGTATTATCCTCCCGAACATCATACGTGCACAAGTGCATGTAAGTGTTCATAGCCCTGCCGTAAAACCATACGACCTCTATATATTTTGCCCAGTGTAGGGAAACTCTCTGTGTGGGACTCTAATGACTCGACGCTACGCTGGCAGTGGGTTTAACCACAGGCCGCAAGCGGTACTAGCTGTATGTAATGGTCCCCATGTAGATGTCGATAAGAAGGCTGATGAGGAAAACCCATCCGAACTCCTACTGAGCCTGAATATGACAATCTCCGTATAGTCCGGTCTGTTCGTCTAAGAGTATCGCATATCGGGCCTAGGGGGGCGGTAAACGTCAGACCCCTAATAACGGTATAAGTCATGTCGGAGTGTAGCCGAGAACACCCTGAGAAACTACTGGAGCACCTACCAGTAAATCTCACTTGTCCTGGCCAGGGACTTTGTGTAATGGCTCTCCAGACACAGCGCGATATCAACCCCCAATACCGGGAGAGACGAATCCTGTCTAACCGCCACTGCCTCCAAGTGCTTCGGGACTGCACCCAACTACTACCTGTTTGCACGACTCCTTTGAGCCGTGGTAGGGTAGTAATCAAAGTACAGTGGGAACACACTCGAAGAGAAGTAGCAGTGTCAAGTCGACGGACTAAGCTGCACTCATGTCACCTGGGAACTGCTATCTGATGATAGGTATAGTACCAACCAGCAGTTCCCAACGAGTCCTGTCCGGTGTACTCGTAACCTAACGAGCACCTATATACTATCTCCAGTACGACGTACTAATGGCTGTGGGACAGACCATCTCTCCTGCTGGGATGAGAAGCGTATACACTAGTCTACTCCGGAGTATCGATGCCCCGTCTCGATAATCCTACGACTAGGGACCTATTTAAGGATGTGCTTATAGATTACCCAGCCCCGACTAGTGTGACTGCCATCACAACGCTGGTAATCAAGCAAAGATCCTAAGGGCTCTACTAATATGTATAAGTGATATGCTAAAAGAAACACATGCACATATTGAAGTAGAAACAAACCAAGTAGTATACTACCATTTTGGGCAAGACTGTTAATACAACTGTGAATATCCCAAGCTTCCATTAAGTAATATACAAGCTAGTATGATACAGTAATGGCCTCTAGGGCATATACACTGACATATCTTGCACCTCATTCGACGAGGAAAGAGCCGAGATCCCTTCACCGGGAGTGACCTCTTTAGCAAAAGTTTGCGTCAGGGTAATAACTTCACTATAGTCGATTCTTTTGCTTTGCATCGTGGTATTCAGTTTGGGATATCGATGAGGAAAGAGCCGAGACCCCTTCACCGGGAGTGACCTCTTTAGCAAAAGTTTTCGCCACCATATATTTGCAAAACCACTTGGATTCCTTCAACGATATCAAGTTCATTACGTTAAAGATTTTTCGCCAAAAACCAGCCGTAGCCCTCCGTCATTTCAGAAGGGTAGCGCCTAGTATTCATGCTATGTTTGTTGGCCTTCGTCAAGACATAGTGTATGGTAACTATGTGTTACTTTTCTGTTGCATGGATTTGCATTAATCTAGGACAGTCGTACAGCCTTGTTGGCCTTCGTCAAGGGCGAGTATGGGCGGGTTTAGATTAATCTGGACAATGACGGGTAGAACTTGACTTGCGACTTATGATTTGTTGGCCTTCGTCAAGATCATAAGACGCTTGGGGTAAAAATCACATCGGGAGTTTCAAACGTACATGAAACTTGCCAGGCATGTGCATACCTTCTGGAGTGTGATAACTTGAGTGGCTTCCATCAAGTTCTCATGTGATGATAGTTGGATCCTGATTCTCACTGATGAGTAGGATTACTCCTCGGGTGATTTTAGATGATCCCGACTAATTCTCCTTTTGGGTTTGGAGGAGAGTTCGAGGAAACAGTGGGAGACATTCTGATTAGATAAAGAGATTAACCATTCTGATCTAGGTTAGAGTGCACGCTGAGTGTTTCTTTTCTCTCTCTCTCTCTCTCTCTCTCTCTCTCTCTCTCTCTCTGACAGCGACCATAGCCCGACCCTAGACTAAAACTCATGATCCAAGTTAACCAAACCTTCTTAAACGCTTTGGCTTTTGGATTGTCATAGTTGCATATATCATTGCCACTCCTACTTTTACCCTTTGCATTTCTCCGGAACATTCCGTATCACTACGAAAATCCACATTTATTGGATATGACCATCGTATAGTTACATACGAACTCGAAGAAACTTGTTTCTGATTCGACAATGGTTTCCGGTTCTGGAGAAATTGAATAGGACTATTTAGTTGTCTTTTCCCTTTACCTTCTCTCAGGTTGCGAGAGCTCCTGGTATTAGGAGAGTACACCTATTACGCTTATTGGATAGTCTTCTTCAAAACCATAGGCTAGTACCGAAGGTTAGGGAAGTAAGAAAACCAATTACCCTAAGTGTGGTGTACAGATGTTAATAAGTAAAGACAAATAAAGGGATTAGAAAGAGGGCGAAGTAAATTGCGACTGCTATCATTCACAACGAAACCGCATATATCATCGCCACTCCTACTTCACCTTTACATTTCTCCTGAACATTCCGTATCACTACGAAAATCCACATTTATTGGATAATCCATCGTATAGTTACATACGAACTCGAAGGAACTTGTTCCAGTTCGAAGATGGATTCTAGTTCAGGAGAAATAGAATAAAGATTATTCAGTTATCTTTTATCTTTACCTTCTCTCAGGTTGCGTGAGCTTCTAGGATTAGGAGAGTACACCTATTACGCTTATTGGATAGTCTTCTTCCAAACCATAGGCTGGTGCCGAAAGGTAGGGAAGGAAGAAAACCATTTAGCCTAAGGGTAGTGTACAGAAGGTATTAAGTAAAGACAAATAAATGGATTGTAGATATGGCAAGGAAATATACGGTTACAGTCATGAATCTGGATAGTGGAAGGGACATTACTGGGAATACCCGGATACCCTTTCGAAATATTTTCATGTTTCAGTTTCACTGTGCAGTGTTAATTGAAAACCGTTTTCCTAATTATATTCTTACTCCAGGGTATGTATTTACCAGATTTGATTCTTACATCTATATGCTATTACAAATGATGAGTGGGAGTAGGATATTGGGAATTAAGTGATTATATCCTCATTATATCGGAATTCATTGTAATTAGTGATATTTGAGGAAATCACCTGGGTTTTTGCCTGACGGCAAATATTTGGTTTTGAATATCCGTAGTTATGCACCAGTTTCAAACTGATATATCTGTACGTTTATTTTATAAAGTGAGATATAACTTTTTGAAATTATGTCAATGACATTTACCTATATCAGTTGATGGTTAGGTAAGGAGCATTCAACAACGGTGTAATTCTTCTTAACCATAGTACAGTTTTCAACCTACGACGCACAGGGTTTGAGTTATTAAACTCAGAGGACTTATACAAAGTATTGTATGTTGTCCAGTGTCCATTAGGAAAAGGGGTTGGTACTCGTACTATATTCTATTTACTCATGACTTCTCTAGTTTTAGACAAGTATTTCGTTGAAATACAAGGTCCAAGTTTTGAGAAGTTATAGGTATAAGAATAAAGTAGAGAACCATATGTTGCAAAGTATCAGGATTCTTCAAGGTGATCGAAGATGTAGATACTTGTGCTAGGTATTCCGTTGATAGTAATGATTTTGAGAACTAACTTCTCTTTCAGGTTACTCATAAGTGGATGCATTCCATGATGAGTAATGCTGCTTGGCCTCATTCCACTTAGTTGATATGCACTGGAAATAGCTGCATGTCTTTTGAATCTGGTTCTAATTAAATTAGTGCCTCTGTTTCTATATTGGATATATAATGGTTCATATCTTAACGATGTTAAGGTATATGGAGTTGTCCGACTTATGCTTAAAACCAGATCCTGGACAAACTCAAGGCACGTTTCAGTAATGGCAGTTTGTGGGTTATCCCGGGCTTTGACGAGGGTTAACTTTCTACCATCTGGAAGATCAATAGTTATATTGTTCTTGACTCGCCACAGTTTTAGTAAAATAGATTCTTTTCAGAAAATATTAGTGGGAGTATGTAGAATTGGAAGTGATTCCAGAACCATAAACGGTTACTGAAAATTTAATAGAACCTAAAGATTCAATTGGTTTCGACATTCCATTAGCCACTCCGCAGATTTGGTGGGTAACCTCAGGCACCCGAGAGGTACTTCAGTCTTCTCAGAGACGGTGACAGGGAGGTTCTTGTTTACCCAGACTTGCCATTGCTGCTGTTCTAGACTATGAGACCCGGCAGAAGGATGAGTATAACGTCGTTCTAAACGAGCTTTAGAAGTGCACGTGTATATGACTCTGCCAGAGGGTTGTTGTAGTCAGTGGGAGCAGCGGAAGCATAGAGGGCAAGTAGCTTATGTCTATTTATAGACTAAAGCAGATATAGTGGATATAGATCATCTATTTTTGATGTGACAGTCATATGCTTTGACTCATCAGAATAGGAGATGGATCTGGTAAGAAGGTAGTAGGGTGTGATGTCCTGGTATTTGGATGACATGCACTTTATAGGAAGTGAAATTGCTATACTACAATCAGTTATACTGTAGTTGTCACACAGTTGTTTCTCCACATAAGATCTGGATAAAATATCAGGGATTCTGGTGACTAGATCTATGGTTTTAGATCTAGATTTAAGAAGTGTCCCAATTCGGGTACTTTGAAAACATTCTAAAGTGTTTTAGAATGGACGACTCCTTGCGAGGTGGTGTACCCGCAGGTGATGGAGTCGCCCTCTCTAAAAAGATATCTTCTAGACTGATGAGGAGAGGGATTTTAAAGATCGGCATATCATTTTCTTAGGCAATTGAGTCAATCATGAGATGTCAAGTACAACAATAGATATTGTTTTTTGCACTGGTTGCAATAAACATATATTAATCGAATCTTGGAGAAACATTGGGAAGCAGTTTATGAACATAAGTGGATGTTCTAGGGATATGGTAACGGCAACCTCCTTCGGGAGACGGTTATCATTCCAGGCTTCCAAGGTGACCTGGACGACAGAGTGACTGTCAGAGTTATAGTTTTCCCTCTTTTGAGGGCAGTAGTTTGGACATGTGGTCCAAGCGGATACTGAGGAAGGCATGGTGCAGGATACTGATTAAATTCAGTGGATAATACAGTCTAAGAAGTTTGTTGGATTTGGAGTTCATTTGTGAACTGGGTCCCATCAGATATCCAGATAAATTCTAAGACAGGTATTGCTTATTTCGGGAGATAGCTTTCTCCACGAAGTTGAGATATAGAGAGATATAGAAAGAAACATTGCAGCGGATCCACTCACTGAGGCTATTTCTCGAACACAATAGTTTCGCAAACGAGCTTTGCAAGACTGATTAGTAGAGGAGTTGGGTGTTCGGTATCACACGGGCTGTGAGTATGCGACACCGCAATAATTAGCCTTAAGTGCAAGTGGGAGATTGTTGGCTATAGTGCCCTCAAGTCAATTATTGGGTTGTAGGCACGCGATTGCGATGATTGAAGGAGGACATATACGGGTATAACAGTCTTACTCAAGATGATAGTATGCTATCTGGTTTGTCTTTATCATCATTTACATGCTTCAGGTGGTGTTACATGTAGGAATGCCTATCACGACAGCAAGATTTCAGGAGGCATCGTCCATGTCATTTTCAAAAAATTGTCATGCTAATCAACCATAAGCTAGAATCTTAACTAGAGATTTAGACGAAACATGAATGTAAAAAACTTTACATACAAAGTGAACAAGGAATATAACCTTTGTAGACCGGTCCTTCACTTCAATAGCTCCGTGTAGTAGTCTCTTCATTCCAAGTAGTGATCTTCCGGACTGTAGAATGGCTCCACAAGATGAAAGAAACAAGCTTGCATGTCTTCAAGGCCGAAGATGATCTACGTCGAGGAGACACTAACCCAAGCTACCTCTTCACTAATTAGGGATTAGTGAAGCTAGCACCCTAAACTAAATGGCAAATCTAGTAGATGATGATGAAGTAGGATTTTTGCTTACTAGTTTTCTTCACCTCTCAAAAACCTAGAGAGCTCTCTCTTATGAAGAAGAAGATGAAGATGAATCATTGAAGAGAGAGAATGGTATCCATGGGTGAGATAATATCTCATACTAACTCATGTAGAGACTTAACCATGGCTTAAGTTAATGGTTGGGTTAATAAATATCTAATGTAAAACAAAACTAGTGGACTAAGTCAATGGTTCTACAAGCTTCCATTAAGCTCAACCATGTGATTAATTTCCAACTAATTAGTGATTTACTTTAAATAAATAAAATCCCATATTATCATAAGCATGGTGTGAGTCTCATACACCCATGTAGCATGTGGCATTAAGCATGACACAAAAAGAAACACAATTAATATATATCACATATATATTAAATGCATAAGTGAGATTAAGAAATGCTTAAGTGAGCTAATATTAGTTAATATAAATTAATATATCAAATATACAATTATACATTAAATTATTAAATCAACACTTGATTTAATAATCCGGCTATATCACATATAACCGACTAATATTATTTGCATTAACTTATCGAATCAACACTTGATTCGATAAGCCGGCTATATCACATATATAACCGACCGATACGAATATCGTGAGAATAGAATACTGTATCACATACTCGTATTAATCTCGGTCCCGCACATATCACATATGTGCTCCTACTTCGTTTTTCCTGAGCCAGGAAACCTCTGTGTAGGACTCTAAAGACTCGTCAATACGCCGGCAGTAGGTGATGATCATATCAGTCATCCACAAGCCGTCAGCGGTACTAGATGGACGTAACCGCTACCCGGATATTGAGCGATCAGAAGATCAACAAGCAAGCTTGTCTAAACTCCCGCAAAGCCTGTCAGTGAACACTATCGTACAGTCCGGTCTATTCGTCTGATATGTCGCATATATAGTCTAGGGTTGGTAATGTAGGGTTCCTAGGCACACTAATGAGGTCTCACAAGGCATCAACCATGCCAAATTCAAATTTTTCTTGTGCCTACAAACCCTAATACGGATCGTTAACTAGAGTTTAGGCGAAACCGATAACTAGTTAACAACTTAACTAAGAGTAAACGGAAAATACAACCTTTGTAGATCCGGTCCTCCACCTCCATAGCTCCGTGATGAAGTCCCCTCGCTGCGATCATCGGATCCCGGGCTCTAGCGTCGGCTTCATCGGAGAAATGGGCGGGCTAGGTCGTCGACTTCGATGCCGAAGATGATCTACGTCGAGGCAACACAAGATCAAGCTCCAACTTCACCAAGTCATGAAACTTGTGAAGAAAACACCCTATACTACTTGGCAAGTGGTAGAGGATGAAGAAATTGGAAGTGGGTTCACTTTAGAATTGGATTTCTCACTCTTTTTCTCAAGTTGCCATTGATGGAGGCAAGGTTTTCTTCTTTTGTTCAAGAAGAAGAAGAAGAAGAAAGAATATGATAAGTCTTTTTAAAAATAGAAAATAAAATGATTCTTATCATATTATTAACCATGGTTTTGTGTAGAGAACTAACTAGAGTTTAGATGAATGGTTAGGGTTAGGAGAAGAAGACAAAATGGTCACTTGGTCAAAGCTTCATGAAGCTTCAACAAGCTTCATGTTTGAAAGCAACCATTTTGTTTTTATTTTATCTTTTAACCAAAAATGAAAAGATAAATAAATAAGTGAAATGAAACCCTAACCATTCACTAAACATGGTTTAAGCCTTTACACAAATCCAAGTTTGCATGTATCATCAAACATGATACAAACAAGTGCACAAAAATATATCACATATACAATGTGCACATCAAGTGAGAAAATCCATCTTAAGTGAACCAATACTAGTTAACGCAAAGTAATATATCAAATATATAATTATACATTAAATCATTAAATCAACACTTGATTTAACGATCCGGTCATATCGCATATAACCGACTAATATCCAATGTATCGGCTTATCGAATCAATCCTTGATTCGATAACGAGGTTATATCACATACAACCATTCGATACATTCATCGCGAGAATAGAATACGGTATCACATACACGCATTATTCTCGGTCCCGCACATATCTCATATGCGCTCCTATTTCGTTTCGCTTATCTGTGTAGGACTCTAAAGACTCGTCAATACGCCGGCAGCAGGTGATGATCATATCAAACACCCACAAGCCGCAAGCGGTCTGCTAAACGTAACGACCACCCGGGTATTGAGCGATCAGAAGATCGACGAGCAAGCCCGCTCACACTCTTATGAATCCAACCAGTAACACTTACCGTACAGTCCGGTCTCGTCGTCTGATATGTCGCATATCTTGCCTAGGGGTGGTAAACGTCAGACCCCAATAGCTCGATAAGTCGTGTCGATATTAGGTCTATAACTGTTCGAGAAACTACAGGTAACACTTACCAGTAAATCTCAGCAACCCTGGCCAGGGATTTCCGGTTATAGCCAATCGAACACAGCGCAACATCAACCCCCTATACCGGGAGAGACGAATCCCCTCCTATCGCTCATTGCCTCCATGTGATTCGGGACTGTACCCAAAAACCACCGTTTTGCACGCCCTCTTGGACGTGGTAAGGTGGAAATCAAAGCACAGTGGGAATCACACAAGACTCTATGACGATCTCGGGTCAACAGACTACTCTGTACCAGTGTCACCAGAGAACTGCCATCTGACGTAAGGTATAATACCTTCTGAGAGTTCTCGGCGAGTCCGTCCAGTGTACCCAGTCTCTACTGAGCACCCGTATATCATCTCTGATGTCAAACACCAATGGATATGGGATCATCTATCGCCCATCTGTATGGGTCGAGAAGGTATACGCTAGTCTACTCTGGTATATCGATGCCCCGTCTCGATACAACCACGACTAGGGACCTTGAAGGATGTACTTATGGACTACCATGTCCCCACTAGTATGATCCACATCATAGTCCAGATAGTCAAGTACACATCCTAAGGTCTTTACCAACATGTAACAGAGAGACAATCAGTGTACACGTTAAGGTAAAGAGCAACCAGATAGCATACTATCATGTCGAGCAAGAAAGTCCTCCCTATATATGTCCAAGCATCCACTACAATATACATCCTATGTACAGTAATGGCCTCTAGGGCATACAAATAACTAACAATCTCCCACTTGCACTAGGGCCATCTGATAGCAGTGGTTGTAGTATCTCATACTCAACCATCCCATAAAAAGTCTCTCTCTGGGAAAAGGCCTTTGTGAGTGGATCCGCCGTGTTGTCCTCTGAGTCTACTCTCTTGACCTTGATCCCTTGGAGATCAACCATCTCCATGATCAGGTGACACTGCCTTAGAATATGTTTGGATCACTGATGGGACCGGCGTTCCTTGGCATAAGCCACAACTCCATTGTCTCACAATGGTAGGAACGTAGTTCATCTCATGAACCAATATACACCCAAACATCCTCTTTGGTAGCATCTTAAGTAGCGATGTATCCTGCCTTCATCGTCTAGTTAGCCACGGTATCTAGCTTGGAACTCTTCCAACATACCGTCCCTTTACTGAGGGTATAGACAATGCCTGTGACTGACTTTCAGTCGTCCTTATCACCCTGGAACACTTCCAGTGATTCTCCCCAGGACCAATTGATACCATCTTACTACAACTAGTGAGAATCCTAACATCCATTTAGATCTATCTCATAGATCCAAAACTCAGGATTTAATAGGTATCAGTTTGATCCTATGTGGAGAATCATAGTGATAAGCGGAGATTGATCGAGTGTAGCATAGGAAACTCCTTCCCTATCAAGAGTATGTCATCCACGTACTCTACGAGGATCACCACCATACTCCCTACTACTTTTTTGTATATACAAGGTTCATCTACCATTTTGATGAAGTCAAACTATTTGACTACTACATCAAAACAGATGTTCCAACTCCACGATGCCTGCTTTATCCTATAAAGCATCTTGTACACGTTTCCGCTGCTCCCACTGTTTACGAAGCCCTCTGACTATGTACTTATAGACTCTCTCTTCTAAAACATCATTTAGAAAAGCAGTCATGATACCCAACCGCCAGATATCGTAGTCATGGTATGTAGCCGTGGCAAGTAGGATCCGGATGGACTTAAGCATAGCTACTTAGAAAAGGTTTCATCATAATCCATACCTGGTCAATGATGCAGACCTTTAACAAGTCTAGCTTTGAAAGTCTCAACTTTTCCATGTACACTAAGTAATCTTCTCAAGATATACTTGCTCCTGATGGGGATTTAACCCTTCAGATAAAGCATCCAAAGTCCATACTTTGTTGGTGTATAAGGATTCCATCTCAGATCCCTAAGCATCCAGCCATTCTTATAGAGTCTTACTCCTGATGGCCAGCTCGAAACTAGTTGGGTCATCATCTCATGATGCAATCCTCGCTCCCACTGTCATAGAGAAACCGAAGTATCTCTCAGGTGGGTGAGGAACCCTACTAGATCGGCGGAGAGGCTGAGGTTCGTTGGAATCTACTGAATCCTTTGGTTTTATCAAATCATCAGCTGCAGTTTGTATAACTGGAACATTTCCAGTTCTACACAACAGATCTTGCCTCGAGCTTGTCCGGATTTTGCTTTTCAGACATAGGCTGGACAACCCCAAATCTTAACTAACTTAAGATATGGGCTCTTCCCTTTCCATATCACATATGAAGTGGTAGGCAACTGATTTGATTTGAACCCTTTTCAATAGGTATGCAGCTTCTCAAGTGCATAACCCCCAAAAAGGAAACAGGTAACTCAGTAGTACTCATCATAGAGCGCACCATATCGAATAGGGTGCAATTGCTCCACCCCGATATACCATCGTGCTATGGTGTATACGGAGGAGTAATGTTGAGAGAGAATCTCATTCTCCTTTAGGATAGTCCAGGAATTCTATGCACAAGTATTCTCCTCCCTGATCTCATCATAGGACATAATACTTCTACCCGGTTTTTTGTTCTCTACTTCTAACTTATATTCTGTGAATATCTCAAAAGGTTCGGACTTGTGTTTCAACAGAAACATATGTCTGAATCTTGAGAGATTATCAGAGAATGTAATGAAATACAAAGAACCGGTCTTGGCATGTGTAGACAGGGGACCTACATACATCAACATGTATCATCCCAAGAGTTCACTAACTCTTTCTCTGTTTCCAGTAAACAGAGCTATGGTCATCGTATCTTTGTGACATGACCGGCAAGTTTCACAAGATGTAAATTCAAACTAATTTAAATATGCATCTAAATGTAACTTCAGCCAGTCGGGTCGCATTGATATGACCTAGTCTACAATGCCTAAGAAGGATTCGTTCATTTCTGAATTCTTCCTCTTTTGTGTGTTCCGTATACTAAGAACTGTAGTTTGATTTAGAACATCAATGCTTTTAGATAACGTGCCTGATCCGATCAACTTTTGATATAGAAAATATTCAAAACATTATCCAACAATATAAAATTTTATCATTTCTTTACTAATAAAGAGACTGATATGATTTTGTATATCAGGTTCGGTATCTAACAACATTCGTTCAGAATCAATGTATTTGGAATACAGGGTGACAGTGACCAACAGACTTGGCTGCAACACTTGCACCGTTTTCTGTCTCATGAAACTTATCACCCGTTCTCAGTTCTCTACCTTTCTGTAGCCCTATGTAACAGATTACATATGCGGGATCCTGATCCGGTATCTCATATCCAGGACGTAAAGAATACTGAGAAACAGTTCTGTATAATGAACACACCCGAAGATGATGCATCATCATGCATTTTCTTCGTTTGGGCGGCACGGGAATTCTGGTATTCCCCAAATTCCTGCTCTGTCTTATAACTTTTATAAGTTGGAGCGGGACCAACGTTCCCCAGCTCAGTATAACAAGCGGGTTCGGTCAATATATCCGTATTATTATCTTGATTAAGGCGTGATATGGTCGCTACCTGGAGAGAGAGAGAAGAAAACACTCTGCGTGCGCTCTTGCAAGATCAGATTGGTTATTATTTTATCTAATCAGGATGGCTCCCACTGTTTTTATCAAATCTTCCTTCAAACCCTAAAAGGAAAGACTAGCCGGGATTAATTACACGCTACAAGTTCGCCAATCTTTCAGCCAGGCCAGTGTCGGTACTTTAAGGGAGGTCCCCCGTGCTTTCGCACGAACCTAATTAATGTAAACCTCGTTTTCCCAGAGGCGTAACCTCGTTAACACCTTTCTAGACACCTACTTGATCGGCTAATTGTAATGTGTAAAACTCTCCCAGGAGTAACTCTTACTCGCAGCGGGTATCGGGATCCAACTATCTCATAGAAGGTATGCAATCTCATTGCAAATTTCAACACTTGAAATTCCCGATAATATTTTGCCCCTAGCATCCTATGACCTTGATGGAGGCCAAACAACCCATAGTCCGCTAGTCAAGTTCAACCCGTCATTTTCTGATTGAATTAAACCCACCCGCACGACCCTTGACGGGGGCCAAACAACGCCGTATGAATACCCTAATCCAATCGCATCATATGCTAGCAGATAAGCACTAGTTAGCTACCGTACACTACGCCTTGACGGAGGCCAAACTACCGCAGTACGAATACTAAGTAGTACTTATCTGAAATGACGGAGGGCTATGACAGGTTTTTCTGAAAACCTATTGCGTAATGAACTTGATATCGTTGTAGAATCAAATGATTTTGAAATGGAGTGTTTTTGAGGCTTTTCTAGTTTTGCTAAAGGGGTCACTCCCGTTGAAGGGATCGTCGGCCCTTTCCTCGTCGAATGAGGTGCGGGATATATCATATATATCACTGTGCAAAGCAAAAACTATAGAAGCAATCAAAAGACAAACCGAGGGGTGTAGCATCTGTCAGTTATTGCTAAAGGAGTCACTCCCGGTGAAGGGATCTCGGTCCTTTCCTCATCGAATAAGGTGCAGGATATATCACATATACCTCTGTGCAAAGCAAGAACTGTAGCTACCTGTTTTATTTTTGAAATTCGATTCCACAACATCTTAGGTTTCTTTTACTTTCATTAATCAAATTAATGAAGTCCCATCATTTAAGTTACCTAAACATCACAGATAAATACGATGTACACTTAGGCCATCCGCATTCGCCTCGATGTCCCCTCGTGCACCGTTAGGTTAGGTAACTAACGGCAGAGCGGGGCAGGGCTAGCGCGGGTCTAAAACATAAGTAACGTCTATATAATATATCATATATACTATATACAGTATTTATCACAGAACATCACATGATCACATCACAGATATCGCAGCAGAAGAAACATATGAAATATTGGATATACTAGGACGTCCGTGTTTTCAATACGAGCCAGTATAAAACACGGATTCCACGGTCGTGATGAATAGCCAATCCCACACCCCTAGACCCCTACGAGAGCGGCAAGCAACCCTACCAATTCTAGGGTTAGGAGACCCGGACTCGACTCCTCGAGTTGGTCTCCCACTGGACCCTAGAACCCGGTTACTTGTGCCCTCCTCCTTGGGTCTATCCTAGTGCGGAAAAGAAAATAATATACAAAGGGTGACATCTTCCGCAACCTGGAAGTGCCCCAATAAAAGGATATTACATACAAGTTTTTACATGAATGAAAATGAAAAACACTCATCTCACATAAAAAACCCCCGGCTATTCAAACACGATGATCCAATATAACATATCCAGCAACACATAACATCACATGTCATCAACGTAAGCAAATATGCGCATCCCAATTGTCGTTGACATATAGCAACGAAACCGGCGATATCATATATTACACTTACGGTCACAGAAAAGAAAGTGTAAAACTACAACAGTTGGAATCCGCAAACTCTTTAGACATCGCATGCTTAATCAAATGAATTCCTTAGACATCACATGCCTAACAATTATAAACCCCGCATTTTAGTCTCAAAATCGAAAACACTTTTCAATATAAAGTCGGGCAATTCAACCGGATTCCCGACATCCTGATCGAATGCTCGTCGCAAACTTTAGTAGGCGGCCGCACCCCCGATACCGTCGACGAAGTGCACTAAGGCGGAACACCGCTGCCGCCAGCACCTAAACGGATGCTTTCGGCGACGGGGTTCTCCTACAGTCACTTGGTCGGGGCTATGGGGTGAGGCTGTCTATTAAGTTTACCGGCGAGTATCCGCGTACGCTACGTGATTGCGACGGACTTTTGATCACATCAAAATTCCGTGGCAACCGATCAAGTGAGACTAAACTGCTATGTTTATAATATTCATTCAGTTATCTCATAACTACTTGTGAATTCCAATTATTGTATCACATTTCAGATAATTAGAAAATGTTAAACTTTCCGATCGAACATTCAAACACCCAAGTTTTCCCGAAACAGCTCAACACATGAAACAAGTTTAAAAACATCCAGTTCATGCCTCAGTACCAACGGTCCAGCCGTAGAAGGGTCAAGCCAACGCCTCACATGTGGCACGCCGTACTGCCCCAAATCCTAAGGTTCAAAGGGCAGTTCAAGTTGGTCACATAATCGAGTTAAGGTTTGTTGTCTTCTAGAGGGACCATCGCGTTACTTGCACTACTTAGAACGTCATTAAACTTCGGAAAGATCCAACACTTGGAAATTTCCCGACAGGGGAAAAAGTGGGTATTTTTATCCGGTCGAACCTTTTAACATAATCTAAATATCCGGAAAACACAGACGAAGTTAAACTTCTCGATCGAAACACCGAGTCCCCAATACAACCCAGAAAACTCAACTCTTGAGTACAAATTAAAAATTCCCAGAAAACTCAGCACCTCAAGAAACAAATTACTGTGCAAAAATTGAAGAGTGATCTCATAATTTGGCCGCAGAACCGCCGCAGAAGCCAAGCTTCTGCCGCGGTTCCGCCGCGCTTTAGAAGCATCACTTAGTAAATTTTGCCCCGTAATTCTTAGAATTTCCTGCTGAATTTTTAAAAAATTTTTAATCTGGAAAAAACCCAGTTTTTGAAAAAATCCAGAGAGCATTTTGGAGTTAGGGTTTCGGTTCGATCGGAATTCTAACTCCGTCTACTCATCGCCTAAGTCTCTAGCTAGGCTCTGATACCACTGTAGGGTTCCTAGGCACACTAATGAGGTCTCATAAGGCATCAACCATGCCAAATTCAAATTTTTCTTGTGCCTACAAACCCTAATACGGATCGTTGACTAGAGTTTAGGCGAAACCGATAACTAGTTAACAACTTAACTAAGAGTAAACGGAAAATACAACCTTTGTAGATCCGGTCCTCCACCTCCATAGCTCCGTGATGAAGTCCCCTCGCTGCGATCATCGGATCCCGGGCTCTAGCGTCGGCTTCATCGGAGAAATGGGCGGGCTAGGTCGTCGACTTCGATGCCGAAGATGATCTACGTCGAGGCAACACAAGATCAAGCTCCAACTTCACCAAGTCATGAAACTTGTGAAGAAAACACCCTATACTACTTGGCAAGTGGTAGATGATGAAGAAATAGGAAGTGGGTTCACTTTAGAATTGGATTTCTCACTCTTTTTCTCAAGTTGCCATTGATGGAGGCAAGGTTTTCTTCTTTTGTTCAAGAAGAAGAAGAAGAAGAAAGAATATGATAAGTCTTTTTAAAAATAGAAAATAAAATGATTCTTATCATATTATTAACCATGGTTTTGTGTAGAGAACTAACTAGAGTTTAGATGAATGGTTAGGGTTAGGAGAAAAAGATAAAATGGTCACTTGGTCAAAGCTTCATGAAGCTTCAACAAGCTTCATGTTTGAAAGCAACCATTTTGTTTTTCTTTTATCTTTTAACCAAAAATGAAAAGATAAATAAATAAGTGAAATGAAACCCTAACCATTCACTAAACATGGTTTAAGCCAAATCCAAGTTTGCATGTATCATCAAACATGATACAAACAAGTGCACAAAAATATATCACATATACAATGTGCACATCAAGTGAGAAAATCCATCTTAAGTGAACCAATACTAGTTAATGCAAAGTAATATATCAAATATATAATTATACATTAAATCATTAAATCAACACTTGATTTAACGATCCGGTCATATCGCATATAACCGACTAATATCCAATGTATCGGCTTATCGAATCAATCCTTGATTCGATAACGAGGTTATATCACATACAACCATTCGATACATTCATCGCGAGAATAGAATACGGTATCACATACACGCATTATTCTCGGTCCCGCACATATCTCATATGCGCTCCTATTTCGTTTCGCTTATCTGTGTAGGACTCTAAAGAATCGTCAATACGCCGGCAGCAGGTGATGATCATATCAAACACCCACAAGCCGCAAGCGGTCTGCTAAACGTAACGGCCACCCGGGTATTGAGCGATCAGAAAATCGATGAGCAAGCCCGCTCACACTCCTGTGAATCCAACCAGTAACACTTACCGTACAGTCCGGTCTCGTCGTTTGATATGTCGCATATCTTGCCTAGGGGTGGTAAACGTCAGACCCCAATAGTTCGATAAGTCGTATCGATATTAGGTCTATAACTGTTCGAGAAATTACAGGTAACACTTACCAGTAAATCTCAGCAACCCTGGCCAGGGATTTCCGGTTATAGCCAATCGAACACAGCGCAACATCAACCCTCTATACCGGGAGAGACGAATCCCCTCCTATCGCTCATTGCCTCCATGTGATTCGGGACTGTACCCAAAAACCACCGTTTTGCACGCCCTCTTGGACGTGGTAAGGTGGAAATCAAAGCACAGTGGGAATCACACAAGACTCTATGACGATCTCGGGTCAACAGACTACTCTGTACCAGTGTCACCAGAGAACTGCCATCTGACGTAAGGTATAATACCATCTGGGAGTTCTCGGCGAGTCCGTCCAGTGTACCCAGTCTCTACTGAGCACCCGTATATCATCTCTGATGTCAAACACCAATGGATATGGGATCATCCATCGCCCATCTGTATGGGTCGAGAAGGTATACGCTAGTCTACTCTGGTATATCGATGCCCCGTCTCGATACACCCACGACTAGGGAACTTGAAGGATGTACTTATGGACTACCATGTCCCCACTAGTATGATCCGCATCATAGTCCAGGTAGTCAAGTACACATCCTAAGGGCTTTACCAACATGTAACAGAGAGACAATCAGTGTACACGTTAAGGTAAAGTGCAACCAGATAGCATACTATCATGTCGAGCAAGAAAGTCCTCCCTATATATGTCCAAGCATCCACTACAATATACATCCTATGTACAGTAATGGCCTCTAGGGCATACAAATAACTAACAGGTAAACATCAGACCCCAGTAACCGATAAGTCATGCTGATGTGAGGCTCATAACGGGTCGAGAAACTACTGATAACACTTACCAGTAAATCTCCGTATTAGCCCTGGCGAGGGACTTCCTGTTATAGCCAATCGAGCACAGCGCAACATCAACCCCCAATACTGGGAGAGAAGAATCCCCTCCAATCGCTCATTTCCTCCATGTGACTCGGGACTGTACCCAAAAGCCACCGTTTTTCACGTTCTCTTGAACGTGGTAAGGTGGAAATCAAAGTACAGTGGGAATCACACAAGACTCTATGACGATCTCAGGTCTACAGACTAACCTGTACTAGTGTCACCAGAGAACTGCTATCTGACGTTAGATATAATACCAACTAGGATTTCTCTTTGAGTCCGTTCAGTGTATCCAGTCTCCACTGAGCACCCATATACCATCTATGATGTCAAACACCAATGGATGTGGGATGATCCATCGCCCATCATATGGGTCAAGAAGCGTATACGCTAGTCTATTATGGAGTATCGATGCCCTGTCTCGATACACCCTCGACTTGGAACAATTAAAGGATGAACTTGTGGACTACCATGGCCCCACTAGTATGATCTCCATCATAGTCCTGGTAGTCAAGTACACATCCTAAGGGTTTTATCAACATGTGAGAGAAAGACAGTATCACAATATTGTTAGTGATATGTATACCCTAGAGGCCATTACTGTACATACGATGTATATTGTAGTGGATGCTTGGACATATATAGGGAGGACTTTCTTGCTCGACATGATAGTATGCTATCTGGTTGCTCTTTATCTTAACATGTGCTCTGATTGTCTCTATGTTACATGTTGATAAAGCCCTTAGGATGAGTACTTGACTACCAGGACTATGATGTAGATCATACTAGTGGGGACAGTGTAGTCCCTAAGTACATCCTTCAAATGTTCCTAGTCGTGGGAGTACCGAGAAAGGGCAACGATACTCCAGAGTAGACTAGCGTATGCGCTTCTTGACCCATATGATGGGTGATGGATGATCCCATATCCATTGGTGTTTGACATCAGAGAAGGTATACGGGTACTCAGTGGAGACTGGATACACTGGACGGACTCGCCGAGAACTCCCAGATGGTATTATACCTCACGTCAGTTGGCAGTTCTCTGGTGATACTGGTACAGGTTAGTCTGTAGACCCGAGATCGTCATAGAGTCTTGTGTGATTCCCACTATGCTTTGATTTCCATCATACCAAGTCCAAGAGGGCGTGCAAAACGGTGGCTTTTGGGTACAGTCCCGAATCACATGGAGGCAATGAGCGATAGGAGGGGTTTCGTCTTTCCCGGTATAGGGAGTTGATGTTGCGCTGTGTTCGATTGGCTATAACTGGAAATCCCTGGCCAGGGTTGCTGAGATTTACTGGTAAGTGTTATCAGTAGTTTCTTAATCTGTTATAGACCTCATATCGACACGACTTATCGGTTACTGGGGTTTGACGTTTACCACCCCTAGACTGGATATGCGACATATCAGACGAAGAGACTGGACTGTACGGGAGTGTTACTGGTTGGATTCACAGGAGAATGTACAGGCTTGCTTGTTGATCTTCTGATTGCTCAATACCTGGGTGGCTGTTATGTTTAGCTGACCGCTTGCAGCTTGTCGCTTGCAGCTTGTGGGTTTTTGATATGATCATCACCTACTGCCGGCGTATTGACGATTCTTTAGAGTCCTACACAGAGATTTCCTGGCTCAGGGAAAACGGAGTAGGGGCACATATGTGATATGTGCGGGACCGAGAATAATACGTGTATGCGATACCGTATTAGATTCTTGCGATATATAATATCGGCCGGGTATATGTGATATAGCCGGGTCATCGGATCAAGTGTTGATTCGATGAACCGATACAGATTATATTAGTCGGTTATTTGTGAAATAGCCGGATTATCGGATCAAGTGTTGATTCGATAATTTAATGTATAATTATATATTTGATATATTAAATTACATTAACTAATATAAGCTCACTTCAAGATTCTTTTTCTCACTTGGATAATACATTGATATATATGTGATATATGTTAATTGTATTATTTTATTTTGTTACAAAATATATTATATATGTGATATATAATATTGTAACATGTTAGGGTTACAAATGCAACATGATTTGTGGAGATTAAACAAGTTAGGGTTTGATTTGGGTTAGCATTTAGGTTAGCTTTTTCCTGAAGCTTCATGAAGCTTCCTTTTGTTTTTTGCTTAGATATTTTGTGTTGATATTTATTAACCCAACCCAAACCTTTTAACCATGGTTTATTCTCTACATGAGTTAAGCCCTTCATTCTTAACTCATGGTTGCAATTGTAACCACAACAATAATTCATTATTCATCACAAATTGATTTCATCTTCTTCTTCCTCTTGAAAAGCTTACTAGCTTTTGGGTTTGTGATGATTTTGAGTGAGATAAAGAAAAAAAAAGAGAGCTAAATTCCTACTTCATCATCCTCATCTATTCTAGCCACTTAGATTATGGTGTTTGCTTTGCTAATACTTGATTAGTGAAGCATGTGCTTGGGTTTGAGTTTCTTCAAGGTAAATTATCTTAGTTATTGAAGATCGGAAGCAAGATTGCATTTTTCTTTTCATGGAGCCTCTCTAGAGTCCGGGTACATGATGATCGCGGCGAAGGGACCTCAATACGGAGCTTATGAAGCGAAGGAATGGGCTACAAAGGTTGTAATCCCAAACTCTTAGATGTTAAACTGTTTAACATGCTTGTTTGCCTAATTCTCTAGTATAGATCTTGGTTAGGCTTTATTGAGCACCCCAAAAATTTTAATATGGCATATATGATGCCTTCATAAACCTTACTAATGTGCTATACTAACCCTACAGTGGTATCAGAGCCAAGCTAGAGCTTTAGGCGTTGTCTAGACGAAGTTTTAAGTCCGATCGAACCCCGAAACGTCGCATTAGACCCCCTCTCTGGAAATTTTCTAAAAAGTTGGTTTTTTCCGTATTAAAAATACTCAGAAAATTAAGCAGGGAATTCTAACTATTACTGTGAAAAACGAACCCCTAATCCCCTCAAGTCGCCGTGGAACCGCGGCAATACCATGCTTTGCGCGGCGGTTCTGCCGACGTACTTGGGTATTAGGGTTTAATTTTTCTAGGGTTCATCCGTATGTATTACTACATGCTTCTGGGAATTTTTAATATTACTTAAGTGTTGAGTTTTCTGGAGATCTTTTGTATTCGTTGATTCGATCAGAAAGTTTAACATCGTTTAGTTTTTCCGGGTAATTTAGAACGTGCTAAAAAGTTCGAACGGATATCAATAACTCACTTTTTTCCCTATCGGAAAACTTTCAAGCGTTGGATTTTTCCACGAGTTTAAAACTTTCGGGAAATCATGCAAGCGTATCTGTGGATCCTCTAGAAGAACGTAACCATAACTCGATTATGTGGCCGTCAAAACCGCCACTGAACCATATGGTTTGCGGTAGTTTAGCGTTGCCACATGTGAGGCGTTGGTTTGACCCTTCTACGGCTGGTTCATAGCGGCTGTGACATGTTCTGGGACTTTTTGAACTCCGTTCAAGTGTTGAGCTATTTGGGAAATCATGGGTGTTTGTTTATTCGATCGGAAAGTTTAACATTGTCTATTTATCTGGAATGTGATACAATATTTGGAATCCTCAAGTAGTTATGAGATAACTAATTTGAATGTTATAAATCTAGCAGTTTAGTCTCATTTGATCGGTTGCCACGGGATTTTGATGCGATCAAAAATCCGTCGCAATCACGTAGCGTACGCGGATACTCACCGGGTAAAATTAATAGATAGCCACGCCCCATAGCCCCGACCAAGTGATTGTAGGAGAACCCCGTCGCCAAAAGCATCCGTTCGGGTGCTCACGGTAGCGGTGTTCCGCCTTAGTGTACTTCGTCGATGACATTGGGGGTGCGGCCGTCTACTAAAGTTTTCGACGAGCATTCGATCAGGTTGTCGGGAATCTTGTTGAATTGCCCGACTAGATATTGAAAAGTGTTTTCGATATTGAGACTAAAATGCGGGGTTTATAATTGTTAGGCATGCGATATCTAAGGAATTCATTTGGTTAGGCATGAAATCCAAAGTATGAGATACGTTGGGTTTATGATATCTAAGGTGGTTGCGGATTCCAACTGTTGTAGTTTTTCACTTTCTTTTCTGCGAACGTAAGTGTAATATGTGGTGTATCGCCGGCTTCGGTGCTATATGTCAACGACAACTGGGGTACGCATATTTACTTACGTTGATGATATGAGATATTATGTGTTGCTGTGATATGTTATATTGGATCGTCGTGTTTTTAATAGCCGGGGTTTTATGTGAGATGAGGGTTTTTCATTTTCATTCATGTAAAATTCATTGTATGTAATATTCTTGTAAGTGCACGGCGGCGCCCCGGCCGTCAATCCGAGGCCAAAATGCGGAAACGATGATTTACTTTAACTTTATAACCGGCACCACCGCGCACAAAAATCCCGGATCGGGCCATTAAACTAATTCTAGCTAACTAAAGTACGGGTAGAGAGATATACCGAGCGATCCGTGTCCTTCGGTCATCTCGTCGTTGTCCCGATCTCCCCACGGAATCTCCGGTCTTCACCTCCTCGCTGGAAGGGCACCACGTCGCCGGCTTCTTTTACGGGCTCCCACCTCTGGACCGAGGCAACTCGGGCACGAAGTTAGCGAGCCGACGTGCCCAAGAATTGCTGTAGAATAGTGTGGAACTCTATATCTCATTGGGGTGTAGTAAGTTGCCATTTTTGGAGCAAATGAACTATATGGAGATGAATGATTTTGTAGCAAGCAAAAGAAAAATGTGATGAACATTTTTCCCATAACAAAATGAAGAACCCCCACCCACACCACAAGAATGTGGCCGGCCCTTGTCTCATGAGAGAATGAGATGGAGAGTAACAAAGAGGTGAGTGAGTGAGCCAACATAATGCAAGAGAGAGAAAGGGTCATCATGAGGAAAAATCATTACTACAACAACCATCACTCTTCTCATCATCAACAACCATGATTACTCCAAAAAGTCAAGCAATCATGAACTTATGAAGTCAATGGTGGTAGAACCATCATGAAAGAATTACTTACAAAAACAACCCTCCAAATTGCTAATTTGCACAATTGCAAATAAGCCCTCCTCCACCAATTTTCAGCCAAGGAAAGATACAAAGAAAAATGGCCGAAACGAAAAGCAAACTGGCAACTTCATAAAACTGATCCCGTAATAAATTACAGGAAACCTGCTACTGTATATACATAGCCACATTTGTATTCTGACCGAATACAAATACAATGAGACAATATCTACACTGTACAATACTGGGATCCGGCTTAAACCAAAACCCGCTAGTATTATCCGTTCGATCATGACCCGTGCAATACCGCACGTATCTGATCGAACCCTGCCATATCTCCATACGGCCTCTACAGCGTTTCGCCCGAAACTTGAGAAACTGGTCTGTGGGGGACTCTAAAGACTCGTCAACACCTTGGTTGTGGATTTAACCACTAGCACGTCAGAGATATTAGTCTATACGTAACGGACTACCAGGTATTGACCAAAAGGGACGTCGATGAGCGAACTCATCCTGACACCCTACTGAGCCTGTCAGTGACAATATCCGTACAGTCCGGTCCGTTCGTCTATAAGCATTGCATGGCGGGCCTAGGGGGTTGGTAAAAGTCAGACCCCCAAAAGCGGTACAAGTCGTGTCGGAGTGTAGCCCAGAACACCCTGAGATACTACTGGAATACCTACCAGTAAATCTCCTGCCTTGGCCAACGACTTCGTGTAATGGCTCTCCTAGACACAGCGCGACCTCACCCCCAATACCGGGAGAGACGAACCCCTGCAGATCCGCTCACTGCCTCCATGTGGCTCGGGACTGTACCCAACTAAAACCTGTTTGCACGTCTCCTTTGAGCGTGGTAGGGTAGTAATCAAAGTACAGTGGGAACTCACACGAGAAAAATGATGATCTCAGGTCGATGAACTAACCTGTACACATGTCACTAGGGAACTGCTATCTGACGTTAGGTATAAGACCAACTAGCATGTTTCCGGCGAGTCCTGTCCGGTGTACTCATAACCCAATGAGCACCTGTATACATATTAGGTGAACCAACTGACACCAGTGGCTTGTGAGACCGGCCACCGCCCCTCGTTGGGGTCTCGACTGTATACACTAGTCTATTCTGGAGTATCGATGCCCTGTCTCGAAACTCCCACGACTAGGGACCTTTTAAGGATGTGCTTATAGACTACCAGCTCCCACGTATATGATCGCCCTCATACTGCTGGCAGTCAAGCAAGAATCGTAGGGGCTCTATCAACGTGTAATAGTGACATGTAAGGTCACCTGAAGCAGTACACGATGATAAAGGTAAACCAGATAGCATACTATCATCTTGAGTAAGACTGTCCTACCGGAATAGGCCCTCCCTTAATCATTGCAATCATGTGCCTGTGATCCAATAATTGACTCTGAGGGCACTATCTCCAACAAATCTTTTATTAGGGCACTTCCGGGCTGAGGATGATGTCACCATTGTATATTATTTACTTTTCCGCATTAGGATAGACCCAAGACGGGGAGCATAAGTAACTGGGTTCTAGGGTCCAGTGTGAGACCATCTCGAGGAGTCGAGACCGGGTCTCCTAACTCTAGAATTGGTAGGGTTGCTTGCTGCTCTCGTAGGGGTCTAGGAGTGTGGGATTGGCTATTCATCGCGACCGTGGAATCCGTGTTTTATACAGGCTCGTATTAAAACACGGACCTCCTAGTATATCGAGTATTTCATATATGTTCTTCTACTGCAATGTTCTGTGATGAGATCATATTACTGCCTGAGACGAATGTTTATATTATATATATGAGATATATGTTATATTGCTGATTTCGTTTCAAATGTGATGCTTGTGAAGCATAATAAAATGGGACTTCATTAATAAGATTAATGAAATAAAAGAAACCTAAAGATGTTGTAGAAACTTGTTTAAAAACTGGTAGCTCAAGTTTTTGCTTTGCATAGCGGTATTCCTTGTAGAATATCTAGCACCTTATTCGATAAGGAAAGAGCCGAGATCCCTTCACCTGGAGTGACCTCTTTAGCGAAACTAGCAGATGCTACACACTCGGTCTGTCTTTTGATTGTTTCTATAGTTTTTCTTTGCACAGCGGTATTTGTGAAATATCCTGCACCTTATTCGATAAGGAAAGAGCCGAGATCACTTCACCGGGAGTGACCTCTTTAGCAAAACTAGCAAAGACCTAAAAAACACTCCATTTAAAAATCACTCGATTCTATGACGATATCATGTTCATTACGCAAAGGGTTTTCTTAAAAACCTGTCATAGCCCTCCGTCATTTCAGATAAGTAATAGTTAGTATTCGTGCTGCGTTTGTTGTCCTTGTTAGGGCGTAGTGTGCGGTAGCTTATTACTGCTTATCTGCAAAAGCATATGATGCGATTGAGTTAGGGTAGTCGTGCGACTTTGTTGACCTTAGCCAAGGGTCGTGCGGGTGGGTTTAATTCAATCGGGAAATGACGGGTTGAACTTGGCTAGCGCTTATGATTTGTTGACCTTAGCCAAGGTCATAAGTTGCTAGGGGTAAAATACTATTGGGAATTTCAAGTGTTGAAATTTGCAATGAGATTGCATATCTTCTATGAGATAGTTGGATCCCGATACCCACTGCGAGTAAGAGTTACTCCTGGGAGAGTTTTACACATTACAATTAGCGAATCAAGTAGGTGTCTAGAAAGGTGTCAACGGGGTTATGCCTCTGGAAAAACGAGGTTTACTTTAATTAGGTCCGTGCGAAAGCACGGGGAACCTCCCTCAAAGTACCGGCACTGGCCTGGCTAAAAGATTGGTGAACTTGTAGGGTGTAATTAATCCCGGCTAGTCTTTTCTTTTAGGGTTTGAAGGAAGATTTGACTAAAACAGTAGGAGACATCCTGATTAGATATATTAATAACCAATCTAATCTTGCAAGAGCATACGCTGAGTGTTTTCTTCTCTCTCTCTCCAGGTAGCGACCATGTCACGCTTTAATCAAGATAATAAAATGGATGTATTGACCGAACCCGCTTGTTATACTACGCTGGGGAACGTTGGTCCCGCTCCAACTTATAATTGTTATAAGACAGAGCAGGAAATAGGGGATTACCAGAATTCCCATGCCGCCCAAACGAAGAAAGTGCATGCTGATGCATCATCTTCGGGTGTGTTCATTACCGATAACTGTTTCTCAGTATCCTTTACGTCCTGGGTATGAGATACCGGATCAGGATCCCGCAAATGTAATCTGTTACATGGGCTGCAGATAGGTAGAGAACTGAGAACGGGTGATAAGTTTCAAGAGTTGGAAATGGTGCAAGTGTTGCAGCCAAATTTGTTGGCAGTTATCACCCTGTATTACCAAATACATTGATTCCGAACGAATGTTATTACATACCGAACCTGATATACAACATCATATCAGTCTTTTTATTAGTAAAGAAGGATATAATTTTGTATTTTTTGGATAATGTTTTGAACATTTCCTATATCAAGAGTTGATCGGTTCAGGCACGTTATCTAAAAGCATATACGTTCTAAATCAAACTACAGTTCTTAATGTACAAAACACACACAAGAGGAAGAGTTCAGAAATGAACAAATCCTTCTTGAGGTAATTGTAGACTAGGTCATATCAATTGCGACCCGACTAGCTAAGTTACATTTAGATGCATATTTAAATTTGTTTGGATTTACATCTTGTAAAACTTGCCAGTCATGTCACAAAGATAAAATGACCACATCTTCGTTTATTAAAAACAGAGAAAGAGTTAGTGAACTCTTGGGATTGATACATGATGATGTATGTAAAGGTTCCCTGTCTACACATGCCAGGACTGGTTCTTTGTACTTCATTACATTCACTGATGATCTCTCAAGATTCAGACATTTGTTCCTGTTGAAACACAAGTCCGAAGCTTTTGAGATATTCACAGAATATAAGTTAGAAGTAGAGAACCAAAAACGGGTAAAAGTATTATGTCCTTTGATGAGATCAAGGAGGAGAATACTTGAGCACGGAATTCCTGGACTATTCTAAAGGAGAATGAGATTCTCTCTCAGCATTACTCCTCCGTATACACCACAGCACGTAGGTGTATCGGGGCAGAGCAATCGCACCCTATGAGATATGGTGTGCTCTATGACGAGTATTACTGAGTCGCCTATTTCCTTTTGGGGGTTATGCACTTGTGAAGCTGCATACCTATTGAATATGGTTCCAATCAAATCAGGTGCCTGCCACTCCATATGTGATATGGTATAGGAAGAGCCCATCTCTTAAGAATGTTTAGATTGGGGTTGTCCAGCCTTTGCCTAAAAGCAAAAATCCGGACAAACTCGAGGCAAGGTCAGTTCTATGGTAGTTTATTGGATATCCCAAGCATTCGCAAGGGAATATCTTCTACCGAACCGAGGAACAAAAGGTTTTTTGTTTCTCAGCATGCTACCTTTTGGAAAGGGAATTTCTTGTGAATGAATTAGTGGTCTTGAGGTAGAACTGGAAGGAGTTCCAGCTATATAAACTGCAGCTGATGATTTGGTAGAACCGGAGGATTCAATAATTTCCAACGAACCTCAGCCTCTCCGCCGATCTGGTAGGGTTCCTCATCCACCTGAGAGATACTTCGGTTTCTCTATGACAGTGGGAGCGAGGATTGCATCATGAGATGATGACCCAACTTGTTTCGAGCAGGCCATCAAGAGTGGGGACTCTGTAAGAATGGCTGGATGCTTAGCGATTTGAGATAGAATCCTTATACACCAACAAAGTATGGACTTTGGTTGCTTTATCTGAAGGGTTAAATCCCCATCAGGAGTAAGTATATCTTGAGAAGATTACTTGGTGTACATGGAAAAGTTGAGACTTTCAAAGCTATGCTTAAGTCCATCCGGATCCTACTTGCCACTGCTACATACCATGACTACGATATCTGGCGGTTGGGTGTCATGACTGCTTTTCTAAATGATGATTTGGAAGAGAGCGTCTATAAGTACACAGCCAGAGGGCTTCATAGACAGTGGGAGCAGCGGAAACGTGTGCAAGATGTTTTATGTGATAAATCAGGCATCGCGGAGTTGGAACGTCTGTTTTGATATAGTAGTCAAAGAGTTTGACTTTATCAAAATGGTAGATGAACCAAGTATATACAAAAAGGTAGTAGGGAGTATGGTGGTGATCCTCGTATAGTACGTGAATGACATACTCTTGATAGGGAAGGAGTTTCCTATGCTACGCTCAGTCAATCTCCACTTATCATAAGGATTCTCCATATAGGATCAATATGATATCTCCTGAATCCTGGATTTTGGGTCTATGAGATAGATCTAAAGGGATGTTAGGATTCTCGCTAGGTGTAATGAGCTGGTATCAATCGATCCTGGGGAGAATCACTGGAATGGTTCCAGGGTGGTAAGGTAGACTGAATGTCAGTCACAGGCATTGTCTTTACCCTCAGTGGAGGGACGGTATGTTGGAAGAGTTCCAAGCTAGATACCGTGACACACTAGACGATTAAAGGCAATATACATCGTTACCAAGGATACTACTAAAGAGGCAGTCTGGATATATATTAGTTCATGAGATGAACTTCGTTCCTACCATTGTGTGACAATGGAGCTGTGGCATATGCCTAGCAACCCCCATCCCATCAGAGGTCCAGACATATTCTTCGGCAGTACCACCTGATCATGGAGATGGATGATCTCCAGAGAGATCAAGGTTAGGAGAGTAGACACAGAGGACAACATCGCGGATCCACTCACAAAGGCCTATTTCCCAGTAGAGACTTTTATGGGATGGTTGAGTATGAGATACTTCAACCACAGCTGATTGTTGGGTATGCGATACCACAACAGATGGCTCTAGTGCAAGTGGGAGATTGTTAGTGATATGTATGTCCTAGAGGCCATTACTGTACATACGATGTATATTATACTGGATTCTTGGACATATATAGGGAGGACTTTCTTGCTCGACATGATAGTATGCTATCTGGTTGCTCTTTATCTTAACATGTGCTCTGATTGTCTCTATGTTACATGTTGATAAAGCCCTTAGGATGAGTACTTGACTACCAGGACTATGATGCAGATCATACTAGTGGGGACAGTGTAGTCACTAAGTACATCCTTCAAATGTTCCTAGTCATGGGAGTACCGAGAAAGGGCATCGATACTCCAGAGTAGACTAGCGTATGCGCTTCTTGACCCATATGATGGGCGATGGATGATCCCATATTCATTGGTGTTTGACATCAGAGAAGGTATACGGGTGCTCAGTGGAGACTGGGTACGCTGGACGGACTCGCCGAGAACTCCCAGATGATATTATACCTCACGTCAGATGGCAGTTCTCTGGTGACACTGGTACAGGTTAGTCTGTAGACCCGAGATCGTCATAGAGTCTTGTGTGATTCCCACTATGCTTTGATTTCCATCATACCACGTCCAAGAGGGCGTGCAAAACGGTGGCTTTTGGGTACAGTCCCGAATCACATGGAGGCAATGAGTGATAGGAGGGGTTTCGTTTCTCCTGGTATAGGGAGTTGATGTTGCACTGTGTTCGATTGGCTATAACTGGAAATCCCTAGCCAGGGTTGCTGAGATTTACTAGTAAGTGTTATCAGTAGTTTCTCAAACTGTTATAGACCTCATATCGACACGACTTATCGGTTACTGGGGTCTGGCGTTTACCACCCCTAGACTAGATATGCGACATATCAGACGAAGAGACCGGACTGTACGGGAGTGTTACTGGTTGGATTCATAGGAGAATGTACAGGCTTGCTTGTTGATCTTCTGATTGCTTAATACCTGGGTGGCTGTTACGTTTAGCTGACCACTTGCCGCTTGTGGGTGTTTGATATGATCATCACCTACTGCCGGCGTATTGACGATTCTTTAGAGTCCTACACAGAGGTTTCCTGGCTAAGGCAAAACGGAGTAGGGGCACATATATGATATGTGCGGGACCGAGAATAATACGTGTATGCGATACCGTATTAGATTCTTGCGATATATGATATCGGCCGGGTATATGGGATATAGCCGGGTCATCGGATCAAGTGTTGATTCGATGAACCGATACAGATTATATTAGTCGGTTATTTATGAAATAGCCGGATTATCGGATCAAGTGTTGATTCGATAATTTAATGTATAATTATATATTTGATATATTATATTACATTAACTAATATAAGCTCACTTAAAGATTCTTTTTCTCACTTGGATAATACATTGATATATATGTGATATATGTTAATTGTATTATTTTATTTTGTTACAAAATATATTATATATGTGATATATAATATTGTAACATGTTAGGGTTACAAATGCAACATGATTTGTGGAGATTAAACAAGTTAGGGTTTGATTTGGGTTAGCTTTTTCATGAAGCTTCTTGAAGCTTCCTTTTGTTTTTTGCTTAGATATTTTGTGTTGATATTTATTAACCCAATCCAAACCTTTTTACCATGGTTTATTCTCTACATGAGTTAAGCTCTTCATTCTTAACTCATGGTTGCAATTGTAACCACAACAATAATTCATTATTCATCACAAATAGATTTCATCTTCTTCTTCCTCTTGAAAAGCTTACTAGCTTTTGGGTTTGTGATGATTTTGAGTGAGATAAAGAAAACAAAAGAGAGCTAAATTCCTACTTCATCATCCTTATCTTTTCTAGCCACTTAGATTATGATGTTTGCTTTGCTAATACTTGATTAGTGAAGCATGAGCTTGGGTTTGAGTTTCTTCAAGGCAGATCATCTTAGTTATTGAAGATCGGAAGCAAGCTTGCATCTTTCTCTTCATGGAGCCTCTCTAGAGTCCGGGTACTTGATGATCGCGGCGAAAGGACCTCAACACGGAGCTTATGAAGCGAAGGAACGGACTACAAAGGTTGTAATCCCAAACTCTTAGATGTTAAAGTGTTTAACATGCTTGTTTGCTTAATTCTCTAGTATAGATCTTGGTTAGGGATTGTTTAGCACCCCAAAAATTTCAATATGGCATGTGTGATGCCTTCATAAACTTTACTAAGGTGCTATACTAACCCTACAAATATAAGTCTACATGTTAAGACAAAGAGCAACCAGATAGCATACTATCATGTCGAGCAAGAAAGTCCTCTCTATATATGTCCAAGCATCCACTATAATATACATCATATGTACAATAATGGCCTCTAGGGCATACGTATAACTAACAATCTCCCACTTGCACTAAGGCCAGTTGTTGTAGTATCTCATACCCAACATCTCGAAGAGTCTCTCAAATTGTATCTGGGGTATGGCCTTTGTGAGTGGATCCGCCGTGTTGTTCTTCGTGTCAACTCTCCTGACCTCGATCTCCCGGCGATCAACTATCTGCCGGATCAGGTGATACCGCCCTAGATCGCTAATGGGACATAGGTTCCTTGGCCAAAGCCACTGCTCCATTGTTATCACAATACAAAGGTATTGGATGCTTGATGGACGGAACCACTCCAAGTTCAGTTATGAACTTCTTCATCCAGACTGCCTTTTTGGCAGCATCATTGGCAGAAATGTATTCAACCTCCATCGTCGAGTCTGCCACGGTTTCTTGCTTGGAACTCTTCCAACAAACTGCCCCTCCATTGAGGGTAAAGCCAAATCCTGAGACCGACTTAGAGTCGTCCTTATCACTCTGGAAGCTCGAATCGGTAAAGGACTCTACTTGGAGTTCACCATTACCATACACCAAGAACATCTCTTTGGTCCTTCTCAAGTACTTGAGAATGTTCTTCACAGCTGTCCAGTGATTCTCTCCTAGATCTGCTTGACACCTACTCACTACACTTAGTGAGTATGCTACATCGGGTCTGGTACATAACATCGCGTACATGATAGAGCCTATTGCCGAAGCATATAATATCCCTTGCATGCGATCTCTCTCTAAATCTGTCTTGGGAGACATCTCTTTTGAGAGAGTGAGTCTTGAGATCATGGGTATATTCCTACGCTTGGAATCTTCCATACTAAATCTCTTTAGTATGGTGTCGATGTACCTGGATTAGGACAATCACAGTATCCGTTTAGATCTATTTCTATAGATCTTAATTCCCAAGATGTAGGAGGCATCACCTAGATCTTTCATTGAGAATCTTTGTGATAAGAAGAGCTTGACTGAGTGCAGCATAGGAACATCATTTCCTATCAAGAGTATGTCATCCACGTACAATATCGAGGAAGAAAACCTTACTATCTGCCACCTTCTTGTATATACAAGGTTCATCTACGTTTTTGATGAAGTCAAACTCTTTGAATACCACATCAAAATAGATGTTCCAACTCCGCGATGCCTGCTTTAACCCGTAGATGGGTTTAAGTAGCATGCACACCTTTCCGTTACTCCCACTGTCCATGAAGCCCTCTGGCTGAGTCATGTACACGCTCTCTTCTAAATCACCATTTAGAAAGGTGGTCTTAATATCCATCTGCCAGATTTCGTAGTCATGGTATGCAGCGATGGAAAGTAGGATCCAGATAGACTTAAGCATAGCCACTGGAGAAAATGTTTCATCATAATCCACACCTGGTCGTGGACGAAAACCTTTTGCAACAAGTCTAGATTTGAAAGTCTCAACTTTTCCATCTATACCAAGTTTCTTCTTAAAGATCCATTTGCTCCCAATGGGTTTTACCCCTTCGGGAGCAACATCCAAAGTCCATACTTTGTTGGTGTACATGGATTCCATCTCAGATCGCATCGCATCCAGCCATTTCACAGAGTCCCTACTTATGATGGCCTGCTCGAAGCTAGTTGGGTCATCATCTTCCATGATGCAATCCTCTCTCCCACCATCAATGAGAAAACCATAGTATCTCTCAGGTGGATGAGGAACCTTACTAGATCGGCGGAGAGGCTGAGGTTCGTTGGGAGCTATCGAATCCTCTGGTTCCACTAAATCTTTAGTTGTAGTCTGTGTTACTGGAACTTCGTCCAGCTCTACCTCTTTGCCACTAATTTCTTTTACAAGAAATTCTTTTTCTAAAAAGGTGGCATGTTGAGCAACAAACACCTTTTGTTCCTCACTGTAGTAGAAAAAATATGCATATGAATTCTTTGGATATCCCACAAACTTGCAAAGAACTGATCGTGCCTCGAGTTTGTCAGGATTTTGCCTTTTGACATAGGCCGGAAAACCCCATATCTTAACTCATTTAAGATATAGTCTCTTCCCACTCCATATCTCATATGGTGTGGTAGGCACTGATTTAGATGGAACTTGATTCAATAGGTATGCTGCTGTCTCCAGCGCATAACCCCAAAAGGAAATAGGTAACTCAGCGGTACTCATCATAGAGCGCACCATATCCAATAAGGTGCGATTCCTCCGTTCCAATACACCGTTGTGCTGTGGTGTATATGGAGGAGTAAGCTGAGAGAGAATCCAATTTTCTTTTAGACAATGACGAAATTCCGTGCTCAAGTATTCTCCTCCCCGATCAGATCGTAGGATTTTAATACTTCTACCCGTCTGGTTCTCGACTTCATGCTTATATTCTTTGAATTTCTCAAAAGCTTTAGACTTGTGTTTCATCAGGAACACATGTCCATATCTTGAGAAATCGTCAGTGAATGTAATGAAGTACGAGGAACCATTCCTGGCATGTGTAGACATGGGACCGCATACATCACTATGTATCAGTCCCAACAATTCCTTAACTCTTTCTCCGTGTCCAGTAAATGGAGTTTTGGTCATCTTTCCTTTGAGACATGACTGGCAAGTTTCATAAGATGATAATTCGAACGTATTCAAATATCCATCCTTATGTAACTTAGCTAGTCGTGTCGCATTGATATGATCTAGTCTACAATGCCACAAGAAAGATTCGTTTATTTCTGAACTCTTCTCTTGTGTGTGTTCTGTATGTTAAGAACCGTGTTTTGATTTAGAACGTATAAACCGTTACATAACGCACCAAACCCAATCAACACTTGATTTAGGTAAATGTTCATAACATTATTCTCTACTACAAAGTTATATTCTTCTTTATCTAATAAAAAAATTGATATTAAATTGCATATCATAGAGGGCACGTAATAACATTCGTTCAAGATCAAAGTATTCCCATTTGGTAATACAAGGTGATATTCACCAACTGCTTTGGCTGCAACACTTGCACCATTCCCTACTTTTAGAGAATGGTCATCTATACCCAGTTCTCTACCTTTCCTTAGCCCATGCAACATATTACATATGTGGGATCCCGATCCGGTATCTAATACCTAGGACGTAGAGTGTACTGAGAAACAGTTCTCGGTAACTAACACACCCGAAGAAGATGCATCAACATGCTTATTCTTCGTTTGGGTGGCGTAGGAATCCGGATATTCCCCTATTTTCTGCTCAGTCTTATAACAATTATAAGAAAGAACGGAACCAACGTTCCCCTGCTTAGTATAACAAGCGGGTTCAGTCAATACATCCATACTATTATCTTGATTAAGGTCTGACATGGTCGCTACCTGGAGAGAGAGAGAAGAAAACACTTAGCGTATGCTCTTGCAAGATTAGATTGGTTATTATATTATCTAATCAGGATGGCTCCCACTGTTTTTATCAAATCATCCTTCAAACCTTAAAAGGTAAGACTAGCCGGGATTAATTACACCCTACAAGTTCGCCAATCTTTCAGCCAGGCCAGTGTCAGTACTTTGAGGGAGGTTCCCCGTGCTTTCGCACGGACCTAATTAAAATAAACCTCATTTTCCCAGGGGCGTAACCCCGTTAACACCTTTCTAGACATCTGCTTGATCGGCTAATTGTGATGTGTAAAAACTCTCCCAGGAGTAACTCTTACTCGCAGTGGGTATCGGGATCCAACTATCTCATAAAAAGTATGCAATCTTATTGCAAATTTCAATACTTGAAATTCCTAATAATATTATGCCCCAAGCGATCTATGACCTTGACAAGGTCAACAAACCATAAATCGCAAGTAAAGTTCAACCCATACATTTCATGATTGAATTAAACCCACCCGCACGACCCTTGACAAGGTCAACAAGGCCGCACGACTACCCTAATCCAATCGCATCTCATGCTTTAGCAGATAAGCACTAATCAGCTACCGTACACTACGCCTTGACAAGGTCAACAAATGCAGCACGAATACTAAATAGTCCTTATCTGAAATGACGGAGGGCTACATCAGGTTTTTAAGAAAACCTTTTGTGTAATGAACTTGATATCGTTGTAGAATCGAGTGATTTTGAAAATGAGTGTTTTTGAGGCTTTTACTAGTTTCGCTAAAGAGGTCACTCCCGGTGAAGGGATCTCGGCTCTTTCCTTACTGAATAAGGTGCTGGATATTCTACAAGGAATACCGCTATGCAAAGCAAGAACTAAGAAAGCAATCATAAATAAAACCGAGTGGGTTGTAGCATCTGCTAGTTTCGCTAAAGAGGTCACTCCCGGTGAAGGGATCTCGGCTCTTTCCTTATCGAATAAGGTGCTGGATATTCTATAAGGAATACCGCTATGCAAAGCAAAAACTAGAGCTACCCTTTTTGAAAATTTGATTCTACAACATCTATTAGGTTTCTTTCCTTTTTCATTAATCTCATTAATGAAGTCCTATCAATTATACTTCCTAAGCATCACAGAAGAAACGAAAATACAACGTATGCTTATACCATCTGTATTTGCCACAGTGTCCCGTTATGCACCGTTAGGTTACTTAACTAACGGCATAGCAGGGCGGGACTAGCGCGGGTGCAAAACATAAGCAACGTTTATTATATATCATATATATAATAATAAAGCGTTCGTCTCAAGCATATAAAGTGATCACATCACAGAATATCAGCAGCAGAAGTCCACATATGAAATATTGGATATACTAGGAGATCCGTGTTTTATATTAAGCCAGTAAAAAAGCACGGATTCCACGGTCGCGATGAATAGCCAATTCCACATCCCTAGACCCCTACAAGAGCCGAAAGCAACCCTTCCAATTCTAGAGTTAGGAGACCTGGACTCGACTCCTCAAGATGGTCTCCCACTGGACTCTAGAACCCGGTTACTTGTGCTCCCCTCCTTGGGTCTATCCTAATGCGGAAAAGTAAATAATATACAACAATGGTGACATCATCCTTAACCCGGAAGTGCCCCAATAAAAGAATATTACATATAAGATTTTACATGAATGAAAATGAAAAAACTCTCATCTCACGCAAAAAAAACCCGGCTATTCAAAACACGACGATCCAATATAACATATACCAGCAACACATAACATCACATGTCATCAACGTAAGTAAATATGCGTATCCTAATTGTCGTTGGCATATAGCAACGAAACCGGCGATACACCACATATTATACTTACGGTCGCAGAAAAGAAAATGTCAAACTACAACATTTGGAATCAACGCAGCCCTTAGACATCATAAATTCTGAATATCACATACTTCGGATTTCATGCCTAACTTTGTAAATCTTACATTCGGGTCTAACTCATGAAAACACCTTTTCAAAAAAAAATTGGGTAATTCAACAAGATTCCCGATTCCCACCGAGACCTAAATGTTAAATTTACAAGCAACTGATCAATTTTCATAAAACTAATTAGTGTAGATTTCAAATATTGTATCACATTCCATAGATAGCTAGACGATGTTAAACATTCCGATCGAATCAACAAACACATAAAATTTCCCAAAGAGCTCAACACTTGAGCACAGTTAAGAAATACTCTGAACATGCCACAGTATCTATACACCAACTGTAGAAGGGCCAACCCTTGCCTCACCTATGGCGCCGCGGAACTACACACAAACCCTAGGCTTTAGTGGCAGTTCCGACGGTCATAGAATTGAGTTAGGGTTTCGTTCTTCTAGAGGGTCTATAAAATTACTTGCATGATATTTGAATATTTTTAATATGGAAAAAATCCAACTTTTGGAAAATTTCCAGCGGGGGAGAAAATGGGTTATTGATATTCGTTCGAACTTTTTAACGTCGTCTAAAATACTCGAAACGATGTTAGAATTATGACTACGAAACACTCCGAATTACCTTTACAGAAATATAACATTACATGCAATCTTAGCAAAAACAAGCAACACCTGAAACACCAAAACCCAGAGACCAGAACACCAAACCAAAACGAACCCGAGATGACTTCATTGGGCCGGCCAGGCCGGATTTTTAGGGTATCTCGCCGGGTCAAATCCGGCGGATGGGGTTCGTATTCGTCTGGTGTTCATATTACATCTCATGCAACATTCTGCAGTTGCTTAAAATTTTTTTCGAGGACTTTTAAAAATCGACAGAAACTAGGTTTTGTGTTTCGATGTTTCGGAGTTGTTTCGGTTTCGTAATTCTACAAACATCGTCTAAATCTCTAGCTTGGCTCTGATACCACTGTAGGAATGTCTAGCACGACAGCAAGGTTTCGGGAGGCATCGTCCATACCATTTTCAAAAAATTTTCATGCTAAACAACCATAACCTAGAATCTTAACTAGAGATTTAGACGAAACATGAATGTAAACAACTTTACATACAAAGTGAATAAGGAATACAACCTTTGTAGACCGGTCCTTCACTTCAATAGCTCCGTGTAGTAGTCTTTTCGCTCCAAGTAGTGATCTTTCGGACTCTAGAATGGCTCCACAAGATGAAAAGAACAAGCTTGCACGAAGTCTTCGAGGCCGAAGATGATCTACGTCGAGGAGACACCAACCCAAGCTACCTCTTCACTAATTAGGGATTAGTGAAGATAACACCCTAAACTAAATGGCTAATCTAGTAGAGGATGATGAAGTGGGATTTTTTCTCACTTTAGAATTAATTTTCTCACTAGTTTTCTTCACCTCTCAAAAACCTAGAGAGCTCTCTCTTATGAAGAAGAAGATGAAGATGAATCATTGAAGAGAGAGAGAATAGCATCCATGGATGAGATAATATCTCATACTAACTCATGTAGAGACTTAACCATGGCTTAAGTTAATGGTTGGGTTAATAAATATCTAATGTAAAACAAAACTAGTGGACTAAGTCAGTGGTTCTACAAGCTTCCACTAAACTCAACCATGTGACTAATTTCCAACTAATTAGTGATTTACTTTGAATAAATAAAACCCCACATTATCATAAGCATGGTGTGAGTCTCATACACGCATGTAGCATGTGGCATCAAGCATGACACAAAAAGAAACACAATTAATATATATCACATATATATTAAATGGATAAGTGAGATAAAGAAATACTTAAGTGAGCTAATATTAGTTAATGTAAATTAATATATCAAATATACAATTATACATTAAATTATTAAATTAACACTTGATTTAATAATTCGGCTATATCACATATAACCGACTAATATTATTTGCATCAACACTTGATTCGCTAAGCCGGTTATATCACATATATAACCGACCGATACGAATATCGCGAGAATAGAATATGGTATCGCATACTCGTATTAATCTCGGTCCCGCACATATCACATATGTGCTCCTACTTCGTTTTGCCTGAGCCAGGAAACCTCTGTGTAGGACTCTAAAGACTCGTCAATACGTCGGCAGTAGGTGATGATCATATCAGTCACCCACAACCCGTCAGAGGTACTAGCTAGACGTAACGGCTACCCGGGTATTGAGTGATCATAAGATCAACAAGCAAGCTTGTCTAAACTCCCGCAAAGCCTGTCAGTGAACACTACCGTACAGTCCGGTCTCTTCGTCTGATATGTCGCATATATAGTCTAGGGGTGGTAAACGTCAGACCCCCAGTAACCGATAAGTCATGCCGATGTGAGGCTTATAACGGGTCGAGAAACTATTGATAACTCTTACCAGTAAATCTCCGTATTAGCTCTTGCCAAGAACTTCCTGTTATAGCCAATCGAGCACAGCGCAACATCAACCCCCAATACCGGGAGAGACGAATCCCCTCCTATCACTCATTGCCTCCATGTGACTCGAGACTGTACCTAAAAGCCACCGTTTTGCACGTTCTCTTGAACGTGGTAAGGTGGAAATCAAAGCACTGTGGGAATGACACAAGACTCTATGATGATCTCGGGTCTACAGACTAACCTATACCAGTGTCACCAGAGAACTGCTATCTGACGTTAGGTATAATACCAAATAGGAGTCCTCAGCGAGTCCGTTCAGTGTACCCAGTCTCCACTGAGCACCCGTATACCATCTATGATGTCAAACACCAATGGATGTGGGATCATCCATCGCCCCATCATATGGGTCAAGAAGCGTATACGCTAGTCTACTCTAGAGTATCGATGCCCTGTCTCGATACACCCTCGACTAGGAGCAATTAAAGGATGAACTTGTGGACTACCCTGGCCCCACTAGTATAATCACCATCATAGTTCTGGTAGTCAAGTACACATTCTAAGGACTTTATCAACATGTGAGAGCAAGACTGTATCACAATACAAGTCTATATGTTAAGACAAAGAGCAACCAGATAGCATACTATCATGTCAAGCAAGAAAGTCCTCTATATATATATACAAGCATCCACTATAATATACATCATATGTACAATAATGGCCTCTAGGGCATACGTATGACTAACATTACAGATCACTATTACATGTTGACAGATCCCTTAGAATTCTTGCTTGACTACCAGCAGTATGATTGCGATCATATACATGGGAGCTGGGTGTTCTATAAGCACATCCTTAAATGTCCCTAGTCGTGGGAGTTTTGAGACTGGGCATCGATACTCCAGAGTAGACAAGTGTATACTGATCGAGACTCCGACGACAGGCGGTGGCCGGTCTCACAAGCCATTGGTGTCAGTTTGTTCACCTAAGATATATACAGATGCTCATTGGATTATGAGTCCACTGGACCGACTCGCCGGGAATATGCTATTTGGTATTATACCTATTGTCAGATATCAGTTCCTAGGTGACATGTGTACAGGTTAGTCTGTCGACCTGAGATCGTCATTTGTCTCGTGTAAGTTCCCACTGTACTTTGATTACTACCCTACCACGGCTCAAAGGAGTTGTGCAAACAGGTTTTAGTTGGGTACAGTCCTGAGCCACATGGAGGCAGTGAGCGGATCGTCGGGGATTCGTCTCTCCCGGTATTGGGGGTTGATGTCGTGTTGTGCACGGGTGGCCATCACTAGAAATTCTTGGCCAAGGTAGTAGAGAATTACTGATCTAGGATCAGTAGTTTCTCAGGTGGTGATGGGTTTCATACCGACACTAAATGTCGCATTATTATAGGTCTGACTTTATCAACCCCCTAGACTCGATATGCGATACTCATAGACGAACGGACCAGACTGTACGGATATTGTCACTGTTAGGCTCAGTAGGGGTTTAAGGACGAGTTTGCTCGTCGGCCTCCCTTTCGCTTAATACCTCGGTAGCCGTTATGTACAGTTAGTGCCGCTGACGTGCTTGTGGTTAAACCCACTGTTAGCGTATTGACGAGTCTTTAGAGTCCCACACAGAGGATTTCCCTATTTCGGGCGAAACGATATAGAGACCGTATGGTTTTATGGCAGGGTTCGATTATATACGTGCACTTTGCACGTATCATGATTCGGACGGATAATACTAGTGGCTTTGGTTTAATCCGGATCCTAATATTATATTGTTGGATTTTTTTTCGTCTCATTGTATTCGTATTCTTTAGAATATGGATGTGAGTATGTATATACGGTTGAGGGGTATTCTTGTAATTTATTACAAGTTACTTCTAGAAGATGCTACCTCATTTTGGTCTTAACCTTTTTGGATTAAAAGGTTAATAAGGTGGAGGATGAGGGCTTTATTATAATTGTTCAAGCATGACTCATTGGATGACTCATAGATGTGACTCATAGTTGACAAATGAGCCATTCTCGATATTTTTGGTAAGTATTATGAGATATTTGTGGACCATGAGATATTTTGTGGACTTGGAGATATTTTTTCTTGAGTTGCTAGCATGCTTGATAATATCTCACAACACTTAGCCATTTTTCTCACTTGAGTTTTCTTTGCTTCACGTTCTCATCCTCCAATGGCTTCTTCTTCTTCCTCCACCGTTCAAGTCCCATGTGTTGAGAACCTAGGGTGTCTTGAGACAAATTAATCCTTCATCACTCTCTACTTCTTCTACGGTATCTAGTGTAGCTTTTTAGGTACCCTAGTTACCTCGGATATGAGGTTGGAGATCGATTCATAGAATCTCAGGTGGATCATCTTCGATGGGGGAGACTGGAGATCAAACTTGATCAAGGAAGCCTCGAGGAGCTTGGGATAAAGGTTAAAGACCGAAGGACACGGATCATTCGGTATAACTTTCTAAACTCCTTTGTAGATTGCTAGTGTAGGGTTAATGGTCGATCCATAGGAAAGGGTTGTGTTAGCGCCAATTTATTGAATTTTTGTTCCACATTTGGCCACAGATTGATGGCCGGAGCGCTGGCATAACCCAACATGTGAAACACCAGTAAATTGGATTTTATGTTACACTGGACATCGTTGTTGGCTAGATACTGATCATCCTTATCGACGCAATGGAATCAAGTTCAATGGTGAGCAAGTGCATTGGCACCCTCCTCCTGAACCAATTGGGAAAAAGGCGTTTGAGGATGTAAAGTACATCAATGTTGTTTTTTGTAAGAAACATAAGCATACTATTCCGAATGAGATATCAAATAACTGGAGAAAGAGATCTATATTTAATGATTTATCGTATTGGCAATTTCTTAATTTTTGCCATAACTTGGACGTCATGAAAATCGAGAAGAATGTTTGCGAGCTCTTGTTGGGTACCTTGTTGAGTACCAAATTCAAGAACAGAGACACACTTAAGATACAAAAATGGTTTGCTACAAAGAATTTGTAGCTATAATTGCATCCAATTTCGAAAGGGAATGGTAAGTGGGTGATTTTACTTGCAAATCACACGACGTCCGACAATGAGAATCTGAGTTTTCCTAAGGTACTTAAACAAATAAGCGTACCGGATGCATATTCTGTAAACATCAATAAATACGTAAACTTGAAAAAAAAAACCTTGTCGGCCTGAAAAGTCACGATTGTCATGCGATCATGCAGCAATTGTTTCCCATTGCTGTTAGGCCATTACTAGATAACAACGTTGTACCAGTTGTGACTGATTTATGTTATTTTTTTAGAGAGTTATGCTCCAAAAATTACTCAGCAAATTACTTTAGAATCCTGGAGAATAAAATGCCCCGCATACTTTGTAAAATGGAGATGTTGTTTCCGCCTTCTATTTTCACCGTAATGTTACATCTCACACTTCACCTTGCTCAAGAGTCACGTTTAGGTGGTCCCATGAATTATCGGTGGATGTATTTGTTCGATAGGTAGAACGAACTTAATGCACTTACAAAGTCCTCGCGGCAGGAGAAAAGACTCTTGTAAAATTCTTACGACTTGCAAGAGAAAACACACTTAGGAATCCTCACGATTCCTAAGGAGAAAATACACCGACAAGATCCTCATGACTCGTTGGAAGAAATACCTTTATGGGACCCATACGGCTCATAAAGCAAAAATCCTTAGTTGACGGGATCTTAACCCTGTTCGCTAAGCTACCTTTGTTCGAATCAACAAAGGCAAATCATGATTCGCTCCTGGCAATATTCCACATGCAGCGATGCTGATGCCTAAACAGGAGTCAAATTCCAAGTCCTTTCATGGCAAATGATGATTCGCTTCTGGCAATATTCCAGTCGTAGCGATGCTGATGCTAAAATTGGTATCAAGACCCAAGTCCTCGACTCGCAAAAAAAAATAAAAATAAAAAAAAGAGCTGAAATGATGGGGCAACTCGCAATAAAAAGAAGGGAGTAAGAAAGCCGAAATGATGGAGCTACTCGCAATAAAAAGCAGCGAGTAAAAAAAGCCGAAATGATAGGGCACCGCGATAAAAAAACCGAAATGATTGGGCAATCACGATTCTCACGATATGAAAAGCTGAAAAGATAGAGTATCACGGAAATAAAAAATATAAAACAAAATAAAACTTTTCTGCCGTGGAAGTAGATCCATATTGACTCTTGTATACAATCCATGGGCACAAATAAAAGAAGGGGAACCATATTTTCCTACCACGCTTCGTCAAAAGAAAAATCGAGCCTTGACGGCACATCTGTTGGAGATAGTGCCCTCAAAGTCAATTATTGGATCGCAGGGACGTGATTGCAACGATTGAGGGAGGACCTATACCGATATGACAGTCTTGCTCGAGATGATAGTATGCTATCTGGTTTGTCTTTATCATCGTATACATACTTTAGTTCACTATTGCATGATGATAGAGCCCATAGGATTCTTGCTTGACTACCAGCAGTATGATGGCGATCATATACGTGGGAGCTGGGGTTTGTAAGCACATCCTTAAAGTGTTCCTAGTCGTGGGAGTTTCGAGACAGGGCATCGATACTCCAGAGTAGACTAGTGTATACAGTCGAGACCCCGATGAGGGGCGGTGGCCAGTCTCATAAGCCATTGGTGTTAGTTGGTTCACCTAAGATGTATACAGGTGCTCATTAGGTTATGAGTACACCGGACAGGACTCGCCGGGAACATGCTAGTTGGTATTATACATGTCGTCAGATAGCAGTTCCCTAGTGACATGTGTACAGGTTAGTTTGTCGACTTGAGATCGTCATTTGTCTCGTGTGAGTTCCTACTGTGCTTAGATTACTACCCTACCACGCTCAAAGGAGTTGTGCAAACAGGTTTTAGTTGGGTACAGTCCCGAGCCACATGGAGGCAGTGAGCGGATCGTCGGGGATTCGTCTCTCCCGGTATTGGGGGTTGATGTCGCACAGTGCACGGGTGGCCATCACTAGAAATTCTCGGCCGAGGTAGTAGAGAATTACTGATTTGGATCAGTAGTTTCTCAGGTGGTGATGGGCTTCATGCCGACACGATTTATCGCGTTATTAGGGGTCTGACTTTATCCACCCCCCTAGACTCGATATGCGATACTCATAGACGAACGGACCGGACTGTATGTATATTGTCACTGTTAGGCTCAGTAGGGTTTATGGATGAGTTCGCTTGTCAGCTTCCCTTCCAATCAATACATAGGCAACCGTTACGTACAGCTTGTACCTCTGACGTGCTAGTGGTTATACCCAGTGCCAGTGTGTTGATGAGTCATTAGAGTCCCTCACAGACACTTTCCCAAAGTTTGGGCAAAACTTTGTAGAGGCCGTATAGTTTTATGGCAGGGTTCGGAAAATGCACGTGCGTTTTCGCACGTGTCATATTTCGGGCAGATAATACTGGTCGGCTTTGGTTTAAGTCGGATCCAAGTATTATACTGTGTAGATATAATATCTTTGTCTCAGTTGCATTTGTATTCGGTCGTAATACAAATGCGGGTATGTTTATACTGAAATTCATTTTAGGATCGCTTTTGGAAGTTGCCAGTTTCCAGTTTTCTATCTGCCGCATTTAACATTCGGTTAAATGCGGATTTATCTTTTCTTGAGATGAGTGTAGAAGTTTCTAGAAGGTGACTAGGATGGTGAGTCATTAGTGCATTGATTATTGCATTAAATGATTTGGTGACTAGTTAAGGTGATTCATTGTTTTCATTCATTGTGTTCATACTAGGTGTTTTGTGACTCATCCTCTTCATTGATCTTATGATCACCTCCCCTCTCCTACACTCACCTCCCTCCCCTCTATAAAGTGGCCGCCCTCCCCCCTTGTGTGATTATGGTTGTTTGATTGAAAAAAGATATAAGTTTTGGTGTATAGAAATTAGATGTGATCCATTTATCATTTCCATTCGATCCAAAAGGCAACTTCATTAACCGTTCGTCCATGGCTTTGGACGTAACGGGACAAAGTGTTCTACTCATTCTCTACATCATCTTGGTCGTCTCTTTTAGCAAACTTGATGATCGAGTTGCCTCGGTTCATAGGCGGGAGCCCGTTTAAAGATCCGTCGACATGGTGCCACCTGGACGAGAAGATTAGAGATTCAGGAGATCGGAGCAGCTGCAACAAAGCGTAGGATGATGGTTGAAGACCGAAGGACTCGGATCATTCGGTATAACATTTCTACCCACTTTGTACTTTGTTAGTTTAGCTTTAATGGCAGATCCGGGTTATAGTACGCGATAGCGCCAGTTGTAAAATGTTTTTATTCCGCATTTGGCGTCTGTCAGTCGGCCGGGGCGTACCATGGACTTACAGTGGTATCAGAGCCTCACCATTAAGCTATACTAACTTGTGCTAACGCGTTTAAAAGATCGATTGAACGGAATTTCCGAAATCACAATTTTCAAGCACACAAGTTTCTGTCGATTTTTTAAAGGGCCTAAAAATAATTTTGCATATCACAGAAAAGCGTGCAGGGTTTTTGAAGAACTGTGGAGAAATTTGGACATGTGTTACCACAGTACCACCGCGGATCTGCGGTCAAACATAGGGTTTGACCGCGGAACCGCGACCAGTATGTGGCAACAGTGTTCCAAAATTTTCCAGTAAGTTTTTCTTGGTAAATTGTGGTTTTTGGTATTGTTCTTTTGGGCCCAGATTTTGTTACTGTACAGCAGATGTACGTGGGGCCCACTTCGGGAAATTTTGTCGATATAAATTTTAAATTTGTTAGTATGCAGTACTTACTTTATATCTCCGACCGGGAATGTCATTTGATCGGTAAACCGCGTCTAATTGCTATAGTTCTTTTAGACGGGTTTGCGAACGTGACATTCGCGTTGATGTTCTGTGTTGTGCTGTGATGTTGCGGATTTGTCGTGGTGGATAGCAGGGTGCAATGATAGTGCAGTTTGGATTTATTTGTACATTTGATATTGCGGGGCGAGCGTCCAACATGTGGACTGCCGTCACTGCCTGTTTGTATAATATTCTTTTGGGGCACGACCAGGTTGAAGTCGATGTACCCGTTGTACATATTTTTATTTCTGTACTAGGTTTATTCCGCGAAGGAGTGCACGGATAGCCGGGTTCTGGAGGGCAACGGGTCCGTATCTCATGGCTTTGAGAGGCAAAGGGACCTCACTCTAGAATTGGCAGACTATTCGCCGCACTCGTAGGGGGTACAGGTTGACCCAAGGAGGGGTGCTCAATTTACCGGATTCCGTGAAGTGCCGGGTGTTCCATTCACTATGTTTTGGGGACTACCCCGCTTCAGGTTTTGGCGGGTAACTTGCCGCACCCGTAGGGGTATAGGTTTCATTGCACAGGCTATCCACACGACCAGGGGAACGTCAGGTTTCAGCAGCGGCTCTGTGAAACCCGGGGATCCCAGATTATCTGTATTGTTCTGTGATACTTATTACTTTTCTGTAATGTTGCATATTATCACGCCTGGAGCGATTATTGTATATTGGTATATATACTATTAGATGTTGTATATGTTTTACACCCGCGCTAGTCCAGCCCCCGCTCTGTCATTAGTTAAGTAAGCTAACGGGTGATGACGGGGCCCAGTGGCGAATGCGGATGGCATATACGTACATTTTATTTTCGTTCTTTTTTGTTGTGATTAATTGATGGGTTTGCATTGATTCTTATCAATGCAAGTATAAAACAAACCTATATTTGATGTTGTTGGAATCAATTTAAAAAGTGTTATTACAAAGACATTTCCTTTTATTTTGCATAGTGATATTCAGTTGGAATATCCTGCACCTCATTCGACAAGGCAATGGCTGATATCCCTTCACCGGGAGAGACCCCTTGGGCAGAAGTTTGCGTCAGGGTAATAACTTCATGATAGTCGATTACAAGTTTCTTTGCATCGCGGTATTCAGTTGGAATATCCTGCACCTCATTCCACGAGGAAAGAGCCGAGATCCCTTCACCGGGAGTGACCTCTTTAGCAAAAGGTTTTTCGCCACTATATTTTTATAAAAAGCTATCAGGTTCCTTCAACGAGATCAAGTTCATTACGTTAAAGGTTTTTCGCCAAAAACCAGCCGTAGCCCTCCGTCATTTCTTTTGGGTATTCAGTAGTATTCAAGCTATGCATTTTAGCCAAAGTTAAGGCATGGTGTTTGGTAGCTGCTGGGTATTCATTTGTTGCATAGATGGATGAGTTGGTTTAGAACAGTCGTTCTGCCATTTTGGCCAAAGTCAAGGGCATGTACGGGTGGGTTCAAATTGACCTGGATAGTGACGGGTAGAACTTGGCATGTGACTTATGACATTTTGACCAAAGCCAAGGTTATAAGAGCATGGGGCAAAAATCATATCGGGAGTTTCAAACATACAGGAAACTTGCCAGGCATGCACATACCTTCTGGAGTGTGATAACTTGAGTGGCTTCCATCAAGTTATCATGCGATGATAGTTGGATCCCGATTCTCACTGATGAGTTGGTTTACTCTTCGGGTGATCCCGACTAATTCTTCTTTCAGGTTTGGAGGAGAATTTGAGATAACAGTGGGAGGTTTCCTGATTAGATAAATTGATAACCATTCTGATCTAGGTTAGAGTGCACGCAGAGTGTTTATTTTCTCTCTCTCTTTGGCAGCGACCTTTGACCGACCCTTGACTATGACTCAGTGACCATGTTGACCGAACCTTCTTAAAATACTGGCTTTTGGATTGTCCAAGTTGCATAAGTCATTGCCGTTCCTTCTTTTACCCTTTGTATTTCTCAGAACACCCCGTATTACTACGGACATCCACTTCCAATGGATAGATCCATCGTATAGTTATATACGAACTCGAAGGGACTTCTTCGAGGATGGATCCAGGTTCAGGAGAAATAGAATTAGTTTATTCAGTTGTCTTTTATTATCACCTTCTCTCAGGTAGCGAGGGCTGCTTAGTTTAGGAGAGTACACCTATTATGCTTATTGGATAGTCTTATTCCAAACCATAGGCTGGTGCCGAAAGGTAGGGGATGAAGAAAACCAATTAGTCTAAGTAGGGTGTGTAGAAGGTAATAACTAAAGACAAAATAAAGGGATTAGAAAGAGGGCAAAGTAAATTGCGACCGTTATCATTCATGACCAAACCGCGTACTTCATCGCCACTCCTTTTTCACCTTTGATTTTTTCCCCAGTTCGGGAGAAATAGAATAAGGTATTATTCAGTTATCTTTTATCATCACCTTCTCTCAAGTTGCGAGTACTCCTAGGATTAGGAGGGTATACCTATTATGCTTACTGGATAGTCTTCTTCCAAACCATAGGCTGGTGCCGAATGGTAGGGAAGGAAGAAAACCACTTAGCCTAAAGGGGTGTACAGAAGGTAATGAATAAAGACAAATAAAGGGATTTGGAGAGATGGAAAAGAATTATACGGTTACAGTCATGAATTGGTTTATGGAAGAGGCATTACTAAGAATACCAGGATACCCCTACGAAACATTTTAATGTTTCAGTGCATTGTTAAAGGAAAACAGATTTCCCAATTACATACTTACTCCAGGGTATATATTTATCAGGTATGATTCTCACATCTGTATGGTTTTATAGATGATGAGTGGGAGTAAGTTATTGGGAATTAGGTGATCATCCTCATTATATCGGAATTCGTTGTAATTGGTGATATTTGAGGAAATCATCTGGGTACAGTTTTCAACCTACGATGCACAGGGTTTGAGTTATTCAACTCAGCAGACTTATACAGAGTATTGTATGTTGTCCAGTGTTCGTAAGGACAAAGGGGTAGGTCCTCGTACTATGTTCTGTTTACTTATGACTTCTCTAGTTTTTAGACAAGTGTTTCGTAGAAATACAATGTCTAAGTTTTGAGAAGTTGTGGGTATAAGAATAAAGTAGAGAACCAGGTATCGCAAGTATCGGGATTCTTCAAAGAGATCGAAGATGTAGATTCTTGTGATTGGTATTCAGTTGATAGTAATGGTTTTGAGAAACTCGTTTCTCTTTCAGGTTACTCATAATTGGATGGATTCCTAAGTTGAGTAATGCTGAGTAGCCACTTTTCATTAAGTTGATATGCACTGGAGACAGCTGTATGATTTGAATCCGGTTCCAATTAAATTAGTGCCTCTATTTCTATATTATATATAGAATGGTTCATATCTTAACGATGTTAAGATACGGGGAGTTGTCCAGCTTATGCTTAAAACCAGACACTGGATAAATCAAGGCATGTTTCTGTAATGGCTGTTTGTGGGTTGACCCTGATTTTGACGAGGGTTGACATTTCTACCATCTGGAAGATCAATGGTGATATTGTTCTTGACTCGCCACAGTTTTATTAAAATGGACTTTTTCAGAAAACACTAGTGGGAGTATGGTAGAACTGGAAGTGATTCCAGAACCGCAAACGATTACGGAAAATTTAATAGGACCTATATATTCAATCAGGTTTGACATTCCAATAGCCACTCCACAGACATGGTGTGTAACCTCAGACACCCGAGAGGTACTCCAGTAGCCTCAAGGACGGGGATAGGGAGGTTCATGTTTACCCAGACTTGACACTACTGTTGTTCCAGACTATGAGACCCGGCAGGAAGATATGTATAGAGTCGTTCTAAACTAGCTTTAGAAGTGTACGTATATATTATTCTGCCAGAGGGTTGTTGTGGTCAGTGGGAGCAGCGGAAGCATAGTGGACAAGTAGCTTATGTCTATAGGCATGAGCAGATATAGCGGAGATAAGATCAACTAATTTTGATGTAACAGTCATGGTTTTGACTTCATCAGATTAGGGGATGGATCTGTTAAGAAGGTAGTAGGGTGTGATGTTCTGGTATTTGGATGACATACACAGAGTAGGAAGTAAAAATCATATACTACAATCGGTTGTACTTTGGTCGTCACACAGTTGTTTCTCCACAAAGGACATGTATATAATATCTGACATTCTGGTTACTAGATCTATCGTCTTAGATCTAGTATTGGGTAGTTTCACAATCAGGGTACTTTGACAGTATTCTAATAGTATTTTAGAATAGATGGCTCCTGGCATGGTAGTGTACCTGCAGGTGATGGAGTCACCCTCTCTAAAGGTGTCTTACAGACTAAAGGGGAGAGGGATGTGCATGATTGGCAGATCACTTGCTTAGGCAATTGAGTCAATCGTGAAAAGTCAAGTACCACACCAGATGTTGTTTTTGCACTAGATGCGATAAGTTTATATTAATCCAATCCTGGAGAAACATAAGAAAGCAGTTTTAGAACATAAGTGAATGTTCTACGGATTTGATGACGGCAGCCTCCTTCGGGAGACGGTTATCATTCCAGGCTTCCAAGGTGACCTGGATGACAGAGTGATTGTCAGAGTTATAGTTTACCCTCTGACAAGGGACAGTATTATGGACAGGTGGTCCAAGAGGATACTGTGGGAGGCATGGTGCTGGATATTGATTAGGTTCAGTTATCGATACAGTCTAAGAAGTTTGGATTTGGAGTTCATTTATGAACTAGGTCCCATCAGATATCCAGACATATTCTAAGACAGGTATTACTCGATTCGGGAGATGGCTTTCTCCGCAACTTGAGGTTAAGAGAGACATAGAAAGAAACATCAGGGCAGATCCACTCACTGAGGCTATTCCTCGAACACAAGAGTTTTACAAACTAGCTTTGTGAAACTGATTAGTAGAGGAGTTGGATGTTCGGTATCACACGGGCTGTGAGTATGCGACATCGCAATAATTAGCCTTAAGTGCAAGTGGGAGATTGTTGGAGATAGTGCCCTCAAAGTCAATTATTGGATTACAGGGACGTGATTGCAATGATTAAAGGAGGACCTATACCGATATGACAGTCTTGCTCGAGATGATAGTATGCTATCTGGTTTGTCTTTATCATCGTATACATGCTTTAGTTCACTATTGCATGATGATAGAGCCCATAGGATTCTTGCTTGACTACCAGCAGTATGATGGCGATCATATACGTGGGAGCTGGGGTTTGTAAGCACATCCTTAAAGTGTCCCTAGTCGTGGGAGTTTCGAGACAGGGCATCGATATTCCAGAGTAGACTAGTGTATACAGTCGAGACCCCGACGAGGGGCGGTGGCCAGTCTCACAAGCCATTGGTGTCAGTTGGTTCACCTAAGATGTATACAGGTGCTCATTAGGTTATGAGTACACCGGACAGGACTCGCCGGGAACATGCTAGTTGGTATTATACATATCGTCGGATAGCAGTTCCCTGGTGACATGTGTACATGTTAGTTTGTCGACCTGAGATCGTCATTTGTCTCGTGTGAGTTCCCACTGTGCTTAGATTACTACCCTACCACGCTCAAAGGAGTTGTGCAAACAGGTTTTAGTTGGGTACAGTCCCGAGTCACATGGAGGCAGTGAGCGGATCGTCGGGGATTCGTCTCTCCCGGTATTGGGGGTTGATGTCGCATAGTGCACGGGTAGCCATCACTAGAAATTCTCGGCCGAGGTAGTGGAGAATTACTGATTTGGATCAGTAGTTTCTCAGGTGGTGATGGGATTCATGCCGACACGATTTATCGCGTTATTAGGGGTCTGAGTTTATCCACCCCCTAGACTCGATATGCGATACTCATAGACGAACGGAACGGACTGTATGTATATTGTCACTGTTAGGCTTAGTAGGGTTTATGGATGAGTTCGCTCGTCAGCTTCCCTTCCAATCAATACATAGGCAACCGTTACGTACAGTTTGTACCTCTGACGTGCTAGTGGTTATACCCAGTGCCAGTGTGTTGATGAGTCATTAGAGTCCCCCACAGACACTTTCCCAAAGTTCGGGCGAAACGTTGTAGAGGCCGTATGGGTTTATGGCAGGGTTCGGAAAATGCACGTGCGTTTTCGCACGTGTCATATTTCGGGCAGATAATACTGGTCGGCTTTGGTTTAAGCCGGATCCGAGTATTATACTGTGTAGATATAATATCTTAGTCTCAGTTGCATTTGTATTCGGTCGTAATACAAATGCGGGTATGTTTATACTGATACGGGGTTATCCTGAAATTCGTTTCAGGATCGCTTTTGGAAGTTGCCAGTTTCCAGTTTTCTATCTGCCGCATTTAACATTCGGTTAAATGCGGATTTATCTTTTCTTGAGATGAGTGTAGAAGTTTCTAGAAGGTGACTAGGATGGTGAGTCATTAGTGCATTGATTATTGCATTAAATGATTTGGTGACTAGTTAAGGTGATTCATTGTTTTCATTCAATGTGTTCATACTAGGTATTTTGTGACTCATCCTCTTCATTGATTTTGTGATCACCTCCCCCTCTCCTACACTCACCTCCCTCCCCTCTATAAAGTGGCCGGCCTCCCCCTTGTGGGATTATGGTTGTTTGATTGAAAAAAGATATAAGTTTTGGTGCATAGAAATTAGATGTGATCCATTTATCATTTCCATTCGATCCAAAAGGCAACTTCATTAACCGTTCGTCCATGGCTTTGGACGTAACGAGAAAAAGTGTTCTACTCATTCTCTACATCATCTTGGTCATCTCTTTTAGCAAACTTAACGATCGAGTTGCCTTGGTTCAGAGGCGGGAGCCCGTTTAAAGATCCGTCGACGTGGTGCCACCTGGATGAGAAGATTAGAGATTCAGGAGATCGGAGCAGCTGCAACAAAGCGTGGGATGATGGTTGAAGACCGAAGGACTGAGATCGTTCGGTATAACATTTCTACCCACTTTGTAGTTTGTTAGTTTAGCTTTAATGGCAGATCCGGGTTATAGTACGCGATAGCGCCAGTTGTAAAAAGTTTTTGTTCCGCATTTGGCGTCTGTCAGACGGCCGGGGCGCTACCGTGGACTTACAACATCTACAGCCTAGAGACTATTTGGACGTCCTTTCTACTTCAAAAAAGTACAGACATGACGTCAATAAGGCCCCAAGGGTCAAATAAAAGTGGAGTGATGGAAAAATCTTAACTCTAGACCTCGATGGTAACATCTACAGCCTAGAGATCATCTCGACGTTCCTCCTCATTTCAGCAGGGTGCGGGCACAACAATCAAATGAAATTAGAGCAACAGCATATTCCTAACACCAGATCTCAATTGTAATATATACAACATAGAGGTCATACGAATATCTACCCTACTTTAGCAAAGAATCGGCGCGACATCATCAAAGCAAAAACGAAGTGACGGCATTGTTCCCCTCATATTTTACCTAATAAAAAAGTAAAGCTCTGTTGGAATGAGGCAGCACCTCACGTGCTTTCCACGAGAGCGCCGGTGCCAGAACCAATCTTATAGGATTAAATCCTATGGTGGCGCCGCACGTGCTTCTCATGTGGGCACCAATGTGCAAAGCACATGAGTGCTTCCTAAATAAAGGTTAAATTCTTATATGGCGCCGCACGTGCTCCTCACGCGGGCGCCAATGTGCAAAGAACATGAATATCTATCTTAAGAATTAAATTCTTATGTGGCGCCCACGTGCACAACATGTGAATGCCAGCACCCAGGTAGAATTAAATTCTACAATACTATCTGTTAAACAAAGCCGTTGGATCAAAAATCCAACGGGGATGATAAATCCAACGGCCTTGTTGACCTCCGTCAAGGGTCGTGCGGGTGGGTTTAATTCGATCAAGAAATAACGGGTTGAACTTGACTAGTAGCCTATGGTTTGTTGACCTCCGTCAAGGTCATAGGACGCTGGGGGCAAAATTATCGGGAATTTCAAGTGTTGAAATTTGCAATGAGATTGCATACCTTCTATGAGATAGTTGGATCCCGATACCCGCTGCGAGTAAGAGTTACTCCTGGGAGAGTTTTACGCATTACAATTAGCCGATCTAGAAGGTGTCTAGAAAGGTGTCAACAGGGTTATGCCTCTGGGAAAACGAGGTTTACATTAATTAGGTTCGTGCGAAAGCACGGGGGACCTCCCTCAAAGTACCGACACTGGCCTGGCTGAAAGATTGGCGAACCTGTAGCGTGTAATTAATCCCGGCTAGTCTTTCCTTTTAGGGTTTGAAGGAAGATTTGATAAAAACAGTGGGAGCCATCCTGATTAGATAAAATAATAGCCAATCTGATCTTGCAAGAGCGCACGCAGAGTGTTTTCTTCTCTCTCTCTCCTGGTAGCGACCATGTCACGCCTTAATCAAGATAATAATACGGATTATTGACCGAACCCGCTTGTTATACTGAGCTGGGGAACGTTGGTCCCACTCCAACTTATAATTATTATAAGACAGAGCAGGAAATTGGGGATTACCAGAATTCCCGTGCCGCCCAAACGAAGAAAGTGCATATGATGCATCTCCTTCAGGTGTGTTCATTACAAAGAACTGTTTCTCAGTATCCTCGGCATCCTGGGTATTTGATACCGGATCAGGATCCCAGATATGTACTCTGATACATAGGGCTACAAAAGGGTAGAAAACTGAGAACGGGTGATAAGTTTCATGAGACAGAAAAACGGGGCAAGTGTTGCAGCCAAGTCTGTTAGTCACTGTCACCCTGTATTATCAATACATTGATTCTGAACAAATGCTATTAGATACCGAACCGGATATACAAAATCATATCAGTCTCTTTATTAGTAAAGAAAGGATATAATTTTGTATTGTTGGATAATGTTTTGAACATTTCCTATATCAAAAGTTGATCGGTTCAGGCACGTTATCTAAAAGCATTGACGTTCTAAATCAAACTACAGTTCCTAGTATAAAGAACACACACAAGAGGAAGAGTTCATAAATGAACGATTCCTTCTTGAGGCATTGTAGACTAGGTCATATCAATGCGACCCGACTGGCTGAAGTTACATTTAGATGCATATTTAAATCAGTTTGAATTTACATCTTGTAAAACTTGACAGTCATGTCACAAAGATATAATGACATCAGCTCTGTTTATTAGAAACTGAGAAAGAGTTAGTGAACTCTTGGGATGATACATGTTGATGTATGTAGGTCCCCAGTCTACACATGCCAAGACTGGTTCTTTGTACTTCATTACATTCTCTGATGATCTCTTTAGATTCAGACATATGTTCCTGTTGAAACACAAGTCCGAAACTTTTGAGATATTCACAGAATATAAGTTAGAAGTAGAGAACCAAAATATGGGTAAAAGTATTATGTCCTTTGATGTGATCAAGGAGGAGAATACTTGAGCACGGAATTCCTGGACTATTCTAAGAATGAGATTCTCTCTCAGCAATACTCCTCCGTATACACCATAGCACGATGGTATATCGGGGTGGAGCAATAACACCCTATGTGATATGGTGTGCTCTATGATGAGTATTACTGAGTTTCCTATTTCCTTTTAGGGAGTTATGCACTTATGAAGTTGCATACCTATTGAATAGGGTTCCAATCAAATCAGTTGCCTACCGCTTCATATGTGATATGGAAAGGGAAGAACCCATATCTTAAGTTGGTTAAGATTTGGGGGTTGTCCGGGCTATGTGTAAAAGCATAATCCGGACAAGCTCGAGGCAAGGTCTGTTATGTACAACTGGAAAGGTTCCAGCTATGCAAACTACAGCAGATGATTTGGTAGAACCAAAGGATTCAGTAGATACCAACGAACCTCAGCCTCTCCGCCGATCTAGTAGGGTTCCTCACCCACCTGAGAGATACTTTGGTTTATCTATGACAGTGGGAGCGAGGATTGCATCATGAGATGATGACCCAACTAGTTTCGAGCTGGTCATCAGGAGTGAGACTCTGTAAGAATGGCTGGATGCTCAGTGATCTGAGATGGAATCCTTATACACCAACGAAGTAGACTTTGGTTGCTATATCTGAAGGGTTAAATCCCAATCAGGAGCAAGTATATCTTGAGAAGATTACTTGGTGTACATGAAAAAGTTGAGACTTTCAAAGCTAGACTTGTTAAAGGTTTTCGTCATCAACCAGGCGTGGATAATGATGAAACCTTTTCCAGTGGCTATGCTTAAGTCCATCCGGATCCTACTTGCCACGGCTACATACCATGACTACGATGTCTGGGGGTTGGGTGTCATGACTGCTTTTCTAAATGATGTTTTAGAAGAGAGAGTCTATAAGTACACAGTCAGAGGGCTTCGTAAACAGTGGGAGCAGCGGAAACGTGTACAAGATGCTTTATAGGATAAAGCAGGTATCGTGGAGTTGGAACATCTGTTTTGATGTAGTAGTCAAATAGTTTGACTTCATCAAAATGGAAGATGAACCTTGTATATACAAAAAGGGTAGTAGGGAGTATGGTGGCGATCCTCGTAGAGTATATGGATGACATACTCTTGATAGGGAAGTATTTTCCTATGCTACGCTCGATCAATCTCTGCTTATCACAATGATTCTCCATATAAGATCAAAGTGATACCTCCTAAATCCTGGGTTTTGGATCTATGAGATAGATCTAATTGGATATTAGGATACTCACTAGTTGTAGTGAGATGGTATCAATTGGTCCTGGGGAGAATAACTGGAAAGGTTCCAGGGTGATAAGGACGACTGAATGTCAGTCGCAGGCATTGTCTTTACCCTCAGTAAAGGGACGGTATGTTGGAAGAGTTTCAAGCTAGATACCGTGGCATACTAGACGATAAAGGCTGGATACATCGCTACTTAAGATACTACCAAAGAGGCAGTCTGGATGTATATTTGTTCATGAGATGAACTTCGTTCCTCCCATTGTGAGACAATGGAGTTGTGGCTTATGCCAAGGAACGTCCGTCCCATCAGTGATCCAGACATATTCTAAGGCAAGTGTCACCTGATCATGGAGATGGTTGATCTCCAGGGTGATCGAGGTTAGGAGAGCAGACTCAGAGGATAACACGGCGGATCCACTCACGAAGGCCTATTCCAAGAGAGAGACTTTTATGGGATGATTGAGTATGAGATACTACAACCACTGCTGCAGATGGCCCTAGTGCAAGTCGGAGATTGTTAGTTATATGTATGCCCTAGAGACCATTACTATACATAGGATGTATATTGTAGTGGATTCTTGGACATATATAGGGAGGACTTTCTTGCTCGACATGATAGTATGCTATCTGGTTACTCTTTACCTTAACGTGTACATTGATTGTCTCTCTGTTACATGTTGGTAAAGCCCTTAGGATGTGTACTTGACTACCTGGACTATGATGCGGATCATACTAGTGGGGACATGGTAGTCCATAAGTACATCCTTCAAGGTCCCTAGTCGTGGGTGTATCGAGACGGGGCATCGATATACCAGAGTAGACTAGCGTATACCTTCTCGACCCATACAGATGGACGATGGATGATCCCATATCCATTGGTGTTTGACATCAGTGATGATATACGGGTGCTCAGTGGAGATTGGGTACACTGGACGGACTCACCGAGAACTCCCAGATGGTATTATACCTTACGTCAGATGGCAGTTCTCTGGTGACACTGGTACAGGTTAGTCTGTAGACCCGAGATCGTCATAGAGTCTTGTGTGATTCCCACTGTGCTTTGATTTCCACCTTACCTCGTCCAAGAGGGCATGCAAAACGGTGGTTTTTGGGTACAGTCCCGAATCACATGGAGGCAATGAGCGATAAGAGGGGATTCGTCTCTCCCGGTATAGGGAGTTGATGTTGCGCTGTGTTCGATTGGCTATAACCTGAAATTCCTGGCGAGGGTTGCTGAGATTTACTGGTAAGTGTTTCCAGTAGTTTCTCGAATTGTTATAGACCTCATATCAACACGACTTATCGAGCTACTGGGGTCTGACGTTTACCACCCCTAGGCGAGATATGCGACATATCAGACGATCAGACCGGACTGTACGGTAAGTGTTACTGGTTGGATTCACAGGAGTGTGAGCGGGCTTGCTCGTCGATCTTCTGATCGCTCAATACCCCGGTGGCCGTTACATTTAGCAGACCGCTTGCGGCTTGTGGGTGTTTGATATGATCATCACCTGCTGCCGGCGTATTGACGAGTCTTTAGAGTCCTACACAGAGGTTTCCTGGCTCAAGCGAAACGAAATAGGAGCGCATATGAGATATGTGCGGGACCGAGAATAATGCGTGTATGTGATACCGTATTCTATTCTCGCGATGAATGTATCGATTGGTTGTATGCGATATAACCTAGTTATCGAATCAAGGATTGATTCGATAAGCTGATACATTGAATATTAGTCGGTCATATGCAATATGACCGGATCGTTAAATCAAGTGTTGATTTAATGATTTAATGTATAATTATATATTTGATATATTACTTTGCATTAACTAATATTTGTTCACTTTAAATGGATTTTCTCACTTGATGTGCACAAGTAGTATATGTGATATATTTTTTGTGCACTTGTTTGTATCATGTTTGATGATACATGCTAACTTGGGTTTGTGTAAAGAATTAAACCATGCTTATGTTAATGGTTAGGGTTTTGATTTATTTATTTATTCATTTATTTATTTATTTCTTTTTGGCAAAAGAAAAGAAAATGGCGGCTTGATTTGTTTTCTAGTTGAAGCTTCCTGACGCTTTGAATAAGTCCACCATTTTTGTTTCGTGCTTAACCCTAACCATTCAACTTGACCCTAGTTAGTTCTCTACACTAAACCATGGTTGAAATTCTGATAAGTATCATTTTATTTTCAATTTTAGATATACTTATCATATTATCTTCTTCTTCTTCTTCTTCAATAAAGAAGAAAGCTTAGAGCCTTTAATGGCAACTTGAGAAAAAGAGTGAGAAATCCAATTCTAAAGTGAACCCACTTCCTATTTCTTCATCTTCTACCACTTTCCAAGTAGTATAGGGTGTTTTCTTCACAAGTTTCATGACTTGGTGAAGTTGGAGCTTGATCTAGTGTTGCCTCGACGTAGATCATCTTCGGCATCGAAGTCGACGACCTAGCCCGTCCATTTCTCCGATGAAGTCGACGCTAGAGCCCGAGATCCGATGATCGCAGCGAGGGGACTTCATCATGGAGCTATGGAGGTGGAGGACCAGATCTACAAAGGTTGTATTTCCGTTTACCCTTTAGTTAAGTTGTTTACTAGTTATCGTTTTCGCCTAAACTCTAGTCAACGATCCGTATTAGGGTTTCTCGGCACTTATAATTTTTGATATTGGCATGGTTGATGCCAATGTGAGACCTCATTAGTGTGCCTAGGAACCCTACAGTGGTATCAGAGCCTAGCTAGAGCCTTAGGAGAAGTGTTGACGAAGTTAGAAATCCGAACGAACCCCGAAACCCTAATCCGATCCCTTCTCTGGACATTTTTTCAAAACTGGGTTTTTTCCAGATTAAAAATGCTTAAAAAATTCAGCAGGAAATTCTAAGAATTACGATGCAAAAATTACCAAGAGATACGCCTAAAGCGCGGCGAAACCGCGGCAGAACCATGGCTTCTGCGGCGGTTCCGCGGCCAAATGATGAGATCAGCTTTCGAGTTTTGCACAGTAATTTGTCACTTCAGGTGCTGAGTTTTCTGGGAATTTTTAATTTGCACTCAAGAGTTGAGTTTTCTGGGGTGTTTTGGAGCTTCGATGATTCGATCGGAAATTTCAAACTTTGTCTATGTGTTTTCCGGATATTTTTGAATATGTTAAAAAGTTCGACCGGATATAAATACCCACTTTTTCCCCTGCCGGGAAAATTCCAATTATTGGATTTTTCCGTAGTTTAATGACGTTCCAAGTAGTGCAAGTAACGCGATGGTCCCTCTAGAAGACAACAAAGCTTAACTCGATTATGTGACCGTCTTGAACTGCCCTTTGAACTTTCGGGTTTGGGGCAGTACGGCGTGCCACTTGTGAGGCGTTGGCTTGACCCTTCTACGGCTGGACCGTTGGTACTGAGGCACGAAGTGAATGTTTTTAAACTTATTTCATGTATTGAGCTGTTTCGGGAAAACTTGGGTGTTCGATTGTTCGTTCGGAAAGTTTAACATTTTCTATTTATCCGGAATGTGATACAATAATTGGAATTCACAAGTAGTTATGAGATAACTGAATGAATGTTATAAACATAGCACTTTAGTCTCACTTGATCGGTTGCCACGGAAATTTGATGCGATCAAAAGTCCGTCGCAATCCCGTAGCGTACGCGGATACTCGCCGGTAAACTTAATAGACAGCTACGCCCCATAGCCCCGACCAAGTGACTGTAGGAGAACCCCGTCGCCGAAAGCATTCGTTCGGGTGCTCGCGGCAGCGGTGTTCCGCCTTGGTACACTTCGTCGACGGCGTCGGGGGTGCGGCCGCCTACTGAAGTTTGCGACGAGCATTCGATCAGGATGTCGGGAATCTTGTTGAATTGCCCGACTTGATATTGAAAAGAGTTTTCGATTTTGAGACTAAAATGCGGGGTTTATAATTGTTAGGCATGCGATGTCTAAGTATTTCGTTTGATCAGGCATGCGATGTCTAAAGAGGTTGCGGATTCCAACTGTTGTAGTTTTACACTTTCTTTTCTGTGACCGTAAGTGTAATATGTGATATCGCCGGTTTCGTTGCTATATGTCAACGACAATTGGGATGCGCATATTTACTTACGTTGATGACATGTGATGTTATGTGTTGCTGGATATGTTATATTGGATCGTCGTGTTTGAATAGCCGGGTTTTTTTTTTATGTGAGATGAGTGTTTTTCATTTTCATTCATGTAAAAACTTGTATGTAATATTCTTTTATTGGGGCACTTCCAGGTTGCGGAAGCTGTCACCCTTTGTATATTATTTACTTTTCCGCACTAGGATAGACCCAAGGAGGAGGGCACAAGTAACCGGGTTCTGGAGTCCAGTGGGAGACCAACTCGAGGAGTCGAGTCCGGGTCTCCTAACTCTAGAATTGGTAGGGTTGCTTGCCGCTCTCGTAGGGGTCTAGGGGTGTGGGTTTGGCTATTCATCGCGACCGTGGAATCCGTGTTTTATACTGGCTCGTATTTAAAACACGGACGTCCTAGCATATCCAATATTTCATATGATTCTTCTGCTGCGATATCTGTGATGTGATCATTTGATATGTTCTGCGATAAATACTGTATATAGTATATATGATATATTATATAGGCGTTACTTATGTTTTACACCCGCGCTAGCCCTGCCCCGCTCTGCCGTTAGTTACCTAACCTAACGGTGCACGAGGGGACATCGAGGCGAATGCGGATGGCATAAGTGTACGTCGTATTTATCTGTGATGTTTAGGTACTTAATGATGGGACTTCATTAATGTGATTAATGAAAATAAAAGAAACCTAAGATGTTGTAGAATCGAATTTCAAAAATAAAACAGGTAGCTACAGTTCTTGCTTTGCACAGCGGTATATATGATATATCCTGCACCTCATTCGACGAGGAAAGGGCCGACGATCCCTTCATCGGGAGTGACCCCTTTAGCAATAACTGGCAGATGCTACACATTCGGTTTGTCTTTTGATAACTTCTATAGTTTCTGCTTTGCATAGTGATATATATGATATATCCCGCACCTCATTCGACGAGGAAAGGGCCGACGATCCCTTCACCGGGAGTGACCCCTTTAGCAAAACTAGAAAAGCCTCAAAAGCACTCCATTTTAAAATCATTTGATTCTACAACGATATCAAGTTCATTACGCAATAGGTTTTCAGAAAAACCGGTCGTAGCCCCCCGTCATTTCAGATAAGTCTATTTAGTATTCGTGCTACGTTTGTTGACCTCCGTCAAGGCGTAGTGTGCGGTAGCTAACTAGTATTTATCTGTTTATGCATATGATGCAGATTGGATTAGGGTAGTCATGCGGCCTTGTTGACCTCCGTCAAGGGTCGTGCAGGTGGGTTTAATTCGATCAAGAAATGACGGGTTGAACTTGACTAGTAGCCTATGGATTGTTGACCTCCGTCAAGGTCATAGGACGCTGGGGGCAAAATTATCGGGAATTTCAAGTGTTGAAATTTGCAATGAGATTGCATACCTTCTATGAGATAGTTGGATCCCGATACCCGCTGCGAGTAAGAGTTACTCCTGGGAGAGTTTTACGCATTACAATTAGCCGATCTAGTAGGTGTCTAGAAATGTGTCAATGGGGTTACGCCTCTGGGAAAACGAGATTTACATTAATTAGGTTCGTGCGAAAGCACGGGGGACCTCCCTCAAAGTACCGACACTGGCCTGGCTGAAAGATTAGCGAACCTGTAGCGTGAAATTAATCCCGGCTAGTCTTTCCTTTTAGGGTTTGAAGGAATATTTGATAAAAACAATGGGAGCCATCCTGATTAGATAAAATAATAGCCAATCTGATCTTGCAAGAGAGCACGCAGAGTGTTTTCTTCTCTCTCTCTCCTAGTAGCGACCATGTCACGCCTTAATCAAGATAATAATACGGATTATTGACCGAACCCGCTTGTTATACTGAGCTGGGGAACGTTGGTCCCACTCCAACTTATAATTGTTATAAGACAGAGCAGGAAATTGGGGATTACCAGAATTCCCGTGCCGCCCAAACGAAGAAAGTGCATATGATGCATCTCCTTCGGGTGTGTTCATTACAAAGAACTGTTTCTCAGTATCCTCGGCATCCTGGGTATTTGATACCGGATCAGGATCCCAGATATGTACTCTGATACATAGGGCTACAAAAGGGTAGAAAACTGAGAACGGGTGATAAGTTTCATGAGACAGAAAAACGGGGCAAGTGTTGCAGCCAAGCCTGTTAGTCACTGTCACCCTGTATTATCAATACATTGATTCTGAACAAATGCTATTAGATACCGAACCTGATATACAAAATCATATCAGTCTCTTTATTAGTAAAGAAAGGATATAATTTTGTATTGTTAGATAATGTTTTGAACATTTCCTATATCAAAAGTTGATCGGTTCAGGCACGTTATCTAAAAGTATTGACGTTCTAAATCAAACTACAGTTCCTAGTATAAAGAACACACACAAGAGGAAGAGTTCATAAATGAACGATTCCTTCTTGAGGCATTGTAGACTAGGTCATATCAATGCGACCCGACTGGCTGAAGTTACATTTAGATGCATATTTAAATCAGTTTGAATTTACATCTTGTGAAACTTGACAGTCATGTCACAAAGATATAATGACACCAGCTCTGTTTATTGGAAACAGAGAAAGAGTTAGTGAACTCTTAGGATGATACATGTTGGTGTATGTAGGTCCCCAGTCTACACATGCCAAGACTGGTTCTTTGTACTTCATTACATTCTCTGATGATCTCTTTAGATTCAGACATATGTTCCTGTTGAAACACAAGTCTGAACCTTTTGAGATATTCACAGAATAAGTTAGAAGTAGAGAACCAAAATACGGGTAAAAGTATTATGTCCTTTGATGTGATCAAGGAGGAGAATACTTGAGCACGGAATTCCTGGACTATTCTAAGAATGAGATTCTCTCTCAGCAATACTCCTCCGTATACACCATAGCACGATGGTATATCGGGGTGGAGCAATAACACCCTATGTGATAGGGTGTGCTCTATGATGAGTACTACTGAGTTTCCTATTTCCTTTTAGGGAGTTATGCACTTATGAAGTTGCATACCTATTGAATAGGGTTCCAATCAAATCAGTTGCCTACCGCTTCATATGTGATATGGAAAGGGAAGAACCTATATCTTAAGTTGGTTAAGATTTGGGGTTGTCCGGGCTATGTCTAAAAGCATAATCCGGACAAGCTCGAGGCAAGGTCTGTTATGTACAACTGGAAAGGTTCCAGCTATGCAAACTACAGCAGATGATTTGGTAGAACCAAAGGATTCAGTAGATACCAATGAACCTCAGCCTCTCCACCGATCTAGTAGGGTTCCTCACCCACCTGAGAGATACTTTGGTTTATCTATGACAGTGGGAGCGAGGAGTGCATCATGAGATGATGACCCAACAAGTTTCGAGCTGGCCATCAGGAGTGAGACTCTGTAAGAATGGCTGGATGCTTAGCGATCTGAGATGGAATCCTTATACACCAACGAAGTATGGACTTTGGTTGCTATATCTGAAGGGTTAAATCCCCATCAGGAGCAAGTATATCTTGAGAAGATTACTTGGTGTACATGAAAAAGTTGAGACTTTCAAAGCTAGACTTGTTAAAGGTTTTCGTCATCAACCAGGCGTGGATAATGATGAAACCTTTTCCAGTGGCTATGCTTAAGTCCATACGGATCCTACTTGCCACGGCTACATACCATGACTACGATGTCTGGTGGTTGGGTGTCATGACTGCTTTTCTAAATGATGTTTTAGAAGAGAGAGTCTATAAGTACACAGTCAGAGGGCTTCGTAAACAGTGGGAGCAGCGGAAACGTGTACAAGATACTTTATAGGATAAAGCAGGCATCGCGGAGTTGGAACATCTGTTTTGATGTAGTAGTCAAATAGTTTGACTTCATCAAAATGGAAGATGAACCTTGTATATACAAAAAGGGTAGTAGGGAGTATGGTGGCGATCCTCGTAGAGTACATGGATGACATACTCTTGATAGGGAAGTATTTTCCTATGCTACGCTCGATCAATCTCCGCTTATCACAATGATTCTCCATATAAGACCAAAGTGATACCTCCTAAATCCTGGGTTTTGGATCTATGAGATAGATCTAATTGGATATTAGGATACTCACTAGTTGTAGTGAGATGGTATCAATTGGTCCTGGGGAGAATCACTGGAAAGGTTCCAGGGTGATAAGGACGACTGAATGTCAGTCGCAGGCATTGTCTTTACCCTCAGTAAAGGGACGGTATGTTGGAAGAGTTCTAAGCTAGATACCGTGGCATACTAGACGATAAAGGCTGGATACATCGCTACTTAAGATACTACCAAAGAGGCAGTCTGGATGTATATTTGTTCATGAGATGAACTTCGTTCCTCCCATTGTGAGACAATGGAGTTGTGGCTTATGCCTAGGAACGTCCGTCCCATCAGTGATCCAGACATATTCTAAGGCAAGTGTCACCTGATCATGGAGATGGTTGATCTCCAGGGTGATCGAGGTTAGGAGAGCAGACTCAGAGGATAACACGGCGGATCCACTCACGAAGGCCTATTCCCAGAGAAAGACTTTTATGGGATGGTTGAGTATGAGATACTACAACCACTGCTGCAGATGGCCCTAATGCAAGTGGGAGATTATTAGTTATATGTATGCCCTAGAGGCCATTACTATACATAGGATGTATATTGTAGTGGATGCTTGGACATATATAGGGAGGACTTTCTTGCTCGACATGATAGTATGCTATCTGGTTACTCTTTACCTTAACGTGTACATTGATTGTCTCTCTGTTACATGTTGGTAAAGCCCTTAGGATGTGTACTTGACTACCTGGACTATGATGCGGATCATACTAGTGGGGACATGGTAGTCCATAAGTACATCCTTCAAGGTCCCTAGTCATGGGTGTATCGAGACGGGGCATCGATATACCAGAGTAGACTAGCGTATACCTTCTCGACCCATACAGATGGGCGATGGATGATCCCATATCCATTGGTGTTTGACATCAGAGATGATATACGGGTGCTCAGTGGAGATTGGGTACACTGGACGGACTCGCCGAGAACTCCTAAATGGTATTATACCTTACGTCAGATGGCAGTTCTCTGGTGACACTGGTACAGGTTAGTCTGTAGACCCGAGATCGTCATAGAGTCTTGTGTGATTCCCACTGTGCTTTGATTTCCATCTTACCACGTCCAAGAGGGCATGCAAAATGGTGGTTTTTGGGTACAGTCCCGAATCACATGGAGGCAATGAGCGATAGGAGGGGATTCGTCTCTCCCGGTATAGGGAGTTGATGTTGCGCTGTGTTCGATTGGCTATAACCGGAAATCCCTGGCCTGGGTTGCTGAGATTTACTGGTAAGTGTTACCAGTAGTTTCTCGAATTGTTATAGAGCTCATATCGACACGACTTATCGAGCTACTGGGGTCTGACGTTTACCACCCCTAGGCGAGATATGCGACATATCAGACGATCAGACCGGACTGTACGGTAAGTGTTACTGGTTGGATTCACAGGAGTGTGAGCGGGCTTGCTCGTCGATCTTCTGATCGCTCAATACCCGGGTGGCCGTTACGTTTAGTAGACCGCTTGCGGCTTGTGGGTGTTTGATATGATCATCACCTGCTGCCGGCATATTGACGAGTCTTTAGAGTCCTACACAGAGGTTTCCTGGCTCAAGCGAAACGAAATAGGAGCGCATATGAGATATGTGCGGGACCGAGAATAATGCGTGTATGTGATACCGTATTCTATTCTCACGATGAATGTATCGATTGGTTGTATGCGATATAACCTAGTTATCGAATCAAGGATTGATTCGATAAGCCGATACATTGAATATTAGTCGGTCATATGCGATATGACCGGATCGTTAAATCAAGTGTTGATTTAATGATTTAATGTATAATTATATATTTGATATATTACTTTGCATTAACTAATATTTGTTCACTTTAAATGGATTTTCTCACTTGATGTGCACAAGTAGTATATGTAATATATTTTTTGTGCACTTGTTTGTATCATGTTTGAAGATACATGCTAACTTGGGTTTGTGTAAAGAATTAAACCATAGTTATGTTAATGGTTAGGGTTTTGATTTATTTATTTATTCATTTATTTCTTTTTGGCAAAAGAAAAGAAAATGGTGGCTTGATTTGTTTTCTAGTTGAAGCTTCATGAAGCTTTGAATAAGTCCACCATTTTTGTTTCATGCTTAACCCTAACCATTCAACTTGACCCTAGTTAGTTCTCTACACTAAACCATGGTTGAAATTATGATAAGTATCATTTTATTTTCAATTTTAGATATACTTATCATATTATCATCTTCTTCTTCTTCTTCTTCAACAAAGAAGAATGCTTAGAGCCTTTAATGGCAACTTGAGAAAAAGAGTGAGAAATCCAATTCTAAAGTGAACCCACTTCTTATTTCTTCATCCTCTACCACTTGCCAAGTAGTATAGGGTGTTTACTTCACAAGTTTCATGACTTGGTGAAGTTGGAGCTTGATCTAGTGTTGCCTCGACGTAGATCATCCTCGGCATCGAAGTCGACGACCTAGCCCGCCCATTTCTCCGATGAAGCCGACGCTAGAGCCCGAGATCCGATGATCGCAGCGAGGGGCTTCATCATGGAGCTATGGAGGTGGAGGACCGGATCTACAAAGGTTGTATTTCCGTTTACCCTTTAGTTAAGTTGTTTACTAGTTATCGTTTTCGCCTAAACTCTAGTCAACGATCCGTATTAGGGTTTCTCGGCACTTGTAATTTTTGATATTGGCATGGTTGATGCCAATGTGAGACCTCATTTGTGTGCCTAGGAACCCTACAGTGCTCAGCACTGATTGGGCAGAGCCCAGCGTCTCATGTGCTCCTCACATGGGCGCCACAAAAATAATAAGAGTGCTTAGCACTCCATAAACAGCTAAAACGGCTAAGTATTCAGCACTGACTGGGCAGCGCCCAGCGACTCACGTGGGCGCCACAAAAATAATAATAGTGCTTAGCACTCCATAAATAGCCAAAACGGCTGAGTGTTTAGCACTGATTGGGAAGCGCCCAGCACCTCACGTGTTCCTCATGTGAGCGCCACCAAAAAAAGAGAGAAAAGTGATTAACACTCCATAAACAGCCAAAATGGCTGAGTGCTCAGTGCTCATTGGGCGGCGCCCATAATTAAATGCTTCACATGACACCCATATGAGTGTCAGAGCGTCAAACAAGTGTGTAGCACTTTTGTATAAAAAAGGGGGACTGAACCAACAGAGTCCAAATAAGTGCTCAACACTTCTGAACAAAAAAAACTGAGCATACTAAGCCGAAATTGGCTAAGTCTATAAAACTTTCTTATAGCCGAGCCCAAAATGCTCTGTTGTTTGGATCTTAAATAAAAATGATCCTTAAAATATTGCTAAGTTGATCTTAGTCTCAAATTAGACTAACTTATCCTTAGTTAAAAATAAATTGAGCCCAAACGCTTACACATTTAAGTTGATCTTAATCTCTAACCAGATTTACGGTCCTTAAATAAACCAAACCCAAATCTAAAATATATGAATTTTGACTGATCTGCGACCTACGGGCGACGATATAAACTAGTCTCTGTATATAATCCACGGGCAACCAAAACAAACAAAAAAAACACACACGACATGAAGTGAACTGCTGGAGAAGGAGAAAGTCGTTATCGCAATGTGGTAACATAATTACCTGCAGGGGCTTGCGCTTGCAGGGAAGAGCGTCCCCACAATCAAAAACCCCTCATAAAATGAGGGGGAATCTGATAAAGTCTGCTACAACGGCCGCATCTATCCAAACCTCCGATATATGGTGCCATAAATCAACTTGGTATCTTCAGAGAGGTGGATGGATAAATCCAAATAGCATCTGCCCCCAAACTCAGTCAAGACAATATGTCCCAGTTCATCTTTGTTTTCAGCGGTGAACAGATTCTGGTATGCCCGGTGGGACCTTTTCCTCTTTCCACTCCACACTTCGTGTGTCGTGTTTTGCGAACAAAATCGTGGTTCGCTATGGTTGCCCTTGGTTTCGAGGTACTAAAACTTGGTGTCTTGCTCCTGTGCAGAGAAAATTGATGGCTTCTAACTGCACCTCTTGCAACAGCAACTCTCGCTCCATCCCAACTGGACGAGTGACCTACGGGCCCAACGCGGCCTCTATCTTTTCAATGCCAGTGGGGCAAGTAACACAAGCCACTACTGGATTGTTCTTTGGGACCATGCTTCCACCAGTGAGTTTCGATGCCTCAGCGCTGCAAGAGGAAGCTCCCAAGAGGTCGGTCTTCAATCGACTGGTAACCACAAAGACACCTCTCAACGGGCCGTCCAAATATGGTTTCTCAGTCTTCAAAAGGCTGAGCAAAAGCTCGAATGGGCCCGCAAAGAGGCTTGTGATACCAGAAGGGGCTATCCCAAAACAGATAGCCTTCCCAACTCCTCCTGCAGGTGAAGACATCAAAAGCGCTTCCACTACCAGAAAGTCGGTCTTTGAAATATTGGCCGGCCCTCCTCAAACTCTTCCAAGGACGTCGGTCTTCAACAGGTTGACGCCAACAATAGCCCCTCAGCAAATCCAGGGGCATGAAGAAGCCACTTCTACAACTGAAGCGGTCCCTTCTGTAAGACACGCTCGACGTTGCTATTGGCGTCGAGTCAGAAAAGCTGGGGGAAACTCCCCCTCTGGACTTACCCCACCAGCTCCAATGGTAGAAGTTGACGCTGCTGTTCCAACCGGGAATAGCTTTGATCTGCACATGAGGGTACACAAGAACTCTCCAACGGCGGTGCTAAATAAATCGCCCCCACCTGCAGAAACCACAGTGCAGGCAAAGTCGGAGCACCCCCATCAACGGCTCTCCTCCCAAATTCACAGGGTCTGGCGGAAAGTCCAGGACTCTGTGATCAACAAAGATTACTCTTGTCGACCAAAGAAATCAAAGGCTCGGAAAGAGGAAGACCACTCCTCCGTCATACAGCGAGGGGCTTCTTCTACATAGGTGCATGTTACAATGGCTCCTTCAACTTCGACCTCCCATATAAGGATGAGGCCAGAGAAAATCCCACCGCCGGCGGCAAATCCCAAAGGTGATGGACCCAAACGCCCCAAGTCTGGGGGCATGATCGTGCATACGGTCTACATGGCTTTCGAGAAAGAAGAAAGCCGTGCTTCCGTGGGTCACCGACCAAAAACTCAGTCGCTGACTAAAGCTCAGGAGCAACAACAGAAGATCCAGGAAATGCTGACCAAAATAGCAACGCTTACCGGACAGAAAGAAAGCCCGGACACAACAGCCAAACATCGCCAGGAGCAGGAGACCGATACAGAGTTCCTGCGAAGGGTGCTTGAAAGAAAAGATAAAGAGGCCGCTGAACAAACCGCTAACATAAAGCAGATGTCGCTCTTGTTCCAAGACATGGTTGGAATGATGATCCATCCAGAACCCCCAGCTGAGGATCCGCCGATAATCATCGAGGATGACAGAGGGGAACATCAAACCCTCTTCTGGCTTTATCAACAGCCAAGGAGGAAACAATATCCAAGGCTTCTCTTAATGATTATATAACTTAATAAATAAGAGCTCATCAAGAAAATGAAGCGGCTGGCCAAATTGTTAGAATTGGACGACCGTATCCAGGCTGGTATGATCAAATTAAATACCCGCTGGGATATACGATTCCCAACTTCCATGTGTACAAGGGGACAGGCAACCCACATCAGCATGTCGCGCAGTTCAGAGCTCTGTGCGGAAACACTGGAGGCGACGACAAACTGTTGCTTCGCCAGTTCGTTGGCAGCCTGTCAGAGACGGCCTTTGAATGGTATTCGGAGCTCCCAAATGACTCCATGAGAACATTCATAGAGATGGAACTGCTGTTTACACAGCGGTTCGCCATCGCAAGCGAGCGCATCCCGATCATGGCATTAATCAATGCCAGGGTAAAGCCAGGAGAAACCTGGGTCTAATATGCGATCCGGTGGCAGAACCTGTGGTCAAAGTGCGAACAACGCATCGAAGAATCCGCCGTGGGCATATTCATCGGGACCCTTGATCCTCAAACGATTGTGTCCCAGTTCATGACATTTTTCAAACCAATAACTTTCCAGGCTCTGATCGATAAACTTGCCCAAATGGACCAGATGGGCTACGGGCCTTCCTCCTCAAGTAAGGACCCTCGAAACACCAAGGGTAAAGGGAAAGCGGCCTTCGTTGCCAACGCTCAACAACAACCGAGTGGCCCAAAACCGGCTGCTCGCCAAAACAACGCACGTCCACGCTTATCCCTGGAAGAAATGCTAGGACGCGTTTACTCGTTTTCCTGCTATAAGACGAGGAGACTATTTGAGTTAGCGATGCGTAACAAACTCATCACATTGCCAGACTAAAGGCATCTACCGCAAACCGGCGACGTCATCAACCCGAACTACTGCGCCTATTACAGAATGGTGAGCCACCCAATTGAGGATTGCTATGTCTTCAAGAACTGGGTCGAGGACCAGTATCAACAGGGGAAGTTCGCACTGTCTGAGAACTGGAGGATGAAGCCACCACAGAAGCACACTCCCAAAAAGGTGGATGCGTCGGGGGCATCATGCTTGCTCATGGAAGAAACTCCATGGTAAGTCGTTCTTTCAGCAAAAACTAAAAGAATGCTGGAAGATCTACAGGCATGTCCGGTAGTCAGGTGGAAAAGCCCACTTGAACCTGAAATCATCGAAGGGATGTTGAAACCGCGTCCCGTACCGAAGATTGTTGAAAAAGGGCAAAATCCCCAAGTCAAGCCTTCAAAGTCTTTGAAGAAAAAGAAGAAGACCAAGAAGCCTGTGTAGCCTGCCGAGTATGACGACAAGCGCACAGACCTATAAAAGTACATTGACGCGCTGGAGGAGTACAACCAGAAAGTGCGGAAACCGGTCACGCTCGAAGAGTTCCTCAAGCATATTCTTGAGAACGAAGATAATGACAATGATAAGGAAAATGACTTATTAGAAGAAACCGAAGACCATATAGCAAATTGCCACATGTTCTCCCATTCGTTGTTAAATGATGAAGAAACTCTCTCAGCGTCAGAAAACAACATAGAGGAACTGGGGGAAGAATCGGCGCTAAAATCCCCGGAACTGCTAGAAGACCAGATCGATAGGCTGTTGAACAAAGCCTTTCGAAAAAGAAAAGCCGTCCGAGAACGCGAAACAGCCATATATGAAAAGGCTAAGTGTTAGCATCAGGATGAAGAAGCTACGGCAAGGTAGAGTCGTAAAGTACTCTAACCAAACCAAGGCATACCTGCGACAAATAAGGGTAGGATCAAGGCAGAGAAGCGGTTCGCCAAAGCCCTATCAATAGGGATAAAGCTGCCACCTCTCATAAGAAACACTCCCAGGGTCATATGCCTTGATGGAAAAGATTCACATCCAAACTACTACCTATATCATCGGAGGGTTACCTACCCCACCAAAGAATGCAATATCTTTAAGAAGTGGTGGTAAGGATATGTTGCTCATCAAAAACACTTCAAGAGGATGATGCGCAAAGCTCATCGACGGAAAAATAGTGTGATAGATGCGCGTGAAAAAATGACTGGCAACTATCATATGGTTGGTACCAGTTCAGAAGGGGGAAAACCCCAAGTTCTTACTTTCGGGAGCGATTCTGAGGAAGAAATACCCCTCATCCCTCTCTTCAAAGACTCCACCTCCGAAAAAGAAGAGGAGGAGAAGAACTGCGAGAATATTCAGCTGCGTAACCGCACGCTTCCTGAAAAGAACCTTTGACCTACAAACAAAGGTTCGAGCAGAAAAGACAAAGGGAAAGAGAAAATCTCTGAGGAAATTGCTCTCGACGATGGAGTTGTCAAAGAGCTCGCAGCCAGGGACCCGCCTAGGAAAAATAAGGTGGATTAGAATGTCCTAGCAGATATGAGGAAAATACCCTCACAGTTGAGCATATTGGATGCTCTCCTCTTGTCCAAAGAGGCATGAGAATCTCTGATCAAGACATTACAAGAGCCCGATCAGTTCTAAACTTTCCTCGCAGAAGAGAAGATGGAGGATGAGCTGGCAGAGGTTCATACAGCTGACATTACATTCAGCGATGAAGACCTCCTCCTCGGTACGTGCGAACATAATCGCCCGTTATACGTCACCAGGTACTGCCACGACATCAAGATTGGGAAAATCCTTGTCGACAAAGGATCCTCCGTCAACCTTCTCAACGTGAAAGTGCTGAAGGAGATTTGCATGAACGTTCAACACTTGGCTCAAGACAAAATTACAATCTCCGGGTTCGACTCACAGTCGTCACGGACGCTTGGGTCCGTAATATTGACGTTATAATTTGGGTTGCTCGTCACTAACATTAAATTTCACGTCATTGACGCCAAGACTTGCTAAAACGCTTTGCTCGGTAGGCCCTGGTTGCATGAGTACAACGTCATCCTTTCTACACAACATTAGTGTATGAAGTATTTCAAGGACGGCTTGGAATGCACAGTCACAGGGGAGCTAAATCCATTCTACGTAAATGAGGTCCGGAAATATGAAGACGCAAAGTACTTCCTACCAGACTTCAAAGATACAGAAATGTGTCATAAGCTGAAGGATAAAAAGAAGTCAGTCGCCACTATCCCAATCTTTGGGAGAGATTCCGAGGAAGATGAAGAAATAGTCTACTCGGGACAATCCCATAAAGAAAACAACAGGCCCGGACCATCTACCCTTATTCTGGTCTTTGGTAGCGACTCTGAGGATGAAGCCAACGCAGTGTTCTCCATCCGTCCGTCAGTGCAAACACTCGACGAAGCAGATCAGAGTCTGCAAATCACAATAGCCCCACCTCGGAATTACAACAAACTTGATGCGCTCGATACATACAGCATACACGAGTTACAGACTTTCTACATCCCTCCCAGACGAAGAGGTGAAAAGGAGATCCTCTTCTACCAATCTACGAAGACCAAAGTAGAAAAGGAAGTCTGGCATGGTGCCTATTTTGCACTCGACAGGCTTCAACCAATCCGTCTGCCAAGATACAATGCGGAGGAATTGAAAAGGATGTTAAGATGCCAAGGTATACCCCTCGAACAAACTGTTTGATAAGCCCAATTCTACAAAAGATTTGGGATATTCCCGGGACTCAGCGAAAGATGCCCAACCGGAAGATGGAGACAACCGGGCTCGGATACGTTCGGTCCAAGAAACGGGAGCAGTTTCACAGCCGCCGTGTCATAAACAACTACCGCGAAAGGGAAAACGCTCTTCTGAATGGCCGCGACGTTGAAATAGAGCGTGAGCTCGCTCTAAGAACGTTAAGTCCGTCGCTCGAAGAACAAATAGACAAGCTAATAAAAAAATCTTTTCAAAGGAGCCGAGACGATCACGGCCGCGAAATGGCCATTTATGAAAAGGCCAGGACGCAGCGCCTCAATCAGCAATCCGCGGAGAAAGAAGACTATAATGCTCTTCATCCCCGGCGTGCTGTATGTCCTCGCGAAAGGGAAAATTCCCGAAATAAAGGCAAAAACATGGCCAAAAACGCAAATGACGTTCGAAAACAACGAAGCGGATCCAAGAGGCCGTGCAATCGAGAAAAGGTCGATTGGAACCCGTCCTTTATAAAAAAGATGGGCCGGGAATATATTCTTTTCTCCAAGACAAGACAAGGAAAATATTCAACCTTGTCATTAAGCATCAAATGATGACGCTCCCGGAGTCTCGGCATCCCGAACAAATAGATGAGGTCCATCATCCGGATTATTGCTCCTATCACCGAGTAATAGGTCATCCACTTGAAAACCGCTTCACCTTCAAATACTGGATAGAAGACCAGTAACAGCAAAGCAGGTTCACTTTATCCGACAGCTGGAGGGTAACCCCGCCGCAAAAGCATGATCCAAAGAGGATCTATATCATGAGGATAGGACCAGCCCAACCAAAAAAAAGGAAGCAGACTCATACCTGCCATATGATAACACTCTCAAAAGAGGGAGGGCACGAGATTATGGATGACCCCTATATGTGCTTCACAAATGAAGACGTGGAAGAGATGATCTTAGAGTTTCCACCAGCGCCAAAAGAACTGGAAGATGGGATACGCACTACGGCAGACAACCTGAGGAAAATTGACTTAGGGATGGAAAAAGATCCTTGGCCAACGTTCGCCAGTGAGCTACTATCTGAAAAACAGGTAGCTACGTTAAAAGACGTGCTCATGTAGTATAAAGACTGCTTCACATGGAACTATTCAAAGATGCGAAGTCTAGATCCAAAAGTGGCGGTACATAAACTGGCCATATCGCCGGACACAAAGCCAGTCAAACATGCGCCAAGAAGAATGCGACACGAACTTGAGATGAGAATCAACGTTGAAGTCAAGAAACTAATCGACTCTGGCTTGATCCAAGAAGTTCAATATCCCGATTGGATCGCTAACATCATTCTAGTGATGAACAAGAATGGGACGGAGCGCATCTGCGTGGACTTTCGAGACCTCAACAAAGCTTGCCCGAAGGATGACTTCCCAGTACTTGTTACTGAGCTGATGATCGATAACACGTCTACCCATGAGGTCTTCTCCTTCATAGATGGATCTTCAGGATACAATCAAATAAAAATGTATCCTGAAGACCAAAAACTGTTAGATATGTATGCCCTAGAGGCCTGTATTGTATAGGATGCTAGGCATGTATATGTGCAGAAACAATCTTTGCTCGAAATGATAGTATGCTATCTGGTTTATCGTCATCTTAACTTGTGTTATATTTCATATCTTTATATGCATGTTGATGAAGCCCTTAGGATCATGCTTGACTACCAGGATTATGATGAGATCATACTAGTAGGGCCTGGATAGTCTATAAGCATATCCTTTAATAGTTCCTAGTCGAGGGTATATCGAGACAGGGCATCGGTATTACCAAGTTAGACTAGTGTGTACGTTTCCTGACCCTAGGGGGGAGGGGCAATGGTTGATTCCACAACCATTGGTGTTTGACATCAAAGATTGTACACAGGTGCTCATTGGAGACCGGGTACACCGAACAGGACTCGCCGAGAACTCCTAGATGGTATATATATACCAATTGTCAGATAGCAGTTCTCTGGCAACACTTGTACAGGTTAGTCTGTAGACCCGAGATCGTCATAATGTCTTGTGTGATTCCCACTATGCTTTGATTTCCTCCCTACCGTGGCTCTGCCGAGTCGTGCAAATAGGTGGATTTTGGGTACAGTCCCGAATCGCATGGAGATAGTGAGCGATAGGAGGGGTTTCGTCTCTCTCGGTATAGGGAGTTGGTGTCGCACTATGCTTGATCGGCCATAACATCAAATCCCTGGCCAGAGTTCTCGAGATTTACTGATAAGTGTTATCAGTAGTTTCTCGAACCGTTATGGGTCGTAAATCAGCATGACTTATAAAGTTACTGGGGTCTGACATTTACCACCCCTAGATTTCATATGCGACGTATCAGACGAAGAGACCAGACTGTATGGTAAGTGTTGCTTGCAGGCTCGTTGGGGTTGTGATGTGTTCGCTCGTCGGCCACTTTTTCGTTATGTACCTGGGTAGCCGTTACGCACAGCTAGTGCCGCTGACGCGCTTGTGGTTAAACCCACTGCCAGCGTACTGTCGAGTCTTTAGAGTCCCACACAGAGGGTTCCCTCGTTCAGGCGAAAGATGTAGAGGCCGTAAGTTGTTATGGCAGCCGTAAGGTGTTACGACAGGGTTTCGATTATGTTCGTGTAATTATTACAGGAATAATTATCGGAACAATAATACTGGTAGGCTTTGGTTTAAGCCGGATACCGGTATTATATTATTGGATTAATGGTATTCGTATTTTTCGAAATTTGGATACGGGTATACGGTATACAGAGAAGGGGTATTCTTGTAATTGTTACAAGAATACCTTCTAGAAGGTGCCACCTCATAATGACATTATTTATTTTATGAAAATAAATAAATGAGGTGGAAATAAGAAAGTCGAAGCATGGTTGCAAGAATGGGTTATTTAATTTTATATTGTTTTGGAATTACTATTGAAGCATGGTGCTAATTTTATATTATATGCTTCAATTATTTCATTTGCAATATATCATTTTCTTATGCTTGAACTTCTCATTATCATAAACACTTTCTCTCTCCTTCTTCTCTTCTCCTCCTTCATCCTAAGCTTTACCCTTCATATGTGTTGTGAAACAAAAGTTTAGGATTAAAGATAATCCAATACCCTAATCTCTACATGATCCTAGTGAGCTCTTCTAGAAAATTTGGTCTCTAGGTTAAGCTCTTATGAAGAGTTTCTAGCTTGCACGACAACTCTCGCGTAGATCATCTAGGTCTTGGGGTGGCCGGAGATCGAGAATATCGGCAACATCCAAAGGAGCTAAGGAATGGCAAGGAGCAAATGAGTTGCACCAAAGAGAAGACCTGAAGGACCGTATCATTGAGGTATAATCCCTAACATAGTAGATAAGATCTCTAGTTAGGTTTTTCTTGTTATGGTTTAGACAAGATCTTATGAAATGTGCGTGTTGTATGCAAAGAAAATTTTCGTTTATCGCTTCCGCCGCCTCACAAGAGTTGTGGGAGCATGCAACATGCACTAACATGGTATCAGAGCCTAACTAAACCATAATTAGATTATTAGCCAAAAGTTAGAACTTCGATCGACGAATCTTTCCCGGAAAAACACATTTTCTGTCCCCGTGTTTTGTCGATTTTTAAAGTGTTCAAAAAATCAATTCAGTGGCCTTAAAAATACATGCACGGTTATCTAAGCACACTGTAGAAAAATGAGACTCTAACTCGCCAGGAACGCCGCGGATCAGCGGCCAAACTCAGTGTTTGGCCGCCGATCCGCGGCCGAGTCATGGCCGAGTTGACTCGTTTTTCAGCAGTTTGTTTAGATTAAGAAAATTGTGTTTCTGGGATATCTGGAATTTACATAAAGTTGTTTGTGCTCTGGATTATGACAAGTGTTGACATGGTTTAAAATTATCGATCGAAATTCTAAAGTGCTTGGCTAATTGGGTCTTCTTGGTTAATGATATGTGTGTTTGAAACGTCGACTAATTGCTATAAGTCGATTAGTCTGGGTTGCACGCTTCTGTAATGATATCATGAGATGGTATGTGTATATGAATATGTTGGATCGTCGTGATGAATGGCCGGGGGATGTGAGAAGAGCGTTTTTCTTTTCTTTCATTCAATGTAATTTATAAAAAGCAATGTAATATTATTTTGCGGGGCGCATTCGGGTTGAGGTTGTAGCCACCGTTGTATAATTTCTTTTTACTGTTTTTGCTCTTAGGATAGACCCAAGGTGGGGTGCACAAACTACCGGGTTTTCGAAGTGCCAAGTGGCTTACTCACTTTGTTGAGGGAGGTTGCTCCACTTCGGGAATTTGGCGGGTAGTTTGCCGCACCCGTAGGGGTCTAGGGTGGGGTTTTGGCTATTCATCATGACCGTGGAACCCGTCTTTCATTAAGGTTTGAATGAAATGCAGAATTCCCAGTATATCCAATGTATTCATCTGTGATCTGTAATGGCTATATTTATATATGAGATATATAATAAACGTTGCTTATGTTTTGCACCCGTGCTAGTCCAGCCCCCGCTCTGCCGTTAGTTAAGTAACCTAACGGTGCATGACGGGGCCCAGTGGCGAATGCGGATGGCATAAGCGTACGCTCTATTTTCGTTTCTTTTCTGTGATGTTTAGGAAACGTAAATGATGGGATAGCATTAATGTGATTAATGTGAAGAAAAAGAAACCTGAAGATGTTGTAGAATCAAATTTTTTAAAATGGGTAACTCTAGTTTTTGCTTTGCATAGCGGTATTCTTGAATATCCTGCACCTCATTCGATGAGGAAAGGGCCGAGATCCCTTCACCGGGAGTGACCCCTTTAGCGAAACTAGAAAATGTTACAAAGAACTTGATTGTTTTTATAGTTGATCTAACTTTTGTTTTGCATCGTGGTATTCATCAATATCCCACACCTCATTCGATGAGGAAAGAGCCGAGATCCCTTCACCGGGAGTGACCTCTTTAGCAAAATTAGAAAGACACTACAAAACCATTCGATTTTTTAAAACTGGAGTTTAAACCACTCTTTTCACTCTATTCTACAACGATATCAAGTTCAAAACGTCAAAAGTTTTCACAAAAACCATCCGTTGCCCTCCGCCATTTTAGGAAGCAGAGTACTTAGTATTCGTACCACGTTTGTTGACTATAGTTAAGGCGTGGTGAACGGTAGCTAAGTGATGTCTTCCTACAAAGCATTTTATGTGATCGATTAGGACATTCGCATGACTTTGTTGACCATAGTTAAGGGTCTTGCGGATGGGCCTAAATCAATCCCAAAATGGCGGGTAGAACTTGACTGGTGATTATGATTTGTTGACCATAGTTAAGGTCATAAGACACTAGGGGTAAAAAATCAAATCGGGAATTTCAAGAGTTGAAATTTGCAATGAGATTGCATACCTTCTATTTGATGGTTGGATCCCGATCCCACTGTGAGTAAAAGTTACTCCCGGGAGAGTTTTGCACTTTACAATTAGCTAATCCAGTAGGTGTCTAGAAAGGTGTCAATGGGGTTACACCTCTGGGAAAACGAGGTTTACTTTAATTAGGTCCGTGCGAAAGCACGGGGAACCTCCCTCGAAGTACCGACACTGTCCTGGCTGACCGGTTAGCGAACTTGCAGATTGCAATTAATCATGGCTAATTTTCTTTTTGAAAGGTTTGAAGGAAAATTTGATAAAAAGCAGTGGGAGACATCAGTTAGATAAGATTAATAAACTATCTAATTATGCAAGAGCAATCGCTGAGTGTCTTCTTTTCTCTCACCCAATGGCAGATACCTATGACGGGACTTAAGCTTTTATTAGACAAAAATAAACTCACGGGACCGAATTACAAAGATTGGCTAAGGAACGTGAATATTGCCCTGACCTATGATAAGGTCGGATACGTCCTGACTACTCCAGCCCCTCTTATCCCAGGCCCTGATTCTTTAATTGCGGATAAAGAAATCCGCAAGACATGGGATATAGATTGCGCCACAGCCAAGTGCCTTGCGCTTTCTTCTATGAACAATGAACATCAGAAGCAGCATGAGAAGATGGATGTTCAATCCATCTTTCTCCATACAAAGGAGTTGTATGGAGAGCAATCTCGTACTCTCCGATACGAAGCATCTTGAAAGTTGTTTCAGATGCGAATGGCTGCTGGCACGTCTGTAAGTGACCTTGTATTGAAGATGATTGGACTTATCGAAGAACTTGAGGACCTGGGTTGGACCATGGAGAACGAGCAGTATGTTGATATTGTTCTACAGTCCCTTTCCCCTGCCTTTGCTCAATTCATTGTAAACTTCAACATGCACAACATGGAGAAGTTTTTGCCTGAACTCCTCAATATGTTGAGGAGTGCAGAGAGCACACTAAAGGTAGCGCATACTCCCGCTCTTATTGCTGGGACATCTTCTTCCTCCGTCCCAAAAGCCAAATCCAAGGGAAAGGGAAAGAAGAAGAAGAATCCCATCAAGCATAGAGACGGAGTGAAAAAGGCACCGGGAAGGGAAAAGAAAGGGGCTGCTGCGACAGGACGAGGGGAATGTTTCCACTGCCACCAGACTGGGAACTGGAAGAGAAACCGCATTGGATACTTGGCCGACCTCAAGAAGAAGAAGCAGGGTGAAGCTTACATTTCAGGTGTGCTTGTAATAGAAAACTGTTTTTCAATTAACTCTGCTTCCTAGGTATTAGATACTGGGTCAGGACCTCACATCTGTAATTGTCTGCAGGGGCTGAGAAATAGCAAATTTTTGAAGAAAGGTGATCACATTCTCCGGGTTGGGAATGGTTCCTCAGTACATGCTACAGCAGTGGGAGAGTATCACCTTAGTATGCCATCGGGTTGTATATTGGTTTTGAACCCGTGTTATTTTGTACCCTCTATGTTATGTAATATTATATCTGTATTGGCGTTGGACAATGCAGGATATAATTTTGTATTGCAATCTAATGTTATGAACATTAACCTTAATCAAGAGTTGATTGGGTCTGGTATATTAAATAACGGGATATACGTCCTAAACCAACATACAGTTTTTAACTTACAACACACAAACAAAAGAAAGGTTTCAGACTTAAATGAAGCTTTCATTTGGCATTGTAGACTTGGTCATATTAACGAAACAAGACTAACCAAGCTACATAAAGATGGATATTTAAACTCATTTGAATATAAATCTTATGCGACTTGCCAGTCTTGCATCAAAGGTAAAATGACCAAAACTCCGTTCGCTGGACACGGAGAGAGAGCTACCGAACTCTTAGGCCTCATACATAGTGATGTATATGGACCAATGTCTACACATGCAAGAGGTGGTTTTTCATACTTCATAACCTTTACTGATGACTTCTCAAGATTTGGACATGTGTTCTTGATGAAACATAAGTCTGAAGCCTTCGAAAAGTTCAAGGAGTATAAATCTGAAGTAGAAAAACAAACATGCCTAAGTATCAAGAAACTTCGATCAGATCGAGGAGGTGAGTATCTAAGCTCAGAGTTTCTAGATTTCCTAAAAGAGAATGGGATTCTCTCTCAGCTCACTCCTCCGTACACACCACAGCACAATAGAGAGTCGGAAATGGGGAATCGCACCCTATTAGATATGGTACGATCTATGATGAGTGATGCTGAGTGACCAATATTATTCTGGGGGCACGCATTAGAGACTGCGATTCATCTTTTGAACAGGGTGCCGACCAAAACCGTGTCTACCAGTCCATATGAGATATGGTATGGGAAGAGACCATCTCTTAAAAGATTTAGGATATGGGGTTGTCCGGCTTATGTGAAAAAGCAGAATCCAGACAAACTCGAGACACGATCGGATTTGTGTAGATTTGTGGGATATCCAAAACACTCGTATGGATATCTCTTCTACCACAAGGAGGAACAAAGAGTGTTTGTTTCTCAGTATGCCACATTTTTAGAAAATGAATTTTTTGCAAATAATACTGTTGGCAATTGATTAGTCGAAAATATTGCATATTTTAGCCGGCAATTTCCTCATCATTCGCATCCATATAGAAGTGTTCGGCATTCATATTTTACATATTAGCAAAACTGTCACAAAATATCAGATTACATGTATTAGACTCTAAAACCAACACTATGAAGGAAATTGACCGCATTTCATGGCATCGCATCATCCCTATATTGCGCAACACTTGTTTTGAGATCTATGCAGGAAAATCCAGAAGAAAGGCCCATAATCTATACGGTACCGATCAAATATTACGCCAACTCAATGATTTCAGTTCTGGTACCAATCCAAAAGGCAAAGTAAAATTCAACATATCAAATTAAGCTCCAAATAGTATTCCAAGACTTCACCAGAAGAACCAAGCTCCAAGACTCCTACATAGCCGCGGAACTGCGGCCATAGCCTACTTGTGCCGCGGTTCCGCGGCCATCTTGCCACGTCACCTTCTCAATTTTGGTGCAAAATGTTTCTCTCAGGGCCCACACTTCAGAAAGACACAACAATTTCCAGAAGACTCCAGAAACTTCTGCCAGATCAGCAAGCTTTGGGATCAACACTAAACTAGCTTTGTATTCTAGAAACTTCTCCCTAAACCCTAGCTTAAACCCTAAGCTAAGCCTAACAAACTACTTCTAGAAGTCTTTCAACAAACTTTTGGAGGGAACTTCACAAAGGCTTAGGGTTTGGGAGATCTATAAATAAGACCCTAGGCTCACTTATAAAGAGATAATTCAAGCTTGGAAAAATCAATCCATTAGTTCATTTGAGAGCCATTCTATCTCTTCCTTCATCTTCTTCTTCCACAAGTCTAGTGAGAGGACTTGTGTGAAACCCTAACCCTAAATTCCAATCAAAAGCCAAGATCCCGAGTACCCATCAAGCAAGAAGCCTTGCAACCTTTTATGAGCCGAGCCGATCTTCAACAGAGCAAGTGGTCAAAGACGATCCGCGACTCAAGGAGCCGAGCGACGCCAATTCAACAATTTAGTTCTTCCTCTTGTAGTTCTTGAGCGACTGTAATCAAATTGTTGATATAAACAAAAGGTGATATTCTTTTATCTTGTTTTCTTTAAATTCTCGCATCATGATATCTTTTCAATTCTTGAATACTTTCTGTGTGATGATGTTTGAGTAATACTCCGCTCGTCGAGGAGTCGAGACGATCAATAGAATGATGATGTAATATATCTTAAATCGTTTCTTGAGTCCTACGAGTTTTGTAAACCCTAGCAAGTTCAAGAACCGACGACCCATTTCGTTGCGATGCTTTCTTGATTGATATCGCTCGAGATTGGGGAGTTACGATCGTTTCTTGAAATTGTTAGAGGCTAGAATGCGAATAATATCAACGAAAGAACAAGGGTTAAACGATGAAACCCTAGTTTCATCAAGAAAGCCCTAACTCTCGTCGATCATCATCGATCTAGTATCAATCCTTCGAAGGACAAGAACACGAAATCTTGAAATTACATCACGTCTATAGATCCGATCGATTCCTACGAGCCTCATTTAGATTCTTGACATTTTGGTTGGAAATATTATCGAAACCCAATTCTTGATTGTTTATCAGTTTCTTGATTCTTGATTAAACATCATGACACCTGAATCAATTGATAAATTCTTGAATCATGTTTTCTTTTTCTCTTCGATTAACTTTTCGATTCAAACAACTTAAACATAGAAACGAATCGCACAATCCCTGTGGACGATCCGCACTCGCTTACGATCTACAACTGACACCGTAATTGATTGCGGTCAAATATAATTTTTTGATTGTGAGTTCGTTATACAATTTTCTAAATACCGATACAAGATACTATTATCGATCAAATGAAACCGATATCGGGAAACAATTGATTCGATACTTGCTTTTACATCCAATCCGGAAAATTATACCAATCAAAATGGCGCCGTTGCCGGGGATCACGCGCTAATTCATTTCATATTATAGTTTGAATTGAAAGAATTATTCCATTGTTATTTTGAGATCAAAATTCGTGCAAACCCTAAACGATTTGTTGTGGTTCATTGCAAGGAAATCTGGAGCTGTTTGGAAATTGAAGAAAATTTTTGGAATATACCAGAGGATAGGGGAAGTGAACAGGAACATTCCCTGAAAATTTTGTGCAGTGTTCTTTCTTTACGACCGAAGAAGCGCGGTGGGAGACACGAGTTGCGGCGGTTCCACGGCTACCTGAAGGGATCACTGTACCATTTTTTCTCTGTAAGCTTCTTACCTTCTCCTCTCTCCTCTTTTAGCTCCAACTAATAATTTTCTGCAGGTTTCTTTGCAAATAATCGCAGCGCCGCAAAAGCAAAATTAAATTTGTGCATGATTTTGTTTCTTGGTTGTTTGCATTCTAAATACGGATATTAAGGGGCACGGCCAAATCCAAATTAGGTGGGGATTTCATTACCCTTCCTAGGCCCCGAAAACCACAAAACTTGCATCCGCATTGACCCACATTAACTAAAAGAAATCTAGAGAAAACTCTAAGGATTGTCGCGCTCAATTAGGACAAGAGAAGGCCGTGGGTAATTCATTGCTTATCCGCGTTTTCTTGTGGTGCCTAAGGCGAGTGTGTCTAAGGCTAGTGGTTTTTAATTAGGCCCACTACTTACGTAGTGGAGTACCTTCCCACTTACCTGGCACTTATCCGGCCACAGGGGGACAAAGAGGCAGTGGAGGATTCTATCCTGCGACTTGTCTTTTGGCAGTTAGGAGCGGTCTAGAGCTGGACCTAGGTGACCATTAGATTCTAGGGTTTGTGTGCTGCATTTGTTTTGTCGCATCATTTTTTTCAAAAAAAAATCCGTCCCTTTTTCAGAGCAAACACCGCATTCATTCATTACCCCTAATTATAAGTCAACGCTGCCACTTGTACTAACCCTTTTTAGTGCAAGATAGGCTGGACACGGGATTCTAGTGCCCGTTTAGTCCGTGTACCCTTTATCGACTCCGAAGTCGATATTTCTCCATTTACCTTTTCTTTACCCACTACCACACCCACACCGATGGATCCGAATCCATCAAACTTCTTTAACCCTAATCTGCCGCCGTCCGTTGGTGCGCAGAATCCACCCCGCATCTCTCTCCAGGAGAGGTGCTACCCTATTCGAGGTCCTCTTTCGACCTGCTTATCCACACCACCAGCCAATGGGGATAACTTTGAGATTAAGCCCCAATACATAAATCTTTTACCCAAATTTCACGGACTCGAGACTAAGGACGCTTACGTTTTCATTACCAAATTTGAAAACGTATGCGCAATGATGGGTACGTCACAACTTTCAGTGGATGCGATGCGTCTACGACTTCTTCCATTTACATTGTGCGATATAGCCGAGAAGTGGCTATATAACACTACCGCACATTCTATCACGAATTGGGAAGAATTCGTCGCTGCATTCCTTAAGAAATTTTACCCAATACAAAATAAAGCTCGAATCCGTAGCGAACTGAATCAATTTGCCCAGCTCCCTGCTGAACCATTCTCTAAATGCTTTGAACGTTTCAAGATCTTTTGGTTCAATGTCCTCATCACGGCATCCCTAGATGGGAATTGTGCCGAATCATTTATGAGGGCAGTAACCCTAACACTAAACAGAGCCTTGAAAACATGTGTCAAGGTACTTTTATGTCTAAGGATGATGGGGAAGCTTGGCGATATTTAGAAGAGTTCGCTAAAAAGTCTTTACAGTGGGAAAGTCCATCATTTAGGAGTGGCAATAACCAATCGGCTGTTTCCATAGGAGTTAGAGCTGACATTTCAGCTATACAAAAGAAACTCGAGACTATGGAAAACAAATTTTTAGCCGCCTCCCTTAATCAAATGTCACTTTCCAAAACTGTATGTGGCTGCTGTTCTGATCCGTCTCACTTGACGGAAGAATGTCCGTTTCAAGGTCGTGAGCATACCAATGCCGCATTTCAAAGACCTAGAAACGATCCATTTTCTTCCACATATAATCAGGGTTGGAGGAATCACCCTAATTTTGCTTGGAACCAATCACAATCTCAAAACACGGTTCCAAACCAAAACAATTTCCAAAAGGTCCCTCCACCACAACAGCAACCACAACTTCAATTGAGTCAGCACCCCTTTCAAGCACATAATTTTCAAAATCCGGTCAACACACCTGCACTGTCTAGTCCTTTACAGTTGACCGGAACTGATGAATCCGCTTCTTTTGCATAATACATGAATTTGGTCTTAACAAATATCATGTAAGTGTCGGCTGAAATGAAGTCTTCTGTCGATAAAATTGAGAAAAACTCTGCGTCCCAAAACGAGAGTATTAAATCGATGGAAGAAGAAATTGCATGATTAAAAGCCGAAATTAGTGTAAGAGAGAAAGGGAAACTTCCAGCTCAACCCTTACCCAATCCTGGTGTTAGTGTATATGCCCTAGAGGCCATTACTGTATCATACTAGTTTGTATATTACTTAATGGAAGCTTGGGATATTCACCTTGTATATACAATCTTGCTCAAAATAGTAGTATGCTACTTGGTTTGTTTCTACTTCAATGTGTACATGTGTTTATTTTATTATATCACCTATACGCATTAGTGGAGCCCTTAGGATCTTTGCTTGATTACCAGCGTTGTGATGGCAGTCACACTAGTGGGGCTGGGTAATCTATAAGCACCTCCTTATGCAGGTCCCTGGTCGCAGGACTATCGAGACAGGGCATCGATATTCCGGAGTAGACTAGCGTATGCGCTTCTCATCCCAGTGTGGGAGACGGTCTGTCCCACAGCCGTCGGTACGTCGTACTTGAGAGAGTATGCGGGTGCTCGTTGGGTTACGAGTACACTGGACAGGACTCGTCGGGAACTGACTAGTTGGTATTATGCCTATCGTCAGTTATCAGTTCCCAAGTGACATGAGTACAGCTTAGTCCGCTGACTTGACACTGTCACTTCGCCTCGAGTGTGTTCCCACTGTACTTTGATTACTATCCTACCACGGCTCAAAGGAGTCGTGCAAACAGGTGGTAGTTGGGTGCAGTCCCGAAGCACTTGGAGGCAGTGACGGTTAGACAGGATTCGTCTCTCCCGGTATTGGGGGTTGACATCGCGCTGTGTCTAGAAGAGCCATTACACGAGTAGTCCCTGGCCAAGGCAAACGAGATATACTGGTAGGCTTCCAGTGTTATCTCAGGGTGTTTTGGGCTTCACTCCGACACGACTTGTACCGCTATTGGGGGACTGATGTTTACCGCCCCCTAGGCCTTCCATGCGATGTATCAGACGAACAGACCGGACTGTACGGAGAATGTCACATTCAAGCTCAGTAGGAGTTCAGATGGGTTTCGCCTCGTCAGTCTTCTTGTCGGCATCTACCTGGGGACCGTTACACACAGCTAGTGCCGCTTGCGGTCTGTGGTTAAACCCACTGCCAGCGTAGTGTCGAGTCTTTAGAGTCCCACACAGAAAGCTATTCGCCTTTAGGCAAAAGAGCAGAGGTCGTATGGTTTTGCGACAGGTCGCATGGTTTTGCGACAGGGTTCGGTCACATCCGTGCACTTGTGCACGTTTAGTGTCCGGACAGTTTACACTAGCGGGCTTTGGTTTAAGCCAGATCCTAGTGTACCTTTTGGGATTGGATTTTTCCAGTGTGTATTCGTGTTCCTCGGAACGCGGATGCGGGTGTGTATGCACAGTTGACGGAGAGACAGAGGCAGAGGATTCTCATTAGGGTTGTTGACCGTTGACCGTTGACTATTGACTTTTTGCTCAACCCTAATGAGAATATGATATGTGATTAACAATTATATTAATTAAGTATTATGGTGACATGGTTGTTGAGGGATTGACTTTGTTGACTTGTTGACTTTTGTTGACTTGTTGACTTTGTTGACCGGTTGATTAGGCTTGACTAGTTGACCATCATGATAACTATAGCTATCATTTCATGGCAAAGACTTTTGCTTGCTTGCTCTTCTGTGCAAAATGAGTGCATGAAATGATATGGCTATGGTTGCTTAAACCATCACATAATACTTGATTGATATGATGTGTTATGATTGTTTTGGATTATGAGAGCCAAATGAGAAAAGTCTTCTCTCATTCTTTCATGCTCATTCTCTCTCTTGTTCTTGAGCTCTCATCTTCCTCCTCTTGCTCTCCCTCTCTTGACTCTATGGTTCACTTGTCTCATGAGTTGAGAACCAAGAACCATAGATAAAATCCCATACAAACTCTTCTCTACTCACTCTAGTTCACAAGTTTTAGCAAACCGAGTGAACTAGTTTCTTCAGAGTTCGAAGAAGGAGCCAAAGGTTGAAGCTTTCAGGTGGATCTATCTTCGGCGCAAGGAGACGACGGGGAGAAGCCGATTCAGACGACCATCGAAGCTTGAAGACGAAGGAGTTCGAGAAAAAGAAAGGTATAACCCCCTAACCGAGTAGTTAGCAACTCGTAGTTAGGTTGTTAGTTAGATGTTTAACAAAGATCCGGTTTTGAGTCCATGTTACCACCTCTAAGAAAATCGTTTTTCACCAAATTCCGCTTGCCCGAAAGTACCGGGAGAGGTAGCATGGACTTACAGTGGTATCAGAGCCTGGTTAAACTCTATCTAACATGTTAGCAAAGTAGCTAGAAGATCGATCAAAGAAAAGTCACGAAACGAACCCGAGATTTTCAAGTTTCTGCCGATTTTTATTCTGTTCAAAAGTTGATAAATTTTATCTTAAAAATCGGCTCAGGCTTTTGTGTGAACACCCACCAAATTTGGTCCAACGATCGAGTCAAAGCATCACGGAAACGCGGTGGGAGCACGCTCCCGCCGCGGTTCCGCGGCCGAGTTGACTCGGCCGAGGTCCAAGTTTGGTGCAGTGTTTTTCTGGGGTTGTTTTGGGATTTTTGGAATATATATTTTCTGCCCAGATTTTCCAGAACGAAAATTTTATTTTTGGGGTCCTGAAAATCCGTATTTTTGATCGAACTTCTAAAAGACTTAAGCTGACGGGTTTTTCTGTGATGTGATATTTGTATTGAACGTCTGTTAATCGCTATATGTCGATTAGTGGGGGTTATACAAATCTGTGATCTGTAATGTTGCTGGAATGTGTATATGAATTCATTGGATTGTCGCGGGTGAATAGCCGGGGGTTGTGAGACGAGAGTTTTATTTTCTTTCAATTCATGTAAATTTGTAAATTGATGTAATAATTATTTGTATGGCCGCACAACCGGGTCGGGGTTGTAGCCGTCATTGTATAATTTCTTTTTACTGTTTTTGCTCCTAGGATAGACCCATGGAGGGGGTGCACAAACTACCGGGTATGCCGAAGTGCCGAGTGGCCTACTCACGGGGATGAGGGAGGTTGCTTCGCTTCGGGTACTTGGCGGGTAGTTTGCCGCACCCGTAGGGGTCTTGGGTGGGGTATTGGCTATTCACCGCGACCGTGTAATCTGCTTTTCGTTACAGGCTCGTACGAATTGCGGATTCCTAGTATATCCAATGTGTTCATCTGTGATCTGAAATGGCTATCATTGCAATATATCTATATTTGATATTATTTAGGCGTTGCTTATGTTTTACAGCCGCGCTAGCCCAGCCCCCGCTCTGTCGTTAGTTAAGTAACCTAACGGGTAATGACGGGGCCCCGTGGCGAATGCGAATGGCATAAGCGTACGTCATATTTTGGTTGTTTTCTGCAATGGTAGGATTAAATGATGGGACGCATTAAAAGAACTAATGCAAGAATATCACGCATTAAAAGAACTAATGCAAGAAAATAAACCAAGTTAAAATCGTTGGAACACTTTCGAAAAACCACTCGGTTCTTTTCAAAACAAACTTTTAAAATGCGGAGTTTGAGCCACTCCTTTTAAAAGCTATCTCGTTCCATCGATTATATCAAGTTCTCTACGTTCACGGATTCGCCAAAACCATTCGTAGCCCTCCGTCGTTTCACATGAATAGTCAATAGTATTCAAGCTGTGTTTGTTGGCCAAAGTCAAGGCATAGTGATTGGTAGCTATTGGGTATTCATGTGCAGCATAGATAGATGCGTTGGTTTGGAACAGTCGTACTGCCTTGTTGGCCAAAATCAAGGGTAGGTACGGGTGGATTCAAATTAACCTGGAGAACGACGGGTAGAACTTGACATGTGACTTATGATTTGTTGGCCAAAGTCAAAGTCATAAGAGCATGGGGCAAAAATCCACATCGGGAGTTTCAAAAGAACTGAAACTTGCTAGTGTTGCATACCATTTGGAGTGTGATGATTCTGGTAGGATTCTTTCAGTTTCGTCACGCAATGATATTTGGATCCCGATCCTACTGTGAGTATATGCTACTCCTCGGGAAATTTCTCACTTAACGATCAATGCTATAAACCTAGTAGGTGTCTAGAAAGGTGTTAGCGGGGCTACGCCCCCAGAGAAAAGAGGTTATTTAATTAAGGAACTTCGCGAAAGCGTTGGAAAACCTCCCTCGAAGTACCGACACTGGCCTGGCTGAACGGTTAAGCAAGTATTGTACGGTGAGATTGATCCTGACTAATTCTTCCTTTTTGGTTTGAGGAGGGATTCGAGAAACAGTGGGAGCCATCCTGTTTAGACAAACTAAAAACCACTCTAAACTTGCAAGAGCATCATGCTGAGTGTTTCTTCTTCTCTCTCCTAATTGCAGCGACCAATCGACACGACTGGACTTAAGTTACTCCTAGATAAAAACATACTGATAGGGCCAAACTACAAAGATTGGCTCAGGAATGTCAAGATGGCAATCACTTACGACAAGCTGGGGTATCTTCTTACCACCAAAGCTCCCCTTGTCCCTAGTCCCACTTCCAGCGTCGCGGATAAGGAAATCCGTAAGACTTGGGAGATTGATAGCGCGAAGGCCAAGTGCCTCGTACTTTCCTCTATGGACAATGAACATCAGAGGAGGCACGAGAATATGGACTTGGAATCCATATTTCTTCATACAAAAGAACTGTATGGAGAGCAATCTCGTATCGCAAGATACGAAGCGTCGAATAAGTTATTTTCGGCAAGGATGGCCGTCGGATCATCAGTAGCAGAACACGTGCTTAAGATGATCGGCTACATTGAGGAGCTCGCGGACCAAGGGACCACATTGGAGAGTGAGCTCAATACGGACTTAGTTCTCCAGTCCCTTCCTTCCACTTACGCCCAGTTTATACTGAACTTCAACTTACAAGAAAAAGAAGTTGAACTTTCAGAACTCCTCAACATGCTGAGGAGTGCAGAGGGCACCCTACAGAAAGGTAGGGAAACATCCACTTTGTTTGTAGGAGGATCATCTTCTTCTAGGTCCAAGGCGAAAGCCAAGGGAAAGAAGAAGAAAGCCCCCGCCAAACCAAGAGGCGGTGTTAGTAAAGTGGATACGAAGGGAAAAGCTAAAGCAACAAAGAAAGCGGGGAAGCTTGTGGATAAGGAAGAATGCTTCTATTGTCATAAGAAAGGACACTGGAAGAATGATTGCAGGGCCTGGAAATCCAGAACACAGGAATTGAAGCAGGTTGCAGCTTCAGCTTCAGGTGTGTATGTTATTGAAAACTGTCTTTCAATAAACTCTACTTCCTGGGTATTGGATACCGGATCAGGATCTCATATCTGTAATTCTTTACAGGCGTTGAGAAACCGTAGTGTTTTGAAAGCAGGTGACATGACCCTCAGAGTTGCGAACGGAGCTAGCATGGATGCTAAGGCCGTGGGGACTATCACCTGGGAATGTCAGATGGACATGTTTTGGTTTTGCGTAATTGCTTTTTTGTACCCAACGCAACTTGTAATATCATTTCTGTATCTTTGGTTTCTAAAGAAGGTTATGAATTTGCGATTGTAAGTAATGTTGTAAACATTCACCTTAATCAAGTTCTGATTGGGTCAGGTACATTAAGCAATGGTATATACGTATTAAACCAACCACAGATTTTCAATGTCCAGAATACACACAAAAGAAAGTCTCCGGAAATAAATCAGACTTTCTTGTGGCATTGTAGACTGGGTCACATCAATGAGAGAAGGTTGACGAAGTTACATACAGAAGGATATTTGAATGCGTTCGAATATCAATCGTATGCCACTTGTCAATCCAGTCTCAAAGGAAAGATGACAAAGACTCCGTTCACTGGACACGGAGTAAGAGCGAGCGAGCTCTTGGGACTCGTACACAGTGACGTGTGCGGTCCAATGTCTACACATGCGCGAAGCAGTTATTCTTACTTCATTACTTTTACGGATGACTTTTCAAGGTACGGTTATGTCTTCTTAATGAAACATAAATCCGAAGCCTTTGGAAAGTTCCAAGAATATAAGAATGAAGTAGAAAAACAAACCGGCAAAAGTATCAAGATTCTAAGATCGGATCGAGGTGGTGAATACTTGAGTGCCGAGTTCCTGGACTATTTAAAAGAGAATGGAATTCTCTCTCAGCTTACTCCTCCATACACTTCGCAACATAACGGTGTATCGGAGAGACGGAACCGCACCCTATTGGATATGGTACGGTCCATGATGAGTAACGCTGAGTTACCGCGATCATTCTGGGGGTATGCGCTAGAATCAGCTGCGTACCTTTTGAACCGAGTTCCCACTAAGACTGTGCCTACCACACCATATGAGATGTGGTGTGGGAAGAGGCCCCATCTTAATCACATTAAGACATGGGGAAGTCCAGCTTTTGTCAAAAAGCAGCATACGGACAAGCTCGAGGCACGCTCAGTACAGTGCAAGTTTGTGGGATATCCAAAGAACTCCAAGGGATATTTCTTCTACTGCGAAGAGGAACAAAAAGTTATTGTTTCTCGTCATGCCCACTTTCTAGAACACCAGTTCTTAGAAAAGGAAATAAGTGGGAGCGCAGTAGAACTGGAAGAAATTCCAGAACCACAGACTATTACTGAAAGTTTAGTGGAACCAGAGGGTTCAAAAGAACAGGACATTCCTACGCCGCTCCGCAGGAGTAGTAGGCAGTCTCATCCGCCCGAGAGATACTACGGTTTTCTCATAGACGGGGATAGAGAGGATTGCATCATAGATTATGATGAGCCTACTAGCTTCCAGCAAGCCGTTCAGAGCGTCGACTCGGTAAAATGGCTGGATGCAATGCGGACCGAAATGGAGTCCATGTACACCAACAAAGTATGGACGTTGGACATTGCTCCAGACGGGGTAAAACCCGTAGAATGCAAGTGGATCTTCAAAAGGAAGATTGGTGTAGATGGACAGGTTGAGACCTATAAAGTTAGACTTGTTGCAAAGTGTTTTCGTCAAAGACCTGGCTTGGACTATGACGAAACCTTTTCTCCAGTGGCTATGCTGAAATCCATTCGGATCCTTCTTGCCATTGCTGCCTTCCACGATTATGAGATCTGGAAAATGGACGTAAAGACCGCTTTTCTAAATGGAAATTTAGAGGAGTGTGTCTATAAGGACCAACCAGAGGGTTTCATTCAGAGTGGGAGCAGCGGAAAGGTGTGCAAGTTGCTTAAGTCCATCTATGGACTAAAGCAGGCATCGCGGAGTTGGAACATCTGTTTTGATGAGACGGTCAAAGACTTTGGCTTTATCAAAAATCCAGATGAACCATGCATCTATAGTAGATTTGTAGCGAGAACTGTAGTATTCCTCATTGTATACGTGGATGACATTCTCTTAATAGGAAATGACATTCCTATGCTACAATCTGTCAAGGGGTTCTTGTCACACAGGTTCTCCATGAAAGACCTGGGTGATGCCTCATACATCCTGGGGATCCGGATCCATCGTGATAGATCCAAGAGGATATTAGGACTTTCGCAGTCTAGGTACATCGACACCATACTGAAAAGGTTCAGTATGGAAGATTCCAAGCGCGGTAACCTACCGGCTTGTCACGGGATCACCCTCTCTAAAGAGATGTCTCCCAAGACTGATTTGGAGAGGGATCGCATGTCTACTATACCCTACGCTTCTGCGGTAGGCTCTATAATGTATGCGATGTTGTGTACCAGACCGGATGTAGCTTATGCACTGAGTGTGGTAAGCCGGTATCAGTCAAACCCTGGGGAGAAACACTGGATAGCGGTAAAGAACATTCTCAAGTACCTGAGAAGGACTAAGGAGATGTTCTTGGTGTATGGCGGAAAAGACCTCCAGATCGAGGCCTTTACTGACTCCAGCTTCCAGAGTGACAAGGATGATTCCAAGTCCATGTCGGGTTTTGTCTTTACCCTCAATGGAGGGGCGGTGTGTTGGAAGAGTTCCAAACAGGAAACCGTTGCAGACTCGACGATGGAAGCGGAATACATCGCTGCATCTGATGCCGCAAAAGAAGCTGTCTGGATGAGGAAGTTCTTGAAAGAACTTCAGGTGGTTCCGTCCATTGTTGATCCAATACCTCTGTATTGCGACAACAACGGGGCTATAGCTTTAGCGAAGGAACCCAGGTCCCATCAGAGATCCAGACACATCTTGAGGCGGTATCACCTGATCAGGGAGATCATGGATCGCCAGGAGATCGAGGTTCGGAGAGTCGCTTCAGAAGATAACACTGCAGATCCATTCACCAAGGCCTTGCCCCAGACTCAGTTCGAGCGGCTGATCAAGATGATAGGTCTTCGATACGCCAGTACATGGCCTTAGTGCAAGTGGGAGATTGTTAGTGTATATGCCTTAGAGGCCATTACTGTATCATACTAGTTTGTATATGTAAGTCCATGCTACCTCTCCCGGTACTTTCGGGCATGCGGAATTTGATAAAAAAGGATTTTTATAGAGGTGGTAACATGGACTTATAACCCGGATCTTGGTTAAACATCTAACTAACAACCTAACTACGAGTTGCTAACTACTCGGTTAGGGGGTTATACCTTGCTTGTCTTGAACTCCTTCGTCTTCAAACTCCAATGGAGGTCCGGATCGGCTTCTTCCCGTCGTCTCCTTACGCCGAAGATAGATTCACCTGAAAGCTCCAACCTTTGGCTCCTTCTTCATTCTTTGAAGAAACTAGTTCACTTGGTTTGCTAAACCTTGTGAACTAGAATAAGTAGAGAAGAGTTTGTATGGGATTTTATCTATGGTTCTTGATTCTCAACTCATGAGATATATGAACCATAGAGTCAAGAGAGGGAGCAAGAGGAAGAGGGTGAGAGCAAAAGCAAGAGAGAGCTCAAGAACAAGAAAGAGAATGAGCAAGAAAGAATGAGCAAGTCTTTTGTCTTTCACCCTCTCATAATCCAAAACAATGATAACACATTATACCAATCAAGTGTTGTGTGATGGTTGAAGCAACCATAACCATATCATTTCATGCACTCATTTTGCACAAATGAGCAAGCAAGCAAAAGTCTTTGCCATGAAATGATGGCTATGGTTATCATGATGGTCAACTAGTCAAGCCTAGTCAACCGGTCAACAAAGTCAACAAGTCAACAAAAGTCAACAAGTCAACAAAGTCAACAAGTCAACAACCATGTCACCATAATGCTTAATTAATATAATTGTTAATCATATATCACATTCTCATTAGGGTTGAGCAAAAAGTCAAATAGTCAACGGTCAACTGTCAACAACCCTAATGAGAATCCACTGCCTCTGTCTCCCCGTCAACTGTGCATACACACCCGCATCCGCGTTCCGAGGAACACGAATGCATACTGGATAAATCCAATCCCAAAAGGTACACTAGGATCTGGCTTAAATCAAAGCCCGCTAGTGTAAACTGTCCGGACACTGTACGTGCACAAGTGCACGGATGTGACCGAACCCTGTCGCAAAACCATGCGACATGTCGCAAAACCATACGACCTCTACTCTTTTGCCTAAAGGCGAAAAACTTTCTGTGTGGGACTCTAAAGACTCGACACTACGCTGGCAGTGGGTTTAACCACAGACCGCAAGCGGCACTAGCTGTGCGTAACGGTCCCTAGGTAATGCCGACAAGAAGACCGACGAGGCGAAACCCATCTGAACTCCTACTGAGCCTGAATGTGACATTCTCCCTACAGTCCGGTCTGTTCGTCTGATACATCGCATGGCGGGCCTAGGGGGCGGTAAACGTCAGTCCCCCAATAGCGGTACAAGTCGTGCCGGAGCGAAGCCCAAAACACCCTGAGATAACACTGGAAGCCTACCAGTATATCTCGTTTGCCCTGGCCAAGGACTACTCGTGTAATGGCTCTCCTAGACACAGCGCGATGTCAACCCCCAATACCGGGAGAGACGAATCCTGTCTAACCGTCACTGCCTCCAAGTGCTTCGGGACTGCACCCAACCACTACCTGTTTGCACGACTCCTTTGAGCCGTGGTAGGGTAGTGATCAAAGTACAGTGGGAACACACTCGAGGCGAAGTGACAGTGTCAAGTCAGCGGACTAAGCTGTACTCATGTCACCTGGGAACTGATAACTGACGATAGGCATAATACCAACTAGTCAGTTCCCGACGAGTCCTGTCCAGTGTACCCGTAACCTAACAAGCACCCGCATACTATCTCAAGTACGACGTAATGACGGCTGTGGGACAGACCGTCTCCCACACTGGGATGAGAAGCGCATGCGCTAGTCTACTCCGGAGTATCGATGCCCTGTCTCGATATTCCTGCGACCAGGGACCTGCATAAGGATTTGCTTATAGATTACCCAGCCCCACTAGTGTGACTGCCATCACATCACTGGTAATCAAGCAAAGATCCTAAGGGCTCCACTAATGTGTATAGGTGATATACTAAAATAAACATATGTACACATTGAAGTAGAAACAAACCAAGTAGCATACTACTATTTTGAGCAAGATTGTATATACAAGGTGAATATCCCAAGCTTCCATTAAGTAATATACAAACTAGTATGATAAAGTAATGGCCTCTAGGGCATATACACTAACAATCTCCCACTTGCACTAAGGCCATGTACTGGCGTATCGAAGACCTATCATCTCGATCAGCCGCTCGAACTGAGTCTGGGGCAGGGCCTTGGTGAATGGATCTGCTGTGTTATCTTCTGAAGTGACTCTCCGAACCTCGATCTCCTGGCGATCTACGATCTCCCTGATCAGGTGATACCGCCTCAAGATGTGCCTGGATCTCTGATGGGACCTGGGTTCCTTCGCTAAAGCTATAGCCCCGTTGTTGTCGCAATACAGAGGTATTGGATCAACAATGGACGGAACCACCTGAAGTTCTTTCAAGAACTTCCTCATCCAGACAGCTTCTTTTGCGGCATCAGATGCAGCGATGTATTCCGCTTCCATCGTCGAGTCTGCAACGGTTTCTTGTTTGGAACACTTCCAACACACCGCCCCTCCATTGAGGGTAAAGACAAAACCCGACATGGACTTGGAATCATCCTTGTCACTCTGAAAGCTGGAGTCAGCAAAGGCCTCGATCTGGAGGTCTTTTCTGCCATTCACCAAGAACATCTCCTTAGTCCTTCTCAGGTACTTGAGAATGTTCTTTACCGCTATCCAGTGTTTCTCCCCAGGGTTTGACTGATACCGGCTTACCACACTCAGTGCATAAGCTACATCCGGTCTGGTACACAACATCGCATACATTATAGAGCCTACCGCAGAAGCGTAGGGTATAATAGACATGCGATCCCTCTCTAAATCAGTCTTGGGAGACATCTCTTTAGAGAGGGTGATCCCGTGACATGCCGGTAGGTTACCGCGCTTGGAATCTTCCATACTGAATCTTTTCAGTACGGTGTCGATGTACCTGGACTGTGAAAGTCCTAATATCCTCTTGGATCTATCACGATGGATCCGGATCCCCAAGATGTATGAGGCATCACCCAGGTCTTTCATGGAGAACCTGTGTGACAAGAACCCCTTGACAGATTGTAGCATAGGAATGTCATTTCCTATTAAGAGAATGTCATCCACATATAAAACGAGGAATACTACAGTTCTCGCTACAAATCTACTATAGATGCATGGTTCATCTGGATTTTTGATAAAGCCAAATTCTTTGACCGTCTCATCAAAGCAGATGTTCCAACTCCGCGATGCCTGCTTTAGTCCATAGATGGACTTAAGCAACTTGCACACCTTTCCGCTGCTCCCACTCTGAATGAAACCCTCTGGTTGGTCCATATAGACACACTCCTCTAAATTTCCATTTAGAAAAGCGGTCTTTACGTCCATTTGCCAGATCTCATAATCGTGGAAGGCAGCAATGGCAAGAAGGATCCGAATGGATTTCAGCATGGCTACTGGAGAAAAGGTTTCGTCATAGTCCAAGCAAGGTCTTTGACGAAAACCCTTTGCTACCAGCCTAGCTTTATAGGTCTCAACCTATCCATCTACACCAATCTTCCTTTTGAAGATCCACTTACATCCTACGGGTTTTACCCCGTCTGGAGCAATGTCCAACGTCCATACTTTGTTGGTGTATATGGACTCCATTTCGGTCCGCATTGCATCCATCCATTTCACTGAGTCAACGCTCTGAACGGCCTGCTGGAAGCTAGTAGGCTCATCATAATCTATGATGCAATCCTCTCTATCCCCGTCTATGAGAAAACCGTAGTATCTCTCGGGCGGATGAGTCTGCCTACTACTCCTGCGGAGCGGCGTAGGAATGTCCTGTTCTTTTGAACCCTCTGGTTCCACTAAACTTTCAGTAATAGTCCGTGGTTCTGGAATTTCTTCTAGTTCTACTGTGCACCCACTTATCTGGTTTTCCAAAAACTCAGTTTCCAAGAAGTAGGCATGACGAGAAACAAGAACTTTTTGTTCCTCTTCACAGTAGAAGAAATATCCCTTGGAGTTCTTTGGATATCCCACAAACTTGCACTGTACTGAGCGTGCCTCGAGCTTGTCCGCATGCTGCTTTTTGACAAAAGCTGGACATCCCCATGTCTTAATGTGCTTAAGATAGGGTCTCTTCCCACACCACATCTCATATGGTGTAGTAGGCACAGTCTTAGTAGGAACTCGGTTCAAAAGGTATGCGGCTGATTCTAGCGCATATCCCCAGAATGATCGCGGTAACTCAGCGTTACCCATCATGGACCGCACCATATCCAATAGGGTGCGGTTCCGTCTCTCCGATACACCGTTATGTTGCGGAGTGTATGGAGGAGTAAGCTGAGAGAGAATTCCATTCTCTTTTAAATAGTCCAGGAACTCGGCACTTAAGTATTCTCCACCTCGATCCGATCTTAGAATCTTGATACTTTTGCCGGTCTGTTTTTCTACTTCATTCTTATACTCCTGGAATTTTCCAAAGGCTTCGGACTTATGTTTCATTAAGAAGACATAACCGTACCTTGAGAAGTCATCCGTAAAAGTAATGAAGTAAGAATAACCGCTTCGCGCATGTGTAGAAATTGGACCGCACACGTCACTGTGTACGAGTCCCAAGAGCTCGCTCGCTCTTACTCCATGTCCAGTAAACGGAGTCTTTGTCATCTTTCCTTTGAGACAGGATTGACAAGTGGCATATGATTGATATTCGAACGGATTCAAATATCCTTCTTGTATGTAACTTAGTCAACCTTCTCTCATTGATGTGACCCAGTCTACAATGCCACAAGAAAGTCTGATTTATTTCCGGAGACTTTCTTTTGTGTGTATTCTGGACATTGAAAATCTGTGGTTGGTTCAATACGTATATACCATTACTCAATGTACCTGACCCAATCAGAACTTGATTAAGGTGAATGTTTACAACATTACTTACAAACGCAAATTCATAACCTTCTTTAGAAACTAAAGATACAGAAATGATATTACAAGTTGCGTTGGGTACAAAAAAGCAATTACGTAAAACCAAAACATGTCCATCTGACATTCCCATGTGATAGTCCCCCACGGCTTTAGCATCCATGCTAGCTCCGTTCGCAACTCTGAGGGTCATGTCACCTGCTTTCAAAACCCTACGGTTTCTCAACGCCTGCAAAGAATTACAGATATGAGATCCTGATCCGGTATCCAATACCCAGGAAGTAGAGTTTATTGAAAGACAGTTTTCAATAACATACACACCTGAAGCTGAAGCTGCAACCTGCTTCAATTCCTGTGTTCTGGCCTTCCAGGCCCTGCAATCATTCTTCCAGTGTCCTTTCTTATGACAATAGAAGCATTCTTCCTTATCCACAAGCTTCCCCGCTTTCTTTGTTGCTTTAGCTTTTCCCTTCGTATCCACTTTACTAACACCGCCCCTTGGTTTGGCGGGGGCTTTCTTCTTCTTTCCTTTGGCTTTCGCCTTGGACCTAGAAGAAGATGATCCTCCTACAAACAAAGTGGATGTTTCCCTACTTTTCTGTAGGGTGCCCTCTGCGCTCCTCAGCATGTTGAGGAGCTCTGAAAGTTCAACCTCTTTTTCTTGTAAGTTGAAGTTCAGTATAAACTGGACGTAAGTGGAAGGAAGGGACTGGAGAACTATGTCCGTATAGAGCTCACTCTCCAATGTGGTCCCTAGGTCCGCGAGCTCCTCAATGTAGCCGATCATCTTTAGCACGTGCTCGGCTACTGATGATCCGACGGCCATCTTTGCCGAAAATAACTTTTTCGACGCTTCGTATCTTGCGATACGAGATTGCTCTCCATACAGTTCTTTTGTATGGAGAAAAATGGATTCAAGGTCCATATTCTCGTGCCTCCTCTAATGTTCGTTGTCCATCGAGGCAAGTACGAGGCACTTGGCCTTCGCGCTATCAATCTCCCAAGTCTTGCGGATTTCCTTATCCGCGATGCTGGAAGTGGGACCAGGGACAGGGGGAGCTTTGGTGGTAAGAAGATACCCCAGCTTGTCGTAAGTGATTGCCATCTTGACATTCCTGAACCAATCTTTATAGTTTGGCCCTGTCAGTATATTTTTATCTAGAAGTAACTTAAGTCCAGTCATGTCGATTGGTCGCTGCAATTAGGAGAGAGAAGAAGAAACACTCAGCATGATGCTCTTGCAAGTTTAGAGTGGTTTTTAGTTTGTCTAAACAGGATGGCTCCCACTGTTTCTCGAATCCCTCCTCAAACCATAAAGGAAGAATTAGTCGGGATCAATCCCACCGCACAATACTTGCTTAACCGTTCAGCCAGGCCAGTGTCGGTACTTCGAGGGAGGTTTTCCAACGCTTTCGCGAAGTTCCTTAATTAAAGAACCTCTTTTCCCTGGGGGCGTAGCCCCGCTAACACCTTTCTAGGCACCTACTAGGTTTATAGCATTGATCGTTTAGTGAGAAATTTCCCGAGGAGTAGCATATACTCACAGTAGGATCGGGATCCAAATATCATTGCGTGACGAAACTGAAGGAATCCTACCAGAATCATCACACTCTAAATGGTATGCAAATCTAGCAAGTTTGAGTACTTATGAAACTCCCGATGTGGATTTTTGCCCCATGCTCTTATGACCTTGACTTTGGCCAACAAATCATAAGTCACATGTCAAGTTCTACCCGTCATTCTCCAGGTTAATTTGAATCCACCCGCACCTACCCTTGACTTTGGCCAACAAGGCAGTACGACTGTTCCAAACCAACGCATCTATCTATGCTGCACATGAATACCCAATAGCTACCAATCACTATGCCTTGACTTTGGCCAACAAACACAGCTTGAATACTATTGACTATTCATGTGAAACGACGGAGGGCTACGAATGGTTTTGGCGAAATCGTGAACGTAGTGAACTTGATATAGTCGATGGAACGAGATAGCTTTTAAAAGGAGTGGCTCAAGCTCCGCATTTAAAAGTTGGTTTTGAAAAGAACCGAGTGGTTTTTCGAAAGTGTTCCAACGACTTTAACTTGGTTTATTATCTTGCATTAGTTCTTTTAATGCGTGATATTCTTGCATTAGTTCTTTTAATGCGTCCCATCATTTAATCCTACCATTGCAGAAAACAACCAAAATATGACGTACGCTTATGCCATTCGCATTCGCCACGGGGCCCCGTCATTACCCGTTAGGTTACTTAACTAACGACAGAGCGGGGGCTGGGCTAGCGCGGCTGTAAAACATAAGCAACGCCTAAATAATATCATATATAGATATACTGCAATGATAAACATTTCAGATCACAGATGAACACATTGGACATACTAGGAACCTGCAATTCGTACGAGCCTGTAACGAAAAGCAGATTACACGGTCGCGGTGAATAGCCAATACCCCACCCAAGACCCCTACGGGTGCGGCAAACTACCCGCCAAGTACCCGAAGCGTAGCAACCTCCCTCATCTCCATGAGTAGGCCACTCGACACTTCGGCATACCCGGTAGTTTGTGCACCCCCTCCATGGGTCTATCCTAGGAGCAAAAACAGTAAAAAGAAATTATACAATGACGGCTACAACCCCGACCCGGTTGTGCGGCCATACAAATAATTATTACATCAATTTACAAATTTACATGAATTGAAAGAAAAGAAAACTCTCGTCTCACAACCCCCGGCTATTCACCCGCGACAATCCAACATATTCATATACACATTCCAGCAACATTACAGATCACAGATTTGTATAACCCCCACAAATCGACATATAGCGATTAGTAGACGTTCAATACAAATATCACATTACAGAAAAACCCGTTAGCTTAAGTCTTTTAGAAGTTCGATCAAAAATACGGATTTTCGGGACCCCAAAAATAAAATTTTCGTTCTGGAAAATCTGGGCTGAAAATACATATACCAAAAATCCTAAAATAACCCTATGAGAATACTGTAGCAAAGAAAGAACAGAGAGGAGCCATGTCGGCCGCGGAACCGCGGCAATAGCAAGCTATTGCCGCGTTTCCGCGGCTCTTTGATGGGATCAATGGACCAAATTTCTACAGTATTCACAGAAAACCCTGAGTCGATTTTTGTTGTATCCCAAAAAATTTTTCCAGTACTTTTGAAATCGACAGAAAGTTCGAATTTTGGGGTTCATTTCGGGACTTTTTCTTTGATCGATCTTCTAGTTACTTGCTAACATGTTAGATAGAGTTTAACGAGGCTCTGATACCAATGTAAGTCCATGCTACCTCTCCCGGTACTTTCGGGCATGCGGAATTTGATAAAAAACGATTTTTATAGAGGTGGTAACATGGACTTATAACCCGGATCTTGGTTAAACATCTAACTAACAACCTAACTACGAGTTGCTAACTACTCGTTTAGGGGGTTATACCTTGCTTGTCTTGAACTCTTTCATCTTCAAACTCTAATGGAGGTCCGGATCGGTTTCTTCCCGTCGTCTCCTTACGCCGAAGATAGATCCACCTGAAAGCTCCAACCTTTGGCTCCTTCTTCGTTCTTTGAAGAAACTAGTTCACTTGGTTTGCTAAACCTTGTGAACTAGAATAAGTAGAGAAGAGTTTGTATGGGATTTTATCTATGGTTCTTGATTCTCAACTCATGAGATATATGAACCATAGAGTCAAGAGAGGGAGCAAGAGGAAGAGGGTGAGAGCAAAAGCAAGAGAGAGCTCAAGAACAAGAGAGAGAATGAGCAAGAAAGAATGAGCAAGTCTTTTGTCTTTCACCCTCTCATAATCCAAAACAATGATAACACATTATACCAATCAAGTGTTGTGTGATGGTTGAAGCAACCATAACCATATCATTTCATGCACTCATTTTGCACAAATGAGCAAGCAAGCAAAAGTCTTTGCCATGAAATGATGGCTATGGTTATCATGATGGTCAACTAGTCAAGCCTAGTCAACCGGTCAACAAAGTCAACAAGTCAACAAAAGTCAACAAGTCAACAACCATGTCACCATAATGCTTAATTATTATAATTGTTAATCATATATCACATTCTCATTAGGGTTGAGCAAAAAGTCAAATAGTCAACGGTCAACTGTCAACAACCCTAATGAGAATCCACTGCCTCTGTCTCCCCGTCAACTGTGCATACACACCCGCATCCGCGTTCCGAGGAACACGAATGCATACTGGATAAATCCAATCCCAAAAGGTACACTAGGATCTGGCTTAAACCAAAGCCCGCTAGTGTAAACTGTCCGGACACTGTACGTGCACAAGTGCACGGATGTGACCGAACCCTGTCGCAAAACCATGCGACATGTCGTAAAACCATGCGACCTCTACTCTTTTGCCTAAAGGCGAAAAGCTTTCTGTGTGGGACTCTAAAGACTCGACACTACGCTGGCAGTGGGTTTAACCACAGACCGCAAGCGGCATTAGCTGTGCGTAACGGTCCCCAGGTAATGCCGACAAGAAGACCGACGAGGCGAAACCCATCTGAACTCCTACTGAGCCTGAATGTGACATTTTCCGTACAGTCCGGTCTGTTCGTCTGATACATCGCATGGCGGGCCTAGGGGGCTGTAAACGTCAGTCCCCTAATAGCGGTACAAGTCGTGCCGGAGCGAAGCCCAAAACACCCTGAGATAACACTGGAAGCCTACCAGTATATCTTGTTTGCCCTGGCCAGGGACTACTCGTGTAATGGCTCTCCTAGACACAGCGCGATGTCAACCCCCAATACCGGGAGAGACGAATCCTATCTAACCATCACTGCCTCCAAGTGCTTCGGGACTGCACCCAACCACTACCTGTTTGCACGACTCCTTTGAGCCGTGGTAGGGTAGTGATCAAAGTACAGCGGGAACACACTCGAGGCGAAATGACAGTGTCAAGTCAGCGGACTAAGCTGTACTCATGTCACCTGGGAACTGATAACTGACAATAGGCATAATACCAACTAGTCAGTTCCCGACGAGTCCTGTCCAGTGTACCCGTAACCTAACGAGCACCCGCATACTATCTCAAGTACGACGTACTGACGGCTGTGGGACAGACCGTCTCCCACACTGGGATGAGAAGCGCATGCGCAAGTCTACTCCGGAGTATCGATGCCCTGTCTCGATATTCCTGCGACCAGGGACCTGCATAAGGATGTGCTTATAGATTACCCATCCCCACTAGTGTGACTGCCATCACATCGCTGGTAATCAAGCAAAGATCCTAAGGGCTCCACTAATGTGTATAGGTGATATACTAAAATAAACATATGTACACATTGAAGTAGAAACAAACCAAGTAGCATACTACTATTTTGAGAAAGATTGTATATACAAGGTGAATATCCCAAGCTTCCATTAAGTAATATACAAACTAGTATGATACAGTAATGCCCTCTAGGGCATATACACTAACAGTATATTACTTAATGGAAGCTTGGGATATTCACCTTGTATATACAATCTTGCTCAAAATAGTAGTATGCTACTTGGTTTGTTTCTACTTCAATGTGTACATGTGTTTATTTTATTATATCACCTATACGCATTAGTGGAGCCCTTAGGATCTTTGCTTGATTACCAGCGTTGTGATGGCAGTCACACTAGTGGGGCTGGGTAATCTATAAGCACATCCTTATGCAGGTCCCTGGTCGCAGGACTATCGAGACAGGGCATCGATACTCCGGAGTAGACTAGCGCATGCGCTTCTCATCCCAGTGTGGGAGACGGTCTGTCCCACAGCCGTCGGTACGTCGTACTTGAGAGAGTATGCGGGTGCTCGTTGGGTTACGAGTACACTGGACAGGACTCGTCGGGAACTGACTAGTTGGTATTATGCCTATCGTCAGTTATCAGTTCCCAGGTGACATGAGTACAGCTTAGTCCGCTGACTTGACACTATCACTTCGCCTCGAGTGTGTTCCCACTGTACTTTGATTACTACCCTACCACGGCTCAAAGGAGTCGTGCAAACAGGTGGTAGTTGGGTGCAGTCCCGAAGCACTTGGAGGCAGTGACGGTTAGACAGGATTCGTCTCTCCCGGTATTGGGGGTTGACATCGCGCTGTGTCTAGGAGAGCCATTACACGAGTAGTCCCTGGCCAGGGCAAACGAGATATACTGGTAGGCTTCCAGTGTTATCTCAGGGTGTTTTGGGCTTCACTCTGACACGACTTGTACCGCTATTGGGGGACTGACGTTTACCGCCCCCTAGGCCCGCCATGCGATGTATCAGACGAACAGACCGGACTGTACGGAGAATGTCATATTCAGGCTCAGTAGGAGTTCAGATGGGTTTCGCCTCGTCAGTCTTCTTGTCGGCATCTACCTGGGGACCGTTACGCACAGCTAGTGCCGCTTGCGGTCTGTGGTTAAACCCACTGCCAGCGTAGTGTCGAGTCTTTAGAGTCCCACACAGAAAGCTATTCGCCTTTAGGCAAAAGAGTAGAGGTCGCATGGTTTTGCGACAGGTCGCATGGTTTTGCGACAGGGTTCGGTCACATCCGTGCACTTGTGCACGTTTAGTGTCCGGACAGTTTACACTAGCGGGCTTTGGTTTAAGCCAGATCCTAGTGTACCTTTTGGGATTGGATTTATCCAGTGTGTATTCGTGTTCCTTGGAACGCGGATGCGGGTGTGTATGCACAGTTGACGGAGAGACAGAGGCAGAGGATTCTCATTAGGGTTGTTGACCGTTGACCGTTGACTATTGACTTTTTGCTCAACCCTAATGAGAATATGATATGTGATTAACAATTATATTAATTAAGTATTATGGTGACATGGTTGTTGAGGGATTGACTTTGTTGACTTGTTGACTTTTGTTGACTTGTTGACTTTGTAGACCGGTTGACTAGGCTTGACTAGTTGACCATCATGATAACTATAGCTATCATTTCATGGCAAATACTTTTGCTTGCTTGCTCTTTTATGCAAAATGAGTGCATGAAATGATATGGCTATGGTTGCTTAAACCATCACATAATACTTGATTGATGTGATGTGTTATGATTGTTTTGGATTATGAGAGCCAAATGAGAAAAGTCTTCTCTCATTCTTTCATGCTCATTCTCTCTCTTGTTCTTGAGCTCTCATCTTCCTCCTCTTGCTCTCCCTCTCTTGACTCTATGGTTCACTTGTCTCATGAGTTGAGAACCAAGAACCATAGATAAAATCCCATACAAACTCTTCTCTACTCACTCTAGTTCACAAGGTTTAGCAAACCGAGTGAACTAGTTTCTTCAAAGTTCGAAGAAGGAGCCAAAGGTTGAAGCTTTCAGGTGGATCTATCTTCGGCGCAAGGAGACGACGGGGAGAAGCCGATTCGGACGACCATCGAAGCTTGAAGACGAAGGAGTTCGAGAAAAAGAAAGGTATAACCCCCTAACCGAGTAGTTAGAAACTCGTAGTTAGGTTGTTAGTTAGATGTTTAACAAAGATCCGGTTTTGAGTCCATGTTACCACCTCTAAGAAAATCATTTTTCACCATATTCCGCTTGCCCGAAAGTACCGGGAGAGGTAGCCTGGACCTACACCTGGCTATTCACATCATGTGAATGCAATCACCACGTTGAGATCTGGAAGAGTGCTTGACAATCATGTCGGGGAAGAAGTTGATGATATTGACAATCCTATCAACACCCCGGCTGAGACCTTTCCTCACACACACACTTCTACTTCTAGTTCTGACTCCAGTTCTTCTACCCCACCACCTTCTTCCGAGCCTATTCTTCGTTTCTCAAAAGGCTCGCCACTACAGGCCACCTCTTTTACTCCTCTATGGACGATCCCCACTTCTATACTGGGATCGGTTCCACACACACTTCCTTCTCCTATGATGGACCCAGCACTTATTGCTAAAGCACCTTATCCTAATCGGTTAAAGGCTAACACACCAAGTCCACATATGGAGAAGATCACTGAGATGTTTAAACAGGTTAACATTAATATCCCTCTTCTAGATGCTATCCAACAAGTCCCCGCATATGCAAAAGTTCTTAAAGACTTGTGCACTAGAAAGAGGAAGAAACAAATGCCCAAGAAGATATTCATGGCAAAGACTGTAGATACGGCTTTCCCCCAGCAATTACCGAGAAAACGTAAGGATCCTGGATATCCTACGATTTCCATCTCTATTGGGGAGAAACACATTAACCGTGCTCTACTAGATCTTGGGGCAAGTGTTAACCTGCTTCCTTTCTCAGTTTATGAGCAGTTAGGGATCGGAGAGTTGAAACCATCTCCTTGCACTCTCCAGATGGCTGACCGATCAATCACCAAACCGAGGGGTGAACTAGAGGATGTGTTAATAAAAATCGGGGAATTTATATTCCCTGTAGACTTTATTGTAATTGATACACAGCCTGTAGCGAACTCACGGAATCAAATTCCGGTGATTTTAGGTCGCCCCTTTTTGGCCACTTCCAACGCTATCATCAACTGTCGTAATGGTTCTATGACCCTATCCTTCGGGAAGAGGACAATTGAGATGAACATTTACAAGTTGGGAAGTGTACCCTCCGAACCTACCGCTCAGGTCTGTTCTGTCGACTTAATGGATGTCGACAGCAGCGAATTTGATGATCCTCCAGATACTGATCTTGACTCTTTTCATACGTTATTGTTTGACCCAACTATGTATCATACACATACGGACTCTTCCACCGAGATGTCCGGGTCAACAACTAACACTGATTATGAAATGTTTTTAGAGTCTGAAGATCACCCCACACTTTGTGATGACATTATTCTTAGGGGTATTGATGAAACTTTTGAGGAGATCTTCGCTGATGAACTCGCATTTCTGAATAACATGGGTGTTGAGACGAATAATGTCCCAATCATTGAAATTGAACCTCCACCCCTTCTTCTGACTTGTAAGAAGAATGCGAGTAATCCATCACATTCACTGTATCGGCTCTCCAAAATGAGACGCACACACACTCTCTTCCACCACTTGACCTTTCCCTACTTTTTCTTCCACCAACCAGAGCACTGCATTGACAAAATTTTTGAATGGTTGGTGTTGACGTTTGGTCTTTGCAAAGCTTGGCATCGACCACTAATTTTTGACCCCCTCATATGATTTTCAAAAGATTAACATTGCATAACTCAAGTTTGGGGGGGGTACATTTTTCTGGCTCTTGAAAAGAAAATTTTTACAAAATAATGAGCCAAAAATAAGTTTGGGGGAGGATCTTCACTTAAATATTTTGCCCCCACTAATAAATTCCTCCCAAGCTTACAGGTTTTTCAAGATTTAGCAGATGGCAACAGTGAGGACACTGTTGAAAACAAGTTTGGGGGAGGTTTGTGCTTATTTTTGCATCATTTGCATCATACTTTGCATAAGCACAAAACATTTCTTTAAAAAACCTATAAAAATTTAAAAATTTTCAAAACTATAAAAATATTTTTGTACATAAATAAGATAATAAAAGTTTAGATAGTGAAAAATTACATCCATGAGATTGGAAAAATTTAAGAAAACCAAGAAAATTAGAAGTTTTCTTATACGAACTAGTAATAAGTAGTTATGAGCCGTTGTCCCAAGGGTTAGTAAGATGAAGGACGTCATTAATCTGAGGATAAAAATAAGTCTGAAAAATAGTTTCTATTCTGGAAGCCAAACATTTTGAACGTTGCTACCCTGCTATTCGCACTTACACACGTCTTAAAGCCCGGGATAGTAGAGGATACCTTGAAATGCTCTTGTCTTAAAGCCGATGTATGAAGGAAATAAAAAAAAAGTGAATAAAAAAATATATAAAGTGGTGATAAAAATGGACACTGGTTTTGTTATCACCAAGGGCAATAAAAAATATATAGCGAGGGTGCTTCTTCACCTAGTGCCCTAAGGCCAACTGGTCTGGGAGTCACTGCTATGCCTGAGGTGGTGCAAGACGAGGAAAATACACCAAATAAGCAAGCACATGAGTAATCGGTCGGTTAGTATCTCAAGAAGTATTAACGGTCGCATGAAAGTGTGTGAGCAATCTCATATAAATATTCATTAATTAAAAAGTACTGAGGCTGACGGACAAGAGTATGATAGCTTGAATTGAATTCTCCGGGTGTAGGGATGTCTTTACACACACGCAGGGTGATATGATCGATGTTTGGAATAAAGATAGGAATGAAAAATAAGACGATGTTTTATTGAGGGAGGACGTGATTTCTAACATCTTTTTATGACCATTAAGATATGGCTCATGACAACCGAAAAGCTAGCTTAGTTGGAAACCCTAATTTTCTAAGCTTTTCTTTTATAATTCTTGTCTTTAAATGTAATATTCATGATCTTTATTTTATTATTGGATTTTGTGGGTGCAATCCGCTGAAAACCCTCAGGAGACAACACTCCTCCTACTAGGGACACCTAGAGGTTTAAAGGCTTGTTGCACGTGCTCAGTGCAATCGTGTTGCCTACGAAAGTGTGCTAGTTAGTTTTTCTCTTTCTTTTTTTTCCTTCTCTTTTTAATAAAACAGTTCGCTCGAGACGATCGAAATTAAGTTTGGGGGAATTTGATTAGTCGAAAATATTGCATATTTTAGCCGGCAATTTCCTCATCATTCGCATCCATATAGAAGTGTTCGGCATTCATATTTTACATATTAGCAAAACTGTCACAAAATATCAGATTACATGTATTAGACTCTAAAACCGACACTATGAAGGAAATTGACCGCATTTCATGGCATCGCATCATCCCTATATTGCGCAACACTTGTTTTGAGATCTATGCAGGAAAATCCAGAAGAAAGGCCCACAATCTATACGGTACCGATCAAATATTACGCCAACTCAATGATTTCAGTTCTGGTACCAATCCAAAAGGCAAAGTAAAATTCAACATATCAAATTAAGCTCCAAATAGTATTCCAAGACTTCACCAGAAGAACCAAGCTCCAAGACTCCTACATGGCCGCGGAACCGCGGCCATAGCCTGCTTGTGCCGCGGTTCCGCGGCCATCTTGCCACGTCACCTTCTCAATTTTGGTGCAAAATGTTTCTCTCAGGGCCCACACTTCAGAAAGACACAACAATTTCCAGAAGACTCCAGAGACTTCTGCCAGATCAGCAAGCTTTGGGATCAACACTAAACTAGCCTTGTATTTTAGAAACTTCTCCCTAAACCCTAGCTTAAACCCTAAGCTAAGCCTAACAAACTACTTCTAGAAGTCTTTCAACAAACTTTTGGAGGGAACTTCACAAAGGCTTAGGGTTTGGGAGATCTATAAATAAGACCCTAGGCTCACTTATAAAGAGATAATTCAAGCTTGGAAAAATCAATCCATTAGTTCATTTGAGAGCCATTCTATCTCTTCCTTCATCTTCTTCATCCACAAGTCTGGTGAGAGGACTTGTGTGAAACCCTAACCCTAAATTCCAATCAAAAGCCAAGATCCCGAGTACCCATCAAGCAAGAAGCCTTGCAACCTTTTATGAGCCGAGCCGATCTTCAACAGAGCAAGTGGTCAAAGACGATCCGCGACTCAAGGAGCCGAGCGACGCCAATTCAACAATTTAGTTCTTCCTGTTGTAGTTCTTGAGCGACTGTAATCAAATTGTTGATATAAATAAAATGTGATATTCTTTTATCTTGTTTTCTTTAAATTCTCGCATCATGATATCTTTTCAATTCTTGAATACTTTCTGTGTGATGATGTTTGAGTAATACTCCGCTCGTCGAGGAGTCGAGACGATCAATAGAATGATGATGTAATATATCTTAAATCGATTCTTGAGTCCTACGAGTTTTGTAAACCCTAGCAAGTTCAAGAACCGACGACCCATTTCGTTGCGATGCTTTCTTGATTGATATCGCTCGAGATTGGGGAGTTACGATCGTTTCTTGAAATTGTTAGAGGCTAGAATGCGAATAATATCAACGAAAGAACAAGGGTTAAATGATGAAACCCTAGTTTCATCAAGAAAGCCCTAACTCTCGTCGATCATCATCGATCTAGTATCAATCCTTCGAAGGACAAGAACACGAAATCTTGAAATTACATCACGTCTATAGATCCGATCGATTCCTACGAGCCTCATTTAGATTCTTGACATTTTGGTTGGAAATATTATCGAAACCCAATTCTTGATTGTTTATCAGTTTCTTGATTCTTGATTAAACATCGTGACACCTGAATCAATTGATAAATTCTTGAATCATGTTTTCTTTTTCTCTTCGATTAACTTTTCGATTCAAACAACTTAAACATAGAAACGAATCGCACAATCCCTGTGGACGATCCGCACTCGCTTACGATCTACAACTGACACCGTAATTGATTACGGTCAAATATAATTTTTTGATTGTGAGTTCTTTATACAATTTTCTAAATACCGATACAAGATACTATTATCGATCAAATGAAACCGATATCGGGAAATAATTGATTCGATACTTGCTTTTACATCCAATCCGGAAAATTATACCAATCAGCAATGCGGTAGAACTGGAAGAAATTCTAGATACACAAACAATTACCGATGATTTGGTTGAACATGAGATTTCAATAGAACCTGACGAACCTCAGCCACTCCGTAGATCTAGTATGACTTCTCGCCCACCTGATAGATACTACGGTTTTCTAATTGATGGTGATAGAGAAGATTGCATCATGGATGATGATGACCCTACTAGTTTTAAGCAAGCTATCACGAGTGGTGACTCAGTGAAGTGTCTGGATGCCATGAGATCCGAAATGGAATCCATGCACACCAACAAAGTATGGACTTTGGAGGTTGCACCTTCTAGAGTAAAACCCATAGGGTGCAAATGGATCTTTAAAAGAAAGATCGGTGTGGATGGTCAGGTGGAGACCTATAAAGCTAGGCTGGTAGCAAAAGAATTTCTTCAATGACCAGGACTAGACTATGATTAAACCTTTTCACCAGTCGCGATGTTCAAATCCATTCGGATCCTGCTTGCTATAGCTGCTCACTATGGTTATGAGATCTGGCAGATGGATGTTAAAACGGCATTCCTAAATGGTGATTTAGAAGAATGCGTTTTTATGGATCAGCCAGAAGGCTTCATTGATAGTGGGAGCAGCGGAAAAGCATGCAGGCTGCTTAAATCCATCTATGGATTAAAACAGGCATCACGGAGTTGGAACATCTGCTTTAATGATACAATCAAAGAGTTTGGTTTTATCAAAAATGTGGATGAACCATGCATTTATAAAAAGATTGTAGAGAGTACTGTTACATTCCTCGTATTGTATGTGGACGACATTCTCTTAATAGGAAATGATATTCCTATGCTACAATCGGTCAAACTATTCTTATCGCAAAGGTTCTCCATGAAAGACCTGGGCGATGCCTCGTACATTCTGGGGATTAAGATCTATAGAGATAGATCTAAGAAATTATTGGGATTGTCCTAATCGAGATACATTGACACCATACTAAAGAGGTTTAGTATGGAAGATTCCAAGAGGGGTAATTTACCCGCTTGTTATGGGATCACCCTCTCCAAAGACTAATGAAGAGAGGGCTCGCAGGAGCATTATTCCCTACGCTTCAGCAGTAGGTTCTATAATGTATGCGATGTTGTGTACTCGCCCAGATGTAGCTTATGCACTAAGTGCAGTAAGCAGGTATCAATCCAACCCAGGGGAGAAACACTGGACTACTGTGAAGAACATTCTGAAGTACTTGAGAAGAACTAAAGAAATGTTCTTGGTGTATAGTAACGGAGATCTCCAAATGGAGGGATTTACCGACTCCAGCTTCCAGAGCGACAAGGATGATAGTAAGTCCATCTCAAGGTTTGTATTTGCCTTAAACGGAGGGGCGGTATGTTGGAAGAGTTCCAAACAAGATACTGTCGCTGACTCCAGGATGGATGCTGAGTATATTGTTGCTAATGATGCCGCAAAAGAGCAGTCTGGATGAGGAAGTTCATTTCCGAACTTCAAGTGGTTCCATCCATTGCTAATCCAATACCTCTATATTGCGATAACAATGGAGCCTTGGCTTTGGCAAAGGAACCGAGGTCCCATCAGAAATCCAGACATATCTTGAGGCGGTATAACCTCATCAGGGAGATAGTGGATCGCCAGGACATCGAGGTACGGAGAGTAGACACGAAGGACAACACAGCAGATCCATTCACCAAGGCCATCCCTCAAGTCCAGTTTGAGAAACTGTTCGAGCTGTTTGGCATGTGGTACGCAGGAAACTGGTTCTAGTACAGACAGTTGGTACTTATTGCATCAACTACAGGCCTTAGTGCAAGTAGGAGATTGTTAGATATGTATGCCCTAGAGGCCTGTATTGTATAGGATGCTAGGCATGTATATGTGCAGAAATAATCTTTGCTCGAAATGATAGTATGCTATCTGGTTTATCTTCATCTTAACCTGTGTTATATTTCATATCTTTATATGCATGTTGATGAAGCCCTTAGGATCATGCTTGACTACCAGAATTATGATGAGATCATACTAGTGGGGCCTGGATAGTCTATAAGCATATCCTTTAATAGTTCCTAGTTGAGGGTATATCGAGACAGGGCATCGGTATTACCAAGTTAGACTAGTGTGTACGTTTCCTGACCCTTGGGGGGAGGGGCGATGGTTGATTCCACAACCATTGGTGTTTGACATCAAAGATTGTACACAAGTGCTCATTAGAGAATGGGTACACCGAACATGACTCGCCGAGAACTCCTAGATGGTATATATATACCAATTGTCAGATAGCAGTTCTCTGGTGACACTTGTACAGGTTAGTCTGTAGACCCGAGATCGTCATAGTGTCTTGTGTGATTCCCACTGTGCTTTGATTTCCTCCCTATCGCGGCTCTGCCGAGTAATGCAAACAGGTGGATTTTGGGTACAGTCCCGAATCACATGGAGACAGTGAGCGATAGGAGGGGTTTCGTCTCTCCCGGTATAGGGAGTTGGTGTCGCACTATGCTTGATCGGCCATAACATCAAATCCCTGGTCAGGGTTCTCGAGATTTACTGATAAGTGTTATCAGTAGTTTCTCGAACCGTTATGGGCCGTAAATTAGTATGACTTATAAAGTTACTGGGGTCTGACATTTACCACCCCTAGACTTCATATGCGACGTATCAGACGAAGAGACCGGACTGTACGGTAAGTGTTGCTTGCAGGCTCGTTGGGGTTGTGATGAGTTCGCTCGTTTGCCACTTTTTCGTCATGTACTTGGGTAGCCGTTACGCACAGCTAGTGCCGCTGACGCGCTTGTGGTTAAACCCACTGCCAGCGTACTGTCGAGTCTTTAGAGTCCCACACAGAGGGTTCCCTCGTTCAGGCGAAAGATGTAGATGCCGTAAGGTGTTACGATAGGGTTTCGATTATGTTCGTGTAATTGTTACAGGAATAATAATCGGAACAATAATACTGGTAGGCTTTGGTTTAAGCCGGATACCGGTATTATATTATTGGATTAATGGTATTCGTATTTTTCGGAATTCGGATACGGGTATACGGTATACGGTATACGGAGGAGGGGTATTCTTGTAATTGTTACAAGAATACCTTCTAGAAGGTGCCACCTCATAATGACATTATTTATTTTATGAAAATAAATAAATGAAGTGGAAATAAGAAAGTCCAAGTATGGTTGCAAGAATGGGTTATTTAATTTTATATTGTTTTGGAATTACTATTGAAGCATGGTGCTAATTTTATATTATATGCTTCAATTATTTCATTTGCAATATATCATTTTCTCATGCTTGAACTCTCTCATTATCACAAACACTTTCTCTCTCCTTCTTCTCTTCTTCTCCTTCATCCTAAGCTTTACCCTTCACATGTGTTGTGAAACAAAAGTTTAGGATTAAAGATAATCTAATACCCTAATCTCTACATGATCCTAGTGACCTCTTCTAGCAAATTTGGTCTATAGGTTAAGCTCTTATGAAGAGTTTCTAGCTTGCACGACAACCCTTGCGTGGATCATTTAAGTCTTGGGGTGGCCGGAGATCGAGAACATCGGCAACATCCAAAGGAGCTAAGGAGTGACAAGGAGCAAAGGAGTTGCACCAAAGAGAAGACCCGAAGGACCGTATCATTGAGGTATAATCCCTAACATAGTAGATAAGATCTCTAGTTAGGTTTTCTAGTTATGGTTTAGACAAGATCTTATGAAATGTGCGTGTTGTATGCAAAGAAAATTTTCGTTTATCGCTTCCGCCGCCTCATAAGAGTTGTGGGAGCATGCAACATGCACTAACAAAAATATACCTCCTTTTGGACCCCGCTGGGCATATTCTGCTATAAGGTGATGCCTTTCGGTTTAAAGAACGCTGGCGCTACCTACCAAAGAGCCATGACAAAGATCTTCGATGACCTCATCCATGAGATTGTCGAATGCTACATTGACGACCTTGTGGTAAAGAGCAGATCTCACGAGGAGCATTGGGAACATCTAAAAATAGTGTTCCGATATCTTCGGAAGTATAATCTGAAGATGAATCCTCTAAAATTCGTGTTTGGAGTCTTCTCAGGCAAATTCCTAGGATTCATCATACGACACCGGGGTATCGAAATCGACCCCTCAAAGATCAAGGCGATTATGGAAATGCCCACGCTAAGAACTCTCAAACAATTGTGACCTCTTCAAGGAAAGCTCGCATATATCCGGCGGTTCATAGCCAACCTCTCCGGAAAATGACGTCCCTACAGTCATTTAATGAAGAAGGGGACCTCGTTCGTTTGGAATCAAAATTGCCAAAATGCACTAGACGAAATCAAGCAATATCCGCAAAATCTGCCAGTATTGACCGCTTTGGTTAAGGGAAAATCTCTTATCCTATATACGATAGCCCTTGAAGGTTCTCTAGGCGCGCTATGGGCACAAGAGAACGATCAGGGAAAGGAGATAGCTCTGTTATATTTGAGTCGAGTTCTCCTGGGGGCAGAAAACAACTACCCCCATCCAAAAGCATTGCCTGGCACTGATCTTCGCAATAACGAAGCTTAGACATTACGCCTTGGCAAATGAGGTCCATCTCATATCAAAAGTGGATCCTCTCAAATATTTGATGTCAAGGGCCATACTAACAGGAAGGCTTGCCAAATGGGCCCTTCTCCTGATGGAGTTCTCGATAACGTATCAACCCCTCAAAGCAGTGAAAGGCCAGGCCATTCCCGACTTTTCACGGAGCATCCGATACCAGCCGACTCCCCCTTAAACTGGGTGTTTCCGGATGAACATGCGTTCGACACAATCGAAGAAGAGAAGGAAGAAAATGATTCCCAATGGGAACTCTACTTCGATGGAGCATCTTCCGTGAAAAAGGCAAAAGCAAAACGCCCCCATAATCAAAGATGGGGTGGGCCTTATCTTCATGACTTCGCAAGGAGGGATATTACGTTACGCCCTTTCCTTAACGAAGCCAAGAACTAACAACGAAGTTGAATATGAATCTTTGATAGTAGGTCTCGAGATCGCTATCGACATAGGAATAAAAGACCTTTTCATATATGGAGACTCCCAGCTAATCGTTAGCCAAGTAAATGGCGACTATCAGACGTGCAAGCCAGAGCTGATAGAGTATGGCGAAAGAGTGCGGCAACTGCTGACACAAATCCCTTCCTACATCCTGGAGAGTATACCGCGTGCAGGAAACATCAAGACGGACGTGTTGGCCAAATTGGCTAAGGAACTGACTGATGACGTAAAGATCATTCTGCAAAGCCGCATGGTTCTCACGCCAACAGATATATCTTCGGAAGATCTGATAGAGTCATCCGAAAGAAAAGAAATGACTGAACAAGCAGCCCTTCAAATAGAGGACGAAGAAAAGGTCAAGGACTAGAGAGAAGTCTTCATAGACTACTTTAAGTACCGGCGAACGCCCGAAAATGCGTCGTTTAGACATTAGCTCATGAAACGAGCTTTGTCTTTCGCCTTCGTCAATGATACTCTATATAAGAGATCGTTCGACTGTCTATGGCTAAAATGCCTGGGGCCGGAGGAAGCAAAGAAAGTTGTTCAAAAAATTTACGACGGACTCTACGGTTCTCACCAAGATGGGCCAAAGATGAAGCTGAAGATCAAAAGAATGGGTTACTATTGGCCCACAATGATTCAGGAATGCCTCGAATATGCGAAGTAGTGTCACTCATGCCAAATCCATGGGGACTTCATCCACGAACATCGAAATCCGCTACACCTAACAGTGGCTAGCTGGCCATTTGAAATGTTGGGAACTAATATAATTGGCCCCATTGAACCGGCGTCGTCCAAAGGACAACGGTTTATATTGGCAATGACCGAATACTTCTCTAAGTGGGCAGAAACAGTACCACTAAGGGAGGTGAAGACAGAGAATATCCTCCATTTCTTCAGGACACATGTCATCTATCGGTTCGGCACTTCCCCGACGAATTATCTCAGATAATGGGCTAGCTTATAGAAGTCATAAAATCAGTCGCTTTGCTCAACAATATAAAATAGATTGGAGATACTCTTCAGTCTATAACTCTCGGGCCAACGGTTTACCTGAAGCTTTCAACAAGACCTTGACGAAGATTACAAAGAAAACAATGTCCAGAAACAAAAAAGACTGGTACGAAAGGTTGCACAAAGCTCTCTGGGCATACCGAACAACGTTCAAAACGGCTATGAATACAACACCATACATGTTGGTATTCGGCACGGAAGCAGTGCTTCCTCTAGAAATAGAACTCCCCTGTCACGACCCGAAATATTAGCTCATGACCGGCACTTAGATCACGCAACGTCTACAGGCGTAACGTAACTTAAGTAAGCCGAAACCCAAAGATCTAAACCTTTCAAAAGAAGTAAGTTATGAAAACATTGATACAACATTTGGAAACCTTAAGTAAAAATTCTTACACTTATTTTTCCTTTCTTTTGTTTTCTTTAAAATTTCAGCAGCACCTCCTTTGTAAAAACTAGCCCCGAAACGGGTACAACATAGAATATAAGAAAGCATCCCCAAACGGGAGCAAATCACGTCCAATGGCGGAAACAACCACCACAAGCATATATGTATACGACGCCCAACGGCGAAGATCAAGACAAAGGAAAATGAAAAGCAAGACATCAAACCCACTAAGCGAACATATAACCCGTCGCTCTAAATCTCGCAACTACAAGTCTTACTAAGTATTCACTTATATAAATACTAGCTTCTGATTTGATGGAGTTGACTAGATACAATAGGAATAATAATAATGCAAGAGGGGTACGATCCAACATGTACCACCTACCAAAGAAAATCACCCGAATGCAAGCTGTGTGCCAGCGATGCCGACACTGATATATGCGGTCAACCTGCAAGAACCGTGGCACAACGGGGGTCAGTTGCCAACTCGTGAGTAGAAAACATCATCAGGTAGAAATCGAAATAAACAAAAATACCTAGATCAACTATATCATAAAGGTAATACTATGATATCTAGGGTGACCGTATCTGCATATGTGCTAATACATAATCAACGCCTATCATGAATCCAACGCAACATCATATAAAGTGAACATGTAGCTATAGCAGGGTATATATGTAAGCATGTAGGTATGCAACATAAAACAGAATGTAAGCATATCTGTATATCTCATGCAACGTGGAACAGTGATATGAACATAGCAAGTATATATGCAACACAGCATAGTGATGTGAGAATAACAAGTATATCATGCAACATAGCATAGTGATGTGAGCATAACAAGTATATCATGGCATGATGTGACAATTCTACTGTGTAGTGACATAGCAATTATCGATGATGAAGGTGTGTGAGCCGGCCAATCTGTGTAAGTGTAACATACGCATCATCGATAATGGTGTAGGTATACTAGCACAGGTATAAGTAATGCAATGAGAATAACATGAACGTAGCATAAAGTACATTGTCAGCTAAATGCTATAAGGTATACGTGTCTACAATATATCCGAGTCGGTGAATCTATCAATCGGCATCCAGCCTCACAACATCACGTACGGTATAATCCATCGTACGGCACATCACTCAAGATTCACAACATTATATATGTCTATATACCTATATCCCAGGTCACATCTGTATCAATCTCATATCGTGGACCGATAAAGGTATCAACTATCTCATAATGACTCGCATCCATATAACGACATACCACACTAAGTCATCATATCATATCGTATACTCGTTCTCTTTCAATTCGTACCTATCATGATTTATTTCTCATTTCATATTCCCATATGTCACTATGTTCATTAGTATCAACTTTGATTATATTATCGTTGTCAAATCCTATAATCATGTCCGTCGCATATCATTTATCGGGATGTAATAATCAAACGATCTTCCATATCAATGTTTGCGGGGGTGCTATACGCAATCCATCCGACTTATCCCGTAGATATAAATCTACTCACCTGCTAAACTCCTCGCTTAGCCGTAGTCGATGCATTTCGTCGTCTCGGAATCCATTCGAAAGTACCTACAATATCAACACGTATCGCAATACCATTAAAATCAAGTTCCAAAATCCAATACGGCACGCGGTGCGCTCATAGGTTAGAACATATAGCCTACACATGCAAAACAATCAAACAACCCTTGTCGTTGACGTACAAACATCCAACGACCAAATACAATATCAAATCTCAAAACCAAGAATTCCCAATACCGGAAAACATAGCCAAAACCCTAACTGGGGTCGCTATTCATGAAAACCACCAAGCCTAAAACCCCAATCGTACCAATCCTTATTCACAACACAATAAATATCGTACAAGATAATATGTTTTCATCACTATGCCAAATAAAACTCTCGTCTAATTTTACCGAAAACCTAGTAAGCATCTTTTAACAATTTTAGCACCAATCTAGATATATGAACAAATCTAGTGGTCACAATTATCACATAATAACTTAATTAAGCCACCCAAACCCCTACTAACTTTTTAATCTCACCCACATTAGATTTAATAAAAGTTAGTTTCCAAATCATGCTTAGTTTGGAAAATTAGAAAATAACAAATTACAATTTCACAACTAGGTTAGATTTTCCATGTCTAAACATGTTAACGTACACATAAACCATAACTAATTAATTAAAACCCTCTCTTGACATTCAAAACTTGCTAATTAACACCATATTTAAACACCCCATAAGCTAAATTAAAGTATTTAAACAACAACTAAAGTTTAGGGTTAGGATTTATACCTCATAAACTTGCTAATAAACTTGCAAATTTTCACCACCAAAATGGCCTCCGAAATGCTAACTTTCATCTTGATCCAAGCTAGATTAGGCTAATGAATAATGGGTAGGGATTTAATTTAGAGTTTGTGAGATTTTTCTTTGACTTTTGATGAATTTTTGAAGCTTTTAGAAGTGGAAATGGAGTGGGGAAAAAGATGGGGCAGCCAAGGGGGGTTCGGCCAAAGAATGGAGGAAATGGGGAATGTTGTGGAAGTGTGTGGAATAATCTAGGTTCAAAACACAATTAAGGCTTAATTAAAGCACCTCCCATCCATGTCACCTCTTAATACTTTTCTTTTCTAATTTCATATAAACCCTAGAAATATCTAGAACACTTAGATATTTTGAAAACAAGACAAAAATGTTTAATCTTGTAATTAAGTTGTCATGGTTCACTTTTGTATAATTAACCTAAACCAAATTGTATTTACCACTAATTAAAAGTATAATTAAAAGCTTATAATAATATTTTAATTAAGGAAAAATATTTAAGTGAACTAAAATTTTACAAGCGACAATCAAAACCCGCATACTAGAAATTTTCTAGTTAAACTAGGTGCATCCAACTCTATATTGAAAAAATGATCACAACTTGGTTTTTACGGTAAAACCCAAATTATTTACCGATTAACGGAAAATTTGCCTAAACGATTTCTGAAACGTTACATCCCCTTTCTATAAGTAGCGGTTCGGTAAGAGCTAACAAATGAAGAAAATGCTCATCTTCGGCTTGAGAAGCTCGAAGCCCTCGACAAAACTCGCCTTGTGGCACAACAAAATCTAAAGGCTTATAAGGAGAGAATGAAACGGTCATATGAAAAACTGACCAGGCTGAGAACATTCAACCATGGCGAACTCGTGCTAGTCGTCAAAAGACCCATGATCCCCAATCATGCAAAACGGGGGAAATTCGAGCCAAATTATGAAGGCCCGTACATTATAGACAATGTCTACCAAGGTGGAGCTTACCTGCTCATGGATATGCATGGTGAAAGACCCTTCTGGCTAATAAACGGCCGATTCCTCAAAAAATACTATGCTTGACGAGTCACGACTTAGGTCTATGATAGATGACGAAGCTCGTGTCTGCTTGCTATCTTCCTGAGTCAGAACTCTGAGAATAATATACAAAAAAGATCCGTCGTCCCAATAATGACGACAAAGGACTGAGAAGTCCTTAAACTAATTACCCGCCTCAAATATGGCGATATCGGACCGAGAAGTCCCTAAACTAACAACGGACCGAGATGTTCCTAAACTAGAACCTCGCCTCAAATATGGCGATATAGGACCGAGAATTCCTTAAAATAATTATCCGTCTCAAATATGGCGACATCGGACCGAGATGTCCCTAAACTAGAACCTCGCCTTAAATATGGCGATATAGGATTGAGAAGTCCTTAAACAAATTATCCACCTCAAACATGGCGACATCAGACCAAGATGTCCCTAAACTAATAATGAACCGAGATGTCCCTAAACTAATAACGGACAGAGATGTCCTTAAACTAGAACCTCACCTCAAATATGGCGATATGACCGAGAAGTCCTTAAACTAATTACCTGCCTCAAATATGGCGATACCGGACCGAGAAGTCCCTAAACTAACAACGGACCGAGATGTCCCTAAACTAGAACCTCGCCTGAAATATGGTGATTTTGGACCGAAAAGTCCCTAAACTAAAATTTCGTCTCAAACATGGCGATAATGGACCGGAACATCTCTAAACTAGTGCATCGCCCTAAATACGGCGATACATTCCCTTGAGATCTATACGGACCAAGAAGTCCCTAAACTAACAACGGACCAAGATGTCCCTAAACTAGAATCTCGCCTCAAATATGGCGATATAGGACTGAGAAGTCCTTAAACTAATTATCCGCCTCAAACATGGCGATATCGGACTGAGATGTCCCTAAATTAACAACGGACCGAGATGTCCTTAAACTAGAAACTCGCCTCAAATATGATGATATAGGACCGAGAAGTCCTTAAACTAATTATCTGCTTCAAACATGGCGACATCGGACCGAGATGTCCCTAAACTAGAATCTCGCCTCAACTATGACGACATTGGACTGAAAAGTCCCGAAACTAAAATTTCTTCTCAAACACGGCGATAATGGACCGAGATGTCCTTAAACTAAAATTTTGCCTTAAACATGGCGATAATGAACCGGAATGTCCCTAAACTAGTACATCGCCCCCAAATACTGTGATATGCTCCCTTGAGATCTATATTGCAATCCAAATCCTAATGGTGAAGGTTGCAACTCAAGTCTCACTGGCTACACAGCTACTCCAGCGATGAAACCATCCCTAAATCCCACCGGCAAATAGATGGGTCACCTGCGACGAAGCTACTTCCTAGAGTTTCATGAAAGAAAAGGTATGTCCACAAGTGAAATGGGCACGTTTGAAAACCCGAAAGGGCGCGATGAGTAAAAACAGCAGGACTACCGGCGAGCTTGTGAAAACCCGAATAGGGCGCAAACTCGTAAAATAAAAAATTCACATGCACTTGTAAGGTCCTCTCGACCTTGTGAGGAGAAAATACCTACGTGAGATCCTTATGACTCACAAAGGAGCCACACACTTAGGAATCCTCATGATTCCTAAGGAGAAATTACACTTACGGGATCCTCATGACTCGTAAGGAGAATTCCCCTTATGAGACCCTCACGGCTCATAAGATTCAAAAGCTTAAAGCTACAGGGATCTGAACCTATTCTTAAGCCGTCATATCCCCCAAGTTGCCTTATAGGCGGTCCATATTGACCCTTGTATACAAACCACGGGAACGAATAAATATTCTCTTACCAAGTTCTACCAATGGTGAGAAATGTCCCCATACGGTGAACGACACTTGTAAGCCTTCTCGACTTATAAGGAGAAAACACTCTTGGAAGATCCTTACGACTTACAAGAGAAAATATCACTTAGGATTCTCCATGACTCCTAAGGAGAAAATATACTTACGAGATCATCTCGACTCGTAGGGAGAAATACCTTTATGAGACCCTTACGGCTCATAAAGTCAAAAGCCTTAGCCGACAGGATCTTAACCCTGTTTTCTAAGCCATCTTTGTTCAAATCGACAAAGGCAAATGATGATTCGCTCCTGGTAATATCCCGGTTGTAGCGATACTAATGCCAAGGTTGGTATCAGATTCCAAACTCACGATATAAATAGCAGCGAGTAGCAAAAAAATGCATATGAAATAGCCAAAATGATGGGGCAACTCGTAATAAAAATCAGCGAGCAAAAAATATGCATATAAAAACAGCCAAAATGTTTGGGCAACTCGTAATAAAAAGCAACGAGTAAAAATATAAAAAATAGCCGAAATGATTGGGCACCGCTGATAAATAGCCGAAATGATTGGGCAATCGCGACTTTCGCGATATAAAAAGCTGAAATGATAGTGTATCGCGGAAAAATAAAAAAATATATAATAAAAAAATGGAAATGAAACTTTTCTGCCCTGTAGGTGAGTCCATACTGACCCCTGTATACAATCCATGGGCACAAATGAAAAGGGAACCATATTTTCCCACCAATCTCCGTCACAGGGAGAGCCAGATCTTGATGGCAACATTTAAAGCCTAGAGATCACCCCGACGTTCTCCTCATTCCAGCAGGATACAGACGCAACGTCAACAAAAAACCCAAGGGTCAAATAGAAATGGAGTCACGGCAAAATCCAAGCTCCAGGTCTTGACGGTACATATACAACCTAGAGACCATCCCTGTGTTCCCTTCCTCTTCATTCCAGCAGGGGCAGACACGGCAATCAAATAAAAGTGAAGTGACGGCAAAATCCTAACTTTAGGTCTTAATGGAAACATCTAAAGCCTAGAGATCGCCCCGGCATTCTTCTCATTCCAGCAGGATGCGGATGCAACATCAACAAAAGACACAAGGGTCAAAGCAAAAATAGAGCCATGGCAAAATCCTAGCTCCAAGTCTTGACGGTACATATACAACCTAGAGACCGTCCCGGCATTCCCCCTCATTTCAGCAGGATGCGAACGTAGCTATCAAATGAAATTGGAGCAATGGTATATTCCTAGTTCCGGACTTCAACTGCAATACATGCAGCATAGAGGTCCTGCAGATGTCTACCCTATTTCAGCAAAGAATCGGCACGACATCGTCAAAGCAAAAAAATGAAGTGACGGCATATTCCCAGCTTCAGGTCTCGACGACAACTCATATAAAGCCTAAAAGACTATCGGAGATCATCTTATACCAGAGTGGAGTGGTTATGACTCATCGGGGCTCCAAATTGAGCCTAACTTCAAGTAAGAAGCGTCATGGAAAATTCCTAATGCTTTCCCTTCTGATAGTACTATGACTTAAAGATATTGCTTGAAGTCGTCTTGTCCAGTCACGAAGGGATCGGAGACACGACAGTCACGAAGCTACTCAAACAACAGCTTGAAGAATGCATATCGAGGAATATATTAGCCAACGCGACGGTACCACGGACTAAAACCCTGGTACTACAAACCTAACGGACCTCTGTCGTAAAGAATGGGGGTTATCTGTATATAACGTTAGGACAAGTTTTCCTGTAAACCCAAGGGAGGTAAACTAAAGGCACTCCGAAACGAGTACATAAACTAAAGACTCCGAAACAAGTATATAAACTAGAGACTCCGTAATGAGTATATAAAGTAGAGACTCCGAAATGAGTACATAAACTAGAAACTACGAAATGAGTGAATAAACTACAAACTCCGAAATGAGTAAATAAACTAGAGACTCCGAAACGAGTGAATAAACTAATTGGCACTAAATTAAGGCATCAAGAAACAGAAAGGCGCAACTTATAGGCCTCGGCGCTCGGAATTACGTTTCTTAAGGATCAAGACCTGAGTTAATCATGGATGACGACGCTTGTGTCCATCCGCTTTCAAAATTCTAAATGACATGCCAGCCCGAAACCAGCCATATATTATACTTCACTCACGGGTATACCACCTTGAGCAAGGTGGCAGGGCGAAGAATTTGTTCATATTAGTCCAGTACTCACCTATGTCTAGATGCATGCATCAGAAACTTCTAAGGTTAAAATACAAAGTATACGTGCAGAAGCAAGATGCCCATATGGATATGTGCTGGGGTTGAAACGTTCATCGGTCAACAAATTATTTATTTATTTATTCCACAGAAAAAGATGACCAAATATAGGATCGGAGATACAGGGATTAGTAAAAAAATAAACAAAATTCTCTAACTCCCTTTCTGCCCTCTCTACCATGTTGAAGCGGTGATCTTCGCGAGAGGTAGCTCTCTATCGGTCAGCACCGTGCCCATCAGCAAAGGCGGACATGACGGCCCGCTGAGCCCGCATCTGACTTAGCAACTGAACAGAACGGTCCTTCAGAGGCTGGGAAATCAAATATGCCTCATAAAAGCACTCGATCTTGTCCTCCACTACGTGGAGCATCGCTGGTGTCATCTCCGCTGGATGGGGGGGATGTCAGCAAGCATGGACAGGAAGATCATCCGGAGCCAAATGGAGTCGATAGAAAGAGGAGAGCCCCTACGAGCCAGAAGCTCGTACATCATCGTGTCACACTGGTCATCAGTGAGAACGGGATCCACTAATCGTGCAGCAAAACGGGGAACCATTCCCTCGATAGGTACCTCCATGGTTGCCGACGTGCATGGGGATGATTGCAAGCCATAACTCTTGGTCTGTAAAAAAATGGCTTTCTTCTTGTGAAGAAGAAGAAGATTATCACTTCAGAATATAAAGAGAAACATTTAAATTTAGGTATAGAAAACGTTGTGCATGGTGGAACTCTTTCCAAGGCCTGGCAAAAAGGGCATAGGAAAAGAAACAGTTGACTCATGGGAATCAGAGTAAGAAAGTGAAACGATTCCCTCAGCGGTGCCCCACGTGCCTGACACGTGAGCATCGGCGTTGATTATTTCTGGGATTAGAGCAGCGCCTCACATGCATGATATGTGAGCGTTGGCGCTAGTTCTTTTCGGGATTAAGTCCTACAATAGCGCCTCAAGTGCGTGACATGTGGGCGCCGGCGTTTTTTTATATATGTAATAATACCTCATATGATCATTGGCGTAAAGAAAAGGAGAGCTTTGTCATTCATACTTCAAAGAAATTTATACATTGGTGATAAGGGTGATAAAAAAGAGACATCATCAAAATGTTTACAATGGCAAGACAATGAATTCCGGACACGGATTCATGAACTTAGAGGCAAGTTTGAGTAAAGTGCTTCTGGCTTCGTTGACCATCTTCTTATGCATTTTCTCACGAATGCAAGCGTCGAGATCCCCGTCGATGTCATCCATCCTCTGGTACGCGGATATTATCGTCTTCTGTTGGAAGACGTGATGCAAAACAGCAACAAGATCATCTCTCCGCTTCTTTGAAATTAGGCCCGTCAGATATACAAAATACACCTTGTCTTCAGCATCATCAAGTGCCTCGAGCGGCATAGCCTCATCAAGCTCGGGAAGTGCTTCCCAAATTGACCCAACGACAATCTTCAAAAGAGCATAATGGAGGGGGAGCAATCGACCTTTGTATTCGTCAAAGCGACGCATCACCTCAGCGCATTGGGCGTCAGTAAACTCCTGGCCTTGATAGCGGCCTTGGATGTGAATCTTCTCATAAGAGATAATCTCTTCAAGATCATACAGATGAGAAGCCATAGTATCATAAAAGAAAAAAACCAGTAAAGGGTTAGCAATCAAAATATCAAAATCATTACAATCTAGAAGAAAAACAGTCGCCCCCACAAAATCAAGGTGATGCCTCATCAATGATGAGGCAGGCACCCATTATGAAAATCCAAAAGGATTCTCATTTAATGAAAGATCTCATTGAACAGCGTAGTTCAAGGCTCCCAATGGCCTCGAAGAATGAGTTCTACAGCAGATTCAAATCTGTAAGAAGAACCCTAAAAAGAAAATAAGAAAAGAGAATAAGATTCCCAAAAGAATTTTCAAAAGAAATTTTCTCGGAAATGGAATTAAATTCCAAACAATCCTCAAAGATCAAAGTCACTAACAGGGTAAAAAACCCCTAAGAAATCTAAGACCCATGGTCAACCCAAATAAAAGTTTTTTTAAGATCTCTAAGAGATCGTTCCAACAGAAGAGCAAAGCTCCCCAAAAAAAAGAAAAAGAAAAAAGGAGAAGTGATTCTTTTAAGAGTTAAATCGTGGTCATAATTCTTACTAATTTTTGAAAGAGTTTAACTCTAAGAAAGTTCTGGGAACAGAGATCTAAGCTCTGAGGAGAGAATTAAATTCTCAAGGAAAAAGAAGACTCAAGAAGATGATGGAACGACAGTCATCTCAAGTTCCAAAGGCCCTATTTATAAGACATGAAGGGACGGTTCAACCCCCTAGGAGATTGAATGGTAGAAAAGGTGACACCGTTGCACTCACGTGTGAGCCATGCGAGCACAACGGTGGGGGACATTTGTTTCCCCAATATTTAACCTAATAAAATAGCAAAGCTCTGTTGAAATGAGGTAGCGCCTCACGTGCTCTCTACGATGGCGCCAGTGCCAAAACCAATCTTATAGGATTAAATCCTATGGTGGCGCCTCACGTGCTCCTCACGTGGACGCCAATGTGCAAAGCACAAGAGTGCTTCCTGAATAAAGGTTAAATTCTTATATGGCGCCGCACGTGCTTATCACGCAGGCGCCAATATCCAAAGCACAGAAATACCTATCTTAAGAATTAAATCCTAAAGTGGCGCCCACGTGCACAACATGTGAGCGCCAGCGCTCAGATAGAATTAAAATTCTATAATACTCTCTGTTAAACAGAGCCGTTGGATCAAAGATCCAACGGGGATGGTAAATCATCAAAATATAGAAACAAATTCTATTAGGAGAAAATATCTCCCATATCTTTCTAAATAGGAAAGATACAATCGGTTGGATTAATGATCCTATTTTTGGAATATATTCCCTCAATCTGTCTAAACAAAAAAGATTGCTCTCTGTAAAACAGAGAACTTTTGGATTAAAAATCCAATGGTGATTAAAAATCACCATTTTACAGAATAAATTATGTTTATGAGAGAATATTTCCCTGATCTTGTTAAAAACAAGAACAACATATTCTATAAAATAGAAGTCCTTGGATCAAAGATCCAACGGTGGGTAAAATTCCTCAAATCAATTTTGAGTCCAATTAAATCAATTGGAATCTCTCAATGAGAGATTTTCTCAAAACCAATTAATAATTTGCCTCCACTATATAAAAGACCCCAGACTTCAAGTCAAAAAAAAGAACGACTACCAGAGAGAGACCACGGATAGAAAAAACAGAGAATTCAATTCTTAAAGAAGAAAAGTTTCCTTCTCAAAACCCTAGGTAAAGAAAAGAGATCAAAATATCTCTATTACCTATAATATCACATCTAAGGGTTTAACCATTGTAAAAAGAACTTAGTTCTTTCTCTGGATCCGAGATCCACAAGATAAGTCTCTCACAAGTTGAGAATTTAATTCTCATCGGGAAGATCTTGTTCTTGAGAATAAAAGATTTAGGGAAGAACAAATTTAAAGAGAAAGAAGAGAGAGTCCAGAATACTCCACGAACTCAGTTCTTTCAAATCGATAACTTAGTTTTTTAAAAACTTAACCTAAAATTCTCAAATATAGTGATTTTAGCGAGCGTTAATGTTCAAAGCACCATTGATAGAGGTTTAACCTCTCTAAAAATATCAACAGAGATTAAATCACCAAATAAAAGAAACTAGCGCTTCACGTGTTCCCACATGGGCGCCCCTCTTTAACAACACTTAGCGCCACATGTGAAACGCACGTGGACGCCATATAAAAAGTGCTTAGCACTTCACATACAGCCAAAACGGCTGAATGCTCAGCACTAATTGGACAGCGCCTAGCGCCGCACGTGCTCCTCACGTGTGCGACACAAAAATAATAAGAGTACTTAGCACTCCATAAACAGCCAAAACGGCTAAGTGCTCAGCACTGATTGTGCAGCGCCCAGCGTCTCTCGTGCTCCTTATGTGGGCGCCACAAAAACAATAAGAGTGCTTAGCACTCTATAAACAGCCAAAACGGCTGAGTGCTCAGCACTGATTGGGCAGCGCCAGCGCCAGCGCCACAAAATAATAAGATTGCTTAGCACTCCATAAATAGCCAAAACGGCTGAGTGCTTAGCACTGATTGGGCAGCGCCCAGCGCCTCACGTGTTCCTCATGTGGGGACCAAAAAAAAAGAGAGAAAAGTGCTTAACACTTCATAAACAACCAAAATGGCTGAGTGCTCAGCGCTCATTGGGCGGTGCCCATAATTAAATGCTTCACATGATACCCATGTAAGTGTCAGAGCATCAAACAAGTGCTTAAAACTTTTGCGTAAAAAAGGGGGATTGAACCAACAGAGTCCAAATAAGTGCTTAGTATTTCTGAACAAAAAAAAACTGAGCATACTAAGCCTAAATTGGCTAAGTCTATAAAACTTTCTTATAGTCGAGCCCAAAATGCTTTGTTGTTTGGATCTTAAATAAAAATAATCCTTAAAATATTGCTAAGTTGATCTTAGTCTCAAATTAGACAAACGTATCCTTAGTTAAAAATAAATTGAGCCCAAATGCTCACACATTTAAGTTGATCTTAATCTCAAACCAGATTAACTGTCCTTAAATAAACCAAACCCAAATCTAAAATATATGGATTTGGACTGATCCGAGCCCTACGGATGACGACATAAACTAGTCTCTGTATACAATCTACGGGCAACCAAAACAAACAAAAAAAAACACACACGATACGAAGTGAACTGCTGGAGAAGGAGAAAGTGGTTATCGCAATGCGGTAACGTAATTAACTGCAGAGGCTTACGCTTGCAGGGAAGAGCGTCCCTACAATAAAAACCCCTCGTAAAATGAAGGGGAATCTGATGAAGTCTGCTACAATGGCCGCATCTATCCAAACCTCCGATATATGGTGCCATACATCAACTTGGTATCTTCGGAGAGGTGGATGGATAAATCCGAATAGCATCTGCCCCCAAACTCAGGCAAGACGATCTATCCCAGTCCATCTCTATTTTCGGTGGTGAACAGGCATATTCCTAGATTCGGTCTTGATGGCACTACATACAAAGCCTAAAAACTATTGGAGATCATCCCACCCCAGAAGGGTGCGGTTATGACTCGTCGGGGCTTCAAATTAAGCCCAACCTTAAGTAAAAAGCGCCACGGCAAATACCTAACGCTTGTTCTTCTGATGGTAATATAAATACTCTAACCTAAGAACCTTACTTGAAGACGTCTTGTACAGCCTCAGAAGGGATCAGAGACACGATAGTCGCGGGGCTACCCGAACAGCAGCCTAAGGAATGCATATCGAGGAATACATCAGCCAACGCGATGGTACGATGGATTTAAACCTATTACCGCAAACCTAACGGACCCCTGTCATAAAAGAATGTGGGTTATCTACATTTAACGTTAGGGCAAGTTTGCCTGTAAACCTAAGAGAGGTAAACTAAAAACACTCCGAAATAAGTACATAAACTAGAAACTCCGAAATGAGTGAATAAACTAGAGACTCCGAAATAAGTGAATAAACTATAAACTTCGAAAAGAGTACATAAATTACTTCGTGCCGGATCAAGACATCAAGAAACAGAAAGGTGCAACGCATGAGCCTCAGGGCTTAGAACTACATTTCTTAAGAATTGAGCTTTGAGTTAATGATAGATGACGACGCTTGTGTCCGCTCGCTATCTTCTCAGATCGAAATTCTAAAAGTTGGTTATGATACGCCAGCCCAAAACCAGCCATATGCTATGCATTACTCTACAATTCTTCACTCACGTATATACCTCCATGAGCAAGGTAGTGGGGGGAGCATTTGTTCACACCTGTTTGAGTGCTCACTTACAAATATATGCAAACTTGGATGGGAAATAGCATTGAAAGCATGCCGATTTATATACGCATATGGAGGGTTAGTGCATGACACGTGCATATCAGTGGCGTTTGCACTTGGCAAAAATTTCTAAGGGTGAAGTGCACGTGCACACATGCAGGATGCATATATGTTTAAATGATATATATGTTGGGGATGAAACATTCAGCAGCCAACAAAAAAAGAGAGAAATGCATTTAAATAAACATCTTATTCTTCAAAGAAGAGATCACCAAATATGTGATCAAAGATACAGGGGTTAAAAAAACTATAAACAAAGTTCTCTAACTCCCTCTTTGCCTGCTCCACCATATCGAAATGGCGGTCTTCGCGAGGAGTCGCTCCCCATCAATCAGTGCCGTGTTCATCGGCGAAAGCTGCCATGATAGCCTGCTGAGCCCGTATCTGGCTTAGCAACTGAATGGAGCGATCCATCAGAGGCTTAGTAATCAAACATGCCTCATGAAAGCACTTGATTTTGTCCTCCGCTGTGTAGAGCATCGCCAGAGTCATCTCCGCTGGATGAGGGGGAATGTCATTGAGCACGGACATGAAGATCATCCGGAGCCAAATGGAGCCGATGGGGAGATGAGATCCTCTGCGATTCAGGAGCTCGTGCATCACCGTGTCGCATTGGTCATCCGTGAGAGCGGGATTCACCAAACGTGAAGCAAAAAAAACAATTTCCTCGATAGGCACCTCCCATGGCTGTCAATGAGCATGTGGACGGTTACAAGCCATGACCTTTCTCTGTTAAAATGGTTCTTTAAGAAAGTGAGAGAGAAGATGAACATGTCTTCAAGTTATGAAGAGAAATGTTTAAGTCCCGGCACAGAAAATGTTGTGCATGGTGGAACTATTTCCGAGAAGAAAGTGTCGACTCAGGAAAAGCAGAGCAAGAAGGTGGAACGATTCCCTCGTATAATAAGGCAGTGCCTCACGTGAAGAACATGTGAGCGCAGGTGCTAGTTTTTATAGGATTAAATCCTATAGCAGCACCTCATGTGAAGCACACGTGAGCGTTGGCGCAGTCTTTTATATGATTAAATCCTAGAGCAGTGCCTCACATGAAGCACACATGAGCGTTGGCGCTAGTTTTTTTTTATAGCAGCGCCTCATGTGAATCACACGTGAGCGTTAGCGTAAAAAAAGCAGCCTTGTCATTCATACTTCAAAGAAATTTATACATTGGTAATGAAGATGATTACAAAAGAAATAAAAAAAAAGAAACAAACACCATCAAATGTCTACAATGGCAGGACGCTAAATTCCGGACATGGATTCTCAAACTTAAATGCAAGTTTGAGTATAGCGCTTCTAGCTTCATTGATTATCTTCTTACGCGTCCTCTCCCAAATGCAAGATTCAGGATCCTCGCTGATGTCTTCCATCCTCTGGTACACGGACAGTATCGCTTTCTGTTAGAAGACGCGATGCAAAACAGCGACGAGATCATCTCTCCACTTCTTCGAGATTAGGTCCATTCGATATACTGAATACACCTTGTCTTCAGCGTCATCAAGTGTCTCGAGCAGCATAGCCTCATCAAGCTCAGGAAGCGCTTCCCAGATCGATCCAACGATAATCTTCAAAAGGGCAGAATAGCGCGGGAGCAATTGACCGTTGTGATCATCAAAGCGACGCATCGGCTCATCACATTGGGCATCAGTGTACTCCTGGCCTTGAAAGCGGCCTTGTATGCGAATTTCTTCGTAGGAGACAATTTCCTCGATATCGTATAAATGATCACATATTGTACCTGAAAAAGAACAAAAGAACCATAAGCAAAAGGATGTGAGTTCATTTGGTGGAATTACTAACTCCAAAACAAGTGGGCCCACAGAATGAAAGTGATGGCTCGTCAATAACGAGACATGTTCCCACTGTGGGAATAAAAAAGGATTCTCATTAAATGAACAGTGGAGTTAAAACTCCCAATATTCTCCAAAAAGCGGATTCTTTTAAACAACAACAGATTCAAATCTGTGAAAAGGGTATTAAACCCCTAAAAATCCTAGAAAAAGAAAATATCCAAGAACAGTAAAGAAAATAAAATTCCCAAAGTTTTTAAAGAATTAAATCAGAGCTAAACTTTGCAAAAAAAAAAACACAACAATGATAAGATTAAATCCCAGAAATCCCCATGTTAGAAAACCCATGGGATGATTAATGGAATCAAATTCCAGGAAACCTCTAACGTCAAGATTAACAATAGGGTAAAACCCTAAGAGGAGAATCAAAGATCCTTAAGAATGTCCATTGACTCAAATCTCGGATATGGACATTAAGATCCACGATCTACATAAAAAAGGGTTTTTTAAGATCTATAAGAGATCGATTCAGGAAAAGTGCTAAGCTCTGTTAAATATGATAATGGATTTAAAATCCAAAAATAAAAAAATATGCCCAAAAGAGGTTAAGAGCTAAGCTCTGTTCATAGTCCTCACCAGAAAATTTGGCAGAGTCTACTCTGTTCAAAGGAGTTCTTGAGGACGGAGATCTAAGCTCTGCAAATGAGAATTAAATTCTCAAAAGAAAAGGAATGCTTAGGGAAGAAGATGAAAAGACAACAATCATCTTAAGGGCCAAAGGCCCCTTTATAGGATTTAGGGGGATCGGTTCAACTCTCCTAAGTGATCCAACGGTGGTAAAATTGACACCGTTGCACTCACATGTAAGCCACGTGAGAACAACGGTGGGGGGCGTTTGTTCCCTTATTAATTATACCCAATAATAAGAGCTAAGCTCTGTTTAAACACAATAAGGCAGCGTCTCACGTGCTCCCCACATGAGTGCCAGCGCAGGCCTCTTATAGGATTAAACCCTATAGCGGCGCTTCACGTGAGCGCCGACGTGCAAAGCACGTGGTGCCTGATTCCGTAGAATTAAATTCTTAGACAGTGCCCACGTGCATAGCATGTGAACGTCATCGTCCAAATTAAAGAAAGTAGAATTAAATTCTACACAAAAACTGGGGATATTCTCTGTTAAACAGAGCCGGTGGATCAAAAATCCAATGGTGATTAAAAAATCATCAAATGATAGAATTAAATTTTATTAGGGGAAAATATCTTCCCGATCTTTTTAACTAAAAAAATCTTCTATGTTAAACAGAGCTATTGGATCAAAAATCCGATGGCAGAATTAAATTCTATTAAGGGAAAATATTTCTCTAATCTTTCTAAATGAGAAAGATATTCTCGGTTGGATCAAAAATTCAAAGATAGAATTAAATTCTATTTTTTGGGAAAATACTTCTCTTGATCTTTCTAAAAGAGAAAGATATTCAAAGAGTTATTGGATCAAAGATCCAAAATATTTCCCTAATCTTTCCAAATGAGAAAGATAAATTTTGAACCCTTGAATTAAAAAAATCCAATGGTGATTAAAGATCACCATTTGATAGAATTAAATTCTATCTATGGAAAAATATTTCCATAATCTTGTTAGAAATAATAATATATATTCTTTGAAACAAAAATCACTGGATAAAAGAACCAACGGTGGATAAAATCCCCCAAATATTCTTTGAGACCAATTAAATCAATTAGTGTCTTTCAAATAAGAGATTTTCTCAAACTAACTAACAATTTGCCTCCCCTATATAAAGGATCTGAGACTTCAAGTCTCGAGGAAGGAAGATGGACCCCATAAGCTTCTCTACAAAAGAAATCTGAGAATTCAATTCTCCAAAAAAAAGAAGGTTCTCGCTCTCTCAAACCCTAGGTAAAGAAAAGCAGAGAAAAACATATCTCCTTTGCCTAGTATTAAAAACAACAACAAGGATTTAACCCTTCACAAAAAGAACTTAATTCTTTCTCTGATCGGAGATCTGCTTGCAGATCTCCCCACAAGTTGAGAATTTAATTCTCATCGGGAAGATCATGTTCTTCAAACTCAGAATTTAGGGGAAAAACTAGATTAAAAGAAAGAGAGAGAGAGAGAGAGAGAGAGAGAGAACATAGGGTTTAACCCTATACAAAAAGAACATTGTTCTCAGAACATAAGATCTTAGTTCTAAAAAAAATTGATCCCAGATCTTCGAAACAGAGATCTTGATGATCATCAATGGCCAAAATGCCATTAACAGAAGATTAACTTCTTTTCAAAAGATAAACAGAGAGTAAATTTCTCAAGGACTCGACGCTTCACGTATTTCCCATGTGAGCGCCCAAAACAAAGGATTTGGCGCCTCACGTGCTTCCCACATGAAGTACCCAAAATATAAACTCAGCGCCTCACGTGGAATACACGTGAGCCCCTAAAAACTTAAACTCAGCACCTCACGTGAAATACATGTGGACGCCCAAAAATATAAACCCGGCACCACACGTACTTCCCACGTGAGTGTCCAACAAAACAGAACGCTCAGAGCCTCACGTGAAACACACGTGAGCGCCGTATAAAAGTGCTGAGCACTATAAATTTAATCAAAATGACTAAGTGCTTAGCACTGATTGGGCAGCGCCTCATGTGGTACACAAGTGAGCGCCAGAGCAGAAAATAAGTGCTTAGCACTTTTGAATAAAGGGGGAAAGTCTAAGAATGAGTAGACCAAGCCTAAATTCGCTAAGTCTTTGAAATTTCTTTCAGCTGAGCCCAAAACCTCTGTTGTTGGATCTCAACAAAAATTTGATGATCCCTAAAATATTACTAAGTTGATTTTAGTCTCAAATAAGACTAATGTATTCTTAATAAAAATAAATTGAGCCCAAATGCTTATATTTTTAAGTTGATCTTAATCTCAAATTAGATTAATGGTCCTTAAATAAAACAAAATATTCTTTAAACTGACGGAACATACAACCCAAGTTCAATCCCCAAATCTATAATATACGGATTTGGACTAATCCGCGCTCTACAGGCAACGGCATAAACTAGTCTCCGTATATAATCCACGGGAAACTTTAACAAACAAAATGACACACGACACGAAGTGAACTACTGGAGCAGGAGAAAATGGTTATCGCAACGCGATAACGTAATTAACTGCAGAGGATTGCGCCTGCAGGGAAGAGCGTCCTCACAATAAAAAAAACCCTTCATAAACGAGGGGGAATCTGATGAAGTCTTCTATATAGTCGCATCTGTCCAAATCTCCGATATACGGTGCCATAAATCAACTTGGTATTTTCAGAGAAGTGGATGGATATGTCCAAATAGTATCTGCTCCCAAATTCAGGCTAGACATCTTAACGTCTCAGTCCAGTCTTCGGTGATAAACAATCTTGACGTTGGCCAACAAATCAAAGCAAGCAAGTCAAGTTCTACCCGTTATTATCCAGATTATTTTAGAGCTACCTATACACACCCTTGACTTTGGCCAACAAGGTGGTGTGACCGTCCTAAACCAATGCATCTATTTATGCTACGGATAAGCAACATATAGCTACCATTCACAATGCCTTGACTTTGGCCAACAAACACCACATGAATACTATGTGCTATTTATCCGAAATGATGGAGGGCTACAGATGGTTTTTGGCGAAAAACCGTGAACGTAATGAACTTGATATCGTTGAAGGAACTGAATAGTTTTGAAAAGGAGTGGTTTACGCTCCGCTTTTAAAACAAGTGGTTTTGAAGAAAACTGAGTAGTTTTAAAAATTTGTTCCGACAACATCAATTATGTTTGTTTTCCTTGCATTAAAGCTATAATATGATCCCATCAATTAAGTTCCTATGTATCACAGAAACAATCAAAATAGAATATACGTATATACCACCTGCATTCGCCACGGGGTCCGGGGACTTCACCGTAAGGCTACTTAACTTACGACGGTGCATAGGCAGGGCTAGCATGGGTGCAAAACATATATAATATTTATATATATAATCACAGATAGGTAATAAAAATCACAGGCATGCGATAAATAAGATAAACTAGGAGTCCCATGTTTAGTTTGAGCCGCAAACAAAAACTAACGTTCTCCGGTCATGTGGATAGCTTGAATATCACCTGAACCAAGACCCACAGTAGAGTGCTAAAGTTACCGGATTCCATGAAGTGGCGGGTGGCTCACTCATTTCATTGAGTGATGGTTGCCTCACTTCTAGAATTGACGGGTAGCTTTCCGTCGAAATTTTTTGTTTTGTATTCCGCCTTGATCACAAGTTAACGGAATGAGTATGAGCGTCTGCTAATATGGTATCAGAGCCAAACACTAAACTAGAAAACACTAGAAAGAGTTTAACTATTCGGTTAGTAATTGCAACCTTTGTAATCATGTCCTTCGTCTTCTATACCACTTCTTTAGGTCTTAGGTCGTTGGGAACGAACTTGGGAGTCGGTCTTCCTCGTCGAAGATGATCCACTTGAAGGAATCCTAACCTAGGCTCTATCTTCATACTAATAATCAAAGTGAAGTAACTAGTGAGCAAAACTTGCTAAGAATTGATCACTAGGATATAGTAGTGGCTAATCTATAAATATTCACACTTTTTCTTTTTCCTTTCTCTACTTACAAAAAATCAAGAGAGGGGGAAGAAGAAGCTCAAGGGTGGGTGTGTGATCAAGTGAGGAAGAATGGCTAAATAATAATCACATCCTCCTCAATTTATTTTTTCTTGATCTCTTTTTAAGAAAAGGTACAAGTGGAATTGTGACTCACAAGGTGAGTCACAAGCCCACACCCTTTTTGAAAAAGCATGAAAAAATGAGAAAGAAAAGAAGGCCACCTCATTTGTACACATATACATACATATGAATATATATATATACATGCATATGAATATATATATATATAGAGAGAGAGAGAGAGAGAATAATGGAGGAAAGATGACATAGGAGGGAATTTCCTCCTATGGCGTCGAAAAAATACAACCTCCATCGTTTTTTTCGACGATCAGCATCCATCATCTTCATCGTTATCATCTAAGATATGGGTACACCAAATTTCATTTGATTCTACAACTTTTTCACCGTTGAATTAGTGGGTTCAAAATTAATGGTTTACCGATAATAGAATTTTTTACATTACTAAATCAACGGTGAAAAAGTTGTAGAATCACATGAAATTTGGTGTAACCACATCTTAGATGATAACGATGAAGATGATGGAGTCCGATCGTCGGAAAACACGATGGAGGGTGTATTTTTTCGATGCCATAAGAGGAAATTCCCTCCTATGGCCTCTTTTATCCATTATTCTCATACACACACACATACATACATACACTAATACAAGTATATGCTACAAAAATGAATACCGTATTCGTAGAAAAATACGAATACCATATTCGTATAAAATACGAATACCCATATATATATATATATATCAAGACATAAATATACGTATTTATACTAATACTCGTATTCGTATAAATACCGTATTCTGTCAAAATACGAATACCGAAAAGAGAGATACTAAAACAGATATATAATACTAGCTCACATTTCATCCAAATGTAATAATTTGACTATCTTTCAAACTGGCTAGTATTAACAAAATGTCCGATTAAAAGTACGTGTACAAAAACATATGTTTTAATTGAACCTAAATACATATCAAAATACGTACACTGTATCGTTTCGCCTGAGCTGGGAAACCCTCTGTGTGGGACTCTAAAGACTCGACAATACGTTGGCAGTGCGTTTAACTACATGCACGTCAGCGGCACTAGCTATACGTAACGGCTACCTAGGTATTGAATGAAAGGAAGGTCAACAAGAAAACTCATCCGTATCCCTACTGAGCTTGAAAGTAACAGTCTATGTACAGTCTGGTCTGTTCCTCTAAGAGTATCGCATATCGGATTTATGGGGTGGATAAAGTCAGACCCCTGATAACGCAATAAGTCGTGTCGGTGTGAAGCCCATCACCCATTGAGAAACTATTGATCCAAATCAGTAATTCTCGTCCACCTTGACCAAGGATTTCTGGTGATGGCTACCCATGCATTGCACGACATCTACCCCTAATACCTGGAGGGTCGAATCCCTGACGATCCGCTCACTGCCTCTATATGACTCGGGACTGTACCCAACTAAAACCTATTTGCACGACTCAGTAGAGCCGTGGTAGGGTCGTAATCAAATCACGGTGGGAAATTATACGAGACAAATGACAATCTCAGGTCGACAGACTAAGCTGTACTCATGTCACCAGAGAATCGCTTGTTAGTTATATGTATGCCCTAGAGGCCATTACTATACATAGGATGTATATTGTAGTGGATGCTGGGACGTATATAGGGACGACTTTCTTACTCGACATGATAGTATGCTATCTGGTTGATATTTACCTTAACGTGTATACTGTTTGTCTCTCTGTTACATGTTGGTAAAGCCCTTAGGATCTGTACTTGACTACCTGGACTATGATGCGGATCATACTAGTGGGGATATGGTAGTCTATAAGTACATCCTTCAAAGTCCCTAGTCGTGGGTGTATCGAGACGGGGCATCGATATACCAGAGTAGACTAGCGTATACCTTCTCGACCCATATAGATGGGCGATGGATAATCCCATATCCATCGATGTTTGACATCAGAGATGATATACGGGTGCTCAGTTGAGACTGGGTACACTGGACGGACTCGCCGAGAACTCCCAGATGGTATTATACCTCACGTCAGATGGCAGTTCTCTGGTGACACTGGTACTGAGTAGTCTGTTGACCCGAGATCGTCATAGAGTCTTGTGTGGTTCCCACTGTGCTTTGATTTCCATCTTACCACGTCCAAGAGGGCGTGCAAAACGGTGGTTTTTGGGTACAGTCCCGAGTCACATGGAGGCAATGAGCGATAGGAGGGGATTCGTCTCTCCCGGTATAGGGAGTTGATGTTGCGCTGTGTTCGATTGGCTATAACAGGAAATCCCTAGCCAAGGTTGCTGAGATTTACTGGTAAGTGTTACCAGTAGTTTCTCGAACAGTTATAGACCTCATATCGACACGACTTATTGAGCTATTGGGGTCTGACGTATACCACCCCTAGGCGAGATATGCGACAGATCAGACGATCAGACCGGACTGTACGGTAGTGTTACTGGTCGGATTCACTGGAGTGTGAGCGGGCTTGCTCGTCGATCTTCAGATCGCTCAATACCCGGGTGGCCGTTACGTTTAGCAGACCGCTTGCGGCTTGTGGATGTTTGATATGATCATCATCCGCTGCCGGCGTATTGACGAGTCTTTAGAGTCCTACACAGAGGTTTCCTGGCTCAAGCGAAACGAAATAGGAGCGCATATGAGATATGTGCGGGACCGAGAATAATGCGTGTATGTGATACCGTATTCTATTCTCACGATAAATATATCGAATGGTTGTATGCGATATAACCTAGTTATCGATTCAAGCGTTGATTCGATAAGCCGATATATTGTATACTAGTCGGTTGTGTGCGACATAACCGGATCATTGAATCAAGTGTTGATTTAATGATTTAATGCATATTTATATATTTGATATATTACTTTGCATCAACTAGTATCGGTTTACTTAAGATGGATTTTCTCACTCGGATGGGCGCATTGTATATGCGATATACTTTTGTGCACTTGATTGTATCATGTTTGATGATACATGTCATGCTTTGGTTAAGTGTAAAGTATTAAACCTTGGTTAATGAAATGGTTAGGGTTTATTATTTATTATTCATTTATCTTATTTAATTATCTTTTTATTTTTGATAAATGAATAAAAGAAAAGAGAAAAGAATGGTGGCTAATTTTGTTCTTTAGTTGAAGCTTCATGAAGCTTTGTTCAAGTCAACCATTCTTATCTCATCCTTAACCCTAACCATTCCCACTAACCATGATTCATTCTCTACACTTGACTCTAGTTAAAATTATGATAAGAATTCATTTTCTTTTATTTATTCTTTTAACTTATCATAATTTCCTTCTTCTTCTTCCTTGCTTCAAGTGAAGAAGCTTGAAGTCCATCAATGGTGATTGTTGGAAAAGAGTGAGAAATCCAAAACTAAAGTCTACCCACTTCCTATTTCTTCATCCTCTACCTCTTGCCAAGTAGTAGAGTGTGTTTACTTCACCAGTTTCTTGACTTGGTGAAGTCGGAGCTTGATTTAGCGATGCCTCGACGTAGATCATCTTCGGCATGGACATCGACGACCTAGCTTGCCCATTCTCCGACGAAGCCGACTCTAGAGCCCGGATTTGATTTGGACAGCGGAGACGACCTCGTTGCGGAGCCGTGGAGGTGGAGGACCGGATCTACAAAGGTTGTATTTCCGTTAAACTTTTAGTTAAGTGTTAACTATTTCATTGTTCGCCTAGAAATCTAGCAAACGATCCGTAGTTTAGGGTTTGTAGGCACCGTAAAATTTTAATATGGCATGTTCGATGCCTTGTGAGACCTCCTTGGGGTGCCTAGGAACCCTACAGTGGTATCAGAGCCTAGCTAGAGCCTTAGGCGAAGTCTAGACGCGATTTGAAGTCCGATCGAACCGAAACCCTACCCGGAAAATTGCTCTCTGTACTTTTTTCAAAAACAGTGATTTTTCATGATTAAAAATATGCAGAGAAATAAGCAGGAAAATATAAGAATTACGGTGCAAAATTGGGGCCATGAACAGTGAACCTTGGCGCGGATCTGCGGCATAATGATGATTTAGGCGGCGGTTTAGCGGCATGTTGGTGACGTCAGCCCTAAATTCTTACACTGTAATTCATTGTTTCAGCTTCTGAGTTCTCTGGATATTTTTAAAAATTATTCAAGAGTTGAATTTTCTGCAGTTTTTTTTTTGGGGATTCGGTGTTTCGATCGGAGTATCAAATTTTGTCTATGTGGCTTTCCGAATAAATTTTAGAATATGTTAAAAAGTTCGACCGGATATAAATACCCAATTTTTCCCCTGTCGGGAAATTTCCAAGTGTTGGATTTTTCCGTAGTTTAACGACGTTCTAAGTAGTGCAAGTAACGCGTTGGTCCCTCTAGAAGACACAAACCTTAACTCGATTATGTGACCGTCTTGAACTGCCCTTTGAACCTTCGGATTTGGGGCAGTACGGCGTGCCACATGTGAGGCATTGGCTTGACCCTTCTACGGCTGGACCGTTGCTACTGAGGTACGAACTGAATGTTGTTAGACTCATATTTCATGTGTTGATCTGTATCGGGAAAACTTGGGTGTTAGATTGTTCGATCGAAAAGTTTAACATTTTCTGTTTATCCGGAATGGGATACAATAATTGGAATTCACAAAAAGTTATGTGATAACTGAATGAATGTTATAAACATAGCAGTTTAGTCTCAATTGATCGGTTGCCACGGAATTTTGATGTGATCAAAAGTCCGTCGTAATCACGTAGCGTACGCGGATGCTCGCCGGGTAAACTTAATAGACAGCTTCACTCCATAGCCCCGACCAAGTGACTGTAGGAGAACCCCGTTGCCGAAAGCATCCGTTCGGGTGCTCGCGGTAGCGGTATTCCGCCTTGGTGCACTTCGTCGACGGTATCGGGGGTGCGGCCGTCTACTGAAGTTTGCGACGAGCATTCGATCAAAATGTCGGAAATCCTGTTGAATTGCCCGACTTGATATTGAAAAGAGTTTTCGATAATAAGAATAAAATGCGGGGTTTATAATTGTTAGGCATGTGATGTCTAAGGTATTCATTTAATTAGGCATGCGATGTCTATGCAGATTGCGGATTCCAACTGTTGTAGTTTTACACTTTCTTTTCTGTGACCGTAAGTGTAATATGTGATATCGCCGGTTTCGTTGCTATATGTCAACGACAATTGGGATGCGCATATTTACTTACGTTGATGACATGTGATGTTATGTGTTGCTGGATATGTTATATTGGATCGTCGTGTACGAATAGCCGGGGGTTTTTATGTGAGATGAGTGTTTTTCATTTTCATTCATGTAAAAACTTGTATGTAATATTCTTTTATTGGGGCGCTTCCAGGTTGCGGAAGTTATCACCGTTTGTATATTATTTACTTTTCCGCACTAGGATAGACCCAAGGAGGAGGGCACAAGTAACCGGGTTCTGGAGTCCAGTAGGAGACCAACTCGAGGAGTCGAGTCCGGGTCTCCTAACTCCAGAATTGGTAGGGTTGCTTGCCGCTCTCGTAGGGGTCTAGGGGTGTGGGTTTGGCTATTCATCACGACCGTGGAATCCGTGTTTTGTACTGGCTCTTATTGAAAACACGGACGTCCTAGTATATCCAATATTTCATATGTTTCTTCTGCTGCGATATCTGTGATGTGATCATGTGATGTTCTTTGATAGATACTGTATATAGTATATATGATATATTATATAGACGTTACTTATGTTTTACACCCGCGCTAGCCCTGCCCCGCTCTGTCGTTAGTTACCTAACCTAACGGTGCACGAAGGGACATCGAGGCGAATGCGGATGGCATAAGTGTACGTCGTATTTATCTGTGATGTTTAGGTACTTAAATGATGGGACTTCATTAATATGATTAATGAAATTAAAAGAAACCTAAGATGTTGTAGAATCGAATTTCAAAATAAAAACAGGTAGCTACAGTTCTTGCTTTGCACAGCGGTATATGCGATATATCCTGCACCTTATTCGATGAGGAAAGGACCGAGATCCCTTCATCGGGAGTGACTCCTTTAGCAATAACTGGCAGATGCTACAACCTTCGGTTTGTCTTTTGATTGCTTTTAAGTGTTTTTGCTTTGCACAGTGATATATATGATATATCCCGCACCTCATTCGACGAGGAAAGGACCGACGATCCCTTCACCGGGAGTGACTCCTTTAGCAAAACTAGAAAAGCCTCAAAAGCACTCCATTTTTAAAATCATTTGATTCTACAACGATATCAAGTTCATTACGCAATAGGTTTTCAGAAAAACCTGTCGTAGCCCTCCGTCATTTCAGATACGTTCTAGTTAGTATTCGTGCTGCGGTTGTTTGGCCTCCGTCAAGGCGTAGTGTACGGTAGCTAACTAGTGCTTATCTGCTAGCATATGATGCGATTGGATTAGGGTATTCGTACGGCGTTGTTTGGCCTCCGTCAAGGGTCGTGCGGGTGGGTTTAATTCAATCAGGAAATGACGGGTTGAACTTGACTAGCGGACTATGGGTTGTTTGGCCTCCGTCAAGGTCATAGCGAGCTAGGGGCAAAATATTATCGGGAATTTCAAGTGTTGAAATTTGCAATGAGATTGCATACCTTCTATGAGATAGTTGGATCCCGATACCCGCTGCGAGTAAGAGTTACTCCTGGGAGAGTTTTACGCATTACAATTAGCCGATCAAGTAGGTGTCTAGAAAGGTGTTAACGAGGTTACGCCTCTGGGAAAACGAGGTTTACATTAATTAGGTTCGTGCGAAAGCACGGGGGACCTCCCTCAAAGTACCGACACTGGCCTGGCTGAAAGATTGGCGAACTTGTAGTGTGTAATTAATCCCGGCTAGTCTTTCCTTTTAGGGTTTGAAGGAAGATTTGATAAAAAGCAGTGGGATCCATCCTGATTAGATAAAATAATAACCAATCTATTCTTGACAGAGCGCACGCTGAGTGTTTTCTTCTCTCTCTCTCCAGGTAGCGACCATATCACGCCTTAATCAAGATAATAATACGGATTATTGACCGAACCCACTTGTTATACTGAGCTGGGGAACGTTGGTCCCGCTCCAACTTATAATTGTTATAAGACAGAGCAGGAAATTGGGGATTACCAGAATTCCCGTGCCGCCCAAACGAAGAGAGTGCATGCTGATGCATCATCTTCGGGTGTGTTCATTACAAAGAACTGTTTCTCAGTATCCTTTACGTCCTGGGTATGTGATACCAGATCAGGATCCCAGATATGTAATCTGTTACATAGGGCTACAGAAAGGTAGAGAACTGAGAACGGGTGATAAGTTTCATGAGGCAGAAAACGGGGCAAGTGTTGCAGCCAAGTCTGTTGGTCACTGTCACCCTGTATTAACAATACATTGATTCTGAACGAATGTTGTTAGATACCGAACCTGATATACCAAATCATATCACTCTCTTTGTTAGAAAAGAAAGGATATAATTTTGTATTGTTGGATAATGTTTTGAACATTTCCTATATCAAAAGTTGATCGGTTCAGGCACGTTATCTAAAAGCATTAATGTTCTAAATCAAACGACAGTTCTTTAGTATACGGAACACACACAAGAGGAAGAGTTCAGAAATGAACGAATTCTTCTTGAGGCATTGTAGACTAGATCAGATCAATGTGACCCGACTAGCTAGAGTTACATATAGATGCATATTTAAATCAGTTTGAATTTACATCTTGTGAAACTCGCCAGTCATGTCACAAAGATAAGATGACCATAGCTCCGTTTACTGGAAACAGAGAAAGAGTTAGTAAACTCTTGGGATGATACATGTTGATGTATGTAAGGTCCCCTGTCTACACATGCCAGGACTGGTTCTTTATACTTCATTACATTCTCTGATGATCTTTCGAGATTCATACCTATGTTCCTGTTGAAACACAAGTCCGAACCTTTTGAGATATTCACAAAATATAAGCGAGAAGTAGAGAACCAGAATACGGGTATAAGTATTATGTCCTATGATGAGATCAAGGAGGAGAATACTTGAGCACGGAATTCCTGGACTTTTCTAAAGGAGAATGAGATTCTCTCTCAGTATTACTCCTCCGTATACGCCATAGCACGATGGCATATCGGGGTGGAGCAATTACACCCTATGTGATAAGGTGTGCTCTATGATGAGTACTACTGAGTTACCTGTTTCCTTTTGGGGGTTATGCACTTATGAAGTTGCATACCTATTGAATAGGGTTCCAATCAAATCAGTTGCCTACCACTTCATATTTGATATGAAAAGGGAAGAGCCCATATCTTAAGTTGGTAAAGATTTGGGGTTGTCCGGCCTATGTCTGAAAGCAAAATCCGGACAAACTCGAGGCAAGGTTAGTTATGTAGAACTGGAAAGGTTCCAGCTATGCAAACTACAGAAGATGATTTGACAGAACCAAAGGATTCAGTAGATACCAACGAACCTCAGCCTCTCCGTCGATCTAGTAGGATTCCTCACCCACCTGAGAGATACTTCGGTTTCTCTATGACAGTGGGAGCGAGGATTGCATCATGAGATGATGACCCAACTAGTTTCGAGCTGGCCATCAGGAGTAAGACTCTGTAAGAATGGCTGGATGCTTATCGATCTGAGATGGAATCCTTATACACCAACAAAGTATGGACTTTGGTTGCTATATCTGAAGGGTTAAATCCCCATCAGGAGCAAGTATATCTTAAGAAGATTACTTGGTGTACATGGAAAAGTTGAGACTTTCAAAGCTAGACTTGTTAAAGCTTTTCGTCATCGACCAGGCGTGGATTATGATGAAACCTTTTCAAGTGACTATGCTTAAGTCCATCCAGATCCTACTTGCCACGGCTACATACCATAACTACGATATCTGGCGGTTGGGTACCATGACTGCTTTTCTAAATGATGATTTAGAAGAGTGCGTCTGTAAGTACACAGCCAGAAGGCTTCGTAGACAGTGGGAGCAGCGGAAACGTGTACAAGATGCTTTATAGGATAAAGCAGGCATCGCGGAGATGGAACATCTGTTTTGATGGATTAGTCAAAGAAGTTGACATCATCAAAATGGTAGATGAACCTTGTATAAACAAGAAGGTAGTAGGGAGTATGGTGACGATCCTCGTAGAGTACGTGGATGACATACTCTTGATAGGGAAGGAGTTTCCTATGCTACGCTCGATCAATCTCCGCTTATCACAAAGATTCTCCATATAGGATTAAAGTGATACCTACTAAATCCTGGATTTTGGATCTATGAGATAGATCTAAATGGATGTTAGGACACTCACTAGATGTAGTGAGATGGTATCAACCGATCCTGGAGAATCACTGGAAGTGTTCCAGGGTGATAAAGACGACTGAATGTCAGTCACAGGCATTGTCTTTACCCTCAGTAAAGGGACGGTATGTTGGAAGAGTTCCAAGCTAGATACCGTGACATACTAGATGATAAAGGCAGGATACATCGCTACTTAAGATGCTACCAAAGAAGATGTTTGGGTGTATATCAGTTCATGAGATGAACTACGTTCCTCCCATTGTGTGACAATGGAGTTGTGGCTTATGCCAAGGAACGCCGGTCCCATCAGTGATCCAGACTTATTCTAAGGCAGTATCGCCTGATCATGGAGATAGTTGATCTCCAGGGGATCGAGGTCAGGAGAGTAGACTCAGAGGGCAACACAGCGGATCCACTTATAAAGGCCTGTTCCCAGAGAGAGACTTTTATGGGATGGTTGAGTATGAGATACTGCAACCACTGCTACATATGGCCCTAGTGTAAGTGGGAGATTGTTAGTTATATGTATGCCCTAGAGGCCATTACTATACATAGGATGTATATTGTAGTGGATGCTGGGACGTATATAGGGACGACTTTCTTGCTCGACATGATAGTATGCTATCTGATTGATATTTACCTTAACGTGTATACTGTTTGTCTCTCTGTTACATGTTGGTAAAGCCCTTAGGATCTGTACTTGACTACCTGGACTATGATGCGGATCATACTAGTGGGGATATGGTAGTCCATAAGTACATCCTTCAAAGTCCCTAGTCGTGGGTGTATCGAGACGGGGCATCGATATACCAGAGTAGACTAGCGTATACCTTCTCGACCCATATAGATGGGCGATGGATGATCCCATATCCATCGATGTTTGACATCAGAGATGATATACGGGTGCTCAGTTGAGACTGGGTACACTGGACGGACTCGCCGAGAACTCCCAGATGGTATTATACCTCACGTCAGATGGCAGTTCTCTGGTGACACTGGTACTGAGTAGTCTGTTGACCCGAGATCGTCATAGAGTCTTGTGTGGTTCCCACTGTGCTTTGATTTCCATCTTACCACGTCCAAGAGGGCGTGCAAAACGGTGGTTTTTGGGTACAGTCCCGAGTCACATGGAGGCAATGAGCGATAGGAGGGGATTCGTCTCTCCCGGTATAGGGAGTTGATGTTGCGCTGTGTTCGATTGGCTATAACAGGAAATCCCTGGCCAGGGTTGCTGAGATTTACTGGTAAGTGTTACCAGTAGTTTCTCGAACAGTTATAGACCTCATATCGACACGACTTATTGAGCTATTGGGGTCTGACGTATACCACCCCTAGGCGAGATATGCGACAGATCAGACGATCAGACCGGACTGTACGGTAGTGTTACTGGTCGGATTCACTGGAGTGTGAGCGGGCTTGCTCGTCGATCTTCAGATCGCTCAATACCCGGGTGGCCGTTACGTTTAGCAGACCGCTTGCGGCTTGTGGATGTTTGATATGATCATCATCCGCTGCCGGCGTATTGACGAGTCTTTAGAGTCCTACACAGAGGTTTCCTGGCTCAAGCGAAACGAAATAGGAGCGTATATGAGATATGTGCGGGACCGAGAATAATGCGTGTATGTGATACCGTATTCTATTCTCGCGATAAATATATCGAATGGTTGTATGCGATATAACCTAGTTATCGATTCAAGCGTTGATTCGATAAGCCGATATATTGTATACTAGTCGGTTGTGTGCGACATAACCGGATCATTGAATCAAGTGTTGATTTAATGATTTAATGCATATTTATATATTTGATATATTACTTTGCATCAACTAGTATCGGTTTACTTAAGATGGATTTTCTCACTCGGATGGGCGCATTGTATATGCGATATACTTTTGTGCACTTGATTGTATCATGTTTGATGATACATGTCATGCTTTGGTTAAGTGTAAAGTATTAAACCTTGGTTAATGAAATGGTTAGGGTTTATTATTTATTATTCATTTATCTTATTTAATTATCTTTTTATTTTTGATAAATGAATAAAAGAAAAGAGAAAAGAATGGTGGCTAATTTTGTTCTTTAGTTGAAGCTTCATGAAGCTTTGTTCAAGTCAACCATTCTTATCTCATCCTTAACCCTAACCATTCCCACTAACCATGATTCATTCTCTACACTTGACTCTAGTTAAAATTATGATAAGAATTCATTTTCTTTTATTTATTCTTTTAACTTATCATAATTTCCTTCTTCTTCTTCCTTGCTTCAAGTGAAGAAGCTTGAAGTCCATCAATGGTGATTGTTGGAAAAGAGTGAGAAATCCAAAACTAAAGTCTACCCACTTCCTATTTCTTCATCCTCTACCTCTTGCCAAGTAGTAGAGTGTGTTTACTTCACCAGTTTCTTGACTTGGTGAAGTCGGAGCTTGTTTTAGCGATGCCTCGACGTAGATCATCTTCGGCATGGACATCGACGACCTAGCTTGCCCATTCTCCGACGAAGCCGACTCTAGAGCCCGGATTTGATTTAGACAGCGGAGACGACCTCGTTGCGGAGCCGTGGAGGTGGAGGACCGGATCTACAAAGGTTGTATTTCCGTTAAACTTTTAGTTAAGTGTTAACTATTTCATTGTTCGCCTAGAAATCTAGCAAACGATCCGTAGTTTAGGGTTTGTAGGCACCGTAAAATTTTAATATGGCATGTTCGATGCCTTGTGAGACCTCCTTGGGGTGCCTAGGAACCCTACATCGCTATCTGACAATAGGTATAATACCATATAGCATGTTCCCGGCAAGTCCGTCCAGTGTAACTCATAACCCAATGGGCAACTACATACTATTTTTGGTGACCAACTAACACCAATGGCTGTGAGACCAGCCATCGCCCTTCGTCGGGGTTAAGAAATATATACACTAGTCTACTCTGGAATAACGATGATTAGCCTTCATATTCCCACGACTGGGGACATTTAAGGATATGCTTATAGACTACCCAGTTCTCACAAGTAAGATCGCCACAATAACCTTGGTAGTCTAGCATGTTTCCTATGGGCTCTATCAACATGTAATAGCAATCCGTAATACCATATAATACATGTAAATGATGATAAAGATCGACCAGATAGCATACTATAATCTCAAGTAAAATTTTTCTAACCGTATAGGTCCTCCCTCAATTATCATAATCGCCTGTCTGATTACAATAATTGCCTTTAGGGTAATATAGCCAACAATACACACACACATACACAACTTAATCCATTTTACCTTAATACGTTGAAAGAATTCGCAATGATAGACCTGTATCAGAAGCGCTAGCATATGGTCCAGATGAACAAGATGAGTACCTCTCCGGTTACGTTGTTAATGTGTTTAGATTTCATACCAGAAAATGAGATAAAAATAAAAAGTTTCAGAATTGCGGCATCTTTGTTACATTCACTGTTACTGGATATTCATCTTCTAGAGATTCAAATCCAACCACGGGAAAATTGAACTATTACGGAGTGCCTAAAAAATAGTTCGGATGCGTTATCATGAACAGACGGTTGTCCTGTCTAAGTGCCTGTGGTACGATGTCCATCATCAATATACTGGGTTCAATGTTGAAAATGGCCTATTTTTACTCAATTCATCAAAACTCACTTTTGGCACAGAGCCTTATATCCTCGCCAGCCACGCCTACCAATGCTTTTATATCGCAGACCTTAAAGAACCCAATGGGATGTTGCTGTTGTGACGAATCCACGAGACTATTACAACATGAGTGAAAGTGATGTAAGCGAGATTAGCTGTCCTACAATCCCGGTTATACAAGATGATGATATTCCTCTCAAATTCAATAGCAATTTATTAAGGACAGACATAAAGCCGGAAATAGTCTCTGATATGTCATCGGTTGTCATAGAACCAAACGTCTAATTAAGACTTTAAACTTCTTGATATATTAACTCGCTATACTCATAACTTAAGTAATGTGAAACATACAATTTATTTCATCTTTACGACATTCAACAGTATGCTGATTAGTCATAATTATTGCACATTTGTACGGTCATTTTTCCTATTTTATTAATTACTAAATTGTGTTATTTATAATTTAAGAACATATATGGGTTTATGTGTAAAAAGATTTTGTCATATGTTTCTTAATTTATAATTAATATAATTAGGTATAATAAATGCATATCATATTTAAATAAAATATCCATGTGATTCATAATTATTAAAATATGCATATCATATCAAATCATATTCATTAAGTAATTTAATTAAAATTAGTTGGAATATTATCTCAAATAAACCAAATGTTAATAATAATTTGATTTGAGATATTGTGCAGGTATTAAAATAACAAATCAGTTCAGGGCTACAAATATAAGTAAGTGATCAAATCAAATCAAGTTAGAAAACCAAATCTGCCAAATTTTAGGAGCAAATTGAAGAATCTTGCAACTGCAGAGAGAAAGAGATATTTTCAAAATATATTCATTAGAAAATCTCCGAAGATCACGAGAAGAAAGCATAAAAAATCTGGAGACGCAAGTCTACAAAATGGCGGCAGAACTGTGATGGAATGAGGCTAATAGTGGCGGAACCGCGGTTCAATAGTGGCCGTTTGATATGAAATTTCAGGGGCATGATCGAATTTTCACATACATTGAGATGACGTCTAGGGTTTCAAGTTCTAGAGCCTATATAAAGGATCGAGCAGCAATCTAGGGTTATCTATCTATCTATCGATCGATCTAAGGTTTTTTTTTAGTTCTTTTAGTTTTTTTGCCAATCAAAGTCTGTAATGCAAATATTCAATAAAAGGTAGTTTTCTCTTTTAACTTTGTCTCATTACTTTCTGCATTTATTTTCTGCACTTTTCTTTTTTTGTTTTTCTTATGAATTTTTTATTCTTATACCTTTCTTCTTTTACTTCATTTTTCCCATTGAGCGAGTAAATTCTGGCTTGTTAGGGTTTGTAGGAAAGGGCAGTATAATGGATGAAAAATCCTTTATCTTCTTCTTATATTTAAATTTTTATAAACTTTAAGAAAGAGAGTCTTAACTCTCTTATTCGGGCGTGCTACCAATTCATGATAGTTGTGATCTTGATTTGAGATTCGTTAATACTTACTTTGTTGAGGGCTTGAGATTAATAGGGGTCAATGGAAAGACAAGGGTCAGTAGAGCGAATCCCTAATCCCTCCAAGTACCATAATCCACATTCATCGTTATTTCTCTAGTATTAAATAATTAAAAAATAAAAATGAATTATTTTTAAAACTCCATCCTTTAACCACTCAATCCGAAAAACCATACAAGCCTTTTTCTTATAAAATTTTTAAATCTCTTTAGTATAAAACGATAAAAATCCAACCTTTCATCTATTAACCCGTCTAAAATAAGAAAAATAGTTCACCATTTTCCTGTAGACGACCTCTACCCACTATTCGCTAGGTATTGCGACACAGTTATTGATTGTGGTAATTAGGAAACATAAAAACTCAAATTTTCAAATAAATCAAATGGCACCATTGCCGGAGAGACGTTGGTATTATTTTTCTTGTTATTCGGGTTGATTTCTAAAATAACCAGAAAAAATAAAAATAGAAATAAAAACCGCATCTTGTATTTTTAACGATTCTTGTGCGACTTTTACAAGAAATCTGGATCACTTGGAGCGAACCAACAGGGATTCAGGGACTTTCAAATAGAAGCAGAGGACCATTGGAGTTCAGTGCCCCTAAATCAAGTTACTCTCCCCAAAACAGTGTGTGGTTGCTGTTTTGACTTGTCATATTTAACAGAAGAATGTATTTTGAATCCTCCATCTCAAGGTCAAGAACAAACTAATGCTGCTTTTCAGCAACGACCTAGAAATGATCCTTATACATCCACATATAATCCGGGATGGAGGAATTATCCTAATTTTGCTTAGATCCAAAACCAAACTCAAAACCAAAATCAAAATTAGTTCCAAAATCAAAACATCTACCAAAGGCTTCCTCCACATTAGCAACAACCACCATAACAAATTCAACAGCCATTTCAACCGCAACCATTCCAAAATTCGGCCAACAACTTTTCCCCTTATAACAATGTTGAATATGTATGCCCTAGAGGCCATTATTGTATAATACTAGTTTGTATAATACATTTTGGAGGCTTGGGATATATATACGGGTTTACGACAGTCTTACTCGATATAGTAGTATACTACTTGGTTTTTTTCTATCTTAATATGTGTATATGTTTCTTTTAACATATCGCTAAAAATATATTGATGGAGCCCTTAGGATCTTTGCTTGACTACCGGCGTTATGATGTCGATCACACTAGTGGGGGCTGGGTGGTCTATAAGTACATCCTTACTTTGGTCCCTAGTCTTAGGATTGTCGAGACAGGGAATCGATACTCCAGAGTAGACTGGTGCATACGCTTCTCTTCCCAGCAGGGGAGATGGTCTGTCCCACAGCCATCAGTACGTCGTACTAGAGATAGTATGCAGTTGTTCGTTAGGTTACGAATACACTGGACAGGACTTGTCGGGAACTGTTGGTTGGTATTATACCTATCGTCAGTTAACAGTTCCCAGGTGACATGAGTACAGCTTAGTCCGCTGACTTGACACTGTCACTTCGCCTCGAGTATGTTCCCACTATTCTTAGATTACTACCCTACCACGGCTCTAATGAGTCATGCTAACAGGAAGTAGTTGGGTGCAGTCTCGAAGCACTTGGAGGCATTGACGGTTAGACAGGATTCATCTCTCCCGGTATTGGGAGTTGATATCGCGCTGTGTCTAGGAGAGCCATTACACATTGTCGTCCCTGTCCAGGGCAAGTGAGAATTACTGGTAGGTTTTCTAGTAGATTCTCAGGGTGTTTTGGGCTACACTCCGACACGATTTGTACCGCTATTAGGGGACTGACGTTTACCGCGCCCTAGGCCCGCCATGCGATACTCTCAGACGAACAGACCGGACTGTACGGAGATTGTCACATTCAGGCTCAGTAGGAGTTCGGATGGGTTCACCTCATCAGTCTTCTTGTCGGCATCTACCTAGGGACCGTTACGTACAGCTAGTAGCGCTTGTGGCCTGTGGTTAAACCCACTGCCAGCGTAGTGTCGAGCCTTTAGAGTCCCACACAGAGGGTTACTCGCCTTTGGGAAAAACAGAGTAGAGGTCGCATGGTTTTGCGACGGGGTTAGTTCACATCCGCGCACTTGTGCACGTTTGGTGTCCGGGCAGTTATTACTAGCGGGTTTTGGTTTAAGCCAGATCCTAATATTTGTTTTGGGATTGGTTTTGTCTCAGTGTATTCGTGTTCCTTGGAACACCGATGCGGGTGTGTATGCACAGTTGACAGAGGCAGAGGCAGAGGATTCTCATTAGGGTTGTTGACCATTTGACTTTGGTTGACTTGTTGACCGTTGACTTTTTCCAAACCCTAATGAGAATGAGGAATATAGTTAATAATATTAATTAAGGATAATTGTGCTATGGTTAGGGTTGTTGACAATTTGACTTTTGTTGACTTGTTGACCTTGTTGACCGGTTGACCATTATGGTCTTGTTGACCATCATTATTTCATTTCAAAGATGCTTCTTGTTTTTTGCAAAATGCATTAAATGAATGTAATGATAGTGGTCATTCATAAACTAACCATCACAATTCTTAATTATTATTATTATCATCATTATTCCAAAAGATGTTAGCATGGTTGCAACATGAGAGCTCATTCTATTATATTCTTTCTCTCTCTTGAAAGAAAGCTCTCCCTCTTCCTCTCTCAAAGTTCAAGTGTTCCATGAGTTGGAAATCATAAACTTTTGAGACAAAACCACCATAACTCTTCTCTACTCATTCTTAGGTTCTAGGTTTAGCAAACCAAGCACCTTAGTTATCTCTAGGTTGAGACAGGAGCTCAAGTTCGAGGCCCTCGGGTGGATCCATCTACGGCAAAGAGGAGACGACGAGGAGGAGCCGTTCAAACTACTACAAGGAGCAAGTAAGGAGGAGAACCACAAAATGAAGAGAAGGAGTTCAAGACCTAGGTATAACCATTCTACATAGTAGCTAAAACTTGTAGTTTATTTGTTTGTTTTTGTTTAGCAAAGATCCTTCATGGATGGTCCATGTTACCAAGTGAGGAAAAATTTGATTTTTACCTATTCCGCCTCCTCGAAAGAACCGGGGTGGGTAACATGGACCTAACAGTGGTATCAGAGCCTAGCTAAACAACAACTAACTGTTAGCAAAGTGTTTAGAACTTCGATCCGGGAAAAATCGCAAAATCCGTCTAAAAACTTGTGTTTTCTGTCGATTTATAAAACAGGCCTAAAAATATTTTAACTGACATGAAAAATACAAGCAGGGTTTTTTGAGAAAACTGCAGAAATTTGGGCGCCTGAGTCCCTCAGATGACCGCGGATCCACGACCAAGTCGACTCGGCAGCGCACCAAATTTTTCCAGGGGTTCTCTGTGTTGGTTTTGTGATTTTTAAGATATTTTGTTTCTGCCCAGATTTTCCAGAGAACAATCTTATGTTTAGGGTAGTTACAAATTGGTATTTTGATCGGAGTTCTACAAACTTTAGCTAGATGGTTGTATCTGTAATGTGATATGTGCACTGAACGTCGGCTAATCGCTATACGTCGATTAGTGGGGGTTGTGCATATCTGTGATATGTAATGTTGTTGGATTGTGTATATGAACTTGTTGGATTGTCGCGGATGAATAGCCGGGGTTTTGCGAGATGAGAGTTTCTTTATCTTTCATTTGATGTAATATGTAAATTGATATAATATTATTTTTATGGCCGCACATCCGGGATGAGGTTGTAGCCGCCATTGTATATTATTTCTTTTACTGTTTTTTCTCCTAGGATAGACCCAAGGTGGGGTGCATAAACTACCGGGTACGTTGAAGTGCTGAGTGGCCTACTCACGTTGTTGAGGGATACTGCTTCACTTCGGGTGTTTGGCGGGTAGTTTACCGCACCCGTAGGGGTCTAGGGTGGGGTTTGGCTATTCATCGCGACCGTGTAATCTGTCTTTCGTTGCAGGCTCGAACGAAACGTGGATTCCTAGCATATCCAATGTGTTCATCTGTGATCTGGAATGGCTATCATTGCATCTGACGAATGTATATATCTATATATGATATCTAGTAGGCGTTGCTTATGTTTCGCATCCGCGCTAGTCCAGCCCCCGCTCTGTCGTTAGTTAAGTAACTTAACGGGTAATGATGGGGCCCCGTGGCGAATACGGATGGCATAAGCGTACGTCATATTTTCGTTTTCTGCAATGGTAGGATTAATTGATGGGATGCATTATGTTAATGCAAAGAAAATAAACCAAAAAGATGTTGTTGGAACAATTTTCAAAAGGCTATTATTGCAAGGACGTTCTCTTTTGTTTTCCACAGAGGTATTCGGTTATGAATGTCCAGCACCTCATTCGACAAGGCAAGGGCCGAGATCCCTTTATCGGGAGTGACCCCTTGGACAAAAGTTTGAGTCAGGGTAATAACTTCACAATAGTCGATTATTCTTGCTTTGCATCGAGGTATTCAGTTTGGAATATCCTGCACCTCATTCGACTAGGAAAGAGCCGAGATCCCTTCACAGGGAGTGACCTCTTTAGCAAAAGTTTTTGCCACTATATTTTCAAAATGGCTATCATGTTCCTTCAACTATATCAAGTTCATTACGTTAACGGGTTTTTCGCCAAAAACCCAGCTGTAGCCCTCCGTCATTTCAGATAATTAATACTTAGTATTCGTGCTGCGTTTGTTGATTATTCGTCAAGGCACAGTGAATGGTAGCTAATTAATAATTCTCTGTTGCACTGATAGATGCGATTGGTTATGACGGTCATATGATTTTGTTGATTATTCATCAAGGATCATGCGGGCGGGTTTGGATAACGACGAGTTGAACTTGACTAGGACCTTTTGATTTGTTGATTATTCGTCAAGGTCACTTGGGTCCTAGGGACAAAAATCCACATCGGGAGTTTCTAAAGAAACTGAAACTTGCAGATTTAGCATACCTTCTGGAGTGTGGTGACTAGAGTGGATTCCATCTAGGTCATCGCACAATGATAGTTGGATCCCGATCCCACTGATGAGTTGGATTACTCTCGGGAGAATATTTCACTTAACAATCAATGCTATAAACCAAGTAGGTGTCTAGAACGGTGTTAGCGGGGCTACGCCTCCAGGGAAAAGAGGTTATTTAATTACGGAACTTCGCGAAAGCGTTGGAAAACCTCCCTCGAAGTACCAACACCAGCCTGGCTGAAAGGTTAAGCAAGTATTGTGACGTGCGATTAATCCTGACTAGTTCTTCTTTTAGGGTTTGAAGAAGAATTTGAGGAAATAGTGGGAGCTATCCTGGTTAGATAAATCAATAAACCAATCTAATCTTGCAAGAGCACACGCTGAGTGTTTCTTTTCTCTCTCTCCAGGTAGCAACCATTTCACGCTCTAATCAAGATAATAAAATGTATCGCTTGACCGATCCGAATTCTTATTCGGGGCTGGGGAATGTTGGTTCGGCTCTAACTTAGAACAACAGTCATAAGTATGAGCAAGGGAAAGAGGATTGTATGGATTCCAAGGATACCCAGTTGAAGAAGAAGCAAAGTTTTGCATCTATTTCAGGTGTTCTTGTAATTGAGAACTGCTTTACGGTCAGCCCTACCTCCTGGGTACTTGATACCGGATCAGGATCTCATATCTGTAATCTATTGCAGGGACTGAGAAAAAGTAGGAAAGTTGTACCTGGTGATATGTCGCTCAGAGTAGCGAACGGAGCACAAGTTAATGCTGCAGCCGTCGGTGAATATCACCTAGTGTTGCCAAATGGCAATACTATAATTTTGAACGATTGCTACTATGTACCTTCCATGGTTTGCAGCATCATATCAGTTTCTTTACTCAATAAAGATGGATATAACTTTGTTCTTGATAGAAATATCATGAACATTTACCTTCATAAGGTACTGGTTGCAGAAGGTACACTGTGTAATGGTATCTACGTTCTAAATCAGAATACAGTTCTCAATGTACAAAACACACGCAAGAGGAAGAGTTCAGATACGAACGAATCCTACTTATGGTATTGTAGACTTGGTCATATCGGAGAGAAAAGACTAAGTAAGTTGCATAAAGATGGACTCTTGAATACGTTCGAGTTTTCATCTTATGAAACTTGTCAGTCTTGTCTCAAAGGAAAAATGGCCAAATCTCCATTCACCGGACATGGAGAAAGGGCAGCAGAGCTCTTGGAACTCATACTCAGTGATGTGTGTGGTCCAATGTCTATACATGCAAGGGGTGGGTTCTCATACTTCATCATATTCACTGACGATCTCTCTAGATTCGGATATGTGTATCTTATGAAACATAAATCTGAAGCTTTTGAGAAATTCAAGGAATTCAGAAACGAAGTAGAGAACCAGACTGGAAAAAGTATCAAGATCCTCCAATCAGATAGAGGAGGGGAGTACTTAAGCACGGAATTCCTAGACTACTTAAAAAAGAATGGTATTCTCTCTCAACTTACTCCTCCTTATACACCACAGCACAACGGTGTATCGGAGCGGAGGAATCGTACCTTATTGGATATGGTTCGCTCCATGATGAGTAGTGCTGAGTTGCCTCTTTCATTCTGGGGACATGCGCTTCAGACAGCGGCATACCTTTTGAATCAAGTTCCGTCTAAATCTGTTCCTAAAACTCCGTATGAAATATAGAGTAGTAAGAAACCATGTCTTAAATTTATTAAGATATGGGGTTTTCCGGCCTATGTGAAAACACAGAAATCGGATAAGCTAGAGGCACGGTCAGTTCTATGTAAATTTGTGGGATATCCTAAAGATTCACTAGGATATCTGTTCTACCACACTGAGGAACAGAAGGTGTTTGTATCTCGCCATGCTACCTTTTTAGAAAGAGAGTTTCTTGCAAAAGAAACTAGTGGGAGTTCGGTAGAACTGGGAGAAATCCATGAACCACAAAATGTAACTGAAGATTTGACAGAACCTCAGGATTCAATAACCCCAGACGATCCTCAGCCACTCCGCAGATCTGGTAGGATTTCTCATCTGCCCGAGAGATACTACAGTTTTCTCATAGACGGGGATCGAGAGGATTGCATCTTGGAAGAAGATGACCCTACCAGTTTCAGGCAGGCTATTATCAGTAGGGACTCTGATAAGTGGCTGGAAGCTATGCAATCCGAAATGGAGTCCATGTACACCAATAAAGTGTGGACCTTGGATATTGCTCCACATGAGGTAAAACCCGTTGGATGCAAATGGATTTACAAAAGGAAACTTGGTGTAGATGGGTAGGTGGAAACCTATAAGGCTAGACTCGTTACAAAAGGTTTTTGTCAAAGACCTGGTGTGGACTATGACGAAACTTTTTCTCCAGTGGCTATGCTCAAATCTATTCGGATCCTACTTGCCATTGCTGCCTTCCATGACTATGAAATCTGGCAGATGGACGTAAAAACGGCTTTTCTAAACGGCTGTTTGGAAGAGTGCGTTTCCATGGATCAGCCAGAAGGTTTCGTAGACAGTGGGAGCAGCGGGAAGGTGTGCAAGTTGCTTAAATCCATTTATGGATTGAAGCAGGCATCGCGGAACTGGAACATCTGTTTTGATGAGGCAATCAAGGAATTTGATTTCATCAAGAACGAAGATGAACCTTGTATCTATAAGAAGATTGTAGGACGAACTGTCGTGTTCCTAGTCTTGTACGTGGACGGCATTCTTTTGATAGGAAATGACATTCCTATGCTACAATCGGTCAAGCTATTCTTGTCACAACGGTTCTCCATGAAGGACCTGGGTGATGCCTCGTACATTCTGGGGATTAAGATCTACAGAGATAGATCCAAGAGACTACTGGGACTTCCGCAGTCCAGGTACATAGAGACCGTACTAAAGAGATTTAGTATGGAAGATTCCAAGCACGGTAATATACCCGCATTGCACGGAATCACCCTCTCCAAGAAGATGTCTCCTAAGACTGACGAGGAGAGGGTTCGCATGAGCACTATACCCTACGCTTCGGCGGTAGGATCTATAATGTATGCGATGCTATGTACAAGACCAGATGTAGCTTACATGCTGAGCGTGGTGAGCCGGTATCAGTCAGACCCAGGTGAGGACCACTGGACGGCAGTGAAGAACATTCTCAAGTACCTGAGAAGGACTAAGGAGATGTTCCTGGTTTAAGGTAATGGAGACCTCAGGTTGAGTCCTTTACCGATTCAAGCTTCCAGAGTGACAAAGATGATAGCAAGTCTGTCTCGGGTTTTTTATTTACCCTCAACAGGGGGGCGTTGTGTTGGAGGAGTTCCAAATAGGATACGTCGCAGGCTCGACGATGGAGGCTGAATACATTGCTGCAAGCGATGCCGCAAAAGAGGCGGTCTGGATGAAGAAGTTCATTAGTGAACTTCAGGTGGTTCCGTCCATTGTTGACCCAATACCTTTGTATTGCGATAACAATGGGGCTATAGCTTTAGCGAAGGAACCAAGGTCCCATCAGAAATCCAGACACATCTTAAGGCGGTATCACCTGATCAGGGAGATCATTGATCGCCAGGAGATCGAGGTACGGAGAGTGGACACAAAAGACAACACGGCGGATCCATTCACAAAGGCCCCCCCTCAAACACAGTTCGAGCGACTTTTTGAGCTATTGGGTATGCGGTACGCCAGCAGCTGGCCTTAGTACAGACGTTGGGTATGCGGTACACCAATTACTGGCCTTTAGTGCAAGTGGGAGATTGTTGAATATGTATGCCCTAGAGGCCATTATTGTATAGTACTAGTTTGTATAATACATTTTGGAGGCTTGGGATATATATACGGGTTTACGATAGTCCTGCTCGATATAGTAGTATACTACTTGGTTTGTTTCTATCTTAATATGTGTATATGTTTCTTTTAACATATCGCTAAAAACATATTGATGGAGCCCTTAGGATCTTTGCTTGACTACCGGCGTTGTGATGGCGATCACACTAGTGGGGGCTGGGTGGTCTATAAGCACATCCTTAATTTGGTCCCTAGTCGTAGGATTGTCGAGACAGGGCATCGATACTCCAGAGTAGACTGGTGCATATGCTTCTCTTCCCAGCAGGGGAGATGGTCTGTCCCACAGCCATCAGTACGTCGTACTGAAGATAGTATGCAGGTGCTCGTTAGGTTACGAGTACACTGGACAGGACTCGTTGGGAACTGTTGGTTGGTATTATACCTATCGTCAGTTAACAGTTCCCAGGTGACATGAGTACAGCTTAGTCCGCTGACTTGACACTGTCACTTCGCCTCGAGTATGTTCCCACTGTTCTTAGATTACTACCCTACCACGGCTCTACTGAGTCGTGCAAACAGGTAGTAGTTGGGTGCAGTCTCGAAGCACTTGGAGGCAGTGACGGTTAGACAGGATTCGTCTCTCCCGGTATTGGGAGTTGATATCGCGCTGTGTCTAGGAGAGCCATTACACATTGTCGTCCCTGGCCAGGGCAAGCGAGAATTACTGGTAGGTTTTCCAGTAGATTCTCAGGGTGTTTTGGGCTACACTCCGACACGACTTGTACCGCTATTAGGGGACTGACGTTTACTGCCACCTAGGCCCGCCATGCGATACTCTCAGACGAACAGACCGGACTGTATGGAGATTGTCACATTCAGTCTTAGTAGGAGTTCGGATGGGTTCACCTCATCAGTCTTCTTGTCGGCATCTACCTGGGGACCGTTACGTACAGCTAGTACCGCTTGCGGCCTGTGCCCACTGCCAGCGTGGTGTTGAGCCTTTAGAGTCCCACACAGAGGGTTACTCGCCTTTGGGCAAAACAGAGTAGAGGTCGCATGGTTTTGCGACGGGGTTCGTTCACATCTGCGCAGTTGTGCACGTTTGGTGTCCGGGCAGTTATTACTAGCGGGCTTTGGTTTAAACCAGATCCTAGTATTTGTTTTGGGATTGGTTTTGTCTCAGTGTATTCGTGTTCCTCGGAACACAGATGCGGGTGTGTATGCATAGTTGTGACAGAGGCAGAGGCAGAGAATTCTCATTAGGGTTGTTGACCATTTGACTTTGGTTGATTTGTTGACCGTTGACTTTTTCCAAACCCTAATGAGAATGAGGAATATGGTTAATAATATTAATTAAGGATAATTGTGCTATGGTTAGGGTTGTTGACAATTTGACTTTTGTTGACTTATTACCCTTGTTGACCGGTTGACCATTGTGGTCTTATTGACCATCATCATTTCATTTCAAAGATGTTTCTTGTTCTTTGCAAAATGCATTAAATGAATGTAATGATAGTGGTCATTCATAAACTAACCATCATAATTCTTAATTATTATTATTATCATCATTATTCCAAAAGATGTGAGCATGGTTGCAACATGAGAGCTCATTCTATTATATTCTTTCTCTCTCTTGAAAGAAAGCTCTCCCTCTTCCTCTCTCAAAGTTCAAGTGTTCCATGAGTTGGAAATCATAAACTTTTGAGACAAAACCACCATAACTCTTCTCTACTCTTTCTAAGACTCTAGGTTTAGTAAACCAAGCACCTTAGTTATCTCTAGGTTGAGATATGAGCTCAAGTTCGAGGCCCTCGGGTGGACACATCTACGGCAAAGAGAAGACGACGAGGAGGAGCCGTTCAAACCACTACAAGGAGCAAGTAAGGAGGAGAACCACAAAAGGAACAGAAGGAGTTCAAGACCTAGGTATAACCATTCTACATAGTAGCTAAAACTTGTAGTTTATTTGTTAGTTTTTGTTTAGCAAAGATCCTTCATGGTTGGTCCATGTTACCAAGTGAGAAAAAATTTGATTTTTACCTATTCCGCCTCCCCGAAAGAACCGGGGTGGGTAACGTGGACCTAACAGTGGTATCAGAGCCTAGCTAAACAACAACTAACTGTTAGCAAAGTGTTTAGAACTTCGATCCGGGAAAATCGCAAAATCCGTCTAAAAACTTGTGTTTTCTGTCAATTTATAAAACAGGCCTAAAAATATTTTAACTGACATGAAAAATACAAGCAGGGTTTTTTGAGAAAACTGCAGAAATTTGGGCGCCTGAGTCCCTCAGATGACCGCGGATCCGCGACTAAGTCGACTCGGCAGCGCACCAAATTTTTCCAGGGGTTCTCTGTGTTGGTTTTGTGATTTTTAAGATGTTTTGTTTCTGCCCAGATTTTCCAGAGAACAATCTTATGTTTAGGGTAGTTACAAATTGGTATTTTGATCGGAGTTCTACAAACTTTAGCTAGATGGTTGTATCTGTAATGTGATATGTGCACTGAACGTCGGCTAATCGCTATACATCGAATAGAGCCCATAGGATTCTTGCTTGACTACCAGCAGTATGATGACGATCATATACGTGAGAGTTGGGTAGTCTATACGCACATCCTTAAAGTGTCCCTAGTCGTGGGAGTTTCGAGACTGGGCATCGATACTCCGAGAGTAGACTAGTGTATACGGATCGAGACCCCGACGAGGGGCGATGGCCGGTCTCATAAGCCATTGGTGTCGGTTGGTTCACCTAAGATAGTATACAGGTGCTCATTGGGTTATGAGTACACCGGACAGACTCGCCGGGAACATGCTAGTTGGTATTATACCTATCGTTAGATAGCAGTTCCCTGGTGACAAGTGTACACGTTAGTCTATCGACCTGAGATTGTCATTTGTCTCGTGTGAGTTCCCACTGTACTTTGATTACTACCCTACCACGGCTCAAAGGAGTCGTGCAAACAGGTTTTAGTTGGGTATAGTCCCGAGCTATATGGAGGCAGTGAACGGACCGGACTGTACGGATATTGTCACTGTCAGGCTCAGTAGGGTTTCAGGATGAGTTCGCTCGTCGGCCTCTCTTTCGCTCAATACCTGGACAGCCGTAACGTACAGCTAGTGCCACTGACGTGCTTGTGGTTAAACCCACTGCCGACGTATTGACGAGTCTTTAGAGTCCCACACAGAGAGTTTCCCAAGTTCGGGCGAAACGTTGTAGAGGTCGTATGGTTTTATGGCAGGGTTCGATCATATACGTGCACTCGTGCACGGATCATGATCGGACGGATCATACTAGTGGGCTTTGATTTAAGCCGGATCCTAGAATTAGATTGTTGGATTATTTTCGTCTCGTTGTATTCGTATTCAGTCGGAATACGGATACATGTATGTATATACAGATGAGGGGTATTCTTGTAATTCGTTACGAGTTTACTTTAGAAGATGCCATTCTTATTTAGTTTAAACATTTGGGTTAATGTTTAATTATGTGGAAATTGTGAGTGCAAGTTTTAACCTAGGGCATTGAATGTGGCATGTGCATTTTTGGTGACTCATGGTGTGTTTCTTTGTGCCATGTCTATTTCATTATTGATTTATTGTGTGGGATTAATTTGTGGAGAGAGAGAGGGCAGCCACTTCATGGCTAGGGAGTGGTCTTGAGTTGTTTTTTAGAGCTCTCACAATATAACTCACATAATAAGCTATGCCATTTTCTTCACTAGCTAAAACTTAAGCTCACAACTTCTTCCTCCAATGGCTTCTTCTTCAATCTCCATCCATACCATTTCATGTGTTGAGAATCTATGGATGTCTTGAGGCAAAATGATCACACACACTCTCTATTTCATTTTGGGCACCTAGGCTAGTAAACTAGATGCTTGAGTTGCTTCGGTTTAGAAGCGGGAGCCCGTATAAAAAATCCTCAACATGGAGCCTCTTCGACGAGGGAGACCGGAGAGCGAACTCGTCCGGGGCAGCCGCGATAAGCTTGGGATGATGGTTAAAGACCGAAAGACATGGATTGATCGGTATAACCATCTCTAAACTCCTCTTTGCATGTTTGCTAGTATAGGGTATTTGGTTCGATCTTGTGCGGGTTTTGTTTGCACCAAATTTTTAAAAGTTTTTGTTCTGCATTTGGCCACGGATAGATGGCCGGAGTGCCGGCAAAACCCAACATGGTATCAGATCCACCCAAACAACTTAAACTAGCTAGTTGCGACATTAGAATTCACGTTTTTTTGGGCATCGAAAACTATCTAAAAAACAGTCCCGAATTTTTTAGTTTTAAGATGTTTGCACATCCCGCGGGCTCTCGGTTTGAACCGAGAAGCCGCGGGGTGCTGCGTGGGCACCCTGGGGAGACCCGGGGGGGACCAAATGGCTGATCCCACTCACCAAGACCACCACAAGGTGATCTTGGGGGTGCGGACCCGAAACCGCCCCTGCATGGGCAGTTTCGGGTCTGCCTCACCCTCTGGCCACCTCGTGGTGGCCTCGAGGGTAGGGTACCCCCTTTAGGCCCCCGACTCGAAGATAATTTCGTGCTATAACTCCCCACGAAGGTTCGGACGCGTTTCATTTTGATTCGGACCTCCGAATTGGCTCAAAACTCGACTTTTTTGGATGTTTAGTGCACTTGGTTTTTTATCCATAGTATATTTGGGATGTGCGCTAATTGTGTTTTGGAATTCTAATGTCGTGACTTCATTTGAATGCGTGGATGTGTTGGTAACGTTGTCTAATTGCTATATGCTCAATTAGACGGGGTTACACACTTGATTCGGTTGCTTGTTTCTGTGGATAAATCTGGTTATGGTTTGTGCAGATTTTCGTGATGGATAGCCTTGGGTGCAATGGTAGTGCAGTTTAGTTTCATTTGTACATTTGATATTGCGGGGCGAGCGTCCGACATGCGGACTGCCGTCACTGCCTGTTTGTAAATTATTGTAAGTCCACGTTGCCAACCCCGGTTCTTGCGGGGAGGCGGAAACGGTATAAAAATCAAATTTTTAGCGCACTAGGCAACATGGACTAACAAAAGTCGGGATCTTTTCTAAACAAAACTAGCTACCAAGCTAAAGAGAGTTAGCTACTCGGAAAAGATGTTATACCTCACTTGAACTCCTTCTTCTTGAACTCTTTGTGGAGGTTGGATGGTGCTTTCCTTGTCGCCTTCTTTCGTCAAAGATGGATCCACCTGAGGGTTCAACATTGGGCTCCTTTCTCGAACTTTGAGAGAACTAAGGTCTTTGGCTTGCTAGACCTTCAACCCTAGAGTGAGTAGAGAGTAGTTTAGAGTATTTTATCTCAAGGAGCGGTTTCTCAACACATGAGAATGGATCTCCTTGAACTAGAGGAGGAGGAAGAAGAAAAGAGGAGAGAGAATTGTTATGATAGAATGAAATGGTTTTTTACAACCATAACAATATCTAGTGAATTATCAAATTAATAAAATTAATCTAAATGAAAAGTTGATGGAAGGTTTGATAAGACTATTATCATTTCACATTAAATGGTTTTGCTAGAATCAAAGAGTATCTTTGATGTGTAATGATGATAGTCAATGTTTCAACCATGGTCAACAAGTCAACCTTGGTCAACAAGTCAACAAATCCAACCATGACAAATTTTCATTTAATTAATATTATTAATTGATAATACAAAAATTCATTAGGGTTTGGAAAAAGACGACTGTCAACTGTGCATACACACCCGTTTCGAAACCCTAATGAAAATCCTCTTCCTCCGCCTCAATCATCTGTGCATACACACCCGCATTCGTGTTCCGAGGAACATGAATACTATGAGATAAAAGTAACCCCAAAACATATACTAGGATCTGGCTCAAACCAGAGCCCGCTAGTAATATCCGTCCGGACTCCAAACGTGCACAAGTGCGCGGATGAGAACAAACCCTGTCGCAAAACCATGCGACCTCTACTCTGTTTTGCCCAAAGGCGAATAGCCCTCTATGTGGGACTCTAAAGACTCGACACTACGCTGGCAGTGGGTTTAAACACAGACCGCAAGCGGCACTAGCTGTACGTAACGGTCCCAGGTTGATGCCGATAAGAAGACTGACGAGGTGAACCCCATCTGAACTCCTACTGAGCCTGTATGTGACAGTCTCCGTACAGTTCGGTCTGTTCGTCTGATACATCGCATGGCGGGCCTAGGGGGGCGGTGAACGTCAGTCCCCTAATAGCGGTACAAGTCATGTCGGAGTGTAGCCCAGAACACCCTGAGATAACACTGGAAACCTACCAGTATATCTCGCTTGCCCTGGCCAGGGACTACTCGTGTAATGACTCTCCTAGACACAGCGCGATGTCAACCCCCAATACCGGGAGAGACGAATCCTGTCTAACCGTCACTGCCTCCAAGTGCTTCAGGACTGCACCCAACTACTACCTGTTTGCACGACTCCTTTGAGCCGTGGTAGGGTAGTAATCAAAGTACAGTGGGAACACACTCGAGGAGAAGTGACAATGTCAAGTCAGCGGACTACGTTGTACTCATGTCACTTGGGAACTGATAACAGACGATAGGTATAATACCAACCAACAGTTCCCGACGAGTCCTGTCCAGTGTACTCGTAACCTAACGAGCACCCACATACTATCTCAAGTACGACGTACTGATGGCTGTGGGACAGACCGTCTCCCACGCTGGGATGAGAAGCGCATACGCTAGTCTACTCCGGAGTATCGATGCCCTGTCTCGATAGTCCAACGACTAGGGACCTGTATAAGGATGTGCTTATGGATTACCCAGCCCCCACGAGTGTGAGCGCCATCACAACGCTGGTAATCAAGCAAAGATCCTAAGGCTCTACTAATATGTATATAAGCGATATGCTAAAAGAAACACATGCACATATTAAAGCAGAGACAAGCCAGGTAGCATATACTACCATTTCGAGCAAGATTGTATATACAACTGTGAATATCCCAAGCTTCCATCAAGTAATATACATACTAGTATGATACAGTAATGGCCTCTAGGGCATATACACTAACAATCTCCCACTTGCACTAAGGCCATGTACTGGCGTATCGAAGACCTATCATCTCGATCAGCCGCTCGAACTGAGTCTGGGGTAAGGCCTTCGTGAATGGATCTACAGTGTTATCTTCTGAAGCAACCCTCCGAACCTCGATCTCGTGGGGATCCACGATCTCCCTGATCAGGTGATACCGCCTTAAGATGTGTCTGGATTTCTGATGGGACCTGGGTTCCTTCGCTAAAGCTATAGCCCCGTTGTTGTCGCAATACAGAGGTATTGGGTCAACAATGGACGGAACCACCTGAAGTTCTTTCAAGAACTTCCTCATCCAGACAGCTTCTTTTGCGGCATCAGATGCAGCGATGTATTCCGCTTCCATAGTCGAGTCAGCAACGGTTTCCTGTTTGGAGCTCTTCCAACACACCGCCCCTCCATTGAGGGTACAGACAAAACCCGACATGGACTTGGAATCATCCTTGTCACTCTGGAAGCTGGAGTCAGCAAAGGCCTCAATCTGGAGGTCTTTTCCGCCATACACCAAGAACATCTCCTTAGTCCTTCTCAGGTACTTGAGAATGTTCTTTACTGCTATCCAATGTTTCTCCCCAGGGTTTGACTGATACCTGCTTACCACACTCAGTGCATAAGCCACATCTGGTCTGGTACACAACATCGCATACATTATAGAGCCTACCGCAGAAGCGTAGGGTATAATAGACATGCGATCCCTCTCCAAATCAGTCTTGGGATACATCTCTTTGGAGAGGGTGATCCCGTGACAAGCCGGTAGATTACCGCGCTTGGAATCTTCCATACTTAATCTTTTCAGTATGGTGTCGATGTACCTGGACTGTGAGAGTCCTAAAATCCTCTTGGATCTGTCACGGTAGATCCGGATCCCCAGAATGTATGAGGCATCACCCAGGTCTTTCATGGAGAACCTGTGTGACAAGAACCCCTTGACAGATTGTAGCATAGGAATGTCATTTCCTATTAAGAGAATGTCATCCACGTATAAAACGAGGAATACTACAGTTCTCGCTACAAATCTACAATAGATGCATGGTTCATCTGGATTTTTGATAAAGCCAAATTCCTTGACCGTCTCATCAAAACAGATGTTCCAACTCCGCGATGCTTGCTTTAGTCCATAAATGGACTTAAGCAACTTGCACACATTTCCGCTGCTCCCACTCTGAATGAAACCCTCTGGCTGGTCCATATATACACACTCCTCTAAATGTCCATTTAGAAAAGCGGTTTTTACGTCCATCTGCCAAATCTCATAATCGTGGAAGGCAGCAATGGCAAGAAGGATCCGAATGGATTTCAGCATAGCTACTGGAGAAAAGGTTTCGTCATAGTCCAAACCAGGTCGCTGACGAAAACCCTTTGCAACCAGTCTAGCTTTATAAGTCTCAACCTGTCCATCTACACCAATCTTCCTTTTGAAGATCCACTTGCATCCTACGGGTTTTACCCCATCTGGAGCAATGTCCAACGTCCATACTTTGTTGGTGTACATGGACTCCATTTCGGTCCGCATTGCATCCAGCCATTTTACCGAGTCGACGCTTTGAATGGCTTGCTGGAAGCTAGTAGGCTCATCACAATCTATGATGCAATCCCCTCTATCCCCGTCAATGAGAAAACCGTAGTATCTCTCGGGCGGATGAGACTGCCTACTACTCCTGCGGAGTGGCGTGGGAATGTCCTGATCTTTCGAACCCTCTGGTTCTACTAAGCTTTCAGTAATAGCTCGTGGTTCTGGAATTTCTTCCAGTTCTATTGCGCTCCCACTTATTTCTTTTTCTAAGAACTGGTGTTCTAGAAAGTGGGCATGGCGAGAAACAAAAACCTTTTGTTCCTCTTCGCAATAGAAGAAATATCCCTTGGAGTTCTTTGGATATCCCACAAACTTGCACTGTACTGAGCGTGCCTCGAGCTTGTCTGCATACTGCTTTTTGACAAAAGCTGGACATCCCCATGTCTTAATGTGATTAAGATAGGGTCTCTTCCCACACCACATCTGATATGGTGTAGTAGGCACAGTCTTAGTGGGAACTCGGTTCAAAAGGTATGCAGCTGAATCTAGCGCATATCCCCAGAACGATCGCGGCAACTCAGCGTTACTCATCATGGACTGTACCATATCCAATAGGGTTCGGTTCCGTCTCTCCGATACACCGTTATGTTGCGGAGTGTATGGAGGAGTAAGCTGAGAGAGAATTCCATTCTCTTTTAAGTAACCCAGGAACTCGGCACTCAAGTATTCACCACCTCGATCTGATCTCAGTGCCTTGATACTTTTGCCTGTTTGTTTTTCTACTTCATTCTTATATTCCTGGAATTTTTCAAAAGCCTCGGATTTATGTTTCATTAAGAAGACATAACCGTACCTTGAAAAATCATCCGTAAAAGTAATGAAGTAAGAATAACCGCTTCGTGCATGCGTAGACATTGGACCGCACACGTCGCTGTGTACGAGTCCCAAGAGCTCGCTCGCTCTTACTCCGTGTCCAGTGAACGGAGTCTTTGTCATCTTTCCTTTGAGACAGGATTGACAAGTTGCATACGATTGATATTCGAACGGATCCAAATATCCTTCTGCATGTAACTTAGTCAACCTTCTCTCATTGATGTGACCCAGTCTACAATGCCATAAGAAAGTTTTATTGATTTCTGGAGACTTTCTTTTGTGTGTATTCTGGACATTGAAAATCTGTGGTTGGTTCAATACGTATATACCGTTGTTTAATGTACCTGACCCAATCAAAACTTGATTAAGGTGAATGTTCACTACATTACTTACAAATGCAAATTCATAACCTTCTTTAGATAATAAAGATACAGAAATGATATTACAGGTTGCATTTGGTACAAAATGACAACTACGCAAAACCAAAAAGTGTCCATCTGACAATCCCAGGTGATAGTCCCCCACGGCCTCAGCATCCATGCTAGCTCCGTTTGCAACTCTGAGGGTCATGTCACCTGCCTTCAAAACTCTACGCTTTCTCAACGCCTGCAAAGAATTACAGATATGAGATCCTGATCCGGTATCCAATACCCAGGATGTAGAGTTTATTGACAGACAGTTTTCAATAACATACACACCTGAAGCTGAAGCCGCAACTTGCTTCAGATCCTGGGTTCTGGCCTTCCAAGCCTTGCAATCCTGTTTCCAGTGTCCACTTTTGTGACAGTAAAAGCACTCTTCCTTCCCCACAAGCTTCCCCGCTACCTTTGTTGCTTTTGCCTTTCCTTTTCCTTTCGTATCCACTTTACTGACACCGCCTCTTGGTTTGGCGGGGGCTTTCTTCTTCTTGCCATTGGTTTTCGCCCTGGACATAGAAGAGGAAGATCCTCCTACAAACAAAGTGGATGTCTCCCTACCTTTCTGTAGGGTGCCATCTGCACTCCTCAGCATGTTGAGGAGCTCTGAAAGTTCAACTTCCTTTTCCTGTAAGTTGAAGTTCAGAATGAACTGGGCGTAAGTGGAAGGAAGGGACTGAAGAATCAAGTCCGTATAGAGCTCATTCTCCAACGTGGTCCCAAGTTCCGCGAGCTCTTCTATATAGCCAATCATCTTAAGCACGTGTTCCGCTACCGATGATCCGACGGCAACCTTGCCGAAAACAACTTCTTCGACACTTCGTATCTGGCGATACGAGACTGCTCTCCATACAGTTCTTTTGTATGAAGAAATATGGACTCTAGGTCTATATTCTCGTGCCTCCTCTGATGTTCGTTGTCCATCGAGGCAAGTACGAGGCATTTGGCCTTCGCGCAATCTATTTCCCAGGTCTTACGGATTTCCCTATCCGCGACACTGGTTTTGGGACCTGGGACAGGGGGAGCTTTGGTGGTAAGGAGATACCCCAACTTGTCGTAAGTGATTGCCATCTTGACATTCCTGAGCCAAATCTTTGTAGTTTGGCCCTGTCAGTATGTTTTTATCTAGTAATAACTTAAGTCCGGTCATGTTGAATGGTCGCTGCAATTAGGAGAGAGAAAAGAAACACTTTAGCATGATGCTCTTGCAAGTTTAGAGTGGTTTTTAGTTTGTCTAAATAGGATGGCTCCCACTGTCTCTCGAATCCCTTCTCAAACCATAAAGAAAGAATTAGTCGGGATCAATCTCACCGTACAATACTTGCTTAACCGTTCAGCCAGGCCAGTGTCGGTACTTCGAGGGAGGTTTTCCAACGCTTTCGCGAAGTTCCTTAATTAAGTAACCTCTTTTCCCTGTGTGCGCAGCCCCGCTAACACCTTTCTAGACACCTACTAGGTTTATAGCATTGATCGTTAAGTGAGAGTTTTCCCGAGGAGTAGCATATGCTCACAGTAGGATCGGGATCCAAATATCATCGCGTGATAAAACCGAAGGAATCCTACCAGAATTATCACACTCCAAATGGTATGCAGCGCTAGCAAGTTTCAGTACTTATGAAACTCCTGATGTGGATTTTTTTTTTTGCCCCATGCTCTTATGACCTTGACTTTGGCCAAAATATCATAAGTCACATGTCAATTTCTACCCGTCATTCTCCTGGTTAATTTGGACCCACCCGTACCTACCCTTGACTTTGGCCAAAATGGCAGCACGACTGTCCCAAACCAACGCATCTATCTATGCTGCACATGAATACCCAATAGCTACCAATCACTATGCCTTGACTTTGGCCAAAATACATAGCTTGAATACTTTTTGACCATTCATGTGGAATGACGGAGGGCTACGAATGGTTTTGGCGAAACCGTGAACGTAGTGAACTTGATATAATCGATGGAACGAGATAGCTTTTAAAAGGAGTGGTTCAAGCTCCGCGTTTAAAAGTTTAGTTTTGAAAAGAATCGAGTGGTTTTCAAAGTGTTCCAATCGACTTTTACTTGGTTTACTTTCTTGCATTAGTTCTTTTAATGCGTCCCATCATTTAATCCTACCATTGCAGAAAACAACCAAAATATGACGTACGCTTATGCCATTCGCATTCGCCACGGGGCCCCGTCATCACCCGTTAGGTTACTTAACTAACGACAGAGCGGGGGCTGGGCTAGTGCGGCTGTAAAACATAAGCAACGCCTAAATAGTTATTATATATAAATATATATAGCAATGATAGACATTACAGATCACAGATGAATACATTGGATATACTAGGAACCCGCAATCCGTTCGAGCCTGCAACGAAAAGCGGATTACACGGTCGCGGTGAATAGCCAAAACCCCACCCAAGACCCCTACGGGTGCGGCAAACTACCCGCCAAGTACTCGAAGCGAAGCAACCTCCCTCAACACCGTGAGTAGGCAACTCGGCACTTCGAGATACCCGGTAGTTTGTGCACCCCTCCATGGGTCTATCCTAGGAGCAAAAACAGTAAAAAGAATTATACAATGACGGCTACAACCCCGACCCGGTTGTGCGGCCATACAAATAATATTACATCAATTTACATATTACATGAATGAAAGAAAAAGAAACACTCATCTCACATCCACCCCGGCTATTCACCCGCGACAATCCAACGCATTCATATATACATACCATTATCAAACACAGATCACAGATATGTATAACCCCCACTAATCGACATATAGCGATTAGCCGACGTTCTATACATATAAACATCACAGATATAACCGATTAGTCAAAGTATAGTGAAGTTCGATCAAAAAATACGGATTTATAGGCCCCCAAAAACAAATTTCTTTTCTGGAAAATCTGGGCTGAAATAAACCATCTTAAAAATCCCAAAACCACAACCTAAGAACAATGCACCAAACTCGGTCATGAACCGAGTCAAAACGGCCGCGGTTCCGCGGCAATGTGTATACTTTTGCCGCGGAACCGCCGCGCTTTGAAGGGATCACTCGACCGTTTTTGGTGGGCTTCTTCACAAAACCCTGAGATGATTTTTGGAGTATGACATTTTATTTTTAGAGCAGAAAAAATATTAACAGAAACTTAGGGTTTTGCATGTCGTAGTTTTTCGATTTTTCCGATCGAACTTCTATACACTTTACTATCTAGCTAGTTTATATTTAGTTAGGCTCTGATACCACTGTAAGTCCACGTTGCCAACCCCGGTTCTTGCGGGGAGGCGGAAACGGTATAAAAATCAAATTTTTAGCGCACTAGGCAACATGGACTAACAAAAGTCGGGATCTTTTCTAAACAAAACTAGCTACCAAGCTAAAGAGAGTTAGCTACTCGGAAAAGATGTTATACCTCACTTGAACTCCTTCTTTTTGAACTCTTTGTGGAGGTTGGATGGTGCTTTCCTTGTCGCCTTCTTTCGTCAAAGATGGATCCACCTGAGGGTTCAACCTTGGGCTCCTTTCTCGAACTTTGAGAGAACTAAGGTCTTTGGCTTGCTAGACCTTCAACCCTAGAGTGAGTAGAGAGTAGTTTAGAGTATTTTATCTCAAGGAGAGGTTTCTCAACACATGAGAATGGATCTCCTTGAACTAGAAGAGGAGGAAGAAGAAGAGAGGAGAGAGAATTGTTATGATAGAATGAAATGGTTTTTTTACAACCATAACAATATCTAGTGAATTATCAAATTAATAAAATTAATCTAAATGAAAAGTTGATGGAAGGTTTGATAAGACTATTATCATTTCACATTAAATGGTTTTGCTAGAATCAAAGAGTATCTTTGATGTGTAATGATGATAGTCAATGTTTCAACCAGGGTCAACAAGTCAACCTTGGTCAACAAGTCAACAAACCCAACCATGACACATTTTCATTTAATTAATATTATTAATTGATAATACACAAATTCATTAGGGTTTGGAAAAAGACGACTGTCAACTGTGCATACACACCCGTTCCGAAACCCTAATGAAAATCCTCTTCCTCCGCCTCAATCATCTGTGCATACACACCCGCATTCGTGTTCCGAGGAACATGAATACTATGAGATAAAAGTAACCCCAAAACATATACTAGGATTTGGCTCAAACCAGAGCCCGCTAGTAATATCCGTCCGGACTCCAAACGTGCACAAGTGCGCGGATAAGAACGAACCCTGTCGCAAAACCATGCGACCTCTACTCTGTTTTGCCCAAAGGCGAATAGCCCTCTGTGTGGGACTCTAAAGACTCGACACTACGCTGGCAGTGGGTTTAACCACAGACCGCAAGCGGCACTAGCTGTACGTAACGGTCCCCAGGTAGATGCCGATAAGAAGACTAACGAGGTGAACCCCATCTGAACTTCTACTGAGCCTGTATGTGACAGTCTCCGTACATTCCGGTCTGTTCGTCTGATACATCGTATGGCGGGCCTAGGGGGGCGGTGAACGTCAGTCCCCTAATAGCGGTACAAGTCGTGTCGGAGTGTAGCCCAGAACACCCTGAGATAACACTGGAAACCTACCAGTATATCTCGCTTGCCCTGGCTAGGGACAACTCGTGTAATGGCTCTCCTAGACACAGCGCGATGTCAACCCCCAATACCGGGAGAGACGAATCCTGTCTAACCGTCACTGCCTCCAAGTGCTTCGGGACTGCACCCAACTACTACCTGTTTGCACGACTCCTTTGAGCCGTGGTAGGATAGTAATCAAAGTACAGTGGGAACACACTCGAGGCGAAGTGACAGTGTCAAGTCAGCGGACTAAGCTGTACTCATGTCACCTGGGAACTGATAACTGACGATAGGTATAATACCAACCAACAGTTCCCGACGAGTCCTGTCCAGTATACTCGTAACCTAACGAGCACCCGCATACTATCTCAAGTACGACGTACTGACGGCTGTGGGACAGACCGTCTCCCACGCTGGGATGAGAAGCGCATACGCTAGTCTACTCCGGAGTATCGATACCCTGTCTCGATAGTCCAACGACTAGGGACCTGTATAAGGATGTGCTTATGGATTACCCAGCCCCCACGAGTGTGAGCGCCATCACAACGCTGGTAATCAAGCAAAGATCCTAAGGGCTCTACTAATATGTATATAAGCGATATGCTAAAAGAAACACATGCACATATTAAAGCAGAGACAAACCAAGTAGCATACTACCATTTCGAGCAAGATTGTATATACAACTGTGAATATCCCAATCTTCCATCAAGTAATATACATACTAGTATGATACAGTAATGGCCTCTAGGGCATATACACTAACAATTATTTGTTTGGGGCACGACCGGGTTGAGGTCGATGTCACCGTTGTACATATATTCTTTTCTGTACTAGGATTACCCCACGGTGGAGTGCACGGATAGCCGGGTTCTAGAGGGCAACGAGCCCTCATCTCATGGCGTTAAGATGGAGAGGGCCTCACTTTAGAATTGGCGGGCTATTCGCTTCACTCGTAGGGGGTACAGGTTGACCCAAGGAGGAGTGCTCAAGTTACCGGATTCCGTGAAGTGCCGGGTGGCCCATTCACTTTGATGAAGGGGGCTGCCTCGCTTCCGGTTTTGGCGGGTAACTTGCCGCGCTCGTAGGGGTCTAGGTTTTCATTGCACGGGCTATCCACACGACCAGGGGAATGTCGGGTTTCACTTGCGGCTCAAAGGAAACCCATGGCTCCCAGATTATCTGTATTGTTCTGTGATACTTATTACTTTTTTGTGATGTTGCATTTATCACGCCTGGAGCGATTATTATATATTACTATATATACTAGTAGATATTGTATATGTTTTTCACCCGCGCTAGTCCAGTCCCCGCTCTGTTGTTAGTTAAGTAACTTAACGGGTGATGACGGGACCCAGTGGCGAATGCGGATGGCATATACGTACATCATATTTTCATTCTTTTGTGGTGTGATTAATTGATGGGAATGCATTGATTCAGATCAATACAAGGAAAACAGACCTATTCGATGTTGTTGGAACAATTTTCAAAAAGCTGTTATTACAAGGACGTTTTCTTTTGTTGTGCACAGTGGTATTCGGTTATGAATATCCAGCACCTCATTCGACGAGGCAAGGGCCGAGATCCCTTCATCGGGAGTGACCCCTTGGGCAGAAGTTTGTGTCAGGGTAATAACTTCACTATAGTCGATTACTTTTTACTTTGCATCGCGGTAGTCAGTGAGAATATCCTGCACCTTGTTTCCTGATTTAAAATCAGGAAAGCCTACGGAAGAAGCATCACGTGCTAGCACGTGACCAACAGTCACGTGTTGGCACGTGACAATTCAAAGCAGCGGCAAAGGCAGATTCGGTTCCCTGACTAAATCAAAGAAAAGGCTCCAGAAAGGGTCACGTGCTCACATGTGACCAGGGGTCACATGTTGGCACGTGACGGCTGAACAGCGGCTAGAAGACAAAGCGCAGAAAGCAGAAGAAAACTCATTCCAAGGGGTCACGTGCCTACACGTGACCAAGGGTCACGTGACCACACGTGACCGGCTTTCAAAGCCTATCTATTTAACAGAATTAAATTCTGAACAGCATTCAAATCTTTCCAAAGGAGAACGATTATTTGGAACCGATTGGATTAAAGATTTAAAGGTGATTAAATATCACCTATCTATGGAAAAATCTTGAACTTGGAAAGATTTCCCCTTGAAACCTAACCGAAATAACAAAGGAATATCTTTGGATTTAAAATCCAATGGTGAATAAAATTCACCTAATAATCCAAAAGTCCAAATGAATGATGAATGCAAATCAAATCCCTCAACGAATGATTCACTAAAACTGATTGATGCTGCTCCTTCTCCTATAAATATGAGCCAAGAGATATACAGAGGAAAAGAGAGAGAGAGATATATAGAGAGAGAAAATAGAGCCTCGAGACTTTGGAGGAATTTGGATCTTCTGCAAAAGAAAACCTTAGGTAAGAAAGGAGAGGTTTTTAAAAAGAGAATTTAATTCTCAAAAGAGTTTAACTCTGATATTAAAAAGAAGAACTTAGTTCTCTCTTTAGCAGAGGATCTGCAAAGCACACATCTCCCCATGAATTGAGAATTTAATTCTCATTGGGTTGAGATCCTGCCATGCAGATCCAAAGCATAGAGAGGGAATGGAAGTTTGAGAATTTAATTCTCATAGAATTATAGGAATTTAATTCCTTTGAATTAAAGTTAGGGTTTAACCCTATGTTATAGGAATTTAATTCCTTCAAAATGAACAAAACTAGGGTTTAGCCCTAACTAAGAACATAATTCTCTCAAACTCATAGGAATCTAATTCCTTTAAGAAAAGAAACTAGGGTTTAACCCTATCAAGAAGATAATTCTTCAGAAGTTTAATGGTTTAACCCTATCAACAGAACTTTAACGCATACAGAGACCCGCCAAATAAAACTCTGAAGTAGGCACCTCACGTGTTACCACGTGACTCCTAAAAGAGAACTTTGAGGCAATGCCTCACGTGCCCCACGTGATCTCTAAAGCACACAAAAGAAAAAGAAACAGAAAGGAGCTTTAGGGCGCACTCACGTGTCGACACGTGACCCCTAATGAACATTCTAACAGATCAAAGCGCAAGCCCCCATCACGTGCCCACACGTGATGGCTTTTAGAATTAAAAGTGTTAAACACTTATCTGTAGAACAAAATAAAGGGAAACAGGGCGCTATCACGTGCTACCACGTGACCCTTTGGCTGAAGCTTTAACGGACAAGCACCAAAATGCCCATCACGTGACAGCACGTGATGCTCCAAAGTATTCAATACTTTTGACAGAATAAAATGAATTGAGGGCGCCCTCACGTGCTACCACGTGACCCCTCTTGCTTTAGTGTTTAACACTAGAGTTGAAACCTCTATATCCAGTGTTCAACACTGATTTTCTTAGTGTTTAAACACTAATTTGGAAAACTCTATTTACAGTGTTGAACACTGACTTTCTTAGTGTTGAACACTAACCTGGAAAACCCTATTTCCAGTATTTAACATTGATCTGTCTTAGTGTTAAGCACTAATTTGAAATCTCCACTTCCAGTGTTTAATACTAACTTGTCAATCTCATTCTCAGTGTTCAACACGGGCTGATCTTTAGTGTTTAACACTAACTTTAGCCCCATTGGCTAAGTGTCTAGAGGCAAAGCCTCTCCTCTAATGGACCAACAGAGGGCCAATATCCTAAACATGATTGGACTTAGCCCAAGCTGGCCATAAGTCCTCAATTCAAATTCAACTGAGCCAATGGGCTCATAATATAATTAATTGGTCTTGGTTCCAAATTGGGCCAAAGATTATTTAATCTACCTCGGTTTAAGGGTACATCTCTTCACTCCTTTGATACGTGGCGTTGTAATTCCTCAACGTCTTCAAAAAGGTGACGGGTCCCGATGACCGCATATTGATACGGACTGTGGCGTCCTTAAACTCATGGACTATGAGGTCCTTAACCTTGACCGGGATGTCTTAAAACTAACGACGGACTGTGGGGTCCTTAAACTCATGGACTATGAGGTCCTTAACCTTGACCGTGATGTCTTAAAACTAACATCGGACTGTGGAGTCCTTAAATCCACGGACTACGACATCCTTAACCTTGACCGCAACGTCTTAAAACTAACACTGGACCGCAATGTCCTTAAACTACCTATTGGCCGCAATGTCACTAAACTAAACAACAGGGCTTCCTTAATTGCTCTATTGTTGGATCTAAACGATCCCGTTAAGTTGATTTTAGTCTGAAAACTAGACTAACGTATCCTTAACAAATGTTTACATCGATCTTAGTCTCGAATGAGGCTAACGTATCCTTAAACCCAAAACCCCAAAACCCAAATCTAAGATAATACGGATTTGGACTAGTCCACGCCCTACGGGCGATGACATAACTCAGTCTCCGTATATAATCCACGGGCAACTAAACACAAAATAAACACACACGACACGAAGTGACCATCTGGAGAAGGAGAAAGTGGTTACCGCGATGCGGTAGCGTAATTAACTACAGGGGCTTGCGCCTACAGGGAAGAGCGTTCCCACAATCAAAAAACCCCTCAAGCGAGGAGGAATCTGACGAAGTCTGCTACATCGGACGCATCCGTTTAAACCTTCGATACACGATGCCTTAAATCAACTTGGCATCTTCGGAGAGGTGGACGGATAGCACCAATTAGCATCTGCCCCCGAATCTCAGGCAAGACGTCCCTGCCGCGCCGTCATTCGGAGGGGAACAGATTCTGGCACGCCCGGTGGGACCTTTTCCTCTTTCCACTCCACACTTTGTGTGTCGTGTTCGCGAACCAAACATGGCTCGCTAATGGTTGCCCTTGGGTTTCAAGGTACTAAGATTTGGCGTTTTGCTTATTGCAGAAAGCAAAGAATCAATGGCTTCCACTTGTGCAAAATGCTCCAACTGCAACTGCAACCGGCGCTCTGCCTCGCCAGGAGGTGTAGCCTACGGACCCCAAGCTGCTTCGCTGTTCACAATGCCTGTGGAACAGGTCACTCAAGCCACCACAGGATTGTTTTTCGGGACCATGCTCTCGCCAATGAGCTTCACCGCTCCTGTGCCAACACCGAAAGCTCCTAAGAAGTCAGTCTTCGATCGGCTTACAACTAATGCGGCCTCTCTCAACGGGTCGTCCAACTCCAGCTCCTCGGTCTTCGCCAGACTGGGCCAAAATTCCTGTGGACCCACAATGAAGCTTGCAATCCCAGAGAAGGTTATTCCGAAAAGGATAACCATCCCTGCTCCTGAAGTCGTCAAGGCAGCTTCTCCTACCAAAGGGTCAGTCTTTACAAGATTAACGGTTCTGGTTCCCGCTACGGTTCCTGTCCCTGCTCAGAAGACTGTTTTCAACCGATTGGATACTGCTTCTCAAAGGACATCAGTATTCAACAGGCTGACACCAGCAGCCACCCCCCACCTACACAGGGGGCAGGATGAGACTATCGCCCTCACCAAGCCGGTTCCATCAGCACGACGCGTTCGACGTCGTTACTGGCGCCGAGTGAGGAAGGTCGGAGGCAACTCCCCTCCTGGGCTAACTCCTCCAGCCCCGATGGCAGAAGTTAATGCTGCTGTTTCAACTGGGAACAGCTTTGAGATGCTAAATAAGGTGCGTAGGAATTCTCCTACCGCGGTGCTAAAGAGGTCTCCCCCTCTGCTGAAAAAGGCTGTAGAAGTAAAGCCAGAATAGCCCCAATCTCCTCAGCGACTGTCCTCTCAAATCTATAAAGTCTGGCGGCAGACCCTAGACTTGGTGATCGATCCAAATTTCTCCCACCGGCACAAGAAGTTGAAAATCCAACAGGAAGTCAGTCACTAGGCTAAGCCACGAAAAGCTGTCTGGGTGCCCACTTCAACGGCCCCCTTAACTTCCACTGCTCATAAAAAGAAGAGGCCAGAGAGGACCCCCAAGCCTGAAACGAAAGCTAAAAGCGCTGAGCCCAGACGCCCTAAGGCTGGGAGCAGGATGGTCCATACTGTATACATGGCGTCGGGGAAGGAAGACAGCCGTGCGTCTACAGGTCATAGACCGCTTACACGGTCGGTGACCAAAGCTCAGGAGCAACAGCAGAAGCTCCAGGAAATGATGATCGCAATGGCCGCGCTTACTGAGCCGAAAGAAAGCCCCGAGGCGTCCTCGGATCAGCAACAAGAACAGGAAACCGACGCCGAGTTCCTCCGGAGGATACTGGAAAAGAAAGATAGAGAGGATGCAGAACAAGTGGCCAATATAAAGCAAATAGCCCACTTATTCTAGGACATGGTGGGAATGATGATCCAACAAGACCCACCTGCTGAGGATCCTCCGATCATTCATGAAGACGACAGGGGAGAAACGTCAAATCCACCACCGACTCTCTCAACGGCCAAGGAGGAGACAATCTCTAAGGCTGACTTGGACGACTATATAGCCCAGCAAATCCGGGTTCATCATGCGACTGAGGCAGCTAGTCAAGTCGTAAAAACGGGGCGACCATATCCGAGCTGGTACGACCAAATCAAATATCCGCCGGGTTATACAATACCAAAATTCCACGTGTATAAGGGGACCGGCAATCCCCACCAACATGTTGCCCAGTTCAGGGCCCTTTGCGGTAACACCGGCGGTGACGATAAACTGTTGCTTCGCCAGTTCGTAGGCAGCTTATCAGAAACAGTGTTCGAATGGTATTCAGAACTCCCGAACGATTCTATCAAGACGTTCGCTGAAATGGAGTTGCTATTCACTCAGCGATTCGCAAGCGCCAGCGAACGCACTCCAATAACGCCATTGATTAATGCCAGGGTGAAACCAGGCGAAACATGGGTCCAGTATGCTATACGCTGGCGAAATTTATGGTCGAAATGCGAGCAACGCATTGAGGAAGCGCCCGCGGTGGGCATGTTCGTGGGTACCCTAGACCCTCATGCAACTATCTCCCAGTTTATGATGTTCTTTAAGCCAACCACATTCCAGGCTCTAATCGACAAGTTGGCCCAGATGGACCAGATGGGTCACAGGCCGCCTCCCCCGAAGCCAGAACCTCGGAATGACAAGGGTAAAGGGAAGGCAACCTTCAATGCGAACGCACAGCAACAACCCAGTGCCCCAAGGCTGGCGGATCAGCTGGAAGAAAGGCGGCGGTATTACAACGAGAAGATGAAGCGCCCCTACTCGTTCCCGCGGGATAAGACGAAACGGTTATTCGAGCTGGCAGTACGCAACAGACTTATAAACCTGCCAAATCCAAGGCGACCGCCACAACCTATTTGTAGGGTTCCTAGGCACTCTCAAGAGGTCTCACAAGGCATCAACCATGCCAATTTCAAATTTTAACGTGCCGAGAAACCCCAAACTACGGATCGTTGCTAGATGTCTAGGCGAAAAGAAACTAGTTAACAATTAACTAAGAGAATACGGAAATAAAACCTTTGTAGATCCGGTGCTCCACCTCCATAGCTCCGCAACGAAGTCCCCTCGCTGTCCTAGTGAATTCCCGGGCTCTAGCGTCGGCTTCGTCGGAGAATAGGCGAGCTAGGTCGTCGATGTCCATGCCGAAGATGATCTACATCGAGGCATCGCTAAATCAAGCTCCGACTTCACCAAGTCAAGAAACTTGTGAAGAAAACACACTCTACTACTTGGCAAGAGGTAGAGAATGAAGAAATAGAAGTTGGGTAGACTTTAGAATTGGATTTCTCACTCTTAATCATCAATCACCATTGATGGACCTTAGGTTTTCTTCTTGAGTTGAAGGAAGAAGAAGAAGAATATTATGATAAGAATATTATAATAGAAAAGAAAAAACAATCCTTATCATATAATGAACCATGGTTAGATGTAGAGAGTTAACTAAGGTTTAAGTGAGTGGTTAGGGTTAAGCATGAGACAAAATGGTCATTAAGTCAAAGTCTTCATGAAGGTTCATGAATGAACAAAAGAAAGCAACCATTTTCCTCATTTTGCCTTTTCTTTTTCCAAAAAGATAAATGAATAAAATGAAATCAAAAACCCTAATCACCCACTTAACTATAGTTTAATTCTTAACACTTAACCATAAGGCATGTATCATCAAACATGATACAAGCAAGTGCACAAAACTATATCGAATATACAATGTGCACACCCGAGCGAGAAAATCCATTTAAAGTGAACCGATACTAGTTAATGCAAAGTAATATATCAAATATATAATTATGCATTAAATCATTAAATCAACACTTGATTTAATGATCCGGTCATATCGCATATAACCGACTAGTATCATTAGTAACAACTTATCGAATCAACACTTGATCCGATAACCCGGCTATATCGCATATAACCGATCAATGTCACATCGCGAGAATCGAATACAGTATCACATACTGGTATTATTCTCGGTCCCGCACATATCTCATATGCGCTCCTATTTCGTTTCGCTTGAGCCAGGAAACCTCTGTGTAGGACTCTAAAGACTCGTCAATACGCCGGCAGCAGATGATGATCATATCAAGCATCCACAAGCCGCAAGCGGTCTGCTAAACGTAACGGCCACCCGGGTATTGAGCGATCTGAAGATCGACGAGCAAGCCCGCTCACACTCCAGTGAATCCAACCAGTAACACTACCGTACAGTCCGGTCTGATCGTCTGATATGTCGCATATCTCGCCTAGGGGTGGTAAACGTCAGACCCCAATAGCTTGATAAGTCGTGTCGATATGAGGTCTATAACTATTCGAGAAACTACTGGTAACACTTACCAGTAAATCTCAGCAACCCTGGCCAGGGATTTCCTGTTATAGCCAATCGAACACAGCGCAACATCAACTCCCTATACCGGGAGAGACGAATCCCCACCTATCGCTCATTGCCTCTATGTGACTCGGGACTGTACCCAAAAACCACCGTTTTGCACGCCCTCTTGGACGTGGTAAGATGGAAATCAAAGCACAGTGGGAACCACACAAGACTCTATGACGATCTCGGGTCAACAGACTACTCTGTACCAGTGTCACCAGAGAACTGCCATCTGACGTAAGGTATAATACCATCTGGGAGTTCTCGGCGAGTCCGTCCAGTGTACCCAGTCTCCACTGAGCACCCGTATATCATCTCTGATGTCAAACACCAATGGATATGGGATCATCCATCGCCCATCTGTATGGGTCGAGAAGGTATACGCTAGTCTACTCTGGTATATCGATGCCCCGTCTCGATACACCCACGACTAGGGACTATGAAGGATGTACTTATGGACTACCATGTCCCCACTAGTATGATCCGCATCATAGTCCAGGTAGTCAAGCACACATCCTAAGGGCTTTACCAACATGTAATAGAGAGACAATCAGTATACACGTTAAGGTAAAGTTCAACCAGATAGCATACTATCATGTCGAGCAAGAAAGTCCTCCCTATATATGTCCCAGCATCCACTACAATATACATCCTATGTAAAGTAATGGCCTCTAGGGCATACATATAACTAACACCATTGAGGTGAATAACCCCAACTATTGCCCCTACCATCAAACGGTAAGCCATCCGATTGAGGATTGCTTCGTTTTTAAAGGATGGATTGAAGATCAATACCTCCAGGGGAAGTTTGCACTATCCGAAAAGTGGAAGGTGAACCCGCCACAGCCGCATACTCCTAAGAAAACAGATACACCGGGGGCAACCTGTTCCTTTATTGAAGAAGCTCCACGGGAGGTCGTGCTGTCAACTAAAACAAAAAGAATGCTGAGGGACCTTCAGGCGTGCCCGGCGGTCGAATGGAAGGACCCGCTTGAACCTCAAATCATCGAAGGGATGTTGAAGCCGCTCCCAACTACGAAGATTCGTGGTGATGGCCCGAATACTCACACCCAACCGTCAAAATCTTCGAAGAAAAAGAAGAAGAAATCCAAAAAGCCCGTGAAGCCTGGAGACAAGCGCACGGATTTACAGAAACAGATTGACGCGCTGGAGGAGTACAATCAAAAGGCGCGGACTCCCGTCACGCTGCAAGAGTTCCTCAACTACGTCTTTCAGGAGGAAGATGATGGAGAGAGCTCATCGGATGAATCCGAGGAATATATGGCGAGTTGTCATGTGATTTCCCACTCGGAAGATGAGAAAGCCCCTGGCACTGAGGAACTGGGGGCACAACCTGAGCCAGAACTTGTATGGCCAACAGATGAAATGATCGACGCCTTTCTAGACGAGATTCGCTTGAAGAGTAAAGCCGATCAGGAGCGTGAGATGGCTGCATCGGAAGGAGCCAAGCGCAGGCGACTAAACGAAAGAGTCGAAGCACTCCCGCCAGATCGAAAGACATCCGATGCGAATAAAAACGTGTTCAAGACGAGGAAAAGGTTTGCCAAAGCCATGTCAATGGGGATGAAGCTACCATCCTCGGAAGAGAATGCGCTCGATAGGGCGGAGAGGCACCCTATTTATTGCGCATATCATCGGAAGATTTCGCACCCTACGGAGGAGTGCGACGCCTTTAGGATATGGTGGCAAGGATATGTTGCTCACCGGTAACATTTTAAGCGCATGAAATGCAAGACTCGCCGGGAACGAAGAAGTACGGCCAAAGAACACAAAAGAACTGCCGGCAATTGTTACACGGTTAACGCCGGAACGTCACAAGTTCTCACCTTTGGGAGCGACTCTGATGAAGAAATGGCTCTGGGCCCTCTCTTTAAAGAATCCGTTTTAGGGAAAGGGGAAAAACCAGAGGCCTGCGAAAACATTCAGCTGCGCAATTGCACGCTCCTGAAAAAGAATCCCGGACCCACAAATAGAAAAGATAAGGGAAAGGAGAAGGTCACTGAGGATATCACCTTAGATGACCATGTCACGAAAGAGTTGGCTGCCAAAGATCCTCCCAGGAAGAGTAAGGTGGATTACAACATCCTAGCGCACCTAAGGAAGCTACCTTCTCAGCTCAGCATTCTCGACGCCCTCCTACTATCAAAGGAAGCGAGAGATTCATTAATTAAGGTGTTACAAGAACCCGAGCAATTCCAAGCCTTCCTCGCCACAGAAAGGATGAATGATGAACTGGAAGAAGTGCGCACGGCCGACGTCATGTTCGGTGATGAGGACCTTCTCCTTGGGACGTGCGACCATAACCGTCCCCTATACGTCTCCGGATATTGCCACGATATCAAGATAGGCAAGATCCTGGTGGATAATGGATCCTCCGTCAATCTCCTCAATGTTCAGGTATTGAAGGAAATCTGCATGAGCGTACAGCACCTCGCTCGTGATAAAATTACCATCTCCGGTTTCGACTCCCAGTAATCACGGACTCTCGGATCTGTAATACTAACATTACGCTTCGGACTTCTCATCACGGACATCAAGTTTCACGTCATTGACGCCAAGACCTGCTACAATGCCTTGCTCGGTCGCCCTTGGTTACACGGGTACAACATTATCCCTTCTACACAGCATCAGTGTATGAAGTACTTTAAGGATGGTTTCGAGTATACCGTAATAGGTGAGCTGAACCCATTTTCAGTGAACGAAGTCCGCAAGTACGAAAATGCGAAGTACTTTTTGCCAGATTTCGAGGATACAGAAAGGTGTCGCAAGCCGGAAAACAAAGCCACCGCCACCATCCCTATTTTCGGGAGCGATACCGAAGAAGGAGAAGAGATAGTTTACGCTGGTCCGTCTCGGCGCAACAACCCGGGACCGTCCGCCCCCATGTTGATCTTCGGAAGTGACTCGGAAGATGAGGTTAATGCCATGTTCTCCAGTCGGCCGTCAATACAAGCATCCCCTGACGATGATCAGAGTTTGCAAATCACCATGGTGCAGCAGAAACACTACATGGATCTCGACGCACTTCAAGCTCACAATGTGCAGGACCTGCAGACGTTTTACGTCCCTCCCAGGAGAAAGGGTGAAAAGGTGATCCTATTCTACCAATCTACAGAAACGAGAGTGGAGAAAGAGATATGGCATGGCGCGGATGCTACACTCGACAGGCTCCAACCCATCCGTTTGCCCAGATACTACAAAAATGGACTGAAGAGGTTATTGAAGCGCCAAGGAGTACCCTTAAAACAGACTGCTCGACAAGCTCGGTTCTACAACAGGATTTAGGATGTCCTTGGAACTCAGCGCAAATTGCCCAACGGGAGAATGGAAACGCTCGGCCTTGGATACGTGAGATTCGGTAAACGGGAGCGAATCCACGGTAGCTACGCCGTATATAACTTCGATGAGGAGGAAAACGCCTTGTCCAGCAATGCCAACCACTCATCAAAACTGGATCCCGCGAACGAAGTGCCGAGTCCGTCATTTGAAGAACAAGTGGACAAGCTTATCAGGAAAGAAGGTCAAAATGCTCGGGAAGACCACAATCGTGAGATGGCAATCTACGAGAAGGCCAGGACGCAACGTCTGTTTCAACAGGCCGCAAAAGACGAAGATGCTCCTCCCTGTCAACCTGTTGTACAAAAGGCCCGACGCAGAGGCAGAAGTAGGTCAAGAAGCGGAAAGAGGAGCCGACAACAACGACGCAGGATTAGAGAGTCATGTGATCGGGCATTGCGCGGTCCGGATTCGTCCCTCATGAAGAAGATGAGTCGAGCGTATTCCTTTCCTCGAGACAAGATGAAGAAATTACTTGAGCTCGCTATAAAACATTAAATGATCGCACTTCCAGAGTCTAAACACCCTGAGCAAGCTAACAAAGTTTCTCATCCGGGCTATTGCTCTTATCACCGAGCCATAGGACACTCTATCGAAGACTGCTTCACCTTCAAGAACTGGGTCGAAGACTAGTACCAGCAAGGCAGATTTGCTTTATCCAGCAGCTGGAGGGTAACGCCGCCACAAAAGCACGAACTCAAAGCCGCAAGAGCCGAACCAGACCCACATCGATCTTGGAAGCAGATTCGCACCTGTCACATGATTACAATATTAAAAGAAGAGCCCGAGAACATAGATGAGCTCCCTTGGTGCTTCGAAAACAATGACAATGAGGTAATCTCAGAATTTCCACCGGCTCCGAAAGAACTGGAAGATGGCATACATACTACTGCGGATAACCTCAAGAAGATTGAGTTGGGATCGGCAGACGATCCGCGACCGACATTCGTCAGCGAGCTGCTATCTGAAGAAAGGATGGCTGCTTTAAAGGACGTGCTTCTACAACATAAAGATTGCTTCGCATGGAACTATTCCGAAATGCCGGGACTAGATCCAGAAATTGCTGTGCACAAATTGGCGATATCCCCGGACGTCAAGCCGGTCAAGCAGGCGCCGAGAAGGATGCGGCTCGAGCTTGAGATGAGCATCAGCGCCGAAGTCAAGAAGCTGATCGATTCTGGATTTATCCAAGAAGTCCAATATCCTGACTGGATCGCCAACATCGTCCCGGTAATGAAGAAAATGGGACGGTGCGCATATGCGTGGATTTCAGGGATCTCAATAAAGCCTGCCCGAAGGAGATTTCCTAGTACCGGTAACCGAGATGATGATAGATAACACGTCCACTCACGAGGTTTTCTTCTTTATGGACGGTTCATCAGGGTACAATCAGATAAAGATGCATCCTGAAGACCAGAAGCACACCGCTTTCCGGACCCCTCTGGGAATATTCTGCTACAAAGTTATGCCCTTCGGTCTAAAGAACGCCGGTGCCACCTATCAGAGAGCCATGACAAAGATCTTTGATGATCTCATACATGAAATCGTCGAGTGCTATATCGACGACCTCGTAGTAAAGAGCATGTTACATGAAGAGCATTTAGAACATCTGAAGACCGTATTTCAACGCCTTCGGCAATATAATTTGAAGATGAACCCCCTCAAATGCGCGTTCGGAGTCTCCTCGGGTAAATTCCTAGGATTCATCGTCCGACACCGAGGTATCGAGATTGATCCGTCCAAGATCAAAGCGATCATGGAAATGCCACCGCCAAGGACTCACAAACAGCTGCGATCTCTCCAAGGAAAGCTTGCGTATATCCGGCGGTTTATCGCCAACCTGTCAGGCAAGTGCCGTCCTTACAGCCACCTCATGAAGAAGGGAACTCCATTCGTCTGGGACCACAAATGCCAAGGCGCACTGGACGAGATCAAGCAATACCTGCAGTTAGCTGCTCCGGTCAAGGGAAAGCCTCTTATTCTTTATACAACAACCCTCGAAGGTTCCTTAGACGCATTATGGGCACAAGAGAATGATCAAGAGAAGGAGAGAGCTCTTTATTACCTAAGTCGAGTTCTGCTGGGGGAAGAAAGCAATTACTCCCCTATCGAAAAACACTGCCTAGCGTTAATCTTCGCGATAACAAAACTCCGGCACTATGCATTGGCACATGAAGTCCGTCTTATATCAAAGGTAGACCCCCTAAAATATCTCATGTCAAAGGCCATATTGACAGGGAGACTCACTAAATGGGCCCTGCTCTTGATGGAGTTTTCAATAACCTATCAGCCGCTTAAGGCAGTGAAAGGCCAAGCCATCGCCGACTTCCTAGCTGAGCATCCAGTACCTGCCGGTTCTCCTCTGAATTGCGATTTGCCGGATGAACATGCGTTTGACGCGATCGACGGTAGTGACACCCGATAGGAACTTTATTTCGATGGAGCATCCTCCGTAAAGAAGCGCAAACAAAGTACCCCAATAATCAAATCGGGGGTAGGCCTCATCTTCGTAACTCCACAAGGAGGGATAATGCGCTTCGCTCTCTCCTTAACAGAACCGAGGACGAACAATGAAGCCGAATATGAAGCTTTGATAGCAGGCCTCGAGATCGCCATTGACATGGGAATTGAAAACCTCCTCATATACGGGGATTCCCAACTGGTCGTTAGTCAAGTAAACGGCGACTACCAAACGTGCAAACCGGAATTAGTGAAGTATGGTGAAAAGGTGCGACAACTGTTGACCCAAATTCCCTCCTATACTCTGGAAAGTATACCACGCGCGGAAAATAGCAAAGCAGACGTGTTAGCTAAGCTCGCTAAAGAACTGGCTGCCGAGAATATCGATGACGTCAGAATCGTGGTACAAAGCCGTCGAATGCTCGCCCCAGCAGAAATATCTTCGGAATCATACGAAGAAAAGGCAGCGACTGAGCAGACGACCCTACGAATAAAAGACTGTGAGAAGGCTGAGGACTGGAGGGAAGTCTTCATAGACTACTTTAAGTCCCACAGAATGCCCGAAGAAGTGTCCTCAAGACATCAGCTCATGAAACGAGCTTTATCTTTCGCTTTCGTCAACGATACTCTATACAAGAGATCGTTTGATTCTCTGTGGCTGAGATGCTTAGAACCTGACGAAGCAGAAAGAGTTGTTCAGGAAGTTCATGACGGAATCTGTGGTTCTCATCAAGCAGGCCCGAAGATGAAGTTAAAAATTAAACGGATGGGTTACTACTGGCCCACGATGATCCAGGACTGCCTTGAATATGCGAAGCAGTGCCACTCATGCCAAATTCATGGGGACTTTATCCACTAGCATCCAAATCCACTCCATCCAACGGTGGCTAGCTGGCCATTCGAAATGTGGGGAACTGACATAGTCGGCCCCATCGAACCAGCATCGTCCAAGGGACATCGTTTTATCTTGGCGACGACCGATTATTTCTCCAAATGGGCAGAGGCGGTGCCGTTGAGGGAAGTGAAGACGGAGGATATCCTCCATTTCTTCAAGACGCACGTTATTTATCGGTATGGAACTCCGCGACGGATCATTTCCGATAATGGGCCAGCTTACAGAAGCCACAAGATCAGTCGCTTCACGCAACAACACAGTATAGACTGGAGATATTCCTCGGTTTATAATCCGTGAGCTAACGGCCTAGCTGAGGCCTTCAATAAGACCTTGACAAAGATCATGAAAAAGATGGTGTCCCGAAATAAGAAAGACTGGCACGAGAGACTGCAAGAGGCTCTTTGGGCGTACCGAACTACGTTCAAGACGGCCACGAGCACAACGCCATATGCATTGGTATTCGGTACAGAAGCAGTACTCCTCCTTGAGATAGAGCTACCGTCTCTACGGATGGCAGTCCACTGCGAACTGACGGACGAAGAAAATGCTCACCTGCGGCTTGAGGAGCTTGATGCCCTCGATGAAACCCGGCTCATAGCGCAACAAAATCTGGAGGCTTACAAAGAAAAAATGACGTGCTTATATGAAAGATTGACCCGACCGAGGACATTCCGCCAAGGCGAACTCGTGCTAGTGGTCAAAAGGCCTATGATTCCCAATCGCGCCAAGCGGGGAAATTCAAGCCAAACTATGAAGGCCCGTACATCATAGATAAGGTCTACCAGGGTGGGGCGTATCTACTCATGGTCATACACGGTGAAAGGCCTTTCAGGCCAATAAACGGTCGCTTCCTAAAGAGATACTACGCTTAATGAGCCACAGCCTAGGTCAATGGTAGATGACGACGACTATGTCTGCTCGCTATCTTCTTAAGCTCAAGCTTTATAAGCAGTAGCCGGCCTTCTCCATGACGGACCGAAACGTCCTTAAACTAATAGCGGACCGAAACGTCCTTAAACTAATACCGTAGCATCCGTAGGCTGACAAGATAAAAAATATATAAGAAAAAAAATATAAATAAATAAAAACGGTATGTCCATAAGCAAAAAGGGCACGGATGAAAACCCGAAAGGGCTCCGTGAGTAAAAACAGCAGGACTGCCGGCGAGTGTTTGTGAAAACCCGAAAGGGCACAACCTCATTAAAAGACACTTATAAGGTCCCCTCGACCTTGTAAGAAGAAACCACCCCCGTGAGATCCTTACGACTCACAAGGGAGCAGCACACTTAGTGATCCCCACGGTTCCTAAGGAGAAAATACACTTGCGAGATCCTCACGACTCGTAAGGAGAACTCTCTTATGAGACCCTCACGGCTCATAAGATTGGAAAGTCTTAAGTTACAGAGACCTAAACCTGTGCTTAAGAAACCCCCACAACCTTCGATATTGCCCTACAAGTGGTCCAATACTGGCCCTTGTATACAATCCACGGGCGCGAATAAACATTTCCCTAACCAAGTTTCATCTGTGTTTGGGAATATGTTCGCATAATGAACAACCCTTATAAGTCCTCTCGACTTACAAGGAGAAAATCCTCTTGTAGGATCCTTGCGACTTACAGAGGAACAAGCACTTAGGAATCCTCACGATTCCTAAGAAGAAAATACACCTATAAGATCCTCACGACTTGTAGGGAGAAATAACTTTGTGAGACCCTTACGGCTCATGAAGTCAAAAGCCTTAGTCGACAGGACCCTAACCCTGGTCGACAAGCCACCTTTGTTCAACATCGACAGAGGCAGATGATGATTCGCTCCTGGCCATATCCCAGTTGTAGCGGTGCTGATAGGCCTCACGTGCATACGAGATAGCCGAAATGATTGGGCAGCTTGCAATAAAAAGCAGCAAGTAAAAATGTATGCCTGCAAAATAGCCGAAATGATTGGGCAACTCGCAATAAAAAGCAGCGAGTGAAAACAAAATAAATAGCCGAAATGATTGGGCACCGCGAAAGATAGCCGAAATGATTGGGCAATCGTGACCTTCACGATATAAAAGCTGAAATGATAGAGCATCGCGGAATAAGAAATAAAATTAAAAAAAAAGTTTTTAATTTATGCCCTACAGGTGATGTTCCATCACACCCTGTATACAATCCAAGGGCGTAAACAAAAAAGGGATCATACTTCTCCCCCAGGTTTCGTCAGAAGAAGAAGCAAAATCTCGACGGGCCGCGAATGACTTAGAGATCATCTCAGCACTTGTGTTGTAACAACGAACACGACTTCAAGCGAAACAGAACAGCGGCGACTCCCAGTTCCATGGCTCGGTGATATCCTGATCGCCGAAAAGTCAAGTCCCAATTCCGTGAAATGCGAATACAATCAATAAAATTCCTGGTTACGTGGAACACGGATAACGTCACTCTTTGACCCCGTGGAAAACGTCCAGAGCAGATCCTGGTCCTCGCAGAGCACAGCAGTGAACCCATGTGAAGCATCCAGAGTGGAGCCTAGTCCTTGCCGAGCACGGCAGTAAACCCGTGTGAAGCATCTAGTGCAAAATTCCTGGTTACGTGGAACGCGGATAACGTCACTCTTTGACCCCGTGGAAAACGTCCAGAGCGGATCCTGGTCCTCGCAGAGCACGGCAGTGAACCCGTGTGAAGCATCCAGAGCGGAGCCTAGTCCTCGCCGAGCACGGCAGTGAACTCGTGTGAAGCATCTAGTGCAAAATTCCTGGTTACATGGAACGCGGATAACGTCACTCTTTGACCCCGTGGAAAACGTCCAGAGTGGATCCTGGTCCTCACAGAGCACGGCAGTGAACCCGTGTGAAGCATCTAGAGCGGAGCCTAGTCCTCGCCGAGCACGGCAGTGAACCCGTGTGAAGCATCTAGTGCAAAATTCCTGGTTACGTGGAACGCGGATAACGTCACTCTTTGACCCCGCGGAAAACGCCCAGAGCGGAGCCTGGTCCTCGCCAAGCACGGCAGTGAACCCGTGTGAAGCATCCAGAGCAAACACCGGACTGTGGAGTCCTTAAAATCCACGGACTATGATGTCTTTAACCTCGACCGTAATGTCTTAAAACTAACAATCAACCACCCTGATTCTGTACTGATTCTACCTTGGTTTAAGGGTACATCTCTTCACTCCTTTGATGCCTGACGTTGTAATTCCTCAACGTCTTCAAAGAGGTGACGGGTCCCTGCAACCAAACATCGGACTGTGGAGTCCCTAAATCCACGGACTATGAGGTCCTTAACCTTGACCATGATGTCTTAAAACTAATATCGGACTGTGGGGTCCCTAAATCCACGGACTATGAGGTCCTTAACCTTGACCGTGATGTCTTAAAACTAACATCGGACTGTGGAGTCCCTAAATTCACGGACTATGAGGTCCTTAACCTTGACCGTGATGTCTTAAAACTAATATCGGACTGTGGAGTCCCTAAATCCACGGACTATGAGGTCCTTAACCTTGACCGTGATGTCTTAAAACTAACATCGGACTGTGGAAGTCCTTAAATCCACGGACTATGAGGTCCTTAACCTTGACCGTGATGTCTTAAAACTAACATCGGACTGTGGAAGTCCTTAAATCCACGGACTATGACGTCCTTAACCTTGACCGTGATGTCTTAAAACTAACATCGGACTGTGGAGTCCTTAAATCCACGGACTATGATGTCCTTAACCTTGACCGCGACGTCTTTAAACTACGATGCCTTGAGCAACCCCTGACCCCGTGAAACACGGATAAGGGCGACCACATCCAGCACTTGCAGGTCCTCACGACCTGTAAGGAAGAAAACTCTCTTGTGAGATCCTTACGACTCTCAAGAGAAAACCCGCTTAAGAATCCTCACAATTCTTAAGAAGAGCTTACACCTATGGGATCCTTTCGACTTGTAGGGAGAAAAACTCTTTATGAGACTCTCGTGGCTCATAAAGCGCAAAAGTCTTAGGAAACAGACCTTAACCCTGAATCCTAAGTCGTCGCTGCCCTGCAAGGAGATCAAGATAAATTGTCCGCAAAACTCATTCGATAAAAGGAGACACACCATTGAGAAGAAAAATGTATCTTTTATTCATAAACCAAAATGGATACAAAGTACAATTCATGAAAGAACAAAAAGAAGATACTCTCATCCATGAGTGTGTACAAAAACAGAAAAGAAAGGAAAAGATACAAGTCTTCAAGCCGGCGGGCGATGTAGCAATTTTACCAGCTCATCTTTCTGTTGCTGAGTCACGGCTTCATGATTCAGGATCGCCTGAAGACAAGCCTCCGCCTGAGCGTGCTGGGCCTGATACGAAGCAAGACGAACTTCAAGCTCTTTCTCGGTGGCTTTATGGGCCTCGACCCTTTCACGAGTGAACGTGGCAGCTTTATCGAGAGCCACCACCTCTTTGATGGACTCCTGAAGCACCCGCCAGAGTTCATATGCTTTGTTGGCCTTGGCAGTAAGACTCGCCTGAAGCTCGCTCAGCGCTTTAGAAGCCAGCTCTCTCTCCGAGAATTTGCGGCCGAGCCTCTTCTCGCACGATGTCATATTTGCCGCGCACCGCGCTATCAGCCCCCGCAAGTCCGCCTTTGCAGCCATGACCTCCGAGTAATGACGGGAACATTCAAGTGCGTGCAAGCAAGCCTCCACCTGCCGACAGAACTCCACCCAGACTCGCACCACCTCTTCGGTATGGTAGGTGGCAAGAAAAGGAAGAGAACCGTTAGCCTCGGCAGCAAATGCTTCAGTTGTGGTTGCACTGCCAGCATGAAGCTCCTCGATCAAAGACGACAGGGAGACAAGGCTCAATTGGGCCAAGCATTCTGAAGCTCGCAAAGCATAAGGGCCAGGCGGCATGACGACACGCGATTCCAATGCTATTGGAGCTGGCAAGGCTGTTCAGAGTTGAAAAATATTAGTAAGACTCTTAAGGAAAGGAACAAGTGAGGCTATACCGGAATGTCACTTACCTACGGTCATGCAAGTAGGAGCTGAGGGTTCCCCTGGCCCTTCGAGAACCTCGACCTCATCATCGGCCTCCAAAACTGTAGAGAACATCAATGTCAATACGCAAAATAACAACGATGCTATGAGAAGTGGTGAACAACACTCACCTTGTCCAGACGAGAGGACGATGCGTTGAGGAGATATCGCCTGCGGAGCGGCCATTTCCAAAAGACGCTGGAAGGACTGCCGAGGAGACAGATCGACAATGGAGGCCGCCAGTCCACGCAATTCTGAAAAGACAAAAGAGTTCGGGTAACAGAAAGATTACTAGCTCAAAACGTGGAAGGTTACCTTCGACACTCCTCCCATTCTGAGCCGGGGGGATAGCAGCTTCAGCAGCCTCTGTCGTGACCTCAGGCTCCAACAAAGGGAGGGTAGTCTCGACTACCTCCATCTCAGCCTCTGGGCCGCCTTCGGGAAGAGCCGTTGGAGCGGTAGTCTCCAAAGGAGCCTCCCTCAAAGGGGCAAGCACTCCCTGATCAAGAACCGCCGCTGGAGGCTCTACCATAAGAGGAGCAGCCTCATCAGCCCCCTCCACATCAAGCAATGCTTCATCGGGAATTTCAGCAGGCTTCAGCTTCAATGAGCTCGTAGGGAGCTCCCCCAGCGTCGAAGATTCTGTACAATTAAAATAAGAATAAGGATACACATATACAGGCGTAAATGATCTGAAAAACTACAAAAAAAAAACAACAACGTACCGATACGCAAAGAAGCCCTCAATATGGCTTCTTCAAGCCGCTGCTGCTTCTCAAGGAGGCGTGCTCGCCGGGGTTCAAGGGTAGACTCATGGCCGCCGGTCCATAAAGAAAGCGCGTCCGCTGCGTCTTCTGAAGCGGCCTGCTTCAGGGCCCTTTCCCCCCATTCCTCCAAAGGACCGATAAACCGCCGCCGAATCCACGAAGGGTCTTCGTAAAAGATTACAGCGGGATAGGGCTTCTTCGGAACCCTGGCGTTATGAGACGCGTCTTTGGAACGCCGTATGGCCTCGGCCAACTGTGCGGCTTCCTCATCGGCCGAATTCAGGAAGAGAAGTCCAGCGTCTGACACTTGCAGGGCCAATGGTTCGTCTTCAAGAATAGGCTCAGACTCCGCCAAAGAATTGAGCAAATTGGTGGCCGCTTTCCTCCGCCGCTTAGACCCAGAGCCGGTCGCCGAGGATGACCGTTTCCTCCCCCGCGAAGCCTTAGGACGGCGCCGACCCACATCGCCCTCGACACCCTCATCCCTATTACTCTCGCTTGGTGCCACAACTGAGGATGACACCGCCATTGTCGACGCCACGGGGGGCGGTGCTGCCACTGGCGGTGGTGCTACTACTGGGGCCCGTCTACCCCGCGATCGGGAACCTAGAGGCATACCAGCTGTTGGAGTAAGGTCCACCCCTGACTCCCCCGGAATGAGCGCGGTACCAATCTCCCTCAGAGGGAAGCAGACCGGAGCCCTCGGTCCCAGCTTAGCCCCCGGAACCTGAGGAGGGGCATCATGACCAAGAAGCACCCTCCTTTCCTCAAGAATAATTGGGCTGACCCGGTGGAGATACTAACCCGTAAACGAGCCCACGCACCGGGGCATGTACTCAGCTTCAGGGACCATGAAATGGGAGCCGATGTTTAGCCTCACGAAATGATGAGCGGCATCGCGAACGGCATCAAGGGAAGGGACCGGTGCAACTATAAAAACCTCGAAAGGAACACCCTGGTCGTATCCAAGTTTTCGGGCGAATCGATGCGGGTTGTACCGCTTGAAAAGAGCTACACTGTCCTGGCGAAACACCAAGTAGCCGGGTCTAATTGTATACAAGTGTGCGGCCTCCCTGGGCTTCAAAGAAGGTACGTTGTCTTTTGACTGGTCCTAGAGTTGTTGAACTGGACCTGAGGGAGTAGACAATACCCGATCATTAAAAACCAGCCCGCCAGCGGCAGCGTAAGGAGAAATCGGCACCCGAATAGCCCCAAATTGGGTCGGGTCGGTGGCAGAAGCATCCACTAATCGCATAAGTCGTGGGAAGGGGTAGGCATCGTAAAATGAGGGCCTCTGATGCATAGAAAAAGCCCCCAACACGTGCATTTCGATCCAGGATGCGAAGTAATGAAGCGAAAAATTCACCACGTCTACGCCAGGGCTGGAAGTGTTGGCCGCAGAGCCCAACCCGTGGTAAAGACGCACCAGCGCCGGGATGCCGATAGCCAATCGCGTCCCCTCAGCAATACAGTGAGCCGGGTAGATAACCGAGGCTCTCATGAAGCGGCGATGCATGGGGATAACGAACCAACTGAGCCAGACACTGACAAACCCCACGAAGAATGTCTCCTCATCTATACCGGGTGCTGCAATGGACTCAAAAGACATCGGCGACATGATAGGGATATAGTATTGAGGTAGATCCGATTCAGTGGTCGGCAGCTTCTTCGGACCAAACCCAAAGGGGTCTTTGACGTTGGCAAACTTCGGAGCTGTCTTCGACACAACATCTTCGCGAAGGAAGCATGCAATGAAGCTCTTAAAAGTAACGCCCTGCTCCTCAGATTCGGTGAACAATCGGTCAAAGATACCTAGCGCCTTGATCAAGCTGGGACGCTTGTGGCGAACGGCGTTCTCAGCAGATAAGCCGTCAACCGGTGCAGGCTCGGGCTCGAAGACGTACTCGTCAGGAGGCAACAACTCCTCATACAGTGTACCCCTGATTGGCAATCCCGAGATTTCATAAAATTCTGCCATAGAAATCGAAACCTCGCGATCTCCTAAAATAAAAGTGTTGGTGGGGAGATTCCATTGATTCAAGAACGCCCTAACCCACCAGACATGCGGGGACTTATAATGGAAGAGTGACGCGTATATTGCCTGATAAAGCCCGACCTTCTGCAGCCGCGCACGATGGGTGGCAAGGATATAGCGAGCCCAGAGAAGGTAGCCCGTGGGGTGTCGAGGAGTAAGCCCTATCTTATAAATCTTCCCCCATGGGTGGGCCTCACCCTGACAAATGCGACGCCCCAGGATATCTATAGCAGGGACCGGATGGTTCGGGATACCTGTCGTCGAAGGCTTGAGCCTCCCCGTTGGAGTCCAGTTTGGCATCTCCACAGCAAAAACCGTTCTCGGAGGGTCCATCGGCAAGAATGGGAAAGTAGGCTTTGTCGGTACTGCACAGAGGAAACTCCGGCGACCCCGGATAATATGGCTGTACCAAGTTCCCCACAGAAGCAAGTTGGTGCAGTTCGGGTCATGAGCCCGGATCATCGCCATCGCTTCCTCGTCAGATGGTGATTGAGGAAAAGCGGCCTCCGAACGAGTAAAAGGAAAGCACGGAACAGAAGCCATCGCACCTGAAATCGATTGAAAGAAGACCGTCAAAAGCAAAGTCAGCAATATATATCCATGCATGAACATGAAGACTAGTTGAAGAAAACAACAGTAGACTTTTTTTGGGACCATTGGCTACAAAACACATGGACCCCACAGAATCAAGATGACGGCTCGTTAATAATAAGACCAAGCAGTTGTAATAAGACAAAAGGGATACCCTCATTAAATAAAAAGTGGGTTTCAAATGGCCCTGCACATCCCTTAGAAGACAAATCTATCTTGGACTCTACAACAAATCAAACGGGATCAAGGGAATTAAATTCCCATAGAAGATATCATTGCAAACTTCTGTTCCATTAATTGCAGAAGGACAACCTCGGGCCAAGAGACCCTAAGAAGCCTCCATGTGAAGAAAATGAGTTCTTCATAGGAATTAAATTCCTTATTAAGAAAAAGGGAATTAAATTCCTAGAAACTTTTTTTGGGATGGAATTAAATTCCATACATTTTAACCGTCACCATTATCTCCCTAAAGATCATATGAACCCTAAAAAGATCTACTGTTGAAAGTTCTATTTCATACTTTGGTTGAAAAACTTAAAGGAAAAATGGGTTCATATTAAAAGGGTGAAACCCTTGAAGTGGATTTAAAATCCAGAGAATTTTATGTATGAAAGTTCTTCGTCCACTCAAGATGATTACCTGAAGAAGAGGAATCGGTCAAACAGAGTTAAACTCTGGAAAGTTTTTGAGGCAAAGAACTAAGCTCTGGAAGAAGAGAATTAAATTCTCAAAGGAGGAAGATAAGCAAAGTGGAGGCGTCTCTGAAATGACCCCTATATTTATAGGATGTGATGGAAACGCTTCATCTACCCGAGGCCCTAGAGGAATCCAACGGTCACAAGAGTGACAGCGTTGCACTCACGTGCAGACACGTGAGAACAACGTTGTGGGGGCATTTGTTTCCTGATTTAAAATCAGGAAAGGCTACGGAAGAAGCATCACGTGCTAGCACGTGACCAACAGTCACGTGTTGGCACGTGACAATTCAAAGCAGCGGCAAAGGCAGATTCGGTTCCCTGACTAAATCAAAGAAAATGCTCCAGAAAGGGTCACGTGCTCACACGTGACCAGGGGTCACGTGTTGGCACGTGATGGCTGAACAGCGGCTAGAAGACAAAGCGCAGAAAGCAGAAGAAAACTCATTCCAAGGGGTCACGTGCCTACACGTGACCATGGGTCACGTGCCTACATGTGACCGGCTTTCAAAGCCTATCTATTTAACAAAATTAAATTCTGAACAGCATTCAAATCTTTCCAAAGGAGAACGATTATTTGGAACCGATTGGATTAAAGATTTAAAGGTGATTAAATATCACCTATCTATGGAAAAATCTTGAACTTGGAAAGATTTCCCCTTGAAACCTAACCGAAATAACAAAGGAATATCTTTGGATTTAAAATCCAATGGTGAATAAAATTAACCTAATAATTCAAAGGTCCAAATGAATGATGAATGCAAATTAAATCCCTCAACGAATGATTCACTAAAACTGATTGATGCTGCTCCTTCTCCTATAAATAGGAGCCAAGAGATATACAGAGGAAAATAGAGAGAGAGATATATAGAGAGAGAAAATAGAGCCTCGAGACTTTGGTGGAATTTGGATCTTCTGCAAAAGAAAACCGTAGGTAAGAAAGGAGAGGCTTTTAAAAAGAGAATTTAATTCTCAAAAGAGTTTAACTCTGATATTAAAAAGAAGAACTTAGTTCTCTCTTTAGCAGAGGATCTGCAAAGCGCACATCTTCCCATGAATTGAGAATTTAATTCTCATTGGGTTGAGATCCTGCCATGCAGATCCAAAGCATAGAGAGGGAATGGAAGTTTGAGAATTTAATTCTCATAGAATTATAGGAATTTAATTCCTTTGAATTAAAGTTAGGGTTTAACCCTATGTTATAGGAATTTAATTCCTTCAAAATGAACAAAACTAGGGTTTAGCCCTAACTGAGAACATAATTCTCTCAAACTCACAGGAATCTAATTCCTTTAAGAAAAGAAACTAGGGTTTAACTCTATCAAGAAGATAATTCTTCAGAAGTTTAAGGGTTTAACCCTATCAAGAGAACTTTAACGCATACAGAGACCCGCCAAATAAAACTCTGAAGTAGGCACCTCACGTGTTACCACGTGACTCCTAAAAGAGAACTTTGAGGTAATGCCTCACGTGCCCCACGTGATCTCTAAAGCACACAAAAGAAAAAGAAACAGAAAGGAGCTTTAGGGCGCACTCACGTGTCGACACGTGACCCCTAATGAACATTCTAACAGATCAAAGTGCAAGCCCCCATCACGTGCCCACACGTGATGGCTTTTAGAATTAAAAGTGTTAAACACTTATCTGTAGAACAAAATAAAGGGAAACAGGGCGCTATCACGTGCTACCATGTGACCCCTTGGCTGAAGCTTTAACGGACAAGCACCAAAATGCCCATCACGTGACAGCACGTGATGCTCCAAAGTATTCAATACTTTTGACAGAATAAAATGAATTGAGGGCGCCCTCACGTGCTACCACGTGACCCTTCTTGCTTTAGTGTTTAACACTAGAGTTGAAACCTCTATATCCAGTGTTCAACACTGATTTTCTTAGTGTTTAAACACTAATTTGGAAAACTCTATTTACAGTGTTTAACACTGACTTTCTTAGTGTTGAACACTAACCTGGAAAACCCTGTTTCCAGTATTTAACATTGATCTGCCTTAGTGTTAAACACTAATTTGAAATCTCCACTGCCACTGTTTAACACTAACTTGTCAATGTCATTCTCAGTGTTCAACACTAGTTGATTTTTAGTGTTTAACACTAACTTTAGCCCTATTGGCTAAGTGTCTAGAGGCAAACCTCTTCTCTAATGGACCAACAGAAGGCCAATATCCTAAACATGATTGGACTTAGCCCAAGCTGGCTATAAGTCCTCAATTCAAATTCAACTGAGCCAATGGGCTCATAATATAATTAATTGGTCTTGGTTCCAAATTGGGCTAAAGATTATTTAATCTACCTCGGTTTAAGGGTACATCTCTTCACTCCTTTGATACGTGGCGTTGTAATTCCTCAACGTCTTCAAAGTGGTGACGGGTCCCGATGACCGCATATTGATACGGACTGTGGGGTCCTTAAACTCATGGCTATGAGGTCCTTAACCTTGACCGGGATGTCTTAAAACTAACGACGGACTGTGGGGTCCTTAAACTCATGGACTATGAGGTCCTTAACCTTGACCGTGATGTCTTAAAACTAACATCGGACTGTGGAGTCCTTAAATCCACGAACTACGACGTCCTTAACCTTGACCACAATGTCTTAAAACTAACACTGGACCGCAATGTCCTTAAACTACCTATTGACCCCAATGTCACTAAACTAAACAACAGGGCTTCCTTAATTGCTCTATTGTTGGATCTAAACGATCCCGTTAAGTTGATCTTAGTCTGAAAACTAGACTAACGTATCCTTAACAAATGTTTAAGTCGATCTTAGTCTCGAATGAGGCTAACGTATCCTTAAACCCAAAAACCCCCAAACCCAAATCTAAGATAATACGGATTTGGACTAGTCCACGCCCTACGGGCGACGACATAACTCAGTCTCCGTATACAATCCACGGGCAACTAAACACAAAATAAACACACACGACACGAAGTGACCATCTGGAGAAGGAGAAAGTGGTTACCGCGATGCGGTAGCGTAATTAACGGCAGGGGCTTGCGCCTGCAGGGAAGAGCGTCCCCACAATCAAAAAACCCCTCAAGCGAGGAGGAATCTGACGAAGTCTGCTACATCGGACGCATCCGTTTAAACCTTCGATACACGGTGCCATAAATCAACTTGGCATCTTCGGAGAGGTGGATGGATAGCACCAATTAGCATCTGCCCCCGAATCTCAGGCAAGACGTCCCTGTCACGCTGTCATTCGGAGGGGAACACACCTCATTCCACGAGGAAAGAGCCGAGACCCCTTCATCAGGAGTGACCTCTTTAGCAATGGTTTTCGCCGCTATATATTTGTAAAAAGCAATCCGGTTCCTTCAACGATATCAAGTTCATTACGTTAAAGGTTTTTCGCCAAAAACCATTCATAGCCCTCCATCATTTCAGACGGGTAGCACTTAGTTTTCATGCTATGTTTGTTAGCCTTAGTCAAAGCATAGTGTATGGTAGCTATTTGTTACTTTTCTGTTGTATAGATAGATGCATTGGTTTGGGACAGTCGTACAGCCTTGTTGGCCCTAGTCATGGGCGAGTACGGGTGGGTTTAAATTAACCTGGACAATGATCGGTAGAACTTAACATGTGACTTATGATTTGTTGGCCTTAGTCACGGTCATAAGAGCATGGGGTAAAAATCACATCGAGAGTTTCTAAAGAAACTGAAACTTGCCAGGCATGCACATACCTTTTAGAGTGTGATAACGTGAGTGGATTCCATCAGGTTATCATGCGATGATAGTTGGATCCTGATACCCACTGATGAGATGGTTTACTCCTCGGGTGACTTTAGATGATCCCGACTAATTCTTCTTTCTGGTTTGGAGGAGAATTTGAGGATACAGTGGGAGACATCCTGATTAGATAAAGTGATTAACCATTCTGATCTAGGTTAGAGTGCACGTAGAGTGTTTCTTTTCTCTCTCTTTGGCAGCGACCATGTCCCGACCCTAGACTATAACTCAGTAACCAAGTTAACAGAACTTTCTTAAAACACTGGCTTTTACATTGTCTGAGTTGCATACATCATTACCACTCCTTTTACCCTTTGTTTTTCTCCGGAACATTCCGTATCACTACGGAGATCCACACTTATTGGATATGACCATCGTATAGTTACATACGAACTAGAAGAAACTTGTTTCAGATTCGTGGATGGTTTCCGGTTCTGGAGAAATTGAATAGGACTATTCAGTTGTCTTTTCCTTTTTCATTCTCTCAGATTATGAGGGCTCCTAGGATTAGGAAAGGGTACACCTATTGCACTTATCGGATAGTCTTCTTCCAAACCATAGGCAGGTGCCAAAAGGTAGGGAATGAAGAAAACCAATTAGCCTAAGTATGGTGTACAGAAAGTAATAAGTAGTGACAAATAAAGGGATTAGAAAGATGGCAAAGTAAAATGCGACTGCTATCATTCATGACCAAACCACGTATTTCATCGCCACTCCTACTTCACCTTTGTATTTCTCCAGAACACCCCGTATCACTACGAAGATCCATAGTTATTGGATAATCCATAGTTATTGGATAATCCATCGTATGGTTATATACGAACTCAAAGGAACTCGTTCCAGTTTGAGGATGGATTCTGGTTCAGGAGAAATAGAATAAGGTTTATTCAGTTGTCTTTTATCTTTACCTTCTCTTAGGTTGCGAGGGCTCCTAGGATTAGGAGAGTACACCTGTTACACTTATTGGATAGTTTTCTTCTAAACCATAGGTTGGTGCCGAACTGTAGGGAAGAAGAAAACCATTTAGCCTAAGGATGGTGTACAGAAGGTAATGAGTAAAGACAATTAAAGGGATTTGGAGAGATGACAAAGAAATATACGGTTACAGTCATGAATATGGATAATGGAAGAGGCATTACTAGGAATACCCAGATACTCCTTTGAAACATTTTCATGTTTCAGTTTCACTATGCGTTGTTAATTGAAAATTGATTTCCCAATTAGATCCTTACTCCAGGGTATGTATTTACCAGGTCTGATTCTCACATCTGTATAGTTTTTACAGATGATGAGTGGGAGTAAGTTATTGGGAATTAGGTGATCAGCCTCATTATATCGGGATTCGTTGTAATTGGTGATATCTGAGGAAATCGCCTGGGTTTTTGCCGAACGACAAATATTTGGTTTTGAATATCCGTTGTTATGTACCAATTTCAAACTGATATATCTGTACGTTTATTTCATAAAGTGAGATATAACATTTTGAAATTATGTCCATGACATTTACCTATATCAGTTGATGGTTAGGTAAGGAGTATTAAATAGCGGTGTAATTATTCATAACCATAATACAGTTTTCAACCTACGACGCACAGTGTTTGAGTTATTCAACTCAGGGGATTTATACAAAGTATTGTATGTTGTCCAGTGTCCATTAGGACAGAGTGTAACGCCTTGAAAAGTCGTTTTGGTGTTTTCCTGAAAATCGGTGAAAATTCGGTATTTTTCCGAAAACCGTCTTTTTTGTTATTTTGCAGTTTAGGACTAGTTATACCTAAAATGGATAGGTAATTGCTTGTTTTTAGTAGCTAATGAGTTACTTATTAAATTTTGGTCATTTAAAATTTTTTCCCTATTTTTCAATTTTTTAATATTATTTTAAGCCGGTAAGAAAATACATTAAATTAGCGATAAATTCAAATTTTTCTGGGCTAATTTTAATATTTAAAATTATGTTAATTAGAATCTAGTTGTAACATAAATTTTTAGTATTTTATTTTGATTTTTAACTAATTTTTATTATAGAAAACGAAATTTATTGAATTTAAGCTTAAACTTGCAATTTTTTACTTGTAGGGGGTCTTTTTGCACAAAAATTCTTTTGTAAAACCCCTCCCTCTCTTCCCTCAGCCCTAGGCCGGCCCATTTCCAGCAACCCAAGAAAAAAAAATGGTTTCCTCTTTGACTTCATTTTGTGTAGAAAAGAGGTGTTTTTTTAGGGATTTTGGATTTTTTTTATTAGGTATGGTCTTTTGTGGGTTGGTAGGAGTTGACCAAGACTTTTCCCACACACCCCACACCGTCCCCTTCCCTTGTTCTGGCCGAAATTCCAGCAGCCCCCTTCATCTCTTTGTTCTTTACATTTTCTTCAAAAAATTCTTCAAAGTTTTCTCCAAATTTCAAGCAAAAACTCACAAATTAAACCCCATTCTTCATCCCTTTTTCCTTCACCTCCCTTGCTTGGATCATGATGCTATGAGGCCATCAATTGAAGCAACTTTCTTCTTGCTAGATCCATAGATTTGAGGTATAATTTTTACTCTTTTAAGTTAATATGGTTAGAATTCTTTAATCTAGTTGTTTAGTGTTAATTTAGTGCTATTTTCATTCTAGTGTTGTTTAAAGTTAATGGTTGAGTTAACTAGGGTTTCTTGAAACCATTATTTAGTTAATTAAAGCTAATTAGCTATCTAGTTTTTTGCTAATCTAGGTTAATGAGGTTACTTTATTTGTGTGGGCTTCAAATTAGTGTTAAGTTGGTATTGTCATGTTTAGTTTTGGGTTGAAATTGCTAATTATGAAAATCAAGAAAGGGTTTGTGTTGGAATTATGGTTTGATGCATAGTTAATGGTTTAAAATTAGTGTAATGGCTAGCTAGTGGGTTAGTTTGGATTGTTGTGTTGGATTGTGTTGATTTTGTCGCTAATTGTCGATGTTTGCACCAAATTTGCAAACTTCTAGCTTACTAGGTTTTTATTATATTATTGTGGCGAATTAATTGCGATATCTAGATTATATTGTTGGCATATCCTATGACATTTAGGATGCGTGAGTGTGGATTTTTGAGTAATCGGGTTTTAGTTTTGCCGGGCGACCAAATCGACGATTTTTGCAGTTTTTGCGATTTTCGCGTGTGTTCCGCGCACCTTGTGCACGTTGTACCTAGCTAGTGAGCGTTGGTATTTTCGTTAGGGAATTGCGTCGTTCTTGATTTGTAACCTTATGTTTGTATTGATGTAAATTCCAGGTTCGGTCGCGGAGACGTCAGACGCGGCACGAAAGGGGAAAGCGGTGATTGGACGTGACTAGCTAGGGATTCCGGTGAGTAGATGTAACATCTACGGGGGACTATCGTTGGATGGCGCAAGCCGCCCGATAGTTTTAGTACCTTAAAAATATTCTTAGTAATGTTAGTAATTAGGGGTGTAATACTTGTATGATTATTTGCTACATTCATGCCCTATATTGACATACATATACGAAACCATTTTATAGGACACCTGCACCATTGCCAGGGTTTTTATATGCAGCACGAGCACTATTCATGCTTACACACACGTCCTGGTAATTGCCATGCCACCACACTAGATAACCTATAATTTGAAACCTTTTACTAATTGATGCTTAAACATGTGCTATTGCCTTTAATTCCTTAAAATGAAATCGTAGGATTGCTATTCATGTGCATGTACCTCATCATATTATTTGTTCATGCCTAGTCTATTAATCATACATCGTAGCTTAATTATTGATACCATATGCATTCATCATCATTGATATATGCACTTATGAGGATTTCTTGAGATTTTATGATATTTCTGGATTTCGGGGGAAAGCCGCAAAATTTCTAAACTTATTATGTTTTTAAAATATGTAATTGCGGTTTTCTAGTGATGTAAAGTGTCGTCCACCATGAGTTTGCTGTGGTTTTCGAGATCCGTGTCGAGGAGTGGAGGAACCGTCACGGGTACATGGTGGGCCCGGTATGGTACCCCGGGGCAAGATGAATGTGGTGTTGACGTTGAGCCTGGCAGGGGACGGATTACCTACCGGTGACTGTTTGGCACGACAGATATCCAGAGGATACCGACCGTGGCCGCGAGATGATGAGATTTTGATATTGAGCTGGGTCAGCCGGACGGCTGAGGCCAGAGATACTGTGACATGGATATATGAGATTTGTGATAGTTTTGAGGTGTCGTTGCTGGACACAGGTTCTGGTTGATTCTATTGGTATTGTGCTGGTATTTCAAAAGAGATTCTTAAAGGGAAAAACATGATTTCTTATACTTACACATTCAGATCACGAGTTGATTTGCATTGCATTCATAACTGCTAGTATATTCATATTGTATACATACTTGCCATTATGTCCTGCCTTACCTGTATTTAGATGCTAGGATGCTTGTGTGCATGCATTCGATAGCCTGTGTAGATGTTATTTATTACTCACGAGTTGGCAACTCACCCCCGTTGTGCCACAGCCTTTTTCAGGTCCGCTCCGTCAGTACAGTAGCGGCGGGTGCACTTGCTTCTTTTGCCTCTTTTGTCTGGACTCGAGGTTTTGCTCTTAGGTGGGTTATATGATTATATTTGCACCACCTTGTATATTCTTTGTATCTAGTGTACTCCATCTACTGTATCTACCAGTATTGTTGTATATTGACCTAGAGATGAGACTGTGAGGTTTGTGGACTTTTTATGCTGTATTTTGGGGGTCGAGCTCACTTGAGTCGACATGCTGTTTTTCTCATGCTTCCTTATGATTATTTTGCATGTTGTTGTTTTATATTGCGTGGGATTTGTGACCGCCTTGTGGAGAAGAGCTAGCTCCCGCTTGGGGATGCCATATTTGTTGGATTCATATATATTCTTGTTGTACCCATTTTGGAGGCCAGTATTTACAAAGGAGACTCTGCCGAAATTTTCGGAAAAATTGGTATCGTTTTTAAAAAGGGTTTTACATGACTTATTTGATAAACTCGCTTTCAATTGATTGGGTTTTCTTCACTCTTTTGCTTATTTGGTTTTGGTTTCTGGGCTTTGGCTTACTTATTTTACGGACGTCTTGAGACGTTTCGTAAACTTAAGTGCCAGTCACGTTCCGTACCCTGCGGGTCGTGACAAAGTTGGTATCAAAGCGATAGGTTTTACCTTTTTGAGTGTAGGATGATACTTGGTAGATGGAGTAAGTGACTTAAGCAGGGTAACGTAGCGTGCGTATGTCCGCGGCATACTTGCGATACGGTACTCCGCCTAAGTGACTTTAGGATATACTTGCTTGAAAATTCCTTCTTCAATTCCGTGTATCCTATGATCCTATTGCACTGTTCTTACTATCCGTTTTCCTGTAGCAGCCACTATGCCGCCGAAGGCTACGAGGGCACAGAGGGCTGCCGCCCGAGACGAGATTTGAGCTGGCTCGTCCGAGACTAGGACTGAGCAGGGTGGTATGCCTACGCCGCAGGGACAGACCGATCCACCTTCCCCAGGCCGTATGGATAGGCTCGAGACTGGTATGGAGGAGTTGCGACAGATGATTGGGGGTATGCAGGAGCTACGTCAGATGGTAGGATCCCTAGTTGCAGCCAGTCGTACACCGAGACCGAACGACGTACCTACTACATCACAGACGACCATGATACCTGCTCCTACTACTACCACCGTGGCCATTCCGGTTTCACTACAGGATTTCATGAGGCTGAGACCTCCAGTATTCACCGGCACCGAGGCAGCGGAGGACCCACAGACGTTCCTTGACAGTTTAGCCAGGATCTGCCGTTCGCTGAGATGTTCGGATGATCGATGGGTAGAGCTTGCGAGTTTCCGACTAGAGGGTCTTGCGCAGATATGGTAGGAGTCAGTCTTGAGAGGTCGAGCTGCAGGTCTACCGCCTATGACTTGGGCCGAGTTTACAGCGGTCTTTCTAGCTCGTTTCCTCCCAGAGAGAGTTCGTGACGCCAGAGCTCGTAGCTTCGAGGCCTTAGTCAAGACACCTGGGATGACGGTGTCTAAGTATGACATCCAGTTTACACAGTTCGTGATGTGTAGTATGAAAATAGAATAGAAATCACAACCAAAAATTATTTGACCGCAATCAACTACGGTGTCGGATGTAGATTGTTAGTGAGTGCGGATCGTCCATAGGGAAAGTGTAATCGTTCGTCTTTTGAATTAGATGAATTGAAACTTTAAAGAAAGAAAACAAAACAATTCAAGATTTATAGTTGAAGTTCAAGAATGAGAAAAAACTAGATCTAAGAAAGCATTAAAAGATAGAATCAAGAATTGATCGTTTGTTGATTTTTCCAAACCAAATCTCAAGAATTGAAATGAGGCTCGTAGGAATCGATCGGATCTATAGATGTGATGTAATCTTAGAATTACGTATTCTTATCCTTCGATGAATTGATACTAGATCGATGATGATCGATGAGAATTAGAGACTTCTTGTGAAACTAGGGTTTCATCTTATCTCTTGTTCTTTCATTGATATCATTCATATTCTAGCCTCTAGTAAATTCAAGAAACGATCGTAGATCCCTAATTTCGAGCGATCACAATCAAGAAAGCATCGCTACGAAACTAGGTCATCGATTCTTGAACTTGCTAGGGTTTACAAAACTCGTAGGACTTAAAAATAGTATTTAAGATTTGTTACATCATCATTCTACAATCGTCTCGACTCCTTCACGAGCGGAGTTTTACTCAAACATCACAACAAGAGCAACAATTACAAATTGAGATCTAATCATGATGCAAGAATTAAAAGAAAGCAAGATTAAAGAAATTCACCTTTTATTTATATCAACAATTTAGTTACATTCGCTCAAGAACTACAAGAGGAAGAACTTGATCGTCGACTTGGCTTCGCTCGTCTCCGTGGATCGCGGATCGGCTTGGATCACTTGCCCGATTGAAGATCGGCTCGGCTCCTAAAAGGTTGAAGGCTTCTCGCTTGATTTGGTACTCAAGATCTTGGATTTGGAGTGGAATTAGGGTTAGGGTTTCGCACAAGCCTTGTCACGAGACTTGTGGAAGAAGATGATGAAAGAGGGATTATTTAACTAATGAAGATTAACAACTAATTAACCCCCCAACCCTTAGATTTAGGCTCCTATTTATAGATAACTAACCCTAGATCTAGGATTTCAAATTCTAAGTTTCCCTCCAAAAGTTTGTTGAGGGAATTCAAATTTCCCTCCAAAAGTTAGTTAGGGGAGAAGCTTCTAGATGTGATTAGTTAGGAGGAGCTTCTAGAAGAGGATTAATTAGGAGCTTAATTAGGATTAGCCTTCCTTAATTTTCTTTGCTGATCTGGCAGTCGCTTCGAGGGTATTCTGGAACTTTACATATCATAAAGCAATGTGGGCCCAGAGAAAGAGATTCTGCACTGAAAATTCCATGCTGACGTGGCAATAGAGGCGCGGAACCGCGGCTCAAGCCATCTCCTGCCGCGGTTCAGCGGCTAACTTGGTGAGTTGGGGCTTGGGCTCTCTGGTGTGGTCTTGGGCTGTTGTATGGGCCTTTATGTGATATATAGAATTATCTAATTCCTTCTGTATTGCTACCAGATCTGAAATGATTGAATTGGCGTAATGTTGATCAGCTCTTTGGTTTTTCTTCCGTATTTTCCTGCACAGACTCAAGACAAGTGTTGCGCAAATACAGAAATGATGTGATGCCATGAAATGCGGTTAATTTCCTTTAAAGTGTCGGTTTAAAAGTCTAACACATGCAATCTCATATTTTGTGACAGATTTGCTAATATGTAGAATATGAATGCCGAACACTTCTAAATGTATGCAAATGTTAAGGGAATTGCCGGCTAAAATATACAATATTTTCTACTGATCAAATACCCCCAAACTTAATTTCGATCGTCTCGAGCGAATGTTTTATTAAAAAGAGAAGGAGAAAATAAAGAAAGAGAAAAACTAACTAGCACACTTTCGTAGGCAACACGATTGCACTGAGCACGTGCAACAAGCCTTTAAACCTCTAGGTGTCCCTAGTAGGAGGAGTGTTGTCTCCTGAGGGTTTTCAGCGGATTGCACCCACAAAATCCAATAATAAAAGAAAGATCATGAATATTACATTTAAAGAAAAGAATTGTAAAAGAAAAGCTTTGAAAATTAGGGTTTCCAACTAAGCTAGCTTTTCGGTTGTCATGAGCCCTATCTTAATGGTTATGAAAAGATGTTAGAAATCACGTCCTCCCTCAATAAAACATCGTCTTATTGTTCATTCCTATCTTTATTCCAAACATCGATCATATAACCCTGCGTGTGTGTAAAGACATCCCTACACCCGGAGAATTCAATTCAAGCTATCATACTCTTGCCCATCAGCCTCAGTACTTTTTAATTAATGAATATTTAGGATTGCTCACACACTTTCATGCGACCGTTAATACTTCTTGAGGTACTAACCGACCGATTACTCATGTGCTTGCTTATTTGGTGTATTTTCCTCGTCTTGCACCACCTCAGGCATAGCAGTGACTCCCAGACCAGTTGGCCTTAGGGCACTAGGTGAAGAAGCACCCTCGCTATATTTTTTTTTTATTGCCCTTGGTGATAACAAAACCAGTGTTCATTTTTCTCACCACTTTATATTTTTATTCATTTTTTATTTCCTTCATACTTTTGGCTTTAAGACAAGAGCATTTCAAGGTATCCTCTACTATCCCAGGTTTCAAGACGTGTGTAAGTGCGAATAGCAAGGTATCAACGTTCAAAATGTTTGGCTTCCAGAATAGGAACTATTTTTCAGACTTATTTTTATCTTCAGATTAGTGACTTCCTTCATCTTACTAACCCTTGGGACAACGGCTCATAACTACTTATTACTAGTTCGTATAAGAAAACTTCTAATTTTCTTAGTTTTCTTAAATTTTTCTAATCTCATAGATGTAATTGTTCACTATCTAATCTTTTATTATCTTATTTATGTACAAAAATATTTTTTTTTATTTTTTTTTGAAAATTTTTAAATTTTTATAGGTTTTCGAAAATGTTTTGTGCTTATGCAAATGATATGCAAATGATGCGAAAATAAGCACAAACCTCCCCCAAACTTGTTTTCAACAGTGTCCTCACTGTTGCCATCCGTTATATCTACAAAAAACCTGTAAGCTTGGGAGGAATTTATTAGTGGGGGCAAAATATATAAGTGAAGAATCTCCCCCAAACTTATTTTTGGCTCAAAATTTTGTAAAAAATTTCTTTCAAGAGCCCGATTATTCCCCCCCAAATTTAAGCAATGTTTATCTTTCAAAATCATATGAGGGGGTCAAAAATCATTGATCGATGCCAAGCTTTGCAAAGACCAAATGTCAACACCAACCATTCAAAAATTTTATCAATGCAGTGCTCTGGTTGGTGGAAGAAGAAGTGGGGAAAGGTTAAGTGGTGGAATAGAATGTGTGTGCGTCTCGTTTTGGAGAGACGATGCAGTGTATGTGATGGATTACTCGCATTCTTTTTACAGTTCAAAAGAAGGGGTGGAGGTTCAATTTCATTGATTGGGACATGATTCATCTCAACACCCGTGTCATTCAAAAATGCGAGTTCATCAGCGAAGATCTCCTCAAAAGTTCCATCTATACCCCGATGAATAATATCATCACACAGTGCGGGGTGATCTTCAGACTCTAAAAGCAGTTCATAATCGGTGTTAATTGTTGACCCGGACATCTCGGTGGAAGAGTCCATATGTGTATGATACATAGTTGGGACAAACAACAACGTATGAAAAGAGTCAAGATCGATATCAGGAGGATCATCAAATTCGCTGCTGTCGATATCCATTAAGTCGACAGAACAGACCTGAGCAGTAGGTTCGGAGGGTACACTTCCCAACTTGTAAATGTTTAGTTCTATTGACCTATTCCCGAAAGATAGGGTCATAGAACCGTTACGACAGTTGATAATAGCATTGGAAGTGGCCAAAAAGGGGCGACCTAAAATCACCGGAATTTGATTCCGTGGGTTCGCTACAGGTTGTGTATCAATTACAATAAAATCTACCGGGAATATAAATTCTCCGATTTTTATTAACACATCCTCCATTTTACCCCTAGGTTTGGTGATTGATCGGTCAGCCATCTGGAGAGTGCAATTGGTTGGCTTCAACTCTCCGATCCCTAATTGCTCATAGACTGAGTAAGGAAGCAAGTTAACACTAGCGCCAAGGTCTAGTAGAGCACGGTTGATGTGTTTTTCCCCAATAGAAACGGAAATAGTAGGATATCCTGGATCCTTACGTTTCCTCGGTAATTGTTGGGGGAAAGCCGTGTCTATTGTTTTTTCCATAAAAATCTTCTTGGGCACTGGATTCTTCCTCTTCCTAGTGTACAAGTTCTTAAGAGTTTTCGCATAGGACGGAACTTGTTGGATGGCATCTAGGAGAGGGATGTTGGTGTTTACTTGCTTAAAAATGTTCATAATCTTCTCCATATGTGGACTCGGTGTGTTAGCCCTTAACCGATTAGGATAAGGTGCTTTAGCAATAAGCGCTGGGTCCATCATAGGAGAAGAAAGTGTTTGTGGAATCGATCCCATAATAGAAGTGGGGATCGTCCGTGGAGGAGTAAAAGAGGTGGGCTGAGGTGTTGAGCCCAGAGGGAAATGGAGAATAGGCTCGCGAGAAGGCGGTGAGGTAGAAGAACAAGAATCAGAAGCAGGAGCGTGTGTGTGAGGAAATGTCTCAGCCGGGGTGTTGATAGGATTCTCAATATCATCAACTTCTTCCCCAACATGGTTATCCAGCACTCTCCCAGATCTCAACGTGGTGATTGCATTCACATGATGTGAATAGCCAGGATTGGGTACAGGTTGAGCTGGGAGTTTCCCTTTCTCTCTTGCACTCATTTCGGCCTTAAGTCGTGCAATCTCAGCTTCCATTGTTTTGATACTCTCAGCTTGGGACGCCGAGTTTTTCTTTATCTCACCAACGGAAGACTTAACCTCGGCCGACACTTCCATGAAATTTGACATGAGTGATTTCATGGTTTGAGCGAATTGAGAGAATTCGTCAGAACAGGTCGACTGCATAGGATTAGAAGGTGCAGGAGTGTTGACCTGGTTTTGGAAGTTTTGTGAATGGTAGGGGTGCTGGGTGAGCTGAAGTGGTTGCTGTTGTGGTGGAGGGACCCGTTGGAATTGATTCGGGTTTGGAACCGTGTTTTGGGATTGGTTCCAAGCAAAATTCGGGTGATTCCTCCAACCCTGATTGTATGTGGAAGAAAAAGGGTCGTTTCCAGGTCTTTGAAATGCGGCATTGGTATGCTCGAGACCTCGAAACTGAGAGTTTAATGGACATTCTTCTGTCAAGTGAGAAGGATCAGAACAGCACCCACAAACGGTTTTGGGGAGCGACATTGGGTTTAGGGAGGCTGCTAGGAATTTGTGTTCCATAGCGTCGAGCTTCTTTTGCATTGCTGCCATCTCAGCTCGGACACCTATGGACACGTCTATTTGGTGTACGCCACCCCTACTCGATGGCTGGGTTCCAGTCTCCCACTGAAGTGACTTTTCAGCGAACTCTTCTAAAAATTTCCACGCTTCCCCATCATCCTTGGTCATAAAGGTGCCTTGACACATGTTTTCAAGGTTTTGTTTAGTGGTAGGGTTACTGCCCTCATACATGATTCGGCAAAGTTCCCATCTCGGGATGCCGTGATGTGGGCATTGAACCAAAAGATCCTTGAATCGGTCAAAGTATTTTGAAAATGGTTCAGCCGGAAGCTGGGAGAATTGATAGAGTTCGCTACGGATTCGAGCTGTCTTTTGCATAGGGTAAAATTTCTTAAGGAATGCTGCAACGAATTCTTCCCAATTCGTGATGGAATGTGCGGTGGTGTTATACAGCCACTTCTCGGCTATATCGCACAAGGTAAATGGAAGAAGTCGTAGACGCATGGCATCCACAGAAAGTTGTGATGTACCCATCATTGCGCATACGTTTTCAAATTTGGTAATAAAAACGTACGCGTCTTCAGTCTCGAGACCGTGGAATTTGGGTAGAAGGTTGATGTACTGGGGCTTAATATCAAAGTTATCCCCGTTGGCTGGTGGAATGGATAAGCAGGTCGAAAGAGGACCTCGCAAAGGGTAACACCTCTCTTGGAGAGAGATGCGGGGTGGAATCTGCGCACCAACGGATGGCGGCAGAGTAGCGGTAAAGAGGTTTGATGGAGACTGATCCATCGGTGTGGGTGTGGTGGGAGGTAAAAGAAAGGTAAATGGAGAAATACCGACTTCGGAGTCGATCGAGGGGACGCGGACAAGACGGGCACTAGAATCCCGTGTCCAGCCTATCTTGCACTAAAAGGGGTTAGTACAAGTGGCAGCGTGATTTATAATTAGGGGAAATGAAGTGAGTGTGGTGTTTATTTTGAAAAATGATACGGATTTTGAAAATATGATGCAACAAGCAATACCCTAAAATTTATGGTCACCTAGGTCCAATCTCTAGACCGCTCCTAACTGCCAGAAGACAAGACGCAGGATAGAATCCTCCACTGCCTCTTTGTCCCTCCTATGGCCAGGTAAGTGCCAGGTAAGTGGGAGGTTCTCCACTACGTAAGTAGTGGGCCTAATTAAGTAACCACTAGCCTTCGACACACTTGCCTAGGCACCACAAGAGAAACGTGGATAAGCAATGAATTACCCACGGCCTTCTTCTGTCCTAATTGAGCGCGACGGTCCTTAGAGTCATCTCTAGATATTTTTTAATTAATGAGGGTAATGCGGATGCAGGTTTGTGATTTTTGGGGCCTAGGAAGGGTAATGAACTCCCCACCTAATCTGGATTTGGCCATGCCCCTTAATTTCCGTATTAGTTATGCAAACAACCACAAAAATCAAAAACAAGCACACTTTATTTTGCTTTTTGCGGCGCAGCGATTATTTGCAAAGAAACCTGCAACAAATTGTTAGTTGGAGTAGATTTTAGAGAGGAGATAAGAAAGTTAGAGATTACCTGCAAAAGATTTTACAGAGAGCTCCTTAATGGGCCGCGGAACAGCCGCGTAATGGGGGTATATGCCGCGGAAACGCGGTGGAATGGTGGGGTCTCTGCACAAAAATTTTCCAGCAAGCTCCTGATCTCTTCCTCAATCCTCTGGAATTCACCAAATAATTTTCCAATTTTCCAGCAAGCTCCAGATCTCCTTGCAATTAACCACAACAACACGTATTAGTATTTCGTGCAAGTTTTGATCTAAAAAAATATTGATGGAATAAACTTTTCAACTCAAATTTCAAAAAATGAACAAATAGCACACGATCCCCGGCAACGGCGCCATTTTGATCGAAACGAATTCTTGATGTGTAGTATGAAAATAGAATAGAAATCACAACCAAAAATTATTTGACCGCAATCAACTACGGTGTCGGATGTAGATTGTTAGTGAGTGCGGATCGTTTGGAGGGAAAGTGTAATCGTTCGTCTTTTGAATTAGATGAATTGAAACTTTAAAGAAAGAAAACATAACAATTCAAGATTTATAGTTGAAGTTCAAGAATGAGAAAAAACTAGATCTAAGAAAGCATTAAAAGATAGAATCAAGAATTGATCGTTTGTTGATTTTTCCAAACCAAATCTCAAGAATTGAAATGAGGCTCGTAGGAATCGATCGGATCTATAGATGTGATGTAATCTTAGAATTACGTATTCTTATCCTTCGATGAATTGATACTAGATCGATGATGATCGATGAGAATTAGAGACTTCTTGTGAAACTAGGGTTTCATCTTATCTCTTGTTCTTTCATTGATATCATTCATATTCTAGCCTCTAGTAAATTCAAGAAACGATCGTAGATCCCTAATTTCGAGCGATCACAAACAAGAAAGCATCGCTACGAAACTAGGTCATCGATTCTTGAACTTGCTAGGGTTTACAAAACTCGTAGGACTTAAAAATAGTATTTAAGATTTGTTACATCATCATTCTACAATCGTCTCGACTCCTTCACGAGCGGAGTTTTACTCAAACATCACAACAAGAGCAACAATTACAAATTGAGATCTAATCATGATGCAAGAATTAAAAGAAAGCAAGATTAAAGAAATTCACCTTTTATTTATATCAACAATTTAGTTACATTCGCTCAAGAACTACAAGAGGAAGAACTTGATCGTCGACTTGGCTTCGCTCGTCTCCGTGGATCGCGGATCGGCTTGGATCACTTGCCCGATTGAAGATCGGCTCGGCTCCTAAAAGGTTGAAGGCTTCTCGCTTGATTTGGTACTCAAGATCTTGGATTTGGAGTGGAATTAGGGTTAGGGTTTCGCACAAGCCTTGTCACGAGACTTGTGGAAGAAGATGATGAAAGAGGGATTATTTAACTAATGAAGATTAACAACTAATTAACCCCCCCAACCCTTAGATTTAGGCTCCTATTTATAGATAACTAACCCTAGATCTAGGATTTCAAATTCTAAGTTTCCCTCCAAAAGTTTGTTGAGGGAATTCAAATTTCCCTCCAAAAGTTAGTTAGGGGAGAAGCTTCTAGATGTGATTAGTTAGGAGGAGCTTCTAGAAGAGGATTAATTAGGAGCTTAATTAGGATTAGCCTTCCTTAATTTTCTTTGCTGATCTGGCAGTCGCTTCGAGGGTATTCTGGAACTTTACATATCATAAAGCAATGTGGGCCCAGAGAAAGAGATTCTGCACTGAAAATTCCATGCTGACGTGGCAATAGAGGCGCGGAACCGCGGCTCCAGCCATCTCCTGCCGCGGTTCAGCGGCTAACTTGGTGAGTTGGGGCTTGGGCTCTCTGGTGTGGTCTTGGGCTGTTGTATGGGCCTTTATGTGATATATAGAATTATCTAATTCCTTCTGTATTGCTACCAGATCTGAAATGATTGAATTGGCGTAATGTTGATCAGCTCTTTGGTTTTTCTTCCGTATTTTCCTGCACAGACTCAAGACAAGTGTTGCGCAAATACAGAAATGATGCGATGCCATGAAATGCGGTTAATTTCCTTTAAAGTGTCGGTTTAAAAGTCTAACACATGCAATCTCATATTTTGTGACAGATTTGCTAATATGTAGAATATGAATGCCGAACACTTCTAAATGTATGCAAATGTTAAGGGAATTGCCGGCTAAAATATACAATATTTTCGACTGATCAGGAAGCTTAGCCCTAGATTTGTATGTCCCTTCGAGATACTCGAGCGTGTCGGCGCTGTTGCATATCGTTTGGCTCTTCCACCCAGCTTTCCCGATGTTCACCCTGTCTTCCATGTTTCGATGCTCCGCAAGTACCTTCATGACCCTTCGCATGCGATTCAGCACCCGACAGTCCAGCTAGAGCGCGACCTTTCTTTTGCAGAGCAGCCGGTGGCCATCCTGGATCGGCAGGTGAAGAAGTTTAGATCGAAGATTATACCAACCGTCAAGGTCCTTTTGCGTAGCCCGAGCAGCGAGGAGGTCACCAGGGAGACCGAGGGCGAGATGAGGAAGAAATATCCCAATCTCTTTGAAGGTACGCGTAGTTATTTTTTTAAATTCGGGGACCGAATTTCTTTAACGGGGGAAGATTATAGCGCCTTGAAAAGTCGTTTTGGTGTTTTCCTGAAAATCGGTGAAAATTCAGTATTTTTCCGAAAACCGTCTTTTTTGTTATTTTGCAGTTTAGGACTAGTTATACCTAAAATGGATAGGTAATTGCTTGTTTTTAGTAGCTAATGAGTTACTTATTAAATTTTGGTCATTTAAAATTTTTTCCCTATTTTTCAATTTTTTAATATTATTTTAAGCCGGTAAGAAAATACATTAAATTAGCGATAAATTCAAATTTTTCTGGGCTAATTTTAATATTTAAAATTATGTTAATTAGAATCTAGTTGTAACATAAATTTTTAGTATTTTATTTTGATTTTTAACTAATTTTTATTATAGAAAACGAAATTTATTGAATTTAAGCTTAAACTTGCAATTTTTGACTTGTAGGGGGTCTTTTTGCACAAAAATTCTTTTGTAAAACCCCTCCCTCTCTTCCCTCAGCCCTAGGCCGGCCCATTTCCAGCAACCCAAGAAAAAAAAATGGTTTCCTCTTTGACTTCATTTTGTGTAGAAAAGAGGTGTTTTTTAAAGGATTTTGGATTTTTTTTATTAGGTATGGTCTTTTGTGGGTTGGTAGGAGTTGACCAAGACTTTTCCCACACACCACACACCATCCCCTTCCCTTGTTCTGGCCGAAATTCCAGCAGCCCCCTTCATCTCTTTGTTCTTTACATTTTCTTCAAAAAATTCTTCAAAGTTTGCTCCAAATTTCAAGCAAAAACTCACAACTTAAACCCCATTCTTTATCCCTTTTTCCTTCACCTCCCTTGCTTGGATCATGATGCTATGAGGCCATCAATTGAAGCAACTTTCTTCTTGCTAGATCCATAGATTTGAGGTATAATTTCTACTCTTTTAAGTTAATATGGTTAGAATTCTTTAATCTAGTTGTTTAGTGTTAATTTAGTGCTATTTTCATTCTAGTGTTGTTTAAAGTTAATGGTTGAGTTAACTAGGGTTTCTTGAAACCATTATTTAGTTAATTAAAGCTAATTAGCTATCTAGTTTTTTGCTAATCTAGGTTAATGAGGTTACTTTATTTGTGTGGGCTTCAAATTAGTGTTAAGTTGGTATTGTCATGTTTAGTTTTGGGTTGAAATTGCTAATTATGAAAATCAAGAAAGGGTTTGTGTTGGAATTATGGTTTGATGCATAGTTAATGGTTTAAAATTAGTGTAATGGCTAGCTAGTGGGTTAGTTTGGATTGTTGTGTTGGATTGTGTTGATTTTGTCGCTAATTGTCGATGTTTGCACCAAATTTGCAAACTTCTAGCTTACTAGGTTTTTATTATATTATTGTGGCGAATTAATTGCGATATCTAGATTATATTGTTGGCATATCCTATGACATTTAGGATGCGTGAGTGCGGATTTTTGAGTAATCGGGTTTTAGTTTTGCCGGGCGACCAAATCGACGATTTTTGCAGTTTTTGCGATTTTCGCGTGTGTTCCGCGCACCTTGTGCACGTTGTACCTAGCTAGTGAGCGTTGGTATTTTCGTTAGGGAATTGCGTCGTTCTTGATTTGTAACCTTATGTTTGTATTGATGTAAATTCCAGGTTCGGTCGCGGAGACGTCAGACGCGGCACGAAAGGGGAAAGCGGTGATTGGACGTGACTAGCTAGGGATTCCGGTGAGTAGATGTAACATCTACGGGGGACTATCGTTGGATGGCGCAAGCCGCCCGATAGTTTTAGTACCTTAAAAAGATTCTTAGTAATGTTAGTAATTAGGGGTGTAATACTTGTATGATTATTTGCTACATTCATGCCCTATATTGACATACATATACGAAACCATTTTATAGGACACCTGCACCATTGCCAGGGTTTTTATATGCAGCACGAGCACTATTCATGCTTACACACACGTCCTGGTAATTGCCATGCCACCACACTAGATAACCTATAATTTGAAACATTTTACTAATTGATGCTTAAACCTGTGCTATTGCCTTTAATTCCTTAAAATGAAATCGTAGGATTGCTATTCATGTGCATGTACCTCATCATATTATTTGTTCATGCCTAGTCTATTAATCATACATCGTAGCTTAATTATTGATACCATATGCATTCATCACCATTGATATATGCACTTATGAGGATTTCTTGAGATTTTATGATATTTCTGGATTTCGGGGGAAAGACGCAAAATTTCTAAACTTATTATGTTTTTAAAATATGTAATTGCGGTTTTCTAGTGATGTAAAGTGTCGTCCACCATGAGTTTGCTGTGGTTTTCGAGATCCGTGTCGAGGAGTGGAGGAACCGTCACGGGTACATGGTGGGCCCGGTATGGTACCCCGGGGCAAGATGAATGTGGTGTTGACGTTGAGCCTGGCAGGGGACGGATTACCTACCGGTGACTGTTTGGCACGACAGATATCCAGAGGATACCGACCGTGGCCGCGAGATGATGAGATTTTGATATTGAGCTGGGTCAGCCGGACGGCTGAGGCCAGAGATACTGTGACATGGATATATGAGATTTGTGATAGTTTTGAGGTGTCGTTGCTGGACACAGGTTCTGGTTGATTCTATTGGTATTGTGCTGGTATTTCAAAAGAGATTCTTAAAGGGAAAAACATGATTTCTTATACTTACACATTCAGATCACGAGTTGATTTGCATTGCATTCATAACTGCTAGTATATTCATATTGTATACATACTTGCCATTATGTCCTGCCTTACCTGTATTTAGATGCTAGGATGCTTGTGTGGATGCATTCGATAGCCTGTGTAGATGTTATTTATTACTCACGAGTTGGCAACTCACCCCCGTTGTACCACAGCCTTTTTCAGGTCTGCTCCGTCAGTACAGTAGCGGCGGGTGCACTTGCTTCTTTTGCCTCTTTTGTCTGGACTCGAGGTTTTGCTCTTAGGTGGGTTATATGATTATATTTGCACCACCTTATATATTCTTTGTATCTAGTGTACTCCATCTACTGTATCTACCAGTATTGTTGTATATTGACCTAGAGATGAGACTGTGAGGTTTGTGAACTTTTTATGCTGTATTTTGGGGGTCGAGCTCACTTGAGTCGACATGCTGTTTTTCTCATGCTTCCTTATGATTATTTTGCATGTTGTTGTTTTATATTGCGTGGGATTTGACCGCCTTGTGGCGAAGAGCTAGCTCCCGCTTGGGGATGCCATATTTGTTGGATTCATATATATTCTTGTTGTACCCATTTTGGAGGCCAGTATTTACAAAGGAGACTCTGCCGAAATTTTCGGAAAAATTGGTATCGTTTTTAAAAAGGGTTTTACATGACTAATTTGATAAACTCGCTTTCAATTGATTGGGTTTTCTTCACTCTTTTGCTTATTTGGTTTTGGTTTCTGGGCTTTGGCTTACTTATTTTACGGACGTCTTGAGACGTTTCGTAAACTTAAGTGCCAGTCACGTTCCGTACCCTGCTGGTCGTGACACAGAGGGGTTGGTCCTCATACTATATTATGTTTACTTCTGACTTCTCCAGGTTTAGACAAGTGTTTCGTAGAAATACAAGGTCCATGTTTTGAGAAGTTATAGGTAGAAGAATCAAGTTGAGAACCATGTGTTGCAAGTATCAGGATTCTTCAAGGTAATCGAAGATGTATATAATTGTATTTGGTATTCAGTTGATAGTATTGGTTTTGAGAACTTGTTTCTCTTTCAGGTTAATCATATCTGGATGCACTCCTAAGTTGAGTAATGCTGATCGGCCTCTCTCCATTTAGTTTATATGCACTGGAGACAGCTGCATGATTTGAATCTGGTTCCAATTAAATCAGTGCCTCTGTTTCTTTATTGAATATACAATGGTTTATATCTTAACGATGTTAAGGTATATGGAGTTGTCTGGCTTATGCTTAAAACCAGACACTGGATAACTCAAGGCACGTTTCTGTAATGGCAGTTTGTGGGTTAACCCGGGCTATGACGAGGGTTAACTTTCTACCATCTGGAAGATCAATAGTGATATTGTTCTTGACTCGCTACAGTTTTAGTAAAATGAACTTTTTCAGAAAACAGTAGTGGGAGTATAGTAGAACTGGAAGTGATTCCAGAACCACAGACGATTACTAAAAATTTAATAGAATTTAAAGATTCAATCAGGTTTGACATTCCATTAGCCACTCCGCAGATATGGTGGGTAACCTTAGGCACCCGAGATGTACTCCGGTTTCCTCAAGGGCGGTGACAGGGAGGTTCTTGTTTACCCAGACTTGCCACTACTGCTATTCTAGACTATGAGACCTGGCAGGAGGTTGAGTATAGCGTCGTTCTAAAGTAGCTTTAGAAGTGCATGTGTATATGACTCTGCCAGAGGGTTGTCGTAGTCAGTGGGAGCAGCGGAAGCGTAGTGGACAAGTAGCTTGTGTTAATTTATAGACTAAAGCAAATATAGAGGAGATAGATCATCTATTTTTGATGTTACAGTCATAGGCTTTGACTTCATCAGAATAGAAGATGGATCTGTTAAGAAAGTAGTAGGGTGTGATGTCCTGGTATTTGGATGACATACACTTTATAGGAAGTAAAATTCCTATACTGTGGTTGTCACACAGTGGTTTCTCCACATAGGATATAGATATTATATCAGGCATTCTGGTTACTAGATCTATAGTTTTAGATCTAGATTTGGGTAGTTTCCCAATTCGGCTACTTAGACAGTATTCTAAAGGTGTTTTAGAATAGACGACTCCTGGCAAGGTGGTGTACCTGCAGGTGATGGAGTCACCCTCTCTAAAGGTGTCTTACAGACTAAAGGGGAGAGGGATGCGCATGATTGGTGTAAGTCCTTGCTACCTCTCCCGGTACTTACGGGCTTGCGGAATTTGATGAAAAACAATTTTCTAGAGGCGGTAACATGGACTCAAAACGGATCTTTGTTAAACTATCTACCTAACAACCTAACTAGGAGTTGTTAACTACTCGGTTAGGGGGTTATACCTTTCTTTCTTGAACTCCTTCGTCTTCAACTCTCGATGGTGTACGGATCGGCTTCACCCCATCGTCTCTTTGCGCCGAAGATCGATCCACTTGAAAGCTTCTACCTTTGGCTTCTTCTTCGAACTTTGAAGAAACTAGTTCACTCGGTTTGCTAAACCTTATGAACTAGAGTGAGTAGAGGAGAGTGTGTTGGGATTTTCCTCTATGGTTCTTGCTTCTCAACACATGAGACAAGTGAACCATAGACTAGAGAGAGGGAGAGCAAGAGGAAGAGGATGAGAGCTCAAGAACAAGAGAGAGAAAGGAAATGAGAGAATAAGAAAGACTTTTCTCTCTTGGCTCTCATAATCCAAAGCCATCATAACAAATCATAGCAATCAAGTATTATGTGATGGTTTAAGCTACAATAGCCATATCATTTCATGCACTCATTTGCACAAGAGAAACAAGCAAGCAAAAGTCTTTGCCATGAAATGATAGCTATTGTCATCATGATGGTCAACTAGTCCAACCTAGTCAACCGATCAACAAAGTCAACAAGTCAACAAAGTCAACCCCTCAACAACCATGTCACTATAATACTTAATTAATATAATTGTTAATCATATATCATATTCTCATTAGGGTTTAGCAAAAAGTCAATGGTCAACAGTCAACAGTCAACAACCCTAATGAGAATCCTCTGCCTCTGTCTCTCCGTCAACTGTGCATACACACCCGCATCGGCGTTCTGAGGAATACGAATACATACGAGATAAAATCAATCCCAAAACGTACACTAGGATCTGGCTTAAACCAAAGCCCGCTAGTGTTAACTGTCCGGACACTAAACGTGCACAAGTGCACGGATGTGACTGAACCCTGTCGCAAAACCATGCGACCTGTCGCAAAACCATGCGACCTCTACTCTTTTGCCTAAAGGCGAATAGCTTTCTGTGTGGGACTCTAAAGACTTGACACTACGCTGGCAGTGGGTTTAACCACAGACCGCAAGCGGCACTAACTGTGCGTAACGGTCCCCAGGTAGATGCCGACAAGAAGACTGACGAGGTGAAACCCATCTAAACTCCTACTGAGCCTGAATGTGACAGTCTCCGTACAGTCCGGTCTGTTCGTCTGATACATCGTATGGCGGGCCTAGGGGGACGGTAAACGTCAGTCCCCTAATAGCGGTACAAGTCGTGCCGGAGTGAAGCCCAAAACACCATGAGATAACACTGGAAGCCTACCAGTATATCTCGCTTGCCCTGGCCAGGGACTACTCGTGTAATGGCTCTCCTAGACACAGCGCGATGTCAACTCCCAATACCGGGAGAGACGAATCCTTTCTAACCGTCACTGCCTCCAAGTGCTTCGGGACTGCACCCAACTACTACCTGTTTGCACGACTCTTTTGAGCCGTGGTAGGGTAGTAATCAAAGTACAGTGGGAACACACTCGAGGCGAAGTGACAGTGTCAAGTCAGCGGACTAAGCTGTACTCATGTCACCTGGGAACTGATAACTGACGATAGGTATAGTACCAACCAACAGTTCCCGACAAGTCCTGTCCAGTGTACTCGTAACCCAACGAGCACCCGCATACTATCTCCAGTACGATGTACTGATGGCTGTGGGACTGACCATCTCCCACACTGGGATGAGAAGCGCATACGCTAGTCTACTCCGGAGTATCGATGCCCTGTCTCGATAGTCCTGTGACTAGGGACCTGCATAAGGATGTGCTTATAGATTACCTAGCCCCCACTAGTGTGACTGCCATCACAACGCTGGTAATCAAGAAAAGATCCTAAGGGCTCCACTAATGTGTATAGGTGATATACTAAAATAAACACATGTACACATTGAAGTAGAAACAAACCAAGTAGCATACTACTATATTGAGCAAGATTGTTTATACAAGGTGAATATCCCAAGCTTCCATTAAGTAATATACAAACTAGTATGATACAGTAATGGCCTCTAAGGCATATACACTAACAATCTCCCACTTGCACTAAGGCCATGTACTGGCGTATCGAAGACCTATCATCTCGATCAGCCGCTCGAACTGAGTCTGGGGCAAGGCCTTGGTGAATGGATCTGCAGTGTTATCTTCTGAAGCAACCCTCCGAACCTCGATCTCCTGGCGATCCACGATCTCCCTGATCAGGTGATACCGCCTCAAGATGTGTCTGGATTTCTGATGGGACCTGGGTTCCTTCGCTAAAGCTATAGCCCCGTTGTTGTCGCAATACAGAGGTATTGGATCAACAATGGACGGAACCACCAGAAGTTCTTTCAAGAACTTCCGCATCCAGACGGCATCTTTTGCGGCATCAGATGCAGCGATGTATTCCGCTTCCATTGTCGAGTCAGCAACGGTTTCCTGTTTGGAACTCTTCCAACACACCGCCCCTCCATTGAGGGTAAAGACAAAACCCGACATGGACTTGGAATCATCCTTGTCACTCTGGAAGCTGGAGTCAGCAAAGGCCTCGATCTGGAGGACTTTTCCGCCATACACCAAGAATATCTCCTTAGTCCTTCTTAGGTACTTGAGAATGTTCTTTACCGCTATCCAGTGTTTCTCCCCAGGGTTTGACTGATACCGGCTTACCACACTCAGTGCATAAGCTACATCCGGTCTGGTACACAATATCGCATACATTATACAGCCTACCGCAGAAGCGTAGGGTATAATAGACATGCGATCCCTCTCCAAATCAGTCTTGGGAGACATCTCTTTGGAGAGGGTGATCCCGTGACAAGTCGGTAGGTTACCGCGCTTGGAATCTTCCATACTGAATCTTTTCAGTATGGTGTCGATGTACCTGGACTGTGAAAGTCCTAATATCCTCTTGGATCTATCACGATGGATCCGGATCCCCAAGATGTATGAGGCATCACCCAGGTCTTTCATGGAGAACCTGTGTGACAAGAACCCCTTGACAGATTGTAGCATAGGAATGTCATTTCCTATTAAGAGAATGTTATCCACATATAAAACGAGGAATACTATAGTTCTCGCTACAAATCTAATATAGATGCATGGTTCATCTGGATTTTTGATAAAGCCAAATTCCTTGACCGTCTCATCAAAACAGATGTTCCAACTCCGCGATGCCTGCTTTATTCCATAGATGGACTTAAGCAACTTGCACACCTTTCCGCTGCTCCCACTCTGAATGAAACCCTCTGGCTGGTCCATATAGACGCACTCCTCTAAATTTCCATTTAGAAAAGCGGTCTTTACGTCCATCTGCCAAATCTCATAATCGTGGAAGGCAGCAATGGCAAGAAGGACCTGAATGGATTTCAGCATAGCCACTGGAGAAAAGGTTTCGTCATAGTCCAGATCAGGTCTTTGACGAAAACCCTTTGCAACAAGTCTAGCTTTATAGGTCTCAACCTGTCCATCTACACCAATCTTCCTTTTGAAGATCCACTTGCATCCTACGGGTTTTACCCCGTCTGGAGCAATGTCCAACGTCCATACTTTGTTGGTGTACATGAACTCCATTTTGGTCCGCATTGCATTCAGCCATTTTACCGAGTCAACGCTCTGAACGGCCTGCTGGAAGCTAGTAGGCTCATCATAATCTATGATGCAATCCTCTTTATCCCCATCTATGAGAAAACCGTAGTATCTCTCGGGCGGATGAGACTGCCTAGTAGTCCTGCGGAGCGGCGTAGGAATGTCCTGTTCTTTTGAACCCTCTGGTTCCACTAAGCTTTCAGTAATAGCTCGTGGTTCTGGAATTTCTTCCAGTTCTACTGTGCTCCCACTTATTTGGTTTTCCAAAAACTCAGTTTCTAAGAAGTAGGCATGACGAGAAACAAGAACCTTTTGTTCCTCTTCGCAGTAGAAGAAATATCCCTTGGAGTTCTTTGGATATCCCACGAACTTACACTGTACTGAGCGTGCCTCGAGTTTGTCCGCATGCTGCTTTTTAACAAAAGCTGGACATCCCCATGTCTTAATGTGCTTAAGATAGGGTTTCTTCCCACACCACATCTCATATGGTGTGGTAGGCACAGTCTTAGTGGGAACTCGGTTCAAAAGGTATGCAACTGATTCTAGTGCATACCCCCAGAATGATCGCGGTAACTCAGCGTTACTCATCATGGACCGTACCATATCCAATAGGGTTCGGTTCCGTCTCTACGATACACCGTTATGCTACGGAGTGTATGGAGGAGTAAGATGAGAGAGAATTCCGTTCTCTTTTAAATAGTCCAGGAACTCGGCACTCAAGTATTCGCCACCTCGATCCGATCTTAGAATCTTGATACTTTTGCCGGTTTGTTTTTCTACTTCATTCTTATATTCCTGGAAATTTCCAAAGGCTTCGGACTTATGTTTCATTAAGAAGACATAACCATACCTTGAAAAGTCATTCGTAAAAGTAATGAAGTAAGAAAAACCACTTCGCGCATGTGTAGACATTGGACCGCACACGTCGCTGTGTACGAGTCCCAAGAGCTCGCTCGCTCTTACTCCGTGTCCAGTGAACGGAGTCTTTGTCATCTTTTCTTTGAGACAGGATTGACAAGTGGCATACGATTGATATTCGAACGAATCCAAATATCCTTCTGTATGTAACTTCGTCAACCTTCTCTCATTGATGTGACCCAGTCTACAATGCCACAAGAAAGTCTGATTGATTTCTGGAGACTTTCTTTTGTGTGTATTCTGGACATTGAAAATCTGTGGTTGGTTTAATACGTATATACCATTGCTCAATGTACCTGACCCAATCAGAACTTGATTAAGGTGAATGTTTACAACATTGCTTACAAACGCAAATTCATAACCTTCTTTAGAAACCAAAGATACAGAAATGATATTACAAGTTGCGTTGGGTACAAAAAAGCAATTACGCAAAACCAAAACATGTCCATCTGACATTCCCAGGTGTTAGTCCCCCACGGCCTTAGCATCCATGCTAGCTCCGTTTGCAACTTTGAGGGTCATGTCACCTGCCTTCAAAAACCTACGGTTTCTCAACGCCTGCAAAGAATTACAGATATGAGATCCTGATCCGGTATCCAATACCCAGGAAGTAGAGTTTATTGAAAGACAGTTATCAATAACATACACACCTGAAGCTGAAGCCGCAACTTGCTTCAGATCCTGTGTTCTGGCTTTCCAAGCCCTGCAATCTTTCTTCCAGTGTCCACTCTTATGACAATAGAAGCATTCTTCTTTTCCCACAAGCTTCCCCGCTATTTTTGTTGCTTTTGCCTTTCCCTTCGTATCCACTTTACTAGCACTGCCCCTTGGTTTGGCGTGGGCTTTCTTCTTCTTTCCCTTGGCTTTCGCCTTGGACCTAGAAGAGGAAGATCCTCCTACAAACAAAGTGGATGTTTCCCTACCTTTCTGTAGGGTGCCCTCTGCGCTCCTCAGCATGTTGAGAAGTTCTGAAAGTTCAACTTCCTTTTCTTGTAAGTTGAAGTTCAGGATAAACTGGGCGTAAGTGGAAGGAAGGGACAGGAGAATCAAGTCCGTATAGAGCTCATTCTCCAACGTGGTCCCAAGGTCTGCGAGCTCCTCTATGTAGCCAATCATCTTAAGCACGTGTTCCGCTACCAATGATCCGACGGCCAACCTTGCCGAAAATAACTTCTTCGACACTTCGTATCTTGCGATACGAGACTGCTCTCCATACAGTTCTTTTGTATGGAGAAATATAGATTCGAGGTCCATATTCTCGTGCCTCCTCTGATGTTCGTTGTCCATAAACGTAAGCACGAGGCACCTGGCCTTCGCGCAATCGATCTCCCAAGTCTTACGGATTTCCTTATCCGCGACGCTGGAGGTGGGACCTGGGACAGGGGGAGCTTTGGTGGTAAGAAGATACCTCAGCTTGTCGTAAGTGATTGCCATTTTGACATTCCTGAGCCAATCTTTGTAGTTTGGCCCTGTCAGTATGTTTTTATCTAGAAGTAACTTAAGTCCAGTCATGTCGATTGGTCTCTGCAATTAGGAGAGAGAGAAGAAACACTCAGCATGATGCTCTTGCAAGTTTAGAGTGGTTTTTAGTTTGTCTAAACAGGATGGCTCCCACTGTCTCTCGAATCCCTCCTCAAACCAAAAAGGAAGAATTAGTCAGGATCAATCTCACCGTACAATTCTTGCTTAACCATTCGGCCAGGCTGGTGTCGGTACTTCGAGAGAGGTTTTCCAACGCTTTCGCGAAGTTCGTTAATTAAATAACCTCTTTTCCCTGTGGGCGTAGCCCCGCTAACACCTTTCTAGACACCTACTTGGTTTATAGCATTGATCGTTAAGTGAGAAATTTCCCGAGGAGTAGCATATACTCACAGTAGGATCGGGATCCAAATATCATTGCATGACGAAACTGAAGGAATCCTACCAGAATCATCATACTCCAAATGGTATGCAACTCTAGCAAGTTTCAGTACTTATGAAACTCCCGATGTGGATTTTTGCCCCATGCTCTTATAACCTTGACTTTGGCCAACAAATCATAAGTGACATGTCAAGTTCTACCCGTCGTTCTCCAGGTTAATTTGAATCCACCCGTACCTACCCTTGACTTTGGCCAACAAGGCAGTACGACTGTTCCAAACCAACGCATCTATCTATGCTACATATGAATACCCAATAGCTACCAATCACTATGCCTTGACTTTGGCCAACAAACATAGCTTGAATACTATTGACCATTCATGTGAAACGACGGAGGGCTACGAATGGTTTTGGCAAAACCGTGAACGTAGTGAACTTGATATAATCGATGGAACGAGATAGTTTTTAAAAAGGAGTGGCTCAAGCTCCGCATTTAAAAGTTGGTTTTGAAAAGAACCGAGTGGTTTTTCGAAAGTGTTCCAACAACTTTTACTTGGTTTATTTTCTTGCATTAGTTCTTTTAATGCGTGTTATTCTTGCATTAGTTCTTTTAATGCGTCCCATCATTTAATCCTACCATTGCAGAAAACAACCAAAATATGACGTACGCTTATGCCATTTGCATTCGCCACGGGACCCCGTCATTACTCGTTAGGTTACTTAACTAACGACAGAGCGGGGGCTGGGCTAGCGCGGCTGTAAAACATAAGCAACGCCTAAATAATATCATATATAGATATATTGCAATGATAGCCATTTCAGATCACAGATGAACACATTGGATATACTAGGAACCCGCAATTCGTACGAGCCTGTAACGAAAAGCAGATTGCACGGTCGCGGTGAATAGCCAAAACCCCACCAAAGACCCCTACGGGTGCTGCAAACTACCCGCCAAGTACCCGAAGCAAAGCAACCTCCCTCATCTCCGTGAGTAGGCCACTCGGCACTTCGGGATACCCGGTAGTTTGTGTACCCCCTCCATGGGTCTATCCTAGGAGCAAAAACAGTAAAAAGAAATTATACAATGACGGCTACAACTCCGACCCGGTTGTGCGGCCATACAAATAATATTACATCAATTTACAAATTTACATGAATTGAAAGAAAAAAAAACTCTTGTCTCACAACCCCCGGCTATTCACCCGCGACAATACAATGAATTCATATACACATACCAACATCATTACAGATCACAGATTTGTATAACCCCCACCAATCGACATATAGCGATTAGCAAACGTTCAATACAAATATCACATCACAGATAAATACCCGTCAGCTTAAGTCTTTAGAAACTTGATCAAAATACGGTTTTTAAAGCCCCAAAAACAAATTTTTCTTTCTGGAAAATCTGGGCTGAAAAAACATATACCAAAAATCCTAAAATACCCCACTGAGCAAACTGCAGTAAAGAAGATCCAGAGAAGTACTAAGACGGCCGCGGAACTGCGGCAATAGCAAGCTATTGCCGCATTTCCGCGGTGGTTTGATGGGTTCTCTGCATCGTTTTTCTACAGTATCTTATAAAAACCCTGAGTTGATTTTTAAAGCATGATTTATTACTTTTACAGCACTTTGAAAATCGACAGCAAGTTAGATATCGGGGTGTATTTCGCGACTTTTTCTCCGATCAAATTTCTAGTTACTATGCTAACATGTTAGGTAGTGTTTAACTAGGCTCTGATACCACTGTAAGTCCATGCTACCTCTCCCGGTACTTACGGGCTTGCGGAATTTGATGAAAAATAATTTTCTAGAGGCGGTAACATGGACTCAAAACGGATCTTTGTTAAACTATCTACCTAACAACCTAACTAGGAGTTGTTAACTACTCGGTTAGGGGGTTATACCTTTCTTTCTTGAACTCCTTCTTCTTCAACTCTGGATGGTGTACGGATCGGCTTCACCCCGTCGTCTCCTTGCGCCGAAGATCGATCCACCCGAAAGCTTCTACCTTTGGCTTCTTCTTCGAACTTTGAAGAAACTAGTTCACTCGGTTTGCTAAACCTTATGAACTAGAGTGAGTAGAGGAGAGTGTGTTGGGATTTTCCTCTATGGTTCTTGCTTCTCAACACATGAGACAAGTGAACCATAGACTAGAGAGAGGGAGAGCAAAAGGAAGAGGATGAGAGCTCAAGAACAAGAGAAAGAAAGGAAATGAGAGAATAAGAAAGACTTTTCTCTCTTGGCTCTCATAATCCAAAGCCATCATAAAAAAATCATAGCAATCAAGTATTATGTGATGGTTTAAGCTACAATAGCCATATCATTTCATGCACTCATTTGCACAAGAGAAACAAGCAAGCAAAATTCTTTGCCATGAAATGATAGCTATTGTCATCATGATGGTCAACTAGTCCAGCCTAGTCCACCGGTCAACAAAGTCAACAAGTCAACAAAGTCAACTCCTCAACAACCATGTCACTATAATACTTAATTAATATAATTGTTAATCATATATCATATTCTCATTAGGGTTTAGCAAAAAGTCAATGGTCAACAGTCAACAGTCAACAACCCTAATGAGAATCCTCTGCCTCTGTCTCTCCGTCAACTGTGCATACACACCCGCATCCGCGTTCCGAGGAACACGAATACATACGAGATAAAATCAATCCCAAAATGTACACTAGGATTTGGCTTAAACCAAAGCCCGCTAGTGTTAACTGTCCGGACACTAAACGTGCACAAGTGCACGGATGCGACCTGTCGCAAAACCATGCGACCTGTCGCAAAACCATGCGACCTCTACTCTTTTGCCAAAAGGCGAATAGCTTTCTGTGTGGGACTCTAAAGACTCGACACTACGCTGGCAGTAGGTTTAACCACAGACTGCAAGCGGCACTAGTTGTGCGTAACGGTCCCCAGGTAGATGCCGACAAGAAGACTGACGAGGTGAAACCCATCTAAACTCCTACTGAGCATGAATGTGACAGTCTCCGTACAGTCCGGTCTGTTCGTCTGATACATCGCATGGCGGGCCTAGGGGGGCGGTAAACGTCAGTCCCCTAATAGCGGTAGAAGTCGTGCCGGAGTGAAGCCCAAAACACCCAGAGATAACACTGGAAGCCTACCATTATATCTCGCTTGCCCTGGCCAGGGACTACTCGTGTAATGGCTCTCCTAGACACAGCGCGATGTCAACTCCCAATACCGGGAGAGACGAATCCTGTCTAACCGTCACTGCCTCCAAGTGCTTCGGGACTGCACCCAACTACTACCTGTTTGCACGACTCCTTTGAGCCGTGGTAGGGTAGTAATCAAAGTACAGTGGGAACACACTCGAGGCGAAGTGACAGTGTCAAGTCAGCGGACTAAGCTGTACTCATGTCACCTGGGAACTGATAACTGACGATAGGTATAGTACCAACCAACAGTTCCCGACGAGTCCTGTCTAGTGTACTCGTAACACAATGAGCACCCGCATACTATCTCCAGTACGACGTACTGATGGCTCCACACTGGGATGAGAAGCGCATACGCTAGTCTACTCCGGAGTATCGATGCCCTGTCTCGATAGTCCTGCGACTAGGGACCTGCATAAGGATGTGCTTATAGATTACCCAGCCCCCACTAGTGTGACTGCCATCACAACGCTGGTAATCAAGCAAAGATCCTAAGGGCTCCACTAATGTGTATAGGTGATATACTAAAATAAACACATGTACACATTGAAGTAGAAACAAACCAAGTAGCATACTACTATATTGAGCAAGATTGTTTATACAAGGTGAATATCCCAAGCTTCCATTAAGTAATATACAAACTAGTATGATACAGTAATGGCCTCTAGGGCATATACACTGACAATTGGCATATTACTTGCTTAAGCAATTGAGTCAATCATGAGATGTCAAGTACCACACCAGATGTCGTTTTTGCACTAGATGCAATAAGTTTTTATTAATCTAATCCTGGAGAAACATTCGGAAGCAGTCTTTGAACACAAGTAGATGTTCTAGGTATTTGATAACGGCAGCCTCCTTCGGGAGACGGTTATCATTCCAGGCTTCCAAGGTGACCTAGCTGATAGAGTGACTGTCAGAGTTATAGTTTTCCCTCTGATAAGGGGAAGTAGTTTGGACAGGTGGTCCAAGCGGATACAAAGGGTAGCATAGCGTAGGATACTGATTTAATTCAGTTGACGATACAGTCTAAGAAGTTTGCTGGATTTGGAGTTCATTTATGAACTGGGTCCCATCAGATATCCAGACATATTCTAAGACAGGTATTGCTCATTTCGGGAGATGGCTTTCTCCGTGAACTTGAGATAAAGATAGACATAGAAAGAAACATCAGAGAGGATCCACTCACTAAGGCTATTTCTCGAAAGCAATAGTTTTACAAACGAGCTTTGTAAAGCTGATTAGTAGAGAAGTTGGGTATTCGGTATCACATGGGCTGTGAGTATGCGACACGACAATAATTAGCCTTAAGTGCAAGTGGGAGATTGTTGGCTATAGTGCCCTCAAGTCAATTATTGGATCGCAGGCACGTGATTGCAATGATTGAGGGAGGTCCTATACCGGTAGAACAGTCTTACTTGAGATGATAGTATACTATCTGGTTTGTCTTTATCATCGTGTACATGCTTCAGGCGAAATTACAGATTACTATTACATGTTGATAGAGCCCATAGGATTCTTGCTTGACTACCAGCAGTATGATGGCGATCATATACGTGAGAGTTGGGTAGTCTATATGCACATCCTTAAAGTGTCCCTAGTCGTGGGAGTTTCGAGACTGGGCATCGATACTCCGAGAGTAGACTGGTGTATACGGATCGAGACCCCGACGAGGGGCGATGGCCGGTCTCACAAGCCATTGGTGTCAGTTGGTTCACCTAAGATAGTATACAGGTGCTCATTGGGTTATGAGTACACCGGACGGACTCGCCGGGAACATGCTAGTTGGTATTATACCTACCGTCAAATAGCAGTTCCCTGATGACATGTGTACAGGTTTGTCTATCGACCTGAGATTGTCATTTGTCTCGTATGAGTTCCCACTGTGCTTTGATTACTACCCTACCACGGCTCAAAGGAGTCATGCAAACAGGTTTTAGTTGGGTACAGTCCCGAGCCACATGGAGGCAGTGAGCGGATCGGCAGGGGATTCGTCTCTCCCGGTATTGGGGGTTGATATCGCGCTGTGTTTGGAGAGCCATTACACAAAGTCCTTGGCCAAGGCAAGTGAGATTTATTGGTAGGTATTCTAGTAGTTTCTCAGGGTGTTCTGGGCTACACTCCGACACGACTTATATCGCTATTAGGGGTCTGACGTTTACCATCCCCCTAGGCCCGATATGCGATACTCATAGATGAACGGACCGGACTGTACGGATATTGTCACTGTCAGGCTAAGTAGGGTTTCAGGATGAGTTCGCTCGTTGGCCTCCCTTTCGCTCAATACCTGGGCAGCCGTTACGTACAGCTAGTGCCACTGACGTGCTTATGGTTAAACCCACTGCCAACGTATTGACGAGTCTTTAGAGTCCCACACAGAGAGTTTCCCAAGTTCGGGCGAAACGTTGTAGAGGCCGTATGGTTTTATGGCAGGGTTCGATCTTATACGTGCACTCGTGCACGGATCATGATCGGACGGATCATACTAGTAGGCTTTGGTTTAAGCTGGATCCTAGTATTAGATTGTTGGATTGTTTTCGTCTCGTTGTATTCGTATTCAGTCGGAATACGGATACAGGTATGTATATAAAGATGAGGGGTATTCTTGTAATTCGTTACGAGTTACGTTAGAAGATGCCATTCTCTTTTAGTTTAAACATTTGGGTTAATATTTAATTATATAGAAATTGTGAGTGCAAGTTTTAACCTAGGGCATTGAATGTGGCATGTGCATTTTTGGTGACTCATGGTGTGTTTCTTTGTGCCATGTCTATTTCATTATTGATTTATTGTATGGGATTAATTTGTGGAGAGAGAGAGAAGGAAGCCACTTCATGGCTAGGGATTGGTCTTGAGTTGTTTTTTAGAGCTCTCACAATATATCTCACACAATAAGCTATGCCATTTTCTTCACTAGCTAAAACTTAAGCTCACAACTTCTTCCTCCAATGGCTTCTTCTTCAACCTCCATCCATACCATCTCATATGTTCAAAATCCATGGATGTCTTGAGACAAAATGATCACACACACTCTCTACTTCATCTTGGGCACCTAGGCTAGCAAACTAGTTGCTCGAGTTGCTTCGGTTTAGAAGCGGGAGCCCGTATAAAGAATCCTCGACGTGGAGCTTCTTCGACGAGGGAGACCGGAGAGCGAACTTGTCCGGGGCAGCCGCGACAAGCTTGGGATGATGGTTAAAAACCGAAGGACACGGATTGATCGGTATAACCTGTTAGTGTATATGCCCTAGAGGCCATTACTGTATCATACTAGTTTGTATATTACTTAATGGATGCTTGGGATATTTACCTTGTATATACAATCTTGCTCAAAATAGTAGTATGCTACTTGGTTTGTTTCTACTTCAATGTGTACGTGTGTTTATTTTAGTATATCGCCTATACACATTAGTAGAGCCCTTAGGATCTTTGCTTGATTACCAGCGATGTGATGGCCGTCACACTAGTGGGGCTGGGTAATCTATAAGCACATCCTTATGCAGGTCCCTGGTCGCAGGACTATCGAGACAGGGCATCGATACTCCGGAGTAGACCAGCGCATGCGCTTCTCATCCCAGTGTGGGAGACGGTCTGTCCCACAGCCGTCAGTACGTCGTACTTGAGATAGTATGTGGGTGCTCGTTAGGTTACGGGTACACTGGACAGGACTCGTCGGGAACTGACTAGTTGGTATTATACCTATCGTCAGTTATCAGTTCCCAGGTGACATGAGTACAGCTTAGTCCGCTGACTTGACACTGTCACTTCGCCTCGGGTGTGTTCCCACTGTACTTTGATCACTACCCTACCACGGCTCAAAGGAGTCGTGCAAACAGGTAGTGGTTGGGTGCAGTCCCGAAGCACTTGGAGGCAGTGACGGTTAGACAGGATTCGTCTCTCTCGGTATTGGGGGTTGACATCGCGCTGTGTCTAGGAGAGCCATTACACGAGTAGTCCCTGGCCAGGGCAAACGAGATATACTGGTAGGTTTCCAGCGTTATCTCAGGGTGTTTTGGGCTTCGCTCCGGCACGACTTGTACCGCTATTGGGGGACTGACGTTTACCGCCCCCTAGGCCCGCCATGCGATGTATCAGACGAACAGACCGGACTGTACGGAGAATGTCACACTCAGGCTCAGTAGGAGTTCAGATGGGTTTCGCCTCGTCGGTCTTCTTGTCGGCATTACCTGGGGACCGTTACGCACAGCTAGTGCCGCTTACGGTCTGTGGTTAAACCCACTGCCAGCGTAGTGTCGAGTCTTTAGAGTCCCACACAGAAAGCTTTTCGCCTTTAGGCAAAAGAGTAGAGGTCGCATGGTATTGCGACAGGTCGCATGGTTTTGCGACAGGGTTCGGTCACATCCGTGCACTTGTGCACGTACAGTGTCCGGACAGTTTACACTAGCGGGCTTTGGTTTAAGCCAGATCCTAGTGTACCTTATGGGATTGGATTTATCCAGTTTGCATTCGTGTTCCTCGGAACGCGGATGCGGGTGTGTATGCACAGTTGACACGGAGGCAGAGGCAGCGGATTCTCATTAGAGTTGTTGACAGTTGACCGTTGACTTTTTGACTTTTTGCTCAACCCTAATGAGAATATGATATGCGATTTACTATTATATTAATTAAGTATTATGGTGACTTGGTTGTTGACTTTTGTTGACCTTGTTGACTTGTTGACTTTTGTTGACTTGTTGACTTTGTTGACCGGTTGACTAGGCTTGACTAGTTGACCATCATGATAACCATGGTTATCATTTCATGCCAAAGACTTTTACTTGCTTGTTCATTTGAGTAAAATGAGTGCATGACATGATAAGGTTATGGTTGCTTCAACCATCACATAAGACTTTTGTTGATATGATGAGTTATCATTGCTTTGGATTATGAGAGGGTGAGAGACAAAATACTTGCTCATTCTTTCTTGCTCATTCTCTCTCTTGTTCTTGAGCTCTCCTCTTGCTCTCACCCTCAACCTCTTGCTCCCTCTCTTGATCTATGGTTCTCTTGTCTCATGAGTTGAGAATCAAGAACCATAGATAAAATCCCATTCTATTTCCTCTCTACTCATTCTAGTTCACTAGGTTTGGCAAACCAAGTGAACTAGTTTCTTCAAAGAACGAAGAAGGAGCTAAAGGTTGGAGCTTTCAGGTGGATCTATCTTCGGCGTACGGAGACGACGAGAAGAAGCCATTGGACCACCATCGGAGCTTGGAAGACGAAGGAGTTCAAGACAAGCAAGGTATAACTATCTCCATCCGAGTAGCTAACTCTCTTTAGCTAAGTATGCTAGTTTTAGTTTAGTCAAAGATCCCGACTTTGCTTAGTCCATGTTGCCCCTTGCGTTAAAAATTTGTTTTTTATACCGTTTCCGCCTCCCCGTAAGAACCGGGGGTCGCAACGTGGACTTACAGTGGTATCAGAGCCTAACTAAACTTAAACTAGCTTGGTAGTAAAGTGTAACGAAGTTCGGAACCGGAAAAAATCCAAAAACCTAACTTTTACAAAACCTGAGTTTCTGTTGAAATTTTTTCTGGTCAAAATGAAAAACTTTATACTCCTAAATTCGGCTCAGGGTTTTGTGTGAACACCCAAGAAAAACGTTGCCCTAATTCGTTCAAACCGCCGCGCTTCCGCCGCACTAGGTAGGCATGTGCCGCGGAAGCGCCGCAGTTTGTCGTCTTCTCTGCATCGTTTTTCGTGCAGTGTGTGTCTGTGTTGGTTTTGGGATTTTTGAAATATATTATATGTGCCCAGATTTTCCAGAAAAGAAATTTCCTTTTGGGGTCCTATAATTCCGTATTTTTTCCGAACTTCACTGCACTTTGACTATGATGGTTATATCTGTGATGCTTGCATGTATTGAACGTCGGCTAATCGCTATAAGTCGATTGGTCGGGGTTATACATGATCTGTGTTTGATATTGGAATGTGTATATAAATATGTTGGATTGTCGCGGGTGAATAGCCGGGGGTTGTGAGACGAGAGTTTTCTTTTCTTGCAATTCATGTAAATTTGTAAATTGATGTAATAATTATTTGTATGGCCGCACAACCGGGTCGGGGTTGTAGCCGTCATTGTATAATTTCTTTTTACTGTTTTTGCTCCTAGGATAGACCCATGGAGGGGTGCACAAACTACCGGGTATGCCGAAGTGTCGAGTGGCCTACTCATGGAGATGAGGGAGGTTGCTACGCTTCGGGTACTTGGCGGGTAGTTTGCCGCACCCGTAGGGGTCTTGGGTGGGGTATTGGCTATTCACCGCGACCGTGTTATCTGTTTTTGTTACAGGCTCGTACAAATTACAGATTGCTAGTATATCCAATGTATTTATCTGAGATCTGAAATGTTTATCATTGCAGTATATCTATATATGATATTATTTAGGCGTTGCTTATGTTTTACAGACGCGCTAGCCCAGCCCCCGCTCTGTCGTTAGTTAAGTAACCTAACGGGTAATGACGGGGCCCCGTGGCGAATGCGAATGGCATAAGCGTACGTCATATTTTGGTTGTTTTCTGCAATGGTAGGATTAAATGATGGGACGCATTAAAAGAACTAATGCAAGAATATCATGCATTAAAAGAACTAATGCAAGATAATAAACCAAGTTAAAGTCGTTGGAACACTCTCGAAAAACCACTCGGTTCTTTTCAAAAACAACTTTTAAATGCGGAGCTTGAGCCACTCCTTTTAAAAGCTATCTCGTTCCATCGACCAAATCAAGTTCACTACGTTCACGGTTTTGCCAAAACCATCCGTAGCCCTCCGTCGTTTCACATGAATAGTCAATAGTATTCAAGCTGTGTATGTTGGCCAAAGTCAAGGCACAGTGATTGGTAGCTATTGGGTGTTCATGTGTAGCATAGATAGATGCGTTGGTTTGGGACAGTCGTACTGCCATTTTGGCCAAAGTCAAGGGTAGGTACGGATGGATCCAAATTAACCTGGATAATGACGGGTAGAACTTGACATGTGACTTATGATATTTTGGCCAAAGTCAAGGTCATAAGAGCATGGGGCAAAAATCCACATCGGGAGTTTCATAAGTACTGAAACTTGCTAGATTTGCATACCATTTGGAGTGTGATGATTCTGGTAGGATTCCTTCAGTTTAGTCACGCGATGATATTTGGATCCCGATCCTACTGTGAGTATATGCTACTCCTCGGGAAATTTCTCACTAATCGATCAATGCTATAAACCTAGTAGGTGCCTAGAAAGGTGTTAGCGGGGCTACGCCCCCAGGAAAAAGAGGTTCTCTAATTAAGGAACTTCGCGAAAGCGTTGGAAAACCTCCCTCGAAGTACCGACACCGGCCTGGCTGAACGGTTAAGCAAGTATTGTACGGTGGGATTGATCCTGACTAATTCTTCCTTTATGGTTTGAGGAGGGATTCGAGAAACAGTGGGAGCCATCCTGTTTAGACAAACTAAAAACCACTCTAAACTTGCAAGAGCATCATGCTGAGTGTTTCTTCTTCTCTCTCCTAATTGCAGCGACCAATCAACATGACTGGACTTAAGTTACTCCTAGATAAAAACAAACTGACAGGGCCAAACTACAAAGATTGGCTCAGGAATGTCAAGATAGCAATCACTTATGACAAGCTGGGGTATCTTCTTACCACCAAAGCTCCCCCTGTCCCTGGTCCAACTTCCAGTGTCGCGGATAAGGAAATCCGCAAGACTTGGGAGATTGATAGCGCGAAGGCCAAGTGCCTCCTGCTTGCCTCGATGGACAACGAACATCAGAGGAGGCATGAGAATATGGACATGGAGTCCATATTGCTCCATACAAAAGAACTGTATGGAGAGCAATCACGTATCGCAAGATACGAAGCGTCGAAAAAGTTATTTTCGACAAGAATGGCCGTCGGATCATCAGTAGCCGAGCACGTGCTAAAGATGATCGGCTTCATTGAGGAGCTCGCTGACCTAGGGATCACATTGGAGAGTGAGCTATATACGGATATAGTTCTCCAGTCCCTTCCTTCCACTTACGCCCAGTTTATACTGAACTTCAACTTACAAGAAAAAGAGGTTGAACTTTCAGAGCTCCTCAACATGCTGAGGAGCGCAGAGGGCACCCTACAGAAAGGTAGGGATACATCCACTTTGTTTGTAGGAGGATCATCTTCTTCTAGGTCCAAGGCGAAAGCCAAGGGAAAGAAGAAGAAGGCCCCCGCCAAACCAAGGGGCGGTGTTAGTAAAGTGGATACGAAGGGAAAAGGTAAAGCAACAAAGATAGCGGGGAAGCTTGTGGATAAGGAAGAATGCTTCTATTGTCATAAGAAAGGACACTGGAAGAATGATTGCAGGGCCTGGAAGGCCAGAACACAGGAATTGAAGCAGGTTGCAGCTTCAGCTTCAGGTGTGTATGTTATTGAAAATTGTCTTTCAATAAACTCTACTTCCTGGGTATTGGATACCGGATCAGGATCTCATATCTGTAATTCTTTGCAGGCGTTGAGAAACCGTAGGGTTTTGAAGGCAGGTGACATGACCCTCAAAGTTGCAAACGGAGCTAGCATGGATGCTAAAGCCGTGGGGGACTATCACCTGGGAATGTCAGATGGACATGTTTTGGTTTTGCGTAATTGCTTTTTTGTACCCAACGCAACTTATAATATCATTTCTGTATCTTTAGTTTCTAAAGAAGGTTATGAATTTGCGTTTATAAGTAATGTTGTAAACATTCACCTTAATCAAGTTTTGATTGGGTCAGGTACATTGAGTAATGGTATATACGTGTTAAACCAACCACAAATTTTCAACGTCCAGAATACACACAAAAGAAAGTCTCCAGAAATAAATCAGACTTTCTTATGGCATTGTAGATTGGGTCACATCAATGAGAGAAGGTTGACTAAGTTACATACAGAAGGATATTTGAATGCGTTCGAATATCAATCGTATGCCACTTGTCAATCTTGTCTCAAAGGAAAGATGACAAAGACTCCGTTTACTGGACATGGAGTAAGAGCGAGCGAGCTCTTGGGACTCGTACACAGTGACGTGTGCGGTCCAATGTCTACACATGCCCGAAGCGGACATTCTTACTTCATTACTTTTACGGATGACTTCTCAAGGTACGGTTATGTCTTCTTAATGAAACATAAGTCCGAGGCCTTTGGAAAATTCCAGGAGTATAAGAATGAAGTAGAGAAACAGACCGGCAAAAGTATTAAGATTCTAAGATCGGATCGAGGTGGAGAATACTTAAGTGCCGAGTTCCTGGGCTATTTAAAAGAGAATGGAATTCTCTCTCAGCTTACTCCTCCATACACCCCGCAACATAACGGTGTATCGGAGAGACGGAACCGCACCCTATTGGATATGGTGCGGTCCATGATGAGTAACGTTGAGTTGCCGCGATCATTCTGGGGATATGCGCTAGAATCAGCCGCATACCTTTTGAACCGAGTTCCCACTAAGACTGTGCCTACTACGCCATTTGAGATGTGGTGTGGGAAGAGACCCCATCTTAATCACATTAAGATATGGGGAAGTCCAGCTTTTGTCAAAAAGCAGCATGCGGATAAGCTCGAGGCACGCTCAGTACTGTGCAAGTTTGTGGGATATCCAAAGAATTCCAAGGGATATTTCTTCTACTGTGAAGAGGAACAAAAAGTTATTGTTTCTCGTCATGCCCACTTTCTAGAACACCAGTTCATAGAAAAAGAAATAAGTGGGAGCGCAGTAGAACTGGAAGAAATTCCAGAACCACGGACTATTACTGAAGGTTTAGTGGAACCAGAGGGTTCGGAAGAACAGGACATTCCTACGCCACTCCGCAGGAGTAGTAGGCAGTCTCATCCGCCCGAGAGATACTACGGTTTTCTCATAGACGGGGATAGAGAGGATTGCATCATAGATTATGATGAGCCTACTAGCTTCCAGCAGGCCGTTCAGAGCGTTGACTCAGTGAAATGGCTGGATGCAATGCGGACCGAAATGGAGTCCATGTACACCAACAAGGTATGGACGTTGGACATTGCTCCAGACGGGGTAAAACCCGTAGGATGCAAGTGGATCTTCAAAAGGAAGATTGGTGTAGATGGACAGGTTGAGACCTATAAAGCTAGGCTGGTAGCAAAGGGTTTTCGTCAAAGACCTGGCTTGGACTACGACGAAACCTTTTCTCCAGTAGCCATGCTGAAATCCATTCGGATCCTTCTTGCCATTGCTGCCTTCCACGATTATGAGATCTGGCAAATGGACGTAAAGACAGCTTTTCTAAATGGAAATTTAGAGGAGTGTGTCTATATGGACCAGCCAGAGGGTTTCATTCAGAGTGGGAGCAGCGGAAAGGTGTGCAAGTTGCTTAAGTCCATCTATGGACTAAAGCAGGCATCGCGGAGTTGGAACATCTGCTTTGATGAGACGGTCAAAGAATTTGGCTTTATCAAAAATCCAGATGAACCATGCATCTATAGTAGATTTGTAGCGAGAACTGTAGTATTCCTCGTTTTGTACGTGGATGACATTCTCTTAATAGGAAATGACATTCCTATGCTACAATCTGTCAAGGGGTTCTTGTCACACAGGTTCTCCATGAAAGACCTGGGTGATGCCTCATACATTCTGGGTATCCGGATCTACCGTGACAGATCCAAGAGGATATTAGGACTTTCACAGTCCAGGTAAATCGACACCATACTGAAGAGGTTCAGTATGGAAGATTCCAAGCGCGGTAACCTACCGGCTTGTTACGGGATCACCCTCTCTAAAGAGATGTCTCCCAAGACTGATTTGGAGAGGGATCGCATGTCTATTATACCCTACGCTTCTGCGGTAGGCTCTATAATGTATGCGATGTTGTGTACCAGACCGGATGTAGCTTATGCACTGAGTGTGGTAAGCCGGTATCAGTCTAACCCAGGGGAGAAACACTGGATAGCGGTAAAGAACATTCTCAAGTACCTGAGAAGGACTAAGGAGATGTTCTTGGTGTATGGCAGAAAAGACCTCCAGATCGAGGCCTTTGCTGACTCCAGCTTCCAGAGTGACAAGGATGATTCCAAGTCCATGTCGGGTTTTGTCTTTACCCTCAATGGAGGGGCGGTGTGTTGGAAGAGTTCCAAACAAGAAACCGTTGCAGACTCGACGATGGAAGCGGAATACATCGCTGCATCTGATGCCGCAAAAGAAGCTGTCTGGATGAGAAAGTTCTTGAAAGAACTTCAGGTGGTTCCGTCCATTGTTGATCCAATACCTCTGTATTGCGACAACAACGGGGCTATAGCTTTAGCGAAGGAACCCAGGTCCCATCAGAGATCCAGGCACATCTTGAGGCGGTATCACCTGATCAGGGAGATCGTAGATCGCCAGGAGATCGAGGTTCGGAGAGTCGCTTCAGAAGATAACACTGCTGATCCATTCACCAAGGCTCTGCCCCAGACTCAGTTCGAGCGGCTGATCGAGATGATAGGTCTTCGATACGCCAGTACATGGCCTTAGTGCAAGTGGGAGATTGTTAGTGTATATGCCCTAGAGGCCATTACTGTATCATACTAGTTTGTATATTACTTAATGGATGCTTGGGATATTCACCTTGTATATACAATCTTGCTCAAAATAGTAGTATGCTACTTGGTTTGTTTCTACTTCAATGTGTACATGTGTTTATTTTAGTATATCGCCTATACACATTAGTAGAGCCCTTAGGATCTTTGCTTGATTACCAGCGATGTGATGGCCGTCACACTAGTGGGGCTGGGTAATCTATAAGCACATCCTTATGCAGGTCCCTGGTCGCAGGACTATCGAGACAGGGCATCGATACTCCGGAGTAGACCAGCGCATGCGCTTCTCATCCTAGTGTGGGAGACGGTCTGTCCCACAGCCGTCAGTACGTCGTACTTGAGATAGTATGTGGGTGCTCGTTAGGTTACGGGTACACTGGACAGGACTCGTCGGGAACTGACTAGTTGGTATTATACCTATCGTCAGTTATCAGTTCCCAGGTGACATGAGTACAGCTTAGTCCACTGACTTGACACTGTCACTTCGCCTCGGGTGTGTTCCCACTGTACTTTGATCACTACCCTACCACGGCTCAAAGGAGTCGTGCAAACAGGTAGTGGTTGGGTGCAGTCCCGAAGCACTTAGAGGCAGTGACGGTTAGACAGGATTCGTCTCTCTCGGTATTGGGGGTTGACATCGCGCTGTGTCTAGGAGAGCCATTACACGAGTAGTCCCTGGCCAGGGCAAACGAGATATACTGGTAGGTTTCCAGCGTTATCTCAGGGTGTTTTGGGCTTCGCTCCGGCATGACTTGTACCGCTATTGGGGGACTGACGTTTACCGCCCCCTAGGCCCGCCATGCGATGTATCAGACGAACAGACCGGACTGTACGGAGAATGTCACACTCAGGCTCAGTAGGAGTTCAGATGGGTTTCGCCTCGTCGGTCTTCTTGTCGGCATTACCTGGGGACCGTTACGCACAGCTAGTGCCGCTTGCGGTCTGTGGTTAAACCCACTGCCAGCGTAGTGTCGAGTCTTTAGAGTCCCACACAGAAAGCTTTTCGCCTTTAGGCAAAAGAGTAGAGGTCGCATGGTATTGCGACAGGTCGCATGGTTTTGCGACAGGGTTCGGTCACATCCGTGCACTTGTGCACGTACAGTGTCCGGACAGTTTACACTAGCGGGCTTTGGTTTAAGCCAGATCCTAGTGTACCTTATGGGATTGGATTTATCCAGTTTGCATTCGTGTTCCTCGGAACGCGGATGCGGGTGTGTATGCACAGTTGACAGGGAGGCAGAGGCAGCGGATTCTCATTAGGGTTGTTGACAGTAGACCGTTGACTTTTTGACTTTTTGCTCAACCCTAATGAGAATATGATATGCGATTAACTATTATATTAATTAAGTATTATGGTGACTTGGTTGTTGACTTTTGTTGACCTTGTTGACTTGTTGACTTTTGTTAACTTGTTGACTTTGTTGACCGGTTGACTAGGCTTGACTAGTTGACCATCATGATAACCATGGTTATCATTTCATGCCAAAGACTTTTACTTGCTTGTTCATTTGAGTAAAATGAGTGCATGACATGATAAGGTTATGGTTGCTTCAACCATCACATAAGACTTTTGTTGATATGATGAGTTATCATTGCTTTGGATTATGAGAGGGTGAGAGACAAAATACTTGCTCATTCTTTCTTGCTCATTCTCTCTCTTGTTCTTGAGCTCTCCTCTTGCTCTCACCCTCAACCTCTTGCTCCCTCTCTTGATCTATGGTTCTCTGGTCTCATGAGTTGAGAATCAAGAACCATAGATAAAATCCCATTCTATTTCCTCTCTACTCATTCTAGTTCACTAGGTTTGGCAAACCAAGTGAACTAGTTTCTTCAAAGAACGAAGAAGGAGCTAAAGGTTGGAGCTTTCAGGTGGATCTATCTTCGGCGTACGGAGACGACGAGAAGAAGCCATTGGACCACCATCGGAGCTTGGAAGACGAAGGAGTTCAAGACAAGCAAGGTATAACCATCTCCATCCGAGTAGCTAACTCTCTTTAGCTAAGTATGCTAGTTTTAGTTTAGTCAAAGATCCCGACTTTGCTTAGTCCATGTTGCCCCTTGCGCTAAAAATTTGTTTTTTATACCGTTTCCGCCTCCCCGTAAGAACCGGGGGTCGCAACGTGGACTTACATAACCATCTCTAAACTCCTCTTTGCATGTTTGCTAGTATAGGGGTATTTGGTTCGGTCTTGTACGGGTTTTGTTTGCACCAAAGTTTTTAAAGTTTTTGTTCCGCATTTGGCCACGGATAGATGGCCGGGGCACCGGCAAAACCCAACAGATATATCACCCACCCTAGGGATGAGCTAGAGGACGCGTTGATTAAAGTCGGGGAATTTATATTTCCTACGGACTTTAAAGTTTTAGATACACATATTGTGGTGAATCCACTGAACCAAATCCCGGTGATTCTTGGTCGACCATTTCTCGCAACCTCAAATGCAGTAATCAATTGTCGTAACGGTTCTATGAACCTATCCTTTGGGAAGATGACAATTGAACTTAACATTTTCAGGGTGAGAAGTCAACCTTCCAAATCTTCTGCTCATATGATAGATATTTGTTCCGTCCATGAGATAGCTTCTGACAGTTGTGAATTTGAGGAGTTTTTGTTCTACAAAAATGATCTCGATGCTACTAGTGCGTATTTGTTTGATCCCGCCGCTTCTTCCATGAATAGGGAATACGAAGGGTTCACTTTCCTTGATGATCTTGATTCACGGGACCCTTCTGTCAACGAGTCACCCCCCGAGCTCGAAGCCTTTGACTTTTCGAACGAGTTAGTTGAGCTATCCGAGTCAGTCTCTTACGCTGGCTATGAACCTCTCATGGAATCCGTCCATCGTTTCCTTACCCTACATTCAACCGTCTCTCCGCCGACACTTGATCTCAAGCCGCTGCCGTCTCATCTTAAATATGTATATTTAGGTGAGAATGAGTCTTTGCCCGTCATCATCTCAGCTTCTCTAGTCTTAGAGCAAGAGAAAGCTCTTCTGTCTATCTTGAAATCAAATCGGCAAGCTTTCTGTTGGACAATGGCGGATATCAAAAGGATTAGCCCCTTAATTGTTGAACGTCATATATGTTAGTGTATATGCCCTAGAGGCCATTACTGTATCATACTAGTTTGTATATTACTTAATGGAAGCTTGGGATATTCACCTTGTATAAACAATCTTGCTCAATATAGTAGTATGCTACTTGGTTTGTTTCTACTTCAATGTGTACATGTGTTTATTTTAGTATATCACCTATACGCATTAGTGGAGCCCTTAGGATCTTTGCTTGATTACCAGCGTTGTGATGGCAGTCACACTAGTGGGGGCTGGGTAATCTATAAGCACATCCTTATACAGGTCCCTAGTCGCAGGACTATCGAGACAGGGCATCGATAATCCGGAGTAGACTAGCGTATGCGCTTCTCATCCCAGTGTGGGAGATGGTCTGTCCCACAGCCATCAGTACGTCGTACTGGAGATAGTATACGGGTGCTCGTTGGGTTACGAGTACACTGGACAGGACTCGTCGGGAACTGACAGGTTGGTATTATACCTATCGTCAGTTATCAGTTCCCAGGTGACATGAGTACAGCTTAGTCCGCTGACTTGACACTGGCACTTCGCCTCGAGTGTGTTCCCACTGCACTTTGATCACTACCCTACCACGGCTCAAAGGAGTCGTGCAAACAGGTAATGGTTGGGTGCAGTCCCGAAGCACTTGGAGGCAGTGACGGTTAGACAGGATTCGTCTCTCCCGGTATTGGGGGTTGACATCGCGCTGTGTCTAGGAGAGCCATTACACGAGTAGTCCCTGGCCAGGGCAAGCGAGATATACTGGTAGGCTTCCAGTGTTATCTCAGGGTGTTTTGGGCTTCACTCCGACACGACTTGTACCGCTATTAGGGGACTGACATTTTACCGCCCCCTAGGCCCGACATGCGATGTATTAGACGAACAGACCGGACTGTACGGAGACTGTCACATTCAGACTCAGTAGGAGTTCAGATGGGGTTCACCTCGTCAGCCTTCTTATCGGCATCTACCTGGGGACCGTTACGCACAGCTAGTGCCGCTTGCGGTCTGTGGTTAAACCCACTGCCAGCGTAGTGTCGAGTCTTTAGAGTCCCACACAGAGGGTATTCGCCTCTGGGCAAAACAGAGTAGAGGTCGCATGGTCTTGCGACAGGGTTCGTTCTCATCCGCGCACTTGTGCACGTTTGGAGTCCGGACAGATATTACTAGTAGGCTCTGGTTTGAGCCAGATACTGGTATATGTTTTGGGGTTGATTTTATCTCTTGGTATTCGTGTTCCTCGGAACAAGAATGCGGGTGTGTATGCACAGTTGATTGAGGCGGAGGAACAGGATTTTCATTAGGGTTTCGGAACGGGTGCGTATGCACAGTTGACAGTCGTCTTTTTCCAAACCCTAATGGAATTATGATATATCTATTAATAATATTAATTAAATGAAATTGTGTCATGGTTGGATTTTGTTGACTTGTTGACCATGGTTGACTTGTTGACCATGGTTGAAGGTTTGACCATCATCATTACAAAAGAAAGATGCTTTTTGATTCTTGCAAAACCATTTAAAGAATGTAATGATAATGGTCATTCCAAACCATCCATCAACTATTTCATTTTATTATTATTGTTAATTCTTTTCATTTGTGATATGGTTGCAAGAAATGAAAAGAATAAGCTCATTCTATCATAACCATTCTCTCTCCTCACTTGTTCTTCTTCCTCCTCTAGTTCAAAGAGATCTCTTCTCATGAGTTGAGAATCCCTCTCCTTGAGTTAAAAACACCCCAAAGACACTCTCTACTCACTCTAGGGTCAAAGGTTTAGCAAGCCGAACATTCTAGTTCTCTCAAAGTTCGAGAAAGAGCCCGAAGGTTGAACCCTCAGGTGGATCCATCTTTGACGGAAGAAGGCAACGAGGAAAGCACCATCGATCCCTACAAAGGTTTCATGAAGAAGGAGTTCAAGTTAGGTATAACCTTCTTTCCGAGTAGCTAACTCTCTTTAGCATGTTTGCTAGTTGTAGTTTAGGAAAAGATCCCGACTCTGTTAGTCCATGTTGCCCCATGCGCTAAAAATTTGTTTTTTATACCGTTTCCGCCTCCCCGTAAGAACCGGGGGTCGCAACGTGGACTTACAGTGGTATCAGAGCCTAACTAAACTTAAGCTAGCTTTGTAGTAAAGTGTATGGAAGTTCGATCGAGAAAAATCGCAAAACCGGAAAAACAAAAACCCTAAGTTTCTGTTGAAATTTTTTGTGCTCTAAATGTAAAAAGTTTTACTCCTAAAATCGGCTCAGGGTTTTGTGAAAACACCCACAAAATACGATCGCATGATTCCTTCAAAGCGCCGCGGTTCCGCGGCAATGGGTGGCTTAGGCCGCGGAACCGCCGCCGTTTTGTCTCCTCTTGTGGTCCTGTTTTGTGCAGTGTTCTTCTGGTAGGGTTTTGGGATTTTTAAGATATGTCATTCGTGCCCAGATTTTCCAGAAAAGAAATTTGTTTTTGGGGGCCTATAAATCCGTATTTTTGTCGAACTTCACTGCACTTTGACTACAATGGTTATATCTGTGATGTTTACATGTATTGAACGTCGGCTAATCGCTATATGTCGATTAGTCGGAGTTATACATATCTGTGATCTGTGTTTGTTGATGGTATGTGTATATGAATGGATTGGATTGTCGCGGGTGAATAGCCGGGATGGATGTGAGATGAGTGTTGTTTTTCTTTCATTCATTTGTAATATGTAAATTGATGTAATATTATTATTTGTATGGCCGCACAACCGGGTCGGGGTTGTAGCCGTCATTGTGTAATTCTTTTTACTGTTTTTGCTCCTAGGATAGACCCATGGAGGGGTGCACAAACTACCGGGTACTTGGCGGGTAGTTTGCCGCACCCGTAGGGGTCTTGGGTGGGGTTTTGGCTATTCACCGCGACCGTGCAATCCCCTTTCTGTTGCAGGCTCGAACGGATTGCGGATTCCTAGTATATCCAATGTATTCATCTGTGATCTGTAATGTCTATCATTGCTATATTTATAACTATTTAGGCGTTGCTTATGTTTTACAGCCGCGCTAGCCCAGCCCCCGCTCTGTCGTTAGTTAAGTAACCTAACGGGTGATGACGGGGCCCCGTGGCGAATGCGAATGGCATAAGCGTACGTCATATTTTGGTTGTTTTCTGCAATGGTAGGATTAAATGATGGGATGCATTAAAAGAACTAATGCAAGATAATAAACCAAGTTAAAGTCGTTGGAACACTTTTGAAAAACCACTCGGTTCTTTTCAAAACTAACTTTTAAATGCGGAGATTGAGCCACTCCTTCTAAAAGCTATCTCGTTCCATCGATTATATCAAGTTCACTACGTTCACGGTTTCGCCAAAACCATTCGTAGCCCTCCGTCGTTTCGTATGAATATTCAATAGTATTCAAGCTATGTTTGTTGACCTTCGTCAAGGCATAGAGATTGGTAGCTGTTGGGTGTTCATATGTAGCATAGATAGATGCGTTGGTTTGGGACAGTCGTATTGCCTTGTTGACCTTCGTCAAGGGTATATACGGGTGGGTTCAAATTAACCTGGAAAATGACGGGCAGAACTTGACATGTGACTTATGATTTGTTGACCTTCGTCAAGGTCATAAGAGCATGGGGCAAAAATCCACATCGGGAGTTTCATAAGTACTGAAACTTGCTAGATTTGCATACCATTTGGAGTGTGGTGATTCTGGTAGGATTCCTTCAGTTTCGTCACGCGATGATATTTGGATCCCGATCCTACTGTGAGTATATGCTACTCCTCGGGAAATTTCTCACTAAATGATCAATGCTATAAACCTAGTAGGTGCCTAGAAAGGTGTTAGCGGGGCTACGCCCCCAGGGAAAAGAGGTTCTTTAATTAAGGAACTTCGCGAAAGCGTTGGAAAACCTCCCTCGAAGTACCGACAATGGCCCGGCTGAACGGTTAAGCAAGTATTGTGCGGTGGGATTGATCCCGACTAATTCTTCCTTTATGGTTTGAGGAGGGATTCGAGAGACAGTGGGAGCCATCCTGTTTAGACAAATTAAAAACCACTCTAAACTTGCAAGAGCATCGTGTTAAAGTGTTTCTTCTCTCCCTCCTAATTGCAGCGACCATTCGACATGACTGGACTTAAGTTACTTCTAGATAAAAACATACTGACAGGGCCAAACTACAAAGATTGGCTCAGGAATGTCAAAATGGCAATCACTTACGACAAGCTGGGGTATCTTCTTACCACCAAAGCTCCCCCCGTCCCAGGTCCCACCTCCAGCGTCGCGGATAAGGAAATCCGTAAGACTTGGGAGATTGATTGCGCGAAGGCCAAGTGCCTCGTGCTTGCCTCTATGGACAACGAACACCAGAGGAGGCACGAGAATATGGACCTGGAATCCATATTTCTTCATACAAAAGAACTGTATGGAGAGCAGTCTCGTATCGCAAGATACGAAGTGTCGAAGAAGTTATTTTCGGCAAAGTTGGCCGTCGGATCATCGGTAGCGGACCACGTGCTTAAGATGATTGGCTACATTGAGGATCTCGCGGAACTTGGGACCACGTTGGAAAGTGAACTCTATACGGATTTAATTCTCCAGTCCCTTCCATCCACTTACGCCCAGTTTATACTGAACTTCAGATTACAAGAAAAAGAAGTTGAACTTTCAGAACTCCTCAACATGCTGAGGAGCGCAGAGGGCACCCTACAGAAATGTAGGGAAACACCCGCTTTGTTTGTAGGAGGATCTTCTTCTTCTAGGTCCAAGGCGAAAGCCAAGGGAAAGAGGAAGAAAGCCTCCGCCAAACCAAGGGGCGGTGATAGTAAAGTGGGTACGAAGGGAAAGGAAAAGGCAACAAAGATTGCGGGGAAGCTTGTGGGAAAGGAAGAATGCTTCTATTGTCATAAAAGTGGACACTGGAAGAAAGATTGTAGGGCTTGGAAAGCCAGGACACAGGAACTGAAGCAGGTTGCGGCTTCAGCTTCAGGTGTGTATGTTATTGAAAACTGTCTATCGATAAACTCTACTTCCTGGGTATTGGATACCGGATCAGGATCTCATATCTGTAATTCTTTGCAGGCGTTGAGAAACCGTAGGTTTTTGAAGGCAGGTGACATGACCCTCAGAGTTGCAAACGGAGCTAGCATGGATGCTAAAGCCGTGGGGGACTATCACCTGGGAATGTCAGATGGGCATGTTTTGGTTTTGCGTAATTGCTTTTTTGTACCCAACGCAACTTGTAATATCATTTCTGTATCTTTGGTTTCTAAAGAAGGTTATGAATTTGCGTTTGTAAGTAATGTTGTAAACATTCACCTTAATCAAGTTCTGATTGGGTCAGGTACACTGAGCAATGGTATATACGTGTTAAACCAACCGCAGATTTTCAATGTCCAGAATACACACAAAAGAAAGTCTCCAGATATCAATCAGGCTTTCTTATGGCATTGTAGACTGGGTCACATCAATGAGACACGGTTCACTAAGTTACATAAAGAAGGATACTTGGATCCGTTCGAGTATCAGTCTTATGCCACTTGTGAATCTTGTCTCATGGGAAAGATGACAAAGACTCCGTTCACTGGACACAGAGAAAGAGCGAGCGAGCTCTTGGGACTCATACACAGTGACGTGTGTGGTCCAATGTCTACACATGCGCGAAGCGGTTATTCATACTTCATTACTTTCACAGACGATTTCTCTAGGTATGGACATGTCTTCTTAATGAAGCACAAATCCGAGGCCTTTGAGAAATTTCGGGATTACAAGAATGAAGTTGAAAAACAAACAGGCAAAAGTATTAAGATTCTAAGATCGGATCGAGGTGGTGAATACTTGAGTGCCGAGTTCCTGGACTATTTAAAAGAGAATGGAATTCTCTCTCAGCGTACTCCTCCATACACTCCGCAACATAACGGTGTATCGGAAAGGAGGAATCGAACCCTATTGGATATGGTTCATTCCATGATGAGTAAGGCTGAGTTACCGCGATCTTTCTGGGGCTATGCACTAGAAGCAGCTGCATATCTCTTGAACAAGGCTCCCACCAAGACTGTGCCTACCACTCCATATCAGATGTGGAGTGGGAAGAAACCCTGTCTTAAGTACCTTAAGATATGGGGATGTCCAGCTTTTGTAAAAAAGCAGCATGCGGACAAGCTCGAGGCACGTTCAGTACAGTGTAAGTTTGTGGGATACCCAAAGAACTCCAGGGGGTATCTGTTCGATTCCGCTGAGGAACAAAAGGTTTTTGTTTCTCAACATGCCCGCTTCTTAGAAACTGAGTTTTTGGAAACCCAGATAAGTGGGAACGCAATAGAACTGGAAGAAATTCCAGAACCACAAGCTATTACTGAAAGCTTGGAAGAGCCAGTAAGTTCAAAAGAACAGGACATTCCTATGCCGCTCCGCAGGAGTAGTAGGCAGTCTCATCCGCCCGAGAGATACTACGGTTTTCTCATAGACGAGGATAGAGAGGATTGCATCATAGATTATGATGAGCCTACTAGCTTCCAGCAAGCCGTTCAGAGCGTTGACTCGGTAAAATGGCTGGATGCAATGCGGACCGAAATGGAGTCCATGTACACCAACAAAGTGTGGACGTTGGACATTGCTCCAGACGGGGTAAAACCCGTAGGATGCAAGTGGATCTTCAAAAGGAAGATTGGTGTAGATGGACAGGTTGAGACCTATAAAGCTAGACTTGTAGCAAAGGGTTTCCGTCAAAGACCTGGTTTGGACTATGACGAAACCTTTTCTCCAGTGGCTATGCTGAAATCCATTCGGATCCTTCTTGCCATTGCTGCCTTCCACGATTATGAGATTTGGCAAATGGACGTAAAAACCGCTTTTCTAAATGGAAATTTAGAGGAGTGTGTCTATATGGACCAGCCAGAGGGTTTCATTCAGAGTGGGAGCAGCGGAAAGGTGTGCAAGTTGCTTAAGTCCATCTATGGACTAAAGCAGGCATCGCGGAGTTGGAACATCTGTTTTGATGAGACGGTCAAGGAATTTGGCTTTATCAAAAATCCAGATGAACCATGCATCTATAGTAGATTTGTAGCGAGAACTGTAGTATTCCTCGTTTTATACGTGGATGACATTCTCTTAATAGGAAATGACATTCCTATGCTACAATCTGTCAAGGGGTTCTTGTCACACAGGTTCTCCATGAAAGACCTGGGTGATGCCTCATACATCCTGGGGATCCGGATCCATCGTGATAGATCCAAGAGGATATTAGGACTTTCACAGTCCAGGTACATCGACACCATACTGAAAAGATTCAGTATGGAAGATTCCAAGCGCGGTAACCTACCGGCTTGTCACGGGATCACCCTCTCTAAAGAGATGTCCCCCAAGACTGATTTGGAGAGGGATCACATGTCTATTATACCCTACGCTTCTGCGGTAGGCTCTATAATGTATGCGATGTTGTGTACCAGACCGGATGTAGCTTATGCACTGAGTGTGGTAAGCCGGTATCAGTCAAACCCTGGGGAGAAACACTGGATAGCGGTAAAGAACATTCTCAAGTACCTGAGAAGGACTAAGGAGATGTTCTTGGTGTATAGCGAAAAAGACCTCCAGATCGAGGCCTTTGCTGACTCCAGCTTCCAGAGTGACAAGGATGATTCCAAGTCCATGTCGGGTTTTGTCTTTACCCTCAATGGAGGGGCGGTGTGTTGGAAGAGTTCCAAACAAGAAACCGTTGCAGACTCGACTATGGAAGCGGAATACATCGCTGCATCTGATGCCGCAAAAGAAGCTGTCTGGATGAGGAAGTTCTTGAAATAACTTCAGGTGGTTCCGTCCATTGTTGACCCAATACCTCTGTATTGCGACAACAACGGGGCTATAGCTTTAGCGAAGGAACCCAGGTCCCATCAGAGATCCAGGCACATCTTGAGGCGGTATCACCTGATCAGGGAGATCGTGGATCGTAAGGAGATCGAGGTTCGGAGGGTTGCTTCAGAAGAAAACACTGCAGATCCATTCACCAAGGCCCTGCCCCAGACTCAGTTCGAGCGGCTGATCGAGATGATAGGTCTTCGATACGCCAGTACATGGCCTTAGTGCAAGTGGGAGATTGTTAGTGTATATGCCCTAGAGGCCATTACTGTATCATACTAGTTTGTATATTACTTAATGGAAGCTTGGGATATTCACCTTGTATAAACAATCTTGCTCAATATAGTAGTATACTACTTGGTTTGTTTCTACTTCAATGTGTACATGTATTTATTTTAGTATATCACCTATACGCATTAGTGGAGCCCTTAGGATTTTTGGTTGATTACCAGCGTTGTGATGGCAGTCACACTAGTGGGGGCTGGGTAATCTATAAGCACATCCTTATACAGGTCCCTAGTCGCAGGACTATCGAGACAGGGCATCGATACTCCAGAGTAGACTAGCGTATGCGCTTCTCATCCCAGTGTGGGAGATGGTCTGTCCCACAGCCATCAGTACGTCGTACTGGAGATAGTATACGGGTGCTCGTTGGGTTACGAGTACACTGGACAGGACTCGTCGGGAACTGACAGGTTGGTATTATACCTATCGTCAGTTATCAGTTCCCAAGTGACATGAGTACAGCTTAGTCCGCTGACTTGACACTGGCACTTCGCCTCGAGTGTGTTCCCACTGCACTTTGATCACTACCCTACCACGGCTCAAAGGAGTCGTGCAAACAGGTAATGGTTGGGTGCAGTCCCGAAGCACTTGGAGGCAGTGACGGTTAGACAGGATTCGTCTCTCCCGGTATTGGGGGTTGATATCGCGCTGTGTCTAGGAGAGCCATTACACGAGTAGTCCCTGGCCAGGGCAAGCGAGATATACTGGTAGGCTTCCAGTGTTATCTCAGGATGTTTTGGGCTTCACTCCGACACGACTTGTACCGCTATTAGGGGACTGACATTTTACCGCCCCCTAGGCCCGACATGCGATGTATTAGACGAACAGACTGGACTGTACGGAGACTGTCACATTCAGACTCAGTAGGAGTTCAGATGGGGTTCACCTCGTCAGCCTTCTTGTCGGCATCTACCTGGGGACCGTTACGCACAGCTAGTGCCGCTTGCGGTCTGTGGTTAAACCCACTGCCAGCGTAGTGTCGAGTCTTTAGAGTCCCACACAGAGGGTATTCGCCTCTGGGCAAAACAGAGTAGAGGTCGCATGGTCTTGCGACAGGGTTCGTTCTCATCCGCGCACTTGTACACGTTTGGAGTCCGGACAGATATTACTAGTAGGCTCTGGTTTGAGCCAGATACTGGTATATGTTTTGGGGTTGATTTTATCTCTTGGTATTCATGTTCCTCGGAACAAGAATGCGGGTGTGTATGCACAGTTGATTGAGGCGGAGGAACAGGATTTTCATTAGGGTTTCGGAACGGGTGCGTATGCACAGTTGACAGTCGTCTTTTTCCAAACCCTAATGGAATTATGATATATCTATTAATAATATTAATTAAATGAAATTGTGTCATGGTTGGATTTTGTTGACTTGTTGACCATGGTTGACTTGTTGACCATGGTTGAAGGTTTGACCATCATCATTACAAAAGAAAGATGCTTTTTGATTCTTGCAAAACCATTTAAAGAATGTAATGATAATGGTCATTCCAAACCATCCATCAACTATTTCATTTTATTATTATTGTTAATTGTTAATTCTTTTCATTTGTGATATGGTTGCAAGAAATGAAAAGAATAAGCTCATTCTATCATAACCATTCTCTCTCCTCACTTGTTCTTCTTCCTCCTCTAGTTCAAGGAGATCCCTTCTCATCAGTTGAGAATCCCTCTCCTTGAGTTAAAAACACCCCAAAGACACTCTCTACTCACTCTAGGGTCAAAGGTTTAGCAAGCCGAACATTCTAGTTCTCTCAAAGTTCGAGAAAGAGCCCGAAGGTTGAACCCTCAGGTGGATCCATCTTTGACGGAAGAAGGCAACGAGGAAAGCACCATCAATCCCTACAAAGGTTTCAAGAAGAAGGAGTTCAAGTTAGGTATAACCTCCTTTCCGAGTAGCTAACTCTCTTTAGCATGTTTGCTAGTTGTAGTTTAGGAAAAGATCCCGACTCTGTTAGTCCATGTTGCCCCATGCGCTAAAAATTTGTTTTTTATACCGTTTCCGCCTCCCCGTAAGAACCGGGGGTCGCAACGTGGACTTACAATATACATATGATGGATGAGGCCAAACCAGCCCATGACCCACAAAGAAGATTGAATCCTGTCATGAAAGAGGCGGTGAAGAAGGAAATCGTCAAATGCTTAGATAGTGGTATAATTTACCCAGTATCTGATAGCCAGTGGATGAGTCATATTCACGTTGTCCTTAAAAAGTTTGGCATCATGGTCATAACTAATGAGGCAAATGAGTTGATTCCAACTCGCACTCGAACCGGGTAGCGGATATGTATTGATTATAGAAAACTCAATGCCGCGATGAGGAAAAATCACTTCCCTCTACACTTCATTGACCAGATGTTGGAACGCTTAGCTGGGCATGAGTTCTACTATTTCTTGGACGGTTATTCAGGATACAACCAGATTCCCATCATCGATAAGGATCAAGATAAGACAACTTTTACTTGCCCTTTCGGCACTTTTTCTTATAGACGCATGCCCTTTGGGTTATGTAATTCTTCTGCAACATTTCAGCGGTGTATGATGGGGATATTCTCTAACATGGTCGAGAATTTTCTGGAAATATTCATGGACGATTTCTCCATATTTGGGGATTCTTTCGAGGAATGTTTACGTCATCTTGACTCTATTCTTACCCGCTGAAAGGACAAGAATCTAACTTGGAATTGGGAAAAATGTCATTTCATGGTTCAAGAAGGTATTGGCTTAGGGCATATCATCTCACGAAATGGCATTGAGGTTGACAAAGTTAAAATAGATGTCATTTCCAACCTTCCTCTTCTAAAATGCGTCAAAGATATACGATCCTTTTTTGGCCATTCCGGTTTTTATAGACGGTCCATCAAGGACTTTAGCAAGATTGCTAAACCCTTAACTCTTCTCTTGGCCAAAAATACAACTTTTCACTTCGACTTGGATTGCTTGGCTACTTTTGAATCGCTCAAACGTTCCCTTACTACCGCCCCCGTTCTATCATCTCCAGACTGGAATCACCCTTTTGAGCTTATGTGTGATGCATCCGACTTTGCTATCGGTGCAGTCTTAGAACAACACATCGATAAGATGCCACATGTCATTTATTATGCGAGTAGGACCTTGAACGATACCTAAATGAACTATACAACCATCGAGAAAGAACTCTTGGCAGTTATCTTTACATTAGAAAAATTCAGGCCCTACCTAATTGGCTCACCGGTCGTAGTTTACACCGATCATTCTGCCTTAAGACATCTTTTATCAAAGAAGGATATTAAATCCAGGATAATACGTTGGATCCTCTTGTTGCAAGAATTCGACTTTGTCATAAGAGACAAAAGTGGATGTGAAACATGGTAGCCGACCATCTTACACGATTTTCCTCTTCACCAACGTTGACCTTTCCAATAAACGACTCTTTTCCGGATGAACATCTATTGATTTTATCTTGTGAACTTTGGTTTGCTGATATAATGAATTATTTAGCAATGGGATTTCTACCCAGTTGTCCCCTTATAAAAATTCAGAAGAAGAAGGAAAAGGAAAATTCCTCACTAATGGAAAAATCACGTGTGAGCACGTGATCATCGATCCCTTATAAAGAAAACTCAGAGAGGGAAAAGGAAAAAGTTTCCGCTAGTGGAGCATCACGTGCGAGCACGTGATGCATCTGTATGAAGAATAGGCAGCTCCATTTAAATAAGTGGCGACTAAAGCCTCACGTGCAAGCACGTGATCGTCTTTTCACACAAAACTTGTGGGACTCAGTTATAAAGCAAAAAAAAAAAAAAGTGGCTCACGTGTTACCACGTGATGTCTTGCCTATGTTGAACTCCTGCATGCAAACAAAATAAATTAATTCTATGAGGAATCACGTGGTACATGTGAAGGTTCCTATGCCTTCTAAACAGATAGAATTAAATTCTAAACAAAGGAATCAAAAGGCTTATTTGGAAAATATTTCCTTGGATCTTTCTAAACAAGAAAGATTGCGCTCTGTAAATAAAACGCCGTTGGATTAAAAAATCCAATGGTGATTAAAGATTACGAATCTACAGAAAAATTATGTATGGGAAAATATCTTCCTAATCTTGTTAAGAATAACAAAAGAGATATCTTCTGTAAAAAAGAAGTCCTTGGATTAAAAATCCAACGGTGAATAAAATTCACTGATTGATCTAAAAGATCATTTTGGTTGATTATAAAATCAATAAAAATCTTTCAATGAGAGATTTTCTGAACAAATTGACTCCCTTCTTTCTCCTATAAATAAGAGCAAAGAAAGACAACAAAAAAAAACCTTGGGAAAACAAAAAGAAAAGAATTGAATTCTCCAGAGAGAGGAAGATCCCCACAGAGAAAAAGAAACCCTAGGTAAGGGAAGGAAGAAAAACACAGAGAATATTTTATCTATTCTTCACCTTCATAAGAGTTTAACTCTTCTAAAAAGAACTTAGTTCTTCCACTGGTTAAAGATCTGCAGAAGCAGATCTCCCCACAAGTTGAGAATTTAATTCTCATCGGGGAGATTTGTTATGCAGATTCAAAACCTAGGGGGAGAATTGAGTTCAAAGAATTTAATTCTTACAACATATAGGAATTTAATCCCTCTAAATAAAATTAGGGTTCAACCCTATAAAAGAATTTAATTCTTATTAAACAGGGGATTTAACTCAAGATCTCCATGCACGTAAAAAAGATTAGCACCCAACATGATAAATGACAGATCATGTGCGCCCACGTGAGCACCTTTGTTGAAGGAAAGAAAACAAATGAGATCAGGTCACGTGCTCCCACCTGACCCTATGAACAAGCTCTTCAAAAGAAAAGGCGGAGTAAGACCTAAAACAGATCCCAACTTGGGACTCCTCATGTGACCCCATGTGACCCCCTAAAAAGTGCTCAGCACTTTTAAAAAGAAAAAAGGGAATAAATTCAAGGCGGTTAAGGCTTTTTAGGTGCCTCACGTGATCCCACGTGATCCAATAGTGCTCAGAATTTATAAAAGAATAAGGGAACTAATCCAAAAGAAACTATGCCAACATTCAGGTGTTTCACGTGATCCCACGTGAGCGCTTCATTCTTAGTATTTAACACTACTTTCAGGTGCCTCACGTGATCCTACATGAGCGCTTCATTCTTAGTGTTTAACACTACTTTAAGCACCTCACGTGGGAACACGTGAACACCGAGTATACTCTAGTGGTTAACACTATATTCAAGTCAATCTTAGCCCAAAATTAGCTAAGTCTTCCAGAGGCAAGTCCCCTGTTAACCGAGCCCCATTACACTCAGATCTTCAAAAATTGATCATCTCAGATGGTGTTGAAAATAATGTTTATCCCGTTGCTTCCTAATATGGCTTTAGGTCCAATGGTACATCTTTTCACACCTCTGATACATGTCGTTGTAATTCTTCAACGTCTTCAGAGAGGTGGTGTGTCCCGACGACCATAACTATCTGATGCATTTCCAAACACATGGTTACATCCAAACATTGGACCGTAATGTCCTTAAACTAACTTTGGACCGTAATGTCCTTAAACTAACTACGGAACGCAACGTCCCTAAACTAAACTCTATGGACTATGAGGTCCTTAAATTCATGGACTATGATGTCCTTAAACTTATGGACCGCAACGTCCCTAAACTAAACCCATACAGACTATGATGTCTCTAAACTGGACATCATTATGATGTACTTAAACTCCATGGACTATGATGTCCTTAAACTTATGGACCGCAATGTCCCTAAACTAAACAATAGAGTCCAAGTGCTCTTTTGTTGGATCTAAATGATCCTGTTAAGTAGATCTTAGTCTAAAACTAGACTAACGTATCCTTAACAAACATTTTAGTTGATCTTAGTCTCAAATGAGATTAACGATCCTTAAACCCAACCCAAACCCAAATCTAAGAAAATACGGATTTGGACTAATCCACGCCCTACGGGCAACAACATAAATTAGTCTCCGTATACAATCCATGGGCAACCAAAAACAAAACAAACACACACGACACGAAGTGACCATCTGGAGAAGGAGAAAGTGGTTACTGCGATGCGGTAGCGTAATTAACTGCAGGGGCTTGCGCCTGCAGGGAAGAGCGTCCCCACAATCAAAAACCCCTCACAATGAGAGGGAATCTGACGAAGTCTGCTACATCGGCCGCATCTGTCCAAACCTCCGATGCACGGTGCCATAAATCAATTTTGAATCTTTGGAGAGGTGGACGGATAAAACCAAATAGATCTGCCCCCAAATTCAGGGAAGATGACCTATGCGGTTTCGTCTTTGTATTCGGCGGTAAACAGATTCTGGCACGCCCGGTGGGACCTTTTCCTCATTCCACTCCACACTTCGTGTGTCGTGTTTCATGAACGAATTGCGGTTTGCTTTTGTTGCCCCTGGATTTGAGGTACTAAGATTTAGTGTCTTGCTCCGTGCAGAAAAAGAAGATCAATGGCTTTCAACTGCAACAACTGCAACAATTCTCACTTTGTCCTTGCTGGGGGAGTGACTTATGGGCCTCAAGCGGCCTCCGTTTTCAAGATTCCAGTGGAACAGGTGACGCAAGCCACCACTGGGCTGTTCTTTGGGACCATGCTCCCACTAATGAGCTTTAACGCCCCAGTGCCATCGCAAGAAACTCCTAAGAAGTAGGTCTTTGATCGTCTTACAACTACCGCGGCCCCTCTCAATGGGTCGCCCAAATACAACGCCTCGGACTTTAACAGACTAGGCCAAAGCTCAAGCAGGCCCATGAAGAAGCCTGCCATACTCGAAGGAGTTATCCCGAAGCGGATAGCTATTCCAGCTCCAATAGAGGAAATCGTCAAAGCGGCTTCTCCTGCTAAGGGGTCGGTCTTTACAAGACTGGTCGTTCCAACTCCCGCTCCAGGCGAAGTCACCAAGGCTGCTTCCCCTATTTGAAAGTCGGCCTTAGCAAGACTGACTATCCCCCCTCAACGGACGTCTGTCTTTGATAGGCTGGCACCGGCAGCAACCCTTCACCAGAGCAGGGGGCATGATGAAGCCACCCCCATAGCTGAGCCAATACCGTCTGCAAGGTATGCTCGACATCGCCACTGGCGCCGAGTGAGGAAGGCTGGGGGCAGTTCCCCCTCTGGATTGACTCCACCAGCTCCGATGGTGAAAATTGATGCTGTTGTTCCAACTGGGAACAGCTTTGAACCACTTAACAGGGTGCGCAGGAATTCATCAACTGCCGTGCTGAAAAGGTCTCCTCCACCTATGGAGAATGCTACAAAGACAAAGCTGGAGCAACGGCAGACTCGGAGATCAACTAAGACTACTCCCTCCGACCGAAGAAGATGAAAGTTCGGCAAGAGAAGGACCACCCTGTCGTACAACACAAGGTGTCGTCTACTTGGGTGCCCGCAGCAACGGCCCCCTCAACTTCGACCGCCCACAAAAGGAGAAGGCCGGAGAAAATCCCCAGGTCTGCAACGAATCTAAAAGACATTGAATCCAAATGCCCAAGTCTGGGGGCATGGTGGCGCACACTGTTTATATGGCTTTCGGAAAAGAGGAAGGCCGTGCTTCTAAGGGTCACCGACCGCTCACCCGATCAGTGACAAAGACTCAGGAGCAATAACAGCAAAAGCTCCAGGAGATGCTGACAACTATGGCTGCACTCACTGGGCCAAAAGAAAGCCCAGAGGAGTCGTCGGAGCAGCGTCAAGAATAAGAAATCGATGCTGAGTTCCTCCACAGAATCCTCGAGAAGAAAGACAGAGAGGCCGCGGAACAAGCGGCCAACATAAAACGAATGGCGCTTTTATTCCAAGACAAAGTCGGCATGATGATCCAGCCGGACCCTCTAGCTGAAGACCCACCAATTATCCTTGAAGACGACTGAGGGGAGACGTCAAACCCTCTTCCTGCTTGTTCATCAACTAAAGAGGAGACCATCTTCAAAGCCGCCCTGGATGACTATATTGCTCAGCAGATACGAGCTTATCAGGCTAGCGAAGCGGCCAGGCAGATTGTCAAGACTGGACGATCCTATCCAGGTTGGTATGACCAAATAAAGTACCCGTCGGGATATACGATCCCTAAATTCCATGTATATAAGTGGACAGGGAATCCACACCAGCACGTTGCTCAGTTCAGGGCTCTGTGCGGAAACATCGGAGGTGATGACAAACTGCTACTTCGCCAGTTTGTTAGCAGCTTGTCGGAGACAGCGTTTGAATGGTACTGCGAGCTCCCGAACGACTCTGTTAAAACATTTATAGAAATGGAGTTGCTGTTTACACAAAGGTTCGCAAGCGCTAGCGAACGCACCCCAATCACGGCATTGATCAATACCAGGGTGAAGCCGGGAGAAACATGGGTTCAGTATGCAATCCGATGGCGGAACCTATGGTCGAAATGCGAACAACGCATCAAAGAAGCTCCTGCAGTAGGCATGTTCGTGGATACTCTTGATCCGCAGGCGACCATATCCCAGTTCATGATGTTTTTCAAGCCGACTACCTTTCAGACCTTGATTGACAAGCCGGTCCAAATGGATCAGATGGGTCATAGATCATCTTCTTCGAAGATGGAACCTCGAAAAGAAAAGGGGAAAGGGAAAGCGACCTTCGTCGCCAATGCTCAGCAGCAGCCATGTGGTCCAAAACCAACTGATCGCCAAGACGATAGACAGCGATTCTTTAATGAGAAGCTGAAGCACCCTTATTCGTTTCCCCGGGATAAAACGAGGAGACTGTTTGAGCTGGCGGTGCGCAACAGGCTCATCACCTTGCCAGATCCAAAACACCTACTGCAACCCGGTGATGTCAACAATCCCAATTACTGCCCCTATCACTGAGTAATAGGCCATCCAATCGAAGATTGCTTCATCTTCAAAGGCTGGATTGAGGACCAATATCAACATGGCAAATTCGCACTGTCCGAGAATTGGAAAGTAAGCCCGCCCTAGCCGCACGCTCTTAAAAAGGTGGACATGTCAGGGGCATCGTGCTCTTTTGTAGAAGAAGCTCCATGGGAGGTCGCTCTTTCAGCCAAAACGAAAAGAATGCTGAAAGATCTCCAAACATACCCGGCGATCAGGTGGAAAAATCCGCTGGAACCCGAGGTCATTGAGGGAATGCTGAAGCCGCGCCCGACGCCAAGAATTGGTAGTGATAGTCAAAACGTCCAGGCCCGGTCGTCAAAGCCTTCAAAAAAGAATAAGAAGACCAAAAAGCCCATGAAGCCTGATGACATGCGCACGGACCTGCAAAGACATATTGACGTGCTAGAAGAATATAACCAGAAGGCGCGAACCCCGGTCATGCTCCAAGAGTTTCTCAACCACGTCCTTGAGGATGGAGATGATGATAATGATGGGGAGAAGACTCGTCAGATGAACCTGAGAACTATGTGGCGAGCTGCCACGTGGTCTCTCACTCGTCAATAGATAGTGAAGAAGCTCCTGATGCAGAGAAACTGGGGGCAGATCCCGAACTGGAACTCCCAGAACCGTCAGACGAGACGATTGATATGTTGCTGAACGAGGCCTGTCAGAAGAGCAAATCTGACCGAGAGCGTGAAACGGCCATATATGAAAGGGCCAAGCGTCGATGTCACGTTAAAGAAGCTCCAGTATTGAGAAGCCATAGAGTACCCCAACCGGATGAAAGCACTTCTGCCGCCAGCAAAAGCAGGTTTAAGACAAGGAAGCGGTTCGCTAAAGCCTCGTCGATGGGAATGAAGTTGCCACCTCTCAAAGAAGACACCTCAGAAAATACGTTCCCCGACGAACTAAATGCACGTCTAAACTACTGCTTATATCATCGGAAGATTGCGCACCCTACTGAAGAGTGCAATGCCTTAAAAAATTGGTGGCAGGGATACATTGCTCATCGACAGCATTTCAAGCGGATGAAGCGCAAGACTCGTCGATAGCAGAGAAGCACAACAAATGAGCGCAAAAGAATTGCCGGCAACTGTCACATGGTTGATTTCGAGGGATCGCAAGTTTTCACCTGCGGGAGCGATTCCGATGAAGAAATAGCCCTCAGCCCTCTCTTTAAGGAATCCATCTCCGAAACAGAAGAGATGAAGACCTGCGAGAACATTCAGCTGCGTAATTGCACATTACCCGAAAAGAATCTCGGACCTACAAACGAGGGATCGAACAAAAAAGATAAAGGGAAGGAAAAAGTCCTTGAAGATATCACCCTCGATGATCAAGTCGTCAAAGAGCTGACAGCCAAGGACCCGCCAAAGAAAAACAAGGTGGATTACAACGTTCTGGCACACCTGAGAAAGATACCCTCGCAGCTAAGCATTCTCGATGCCTTTCTGCTATCTAAAGAGGCGAGAGATTCTTTGATCAAGGCACTACAAGAGCCCGAGTAGTTCCAAGCTTTCCTTACCGAAGAAAAGATGAAGGACGAGCTGGAAGAAGAGCACACTGCTAACGTCACTTTCGGCAACGAAGATCTCTTCCTCGGAACATGCGAGCACAATCGTCCCTTGTACGTCACCGGATACTGTCATGACATCAAGATAGGAAAGATCCTGGTCGACAATGGGTCCTCCGTCAACCTTCTCAATGTAAGAGTGTTGAAGGAGATTTGCATGAGCGTTCAGTACCTCGCTCGAGATAAAATCACTATCTCCGGATTCGACTCCCAGTCATCACGGACGCTCGGGTCTGTGATACTGACGTTACGCTTTGGGCTGCTCGTCACTGACATCAAATTTCATGTCATTGATGCCAAGACTTGCTACAACGCTTTGCTCGGCAGGCCTTGGTTACACGAGTACAACATCATCCTTTCTACACAACATCAGTGTATGAAATACTTCAAAGACGGTCTCGAGTATACCGTGACAGGAGAGCTAAACCCATTTTCCGTAAACGAAGTCCGAAAGTACAAGGATGCAAAGTATTTCCTGCCAGACTTTGAAGACACGGAAAGATGCCATAAACCGGAGGACAAGAAAAAAGCTATTACCACTATTCCAGTCTTCGGGAGTGATACTGAGGAGGAAGAAGAAATAGTCTATTCGGGGCCGCTCCAATAAAACAAGCCCGGACCGTCTACCCCTATGTTGGTCTTCGGCAGCGACTCTGAAGATGAGCTCAATGTAGTATTTTCTGTTCGGCCATTAATACAAGCCTTCACTGGCGATGAACGGAGTTTGCAAATCGCCATGGTTCCACAAAAGCATTACAAAGAACTCGACGCACTTGATACCTATAGTATGCAAGAATTGCAGACGTTCTACGTCCCTCTCAGGCGAAGAGATGAAAAGGCGATCCTTTTTTATCGATCCATGGAAACCAAAGTGGAAAAAGAAATCTGGTATGGTGCTGATTCTACACTTGACATGCTCCAGCCCATCCGTCTGCCCAGATACTACACAGAAGGATTAAAAAGACTATTGAGGCGCCAAGGCGTACCCTTCAAACAGACTGCTTGACAAGCTCAGTTCTACAATAGGATCTGGAACGTCCCCGGAACTCAGCGAAAATTGCCCAATAGGAGAATGGAAACGATCGGGCTTGGATATGTTCAATCCAAGAAACGGGAGCAATTCCATGGCTGCTACATTATACATGACTTCGATGAAGAAGGAGATGTTATGTTAGAAGACACTGTAAATGAACCAAGACTAGATCCCGCCGTAAAAATGCAAAGTCCGTCATTTGAAGAAAAGATGGAAAAGCTAATAAGGGAGGCGGGTCAAAAGGTCCGGGATGACCACAACCGTGAAATGGCCATTTATGAGAAAGCCAGGACACAGCACCTCCTTCAGCAGGCTGCGGAGAATGACGATACTCTTCGTTGCCAGCCCATCATACAGAAGACCCGACGCAGAGGTAAAGACAAGCTAAAGAACGGAAAAGACGTTCGGCAGCGGCAAAGCAGGTCCAAGAAGCCACGCGATCGAGAATTGAACAACCAATATACGTCTCTTATAAAGAAGATGGGTCGAGCATATTCTTTTCCCCAAGACAAGACAAGGAAGATATTCGGTCTTGTCATCAAACATCAAATGGTTACGCTCCCGGAATCCAAACACCCCGAGCAATCAGACGAGGTCTCTCACCCGGATTATTGCTCCTATCACCGAGCGATAGGACATCCTCTCGAAGATTGCTTCACATTCAAAAAACTGGGTAGAAGACCAGTATCAGCAAGACAGGTTCGCTCTATCCAGCAGTTGGAGGGTAACCCCGCCACAGAAGCATGAACCGAAAGCCACGTATGCAGCGAGAGTAGAGCCGGATCAACATCGGTCTTGGAAGCGATCTCGTACCTGTCACGCGATAACGATGTCAGAAGAAGGAGTACGCGAGGATATGGCTGACCTCCCCTGGTGCTTCGAAAACGATGATGACGAAGTGATCTCAGAGTTTCTACCAGCGCCAAAAGAGCTGGAAGATGGAATACATACTACCGCAGATAACCTAAGAAAAATCGACTTGGGGACAGCAAACGACTCACGGCCGACGTTCGTCAGTGAGCTGTTGTCTAAAGAAAATGTGGCTTTGCTCAAAGACGCTCTAATGCAATATAAAGACTGTTTCGCATGGAACTACTCCGAAATGCCGGGACTAGATCTAGAAGTAGCTGTGCAAAAATTGGCGATATCTCCGGACATCAAGCCAATCAAACAAGCGCCAAGAAGAATGCGGCTCGAGCTTCAAATGAGCATCAACGCCGAGGTCAAGTAGCTAATCAACTCCGGTTTCATCCAAGAGGTTCAGTACCCCGACTGGATTGCCAACATAGTCCCAGTGATGACGAAAATTGGGATGGTGCGCATCTGCGTGGACTTTCAGGACCTCAATAAAGCTTGTCCGAAAGATGACTTCCCCGTACCGGTTACTGAGCTGATCATAGACAACACGTCCACTCACGAAATCTTCTCCTTCATGGACGGCTTATCAGGGTACAATCAAATAAAGATGCATCCCGAAGACCAGAAGCATACCGTTTTCTGGACCCCTTTGGGCATATTCTGCTACAAAGTGATGCCTTTCGGTCTGAAGAACGCTGGCGCCACCTATCAGAGGGCCATGACGAAGATTTTCGATGACCTTATACATGAAATCGTCGAGTGCTATATTGGCGACCTCGTGGTAAAAAGCAAATCGTACGAGGAGCATTGGGAGCATCTGAAGATAGTGTTCCAACGTCTTCGGAAATACAATATGAAGATGAACCCTCTCAAATGCGCGTTCGGAGTTTCCTCCGGAAAATTCCTAGGATTCATTATACGACATCGGGGCTTCGAAATAGACCCGTCAAAGATCAAGGTGATTATGGAAATGCCTCTGCCAAGAACTCTCATGCAACTGCGGTCTCTCCAAGGAAAGCTCGCATATATCCAACGGTTCATAGCTAACCTCTCCGGCAAATGCCGCCCATACAGTCATCAGATGAAGAAAGGAACCCCGTTCGTCTGGGACCACAAATTCCAAAACGCGCTAGACGAAATCAAGCAATACCTGCAGAATCCGCCGGTGCTGACCGCTCCGGTCAAGGGAAAATCTCTCATCCTGTACACAACAGCCCTTGAAGGTTCTTTAAGCGCGCTATAGGCACAGGAGAACGACCAAGGGAAGGAGAGAGCCCTCTACTATTTAAGTCGGGTTCTCCTGGGGGAAGAAAATAACTACTCCCCCATCGAAAAACACTGCCTGGCGTTAATCTTCACGATAACAAAGCTCAGACACTATGCGTTGGCGCATGAGGTCCACCTCATATCAAAAGTGGATCCTCTCAAATATTTGATGTTAAGATCCATACTAACAGGGCGGCTTGCTAAATGGGCCCTACTCTTAATGGAATTCTGGATAACATATCGACCGCTCAAGGCAGTGAAAGGCCAGGCTATCGCCGACTTCCTCGCTGAGCATCCGATACCTTCCGATTCACCCCTAAATTGCGAATTGCCAGACGAGCAAGCGTTTGACGCGATCGACGGGGAGAAAGGAGAGAGTGACACCCGATGGGAACTCTATTTTGACGAGGCATCTTCTATGAAGAAGCAAAAGCATAACTCCCCCATAATAAAATCTGGGGTAGGCCTCATCTTCGTGACTCCACAAGGAGGGATAATGCGCTTTTCCTTCTCCTTAACAGAGCCGAGGACAAACAATGAAGCCGAATATGAAGCTTTGATAGCAGGTCTTGAGATCGCCGTCGACATGGGAATCGAAAACCTCCTCATATACGGAGACTCCCAGCTGGTCGTTAGCCAAGTAAACGACGACTATCAAACGTGCAAACCAGAGTTGGTGAAGTACGGCGAGAGATTACAACAATTGCTGACTCAAATCCATGCCTACGCCCTAAAAAGCATACCGTGTGTAGAAAATAGCGAAGCAGATGCGTTAGCCAAACTCGCTAAAGAACTGGCTGACGAAAACCTCGATGACGTGAGGATTGTTGTACAAAGCCGTTGGGGTTCTTGCACCAGCAGAAATATCTCCAGATTCGTCCGAAGAAAAAGAAGCGACCAAGTAAACGGCCTTACAAATAAAATATCAGGGAAAGGCTAAGGATTGGAGGGAAGTCTTTATAGACTACTTCAAATCCTGTTGAACACCTGAAGATGTATTCTCGAGACATCAGCTCATAAAACGAGCTCTGTCTTTCGCCTTCGTCAACGATACTCTGTACAAGAGATCGTTCGACTCTCTGTGGCTAAAATGCCTGGGGTCGGAAGAAGCAAAGAGAGTCGTCCAAGAAACTCACGACGGAATCTGCGGTTCTCATCAAGTCGGACCAAAGATGAAGCTGAAGATCAAAAGGATGGGCTACTATTGGCCCATGATGATCCAGGACTGTCTCGAATATGCGAAGCAGTGCCACTCGTTCCAAATTCACGGGGACTTCATCCACCAGCATCCGAATCCGCTACACCCAACGATGGATAGCTGGCCGTTCGAAATGTGGGGAACCGATATAATCGGGCCCATCGAACCATCATCGTCCAGAGGACATCGGTTCATATTGGCGACAACCGATTACTTCTCTAAGTGGGCAGAAGCAGTACCGCTAAGAGAAGTGAAGATGGAGAATATTCTCCATTTCTTCAAGACACACGTCATCTATCGGTTCGGTACTCCGCGATGAATTATCTCCGATAACGGGCCAGCCTATAGAAGTCACAAAATCAGCCGCTTCGCACAACAGTATAATATAGACTGGAGATATTCTTCGGTCTACAATCCCCGAGCTAATGGTCTAGCTGAGGCTTTCAATAAAACCTTGACGAAGATCATAAAGAAGACGGTGTCCAGAAACATAAAAGATTGGCACGAAATACTGCATGAAGCTCTCTGGGCGTATCGGACCATGTTCAAAACAGCCACCAACACAACATCGTATGCACTGGTATTCGGCGCAGAAGCTGTACTCCCCTTGAGATAGAGCTACCCTCTCTACGAGTGGCGGTTCATTACAAGCTAACAGATGAAGAGAACGCTCATCTTCGGCTGGAGGAGCTCGACACCCTTGACGAAACTCGGCTCATGGCGCAGCAAAACCTGGAGGCTTACAAAGTAAGGATGACGCGCTCGTACGAAAGATTGACTAGGCCGAGAACATTCCGCCAAGGCGAACTCGTGCTAGTCGTAAAAAGACCTATGATCCCTAATCATGCCAAACGGGGGAAATTCGAGTCGAACTATGAGGGCCTGTACATCATAGACAAGGTCTACCAAGGTGGGACTTACTTGCTCATGAATATGCATGGTGAAAGACCCTTCAGGCCGATAAACGGTCGGTTCTTGAAAAAATACCACGCCTGACCGAAACATCTGTAAACTACTACGAACCGCAACATCCTAAGGCTGACGCAAAAAAATATAATAAAAAAAAAGAACGAGAAAAAAAGAAAAAAACGGTACGTCTATAAGCAAAATGGGCATGGATGAAAACCCGAAAGGGCTCCGTGAGTAAAAACAGCAGGGCTACCGGCGAGTTTGTGAAAACCCGAAAGGGCGCAATCTCGTTAAAAGACACTTGCAAGGTCCTCTCGACCTTGTAAGGAGAAAATATCTACGTGAGATCCTTACGACTCACAAGGGAACAACACACTTAGGAAACCCCATGATTCCTAAGGAGAACATACACTTACGAGATCCTCACGACTCGTAAGGAGAAACCTCTTACGAGACCCTCACGGCTCATAAGATTCAAAAGCCTTAAACTACAGGGATCTAAACCTGTTCTTAAGCCGTCATACACCCTAATATTGCCCTACAAGTGGTTCAATATTGACACTTGTATACAATCCATGGGCACAAATAAACGTCTCCCCCCACCTAGTTCCCGCCTAAGACGCGAAATTTCATCGCATGGTGAACAACACTTGTAAGTCATCTCGACTTATAAGTAGAAAACACTCTTGTAAGATCCTTACGACTTACAAGAGAAAACGCACTTAGGAGTCCTCACGACCCCTAAGGAGAAAACTAACCTACAAGATCCTCACGACTCGTAGGGAGAAATACCTTTATGAGACCCTTACGGCTCATGAAGTCAAAAGCCTTAGTCGACAGGATCCTAACCCTGTTTGCTAAGCTACCTTTGTTCGAATCGACAACGGCAAGTGATGATTTGCTCCTGGCAATATTCCAGTCGCAGCGATGCTGATGCCAAGATTGGTATCAAATCCCGAGTTCCATACTCGCGGCAAAAGTCAGCAAGCCATAAATGCATATGAAATAGCCGAAATGATAGGGCAACTTGCAACAAAATCAGCAAGTAAAATATATGCATACAAAAACAGCCGAAATGATTGGGCAACTCACAATAAAAAGCAGCGAGTAAAAAGAAAAATAGCCGAAATGATTGGGCACCGCGAAAAATAGCCGAAATGATTAGGCAATCGCAACTTTCGCGATACAAAAAGCTGAAATAATAGAGCATCGCGGAAAGAAATAAAAAAAATAAAATGAAACTTTTTGCCCTACAGACGAGTCCATACCGACCCCTGTATACAATCCATAGGCATAAACAAAAAGGAAACCACATTTCCCCACCAGGCTTTTTCAAACGAAGAGTCAGATCTCGACTGCGACATCTACAGCCTACATATCATCAACGGCGTTCCCCATCATTCCAGCAGGATACGGATGCGACACCACCAATCGGAGCCACGGCAAAGTCCATAGTTCTAAGACTCTGTGGTTCACAGACAACCGAAAGTCAACCCCCGACACCATAGAAAACGGAGAAAGTCGATCCTCGACACCATAGAAAACGGAGAAAGTCAACCCCCGACACCGTAGAAAACGGAGAAAGTCGATCCTCGACACCGTAGAAAACGAAAAAATTCAATCCCCGACACCGTAGAAAATGGAGAAAGTCGATCCTCAACACCGTAGTAAACGGAGAAAGTCAACCCCCGACACCGTAGAAAACGAAGAAAGTGGATCCCCGACACCGTAGAAAACGGAGAAAGTCAACCCCCGACACCGTAGAAAACGGAGAAAGTCGATCCCCGACACCGTAGAAAACGGAGAAAGTCATCCTCGACACCGTAGAAAACGGAGAAAGTCATCCCCGACACCGTAGAAAACGGAGAAAGTCATCCCTGACACCGTAGAAAACGGAGAAAGTCGATCCTCGACACCGTAGAAAACGGAGAAAGTCAACCCCCGACACCGTAGAAAATGGAGAAATTCGATCCTCGACACAGTAGAAAACGGAGAAAGTCAACCCCCGACACCGTAGAAAATGGAGAAAGTCGATCCTCGACCCCGTAGAAAACGGAGAAAGTCAACCCCCGACACCGTAGAAAATGGAGAAAGTCGATCCCCGACACCGTAGAAAATGGAGAAAGTTGATACCCGACACTGTAGAAAACGGAGAAAGTCAACCCCCGACACCGTAGAAAACGGAGAAAGTCGATCCTCGACACTGTAGAAAATGGAGAAAGTCATCCCGGACACCGTAGAAAACGGAGAAATTCGATCCTCGACACCGTAGAAAACGGAGAAAGTCAACCCCCGACACCGTAGAAAATGGAGAAAGTCGATCCCCTACACCGTAGAAAACGGAGAAAGTCAACCCCCGACACCGTAGAAAACAGAGAAAGTCGATCCTCGACACCGTAGAAAACGGAGAAAGTCATCCCTGACATCGTAGAAAACGGAAAAAGTCGATCTTCGACACCGTAGAAAACGGAGAAAGTCGATCCTCGACACCGTAGAAAACGGAGAAAGTCAACCCCCGACACCGTAGAAAACGGAGAGAGTCGATCCCCGACACCGTAGAAAACGAAGAAAGTCAACCCCCGACACCGTAGAAAACGGAGAAAGTCGATCCTCGACACCGTAGAAAACGGAGAAAGTCATCCCTAACACCTTAGAAAACGGAGAAAGTCAATTCTCGACACCATAGAAAACGGAGAAAGTCAACCCCCGACACCGTAGAAAACGGAGAAAGTCGATCCTCGACGCCGTAGAAAATGGAGAAAGTCAACCCCTGACACCGTAGAAAACGGAGAAAGTCAACCCCCGACACCGTAGAAAATGGAGAAAGTCGATCCCGACACCGTAGAAAACGAAAAAAGTCAACCCTCGACCTCCCTGTCGAAGCAATGTTTCGACTCGGGAACAAATCAACTCACCAACCACTTACGAGCCCTCTCGACTCCTAAGGAAGAAAATTCTCTTCTGAGATCCTTATGACTCTCAAGAGAAAACGCACTTAGGAGTCCTCACGACTCTTAAGGAGAAAATACACCTATGAGATCCTCACGACTCGTAGGGAGAAAAATCTTTATGAGACCCTCATGGCTCGTAATGTTGAAAAGTCTTAGGCAGCAGAACCGAACCTGTTTCATAAGCCGTTGCTACCCTACAAAGGGTTCAAGATGAGTTTCTATCTACATGCCACACTTACTACAGTGATATGACAACAACACAGCAAAGAAAAGAAGGCGATAGTGTAAGATAGAAAAGAAATATGTCCTTTATTCATGAATTGAAAATGAATACAAGATACATGTCATAAAATAATACAAAATATTCTCTCATTCAGAAGTAAATACAAAAAAAAGAGTATACAAAAAAAAATCTTTAAGCCGACAGAAGACGTAATAAATTCGTCAATTCATCTTTCTTCCGCTGGGTCTCGGCTTCATGTTTTGTTATTGCTATGAGACGGGTCTCCGTCTGAGACTATTGAGCCTGATACGAGGCGAGCCGACTCTCAAGCTCCTTTTCAGCAACTTTGTGAGCTTCAACCATCTCGCGAGTAAAAACAACGGCTTTATCAATAGCTACCACCTCGCTGATAGCTTCTTGAAGCACCCGCCAAAGTTCATACGCACGAGTTGTCTTAGCCGTGAGTTCAGCTTGAAGTTCCCCCAAAGCATTTGAAGCTAGCTCCCTCTCCGAAAATTTTCAGTAAGCCTCTTCTCACATGACTGCAGATTTGCGGCGCACCGTTCAATCAGCCCCCGCAAGCTCATCTTTGCATCCACGACTTCTGATGGAAGGCGTGTGCACTCGAGACCATGTAAACAAGCCTCCACTCGACGACAAAACTCAATCCAAACATGCACCAATGTTTCATCATGGTAAGTGGCAAGAAAGGGCAAAGAAATGTTGGCTTCACCAGCAAATTCTTCGGCTGTGATCGAACTACCAGCATGAAGATCTCGATAAGAGCCGACAAGGAGTGAAGGCTTTTCTTCTCCATCCGTTTAGATGAGCGCCGGGCATAAGGGCCGGATGACATAGTGATGTGTGATTCCAGCGGGATAAGAACGGGCAAAACTGTCAAGATTCATAAACAATCAACGAGATTTAAAAACAAAGAATAGATGGAACAACGTCAAAAATTTACTTACCCACAGTCATGCAAGGAGGGTTTAAAAGATCTCCAGGCCCGTCGAGAATCTCAACTTCGTCGTCAGCTTCCAGAAGTACAGAAGACATTAGCATCGTTATACGAAATAATGATAAAGCAATGACGGGGTCAAATAACACCGACCTTGCCCGGAAGAGAGGACGATGCGTTGTGGGGATATTGCCTGCGGGGCGGCCATCTCGTGCAGACGCTAAAAAGACTTTCTGGGGGATAGATCCGCAATGGACGCCGCCAATTCTCGTAATTCTGAAAAGACAGAAAGATTCAGATAATGGAGAGAACATTAAAACAAAATATAGAAGACTACCTTCGATGCTCCTCCTGCTTTGAACGGGAGGGATAGAAGCTTTGGCAACCTCCTCCGTACCCTCAGGCACATCATCGGAGAGATTTGCTAGTGTGACGGCTTTTAGTTGAGGGGCAACGACCGCCACTTTAGGAACGGCAATCTCAATTACCTATTCCACAATCTCCGGGCCATCACCAGAAAGGTCCATTAAATCTACGGCCGGTAAGGGCACCTCTTCCGGGAGAAAGGACACCGGGGGAACAGAGACTGCCAGAGGAAGCTCCGAAGCAAGAATAACAGCTGTATCGACCCCCTCTACACCTACTGGTGTCTCATCAGGGATATTTACAGAGTCCACGTCATGAAGCAACTTGAACTCAGATTCTCTACCACTGCTGAAGTCCCTGCAAAGTTTTACGAAGATAAGGAGACATAAAAAGCTATACAAATTACTTGCCAAAGAGAAAATACAGAAATCATGCATACCGATATGCCAGGATGCCTCTAGTATGGTTTTTTTAAGCCGACGTTCCTTCCTGAGAAGGTATGCTCGCCGGGGTTCAAATGTAGATTCATGGCAGTTGGTCCACAACGATAACTCATCCTCGGAAGCGGCTGAGATAGGCTGCTTGAGGGCTATCTCGCCTCCCTGTTCCAGAGGACCTATAAATATTCGTCGTATTGATGGGGGATCTTCATAGAATATGATGGCAGGATAAGGACTCTTCGGAACACTCACATTCTCAGTTTCGTCCTGTGAGCGCCTTAAAGCCTCAGCCAATTGTGCGGCTTCCTCGGCAGATGAACCTGGAAAAAGAAAACCATCATCTGGCTCCTGCATGGATATGGGTTCATCTTGGGCAACAACTTCAGGTTCAAGCCTGAAGTCGAGCAAACCGGTGACCGTCTTCTTTCTCCTCTTCGACCCGGAACTAGCGCTGGTAGAAGATCACATCCTTCCCTTCAGTGCTTTGGCGCGACATTGGCCCACTTCTCCCCAGCTATCCTCTTTCAGCGACACCACTGCTAATAATGGCACTGCCGCTGGCACTTCGGCGGAAGCCTTTGCTTGAGCTCTAGTACGCATTGGCAGCCCTATAGTGGGAAGAGCAGATTCGGTTTCTGCGGCTTGCAAGATAAGGACCGCGCCGCTATCCCGCAAGAGAGAGCGAACGACTGACCGCGGTCGCAACGGGACGCTGGCAGCTTGAGCCGGAGCAGGAATCTTATACTCAAAGAGTACCCGCCTTTCCTCAGCAATAACAGGCCCAACCCGGTGGCGATACCAGCCCACAAAGGACCCCACGGATCGTGGGAGATAGTCAGGTTCTGGAATCATGAACACAGAGCCAGTGTTCAGCAGCATGAAGTGATGCATGACTTCGCGAATAACTCCCAAAGATGAGGAGGGCTCAACTAAAAACGCTTCAAAAGGGATGCCCTGATTATAGCCCAATTGCCGAGCGAAGCGGTGCAGATTATACCGCATGAAGAGAGCCATATCATCCCGACGGAATACCAAATAGCCCGGCCTAATTGAATACAGATGCATGATCTCTCTAGGCTTTAAAGAGTGTGATCCCCCTTTCGACGAGTCGAATAACTGTTTGACAGGCCCCGCCGGAGCAGAAAGAACGCGATCAATGAACACCATCCCTCCCTCATTAGTATATGTATTGAGCAGAACACGGAGGGCCCCTAATTGAGTCGGATCGGGAGCGGAGGCATCCACCAATCTCATAACTCGAGGGAAGGTGTAGGAGTCATAGAAGTTCGGCCGTCGATGTGCCGCGAATGCCCCCAGCACATGCATTTCGATCCAAGATGTGAAGTAATGAAGGGGGAGATTCACAACATCTTGTAACATTTTAGAAAAAAACTAATAATATTAATTATATTTTTATTATAAAAATAATAAAATTGATAAGTTTACGAAAATGATATCGCTTATGAAATTGAGTATCGGAATCATATCCGAAAAATATAATTATTTTGATAATTATGAATAAAGTGGGTGATATCAAGAAGATGATATTTTAATTATTTTAATATGTCATTGTATTTGTCATTTAGCTAATAATAATTAAGTGATAGATTTATCATTTCATATCTTTTATGAGCTTATATGGTCCTGGAATATGGGTGTCCGATCCTTATGGACTAACTGGAAAAGTACAATCTGTAAGTCCAGCGTGGGGCGGGGAGGGTTTTGATCCTTTTGTTCCGGGAGGAATCGCCTCTCATCATATTGCAGCGGGTATACTGGGCATATTAGCGGGCCTAGTCCATCTTAGTGTCCGTCCGCCTCAACGTCTATACAAAGGATTACGTATGGGCAATATTAAAACTGTACTTTCTAGTAGTATTGCTGTTGTTTTTTTTGCAGCTTTTGTTGTTGCTGGAACTATGTAGTATGGTTCAGCAACTACCCCAATCGAGTTATTTGGTCCCACTCGTTATCAGTGGGATCAGGGATACTTCCAGCAAGAAATATATCAAAGAGTTGGTGCCGGACTAGCCGAAATTCTGAGTTTCTCGGAAGCTTGGTCTAAAATTCCCGAAAAATTTGATTTATGATATGAAGGTTTTTACTTATTGTTATATTTTATCATGGATGTCATATATCATTATATGTTAACCTTTACATAAAACACCTCATTTCACCCTTAATTATAAGCTAACACCTCCTCCTTATTATCTTTCCACCTCCTCCTTCATAACTTTCCACCTTTTCCTTGCATGAATGCACCATGTCTCATCCTCATGACACATCCTCCTTCCTCCATGCCACCTCCTCCTTTCTCTATAATAAATTCTCACACATATTCTTATCTCCTAAATAAAACACTATATCTCAAACTGAGCCAAACACCTCATTCCCCAAATTTAAATCCTTCATCAAATCAAAGAGAAGAAAAGGAAAGATGAGACTAAGTACTAAGATCACTACCACCACCATCAAGTTAGAATAGATTGAGCTTGTGCATCTTGGAGGAAGCCTTTCTAGTGGTCTTTCAGTAGGTATAACTTCAAACCCTGTAACTTAAGTTAGTAATGTTTTGTTTAGAAATCGGATATCATATTTTAGGCAAAGTTTAGCTCTGTGAAGATCTGCTATAGTTTAGATGATAAATAAATTGATCAAACAGTACCTTGATCTTATAATCTAGACCTAGAATTAACCATAGGTAAACGAACCTATATGCCCGGATTTTGGCCGGCGATCATCACCAAAATTCCGACCTCGCCGGTTTTGTAATGGAGTTAGGTATTGGGGTTTTCAGGGTAGCTCTCTTTGTATATTTTGGGTTGTTTGGTATTGTATATTCATGTTATTATTTCAGTCTATAAAATCCGGTAACAAATATCTGTTTTAGTGTGCTGAATAGGAAAAACAGTGTAAATTGTGGTGTTAAGCCTACTGTAAATGAATCTGGAACCACTAGGTATAATCACTAGAAAATCCAGCAAGACCAAAATTATACTAAGACTACTAGGAGACACCACTTCAAACATGAACCCCAAACTCCCTAGAAAATTCGGCGACCCACCCCAAAATTCCGGCGACACCGGCCTCCTCATGTCTTTTAATGTTGATTTTTCTTCTGTAGCTTTGAGTTGGTATTTTACAAGTCTCTGTATTGTTTTTTTTATCTAAATATTTATAGAGTAAAATTTAGGAACGTTTTAGAAACGGTTTTATCAAATTTCAAATATTTACGATACGGAGTTTTCGTATTTTGATATTGCAGCTGAACCGTTGACGTTTATAAGTTAACGAAAGAATTATGTTGTCGTTTTTGGGTTAAGTGTGCTGTAGATTCTAACCTACGGGCGTTTAGCTTGTTTTTTTGGTTTTCGGTATGATATTTACATTAATGCGATTTAAATACGAATATAGGTACGATTCGAGGATTCCGAGACGGAGTTGGCAATGTAGCAGCGTGGATTCAGCGAGCTTTTAAGTTGGTGAGTAGATTTACATCTACAGGGGAAGTCGGGTGGATGACGTATAGCACCCCCGCAACCTTATAAATATTATTATGATCTCTAGTTAGTATAGTAGTTATTCAAGGTATTGATATAATATCGCATCTTATATGTCCTTCATTTGCATAGAGTTCATTTATGGTTTTAAGTGAGACATGTACGTATGTTAGATCCGTACGACATGGATATGATTTGATGAGTTTGTATGAGGGATCATGCCATACTTAAGATGATACAGATATAGAGATATGATGAGATTGTTAGTTATATGTATGCCCTAGAGGCCATTACTATACATAGGATGTATATTGTAGTGGATGCTTGGACATATATAGGGAGGACTTTCTTACTCGACATGATAGTATGCTATATGGTTGATCTTTACCTTAACGTGTATACTGATAGTCTCTCTGTTACATGTTGGTAAAGCCCTTAGGATGTGTACTTGACTACCTGGACTATGATGCGGATCATACTAGTGGGGACATGGTAGTCCATAAGTACATCCTTCAAGGTCCCTAGTCGTGGGTGTATCGAGACAGGGCATCGATATACCAGAGTAGACTAGCGTATACCTTCTCGACCCATACAGATGGGCGATGGATGATCCCATATCCATTGATGTTTGACATCAGAGATGATGTACGGGTGCTCAGTGGAGACTGGGTACACTGGACGGACTCGCCGAGAACTCCCAGATGGTATTATACCTTACGTCAGATGGCAGTTCTCTGGTGATGCTGGTACAGAGTAGTCTGTTGACCCGAGATCGTCATAGAGTCTTGTGTGGTTCCCACTGTGCTTTGATTTCCACCATACCACGTCCAAGAGGGCGTGCAAAACGGTGGTTTTTGGGTACAGTCCCGAATCACATGGAGGCAATGAGCGATAGGAGGGGATTCGTCTCTCCCGGTATAGGGAGTTGATGTTGCGCTGTGTTCGATTGGCTATAACCGGAAATCCCTGGCCAGGGTTGCTGAGATTTACTGGTAAGTGTTACCAGTAGTTTCTCGAACTGTTATAGACCTCATATCGACACGACTTATCGAGCTATTGGGGTCTGACGTTTACCACCCCTAGGCGAGATATGCGACATATCAGACGATCAGACCGGACTGTACGGTAAGTGTTACTGGTTGGATTCATAGGAGTGTGAGCGGGCTTGCTCGTCGATCTTCTGATCGCTCAATACCCGGGTGGCCGTTACGTTTAGCATACCGCTTGCGGCTTGTGGGTGTTTGATATGATCATCACCTGCTGCCGGCGTATTGACGAGTCTTTAGAGTTCTACACAGAGGTTTCCTGGCTCAAGCGAAACGAAATAGAAGCTCATATGAGATATGTGCGGGACCGAGAATAATGCGTGTATGTGAAACCGTATTCTATTCTCGCGATTTGTATCATCGGCAGGTTAAATGTGATATAGCCGGGTTACCGAGTCAAGTGTTGATTCGATACATTGATACACTTGATACTAGTCGGTTATATGCGATATGACTGGATCATTAAATCAAGTGTTGATTTAATGATTTAATGTTTAATTATATATATTTGATATATTACTTAGCATTAACTAGTATTGGTTCACATTAAATGGATTTTCTCACTCGAATGTGCACATTGTGTATATGATATATTTTTGTGCACAAGATTGTATCATGTTTGATGATACATGCTAGTTTGGATGTATTTTTCGTTTAAAACATGGTCGGTCATTGGTTAGGGTTTCACTTGATTTATTTGTTTATTTATTTATTTATTCATTCATTTTGGCAAAAGGAAAAATGGTGGCTTTCTTTGTTTGCTTGTTGAAGCTTCATGAAGCTTTGAACAAGTCCACCATCTTTGTCTCATGCTTAACCCTAACCATTCAACCTAACCATAGTTTATTCTCTACACCTAACCATGGTTGCTAGATGATAAGTATTCATTTAGTTTTCTATTTTGAAAATAACTTATCATATTATTATCATCTTCTTCTTCTTCTTCTTCAAGAAGAAAGCTTGCCACCATTAATGGCATCTTGAGAAAAAGAGTGAGAAATCCAATTCTAAAGTGAACCTACTTCCTATTTCTTCATCCTCTACCTCTTGCCAAGTAGTATAGGGTGTTTTCTTCACAAGTTTCATGACTTGGTGAAGTGGGAGCTTGATCTTGTGTTGCCTCGACGTAGATCATCTTCGGCATCGAAGTCGACGACCTAGCCCGCCCATTTCTCCGATGAAGCTGACGCTAGAGTCCGGGATCTGATGATCGCAGCGAGGGTACACCGTCACGGAGCTTTGGAGGTGGAGGACCGGATCTACAAAGGTTGTATTTCCGTTTACCCTTTAGTTAAGTTATTAACTAGCTTCTAGTTTCGCCTAAAATCTAGTTAACGATCCATATTAGGGTTTCTCGGCACTTGTAAAATTTAAAATTGGCATGGTTGATGCCTTGTGAGACCTCATTAGTGTGCCTAGGAACCCTACATCTAATGTCGTCTCATCTAGATCTGGTACGGACCTCTTACTTCACTTTCCTCTAATGTCGTCTTCTTTGGACTCGTCTCGTCGCGGCTGCATGGACTGAGCTCCAACGGCTATCCTCATATCTGGAGTCTCCCAAGAAATGCATCTCACCACCTAGCATCCGAATTAAGTCGAGCCATCCGATCGAGTCGTCAAAACCTCATAATCCTCCAAGAGCTCAACATCTTGGGCACAGTTTAATAGTATCGAGTACATACCACAGCATCGGTGGTCCAGCCATAGAAGGGCAAACCCAAGCCTCACTAATGGCGCCGTAGAACTGCCGCAAACCCAAAGGTTCAAAGGCTTTCACACGGTCATTAAGTCGAGTTAGTGTTTCATTCTTCTAGAGGGACCATAGAATTGCCTGCATGTCTTTCTGAATACTTTAAACTTGGAATAATAGGTTTCTGACATTCGATCGTCTCTGTCGACTCCCAACGTCTTCGCGTGAAGTCGTCTGTAGCTGGAATCAATCTATCTGATGACCTCGCATCGGGGTAGGCGAACGATCCACATGTCCTAGTCATTCATCCTCGATGACTAGCGACCTTCTATCATCTCTTAGTACAACTCGTTCTGCACTAACGACAGCATCTGGGGCAATATCTCGTCGTTCGCAGCAATAACTGGCTCGCTCGTCTGCATGCTGAACAGTGCCTCGACCATCATGAATAAGCAACACACCAACGGTCATCAAAATCTGGCCGGTCTCTGTCAGTGGCCCAATCCTCTGATATTGATCGGCACGTCCGAGAAATCTCATAAAGGCGATCCGCCAAACGCTCGTGGCGCGGAAACACAGTAAAAAGACACATCTCCGCAATCGACTGTCGCCGGAATTTCGCCCTGGTCAGTCCTCGTTCGTGACGAGCTCGTGCTGACCGCAACTCTAGCCGTAGATCTCCCTGCCCATAATCGTGGCAGCAAAACCATAACTGGTACTGATGAGGCTAGATCGGAATGAATATAATACTGAGCAAAGAAATGTACATCCTAAGGCTTCTTAAGTGGAGTAGCGTATCGTAAATATGCCGCGGAACATACCCACGGTACGTCACTCTACTTTAGTCACCTATTCCATCAACCAAGGGTCATCCTACGCTCTGAAGGTAAAACCTAACGCTTTGATACCAACTTTGTCACGACCCGAAAGTACGGAACATGACCGGCACTTAGATTACGTACGCCTCGAGACGTTCGTAGTTTAAGTGCCGGTCATGTTCCGTACTTTCGGGTCGTGACAAAGTATTTTGCATAGAATTTTTTTGTAAAGTCTCTCACACTTACCCTCACTCCCCTTGGCCGGCCCCACACTATTATAGCAGCCCAAGAATTTTATTTCCCTCTTTTTGACCTTAAATCATGTGAGAAATGGGTTAAAATAAGGTTTTTATATATAGTAAAGTAGGTGGGGGGTATTATGGTAATTTGAGAGGGGCTTTGACTTGAATTCTTTTCCACAACTCCCCCACACCTCTCCCCACTCCCTCCTCAGCTGAAATTCCTGCAATAAACAGCCCCAAAATTTCCCCTCTCATTTTTCTTCTAAACTCATCAAAATTCCATCAAAATTCCATTTAAACTTCACAATTTCAAGCCCATCCTTCATCCATTCTTCTTAACCTTTCTTGCATGGATTTTGGATGCTAGGAAGCCATCTTTGGAGTCAAAATTTCTTGCTAGATCTCTAGATCTAGAGGTATAATTCTTACCCATTTAAATTCTTATGGTTAGATTTCTTTAAATGAGTTGTTTTAGTGTTAATATTGGTGCTATTTTCATCTAGGATCTTCAAGAGAATGGTTTGAGTTAAACTAGGGTTTTTAGCACACCATTATTAAGTTAATTATTCTATTTTGCTATCTAGTATTTTATACAAACCAAATCTAAGAGTTTAACTTGCTTTTTGGGCTTCAAATTAGTGCTAATTTAGTGTTTCATGTATAGTTTGGGTTGGATTTTGTTAGTTATAAAATTCAAGAATGGGTTTGAATGCAAGTTAGGGTTTTGTGAAATTGGTGTATGGTTGTGTAATGTATTAGGCTCTTATGGCTTGTTAAAACAAAGTTAGTAGCTAGTTGTTAATTGTTAGTTTAAAAATTATGATAATTACGCTAATTTGCTAACTAACTATTTAAAATTGGTTAAATAATTGGGTTAAAAATATAATTATGTTTTTATGACATCATTAACATTATTATGAGTGGTTTAATATCTTAGGTTATGAAAACCAAGCTTAATTGTTGAATTATGAATTTTGCTTTAAAAGGTGTTAAAAATTGATATTTTTGCAAACTAGGATTTTGGAATTTATGCAAATTGATGAGAATAAAATTATAGGAATGGTTTATATGACTTTTTTATGATATTTAGTGAATATTGTGGATGCTGGGTTCGTTTATACATCGAGTTTTGTACTAAAACGGTAATTTGTGCTTGCTAGATTTTCGGAAAAATGACTTTTTAAGTGAAATTGGGGTTTTTATGAATTTGAAGCTATTTTATATTATAATTAGTGCTTGTAATTGTACTAATGAGTGTGTTGGGAGTTTTCTCGATGGTTTGGCGTTTTGTACCCCGACGTCGAGGGTTTTTGGGTCGATTTGCGAAAGCAACCATAGGTTTTGACCTATGTGGGATTCGTGCGTCGTTTTGGTCATGAGTCGGATTTTAATGCGGTATGGTGCGTTATGATATGTAGGTACCCCATGTGGACTTCGAGACGACAAGCAAGCGCGTGGCGACGTCGGCACCGCCGAACGAGGACCAGGTGAGTAGATTTATATCTACGGGGAGAAGTCGGGTGGATGGCGTATAGCACCCCCGCAGTCCGTGGTGGTGTATACGGATGCGTATACACACCAACAATTTATTATATGTTATTTGGGATTAATAACGATGTTTAGGATGGATATTGGTGTGTTGGATTATTTTAGTGTTGCGAACCCTAGGGTAGTGTTGCACTACACATACACACCTACATACTTGCATACATTCCTATTTATATGTGCTCATGGGATTTTTTATAGTTATGTGATCACATGGGTATGGGACTATGTGTTCACATACGGATTTGAGGATGATACTTGGGATTGAGCTGAGTCGATGAGATTTGTTTTGTGGTTGTGATATCGGTGATATGGCAGGATTCGTACTTAAGATACGCCCTGGTGTTATAGCGGATCTTGGGGCGGCGATACGGGTGAATAGTGTTATAAATAAAATGGTCGACATGTGATCGTGATATGAGGCATGATATGCTAGGATATTGATATTAGGCCGTATCGGGCGATGTATACCCTTGATGATGCTATGTGCTGACAGTATCGGTTTGTACGAGATTGTCGATCTGTAGTCAGATCATGAGTATATTGAGAATATTAGTATTGTACTAGACATAGGTCAGTACCCTAGACTATGATCTTGAATAAAGAGGATACCAGAAGAATGGTGGGAGGAATATGATATTGACCCGTACCCAGATTTAGGGATGCCGTACGACGGATTTACGTACGAGCTATATCTTGATGATTGATCCGCACTCTTGACTTGGGATGGCTAATTGTAGATATGGTATCGGATATGATATTATTGAGGCGGGATCACCGACTAATATATATACAGGTATGTATATGGATCGACTCAGATGTTAGGCGGTTTCCTTACCTGTAGTCCAGCTTGTTAGCTTAGCCCTTTAGTTTAGTTTAGTTGTTAGATTAGATTCGATTCTTACCTATTTCAAAAACTAACGAATCGTGGGTATTTTAAAAGACAGCCCAAGAGATCCTACGGATATTTCAAAAGACGTATCTTTCTATAAAAACACCGTAGCCCCTATTTTCAAAACCCCATGATTCGTGTTATTTCAAAAGGCACCATTTGTAGGACTTATATTAGATTAATGCAGGTTAGTTACAGTTGCGTCTAGTATTCAGCTCCCGCTTATTATTGTGGTTCGCTTCGCATCGCATACTTATGTTATAATTTCTTATTGCAATGTTGATATCATATTGTTAGGACACCAGCACCATTACCGATGATGCGTATGTACCACGTACACTTACTTGCCGGCTCACACACATCTTCATCGGTAATTGCCATGTCACGTACACCTTAGAAAATATTATTGCTTGACTTAGCTTGTTAGTTAGTAATTTGATATGATATTAGTGTGCCTGCCTTATATACCAGCTTAATATTGTAGTTATTACTTGTCATTTCATGCATACTGTTATTCATTGTTATGCCTATATTCATGGTTTTTACATGCTATTGATGATTTGGATTAGGATTTCCATGAAATAAATCAATTAAAACTTGAAATAAAATACTAAAAAATTATATTACAACTAGATTTTAATTAACATGATTTTAAAGATTAAAATTAGCCCATTTAAATTTGTATTTATCGCTAATTTAATGTATTTTCTTACCGGCTTAAAATAATATTAAAATAATTAATTTCGGAAAAATTTTCAGAAAATTTGAAATTTCAGCAGTGGCTCAATAAACACCAAATACTAGAAATTACATAGCTATAATATGTATATTTAATTTTATAATAAAAATATTTGCATTTTGACTTTTTACAGAAAACCCCCTTATTTTACCGTTTTTTTCGAAATTTCACCGAAACGATTTTCAAAACGTTACAAGGGACTCTGTAAGAATGGCTGGATGCTTAGCGATCTGAGATGGAATCCTTATACACTAACAAAGTATGGACTTTGGTTGCTATATCTGAAGGGTTAAATCCCCATCAGGAGCAAGTATATCTTGTGAAGATTACTTGGTGTACTTGGAAAAGTTGAGACTTTAAAAGCTAGACTTGTTAAAGGTTTGCATCATTGACCAGGTATGGATTTTGTTGAAACCTTTTCTAAGTAGCTATGCTTAAGTCCATCCGGATCCTACTTGCCACGGCTACATACCATGACTACGATATCTGGCGGTTGGGTGTCATGACTGCTTTTCTAAATAATATTTTAGAAGAGAGAGTCTATCAGTACACAGTCAGAGGACTTCGTAGACAGTGGGAGCAGCGGAAACATGTGCAAGATGCTTTATAGGATAAAACAGGCATCACGGAGTTGGAACGTCTGTTTTGATGGGTTAGTCAAAGAGTTTGACTTCATCAAAATGGTAGATGAACCTTGTATATACAAAAAGGTAGTAAGGAGTATGGTGGTGATCCTCGTAGAGTACGTCGATGACATACTCTTGATAAGAAAGGAGTTTCCTATGCCACGCTCGGTCAATCTCTACTTATCACAATGATTCTCCATATAGGATCAAAGTGATACCTACTAAATCCTGGGTTTTGGATCTATGAGATAGATCTAATTGGATATTAGGATACTCACTAGTTGTAGTGAGATGGTATCAATTGGTCCTGGGGTGAATCACTGGAAGTGTTCCAGGGTGATAAGGATGACTGAAAGTCAGTCGCAGGCATTGTCTTTACCCTCAGTAAAGGGACGGTATGTTGGAAGAGTTCCAAGCTAAATACCGTGGCATACTAGACGATTAAAGGCAAGATACATCACAACTTAAGATGCTACCAAAGAGGCAGTCTGGGTGTATATTGGTTCATGAGATGAACTTAGTTCCTCCCATTGTGTGACAATGGAGTTGTGGCTTATGCCAAGGAACGCCGGTCCCATCAGTGATCCAGACATATTCTGAGGCAGCATCACCTGATCATAGAGATAGTTGATCTCCAAGGAGATCGGGGTTAGGAGAGTAGACTGAGAGGACAACACGGCGGATCCACTCACAAAGGCCTTTTCCCAGAGAGAGACTTTTATAGGATGGTTGAGTATGAGATACTACAACCACTACTATCAGATGGCCCTAGTGCAAGTGGGAGATTGTTAGTTATATGTATGCCCTAGAGGCCATTACTATACATAGGATGTATATTTTAGTGGATACTTGGACATATATAGGGAGGACTTTCTTGCTCGACATGATAGTATGCTAGCTGGTTGATCTTTACCTTAACGTGTATACTGATAGTCTCTCTGTTACATGTTGGTAAAGCCCTTAGGATGTGTACTTGACTACCTAGACTATGATGCGGATCATACTAGTGGGGAAATGGTAGTCCATAAGTACATCCTTCAAGATCCCTAGTCGTGGGTGTATCGAGACAGGGCATCGATATACAAGAGTAGACTAGCGTATACCTTCTCGACCCATACAGATGGACGATGGATGATCCTATATCCATTGGTGTTTGACATCAGAGATGATGTACGGGTGCTCAGTGGAGATTGGGTACACTGGATGGACTCGCCGAGAACTCCCAGATGGTATTATACCTTACGTCAGATGGCAGTTCTCTGGTGACGCTGGTACAGAGTAGTCTGTTGACCCGAGATCACCATAGAGTCTTGTGTGGTTCCCACTGTGCTTTGATTTCCACCTTACCACGTCCAAGAGGGCGTGCAAAACGGTGGTTTTTGGGTACAGTCCCGAATCACATGGAGGCAATTGTAGGGTTCCTAAGCACCCTAATGAGGTCTCACAAGGCATCAACCATGCCAATTTCAAATTTAAACGGTGCCAAGAAACCCTAGAACGGATCGTTGCCTAGATTTCTAGGCGAAACTAAAACTAGTTAGGAACTTAACTAAAGAGAATACGGAAATACAACCTTTGTAGATCCGGTGCTCCACCTCCATAGCTCCGCAACGAAGTCCCCTCGCTGTCCAAATGAGTTCCCGGGCTCTAGCGTCGGCTTCGTCGGAGAATGGGCAAGCTAGGTCGTCGATGTCCATGCCGAAGATGATCTACGTCGAGGCATCGCTAGATCAAGCTCCAACTTCACCAAGTCAAGAAACTTGTGAAAGAAACACACTCTACTACTTGGCAAGAGGTAGAGGATGAAGAAATAGGAAGTGGGTAGACTTTAGAATTGGATTTCTCACTCTTTATGATCAATCACCATTGATGACCTCAAGGTGTTCTTCTTGAGTTCAAGGAAGAAGAAGAAGAAAAATGATATGATAAGTTAATTAAAGAATAGAAAAGAATAATCATCCTTATCATAATCAAACCATAGTTCGGTGTAGAGAATTAACAAGGGTTAGTGAATGGTTGGGTTAAGACATGAAGACAAAATGGTCACTTAGGTCAAACCTTCATGAAGGTTCATAAACAAACAAAGAAAGCCACCATTATCTCTTCATTATTTTCTTTTGCTAAAATAAACAAAATGGATAAATAAATGAAGCAAAAGAAACCCTAACCATTGACCAACCATGGTTTAATCCATACACCAAACTATCATGTATCATCAAACATGATACAATCAAATGTACAAATGTATATCACATATACAATGTGCACAATCCAAGTGAGAAAATCCATTTAAAGTGAACCAATACTAGTTAATGCAAAGTAATATATCAAATATATAATTATGCATTAAATCATTAAATCAACACTTGATTCAATGATCCGGTCATGTCGCACACAACCGACTAGTATTCAATGTATCGGCGTATCGATTCAACGCTTGAATCGATAACTAGGTTATATCGCATACAACCATCCGACACATTGATCGCGAGAATGAAATACGGTATCACATACACGCATTATTCTCGGTCCCGCACATATCTCATATGCGCTCCTATTTCGTTTCGCTTGAGCCAGGAAACCTCTGTGTAGGACTCTAAAGACTCGTCAATACGCCGGCAGCAGATGATGATCATATCAAACACCCACAAGCCGCAAGCGGTCTGCTAAACGTAACGGCCACCCGGGTATTGAGCGATCAGAAGATCGACGAGCAAGCCCACTCACACTCCTGTGAATCCAACCAGTAACACTACCGTACAGTCCGGTCTGATCGTCTGATATGTCGCATATCTCGCCTAGGGGTGGTAAACGTCAGACCCCAATAGCTCGATAAGTCGTGTCGATATGAGGTCTATAACTATTCGAGAAACTACTGGTAACACTTACCAGTAAATCTCAGCAACCCTGGCCAGGGATTTCCTGTTATAGCCAATCGAACACAGCGCAACATCAACTCCCTATACCGGGAGAGACGAATCCCCTCCTATCGCTCATTGCCTCCATGTGACTCGGGACTGTACCCAAAAACCACCGTTTTGCACGCCCTCTTGGATGTGGTAAGATGGAAATCAAAGCACAGTAGGAACCACAAAAGACTCTACGACGATCTCGGGTCAACAGATTACTCTGTACCAGTGTCACCAGAGAACTGCCATCTGATGTGAGGTATAATACCATCTGGGAGTTCTCGGCGAGTCCGTCCAGTGTACCCAGTCTCTACTGAGCACCCGTATATCATCTCTGATGTCAAACACCGATGGATATGGGATCATCCATCGCCCATCTGTATGGGTCGAGAAGGTATACGCTAGTCTACTCTGGTATATCGATGCCCCGTCTCGATATACCCACGACTAGGGACTTTGAAGGATGTACTTATGGACTACCATGTCCCCACTAGTATGATCCGCATCATAGTCCAGGTAGTCAAGTACAGATCCTAAGGGCTTTACCAACATGTAACAGAGAGACAATCAGCATACACGTTAAGGTAAAGGGTAACCAGATAGCATACTATCATGTCGAGCAAGAAAGTCCTCCCTATATATCTCCCAGCATCCACTACAATATACATCCTATGTACAGTAATGGCCTTTAGGGCATACATATAACTAACAATCTCCCACTTGCACTAGGGCCATCTGTAGCAGTGGTTGCAGTTTCTCATACTCAACCATCCCATGAAAGTCTCTCTCTGGGAACAGGCCTTTGTGAGTGGATCCGCTGTGTTGTCCTCTGAGTCTACTCTCCTAACCTCGATCTCCCTGGATATCAACCATCTCCATGATCAAGTGATACTGCCTTAGAATATGTCTGGATCACTGATGGGACCGGCGTTCCTTGGCATAAGCCACAACTCCATTGTCACACAATGGGAGGAACATAGTTCATCTCATGAACCAATATACACCCAAACAGCCTCTTTGGTAGCATCTTAAGTAGCGATGTATCCAGCCTTTATCGTCTAGTATGTCACGGTATCTAGCTTGGAACTCTTCCAACATACCGTCCCTCCACTGAGGGTAAAGACAATGCCTGTGACTGACATTCAGTCGTCTTTATCACCCTGGAACCCTTCCAGTGATTCTCCCCAGGATCGGTTGATACCGTCTCACTACAACTAGTGAGAATCCTAACATCCAATTAGATCTATCTCATAGATCCAAAAACCCAGGATTTAGGAGGTATCATTTTGATCCTATATGGAGAATCATTGTGATAAGCGGAGATCGATCGAGCGTAGCATAGGAAACTCCTTCCCTATCAAGAGTATGTCATCCACGTACTCGACGAGGATCATCACCATACTCCCTACTACCCTTTTGTATATACAAGGTTCATCTACCATTTTGATGATATCAAACTCTTTGACTACTTCATCAAAACAAATGTTCCAACTCCGCGATGCCTGCTTTATCCTATAAAGCATCTTGCACACGTTTCCGCTGCTCCCACTGTCTACGAAGCCCTCTGGCTGTGTACTTATAGACGTTCTCTTCCAAATCATCATTTAGAAAAGCAGTCATGACACTCAACCACCAGATATCGTAGTCATGGTATGTAGCCGTGGTAAGTAGTATCTGGATGGACTTAAGCATAGGTACTGGAAAAGGTTTCATCATTATCCACTCCTGGTCGATGACGAAAACCTTTAACAAGTCTAGCTTTGAAAGTCTCAACCTTTCCATCTACACCAAGTAATCTTCTCAAGATATACTTGCTCCTGATGGGGATTTAACCCTTCAGATATAGCAACCAAAGTCCATACTTTGTTGGTGTATATGGATTCCATCTCAGATCACTAAGCATCCAGCCATTCTTACAGAGTCTTACTCTCGATGGCCAGCTCGAAACTAGTTGGGTCATCATCTCATGATGCAATCCTCGCTCCCACTGTCATAGAGAAACCGAAGTATCTCTCAGGTGGGTGAGGAACCCTACTAGATCGGCGGAGAGGTTGAGCTTCGTTGGTAACTATTGAATCCTTTGGTTCTTTCAAATCATCAGCTGCAGTTTGTATAGCTGGAACCTTTCCAGTTCTACATAACTGGCCTTGCCTCGAGTTTGTCCGGATTTTGCTTTTCAGACATAGGCTGGACAACCCCAAATCTCAACTAACTTGAGAGATGGGCTCTTCCCTTTTCATATCAAATATGAAGTGGTAGGCAACTGATTTGATTTGAACCCTATTCAATAGGTATGCAGCTTCTCAAGTGCATAACTCCCAAAAAGGAAATAGGTAACTCAGTAGTACTCATCATAGAGCACACCTTATCATATAGGGTGAGATAGCTCTGCCCCGATATACCATCGTGCTATGGTGTATACGGAGGAGTAATGCTGAGAGAGAATCTCATTCTCCTTTGGAATAATCCAGGATTTTCGTGCTCAAGTATTCTCCTCCTTGATCACATCAAAGGACATAATACTTTTACCCTTATTTTGGTTCTCTACTTCTAGCTTATATTCTGAGAATATCTCAAAAGGTTCGGACTCATGTTTCAACAGGAACATTTGACTGAATCTTGAGAGATTATCAGAGAATATAATAAAGTATAAAGAACCAATCTTGGCATGTGTAGACAGGGGACCTTACATAAATCAACATGTATCAATCCCAAGAGTTCACTAACTCTTTCTCTGCTTCTAGTAAATAGAGCTATGGTCATCGTATCTTTGTGACATGACTGGCAAGTTTCATAAGATGTAAATTCAAACAGATTTAAATATGCATCTAAATGTAACTTCAGCTAGTCAGGTCGCATTGATATGACCTAGTCTACAATACCTCAAGAAAAATTCGTTCATTTCTGAACTCATCCTCTTGTGTGTGTTCTGTCTACTAAGAACTGTAGTTTGATTTAGAACATCAACGCTTTTAGATAACGTGCCTGATCCGATCAACTTTTGATATAGGAAATGTTCAAAACATTATCCAACAATACAAAATTTTATCATTTCTTTACTAATAAAGAGACTGATATGATTTTGTATATCAGGTTCGGTATCTAATAACATTCGTTCAGAATCAATGTATTGGTAATACAGGGTGACAGTGACCAACAAACTTGGCTGCAACACTTGCCCCGTTTTCTGCCTCATGAAACTTATCACCCGTTCTCAGTTCTCTACCTATCTGTAGCCCTATGTAACAGATTACATATCTGGGATCCTGATCTGGTATCACATACCCAGGACGTAAAGGATACTGAGAAACAGTTCTTTGTAATGAACACACCCGAAGATGATGCATCAACATGCACTCTCTTCGTTTGGGCGGCACGGGAAATCTGGTATTCCCCAATTTCCTGCTCTGTCTTATAACAATTATAAGTTGGAGCGGGACCAACGTTCCCCAGCTCAGTATAACAAGCGGGTCGGTCAATAATCCGTATTATTATCTTGATTAAGGCGTCATAAGGTCGCTACCCGGAGAGAGAGAGAAGAAAACACTCAGCGTGCGCTCTTGCAAGAATAGATTGGTTATTATTTTATCTAATCAGGATGGCTCCCACTGCTTTTTATCAAATCTTCCTTCAAACCCTAAAAGGAAAGACTAGCCGGGATTAATTACACACTACAAGTTCGCCAATCTTTCAGCCAGGCCAGTGTCGGTACTTTGAGGGAGGTCCCCCGTGCTTTCGCACGAACCTAATTAATGTAAACCTCGTTTTCCCAGAGGCGTAACCTCGTTGACACCTTTCTAGACACCTACTTGATCGGCTAACTGTAATGTATAAAACTCTCCCAGGAGTAACTCTTACTCACAGCGGGTATCGGGATCCAACTATCTCATAGAAGGTATGCAATCTCATTGCAAATTTCAACACTTGAAATTCCCGATAATTTTGCCCCATGCGATCTATGACCTTGACTGAGTCAACAAACCATAGACCGCAAGTAAAGTTCAACCCGTCATTTCTCGATTGAATTAAACCCACCCGCATGACCCTTGACTGAGTCAACAAGGCCGCACGACTACCCTAATCCAATCGCATCATATGCTTTGCAGATAAGCAATAATCAGCTACCGCACACTATGCCTTGACTGAGTCAACAAACGCAGCACGAATACTAACTATTACCTATCTGAAATGACGGAGGGCTACGACAGGTTTTTAAGAAAACCTTTTGCGTAATGAACTTTATATCATTGTAGAATCAAATGATTTTAAAAATGGAGTGCTTTTGAGGCTTTTCTAGTTTTGCTAAAGGAGTCACTCCCGGTGAAGGGATCGTCGGTCCTTTCCTCGTCGAATGAGGTGCGGGATATATCATATATATCACTGTGCAAAGCAAAAACACTTAAAAGCAATCAAAAGACAAACCGAGTGTGTAGCATCTGCCAGTTATTGCTAAAGGAGTCACTCCCGGTGAAGGGATCTCGGTCCTTTCCTCATCGAATAAGGTGCAGGATATATCACATATACCTCTGTGCAAAGCAAGAACTGTAGCTACCTGTTTTATTTTGAAATTCGATTCTACAACATCTTAGGTTTCTTTTATTTCATTAATCACATTAATGAAGTCCCATCATTTAAGTACCTAAACATCACAGATAAATACGACGTACACTTATGCCATCCGCATTCGCCTCGATGTCCCCTCGTGCACCGTTAGGTTAGGTAACTAACGACAGAGCGGGGCAGGGCTAGCGCGGGTGTAAAACATAAGTAACGCCTATATAATATATCATATATACTATATACTGTATCTATCACAGAACATCACATGATCACATCACAGATATCGCAGCAGAAGAATCATATGAAATATTGGATATACTAGGACGTCCGTGTTTTCAATACGAGCCAGTATAAAACACGGATTCCACGGTCGTGATGAATAGCCAAACCCACACCCCTAGACCCCTACGAGAGCGGCAAGCAACCCTACCAATTCTAGAGTTAGGAGACCTGGACTCGACTCCTCGAGTTGGTCTCCCACTGGACTCCAGAACCCGGTTACTTGTGCTCCCCTCCTTGGGTCTATCCTAGTGCGGAAAAGTAAATAATATACAAACGGTGACAACTTCCGCAACCTGGAAGTGCCCCAATAAAAGAATATTACATACAAGTTTTTACATGAATGAAAATGAAAAACACTCATCTCACATAAAAACCCCCAGCTATTCAAACACGACGATCCAATATAACATATCCAGCAACACATAACATCACATGTCATCAACGTAAGTAAATATGCGCATCCCAATTGTCGTTGACATATAGCAACGAAACCGGCGATATCACATATTACACTTACGGTCACAGAAAAGAAAGTGTAAAACTACAATAGTTGGAATCCGCAATCTCCTCAGACATCGCATGCCTGACCAAATGAATTACTTAGACATCACATGTCTAACAATTATAAACCCCGCATTTTAGTCTCATTATCGAAAACACTTTTCAATACCAAGTCGGGTAATTCAACAAGATTCCCGACATGCTGATCGAATGCTCGTCGCAAACTTCAGTAGACGGCTACACCCCTGATACCATCGACGAAGTGCACCAAGGCGGAACACCGCTACCGCGAGCACCCGAACGGATGCTTTCGGCGACGGGGTTCTCCTACAGTCACTTGGTCGGGGCTATGGAGTGAGGCTGTCTATTAAGTTTACCCGGCGAGTATCCGCGTACGCTACGTGATTGCGACGGACTTTTGATCACATCAAAATTCCGTGGCAACCGATCAATTGAGACTAAACTGCTATGTTTATAACATTCATTCAGTTATCTCATAACTTATTGTGAATTCCAATTATTGTATCACATTCCAGATAAATAGAAAATGTTAAACTTTCCGATCGAACAATCGAACACCCAAGTTTTCCCGATACAGCTCAACACATGAAATAAGTCTAACAACATTCAGTTCGTGCCTCAGTACCAACGGTCCAGCCGTAGAAGGGTCAAGCCAACGCCTCACATGTGGCACGCCGTACTGCCCCAAATCCGAAGGTTCAAAGGGCAGTTCAAGACGGTCACATAATCGAGTTAAGGTTTGTTGTCTTCTAGAGGGTCCATCGCGTTACTTGCGCTACTTAGAACGTCGTTAAACTACGGAAAAATCCAACACTTGGAAATTTCCCGACAGGGGAAAAATTGGGTATTTATATCCGGTCGAACTTTTTAACATATTCTAAAATTTATCCGGAAATACACAAAGACTAAATTTGATACCCCGATCGAAACACCGAATCCCCAAAACAACTCCAGAAAATTCAACTCTGTAGTCAGATTTAAAATATCCCAGGAAAACCAACACAGAAAAATACGAATTACTGTGCAAACTTCAAGTGCTGATGTGACAAGGAGACCGCGGAACCGCCGCACAAGCCAAGCTTGTGCCGCGGTTCCGCCGCGTATTGGTGGAATCACGTTCTCGAATTTCACAGTAATTCATAGAAAAGCCTGCTGATGTTTCTGCATATTTTTATTTTCGAAAAATCCCAGATTTTAGAAAAAGGACAGAGAGCATTTTGTATTGGGGTTTCGGGTTCGTTCGGACTTCAAATTGCGTCTAAACTTCGCCTAAGGCTCTAGCTAGGCTCTGATACCACTGTAGGGTTCCTAAGCACCCTAATGAGGTCTCACAAGGCATCAACCATGCCAATTTCAAATTTAAACGGTGCCGAGAAACCCTAGAACGGATCGTTGGCTAGATTTCTAGGCGAAACTAAAACTAGTTAACAACTTAACTAAAGAGAATACGGAAATACAACCTTTGTAGATCCGGTGCTCCACCTCCATAGCTCCGCAACGAAGTCCCCTCGCTGTCCAAATGAGTTCCCGGGCTCTAGCGTCGGCTTCGTCGGAGAATGGGCAAGCTAGGTCGTCGATGTTCATGCCGAAGATGATCTACGTCGAGGCATCGCTAGATCAAGCTCCAACTTCACCAAGTCAAGAAACTTGTGAAGGAAACACACTCTACTACTTGGCAAGAGGTAGAGGATGAAGAAATAGGAAGTGGGTAGACTTTAGAATTGGATTTCTCACTCTTTATCATCAACCACCATTGATGACCTCAAGGTTTTCTTCTTGAGTTCAAGGAAGAAGAAGAAGAAAAATGATATGATAAGTTAATTAAAGAATAGAAAAGAATAATCATCCTTATCATAATCAAACCATAGTTAGGTGTAGAGAATTAACAAGGGTTAGTGAATGGTTGGGTTAAGACATGAAGACAAAATGGTCACTTAGGTCAAACCTTCATGAAGGTTCATAAACAAACAAAGAAAGCCACCATTATCTCTTCATTATTTTCTTTTTCTAAAATAAACAAAATGGATAAATAAATGAAGCAAAAGAAACCCTAACCATTGACCAACCATGGTTTAATCCATACACCAAACTATCATGTATCATCAAACATGATACAATCAAATGTACAAATGTATATCACATATACAATGTGCACAATCCAAGTGAGAAAATCCATTTAAAGTGAACCAATACTAGTTAATGCAAAGTAATATATCAAATATATAATTATGCATTAAATCATTAAATCAACACTTGATTCAATGATCCGGTCATGTCGCACACAACCGACTAGTATTCAATGTATCGGCGTATCGATTCAACGCTTGAATCGATAACTAGGTTATATCGCATACAACCATCCGACACATTGATCGCGAGAATGAAATACGGTATCACATACACGCATTATTCTCGGTCCCGCACATATCTCATATGCGCTCCTATTTCGTTTCGCTTGAGCCAGGAAACCTCTGTGTAGGACTCTAAAGACTCGTCAATACGCCGGCAGCAGATGATGATCATATCAAACACCCACAAGCCGCAAGCGGTCTGCTAAACGTAACGGCCACCCGGGTATTGAGCGATCAGAAGATCGACGAGCAAGCCCGCTCACACTCCTGTGAATCCAACCAGTAACACTACCGTACAGTCCGGTCTGATCGTCTGATATGTCGCATATCTCGCCTAGGGGTGGTAAACGTCAGACCCCAATAGCTCGATAAGTCGTGTCGATATGAGGTCTATAACTATTCGAGAAACTACTGGTAACACTTACCAGTAAATCTCAGCAACCCTGGCCAGGGATTTCCTGTTATAGCCAATCGAACACAGCGCAACATCAACTCCCTATACCGGGAGAGACGAATCCCCTCCTATCGCTCATTGCCTCCATGTGACTCGGGACTGTACCTAAAAACCACCGTTTTGCACGCCCTCTTGGACGTGGTAAGATGGAAATCAAAGCACAGTGGGAACCACACAAGACTCTATGACGATCTCGGGTCAACAGACTACTCTGTACCAGTGTCACCAGAGAACTGCCATCTGACGTGAGGTATAATACCATCTGGGAGTTCTCGGCGAGTCCGTCCAGTGTACCCAGTCTCTACTGAGCACCCGTATATCATCTCTGATGTCAAACACCGATGGATATGGGATCATCCATCGCCCATCTGTATGGGTCGAGAAGGTATACGCTAGTCTACTCTGGTATATCGATGCCCCGTCTCGATATACCCACGACTAGAGACTTTGAAGGATGTATTTATGGACTACCATGTCCCCACTAGTATGATCCGCATCATAGTCCAGGTAGTCAAGTACAGATCCTAAGGGCTTTACCAACATGTAACAGAGAGACAATCAGCATACACGTTAATGTAAAGGGTAACCAGATAGCATACTATCATGTCGAGCAAGAAAGTCCTCCCTATATATGTCCCAGCATCCACTACAATATACATCCTATGTACAGTAATGGCCTCTAGGGCATACATATAACTAACAGCAATGAGCGATAGGAGGGGATTCGTCTCTCCCGGTATAGGGAGTTGATGTTGCGCTGTGTTCGATTGGCTATAACCGGAAATCCCTGGCCAGGGTTGCTGAGATTTACTGGTAAGTGTTACCAGTAGTTTCTCGAACTGTTATAGACCTCATATCGACACGACTTATCGAGCTATTGGGGTCTGACGTTTACCACCCCTAGGCGAGATATGCGACATATCAGACGATCAGACCGGACTGTACGGTAAGTGTTACTGGTTGGATTCATAGGAGTGTGAGCGGGCTTGCTCGTCGATCTTCTGATCGCTCAATACCTGGGTGGCCGTTACGTTTAGCATACCGCTTGCGGCTTGTGGGTGTTTGATATGATCATCACCTGCTGCCGGCGTATTGACGAGTCTTTAGAGTCCTACACAGAGGTTTCCTGGCTCAAGCGAAACGAAATAGGAGCGCATATGAGATATGAGCGAGACCAAGAATAATGCGTGTATGTGATACCGTATTCTATTCTCGCGATTTGTATCATCGGCAGGTTATATGTGATATAGCCAGGTTACCGAATCAGGTGTTGATTCGATACATTGATACACTCGATACTAATCGGTTATATGCGATATGACCGGATCATTAAATCAAGTGTTGATTTAATGATTTAATGTTTAATTATATATATTTGATATATTACTTAGCATTAACTAGTATTGGTTCACATTAAATGGATTTTCACACTCGAATGTGCACATTGTGTATATGATATATTTTTGTGCACAAGATTGTATCATGTTTGATGATACATGCTAGTTTGGATGTATGTTTGGTTTAAACCATGGTTGGTCAATGGTTAGGGTTTCACTTGATTTATTTATTTATTTATTTATTTATTCATTCATTTTGGCAAAAGGAAATATGGTGGCTTTCTTTGTTTGCTTGTTGAAGCTTCATGAAGCTTTGAACAAGTCCACCATCTTTGTCTCATGCTTAACCCTAACCATTCAACCTAACCATAGTTTATTCTCTACACCTAACCATGGTTGCTAGATGATAAGTATTCATTTAGTTTTCTATTTTGAAAATAACTTATCATATTATTATCATCTTCTTCTTCTTCTTCAAGAAGAAAGCTTGCCACCATTAATGGCATCTTGAGAAAAAGAGTGAGAAATCCAATTCTAAAGTGAACCCACTTCCTATTTCTTCATCCTCTACCTCTTGCCAAGTAGTATAGGGTGTTTTCTTCACAAGTTTCATGACTTGGTGAAGTGGGAGCTTGATCTTGTGTTGCCTCGACGTAGATCATCTTCGGCATCGAAGTCGACGACCTAGCCCGCCCATTTCTCCGATGAAGCCGACACTAGAGTCCGAGATCCGATGATCGCAGCGAGGGTACACCGTCACGGATCTTTGGAGGTGGAGGACCGGATCTACAAAGGTTGTATTTCCGTTTACCCTTTAGTTAAGTTGTTAACTAGCTTCTAGTTTCGCCTAAAATCTAGTTAACGATCCGTATTAGGGTTTCTTGGCACTTGTAAAATTTAAAATTGGCATGGTTGATGCCTTGTGAGACCTCATTAGTATACCTAGGAACCCTACAGAGATATAATATAAGGATTTATACGTATTGGAAATGATGAAAATTGTATGCCGAATAACGACCAATTTATCCTTTGACTCGTAGAGTTAGGTTATATTCTGTTTTATGATGTAATACTTGTGTGAGATATATTCTTTTAAAAACTACGATTCGTTTGTCTTTTAAATAAAATTCTAGGATGCATGCCAGTTTCTAAAACGGATATCTATTTTAAATATAGGGCAGCTTCCTTATTTCAAACTTAACGTTCGATCATTTCTAAAGATAATGGTATAGCTCATAGCAAGTAATTACAATAGTTACGTTTAGATTACTTTACATGTTTGCATTATATTATCCATATGATACGTTTCTGCGTTACGCACACTCTGATAGAACACTGCACAAATACCAATGAGTACTATGCTGCACAAGCACGTGAATATATGTTACACTATACCTCATTGGTACTGCCATGTCACTGTAGAACCGTGCTGTTATATATGTATTAAAATAAATAGGTTGTTACACCGTAGAACACTTGCACAAATACTAAAGATTGCCATGTAGCACGAGCACAGATGCGCATGCTACATTACACATCATTAGTAATGCCATGACATAGTAGGATTGAAATCTATGTTTATGTGATATAATTACGTAGTCTTCTTTATTCCTGTTGTAAATTACGATTATTAGTACTATAAATGCTGTATTTTGATTCTTTGGATTTTCTGGTATTTTACTTCTGATGATATATATCGGTGGTATGGGACACTGTTATATATATATATAATATCATCAATACAATCTATGCAAGTTTCTTATTCCTCACTTGATATTTTGATATGATGAGTAAACGTCCACCATGAGTTTTGTGTTTTCTAATTTTGATTTGCGGATTTTTATGTTATCCAGACTGAGTCGGTGGGCATACAGTTAGATACATGGTGGACCCGGTCGAGACCGAAGGGCAGGATAGCCGCAGTTGTAGGCGGGGAGCCTAGCGAGGATACTCGATACCGGAGATTGAGATGAGCACGGCAGATATCCAGAGGATACTGACCGGGGTTCAATTGGGCACGGCAGATATTCAGGGGATACTGATCGTAGCCAGGATATCGGGTGACGATCATCTGTTGATATGGTGTCGACGGTATCTGCATTTACGTGTCGATGCTGGACAGGAGAGATTTCGGATTTCGATGTCGATGCTAGACATATATATATATATATATATATATATATATATTGATATGATCATTATCATGAGGTATACAGTTAGATATTATTTATTGGATTCAACCAGGACCGATCCGGGGGACAGCACCTGCATATATTTGTACAGACATTCATATACAAAAAGGAATTCCAACACGAACTATAGATTCATGATTTTGACTCATATGACATTGAGATATTATACTTAGGATTGCATGATAGTTAGTATTGCATATATGCATATCATATAGTATATTGGTACAGATTATGATAGGACTATACTTATGACCTAGGTATCGTCATGCATCTCGATTTCTACCTTTATATGTACTTTTATTCACTGAGTTGGCAACTCATCCCCGTTGTGCCACAGTTTCTTGCAGGTTTTACCGCTTGGATTATCAGCGGCTTGGGCACACATTCTTTTCGGGGATTGATTGGTAAGTGGGTTATTATTGTATTATACTCACTCTTGATTATTCATATATTCTTGTATTTAGTGGAAACTCCATCAACTTAGAAATGGTATATTGTGGACTTAGAAGCGAGACTTAGTTTATGTGTGGTAATGTCGCACCCTTTGGAGTCAATTTCTGATTTAGATTGTTGGTTGCTCCATCGTTTGAACGTGGAGACTAGCTTCCGTTGGGAGACTATTTTATTATTATGTTGTATCGGGTTTTACAAAAAATGTAAAGGAGGTGACGTCAAATTTCAAAACATCATAGATGCTTTTCAACATACTTAGTTAAATTCAAATGTTATTTTTAAAACTGATTTCATCGGATGACTATTTTAAAACCCACCTCCAATAATTTTAAAAAGGGTTTAGATTCCGGGTTTCGGCTTACTTGAACCGCGTTGACGTCTTTAGATGTCACGTGTTTTAAGTGCCGGTCACGTGCCACATTTGGGTCGTGACACATCTACACCTGGAGTCGAAGTGTTGGCTGCAACACTTAACCCGTGATAAAGATACGATAGTCCCGCGATGCCGACGGCCAACTTTGCCCCTTCAGCTACACGATGGGCGAGATAGGAGGTGGAAGCTCTCATGAAGCGTCGGTGCGACGGTATCACAAACCAACTAAGCCAAAGCCTGATAAAACCGGCAAAGAAGGTCTCTTCATCCATGCCGGGAGCCGCAATCGAATCAAAAGGAACGACCGACAAGATCGGGATGTGTAACTGTGGTAAATCTTCTTCTTTGACTGGCCGTTTATCCAAACCAAACCCAAAAGGGCCATCAATACTCGCAAACTTCGGGGCTTCCTTGGATAAAATATCCCCCCCGAATGAAACAGGCGATAAGCCCTCGAAAGTGACACCCTGCCCTTTTGACATCGCAAACAATCTGTTAAAAATACCCAGGGTCTTGATCAGACTAGGATACTTATGACGGACGGTGGTTTCGGCTGTCAGACCATCAAGCACAGCCGACATGGTGGGGAAAACATATTCATCAGGAGGCAGCAGTTCCTCGTAATGCTCCCCCTAATAAGCAGTCCTGAAATCTCACGGAATTCATCCAATGAGATAGACATCTCTCAATCCCCTAGCAGGAAGGTATTGGTGGGCAGATTCCACTGGTTTAAGAAGGCTTTGATCCACCAGACATGGGGAGCATGGTTATAGAAGAGCAATGCATATACTGGCTGATATAGTCCGACCTTCTGCAGCCTTGCACTATGGGCAAAAAGAATATAGCTAGCCCAAATAAGATAGCCCACCGGGTGCCGGGGGGTGATACCCACTTTATAAACCTTCCCCCAAGATCAAGCTTCACCTTGGCAAATCCGATGCCCTAAGATGTCTATAGCAGGCAGGGGATGGTTAGGTATCCCAGAAGTAAAGGGCTCCAGCCTGCCCGAAAGAGTCCAATTGGTCACTTCCACTGCGTAAGCAGTCTGTAGGCGTTCCATCGGCAGTATAGGGCGAAGAGGTTCCACCGGCTCCCCGCAAATAAAACTTTGGCGACCCCGGATGATGTGGTCATACCAAGTGCCCCATAAGAGCAGATTTGTCTGATCTTTATCATGAGCTCTGATCATCGCCATTGCTTCTTCGTCCGACGGCGATTATAGAAAAGCAGCGTCTGAGCTAGTAAAAGGAAAGTAGGGAAGGGAAGCCACTGTCCCTGAAATAAAGGGAGGAAAGATTGTTAGTGCAACCTATATATATATATATATATATATATATATATATATATATAAACAGTAGAAGAAAATGACAAGAAGCTTATTCCGTGAGATCATTGACTACAAAAACAATGGACCCCACAAAATCAGTATGACGGCTCGCCCATCACGAGGTAGGGATATCATTGAGAGAATAAAGAAAAAGATTCTTAATAAATGCACATTGGAGTTTAAATGACTTGGAACATCCTCACAAAAGAACACCCATTACAAATCCGGGAAAAATCCCTTAAAAAGGTTTTTCAAGAACACCGGGGAATCAAATTCCCGAAGGGTTTTCTTGGTCTTTCAGAGCTAAGCTCTTTGGTGAGAAATTAAATTCCTTTTATGCAATGGAATTAAATTCCAGAAACCCCATAAAGAGGAAATGAGAAATCAAATGTCATGCCCAAGACATTGAGAGTTATTACTCTAAAAATCACCTCTTGGATCTCTAAGAGATGGGTTTTAGAGGAGAGCAAAGCTCTCAAGATGGATTTAAAACCCAAAGGATTTTTTTAAGAAAAGGGTTCTCTGGTGTTCTAGAGCTTTACCTAAAAAGGGATTCTTTTTGGCAGAGTTAAACTCTTGAAATTTTTAATGGACAGAGAACTAAGTTCTGAAGAGGAGAATTAAATTCTCAGAAGATAGCAAAGAAGGAAGAAGATGACGGAACAGAGGCGTTGCAGAGACGAGACCCCTGCATTTATAATACATGATGGAAAATGGTTCATCTTCCCCGTTCCCTAGGCAGATCCAACGGCTGTAAAGATGACAGCGTCGCACTCACGTGTGAGCCACGTGAGAACAACGCTGTGGGGGCATTTGTTCCCTTATAAAAATTCAAAAGAAGAAGGAAAAGGAAAATTCCCCACTAATGGAAACATCACGTGTGAGCATGTGATCATCAATCCCTTATAAAGAAAACTCAGAGAGGGAAAAGGAAAAAGGTCCCGCTAGTGGAGCATCACGTGCAAGCACGTGATGCATCTGTAGGCAGAATAGGCAGCTCCATTTAAATAAGTGGCGACTAAAGCCTCACGTGCAAGCACATGATCTTCTTTTCACACAAAACGTGTGGGGCTCAGTTATAAAGCAAACAGAAAAACAACAAAGAGGCTCACATGTTACCACGTGATGTCTTGCCTCTGTTGGACTCCTGCATGCAAACAAACCAGATTAATTCTGTAATGAATCACGTGGTACACGTGAGGGTTCCTATGCCTTCTAAACAGATAGAATTAAATTCTAAACAAAGGAATCAAAAGCCTTATTTGGAAAATATTTCCTTGGATCTTTCTAAACAAGAAAGATTGCGCTCTGTAAACAGAACGCCGTTGGATTAAAATATCCAATGGTGATTAAAGATCACCAATCTACAGAAAAATTCTGTATGGGGAAATATCTTCCTAATCTTGTTAAGAATAACAAAAGAGATATATTCTGTAAAAAAAAGTCCTTGGATTAAAAATCCAACGGCGAATAAAATTCACTAATTGATCTAAAAGATCATTTTGGTTGATTATAAAATCAATCAAAATCTTTCAATGAGAGATTTTCTGAACAAATTGACTCCCTTCTTTCTCCTATAAATAAGAACAAAGAAAAACAACAAAAAAAATCCTTGGGAAAACAAAAAGAAAAGAATTGAATTCTCCAGAGAGAGGAAGATCGCCTCAGAGTAAAAGAAACCCTTGGTAAGGGAAGAAAGAAAAACACAGAGAATATTTTATCTCTTCTTCACCTTCATAAGAGTTTAACTCTTCTAAAAAGAACTTAGTTCTTCCTCTGGTTGAAGATCTGCAGAAGCAGATCTTCCCACAAGTTGAGAATTTAATTCTCATCGGGAAGATTTGTTATGCAGATTCAAAATTTAGGGGGAGAATTGAGGTCAAAGAATTTAATTCTTACAACATATAAGAATTTAATTCCTCTTAATAAAATTAGGGTTCAACCCTATAAAAGAATTTAATTCTTATTAAACAGGGGATTTAACTCAAGATCTCCATGCACGTAAAAGAGATTAGCACCCAACATGATAAATGACAGATCATATGCGCCCACGTGAGCACCCTTGTTGAAGGAGAGAAAACAAATGAGATCAGGTCACGTGACCCTATGAAAAATCCCTTCAAAAGAAAAAGCGGAATAAGACCTAAAACAGAACCCAACTTGGGACTCCTCATGTGACCTCACGTGACCCCCTAACAAGTGCTCGGCACTTTTAAAAAGAAAAAGGGGAATAAATTCAAGGTGGTTGAGGATTTTTAGGCGCCTCACGTGATCCCACGTGACCCAATAGTGCTCAGAATTCATAAAAGAATAAGGGAACTAATCCAAAAGAAACTATGCCAACTTTCAGGCGCCTCACGTGATCCCACGTGAGCACTTCATTCTTAGTATTTAACACTACTTTCAGGCGCCTCACGTGATCCCACGTGAGTGCTTCATTCTTAGTATTTAACACTACTTTAAGCGCCTCACGTGGGAACACATGAGCACCGAGTATACTCTAGTGGTTAACACTATATTCAAGCCAATCTTAACCCAAAATTAGCTAAGTCTTCCAGAGGCAAGTCCCCTTTTAACCGAGCCCCATTACACTCGGATCTTCAAAAATTGATCATCTCAGATGGCGTTGAAAATAATGTTTATCCCATTACTTCCCAATATGGCTTTTGGTCCAATGGTACATCTCTTCACACCTCTGATACATGTCGTTGTAATTCTTCAACGTCTTCAGAGAGGTGTGTTAGTTATGTATATGCCCTAGAGGCCATTGTTGTACATATGATGTATATTATAATGGATGCTTGGATATATATAGAGAGGACTTTCTTGCTCATCATGATAGTATGCTATTTGGTTTCACTTTATCTTAACATGTTGACTTGTATTAGTTTACTGTCTTACTTTCACATGTTGATAAAGCCCTTAGGATATGTACTTGACTACTGGGACTATGATGAGATCATACTAGTGGGGCCACGGTAGTCGATGAGTACATCCTATAACTGTTCCTAGTCGAGGGTGTGTCGAGACAGGGCATCGATACACCAGAGTAGACTAGCATATACGCATCTTGACCCATATGATAGGCGATGGATGATCCCATGTCCATCGGTGTTTTGACATCAAGGATGGTGTACGGGTGCTTAGTGGAGACTGGGTACACTGGACGGACTCGCCGAGAACTCCCAGATGGTATTATACATCATGTCAGATGGCAGTTCTCCGGTGACACAGGTACAGGGTAGTCTGTAGACCCGAGATCTTCATAGAGTCTTGTGCGATTCCTACTGTGCTTTGATTTCCACCTTACCACATCCGAGAGGGTGTGCAAAACGGTGGCTTTTGGGTACAGTCCCGATTCACATGGAGGCAATGAGAGATATGAGGGGATTCGTCTCTCCCGGTATAGAGAGTTGATGTTATGCTGTGTTCGATTGGTTATAACTGGAAGTCCCTGGCCAGGGCTGATATAGAAATTTACTGGTAAGTGTTACCAGTAGTTTCTCGACCTGTTATGAGCCTCACATCGACACGAATTATCGGTTACTGGGGTCTGACATATACCACCCTTAGACTAGATATGCAACATATCAGACAAAGAGACCGGACTGTATGGAAGTGTTACTGTTTGGATTCACAGGAGAATATACAGGCTTGCTTATTGATCTTCTGATCGCTCAATACCTGGGTGGCTGTTATGTTTAGCTGACCGCTTGCAGCTTGTGGGTGTTTGATATGATCATCACCTGCTACCAGCGTATTGACGATTCTTTAGAGTCCTACACAGAGGTTTCTTGACTCAGGAAAAAAGGAGTATGAGCGCCTATGTAATATGTGCAGGACCGAGGATAATACGATATGAGATACCGTATTATATTCTCGCGATATTTGATATCAGCCGGGTCATCGGATCAAGCGTTGATTCGATGAATCGGTACATGATATATATTAGTCGGTTATATTCGATATAGCCGGATTGTCGGATCAAGTGTTGATTCGATAATTTAATGTATAATAATATATATGATATATTGCATTACATTATCTAATATTGGCTCGCTTTATTTTTTCATTTTCTCACCGGATAATACATTGATATATATGCGATATATGTTAATTGTATTATTTTCTTTTGTTATAAAATATATTATATATGTGATATATAATATTGTAACATGTTATGATTACTAATGCAATATGTTTAGTGGAGATTAAACAAGGTTAGGGTTTGATTTGGGTTAGTTCTTTCATGAACCTTCTAGAAGGTTTCCTTTTGTTTCTTGCTAAGATATTATGATGGATATTTTGTGAGATATTTTCCTTACCCAAACCACACCCTTAACCCTAGTTAACTCTCTACATGGGTTAGCCTTATCATCTTTGACCATGGTTGCATTTGTAATCATATAATCTTTTTCATTATTCATCATAAAAGGGTTTTATTCATTCATATTCTTTTTCTTCTTCCTTGAGCTTTGAAAAAGCTTTCTAGGTTTTCTTTATGTGATGAATTAGAGTGAGAATTTGATAATAAAATAGAGAATAAATCCTATTTCATCATCCTCATCTAATCTTGCTAATTAGATTAGGGTGTTCATCTCATTAGTGAGAAAGAGTTTGAGTTAAAGGAACTTCGAGGTAGATCATCGGAGAAAAGGAAGACTACAAAGTAGCATGGATCATTCGGGTTGTGGAGCCTCTCTTGAGTCCGGGAGATCATGGATCGCGGCGAAGAGACTTCTACTCGGAGCTTATGAAGCGAAAGAGCGGACTACAGAGGTTGTAATCCCTCACACTTAGTTGTAAAGATGTTTACTTGCATGTTAAACCCTAATAATCTAGCAAAGATCCCGGCTTTGGGTTGTTCGGCACGTCTAAATTTTAAATCGGGCATGGTTGATACCTTATAGACCCTTGTATGAGTGCCTAAGAACCCTACAGGGTGGTGGGTCCTGACGACCATAACTATCTGATGCATTTCCAAACACATGGTTACATCCAAACATTGGACCGCAATATCCTTAAACTAACTTTAAACTGTAATGTCCTTAAACTAACTACGGACCACAACGTCCCTAAACTAAACTCTATGGACTATGAGGTCCTTAAACTTATGGACTATGATGTCCTTAAACTTATGGACCGCAACGTCCCTAAAGTAAACCCCTACAGACTATGATGTCTCTAAACTGGACTATGATGTCCTTAAACTTATGGACCGCAATGTCCCTAAACTAAACAATAGAGTCCAAGTGCTCTTTTGTTGGATCTAAATGATCCTGTTAAGTAGATCTTAGTCTAAAACTAGACTAACGTATCCTTAACAAACGTTTAAGTTGATCTTAGTCTCAAATGAGATTAACGATCCTTAAACCTAACCCAAACCCAAATCTAAGAAAATACGGATTTGGACCAATTCACGCCCTACGGGCGACAACATAAATTAGTCTCCGTATACAATCCACGGGCAACCAAAAACAAAACAAACACACACGACACGAAGTGACCATCTGGAGAAGGAGAAAGTGGTTACTGCGATGCGGTAGCATAATTAACTGCAGGGGCTTGCGCCTGCAGGGAAGAGCGTCCCCACAATCAAAAACCCCTTACAATGAGGGGAAATCCAACGAAGTCTGCTACATCGGCCGCAACTGTCCAAACCTCCGATGCACGGTGCCATAAATCAATCTGGCATATTCAGAGAGGTGGACGGATAAAACCAAATAGCATCTGCCTCCAAATTCTGGCAAGACGACCTATGCGGTTTCGTCTCTGTATTCGGCGGTAAACACCAACGAATGGTCAAATCAAGACTATCACAGATTTTTATCCCAGGTAAAACACTTTTACTGGGACGAACCCTATTTGTTCAAGTATTGTCCCGATCAGATCATTCGTCGGTGTGTCCCTAATAATGAATTCAGGAGTGTATTGTCCTTCTGCCATGATCAAGCACGTGGCGATCACTTTGGCCCAAGAAAAACTGCGGAAAAGTTTTGAAATGCGGCTTTTATTGGCCAACGTTACTAAAAAATGCACATGATTATTGTAAAACTTGTTCACAGTGTCAACATATGTGTCGGATTTCACGGAGGAACGAGATGCCGCTCCAACCAATCTTGGTTGTTAAGATATTTGATGTGTGGGGAATTGATTTCATGGGCCCGTTTTCCAACTTTTTTGAGAACTTATACATTCTCTTAGCGGTTGATTATGCCTCTAAATGGGTTGAAGCAATACCAAACCATACTAATGACAACAAGGTTGTTGTTAAATTCCTTAAAGAAACTATCTTTTCTCGGTTTGGGCACCCTCGCGCTATCATTAGCGATAATAGGGCACATTTCTGTAATCGGTCTTTCGAGACTTTGATGCGGAAATATTAAATCAACCACAAGCTTTCTACGTCCTATCATCCCCAAACGAGCGGGCAAGCCGAGGTCTCCAATTGACAGATCAAGAAAATTTTGGAGAAAACGGTTTCTAAGAACCGTAAAGATTGGTCCTCTAAACCGATTGATGCTCTTTGGGCATTTCGTACTACATATAAGACCGATCTTGGCATGTCTCCTAATCAGCTTATGTTTGGAAAGGCTTGCCACTTCCCTGTCGAGATCGAACATAGGGTGATGTGGGAAATTAAAGAGCTTAACTTCGATTTTGACCAAGCGGGCAGCTATCGGAAACTGTAATTAAATGAGCTGAGCGATCTTCGTGATGAAGCTTACGATAACGCGGTTATAGTAAAGAACCAGACAAAGGTATTTCATGACAAACACCTTTTGCGGAAAACATTCACACCGGGATAACATGTCCTTCTTTACGATACCTGTCTCCATCTTCATCCGGGTAAGCTGAGATCTAGTTAGATGGGACCTTTTAAGGTGCGGTGTGTACTACCGCACGGTGCAGTGGATGTAGAAAATCCTAAAGACGGTTCCATTTTCAAGGTAAATGGGCATAGATTAAAACCACAATTTTCCGCTGACCCATCGGAGGAGCTCCTGTTCTTGCAAGAGCCGCTTTATCACGACCAAGTTTCCTCCGCCTCTCCTCCATGCTTCGGTTTTCCAGCCATAAACAGTGGAAACACTGTTTCAACTAAGAATGGAGATGTGTATGTTCCCTGATTAAAAATCAAGAATTACCTCAACGGGGTATCACATGTTCACACGTGACCAGGAGTCACGTGTTGACACGTGATCTCTTTTACAGAATTAAATTCTAAGCAAGAAGAAGGGTAAACAAGCGGCTGAGGAAAGCCCCAATGGGGCGTTACGTGCTCACACGTGACCAAGGGTCACGTGATGGTCTTTAGCCCAGTTAAAATACAGAATTAAATTCTGAATGAAGAGGAGTCACGTGCCAACACGTGATAGGCTTTAAAAGCCTTCTGAATTAATAGAATTAAATTCTAACTAAGGGAAATCAAAGACCCTAACTGGGAAAGTATTTCTCTAAATCTTTCCAAACAAAAAAGGATTATGGGGAACCGTTGGATTACAAATCCAAGGGTGATTAAAAATCACCGATTTATGGAAAGATTTTAGACAAGGAAAGATTTCCCTAAATTTCACCAAAAATAACAAACGGAATATCTTTTGGATTAAAGATTTAATGGCGAACAAAATTCACTGAGTGATCTAAAAGATCACATTAATTACGAAAAAAACAAACAAAATCTTTTAATGAAAGATTTACTAAACAAAATTTATTCTTTTCCTTCTCCTATAAATAGGAGCTAAGAAGAGAAGAAGGGGATTTTTTTTTGGGATCTTGAAATTTTCTAAAGGCAAATAGCAGAGAGAAAAGAAAGGAGAATTTAATTCTTAAGAAAGAAAACCCTAGGTGAGAAAAGGAAAGTGATCAAAACTTCAAAAAGAGAATTTAATTCTCAATCTAAGAGTTTAACTCTTCTGCAAAAAGAACTTAGTTCTTCCTCTGGTTGAAGATCTGCAGAAGCAAATCTCCCCATAGGTTGAGAATTTAATTCTCATCGGGTTGAGATTCTGCCATGCTGATCCAAAACTTAGAGGGAGAATTAAGTTTAGAGAATTTAATTCTCCCAAAGATAAAACTAGGGTATAACCCTATATGAGAATTTAATTCTCCCAAAGTTATAGAAATTTAATTCCTCCAAGATAAAACTAAGGTTCAACCCTATATGAGAATTTAATTCTCCTAAATTTATAGGAATTTAATTCCTTCAAGATAGACAAAACTAGGGAATTTAATTCTCTCAAATTCACAGGAATTTAATTCCTCCTAAATGAAATCAAGGTTTCACCCTACATAAGAATTTAATTCTTTCACATACATAGGAATTTAATTCCTCTAAAACCATAATTAGGGTTTAACCCTACAGAGAATTTAATTCTTAAAAAATAAAGAGACTTGAAAGATCTCCATGCATGCAAAGAACTAAGGTCACGTGGCACCACGTGACCCCTAAACAGATCCCCAAAATGGGAAGGAAACATCCCAAAGGCAATGCCTCACGTGCTCCCACGTGACCTTCAAAATAAAGAGAATAAAAGCAAAGGCAATGTTGGCGTTGGGCGCTCTCACGTGTTACCACGTGACCCCTCAATAAGCGCTTTAATAATCAACGCATAAATCTCCATCACATGCCAACTCGTGATGGTCAGAAAATTAAAAGGTGCTTAAACACTTGTTTGCAGAACAAAGTAAAGTAGATCTGGCCTCAACTTTGGGTGCCCTCAAGTGTCCCCACGTGACCCCTTCCTATCTAGTGTTTAACACTAATTTGAGAATTTTATTTTCAGTGTTTAACACTGTTGTCTTCTAGTGTTTAACACTAATTTGAGAGTTTTATTTCCAGTGTTTAACACTGTTGTTCTCTAGTGTTTAACACTATTTTTAGCCAAATTGGCTAATTTTTCCAGAGGCAAAAGCCTCCCCTTTAACTGAATCTCAGAATTGAGTAAAAATTAGAGCTATAATGTTTAATGCTCAGTCAAAGATAAAAATGTTACCAAAACCCTCGAACTCTTGTTTGAGCACTGCTGAATGATGAGGGCTGAACCCAGACAAATGTCTAATGGTCCAAAGGGCCAATATTTCAAACTTAATTGGACTTAGCCCAAGTTGGCCATAAGTCCTCAATTAAGACTTAACCGAGCCAATGTGCTCATAATCTAATTAATGGATCTTAGTTCCAAATTAGACTACAGATCACCCAATCAACTCTGGTTCGAGGGTACATCTCTTCACTCCTCTGATATTTGTCGTTGTAATCCTTCAACGTCTTTAGAGAGATGACGGGTCCCGATAACCACACATTTCACTGACAATGATGTCCTTAACCTTGACTGTGAGGTCTTTAAACTCACGGACTATGATGTCCTTAACATTGGACTGTGGGGTCCTTAAACTCACAGACTATGATGTCCTTAACCTTGACTGTGAGGTCTTTAAACTCACGGACTATGATGTCATTAACCTTGACTGTGAGGTCTTTAAACTTACGGACTATGATGTCCTTAACCTCAACCGTGATGTCTTTTAACTAATATTGGACTGTGGGGTCCTTAAACTCATGGACTATGATGTCCTTAACCTCGACCATGATGTCTTTAAACTAACATTGGACTGTGGGGTCCTTAAACTCACGGACTATGATGTCCTTAACCTTGACCGTGATGTCTTTAAACTAACATTGGATTGTGGGGTCCTCAAACTCACGGACTATGATGTCCTTAACCTCGACCGTGATGTCTTTAAACTAATATTGGACCGAGATGTCCTTAAACTAACAATGGACCATAATGTCCTTAAACTAATCGACCGCAATGTCCCTAAACTAAACAATAGAGCCCAATTGCTCTCTTGTTGGATCTAAACGATCCCGATGAGTTGATCTTAGTCTAAAATGAGACTAACGTATCTTTAACAAACGTTTAAGTTGATCTTTGTCTCAAATGAGGCTAACGTATCCTTAAACCCAACCCCCCAAACCCAAATCTAAGAAAGATATGGATTTGGACTGGTCCACGCCCTACGGGCGACAACATAAATTAGTCTCCGTATACAATCCACGGGCAACCACAAACAAAACAAACATACACGACACGAAGTGACCATCTGGAGAAGGAGAAAGTTGTTACCGCGATGCGGTAGCGTAATTAACTGCAAGGGCTTGCGCCTGCAGGGAAGAGCGTCCCCACAATCAAAAACCCCTTAAATGATGGGGAATCTGACAAAGTCTGCTACATCGGCCGCATCCGTTTAAACCATCGATATATGGTGCCATAAATTAACTTGGCATCTTCGGAGAGGTGGACGGATAGCACCAATTAGCATCTGCCCCAAAATTCAGGCAAGGCGTTTGTCGCATCTTATTCCGTGTTTTGACGGGGAACAGATTCTGGCACGCCCGGTAGGACATTTTCCTCTTTCCACTCCACACTTCGTGTGTCATGTTCGCGAACGAATTGCGGTTTGCTAATGGTTGCCCTTGGGTTCGAGGTACTAAGATTTGGTGTCTTGTTCCATGCAGAAAGAAATGGATAGATGGCGTCCACTTGCACGAAGTGTTCTAGCTGCAACTGCAACGCACGTTCCGCCTCATCTGAAGGTATAGCTTATGGGCCCCATGCGACCTCCTTGTTCACAATGCCGATAGAGCAGGTGACGCAGGCTACCACCGGTTTGTTCTTCGGGACCATGCTCCCACCAGTGAACATTAATATCCCGCTGCCGCAAGAAGTGCAAAAGAAGTCGGTCTTTGATCGGCTCACTATCACCATGGCCCCTCTCAACGGGTCGTCCGATGTCAAGCCAACAGCATCAGTCTTCGATAGGCTGAGCCTGAACTCCAATGGGACTGTCAAGAAGCCCACGATACCTGAAGCGACCATCCCAAAACGGATAGCCCTTCCTACTCTCGAGGTTACTAAGGAAGTTTCTCCCGTTAAAGGATCAGTCTTGACGAGGCTAGCCACTCCAGCTCCAGTTCCTACTCACAGGTCTGTCTTTAACAGATTGGATACTGCTGCTCAGCGGACGTCAGTCTTCAAGAGGCTGGTACCTGTAGCGCCTCACCAGAACAGGGGGCACGACAAAGCCATCCCCATAGATGAACCAACACCATCTGCGCGACATGCTCGCCGTCGTCACTAGCGCCGAGTACGGAAGGCTGGGGGCAGCTCTCCGTCTGGATTTACTCCACCCGCTCTAACGGTGGAGATCGATGCTGCTGTTCCAACCGAGAACAGCTTTGAACTGCTCAATAAGGTGCACAGGAACTCTCCTACTGCAGTGCTAAAGAGATCTCCTCCACCAATGGAGATTACAGTCGAAAAGAAGCCGGAGAAGCCCCCTCAGCGGCTGTCCTCCAAAATCTACAAAGTCTGGCGATAGGTTCAGGGCTCAGTAATTGATCAAGATTACTCTCGCCGATAGAAAAAGGTGAAGGTTCAACAAGAAGAGACCCGTCTTGCTAAGCCACAAAAGGCAACAGTTGTCTGGGTGTCCGCTGCGACAGCCCCCTCAACGTCAACTGCTCAAAAGAGAAGGAGGCCAGAGAAGGCCCCTATGACTACGGCGGATCGCAAAGACACTGAACCCAAACGCCCCAAGTCTGGGGGCATAACGGTGCATACTATTTACATGGCTTCCGGAAAAGAGGAAAGCCGCACTTCGATGGGCCACCGACCGCTCACCCGATCAATAACAAGGGCTCAGGAACAACAACAGCAGAAGCTTCAGGAGATGCTGACTGCAATAGCCGCACTCACCGGACCAAAAGAAAGCCCGGAAGCGTCATCGGAGCAGCGTCACGAACAAGAAACCGATGCTGACTTCCTACACAGAGTCCTCGAAAATAAGGACAGAGAAGCTGCAGAACAAGCTGCCAACATAAAATGAATGGCGCTTCTCTTCCAAGACATGGTTGGGATGATGTTACAGCCGGATCCCCCAGCTGAAGACCCTCCGATCATTATTGAAGACGACATAGGGGAGACATCGAATCCTCCCCCGGCTCTTTCAGTAGCCAAAGAGGAAACTATTTCCAAGGCCGCTCTGGATGACTATATTGCTCAACAAATACGAGCTCACCAGGCAAATGAAGCGGCTGGCCAAGCGTTAAAACTGGGAGACCATATCCAGGCTGGTATGACCAAATAAAGTACCCGTCGGGATACACAATCCCCAAATTCCATATGTACAAGGGGACAGGCAATCCCCATCAACATGTCGCTCAGTTTAGGGCTCTTTGCGGCAACACCGGGGGTGATGATAAGCTTTTGCTCCACCAATTCATCGGCAGCTTGTCGGAGACGGCATATGAATGGTACTCCGAACTTCCAAACGACTCCGTCAAGACTTTCGCAGAAATGGAGTTATTATTCACCCAGCGATTCGCGAGTGCTAGTGAACGCACCCCAATAACGGCATTGATCAATGCCAGGGTGAAGCCAGGCGAGACGTGGGTTCAATACGCAATCCGATGGCGGAATCTGTGGTCGAAATATGAGCAGCGCATCGAAGAAGCACCAGTGGCGGGCATGTTCGTGGGCACCCTAGACCCACATGCAACTATGTCACAATTCATGATGTTCTTCAAACCGACCACGTTCCAAGCTTTAATCGACAAGCTAGCCCAGATGGACCAGATGGGTCATAGACCGTCTCCTCCGAAGCCGGAGCCGCGGAACGAAAAGGGTAAAGGGAAGGCGACCTTCGTTGCGAATACCCAACAACAGCCCAGTGCCCCGAAACTAACGGATCAACTGGAAGAGAGACGGCGCTATTATAATGAGAAAATGAAGCATCCTTATTCGTTCCCTCGAGACAAAACGAAGAGACTGTTCGAACTGGCGACACGCAACAGGCTCATCAATCTGCCAAATCATAAGCGACCACTGCAACCTGGCGATGCTAATAGTCCTAATTATTACCCTTACCACCAAACAGTAAGCCATCCAATCGAAGATTGCTTCGTCTTTAAGGGATGGATCGAGGAACAATACCTACAAGGCAAGTTTGCGCTATCTGAGAAGTGGAAAGTAAGCCCACCACAACCGCACACTCCTAAGAAGATGGACACACAGGGGGCATCATGCTCTTTTGTTGAAGAAGCTCCATGGGAGGTCGCTCTTTCAGCCAAAACCAAAAGAATGCTGAACGATCTCTAGACATGCCCAGCGATCAGGTGGAAGAATCCGTTGGAACTTGAGATCATCGAGGGGATGCTGAAACAACGCCCAACTCCAAAAATTGGTGATAACATTCAGAACACTCACACCCAGCCGTCAAAGTCTTCGAAGAAGACCAAAAACCCTGTGAAGCCCGGTGACAAGCACACGGACCTGCAAAAACAGATTAACGCGCTGGAAGAGTATAACCAGAAAGCGCGAACTTCAGTCACACTTCAAGAATTTCTCAGCCACGTCCTTGAGGACGGAGATGATGGAGAAGACTCGTCGGATGAATCTGAGGGTTGCGTAGCAAGCTGCCATGTAATCTCTCACTCGTCGATAGACGATGAAGAAGCTCCTCGCACCGAGAAACTAGGGGCAAATCCTGAGCCGGAACTTCTAGAGCCATTAGACGAAATGATTGATGCGTTCCTGAATGAAGCGCTTCTTGAAAGCAAAGCTGCTCAAGAGCGTGAGATGGCCATATTTGAAAAAGCCAAGCGCCAGCGACTGGACGAAAGGGTTGAGACGCTCCCGCCAAATCAAAGCACATCCGTCGCGAATAAAAGAAGGTTCAAGAAGAGGAAGAGGTTCGCCAAAGCCATATCAATGGGAATGAAGCTGCCACCCTCCGAAGGAAACATTCTTGGTGAAGCAGAAATGCATCCTAGCTACTGCTTGTATCATCGAAAGATTGCACACCCTACCGAAGAGTGCAACGCTTTTAAAGGATGGTGGCAAGGATATGTTGCTCACCGGCAACATTTTAAGCGAATGAAACGCAAAACTCGTCGGGAGCGAAAAAAGTATGACCGAGGAGCTTAGAAGAACTACCGGCAACTGTCGCATGGTTAACGCCGGGGGATCGCAAGTTCTCACCTTCGGGAGCAACTCCGACGAAGAAATGACTCTTGGCCCTCTCTTCAAAGAATCCACCTCGGGGAAAGAGGAAGAACCAAAGACCTGCGAAAATATTCAGCTACGCAATCGTACGCTTCCCGAAAAGAATCTCGGACCCATGAAAAGAAAAGACAAGGGAAAAGAAAAAGTCTCTGAGGATATCACCCTAGATGACCAAGTCATCAAAGAGCTGACCGCCAAAGACTCGCCAAAGAAAAGTAAGGTGTACTACAACATTCTGGCACACTTGAGAAAGTTACCCTCGCAGCTCAGCATTCTCGATGCCCTTCTTCTATCAAAAGAAGCAAGAGATTCTTTGATCAAGACGCTGCAGGAGCCCGAGCAATTCCAAGCTTTCCTCGCCGAAGAAAAGATGAAGGACGAGCTGGAAGAAGTGCACACAGCCGATATCACCTTCGGCGATGAAGATCTCCTCCTCGGGACGTCTGAGCACAACCGTCCCCTTTATGTCTCCGAATACTGTCACGATATCAAGATAGGCAAAATCTTGGTTGATAATGGGTCTTCCGTTAACCTTCTCAACGTGCGAGTGTTGAAGGAAATCTGCATGAGCGTTCAGCATCTCGCTCGTGATAAGATCACCATCTCCGGTTTCGACCCCCAATCATCACGGACTCTCGGGTCTGTGATACTGACGCTGCGCTTCGGGCTATTTATCACGGATATTAAATTTCACGTCATCGATGCTAAGACCTGCTATAATGCTTTGCTCGGTAGGCCTTGGTTACACGAGTACAACATTATCCCTTCTACACAACACCAGTGTATGAAGTATTTCAAGGATGGTCTCGAGTACACTGTGACAGGGGAGTTGAACCCGTTCTCTGTGAACGAAGTCCAAAAGTACGAGGATGAAAAATACTTCTTACCAGATTTTGAAGACACGGAAAGATGTCACAAACCGAAGAACAAAACTATCACCACTATTCCAGTCTTCGGGAGTGATACTGAGGAGGAAGAAGAGATAGTTTATTCAGGGCCGCCTCAACACAACAACCCGGGACCGTCCGCCCCCATGTTGATCTTCGGCAGCGACTCGGAAAACGAGGTTAACGCTATATTTGCCGCTCGGCCATCAATACAAGCCTTCGCTGGCAATAATCAGAGTTTGCAAATCACCATGGTTCCATAAGAGCATTACAAAGAGCTCGATGCACTTAAAACTTATAATGTGCAAGAACTACAGACATTCTACGTCCCTCCCAGGAGAAAAGGTGAAAAGGCGATCCTATTCTACCGATCCAGGGAAACCAAAGTGGAAAAAGAAATTTGGCATGGCGCCGATTCTACGCTCGACAGGCTCCAACCCATCCGTCTACCTAGATATTACACGAAAGGCTTGAAAAGGCTATTGAAGCGTCAAGGGGTACCCTTCAGACAAATTACTCGTCAAGCTCGATTCTACAACAGGATTTGGGATGTCCCTGGAACTCAGCGCAAGTTGCCCAACGGGAGAATGGAAATGATCGGGCTTGGATATGTTCAATCCAGAAAACGGGAGCGAGTCCATGGCAGCTACGTCATACATGACTTCAATGAAGAAGGAGACATTCTGTTAAGAGACACTGATCCTGAACCAAAACAAGGTCCTGTCATCAAAATGCCGAGTCCATCGTTTGAAGAACGAATGGAAAAACTAGTAAGGGAAGTGGGTCAAAAGATCCGGGATGACCATAACCGTGAGATGGCCATTTTCGAGAAAGCCAGGACGCAGCGCCTCCTTCAGCAGGCCACGGAGTATAACAATGCTCTTCCTTATCAACCAGTCATACAAAAAGCGCGACGCAGAGGCAAAAATAAATCAAAGAGTGGGAAAACCGTTCGAAAGCGACAAAGCGGGACCAAGAAGCCACGCGATCGGGAATCGAGCAACCCGGATTTGTCTCTTATAAAGAAGATGAGTCGAGCATACTCTTTTCCTCAGAACAAAACACGGAAGATACTTGATCTCGCCATAAGACATCGAATGATTACCCTCTCGGAGTCCAACCACCCCGATCAAGCAGGTGAAGTCAATCACCCAGATTATTGCTCCTACCACTAAGCAATAGGACATCCTATCGAAGACTGCTTCACCTTCAAGAACTGGGTCGAAGACCAATATCAGCTCGGCAAGTTCGCTTTATCCAGCAGTTGGAGGATAAATCCGCCGCAGAAGTACGAACCAAAAGCCGCGCATACAGCGAGGGTAGAACCAGATCAACATCGGTCTTGGAAGCGAGCTCGTACTTGTCATATGATAATGCTATGAGAAGAAGAGCCCGAGAATATGGATGACCTCCCCTGGTGCTTCGAAAACAATGATGACGAGGTGATCTCAGAGTTTCCACCGGCGCCGAAAGAGCTGGAAGATGGAATACATACTACAGCAGATAACCTCAGAAAAATTGATTTAGGGACGGCAAGTGACCCGCGACCGACATTCGTCAGTGAGCTACTGTCTGAAGAAAGGGTGGCTATGCTAAAAGGCGTGCTCATGCAGCATAAAGATTGCTTCGCATGGAACTATTCCGAGATGCCAGGACAGATCCAGAGATTGATGTCCATAAATTGGAAATATCCTCAGATGCCAAGCCAATCAAACAAGCACCGAGAAGAATGCGGCTCGAGCTTGAGATGAGCATCAATGCCGAGGTCAAAAAGCTAATCGACTATGGCTTCATCCAAGAGGTTTAGTACCCTGACTGGATAGCCAACATCGTCCCGGTCTTGAAGAAAAATGGGACAGTGCGCATATGCGTGGATTTTCGGGATCTCAATAAGGCTTGCCCGAAGGACGACTTTCCAGTACCGGTCACCGAGCTGATGATAGATAATACATCCACTCACGAAGTCTTCTCCTTCATGGACGGATCGTCAGGATACAATCAGATAAAGATGCATCCCGAGGACCAGAAGCACACCGATTTCCGGACCCCTTTGGGTATATTCTGCTACAAGGTGATGCATTTTGGTCTAAAGAACGCCGGTGCCACCTATCAGAGGGCCATGACGAAGATCTTCGATGACCTCATACATGAAATCGTCGAATGCTATATCGACGACCTCGTGGTGAAAAGCAAATCATACGAGGAACATTTAGAGCATCTGAGTATCGTGTTTCAACGCCTTCGGCAATACAACTTGAAGATGAACCCTCTCAAATACGCATTCGGAGTCTCCTCGGGCAAGTTCCTTGGATTCATCGTCCGACACCGAGGCATCGAGATAGATCCGTCAAAGATCAAGGCGATTATGGAGATGCCCCCGCCAAGGACTCTCAAGCAATTGCAGTCTCTCCAAGGGAAGCTCGCATATATCCGACAATTTATAGCCAATCTCTTAGGTAAGTGTCGTCCTTACAGTCACCTGATGAAGAAGGGAACCCCTTTCGTCTGGGATCGCAAAAGCCAAAACTCACTGGACGAAATCAAGCAATACCTGCAGAATCCGCCAGTACTGGCCGCCCCCATTAAGGGAAAACCTCTCTTTCTGTATACAACAGCCCTTGAAGGTTCCTTAGGTGCATTATGGGCACAGGAGAACGACCAAGAGAAGGAGAGAGCCCTCTACTACTTGAGTCGAGTTCTATTGGGGGCATAAAGCAATTATTCTCCCATCGAAAAGCACTGCCTAGCATTGATCTTCGCGATAACGAAGCTCAGGCACTATGCGTTGGCACATGAGGTCCATCTCATATCAAAGGTGGATCCTCTCAAGTACTTAATGTCAAAAGCCATATTAACAGGGTGTCTGATTGATTTGAAATAGTGTGTTTGTAGTTTAACCGCAATCAATAACGGTGTCGCGTGTAGCTAGACCGAGATGAGTACGGGTCGTCCTCTGGAAAACGTTGAATATTTTATTCTTACTTTAGATGTGTTGAGAAAGAAAGGAGGAAGAATAAAGAATGGTTGTAGCTTCTAGATCTATGTTAAACACGGATGCAAAATATAGATCTAGATTAATTATGGATGTAAGTTTAATATAAAAGGTGGCTTGTAGGGTTCGTTAGGATTTAGTAGTTATGGATGATTAATTAAAGATTATTCTTTTTATACTTTAATAGATTTAAAGCTAGAACGACAGTAATGCATGTAGATTAGGGTTTCTGGAGGGAAAAGGGTTCCCACTCTTAACCCCTATCTCGACATGGAACTCCGTTCATATCTAGCCTTTACCAAAATAATCATTAATCTAATCTCTAATCGCGGTCGAGACTAACAATAAATTGGTAGCGCGCCCGATTAGGATGTTAATGATTCTTTTGGTAAAGTTTATAAACTTTATAGGACGTAAAAAGAGTTTAAAGATTTTCATCATCCATTAACCTACCCTAATCCTACGAACCCTAACAAGCGGAGAATTACTCGCGCATGTTGGGAGAAGAAAAGATGGAGAGAGAAATCATAATGAAACTACAAAGAAATAGAATAAGAAAAAGAACTACCTTTATTAATCAACAAAACTCATTTACACTTTGTTCCCTTAGAAAATGATTACAAATACTAGTTTGCTTCTCGATCTCTTCTAAGGAGGTAGATGAACCGTTGATGATCAGCGTAGATGCGTGAGCCGTCTTGGACTTCGTGATCGCGTCGACTTGATGATTTTTCCAACGGGCTCTCGGTCTTTATTTATAGTCCCAAAACCATATCCCTAGCTTCCTAAATTGGAAACCAGAAAATAAGATTCAAATAGAGAAATCTCAACTCCTGACTCCTCTGGCACGCGGCGGATTCGTGGCCAATAGGTGGGTTTGGCCACGGATCCGCGGCCAAACAGTAAGATCTCTTGTTATTTTTTCTGGGGCTTCATCTCTGTGACACGTGGCGATGTTTTAACATCTTTGGAAATTGGAAATCTTCTCTTCATCACTGCCAGCCTTGATTTCTTAGTTTGCTTTCTTAATTAGGCAGGTTTGCTCTAACAACTTTGATTCCCTTGATTTTTAGCCCTAAAAATTCTACACAACAACTCAAATAATATTTATTAGAGTTTGTTTTATTGAGATATTAATTTCACCATTAAGATTTGGTCAATGGTATTTATGCATACATTTTCCTACCAAATGTTAATTATAATATATAAACATATGAAAATAGTATTTTTACAGAAAAACCCTCATATGTATCATATATTATAATAAACACCTTTTCTAATATAGAAATAGTAGGAAAAATGTCATATTAAATGTGCATTTTTATCAACTGAACAAATACCCCCAAACTTATCTTTGATCGTCCCGAGCAAACTAGTTTATTCAAGAGGAGGAGAAAAAGAAAGGAGAAAACTAAGCACACTTTTGTAGGTAACACGATTGCACTGAGCACGTGCAACAAGCTGTTAAACCTCTAGGTATCCCTAATAGGAGGAGTGTTGTCTCCTGAGAGTTTTCAGCGAATTACATCCACAAAATCCTATAATAAAAGAGAGATGGTGAAATTTACATATAAAGATAAGAACCATAAAAGAAATACTTTGAAAATTTAGAGTTTCCAACTACACTAGCTTTTCAGTTGTCATGAGCCCTATCTTAATAGTCATGAAAAGATGTTAGAAATCACTTCATCCCTCAATAAAATATCGTCTTTATTCTTCATTCCTACCTTTCATCCAAACATTGATCATATACCCCTACGTGTGTGAATAGAACATCCCTACACTCGGAGAATTCAATTCAAGCTATCATACTCTTGTCCATCTACCTCGGTACTTTTTAACTGATATTTATATAGAATATTTGGTTGGATTTGCTCGCATATTTTTCATGCGACCGTTAATACTTTTTGAGGTACTAACCGACCGATTACTCATGTGCTTGCTGATTAGTATTTTCCTCGTCTTGCACCACCTAAGGCTTAGCAGTGACTCCCAGACCAGTTGGTCTAAGGCACTAGGTGATAAAGCACACTCGCTATATTTTTTTATTGCTGCCTTGGTGATAACAAAACCAGTGTTCATTTTTCTCCACCATTTTATCTTTTATTCATTTTTTTTACTTCCTTCATACTTTGGCTTTTAGACAAGAGCATTTCAAGGTATCCTCTACTATCCCGAGTTTCAAGTCGTGTGTGAGTGCGTATAGTAGGGTATCAACATTCAAATGTTTGGCTTCCAGAATAGGAACTATTTTTCAGACTTATTTTTATCCTCAGATTAGTGACTTCCTTCATCTTACTAACCCTTGGGACAACGGCTCATAACTACTTATTACTAGTTCGTTTAAGAAAACTTCTAATTTTCAAGGTTTTCTTAAATTATTCATATCTTTTAAATATAATTTTTTTCACTTTCTACTCTTTTGTTATAAATAAAAAAGTTTTGAATGCCCAGTGTCAAAGATAATTCAGTGAATACAAACCTCCCCCCAAACCTGTTTTCAGCAGTGTCCTCACTGATGCTGTCTTTTGAGAGCATGGACCTGTATACTTGGGGAGAGACAAAAGGGGTAAAATAATAGTTAAATGAAAACTACCCCCAAACTTGCTCTTTAGCACGCACAGATATTCAGTAAAGTCCAATTTCACACACCTCCATTCTTAAAATGAGAAAGTGTTACCAAAACATGGAGGTGAGGTGGAGGAAATTCAGTTCTGATAAAGCGGCTCCTGTAAAATCAGGAGCTCCTCCGCGGGGTCAGCAGAGAAATACGGTTTTAATCTATGCCCATTTACTTTAAAAACTGAACCGTTTTTCAAATTTTCAACTTCTACAGCCCCGTGCGGATGTACATACTGCACCACAAATGGTCATTTCCAACGAGATTTAAGCTTACCCGGATGAAGATGGAGACGGGAATCGTAAAGAAGGACTTGTTGCCCCGATGTGAAGGTTTTTCGAAAAAGGTTTTTATCGTGGAACACTTTAGTCCTGTTCTTTACAATCGCCGCATTATCGTAAGCTTCATCGTGGAGTTCGCTTTGCTCATTCAATTGCAGCTTCCGATAGCTGCTCGCATGATCAAAATCGAAGTTAAGTTCTTTAATAGCCCACATTGCTTTATGTTCGATCTCGATGGGAAGGTGGCATGCCTTCCCAAACACAAGGCGGTATGGAGACATACCAAGATCGGTCTTGTAAGCGGTGCGAAATGCCCAAAGAGCATCCATCAATTTGGTTGACCAATCCTTACGGTTTTTAGAAACCGTCTTCTCTAAAATTTGTTTGATCTGCCTATTTGAGATCTCAGCCTGCCCGCTTGTTTGGGGATGATAGAGCGTAGAAATCTTGTGAGTGATTGAATATTTCCGCATCAAGGCCTCGAAAGACCGATTACAGAAATGTGTCCCGTTGTCGCTAATTATAGCGCGGGGGTGTCCGAATCGCGAAAAGACATTTTATTTAAGGAACTTAATGATAACTTTGTTGTCGTTAGTGCGACACGGTATTGCTTCCACCCATTTCGAGACATAATCAACCGCAAACAAGATATATAAATTCCCAAAAGAATTGGGAAAAGGGCCCATAAAATCGATACCCCAAATATCGAATATTTCCACAACCAATATAGGTTGGGGCGGCATCTCGTTTCTTCGTGAAATCCGACCCAAATACTGACATCGCGGACAAGTTTTGCAATGTTTATATGCATCTTTAAATAATGTTGGCCAATAAAAGCCACATTACAAAACTTTCTCCGCCGTTTTTCGAGGACCAAAATGACCGCCGCATGCTTGATCATGACAAAATAATAACACACTCTTGAATTCATCGTTAGGGACACACCTGCGAATGATTTGATCGGAACAATACTTAAACAGATAAGGTTCATCCCAGTAAAAGTATTTTACTTGGGATAGAAATCGAAGTTTGTCTTGTTTCGACCAATCTCTAGGAGTAAGTCCCATCGCAAGATAGTTTACAATATCCACGAACCAAGGTTCGTAGGATACAGTCAAGAGCTGTTCGTCAGGAAATGAGTCATTTATCGGCACGGTCAAAGTTGGCGAAGAAGTGATGCGTGAAAGATGGTCGGCTACAACGTTTTCACATCCACTCTTTTCTCGGATGACAAGATCAAATTCTTGTAACAATAGGATCCAACATATTAGCCTGGCCTTAGCATCCTTCTTCGATAAAAGATGTCGTAGGGCGGAGTGATCAGTGTAAACCGCAATTGACGAGCCAATCAAGTAGGGCCTGAATTTCTCTAATGCAAATACAACTGCCAAGAGTTCTTTCTCGGTAGTTGTGTAATTTATTTGTACATCATTCAAGGTTCTACTTGCATAGTAAATTACATATGGCATCTTATCAATGTGCTGTCCTAAGACAGCACCAATAGCAAAGTCTGATGCATCACACATAAGCTCGAACGGGTGGTTCCAATCCGGAGATAATAGAACGGAGGCTATAGTGAGCGATCCTTTAAGCGATTCAAAAGCAGCCTCACAATCCGAATCGAAGTGAAATGTAGTATCCTTGGCCAATAGAAGGGTTAAGGGTCTAGCAATTTTGCTAAAGTCCTTAATGAATCTCCTATAAAATCCTGCATGGCCAAGGAAGGACCGTATATCTCTGACGCATTTGGGACGAGGGAGGTTATGAATGACATCAATTTTTGCTCTGTCAACCTCAATGCCTTTTCGTGAAATTATATGTCCAAGGACAATACCTTCTTGGACCATAAAATGGCATTTTTCCTAATTCAAAGTCAAGTTCTTATCCTTACAGCGGGTAAGAACCGCATCAAGATTACGAAGGCAGTCCTCAACGGGGTCCCTAAAAATGGAGAAATTGTCCATAAATATTTCCAGAAAATTCTCCACCATATCTGAGAATATCCCCATCATACACCGCTGAAATGTAGCGGGAGCGTTGCATAACCCAAAGGGCATGCGTCTATAAGCAAAGTACCGAAAGGACAAGTAAATATAGTTTTATCTTGATCCTTTTCGGCGATGGGGACCTGGTTATAGCCAGAGTATCCGTCCAAGAAGCAATAGAATTCGTGTCCAGCTAATCGTTCTAACATCTGGTCAATGAAAGGTAGAGGGAAGTGATCTTTCCTCGTCGCGGCATTGAGTTTCCTGTAATCAATACATACGTGCCACCCAGTTTGGGTGCGTGTTTGGATTAACTCATTAGCCTCATTAGTTATGACCGTGATGCCAGACTTTTTAGGGACTACATGAATGGGACTTACCCATTGGCTATCAAATATAGGGTAAATTATACCACTATCAAGGCACTTAACGATTTCTCTCTTTACCGCCTCCTTCATAACGGGATTTAACCGTCTTTGTGGGTCTCGGGTTGGTTTAGCTTCATCCATCAGATGTATATAATGTTCAATAATTAAGGGACTAATCCCTTTGATGTCAGCCATTGTCCAACAAAATTCTTCCTGATTCGATCTCAACACTGCCAAAAGTGCGTTCTCTTGCTATAAGGCTAGAGAAGCGGATATAATCGCTGGCAAAGTCTCATTCTCACCTAAATATGCATATTTAAGATGAAAAGGTAGCGGTTTGAGATCAAGTATCGGCGGAGAGACAATAGAAGGTGGGGTAAGGGAATGATATTCGGACTCCCTAAGAGGTTCAAAACTTGCATAGGATATTGACCCGAAAAGTGCTGCTGACTTTTGCAACGAGTCAACGGATTCAAACTCAGGGAAGGACTCATTGAACATGTCCTCACTATGAAGTTGTGCAAGATCAAATGATGTCTCACTAGTATTGTCGAGATCATCAAAGCAAAGTTCCTTATCCATGCAGCTTTCGGGAGCTATCTCGTGGATGGAAAAAACATCCAGCAAATGAGCAGAAGGTTCCGATGGTTGACTTCCTAGCCTGTAAATATTAAGCTCAATTGTCATTTTCCCGAAGGATAAGTTCATAGAACCGTTATGACAATTAATTACAGCGTTAGAAGTTGATAGGAAGGGTCGACCAAGTATCACCGGGATTTGATTGTGTGGGTTTGCCACAGGCTGTGTATCTAAAACAATAAAGTCCACAGGGAATATGAATTCCCCGACTTTAATTAACACATCCTCTAGTTCACCCCGTGGTTTGGTGATAGATCGGTCTGCCATCTGGAGAGTACAATGGGCTGGTTTCAACTCTCCAATCCCTAACTGCTCGTATACTGAATAAGGAAGCAAGTTAACGCTAGCGCCAAGGTCGAGTAAAGCACGATTGATATTTTTACCCCCAATAGAAATAGATATTGTAGGATAGCCAGGGTCCTTACGTTTCTTTGGTATTTGCTGGGTAAAAGCTGTGCTAACATTACTCGTCATAAAAACTTTCTTAGGCACTTGAGTTTTTCTCTTCCTAGTGCACAAGTCTTTAAGGATTCTTGTATAAGATGGGACTTGTTGAATAGCATCTAGGAGAAGAATATTTATTTTAACTTGCTTAAACATTTCCACAATCTTCTCCATTTGCGGGTTAGGTCTGTTGGCCCTTAATCTGTTTGGAAACAGAGCTTGATCAATAAGTTTTGGGTCCAACATTTGTGGAGAAGATTGTGGGGACGGATACGATCCCAAAATTGGAGTGGGAATCGACTTAGATAGATTTGGCGAAGTGTTCGAGCCTTGGGGAAAACGGAGAATAGGCTCGGATGAAGGTGGGAGACTAGACGAATTAGGGGAGGAAGCAGAAGCTGGGGTATCATTGGTGTTACTAACATCATCAAATAGCTCACCCACTCGGTTATTCAGCACTTTTCCCGATCTCAACGTAGTAACGGCATTCACATTATGATTTTGTGAGTGGCTAGGATTCGGTAGGGGTTGAGATGGGAGTTTCCCTTTCTCCCTCGCACTCATTGCGGCATTCAACTGTGCAATTTGGTTTTCTATTGATTTAAAACTCTCACCGTGGGAGGCGGAGTCTTTCTTTATGGAATCAATAGAAGACTTCATATCAGCCGACATTTGAATGGAATGTTTCATAAACAAATTCAAAGTTTGTGCGAGTGAAGATGTATCAGTACCGGCTAATTGTGGTGCGGAAGTGTTGGCCGGATTTTGAAAATTTTGTGACTGAAAAGGGTGCTGACTTTATGGTTGTGGTTGCTATGGATGAGGTCTTTGGAAATTGCTTTGGAATTGGTTTTGATTTTGGGGTTGGTTTTGGTTCTAAGAAAAATTAGGATGATTCCTCCATCCTTGATTGTACGTGGAAGAATAAGGATCGTTTCTAGGTCGCTGCTGAAAAGAAGCATTAGTTTGATCGTGACCTTGAAACGATGCATTCATAGGACATTCTTCCGTCAAGTGTGAAGGATCTGAACAGCAACCACACACGGTCTTAGGAAGCGTGACCTGATTTAGGAAGACTGATGAGAATTTATTCTCAATAGCATCGAGTTTATTCTGTATCGCTGCCATTTCGGCTTTTACTGTGATGGAAACATCGAGCTGATGAATACCTTCCCTAGTTGAAGGTGGTCTTACGCTTTCCCACTGCAAAGTGTTTTCAGCGAGATCTTCCAGATATTTCCAAGCTTCGCCATCGTCTTTGGACATGAAATTGCATTGACACATTGTTTCAAGCATCTGCTTTGTCGCTGGATTAATGCCCTCATATATTATTCGGCACAAATCCCATCTCTGTATTCCATGATAAGGACATTGGACAAGCAGATCCTTGAAACGTTCAAAGCACTTCCAAAATGGTTCATTGGGAAGCTGGGTGAACTGGTTGATCTCGCTCCTAATATGGGCAGTCTTATGGTTTGGGTAAAACTTTTTAAGAAATGCTATTACGAATTCATCCCAATTAGTGATAGAGTGTGCGGCAGTATTATAAAGCCATTTTTCTGCCAAATCGCACAGAGTGAATGGAAGAAGACGCAAGCGCATAGCATCCACAGTCAATTGTGAAGTACCCGTCATTGCGCATACGTTTTCGAATTTAGTGATGAAAACGTACGCGTCTTCAAACTCAAGCCCGTGAAATTTGGGCAACAGATTGATGCAGTGGGGTTTAATTTCAAAATTATCCCCGTTAGCTGGTGGAATAGATAGACAAGTGGGAAGTGGACCACGGATAGGATAGCATCTCTCTTGGAGAGAGATGCGCGGTGGATTCTGTGCACCAACGGGCGGTGGCAGCGTGATGTTATAATCTGATGGAGTACCGTCCATCTTGGTCGATGTGGTGTGTGGTGGGGGAAAAGAAGATGAAGAAGCACCGACTTCGGAGTCGATAGCTGGAACGCGGACAAGACGGGCACTAGAATCCCGTGTCCAGCCAAGCATGCACTAAGCAGGTTTAGCGCAAGTGGCAGCGTGTGTGTGATTTAAAATTGGTCTGTTTTGAAAAAGTGGGACTCAATACAAATCACACAAAAATGCATAAACAACCCTAGAACTAAGGTTACCTAGGTCCAGTCTCTAGCCCGCTCCTAGACTTCCAAAGGAAAAGCCGTAGGATCAATCCTCTACCATCTCTTTACTACTCTCGTGGCCAGGTAAGTGCCAGGTAAGTGGGAGGTATCCATTACGTAAGTAGTGGGCCTAATTAAGTAACCACTTGCCTTAGACACACTTGCCTAGACACCATAAAGGTAATGCGGATAAGCGATAAATTACCCACGACCTTCCTTTGTCCTTAATGAGCGCGACATTCCTTAGAGTCTGGTCTAGATATTTTTTTAAATTAATGTAGGGTTGATGCAGATACTTGGTTTATGATTTTTGGGGCTTAGGAAGGGTGATGAAATCCCCACCTAATCTGGATTTGGTCTTTTCCCTTTAAAGTCCGTATTAAAATATGCAAAACAAACCAATCACAAAACTTTTGCAAAAAGATTTTTGAGCGGCGATATTTTGCAAAGAATCCTGCAGAAAAGATAGTTTATTGGATTTGAGAGGAGAGAGAAAGAGTTGAGAATCTTACGAGAGAAGTGTGGAACCTTAGATCCTCTAACCCGCCGCGTTTCCGCCGTGAATATGGTGTATCCGCCGCGGATCTGCCGCAAGAAGGAAGAATCAGTTGATGAAATTTGCTATGTGGCCTCCTATACTCCTCTGGATCTTGATGAATGTCTCTGTCTTCCTGTTTCCTCAAGTCTGTGACTCCAGATCTCCTTGCAAAAATTCACACACTTCGTTAAATATATGATTTGCAGTTTTGTATTAATTATGATATAGATCGAATAAGAATTCAACACAAATAGTAAGAAAAAAAAAATTACGCACGTATCCCCGGCAACGGCGCCATTTGATTGATTCTTTTTCCGGTTCGTGTCGGTAGAAAATGTATAGAAATCACAACCAAAGAAATTTTTGACCGCAATCAATAACGGTGTCGTATGTAGTGCGTTAGCGAGTGCGGATCGTCCACAGAGATGTGTGTTTTGCTTGCTATTGTTTTAGATGAGTCGAAATGAAAAGAAGAAAAGAAAATGATTCATGAATTTTGAAATTTAGTTTCAAGAATTTTAAAGAAATACTAAAGATCAAGAATCGAGAATCAAGAATTATCCAAATTGAATTAGTAATCAAGATTTGTAATGAGGCTCGTAAGAATCGATCAAATCTATAGAAGTGATGAAAACTAAGTATTACGTTTTCTTATCCATTGATGATTTGATACTAGATCGATGATGATCAACGAGAATTAAGGATTTCTTGCGGAAACTAGGGTTTCATCATCTATCCCTTGTCCTTTCGTTGATTTCATTCACATTCTAGCCTCTAGTAAATTCAAGAATCGATCGTGGATCACTAATTAAGAGCGAACATATTCAAGAAAGCATCACTCGAAACTAGGTTGTCGATGCTTCAATTTACTATAGTTTACAAAACTCATAGGACTTAAGAATCGTTTCAAGATTTGTAACATCATCATCTATTGATTCTCTTGACTCTTTCACGAGCGGAGTTTTTACTCAAGCATCATATCAAAGAACACAATCAAGAATTGAAATCTAATCATAATGCTCAAATATAAAAGTAAGCAAGATAAAGAATTTCATCTTTTATTTATCAACAATTTTTTTACAATTCTCTCAAGATCTACAAGATTCGAGGAAAGAACTAGATCGTCGATTTGGCTCCGCACATCTCCGTGAGTCGCGGATCGTCTTGAGGATCATTTGCTCGGATGAAGATCGGCTTCGCTCCTAAAAGGATGATGGCTTCTTGCTTGAATTGTACTCGGTGATCTTGATTTTGGCTTTGGATTTTGGATTAGGGTTAGGATTTGAATGCACAAGTTGTGTCACTCAACTTGTGGGATTTTGGCTCAATTTTCAACCACTAACAATGAACAATTAATGAACCAATTCACCCCCAAAACCCTAGATCTAAGTCTCCTTTTATAACCACCTCAACCCTAGATCTAGAATTCAAATTCAAATTTCCCTCTAAAAAGGTTGTTAGAGAGAGGCTTCTAGAAGAAGTTTGTTGGAGGGAATATTCTAGAATGAGGAATATTCTAGGGTGAGATTGTTAGGCCGAGCCTTCTGGATGAAGTCACGTGTTATTCTGGAGTATTCTGGAAGCATTGCCGTTATAAAGAGACAGGTGGAGAAAATCTGAAGTGGTGACGTCATCATAGCGTCGCGGATCCGCGGCGGGAATGGCCTTTGGCCGCGGATCCGCGACCATTTTGAAGCCTTGGGGCTTGAAACTTCTGTGATGGTTTTGGGCTGACTTTGTGGCACTTTTATGATGTGTAGAATCTTTTTATACTTTCTCTTTCACTGCCAGATCACAAGTCTTGGACTTGGCGTATGTTTGTCAGCATTTTTAACTGTTTCGGCTTTTCTCCTGGAATTTCCTGCACAGATTCTCGAAACAAGTGTTGCGCTATACACAAATGATGCATGCAATGATAAACACTCAATTTCCTTCAGAAATGTCGGTTATAATATATAACACATGTTATTTGGTAGTTTACAGATGTTTTGCTAATATGTGCTATATTCATACCGAACACCTTTAGATGATTGCAAATAGTAGGGAAATTGATGTGTTAAAAATGCAATATTTTCGACTGATCAGCGTCTCGCTAAATGGGCCTTGCTCTTGATGGAGTTCTCGATAACTTATCAGCCTCTTAAGGCAGTGAAAGGTCAGGCCATCGCCAACTTCCTCGTTGAGCATCCGATACCCGCCGACTCTCCTTTGAATTGCGAACTGCCAGACGAACATGCGTTTGACACAATCGACGGGGATGATGCCCGGTGGGAACTCTATTTTGATGGGGCATCTTCCATGAAGAAGCGTAAACAAAGCACCCCCATAATCAAATCAGGGGTAGGCCTCATCTTCGTAACTCCACAAGGAGGGATAATGCACTTTGTCTTCTCCTTAACAAAGCCGAGGACAAACAATGAAGCCAAGTATGAAGCTTTGATAGCAGGTCTCGAGATCGCCATCGACATGGGGATTGAAAACCTCCTCATATACGGAGACTCCCAACTGGTCGTTAGTTAAATAAACGGCAACTATCAAACGTGCAAACCAGAACTGGTGAAGTACGGCGAGAGGGTACAGCAACTGCTGACCCAAATACTTTCCTACACCTTGGAAAGCATACCGCGTGCAGAAAATAGCAAAGCGGATGCATTAGCCAAGCTTGCAAAGAATTGGCCGATGAGAACCTCGATGACGTAAGAATCGTGGTACAAAGCCATCGGGTTCTTGCACCGGCAGAAATATCTCCGGAGTTGTCCGAGGAAAAGGGAGCAACTGAGCAAATGACTCTACAAGTAAAAGACCAAGAAAAGGTTGAGAATTGGAGAGAAGTCTTTATAGACTACTTCAAATCCCGTCGAACGCCTGAAGATACGTCCTCAAAACATCAGCTCATGAAGCGAGCCCTATCTTTCGCCTTCGTCAACGATACTCTGTACAAGAGGTCATTTGATTTTCTGTGGTTAAGATGCCTGGAACCTGAAGAAGCAAAAAAAGTCGTCCAAGAAACTGACGACGGACTCTGCGGTTCTCATGAAGCCGGCCCAAAGATGAAGCTAAAAATTAAAAGGATGGGCTATTATTGGCCCATGATGATTCAGGACTGCCTCGAGTATGCGAAGCAATGCCACTCGTGCCAAATCCATGGGACTTTATCCACCAGCATCCGAATCTGTTACATCCGACAGTGGCTAGCTAGTCGTTCGAAATGTGGGGGACTGACATAATCGGCCCCATCGAACCAGCATCGTCCAGAGGACATCGATTCATTTTGGTGACAACTGATTACTTCTCCAAATGGGCAGAAGAGGTACCGCTGAGGGAAGTGAAGACGGAGACACACGTCATCTATCGGTTTGGAACTCCGAGACGGATCATCTCTGATAACGGGCCAGCCTACAGAAGCCACAAGATCAGCCGCTTCGCACAACAGCACAACATAGACTGGAGATACTCCTCAGTCTATAATCCCCGAGCTAACGGTCTAGATGAGGCTTTAAACAAGACCTTGACAAAGATCGTGAAAAAGACAGTGTCCTGAAATAAGAAGGACGGGCACGAGAGACTCCATGAAGCTCTCTGGGCGTATCGAACTACGTTCAAAACGGCCACGAACACAACGCCGTACGCATTGGTATTCGGTACAGAGGCGGTGCTCCCCCTCGAGATAGAGCTACCCTCTCTACGAGTGGCGGTTCACTACGAGCTAACAGACGAAGAAAATGCTCACTTTCAGCTTGAGGAGCTCGATGCCCTTGATGAAACCCGGCTCAGAGCGCAACAAAATCCGGAGGCTTATAAAGCAAAGATGACGCGCTCATATGAAAGATTGGCTAGGCTGAGGACATTCCGCCAAGGCGAACTTGTGCTAGTGGTCAAAAGACCTATGATCCCTAATCGCACCAAACGAGGGAAATTCGAGCCGAACTATGAAGGCCCGTATATCATAGACATGGTCTACCAGGGTGGGGCCTATTTACTCGTGGACATGCATGGTGAAAGACCTTTCAGGCCAATAAACGGTCGCTTCCTGAAGAAATACTATGCCTGACGAGTCACGGCCTAGGTCAATGATAGATGATGACGCCTATGTCCGCTCGCTATCTTCCTAAGCCCAAACTCTATAAGTAGTAACCGGTTAACGGACCGAAACGTGCTTAAACTAACAACGGACCGAAACGTCCTTAAACTAACAACGGACCAAAATGTCCTTAAACTAATAACGGACCGAAACGTCTTTAAACTAACGATGGACCTCTATGTCTTAAAACTAGCTGTTGACCGAGATGTCGATAAACTACGGTGGATTGCAATATCCCAAAGCTGATACAAAAAAAATAATTAAAAAAAGAGAAAAAAGAAAACGGTATGTCCATAAGCAAAATGGGCACGGATGAAAACTCGAAAGGGATCCGTGAGTAAAAACAGCAGGGCTACAGGAGAGTTTTGTGAAAACCCGAAAGGGCGCAACCTCGTCAGAATTAAAAAACAAGAAAACGGTATGTCCATAAGCAAAAAGGGCACGGATGAAAACCCGAAAGGGCTCCGTGAGTAAAAACAGCAAGGCTGCCGGCGAGTTTTGTGAAAACCCGAAAGGGCGCAATCTCGTTAAAAAGACACTTGTAAGGTCCTCTCGACTTTGTAAGGAGAAAACACCTGCGTGAGATCCTTACGACTCACAAGGGAGCAACACACTTAGAGATCCCTACGATCCCTAAGGAGAAATTACACTTGCGAGATCCTCACGACTCGTAAGGAGAACCCTCTTATGAGACCCTCACGGCTCATAAGATTTGAAAGTCTTAAGCTACAGGGATCTGAACCTGTTCTTAAACAGCCCCCACAACCTCCCATACTGCCCTACAAGCGGTTCATTATTGACCCTTGTATACAATCGACGGGCGCGAATAAACATTTCCCCAACAAAGTCCTATCCGTGACTAGGGGTATGTCTACGCAATGAACAACACTTGTAAGTCCTCTCGACTTATAAGGAGAAAGCCCTCTTGTAAGATCCTTACGACTTATAGGAGAACATGCACTTAGGAATCCTCACGATTCCTAAGGAGAAATTACACCTACGAGATCCTCACGACTTGTAGGGAGAAGTACCTTTATGAGACCCTTACGGCTCATGAAGTCAAAACCCTTAGTCGATAGGATCTTAATCCTATTTACTATGCCACCTTTGTTCGTCATCGACAGAGGCAAATGATGATTCGCTCCTGGCAATATTCCAGTTGTAGCGGTGCTGATGCCGAAATCGGTGTCTAATTCCAAGCTTGCAGCAAGAAACTAGCGAGCCACACATGCATACGAAATAGCCGAAATGATGGGGCAACTTGCAAACAAAATCAGCAAGTAAAAATATATGCATGCAAAATAGCCGAAATGATTGGGCAACTCGCAATAAAAAGCAGCGAGTAAAAATAAAATAAATAGCCGAAATGATTGGGCACAGCGAAAAAATAGCCGAAATGATTGGGCAATCGCGACCTTCGCGATATAAAAGCTGAAATGATAGATCATCGCGGGAAGAAATAAAATAAAATGAAATTTATGCCCTACAGGTGATATCACAGCAATCCCTGTATACAATCCAGGGGCGTAAACAAAGAAGGAATCACACTTTTCCTCCCCAGGTTTCATCAGAAGAAGAAGCCAAATCTCAACGGTTCACAGATAGCCTGGAGATCATCTCAACATTCGTCTCATTATAACAGACATAAGATCAAGCAAAGAGGAACAGCGGCAACCCCCAGTTCCATGACTCGACGGTGCACAGATGACCGAGAGTCAAATCCCGACTCCATGAAATACGGATAAAGTCAAAAATTCCTGGTTACGTGGAACGCGGCTTATGTCAATCCTGACTCCGTGGGAAACGTCCAGAGCGGATCCTGGTCCTCGCAGAGCACGGCAATGACCCCGTGTAAGGCATCCAGAGCGGAGACTGGTCCTTGCAGAACACGGCAGTAAACCCGTGGGAAGCATCCAAGGAAAATTCCTGGTTACGTGGAACGCGGCTTATGTCAATCCTAACCCCGTAGGAAACGTCCAGAGCGAATCCCGGTCCTCACAGAGCACGGCAATGACCCCGTGTGAAGCATCCAGAGCGAAGCCTGGTCCTCGCAGAATACGGCAGTGAACCCGTTGGAAGCATCCAGAGCAAAATTCCTGGTTACGTGGAACGCGGCTTATGTCAATCCTGACCCCATGGGAAACGTCCAGAGCGGATCCTGGTCCTTGCAGAGCACGTCAATGACCCCGTGTGAAGCATCTAGAGCGGAGCCTGGTCCTCGCAGAACACGGCAGTGAACCCATGGGAAGCATCCAGAGAAAATTCCTGGTTACGTGGAACGCGGCTTATGTCAATCCTAACCCCGTGGGAAACGTCCAGAGCGGATCCTGGTCCTCGCAGAGCACGGCAATGACCCCGTGTGAAGCATCCAGAGCGGAGCCTGGTCCTCGCAGAACACGGCAGTGAACCTGTGGGAAGCATCCAGAGCAAAATTCCTGGTTACGTGGAACGCGGCTTATGTCAATCCTGACCCCGTGGGAAACATCCAGAGCGGAGCCTGGTCCTCGCAGAATACGGCAGTGAACCCGTGGGAAGCATCCAGAGCAAAATTCCTGGTTATGTGGAACGCGGATAATGTCAACTGGGAAACGTCCAGAGCGGAGCCTGGTCCTCGCAAAACACGACAGTGAACCCGTGGGAAGCATCCAGAGCAACTCTTGATTCCGTGAAATGCGGATGATGATAACCTCACCCATTACTTACGGGTCCTCACGACTCGTAAGGGAGCAAACTCTCTTGTGAGATCCTTACGACTTTCAAGAGAAAACACACTTAGGAATCCTCACGATTCTTAAGGAGAAATTACACCTACGGGATCCTCTCGACCGGTAGGGAGAAAATTCTTTATGAGACCCTCACGGCTCATGAAGTTGAAAAGTCTTGGGAGGCAGATCTTAACCCTGAATCCTAAGCCATCGTTGTCCTGCAAAGAAATTGAGATAGTCTATCCACAAAATACATTTACTAAAAGGGACACACCATCGTGAAGAAAAATATGTCTTTTATTCATGAATCAAAATGAATACAAAGTACAATTCGTGAAAGAACAAAAAAAATATACTCTCATTCAGGAGTATGTACAAAGAAAGAATAAAAAATATATATACAATTCTTCAAGTCGGCGGGCGATTTAGCAGATTTGCCAGTTCATATCTCTTTCGCTGGGCCTCACCTTCATGATTCAGTATCGCCAAAAGACGGGCCTCCGCCTGAGCCTGCTGGGCCTGGTATGAGGCAAGCCGGCCTTCAAGCTCTTTCTCAGTAGCCTTACGGGCCTCAACCATTTCATGAATGAACACGGTGGCTTTATCGATGGCTACCACCTCCTTGATGGACTCTTGAAGCACTCGCCAAAGTTCATACGCTTTATTGGCCTTGGCCATAAGGTTGGCTTGAAGCTCCCTCAGCACTTTAGAAGCCAGCTCCCTCTCTGAAAATTTGCGACCTAGCCTCTTCTCACATGATATCATATTCGCCGCACACCGCTCAATTAGACCACGTAAGCTCGCCTTCGCCACCACAACCTCCGAAGAAAGGCATGTACATTCTAGCACATGCAAGCAAGCCTCCACCTGCCGACAAAACTCAACCCAGACTTGCACCACTGCTTCACTATGATAGGTGGCAAGAAAGGGAAGAGAGCCGTTAGCTTCAGCAGCAAATGCTTCGGCTGTGATTAGACTGCCAGCGTGAAGTTCCTCAATTAGGGATGACAGAGAGGCGAGGCTTAGCTTGGCCATCCGTTCTGAGGCACGCAGAGCATAAGGGCCGGGTGGCATGGCGATGCGAGACTCCAGCGTAGTGAGAACTGGCAGAGCTGTTCATACTTATAAACAGTCAGCGAAACTTGTAAGCAGAGAACAAGTGGAACAATGTTGGGACTTTACTTACCCACAGTCATGCAAGAGGGATCTGAAGGCTCCCCAGGCCCTTCAAGAATCTCAACCTCGTCGTCGGCCTCCAGAACTGTAAAAGACATCAATGCCATTCTATGAAATAGTGGTAATGCTGTAAAAAGAGGGTAAACAACACTAACCTTGCCCAGGCGAGAGGACGATGCGCTGAGGAGATATCGCTTGCGGAGCAGCCATCTCCAACAGGCGCTGAAAAGACTGCCTGGGAGACAAATTGGCGATAGATGCCGCCAATCCGCGCAATTCTGAAAAGACAAAAAGGGTTCAGATAATGGAAAGATTACTAATTTAGGATATAGAAGGCTACCTTCGACGCTCCTCCTATTCTGAGCCGGAAGGATAGCAGCTTCAACGGCTTCCTCCGTGGCCTCGGGCACATCATCGGGGACACGAACTAGTGTAGCGGCCTCTGAGCAAGGAGCTGCAGCTGCCACCGCAGGCTCCAGTGGAAGGACGGTGGCCTCAATTACCTGCCCCCTAGTCTCCGAGCCGCCCCCAGAAAGATCCATTGGAACGGTGACCGACGAAGATGCCTCCCCCGAGGGAGCAAGTGCTTTAGGAGCGGGAACCACCGAGGGAGACTCTATCGCAAGAGCAACAGTTGCATAAACCCCCTCCACACTGATTGGTGCTTCACTGGGGATATCAGCAGACTCTACGGTCAAAGCATGACTTAGAGCCTTCGCCGCCGCCGAAGTCCCTGCAAAGTTTGTACAAAGATAAGGATACATATATATGTATGCAAGCAATATGAAATATTACAAAGAAATACAGGAACAAACCGATGCGCAAGGGAGCTTCCAGTATGGCTTGTTCAAGCCGACGCTCCTTCCTAAGGAGATGTGCTCGCCGAGGTCTAAGGGTGGACTCGTGGCCACGGTCCACAGTGAAAGCGCATCCTCAACGTCGGCCGAAACAGCCTGTTTAAGGGCCCTTTCGTCCCATTCTTCCAAAGGGCCGATGAATCGTCGCCGGATCCACGGAGGGTCTTCGTAAAAGATGACGGAAGGGTAGGGCTTCTTCGAAATCCTTACGGTCTTCGATTCATCTTGCGAACTTCTTATAGCCTCAGCCAATTGTGCGGCTTCCTCGGCAGATGAACTCGGGAAAAGTAGGCCAACGTCCGATTCTTGCATAGCCGACGGTTCATCCTAAAGAATAGGCTCAGACTCTATTAAAGAGTCGAGCAGATTGGTAGCCGTCTTCCTCCGTCGCTTGGATCCAGAACCAACCGTCGAAGTCGATCGTTTCCTCCCCCGTAGAACTTTGGCACGACGCTGACCCACTTCACCTTCAACGCCCTCGCTTGGCGGTGCGACCGAGGATGACACGGCCATTGTCGACGCTGCGGACGATGATACTGCTACCGGCGCCCTATTAGCCCTCGATTGTGCCCGAGTACCCAGTGGCATACCAGCTGTGGGAGTGAAGTCCACTTCTGCCGCCTCCGGAATAAGCGCAACACCGATGTCCCTCAGGGGAAAGCGAACCGGTGCACGCGGTCGCGGCGGAACTCCCGTGGCTTGAACCGGAATGGGAGCGCTGTACCCAAGAAGCACCCTCTTCTCCTCAGCAATAATTGGACTGACCCGATGAAGGTACCAGCCCGTGAAGGACCCCACACATCGGGGAATATGGTCAGCTTCAGGGATCATGAAGTAAGAACCAGTGTTCAGCCGCATAAAGTGATGAGCGGCGTCACGAATAGCTTCAGGCGATGGGCTACGCGCCGCTGTAAATGCCTCGAAAGGGACGCCCTGATCATATCCAAGCAGCCGGGCAAAACGGTGTGGGTTGTACCGCATAAAGAGGGCTGCACTGCTCTGATGAAATACTAGATAACCTGGTCTGATCGCATATAGGTGCATGGCTTCCCTGGGCTTCAGAGTAGGTACCCCCTCTTTCGACAAGTCGTGCAGCTATTGAACCGGTCCTGAGGGAGAAGATAGGGCTCGATCAATGAATACCATTCCGCCCGTATTAGCATAAGAAGCGATCAACACACGAATAGCCCCAGACTGAGTCGGGTCAGGAGCAGAAGCGTCCACCAGCCGCATGAGTCATGGAAAAGTGTAGGCGTCATAAAATTTGGGTCTCTGGTGCGCAGTAAAGGCCCCCAACACGTGCATCTCAATCCAAGATGTGAAGTAATGAAGAGAGAAATTTACCACATCTACACCTGGAGTTGAGGTATTAGCCGCGGCACCTAACCCATGATAAAGATGCACTGGCGCTGGCATGCCCATAGCTAGCCGTGTTCCCTCAGCAATACGATGAGCAGGGTAGATAACTGAGGCTCTCATGAAACGGCGATGCATGGGAATGACGAACCAGCTAAGCCAAACGCTGATGAAGCCCACAAAGAAAGTCTCCTCATCCATGCCAGGAGCTGCAATCGATTCGAAAGATACCGCCGAAATGATAGGGATGTAATACTGCGGCAAGTCCTTTTCCTTAGTCGGCCGCCTGTTTAAACCAAACCCAAAGGGGTCATTAATGTTCGCGAACTTCGGAGCCGTCTTCAATAGGACACCCTCGTGAAGGAAGCAAGTGATAAAACTTTTAAAAGTGACGCCCTGCTCCTCTGACTCTGTGAACAGTTTGTCAGAAATGCCCAGGGTCTTAATCAAACTCGGACGCTTGTAGCGGACGGCATTCTCGGTAGACAGGCCGTCAAGCATTGCAGGCTCGGTTTCAAAGACGTACTCGTCGGGAGGCAGCAATTCTTCATAAAGTGTCCCTATGATCGGCAGCCCCGAGATCTCGCGAAATTCTTCCAAGCAAATCGAAACTTCGCGATCCCCTAGATGGAAAGTGTTGGTGGGAAGATTCCATTGGTTCAAGAAAGCCTTAACCCACCAGACATGAGGAGATTGGTAGTAGAAGAGGGACGCATATATCGCCTGATAAAGACCAACCTTCTGCAGTCGCGCACGATGGGCAGACAAGATGTAACAAGCCCAGAGAAGGTAGCTCGTGGGGTGTCGAGGGGTAAGCCCTATCTTATAAATCTGCCCCCATGGCTGGGCTTCGCCCAGACAAATGCGGCGCCCCCAAAATATCTATAGTCAGGACCGGATGGTTCGGAATACTAGTCGTTGAAGGCTCAAGCCGCCCCATAGGGGTCCAATTCGGCATCTCCACAGCGAAGACAGTCCTAGGAGGATCCATCGGCAGGAATGGATAGGTAGGCTCCGTCGATATCTCATAAAGCAAACTTCGGCGACCGCGGATGATGTGACCATACCAGGTCCCCCACAGAAGCAAGTTGGTGCGATTCGGGTCATGAGCCCTGATCATCGCCATCACTTCCTCGTCAGATAGCGACTGAAGAAAAGCGGCCTCTGAGCGAGTGAAAGGGAAATATGGAATAGAATTCATTGTGCCTGAAATGAAAGAAGGGGAAACTGTTAAAACGAAGCCAGCAGTGTATATATATGTGTTTATAAATGTATATATATATATATATATAAAGACAGTGGAAGAAAGCGACAAGGAACTCATTTTATGGGACCATTGGTTACAAAACACATGGGTCCCACAAAATTAAGATGGCGGCTCGCTAATGATGAGACAAAGCAATTACAATGAGACAAAAAGAAGATTCTCAATAAATGGACAGTGGATTTTAAATGACCCTACACATTACTCAAAAAGAAATCCATCTTGGACTCTGCAACAAATCAAGCAGAAGATAGGGGATTAAATTCCCAGAAAACACCACTGCGGACCTCTTCTTCTTGGTTGCAAAGAAACAACTCAGGGCAAGAAAACCCCAAGAAGTTCTCTGGGAAGAACTAAGTTCTTCATAGAAATTAAATTCCTTTTGAAAAGGGAAATTAAAATCCCCAGAAACTTTTGTTTTCAGAGACAAAGCTCTTTGAGGTGGAATTAAATTCCACAGAAAAGATAAGCGCAACCATTGATTCTCTGAGATCAGAAAAACCCTAGCGAAAGGAGTTTAATCTTTAGAATTGGACATCTCTGAAGAACATAGAAAAATGGGTTCTTTAAAGGGAAAAGCCCTTGGTGTGAATTTAAAATCCAAAGAGCTTTTTTATATATATGTGTATGGAAGTTCTTCGATCGTTCAAAACCATTACCTGAAAAAAAGAGTCTTTCTTGAACAGAGTTAAACTCTGGAAATTTTCAAAGCAGAAAACTAAGCTCTTGGAAAGAGAATTAAATTCTCAAAAGGAAGTTGACAAGGAAGAAGATGAAAGAGTAGAGGCGCTTCTGAAGAGACCCCTGCATTTATAGGGATGTGATGGGAAACGTTTCATCTCCCCTATTCCCTAGACAGATCCAACGGTCACAAAGGTGACAGTGTTGCACTCACGTGCAGACACGTGAAAGCAAAACTGTGGGGGCGTTTGTTCCCTGATTAGTAATCAGGAATTACCTCAATGAGGTATCACGTGTTCACACGTAACCAGGAGTCACGTGTTGACACGTGATCTCTTTTACAGAATTAAATTCTATGCAAGCAAAAGTGTAAACAAGCGGCTGAGGAAAAACCCTAATGGGGCGTCACGTGCTCACACGTGACCAAGGGTCACGTGCTGACACGTGATGGTCTTTAGCCCAGTTAAAATACAGAATTAAATTCTGAATGAAGAGGAGTCACGTGCCAACACGTGATAGGCTTTAAAAACCTTCTGAATTAATAGAATTAAATTCTAACTAAGGGAAATCAAAGACCCTAACTGGGAAAGTATTTCTCTAAATCTTTCCAAACAAAAAAAGGATTATGGGGGACCGTTGGATTCAAAATCCAAGGGTGATTAAAAATCACCGATTTATGGAAAGATTTTAGACAAGGAAAGATTTCCCTAAATTTCACCAAAAATAACAAACGTAATATCTTTTGGATTAAAGACCTAATGGTGAACAAAATTCACCGAGTGATCTAAAAGATCACATTAGTTACGAAAAAAATAAACAAAATCTTTCAATGAAAGATTTACTAAACAAAATTGATTCTTTTCCATCTCCTATAAATAGGAGCTAAGAAGAGAAGAAGGGGATTTTTTTTAGGATCTTGAAATTTTCTAAAGGAAAATAGCAGAGAGAAAAGAAAGGAGAATTTAATTCTCAAGAAAGAAAACCCTAGGTGAGAAAAGGAAAGGGATCAAACCTTCAAAAAGAGAATTTAATTATCAATCTAAGAGTTTAACGCTTCTGGAAAAAGAACTTAGTTCTTCCTCTGGTTGAAGATCTGCAGAAGCAAATCTCCCCATAGGTTGAGAATTTAATTCTCATCGGGTTGAGATTCTGCCATACAGATCCAAAACTTAGAGGGAGAATTGAGTTTAAAGAATTTAATTCTCCCAAAGATAAAACAAGGGTTTAACCCTATATGAGAATTTAATTCTCCCAAAATTATAGGAATTTAATTCCTCCAAGATAAAACTAGGGTTCAACCCTATATGAGAATTTAATTCTCCTAAATTTATAGGAATTTAATTCCTTCAAGATAGAAAAAACTAGGGAATTTAATTCTCTCAAATTCACAGGAATTTAATTCCTCCTAAATGAAATCAGGGTTTCACCCTACATAAGAATTTAATTCTTTCAATACATAGGAATTTAATTCCTCTAAAACCATAATTAGGGTTTAACCCTACAGAGAATTTAATTCTTAAAAAATAAAGAAACTTGAAAGATCTCCATGCATGCAAAGAACTGAGGTCACGTGGCCCCACATGACCCCTAAACAGATCCCACAAAATGAGAAGGAAACATCCCAAAAGCAATGCCTCACGTGCTCCCACGTGACCTTCAAAATAAAGAGAATAAAAGCAAAGGCAATGTTGGCGTTGGGCGCTCTCACGTGTTACCACGTGACCCCTCAATAAGCGCTTTAATAATCAATGCATAAATCTCCATCCCGTGCCAACACGTGATGGTCAGAAAATTAAAAAGTGCTTAAACACTTGTTTGCAGAATAAAGTAAAGGAGATCCGGTCTCACCTTTGGGTGCCTTCACGTGTCCCCACGTGACCCCTTCCTATCTAGTGTTTAACACTAATTTGAGAATTTTATTTTCAGTGTTTAACACTGTTGTCTTCTAGTGTTTAACACTAATTTGAGAGTTTTATTTCCAGTGTTTAACACTGTTGTTCTCTAGTGTTTAACACTATTTTTAGCCAAATTGGCTAATTTTTCCAGAAGCAAAAGCCTCCCCTTTAACTGAATCTCAGAATTGAGTGAAATTCAGAGCTATAATGTTTAATGCTTAATCAAAGATAAAACTGTTACCAAAACCCTCGAACTCTTGTCTGAGCACTGCTGAATGATGAGGGGCTGAACCCAGACAATTGTCTAATGGTCCAAAGGGCCAATATTTCAAACTTAATTGGACTTAGCCAAAGTTGGCCATAAGTCCTCAATTAAGACTTAACCGAGCCAATGTGCTCATAATCTAATTAATGGATCTTAGTTCCAAATTAGACTACAGATCACCCAATCAACTCTGGTTCGAGGGTACATCTCTTCACTCCTCTGATATTTGTCGTTGTAATCCTTCAACGTCTTCAGAGAGGTGACGGGTCCCGACAACCACACATTTCACGGACTATGATGTCTTTAACCTTGACTGTGAGGTCTTTAAACTCACAGACTATGATGTCCTTAACATTGGACTGTGGGGTCCTTAAACTCACGGACTATGATATCCTTAACCTTGACTGTGAGGTCTTTAAACTCACGGACTATGATGTCCTTAACCTTGACTGTGAGGTCTTTAAACTCACAGACTATGATGTCGTTAACCTCGACCGTGATGTCTTTAAACTAACATTGGACTATGGGGTCCTTAAACTCACGGACTATGATGTCCTTAACCTCGACCGTGATGTCTTTAAACTAACATTGGACTGTGGGGTCCTTAAACTCACGGACTATGATGTCCTTAACCTCGACCGTGATGTCTTTAAACTAACATTGGACCGAGATGTCCTTAAACTAACAATGGACCGTAATGTCTTTAAACTAATCGACCGCAATGTCCCTAAACTAAACAATAAAGCACAATTACTCTCTTGTTGGATCTAAATGATCCCGTTGAGTTGATCTTAGTCTAAAATGAGACTAACGTATCTTTAAAAAACGTTTAAGTTGATCTTAGTCTCAAATGAGGCTAACGTATCCTTAAACCCAACCCTCCAAACCCAAATCTAAGAAAGATACGGATTTGGACTAGTCCACGCCCTACGGGCGACAACATAAATTAGTCTCCGTATACAATCCACGGGCAACCACAAACAAAACAAACACACACGACACGAAGTGACCATCTGGAGAAGGAGAAAGTTGTTACCACGATGCGGTAGCGTAATTAACTGCAGGGGCTTGCGCCTGCAGGGAAGAGCGTCCCCACAATCAAAAACCCCTCAAATGAGGGGAAATCTGACAAAGTCTGCTACATCGGCCGCATCCATTTAAACCTTCGATATATGGTGCCATAAATCAACTTGGTATCTTCGGAGAGGTGGACGGATAGCATCAATTAGCATCTGCCCCGAAATTCAGGCAAGACGTTTATCGCGTCTTATCCCGTGTTTCGGCGGGGAACAATGTATATTTGTAGATCCATAAAAAATATATGTATGTGCTAAGAACAAGTTTGGGAGAGGCTTTCCATTTGACTAACTTTTGATCCTTTCATTCTCCAACCAAGTCTATAGGTTTTTGAGCTCGAACAACAGCATCAGTAGGGATACTGCTGTAAACAGGTTTGGGGGAGATTTGTATTTATTCACGTATCATTTTTCACTATAAAAAAATTTGAAAATAAAGTTAGAAAGTGAAAAATACATATGAAAGAGAGGAAGGGACTTCAGAAATGCAAGAAAATTAGATATTTTAAAACAAATCTAGTAATATATGGTCATGAGCTGTTGTCTCAAGGGTTAGTAAGCTAAAGAAAATACTAGTCTGCGGATAGAAATAAGTCTGAAAAATAGTTCATATTCTTGAGTCCAAACTTCTGAATGTTGATAACCTACTATACGCACTTGCACATATCTTGAAACTTGGGATAGTAAAGAATACATTGAAATACTCTTGCCTGAAAATCTTAATATGAAAAAAAATATCATCAACAAAATATAAATGACACATAAAATAAAATTTAAAAGAAAAATGAACACTGGTTTTGTAATTACTTAAGGCAGCATAAAAAAATACAGCGAGGGTGCCTTATCACCTAGTGCCTTAGACCAACTGGTTTGAGGGTCACTGCTAAACCTTAGGTGTTGCAAGATTAGGATATTGCTAAGTACGTCTTAATAAATGAGCACATTTAGTAGTCGGTTGGTTAGTGCCTCAAGAAGTATTAACGGTCGCATGAAGAATGTGTGAGCAAATCCATTTAAAACATCACCGATTAAAAAGTATTAAGAAATATGGAAAAAGGGTATGATAGCTTGAATTGAATTCTCCAAGTGTAGGGATGACTTTTACACACACGTAGGGGTATATGATCGATGTTTGGAGGAGAGGTAGGGAGGAAGACTAAACACAATGTTTTATTGAGGGAGGATATGATTTCCGACATTTTTTCAAGACCATTACGATAGGGCTCATGACAACTAAAAAGCTAGTGTAGTTTGAAACTGTTATTTTCAAGTTTTTTCTTTTATATGTTCTTATCTTTACATGTAATTTTCGTCTTCTTTTCTTTATTTTCTAAATTTTGGGATTTTATGGGTGTAATCCACTGAAAATCCTAAGGAGACAACACTCCTCCTACTAAGGACACCTAGAGGTTTAAAGCCTTGTTGCACGAGCTAAGTGCAATCGTGTTTCCTACGAAATTGTGCGAGGTTTATCTTTTTCTTTTAAAAATAACACAATTTGCTCAGGATGATCAAAAGATAAGTTTGGGGTATTTGATCAGTCATAATTATTGCACATTTATATGGTCATTTTCCTTATTATTATTAATTACTCAATGGTGTTATTTATAATTTAAGAATATATGTGGGTTTATGTGTAAAAAGATTTTGTCATATGTTTCTTAATTTATAATTAATATAATTGAATGTAATATATGCATACCATATTTAAATAAAATATCCATATGATTCTTAATTATTAAAATTTACATTTCATATCATATCATATCCATTAAGTAATTTAATTAAAATTGGTTGGAATATTATCTCAAATAAATTAAATGATACTAATGATTTGATTTGAGATATTGTGCAGGTATTAAAATAACAAATATAAGTAAGAGATCAAATCAAATCAAGTTAGCAAACCAAATCTGCTAAATTTTAGGAGCAAATTGAAGAATCTCGCAATTGCAAAGAAAAAAAGATATTTTAAAAAAATATTCACGAGAAAAATCTCTGAAGATCATGAGAAGATAGCACAAAAAATCTGGAAACGCAGGTCCACAAAATGGCGGCAGAACCGCGGTGGAATGAGGCTAATGGCGGCAGAACTGCGGTTCAATAGTGTCCGTTCGATGTGAAATTTCATGGACATGATCGTCTTCTCACATACATTGAGATGATATCTGGGGTTTCAAGTTTCAGAGCCTATATAAAGGACCGAGTAGCAATCTAGGGTTATCTATCTATCTATCGATCTAGGGTTTTTTTTAGTTGTTTTAGTTTTTTAGCCAATCAAAGTTTGCAATGCAAATTTTCAATAAAAGGTAGTTTTCTCTTTTAATTTTGTCTCATTACTTTCTGCATTACTTTCTGAATTTATTTTCCGCACTTTTCATTTTTTTGTTTTTCTTATGGTTTCCTTATTCTTATACCTTTCTTCTTTTACTTCGTTTTTCCTAATGAGCGAGTAGATTCTCGCTTGTTAGGGTTTGTAGGAAAGGGTGGTATAATGGATGAAAAATCCATTATCTTCTTCTTATATTTTAATTTTTATAAACTTTAATAAAGAGAGTTTTAACCCTTTTATTCGGACGTGCTACAAATTCATGATAGTTGTGATCTCGATTTGAGATTCGTTAATACTTGCTTTGTTGAGGGCTTGAGATCAATAGCGATCACTGGAAGGACAAGGGTCAGTAGAGCACATCCCTAATCTCTCCTAGTACCCTAATTCACATTCATCGCTATTTCTCTAGTATTAAATAATTAAAAGATAAAAAAGAATTATTTTTAAAATTCCATCCTTTAACTACTCAATCCAAAAAACCCTACAAGCCCTTCTCTTATAAAATTTTCAAATCTCTATAGAATAAAACGATAAAAATCTAACCTTTCTTCTATTAACTCGTCTAAAATAAGAAAAATAATTCACCATTTCCCTGTGGACGACCCGTACTCACTATCGGCTAGTTATTGCGACACCGTTATTGATTGCGGTAAGTAGGAAACACAAAAACTCAATTTTTCAAATAAATCATATGTCGTACATTTCATCTACTTTTCCGCATATTATTTCCACCATTTGTTGCTCTTGTATGATATTCTTTTCAGCATTAATTTTCACTACTATTTTTTTTATCTAACATGCTAAACCATATGCCGTGAAGTTATTTTAGATATGTCAGGTTCCAATCGGTCTACCGGGGATGAGGGGCAGTCCTTCCAGAAATGGACACGGAGTGGGAGAGGACCTACACAGGCCAGTGATATCTGGCGGAGGTTGTCGCATGCACCTAACAAGCCGATTTTATACCTCGCGTTCACAGGAGATGTTGTAATAGGAGCTAGAAAAGACGTCAAGAAAATGGTGTCGTCGATCGTGAACAGCGAGAACCGCATGCCTCATGTGGTGAAGGACGAAGATGACGAATGGATGGTCGTACATTAGGACAGCGAAGAGTTGGGACTAAAGAAACATGTAGCTATATGGGATATGGTGATGAGATTTGTTTATGCAATTCAATACTGCACTTTTTTTTATATGCACATATGTATAAACATATAGGCGTATATCACAAACACACACAAGCATGTATACACACACATATGGATACACACATACACACACACACATACACACATACAGACACACACATATACACACATTTGCACATATCAAATACACACACACACACACATCGCATACACACACATACACGCACACACATATACGCACATATCTCATACACGCACACACACGCACACACATATATACATACACATTTACTAAATTACTATAAAATACCCAAATGATGATGAATTTTCCAGTTTTGCAGGCCACGTTCGAATTTCAGTGGGTTGGCATAGAAGGCCCCCAGGGGGTTTGTGATAAACGAGCAGTTTACGAAAAGATGTGCAAGTTTATGGCGAAGAATTAGGGAGGCCATAATCACAAAATCTTAAGTAAACTTGAAAACAGTGCTTCCCCATATAAGATGTATGCGATTAAGCCGGATCCAGATTGGTCCAACGCATACCGGCATTCCTTGGTCGATTATTTCTTGTCCGGAGAGTTTAGAGTAAGTTTTTGACGATACATTTTTACTATTTTGTAGCAACTCAATAAACAATATTTGATATAACTGCAGGAAAAGAGCGAGCAAGGCAAAGCATCTCGCGCTCAGCTGCATGATATTTATAAGGGAAGGAGCAAGAGTTCCCAGCAGGTTTTCGTCGAACACGCAAGTATCATATTTGATATTAATACGTTAAAAAATATCTTGGAAATTTATATGTGAGCTTTCTAAATGTAATATGAATCAAGAAAGCCATTATGGAGAGCCCCTAGATCTGATCGAAATTTATCGGGCTCAATTTGTACGAGACGATGGCGTGCCTGCGTCGATTGATATATGTAAGACTCCACTTATGTCGTGCTTCTTAATTTTTTCAGAATAATTATTGTGTAGCTTTTAGAACGTCAGTAATACATTTCTTCTACAAATAGGTGGCGATGGCGGTTGAAAGAGATCTGTTGAACTAGGCGATGGAAGCGGAGCAGGGACACCTGGTTGATGATGCACAAAGAACATTCATCGTAGATACGACGGTCATGGCGTATAGGCCGGATTGTCATGGGAAAGTACGGTGCGTGTCCTCCAAGATCTTTCCGTGTCAGTATAACGCTCCATTCCAGCTGATCGGGCATCCACCTTCTAGGTTTCAGACGGCAGACGACTCGGCATCTGAGACATCAAGACAGACCAGGGCCCTTAGGATTAGGACCCATGTGTTTCATGGTTCTCCCCAGGGTCGGATGCCGGAATACAGCGGTTCCTCACGCCGATCGACCCTCATGTCCGCTCCCGCTCCCGCTGGCCCTCCCACTGCCGATCTATTTGCTGGCTAGACTCGCCAGCATAGACTCCAGCTTATCGCTGTGTACATCCAAGATGGAATGCTAGTACCTCCGGTAAGTTCGATAACCCTTACACACACAAGCATGCACACACGCGCGCGCGCGCGCACAAGCATATCACACACACACACACACACATACACACACACACACACACACACACATACACATATCACATACACAACCATACATAAACATACACATGCACAAGCATACATAAACACATGTGTGCGTGCACACATACACAATAGAATATCACATACATACACACACATATGCACAAATCACATACAAACACACGCAAGCACATGCGCACGCACACACACAAGCACGTACACACACAAACAAGCACACACATACACACACACACATTTACTTAATTACTATAAAATATCTATACTAAATCATGTATTTTAAACTTTTCATCACAGGGGCTTTACCCCGAAGATCCATGAGTGCCTCCTTCGTGGTCGACTCTCCCTCCCTGTGATCGTCCTCTCTTGTGATTTCATTTCTCGCTTTTGTAAATTTATGATGTTAGGATTGTGATGGAACGCGTAATATCTATTGTAATCGTAATTGGATAATTTATATTTGAATGGAATGGTTTTGGATTAGAATCGATATTTAAATGGAATGGATTTTTGGATTAGAATCGATATTTGAATGGAATGGATCGATATTTGAATAGAATGGAATCGATATTTGAACGAAATAGATTGGATGTAATTGATATTTGAATGGAATGGATTGGATGTAATTGGATTTAAAGTTTTCTAATCTGCTTTATTTGTTTTAACTTAAACTTATTTCTATAGGTAGACGCTCTGTAACGTTTTGGAAAATTTTTAAATAATATTTTGATTTTTATAATGATAAAGGACTTTTATAAAAGGGTATGGTATTTAAGTGTTATGGTAATTAGATTTAGATATATTTGTTTTCAAAAGGGTTTGTAGTGATGAAAGGTTTTTATTGTAAAGATGGGTTTTTAAATTGTTTGAGCGTTAAGTGCAAATAGTGAGTAAGTAGGTGTTAGGTGAAGTTTTTCCTCATACACAACTTATCATGAGAGGTACCATGAGATTCCACCTCCTTCTTGCACACCTACACCTCACCCTTACTTCTCACACCTCCTCCTTTCTTCAACACACAACACTCATTTCTTTTTACAATTATCAAACAGAACTAAATTATTCCTCCAACACTTTAGCACCAAAATCAAATAGTTCTTCACTTTCACAATGAGAAAATTTAGAGTTTTTATGGATGATGGTTCAAAGCACCAAAGCTAGGCCTACACAACTTCTATGGTGCACTTCTTGATGATTGAAGATCTGTGGAATTCTTCAAGTTAGGTAAAAAAAACCAACCTTTTCATGTTTTCCTAAGATTTTTAGTGACAAATAGTGTGTATGATATCTAAAATTTTGAGTTAGTATATGGTATTTGGCTTAAATTTGAATCTGTTATACTTATAGTGCTCACAAATTAAATCTAACAATACAGAAAGTTTTTTTTTGAACCTAGAATACATTCTTGAAACCCGGACCAATTTCACAAGGTTCGACCGCCAGAATTTGGCTTTTTCCCGCTACCGGCGGTTTTGTGGTTGAGTTGGGTGTTAGGTTTTTTGTCTATGGCTCTTTGTTTATGTTATAAGGCCTCTGGTATATTTAGATTTTCCCCAGATTGTTCGTATAAAAATCTGGAAGTATTTTACGATATTTAGTGTGATATATTAACGTATGATACGAATATTTCATATCACGTTTTGGTGTTTTCTCAAAATATGACGATTTGAGGTAGCTCTAGGTAGCTTCATATCTGTATAGCACACGATGATCACATGTTTTACGTTATATAAGTTAGTTCGCTTTTTATTTGTATATTCATAGTATCAGAAAATTAGCCGCTTACTTGCGAAAGTTGTATTTCGATATTACGATCGATCGCAAAGACTTCAGGGGCGGCGAGGAAAGGAAAGGAAGTGATCGGATTTGAGTAGACCGCGATTTGTTCCGGTGAGTAGACCAAATATCTACCGAGGACATTATATGGATGGCGTATAGCACCCGTGTTAGTTGTATGTATGCCCTAGAGGCCATTATTGTACATGAGATGTATATTATAATGGATGCTGGGACATATATAGGGAGGACTTTCTTGCTCGACATGATAGTATGCTATCTGGTTGCTCTTTATCTTAACATGTACACTCACTGTCTCTCTGTTACATGTTGATAAATCCCTTAAGATATGTACTCGACTTCCAGGATTATGATGCAGATCATACTTGTGGGGCCTGGGTAGTCCATGAGTTCATCCTTCAATGTTCTTGGTTGTGGGAATATCGAGACGGGGCATCGATATTCAGAGTAGAGTAGCGTATATCTTCTCGACCCATGAGATGGGCGATGGATGATCCCATATCCATTGGTGTTTGACATCAGAGATGGTATACGGGTGCTCAGTAAAGACTGGGTACACTGAACGGACTCGCCGAGAACTCCTAGATGGTATTATACCTCACGTCAGATAGCAGTTCTCTGGTGACACTGGTACAGGTTAGTCTGTCGACCCGAGATCGTCATAGAGTCTTGTGTGTCTCCTGTTGTGCTTTGATTTCCACCCTACCATGGCTCTACTGAGTCGTGCAAACAGGTGGTTTTTGGGTATAGTCCCGAGTCACATGGAGGCAATGAGCGATAGAAGGGGATTCGTCTCTCCCGGTATTGGGGGTTGATGTTGCGCTATGCTCGATTGGCCATGACTGAAATCCCTGGCCAAGGTAGATGAGATTTACTGATAAGTGTTATCAGTAGTTTCTCGTCCATTATGGACCTTACATCGTCATGACTTATCAAGCTACTGGGGTCTGACGTTTACCAACCCTAGGCGAGATATGCGACATATCAGATGAACAGACCGGACTGTACGGTAAGTGTTACTGATTGGATTCGCAGGAGTATGAGCAGGCTTGCTTGTTGATCTTCCGATCGCTCAATACCCGAGTGACCGTTACGTTTAGCACGCCTCTTGCGGCTTGTGGGTGTTTGCTATGATCATCACCCACTGCCGGCGTATTGACGAGTCTTTAGAGTCCTACACAGAGGTTTCCTGGCTCAGGCGAAACTGAGTAGGAGAACATATGAGATATATGCGGGACCGAGATTGATACGCGTATGTGATACCGTGTTCTATTCTCGTGACTTGTATCATCGGTCAGTTATATGTGATATAAACGGGTTATCGAATCAAGTGTTGATTCGATAAATTGATACACATGATATTAGTTGGTTATATAAGATATAGCCGGATTATTAAATCAAGTGTTGATTTAATAATCTAATGTATAATTATATATTTGATATATTAATTTACATTGACTAGTATTAGCTCACTTAAGATTGCTTTTCTCACTTGATTTTGTATTAAGTATATATATGATATATACTTGTGTACATGTTTGTGTCATGCTTGATGATACATGCAAACTTGGGTGTGTGTATGACTTACACCATGCTTATTATAATTTAGGGTTTTATTTGTTTTAAGTAAATCAAAATGACATAGATTTTGTCATGGCTTGAAAGCTTCATGAAGCTTGTAGACCATTGACCAAAGTCCACTCATTTTGTTTTACTTAAGATATTTTAAACCTAACCGTTATGATAAAACCATGGTTTAGTCTCTACAATGGTTAGTATATGACACTAGCTCACCCATGGTTGCTATTCTCACCTCATTATTTTTCATTCTTGAGTTACTTCATTTTTCATGGTGCTTTTCTTCATCTCTTTCTTCTAGCTTTCTAGCTCCATGAAACATGAAGAAATATTGTGAGAAAATAAAATCTAAACTGAGCCCACTTCCTACTTCATCATCCTCTACTACTTGCCATTTAGTTTAGGGTGTTCTCTTCACAAAGTTCATCACCTAGTGAAGAAATAGCTTGGGTTTGAGTCTCCTCGACGTAGATCATCTTCGACCTCGAAGATTTCGAGCAAGGTTGTTCATTTCTCTAAGGGAACCCATACTAGAGTTCGGGAGATCAACGATCGCAGCGAAGGGACTTCTACACGGAGCTTTAGAAGTGAAGGACCGGTCTACAAAGGTTGTATTCCTCATTCACTTTCTATGTAAAGTTGTTTACATTCTAGTTTTGCTCCTAAAACTCTAGTTAGATCCTAGATTAGGTTGTTTGACACACTAGAAATTGTAAAATACGGCATGTTAGATGCTTTATGAAACCTGTGGTTGTGCCAAATAACCCAACAGCCCGAAACCTAAAACTTGTGATAATTGCTTTTTATTCATTTTGTTTGCATAACTAAACCTAGATTTTCATTGTATGCATTCATACATTTCAAACACTATTTCTTAACACTTGCTACGACACTTGCACTATTACCGATGAGTTTATGTTGCACTTGCACATACCTATATGCTACACTACACCCCCATCGGTAATTAACATGCCACGTACACATATAGAACTTGCCATGCCACTTATATCCTATTACACACTACTAGTACTATAGATGACTGATGTCATTCATCATCATGTACTATTTGATATATATCGTATCTCATTGCCGTGGTTATTACCTTTTATTATGCCATATTGCTTCATGAGATTTCTGTTGCTACGGGTTTTAATTTACTGCATGATATTTGGTTATAAGATTTAAATTTGTTTATAGTTTTACGGTTTCTTGTGATATATGATGATACGTCCACCATAAGCTTGATATTTTCCTGATTTGATTTTATTCGGAACCGAGTGGGGGAGATATACGGTTGTGGATTTTTACGTTATCCGGAATAAGTGGGGGAGTATACAGTTGGATACATGGTGGACCCGGTCGAGACCGAGGGGAAAGAAAGCCGCATTTGAGGAGGGAAGCCTAGCGAGGACACTCAATACCGGAGATAGTTTGAGAAATACGGCGGATATCTGAAGGATACCGACCGGTGCTGTAGGATGTCAGGATCGTTCGGGGAACGATGCCTGCAAGAATTGAATATTTGTGTCGATATTTGACACTGAATTTGATGATAGTTTATAGATATGATCAAAATTTTGGGATATTTTATGAGAATTCCGTTTTCTTCTATACAGGCACTATTGTGACATATTTGTGTTTCACATTTATTATACATATGCGATTATGTATCATGACTACCTTGTGCAAAGCTTTAGTCGCTATTTCGGTTATGCATACGATTTCCACCGTATGATATTAGTTTTATTTACTGAGTTGGTAACTCACCCCCATTGTACCTTAGTTCCTTACAGGATAGATCGCGTGGACGCATAGCGGCGTTACGGTCGCATATCTTGGATTTCGTCGCATATTTTGCTATGTAGGTTACATGTTTAGTAACCGCCTATTTTGTATATTCTATATTTTGTATCTAATGTCACTCCATCACACCTTTTGTGTTATTTGACTTAGAGCGAGTAGAGACTTATATATATTTTTAGGTCAACTTGAGTAGAATCGACTAGTTATGTTGTTTATGCGTTTTACTTATTGCATACTTGTTATTCTTCATTTTTAAGTGTCATATATGTATTGTGTGGGTTTGATTCCGCCGATTGGCGTTGATATTGCTCCCAATTAAGTATGCTATTATAATATTTATTATGTACTTGGTTTTTTTTCAAAAATTAAAGAGGAAGTGCTGCCGAAATTTCAAGTACAAAAATATTTTTTTAACCACTCGACATATGTCTTAAATTAAACAATCTATAAAAATTAAAATTGGGTTTCATTTCCATTACTTCTTATTAAAACTTTACCTCCTTATTTCTTAAAAAAGGATTTAGATCTTGGTTTCTGGTTTACTTGGATTGCGTCGACATCTTTAAACGTCACACAATCTAAGTGTCGGTCACGTGCCAAATTCGGGTCGTGACACGCTCGTGCTCGTGCCGCAAACTAGTGGCCATGCGGAATACAAAACAATTTTTTTTTGAAACTTGAGCACGAACTACTACAACCTAGAATCAGATCCAAATACTAAATTAGAAACAAAGTATAAGGAATTAACTACTAAGTTTGTGATTACAACCTTTGTAGTCGTGTCCTTCGTTTTCTTTCCACTTCCTTAGCTCCTTAGGTCATCGAGAATAAGCTTGGGAGTCTCTCTTCTTTGCCAAAGATGATCCACCTTGAAGGAACCCTCACCTAGGCTCTAGCTTCACACCAATAATCTAAGTGAAGCAACTAGTGATCAAAACTTACTAGGAATTGATCACTAGGATGTAGTAGTGGCTAATCTCTGGTGTTTCTCTTTTTATCTTTATCTTTTCTCTTTTTACAAAAACTTAAAAGTGGAAGAAGAAGAACAAGGGTGTTTGTTTAACAGGCATGGCATGAAAAATCTTCTCTCTCTTTTTTCTCTTTTCTTTTAATCATTTGAATGAGTGGGTTGTGACTCACCATGGTGAGTCATAAGCCCACATCAGTCACAAATAATCAAGAAGAGAGTAGAAGAATAGAGAGGCCACCTCATTGTACACATATACATATGCATATGTATATATAACTATATATACAAATATACCAATACAAGTATATGCTACAAATACATACACACGTATTCGTATCAAAATACGAATACCCATATTTGTATCAAAACACAAATACACTTATTCGTATAAATACCGTATTCTGTCAAAATATGAATACCGAAAAGAGAGAAACTAAAAAGAGATATATAATACTAGCTCACATTTTAATCCAAAATGTGATAACCTGGTTATCTTTCAAACCGGCTAGTATTAACAAAACGTCCGAATAAAAACACGTGTAAAAAAACACGTGTTTTAATCGAACCTGAATACTTATTAAAATACGTACATTATATCATTTCGCCCGAGCTGGGAAACCCTCTGTGTGGGACTCTGAAGACTCGACAATACACTGGAAGTGGGTTTAACCATAAGCACGTCAGCAGTACTAGCTGTACGTAATGGCTACCCAGGTATTGAACGAAAGGAAAGACGACAAGCAAACTTGTCCGTATCCTCACTGAGCTTAAAAGTGAAATTCTCCATACAGTCTGGTCTGTTCGTCTAAGAGTATCACATATCAAGTCCAGGGGTGGATTGAAAGTATGTCTTAGCACCTCTACTATATTTCTATGAGCATCAAGTATGCAATTTTAAAATTTTAGAGGTCTAAGTATACTAAACAAGAATCGAACTAGAGAATTGGGATTTTAAAGTTAGCAAACTACATTCTAATCTAAGTGAAGAGTATCTACAACCTTTGTAGTCAAGTCCTTCACTTCTAAAGCTCCTAGTAGTAGTTCCTAAAACTCTTCTTTGACTCCACTTGAAGAAAGGATCGAGCTTGCTTATAGTCTTCATCGCCGAAGATGATCCACCTTGAATTCCCTCTCACTCAAGCTCGCACTTCACTAATCAAGATATTAGTGAAGTTAACAAGCTAAACTAATGGGCTAGATTAGTGTATGCTGATGAAGTAGGAGATTTGCTCATTAAAAATATTTTTCTCAACTCAAGAAAATTCTAGTGAAGAGATGAAGAAGAAGATAAACCTGGATGAGGTTGAGAATAATGAACCATGACCCAAGAGATAAGATGAGATAGAGATAGATAAATATTTATGTATAAAACAAAACCAAGAAGGTGAGTCATGGCTTCTCCAAGTTTCTAAACTATGACTCATTCTTCATGTTTTATTAATTCATAAATAAAAATCTTTATCTTCTTATCTTTCTTCATGTGTGATTCTCATGCATCCTAGTTCTATGTATCATCAACCATGATACAATTTAAATACATACATAAATACATACATACATACATACATACATACATATATATATATATATATATCAAATATATAAATATATATCAAATTATTAAATCAACACTTGATTCAATAATCCGGTTATATCATATATAACCGGCTAATATAAAAATATATATATGTATATCAAATTATTAAATCAACACTTGATTCAATAATCTGGTTATATTACAAATAACCGGCTAATATTCAATATTAGTTATTAAATCAACACTTGATTCAATAATCCGGTTATATCATATATAACCGGCCAATATCAAATATATAAACATATATATATAAATCAAATCATTGAATCAACACTTGATTCAATAATCCGGTTATATCATATATAACCGGCTGATATCAAATATTGCTATATTAGAATACGGTATCATATACTCGTATTCAATCAAGCTCCCGCACATATCTCCAAACGTGTCCTACTTCGTTTCGCTTGAGCTAGGAAACCTCTATGTGGGACTCTAAAGACTCATCAATACGCCAGCAGTAGGTAATGATCACATCAGATACCCACAAGCCATCAGTGGTACTAGCTGAACGTAATGGCTACCCAGATATTGAACGAATAGAAGATCAACAATCAAATTTTTCCACACTCCCGTAGAGCCTATAAGCACCACTTACCATACAGTCCGGTCTCTTCGTCTGATATGTCGCATATCGAGTCTGGGGGTGGAATCATCAGACCCCACTAACTCGATAAGCCATGCCGATGCGTGGCCAAAACTATTCGAGAAACTATTGATAACACTTATCAGTAAATCTCATCAGCCCTGGCCACGGAATTGCTGTTATAGCCAATCGAGCATAGCGCAACATCAACTCCCAATACCGGAAGAGATGAAACCTCTTCTATCGCTCACTACCTCTATGTGACTTGGGACTGTACCCAAAATCCACCTGTTTGCATGACTCCTTTGAGCCGTGGTAGGGAGGAAATCAAAGTACAGTGGCAACCACATAAGACACTATGACGATCTCAGGTCTACAGACTAACTTGTACAAGTGTCACCAGAGAACTGCTATCTGACGATAGGTATGGTACCATCTAGGAGTTCTTGGCGAGTCCTGTTCAGTGTACCCATTATCTAATGAGCAATTGTGTACAATTTTTGACTCAGCCGGGGTGTTGATATGATTTTCAGTATCATCAATACCTTTCCCGACATGATTGTTCAGCACTCTTCCCGATCTCAACGTTGTAATGGCATTTACATTGTAATGCCCAGGATTCTGTAGGGGTTGAGAGGGAAGTTTCCCTTTTTCTCTCGCACTCATTTCGGCTTTTAAGCGTGCGATTTCAGCTTCCATCGTGCGAATACTCTCAGCTTGGGACGCTGAGTTTTTCTTTATTTCACTGACGGAAGATCTAACCTCAGTCGAAACATCCATGAAATTTGATAAAAGTGATTTCATGGTTTGAGTGAATTGAGAGAAATCGTCAGAACAGGGCTGCATAGGATTAGACTGTGCAGGAGTGTTGCCCTGGTTTTGGAAATTTTGTGACTGATAGGGGTGCTGAGTGAGTTGAAGGGGTTGCTGTTGTGGTGGAGGAAGAGCCCTTTGAAATTGATTAGTGTTTGGAACCGTGTTTTGAGATTGATTTTGGTTCCAAGCAAAATCCGGGTGGTTCCTCCAACCCTGATTGTACGTGGAAGAATATGGATCGTTTCGAGGTCTTTGAAATGCGGCATTAGAATGCTCGTGACCTTGAAACGCAGAGTTTAATGGGCATTCTTCCGTTAAATGTGACGGATCAGAACAGCACCCACAAACAGTTTTGGGGAGTGACACTGGGTTTAGGGAGGCTGCTGCAAATTTGTGTTCCATAGCGTCGAGCTTCTTTTGCATTGCTGCCATTTCAGCTCGAACACCTATGGACACATCTATTTGGTGTACGCCACCCCTATTCAATGGTTGGGTTCCACTCTCCCAAATTAGTGATTTTTCAGCGAACTCTTCTAAGTATCGCCAAGCTTCCCCATCATCTTTGGTCATAAAAGTACCTTGACATATGTTTTCAAGGCTCTGTTTAGTGTTAGGGTTACTGCCCTCATATATGATTCGGCAAAGCTCCCATCTCGGGATGCCGTGATGAGGACATTGAACCAATAGATCCTTGAAACGTTCAAAGTATTTTGAAAATGGTTCGGCAGGGAGCTGGGCAAATTGGTTCAGTTCGCTACGGATTCGAGCCGTCTTTTGGATTGGGTAAAATTTCTTAAGGAATGCAGTGACGAATTCTTCCCAATTCGTAATAGAATGTGCGGTAGTGTTATATAGCCACTTCTCGGCTATATCGCACAAAGTAAATGGAAGAAGTCGTAGACGCATCGCATCCACTGAAAGTTGTGACGTACCCATCATTGCGCATACGTTTTCAAATTTGGTAATGAAAATGTAAGCGTCCTCGGTCTCGAGTCCGTGATATTTGGGTAAAAGATTGATATACTGGGGCTTAATTTCAAAGTTGTCCCCATTGGCTGGTGGTGTGGATAAGCAGGTCGAAAGAGGACCTCTATGTGGATAGCATCTTTCCTGGAGAGAAATGTGGGGTGGATTCTGCGCACCAACGGACGGCGGCAGATTAGGGTTAAAGAAGTTCGATGGATTCGGATCCATCGGTGTGGATGTGGTAGTGGGTAAAGAAAAGGTAAATGGAGAATTATCGACTTCGGAGTCGATAAAAGGTACGCGGACTAAACGGGCACTAGAATCCCGTGTCCAGCCTATCTTGTACTAAAAAGGGTTAGTACAAGTGGCAGCGTTGGCTTATAATTAGGGGTAATGAATGAATGCGGTGCTTGCTTTTGAAAAAGGGACGGAATTTTGAAAAAATAATGCGACAAAACAAATGCAGCACACAACCCTAGAATCTAGTGGTCACCTAGGTCCGGCTCTAGACCGCTCCTAACTGCCAAAAGACAAGTCGCAGGATAGAATCCTCCACTGCCTCTTTGTCCCCTGTGGCCGGATAAGTGCCAGGTAAGTGGGAAGGTACTCCACTACGTAAGTAGTGGGCCTTAATTAAAAACCACTAGCCTTAGACACACTCGCCTTAGGCACCACAAGAAAACGCGGATAAGCAATGAATTACCCACGGCCTTCTCTTGTCCTAATTGAGCGCGACAGTCCTTAGAGTCTTCTCTAGATTTCTTTTAGTTAATGAGGGTAATGCGGATGCAAGTTTTGCGATTTTCGGGGCCTAGGAAGGGTAATGAAATCCCCACCTAATTTGGATTTGGCCGTGCCCCTTAAATTTCCGTATTAGAATGCAAACAACCAAGAAATCAAAATCAAGCACAAATTTAATTTTTGCTTTTGCGGCGCTGCGATTATTTGCAAAGAATCCTGCAGCAAAGTGTTAGTTGGAGCTAAAAGAGGAGAGGGGAGAGAGCAAGAAGTTACCTGCAGGCAAAATTTTCTAGAGAACCCCCAACCTAGCCGCGGAACCGCCGCACTTGGTGGGTATTCGCCGCGGAAACGCGGTCCCCCAGTGAGATCACTGTACACAATTTCTTCAGGGAGCTTATCTTGGCTCCCTCAGCTCTCTGCTATATTCCAAAAAAAATTTCCACAGCACAGAATGCTCCAGATCACCTTGCAATCAATCACAACACACGTATAAGAGTTTGTACGAATTTTGATTTCAAGAAGTAGAATGTAATAATTCTTTCACTTCAAACTAAAAATGTAAATGAATTAGCGCGCGATCCCCGGCAACGGCGCCATTTTGATTGTTATATTTTCTTGATTGGATGTAAAAGTATCAATTCAAATGATCCCCGGCAACGGCGCCATTTTGATTGATCGTTTTTTCCCGTTGTGTAGTATGTAGAAAATTTGTAAAGAACTTCACAACCAAAAACTATTTTGACCGCAATCAAACTACGGTGTCGGATGTAGTTTGTAGTGAGTGCGGATCGTCCACAGGGATTGCACGATTCACTTGTATTTTGATACGTTTGAAATGAAAAGTTAAGCAACAATAAAAGAAAACATGATTCAAGAATGATTTGTATTCGAGTGTCACTATTCTTTATTCAAGAATCAAGAAACTATAAACAATCAAGAATCGGTGTTTCGATAATATTTCCAATCAACAATCAAGAATATAAGAGTGGCTCGTAGGAGTCGATCGGATCTTTAGACGTGATGTAATCTAAAAGGTTTCGTGTTCTTGTCCTTCGAAGAATTGATACTAGATCAATGGTGATCGATGAGAGTTAGGGCTTTCTTGATGAAATTGGGGTTTCATCTCTTAACCCTTGTTCTTTCGAGGATACCATTTATATTCTAGCCTCTAGCAATTTCAAGAAACGATCGGAACTCCCCAACCTCGAGCGATGTCGATCAAGAAAGCATCGCAACGAATTGGGTCGTCGATTCTTGAACTTGCTAGGGTTTACAAACTCGTGGGATTCAAGAATCGATTGCAAATTTGTTACATCATCATACTAAAGATCGTTTCGACTCCTTAACAAGCGGAGTTTTATTCACACATCACCACAAAGACAATATTAAAGATTTGTAAAGATAACATGATGCGGAATTTAAAGAAAACAAGATAAAAGAATATCACCTTTATTTAGCTCAACAATTTTGATTACATTTGCTTCAAGAACTACAAGAAGAAGAATCTAAATCGTTGATCGGGCGTCGCTCGGCTTCGTGAGTCGTGGATCGGCTTCGGATCGCTTGCTCCGTTGAAGATCGGCTCCGCTCCTAAAGGTTGTAAGGCTTCTTGCTTAATGGGTACTCGGGATTCTTGATCTCAATTGGAATTAGGGTTAGGGTTTCCTACAAGCTCTCTCACTAAACTTGTGGAAGAAGGAGATGAAAAGAGAGATAGATTGGGGATAGATTCACTAAATGGATGAATAATTCCCAAGGTTGAATAATTTGGAATAATGAGCCTAGGGTCTTATTTATAGAGCTCCCAAACCCAAGGTTTTGGTTTGAATTAGAAGTTTCCCTCCCAAAGTTTGTTGAAAGAGTTTGTTAGACTTTAGCTTAGGGTTTAAGCTAGGGTTTAGGGAAAGTTCTAGAATGATTAGGCTAGTTTAGTGAAGCTCAAGGTGTTTGCTGATCTGGTAGTAGTCTCTGGAGTCTTCTGGAAGTAGGAGTGCATTTCTGAACTGTAGGAGCTGATACAGGAATTTTGCACTAAAATTTAGGAGATGATCCCCTGTAGCCGCCGCGGATCCGCCGCATGTACACCCAATGTGCCGCGCTTCCGCGCTTGACTTGTGAGCTTGGACTTCGAGTCTTCTGGTGTGGGCTTGTACTGTAGTGTGGGCTTTTCTCTGATGTTTTGAATTGCAGTTTCTCTTTTGTAATGATACCAGATCTGATTTTAATGAGTTTACATATCTTTTGAGCGGTGTAATGATGGAGCAAGCTTCTCTTTCCCTGCACAGACTTCGAAACACGGGTTGCGATATATAGAAAATATGCTATGTGATGAAATGCAGTCAATTTCCCTAGAAATGCCGGTTTTAAGGTCGAATACATGTAATCTGATATTTTGCGATAGATTTGCTAATATGTGAAATACGGATACCGAACACTTCTATATGAATGCAAATGATGAGGAAATTGCAGGCTAAAATATGCAATATTTTCGACTGATCAAATACCCCCAAACTTAATTTCGATCGTCTCGAGCGAATGTTTTATTAAAAAGAGAAGGAGAAAATAAAGAAAGAGAAAAACTAACTAGCACACTTTCGTAGGCAACACGATTGCACTGAGCACGTGCAACAAGCCTTTAAACCTCTAGGTGTCCCTAGTAGGAGGAGTGTTGTCTCCTGAGGGTTTTCAGCGGATTGCACCCACAAAATCCAATAATAAAAGCAAGATCATGAATATTACATTTAAAGAAGAGAATTGTAAAAGAAAAGCCTTGAAAATTAGGGTTTCTAACTAAGCTAGCTTTTCGGTTGTCATGAGCCCTATCTTAATGGTCATGAAAAGATGTTAGAAATCACGTCCTCCCTCAATAAAACATCATCTTATTCTTCATTCCTATCTTTCTTCCAAACATCGATCATATAACCCTGCGTGTGTGTAAAGAACATCCCTACACCCGGAGAATTCAATTCAAGCTATCATACTCTTGCCCTTCAGCCTCAGTACTTTTTTTAATTAATGAATATTTAGATGAGATTGCTCACACACTTTCATGCGACCGTTAATACTTCGTGAGTTACTAACCGACCGATTACTCCTGTGCTTGCTTACTTGGTGTGTTTTCCTCGTCTTGCACCACCTCAGGCATAGCAGTGACTCCCAGACCAGTTGGCCTTAGGGCACTAGGTGAAGAGGCACCCTCGCTATATATTTTTTATTGCCTTCGGTGATAACAAAACCAGTGTCCATTTTTCTCACTATTTTATATTTTCTTCATTTTTCTTTATTTCCTTCATACTTTTGGCTTTAAGACAAGAGCATTTCAAGGTATTCTCTACTATCCCAGGCTTTAAGACGTGTGTAAGTGCGAATAGCAGGGTATCAACGTTCAAAATGTTTGGCTTCCAGAATAGAAACTATTTTTCAGACTTATTTTTATCCTCAGATTAGTGACGTCTTTCATCTTACTAACCCTTGGGACAACAGCTCATAACTACTTATTACTAGTTCGTATAAGAAAACTTCTAATTTTCTTAGTTTTCTAAAAATTTTCTAATCTCATGGATGTAATTTTTCACTATCTAAACTTTCATTATCTTATTTATATACAAAAAAGTGTAAATATTAAAATTATTTTTATATTTGAAAATTTTTAGATTTTTATGGGTTTTGAAAATTTTTCAATTTTTATAGATTTTTAAAGAAATGTTTTGTGCTTATGCAGATGATATGCAAATGATGCAGAAATAAGCACAAACCTCCCCCAAACTTGTTTTCAACAGTGTCCTCACTGTTGCCGACATATATATCTATAAAACCTGTAAATCTGGGGGGAATTATTAGTGGGGGCAAAATATATAAGTGAAGAACTTCCCCCAAACTTATCTTTCACTCACCTTCATTCAAAAGATGATGCAATGATATACTGGACATGAAGGTGAGACGGAGGAATTTTAATCCAAATAAACTGGCTCTTGTAAGAACAAGAGCTCCTCCGTGGGGTCAGTGGAAAAATACGGCTTTAGTCTATGTCCATTTACTTTGAAAACAGTGCCGTTTTTAACATTTTCAACTTCTACCGCCTCGTGCGGGTATACAGACCGCACAACAAAAGGTCCCTTCCATCGAGATCGGAGCTTACCCGCGTGAAGGTGTAATCGTGAATCATAAAGAAGGACTTGTTGATCAGGTGAAAATGTTTTCCTCAAAATGTTTTTATCGTGAAAAACCTTAGTCCTATTCTTTGTGATTACAGCATTATCATAAGCTTCATCGCGGAGTTCGCTTAGCTCGTTAAGTTGCAGCTTCCGAAAGTTGCAAGCAAGGTTTAGATCAAAATTTATTTCTTTTATAGCCCACAATGCTTTATGCTCTATCTCGACAGGTAAATGACATGCTTTCCCAAACACTATCCTATATGGAGACATTCCTAGGTCGGTCTTATATGCAGTCCTGAATGCCCAAAGAGCATCCGTCAATTTGGTCGACCAGTCTTTTCTATTTTTAGCAACAGTTTTCTCCAGGATAAGTTTGATTTGTCTGTTTGAGATTTCAGCCTGCCCGCTTGTTTGGGGATGATAGGGTGTAGAAAGACGGTGGTTGATTGAGTATTTTCGCATCAGAGTCTCGAAAGATCTGTTGCAGAAGTGTGTCCCATTATCGCTAATAATAGCGCGTGGGTGTCCAAATCGCGAGAAGATATTCTCTTTTAAGAACTTAATGACAACTTTCTTGTCATTAGTGCGACATGGAATGGCTTCTACCCACTTGGAGACATAATCAACCGCCAGCAATATGTACAGATTCCCAAAGGAGTTGGGAAAAGGACCCATAAAATCTATGCCCCAAACATCAAATATTTCAACAACCAGAATGGGTTGCTGAGGCATTTCATTCCTTTGGGATATTCTACCCGTATACTGACATTGTGTACAGGTTTTGCAATACTCAAATGCGTCCTTGAATAAGGTCGGCCAATAAAATCCACATTGCAAAACCTTTTCCGCTGTCTTTCTAGGACCAAAGTAACCCCCACATGCCTGATCATGACAAAATGAAAGAACACTCTTGAACTCTTCATTCGGGACACACCGGCGAATGATCTGATCAGGACAATATTTAAACAAATAGGGCTCGTCCCAGTAAAAGTGTTTTACTTGGGAAAGAAAACGATATTTGTCCTGTTTTGACCAATCGCTCGGTATCAGTCCCGTGGCATAATAGTTCACAATATCCCTGAACCATGGTTCAGCGGATATGCTCAAGAGTTATTCGTCAGGGAACGAGTCATTAATCGGCAGGGTCACAGGGGAAGAAACGATGCGTGAAAGGTGGTCAGCTACTACGTTTTCACATCCTTTCTTATCTTTGATAACAAGATCAAATTCTTGTAACAGTAGGATCCAATGTATTAGTCGACCTTTTGCATCTTTCTTCGCCAGAAGATGTTTCAAAGCGGAATGGTCAGTATACACAACTATAGGTGAGCCGATTAAGTAAGGCCTGAATTTTTCTAATGCAAATACAACCGCTAAAAGCTCTTTCTTGGTGGTTGTATAATTGATTTGCGCATCATTCAGGGTCTTACTAGCATAGTAAATCACGTATGGCATCTTTTCGATGTGCTGTCCTAAGACTGCACCTACTGCAAAATCAGATGCGTCACACATCAGCTCAAAGGGGTAGTCCCAATTTGGTGATGATAAAACGGGGGCTGAAGTGAGTGAGTGTTTAAGTGAGTCGAAAGCTGTCTCGCAATCCGAGTCAAAATGGAAGGTCGTATCCTTGGCCAGGAGTAGTGTTAAAGGTCTAGCAATTTTGCTAAAATCCTTAATGAATCTCCTATAAAAGCCCGCATGGCCAAGGAAAGAGCGAATATCTTTGACGCTTTTGGGATGAGGGAGGTTTTGAATGACATCTACTTTAGCTCTGTCAACCTCAATGCCTTTCTGTGAAATGACATGTCCAAGGACTATTCCTTCTTGGACCATAAAATGGCATTTTTCCCAGTTTAAAGTCAAGTTCTTCTCTTTGCAACGAGTAAGAACAGCGTCCAGATTCGCTAGGCAATCAGAAAAAGAGTCTCCAAAAATCGAGAAGTCGTCCATAAAGATCTCCAAAAAATTCTCTACCATATCAGAGAATATCCCCATCATACACCGCTGAAAGGTAGCGGGAGCATTGCATAACCCAAAGGGCATGCGACTGTAAGCAAAGGTACCAAAAGGACAAGTAAAAGTGGTTTTATCTTGATCCTTTTTGGCGATGGGGACCTGATTATAGCCTGAGTATCCGTCCATAAAACAATAATATTCTCGTCCCGCTAAGCGTTCCAGCATTTGATCAATAAATGGTAGAGGAAAATGGTCTTTCCTCGTGGCAGCGTTGAGTTTTCTATAATCGATGCATACACGCCACCCAGTTTGGGCGCGTGTCTGAATCAACTCATTCGCCTCATTTGTGATAACTGTGATGCCGGATTTCTTAGGAACGATATGTATAGGACTCACCCACTGGCTATCGGAGATGGGGTATATGATACCATTATCTAAGCATTTGACGATTTCTTTCATGACAGCTTCCTTCATGACGGGATTCAACCGTCTCTGTGGTTCTCGGGTTGGTCTGGCATCATCCATCACATGTATATGATGTTCAACTATCAAGGGACTAATCCCTTTGATGTCCGCCATACTCCAACCAAACGCCTCTTTGTTAGATCTCAATACCGATAAAAGTGCATTCTCTTGCTCTGATGCAAGAGAAGCGGATATGATAACCGGTAAAGACTCATTCTCACCTAGATATGCATATTTTAGGTGAGAAGGTAAAATTTTGAGATCTAACTCAGGCGGAGAAATGATAGAAGGAAGGATCATTGAGTGATTTTTGGATCTACAAAGAAGCTCAGAGCCTGTGAAAGATACAGACTCGGGTGGAGAAAAGTCAGAAGTGCAGGACTCAAGTGTAGAGAAAGTGTCCTCACTAAGATCTTGTGCAAAGTCAAACAGAGATGTGGTAATGTCATCGAGATCAGTAAAGCAAAGATCCTCAGCTCCACAACTATCGGGAGCGATCTCATGGACAGAGCACACATCTAAAATATGAGCAGAGGGTTCTGATGGCTGACTTCCAACTTTGTAGATGTTTAGTTCAATGGTCATATTTCCAAATGATAAATTCATTGAACCATTTCTACAGTTTATAACAGCGTTGGAAGTGGCAAGGAAAGGACGACCCAGAATCACCGGAATTTGGCCCCGGGGGTTTGCTACAGGATGTGTGTCGAGCACAATGAAGTCTACAGGGAAAACAAATTCCCCGACCTTTATTAACACATCCTCTAATTCACCCCTTGGTTTGGTGATAGATCGGTCTGCCATCTGGAGAGTGCAATGAGCAGGTTTCAACTCTCCAATCCCTAATTGCTCATAGACAGAATAAGGGAGCAGGTTAACACTCGCGCCAAGGTCTAAAAGAGCACGATTTATGTTTTTACCCCCAATCGAAATCGATATTGTAGGACAACCTGGGTCCTTTCTTTTCTTTGGAAGCTGGGGTATAAAAGCAGTGCTGATATTATTAGACATAAAGACCTTCTTCGGCACTTGAGTCTTCCTCTTCCTAGTGCACAAGTCCTTAAGAATTTTCGCATAAGCGGGGACTTGTTGAATCGCATTTAGGAGAGGGATATTGATGTTAACCTGTTTGAACATATCTAAAATTTTCTCCATATGAGGACTCGTTCTATTAGCCCTTAGCCGGTTCGGGTAAGGAGCTTTCGCAATAAGCGCAGGGTCCATCATAGGAGAAGGAAAGGGGGTAGACGAGGTCCCAAAGGAGGTGTGGGGACCGTCTGTGGAGAACTATAAGGATTGGGTGAAGGTGTCGAGCCTAGAGGGAAATGGAGAATAGGCTCGTGCGAAGGTGGTTTGGTAGAAGAAGAAGGATCAGAAGGTGAAGTGTGTGTGTGTGGAAAAGACTCAGCCGGGGTGTTGATATGATTTTCAGTATCATCAATACCTTCCCCGACATGATTGTTCAGCACTCTTCCCGATCTCAACGTTGTAATGGCATTTACATTGTAATGCCCAGGATTCTGTAGGGGTTGAGAGGGAAGTTTCCCTTTTTCTCTCGCACTCATTTCGGCTTTTAAGCGTGCGATTTCAGCTTCCATCGTGCGAATACTCTCAGCTTGGGACGCTGAGTTTTTCTTTATTTCACTGACGGAAGATCTAACCTCAGTCGAAACATCCATGAAATTTGATAAAAGTGATTTCATGGTTTGAGTGAATTGAGAGAAATCGTCAGAACAGGGCTGCATAGGATTAGACTGTGCAGGAGTGTTGCCCTGGTTTTGGAAATTTTGTGACTGATAGGGGTGCTGAGTGAGTTGAAGGGGTTGCTGTTGTGGTGGAGGAAGAGCCCTTTGAAATTGATTAGTGTTTGGAACCGTGTTTTGAGATTGATTTTGGTTCCAAGCAAAATCCAGATGGTTCCTCCAACCCTGATTGTACGTGGAAGAATATGGATCGTTTCGAGGTCTTTGAAATGCGGCATTAGAATGCTCGTGACCTTGAAACGCAGAGTTTAATGGGCATTCTTCCGTTAAATGTGACGGATCAGAACAGCACCCACAAACAGTTTTGGGGAGTGACACTGGGTTTAGGGAGGCTGCTGCAAATTTGTGTTCCATAGCGTCGAGCTTCTTTTGCATTGCTGCCATTTCAGCTCGAACACCTATGGACACATCTATTTGGTGTACGCCACCCCTATTCAATGGTTGGGTTCCACTCTCCCAAATTAGTGATTTTTCAGCGAACTCTTCTAAGTATCGCCAAGCTTCCCCATCATCTTTGGTCATAAAAGTACCTTGACACATGTTTTCAAGGCTCTGTTTAGTGTTAGGGTTACTGCCCTCATATATGATTCGGCAAAGCTCCCATCTCGGGATGCCGTGATGAGGACATTGAACCAATAGATCCTTGAAACGTTCAAAGTATTTTGAAAATGGTTCGGCAGGGAGCTGGGAAAATTGGTTCAGTTCGCTACGGATTCGAGCCGTCTTTTGGATTGGGTAAAATTTCTTAAGGAATGCAGCGACGAATTCTTCCCAATTCGTAATAGAATGTGCGGTAGTGTTATATAGCCACTTCTCGGCTATATCGCACAAAGTAAATGGAAGAAGTCGTAGACGCATCGCATCCACTGAAAGTTGTGACGTACCCATCATTGCGCATACGTTTTCAAATTTGGTAATGAAAACGTAAGCGTCCTCGGTCTCGAGTCCGTGATATTTGGGTAAAAGATTGATATACTGGGGCTTAATTTCAAAGTTGTCCCCATTGGCTGGTGGTGTGGATAAGCAGGTCGAAAGAGGACCTCTATGTGGATAGCATCTTTCCTGGAGAGAAATGTGGGGTGGATTCTGCGCACCAACGGACGGCGGCAGATTAGGGTTAAAGAAGTTCGATGGATTCGGATCCATCGGTGTGGATGTGGTAGTGGGTAAAGAAAAGGTAAATGGAGAATTATCGACTTCGGAGTCGATAAAAGGTACGCGGACTAAACGGGCACTAGAATCCCTTGTCCAGCCTATCTTGTACTAAAAAGGGTTAGTACAAGTGGCAGCGTTGGCTTATAATTAGGGGTAATGAATGAATGCGGTGCTTGCTTTTGAAAAAGGGACGGATTTTTGAAAAAATAATGCGACAAAACAAATGCAGCACACAACCCTAGAATCTAGTGGTCACCTAGGTCCGGCTCTAGACCGCTCCTAACTGCCAAAAGACAAGTCGCAGGATAGAATCCTCCACTGCCTCTTTGTCCCCCTGTGGCCGGATAAGTGCCAGGTAAGTGGGAAGGTACTCCACTACGTAAGTAGTGGGCCTTAATTAAAAACCACTAGCCTTAGACACACTCGCCTTAGGCACCACAAGAAAACGCGGATAAGCAATGAATTACCCACGGCCTTCTCTTGTCCTAATTGAGCGCGACAGTCCTTAGAGTCTTCTCTAGATTTCTTTTAGTTAATGAGGGTAATGCGGATGCAAGTTTTGCGATTTTCGGGGCCTAGGAAGGGTAATGAAATCCCCACCTAATTTGGATTTGGCCATGCCCCTTAAATTTCCGTATTAGAATGCAAACAACCAAGAAATCAAAATCAAGCACAAATTTAATTTTTGCTTTTGCGGCGCTGCGATTATTTGCAAAGAATCATGCAGCAAAGTGTTAGTTGGAGCTAAAAGAGGAGAGGGGAGAGAGCAAGAAGTTACCTGCAGGCAAAATTTTCCAGAGAACCCCCAACCTAGCCGCGGAACCGCCGCACTTGGTGGGTATTCGCCGCGGAAACGCGGTCCCCCAGTGAGATCACTGTACACAATTTCTTCAGGGAGCTTATCTTGGCTCCCTCAGCTCTCTGCTATATTCTAAAAAAATTTTCCACAGCACAGAATGCTCCAGATCACCTTGCAATCAATCACAACACACGTATAAGAGTTTGTACGAATTTTGATTTCAAGAAGTAGAATGTAATAATTCTTTCACTTCAAACTAAAAATGTAAATGAATTAGCGCGCGATCCCCGGCAACGGCGCCATTTTGATTGTTATATTTTCTTGATTGGATGTAAAAGTATCAATTCAAATGATCCCCGGCAACGGCGCCATTTTGATTGATCGTTTTTTCCCGTTGTGTAGTATGTAGAAAATTTGTAAAGAACTTCACAACCAAAAACTATTTTGACCGCAATCAAACTACGGTGTCGGATGTAGTTTGTAGTGAGTGCGGATCGTCCACAGGGATTGCACGATTCACTTGTATTTTGATACGTTTGAAATGAAAAGTTAAGCAACAATAAAAGAAAACATGATTCAAGAATGATTTGTATTCGAGTGTCACTATTCTTTATTCAAGAATCAAGAAACTATAAACAATCAAGAATCGGTGTTTCGATAATATTTCCAATCAACAATCAAGAATATAAGAGTGGCTCGTAGGAATCGATCGGATCTTTAGACGTGATGTAATCTAAAAGGTTTCGTGTTCTTGTCCTTCGAAGAATTGATACTAGATCAATGGTGATCGACGAGAGTTAGGGCTTTCTTGATGAAATTGGGGTTTCATCTCTTAACCCTTGTTCTTTCGAGGATACCATTTATATTCTAGCCTCTAGCAATTTCAAGAAACGATCGGAACTCCCCAATCTCGAGCGATGTCGATCAAGAAAGCATCGCAACGAATTGGGTCGTCGATTCTTGAACTTGCTAGGGTTTACAAACTCGTGGGATTCAAGAATCGATTGCAAATTTGTTACATCATCATACTAAAGATCGTTTCGACTCCTTAACAAGCGGAGTTTTATTCACACATCACCACAAAGACAATATTAAAGATTTGTAAAGATAACATGATGCGGAATTTAAAGAAAACAAGATAAAAGAATATCACCTTTATTTAGCTCAACAATTTTGATTACATTTGCTTCAAGAACTACAAGAAGAAGAATCTAAATCGTTGATCGGGCGTCGCTCGGCTTCGTGAGTCATGGATCGGCTTCGGATCGCTTGCTCCGTTGAAGATCGGCTCCGCTCCTAAAGGTTGTAAGGCTTCTTGCTTAATGGGTACTCGGGATTCTTGATCTCAATTGGAATTAGGGTTAGGGTTTCCTACAAGCTCTCTCACTAAACTTATGGAAGAAGGAGATGAAAAGAGAGATAGATTGGGGATAGATTCACTAAATGGATGAATAATTCCCAAGGTTGAATAATTTGGAATAATGAGCATAGGGTCTTATTTATAGAGCTCCCAAACCCTAGGTTTTGGTTTGAATTAGAAGTTTCCCTCCCAAAGTTTGTTGAAAGAGTTTGTTAGACTTTAGCTTAGGGTTTAAGCTAGGGTTTAGGGAAAGTTCTAGAATGATTAGGCTAGTTTAGTGAAGCTCAAGGTGTTTGCTGATCTGGTAGTAGTCTCTGGAGTCTTCTGGAAGTAGGAGTGCATTTCTGAACTGTAGGAGCTGATACAGGAATTTTGCACTAAAATTTAGGAGATGATCCCCTGTAGCCGCCGCGGATCCGCCGCATGTACACCCAATGTGCCGCGCTTCCGCGCTTGACTTGTGAGCTTGGACTTCGAGTCTTCTGGTGTGGGCTTGTACTGTAGTGTGGGCTTTTCTCTGATGTTTTGAATTGCAGTTTCTCCTTTGTAATGATACCAGATCTGATTTTAATGAGTTTACATATCTTTTGAGCGGTGTAATGATCGAGCAAGCTTCTCTTTCCCTGCACAGACTTTGAAACACGGGTTGCGATATATAGAAAATATGCTATGTGATGAAATGCAGTCAATTTCCCTAGAAATGCCGGTTTTAAGGTCGAATACATGTAATCTGATATTTTGCGATAGATTTGCTAATATGTGAAATACGGATACCGAACACTTCTATATGAATGCAAATGATGAGGAAATTGCCTGCTAAAATATGCAATATTTTCGACTGATCACCTAACATCCCAAAAAGGCTCTCAAACTGCGTCTGGGGGAGGGCCTTCATGAGTGGATCCGCCGTGTTTTCCTTCATATTTACTCTCCTGACCTCGATCTCGCGGCGATCAACTATCTCCCGAATCAGTTGATACCGCCTCAGAATATGTCTGGATCGCTGATGGGACCGGGGTTCCTTGGCTAAAGCTGCAGCTCCATTGTTATCACAACACAAAGGTATTGGATCCTCAATGGATGGAACCACACCAAGTTCAAAAATGAACCTCTTCATCCAGACATCCTCTTTGGCAGCATCATTGGCAGCGATGTATTCAGCCTCCATCGTCGAGTCTGCAATGGTATCTGGCTTGGAACTCTTCCAACATACCACCCCTCCATTGAGGGTGAAGACAAAACCCGAAATAGACTTCATGTCATCCTTATCACTCTGGAAGCTCGAATGGGTAAAGGGCTCTACTTGGAGTTCTCCGTTACCATACACCAAGAACATCTCTTTAGTCCTTCCTAAGTGTTTAAGAATGTTCTTCACAGTTACCCAGTGCTTCTTCCCTGGGTCTGATTGATACCTACTTACCACACTCAGTACGTAAGCTACGTCCGGTCTGGTGTATAACATCGTGTACATGATAGACCCAACTGCAGAAGTATAGGGTATCACATTCATGCGAGCCCTATCCAAATCAGTCTTAGGAGACATCTCTTTGGAGAGAGTGATTCCTGAATAAACGGGTAAATTACCACACTTATAATCTTCCATACTAAACCTCATTAGTATGGTATCTATATACCTGGATTGGGACAATCCTAACATTCTTTTAGATCTATCTCTATAGATCTTTATCCCAGGATATAGGAGGCATCATCCAGATTTTTCATGGAGAACTTTTGTGATAGGAAGAGTTTGACCGAGTGCAGTATAGGAACATCATTTCCTATCAAGAGTATGTCATCCATATACAATACGAGGAAGACAACCTTACTCTCTACAACCTTTTTATATATGCATAGTTCATCTTTGTTTTTGATGAAGTCAAACTCTTTGACTGCTACATCAAAACAGATGTTCCAACTCCGTGATGCCTGCTTTAATCCGTAAATTGATTTAAGCAGCTTGCACGCATTTCCGCTGCTCTCACTGTCTATGAAGCCCTCTGGCTGTGTCATATACACACTCTTTTATAAACCACCATTTAGAAAAACGGTCTTGACGTCCATCTGCCAGATTTCATAGTCATAGTCATGGTATGCAGCAATGGTAAGTAGGATCTTGATAGACTTAAGCATAGCCACTGGAGAAAAGGTCCCGTCATAGTCGACACCTGGTCGTTGACGAAAATCTTTTGCTACAAGTATAGTTTTGAAGGTCTCAACCTTTTCATCTACACCCATTTTCTTCTTAAAGATCCACTTTCTCCCAATAGGTTTACCCCATCAGGAGCAACTTCTAAAGTCCATACTTTGTTGATGTACATGGATTCCATCTCAGATCGCATAGCATCCAGCCATTTCACAGAGTCCCCACTAGTGATGGCATGCTCGAAACTAGTTGGGTCATCATCTTCCATGATGCGATCCTCACTCCCACCGTCTATGAGAAAATCGTAGTATCTCTCAGGCGGGTGAGAACCCTACTAGATCTGCGGAGTTGCTGAGATTCGTTGAGGACTATTGAATCCTCTGGTTCTACCAAATCTTCAGTTGTAATTTGTGTATCTAGAACTTCTTCCAACTCTACCTCATTACCATTAATTTCTTTCCCAAGAAATTCCTTTTCTAAACAGGTGGAATGTAGAGCAACAAACACCTTTTGTTCTTCGGTGTGGTAGAAAAAATATCCATATGAATTCTTTGGATATCCCACAAACTTACAAAGAACCGATCGTGTTTCGAGTTTGTCCGGATTCTGTTTTTTAATATAGGCCGAACAACCCCATATCTTAACTCGTTTAAGATATGGTTTCTTTCTACTCCATATCTCATATGGTGTTTTAGGCATAGATTTTGATGGAACTTAATTCAATAGGTATGCAGCTGTCTCAAGTGCATAACTCCAAAAGGAAATAGTAATTCAGAAGTACTCATCATAGAGCGCACCATATCTAATAGGGTGAGATTCCTTCGCTCCGATACACCATTGTGCTGTGGTGTATACGGAGGAGTAAGCTGAGATAGAATTCAATTCTCTTTTAGATAATCTCGGAATTCCATGCTTAACTATTCACCTCGTCGATCAGATCGAAGGATTTTAATACTTTTACCCATCTGGTTCTCTACTTCGCTCTTATATTCCTTGAATTTCATATTTGTGTTTCAACAGGAACACAAGTCCGAATCTTGAGAGATCATCGATGAATATGATGAAGTACGAGGAACCATTTCTGGCATGTGTAGACATAACACCGCATACATCACTATGTATCAGTCCCAAGAGTTCAATAGCTCTTTCTCCATGTCCCGTAAACAGAGTTTTGGTCATCTTTCCTTTGAGAAATGATTGACAAGTTTCATAAGATGTAAATTCGAACGGATTCAAATATCCATATTTATGCAACTTAGTTAGTCTGGTCGCATTGATATGACCAAGTCTACAATGCCACAAGAAGGCTTCGTTTATTTTTGAACTTTTCCTCTTGTGTGTGTTCTATATATTTAGAACTGTATTTTGATTTAGAACGTATATACTATTACACAACGTACAAAACCCAATCAACACTTGATTTAGGAAAATGTTCATAACATTTTTCTCTAATGCAGAGTATATCTCTCTTTATCTAATAAGGAAACAGATATTATATTGCACATCATCGACGGTACGAAATAACAGTCGTTCAAAATCAATGTATTACTATTTGGCAATACTAGGTGATATTCGCCGACAGCTTCAGCAGCAACAATTACTCCATTCCCTACCTTGAGAGACATATCACCCTTTCCCAGTTCTCTACTTCTCTTTAATTCTTGTAACAGGTTACAAATATAGGATCCTGATCCGGTATCTAAAACCCAGGACGTAGAGTAGACTGAGAAACAGTTCTCAATAACTAACACACCCGAAGAAGATGCATTAGAATGCACTTTCTTCATTCGGGTTGCGTGGAAATCCTTGCATTCTCCTATCTCTTGCCCAAACTCATGACAGTTGTCATAAGATAGGGCGGAACCAACGTTCCCCAGCCCGGTATAATAAACGGGTTTGGTCGATACATCCATATTATTATCTTGATTAAGGCGTGACATGGTCTGGAACACCCAGCCATTTTTATACCAATATCTGTATTTCTATTTCACTTATAAAATTTATTTAAATTTTTCTTATAATTATTTATTAGTTTATTTATTTTAAAACTCCTCTTTAAACCCAAACCCAGATTTTTCCCCATTTTAAAATCCAAGCGCATCCCTTTTATAACTTAATTTATTAGAACCCAAACATAAATTTTTCCCCAGCCCACTACCCATTTTCTTTTTTATTATAACTACTATTTAAAGCCGGCCCTTTTTTTCATTCTCCTTTTCTTTTATATTTTCTGCGGCCCGTCCCTCCTCAGCCCACGTAAATTAAATGATTTCATTTTTTAGAATCCCGGCCCAGCCCATCACACCTCAGCAGCCTTCACCCAAACCGCTCCAACCCGACCCGGCCCACTACCCCATCATCTTCCTCCAACGGCTAATTCCTTTCCCCTCGCGCGCTCGACCCACTTCCGCCTCCTTCGCCCACGCCTGCGCCTTTGTCGGCCACGCCCGAGCGCGCGTTACTCCCCACGACGAGCATCCCTCGTGCTCTCTCCCTTCACCCCCTCACATCCTCACTCCCCAACTCATCTCATCGCCTCTATCTCCATAACTGACCTGCTCTCTCCCCCTCAAATTTTCACCCGCTTGAATCCCTACACTCCATTTCCCCGCCGACGCCGGTAACATCAACTACGACCGCCTCGTCCCCACTTCCTTTCACTCCCTCGCACCATGAGCCCGAGACCTTTCTCCACCCCCGCACCCACCTCCTCTGTCACAGCCACGCCTTCACCTGCTCTAGTCACCGACGTTCACCCCCTGCATCGTCGACCAGCGCCTCCTCGCCTTCATTCCCTCAACCGACCGTCTCTCTCAACCTCCCTGCATCAATCTCCCTCTCATTCCTCTCTCCCTTTCTCTGTATCCTCTCTCTCTCTCTGGTTCCTTCTCTCTTTGTCTCTCCCTCTCTGAGTCCCTCTGCTTTCTCACTCTCTCTTTCTCTTTCTCCCTCTGTGCCCTCTCTCTTCCTCTGCTCTCACTAATCTCTCTGGCTCTCTCTTACTCTCTCACTCTCTCCCTCTTCCTCTAATCTCTCTCTCTCTTACACTCTCTGTCCCCTCTGCTCTATCTCTCTCTCAACCTATCTCACTCTATCTCTCTCCCTCTCTGTTATCTCCCTCTCTCTTCAAAACTAACAAAACCAAAACCCACGCAAACAACCACGGTACCGAGCCGTCAAGCGAAGCTCGAGCCAAGGCAAATCTTTATCGTATTCGCGTCGTTATCGCGTCATGCCACTGCGATAGACCGCGTCGCTGCCGTGCATTCCCGAGACGTTCAAGGTAAGTTCCCTACTTGCTACATGCTACCTTTGTTAATTACAAATCAACATCGTATATATTTCATGCTTTACTTTTCCGTTAGATTATTCGACACAACTGTTCGATACTTGTTCTCATAGGAAATCATTATTTAATTTGATGGAACTCAATTGTATAAACTGGCCCGTATGGTTGTGAATCTAATGTGTGAATTTCGTTGGAAAATATGACCATTAACGACTAAAACGACTACCCCCAAGTTTACTCGTAAAACTGGAATTTTGTTGTACCTGAAAATCGTTTAAATCGCTATAAATTATATACACATTGGAATGATGCGTTCGAGGGCTCAAATCGAAGCCAACTCGACGAACTTTAACCCTATACTAGTTTCAAGATATTCCTGAACTTAAACTGTGACGATATTTGGATCGGAGTGCGACTCTGGACTGCAGTCCAGAGCGACTCCAATTGTTGCTTGCTGTCCCGTAATGGGTACCACAAGATTTCCTTAAGTCGTAGGTTGCGGAACTCTGCTTTTTATTATAGGTGAATCTGTTATCTTGACAACACAAGTGGTTTCACCCTGTTTCGTCAACATTTGCTATTTAACCTGTAATTTATAAGATCGGGACGCATAACAGTCCCAACAGAATCAGAACTGACATATGGATATTAAACAGTGTATATATCCTGACGTACAGATGCGATCAAAGATCCGTCTATTGCGTTAAAAACATTACTGAAAATTTTAGATTTCATTCAACTGTAACGTCACTAAATTCTGATCCCAACTGGGATTAAATCGCGTTGCGAAACGGACTTCCGATTCTGAAACCGGATTTCCCGCCGTGAACGCTTAAAATGGAATGGCTATAATTAATGATCCTGAAACCCGGTTGGCGTGAAACTAAATTCGATAGATAGATAACTGAACATATTACATATTCCCTGTTCATCGTTTCACTAAATTGTAACCGTATGATTTATGATAAATTATGCAAGTGGTAGATTATTGATTCAGGACATCCTAAACACGTTTTATATACTGTTCACGCATCATATCATACACATGTCACTGCATTGATAACTTAGTGATAACGTGTATTACCCAGTGTTAGGTATTAGTGATGATTGTGGCAAGTACGTTAGTGTTCGTGTATAAGTGATTAAGTGAAAGTGATACGTACTTGTACACAATCAGTGAACCTTATTATTCTTTTGCATTGTCGACGTCTGTGGGATGCGTGTACGTGTGACTATAAGTGGTATGGGACACTTATGGAAGTTCTTGCACGGGTGTCACAGATAAGGCACCAGACACTGCCATTTATCTTAGGTATTAGTCGGGACGTGCTTGATGGAGGTCCAACCTCCAGTTCTCGCGCAGACTTGTCACAAACCGATTGGTATTTAGGGTTATGGTTAGCGTTTGATGTAGACCACGGGGTGTGGGGTAGTTTAAGTGTGAGTTCAACAGAATCTCGGGAGTCCCATGCCGGCTTATATATTTAGGGAGATATATGGAGATTTACAGGGTATGTGATTATTACCGTGATATACATGTTGTGAAAGGTTCCTAGGCACCCTATAGAGGTCTCACAAGGCATCGAACATACCAAATTTAAAAAATATGGTGCCGAGAAACCCTAGTTAACGGATCGTTGCTAGATGTCTAGGCGAAATATAAAACTAGTTAACAAATTAACTATAGGTTAGATGCTACAACCTTTGTAGATCCGGCAATCCTCTTCCTTGGCTCCACGAAGGCATCCTCTCGCTGTCCATCTCGATTCCCAAACTCGAACTTTGGCTTCATCGGAGAAACGGGCAAGCTAGGTCGTCGGCTTTGTGTCAAAGACGATCTACCTCGAGGCATCGCAAGTTCAAGCTCCGACTTCACAAACTTGTGAAACTTGTGAAGTAAACACCCAAAACAACTTGGCAAGAGGTAGAGGGTGAAGAAATAGGAGGTGGGTTCTCTTTGGAATTGGATTTTACTCACTTTTGCTCAAGTTGCCATTAAAGTAGCAAGCTTGAAGAAGAAGAAGAAGATGAAGATAGTTATGATAAGTTCTATTAAAAAGAAATAGAAAATCAAATACTTATCATAACTTAAACTAGGGTTAAGTGTAGAGAATTAACCATGGTCAATTGGATGGGTTAGGGTTAAGCATGAAGATAAGGATGGTTACAAAAGTCAAGGCTTCATGAAGCTTCAACTAATGACAAAGAAAGCCACCATTCTTATCTTTATCTTTTCCAAATAAATAAATAAACAAATAAATAAATGAATATGCAAAACCCTAATTATCAAATTAACCATGGATTAATTCTATATACTTAACTAAATGATCAAGTATCATCAAACATGATACAAAAAAGTGCACAAAAGCATATCACATATACTATGTGCATCAAGTGAGAAAATCCGTATAAAGTGAACCAATACTAGTTAATGCAAAGTAATATATCAAATATATAATTATACATTAAATCATTAAATCAACATTTGATTCAATGATCCGGTCATGTCGCACATAACCGACTAGTATTCAATGTATCGATTTATCGAATCAATGATTCGATAACTAGGTCATATCAAATATAACCAATCGAAACATTTATCGCGAGAATGAAATGCGGTATCACATACACGCATTATTCTCGGTCCTGCACATATCCCATATGCGCTCCTATTTCGTTTCGCTTGAACCAGGAAACCTCTGTGTAGGACTCTAAAGACTCGTCAATGCGCCGGTAGCAGATGATGATCATATCAAGCACCCACAAGCCGCAAGCGGTCTGCTAAACGTAACGGCCACCCGGGTATTGAGCGATCAGAAGATCGACGAGCTAGCCCGCTCACACTCCTGCGAATCCGACCAGTAACACTTACCGTACAGTCCGGTCTCTTCGTCTGATACGTCGCATATCAAGTCTAGGGGTGGTAAACGTCAGACCCCAATAACCCGATAAGTCGTGCCGATGTGAGGCTCGTAACGGGTCGAGAAACTACTGGTAACACTTACCAGCAAATCTCTGATCAGCCCTGGCCAGGGACTTCCCTGTTACGGCCAATCGAGCACAGCGCAACATCTACCCCCAATACCGGGAGAGACGAAACCCCTCCTATCGCTCATTGCCTCCATGTGACTCGGGACTGTACCCAAAGACCACCGTTTTGCACGCCCTTATGGACGTGGTAAGGTGGAGATCAAAGCACAGTGGGAATCACACAAGACTCTATGACGATCTCGGGTCTACAGACTATCCTGTACAAGTGTCACCTGAGAACTGCCATCTGACGTGAGGTATAATACCATCTGGGAGTTCTCGGCGAGTCCGTCCAGTGTACCCAGTCTCCACTGAGCACCCGTATACCATCTCTGATGTCAAACACCAATGGATATGGGATCATCCATCGCCCATCACATGGGTCGAGAAGCGTATACGCTAGTCTACTCTGGTATATCGATGCCCCGTCTCGATACACCCACGACTAGGGACCTTGAAGGATGTACTTATGGACTACCATGTCCCCACTAGTATGATCTGCATCATAGTCCAGGTAGTCAAGTACAAATCCTAAGGGCTTTACCAACATGTAACTATAAGACAGTATAAAGAGACTAGTGTACATGTTAAGATAAAGAGCAACCAGATAGCATACTATCATGTCGAGCAAGAAAGTCATCTCTATATATGTCCAAGCATCCAATATAATATACATAATCTGTACAATACTGGCCTCTAGGGCATACATACAACTAACAATCTCCCACTTGCACTAGGGCCAGCTGCTGTAGTATCTCATACCGAGCATCCCGAAGAGTCTCTCAAACTGTATCTGGGGAATGGCCTTCGTGAGTGGATCCGCCGTGTTGTTCTTCGTGTCAACTCTCCTGACCTCGATCTCCCGGCGATCAACTATCTCCCGGATCAGGTGATACCGCCTCAGAATATGCCTGGATCGCTGATGGGACCTGGGTTCCTTGGCCAAAGCCACCGCTCCATTGTTATCGCAATACAAAGGTATTGGATGCTCAATGGATGGAACCACTCCAAGTTCAGTAATGAACTTCTTGATCCAGACAGCCTCTTTGGCAGCATCGTTGGCAGCGATGTATTCAGCTTCCATCTTCGAGTCTGCCACGGTTTCCTGCTTGGAACTCTTCCAGCTAACCGCCCATCCGTAAAGGGTAAAGACAAAACCCGACTGCGACTTAGAGTCGTCCTTATCACTCTGGAAGCTTGAATCGGTAAAGGACTCCACTTGGAGTTCTCCGTTACCATACACCAAGAACATATCTCTAGTCCTTCGCAAGTACTTGAGAATGCTCTTCACAGCTGTCCAGTGACTCTCTCCAGGATCAGCTTGATACCTGCTCACTATACTTAGTGAGTATGCTACATCGGGTCTGGTACATAGCATCGCATACATGATAGAGCCTACTGCCGAAGCATAGGGTATACCTTGCATGCGAGCTCTCTCCAAATCAGTCTTGGGAGACATCTCTTTGGAGAGAGTGACTCCAGAGATCGTGGGCAAGTTCCCACGCTTGGACTCTTCCATACTAAACCTCTTTAGTATGGTGTCAATGTACCTGGATTGGGACAATCCCAAAATCATTTTGGATCTATCTCTATAGATCCTAATTCCCAATATGCAGGAGGCATCACCAAGATCTTTCATTGAGAATCTTTGTGATAAGAAGAGCTTGACCGATTGCAGCATAGGAATATCATTTCCTATCAAGAGTATATCGTCCACGTACAATACGAGGAAGACAACCTTACTCTCTGCCACCTTCCTGTAGATACAAGGTTCATCTGGATTTTTGACGAAATCAAACTCTTTAATAACGACGTCAAAGCAGATGTTCCAACTCCGCGATGCTTGCTTTAATCCATAAATGGATTTAAGCAGCTTGCACACCTTCCCGCTGCTCCCACTGTCTACGAAGCCCTCTGGCTGAGTCATGTACACGCACTCTTCTAAATCACCGTTTAGAAAGGCGGTCTTAACATCCATTTGCCAGATTTCGTAATCATGATATGCAGCGATGGCAAGCATGATCCGGATGGATTTAAGCATAGCCACTGGAGAAAAGGTCTCGTCATAGTCCACACCTGGTCTTTGACGAAAACCCTTTGCTACAAGTCTAGCTTTGAAAGTCTCCACTTTCCCATCTACACCAAGTTTCTTCTTAAAGATCCACTTGCTCCCAATGGGTTTTACCCCTTCAGGAGCAACTTCCAAGGTCCATACTTTGTTGGTGTATATGGAATCCATCTCGGACCGCATAGCATCCAGCCATTTCACTGAGTCCCCACTCGTGATGGCCTGCTCGAAGCTAGTTGGGTCATCATCCTCCATGATGCAATCCTCACTACCACCATCAATGAGAAAACCATAGTATCTCTCAGGTGGATGAGAAACCCTACTAGATTGGCGGAGAGGCTGGGGTACGTCGGGCACCACTGAATCCTCTGGTTCTACTAAATTGTCAGTTGCAGTTTGTGGTGCTGGAACCTCTTCCAGCTCTACCTCTTTGCCATTGATTTCTTTTGCAAGAAATTCCCTTTCCAAAAAGGTGGCATGTTGAGCAACAAACACTCTTTGTTCCTCAGCTTGGTAGAAAAAATATCCTTGAGAATTCTTAGGATATCCCACAAACTTGCAAAGGACTGATCGTGCCTCGAGTTTGTCCGGATTTTGCTTTTTGACATAGGCCGGACAACCCCATATCTTAATTCGCTTAAAATATGGTCTCTTCCCACTCCATATCTCATATGGTGTGGTAGGTACAGATTTAGACGGAACCAGATTCAATAGGTATATGGCTGTCTCAAGCGCATACCCCCAAAAGGAAATAGGTAACTCAGCATTACTCATCATTGAACGCACCATATCTAATAGGGTGCGATTCCTTCGTTCCGATACACCGTTGTGCTGTGGTGTATAAGGAGGAGTAAGCTGAGAGAGAATCCCATTCTCTTTTAGATAATCCAGGAATTCACTGCTTAAGTATTCACCTCCTCGATCAGATCGAAGAACCTTAATACTTTTGCCCGTTTGGTTCTCTACCTCGTGCTTATATTCTTTGAATTTCTCAAAAGCTTCAGACTTGTGTTTCAACAGGAACACATGCCCGTATCTAGAGAGATCGTCAGTGAATGTAATGAAGTAGGAAGAACCATTTCTGGCGTGTGTAGACATTGGACCGCATACATCACTATGCACCAGTCCCAAGAGTTCAGTAACTCTTTCTCCGTGTCCTTTAAACGGAGTTTTGGTCATTTTTCATTTGAGACATGAATGGCAAGTGTCATAAGATGATAATTCGAATGAATTCAAATATCCGTTCTTATGCAACTTAGCTAGTCGTGTCTCATTGATATGGCCAAGTCTACAGTGCCACAAGAAGGATTCGTTCATTTCTGAGCTTTTCCTTTTGTGTGTGTTTTGTATATTGAAGACTGTATTTTGATTGAGAATGAATATGCTATTATGTAGCGAGCCTGATGCAATCAACCTTTGATCTAGGAATATGTTCATAACATTATCCTTTACTACAAAATTATAACCTTCTTTACTTAATAAAGAAACTGATATAATGTTGCACATCATGTTCGGTATATAATAGCACTCATTCAGGACTAGTGTATCACTATTTGGTAATACCAGGTGATATATGCCAACTGCTTTGGCTGCAACATTTGCCCCATTCCCTACATGAACGGAATGTTCACCTTTTCTCAGTTCTCTACCTTTTCACAGCCCATGTAACATCTTACATATGTGGGATCCTGACCCGGTATCTAATACCAAGGACGTAGGGTGAACTGAGAAACAGTTCTCAATGACAAACACACCCGAAGATGATGCATCAACATGCATGTTCTCCGTTTGGGCGGTGTGAGAATCCAGATATTCTCCTGTTTCCTGTTCAGTCTTATAACATTTATAAGATAGAACGGGTCCAACGTTCCCCTGCACAGTATAACATGCGGGTTCGGTCAATACATCCATATTATTATCTTCATTAGGGCATGAAATGGTCGCTACCTGGAGAGAGAGAGAAGAAAACACTTTAGCGTATGCTCGCGCAAGATCAGATTGGTTATTATCTTATCTAATCAGGATGGCTCCCACTGCTTTTTATCAAATCTTCCTCCAAACCCTAAAAGGAAAGACTAGCCGGGATTAATTACACACTACAAGTTCGCCAATCTTTCAGCCAGGCTAGTGTCGGTACTTTGAGGGAGGTCCCCCGTGCTTTCGCACGAACCTAATTAATGTAAACCTCGTTTTCCCAGAGGCGTAACCTCGTTAACACCTTTCTAGACACCTACTTGATCGGCTAATTGTAATGTATAAAACTCTCCCAGGAGTAACTCTTACTCGCAGTGGGTATCGGGATCCAACTATCTCATAGAAGGTATGCAATCTCATTGCAAATTTCAACACTTGAAATTCCCGATAATATTTTGCCCCAGGCGATCTATGACCTTGACTGAGTCAATAAACCATAGACCGCAAGTAAAGTTCAACCCGTCATTTCCTGATTGAATTAAACCCACCCGCACGACCCTTGACTAAGTCAACAAGGCCGCACGACTACCCTAATCCAATCTGCATCATATGCATAAACAGATAAATAGTAATCAGCTACCACACACTACGCCTTGACTGAGTCAACAAACGCAGCACGAATACTAACTATTACTTATCTGAAATGACGGAGGGCTACGTCAGGTTTTTAAGAAAACCCTTTGCGTAATGAACTTTATATCGTTGTAGAATCAAATGAAGTTTTGAAATGGAGTGATTTTGAGGCTTTTCTAGTTTTGCTAAAGGAGTCACTCCCGGCGAAGGGATCTCGGTCCTTTCCTCGTCGAATGAGGTGCGGGATATATCATATATATCGCTGTGCAAAGCAAAAACCCAAAAGCAGTCAAAAGCAAACCGAGTGTGTAGCATCTGCCAGTTATTGCTAAAGGAGTCACTCCCGGTGAAGGGATCTCGGTCCTTTCCTCATCGAATAAGGTGCGGGATATATCATATATATCGCTGTGCAAAGCAAGAACTGTAGCTACCTGTTTTATTTTAAAATTCGATTCCACAACATCTTAGGTTTCTTATCTTTCATTAATCACATTAATGAAGTCCCATCATTTAAATACCTAAACATCACAGATAGATATGACGTACACTTATGCCATCCGCATTCGCCTCGATGTCCCCTCGTGCACCGTTAGGTTAGGTAACTAACGATAGAGCAGGGCAGGGCTAGCGCGGGTGTAAAACATAAGTAACGTCTATATAATATATCATATATACTATATCCATCACAGAGTCACAACACAGATATCGCAGCAGAATAAACATATGAAATATTGGATATACTAGGACGTTCGTGTTTTCAATACGAGCCAGTATAAAACACGGATTCCACGGTCGTGATGAATAGCCAATCCCACACCCCTAGACCCCTACGAGAGCGGCAAGCAACCCTGCCAATTCTAGGGTTAGGAGACCCGGACTCGACTCCTCGAGTTGGTCTCCCACTGGACCCCAGAACCCGGTTACTTGTGCTCCCCTCCTTGGGTCTATCCTAATGCGGAAAAGTAAATAATATACAAAAGGTTACATCTTCCGCTACCTGGAAGTGCCCCAAATAAAAGAATATTACATACAAGTTTTTACATGAATGAAAATGAAAAACACTCATCTCACATAAAAACCCCCGGCTATTCGAACACGACGATCCAATATAACATATCCAGCAACACATAACATCACATGTCATCAACGTAAGTAAGTATGCATACCCCAATTGTCGTTGACGTATAGCAACGAAACCGGCGATATGAACATACTACACTTACGGTCACAGAAAAGAAAGTGTAAAACTACAACAATTGGAATCCGCAATCTCTTAAGACATCGCATGCCTAACAGATATAAATCCCGCATTTTAGTCTCATTATCGAAAACTCTTTTCAATATCATATGGGACTAAATTGCTAGATTTATAACATTCATTCAGTTATCACATAACTGTTTGTGAATTCCAATTATTGTATCACATTCCAGATAAACAGAAAATGTTAAACTTTCCGATCGAACAGTCGAATACCCAAGTTTTCCCGATACAGCTCAACACATGAAATAAGTCTAACAACATTCAGTTCGTGCCTCAGTACCGACGGTCCAGCCGTAGAAGGGTCAAGCCAACGCCTCACATATGGCACGCCGTACTGCCCCAAACCCGAAGGTTCAAAGGGCAGTTCAAGACGGTCACATAATCGAGTTAAGGTTTGTTGTCTTCTAGAGGGTCCATCGCGTTACTTGCACTACTTAGAACGTCGTTAAACTACGGAAAAATCCAACACTTGGAAATTTCCCAACAGGGGAAAAATTAGGTATTTATATCCGGTCAAACTTTTAACATATTCTGGAAATTATCCGGAAATACACAAAAGACGAAATTTGATAATCCGATCGAAATACCGAATCCCCAAAACAACCCCAGAAAATTCAACTCTTGAATGAATATTAAACATTCCCAGAAGACTCAGCACTACAAGAAATGAATTACTGTGCAATCCACTTGCTATAAATCAATACACTGGCCGCGGAACCGCCGCTATTTCTATGGTGGGGGCCGCGGTTCCGCGCCTGCGTTATCGATTTAGTAACACGTGTTTCACAGTAACTTATGAAATTACCTGCTGAATTTTTTGGTAATTTTTAATCTGAAAAAATCCACGTTTTCAGAAAAAGTACAGAGAGCATGTTTGTGATCGGGTTTCGGGTTCGTTCGGACTTCAAATTCCGTCTAGACTTCGCCTAAGGGTCTAGCTAGGCTCTAATACCAGTGAAAGGTTCCTAGGCACCCTATAGAGGTCTCACAAGGCATCGAACATGCCAAATTTAAAAAATATGGTGCCGAGAAACCCTAGTTAACGGATCGTTGCTAGATGTCTAGGCGAAATATAAAACTAGTTAACAAATTAACTATAGGTTAGATGCTACAACCTTTGTAGATCCGGTAATCCTCTTCCTTGGCTCCACGAAGGCATCCTCTCGCTGTCCATCTCGATTCCCAAACTCGAACTTTGGCTTCATCGGAGAAACGGGCAAGCTAGGTCGTCGGCTTTGTGTCAAAGACGATCTACCTCGAGGCATCGCAAGTTCAAGCTCCGACTTCACAAACTTGTGAAACTTGTGAAGTAAACACCCAAAACAACTTGGCAAGAGGTAGAGGGTGAAGAAATAGGAGGTGGGTTCTCTTTGGAATTGGATTTTACTCACTTTTGCTCAAGTTGCCATTAAAGTAGCAAGCTTGAAGAAGAAGAAGAAGATGAAGATAGTTATGATAAGTTCTATTAAAAAGAAATAGAAAATCAAATACTTATCATAACTTAAACTAGGGTTAAGTGTAGAGAATTAACCATGGTCAATTGGATGGGTTAGGGTTAAGCATGAAGATAAGGATGGTTACAAAAGTCAAGGCTTCATGAAGCTTCAACTAATGACAAAGAAAGCCACCATTCTTATATTTATCTTTTCCAAATAAATAAATAAACAAATAAATAAATAAATGAATATGCAAAACCCTAATTATCAAATTAACCATGGATTAATTCTATATACTTAACTAAATGATCAAGTATCATCAAACATGATACAAAAAAGTGCACAAAAGCATATCACATATACTATGTGCATCAAGTGAGAAAATCCGTATAAAGTGAACCAATACTAGTTAATGCAAAGTAATATATCAAATATATAATTATACATTAAATCATTAAATCAACATTTGATTCAATGATCCGGTCATGTCGCACATAACCGACTAGTATTCAATGTATCGATTTATCGAATCAATGATTCGATAACTAGGTCATATCAAATATAACCAATCGAAACATTTATCGCGAGAATGAAATGCGGTATCACATACACGCATTATTCTCGGTCCTGCACATATCTCATATGCGCTCCTATTTCGTTTCGCTTGAACCAGGAAACCTCTGTGTAGGACTCTAAAGACTCGTCAATACGCCGGTAGCAGATGATGATCATATCAAGCACCCACAAGCCGCAAGCGGTCTGCTAAACGTAACGGCCACCCGGGTATTGAGCGATCAGAAGATCGACGAGCTAGCCCGCTCACACTCCTGCGAATCCGACCAGTAACACTTACCGTACAGTCCGGTCTCTTCGTCTGATACGTCGCATATCAAGTCTAGGGGTGGTAAACGTCAGACCCCAATAACCGATAAGTCGTGCCGATGTGAGGCTCGTAACGGGTCGAGAAACTACTGGTAACACTTACCAGAAAATCTCTGATCAGCCCTGGCCAGGGACTTCCCTGTTACGGCCAATCGAGCACAGCGCAACATCTACCCCTAATACCGGGAGAGACGAAACCCCTCCTATCGCTCATTGCCTCCATGTGACTCGGGACTGTACCCAAAGACCACCATTTTGCATGCCCTCATGGACGTGGTAAGGTGGAGATTAAAGCACAGTGGGAATCACACAAGACTCTATGACGATCTCGGGTCTACAGACTATCCTGTACAAGTGTCACCTGAGAACTGCCATCTGACGTGAGGTATAATACCATCTGGGAGTTCTCGGCGAGTCCGTCCAGTGTACCCAGTCTCCACTGAGCACCCGTATACCATCTCTGATGTCAAACACCAATGGATATGGGATCATCCATCGCCCATAACATGGGTCGAGAAGCGTATACGCTAGTCTACTCTGGTATATCGATGCCCCGTCTCGATACACCCACGACTAGGGACCTTGAAGGATGTACTTATGGACTACCATGTCCCCACTAGTATGATCTGCATCATAGTCCAGGTAGTCAAGTACAAATCCTAAGGGCTTTACCAACATGTAACTATAAGACAGTATAAAGAGACTAGTGTACATGTTAAGATAAAGAGCAACCAGATAGCATACTATCATGTCGAGCAAGAAAGTCATCTCTATATATGTCCAAGCATCCAATATAATATACATAATCTGTACAATACTGGCTTCTAGGGCATACATACAACTAACATGTTGGGCCCGTGGTCCCTTGCCCTTGGGTTCTACCCTTGGGTGGAGGACACTCACGAGTGGTTGACTCTCACACTTGGACTGACGATAGGCTTAGTGACCTGTACAGTGAGACTTAGAGACTGATAGGGATACTGTCATTGATATACCTTACCTACTGTGTTGACATACGTGGCATATCATTCTACTGCTTTTACTGCTCCGCTGCATTGATTACTGCATGTTCATATCCATACTGCCATTGATCTACTGTTATATATACCTATTATCACTGTTAGAATTGTCATATGATTTTATATATATTATATTGCTATTGTGTCGCTCTGACGACCTGAGTATGCATGCTCAGTGTGAAGAGAAGATTTAACCTGGACCAGGACTAGACGCACTTCACGGACATCTTGTTTAGCTATCCAGAGTTATTCTTTTGTTTCTCATCAGGTCAGTTCATTTTACTGTTTTGTTCCAGTTACTGCATTTCTCATTACCTGCGCATTATTTACTGTTTACCATGAAAAACTAGAAGCCGAAGTGTGACTACGGCAGGACATTTCCTTGACCGTAGGAGCATGGCTGGCCTTGTCTACCCCTCGTATTCCGTATTTTGGGAAGTGGAGCGTGACATGGTTTAGTTGGTATCAGAGCCAGGTTTTGCTTCGATTGGGATTGCAGTTTTCCGTGTATAGCTTGGCAATCTAAGTCATTCTTTGGTCTAGGTTGTAAACTTGTCATTCTTGATCCATATTCACATCGTATGTTCAGCTATCCATTCGCTAGGGTTTCGGATGACTTGGCAAGGTTACGTGGTTGCAATTGCACTACCGTACCCTGTTTAAGTGACTTAAAGTCATACAGTTGATTCTGCACTTGTAATAAATTCATCACCTCTGATATTCTTGAATCTTTGTCCTATCCATATTATATTTTGATTCGTATAGCTTGTGACTTATATCATCCTCAAAATTGTTGTTTCAGGATCATGTCTTCCAACGACTCTTCATCTATATCCGCTCCCCAGAATCAGACCATTTGAGATTCTGAGTGTACTGCAAGGTCTAAAGGAAGCCCAGGAGCGAACAAACGACTTGTTGGCTGAAGGACTGAGAAGACAGGTGAATCAGGCACCAGCGGGAGTCTCCAATCATAAAGGGATCCCCGTTAGTCGAGGAAAAGAGAAGAAGATGAAGCGCCAATTTGTTTCCCCGCGACAGAAGCAGCAGAAGACCCCATGTTGTGGGTACTGTAAGAGGCCAGGACACCTTCAGAGGGATTGTCGCCGCGCCCAAGGGAAATGTCTGATTTGCGGATCCAGCGGACATCATATCAACGGTTGCCCAAAAAGGAAGGAGCTACAAGGAGGAGACTCGTCCACACTCCCCACTTCTGCCAAGTGAGGATTTCTGCGTAGTTCGAACTTCGAGGATAAGGCGGACCCAGCACAGGATTCAACTCGCGTGACGAGAATGCAACGTTCTAATAGTCAAAGAAGAATTTTCATGTTTTCTACTTTCAGTAATAATGTTGTCATCCTCTTATGAATATTTCCTTCCGTTTGAAATCTTGTATCCGTTGAACTTTTAGTTAAATGCAATAAAACTTGAATCGTAATATATGTATCATTCTCTTGCTTTCTCCTTATTTATACTATTCATTATCACAGCATTTTAATCCTGATCTTCCAGTTCCTGCCACCGCATATTTTCCTATACTGCGTACCCTGAGCTATTTTCTTGATGTATTCCACTGTCTAATCATGACTCTTTCTTTTCAGGCCATGGCCCACCCTGGAGCAGCGCCACATCTAGATAAGGATGCACAGTCATGCGTTTCCTTAGACCACACCCTGATGAGTTCTAATGATGAGATCAACGATCCCCAGGTCATTTTCGGAAACAGCGATTCAGAGGACGAAGGAGCAGCCGCCCCAGATTTTGACATGATAGGCGATTCCGACGGAGAGGAAGGAGACCCTGAAGAGAACCCAATAGAGGAAGACCCCAAGGAAGAACCGATAGAAGAAAATCCAGTGGAAGGAAACCCCATGGAAGAGAATCCAGAAGAAGAGGACCACATGGAAACAGACCTTGATAAAGAAGCTCCATCTGAGGAAGAAGGACCAGAAGATCAAGACCCTGTTGTGGAAGAACTCCCAATGGCGATCCCTGCAAGGCGATATGGAAACGGACGCCCCTACCTGAGCGCGCGAGCCTACCGCAACCTGCTGAATCTCCACAACCGCGACTGACGGGATTTCTTTTAGATATTGTCTTCTTTGGCCAAATAAAATATGTGTATAGTTTAGGACCACTTTTCTTCTTTAAGAATGCTTTGTTTAAAATCTTCTGGAATAAAATAAATTACTGAGTTCGCTAATGTTTCGATATTCTTGGTTCACTTGCTGTTTGATTATTTCTTCTATACAACTATTTTTCCTACTGAGCTCTATCCACGCCTACTCCTTATGTTGTCTTAACCCTCACTGAGATTAACCAGTACCACACCCGACCTTTTAGAGGTACACCCTTCATCTTTCGTCTGTGTTTCGTTTGAGATCCTTTTGAGAGGGGAAATTGATAGTAAAATTTCCAAGTTGACTGACCTTTCGAAATTTTTGATTCACATGATGTACCGACCAGTACCTTCCCCATACATTTTTCCTTGTACCCCTCGCTGCTCATCCTTACTGCCTGTGCCGACCCAACCCCGATCTCTTTGACCTTCAGTCTAAAGCCGTCACACTCTGACCTTTGAATGAGCCACACTTCCTTGAAACCCTTACCCTAGCTAGCCTATACATTTTTGTGTTCTTCCTATTACCCTAATTATTTGTAGGGACAGTGTTATTCAAAAATTTAGTTTTCATTATTTTGGTGCGTGTTATTGATTACTACGTTTTATGTATTTTAAGTACACTATTATTATTCTTATTTTCAGTAGCGCAACCTTACACCGCGCATATTTTGGTCCATGTTTCTTAATTTCACTATACAAGTTTTCTAAATTATTTTAAACCTATTTTATCGATACATTACCCTAAAATGTTTTAACCTACCGACTAATTTTCACTACTTTATTATCGTTACTTTATTTTCGGGTTTTGTGACTATGATTACTATTATAAATGGTTGAACCTTATACTTATTTTTCTGCTTACTTTTGATAAGCTTAGACGTGCATATTTGGATTTCGACTTTATCGAACACACTTTGATTATTATTGTTCGTTATTGTGACCTATATTCTCGTATACTTGTAGTTGCCCTTGTAGTGTTCCAGCATTATACCTATTAGACCTATCCTTTGTATGTGGTTCTTACATATATATATGTACCTTCAAAATTTTGTCTACCCGTTTTAAGTAAATCAGCATGTATTAGTGTTCGATATGATAACTCTTCACTTATTATTTTATAGCTTGTTGTATCTTTTAAATTTCGAGGACAAAATTTTTATAAGGGTGGTATGATGTAACACCCAGCCCTTTTTATACCAATATCTGTATTTCTATTTCACTTATAAAATTTATTTAAATTTTTCTTATAATTATTTATTAGTTTATTTATTTTAAAACTCCTCTTTAAACCCAAACCCAGATTTTTCCCCATTTTAAAATCCAAGCGCATCCCTTTTATAACTTAATTTATTAGAACCCAAACATAAATTTTTCCCCAGCCCACTACCCATTTTCTTTTCTATTATAACTACTATTTAAAGCCGGCCCTTTTCTTCATTCTCCTTTTCTTTTATATTTTCTGCGGCCCGTCCCTCCTCAGCCCACGTAAATTAAATGATTTCATTTTTTAGAATCCCGGCCCAGCCCATCTCACCTCAGCAGCCTTCACCCAAACCGCTCCAACCCGACCCGGCCCACTACCCCTTCATCTTCCTCCAACGGCTAATTCCTTTCCCCTCGCGCGCTCGACCCACTTCCGCCTCCTTCGCCCACGCCTGCGCCTTTGTCGGCCACACCCGAGCGTGCGTTACTCCCCACGACGCGCATCCCTCGTGCTCTCTCCCTTCACCCCCTCACATCCTCACTCCCCAACTCATCTCATCCACTCTATCTCCATAACTGACCTGCTCTCTCCCCCTCAAATTTTCACCCGCTTGAATCCCTACACTCCATTTCCCCGCCGACGACGGTAACGTCAACTACGACCGCCTCGTCCCCACTTCCTTTCACTCCCTCGCACCATGAGCCCGAGACCTTTCTCCACCCCCGCACCTACCTCCTCTGTCATAGCCATGCCTTCACCTGCTCTAGTCACCGACGTTCACCCCCTGCGTCGTCGACCAGCGCCTCCTCGCCTTCATTCCCTCAACCGACCGTCTCTCTCAACCTCCCTGCATCAATCTCCCTCTCATTCCTCTCTCCCTTTCGCTGTATCCTCTCTCTCTCTCCGTTTCCTTCTCTCTTTGTCTCTCCCTCTCTGAGTCCCTCTGCTTTCTCACTCTCTCTTTCTCTTTCTCCCTCTGTGCCCTCTCTCTTCCTCTGCTCTCACTCAATCTCTCTGGCTCTCTCTTACTCTCTCACTCTCTCCCTCTTCCTCTAATCTCTCTCTCTCTTACACTCTCTGTCCCCTCTGCTCTATCTCTCTCTCAACCTATCTCACTCTATCTCACTCTATCTCTCTCCCTCTCTGTTATCTCCCTCTCTCTTCAAAACTAACAAAACCAAAACCCACGCAAACAACCACGGTACCGAGCCGTCAAGCGAAGCTCGAGCCAAGGCAAATCTTTATCGTATTCGCGTCGTTATCGCGTCATGCCACTGCGATAGACCGCGTCGCTGTCGTGCATTCCCGAGACGTTCCAGGCAAGTTCCCTACTTGCTACATGCTACCTTTGTTAATTACAAATCAACATCGTATATATTTCATGCTTTACTTTTCCGTTAGATTATTCGACACAACTGTTCGATGCTTGTTCTCATAGGAAATCATTATTTAATTTGACGGAACTCAATTGTATATACTGGCCCATATGGTTGTGAATCTAATGTGTGAATTTCGTTGGAAAATATGACCGTTAACGACTAAAACGACTACCCCCAAGTTTACTCGTAAAACTGGAATTTTGTTGTACCTGAAAACTGTTTAAATCGCTATAAATTATATACACATTGGAATGATGCGTTAGAGGGCTCAAATCGAAGACAACTCGACGAACTTTAACCCTATACTAGTTTCAAGATATTCCTGAACTTAAACTATGACGATATTTGGATCGGAGTGCGACTCTGGACTGCAGTCCAGAGCGACTCCAATTGTAGCTTGCTGTTCCGTAATGGGTACCACAAGATTTCCTTAAGTCGTAGGTTGCGGAACTCCACTGTTTATTATAGTTGAATCTGTTAGATTGACAACACAAGTGGTTTCACCCTATTTCGTCAACATTTGCTATTTAACCTGTAATTTATAAGATCGGGACGCATAACAGTCCCAACAGAATCAGAACTGACATATGGGTATTAAACAGTGTATATCTCCTGATGTACAGATGCGATCGAAGATCCGTCTATTGCGTTAAAAACCTTACTGAAAATTTTAGATTTCATTCAACTGTAGCGTCGCTAAATTCTGATCCCAACTGGGATTAAATCGCGTTGCGAAACGGACTTCCGATTCTGAAACCGGATTTCCCGCCGTGAACGCTTAAAATGGAATGGCTATAATTAATGATCCTGAAACCCGATTGGCGTGAAACTAAATTCGATAGATAGATAACTGAACATATTACATATTCCCTGTTCATCGTTTCACTAAATTGTAACCGTATGATTTATGATAAATTATGCAAGTGGTAGATTATTGATTCAGGACATCCTAAACACGTTTTATATACTGTTCACGCATCATATCATACACATGTCACTGCATTGATAACTTAGTGATAACGTGTATTACCCAGTGTTAGGTATTAGTGATGATTGTGGCAAGTACGTTAGTGTTCGTGTATAAGTGATTAAGTGAAAGTGATACGTACTTGTACACAATCAGTGAACCTTATTATTCTTTTGCATTGTCGACGTCTGTGGGATGCGTGTACGTGTGACTATAAATGGTATGTGACACTTATGGAAGTTCTTGCATGGGTGTCACAGATAAGGCACCAGACACTGCCATTTATCTTAGGTATTAGTCGGGACGTGCTTGATGGAGGTCCTGCCTCCAGTTCTCGCACAGACTTGTCACAAACCGATTGGTATTTAGGGTTATGGTTAGCGTTTGATGTAGACCACGGGGTGTGGGGTAGTTTAAGTGTGAGTTCAATAGAATCTCGGGAGTCCCATGCCGGCTTATATATTTAGGGAGATATATGGAGATTTACAGGGTATGTGATTATTACCGTGATATACATGTTGGGCCCGTGGTCCCTTGCCCTTGGATTCTACCCTTGGGTGGAGGACACTTGCGAGTGGTTGACTCTCACACTTGGACTGACGATAGGCTTAGTAACCTGTACAGTAAGACTTAGAGACTGATAGGGATACTGGCATTGATATACCTTACCTACTGTGTTGACATACGTGGCATATTATTCTACTGCTTTTACTGCTCCGCTGCATTGATTACTGCATGTTCATATCCATACTGCCATTGATCTACTGTTATATATACCTATTATCACTGTTAGAATTGTCACATGATTTTATATATATTATATTGCTATTGTGTCGCTCTGACGACCTGAGTATGCATGCTCAGTGTGAGGAGAAGATTTAACCTGGACCAGGACTAGACGCACTTCACGGACATCTTGTTTAGCTATCCAGAGTTATTCTTTTGTTTCTCATCAGGTCAGTTCATTTTACTGTTTTGTTCCAGTTACTGCATTTCTCATTACCTACGCATTATTTACTGTTTACCATGAAACACTAGAAGCCGAAGTGTGACTATGGCAGGACATTTCCTTGACCGTAGGAGCATGGTTGGCCTTGTCTACCCCTCGTATTCCGTATTTTGGGAAGTGGGGCGTGACATGGTCGCTACCTGGAGAGGGAGAAAGAAGAAAACAGTTTAGCATGCGCTCTTGCAAGATTAGATTGGTTATTATCTTATCTAATCAGGATCACTCCCACTGTTTTTATCAAATCTTCCTTCAAACCCTAAAGAGTAAGATTAGCCGGCATTAATTACACTCTACAAGTTCGCCAATCGGTTAGCCAGGCAGGTGTTGGTACTCCGAGGGAGTCTCCCCGTGCTTTCGTATGGAACTAATTAAATAACCTTGTTTCCTCAGAGGTATAACCCCGTTAACACCTTTCTTAGACACCTACTGGATTAGCCAATTGTAAAGTGAAAAACTCTCCTAGGAGTAACACTTACTCGCAGTGGGTATCGGGATCCAACTATCACATAGAAGGTATGCAATCTCATTGCAAAATTCAACACTTTAAATTCCTGATCTTTGTTTATACCCCATGCGGTTTATGACCTTGACAAGGTCAACAAACCATAAACCGCAAGTCAAATTCAACCCGTCATTTCGTGACTGAATTAGACCCACCCGCACGTCCCTTGAAAAGGTCGACAAGGCCGTACGACTACCCTAACCAATCGCATCAGCATGCGGCAGAAAAGCACTAATCAGCTACCGAACACTACGCCTCGACAAGGTCGACAAACGTAGCATGAATACTAAATAGTACCTATCTGAAATGAAGAAGGGCTACGACTGGTTTTGAAGAAAACCTTTAACATAATGAACTTGATATTGTTGTAGAATCTAGTGATTCGAAAAAGGAGTGGTTTAAGCTCCGCTTTAAAAATCGAGTAATTTTCAAAACAAACCGTGTGGGTTGTAGCATATGCTAGTTTTTGCTAAAAGATAATTCCCGATGAAGGGATCCAGGCTCTTTCCTCATCGAATGAGATGCTGGATATTCATAATGGAATACCGCTATGCAAAGCAAGAACTAGAGCTACATTTTTGAAAAATTTGATTCTACAACATCTTTTATGTTTCTTTTCTTTTCATTAATCTTATTAATGACGTCCCATCAATTATGTTTCCTAAATATCACAGAAGAAACGAAAATAAAACACACATATATGCCATCCGCATTCGCCACAGGGACCCGGGACTTCACCGTAAGGTTACTTAACTTACGGTAGGGCGGGGTCAGGACTAGCGCGGATGCAAAACATATATAGGGTCTGCTAGTATATCATATATATAAGTAGCATATGTCTTAGGCAGTTATATGATCATATCACATCACAGAAACAGCAGAGGAAGATATATAAAATATAGGATATACTAGGAGATCCGTGTTTTAGATTAAGCCAGTAACGAAAAACACGGATTCCACGGTCGTGATGGATAGCCAAGCTTGTACCCCTAGATCCCTACGAGAGCGGAAAGCAATCCTGCCAATTCTAAAGTTAGGCGACCGGTCTTGACTCCTCGAGATGGCCTCCCACTGGACTCTAGAACCCGGTTACTTGTGCTCCTCGCCTTGGGTTTATCCTAATGCGGAAATGTAAATAATATATATCAAATGGAGACAACAACCTCAACTCGGAAGTGTTCCAATAAAAGAATATTACATACAATTATTTACATGAATGAAAATAGAAAAACTCTCATCTCACATTAAACCCCCGGCTATTCAATCACGACGATCCAATATAGCATATCAATAGCAACACAATAACATCACATGTCATCAACATAAATAAATATGTGTATCCCTAATGTTGTTGTCGTATAACAATGAGATCGGGGATACTGCCACATATTACACTTATGGTCGCAGAAAAGAAATGAAAATTACAATAATTAGAATCCGCATCATCTTTAGACATCATAAACCCAGATTATCAAATATTCCGAATTTCATTCCTAACCCTATAAACCTTGCATTTAAGTCTTGAATTGAAAACACTTTTCAAAAATTAAGTCGGGCAATTCAACAAGATTCCCGATTAAAAGATCGAATGCTCGTCAGGAACTTTAGTAGATGGTCGCACCCCCGAGGCTTTCAACGAAGTGAACTTGGGTGGAACACCGTGGCCGCGAGCACCCGAGTGGATGCTTTTGGCCATGGGGTTCTCCTATAGTCACTTGGTCGGGGAAATAGAGTGTGACTGTCTACTAGTGTCTCCCGACGAGTATTCACGTACGATACGAGATTACGACGGAGTTTCGATCCAAATCCAAACTCTGTGGCAATCCATCATTTGAAACTAAAATGCGAGATTTACATCTCGTTAACTAGTTTTCGCAAAACTAATCAATGTGGTTCCAAAAATTGTATCACGTATCCAAAGCTATCTATATGATGTTAAACATTTCGATCGATATTTCAAATAACACCAATTCACAGAGACCTCAACCACTTGAGCCTCATTGAAAATCTTCAGAAAACCAAAAATGTCAACATGAAGCAGCAAAAGAAGAACGAGGCATTAATTCATCAAGTCGGCGGTGAAACCGCGGCCAAGACAGGGTCTAGGCGGCGGTTCCGCGGCCACTTAGAGGAATTAGGACCTCGTTTTTCTTGAGCCTCCATAGTTTTACCTGCAAGATTTTTTGAACATTTTTAATTGTGAAAATATCAACTTATGAAAAATGGACAGAAACTAGCCAAAATCCGTGTTAAAAACTTCGATCGAACACTTTAACGTCGTCTAGACTTCGCCTAAGTCTCTAGCTTGTCTCTGATACCATGAAAGTATGTCTTAGCACCTCTACTATATTTCTATGATTATCAAGTATGCAATTTTAAAATTTTAGAGGTCTAAGTATACTACATAAGAATCGAACTAGAGAATTAGGGTTTTAAAAATAGTAAACTACATTCTAATCTAAGCGAAGAGTGTCTACAACATTTGTAGTCAAGTCCTTCACTTTTAAAGCTCCAAGTAGTAGTCCCTAGAACTCTTATTTGACTCCACCTGAAGAAAGGATCGAGCTTGCTTGTAGTTTTCGTCGTCGAAGATGATCCACCTTAAAGTCTCTCTCACTCAATCTCATACTTCACTAATCAAGGTATTAGTGAAGTTAACAACCTAAACTAATGGGCTAGATTAGTATATGTTGATGAGTAGGAGTTTTGCTCAATAAAATATTTTTCTCTTTTTCTTTTTCTCAACTCAAGAAAATTCTAGTGAAGAGATGAAGAAGAAGATGAACCTGGATGAGGTTGAGAATAATGAACCATGACCCAAGAGATAAGATGAGATAGATATAGATAAATATCTATGTATAAAACGAAACCAAGAGGTGAGTCATGGCTTCTCCAAGTTTCTAAACTATGATTCATTCTTCATGTTTTATTAATTCATAAATAAAAATCTTTATCTTCTCATCTTTCTTCATGTGTGATTCTCATATATCCTAGTTCTATGTATCATCAACTATGATACAATTTAAATACACACACACACACACACACACATATCACATATATATAAATATATATAAAGAGAAGAAAATCTTAAGTGAGATTAATATTAGTTAATATATATAAATATCAAATATATAAATATATATCAAATTATTAAATCAATACTTGATTCAATAATCCAGTTATATCACATATAACCGGCTAATATTCAATATTAGTTATTAAATCAACACTTGATTCAATAATCCGGTTATATCATATATAACCGGCCAATATCAAATATATAAACATATATATATATATAAATTAAATCATTGAATCAACACTTGATTCAATAATCCGGTTATATCATATATAACCGGCTGATATCAAATATCGCTATATTAGAATACGGTATCATATATGCGTATTCAATCAAGCTCCTGCACATATCTCCATACGTGTCCTACTTCATTTCGCTTGAGCTAGAAAACCTCTATGTGTGACTCTAAAGACTCGTCAATATGCCAGCAGTAGGTAATGATCACATCAGATACCCATAAGCCGTCAGTGGTACTAGCTGGACGTAACGGCTACTCAGGTATTGAACGAATAGAAGATCAACAAGAAAATTTGTCCAAACTCCCATAGAGCCTATAAGCAACACTTACCGTACAGTCTGGTCTCTTCGTCTGATATGTCGCATATCGAGTCTGGGGGTGGAATCATCAGACCCCACTAACTCGATAAGTCATGTCGATGTGTGGCAAATAACCATTCGAGAAACTATTGATAACACTTAGCAGTAAATCTCATCAGCCCTGGACAGGGAATTGTTGTTATAGCCAATCGAGCATAGCGCAATATCAACTCCCAATACTGGGAGAGACAAAACCCTTCTATCGCTCACTACCTCTATGTGACTCGGGACTGTACCCAAAATCCACCTGTTTGCACGACTCCTTTGAGTCATGGTAGGGAGTAAATCAAAGCACAGTAGGAACCACACAAGACACTATGACGATCTCGGGTCTACAGACTAACCTGTACAAGTGTCACCAGAGAACTGCTATCAGACGATAGGTATGGTACCATCTAGGAGTTCTCGGCAAGTCCTGTTCGGTGTACCCATTCTCTAATGAGCACCTGTGTACAATTTTTTATGTCAAACACCAATGGTTATGGGATCAACCATCACCCCATACAGGGTCAAGAAACGTACACACTAGTTTACTCTGGAATATCGATACCCTGTCTCGATACTCCTTCGACTAGGAGCTATTAAAGGATGTGCTTGCGGACTACACAAGCCCCACTAGTATGATCTACATCATAATCCTGGTAGTCAAGCCAACATCCTAAGGGCTTTATCAACATATATCAAAAAGACAGTAAACTTAAAACAAGTGTAGATGTTAAAATAAAGAGCAACCAGATAGCATAGTATCATATCGAGCAAGAAAGTCCTCTATATATATGTCCAAGTATCCACTATAATATACAATAATGGCCTCTAAGGCATACATATTCCTAACATGGATAAAGTCATACCCTTAATAACGCGATAAGTTGTGTCGGTGTGAAGCTCATCACCCACTGAGAAACTACTGATCCAAATCAGTAATTCTTGTCCACCTTAGCCATGAATTTATGGTGATGGCTATCCATGCACTGCGTGACATTTACCCCTAATACCCGGTGAGACGAATCCCCGACGATCCGCTCACTGCCTCCATATGGCTCGGGACTGTACCCAACTAAAACCCGTTTGCACGACTCAATAGAGCCGGGGTGGGGTAGTAATCAAAACACAGTAGGAACTCACACAAGACAAATGACGATCTCATGCCGTCAGACTAACCTGTACTCATATCACCAGAGAACTGCTATCTGACAATAGGTATAATACCATCTAGCATGTTTAAGGCGAGTCCGTCCAGTGTAACTCATAACCCAATAAGAACCAGTATACTATCTTTGGTGACTAACTCACACCAATAGCTATGAGACCGGTCATCGCCCCTCGTCGGGGTCAAGAAACGTATACACTAGTCTCCTCTGGAATATCAATGCCCAGTCTCGATATTCCCACGACTAGGGACATTTAAGAAATTGCTTATAGACTACCAGTTCTCACAAGTGTGATCACCACAATAACCCTGGTAATCAAGCAAGAATCCTATGGTCTCTACTAATAGTGATCCGTAATACCACATAATATATGTATATGACGATAGAGATGAACCAGATATCATACTATCATCTTGAGTAAGACTGTTCTATCCGTATAGGTCCTCCTTCAATCATCATAATCTTTTTCCTGTGATTACAATAATTGCCTTGAAGGCACTATAGCCAATAATCTCGCACTTGAACTTAAGGCTAATTATTGCGGTATCGCATACTCACAGCCCATGTGATACCGAACTCCCAACTTCTCTACTAATCAATTTCGCAAATCATGTTTGCGAGACATTCGTTTTCGAGAAATAGTCTCAGTGAGTGGATCCGCTCTAATGTTTCTATCTTTATCTCTCTAAATCTGAACTTCGCGGAGAACGACTGCCTCCCGAAATGAGTGATACCCATCATAGAACTTGTCTGGATATCTAATGGGACCAAGTTCATAAATGAACTCCAAATCTAACAAACTTCTTAGACTGTATCATCCACTAAATTTAATCAGTATCTTGTGCCATACCTACCATAGTATTCACTTGGATCACTTTCCAATATACAGCCCCTCCGAAGAGGGTAAACTACAACTCTGACAGCCACTCTGTCATCTAGGTCACCTTGGAAGTCTAAAATGATAACTGTGTTCTTAAGGAGGCTGCCATTACCATATACCAAGAACATTCTCTCATGTTCATAACTGCTTCCCAATGTTTCTCCAGGATAGGATTAATATCTGTTTATTGCAGCTAGTGCAAAAGCAATATCTGGTGTGGTACTTGACATCTCATGATTGACATAATTGTCTAAACAGGTGATATATCAATCATGCAAATTCCTCTCCTCATCAGTCCAGAGGACATCTCTTTAGAGAGGGTGACTTCATTACCTGCGGGTACACTACCACGCTAGGAGTCGTCCATTCTAAAATACTTTAGAATAATGTCAAACTACCCGGATTGGGATATTCCTAAATCTAGATCTAAAACCATAGATCTAGTTACCAGAATATCTGATATTTTATCCAGTTTCTATGTAAAGAAGCATATGTGACAACCACATTTTAACCGATCGTAATATAAGAACATCACTTTCTATTAGGAGTATGTCATCCATAAACCAGGACAGTACTCCCTACTCAACCTTCTTACCAGGTCTATCTGTCATTCTTGATGAAGTCAGACACTATGACCGTCGCATCAAGAATAGATGACCCATATCCGCTATGCTTGCTTTAGTCTATAAATAGACATAGGTAACTGGGCCACCATGCTTCCGCTGCTCTCACTGACTACAACAACGCTCTGGCAGAGACATATACACGTGCACTTCTAAATTTAATTTACAATGACATTATAGTCATCCGCCTGCCAGATCTCATAGTTTAGGACAGCGGTAGTGATAAGCTTGGGTCATCAAAACCTCCCAGACACCGTCTTTAAGGAGACCGAAGTACCTCTCGGGTGACCGAGGTTACCCACTAAATCTGCGGAGTGGGTAATGGATTGTCGAATCCAATTGAATTCTTAAGTTCTATTAAATATTCAATAACCGTTTATGGTTCTGGAATCACTTCCAATTCTACCATACTCCCACTATTATTTTCTGAAAAGACTTCATTTTACTAAAAGGTGGCGAGTCAAGAACAATATAACTATTGATCATGCAAATGTTAGAAAGTTAACCATTGTCAAAACCCGGGAAAACCCACAAACTGCCATTACTGAAAACGTGCCTTGAGTTTATCCGGATTCTAGTTTTAAGCATAAGCGGGACAACTCCATATACCTTAACATTGTTAAGATATAATCCATTCTATATCCAATATAGAAACAGATGCACTAATTTAATAGGAACCAAATTTAAAAAATATGCGGTTGTTTCCAGTGTATATCGACTAAATGGAAGAAGGCCATGCAGTATTACTCATCAAGGAGCGCACCCACGGATGAGTAACTGAAGAGAGAATCAAGTTCTCAAAATTACTATGACGGAATACCTAGCATAAGTATCTACATCTTCGATTACTTTGAAGAATCTTAAAACTTCCAACGTGTAGTTCTCTACTTTATTCTTATACCTATAACTTCTCAAAATTTGCACCTTGTATTTCAATGAAATGCATGTCTAAAACTAGATAAGTCATAAGCAAACGGAATATAATATGAGTACCAATCCCTTGTCCTAATGGACATTGGACAATATATAATACTTTGTAATAGTCCGATGAGTTTAATAACTCAAACCCTGTATATTTTGGATTGAAAGCTGTATTATAGTTAAGAAAAATTACACCGTTATTGAATGCACCTTACCTAATCATCAACTGATAAAGGTAAATGTTATAAACACAATTTCAAAAAGTTATATTTTTCATGCCCCGCTTCCCAGTAGATAGAAACGGTGACGTGGCAAGCCCGCGGCATATTTATCCAGAGAAGATCATTCCCTAAATAAATATACTAAGCATATTGAAACAATAATACACAATGCAAGAATAAATGGAGACTGTAAAATTTTCAACAAATATCTTTATTTACATTCAACTTCCAATATTTACAAGTACATAAGTTTCAACTGGAAAGTAAATACAATAAAGGAAAATGCCTAAATATGTGGCATACATAAGCTGAATAGAAAGTGAAGCTAAGCTAATCCTGAGGAGCGATCCGGTTGTAGTCTTCCTCTGTGGCCTTCACTTCCTCCGTCTCGACCATATCTGACGAACTTTCCAAGAAAACAAGGGTGGGTGGAATTCCCGTCAGCGAACTAGCGCTCGGTAAGTCCCAAGGATAAAGTAAGAGTAAAAATAACAAGTGTAGAATATATATATGAAGAGTAAAAGTATATGATCATGAGTAAATATGTACTATAGGTCTCTATATGATCACTATGTTAACGTTAAGTTCCAAGTGTGAATGTCAACGTAGCCGTAGAAGTATGCATGAGGTCAAGAGTGGGGCCCCAGGAGCAAGGAAACACGGGCTCATTTCATGTGTTAGCATTGGGGCTCTAGGCTGTGGATGATTCACCCCATTGATATTCGAGTAAAATAAAAATAAAAAAGGTTAATCCGAGACTCCTGAAGCTCCGTTGGATTCACAAAAAAAACTATCCCAAACACTTTGAGTATAAATAGTCTATAATTGTATAATATACTTAATTAAATTGATTGATTGGTTATAACATGTCTTGATCGAAACTATAGATTGCAAAAGGTGTAGAATGAAGTTGAGTGGATCAAGTAAAATACGAGTCATGTCAATTGCAATTTTGGTTCGAGCCAAGTTAGTTCGAGGAGACTGGATTCGTGTTCATGTTTAGATTCGAGTTGGGTTAGAGTTCGGATTTGTGTTCGAGTTCAAGTTTAGGTTCGAGTTTGGATTCAAGTTTAGGTCTTTTTCATATGAATTGATTTAAACTGTTAAAAATCTTATGTTTGGGAGAAATCGGCAACTGCTGCACATGGACGGCAGGATTTGTTTCTTTTTCCAAGACAATTTCCATTGATAACTCCGTTAAGTTATCTAACATGAATAGGCAAGCACTCACTTTCTTCGGCTCTCTAGGGCTCAAGAGAAAAGATACCGCTTAAATCTATATTAATGTAGAGTCTTTAAATATTGTTTGCATATCTTGAGGACGTTTGATAAAAAATACTTTATTATAGTTTAAAAATAAACCTCGATGGTGATTTATAATATTAAGGGTTTTCATGAACATGCATTTTAATTGTTGTGGTGTTGTGGTGATAAAACCTAGCTTTTAAAATTTTATGATATTTTTATGAAACTAGCTCTTTTGGAAACTTGATGGTATTTTATTAAATTCTAATTTTTCATTAAAAATATAGTTTCAAAATTTTTTTATTGAAAACAAGAATTCATAGTTTTATATAATTTCCAAAGTTTAGTTTTGTTTAGAAAAATCGTATTTCTTAAATACCGTATTTTTATTTCCTTTCGAGACCGAATACTCCGTGAGGAGTTCTGCATCTTGCTCTACTATCCCAAGAAGATAATCCGCGCTATCCATTAGCGGGTCCCCTAATGAAGATTGTAAAGACGCAATTGCCAAAGATTTAAAAATATCGATTAAAAGAAAGCCGTTTTGAAAAAATGTGGTATTTTAATGTAAAACTTATTCTTTAAATAAACCCTATGTTTAGAATCTCGTGCTATGAAACCATAGTATGCGTGTGGGGTAGGTCGTTACCCTGTGAATGATCTAAAGATATATACTCTAGTTATTGAAATTACGGTTATATTAAAGTTCATGGTATTTTAATGAAAAGTTTGTTATATGATTGTTTCACATGAAATGTTTTGTTAAACTACAAGCTAAATGATATACATAAGGTTATGAGTGGTGTTGGGATATTTGTTTGACCTATTTTGCTTATAAAGTGGAGTACAAATGTTAAAAAAATAACATTACATCGGAGTTAACTCCACTTTGTCGATGTATATTTAGAAGAGGATTTGAGATGAATGAAATAAAGAGAGAACAGAAACTTACTAGCTTAGATCGTTAACAAGAATGAGAGGAAGCCCTCGGGTGTCGTGGTGTTGTCGGAAAGGCTTCGGTCATCGAGCTTGGCTTGCTACTCTACTTGGGTGCTTAACTCCACGTGGTACTTAGAGAGTTTGAGAGAAATTTTGATTGAAATTTCAGAATGGGGGAGAGCTAGGGCATGAGTGGTATTTATAGTGAAGAACTTAAGGTTTGGAAATTAAAAATTTGATTAAAAGAATTAAATTTGATGTTAAAAGATGAATTGAATAGTCACTGTTTAATTGCAGGGAAATCAAACAGTGTAGGGGAGTTGAGGGGAGTCGAAGGGACTTGTGTGCAAAGCACGAAGTCATTTTGAGTAAATCAGACCTTCAGCGGCGGCCAATGGAGGGAAATGGGTGGTCGGATCTTGAGGGTTTGCCTCGAGATTCGTGCCATGCGTTTAGGTTGGTGTTTACTCCTCTTTGCGACTGTTTGATTTTTCTAAAACCTTTCGTTTCTCTGTGAATTGCACTTGCAACCCTTGGCTTCCGAAAAATTAAAAGGAAAAATCTTAAAAAATTTAGGACTGATAGGATACGAACGTACAGTCTACGTCACAGCAGGGTAGAGGCTTTACCAGTGATCTACAAGTTGCTTCTTGCTTTTTTTGAACAAAAATAACTTATAATTCCTACACATGCTGAAATACCCTTTTTTATAAATTTAAACAAATAATTCTGTACAGAGATTTCAGAATCGTTACTTTCTACCCTTCTTATAAAAATTTCGTCCTAGAAATTTACATTTACATAGAGACTAATTTTCAAAAAGGTAAGGGTATCGTGTGCGCATATCTTCTTCTCATTCCCAAGTTGATTCTCCCGGCGAATCCTTTCTCCACATCACTTAGACAAAATTTACCTCCTTGTTCCGTAATATCTTCACCTTTCGGTCCAGGATCTTAACTGCTTGTTGCTCGCATGTTAGATCAGTCTATACCGTGAGCTCTGAGTGATCAAGTATATGGCTGGGATCGCTCACATATCGTCGTAGCTGGGATATATGGAACATGTTGTACACTCCTTCCAATGAAGGTGGTAGTGCTAAACGGTACGCCACTTCTCCAACTCGTTCGAGTATGTCTAACGGTCCTATGTATATTCGACTTAATTTACCCCTCTTGTCAAAATGTATCACTTCTCTATTTGGAGGTATCTTCAAGAATACATGCTCTCCGTGTTGAAACTCCAGATGTTGTCGTTTTGCATTTGCCCAATACTTCTGTCGGTCCTGGGCAATACTCATCTTTTCCCTGATCGTGCGAACCACATCTACAGTTGTCCCGATCATCTCTGGTCCAAGAAGTTCACGGTCTCCAACGTTGTCCCAACTTAGTGGAAAATGACACTTCCGTCCATAGAGTGCTGCGAAAGGTGTCATCCCAATACTGGCCTGATAGCTGTTGTTGTATGAAAACTCCATAAGGTGTAGGTGATCTTCCCACGAACCTCCGAAATCTAACATACTGCAACACCCTAGTACGCTTATACAATATAATTTGGTGTTTTAAATCTTTCTTTAAAATTCTATTATTCCTTTTATTATTGGGTTGCGAATGATTCAAGTAGTAGTAGTAGTTATCCGACTCGACCCGCATGTTTAAAACCCGACATGATGCAAGGTTATACCCAATATTTACTAGTACGGTGTATCTACGTTAATCTAGTACTATATATACTTAATATATTTTTAAGTCTTTACATATTTATTTATAGTACAAGATATAAATAAATAATATTTTTCTAACTAACTTTGCATGGCATATCACCTCATATCTTATTGTTGCTCTTATCTATTATGTTTATATCCTAAAATATAGACAACAAAATATTTAGAAATCTTTACGTATATTTATTTAAATTTTATTTGGGGGTATATGTATTTAATAATAGATTTTGCATTATGGTTAAAATCCTTATGTATGTATTTTATATTTAAAAACTATATTTTTGACTAAATTCGGATATATTTGGAGTGATCTGGTATTATCTGTAAAATCCTACAAAATATATAATATATTCCCTAATATATTCCTATACCTTTATAATATCTATTATATATATATATATATATATAGAGAGAGAGAGAGAGAGGGAGAGAATAATGGAGGAAAAAGGCTATAGGAGGGGATTTCCTCCTATGGCGTCGAAAAAATACAACCTCTGCCTTATTTTCCGACAATCAGCATCTATCATCATCATCGTTATCATCTAAGATGTGCATACACCAAGTTCATATGATTCCACCACTTTTTCACCGTTGAATTAGCAATGTAAAAAGTTCTATTGTCGGTAAACCATTAATTTTGCACCAACTAAATCAACAGTGAAAAAATGGTATAATCATATGAAATTTGGTGTATCCACATCTTAGATGATAAAGATGGAGTTGATGTATGCTGATCGTCGAAAAAATCATGGAGGGTGCATTTTTCCGACGCCACGGGAGGAAATTCCCTCCTATAGCACCTTTCCTCCATTAACCTCATATATATATATATATATAAATTTAATTTTTAAACTCTCTCTCTCTCTCTTCACCCCGTCTCCATCTCTCTCCTTTCGTTCTCTCTCTCTCTCTTCACCCCGTCTCCATCTCTCTCCTTTCGTTCTCTCTCTCCCTCTCTCTCTCTCTCTCTCTCTCTCTCTCTCTCTCTCTCCCGAGCCCTGACTCATGCCGACGTTACCCTCGATCTCGTCGTTCCTTCATTGTCGAAGAAAACCCTCCTCCCTCGTCCTCACCACACCCATCACCTCACCGTCTCTCCTATTCTCCTTCGTCACCGAGCCTACCCCCGCACCAATCTCGATCCTCACCTACGGTCTCGTCCATCACCAACTCCCTCTCCCCTTTGCTCTCGCCCACTTCCTTCCTTCCTCGTCATCGGCGCCGTGTCCCAAACCCTGACCACTCATGTTCATTCTCTTCCTCGCTATTCTCTCTCTGTCCTCGCCATACCATCTTCACCATCGACCTCCGGCGCACCCATCTACCATCGGCGCGACTCCGTCTTCCTCGAACATCACCTCGACCCATGCTGTAACAACTCCAATTTCAATGTACAGAAAATTGTTTAAAAGGTAATGTACAAATGGCGCATTTACAATCCTGTATACACTATAAGTATTTGTTTTACTTTTGAACGGTAAGTAGCCCCTGTGATCGAATCCCCTCAGCCACATTATCTTTTTATTTAATTTTCTTTTAATCTTTTATAAGCCCAAGGGTTTGCACGTGTGCTACACGTAAGATGATAAGTTACAGAGTAATCAAACATATGCACTGGGGAAAACCAAGCGACACCAACACGTGGCACAAATCCCACCCTCCATCACCGGATTTGGAATGACGACGCAAGAAAGGAAGACCGGCACTACCGGGCCCCCCGTAGGGGATGCTCCCCATCTCTTCATCCGAACACCCCTTGGCCTACCCCACTTCTCTTATGTTGTTTATTTTCTCTGCACATTTTCTAGAGAACAATAAAATACCCTTTAATCCAATTTTAATTCAAATTTTAATGCATTCTTTAACCCTCTAAACCCTAATTTTTCCCTATAAATACCACACTCCATTTCAACCATCCTCATTTAGAAACTTCCTACCAAAACTATCAAAAATTCTCAAGTCCTTATAGTGTGCAAGTGGAGTTAGCAAAGGGTGAAGTTCCGGCGAAGTTCCGAGGAGATTCCGGCGACGAAACGACACCCCGACGCTTCCCTAGTCTTCTCTTACCTCTCTTCTTTTCTCAATAGTCAGTAAGTCTCCTCTCCCCCTCTCTTCTCCTATTATAAAAAGTTTCAATTCTAAAACCCGACGGAAGCGGAGTTAATCCGACTCCCGATTCGGTTTTTCTGTAAAACTTATATTTTTATTAATCGATAAAATAACATACTCTCATATAATGTTTAACAAACATTAAAAACACATTAAAATAAGTTTCATCTTAAAAGAATCATTGATGCAACTTTTATCGTATTTTAACGCTAAAATACCATATACTTTACTTTCAACACAAATCAACATAATACTTGTATTACCTTTAGACAACTCACAAGGTAATGACCTACCTCATCACAACACACATCTTTGACATACCACGATGAAAGTTTGGGACATTAGTTATGGGATAATACGACATTACAAATAAATACCATCAAACTTGCAAAAACATTTCTTTAAAAAGTATGTTAATCAATTCCTTGCAATTGTGCCTTTACAACCCAGTTTTGGGGACCTCGTTCGGGATAGTGAGGGTTATCGCACATCCTCGGACCTAGTAGAGCGAGATGCAGACCTCCGAAAGGAGCATTCGATCTCGATGGAATTTTAATGCATTTTTCTTTAGAAAATGAGATTTCTACAAAAATAAATAAAATTATTTTTATTAAATATATATATATATATATAACTATTATCAAAATATCTATTTTAATTATATTATATAAATATTCCAAGTTTTCTAAATCAAAAGAATCACCATTACAGAAAAATACCATTACAATTCAATGCAAAATACCGATATTTCAATAAAATACCACATACAATGAAAACTAGGTTTTTACTCACTAGAAAGTTCACTTTTATAAAAGATACATCTATGAAAACCCTAAAGACGATAATTAAATACTTAAGGTGTATTTTGAAAACATATCAAAACTATTTTTACATAAAACTCCCTCAAGTTATGCTAAATTACAATAAGGACCCTAGTAAATATAGGTTTAAGCGGGACCAATTCTCTTGAGCCTCAGGGAGCCGGGGAATGTGGGTGCTTGCCTATCTAAGGTAGATAATATAACAAACAGTATTATCAATACGGTAATTGTCTTGGAAAAAGACATAAATTATGCCGTCCATGTACAGCAGTTACCAATAATATCAAAACTAATTCAGGATTTCAATTTCTCTTCAAAGTGTCTGACTCAGACTGAGTCTCAATCTAATCAATCTGACTTGAATATGATTCAAGTATAAACTATAATATAACATGAATCCATGAATCCGTCTATTCAATCTATATCAATCTATATTGACTGAACCGAACCATGGATATACTCCGTCTACATGACTCTCCATTTATATCCATTCTGTTTACTGATATCATGGTTTCGGAAAGTCATCCATCTATATAAAAAAAACAATACAATTAATACAGAAGACATCGCGGGGTTTTATAAGGGGTAGATTGGTACGGAATGTGTTAGAAGTGGCACGAGACTGTAATCTTAATACACCTAATCTGAATATCCATTGTCGTTGTACCGTGGCTGAACGATTCCTTGTGCTCTGTATACCTTAGTCTCCGGAATAGTGGGACTCCTCTCATATACACTGGTATATTCTGTACCAAGCTACAAACAACTGTGTTAACAATATAATCAAATATTACTAGTCGTATTCCTTTTCTGTCTATTCTATCTCTACTCATCTTTGGGACTTACCGAGCGATTGTTCGCTGACGACATTCCTTTCTTCTTTCTTTGGAATGTTGTCAGGTGATTCGGACGCACTAGAGACCGAGCCCAGTACTGAGGATTTGGAGCAGTTTTCTTTCGACCCGGAGCTTTAGATACTTATACATATTTATTTGATTTCAGTTATGAAATTATTTAGGCATTGCTTTCTATTCATGTATTTACATTTCAGTTGTACCTGTAAAAGAATGTTTAATAAATAAAGTTGTTGTTCATTTATATTCCTGTCTCTTGTGTACTTTTACTTTATATTGCTTAGATATGCTTAGCGTGTTTACTTCTGAGTAAATACATCGCGTGACCCATCGCGTCTCCTTACTGTACACCAGGAAGCAGGTCGTGACAGGTTTTGTTGATGGCCCATGCAGGTCAGCTCTGTATGGACATGCAAGTCAGTTCTGCATGGACATGCGGGCTAATTCTGCATGAAATCCTAAGCAATATAACACAAGAATCAGCAACTAAAAACTTTCTTTACAATTCATATTCCTTGAATCTTACAATTTCATTTACTTTGAATCTGCCCTAACCCAAATTTTTCTTTCAAGGTTATAGATTCTCCAAACAACACCAGTACCAACTTCAACAACACACCACCACCTCTACCGCTTACACTTACCTTCGCTGCTCTGATCAATGAGCAGACGGTACTGCTTGAGGCGATCCGTAGCCTCCTGGAGGGACAGCAGCAGTAGACTGCTGTTTTGATGAACCGCCCAGAAGCGGAAGCACCTGGGGTAAATAAATTCCGGGCTTTACACCCAAAGCAATTCTCGGGAAAAGAGAGCCCTCTAAAAGCTGAGGAGTGGGCTCAGAGTATTGAGGATGACCTGGCAGCGGCATAAGTTTCAGAGATCGCTTGGGTTCGAGTTGCGAAGCTGCAGCTCACTGACAATGCACGAGTTTGGTGGAAGGCGGAAGAAAGCCGTCTTGACCAACCGATCGAATGGAGGACTTTTCGCGATATGTTCGACGCGAAATACTTTCCTAAGACTGCCCGATTCGACACGGAGCAGCAATTTATCCATCTACAACAGGGTTCGATGTGGACCAAGTCCGTAGATGAATATGACGCTGAGTTCACCATGCTCAGTAGGTAAGATATGTCTCAATGTTCGATTCTCAAATATCACATATTACACTGCTAACACAAAGACCTTAACAGGTTCGCGGCACATTTGATGCCAACTGCCGAGATCAGATCCAGAAGATTTCAGCAAGGGTTAGATTCGGAAATCCAAGCTGCTTTAGCTACAGCGGATTTCCCAACCCACGAGATGGCCCTGAAAGCTGCCCGTCGATACGAGGCAGTAGTGAAGATGAGGGGCAGAGCTCAATCTGCCGGAATGAAGCGCCCTGCCACTCAGATGGCAGGAGGAGCCTCTTCAAGGCTACAATTTGTGTCCAGGAGACCGGGAGTAACAAACAACCGGCCCAACCCAGCCTTTTGTACTTACTGCGGGAGAGATGGATATTTGGCGAAATACTGTCGGCATGCAAATCTCTTTTGCTTAGTCTGCCGCTCAGCTACTCATGACATTGGGTCTTGTCCTCGTAGACACAACCCAAATGCTGCATCCAGGCCAGCAATCACTTATCAGCAGCGCCCAGCCATCCAGGCACCCACTCCACGACTTTCTCTACCTGCTCCACCTCCTCGTTGAACGACTGCACCTCCTCCTCGTCAGTTCCATCAAGCTCAACGGAACGTACCTCATGTACATAGGAACGGACAGAGGAATCCTCCTCCAGCAAGGAGGAATGTGCCGAGGCGCCAGGCTTTCACAATGACTATGGAAGAAGCTGAAACCACCAGCCAAGTCATCACTGGTAACACTTTCCCTTCAAGCTTTATTTTCAGTCTATATACATACCTATATATCTTTTCCTTGTACCTAAACCTATCCCACATAACTTAGGTACAATCTTAGTAGCCTCACTTCCTGCACTAGCACTCTTCGATACTGGAGCATCTCATTGCTTTATGTCGCAACGGTTCGTCCGAACTCATGCGATTCCAGTCAAACCTCTCGTATCTAGCTGGAATGTTAGTTCAGGGAACGGCGTTCTAAAGGCAATAATGGGATACGACCTGTGTCCAGTGGTCGTCTGCAGCAAAGAATTCTATGCTGACTTCAAGGTGCTGGACATACCGAATTTCGATGTCATTTTGGATATGGATTGGCTCGGAACTTTTTACGCTACCATCGACTGTCGTCAAAGGAGGGTAGTGTTCGAGATTCCAGAACATCCGGTCTTTTATTTCAAAAGTGGAGACCGTACCCTGAAGCCAAGCACATACAAGGCAAAACCGAAGAAATCATAAATTGCAACACTTCAAGCGGAGGAAGGATCGAAGCCAGAGATAGTTCGAGAGTTCGATGATGTATTTCCTGAAGACATATCAGGTTTGCCTCCTGATCGAGCTCTTGAATTTTGCATTGATTTAGTACCTGGAGCACAACCGGTAATCAAAGCACCGTATCGGTTAAGCCCTGAAGGTTTGAAGGAGGTCCGTACTCAGTTGGACGAATTATTGACGAAAGGATGGATTCGTCCCAGCACTTCAAGTTGGGGATCACCGGTTCTACTTGTGAATAAGAAGGAAGGTTCATATCGAATGTGCATTGATTATAGAGCTCTGAACGATATAACTATAAAGAACAAGTATCCACTCCCGCGCATCGACGATCTGTTCGATCAGCTAAGTGGATCTTGTGTTTTCTCTAAGTTAGATCTTCGTTCGGGTTATCATCAGGTGAAGGTCAAAGAATCTGATATCCATAAAATGGCATTCAGAACTCGCTATGGACATTACAAATTTCTTCTGATGCCATTTGGAGTGACCAACGCACCGGCTATATTCATGAACCTAATGAATCAAGTTTTCCGAGAGTGCCTAGACAGGTTTGTTGTTATCTTCATCGACGACATCCTGGTGTATTCTAAGAGTCGGAAAGAACATGCCGAGCACCTACGAATTATCCTGGAAACTCTACGACAGCATCAACTCTATGCCAAGTACAGCAAGTGTGAGTTTTGGCTAGATCAAATCGATTTTCTCGGACATATTGTATCAGGTGACGGAATCTCTGTAGATCCAGCTAAAGTATCAATAGTAAGCGAATGGCCAACACCGAAGTCAGTGAAGGACATTCGAAATTTCTTAGGTTTAGCAGGATATTACAGAAGGTTCATTAAAGGATTTTTGAAGATTGCAACACCCCTGACCAAGCTCACACATAAAGATGAAGAATTCGTGTGGTCAGAAGCATGCGAACGAGCTTTCGTAGAACTCAAGTCAAGATTGACATCAGCACCTATTCTCGTCATACCAGACCAATCTGGAGGTTTTGAAGTGCATTGTGATGCATCCGGTAAGGGATTAGGATGTGTTCTACATCAGCATGGTAAAGTTTTAGCTTATGCTTCAAGATAGCTGAAGATTCTTGAGCGCAATTATCTGACGCATAATTTGGAGTTGTCAACCGTTTTTTGCTCTCAAGATTTAGCGCCATTATCTTCTTGGAGAACGAGTGAACATATACACAGATCACAAGAGTCTGAAATATGTGTTTACTCAGAAAGAGTTGAATATGCGGCAGAGAAGATGGTTAGAACTCATGGCGGACTTCGACATCAACCTACAATATCATCCAGGGAAGGTGAATGTAGTATCTGATGCACTTAGTCGCCAACCAATAGCTTTGAATCTCACTGCATAGTGGAAGCTTCAACAAGACTTTTATCAAATGGAGATTGAAGTGATCATGCCAGGTAACGCTTCAAGTTTGATGAACTTACAAGTTCAATCTACCATTGTCAATCAGATCAAAGTAACTCAAGAAAGTGATGCTAAGTTGCAAAAGATCAGAGAACAAGTAGAAAGTGGACTTCGAACAGAGTTCATCATCCATGAAGACGGATCTTTGAGATACGGCAGTAGATTGTGTGTGCCAAAAGGTTCTTTGCGAGAAGAGTTGAAGAAAGAAGCTCACAGCTCTCCTAATTCAGTACACCCTGGAGGTACAAAGATGTACAAAGATCTGCGTCAAAATTACTGGTGGCATAGAATGAAGCGGGAAGTAGCCAGAAGCGTCGCTAAATGCTTGGTGTGTCAACAAGTAAATGCTGAACATCACAGGACAGCTGGTTTACTTCAACCGTTACCTATCCCAAAATGGAAGTGGCAACACATCATAATGGATTTCGTGACCGCACTTCCTCGCAGCATGAAAAGTAACGATGCGGTATGGGTTATTGTGGATTGACTCACAAAGTCGGCTCACTTTATTCCATTTCGAGCTGGCCAATCTACTGAGACACTAGTAAAGAAGTACATGGAGGTAAGATCTAAGTAAAGATTTAAACTCTTCAATATGTACTATCTCTGATACCCATGAACTCATGCAGGAAATCGTGAGATTACATAGAGTACCGGTTTACATTGTCTCCGATCGTGACACTAGATTCCGATCGCAATTTTGGCAAAGTCTGCAAGCTAGTTTGGGAACGAGTCTGAACTTCAGCACGGCTTATCATCCACAAACAGATGGTCAGTCTGAGCGAACTATTCAGATCTTAAAAGATATGCTAAGAGCGTGTATGCTAGACTTCGTAGGATTGTGGGAAGATCTCCTACATCTTGTGGAGTTTTCATACAAGAACATCTACCAAGCAAGTATAGGAATGGCACCTTTTGCGGCATTTTATGGAAGGAAGTGTCGATCGCCATTAAGATGGGATAACATCGGAGATAGAGAACTCCTTGGACCTGAGATGATAGTAGCAACTGTCGATGTTGTTCGTACTATCAGGGAAAGAATGCGCATAGCCCAAGATTGACAGAAGCACTAGGCTGATGCAAAACGCCATCACTTAGAGTTTCAACCGGGAGAACATGTATTTCTGAAGATATCTCCGAACCATGAAGTGATTTGTTTTGGAAGACGGGGTAATCTTAGTCCGAGGTATATTGGATCGTTCGACATATTCGAACCAGTCGGTGAAGTGGCATATCGCTTGGCACTTCCACCTTCATTGAAAAGAGTGCACAATGTGTTTCACATATCCCAACTCAGAAGGTATGTGAGTGACCCCAGCCATGTTCTTGATTACTCCGAGCTCACTGTACAGCCAGATTTATCTTGTGAGCAACAACCTGTTGAGATTCTGGATAGAAAGGTGAAGTCACTTTGGAACAAGGAAGTCAACTTGGTTCGAATGATGTAGAGAAAAGACACACCAGGAGAATCAACATGATAAAGGGAAGATGAGATGCGTACAAGATACCCTCATTTATTTGTAAACTAGTCCTTAAAATAATTGTAAATTTCGATGACGAAATTTTTGTAAGAAGGGTAGGTTGTAACAACTCCAATTTCAATGTACATAAAATTGTTTAAAAGTTAATGTAGAAATGGAGTATTTGCAATCCTGTGTACACAATAAGTATTTTTTTTACTTTTGAACAGTAAGAAAGCACTTGTAGCTCATTGGTAAAGCCTTGCACTGCTGTGACGTAACCCCTGTGATCGAATCTCCCCAGCCACATTATCTTTTTATTTAATTTTCTTTTAATCTTTTATAAGCACAATGGTTTGCACGTATGCTACACGTAAGATGATCAGTTACAGAGTAATCAAACATATGCACTGGGGAAAACCAAGCAACACCAACACGTGGCACAAATCCCACCCTCCATCGCCGGATTTGGGCAGGCGACGCAAGCAAGGAAGACCAGCAACGCTGGGCCCCTCGTAGGGGATGCTCCCCATCTCTTCACCCGAGCACCCCTTGGCCTACCCCACTTCTCTCATGTTATATATTTTCTCTGAACGTTTTCCAGAGAACAATAAAACACCCTTTAATCCAATTTTAATCCAATTTTAATGCAAATTTTAATGCATTCTTTAACCCTCTAAACCCTAATTTTTTCTATAAATAGCATACTCCATTTCACCCATCCTCACTCAGAAATTCCCTGCCAAAACTCTCAAAAATTCTCAAGACCTTATAGTGTGTAAGTGGAGTTAGCAAAGGGTGATGTTCCGGCGAAGTTGCGAGGAGATTCCGGCGGCGAAACGACGCCCCGACGCTTTCCTAGTCTTCTCCTACCTCTTTTATTTCTCAATAGTCAGTAAGTCCCCTCTCCCCCCTCTCTTCCCCTATTATAAAAAGTTACATTTCTAAAACCTGACGGAAGCGGAGTTAATCCGACTTCCGATTCGGTTTTTCTTTAAAACCTATATTTTCTTAATCGATAAAATACCATACTCTCATATAATGTTTAACAAATATTAACAAACACATTAAAACAAGTTTTATCTCAAAAGAATCATTGATGCAACTTTTATCGTATTTTTACGCTAAAATACCATATACTTTACTTTCGACACAAATCAACATAATACTTGTATTACCTTTAGAAAACTCACGAGGTAATGACCTACCTCATCACAACACACATCTTTGCCATAGCACGATGAAAGTTTGGGACATTAGTTATGGGATAATACGACATTACAAATAAATACCATCAAACTTGCAAAACCATTTCTTTAAAAAGTGTGTTAATCAATTTCTTACAATTGCGCCTCTACAACCCACCTTTGGGGACCCCGTTCAGGATGGTGAGGGTTATCGCACATTCTCGAGCCTAGTAGAGCGAGATGCAGACCTCCGAAAGGAGCATTCGATCTCGATGGAATTTTAATGCATTTTTCTTTAGAAAATGAGATTTCTACAAAAATAAATAAAATTATTTTTATTAAATTTATATATATATATATAACTATTATAAAAATATCTATTTTAATTATATTATATAAATATTCCAAGTTTTCTAAATCAAAAGAATCACCATTACAGAAAAATACCATTACAATTCAATGCAAAATACCGATATTTCAATAAAATATCACATACAATGAAAACTGGGTTTTTGCTCACTAGAAAGTTCACTTTTATAAAATATACATCTATGAAAACTCTAAAGACGATACTTAAATACTTGAGGTGTATTTTGAAAACATATCAAAACTATTTTTACATAAAACCCCCCTCAAGTTATGCTAAATTACAATAAGGACCCTAGTAAATATAGGTTTAAGCGGGACCAATTCTCTTGAGCCTCAGGGAGACGGAGAATGTGGGTGCTTTCCTATCTAAGGTAAACAATTTAATAAACGGTGTTATCAACACTGTAATTGTCTTGGAAAAAGAGACAAATCCTGCCGTCCATGTGCAACAGTTACCGATAACATCAAAACTAATTCAGGATTTCAATTTTTCTTTAAAGTTTCTGACTCAGACCGAGTCTCAATATAATCAATCTGACTTGAATGTGATTCAAGTATAAACTACAATACAACATGAATCCATGAATCCGTCTATTCAATCTATATCAATCTATATTGACCGAACCGAACTATGGATATACTCCGTCTACATGACTCTCCATTTATATACATTCTGTTTACTGATATCATGGTTTCGGCAAGTCATCCATTTATATAACAAAACAATACAATCAATATAAAAGACATCGCGGGGTTTTATAAGGGGTAGATTGGTACGGAATGTGTTAGAAGTGGCACGAGAATGCAACCTTAATACACCTAACCTGAATATCCATTGTTGTTGTACCGTGGCTGAACGGTTCCTTATGCTCCGTATACCTTTTTCTCCGGAATAGTGGGACTCCTCTCGTATACACTGGCATATTCTGTACCTAGCTACAAACAACTGTATTAACAATATAATCAAACATTACTAGTCTTATTCTCTTTCTGTCTATTCTATCTCTACTTATCTTTGAGATATACCGAGCAATTGTTCGCTGACGACATTCCTTCTTCTTTCTTTGGAATGTTGTCAGTTGATTCGGACGCACTAGAGACCGAGCCCAGTACTGAGGATTTGGAGTAGTTTGCTTTTGACCCGGTGCTTTAGATACTTGTGCATATTTATTTCATTTCAGTTATGCCATTGTTTAGGCATCGCTTTCTAGTCATGTATTTACATTTCAGTTATACCTGTAAAAGAATTTTTAATAAATAAAGTTGTTGTTCATTTTTATTCTTGTCTTTTGTGTACTTTTACTTTATATTGCTTAGATATGCTTAGTGTGTTTACTTCTGAGTAAATACATCACGTGACCCGTCGCGTCTCCTTACCGTACACTGGGAAGCAGGGCGTGACACATGCGAACCACCATCAGACCCTAGCCTACTGAACCCACGCCCTCGACCGCAGCAAACTCACCACCATCTCCTTCCCTTTCTTCTTCTTCTTCTCTTTTCTCCGATCACCAGCCCAACCCATCTCATCGTCGTCGACCAACCTCCTCTTCTTTCTCGTCCTCTTTAAACCCAGAGAACCCAACAGCCCATCTCTTCTTCTTCTTCTTTCTTTTTCTTCTTCTTTCTTTTTCTCTTTCTTTAACTAGTTTTCGCCGGAGTTGGTCACGTCGCCGACGACCCAGACGACTCAGTCACCATCATCGTTTACTTTGGTTATCACTTCTCGCAGTTGCTAAGTTCAGGCCAAGTCTTACTTATGTCGGGTATTACATCGTGTCTCTATTCGGTGTTCGGAATGTGATATCCGTACTTTCTTAATGAGTTTTCGATCAAGCAAGTTTCTAAACCCGCGACATGCTACATTATGTATTCCATTATATATAGTCATTATTAGTATGTGTATGTTAATAGTTAGCATGTTATTTGCAATTTATAAATTTTATCGCATCAATCCTTATTTATATCAATAAATGCTTTATCTAGTTGCATGCTGGTTCATTATAATATTATAATAATTTTCATTTCAGTTCAGTATCCTTTATCTAGATTATTGTATACCTTGTAGCAAACGTAAAATGATTATTACAAATAGATATATGAATAGATTGATTACACCTTACCGCATAGATAATATGCATTAGTCATTTCTACCGTATTTAGATAACTGGTTACTGTTTTTCTTCTAATATTCTTTCGGTCAATATTCATTGCTTGACATGCTCAGGACACATTACCGGATCTGTTACTTGGATTATTACTAATGTCGACAATCCTGACTTGTTGTCCTGATAGACATGACTTGTTGTTTAGATAGACAAAACATGTACCTGCTTGATCCTGTGTTGACATTAGCTAGATATCATCAATACCTGACTTGAACGCAAAACCTGAGGGAAAAGGGGAAATCAATAATGAAACCTGACTTATAACTCAACGGTTCGAAACTTTCCAGAGACTGATCAGTCGATACGAGCTTCGGGCCCCGGAATGATGATGCTTACATCATTCGTCTGTACATGATACCTTGATTTTACTGCTTAGTGGCACGTCTCGGATTCAGCCTCGAGGGTCTTGACCGTGGTCCCAAGAACGCACGGGATACTATTGAGTTATATCGACGATTCCATTAATTGATTTCAAAGACTTGTAGAATAGATAACCTAGAAGCACCGACTTTAGGATACACATAATATACATACAGCTCACTGTTTTCCACCGGTGTTCATTGTTTATATCCATGTTTCATCATAGCATCATATTCTGGTTATTACTATTATTTTGATATTTATGACTTATTGACGTCTGGGTTTTGCATGGCCCAGTTCATTTTACTTTGTCACAGGAAGATCAGGAGTATTTTAACAAGCAAGCCGAGCAGTGAGGAGCTTGATGATTAGTTTTAGAGATGCTTAGTTTATTTTATTTCCGTAGTTTAAATTTATCGATGTGATCCCATAAGGGATGTGATTCAGATATTATTATTTATTGGATCTTTATTCGTTTCCACTATATACATTTCTTGACTTTTAATTATTGTGTCAGATGGATATGTGTTAGTTAGATTTTATTTACTGTTCTTTATATCTGATTGACAGCCATAATGTGACTATGGAGGGATCTTTCCTAACCATAGGTAGTATGGTTGGTTCTTTCACGTGCTGTATTTACGTATTTTGGGAAGCGGATCGTGACACATATAGGCTCTCAACATATCTTCTAATATCTGAATTGTTCGCTCAGACCGTCCGCCCGTTTGTAGATGATATGCCGTGCTGAAATTCAGACTTGTTCCTAGGCTAGCTTGCAGACTCTACCAAAACTGTGATCGGAATCTTGTATCACGATCGAAGACGATGCAAACAGGTACCCCATGTAATCTCATGATCTCCTGCATGAGTTTATGGGTGTCAAGACAATTATGGTACATCTTGAAGGTATAAATCTTACTTTAGATTTTTACTTACCTCCATATACTTCCTTTCCAACGTCTCAGTTGACTGGCCAACTCGGAATGGAATAAATTGAGCCGACTTTGTGAGTTGATCCATAATAACCCAAATTGTATCGTTACCCTTAGTGCTGCGAGGGAGAGCAGTCACGAAGTCCATGGTAATGTGCTGCCATTTCTATTTTGGGATTGGTAACGGCTAAAGTAGATCAGCAGTTCTGTGATGTTCAGCCTTCACTTGCTGATACCAAACACTTGGCTACGCTCCTTGCTACTTCACGCTTCATTCCATACCACCAGTATTGTTGCCCTAGATCCTTGTACATCTTCGTGCCACCGGGGTGTACAGAATAAGGAGAGCTGTGAGTTTCTTTCATCAACTCTTCTCGAACAGGTCCGACTGGCATGCATAAACGGCTTCCATATTGCAAGGATCCATTTTCATGGATAATGAAGTCAGTTCGAAGTCCACTTTCTACTTGTTCTCAGATCATTTGTAGCTTAGCATCATTTTCTTGAGCTGCCTTGATCTGATTTACAAGAGTTAAATGAACGTGTAAGTTCATCAAATATGAAGCGTTACCTGGCATAACTATTTCGATCTCCAATCTATGCAATTCTTGTTGTAGCTTCCACTGAGTGGTGAGGTTTATTGCTAATGGCTGGCGACTAAGTGCATCAGGAACTACGTTCACTTTTCCAAGATGATATTGTAGATTGATGTCGAAATCCGCCATGAGTTCTAGCCATCTTCTCTACCGCATGTTGAGTTCTTTCTGAGTAAATACATACTTAAGACTTTTATGGTCAGTGTATATATCCACTCGTTCTCCCAAAAGGTAGTGGCGCCAAATCTTGAGTGCGAAAACTACTGCTGCCAATTCCAGATCATGTGTTGGACAGTTGTGTTCATGAACTTTTAATTGCCTTGATGCAAAAGCCACAACTTTCCCATACTAGTGTAGAACACATCCTAATCCTTTACCGGACGCATCATAATGCATATCGAATCCGCCAGATTGATCCGGTATTACGAGAATAGGAGCAGAGGTTAACCTCGACTTGAGTTCTACAAAAGCCTTCTTACATGCTTCTGACCACACGAATGCTTCGTATTTACGTGTGAGCTTAGTCAGGGGTGCTGCGATCTTTGAGAATCCTTCAATGAATCGTCGGTAGTATCCTGCTAAGCCCAAGAAACTTTTTATATCTTTCACCGTCTTTGGTGTCGGCTACTTACTGACAGTTGACACCTTAGTTGGATCCACAGAGATTCCTTCGCCTGAAACGATATGTCTAAGAAATCCGACTTGATATAGCCAATATTCACTCTTTTTATACTTGGCGTAGAGATGATGTTGTCGTAATTTCTCCAGGACAATCCGTAAGTGCTCGGCATGCTCTTTCCGATTCTTTGAATACACCAGGATGTCGTCGATGAAGATAATAACAAACCTGTCTAAGTACTCTTGGAAAACTTGGTTCATCAGGTTCATAAAGATGGCAGGTGGTTTGGTCACTCCAAATGGCATTACGAGATATTCATAATGACCATAACGAGTCCTAAATGTCGTCTTCGGGATGTCGGTCTCCTTGACCTTCACCTGATGATATCCTGAACGAAGATCTAACTTTGAAAAGACATAAGATCCACTTAACTGATCGAAAAGGTCATCGATGCGAGGTAGTGGATATATTTTTTTTAATTGTCACCTCGTTCAGAGCTCGATAATCCATACACATCATGTAGGTACCTTCCTTCTTCTTCACCAGTAGCACCAGAGATCCCAAACTTGAAGTACTGTGTCGGATCCAAACTTTCTTCAGAAGTTCGTCCAATTGAATACAGATCTCCTTCAATCCCTCCGGACTTAATCGGTACGGAGCTTTTATTACTGGCTGTGCGACGGGATGCAAATCAATGCTGGATTCAGGAGCTCGATCGGGAGGAAAACCTGATATATCTTCCGGGAATACATCCTTGAACTCTCAAACTACCTCTGGCTTCGATCCTTCCACTTGCAATGCTGTAATCTCTGCCTTCTTTGGTTTTTCTCTGTAGATGCTAGGCTCCAAGGTCCGGTCTCCATTTTTGAAGTAGAACACTGGGTGATCTGGTAATTCAAACACTACCTTCCTTTGGTGACAGTCGATGGTAGCGAAGAAAGTTCCCATCAGGTCCATTCTCAAGACTACGTCGAAGTTCGGTATGTCCAACACCTTGAAGTTTGCATAGAATTCTCGACTGCAAATGACCACTGGACACAGATCGTATCCGAAGGTTTCTTTTAGAATGATGTTCCCTAAACTGACATTCCAGCTGGATACTAGCGGCTTAACTGGGATCGCATGAGTTCGGACGAACCGTTGCGATATAAAGCAATGTGATGCCCCATTGACGAAGAGCACGAGTGAAGGTAGGGAGGCTACTAAGATTGTACCTAAGTCGCGTGGGATAGGTTTAGGTATAACAAATATAAGATGGATATGAATCGAAGGGACTTGAAAGAGAATAGGGAAGAGATTTACCAGTATTACCTGACCCGTAGCTTCGGCTACTTCGACCGACATAATGAATGCTTAGCGTCGCGGCACTTTCCTCTGTGCCTGGTTAAACACTCGACGTTGAAGTTGAGTGGTCTGGGTGTGGAGAGCTGGTGTTGGTAGAGCTAACTGGGTAGGAGGAACTTGGATCGCCGGTCTAGCTGGAGGGTTGTTGGGTCCTCGGCTCTGGGGGCATGCTCCGATGGCGTGAGTAAAATACCCACAGATCAGGTATAAGTTATTCACCCTATGACATTTTTTCACAAGGTGCCTTGTTCTTTTGCAGTAAATGCAAAAGTATGGTCTGCTGTTGGCGAACGAACCTATTGGCCTCCAGGATGGTCCATTGGAAGCTGGCCTGGAAGTGGCCCCTACTGTGATCTGGTGCACATGGCATTTCACACCGGCAGTCTGCGGCCTGCCCTTCTTCTTCACAACTGCCTCATAGCGTTGGGCAGCCTTCAAAGCGAGTTCATGGATTGGGAAATCCCCTGTAGCGAGTGTAGCTTGGATTTCAGGGTCCAACCCTTTTTGGAATCGCCGTTCCTGGATCTCAGCAGTGGAAATAAGGTGTGTGGCAAACCTGTTACGACCTTGTGTTAGCAGTGTTATGAGTGAGATCAGAAAATTGAATTTGAGACTATATCTTACCTGCTGAGCATGGTAGCCTCAGCATCATATTCATCCACTGACTTGACCCACATCGAGCCTTGTTGTAAATGGATGAATTGCTGCTCCATGTCAAAGCGGGCAGTCTCTGGGAAGAACTTGGCATCGAAGAGGTCTCGAAATGTTCTACATTCTATCAGTTGCGCGAGACGGCTCTCCTCAGCCTTCCACCAAACTCTGACGTTATCGATCAGTTGCAACTTAGCAACTCTCACCTAGGTTATATCTGGCACTTGAGTCGCTGCCAGATCATCCTCGATCGCTTGAGCTCATTCTTCTGCCTCAAGCGGGCTTTCCTTACCCGAGAAGTTCTTTGGGTGCAGTGCCCGAAATTGTTTAACTCTGGGTGCCTCGGCTTCGGGACGGTTCATAAGGATAGTAGTCTGCTGTTGCTGACCCTCCAATAGGCTCTTGATAGCCTCAAGAAGTACCGTTTGCTCATTGATAGGAGCTGCAACGGTAGGTGATGGTGGTAGTGTAGGCAGTGGTGTATTGCCGTTGACGTTTGTGCCGGTATTGTTCAGAGAGTCCATCACCTTAATACAAAAAATAGGTTAGGATAGATTCAAGGAATTTGAAATGCAAGGAATGTAGATGTTTGTTGAACTCATTAATTCTTGTGGTATATTGTTTACGATTTCATGCAGAACTGACCTGCATGGGCCACCAACAAAACATGTTACGCCCCGCTTCCCAGTAGATAGAAACGGTAACGTGGCAAGCTCGCGGCAAATTTATCCAGAGAAGGTCATTCCTTAAATAAATATACTAAGCGTATTGAAATAATAATATACAATGCAAGAATAAATGGAGACTGTAAAATTTTTCAACAAACATCTTTATTTACATTCAACTTCTAATATTTACAAGTACACGAGTTTCAACTGGAAAGTAAATACAATAAAGGAAAATGCCTAAACATGTGGCATAGATAAGCTGAATAGAAGGTGAAGCTAAGCTAATCCTGAGGATCAATCCGGTTGTAGTCTTCCTCTGTGGCCTCCACTTTCTCCGTCTCGACTGTATCTGACGAACATTCCAAGAAAATAAGGGTAGGTAGAATGCCCATCAGCGAACTAGCGCTCGGTAAACCCCAAGGATAAAATAAGAGTAAAAATGAAAAGTTTAGAATATATATATGATGAGTAAAAGTATATGATCATAGGTAAATATGTACTATAGGTCTTTATATGGTCACTGTGTTAACGTTAAATTCTAAGTGTGAATGTCAACGCGGCCGTAGAAGTATTCACGAGCTCAAGAGTGGGTCCCCAAGAGAAAGGAAACACGGGCCCATTTCATGTGTTAGCATCGGGGCTTTAGGCTGTGAATGAGTCAACCCGACTGATATTCGAGTAAATAAAAAAATAGGTTAATGCGGGACTCCTGAAGCTCTGTTGGATTCACACAAGAAACTATCCCAAACACCCCGAGTTAAATAGTCTATAACTGTATAATATACTTAATTAAATTGATTGATTGGTTATAACATGTATTGATCAAAACCATAGATTGCAAAAGGTGTATAATGAAGTCGAGTGAGTCGAATAAAATGCGAGTCATGTCAATTGCAATCTTGGTTCGAGTCAAGTTAGTTCGAGAAGACTGGATTCGAGTTCATGTTTAGATTCGAGTTGGGTTAGAGTATGGGTTCGTGTTCGAGTTCGGGTTCAAGTTTAGATTCGAGTTTGGATTTGAGTTCAGGTCTTTTCATATGATTTGATTTAAACTGTTAAAAATTTTATGTTTAGGAGAAATCGGCAACTGCTGCACATGGACGGCAAGATTTGTGTCTTTTTCCAAGACAATTACCCTTGATAACTCCGTTATGTTGTCTAATCTGAATAGGCAAGCACTCACTTTCTCCGGCTCGCTGGGGCTCAAAAGAAAAGATACCGTTTAAACCTATATTAATATAGAGTCTTTAAATATTGTTTGCATATCTCGAGGAGATTTTATGAAAAATACTTTATTATAGTTTAAAAATAAATCTCGAGGGTGATTTATAATATTTAAGGTTTTCATGAACATGTATTTTAATTGTTGTGGTTTTTTGGTGATAAAACCTAGCTTTTAAAAGTTTATGGTATTTTTATGAAAACTAGCTCTTTTGGAAACTTGATGGTATTTTATTAAAATTCTAATCTTTCATTAAAATATAGTTTCAAAATTTTTATTAAAAATACGAATTCATCATTTTATATAATTTCCAAAGTTTAGTTTTGTTTAGAAAAATCGTATTTCTTAAATACCGTAATTTTATTTCTTTTCGAGACTGAATACTCCGTGAGGAGTTCTGCATCTTGCTCTACTATCCTAAGTATATGCGATAATCCGCACCATCTATTAGCGGGTCCCCTAACGAGGGTTGTAGAGGCGCAATTTCCAAGGATTTAAAAATATCGATTAAAAGAAACCCGTTTATGTAAAACTTATTCTTTAAATAAACCCTATGTTTGGAACCTCGTGCTATGAAATCATAGTGTGTAGGGGGGGTAGTTCGTTACCCCGTGAATGATCTAAAGGTATATACTCTAGTTATTGAAATTACGATTATATTAAAGTTCATGGTATTTTAATGAAAAGTTTGTTATATGATTGTTTCAAATGAAATTTTTTGATAAACTACAAGCTAAATGATATATATAAGGTTATGAGTGGTGTTAGGATATTAGTTTGACCTATTTTGCTTATAAAGTGGAGTACAAATGTTAAAAAAATAACATTACATCGGAGTTAACTCCACTTTATCAATGTGTTTTTAGAAGACTATTTGAAATGAATGAAATAAAGAGAGAAGGAAAACTTACTAGTTTAGATCGTTAATAAGAATGAGGGGAAGCCCTCGGGTGTCGTGGTGTCGTCGAAAAGTCTTCGGTCGTCAAGCTTGGCTTGCTACTCTACTTGGGTGTTTAACTCCACTTAGTACTTAGAGAGTTTGTGAGAATTTTTGATAGAAATTTTAGAATGGGGGAGAGCTAGGGCATGTAGTGGTATTTATAATGAAGAACTTAGGGTCTGGGAATTAAAATTGGATTAAAAAATTAAATTTGATGTTAAAAGATGAATTGAATAGTCACTGTTTAATTGCATGGAAATCAAACAGTGCAGGGGAGTTGAGGTGAGTCGAAGGGACTTGTGTGGAAAGTACGGAGTCATTTGGAGCCAATCGGACCATCGGCGGTGGCCAATAGAGGGAAATGGGTGGTCGGATCTTGAGGGTTTGCCTTGAGATTCATGCCACCAGTTTAGGTTGGTGTTTACTTCTTTTTGCACCTGTTTGATTTTCTTACACCTTTCGTTTCTCCATGAATTGCACGTGCAACTCTTGGGCTTCCGAAAAATTGAAAAGAAAAATCTTTAAAAATTTGGGACTGATGGGATTCAAACACACAGGCATGATCACAGCAGTGTAGAGGCTTTACCACTGAGCTACAAGTTGCTTCTTGCTTTTGTTAAACAAAAATAACTTATAACTCCTACACAGGCTGAAATACCCTTTTTATATATTTAAACAAATAATTATGTACAGCGATTTTAGAGTCATTACAATATCTTACTTTATAAAATAAACGTATAGATATATCAGTTTAAAATTGGTGCATAACAACGGATATTCAAAACCAAATATTTGTCGTTAGGCAAAACCCAGATAATTTCCTCAAAAATCATCAATTACAAAGAATTCTAATTTTGAGGATCTAATCATCAAATTCCCAATATTCTACTCCCACTCAGCATCTGTAACGCCATACAGTTGTGAGAATCAAGTCTGGTAAATACATACCCTGAAGTCAGAATCTTATTGGGAAAGCGTTTTTTAATTCATACCGCACTGTAAAACTGAAATATGAAAATGTTTTGAAGAGCTGGCCGGGTATTCCTAGTAATGCCTCTTCCAATACCAAACTCAAGACATTAGTTACAATTTCCATTGCCCTTACTCCAATACTTTTATATGTCTTTACTTTTTACCTTCTGTACACTATATTTAGACTAATTGGTTTTCTTTTCTCTTTACCATTCGACACTTGCCTAAGATTTGGAAGAAGACTATCCAATATGCGTAATGGGTGTACTATCCTAACCCTAGGAGCTCTCGCAACTTGAGAGAAGGTAAATAGAAAAGACTACTGAATAATCTTATTCAATTTCTCCAGAACTGGATTACATCCTCGAACTCAAATAAATTTCTATGAGTTCGTATGTAACTATATGAGATGGTTATCCATTTTATATAGATCTTCATAGTGATACGGAATGTTCTGGAGAAAGCAAAGGGTAAGCAGGAGTGGCATGGATATATGTAACTTTATCGTGAATCGCGACAAAACAAAGTCAAGTTTGTAAAAAGGTTCGGTCAACTTGGTTTACGTGTTTTAGTTTAAGGCGGGTCATGGTCGCTGCCAAAAAGAGAAAGAAAAGAAACACTCAGTATGCACTCTAACGTAAATCACATTGGTTAATCACTTTATCTAATCAGGACCGTTTCATCGAATTCTTCTTCAAACCCTAAAAGGAGAACTAGTCGGGATTTTTTACACCTTACAAGTTCACTAACCGTTCAGCCAGGACAGCATTAGTACTCCGAGGGAGGATCCCCATACTTTCGCACGGAACTAATTAAATAACCCCGTTTCTGCAGGGGGTAAGCTCGTCAACAATTTCTAGACATATAATGGGTTAGCTAGTTGTGAAGTGAAAATCTCTCAAAGAGTAATTGTAACACCTTAAAAACGCGATTAGAGTTAATTAAGCGATATACTTTGGGTTTTTAATAAATTTAATTAATAATTATTTTTCATATAATTTATTTTAATTAATTAATATTTTATTTAATTATTTATGTACTTGTTGTAGTTATGCACACACATGTGCATGCTAATCTAGCATTATGAATATGCTAAACATGTTTTGCTAGCCATGGCACATTAATTATATTATTATGTTATGTTATATATCTATATTAAGTAAATAAAAGGTTTTATTTTTTTATAGAAAAAGAAAAGATAAAGAATGGGGCATGAAGAGACATGGAGGTGAGGGGGTCATTTAATGAAGAGAGAGAGTGAGAGCATGGCTCTAAGGATCCATCCCTCATCTCTCATTCTCTCAACCCTCAACATTCACTCTCCCATTCTTCTCTTCTTCTTCTTCTTCCTTCTAAAATCCTTCTCTTGAAAATTTTCCCACCTCACACTTGAGCCTAAACCAACACTAAACCTCACCAAACCCTTCATTAAGCATGTTTAACCCCTTTTAGAGTCTTGGAGCTTGCATGGCTAGGGATTATTCCAAGTTTTGGTGAGGTAGTGATCTAAAACCCTTAATTAGGCTCTAAGGGAAGTTCTTGAGTTATCTAGTTTCACAAAAATACCTTAATGTTTTGGTTTAGTGGTTAATATGGTATTTTGTTAAGACTTAGGGTTCTGTTTGAATCTGCTATCAACCCCGAGACCTTTTTGTGAAGTTGCCACTACTGAGAGATAGTCTAGAGGCCTAGAACCTAACTCCAAAAGATGAGCCCATTCTTCTTAAACTTGGCTGCAGATTTATTGTATCTGGCCGCAATTTGCGGCCAGTCTTAGGACGATGTGTGTGTGTGTCTTAGTCATGGGTTCTCTAGGACTATATGTAGGCCTATGGCATGTGCAACTTTCCTTAATTTCTTGTTTAGAAAAATCTGGAACTGATTTGCTATATTTTAAGTGTTTCGATAAAGTACGATACAGATTTATCCGTCTCTCGTTTACGTGTCTAGGGTGGTTAGCAGCCTTAGGGTTAGTCTAGGATGTCGCTGCACGCGTTTAACCCGCTAAGCTAAAACATGGTAGCTTGTGGGAGTTAGTTCGTTAGTTTTGCGTTTATGTCTGTGTCTTATCGGAAAGTTTATTAACTTCACGCGTTTTGGTTTTGTATGATGCTAGGATCGTTTGCAGGGACTTCGGACGCAGCTACGAAGGGGAAGGAAGTGGTCAGAATCACTTAGCTCGAGACCGTCCGGTGAGTAGATTTAATATCTATAGGGGAATCACCTATATGGCGTTAAGCGCCGATGGCTAGATTTACCACTCAACTTCATTTCACGGTTTAGATTTCTGGGTTTCGGCTCACTTGAAGTACGTTACGCTTTTATACGTTACGTGATTTAAGTGCCGGTCGCGTTCCTACATTGGGTCATGAAAAAGTTGGTATCAGAGCGTTAGGTTTTACCTTTCGGAGTGTAGGATGACCCTTGGTATGATGGAGTATGTAACTTAAGCAGAGTGACGTAGTGTGTGTATGTTCCGCGGCATACTTACGACACGATACTCCGCCTAAGTGACCTTAGGATGTATTTGCTTGTGATTCCTTCCTTGATTTCATGTATCCTTTTGATTCAATGGCTATATTCTTATCGAATCCTGTTTTCTTGTTCCATCCTCTATGCCGCCAAAGACTACGAGGGCCCAGAGGGCTGCCGCTAGAAATGAGGTCAGGGAAGGGTCGTCTGAGACGAGGACTGACCAAGGCAGTATGCCTACCCTTCAAGAGCAGATTGATCCACCTTCTCCAGGTCGTATTGCTAGACTGGAGGCCAGTATCCAGGATTTATGCCAGATGGTTGGATATTTGGTTGAGGTCAGCTAAGCATGGAGATCAGATGATGTTTCTCCTACTACGGGGACCGAAATTGTACCTACTGCTCAGACAGTCGTACCTACCACTACCGAGACTATCGCCATATCTTTATCAGAGTTTATGAGGCTGAAGCCTTCGGTTTTCACTAGCACTGACGCAGCAGAAGATCCACAGTCATTCCTTGATCGAATGGCCAGGATTTGTCGTTCTTTGAGATGTTCCGATGTGAGATCAGTCGAGTTTGCTAGTTTTCTTCTGGAGGGTCTTGCCCAGACTTGGTGCGAGTCTATGGAGAGAGGTCGAGCCGCAGGTCTTCCTCCTTTGACCTAGGATGAGTTCGCAACGATTTTTCTTGCTCGTTTCCTTCCGTAAAGAGTCAGGGATACCCGAGCTCACAGCTTTAAGTCTTTGCGCCAGACTCCTGATATGACTGTGGCTGAGTACAATATCCAGTTTACCCAGCTATCCATATATGCTCCTTATTTGATGGATACTAAAGAGAAGCGCGTCAAAAGATTCATGTGAGGTCTTGATACACACTTGTTCCTCTCTATTGGCGCCCAGCACTTTGACACCTATGCAGCCGCGATGAACACATTCTTGCTAGTGGAGGAGCGTATTGCTGAGACTATGACTATTCCGGGACCGAAGCGGATTCGTACTGGTGTATCAGCTCCCGGGCAGTTAAGTAGAGGCCACGGCAGATTCTTTCTAGGCCGTGGTGGTAGCAGAGGCTTGAGACAAGGCCAGTTATATAGCTCTTACCCACAGGATCATCAGTCGTCGTCAGGATGTTTTCGGTGTGGGAGTCCGCATCACCACGTCAGGTATTGTACCGAGAGACGCGAGGATGAGACAGCAGTTCCACACGTTACCTTACCACCTTCTCCTCCTCAGAGAGCATTTCCTCTTACGCCCGGCATTACTTCACGCTAGACTGATGCTCAGAGAGACCGTGGTCATGGTGTTCTTATTCAGAGGGGACGAGGTGGCAGAGGCAGAGGACAGCCGGATATCGGTAGAGGACAGGCTCGAGTTTTTGACTCCTCAGGATGCGCAGGCATCGAATGCAGTTGTGATATGTACTCTTTCAGTGTGTTCTTTCGATGCGCGCATATTGTTCGACCCTGGATCTACGCACTCGTATGTATCTATGCACTTCGTACCGAGGTTGGGCCGAGATTCATCTTTGTTAGATCAACCACTTGTTGTGCTTACTCCCATTGGAGAGTCTTTCATCCCTCGACATATGTTTCGGTCGTGTACCGTTCGTATTGGGGATAGATATTCTTCCATCAATTTGATCCTTCTTGATATGTTGGACTTTGATGTTCTCCTCAGCATAGACTGGTTAGCCACTTGTTATGCGTCCGTGAACTGCCGTAAGAAGGTGGTCAGGTTTTGTTTTCCGGGTGAGCCGGTTCTTACTGTGCAGGGGGACCGCAGTGCCGTCCCTCACAGTTTGATTTCTGCCCTTTGCGCTAGACAACTCTTAAGAAAAGGATGTCAGGGATTCTTAGCTTATATTCATGATACTGGAGCCACAGCAGATCCGTTAGATCAGGTTCTGATTGTGAGAGAGTTTTCCGATGTATTTCCTGATGAGTTACCTAGATTACCGCCAGAGCGCGATATTGAGTTTTGCATCGACTTGATCTCCGGCACGGGGCCTATTTCTATACCGCCTTATCGGATGGCCCCGGCGGAGCTTAAAGAGCTTAAGGATCAGTTGCAAGATTTTCTTGACAAGGGACTTATGCGTCTGAGTGTGTCGCCTTGGGGAGCTCCTGCCCTATTCGTTAAAAAGAAGGACGGCAGTATGAGATTGTGTATCGACTATCATCAATTGAACCGAGTTACGGTGCGGAATAGGTATCCTTTACCTCGTATTGACGATTTGTTTGATTAGCTCTACGGTGCAGCGTATTGATGATTTGTTTGATCAGCTCTAGGGTGCGGGACATTTTTCGAAGATTGATTTGTGGCCGGGTTATCATCGGTTGGAAGTCCGGAATGATGACATTCTGAAGACTGATTTTCATACGCGGTATGGGCATTATGAGTTCTTGGTGATGTCATTCGGGCTTACAATTGCCCCTGCAGCGTTCATGGATTTGATGAACCGGATCTTCAGGCCGTTCCTCAAACAGTTTATTATTGTATTCATTGACAACATTCCTGTCTACTCCAGAAGTCGAGAGGAGCATGAGCGGCACTTGAGGATTACATTACAGACATTGAGAGAGCACCAGCTGTTTACTAAATTCTCAAAGTGTGCTTTTTGGCTTGACAGTGTTGACTTCTTGGGTCATGTGGTTACGAGAGATGGTATACGAGTGGACCCGAAGAAGATCGAGGTTGTACAGCATTGGCCCAGACCAGTTTCCGTGACTGAGGTCCGCGGCTTCTTGGGTTTAGCCGGTTATTACCGTCATTTCGTGTAGGATTGCTCCCGTATCGCTGCACCATTGACCTGATTGACCCGGAAGGGAGTTCCTTTTCTTTGGACTGAGGCTTGTAAGCAGAGTTTTCAGTAGTTGAAGACTCGTTTGACGACTGCACCAGTTCTATCTTTGCCTTCAGGATCAGGAGGCTATGCCATCTATTATGATGCTTCTCAAGTAGGGCTAGGTTGCGTATTGATGCAGCATGGCAGAGTTATTGCTTATTCTTCTTGGCAGTTGAAGAAGCACGAGCAGAACTATACCACTCATGATCTAGAGATGACCGCAGTGGTCTTTGCGCTCAAGATTTGGAGACATTACTTGTACGGAGAATCGTGTCAGATCTTTACGGACCACAAGAGCTTAAAGTACAACTTCCAGCAGCAGGATCTGAATTTAAGGAAGTGCCGATGGATGGAGCTTGTAAAGGACTATGATTGTGAAATCCTTTATCACTCGGGAAAGGCGAATGTGGTAGCTGATGCTTTGAGTCGTAGGCCTGGAGATAGCTTGTTCCATTTGAGCGCGATTCAGAGACAGTCTTTTACGGATTAGCAGATCTTATGCGACAGCAGAGTACAGTTCGAGTTCACTTCTACCGGAAGGCAGCTTGCTCATGTCCGCGCCCGTCCACTTCTACTCGATTGCATCCGAGAGGCACAATCCGACGATGCTCGTTTGTTTGAGATTATGGAGCATGTTCGGCAAGGAAGAGATTCGAAGTTTGTGATTGATGGACAGGGTGTGCTGCATTTTGGGACTCGTTTATGTGTACCAGATTTTGAGGGGCTGAGACGCGAGATCCTAGAGCAGGCACATCAGTCGGCATACAGTGTTCATCCGGGTTCCACCAAGTTGTATCGTGATTTGAGAGATACCTACTGGTGGGAAGGGATGAAGAGTGATATTTCTGATTTCATTTCGAGATGCCTGTCTTGCCAGCAAGTCAAGACTAAGCATCAGAGGCTGGCGGGAAAGCTACAGCCTTTACCCATTCTGGAGTGGAAATGGGAGCAGATCTCCATGGATTTCAATGTGGGTCTACCTAGGTCCAGTCGAGGGTATGACTCCATTTGGGTGATTGTAGACCGGTTGACAAAAGCGGCTCACTTTCTTCCAGTGAAGACCACTTTCGGATTTGATCAGTATGCTCAGCTCTACATTGATGAGATTGTCCGGTTGCACGGCGTTTCGACATGCATTGTATCCGACAGAGGCACCCGTTTTACCAGTCGTCTTTGGAAGAAACTTCAGGAGGCTTTGGGCACACGATTGAGTTTCAGCACCGCTTTCCATCCGTAGACCGATGGTCAGTCGGAGCGGACTATACAGACTCTCGAGGATATACTCCGAGCGTGCGTACTAGATTTTGGTGGCAGTTGGGATCGTCACTTGCCTTTGATAGAGTTCTCCTACAATAACAGTTTTCAGGAGACGATTCAGATGGCACCTTCTGAGGCCTTGTATGGGAGAAAGTGTCGATCGCCAGTCTGTTGGACCGAACATAGCGAGAGTAGGATTTTGGGACCGCGGCTAGTTCAGGAGACTGCGGAAAAGATCCAGTTGATCCAGGATAGGATGAGAGTGGCCCAGTGTAGGTAGAAGTCTTATGCCGACCGTCGTCGTCGCAGACTTGAGTTCGCAGTGGGTGATCATTGTTTACACCGGTTTAAATTTCGTTTACAGATATGTGTGAAAGAAGGCTTATTCATATACGTGTGTGGAAGGTTAGTGCATGACACGAGCACATCAGTGGCGTTTGCGCTTAGCAAAAATCCCTAAGGGTAAAGTGCACATGCGCACATGTATGTTGCACGTATATTTCAACAATACGATCAGAGGAAGAACAGGTGTTAGAAATGAAGCACTCGGTGGTCAAACGATAAATGGAAAGCTTTTAAATAAACATTTTATGCTACAGGAAATAGATCACCAAACACGGGATCAAAAGTACAAGGGTTTACAAAATTATGAATAAAGTTTTCTAAAGCCCTCTCAGCCCTCTCCACCATGTCGAAGCGGCGATTTTCGCAAGGTGTCACTCCACATCGGTTAGCGCCGTGCCCATCGGCGAAGGCAGACATGATGGTCCGCTGAGCCCGTATCTGGCTTAGCAACTGAACAGAACGATCCCTCATAGGCTTGGTAATCAAAAGTGCCTCATGAAAGCACTGGAACTTGTCCTCCACTGCGTCGAGTATCGCCGAAGTCATCTCCACTGGATGAGAGGGAATATCATCGAGCACAAACAGGAAGGTCATCCGGAGCCAAATGGAGCCGATGGGGAGAGGAGATCCTCTACGAGTCAAGAGCTCGTGCAGCGTCGTATCATATTGGTCATCCGTGAGAGCGGGATTCACTAAGAGTGCAAAAAACCGAGGAACAATTTCCTCAATAGGAACCTCCAATGGCTGCCGATTAGCATGTGGACGATTGCAAGCCATGACTCTTCTCTGTTAAAATGATTCTCTAAAAGTGAGAGAGAAGAGGAGCATTGCTTAGATTATAAAGGGAGGCATTTAAGTCTCGGCACGGAAAATGTTGTGCATGGTGAAACTATTTCCAAACTCTGACAAAAGAAAGCATTAGAAAGGAAAGTTTGACAAAGGAAAAGCGGAGGAAACCTTAATTAATGAGGCAACGCCTTACGTACTCTCCACGAGGGCGCCAGTGCCAGAGCCAATCTTATAGGATTAAATCCTATGGTGGCGCCTCACGTGCTCCTCACACGGGCGCCAATGTGCAAAGTACAGAAGAGTTCATTACATAAGAATTAAACTCTTAGATGGCGCCGCACGTGCTCCTCATGCGGGCGCCATTGTGTAAAGCACAAAAGAATTTATTACATAAGAGTTAAACTCTTATATGGTGCCGCACGTGCTCCTCACGCGGGCGCCAATGTGCAAAGCACATAAATACCCATTATAACAATTAAATTCTTGAGTAGCGCCCACGTGCATAACACGTGAGCGCCGGCGCCCGGGTAGAATTAAAATTCTACAATACTCTCTGTTAAACAGAGCCGTTGGATCAAAGATCCAACGGAGATGATAAATAATCAAAAAACAGAATTAGATTCTGTTGGGAGAAAATATTTCCCAAATGTTTTTAAAATAAGAAAAATTCTTTCGGTTGGATCAAAAATCCAATTATAGAATAAAATTCTATTTTGGAATATATTCCCTCAATTTTTCTAAACAAGGAAGATTAATCTCTGTAAAATAGAGAACCCTTGGATTAAGAATCTAATGGTGATTAAAAAATCACCGTTTTACAGAATAAATTAAATTCTGTATATGGGAAAATATTTCCCCAATCATATTCTGTAAAACAGAAGTCCTTGGATTAAAAATCCAACAGTGGGTAAATTTCCCAAATCAATTTTGAGTCCAATTAAATCAATTGGAATCTCTCAATAAGAGATTTTCTCAAAACTAATTAACAATTTGCATCCACTATATAAAAGCCCCGAGACTTCAAGTCTCAGGGAGGACAGAAAAAGACAGGGAGCAACACAGAGACCACATACACACAGAGAGAGGAAGAGACCACAGATAAAAAGAACAGAGAATTCAATTCTCAAAGAAGAAGACCTTCCTTCTCAAAACCCTGGGTAAAGAAAAAAGATCAAAATATCTCTATCACATCTATGAATCTAACCCTTTTTAAAGAACTTGGTTCTTTTTCTAGATCTGAGATCCACAAGATAAGTCTCTCATAAGTTGAGAATTTAATTCTCATCGGGAGGATCTTGTTCTTGAGAATCAAAGATTCAGAAAAGAATTAGGTCCGAAAGAAAAAAAAACAAAAAGAGAAAGGAACCTATAAAAGAACTTAGTTCTTAAAGAAAAAACTGATCCCAGATCTTCAAAAAAAACGAAGATCTTGGTGATCATTATTGGTCAAAATGCCATCTACAGAGATTTAATCTCTAAAAAATGAAAAAAGACTAGCGCCTCACTTGCTCCTCACACGGACGCCCCCTTTTAACAACGCTTAGCGCGTCACGTGAAAAACACGCGGGTGCCCAAAACATAAGGTCAGCGCCTCACGTGAAACACACGCGGGCGCTAAATAAAAGTGCTCAACACTCCCTATGCAGCCGAAGACAGCTAAGTGCTTAGCACTGATTGGGCAACGCCCAGATCCGCACGTGTTCCTCAAGTGGGCGCCATACAAAAAGCACTTAGCACTTCATATGCAGCCAAAACGGATGAGTGCTTAGCACTGATTGGGTAGCGCCCAGCGCCTCACGTGCATCTCGCGTGGACGCCATAAAAAGTGCTTAGCACTTCACATTTATTCAAAATGACTAAAAGTGCTCTACATTTATTAGGCAGCGCCGATGACTGAATATTTCACATGACATACATGTAAGCGTCAGAGCTCAAATAAGTGTTTAGCACTTTTACATGAAAAGAAAAGGGCCGAACAAACAGAGCCCAAATAAGTGCTTAGCACTTTTGGATAAAACAAAAGGCTAAGTAGACTTAGCCCAAATTGGCTAAATCTCTGAAATTTTCTTGCAGCTGAGCCCAAATGCTCTTTTGCGGATCTTAAATAAAAATGATCCTTGAAATTTTGCTAAGTTGATCTTAGTCTCAAATTAGACTAACGCATCCTTAGCAAGAACAAATTGAGCCCAAATGCTCACACATTTAAGTTGGTCTTAATCTCAAACCAGATTAACGGTCCTTAAATAAACATAAGCCCAAATCTAAAATATATGGATTTGGACTAATCCGCGCCCTACGGGAGACGACATAAACTAGACTCCGTATATAATCCACGGGCAACCAAAACAAACAAAAACACACATGACACGAAGTGAACTTCCGGAGCAGGAGAAAGTCGTTATCGCAATGCGGTAAAATAATTAACTGCAGGGGCTTGCGCCTGTAGGGAAGAGCGTCCCCACAATCAAAAACCCCTCATAAAATGAGGGGGAATCTGATAAAATCTGCTACAACGGTCGCGTCTGTCCAAACCTCCGATATATGGTGCCATAAATCAACTTGGTATTTTCGGAGAGGTGGATGGATAAATGCAAATAGCATCTGCCCCCAAATTCAGGAAAGATGATATATCCCAGTTCGTCTCTATTTTCAGCGGTGAACAGATTCTGACACGCCTGGTGGGACCTTCTCCTCTTTCCACTCCACACTTCGTATGTCGTGTTTTGCGTACGAAATCGCAATTTGCTATGGTTGCTCTTGGATTTGAGGTACTAAAACTTGGTGTCTTGCTCCTGTGCAGAGAAAATCGATGGCTTCCAACTGCACCTCTTGCATCAGCAACTCTCGCTCCACCCAACTGGAGGCGTGACCTACGGGCCCAACGTGGCTTCCTTCTTTTCAATGCCGGTGGGGCAAGTAACGCAAGCTACTACTGAACTATTCTTCGGGACCATATTCCCACCAGTGGGTGTCGGTGCTTCAGCGCCGCAGGAAGAAGTTCCCAAGAGGTCGGTTTTCGATCGACTGGCGACCACAACGGCTCCTCTCAACGGGCCGTCCAAAGCTGACGTCTCAGTCTTCAACAGGCTGGGCAAGATCCCAAACGGGCCAGCAAAGAAGCTCGTGATACCTGAAGGGGCTGCCCCAAAATGGATAGCCCTCCCAACTCCTGTTACGGGTGAAGTCGTCAAAGGTGCTTCCCCTACCAGAAAATCGGTCTTTGAAAAATTGGCCGGCCCTCCCCAAATTTTAATCAGGACGTCAATCTTCAACAGCCTGACACCAACAACAGCCCTTCAGCAAAACTGGGGGCATGAAGAAGCCACTTCCAAATCTGAGGCGGTCCCGTCTGCAAAACATGCTTGACGTCATCACTTGCGCCAAGTGAGAAAAGCTGGGGGCAATTCTCTGTCACGACCCGAAAGGTACGGAACGTGACTGGCACTTAAACTACGAACGTCTCAAGGCGGACGTAATCTAAGTAAGCCAAAACCCAGAAATCAAAACCAAATAAGCAGTAGAGTGAAGGAAAAACCAATCAATTGAAAGCGAATTTATCAAATAAGTCATATCAAGCCTTTTTAAAAGAAATTTCAATTTTTCCGAAAATTTCGGCAGAGTCTCCTTTGTAAATACTGGCCCCCAAAACGGGTACAACAAGAATATATATGAATAACATGAATACGGCATCCCCGAGCGGGAGCTAGCTCTTCGCCCCAAGGCAGACACAAATCCCACGCAATGTAAATCAGCAATGTGCAACATAAGCATAAAAAGTCATAAGTAAAAAAGCAACATGTCGGCTCAAGTGAGCACGACCCAAAGAAACAATATACTTGCCCACAAATCTCACTGTCTCGCCTCTAAGTCAATATACAATAGTACTGGTAGATGATACAGTAGATGGAGTACACTAGATACAATGAATGTACAAGGTGGAAAACAAAATAAACATATAACCCACCTATGAGCAAAAATCCTCAAATCCACGCAAAAGGAGGAAGTGCGTCCGTCGCAACTGTGCTGACGGATCGGATCTGCAAAAAGTCTGTGGCACAACGGGGATGAGTTGCCAACTCGTGAGTAATATGTATCATCTATAAAGACTATCGTAAGCATGTACGCAAAGTGTCACAATTCTACGATATTGCTATAGTATGAAGTACTGGCATGTATGCGACATGAGTGCAATGTAACACAAGATCTGAATATGCAGATATGATGAAATCATTATTTTCATCTTAGAAAAATTTCTGTGAAATATCTGAGGAAATATCATATGAAATCAACAGAAATCCGTGCCCAGCATCGGCACCTCAAATAAATATCTCAGTGTCCCAAAGTATATGTATCCAATATCCCGGCCCCAGCCGTCCGACTGGTCCATCTCAAAATATCAATATCTCAACATCTCACGGCCACGGTCGGTATCCTATGGATATCCGCCGCGCCAACAATCGCCGGTAGGTAGTCTGCCCCTGCCAGCCTCATCGTCTACTACTCGAACTTCTTGTCCCGGGGTACCTTACCGGGCCCACCATGTACCCGAGACGGTTCATCCAACTCCTCAAAACGGGTCTCGAAAACCAACAGAAACTCATGGTGGACGACACATGTATCATGTCATGAGAAAAACCGCAATTTTCAATGTTTAAAAATAATATCAGTTTTATAAAATCCTTGCGGCTTTTCCCCAAAATCTCATAAATCTCAAATACTGAAATCCTCCAGAAGAAAGTACTATGAGTATACATGCCAATGATGATGAATGCATATGGTATCAACAGTGCGACTACAATATATGACATAAAGACTATGTATGATCGAATGATGTAATGAGATACATGCAAATGAATAGCAATTCTACATGTTCATCTTGAGGAATTTACTATATTAGCACTGGATTATATGTATTATATGGTGAAATTATTCTAAATTCCATTTTAAACAAGTTATCTAGTTTTTGTGGCATAGCAATTACCAAGGCGTGTGTGTTCGCATGAATAGTGCTCGTGCAGCATAAAACCCTGGTAATGGTGCAAGTGTCCTATGAAATGAAGTTGCACAATTAAATATAACGAATTAAGCAGCCAATTATTTACTGTGTTGCATATCTTATTTAATGATTCCAACGGTTTTTATACGATGAAATTAGTACAATATGGATATACATGTCATGCAGTGCAGTAAAATAGGTAACAACATGAAATAAGCTGGTATTATTAGAATTCTAAATTATCGGGCGCCTCGCGCCATCCAAACGATTCTCCCCGTAGATGTATACATCTACTCACCAGAAATCCCCAGCTAACGATGTCCAATCACCGCTTTCCCTTTTCGTACCGCGTCCGAAGTCTCCACGACCGATCCTGAAATTTGCACCAATAAAAAACATAAGGTTACATATCATGAAACGATGCAAATCCCAAACGAAAATATCAACGTTCACAAGCTAGGCACAACATACACAAGGTGCGCGGAACACACACGAAAATCACAAAAACTAACTAGAATCGTCGTTTTGGGGCGCCCGGCAAAACTAAAACCCTATCAAGCAAAATTCCATACTCACACATCCTAAATGTGGTAGGATATGCTAATAATATCATCAAGATATCACAAATAAATCACCAAAATTTTATATAAAAAACCTAGTAAGCACAAGACTTGCTAAATTGGTGCAAACATCGAAAATTAGCGATAAGGTTATCACAATCCAACACAAACATCCAACCACATAACTAGTTAGCCACAATCACATAATTTCAACTCATTTACCATGCTTCAAAACCCATTTTCCATACACAAACCCTTTCTTGAATTTCCAAAAACAACAATTTACAACCGATTCCACACTTTTAAAATTAACTAAATTAGCATAGTTTGAAGCCCACATAATAAAGTAACCTCTTAGATTAGATTAGCACACAACTAGATAGCAAAATGAAATTTAATTAACCTAATAATAGTGTATTGAAACCCTAATTCAACCCAAACCATTAACTTTAAAAACCTAGAATGAAAATAGCACTAAAATTAACACTAAAACAACTTAATTAAACGAATTTAACCATAAGAATTTAATTAGGTAGAAATTATACCTCAAATTCTAGAGATCTAGCAATATGATTTACCTCCAAAGATGGCTTCCTAGCATCCAAGATCCATGCAAGAATGGCTAAGGAGAAGGGATGAAGAATGGGAATTAAATTGTGAGATTTAATTTGGATTTGAAGCAATTTTTTGATGAAATTTGAAGGAGAATGAGAGAGGAATTTTGGGGACAGCAGCAGGAGCTCTCTGCAGCAGTGAGGGATGGAGGAGAATGGTGTGGGATGATGTGGATTTTCACCTCCAAGTCAACTCTCTCCCATACTACAATAATACCCACCTCAAATTAACATATTTTAATCCATTCTTCACTTTTCATTCACATGAGATGAAGTCAAAAAGAGGGGGGAAACGTAGGCAGCTGCTGTGGTGGGGTCAGCCAAGGGAGGGGTGAGGATTGTGTGAGTGATTGCACAAAAAAATTCCATGCAAAAAGACCCCCCACAAGCTCAAAATTGCAAGTTTTAGTTTAATTAATTAAAATTTTAATTTCCTTCGATTATAACTAATAAGAACTTGAAATAAAATACTAAAAATTTATATTACAAACTAGATTTTAGTTGTCATGGTTCTAAAGATTAAAATTAGCCCATTCAGATTTGTATTTATCGCTAATATAATGTATTTTTAACAGCTTAAAATAATATTTTAAAAAAGGGAAAATAGGGAAAAATTTTAAATGACCAGAAATTTATAAGTAACTCATTAGCTACTAAAAACTAGCAATTACCTATCCAAATTAGGTATAAACAGACCTATAATGCAAAATAACAATAATGACAATTTACGGAAAAATACCAAATATTTACCGATTTTCGGGAAAACACCAAAACGACTATTCAAGGCGTTACATTCTCCCTCTGTACTTACCCCACCAGCTCCAATGGTGGAAGTTGACACTACTGTTCCAACCGAGAACGGCTTTGATCTACTCAGGAGAGTACGCAAGAACTCTCCAACGGCGTTGCTAAAGAAATCGCCCCCGCCTGCAGAAACCATAGTGCAGGAAAAGACGGAGCGCCCCCATCAATGGCTCCCCTCACAAATTCACAGGGTCTGGCGAAAAGTTCAGGACTGCGTGAATGATCAAAACTACTCTCGTCGACCGAAAAAATCGAAGGCTCGGCAAGAGAAAGACTCTCCCTCCGTCATGCAGCGAGGGACTTCTTCTGCACAGGTGCCTGTTACAACGGCTCCTTCAACTCCGACCTCCCACAAAAGGATGAGGCCGGAGAAAATCCCACCGCCTGCGGCAAATTCCAAAGGTGATGGACCCAAACACCCCAAGTCTTGGGGCATGATCGTGCATACAGTCTACATGGTTTCCGGGAAAGAAGAAAGCCGTGCTTCCGTAGGTCATCGGCCTCAAACTCAGTCATTGACAAAAGCTCAGGAGCACAACAAAAGCTCCAGAAAATGCTGACCAAAATGGCAGCACTTACCGGGCAGAAAGAAAGCCCGGACACAATAGCCAAACAGCGCCAGGTGCAAAAGACCGATACAGAGCTCTTGAGAAGGGTGCTTGAAAGAAATGACAAGGAAGCTGCTGAGCAGGCTGCTAACATAAAGAAGATGGCTCTCTTGTTCCAAGACATGGTTAGGATGATGATCCAGCCAGAACCCCCAGCCGAGAATCCGCTAATAATCATCGAGGATGACGGAGGGGAGACATCAAATTCTCTTCCGGCCTTATCGACAGCCAAGGAGGAAACGACTTCCAAGGCTGCTCTTGATGATTATATCGCTCAACAAATATGAGCTCATCAAGCTAATGAAGCCACAGGCCAAATCGTCAGAACTGGGCGACCGTATCCAGGCTGATATGACCAAATTAAATACCCGCTGGAATATAAGATCCCCAAGTTCCATGTGTACAAGGGGACAGGCAACCTACATCAGCACGTCACGCAGTTCAGAGCTCTGTGCGGCAACAATGGAGGCGACGACAATCTGTTGCTTCATCAGTTCGTTGGCAACCTGTCAAAGATGACCTTTGAATGGTATTCGGAGCACCCAAATTACTCCGTGAGAACATTCATAGATATGGAATTGTTGTTCACACAGCAGTTCGCCAGCGCACCCCGATCACGGCATTAATCAATGCCAGGGTAAAGCCAGAAGAAACCTGGGTTCAATATGCGATCCGGTGGCGGAACCTATGGTTAAATTGCGAACAGCGCATTGAAGAATCCCCCGCTGTGGGTATGTTCATCGGGACCCTTGATCCTCAAATGACTGTGTCCCAGTTCATGACGTTCTTCAAACCAACAACCTTCCAGGGTCTGATCGATAAATTGGCCCAAATGGGCCAGATGGGCTACGGGCCTTCCTCCTCAAATAAGGACCCTTAAAACGCCAAGGGTAAAGGGAAAGAAGCCTTCGTTGCTAACACTCAACAACAACTGAGTGGCCCAAAATAAGCTGCTCGCCAAAATAACGCACGTCCACGCCTATTCCTGGAAGAAAGGCTAGGACACGCTTACTCGTTTCCCCACGATAAGACGAGGAGACTATTTGAGTTAGCAATGCATAAAAAACTCATCACATTGCCAGACCTACAGCATCCACAGCAACCCGGCGACGTCAACAACCCCAACTACTACACCTATCATAGAATGGTAAGCCACCCAATTGAGGATTGCTACGTCTTCAAGAATTGGGTTGAGGACCAGTATCAACAGGGAAGTTCGCACTGTCTGAGAACAGAAGGGTGAACCCACCACAGAAGCACACTCCCAAAAAAGTGGATGCACCGGGGGAATCATGCTCGCTCATGGAAGAAACTCCATAGGAAGTCGTTCTTTCAGCTAAACCAAAAGAATACTGAAAGGTTTACAGGTATGTCCGGCAGTCAAGCGGAAAAGGCCACTTGAACCCGAAATCATCGAAGGGATGCTAAAACCGCGTCCCGTACCGGAGATTGTTGACAAAGGGCAAAATCCCCAAGTTAAGCTTTCAAAGTCTTCAAAGAAAAATGAGAAGACCAAGAAGCCTGTGCAGCCTGCCGAGTATAACGACAAGCGCACGGACCTACAAAAGTATATCAACGCGCTGGAAGAATACAACCAGAAGGCGCGGAAACCGGTCACGTTCGAAGAGTTCGTCAAGCATATTCTTGAGAATGAAGATAGTGACAACGATGAGGAAATTGACTCATCAGAAGAAACCGAAGACTATGTAGCAAGTTGCCACATGGTCTCCCATTCGTTGTTAAATGACGAAGAAACTCCCTCAGCGTCAGAAAATAACGTGGAGGGACTGGGGTCAGGATCGGCGCTAAAATCCCCGGAACTTCCAGATGACCCGATCGATAGGCTGTTAAACGAAACCTTTCGAAAAAGTAAAGCTGACCGAGAACGCGAAACAGCCATATACGAAAAGGCTAAGCGTCAGCGTCAGGATGAAGAAGCTGTGGCAAGGTGGAGTTGTAAAGTACTCCAACCAAACTAAGGCATGCCTGCGACAAATAAGGGCAGGATCAAGGAAGAGAAGCGGTTCTCCAAAGCCTTGTCAATGGGAATGAAAGCCACCTCTGGTAGGAAACACTCCTGAGGTCATATGCCTCGACGGAGAGGATTCACATCCAAATTACTGCCTATATCATCGGAGGGTTACCCACCCCACCGAGGAATGCAGTGCTTTCAAGAAGTGGTGGCAAGGATACGTTGCCCATAAGAAACACTTCAAGAGGATGAAGCGCGAAGCTCGTCGACAGCAAAAGAGTGCGACAGATGCGCATGAAAAAATGACTGACAACTGTCATATGGTTGATACCAGTTCAGAAGGGGGAAAGCCCCAAGTCCTTACTTTCGGGAGCGATTCTGAGGACGAAATACCCCTCAACCCTCTCTTCAATGACTTCACCTCCGAAAAAGAAGAGGAGGAGAAAAGCTGTGAGAACATTCAGCTGTGTAACCGCACGCTGCCTGAGAAGAAGCTCGGACCTACAAACAAAGGTTCGAGCAAAAAGACAAAGGGAAAGAAAAAATCCCTAAGGAAATTGCCCTCGACGATGGAGTTGTCAAAGAGCTCACAGCCAGGGACCCACCTAAGAAAAACAATAAGGATTACAATGTCCTAGCACATCTGAGGAAAATACCCTCATAACTGAGCATATTGGATGCTCTCTTCCTATCCAAAGAGGCACGAAATTCTCTGATCAAGGCATTACAAGAGCCTGATCAGTTCCAAGCTTTCTTCGCAGAAGAGAAGATGAAGGATGAGCTGGCAGAGGTCCACACGACTGAAATTACGTTCAGCGATGAAGATCTCCTTCTCGGTACGTGCGAACATGCCCGTTATACATCACCGGGTACTGCCACGACATCAAGATAGGGAAAATCCTTGTCGACAACGTTTCATCCTTCAACCTTCTCAACGTGAGAGTGCTGAAGGAAATTTTCATGAATGTTCAGCACTTGACCCGAGACAAAATTACCATCTCCGGGTTCGACTCACAGTCATCACGGACGCTTGGGTCCGTAATACTGACGTTACGCTTCAGGTTGCTCGTCACTGACATCAAATTTCACGTCATTGACGCCAAGACTTGCTATAACGCTTTGCTTGGCAGGCCCTGGTTGCATGAGTACAACGTCATCCCTTCTACACAAAATCAGTGTATGAAGTATTTCAAGGATGGCTTGGAATGCACCGTCGCAGGGGAGCAAAATCCGTTCTCCGTAAACGAGGTCCGGAAATATGAAGACGCAAAGTACTTCCTACCCGACTTCGAAGATACAGAAAGGTGTCATAAGCCGGAGGATAAACAAAAGTCCACCGCCACCATCCCGATCTTTGAGAGCGATTCCGAGGAAGATGAAGAAATAGTCTACTCGGGCCAACCCCAGAAAGAAAACGACAGGCTCGGACCATCTATCCCTATTTTGGTCTTTGGCGGTGATTCTGAGGATGAGACCAATGCAGTGTTCTCCATCCGCCCATCAGTACAAACCCTAGCCGGAGCAGATCAGAGTCTGCAAATCACAATGGCTCTGCCTCGGCATTATAAGGAACTTGATGCGCTCGATACATATAGTGTCCAAGAACTACAGACTTTCTATGTTCCTTCCAGACGAAGAGGTGAAAAGGCGATCCTCTTCTACCAATTTAAGGAGACCAGATTAAAGAAAGAAGTCTGGCACGATGCCGATTTTTCACTCGACAGACTTCAACCAATCCGTCTGCCAAGATACTACGCGGATGGATTGAAAAGGTTGTTAAAGTGCCAAGGTGTACCCCTCGAACAAACTGTTCGACAATCCCAATTTTACAAAAACATTTGGGATATCCCTGGAACCCAGCGAAAGATGCCCAATGGGAAGATGGAGACAACCGGGCTCGGATACATTCGGTCCAAGAAACGGGAGCAGTTCCACAGCTGCCGCGTCATAAACAGCTTCAGCGAAGAGAAAAACACTCTTCCAAATGGTCGTGACGTTGAAACAGAGTGAAATCACGCTATAAGAACGTTAAGTCCGTCGCTTGAAGAACAAATAGACAAGCTAATAAAAGAAGCCTGTCAAAAGAGCCGAGACAATCATAGCCGTGAAATGTCCATTTATGAAAAGGCTAGGATGCAGCGCTACAACGCCCTTTATCCCCGGCCCGCTGTATATCCTCGCAAAAGGGAAAATCCCGAAATATAGGCAAAAACATGACAAAGAGCGCAAACAACAAGGCGGATCTAAGAAGCTATGATATCAAGAAAAACTCGGTTGGAACCCGTCCTTTATAAAGAAGATGGGTCGGGAATACTCTTTCCCCCAAGACAAGACGAGGAAAATATTCAACCTTGTCATGAAGCATCAAATGATGACACTCCAGAGTCTCAGCGCCCCGAACAAATAAACGAGGTCCGTCATCCAAATTATTGCTCCTACCACCGAGCAATAGGTCATCCCTTTGAAGACCGCTTCACCTTCAAAGACTAGGAAGAAAACCAGTATCAACAAGGCAGGTTCGCTTTATCCGACAGCTGGAGGGTAACCCTGCCGCAAAAGCATGAGCCAAAAAGGACCTATACCATAAGGATAGGACCTGCTCAACACAAAAAATGGAAGCGAACTCGTACTTGCCATATGATAACACCCTCAAAAGAGGGAGGGCATGAGACTATGGATGACCTCCGCATGTGCTTCGCAAATGAAGATAAGGACGAGGTGATCTCCGAGTTTCTACCGGCACCAAAAGAGCTGGAAGATATGATACATACTACAGCGGACAACCTAAGAAAAATTGACTTAGGGACAGAAAATGATCTAAGGCCGACATTCGTCAGTGAGCTACTATCTGAAAAACAGGTAGCCACATTAAAAGACATGCTCATGCAATATAAAGACTGCTTCATATGGAACTATTCCGAGATGCCGGGTCTAGATCTAAAGGTGGCAGTAGATAAACTGGTCATATCGCCGGACATAAAACCAGTCAAACATGCGCCAAGAAGAATGCGGCTCGAACTTGAGATGAGTATAAATGTTGAGGTCAAGAAACTAATCGACTCTGGCTTCATCCAAGAAGTTCAATATCCTGACTGGATCGCCAACATCGTTCTGGTGATGAAAAATGGGACGGTGTGCATCTGCGTGGTCTTTCGGGACCTCAACAAAACTTGCCCGAAGGATGACTTCCCAGTACCTGTTATCGAGCTGATGATCGATAACACGTTTATCCATAAGGTCTTCTCCTTCATGGATGGATCTTCAGGATACAATCAAATAAAAATGTACCCTGAAGATCAAAAGCATACTGCCTTCCGGACTCCGCTGGGCATATTTTGCTATAAGGTGATGCTCTTCGGTCTGAAGAACACTGGCGCTACCTACCAGAGGTCCATGACAAAGATCTTCGATGACCTCATCCATGAGATCGTCGAATGCTACATGGACGACCTTGTGGTTAAAAGCAGATCTCATGAGGAACATTGGGAACATCTAAAAATAGTGTTCCGACATGTTCGGAAGTATAATCTGAAGATGAATCCACTAAAATGCGCGTTTGGAGTCTCCTCAGGAAAATTCCTAAGATTCATCATACGGCACCAGGGTATCGAATTCGATCCCTCAAAGATCAAGGCGATTATGGAAATGCCCATGCTAAGAACTCTCAAACAATTGTGATCTCTTCAAGGAAAGCTCGCATATATCCGGCAGTTCATAGCCAACCTCTCCGGAAAATGTCGTCCTTATGGTCATTTAATGAAGAAGGGAACCCCATTCGTCTGGGATCAAAAGTTCCAAAATTCACTAAACGAAATCAAGCAATACCTGCAAAATCTGCCTGTATTAGCCGCTCCGGTTAAGGGAAAACCCTTTAGCCTATATACGACGGCCCTTGAGGGTTCTCTAGGCGCACTATGGGCATAAGAGAACGATCAAGGAAAGGAGAGAGCTCTATACTATTTGAGTCGAGTTCTCCTAGGGGAAGAAAACAACTACACCCCCATTGAAAAGCATTACCTGGTATTGATCTTCGTGATAACGAAGCCCAAACATTATGCCTTGGCACATGAGGTCCATCTCATATCAAAGGTGGATACTCTAAAACATCTGATGTTAAGGGCCATACTAACAGGAAGGCTTGCCAAATGGGCCCTTCTCCTGATAGAGTTCTCGATAACGTATCGACCCCTCAAAGCAGTGAAAGGTCAGGCCATTGCCGACTTTCTCGCAGAGCATCCGATACTAGCTGACTCCCCCTTAAATTGTGAGTTGCCGGATGAACATGCGTTCGACATAATCGAAGGAGAGAAGGAAGAAAAGGATTTTCGATGGGACCTCTACTTCGATGGAGCGTCTTCCATGAAGAGGCGAAAGCAAAACACCCCCATAATCAAAGCGGGGGTGGGCCTTATCTTCGTGACTCTGCAATGAGGAATATTGCGTTGCGCCCTTTCCTTAACGGATCCAAGGACTAATAACGAAGCTGAATATGAAGCTTTGAAAGCAGGTCTCGAGATCGCTGTCAACATGGGAATCAAAGACCTCCTCATATATGGAGACTCCCAGCTGATCGTTAGCCAAGTAAATGGCGACTATCAGACGTGCAAGCCATAGCTGATAAAGTATGGCGAAAAAGTGCAACAACTACTGAAACAAATCCCTTCGTACACCGTGGAAAATATACCGCGTGCAGAAAACAGCAAGGCGGATGCGTTGGCCAAATTGGCCAAAGAACTGGCCGATGAAGACCTCGATGACGTAAAGATCATCATGCAAAGCCGCAGGATCCTCGCGTCAACAGAAATTTCTTCGGAAGACTTAACAGAGCCATCCGAAGAAAAAGAAACGACCGAACAAGTAACCCTTCAAATAAGGGACAAAGAAAAGGTCGACGATTGGAGGGAAGTCTTCATAGACTACTTCAAATCCCGACGAACGCCCAAAAACGCGTCCTCTCGACATCAGCTCATGAAACGAGCTATGTCCTTCGCCTTCGTCAATGATACTCTATATAAGAGATCGTTCGAATGTCTATGGCTAAGATGCCTTAGGCCGAAGGAAGCAAAGAAAGTCGTTCAAGAAATTCACGATGGACTCTGCAGTTCTCGCCAAGATAGGCCAAAGATGAAACTGAAGATCAAAAGAATGGGTTATTATTGGCCCATAATGATTCAAGACTGCCTCGAATACGCGAAGCAATGTCACTCGTGCCAAATTCACGGGGACTTCATCCACCAACATCCAAATCCGCAACACCTAACAGTAACTAGCTGGCCGTTCGAAATGTGGGAACCGATATAATTGGCCCCATTGAACCAGAATCGTCCAAAGGACATCGGTTCATACTAGAAACGACCGGCTACTTTTCTAAGTGGGCAGAAGTAGTACCACTAAGGGAGGTGAAGATGGAGAATATCCTCCATTTCTTCAGGACACATGTCATTTATCGGTTCGGCTCTCCGCGACGAATTATCTCGGATAATGGGCCAGCTTATAGAAGTCATAAAGTCAGCTGCTTCGCACAACAACATAAAATAGATTGGAGATACTCTTCAGTCTATAATCCTCGGGCCAACGGTCTAGCTGAAACTTTCAACAAGACCTTAACGAAGATTATAAAGAAAACGGTGTCCAGAAACAAGAGAGACCGGCACAAAAGGTTGCATGAAGCTATCTGGGCGTACCGAACAACGTTCAAAACAGTGACGAATACAACACCATACGCGTTGGTATTCAGTACGGAAGCAGTGCTTCCCCTGGAAATAGAAATTTCTTCTCTGCGAGTAGTCGTTCAATACGAGCTGACAGATGAACAAAATGTTCATCTTCGGCTTGAGAAGCTCGATACCCTCGACGAAACTCGCCTTATAGCACAACAAAACCTGGAGGCTATAAGGCAAGGATGACACGGTCATATGGATGTTAGTTGTATGTATGCCCTAGAGGCCAGTATTGTACAGATGATGTATATTATATTGGATGCTTGGACATATATAGAGATGACTTTCTTGCTCGATATGATAGTATGCTATCTGGTTGCACTTTATCTTAACATGTATATTTGTCTCTTTATACTGTCTTAGAGTTACATGTTGGTAAAGCCCTTAGGATGTGTACTTGACTACCTGGACTATGATGCGGATCATACTAGTGGGGACATGGTAGTCCATAAGTACATCCTTCAAGGTCCCTAGTCATGGGTGTATCGAGACGGGGCATCGATATACCAGTGTAGACTAGCGTATACGCTTCTCGACCCATGAGATGGGCGATTGATGATCCCATATCCATTGGTGTTTGACATCAGAGATGGTATACGGGTGCTCAGTGGAGACTGGGTACACTGGACGGACTCGCCGAGAACTCCCAGATGGTATTATACCTCACGTCAGGTGGCAGTTCTCAGGTGACACTTGTGCAGGTTAGTCTGTAGACCCGAGATCGTCATAGAGTCTTGTGTGATTCCCACTGTGCTTTGATCTCCACCTTACCACGTCTATGAGGGCGTGCAAAACGGTGGTTTTTGGGTACAGTCCCGAGTCACATGGAGGCAATGAGCGATAGGAGGGGTTTCGTCTCTCCCGGTATTGGGGGTTGATGTTGCGCTGTGCTCGATTGGCCGTAACAGGGAAGTCCCTGGCCAGGGCTGATCAGAGATTTGCTGGTAAGTGTTACCAGTAGTTTCTCGACCCGTTATGAGCCTCACATCGACACGACTTATCGGTTATTGGGGTCTGACGTTTACCACCCCTAGACTTGATATGCGACATATCAGACGAGGAAACCGGACTGTACGGGAAGTGTTGCCGGTTGGCTCGACAGGAGTTGTAGCAGGTTTGCTTGTTCTCTTCTGATCGCTCAATACCTGGGTGGCCGTTACGTTTAGCTGACCGCTTGCGGCTTGGGGGTGCTTGATATGATCATCACCCACTGCCGGCGTATTGACGAGTCTCAGAGTCCCACAATGGAGTTTCCTAGTCCAAGCGAAACGTTGTGGTGCGCGTATGCGATATGCGCATGGACCCGATTAAAATACGCGTATAGGATACCGTATATTGATTGGGCGGCTTGCTTTTAGTTAGGGTCGTATGTGATATGGCCGGATTGATAAATCAAGTGTTGATTTATCATTTAACCATTAGTTTCTCACTAGAAATCCTTTCTTGTGTTGGATGGATGTATGCATGCATGTATGTTTTTCTTTCTTTCTAGTTTCATGCACATATGGATGTGTATACATACATACATCATCTTTCATGGTTGTTTATACAAAGAAAATGGTGGCAATATAAGACTCACACCATGGTTTTATTTATATATATTATTATTGAATTTGATTTAAAACAAAAGAAAAGGAAAGGATAATTCATGGAAGCTTTCTACACTCTTCTTGACCTTACCATTCTCACCCACCATTTGACCATGGATTACTTTTCCTTTTGTGTTTTTAACTCAAGTTCAAAAATATCCTAACCATGGTTTGATATGAGAAGAGGAAAATATATATTGATATATTTTTTATTTTCTTTCAAGAGTTATTCTTATCTTCTTCTCAAAAATAGCCATCATCTTCTTCCTCCTTCTTCACTTGCTCTCTAGACTTTTGTAGTGAGAAAATTACATAACAAGATTGGATTTTGAAGTGAGAATAAGAACCACAACATCATTCTACATAAGTTTAGCCCACTTGTTTAAAGTGTTATCTTCATTCGTTCTCTTGATCGGTTGAAGTTGCAAGTTTGGACTAGGGACTTCGGGTGGATCGTCGTGGACGTGAGAGGACTTCAAGAGGACCTTCCTCCAACACCCAGGAGGCCGAGGAGTCTAGCGTAGGGAGCTACAAAGGTTGTACTCTCTAAACCCCATCTATTCTTTCATATATTGATGTGAATATTTTAGAAACCCTAATTTTCTAGGCATGATCCGATGTTTGTTAACTTAGCACCCTAAAGACTCCACCTTTGGTTCATGTGATGCTTCCAAACCCATCATGAGGTGCTAGGCTAACCTTTCACTGGTATCAGAGCTACTAGGCATTGGATGTCGACCTATGGGGGGTTCTCACTGTGTGACAGTGTGGCGAAGCATAGGCTCTTACCCCCAGGGTGTCCCGAGACCGGAAGGTGTTCCGGCGGGTTGTAGTCCTCGCGAGGGGGCATGCGTAAAAAGTAGCTGCTGAGGGACCCGTTGGTGCCACGGTGACCCCATTGGATAGGGTGGCTGCCTGACTAACACTGGTATCAGAGCCGACCTAGAACATTAGGCGACATTTTTACGAAGTTAAAACTCCGATCGAACCGGAAAATACGGTTTTTTGGTGCTCTCTGGACTTTTTTCAAAATCTGGTTATTTTCTGAATTAAAAATATGTAAAAAATTCAGCAGGTAAAAGTAAAAATTACGGTATAAAAATTTTTCGATGAACAGTCCATATTGCCGCGGAAACGCGGCCTAAGCTTTCTTAGGCCGCTGTTCAGCGGCCATTTACATCCATCAATGAATAATTTTTGTACAGTAATTCTTTATTATGCTTGTATATTTTTTAGGGTATTTTTAATCTGAAATTTTGTACTGTTTGCTCTGGAGTTGGTTTTGGACTCGTCGATTCGATCGGAATTTTCATTTCGTGGCTTTTCCAGATAAATTAGAAAGTATTGAAGTGTTTGAACGAGTATCATTTGCTCACTATTCACGGGGTTTAAATCCTTCGGAGGCACGTGCAAGTTTTCTGGTGGTCCCTCTAGAAGACAACAAACCTTAACTCGATTATGTGACCGTCTTGAACTGCCCTTTGAACCTTAGAATTTGGGGCAGTACGGCGTGCCACATGTGAGGCGTTGGCTTGACCCTTCTACGGCTGGACCGCTACTACTGTGTCACACTCCGGTTTTTGAACTCCGCTCAAGTGTTGAGCTTTAGTGAATCTTGGGTATTTGATCGTTCGTTCGGAAACTTTAATACTGTCTAATTATCTGGAATGGATGCAATGTGTGGAATTCATATTACAAGACATGAAATACGAGGTATGTGATATTTCGCATTTACGATGTCTAAGGAGAATGTGGATTCCAGATATTGCAGTTTTTTACTTTCTTTTCTGTGACCGTAAGTGTAGTATGTCGATATCGCCGATTTCGTTGCTATACATCAACGACAATTGGGGTACGCATACTTACTTACGTTGATGATATGTGATATTATGTGTTGCTGAGATATGATGTGCAGGATTGTTGCGATTGAATAGCCGGGGGTTTTTATGTGAGATGAGAGTTTTATATTTTCATTCATGTAAATTCAAATGTAATGTAATATTCTTTTATTTGGGGCACTTCCAGGTTGAGGTCGATGCCACCTGTGTTGTATATTATTTACTTTTCCGCATTAGGATAGACCCAAGGAGGGGAGCACAGGTGACCGGGTTCTGGGGTTCAGTGGGAGGCCATCTCGAGGAGTCGAGACCGGGTCTCCTAAACTCCAGAATTGGTAGGGTCGCTTGCCGCTCTCGTAGGGGTCCAGGGTATGGGCTTGGCTATTCATCGCAGCTGTGGAATCCGTATTTTCTATTGCTGGCTAAATACTAAATACGGACGTCCTAGTATATCCCACATTATATCTATGTTTCTGCTGCGATATTTGTGATGTGATCATTTGATATGTTCCGATGGATACAGTATATAGTATATATGATATATTATATAGACGTTACTTATGTTTTGCATCCGCACTAGCCCTGCCCTGCTCTGTCGTTAGGTACCTAACCTAACGGTGCACGAGGGGACATCGAGGCGAATACGGATGGCATAAGTGTACGTCGTATTTATCTGTGATGTTTAGGTGACTTAAATGATGGGACTTCATTAATGTGATTAATGAAAGAAAAGAAACCTAAAAAGATGTTGTAGAATCAAATTTTAAAATAAAAGGGTAGCTACAGTTTTGCTTTGCATAGCGGTATATATGATATACCCTACACCTTATTCGATGAGGAAAGAACCGAGATCCCTTCACCGGGAGTGACCTCTTTAGCGAAACTGGCAGATGCTACAACACTCGGTTTGACTTTTGACTGCTTTTGGAGTTTTGCTTTGCACAGTGATATATATGATATATCCCGCACCTTATTCGATGAGGAAAGAGCCGAGATCCCTTCACCGGGAGTGTCCTCTTTAGCAAAACTAGTAAAAGCCTCAAAATCACTCCATTTCAAAATTCACTAGATTCTGCAACGATATCAAGTTCATTACGCTCATGGTTTTTCTGAAAAACCCGCGTAGCCCTCCGTCATTTCAGATAGATATTATTTAGTATTCATGCTATGTTTGTTGACTTAGTCAAGGCATAGTGTATGGTAGCTAAATTATGTTTATCTGTTACAACATGAGATGTGATTGGATTAGGGCATTCGCACGGCCTTGTTGACTCATTCAAGGGTCGTACGGGTGGGTTTAATTCAATCGAGAAATGTACGGGTTGAACTTGACTTGCGATTTATGGTTTGTTGACTTAGTCAAGGTCATAGATCGCTAGGGGCAAAAATATTATCGGGAATTTCAAGTGTTGAAATTTGCAATGAGATTGCATACCTTCTATGAGATAGTTGGATCCCGATACCCACTGCGAGTAATTGTTACTCCTGGGAGAGTTTTACACAGGACAATTAGCCGATCAAGTAGGTGTCTAGAAAGGTGTCAATGGGGTTACGCCTCTGGGAAAACGAGGTTTACTTTAATTAGGTCCGTGCGAAAGCACGGGGAACCTCCCTCAAAGTACCGACACTGACCTGGCTGAAAGATCGACGAAGTTGTAAGGTGTAATTAATCCCGGCTAGTCTTTCCTTTTAGGGTTTGAAGGAAGATTTGATAAAAACCAGTGGGAGTCATCCTGATTAGATAAGATAATAACCAATCTGATCTTGCAAGAGCATACGCTAAAGTGTTTTCCTCTCTCTCTCTTCAGGTAGCGACCATGTCATGCCCTAATCAAGATAATAATATGGATGTATTGACCGAACCCGCATGTTATACTGTGCAGGGGAACGTTGGACCCGTTCTATCTTATAAGTGTTATAAGACTGAACAGGAAACAGGAGAATATCTGGATTCTCACGCCGCCCACACGGAGAACATGCATGATGATGCACCTTCTTCGGGTGTGTTTGTTATTGAGAACTGTTTTTCAGTTCACCCTACGTCCTGGGTATTAGATACCGGATCAGGATCCCACATATGTAAGCAGTTACATGGGCTACGGAAAGATAGAGAACTGGGAAAAGGTGATCATTCCGTTCAAGTAGGGAATGGGGCAAATGTTGCAGCCAAAGCAGTTGGCATATATCACCTGGTATTACCAAATGGTGATACACTAGTCCTGAATGAGTGCTATTATATACCGAACATGATGTGCAACATTATATCAGTTTCTTTATTAAGTAAAGAAGGATATAATTTTGTAGTAAAGGATAATGTTATGAACATATTCCTAGATCAAAAGTTGATTGCATCAGGCTCGTTACATAATGGCATATTCATTCTCAATCAAAATACAGTCCTCAATATACAAAACACACACAAGAGGAAAAGCTCAGAAATGAACGAATCCTTCTTATGGCACTGTAGACTTGGCCATATCAATGAGACACGACTAGCTAAGTTACATAAGATTGGATATTTGAATTCATTCGAATTATCATCTTATGACACTTGCCATTCATGTCTCAAAGGAAAAATGACCAAAACTCCGTTTAGTGGACACGGAGAAAGAGTTACTGAACTCTTAGGACTGGTGCATAGTGATGTATGCGGTCTTATGTCTACACACGCCAGAAACGGTTCTTCCTACTTCATTACATTCACTGACGATCTCTCTAGATACGGGCATGTGTTCCTGTTGAAACACAAGTCTGAAGCTTTTGAGAAATTCAAAGAATATAAGCACGAGGTAGAGAACCAAACGGGCAAAAGTATTAAGATTCTTCGATCTGATCGAGGAGGTGAATACTTAAGCATTGAATTCCTGGATTATCTAAAAGAGAATGGGATTCTCTCTCAGCTTACTCCTCCTTATACACCACAGCACAACGGTGTATCGGAACGAAGGAATCGCACCCTATTAGATATGGTGCGTTCAATGATGAGCAATGCTGAGTTACCTATTTCCTTTTGGGGGTATGCGCGTGAGACAACCATATACCTATTGAATCTGGTTCCGTCTAAATCAGTACCTACCACACCATATGAGATATGGAGTGGGAAGAGACCATATTTTAAACGAATTAATATATGGGGTTGTCCGGCCTATGTCAAAAAGCAAAATCCGGACAAACTCGAGGCACGATCAGTTCTTTGCAAGTTTATGGGATATCCAAAGAATTCTCAAGGATATTTTTTCTACCAAGCTGAGGAACAAAGAGTGTTTGTTGCTCAACATGCCACCTTTTTGGAAAGGGAATTTCTTGCAAAAGAAATTAGTGGCAATGAGGTAGAGCTGGAAGAGGTTCCAGCACCATAAACTACAACTAATGATTTAGTAGAACCAGAGGATTCAGTAGTGCCCGACGAACCCCAGCCTCTCCGCCGATCTAGTAGGGTTTCTCGTCCACCTGAGAGATACTACGGTTTTCTCATTGACGGTGGAAGCGAAGATTGCATCATGGAGGATGATGACCCAACTAGTTTCGAGCAGGCCATCACGAGTAGAGACTCAGTAAAATGGCTGGATGCAATGCGGTCCGAAATGGAATCCATGTACACCAACAAAGTATGGACTTTGGAAGTTGCTCCTGAAGGGGTAAAACCCATTGGGAGCAAGTGGATCTTCAAGAAAAAACTTGGTGTAGATGGGAAAGTGGAGACTTTCAAAGCTAGACTTGTTGCAAAGGGTTTTCGTCAAAGACCAGGTGTGGACTATGACGAAACCTTTTCTCCAGTGGCTATGCTCAAATCCATCCGGATCATGCTTGCCATCGCTGCATATCATGACTACGAAATCTGGCAAATGGATGTTAAGACCGCCTTTCTAAACGGTGATTTAGAAGAGTGCGTGTACAAGACTCAGCCAGAGGGCTTCGTAGACAGTAGGAGCAGCGGGAAGGTGTGCAAGCTGCTTAAATCCATTTATGGATAAAAGCAAGCATCGCGGAGTTGGAACATCTGCTTTGACGTCGTTATCAAAGAGTTTGATTTCGTCAAAAACCCAGATGAACCTTGTATCTACAAGAAGGTGGCAGAGAGTAAGGTTGTCTTCCTCGTATTGTACGTGGACGACATACTCTTGATAGGAAATGACATTCCTATGTTGCAATCGGTCAAGCTCTTCTTATCACAAAGATTCTCAATAAAAGATCTTGGTGATGCCTCCTGCATATTGGGAATCAGGATCTATAGAGATAGATCCAAACGGATATTGGGATTGTCCCAATCCAGGTACATTGACGCCATACTAAAGAGGTTTAGTATGGAAGAATCCAAGCGTGGGAACTTACCCACGATCTCTGGAGTCACTCTCTCCAAAGAGATGTCTCCCAAGACTGATTTGGAGAGAGCTCGCATGCAAGGGATACCCTATGCTTCGGCTGTAGGCTCTATCATGTACGCGATGCTATGTACCAGACCCGATGTAGCATACTCACTAAGTGTAGTGAGCAGGTATCAAGCTGATCCTGGAGAGAGTCACTGGACAGCTGTGAAGAGCATTCTCAAGTACTTACGAAGGACTAAAGAGATGCTCTTGGTGTATGGTAACGGAGAACTCCAAGTGGAGTCCTTTACCGATTCGAGCTTCCAGAGTGATAAGGACGACTCTAAGTCGCAGTCGGGATTTGTCTTTACCCTTTACGGAGGGGCGGTTAGCTGGAAGAGTTCCAAGCAGGAAACCGTGGCAGACTCGACGATGGAGGCTGAATACATCGCTGCCAACGATGCTACCAAAGAGGCTGTCTGGATCAAGAAGTTCATTACTGAACTTGGAGTGGTTCCATCCATTGAGCATCCAATACCTTTGTATTGTGATAACAATGGAGCGGTGGCTTTGGCCAAGGAACCCAGGTCCCATCAGCGATCCAGGCATATTCTGAGGCGGTATCACCAGATCCGGGAGATAGTTGATCGCCGGGAGATTGAAGTTAGGAGGGTTGACACGAAGAATAACACAGCGGATCCACTCACGAAGGCCATTCCCCAGACACAGTTTGAGAGACTCTTCGGGATGCTCGGTATGCGATACTACAGTAGCTGGCCCTAGTGCAAGTGGGAGATTGTTAGTTGTATGTATGCCCTAGAGGCCAGTATTGTACATATGATGTATATTATATTGGATGCTTGGACATATATAGAGATGACTTTCTTGCTCGATATGATAGTATGCTATCTGGTTGCACTTTATCTTAACATGTATACTTGTCTCTTTATACTGTCTTAGAGTTACATGTTGGTAAAGCCCTTAGGATGTGTACTTGACTACCTGGACTATGATGCGGATCATACTAGTGGGGACATGGTAGTCCATAAGTACATCCTTCAAGGTCCCTAGTCATGGGTGTATCGAGACGGGGTATCGATATACCAGTGTAGACTAGCGTATACGCTTCTCGACCCATAAGATGGGCGATGGATGATCCCATATCCATTGGTGTTTGACATCAGAGATGGTATACGGGTGCTTAGTGGAGACTGGGTACACTAGACGGACTCGCCGAGAACTCCCAGATGGTATTATACCTCATGTCAGGTGGCAGTTCTCAGGTTACACTTGTGCAGGTTAGTCTGTAGACCCGAGATCGTCATAGAGTCTTGTGTGATTCCCACTGTACTTTGATCTCCGCCTTACCACGTCCATGAGGGCGTGCAAAATGGTGGTTTTTGGGTACAGTCCCGAGTCACATGGAGGCAATGAGCGATAGGAGGGGTTTCGTCTCTCCCGGTATTGGGGGTTGATATTGCGCTGTGCTCGATTGGCCGTAACAGGGAAGTCCCTGGCCAGGGCTGATCAGAGATTTGCTGGTAAGTGTTACCAGTAGTTTCTCGACCCGTTATGAGCCTCACATCGGCACGACTTATCGGTTATTGGGGTCTGACATTTACCACCCCTAGACTTGATATGCGACATATCAGACGAGGAGATCGGACTGTACGGGAAGTGTTGCCGGTTAGCTCGACGGGAGTTGTAGCAGGTTCGCTTGTTCTCTTCTGATCGCTCAATACCCGGGTGGCCGTTACGTTTAGCTGACCGCTTGCGGCTTGGGGGTGCTTGATATGATCATCACCCACTGCCGGCGTATTGACGAGTCTCAGAGTCCCACAATGGAGTTTCCTAGTCCAGGCGAAACGTTGTGGTGCGCGTATGCGATATGCGCATGGACCCGATTAAAATACGCGTATAGGATACCGTATATTGATTGGGCGGCTTACTTTTAGTTAGGGTCGTATGTGATATGGCCGGATTGATAAATCAAGTGTTGATTTATCATTTAACCATTAGTTTCTCACTAGAAATCCTTTCTTGTGTTGGATGGATGTATGCATGCATGTATGTTTTTCTTTCTTTCTAGTTTCATGCACATATGGATGTGTATACATACATACATCATCTTTCATGGTTGTTTATACAAAGAAAATGGTGGCAATATAAGACTCACACCATGGTTTTATTTATATATATTATTATTGAATTTGATTTAAAACAAAAGAAAAGGAAAGGATAATTCATGGAAGCTTTCTACACTCTTCTTGACCTAACCATTCTCACCCACCATTTGACCATGGATTACTTTTCCTTTTGTGTTTTTAACTCAAGTTCAATAATATCCTAACCATGGTTTGATATGAGAAGAGGAAAATATATATTGATATATTTTCTATTTTCTTTCAAGAGTTATTCGTATCTTCTTCTCAAAAATAGCCATCATCTTCTTCCTCCTTCTTCACTTGCTCTCTAGACTTTTGTAGTGAGCAAATTACATAACAAGATTGGATTTTGAAGTGAGAATAAGAAACACAACATCATTCTACATAAGTTTAGCCCACTTGTTTAGAGTGTTATCTTCATTCGTTCTCTTGATCGGGTGAAGTTGCAAGTTTGGACTAGGGACTTCGGGTGGATCGTCGTGGACGTGAGAGGAATTCAAGAGGACCTTCCTCGAACACCCAGGAGGCCGAGGAGTCTAGCGTAGGGAGCTACAAAGGTTGTACTCTCTAAACCCCATCTATTCTTTCATATGTTGATGTGAATATTTTAGAAACCCTAATTTTCTAGGCACGATCCGATGTTTGTTAACTTAGCACCCTAAAGACTCCACCTTTGGTTCATGTGATGCTTCCAAACCCTTCATGAGGTGCTAGGCTAACCTTTCAATGGAAAACTGACCAAGCCGAGAACATTCTACCAAGACGTACTCGTGCTAGTCATCAAAAGACCAATGATCCCCAATCGTGCAAAACGGGGAAAATTCGAGCCGAACTATGACGGCCCGTACATCATAGACAAAGTCTACCAAGGTGGAGCCTACCTGCTCATGAATATGCATGGCGAAAGACCCTTCCGGCCAATAAACGGCCGATTCCTCAAAAAACACTATGCTTGACGAGTCACGACTTAGGTCTATAATAGATGACGACGCTCGTGTCCGCTCGCTATCTTCCTAAGTCAGAACTCTGAGAGTAGTATGCAAAGAAGCTCCGTCACCTCAAACATGGCGACAAAGGACCGAGATGTCCATAAACTAGAAATTTGCCTCAAACATGGCGACAAAGGACCGAGATGTCGTTAAACTAGAAATTCGCCTCAAACATGGCGATAATGGACCAAGATGTCCCTAAACTAGAACCTCGCCTCAAATGTGGCGATATAGGACCGAGAAGTCCTTAAACTAATTATTCGCCTCAAACATGGCGACATCGGACCGAGATGTCCCTAAACTAACAATGGACCGAAAAGTCCATAAACTAGAAATTCGCCTCAAACATGGCGATAATGGACCAAAACGTCCCTAAACTAGCGTGTCGCCTCAAACATGGCACATCACCCCAAATACGGCGATACCCTCCTTTGAGGTCTATATTGCAATCGAAATCTCAATGGCGAGGGTTGCAACTCAAGTCCTACCGGCTATACAGCTACTCCGGCAATGAAGCCACTCTTAAATCCCACCGGCAAACAAATGGGTCACTTACGACGAAGCTACTTTCGAGAGTTTCGTTGTTAAAAAAATAAATTAAAAAAAGACGGTATGTCCACAAACAAAATGGGCACGGATGAAAACCCCAAAGGGCATCGTAAGTAAAAACAGCAGGACTGCCGGCGAGTTTTGTGAAAACCCGAATAGGGCGCAAACTCGTAAAATAAAAAATTCATGTGCACTTGCAAGCTCCTCTTGACCTTGTGAGGAGAAAATATCTACTTGAGATCCTTACGACTCACAAAGGAGCAACACATTTAGAAATCCTCATGATTCCTAAGGAGAAATTACACTTGCGAGATCCTCACGACTCGTAAGGAGAATTCCTCTTATGAGACCCTCATGGCTTATAAGATTCAAAAGCCTTAAGCTACAGGGTCTGAACCTATTCTTAAGCCGTCATATCCCTAAGTTGCCCTACAGGCGGTCCAATATTGACCCTTGTATATAATCCACGGGCACGAATAAACATTCCCCCACCAAGTTCCACCATAGACGAGAAATGTCCATGGATGGTGAACGACACTTGTAAGTCCTCTCGACTTATAAAGAGAAAACATTCTTGCAAGATCTTTATGACTTACAAGAGAAAATACACTTAGGAATCCCCACGATTCCTAAGGAGAAAGTACACCTACGAGGTCCTCACGACTTGTAGGAAGAAATACCTTTATGAGACCCTTACAGCTCATAAAGTCAAAAATCCTTAGTCAATAGGATCCTAATCCTATTTACTAAGCCGTCTTTGTTCAAATCACCCAAGGCAAATGATGAGTCGCTCCTGGTAATATTCCAATCGTAGCGATGCTGATGCCTAAACAGGTGTCAAACTCCAAGTCCTTTCACGGCAAATGATGATTCGCTCCTGGCAATATTCCAGTCGTACCGATGCTGATGCCAAGATTGGTATCAGATTCCAAACTCGCAATAAAAACAGCAGCGAGTAGCAAAAAAATGCATATAAAAATAGCCGAAATGTTTGGGCAACTCGCAATAAAAAGCAGCGAGTAAAAATATAAAAAAATATCGCCGAAATGATTGGGCACCATGGATAAAAAGCCGAAATGATTAGGCAATCGCGACTTTCGCGATATGAAAAGCTGAAAAGATAGAGTATCGCGGCAATAAAAAATAAAATAAAATAAAATTTCCTCTGCCCTGCAAGTATGTCCATATTGACTCTTGTATACAATCCATGGGCACAAATAAAAGAAAGGAAACCATACTTTCCCACCAGGCTCCATCAAAGGGAGAGCCAGATCTTAACGGTAATATCTACAGCCTAGAGATCAGCTCGACGTTCTTCTCATTCCAACAGGGTGTAGACGTGACGTCAACAAAGCTCCAAGGAGCCAAATCAAAATGGAGTAATGGAAAAATCCTAGCTCTAACTCGGCATTCCTTCTCATTCCAGTTGGATGCAGACGCAACGTCGGCAAAAGGCCCAAGGGTCGAAACAAAAATGGAGCCATGGAAAAATCCTAGCAACAAGTTTTGACGGTTCATATACAACTCAGAGACTATCTCGACGTTCCTTCTCATTCCAGCAGGATGCAGACGCAACGTCAACAAAAGACCCAAGGATCAAAACAAAAATGGAGCCATGGCAAAATCCTTGCTCCAGTCTTGACGGTTCATATACAACTCAGAGACTATCTCGATGTTCATTCTCATTCCAGCAGGATGCAGACGCAACGTCAACAAAAAACCCAAGGGTCGAAACAAAAATGGAGCCATGGAAAAATCCTAGCTCCAAGTCTTGACGGTTCATATACAACTCAGAGACTATCTCGACGTTCCTTCTCATTCCAGCAGGATGCAGACGTAACGTCAACAAAAGACCCAAGAGTCGAAACAAAAACGGAGTAATGGCAAAATCCTAGCTCCAACTCGGCGTTCCTTCTCATTCTAGCAGGATGCGAATGCGCCTATCAAATGAAAATGGAGCAATGGTATATTCCTAACTCCGGACTTCAATTACAGTACACACAGCATAGAAGTATTACAGATATCTACCCTACTTCAGTAAAGAATCGGTACGACATCGTCAAAACAAAAAAATGAAGCAACGGCATATTCCCAGTTTCAGGTCTTGAAGACAACTCATATAAAGCCTAAAAGACTATCGGAGATCATCCCACACCAGAGCGGAGTGGTTATGACTCATCGGGGCTCCAAACTAAGCCTAACCTTAAGTAAAAAGCGTCATGGCAAATTCCTAACGTTTGCTCTTCCGACGGTAATATGACCTAAGGAGATTACTTGAAGACGTCTTGTCCAGCCCCCGAATGTAGGGTTACTAAGCACTTTAATAAAGTTCTACAACGCATCAACCATGCCCGTTTCAAATTTTAGCCGTGCCGAATAACCCTAAACAAGATCGTTGCTAGAAAATTAGGGTTTCATATGCTAGTAAACTACGTTTACGACTAAGTGAATACGAAATACAACCTTTGTAGATCGGTCCTTCACTTCTTTAGCTCCTTGTTGAAGTCCTTTCGCTACGATCGTGGTTCTCCCGGACTCTTGCATGGCTTCACGAGGCAAAGAAGCGTCCTTGCTTAAAGTCTTCGAGGCCGAAGATGATCTACGTCGAGGGGATGCCAACTCAAGCTTCTACTTCACTAACTATAGAATTAGTGAAGCAAACACCCTAAACTAAAGTGCTAGTCTAGTAGAGGATGGAGAAATAGGAAGTGGGTTCACTTTAGAATTTTATTTCTCACAATCTTTCTCACTTTGGATCAAACCCTAGCAAGATTTTCTTTTGAACTAAAGAAAGAAGAAGATGAACAAAAGAAAGAGATGAGGATAATGATCAAGTGAGTGAGCTAACCATGGTGAGTGAGTATCATATACTAACTCTTGTAGAGACATAACCATGGCTAATGCTTATGGTTGGGTTAAGAAATATCCATGGTAAAAACAAACTTAGTGGACTTAGTCAATGCATCCACAAGCTTCATGCATTGTGCTAATCCTCTACTAATTTTGTAATTACTTAAAATATAAAAACCCAACATAATAAATAGCATGGTGTAAGTCTCATACACCCAAGTCATGTGTATCATCAACCATGATACAAAAAGAAAACACAATTTTAATATATATCACATATATATTAAAGTTGTGTACATGTGAGAAAAAACCTAAAGTGAACAAGTGTTAGTTAATGTAAACTAGTATATCAAATATACAATTATAAAATAAATTATTAAATCAACACTTGACTTAATAATCCGGTCATATCATATATAACCGACTAACATCCAATGTATCGACTTATCGAATCAACACTTGATTCGATAACCCGGCTATATCATATATAACCGACCGATACAAAAAGTCGCAAGAATAGAATACGGTATCACATACACGCATTATTCTCGGTCCCGCACATATCACATACGTGCTCCTATTTCGTTTTGCCTGAGCCAGTAAAACCTCTATGTAGGACTCTAAAGACTCGTCAATACGCCGGCAGTAGGTGATGATCATATCAAGCACCCGCAAGCCGTCAGCGGTACTGGCTGGACGTAACGGCTACCCGGGTATTGAGCGATCAGAAGATCAGCAAGCAAGCCCACTCTAACTCCTGTAAAAGCCTGCCGGTAACACTTCCCATACAGTCCGGTCTCCTCGTCTGATATGTCGCATATCAAGTCTAGGGGTGGTAATCGTCAGACCCCAATAACCGATAAGTTGTGCCGATGTGAGGCTCATAACGGGTCGAGAAACTACTGGTAACACTTACCAGTAAATTTCTAAATCAGCCCTGGCCAGGGACTTCTTTGTCATGGCCAATCGAGCACAGCGCAACATCAACCCCCAATACCGGGAGAGACGAAACCCCTCCTATCGCTCATTGCCTCCATGTGACTCGGGACTGTACCCAAAAGCCACCGTTTTGCACGCCCTCATGGATGTGGTAAGGTGGAAATCAAAGCACAGTGGGAATCACACAAGACTCTATGACGATCTCGGGTCTACAGACTAACCTGCACAAGTGTCACCAGAGAACTGCCATCTGACGTGAGGTATAATACCATCTGGGAGTTCTCGGCGAGTCCGTCCAGTGTACCCAGTCATCACTGAGCACCTGTATACCATCTCTGATGTCAAACACCAATGGATATTGGATCATCCATCGCCATCTCATGGGTCGAGAAGCGTCTACACTGGTATATCGATGCCCCGTCTCGATACACCCACGACTAGGGACCTTGAAGGATGTACTTATGGACTACCATGTCCCCACTAGTATGATCTGCATCATAGTCCAGGTAGTCAAGTACACATCCTAAGGGCTTTACCAACATGTAACTATAAGACAGTATCAAGAGACAAGTATACATGTTAAGATAAAGAGCAATCAGATAGCATACTATCATATCGAGCAAGAAAGTCCTCTCTATATATGTCCAAGCATCCAATATAATATACATCATCTGTACAATACTGGCCTCTAGGGCATACATACAACTAACAATCTCCCACTTGCACTAGGGCCAGCTGCTATAGTATCGCATATCTAGCATCCCGAAGAGTCTCTCAAACTGTATCTGGGGAATGGCCTTCGTGAGTGGATCCGCAGTGTTGTTCTTCGTGTCAACCCTCCTGACCTCGATCTCCCGGCGATCAACTATCTCCCGGATCAGGTGATACCGCCTCAGAATATGCCTGGATCGCTGATGGGACCTGGGTTCCTTGGCCAAAGCCACCGCTCCATTGTTATCGCAATACAAAGTATTGGATGCTCAATGGATGGAACCACTCCAAGTTCAGTAACGAACTTCTTGATCCAGACAGCCTCTTTGGCAGCATCGTTGGCAGCGATGTATTCAGCCTCCATCGTCGAGTCTGCCACGGTTTCCTGCTTGGAACTCTTCCAGCTAATCGTCCCTCCGTAAAGGGTAAAGACAAATCCCGAGTACGACTTAGAGTCGTCCTTATCACTCTGGAAGCTCGAATCGGTAAAGGACTCCACTTGGAGTTCTCCGTTACCATACACCAAGAGCATCTCTTTAGTCCTTCGCAAGTACTTGAGAATGCTCTTCACAGCTGTCCAGTGACTCTCTCCAGGATCAGCTTGATACCTACTCACTACACTTAGTGAGTATGCTACATCGGGTCTGGTACATAGTATCGCGTATATGATAGAGCCTACAGCCGAAGCATAGGGTATCCCTTGCATGCGAGCTCTCTCCAAATCAGTCTTGGGAGACATCTCTTTGGAGAGAGTAAGCCCTGAGATCGTGGGTAAAAACCCACGTTTGGACTCTTCCATACTAAACCGCTTTAGTATGGTGTCAATGTACCTGGATTGGGACAATCCCAATATCCTTTTAGATCTATCTCTATAGATCATAATTCCCAGTATGCAGGAGGCATCACCTAGATCTTTCATTGAGAATCTTTGTGATAAGAAGAGCTTGACCGATTGCAGCATAGGAATGTCATTTCCTATCAAGAGTATGTCGTCCACGTACAATACTAGGAAGACAACCTTACTCTCTGCCACCTTCTTGTAGATACAAGGTTCATCTACGTTTTTGACGAAATCAAACTCTTTGATAACGACGTCAAAGCAGTTGTTCCAACTCCGCGATGCTTTCTTTAATCCATAAATGGATTTAAGCAGTTTGCACACCTTCCTGCTGCTCCCACTATCTACGAAGCCCTCTGGCTGAGTCATGTACACGCACTCTTCTAAATCACCGTTTAGAAAGGCGGTCTTAACATCCATTTTCCAGATTTCGTAGTCATGATATGCAGCGATGGCAAGCATGATCCGGATGGATTTAAGCATAGCCACTGGAGAAAAGGTTTCGTCATAGTCCACACCTGGTCTTTGACGAAAACCCTTTGTAACAAGTCTAGCTTTGAAAGTCTCCACTTTCCCATCTACACCAAGTTTTTTCTGGAAGATCCACTTGCTCCCAATGGGTTTTATCCCTTCAGGAGCATCTTCCAAAGTCCATACTTTGTTGGTGTACATGGATTCCATCTCGGACCGCATTGCATCCAGTCATTTCACTGAGTCCCCACTCGTGATGGCCTGCTTGAAGCTAGTTGGGTCATCATCAACCATGATGCAATCCTCGCTCCCACCATCCATGAGAAAACCGTAGTATCTCTCAGGTGGGTGAGGAACCCTACTAGATCGGCGGAGAGGCTGAGGTTCGTTGGGAACTACCGAATCCTCCGGTTCCACTAAATCTTCAGTTTGAGTTTGTGTAGCCGGAATTTCTTCCAGTTCTACCTTGTCGCCACTAATTTCTTTTGTAAGAAATTCCTTTTCTAAAAAGGTGGCATGTCGAGAAACAAACACTTTTTGTTCCTCAATATGGTAGAAAAGATATCCATGTGAATGCTTGGGATATCCCACAAACTTGCATAGAACTGACCGTGCCTCGAGTTTGTCCGGATTCTGCGTTTTGACATTGGCCGGACAACTCCATATCTTAACTCGTTTAAGGCATGGTCTCTTCCCACTCCATATCTCATATGGTGTGGTAGGTACAGATTTAGATGGAACTTGATTCAATAGGTATGCTGCTGTCTCCAGCGCATACCCCCAGAAGGAAATAGGTAACTCAGCTGTGCTCATCATAGAGCGCATCATATCTAATAGGGTGCAGTTCCTCCATTCCGATACACCGTTATGCTGTGGTGTATATGGAGGAGTCAGCTGAGAGAGAATCCCATTCTCTTTTAGGAAGTCCAGGAATTCATTGCTCAAGTATTCACCTCCTCGATCAGATCGAAGAATTTTAATACTTTTTCCGGTTTGGTTCTCGACTTCTTGTTTATATTCTCTAAATTTCTCAAAAGCTTCTGATTTGTGTTTCATCAGGAACACATATCCGAATCTAGAGAGATCGTCGGTGAATGTAATGAAGTACGTAGAACCATTCCTGGCATGTGTAGACATGGGGCTGCATACATCACTATGTACCAGTCCCAAGAGTTCCGTAACTCTCTCTCCGTGTCCCGTAAACGGAGTTTTGGTCAACTTGCCTTTGAGACATGACTGGCAAGTGTCATAAGATGAAAATTCAAACGGATTCAAATATCCATCCTTATGCAACTTAGCTAGTCGTGTCGCATTGATGTGACCCAGTCTACAATGCCACAAGAAGGATTCGTTCATTTCTGAACTCTTCCTCTTATGTGTGTTTGTTATACTCAGAACTGTTGATTGATTTAGAACATAAATGCCATTGCACACGTGCCTGATCCAACCAACTTTTGGTTTAGAAAAATGTTCATAACATTATCCTGTAATACAAAATTATATCCTTCTTTACTCAACAAAGAAACCGATATAATGTTGCATATCAGGTTCGGCATGTAATAGCATTCGTTCAGAATCAATGTATTACCAGTTGGCAATACAAGGTGATATTCCCCGACGGTTTTAGCTGCAACAATTGCACCATTTCCAACCCTTATGTCTTTATCACCTTCTCCAAGTTCTCTACCTTTCCTAAGCCCATGTAACTGATTACATATATGGGATCCTGATCCGGTATCTAATACCCAGGACGTAGAGGAAATGGAGAAACAGTTCTCTGTAACGAACACACTCGAAGAAAATGCATCAACATGTACTTTCTTCATTCGGGTGGCATTGGAATCCTGGTATCCCCCTATATCTTGTTCAGTCTTATAACTTTTATAAGAAAGAACGGAACCAACGTTCTCCAGCACAGTATAACATGCGGATTCGGTCAATACATCCATATTATTATCTTGATTAAGGCATGATATGGTCGCTACCTAAAGAGAGAGAGAAGAAAACACTTTAGCGTATGCTCTTGCAAGATCAGATTGGTTATTATTTTATCTAATCAGGATGGCTTCCACTGTTTTTATCAAATCTTCCTTCAAACCCTAAAAGGAAAGACTAGCCGGGATTAATTACACCCTACAACTTCGCCAATCTTTCAGCCAGGACAGTGTCGGTACTTTGAGGGAGGTTCCCCGTGCTTTCGCACGGACCTAATTAAAGTAAACCTCGTTTTCCCAGAGGCGTAACCCCATTGACACCTTTCTAGACACCTACTTGATCGGCTAATTGTCCTGTGTAAAACTTTCCCAGGAGTAACAATTACTCGCAGTGGGTATCGGGATCCAACTATCTCATAGAAGGTATGCAATCTCATTGCAAATTTCAACACTTGAAATTCCCTATAATATTTTGCCCCTAACCCCTATGACCTTGACAAAGGCCAACAAATCATAGGATGCTAGTCAAGTTCAACCCGTCATTTCTTGATTGAATCAAACCCACCCGCATGACCCTTGACAAAGGCCAATGAGGTCGTACGACTACCTCAAAACAATCTACATCATATGCATAAACAGATAAGCACTATTTAGCTACCGCACACTACGCCTTGACAAAGTCCAACAAACGCAGCACGAATACTAAATAGTTCTTATCTGAAATGAAGGAGGGCTACGACAGGTTTTTCTGAAAACCTATTGCGTAATGAACTTGATATCGTTGTAGAATCATGTGAATTTTGAAATGGAATGATTTTGAGGCTTTCATTAGTTTTGCTAAAGAGGTCACTCCCGGTGAAGGGATCTCGGCTCTTTCCTCATCGAATAAGGTGCAGGACATATCATATATATCACTATGCAAAGCAAAACTCCAAAAGCAATCAAAAACCAAACCGAGTGTTGTAGCATCTGCCAGTTTTGCTTAAGAGGTCACTCCCGGTGAAGGGATCTCGGCTCTTTCCCCATCGAATAAGGTGCGGGATATATCATATATATCGCTATGCAAAGCAAAACTGTAACTACCCTTTTTGAAAATTTGATTCTACAACATCTTTTAGGTTTCTTTTCTTTCATTAACCACATTAATGAAGTCCCATCATTTAAGTCACCTAAACATCACAGATAAATACGACGTACACTTATGCCATCCGCATTCGCCTCGATGTCCCCTCATGCACCGTTAGGTTAGGTAACTAACGGCAGAGCGGGGCAGGGCTAGCGCGGGTGTAAAACATAAGTAACGTCTATGTAATATATCATATATACTATATACAGTATTTATCACAACATATCAAATGATCACATCACAGATACCGCAGCAGAAGAAACATATGAAACATTGGATATACTAGGACGTCCGTGTTTTATTTTGAGCCTCTATAAAACACGGATTCCACGATCGCGATGAATAGCCAAACCCACACCCCTAGACCCCTACGAGAGCGGCAAGCAACCCTACCAATTCTAGAGTTAGGAGACCCGGACTCGACTCCTCGAGTTGGTCTCCCACTGGACTCTAGAACCCGGTTACTTATGCTCTCCTCCTTGGGTCTATCCTAGTGCAGAAAAGTAAATAATATACAAATGGTGACATCGACCTCATCCCGGAAGTGTCCCAATAAAAGAATATTACATATATTTAATTTTACATGAATGAAAATAAAAACTCTCATCTCACATAAAAAACCCCGGCTATTCAAAACGCGACGATCCAATATAACATATCCAGCAACACATAACATCACATGTCATCAACGTAAGTAAATATGTGCATCCCAATTGTCGTTGACATATAGCAACGAAACCGGCGATATCACATATTACACTTACGGTCGCAGAAAAGAAAGTGTAAAACTACAACATTTGGAATCCACAATCTCTTTAGACATCGTAAATCCGAAATATCACATATTTCGCATTCCATGCCTAACTGTATGAATTCCACATATTGTATCACATTCCAGATAAATAGACAGTATTAAACTTTCCGATCGAATAATCAAATACCCAAGATTTCCTAAATAGCTCAACACTTGAGCGGAGTTCAAAAATTCCAGAATACGTCACAGTTGCAACGGTCCAGCCGTAGAAGGGTCAAGCCAACGCCTCACATGTGGCACGCCGTACTGCCTCAAACCCTAAGGTTCAAAAGGCAGTTCAAGATGGTCACATAATCGAGTTAAGGTTTGTTGTCTTCTAGAGGGTCCATCGCGTCACATGCACGTTTTTCCGAAATATTTAAACCCGAGAAAAATTCAACACTTGAATGTTTTTCGTGCCGGGAAAAATTGAGTTAATGATATCCGTTCGAACATTTTAATAGTTTCTAAATTATCCGGAATAACATAAAAAAATTAAAAGTCTCCGATCGAATCGACGATTACAAAATAAACCCCAAAATACTCAACACTTGAGTCAGATTAAAAATACCCAGAAAATATAAATCACAGAAGTAGAAATTACAGTGTAAAAACGAGTACATATATCCCCTTTACTGCCGCGGATCCGCGGCCCAAGCGCGGTACGGCCACGGTTCCGCGGCAGTTTGGACGTATTTTGTGTTCGTTTTTCACCACAATTCTTATAAAACCCTGCTGAATTTTTTAGGTATTTTTAATACAGGAAAAAACCCAGTTTTTAAAAAATGTACAGAGAGGGGGTTATCTTGACGTTTCCGGGTTCGATCGGGGTTTTAACTTCGTTAACACATCGCCTAATGTTCTAGCTAGGCTCTGATACCACTGTAGGGTTACTAGGCACTCTAATAAAGTTCTACAACGCATCAACCATGCCCGTTTCAAATTTTAACCGTGCCGAATAACCCTAAACAAGATCGTTGCCAGAAAATTAGGGTTTCATATGCTAGTAAACTACGTTTACGAATAAGTGAATACGAAATATAACCTTTGTAGATCCGGAATTAGGCCCACTTCACTAATTCCATGGTATATAGAATTAGTGAAGCAAACACCCTAAACTAAAGTGCTAGTCCAGAAGAGGATGGAGAAATAGGAAGTGGGTTCACTTTAGAATTTTATTTCTCACAATCTTTCTCACTTTGGATCAAACCCTAGCAAGCTTTTCTTTTGAACTAAAGAAAGAAGAAGATGAACAAAAGAAAGAGATGAGGATAATGATCAAGTGAGTGAGATAACCATGGTGAGTGAGTATCATATACTAACTCTTGTAGAGACATAACCATGGCTAATGCTTATGGTTGGGTTAAGAAATATCCATGGTAAAAACAAACTTAGTGGACTTAGTCAATGCATCCACAAGCTTCATGCATTGTGCTAATCCTCCACTAATTTTGTAATTACTTAAAATATAAAACCCAACATAATAAATAGCATGGTGTAAGTCTCATACACCCAAGTCATGTGTATCATCAACCATGATACAAAAAGAAAACACAATTTTAATATATATCACATATATATTAAAGTTGTGTACATGTGAGAAAAAACCTAAAGTGAACAAGTGTTAGTTAATGTAAACTAGTATATCAAATATACAATTATACAATAAATTATTAAATCAACACTTGACTTAATAATCCGGTCATATCACATATAACCGACTAACATCCAATGTATCGACTTATCGAATCAACACTTGATTCGATAACCCGGCTATATCATATATAACCGACCGATACAAAAAGTCGTGAGAATAGAATACGGTATCACATACACGCATTATTCTCGGTCCCGCACATATCATATACGTGCTCCTATTTCGTTTTGCCTGAGCCAGTAAAACCTCTATGTAGGACTCTAAAGACTCGTCAATACGCCGGCAGTAGGTGATGATCACATCAAGCACCCGCAAGCCGTCAGCGGTACTAGCTGGACGTAACGGCTATCCGGGTATTGAGCGATCAGAAGATCAGCAAGCAAGCCCGCTCCAACTCCTGTAAAAGCCTGCCGGTAACACTTCCCGTACAGTCCGGTCTCCTCGTCTGATATGTCGCATATCAAGTCTAGGGGTGGTAATCGTCAGACCCCAATAACCGATAAGTCATGCCGATGTGAGGCTCATAACGGGTCAAGAAACTACTGGTAATACTTACCAGTAAATCTCTAAATCAGCCCTGGCCAGGGACTTCCCTGTCACGGCCAATCGAGCACAGCGCAACATCAACCCCCAATACCGGGAGAGACGAAACCCCTCCTATCGCTCATTGCCTCCATGTGACTCGGGACTGTACCCAAAAACCACCGTTTTGCACGCCCTCATGGACGTGGTAAGGTGGAAATCAAAGCACAGTGGGAATCACACAAGACTCTATGACGATCTCGGGTCTACAGACTAACCTGCACAAGTGTCACCAGAGAACTGCCATCTGACGTGAGGTATAATACCATCTGGGAGTTCTCGGCGAGTCCGTCCAGTGTACCCAGTCATCACTGAGCACCCGTATACCATCTCTGATGTCAAACACCAATGGATATAGGATCATCCATCGCCCATCTCATGGGTCGAGAAGCGTATACGCTAGTCTACACTGGTATATCGATGCCCCGTCTCGATACACCCATGACTAGGGACCTTGAAGGATGTACTTATGGACTACCATGCCCCCACTAATATGATCCGCATCATAGTCCAGGTAGTCAAGAACACATCCTATGGGCTTTACCAACATGTAACTATAAGACGGTATCAAGAGACAAGTATACATGTTAAGATAAAGAGCAACCAGATAGCATACTATCATATCGAGCAAGAAAGTCCTCTCTATATATGTCCAAGCATCCAATATAATATACATCATATGTACAATACTGGCCTATAGGGCATACATACAACTAACACCGAAGATATCAGAGACACGACAGTCGCGGGGCTACTCGAACAACGGCTTAAAGACCGTATATCGAGGAAGGCATCAGCCAACGTGATGGTACCACGGACTAAAACTCTAGTACCACAAACCTAACGGACCTCTGTCGTAAAGAATGGAGGTTATCTGCATATAACGTTAGGACAAGTTTGCATGTAAACCCAAGGGAGGTAAACTAAAGAAACTCCGAAACGAGTGAATAAACTAGAAACTCCAAAACGAGTGAATAAACTAGAAACTCCGAAACGAGCGAATAAACTACAAACTCCGAAATGAGTACCTAAACTAGAAACTCCGAAACGAGTGAATAAACTAGAAACTCCAAAATAAGTACATAAACTAGAAACTCCGAAACGAGTGAATAAACTACAAACTTCGAAATGAGTACATAAACTACTTCGTGCCAGATTAAAACATAAAGAAACAGAAGGGTGCAGCTCATGGGCCTCAGGATTTAGAACTATACCCTTTAAGAGTTGAGATTTGAGTTAATGATGGATGACGACACTTGTGTCCGCTCGCTATCTTCTCAGATCGAGATTCTAAAACTTATGTAGAATACATCAGCCCAAAACCGGTTGTATGCCATGTATTACTCTACACTACTTCACTCACGTGTATACCTCCGTGAGTAAAGTAGTAGGGGGCATTTTTTTACACCGGTTTAAATTTCATTTACAGATATGTGTGAAAGTAGGCTTATTCATATACGCGTGTAGAGGGTTAGTGCATGATACAAGCACATCAGTGGCGTTTGCGCTTAGCAAAAATCCCTAAAGGTAAAGTGCACGTGCGCACATGTATGTTGCACGTATATTTCAACAATACGATCAGAGGAAGAACAGGTGTTAGAAATGAAGCACTCGGTGGTCAAACGATAAATGGAAAGCATTTAAATAAACATTTTATGCTACAGGAAATAGATCACCAGACATGGAATCAAAAGTACAAGGGTTTACAAAACTATGAATAAAGTTTTCTAAAGCCCTCTCAGCCCTCTCCACCATGTCGAAGTGACGATCTTCACGAGGAGTCGCTCCCCATCAGTCAGCGCCGTGCCCATCGGCGAAAGAAAACATGATGGTCCGCTGAGCCCGTATCTGGCTTAGCAGCTGAACAGAATGATCTCTCAGAGGCTTGGTAATCAAAAGCGCCTCATGAAAGCACTCGATCTTGTCCTCCGTTGCGTCGAGCATCGCCGGAGTCATCTCCTCTAGATGAAGGGGAATGTCATCGAGCACGAACAGGAAGATCATCCGAAGCCAAATGGAGCCGATAGGGAGAGGAGATCCTCTACGAGTCAAGAGCTTGTGCAGCGCCGTATCACATTGGTCATCCGTGAGAGTGGGATTCACCAAGCATGCAACAAAGCGTGGAACAATTTCCTCAATAGGTATCTCCCATAGCTGCCAATTAGCATGTGGACGATTGCAAGCCATGACTCTTCTATGTTAAAATGATTCTCTGAAAATGAGAAAGAAGAGGAGCATTACTTAGATTATAAAGGGAGGCATTTAAGTCTCGGCACAGAAAATGTTGTGCATGGTGAAACTATTTCCAAACTTTGACAAAAGAAGGCATTGGAAAGGAAAGCTTGACTCAGGAAAAGTAGAGAAAGAAGGTGAAAAGAAACCTTCATTAATGAGGCAGCGCCTCACGTGCTCTTCATAAGGGCGCCAGAGCCAATCTTATAGGATTAAATCCTATGGTGGCGCCTCACGTGCTCCTTACGCGGGAGCCAATGTGCAAAGCACAGAAGAGTTCATTACATAAGAGTTAAACTCTTAGATGGCGCCGCACGTGCTCCTCATACGGGCGCCAATGTGTAAAGCACAGAAGAATTTATTACATAAAAGTTAAACTCTTAGATGGCGCCGCACGTGCTCCTCACGCGGGTGCCAATGTGCAAAGCACATAAATACCCATTATAGGAATTAAATTCTTAAGTAGCGACCAAATGCATAACACGTGAGCGCCGGCGCCCAGGTACAATTAAAATTCTACAATACTCCCTGTTAAACAGAGCCGTTGGATCTTTGATCCAACGAAGATGATAAATTATCAAAATACAGAATTAAATTCTGTTGGGAGAAAATATTTCCCAAATCTTTCTAAAATAAGAAAAATACTTCCGGTTGGATCAAAAATCCAATTATAGAATAAAATTCTATTTTGGAATATATTCTCTCAATTTTTCTAAATAAGAAAGATTGCTCTCTGTAAAACAGAGAACCCTTGGATTAAGAATCCAATAGTGATTAAAAAATCACCGTTTTACAGAATAAATTCTGTATAGGGGAAAATATTTTCCCAATCATATTCTGTAAAACAGAAGTCCTTGGATCAAAGATCCAACGGTGGGTAAAATTCCCCAAGTCAATTTTGAGTCCAATTAAATCAATTGGAATCTCTCAATGAGAGATTTTCTCAAAACTAGTTAACAATTTGCCTCCACTATATAAAGGCCCCGAGACTTCAAGTCTCAGGGAGGACAGAAAAAAGACAGGGAGCAACACAGAGACCACATACACACACAGAGAGGAAGGGACCACAGATAAAAAGAACAAAGAATTCAATTCTCAAAGAAGAAGACCATCCTTCTCAAAACCCTAGGTAAAGAAAAGAGATCAAAATATCTCTATCACATCTAAGGGTTTAACTCTTTTTAAAGAACTTAGTTCTTTCTCTGGATCTGAGATCCACAAGACAGGTCTTCCATAAGTTGAGAATTTAATTCTCATCGGGAAGATCTTGTTCTTGAGAATCAAAGATTCAGAAAAGAACTGGGCCCAAAAGAAAAAAAACAAAAGGAGATAGGAACATATAAAAGAACTTAGTTCTTAAAGAAAAAACTGATCCCAGATCTTAAAAAAACGAAGATCTTGGTGATCATTAATGGTCAAAATTCCATTAACAGAGATTTAATCTCTAAAAAAAGAAGGAAAAAAAAGACTAGCGCCTCACGTGCTCCTCACGTGGGCGCCCCCTTTTAACAGCACCTAGCGCCTTACGTGAAAAACACACGGGCATCCAAAACAGAAGGCCAGCACCTCACGTAAAACACACGTGGGAGCTGAATAAAAGTGCTCAGCACTCCCTATGCAGTCGAAGACAGCTAGGTACTTAGCACTGATTGGGCAACGCCCAGCGCCGCACGTGCTCCTCACGTGGGCGCCATACAAAAAGTACTTAGCACTTCATATGCAGCCAAAACGGATGAGTACTTAGCACAGATTGGGCAGCACCCAGCGCCTCACGTGCACCTTACGTGGACGCCATAAAAAGTGCTTAGCACTTCACATTTAGTTAAAATGACTAAAATTGCTCAACATTTATTGTGCAGCGCCCATTGTTTACACCGGTTTAAATTTCGTTTACAGATATGTATGAAAGCAGGTTCATTCATATACACGTGTGGAGGGTTAGTGCATGATACGAGCACATCAGTGGAGTTTGCTCTTAGCAAAAATCCCTAAGGGTAAAGTGCACGTGCGCATATGTATGTTGCACGTATATTTCAACAATACGATCAGAGAAAGAAAAGGTGTTAGAAATGAAGCACTCGGTGGTCAGAGATAATGGGAAAGAATTTAAATAAACATTTTATGCTACAGGAAATAGATCACCAAACACAGGATCAAAAGTATAAGGGTTTACAAAACTATGAATAAAGCTTTCTAAAATCCTCTCAGCTTTCTCCACCATGTCAAAGCGGCAATCTTCGCAAGGAGTTGCTCCCCATCGGTTAGCGCCATGCCCAATGGCGAAGGCAGACATGATGGCCCGCTGAGCCCGTATCTGGCTCAATAGCTGAATAGAATGATCCTTCATAAGAATTGTAATCAAAAGTGCCTCATGAAAGCACTCGATCTTGTCCTCCGCTGTGTCGAGCATCGCCAGAGTCAACTCCGCTGGATGAGGGGGGATGTAAGCAAGAACGGACAGAAAGATCATCCGGAGCCAAGTAGAGCCGATAGGGAGAGGAGATCCTCTACGAGTCAAGAGCTCGTGCAGCACCGTATCATATTGGTCATCCGTGAGAGCGGGATTCACCAAGCGTGCAACAAAGCGAGGAACAATTTCCCCAATAGGCACCTCACATGGCTGTCGATTAGCATGCGGACGATTGCAAGCCATGACTCTTCTCTGTTAAAATAATTCTCTGAAAGTGAGAGAGAAGGGAAGCATTGCTTAGATTATAAAGGGAGGTATTTAAGTCTCGGCACAGAAAATGTTGTGCATGGTGAAATTATTTCCAAACTCTAACAAAAGAAGGCATTGGTAAAGAAAATTTGACTCTGGAAAAGCAGAGAAAGAAGATGAAAAGAAACCTTTATTAATGAGGCAGTGCCTCATATGCTCTCCACGAGGGCGCCAGCGCCAGAGCCACTCTTAGCGGATGAAATCCTATGGTGACGCCTCATGCGCTCCTCACGCAGGTGCCAATGTGCCAAGCACAGAAGAATTCATTACATAAGAGTTAAACTCTTAGATGGCGTCGCACGTGCTCCTCATGCGGGCGCCAATGTGCAAAGCACAGAAGAGTTCATTACATAAAAGTTAAACTCTTAGAAGGTGTCGCATATGCTCCTCACGTGGGCGCCAATGTGCAAAGCACAGGAATTCCCATCTTTAGAATTAAAGTCTTAAATGGCGCTTACATGTACAACACGTGAGCGCCGGCGCCCAGATAGAATTAAATTTTACTCTCTGTTAAACAGAGCCGTCGGATCAAAGATCTAACATGGTTGATAAATCATCAAAATAAAGAATTAAATTCTGTTGGGAGAAAACATTGCCCTAATCTTTCTAAAATAACGAAGATACTCTCGATTGGATCAAAGGTCTAATGGTAGAATAAAATTCTATTTTTGTAATATATATTCCCTCAATCTTTCTAAACAAGAAAGATTGCTCTCTGTAAAATAGAGAACCCTTGGATTAAAAATCTAATTGTGATTAAAAAATCACCATCTTACGGAATAAACTCTGTATAGGAAAAATATATCCCCGATCTCGTTAAAAACCAAAAATCATATTCTGTAAAAACAGAAGTCCTTGGATCAAAGATCCAATGGTGGGTAAAATCCCCAGATTGATTTTGAGACCAATTAGATCTATCGGAATCTCTCAATGAGATATTTTCTCAAAACTAATCAACAATTTGCCTTACCTATATAAAGGACCTGAGACTTCAAGTCTTAAAGGAGAGATAGAAGGACGCACAGAGAGATAGAAGGACGCACACAGAGAGAGAGACATACAGAGACCACAGAAAGCTTCAAAAACAGCAAAGAATTCAATTCTCGAGAAAGAAGAAAACTTTCCTCCTCGTAAAAAACCCTAGGTAAAGAAAAAAGAAGAGATCAAAAACATCTCTTTTACCTAATATATCTAAGGGTTTAACCCTTCTCAAAGAACTTAGTTCTTTCTCTGGATCTGAGATCCACAAGACAAGTCTCCCACAAATTGAGAATTCAATTCTCATCGGAAAGATTTTGTTCTTGAGAATCAAAGATTCAGGGAAGAACAAGGTTGGACATGAAGAACATGGAGTCCATAATACTCCAGGAACTTAGTTCCTTTAAATCGAGAACTTAGTTCTTCAAAAACTCAATATAAAATCCTCAAATATAGTGATTTTAGGAAGCGTTAATAGTCAAAGCACCATTGATAGAGGTTTAACCTCTCTAAAAATATTAACAGAGATTTAATCTCTAAAATTGATAAAAGGAAAAAGACTAGCACCTTACGTGCTTCCCACGTGGGCGCCCCTTTTAATATCGCCCAGCGCCTCACGTGAAAGACACGCGGGTACCTAAAACAGAAGGCCAGCGCCGCACGTACTCATCACGTTGGCGTTGAACAAAAGCGCATAGCACTCCGCAAACAGCCAAAAGGGCTGAGTGCTCAGCGCTCATTGGGCGGCACCCATGACTGAATGCTTCACATGTCATATATGTGAGCGTCAGAAGTCAAATAAGTGCGTAGCAATTCGGCATGAAAGGAAAGGGGCTGAACAAACAGAGCCCAAATAAGTGCCTAGCACTTTTAAAATAAAATAGAAAACTAAGCAAACCAAGCCCCCAAATTGGCTAGGTCTCTAAAGTCTTTCCTGCAGCCAAGCCCAAATGCTCTGTTATTGGATCTGAAATAAAAATGATTCTCAAAATCTTGCTAAGTTAATCTTAGTCTCAAATTGGACTAACGTATCCTTAGTCAAAAACAAACTGAGCCCCAAATGCTCATTTAAGTTGATCTTAATCTCAAACTAGATTAAACGGTCCTTAAATAAAACCAAGCCCAAATCTAAAAATATACGGATTTGGACTAATCCGCGCCCTAGGGACAATGACATAAACTAGTCTCCGTAAACAATCCACGGGCAACCAAAACCAAAAAAAATATGCACACGGCATGAAGTGAACTGCCGGAGCAGGAGAAAGTGGTTACCGCAATGCGGTAACGTAATTAATTGCAGGGGCTTGTGCCTGCAAGGAAGAGCGTCCCCACAATCAAAAACCCCTCATAAAACGAGGAGGAATCTGACGAAGTCCGCTACAACGGCCGCATCCGTCCAAACCTCCGATATATGGAGCCATAAATCAACTTGGTATCTTCGGAGAGGTGGACGGGTAAATCTAAATAGCATCTGCCCCCAAATTCAGGCAAGACGATCCATCCCGGTTCGTCTCTGTTTTCGGCGGTAAACAGATTCTGGCACGCCCGGTGGGGTCTTTTACTCTTTCCACTCCACACTTCGTGTGGTGTGTTTCGTGAACAAAATCGTAGTTCGCTATGCTTGTCCTTGGATTCGAGGTACTAAGATTTGGTGTCTTGATCCTGTGCAGAAGAAGAAGAAAAATCGATGGCTTCCAACTACACAACTTTCAACAGCAACTCCCGCTCCACCCCAACTAGAGGAGTGACTTACGGGCCCAACGCGGCCTCCATTTTCTCAATGCCGGTGGGGCAGTTTACGCAAGCCACTACTGGACTATTCTTCGGGACCATGTTTCCACCAGTGGGTGTTGGTGCCTCAGCACTGCAGGAAGAAGCTCCCAAGAAGTCGGTCTTCGATCGACTTGCAACCACAACGGCCCCTCTCAACGGGCCGTCCAAATTCGGTGTCTCAGTCTTCAACAGGCTAAGCTAAAGCTCAAACGGGCCCGTAAAGAAGCTCGTGATATATGAAGGGGCTGGCCCAAAACAGATAGCCCTCCCAACTCCTCCTGCAGGTGAAGTCATCAAAGGTGCTTCCTCTACTAGAAAGTCGGTCTTTGAAAGATTGGCTGTTCCTCCTCAAGCTCTGCTAAGGACGTTAGTCTTCAACAGGCTGAAACCAACAACAGCCCCTCAGCAAAGCCGGGGGCATGAAATAGCCGTTTCCGAAACTGAGGCGGCCCCGTCTGCAAGACATGCTCGACGTCGCCACTGATGTCGAGTGAGAAAAGCTGGGGACAACTCCCCCTATGGACTTACCCCACCAGCTTCAATGGTGGAAATTGACGCTGATGTTCCAACCGGAACAGTTTTGATCTGCCCATGAGGGTAAGCAAGAACTCTCCTACGGTGGTGCTAAAGAAATCGCCCCTACCTGCAGAAGCTATAGTGCAGGAAAAGACGGAGCATCCCCATCAGCGGCTCTCCTCCCAAATTCACAGGGTCTGGAGGAAAGTCCAGAACTCTGTAATCAGCAAAGATTACTCTCATCGACTAAAGAAATCGAAGGTTCGGCAAGAGAAAGACCATCCCTCCGCCATACAGCGAGGGACTTCTCCTACACGGTTTCCTGTTACAACGGCTCCTTCAACTTCAACCTCCCACAAAAGGACGAGGCTGGAGAAAATCCCACTGCCGGCAGCAAAGTCCAAAGGTGATGGACACAAACGCCCCATGTCTGGAGGCATGATCGTACATACAGTCTACATGGCTTCAGGGAAAGAAGAAAGTCGTGCTTCCGTAGTTCACCGGCCGCAAACTCGGTCACTAACAAAAGCTCAGGAGCAACAACAAAAGCTCCAGGAGATGCTGATCAAAATGACAGCACTCACCAGGCAAAAAAAAAGTCTGGAACTAGCAGCCGAACAGCGCCAAGAGCAGGAAACCGATACAGAGTTCTTGCGAAGGGTTCTTGAAAGAAAAGACAAGGAAGCCGCAGAGCAGGCTGCTAATATAAAACAGATGGCTCTCTTATTTCAGGACATGGTTGGAATGATGATCCAGCCAGAACCCCCAACCGAAGATCCGCCGATAATTATCGAGGATGACAAAGGGGAAACATCAAACCCTCTTCTGGCTTTATCGACAGCCAAGGAGGAAACGATTTCCAAAGCTACTCTTGATGATTATATAGCTTAACAAATACGAGCTCATCAAGCTAGTGCAGCTGCTGGCCAAATCGTCAGAACCGGGCGACCGTATCCAGGCTGGTATGACCAAATCAAGTACCCGCCAGGATATATGATCCACAAGTTCCATGTGTACAGGGGGACAGGCAATCCACATCAACACATCACGCAGTTCAGAGCTCTGTACGGTAACACTGGAGGCAATGACAAACTGTTGCTTCGCCAGTTCGTTGGTAGCCTATCGGAGACGGCCTTTGAATGGTACTCGGAGCTCCCAAATGACTCCGTAAAGACATTCATAGAGATGGAGCTACTGTTCACACAGCAGTTCGCCAGCGCAAGCAAGCGCACCCCGATCATGGCTTTAATCAATGCCAGGGCAAGGCCGGGAGAAACCTGGGTCCAAAAAATGATCCGGTGGCAGAACCTGTGGTCAAAGTGCGAACAACGTATCAAAGAATCCCCCGCCGTGGGCATGTTCATCGGGACCCTAGATCCACAAATGACTGTGTCCCGGTTCATGACGTTCTTCAAACTAACTACCTTCCAGGCTCTGATAGATAAACTGGACCAAATGGACCAGATGGGCCACTGGCCTTCCTCCTCAAATAAGGACCCTCGAAACTCCAAGGGTAAAAGGAAAGCGGCTTTCATCGCCAACACTCAACAACAACCAAACGACCCAAAACCGGTGGTTTGCCAAAACAATGCACGTCTACGCCTATCCCTGGAAGAAAGGCTAGGACACACTTACTCGTTTCTCCGCGATAAGATGAGGAGACTGTTTGAGTTGGAAATGCGTACAAACTCATCACATTGCCAGACCCACGGCGTCCACCGCAGCTCGGCGACGTCAACAACCCCAACTACTGCTCCTATCACAGAATGATGAGCCATCCTATTGAGGATTACTACGTCTTCAAGAACCGGGTCAAGGACCAATATCAACAAAGGAAGTTCGCGCTGTCTGAGAACTGGAGGGTGAACCCACCACAGAAGCACACTCCCAAAAAAGTGGATGCGTCGTGGGCATCATGCTCGCTCGTGGAAGAAACTCTATGGGAAGTCGTTCTTTCGGAAAAAACTAAAAGAATGTTGAAGGATCTCTAGGCATGTCCTGTAAGTCGATGTCGTGCACCCCACATGTTGGCGGGGAGCCGGAAATTGCAAAAATTGATTTTTACGGGCTTCGCAACACCAACTAGAACCAAGGATCGATCATAAGCCCTAGCTAGCAAACTACTTGAGGTTTAACTACTCGGATGAATGTTATACCTTATAGTATCGTGCCCATCGGGTCTTCTCGCTGTCCTCCTCATCATCATAGGCTCCGAGGATTGAAACAGATCGAAGCTTCCTCGTCGGCTTTCTCGAGTCAAAGACGATCCACCCGAGAGTCTATAGTCCGAGCTCCAACCTCTACTCCGAGGTAACTAGGGCAAGTAGCTTTCTATACTAGATGGCCTAGGTGATGTAGAGAGTGAAGATGGAATACTTGATCTCTTGGAACCCTAGGTTTCTCAACTCATGAGACAATTAGGGTTTCATATGAGAAAAGAAGAAGACTTGAGAAATAAGAGTGAACTTGTGAGATCTTGGAAAAAGCCTGGCTGTCCAAAGATAATGAATGAAGCAAATAAGATATTTTGGAGATAAATATCTCACCACAAAATATCTCACAAGCTTCATAAATATCTATTTTGTCAAGTGAATGAGTCATCTAGTAGCCATGCTAGATTCAATGCTTAAAATCCACCTCATTTCTCCACCCATAATGTTTAATCCATAAAAGAATCAAAACCCTAATAGGTGTCCTCTTCTAGAAGCTTTCCCGAACTAATTACGAGAATACCCCTCATCTGTATATACATACCCGCATCCGCATTCCGAAGAATACGAATACAAAGAGACAAAACAAATCCATCAGTACAATACTAGGATCCGGCTTAAACCAAAGCCCACTAGTATTATCCGCCCGAACATCATACGCACACAAGTGCACGTAAGTGTTCAAAGCCCTGTCGTAAAACCATACGACCTCTACATCTTTCGCCCGATGCAGGGAAACTCTCTGTGTGGGACTCTAAAGACACGACAGTACGCTGGCAGTGGGTTTAACCACAAGCCGCAAGCGGTACTAGCTGCACGTAATGGCTACCCGGGTATCTGTCGATAAGAAGGCCGATGAGGAAACCCATCCAAACTCCTACTGAGCCTGGATGTGACAATCTCTGTACAGTCCGGTCTGTTCATCTAAGAGTATCGCATATCGGGCCTAGGGGCGGTAATCGTCAGACCCCTAATAGCGCAATAAGTCGTGCCGGAGTGTAGCCCAAAACACCCTGAGAAACTACTGGAATACCTACCAGTAAATCTCGCTTGCCCTGGCCAGGGACTTTGTGTAATGGCTCTCCGAACACAGCACAATATCAACCCCCAATACCGGGAGAAACGAATCTTATCTAACCGCCACTGCCTCCAAGTACTTCGGGACTGCACCCAACTACTACCTGTTTGCACGACTCCTTTGAGCCGTGGTAGGGTAGTAATCAAAGTACAGTGGGAACACACTCGAGGCGAAGTAGCAGTGTCAAGTCGACGGACTAAGCTGTACTCATATCACCTGGGAACTGCTACCCGACGATGGGTATAATACCAACCAACAGTTCCCGACGAGTCCTGTCCAGTATACTCGTAACCTAATGAGCACCTGCATACTATCTCCAGTATGACGTACTAATGGCTGTGGGACAGACCATCTCCCCTGCTGGGATGAGAAGCGTATACACTAGTCTACTCCGGAGTATCGATGCCCCATCTCGATAATCCTATGACTAGGGACCTGTATAAGGATGTGCTTGTAGATTACCTATCCCCTACTAGTGTGACTGCCATCACAACGCTGGTAATCAAGCAAAGATCCTAAGGGCTCTACTAATATGTATAAGCGATATGCTAAAAGAAACACATGCACATATTGAAGTAGAAACAAACCAAGTAGCATACTACCATTTTGAGTAAGACTGTCAATACAACCGTGAATATCCCAAGCTTCCATTAAGTAATATACAAACCAGTATGATACAATAATGGCCTCTAGGGCATACATCACTAATAATCTCCCACTTGCACTAGGGCCAAGTACTGGCGTATCGCAGACCTATCATCCCGACAGCCGCTCGAACTGTGTCTGGGGGATGGCCTTCGTGGGTGGATCCGCAGTGTTATTCTCCGTATCTACTCTCCTCACCTCGATCTCTCGGCGATCTACGATATCCCGGCGATCTACGATCTCCCTGATCAGGTGGTACCGTCTCAAAATGTGTATGGACTTCTGATGGGACCTGGGTTCCTTCGCTAAAGCTATAACGCCGTTGTTGTCACAATACAGAGGTGTTGGATCAACAATGGTCGGAACCACCTAAAGTTCTGTGAGGAACTTCTTCATCCAGACAGCTTCTTTTGAGGCATCACAAGCAACTATGTACTCCGCCTCCATCGTCGAGTCAGCAACGGTGTCCTGCTTGGAGCTCTTCCAACAGACCGCCCCTCCATTGAGGGTAAAGACATAACCCGACATCGACTTGGAGTCATCTTTGTCACTCTGGAAGCTGGAGTCAGCAAAGGCCTCGATCTGGAGGTCTTTTCCGCCATACACCAAGAACATCTCCTTAGACCTTCTCAGGTACTTGAGAATGTTCTTTACTGCTATCCAGAGCTTTTCCCCTGGGTTTAACTGATACCGGCTTACAACGCTCAATGCGTATGCTACATCTGGTCTGGTACACAACATCGCATACATTATAGAGTCTACCGCAGATGCTTAGGTTATAGTTGACATGAGAACCCTTTCCAAATCAGTCTTTGGAGACATCTCTTTGGAGAGGGTGATTCCGTGACAAGCCGGTAGATTACCGCGCTTTGAATTTTCTAAACTGAATCTTTTCAGTATGGTGTCGATGTACCTTGACTATGAAAGTCCCACTATCCATTTAGATCTATCACGATAGATCTGGATCCCCAGAATGTAGGAGGCATCACCCAGGTCCTTCATGGAGAACCTCTGTGACAAGAATCCTTTGACTGGTTGTAGCAAAGGAATGTCATTTCCTATCAAGAGAATGCCATTCACGTACAAGACGAGGAATACCACAGTTCTCTCTACAATCTTACTATATATGCATGGTTCATCTGGATTTTTGATAAAGTCGAATTCTTTGACCGTATCATCAAAAAAGATATTCCAACTCCGCGATGCCTGCTTTAGTCCATAAGTGGACTTAAGCAACTTGCACACTTTCCCGCTACTCCCACTTTAAATGAAACCCTCTGGCTGATCCATATAGACGCACTCTTCCAAATTACCATTTAGAAAAGCCGTCTTTATGTCCATCTGCCAGATCTCATAATCGTGGAAGGCAGCAATGGTAAGAAGGATCCGAATGGATTTGAGCATAGCCACTAGAGAAAAAGTTTCATCATAGTACAAACCAGGTCTTTGACGAAAACCCTTTGCAACAAGTCTAGCCTTATAGGTTTCAACCTGTCCATCTACACCAATCTTCTTTCTAAAGATCCATTTGCAGCCTACGGGTTTTACCCCTTCTGGAGCAATGTCCAAAGTCCAAACTTTGTTGGTGTACATGGACTCCATTTCGGTCCGGATTGCATCCAGCCATTTTACCGAGTCGCCGCTTTGAATGGCTTGATGGAAGCTAGTAAGCTCATCGTTGTCAATGATGCAATCCTCTCGATCCCCGTCTATGAGAAAACCGTGGTATCCCTCCGGCGGATGAGACAGCCTACTACTTCTGCGGAGTTGCGCGGGGATGTCTGGTTCTTCTGAAATCTCTGGTTCTACCAAGCTTTCAGTAATAGCTTATGGTTCTGGAATTTCTTCCAGTTCTATTGCGCTCCCACTTTTCTGATTTTCTAAAAATTCAGCTTCCAAGAAGTGGGGATGTTGAGATACAAAAACCTTTTGTTCCTCTGTGTAATAGAAAAGATACCCTCTGGAGTTCTTAGGGTATCCCACAAACCTACACAGTACTGAGCATGCCTCGAGCTTGTCCGCATGCTGCTTTTTTACAAAAACTGGACGTCCCTATATCTTCAGATACTAAAGATAGGGTTTCTTCCCACTCCACATCTGATATGGTGTGGTAGGCACAGTCTTGGTAGGAACCTTATTCAAAAGATATGCAGCTTATTCTAGTGCATAACTTCAGAAGGATCGCGGCAACTCAGCGTTACTCATCATGGAACGAACAATATCCAATAGAGTTCTGTTCCGCCTTTCCTATGCACCGTTGTGTTGTGGTGTGTATGGAGGAGTAAGCTGAGAGAGAATTTTATTCTCTTTTAGGTAATCCAGGAACTCGGCATTTAAGTATTCACCACATTGATCATATCTCAGTGTCTTGATACTTTTGCCTGTTTTTTTTTCCGCTTCATTCTTATATTTTCGGAATTTTCTCAAAAGGTATTGGATTTATGCTTCATCAAGAAGACATATCCTTACCTAGAGAAATAATCCGTAAAGGTAATGAAATAGGAATAACCACTTCGTGCATCTTTAGATATTGGACTATACACGTCGGTGTGTATGAGTCCCAAGAGCTCGCTTGCTCTTACTCCGTGTCCAGTAAACGGAGTCTTTGTCATCTTTCCTATGAGACAAGATTGAAAAGTTGCATAAGACTGATATTCGAACAGATCCAAATATCCCATTCTATGTAACTTCAACAACCATGTTTCATTGATGTGACCCTGTCTACAATGCCATAAGAAAGTTTTATTTAAATCTGGAGACATTCTTTTAAGTGTGTTCTAGACATTTGAAAACCTGAGCTTGATTCAATATATACTGTCCTCTAGTGTACCTGACCCAATCAAACTTTGATTTAGGTGGATGTGAACCACATCGCTTACAAACTAGACTTGGTATACACAAACAGTTACGTAGAATCAATATCTGCCCACTTGTCAATTCTAGATGATATACCCTATGGATACAGCGTCCACGCCCATTCCGTTAGCATCCCTGAGAGTCATATCACCTGCCCTGATAACTTTACGGTTTCTCAAAGCTTGTAATGAATTACAGATACGAGATCCTGATCCGGTATCTTGTACCCAGGAAGTAGAGTTAATTGACAGACTATTTTCAATCACTAACACACCCGAATTCGAAGCCACAACATATTTCGGATCCTGGATTCTGGCTTTCCAAGCCCTGCATCCCTTCTGCCAATGCCCTTTCCCGTAACAATAGGAACATTCCCCCTTCCCTACAGTTAACCCCGAAACTTTTGCCCTTCCCTTTTCTTCTACCTTACCGACACCGCTTATCGGCTTTGTGGAGGTCTTCTTCTTGTCACGCTTTGCTTTCGCCTTGGATGTAGAAGAGGAAGATTCCCCAATAAGCTGAGTGGGTGTCACCCTGGTTTCCTTCAGGGTGCCCTCAACTGGAAGTATAACTTTCTTCCCCTGGGCAAAAGTAGATGGTAAGGACTGTAGAAACAAGTCAGCATATGACCCGTTTTTCAATGTGGTCTCCGGGTTCGTGAGCTCATCAATATAGCTAGTCATCGTAAGGACGTTGTCCCCTACAGATGACCCGACAGCCATCCTCGCTTGAAGCAATTCCTTCGAGGTCTCATATCTTGCGATATGAGATTGCTCTCCATTTAAATCTTTGTTATGGAGGAAGATGGAAGCTAAGTCCATCTTCTCGTGCTGCCTCTGGTTTACACCATCTACTGAGGCCAACATGAGGCACTTGGTATTCGCACAGTCCTTTTCCAATGTCTTACGGATATCAATATCCACGACGGTGGAAACTGGACCTGGGACGGCAGGGGCTATGAGTAGTAATGAGGTGGTCTAGCTTGTCATAGGTAATAGACATCTGGACAGACCTTTGCCAGTCATTATAGTATAACTCAGTCATTTTATTATCTATCTGTAACCTAATCTGGTCACCTGGTCGCTGCAATTAGGAGAGAGAGAAAAGAAAACACTTAGCATGATGCTCTTGCAAGTTTAGATTGGTTTTTAATTTATCTAAACAGGATGGCTCCCACTGTTCCTCGAATCCTTCCTCAAACCATAAAAGAAGAATTATTCAGGATTGATCTCACCGTACAATTCTTGCTTAACCGTTCGGCCAGGCTAGTGTCGGTACTTCGAGAGAGGTTTTACGACGCTTTCGCGAAGTTCCTTAATTAAATAACCTCTTTTCCCTGGAGGCGTAGCCCCGCTAACACTGTTCTAGACACCTACTTGGTTTATAGTATTGATCGTTAAGTGAAAATTCTCCTGAGGAGCAGCGGATACTCACAGTAGGATCGGGACCCAAATATTATTGTGTGATAATGCTGAAGGAATCCTACCAACATTATCAAACTCCAAATGGTATGCAGCACTAGCAAGTTTCAGTTTATTTTGAAACTCTCGATGTGGATTTTTGCCCCATGCTCTTATGACCTTGACGAAGGTCAACAAATCATAAGTCACATGTCAAGTTATACCCATCATTGTTCAGGTTAATTTGAACCCACCCGTACATACCCTTGACGAAGGTCAACAAGGTAATATGACTATCCTAAACTAACGCATCTATCTATGCTACATATGAACACCCAGCGGCTACCAATCATTATGCCTTGACGAAGGTCAACAAACATAGCTTGAATACTATTGAATATTCATATGAAATGACGGAGGGCAACGGCTGGTTTTGGAGAAACCGTGAGCGTAATGAACTTGATATAATCGAAGGAACCTGATAGCTTTTAAAAGGAGTGGTTTAAGCTCTGCATTTAAAAGTCTCCTGTTTTAAAATAACCGAGTGGTTTTAAAATTTGTTCTAACGATTCAACTTTGGCTTGTTTGCTTTGCATTAATTTAATGCAGTCCCATCAATTAACCTACCATTGCAGAAAACAACGAAAATACAACGTACGCTTATGCTATCCGCATTCGCCACGGGGCCCCGTCATCACCCGTTAGATTACTTAACTAATGACAGAGCGGGGGCTGGAATAGCGCGGATGCAAAACATAAGCAACGTCTATTATATAATACATATATAATAATATCCATTCGTCAGACGCAATGATAGGCATTCCAGATTACAGATGAACACATTGGATATACTAGGAATTCCACGTTTCATTTGAGCCTGTAACGAAAGACGGATTCTATGGTCGTGATGAATAGCCAAACCCCACTCTAGACCCCTACGGGTGCGGCAAACTACCCGCATAATACCCAAAGTGAAGCAACCTCCCTCAACAAAGTGAGTAGGCCACTCGGCACTTCAAAGTACCCGGTAGTTTGTGCATCCTACCTTGGGTCTATCCTAGGAGCAAAAACAGTAAAAGAAATAATACAACGGTGGCTACAACCTCAACCCGGATGTGCCCCGCAAAATAATATTACATCACTTTACAAATTTTATATCGAATGAAAAAATGAAAACCCTCATCTCACATCCCCGGCAATTCATCCACGACGATCCAACAAGTTCATATACACAAACCAACATAATATCATCACAGATATGTGCAACCCCGACTAATCGACGTATAGCAATTAGTCGATATTTCCAAACACATATATACAACACAAAGCTTGTAAAGTAACTACGACGTTAGAATTTCGCACGCAATTAGCAAACTTAACCAATTTTCCAAGACTTGAAAATCTAGTGAGCTAAAGTTCCAAAACTGATCATTTTGAGCCAATCCGGGAGTCGAAACGAACTCGAAACCCACCCAAATCTTTGCGGAGGCAAAGAAACAAAAATAATTATCGAACTGGGGGGCCTCATAGGGTACCCACCCTTGTAGGAAACCACGAGGTGGCCCCCAAAGGGAGGCAAACCCGAAAGCACCAAACTGTGGTGCTCTCGGGTCACCAGCCCCCAAGACCACCTTGTGGTGGTCTTGGGGGGTGGTCCCGACCGTTGGTCCCCCCCGGGGTGTCCCCAGAGTGCGTACGTCATCCCGCGGCTTCTCGGTTCAAACCGTGAGCCCGCGTGGTGTGCAAACAACTCAAAACATCACTTTTGAAAACTGTTTTTGTCGGCAGTTTTTGCGCGACAAAAACGGCGGATTTCTAACGTCGCTGCAAGTTATTTATGGTTTATGAAAGGCTCTGATACCACTGTAAGTCGATGTCGCGCACCCCACATGTTCACGGGGAGGTGGAAATTGCAAAAAATGATTTTTACGGGCTTCGCAACACCGACTAGAACCAAGGATCGATCATAAGCCCTAGCTAGCAAACTACTTGAGGTTTAACTACTCGGATGAATGTTATACCTCATAGTATCGTGTCCTTAGGATCTTCTCATTGTCCTCGTCGTCATCATAGGCTCCGAGGATCGAAACGGATCGAAGATTCCTCGTCGGCTTCCTCGAGTCAAAGACGATCCACCCGAGAGTCTATAGTCCGAGCTCCAACCTCAATTCCGAGGTAACTAAGGAAAGTAGCATGCTAGACTAGATGGCCTAGGTGATGTAGAGAGTGAATATGGAATACTTGGTATCTTGGAGGCCTAGGTTTCTCAACTCATGAGACAATTAGGGTTTCATAAGAGAAAAGAAGAAGACTTGAGAAATGAGAGTGAACTTGTGAGCTCTTGGAAAAAGCTTGGCTGTCCAAAGATAATGAATGAAGAAAATAATATATTTTGGAGATAAATATCTCACCACAAAATATCTCACAAGCTTCACAAATATCTATCTTGTCAAGTGAGTGAGTCATCTAGTACCCATGCTAGATTCAATGCTTAAAATCCACCTCATTTCTCCACCCATAATGTTTAATCCATTAAAGAATCAAAACCCTAATAGGTGCCCCCTTCTAGAAGCTTTCTCGAACTAATTACGAGAATGCCCCTCATCCGTATATACATAACCGCATCCGCATTCCGAAGAATACGCATACAAAGAGACGAAACAAATCCATCAGTACAATACTAGGATCCGGCTTAAACCAAAGCCCACTAGTATTATCCGCCCGAACATCATACGCACACAAGTGCACGTAAGTGTTTGAAGCCCTATCATAAAACTATATGAACTCTACATCTTTCGCCCGATGCAGGGAAACTCTCTGTGTAGGACTCTAAAGACTCGACAGTACGCTGGCAGTGGGTTTAACCACAAGCCGTAAGCGGTACTAGCTGCACATAACGGCTACCCGGGTATCTGTCGATAAGAAGGCCGATGAGGAAACCCATCCGAACTCCTACTGAGCCTGTATGTGACAATCTCTGTACAGTCCGGTCTGTTCGTCTAAGAGTATCGCATATCGGGCCTAAGGGGTGGTAATAGTCAGACCTCTAATAGCGCAAAGGTCGTCCCCCTTCCTACGGGTTCCCCACCGACCCAGTGACACATCAACCACGCCCCTTCCTTTTCCCCGATCATAAAGCCCCTTTCTTTAAGTCGTGCCGGAGTGTAGCCCAAAACACCCTGAGAAACTACTAGAATACCTACCAGTAAATCTCGCTTGCCCTGGCCAGAGACTTTGTGTAATGGCTCTCCGAACACAGCACGATATCAACCCCCAATACCGGGAGAAACGAATCCTATCTAACCGCCACTGCCTCCAAGTGCTTCGGGACTGCACCCAACTACTACCTGTTTGCATGACTCCTTTGAGCCGTGGTAGGATAGTAATCAAAGTACAGTGGGAACACACTCGAGGCGAAATAGCAGTGTCGAGTCGACGGACTAAGCTGTACTCATGTCACCTGGGAACTACTACCCGACGATAGGTATAATACCAACCAACAGTTCCCGACGAGTCTTGTCCAGTGTACTCGTAACCTAATGAGCACCTGCATACTATCTCCAGTACGATGTACTAATGGCTATGGGACAGACCATCTCCCCTGCTGGGATCAGAAGCGTATACACTAGTCTACTCTGGAGTATCGATGCCCCGTCTCGATAATTTTACGACTAGGGACCTGTATAAGGATGTGCTTGTAGATTACCCAGCCCCCTCTAGTGTAACTGCCATCACAACGCTGGTAATCAAGCAAAGATCATAAGGGCTCTACTAATATGTATAAGCAATATGCTAAAAGAAACACATGCACATATTGAAGTAGAAACAAACCAAGTAGCATACTACCATTTTGAGCAAGACTGTCAATACAACTGTAAATATCCCAAGCTTCCATTAAGTAATATACAAACCAGTATGATACAATAATGGCCTCTAGGGAATACATCACTAACATGTCCGGCAGTCAGGTGGAAAAGCCCACTTGAACCAGAAATCATCGAAGGGATGCAGAAACCGCGTCCCGTACCGAACGTTGTTTACAAAGGGCAAAATCCCTAAGTCAATCCTTCAAAGTCTTCGAAAAAAAAGAAGAAGACCAAGAAGCCTGTATAGCCTGCTGAGTACGACGACAAGCGCACAAACCTACAAAAGTACATCAACGCGTTGGAGGAGTACAACCAGAAGGTGCGGACACCGGTCACCCTTGAAGAGTTCCTCAAGCATATTCTAGAGAACGAAGATAGTGACAACAATGAGGAAAATGACTCATCAGAAGAAACCGAAGACTATGTTGCAAATTTCCACATGGTCTCCCATTCGTCGTTAAATGGCGAAGAAGCTCTCTTAGCGTCAGAAAATAGCGCAAAGGAACTGGGGGCAGGATCGGCGCTAAAATCCCCAGAACTGCCAGAAGACCCGATCGATAGGCTGTTAAACGAAGCCTTTCGAAAAAGCAGAGCTGACCGAGCATGCGAAAGAGCCATGTACGAAAAGGCTAAGCGTCAGCGTCAAGATGAAGAAGCCGCAGCAAGGATGAGTCGTAAAGTACTCTAACCAAACCGAAACACACCTGCCACAAATAAGAGGAGGATCAAGGCAGAGAAGCGGTTCACCAAAGCCTTCTTAATGGGAATGAAGCTGCTACCTCTCATAGGAAACATTCCCGAAGTTATATGCCTCGACGGAGAGGATTCACATCCAAATTACTGTCTCTATTATCGGAGGGTTACCCACCCCACCGAGGAATGCAGTACCTTTAAAAAGTGGTGGCAAGGATATATTGCCCATCAAAAACACTTCAAGAGGATGAAGCGCGATGCTCGTCGACAGCAAAAGAGTGCGACAGATGCGCGTGAAAAAATGACTGGCAACTGTCATATGGTTAATACCAGTTCGGAAAGGGAAAAACCCTAAGTTCCTACCTTCGGGAGCGTTTCTGAGGATGAAATACCCCTCAGCCCTCTCTTCAAAGACTCCACCTTCGAAAAAGAAGAGGAGAAGAAGAACTACGAGAATATTTAGCTGCGGAGCTGCACGCTGCCTGAAAAGAACCTCGGACCTACAAACAAGGATTCGAGCAAAAAAACAAAGGGAAAGAAAAAAAATACCTGAAGAAATTGCCCTTGACGGTGGAGTTGTCAAAGAGCTCGCAGCAAGGGACCCACCTAGGAAAAACAAGGTGGATTACAACGTCCTGGCACATCTAAGGAAAATGTCCTCACAACTAAGCATTTGGATGCTCTCCTCTTGTCCAAAGAGGCACGAGAGTCTCTGATCAAGGCATTACAAGAGCCCGATAAGTTCCAAGCTTTTCTCGCAGAAGAGAAGATGAAGGACGAGCTGGCAGAGGTTCACACAACTGACATTACATTCAGCGATGAAGATCTCCTCCTCGGGACGTGCGAGCATAACCGCCCATTATACGTTACCGGGTATTGCCACGACATCAAGATAGGGAAAATCCTTGTCGACAACGGATCCTCTGTCCACCTTCTCAATATGAAAGTGCTGAAGGAGATTTGCATGAACGTTCAGCACTTGGCCCGAGATAAAATTACTATCTCCGGGTTCGACTCACAGCCGTCACGAATGCTTGGGTCCATAATACTGACGTTACACTTCTGGTTGCTCCTCACTGACATCAAATTTCATGTCATTGACGCCAAGACTTACTACAACGCTTTACTCGGCAAGCCCTGGTTGCATAAGTACAATGTCATCCCTTCTACACAACATCAGTGTATGAAGTATTTCAAAGACGGCTCAGAATACACCGTTACGGGTGAGCTAAACCTGTTCTCCATAAATGAGGTTCGGAAATATGAAGACGCAAAGTACTTCCTACCAGACTTCGAAGATACGGAAAGTTGTCGTAAATTGGAGGATAAACAGAAGTCCGTCACCACCATCCCGATCTTTGGGAGCAATACGAAGGAAGATGAAGAAATATTCTACTCGGGGCAACCCCAAGACAACAAGCCCGGACCATCTACTCTCATTTTGGTCTTTGGCAACGATTCTAAGGATGAGGCCAACGCAGTATTCTCTATCCGCCCGCCAATGCAAACCCTCGACGAAGCAGATCAGAGCCTGCAAATCACAATGGTTCGGCCTCGGCATTACAAGGAACTTGATGTGCTCAATACATATAGCATACAGGAACTACTGACTTTCTACATGCCTCCCAGGCGAAGAGGTGAAAAGGCGATCCTCTTTTACCAATATACGGATACCGGAGTAGAGAAAGTAGTCCGGCACGATGCCGATTTTGCACTCGACAGGTTTTAACCAATCCGTATGCCAAGATACTACGCGGAGAGATTGAAAAGGCTGTTAAGATGCCAAGGTATACCCCTTGAACAAATTGTTTGGCAAGCCCAATTCTACAAAAACATTTGGAATATCCCTGGAACCCGGCGAAAAATGCCCAACGGGAAGATGGAGACAATCGGGCTTGGATACGTTCGATCCAGGAAACGAGAGCAGTTCCACAGCTGCCACGTCATAAACATCTCCAGAGAAGAGGAAAATGCTCTTCCGAATGGACGTGACGTTGAAACAGAGCGAAATCCCGCTCTAAGAACGTTAAGTCCGTCATTCAAAGAACAAATAGACAAGCTAATAGAGGAGGCTTGTCAAAAAAGTCGAGACAACCACAGCCGCGAAATGGCTATCTATGAAAAAGCCAGAACGCAGCGCCTCAATCAGCAACCTGCGGAGAAAGAAGACTACAATGCCCTTTATCCCCAGCTCGCTGTATGTCCTCGCAATAAAGAAAAATCCCGAAATAGAGACAAAAACAAGACAAAGAGCACAAACAACGTTCGCAAACAACAAGGCAGATTTAAGAAGCCGCGCTATCAAGAAAAACTTGGTTAGAACACGTCCTTTATAAAGAAGATAGGTCGGGAATACTCTTTTCCTCAAGACAAGATAAGGAAAATATTCAATCTTGTCATGAACCACCAAATGATGATGCTCCCGGAGTCTCGGCACCCCGAACAAATAAACAAGATCCATCACCCGGATTATTGCTCCTATCACCGAGCAATAGGTCATCCCCTTGAAGACTGCTTCACCTTCAAAGACTGGGTCGAAGACCAGTATCAACAAGGCAAGTTCGTTTTATCCGATAGCTGGAGGGTAACCCCACCATAGAAGCATGAGCCAAAATGACCTATACCGCGAGGATAGGACCGGCTCAACATCAAGGATAGAAGCGAACCCGTACCTGCCATGTGATAACACTATCAAAGGAGGGAGGGCACGAGACTATAAATGACCCCTTCAAGTGCTTCATAAATGAAGACGAGGATGAGGTGATCTCGGAGTTTCCACCAGCACCAAAAGAGCTAGAAGACGGGATACACACTACGGCGGACAACCTAAGAAAAATTGACTTAGGGACGAAAAACGATCCGAGCCTAACGTTCGTCAGTAAGCTGCTATCTAAAAAACAGGTAACCACGTTAAAAGACGTGCTCATGCAGTATAAAAACTGCTTCGCATGGAACTATTCCTAAATACCGGGTCTAGATCCAAAGATAGCAGTATATAAACTGGCCATATCGCCGAACATAAAGCCAGTCAAACAGGCGCCAAGAAGAATGCGGCTCAAACTTGAGATGAGTATAAATGCTAAGGTCAAGAAACTAATCGACTCCGGCTTCATCCAAGAAGTTCAATATCCCGACTGGATCTCTAACATCGTTCTGGTGATGAAGAAAAATAGGACGGTACGCATCTACGTGGACTTTCGGGACCTCAACAAAGCTTTCCCAAAGGATGACTTCCCAGTACCTGTTACCGAGCCGATGATCGATAACACGTCTACCCATGAGGTCTTCTCCTTCATGGATGGATCTTCAGGATACAACCAAATAAAAATGCATCCTGAAGACCAAAAACATACCGCCTTTCGGACTCCGCTGGGCATATTCTGCTACAAGGTGATGCCTTTCGGTTTAAAGAACGCTGGCGCTACCTACCATAGGGCCATGACGAAGATCTTCGATGATCTCATCCATGAGATTGTCAAATGCTACATCGACGACCTGGTGGTGAAGAGCAAGTCTTACGAGGAACATTGGGAACATCTATGTTGGCTATAGTGCCCTCAAGTCAATTATTGGATCGCAGGCACATGATTGCAATGATTGAGGGAGGACCTATACCGGTAGAACAGTCTTACTCGAGATGATAGTATGCTATCTGGTTTGTCTTTATCATCATGTACATGCTTCAGGTCACATTACAGATCACTATTACATGTTGATAGAGCCCATAGGATTCATGCTTGACTACCAGCAGTATGATGGCGATCATATACGTGGGAGTTGGGTGGTCTATAAGCACATCCTTAAAGTGTCCCTAGTCGTAGGAGTTTCGAGACTGGGCATCGATACTCCAAGAGTAGACTAGTGTATACGGATCGAGACCCCGACGAGGGGCGGTGGCCGGTCTCACAAGCCATAGGTGTTAGTTGGTACACCTAAGATGTATACAGGTGCTCATTAGGTTATGAGTACACCGGACGAACTCGCCGGAAACAAGCTAGTTGGTATTATACCTATCGTCAGATAGCTGTTCCCAGGTGACATGTGTACAGGTTAGTCTATCGACCTGAGATCGTCATTTGTCTCGTGTGAGTTCCCACTGTGCTTTGATTACTACCCTACCATGGCTCAAAGGAGTCGTGTAAACTGGTTTTAGTTAGGTACAGTCCCGAGCCACATGGAGGCAGTGAGCGGATCGTCAGAGGATTCGTCTCTCCCGGTATTGGGGGTTGATGTCGCAGAGTGCACGGGTGGCCATCATCAGAAATCCTCGGCCGGGGTAGACGAGAATTACTGATTCAGATCAGTACTTTCTCAGTTGGTGATAGGCTTCATGCCGACACTAAATGTCAAGTTATTAGGGGTCTGATTTTATCCACCCCCTAGACTCGATATGCGATACTCATAGACGAACGGACCGGACTGTATGGATATTGTTACTGTCAGGCTCAGTGGGGTTTCGGGATGAGTTTGCTCGTCGGCCTCCCTTTCGCTCAATACCTGGGCAGCCGTTACGTACAACTAGTGCCACTGACGTGCTTGTGGTTAAACCCACTGCCAGCGTATTGACGAGTCTTAAAAGTCCCACACGGAGGGTTTCCCTGGTTCGGGCGAAACATTGTAGAGGCCGTATGATTTTACGGCAGGGTTCGATCATATTCGTGCACTTGTGCACGAATCATGATCGGACGGATAATACTAGTGGGTTTTGGTTTAAGCCGGATCCTTGTATTATATTGTTGGATTATTTTCGTCTCGTTGTATTCGTATTCAGTCAGAATACGGATGCGGGTATGTATATACGCATGAGGGGTATTCTTGTAATCCATTTCTAGATTACTTTTGAAGATGCCATTTCCTTTTTCCTTTAAACATTTAGTTTAAATGTTTAATATTGTTGTGATGGAAAGTGTGAGTGCAAGTCTTGGCATGGTGCATTGATTGTGGCATGGTGACTCATGGTGTTGGGTCTTGTGTGATTCATGAGGTGAGATATTTGTGTGGAGGCAGAACATTATTCTTCACTTGTTTTTCCTTTAAGCTAAAACTTGAGCTCACATTTCTTTCACTTAGCTTCTTCTTCACCTCCATCCATACCCTCTCATGCGTTGAGAATCCATGGATGTTTTAAGACAAAGTATTCACACGCTATCTCTACTTCATCTTGGGTATCTAGGCTAGCAAACTGGATGCCCGAGTTGCTTCAGTTTAGAAGCGGGAGCCCGTATTACTAATCCTCGACGTGGATCGTCTTCGACGAGGGAGACCGAACTTCATCGAGGCAGCCGTGAGGAGCTTAGGGCAGAGGTTGAAGACCGAAGGACACGGATCGATCGGTATAACCTCTCCAAACTCTTTTTATAGAACTAGTATAGGGTTAATGGTACGATCCGTCGATTAGGGTTCCGTTAGCGCCGGGTTTTTAAAGTTTTTGTTCCGCGTTTGGCCACGAATTGTTGGCTGGGATGCTGCCGTAACCCTACATAGTATCAGAGCCAACCCATTAACCGCATACTAGTTGGTTTAGACGATATTAATGTATCGAAACCGAAACAACTCCGAAACAATACCCGATGTATTCCATTCTCTGTCGAATTTTAAATAGTCTTCTAAAAATATTTTAGCAACTACTTGTATGACTACTAGACTGCACCCTAAATACGAGCCACTTCTACCTGAATTGACCTAAGCACAATGCTCAAAAATACGAGCTGGCCGGCCAGAAGGAGGAATTGGGACTTCGTATTTTGGGTGTGGTCTGGTCTCTGGAATATCGGTTCAGTGGTATTGCTAGTTTAGCCCAGTTTGGATATAGTTTTATCTAGTTGTTTGGGGGCTATTCGGGGTTATTTCGAAGTCGATATTTCTAACATTGTTTAAAGTTTTACAGTACTTACATTACTATCTGCGACCGTGAATGTCATTAGAGTGGTACAACTTGTCTGATTTCTATAGTTCTTTTAGACGGGTTTTCGAACGTGACATTCACGTTGATGTTCTGTATTGTGCTGTGTTGTTGCGGATTCGTCGTGGTGGATAGCTTGGTTGCAATGTTAGTACAGTTTAGTTTTATTTGTACATTTGATATCTCGGGGCGAGCGTCCGACATGTGGACTGTCGTCACTGCTTGTTTGTATATTATTTGTTAGGGGCACGACCGGGTTGAGGTCGATGTCACCGTTGTGCATATTTTCTTTTCTGTACTAGGATTACCCCGCGATGGAGTGCATGGATAGCCGGGTTCTGAAGGGCAACGGGTCCGCATCTCATGGCATTAAGAAGGAGGGGGCTTCACTCTAGAATTGGCGGGATATTCGCCGCACTCGTAGGGGGTGCAGGTTGACCCAAGGAAGGGTGCTCAAGTTACCGAATTCCGTGAGGTGCTGGGTGGACGATTCACTTTGATGAAGGGGCTGCCTCGCTTCTGGTTTTGGCGGGTAACTTGCCACACTCATAAGGGTCTAGGTTTTCGTTGCACAGGCTATCCACACGACCAGAGGAATGTCGGGTTTCAGTTGTGGCTCAAAGGAAACCGGGGCTCCCAGATTATTTATATTGTTCTATGATATTGCATTTATCACACCTGGAGCGATTATTGTATATTGTTATATATATACTAGTAGTTATTGTATATGTTTTACACCCGCACTAGTCCAGTCCCCGCTCTGTCATTAGTTAAGTAACCTAACGGGTGATGACGGGACCCAGTGGCGACTGCGGATGGCATATGCGTACATCATATTTTCGTTCTTTTCTGGTGTGATTAATTGATGGGACTGCGTTGATTCGGATCAATGCAAGGAAAACAGACCTAACTGATGTTGTTGGAACAATTTTAAAAAAGCTGTTATTACAAGGACGTTTTCTTTTGTTTTGCACAGCGGTATTCGGTTATGAATATCCAGCACCTCATTCGACGAAGCAAGAGCCGAGATCCCCTCACTGGGAGTGACCTCTTGGGTAGAAGTTTACGTCAGGGTAATAACTTCACTATAGTCGATTACTTTTTGCTTTGCGATATTCAGTGAGAATATCCTGCACCTCATTCTACGAGAAAAGAGCCGAGATCCCTTCACCGGGAGTGACCTCTTTAGCAAAGGTTTTTGCCACTATATATTTATAAAAAGCTATCCGGTTCCTTCAACGATTTCAAGTTCATTACGCTAAAGGTTTTTCGCCAAAAACCATTCGTAGCCCTCCGTCATTTCAGACGAGTAGCACTTAGTATTCATGCTATGTATGTTGGCCTTCGTCAAGGCATAGTGTATGGTAGATGCTTGTTACTTTTCTATTGTATAGATAGATGCGTTAGTTTGGGACAGTCGTACTACTATTTTGGCCTTCGTTAAGAGTATGTACTGGTGGGTTCAAATTAACCTGGACAATGACGGGTAGAACTTGACATGTGACTTATGATATGTTGGCTTTCGTCAAGGTCATAAGAGCATGGGGTAGAAATCACATTGGGAGTTTCAAACATACAGGAATCTTGCCAGGCATGCGCATACCTTCTGGAGTGTGATAACTTGAGTGGATTCCATCAGGTTATCATGCGATGATAGTTGGATCCCGATTCCTACTGATGAGTTGGTTTACTCCTCGGGTGATTTTTAGATGATCCCGACTAATTCTTCTTTCAGGTTTGAAGGAGAATTTGAGGATACAGTGCGAGACATCCTGATTAGATAAAGTGATTAACCATTCTGATCTAGGTTAGAGTGCATGCTGAGTGTTTCTTTTCTCTCTCTCTCTCTTTGGCAGTGACCATGACCCGACCCTAGACTATAACCCATAAACCAAGTTAACCGGACCTTCTTAAAACATATTGACTTTTGGATTGTCAGAGTTGCATACTTCATTGCCACTTCTACTTTTACCCTTTGATTTTCTCCGGAACATTCTGTATCACTACGAAGATCCACATTTATTGGATATGACCATCGTATAGTTACATACAAACTTGAAGAAACTTGTTTCAGATTCGAGGATGGTTTCCGGTTCTGGAGAAATTGAATAGGACTATTCAGTTGTCTTTTCCTTTTACTTTCTCTCAAGTTACGAGGGCTCCTAGGATTAGGAGAGAGTACACCTATTACGCTTATTGGATAGTCTTCTTCCAAACCATAGGCAGGTGCCGAAAGGTGGGGAAGGAAGAAAACCAATTAGACTAAGTGTGGTGTACAGAAGGTAATAAGTAAAGACAAATAAAAGGATTAGAAAGAGGGCAAAGTAAAATGCGACTGCTATCATTCATGACGAAACCGCGTATATCATCGCCACTCCTACTTCACCTTTGAATTTCTCCAAAACACCTCGTATCACTACGAAGATCCACAGTTATTGGATAATCCGCCGTATAGTTACATACGAACTCGAAGGAACTTGTTCCAGTTCGAGGATGGATTCTGGTTCAGGAGAAATTGAATAGGATTATTCAAGTTGTCTTTTATCTTTACATTTTCTCAAGTTGCGAGTACTCCTAGGATTAGGAGAGTACACCTATTACGCTTATTGCATAGTCTTCTTCCAAACCATAGGCTGGTGCCGAACGGTAGGGAAGGAAGAAAACCATTTAGCATAAAGGTGGTGTACAGAAGGTAATGAGTAAAGATAAATAAAGAGATTTGGAGAGATGGCAAAGAAATATACGGTTACAGTCAGGAATATGGATAATAGAAAAGGCATTACTAGGAATACCTGGATACCCCTTCGAAACATTTTCATGTTTCAGTTTCACTATGCGTTGTTAATTGAAAACTGATTTCCCAATTAGATCCTTACTCCAGGATATGTATTTACCAGGTTTTGATTCTCACATCTGTATGGTTTTACAGATGATGAGTGGGAGTAAATTATTGGGAATTAGGTGATTATATTCTCATTATATCGGAATTCGTTGTAATTGGTGATATTTGAGGAAATCGCCAGGGGTTTTGCCTGACGGCAAATATTTGGTTTTGAATATCTGTTGCTATGCATCAATTTCAAACTGATATATCTGTTCGTTTATTTTATAAAATGAGATATAACTTTTTAAAATTATGTCCCTGACATTTACCTATATCACTTGATGATTGGATAAGGAGCATTCAACAGCGGTGTAATTCTTCTTAACCATAAGTACAGTTTTCAACCTACGACGCACAGAGTTTGAGTTATTCAACTCAAGGGACTTATACAAAGTGTTGTATGTTGTCCAGTATCCATTAGGACAGAGGGGTTGGTACCCGTACTATATTCTGTTTACTTATGACTTCTCAAGTTTTAGACAAGTATTTCGTTGAAATACAAGGTCCAAGTTTTGAGAAGTTATAGGTACAAGATTAAAGTAGAGAACCAAGTGTTGCAAATATCAGGATTCTTCGAGGTGATCGAAGACGTAGATACTTGTGTTTGGTATTCATTTGATAGTAATGGTTTTGAGAACTTGCTTCTCTTTCAGGTTACTCATATCTAGATGCACTCCTAAGTTGAGTAATGCTGATCGGCCTCTCTCCATTTAGTTAACATGCACTGGAGATAGCTGTATGATTTGAATCTGGTTCCAATTAAATCAGTGTCTCTGTTTCTATATTGTATATAGAATGGTTCATATCTTAACGATGTTAAGGTATATGGACTTGTCCGGCTTATGCTTAAAACCGGACTCTGGATAACTCAAGGCACATTTCCGTAATGGCAGTTTGTGGGTTATCTCGGGCAATGACGAGGGTTAACTTTCTACCATCTGGAAGATCAATAGTGATATTGTTCTTGACTCGCCACAGATTTAGTAAAATGGACATTTTCAGAAAACAGTAGTGGGAGTATGGTAGAACTGGAAGTGATTCCAGAACCACAAACGATTACTGAAAATTTAATAGAACCTAAAGATTCAATTGGGTTTGACATTCCATTCACCACTCCGCAGATATGGTGGGTAATCTCAGGCGCCCGAGAGATACTTCGGTATCCTCAAAGACGGTGATAGGGAGGTTCTTGTTTACCCAAACTTGACACTACTGTTGTACCAGACTATGAGACCCGGCAGGAGGATGAGTATAACGTCGTTCTAAACTAGCTTTAGAAGTGCACGTGTATATGACTCTACCAAAGGATTGTTGTGGTCAGTTGGAGCAGCGGAAGCATAGTGGACAAGTAGCTTGTGTCTATTTATAGACTAAAGCAGTTATAGAGGAGATAGATCATCTATTTTTGATGTGAGAGTCAAAGGTTTTGACTTCATCAGAATAGGGGATTGATCTGTTAAGAAGGTAGTAGGTGTGATATCCTGGTATTTGGATGATATACACTTTATAGGAAGTGAAATTCCTATACTACGATTGGTTATACTGTGGTTGTCACACAGTGGTTTCTCCACATAGGATATGGATATAATATCAGGCATTCTGGTTACTAGATCTATGGTTTTAGATCTAAATTTGGGTAGTTTCCCAATCTGGGTACTTAGATAGCATTCTAAAGGTGTTTTAGAATGGACGACTCATGGCATGGTGGTGTACCTGCAAGTGATGGAGTCACCCTCTCTAAAGGTGTCTTACAGACTAAAGGGTAGAGGGATGTGCATGATTGGCATATCACTTGCTTAGGCAATTGAGTCAATCATGAGATGTCAAGTACCACACCAGATATTGTTTTTGCACTAGTTGCAATAAGTTTATATTAATCCAATCCGGGAGAAACGTTCGGAAGCAGTCTATGAACATAAGTAGATGTTTTAGGGATATGGTAATGCCAGCCTCCTTCCCGAGACAGTTATCATTCCAGGCTTCCAAGGTGACCTGGATGACAGAGTGACTGTCAGAGTTATAGTTTTCCCTCTTTTGAGGGGCAGTAGTTTGGACAAGTGGTCCAAGCGGATACTGAGAGAGGCGTGGAGTATGATACTGATTAAATTCAGTGGACAATACAGTCTAAGAAGTTTACTGGATTTGGAGTTCATTTGTGAACTGGGTCCCATCAGATATCCAGGCATATTCTAAAACAGGTATTGCTCATTTCGGGAGATAGCTTTCTCCGCGGACTTGAGATAAAGAGAGACATAGAAAGAAACATTGGAGCGGATCCACTCACTGAGGCTATTTCTCGAACGCAATAGTTTTACAAACGAGCTTTGTGAAACTGATTAGTAGGGAAATTGGGTGTTCGGTATCACACGGGCTGTGAGTATGCGACACCGCAATAATTGGCCTTAAGTGCAAGTGGGAGATTGTTGGCTATAGTGCCCTCAAGTCAATTATTGGATCACAGGCACGTGATTGCAATGATTGAGGGAGGACCTATACTGGTAGAACAGTCTTACTCGAGATGATAATATGCTATCTGGTTTGTCTTTATCATCGTGTACATGCTTCAGGTGACATTACAGATCACTATTACATGTTGATAGAGCCCATATGATTCATGCTTGACTACCAGAAGTATGATGGCGATCATATACGTGGGAGTTGGGTGGTCTATAAGCACATCCTTAATGTGTCCCTAGTCATAGGAGTTTCGAGACTGGGCATCGATACTCCAAGAGTAGACTAGTGTATACGGATCGAGACCATGACGAGGGGCGGTGGCCGGTCTCACAAGCCATTGGTGTTAGTTGGTACACCTAAGATGTATACAGGTGCTCATTGGGTTATGAGTACACCGGACGGACTCGCCGGGAACATGCTAGTTGGTATTATACCTATTGTTAGATAGCAGTTCCCAGGCGACATGTGTACAGGTTAGTCTATTGACCTGAGATCATCATTTGTCTCGTGTGAGTTCCCACTGTGCTTTGATTACCACCTTACCACGGCTCAAAGGAGTCGTGCAAACAGGTTTTAGTTGGGTACAGTCCCGAGCCACATGGAGGCAGTGAGCGGATCGTCAAGGGATTCATCTCTCCCGGTATTGGGGGTTGATGTCGTGGAGTGCACGGGTGACCATCACCAGAAATCCTCGGTCGGGGTAGACGAGAATTACTGATTCGGATCAGTAGTTTCTCAGTTGGTGATAGGCTTCATGCCGATACTAAATATCAAGTTATTAGGGGTCCTTCTTTATCCACCCCCCTAGACTCGATATGCGATACTCATAGACGAACGGACCGGACTGTACGAATATTGTCACTGTCAGGCTCGGTAGGGTTTCAGGATGAGTTTGCTCGTCGGCCTCCCGTTCGCTCAATACCTGGGCAGCCGTTATGTACAGCTAGTGCCACCGTCGTGCTTGTGGTTAAACCCACTGCCAGTGTATTACGAGTCTTTAGAGTCCCACAAAGAGAGTTTCCCTGGTTCGGGCGAAACATTGTAAAGGCCGTATGGTGTAGGGTTCGATCATATTCGTGCACTTGTGCACGGATCATGATCGGACGGATAATACTAGTGGGTTTTGGTTTAAGCCGGATCCTAATATTATATTGTTGGATTATTTTCGTCTCATTGTATTCGTATTCAGTCGGAATACGGATGAGGGTATGTATATACGAATGAAGGGTATTCTTGTAATCCGTTTCTAGATTACTTTTGAAGATGCCATTTTCTTTTTCCTTTAAACATTTAGTTTAAATGTTTAATATTGTTGTGATGGAAAGTGCGAGTGCAATTCTTGGCATGGTGCATTGATTGTGGCATAGTGACTTATGGTGTTGGGTCTTGTGTGATTCATGAGGTGAGATATTTGTGTGGAGGCAGAATATTATTCTTCACTTGTTTTTCCTTTAAGCTAAAACTTGAGCTCACGCTTCTTTCACTTGGCTTCTTCTTCACCTCCATCCATACCCTCTCATGCATTGAGAATTCATGGATGTTTTGAGACAAAGTATTCACACGCTATCTGTCACGACCCGAAACTGGCACGTGACGGCCCTAATACTACGCAACGTCTACAGGCGTAACGCAGTAAAAGAAAGCCAAAACCCAGAAATCTAAACCATTAAAAGACAAGAAAAGATAAGAAACATTGTTTAAACCTTTAAAAAAATCTCAAGTATAAATTCTTTAAGTCCAATTTTCTTTCTTGAAAATTTCGGCAGCACCTCCTTTATAAAAACCAACCCCAAAAGTGGGTACAACAAAAATATAAAGTAAAGCATCCCCAACAGGAGCAAATCCATGCCCAAAGGCGGAAACCAACCACCACAACAAATATACAACGCCGTAGCGAAAAAATAGAAGACGATAGAAAGGAAACGGTATAAAAGACAACAAGTCATAACATAATATACAACATCGTCCTCACCAAGTCTCTAAGTCAATATAAAAATAGTAGATGGAGAGTACAGGGATACAACGAATATACAATACAACGAATAACCACAAAACCCACCTAAGTAAACTGCACACTGTGAGCTGATGCGGTATCCGTAACAAAAGATGATAAGATGTGTGATAATAGCCTGCCTCTGACTATCCTGAAGAACACCTGCAAATACTGTGGCACAACGGGGGTGAGTTACCAACTCGTGAATAGTAAATAACATATGCAGGTAATCGCGAGTATGCACGTACAGCGCGAATCTAACATAAGCATCTAAGCAATGAATGGTCATATGTAATGCAATAATCATGAAAAAGTAAACTAGCAGGTACAATTTATACATGAAGCAATAATAATATGACAATCTGTATGTACAATCATGTAAGGTACTATATCGGTACTACAAATACATGAAGAAATGATATAAATAAAGGTATGTAAATGCAACAGTCGTGGAAGGTACTCTAACAGGTACACTAATGCATGGAGCAGTGCATAAACAGTAAATGTAGAGTATGGAATGAAACATGTCATTTCCACCGAATCCTGACATCGTGGTAGGATCAAAATCCATCAAGACAATCCAAATCCCAATTTCCTCAAATCAGCCCCCAATTTGGCTATCATATCAAGTAAGTCTCACATATTCTTAATGTACAATATCAAGTAGATCTCACATATCCCGTATGTACAATATCAAGTATATCTCGTATGCCCCGAATGTACAATATCAAGTAGATCTCACATATCCTGTATGTACAATATCAAGTATATCTCGTATACCCCGAATGTACAACATCAACAATCTCATATATATCCTGTAATCAATATCAAATGAATTCTCAAATGTCCTAAATCCAATGTCAATGAGTCCTTTACATTCTAGGTATATTTGCATGAATAAATATAATGATGTATATAAATTAATGTCAATACACATATATTAGCGTCCCATTCCACTAATATTGGTGTAAGGGCATATATAACAGCGGCCTAATCCCCTGTTATATATACAAAGGAGTAAAAAGAAATATCATGAAACCAATATGTCAAGCATCGACACAGAAATATTGATCTATCAGGTGTTGTCTCCGTGACTGGCCCCCTGATAGATACGTATCATACGCTATCCCGAAAGCTCGAGTGCCTAGCTCTGACCCTCGCCTCTCGACGTATCTATACGTACATGACGCCTGTCGGTATCCACATGATAACCGCCGAGTCATTGGTAATGTCACCGGTAGGTACTTGCCCACCTTCCAGGCTCAATCGGCATGGACCGTCGATCATCTTGCCGAGAGGAACCATACCAGGCCCCCACCATGTACCCTCATACGGCACCACTCCTCGTATGGAGTATATAATCAGAACCGATAATTTTCATGGTGGATGCTGAAATATCATATCAAGGAAAACCGGGTTTTTCAAATAATGCATAATTTCATGAACTCCCACGGTTCCCAAATCCAGAAAACATCATGAAAAATCCATATCTCAATGCGAAAATCCATGAATATAATATACGCAACATAAACGGAAATGTGAGTATATAAAGGAAAAGCCGCTAATTAACTGCAACAAGTTAATATAAATATCATGCGGTTCCTAATTTTCTCCAATTCTAAAATAACATCAGGTAAAGGTAAATATGTAGCAATAACCAGATGTATGTGAAAACATAAAGGTATAGCAAGATATATGTATCTACCTATAAGTAATGATGTAGTATACCCCTGGGTATAAGTGAAATAGGTGTGCAAGGTATACCTGTAGCTATGTCATAAAGTGTGCATGTACCTATCACTAATGGTACAATACTCTATAGGTATACAGGTAACTAGCATGTAAGTATGTCAGAGCATATATGTAAGCTTGTAGGTATACAGGTATGCTATAAGTCAATGCGTAAAGAAATATGAATCAAAATCTCAATGTCCCTAACCAAGCAATATCATATCTATAAGTGGGTTGTGCGTGACATGACAATTATTGACGGTGTGTGTAGCATACAATCAGTGCTCGTGCAATATGAATCGTCAATAATATGTGCAGTGCCCTAAGGAAACCAGTCCAAGCACAACAATATCTAAGTAATAGGGTAAATGCGCAATTCTAAATATGACATAGAATATGCGATAGAAATAACATCTCTAGCCCAGACGCATAACGTCATGCGGGCGATTCCCCTGTAGATGTTAAATCTACTCACCAACGCTCCTGGCTAAGTGAAGCCTACCACCTGTTTTCCCTTGTCGTAGCATCCGAAATCCCCGCTTGCGAACCTAAAATTTCACAAACACATCACATAAGCAAATATCCTACATCGACGAAAAGACATTGAAACACAAGAATAACGCCCTGAAAATTGTACTGCGCACTTAGCGCATCTATCACGCACGACATCGGCCAAAAACCCTAACTGGGGTCGCTAAACTACAAAACACCAAGTCTAGACTCCGATCGTCCCGATCGCGCGACACAACACAAACAATTACGAAGAATAAAATAGATATAATCTCGCAACGACCAATCGAACCCACGTCGGAAAAACCCCGAAACCTAGTAAGCAGCTTATCGCAATATTTCGCATTAGTTTCGAGCTAACGCATATCTAGTTATTACAAACACCTTATAATAGCTTAACTAAGCTATCTAAACCATTTCTAAATTTTTAACACTTGCTAATTAAATTTTAGCAAAAACCTAGTAAGCAAAATTGCATAATTAAACAAAGTGCTCAATAGCAAAAATTAACATTTTCTACTAGATTAATCTTTTTCTAATCACAAATTAACACCTCAATAAAACATTAAACACATAAATCAAGTTTTACCCTAACTAGATTATCATAAAAATCAAGTCTTTAATTTCAAACATGAAATTAAAAGCTTAAATAAACAATTAATATGCTAAATAGAAATTTAGAAACAACAAAAAGGATTAGGGTTAGGGTTTTATACCTCCACAAAAGATCAAAACCAAGAAACCAAACTCATCATCTTTTCCTCCAAAATAATGTTTTGAATGAAGATCCAAGCTAGCTTTGAGTTCAAGAAAGAAGGAAAATGAATATATTTGAGTTTCTATGAATTAATTTGGATTTTTCATGATTTATTTGATGCAAAATGAGTTGAAAATGGGTGGAAATGATGGAAGGCAGCAAGGGAAAGGGAAGGGCCAGCCAAGGGAAGTAAGGGGGTATTTTTGTGAATTTTTTTTAAAGAAATTGCTAGGAAAAAGAGTAATAAATGCACTTTGCCACCTTTACACATTTTTCTTTTCTTTTTAAAATAAAACCTTTTGCACTCCAAAAAAATATCTAGATATTTAAAAAGAAGTTTCCAAAATATTCCGGTGACAAAAAATAAATTTATTCTCAAGAGAAAAAATTTCCCGATTTACGTGCACCAAATACCGCTTAAAATAATATTTTATTTGGGAAAAATTCTATCTGAACCAAAACCTCCCAAATACCCCTAAAGTTCACGCACAAGCTTTATTTTAGCTAAAAAATGTGCCGGTAAGTTTTTACGGAAGTTTGATCGAAATCGGGTTAAAACGGAAAATACCGACTATTTTGCCCTAAAACGGAAAAATTCGCAAAACGATTTCTGAAACGTTACAATATTCCCCCCTTAAAAAAATTCGGTCCCCGAATTAAAATTCATCTACGCGTACCTTCAAGAAGATGAGTACAAAACTCCCAAATCTCGCTCGCAGCTTTCCAAGTGATCACCTCACTATACGGCTACGTCCAAGAAAACTCTTCATAAATGGCAAGACCCTTGACCGAAGTTTCTCCACCTGCCAAGCCACTAACACAAATGGCTGCTGGTGAACGAAAAGATCGAGTCCAAACTAACTGGTCTGGTGCTGAATCATGTGAGAAAGTCATGAAGGTAATTGCAAAGTATCAACACAATGAAAACGGGGTGAATGGTCAATAATCTGGGCGGAAGTGCCAAGTTATAGGCAATGGAACCAACTCGCTTGAGGATCTTACAAGGACCTACAATCCTGGGATACTTCCCAAAACTCAACACGTCATTCATCGGAAAACTCTGTAGGAATACATGAGCTCCCACTGCGAACTCAAGTCTGCGACCACAACGGTCGGCATAAGTCCTCTGTCTGCACTGGGCCACTCTCATCCTGACCTGAACCAACTGGATCGTCTCCGAAATCTCTAGACTAGCTGGGGTCCAAAAATCCTACTTACGCAGAGTCAGAAAAACAGACTGGAGATCGACACCACCTAACAAACAAAACTTAAAGGTTGCCAATTGGAGTGCCTCCTGATAACAGCTATCGAAGAAGAATCCGAACAATGGCAAGTGACGATCCCAACTGCCGACAACAATTAATACGTACGCACAAGCATATCCTCCAGAGTCGGTATAGCCCACTCTCACAAAACCATCATCCTGCGGATGGAAAAACGGAGCTAAAGCTCAACCAGTACCCAAGGCTTCCTGAAGTTCCTGCCCAAGACGGCAAGTGAATAGAGTGCCCTATTTGGATACGACCCCGAAGGAACTCCATGCAACGCACAAACTTAATAAAGAACAACTGAGCAGACTGAGAAAAACCGGACAACAAGCATCCGAATGGAGTCACACCCTGACTAAACTTGGGTAGACACCATAACGAATTTCATGGAGATTCCAGATGACTCCCCCTTAAATTGTGAGTTTCCAGATGAACATGCGTTCGACACAATCGAAGGAGAGAAAGAAGAAAATGATTCCCAATGGGAACTCTACTTCGATGGAGTATCTTCCATAAAGCAACGAAAGCAGAATACCCCCATATTCAAAGCCGGGGTGGGCCTTATCTTCGTGACCACGTAAGGAGGGATATTGCGTTATGCCCTTTCCTTAATGGAGCCGAGGACTAATAACAAAGCTAAATATGAAACTTTGATAGCAGGTCTCGAGATCGCTGTCGACATGGGAATCAAAGACTTCCTCATATATGGAGACTCCCAGCTGATCGTTAGCCAAGTAAATAGCGACTATCAGACGTGTAGGACAGAGCTGATAAAGTACGGCGAAAGAGTGCAGCAGGTGCTGACACAAATCCCCTCCTACATCCTGAAGAGTATACCACGTGCGGAAAACAGTAAGGCGGATGCGTTAGCTAAATTGGTTAAGGAATTAACCGACGAAGACCTCGATGACGTAAAGATCATCGTGCAAAGCCGCAGGATCTTCACGCCAACAGAAATATCTTCGGGAGACTTAACAGAGCCATCCAAAGGAAAAGAAACGACTGAACAACTAGCCCTTCAAATAGAGGACGAAGAAAAGGTCAAGGATTGGAGGAAAGTCTTCATAGACTACTTCAAATCCCAACGAATGCCCAAAAACGCGTCGTCTCGACATCAGCTCATGAAACGAGTTTTGTCTTTCGCCTTCGTCAATGATACTCTATATAAGAGATCGTTCGAATGTCTATAGCTAAGATGCCTGGGGCCGGAGGAAGCGAAGAAAGTCATCCAAGAAATTCACGACGGCCTCTGTAGTTCTCACCAAGCTGGGCCAAAGATAAAGGTGAAGATCAAAAGAATGGGTTACTATTGGCCCACAATGATTCAAGACTGTCTCGAATATGCGAAGCAATGTCACTCGTGCTAAATTCACGGGGACTTCATCCACCGGCATCCAAATCCGCTACACCCAACAGTAGCTAGCTGGCCGTTCGAAATGTGGGGAACCGATATAATTAGCCCCATTGAACCAGTATCGTCCAAAATACATCGGTTCATACTGGTAACGACCGATTACTTTTCTAAATGGGCAGAAGCAGTACCACTAAGGGAGGTGAAGACGGAGAATATCCTCCATTTCTTCAGAACCCATATCATCTACCGGTTCGGCACCCCGCGACGAATTATTTCGGATAATGGGTCGGCCTACAGGAGCCATAAAATCAGCCGCTTCGCACAACAGCATAAAATAGACTGGAGATACTCTTCAATCTATAATCCTCGTGCCAACGGTCTAGCTGAAACTTTCAACAAGACATTGACGAAGATTATAAAGAAAACGGTGTCCAGAAACAAAAGAGACTGGCACGAAATTCTGCATGAAGCTCTATGGGCGTACCGAACAACATTCAAAATGGCTACGAATACAACACCATACGTATTGGTATTCGGCACGGAAGAAGTGCTTCCCCTGGAAATAGAGCTCCCTTCTCTACGAGCAGCGGTTCGATACAAGTTGACAGATGAAGAAAATGCTCATCTTCGGCTTAAGAAGCTCGATTCCCTTGACGAAACTTGCTTTAAAACACAGCAAAACCTAGAGGCTTATAAGGCAAGGATGACATGGTCATACGAAAGACTGACCAGGTCGAGAACATTCCTCTAAAGTGAACTCATGCTAGTCGTCAAAAGACCAATGATTTCCAATCGTACAAAACGGGGGAAATTCGAGCCAAACTATAAAGGCCCGTACATTATAGACAAAGTCTATCAAGGTGGAGCCTACCTGCTCATGGATATGCATGGAGAAAGACCCTTCTGACCAATTAACGGCTGATTCCTCAAAAAATACTACGCCTAACAAGTCACGACTTGGGTCAATGATAGATGACGACACTTGTGTCTGCTCGCTATCTTCCTGAGTCAAAAACTTTGAGAGTAGTATGGGAAGAAACCCTGTCGCCTCAAACATGGCGATGACGGACCGAGATGTCCTTAAACTAGAAATTTGACTCAAACATGGTAGTACGGACCGAGAAGTCCCTAAACTAACAACCGACCGAGATGTCCTTAAACTAAAACTTCATCTTAAAACGGTGACAACGGACTGAGAAGTCCCTAAACTAACAACGGACCGAGATGTCCTTAAACTAAAACTTCGCCTCAAAAACGGCGACAACGGACCGAGAAGTCGCTAAACTAACAACGGACCGAGATGCCCTTAAACTAAAACTTCGCCTCAAAAACGGCGACAACGGACCGAGATGTCCTTAAACTAAAACTTCGCCTCAAAAATGGCGACAACGGACCAAGAAGTCCCTAAACTAACAATGGACCGAGATATCCTTAAACTAAAACCTCGCCTCAAAAACGACGACAATGGACAGAAAAGTCCCTAAACTAACAAAGGACCGAGATGTCCCTAAACTAGAACTTCACCTCAAATATGGCAACATTGGACCGAAAAGTCCCTAAATTAAGATTTCGCCTCAAACAGGGCGATATAAGACCGAAGCGTCCTTAAACTTGTGCATCGCCCCAAAATACGGCGATACACTCCCTTGAGATCTAGATTACAATCGAAGTCTCAATGGCGAGGGTTGCAACTCATGTCCCACTGGCAACACAGCTACTCCAGCGATGAAGCCATCCCTAAGTCCCACCGGCAAACAGATGGGTCACCTACGGTGAAACTACTTTTGAGAGTTCCATCGTTAAAAAAAACAGGTATGTCCACAAGTGAATTGGGCACGGATGAAAACCCAGAAGGGTGCTGTGAGTAAAAACGGCAGGGCTACTGGCGAGCTTGTGAAAACCCGGAACGGCGCGATCTCGTTAATAAACGGTATGTCTACAAGAAAAATGGGCACGAATGAAAACCCGAAAGGACGCCGTGAGTAAAAATAGCAGAACTGCCGGCGAGTTTGTGAAAACCCGGAAAGGGCGCAAATTCGTAAAATAAAAAATTCATATGCACTCGCAAAGTCTTTTCGATCTTGTGATGAGAAAATACCTGTGTGAGATCCTTACGACTCACAAAGGAAGAACGTATTTAGGAGTCCTCACGATTCCTAAGGAGAAATTACACTTACGGGATCCTCACGACTCGTAAGGAGAATTCCTCTTATGAGACCCTCACGGCTCATAAGATTCAAAAGCCTTAAGCTACAGAGATCCGAATATGTTCTTAAGCCGTTATATCCTCCAAGTTGCCCTACAGGAGGTCCAATATTGACCCTTGTATACAATCCACGGGCACGAATAAACATTTCCCCACCAAGTTCCTCCAATGGCGAGAAATGTCCTCATGTGGTGAACGACACTTGTAAGTCCTCTCGACTTATAAGGAGAAAATACTCTTATAAGATCCTTACGACTTATAAGAGAACACACACTTAAGAATCCCCACGATTGCTAAGGAAAAAATACACCTACGAGATCCTCACGACCCGTAGGGAGAAATAACCTTATGAGACCCTTACGGCTCATAAAGTCAAAAGGTCTTAGTCGACAGGATCCTAACCCCGTTTACTAAGCTATCTTTATTCAAATTGACAAAGGAAAATGATGATTCGCTCCTGGCAATATTGCAGTCGTAGCAATGCTGATGCCTAAACAAGTGTCAAACTCCAAGTCCTTTCAAGGAAAATGATGATTTGCTCCTGGCAATATTCCAGTCGTAGCGATGCTGATACCAAGATTGGTATCAGATTCCAAACTCGCAATAAAAACAGCTGCGAGTAGCAAAAAAATGCATATGAAATAGCCGAAATGATGGGGCAACTCGCAATAAAAATCAGCGAACAAAAAAATATGCATATAAAAACAGCCTAAATGTTTGGGCAACTCGCAATAAAAAACTGCGAGTAAAAAATATTTGAAAAATAGCCGAAATGATTGGGTACCGCGGATAAAAAGCCGAAATGATTAGGCAATCGCAACTTTCGCGATATAAAAAGCTAAAAAGATAGAGCATCGCGGAAACAAAAATATATATATAATTTCCTCTGCCTAGCAAGTAGATCTATATTGGATCTTGTATACGATCCATGGACACAGATGAAAGAAAGGGAACCATATTTCTCACCAGGCTCCGTCAAACGATGAGCCAGATCTCGACGGTTCATATACAGCTTAGAGATCAACTTGACGTTCCTTCTCGGTGCAGACACAACGTCAACAAACAAAAGTGGAGTGATGGAAAAAAAATCCTAGCTCCAGCTCGACGTGCTCCTCATTTCAGCAGGATGCGGATGCAACAATCAAATAAATGTGAAGTGACGGAAAAATCCTAGCTTCAGATCTTAATGGCAACATCTAAAGCCTAGAGATCACCCTCCTGGCTGGGTGCAGACACGACGTCAACAAAGACCCAAGGGTCAAATAGAAATGGAGTCACGGCAAAATCCTAGCTCCAAGTCTTGATGGTTCATATACAACCTAGAGACTATCCCGGCATTCCATCTCACTCCAGCAGGGTGCAGACACGACGTCAATAAAGATCCAAGGGTCGAAACAAAAATGGAGCAATGGCATATTCCGAGCTCCGGACTTCAACTGCGATACATACAGCATAGGGGTCCTACAGATGTCTACCCTATTCAGCAAAGAAATGGCACAGCATCGTCAAAACAAAAATGAAGCGACGGCATATTCCCAGCTTTGGGTCTTGACAACAACTCATATAAAGCCTAAAAGACTATCAGAGATCATCCCACACCAGTGCGGAGTGGTTATGACTCATCGGGGCTCCAAACTGAGTCTAACCTCAAGTAAAAAACGTCATGGCAAATTCCTAACGTTTGCTCTTCCGACGGTAATATAGCATAAGGAGATTACTTGAAGACGTCTTGTCCAGCCCCCGAAGGGATCAGAGACACGATAGTCGCGGGGCTACTCGAATAACAGCTTAAGGACTGCATATCGAGGAATACATTAGCCAACACGACGGTACCACGGACTAAAATCCCAGTACCACAAACCTAACGGACCTCCATCGTAAAGAATGGGGGTTATCTACATACAATATTAGGACAAGTTTGCCTGTAAACCCAAGGGAGGCAAACCAAATAAACTCCAAAAAGAGTACATAAACTAGAAACTTCGAAATGAGTGAATAAACTACAGACTCCGAAACGAGTGCATAAACTAGAAACTCCGAAATGAGTGAATAAACTACACTCCGAAATGAGTACATAAACTAGAAACTCCAAAACGAGTGAATAAACTAGAGACTCCGAAATGAGTAAATAAACTAGAAACTCCGAAATGAGTACATAAACTAGTTCGCGCTAGATTAAAACATAAAGAAACAGAATGGTGCAGCTCATGGGCCTCAGGGTTTAGAACTATACCCTTTAAGAGTTGAGATTTGAGTTAATGATGGATGACGACGCTTGTGTCCGCTGGCTATCTCCTTAGATCAAGATTCTAAAAGTTATGTACGATACATCAGCCCAAAACCGATTGTATGCTATGTATTACTCTATACTACTTCACTCACGTGTATACCTCCGTGAGTAAAGTAGTGGGGGGCATTTGTTTACACCGGTTTAAATTTCGTTTACAGATATGTGTGAAAGCAGGCTCATTCATATACGTGTGTGGAGGGTTAGTGCATGACAAGAGCACATCAGTGGCGTTTGCGCTTAGCAAAAATCCCTAAGGGTAAAGTGCGCGTATGCATATGTATGTTGCACGTATATTTCAACAATACGATTAGAGGAAGAAAAGGTGTTAGAAATGAAGCACTCGATGGTTAACGATAAAGGGAAAGCATTTAAATAAACATTTTATGCTACAGGAAATAGATCACTAAACACGGGATCAAAAGTACAAGGGTTTACAAAACTATGAATAAAGTTTTCTAAAACCCTCTCAGCCTTCTCCACCATGTCGAAGCGGCGATCTTCGCGAGGAGTTGCTCCCTATCGGTTAGCGCCATGCCCATCGGCGAAGGCAGACATGATGGTCCGCTGAGCCTGTATCTGGCTCAGCAGCTGAACAGAACAATCCCTCAGAGGCTTGGTAATCAAAAGTGCCTCATGAAAGCACTCGATCGTGTCCTCCGCTGCGTCGAGTATCACCAGAGTCATCTCCGCTGGATGAGGGGGATGTCAGCAAGCACGGACAGGAAGATCATCCGGAGCCAAATGGAGTCGATAGGGAGAGGAGATCCTCTACGAGTCAAGAGCTCGTGCAGCACGGTATCACATTGGTCATCCGTGAGAGCGGGATTCACCAAGCGTACAACAAAGCGAGGAACAATTTCCTCAATAGGCACCTCCCATGGCTGCCGATTAGCATGCGGACAATTGCAAGTCATGACTCTTCTTTGTTAAAATGATTCTCTAAAAATGAGAGAGAAAAGGAGCATTGCTTAGATTATAAAGGGAAGTATTTAAGTCTCGGCACAGAAAATGTTGTGCATGGTGAAACTATTTCCAAACTCTAACAAAAGAAGGTATTGGAAAAGAAAGTTTGACTCGGGAAAATAAGAGAAAGAAGATGAAAAGAAACCTTCATTAATGAGGCAGCGCCTCACGTGCTCTCCATGAGAGCGCCAGCGCCAGAGCCACTCTTATAGGATGAAATCCTATGGTGGCGCCTCACGCGCTCCTCACATGGGCGCCAATATGCAAAGCACAGAAAAATTCATTACATAAGAGTTAAACTCTTAGATGGCGCCGCACGTGCTTCTCACACGGGCGCCAATGTGCAAAGCACAGAAGAGTTCATTACATAAAAGTTAAACTCTTAGATGGCGCCGCACGTGCTCCTCACGCGGGCGCCAATATTCAAAGCACGGGAATACCCATCTTTAGAATTAAAGTCTTAAATGGCGCCTACGTGTACAACACGTGAGCGCCGGCGCCCAAGTAAAATTAAATTCTACTCTCTGTTAAACAGAGCCGTCGGATCAAAGATCCAACGGGGATGATAAATTATCAAAATACATAATTGAATTCTGTTGGGAGAAAACATTGCCCAAATCTTTCTTAAATAAGGAAGATATTCTCGATTGGATCAAAGGTCCAATGGTAGAATAAAATTTTATTTTTGGAATATATATTTCCTCAATCTTTCTAAATAAGAAAGATTGCTCTCTGTAAAACAGAGGACTCTTGGATTAAAAATCTAATGGTGATTAAAAAATCACCATCTTACAGAATAAACTCTGTATAGGAAAAATATTTTCCCAATCTCGTTAAAAACCAAAAATCATATTCTATAAAAATAGAAGTTCTTGGATCAAAGATCCAATGGTGGGTAAAATTCCCCAGATTGATTTTGAGACCAATTAAATCAATTGGAATCTCTCAATGAGAGATTTTCTCAAAACTAATCAACAAATTTCCTTACCTATATAAAGGACCTGAGACTTCAAGTTTCAAGGGAGAGATAGAAGGACGCACAGAGAGATAGAAGGATGCACAGAGAGGGAGAGACATACAGAGACCACAGAAAGCTTCAAAAACAACAGAGAATTCAATTCTCGAGAAAGAAGAAGACTTTCCTCCTCCTAAAAAACCCTAGGTAAAGAAAAAAGAAGAGATAAAAAATATCTCATTTACCTAACATATCTAAGGGTTTAACCCTTCTCAAAAAACTTAGTTCTTTCTTTGGATCTGAGATCCACAAGACAAGTCTCCCACAAGTTGAAAATTTAATTCTCATCGGAAAGATTTTGTTCTTGAGAATCAAAGATTTAGGGAAGAACAAAGTTGGACATGAAAAACATGGAGTCCATAATACTCCAGGAACTTAGTTTCTTTAAATCGAGAACTTAGTTTTTTTAAAACTCAACTTAAAATTCTCAAATATAGGGATTTTAGTGAGTGTTAATGGTCAAAGCATAATTGATAGAGATTTAACCTTTTTGAAAATATTAACAGAGATTTAATCTCTAAAATTGATAAAAGGAAAAAGACTAGCGCCTCACGTTCTTCCCACGTGGGCGCCCCTTTTAACAGCGCCCAGCGCCTCACGTGAAAGACACGCGGGCGCCTAAAACAGAAGGCTTGCACCGCGCGTGATCATCACGTCGGCGCTGAATAAAAGCGCATATCACTCCGCAAACAGCCAAAAGGGCTAAGTGCTCAGCGCTCATTGGGCGGCGCCCATAACTGAATGCTTCACATGTCATATATCTGAGCGGCAGAGGTCAAATAAGTTTTTAGCACTTCGGCATGAAAGGAAAGGGGCTGAACAAATAGAGCCCAAATAAGTGCCTAGCACTTTTAAAATAAAATAGAAGACTAAGCAGACCAAGCCCGCAAATTGGCTAGGTCTCTGAAATCTTTCCTGCAGCCGAGCCCAAATGCTCTATTATTTGATCTGAAATAAAAATGATCCTCAAAATCTTGCTAAGTTGATCTTAGTCTCAAATTGGACTAACGTATCCTTAGTCAAAAACAAACTGAGCCCCAAATGCTCATTTAAGTTGATCTTAATATCAAACTAGATTAACGGTCCTTAAATAAAACCAAGCCCAAATTTAAAAATATACGGATTTGGACTAATCCGCGTCCTACGGGCGACGACATAAACTAGTCTCCGTATACAATCCACGGACAACCAAAACCAAAACAAAACATGCACACGACACTAAGTGAACTACTGGAGTAGGAGAAAGTGGTTATCGCAATACGGTAACGTAATTAACTGTAAGGGCTTGCGCCTCCAGGGAAGAGCGTCCCCACAATCAAAACCCCCTCATAAAACGAGGGGGAATCTGACGAAGTCTACTACAATGGCCGCATCCGTCCAAACCTTCGATATATGGTGCCATAAATCAACTTGGTATCTTCGGAGAGGTGGACGGATAAATCCAAATAGCATCTGCCCCCAAATCAGGCAATACGATCCATCCTGATTCGTCTCTATTTTTGGCGGTAAACACCCATGACTGAATGCTTCACATGACATACATATGAGCGTCAGAACTCAAATAAGTGCTTAGCACTTTTACATGAAAAAAGGGCTGAACAAATAGAGCCCAAATAAGAGATTAGCACTTTTGAATAAAACAAAAGGCTAAGTAGACTTAGCCCAAATTGGCTAAGTCTCTGAAATTTTCTTGCAGCTGAGCCCAAATGCTCTTTTGCTGAATCTTAAATAAAAATGATGCTTGAAATTTGCTAAGTTGATCTTAGTCTCAAATTAGACTAACGCATTCTTAGTAAGAACAAATTAAGCCCAAATGCTCATACATTTAAGTTGATCTTAATCTCAAACCAGATTAACGGACCTTAAATAAACCTAAGCCCAAATCTAAATTATACAGATTTGGACTAATCCACGCCCTACGGGAGATGACATAAACTAGTCTCCGTATACAATCCACGGGCAACTAAAACAAACAAAAATACACACGACACGAAATGAACTTCCGGAGCAGGAGAAAGTGGTTATCGCAATGCGGTAATAATTAACTGCAGGGGCTTGCACCTGCAGGGAAAAGCGTCCCTACAATCAAAAACCCCTCATAAAATGAGGGGGAATCTGATAAAGTCTTCTACAACGGCCGCGTCTGTCCAAACCTCCGATATATGGTGTCATAAATCAACTTGTTATCTTCGGAGAGGTGGATGGATAAATCCAAATAGCATCTGCCCCCAAATTCAGACAAGACGATCTATCACAGTTCGTCTCTGTTTTTGGCAGTGAACAATCACGTTTCTTACGGATCTCTCCGATGAAAGGTGTGATGAGCTTCGGAAAGAAAGGGAAGCTTAGTCCCAGATTTGTGGGTTTTTTCGAGATCCTTGAGCGAGTCGGTACCGTTGCCTATCGTTTCGCACTTCCGTCCAGTTTTCCGGATGTACACCCTGTATTTCATATATCGATGCTTCGAAAGTACCTTCATGACCCTTCTCACACGATTCAGCACCAAACGATCCAGCTGGAGCATGATCATTCTTTCACTGAACAGCCGGTAGTTATTCTAGACCAACAGGTAAAGAAACTACGGTCAAAGGTCTTACCATCAGTGAAGGTTCTATGGCATGGCCTGAACAGCAAAGAGGTCATATAGGAAGCTGAGAGCGAGATGCGGAAGAAATTCTCTCATCTCTTCGAAAGGTACGCGTAGTAAGATTTTAAATTCGGGGACCGAATTTCTTTAAGGGGGAAGATTGTAACACCTTAAAAATGTGATTAGAGTTAATTAAGAGATATAATTTGGGTTTTTAATAAATTAAATTAATAATTATTTTTCACATATTTTATTTTAATTAATTAATATTTTATTTAATTATTTATGTACTTGTTGTAGTTATGCACACCCATGTGCCTGCTAATCTAGCATTATGAATATGCTAAACATGTTTTGCTAGCAATGACACATTAATTATATTATTATGTTATGTTATATATCTATATTAAGTAAATAAAAGGTTTTATTTTTTTATAGAAAAAGAAAAGATAAAGAATAGGGCATGGGGAGACATGGAGGTAAGGGGGGTCATTTAATGAAGAGAGAGAGTGAGCATGGCTTTCAAGAGCCATCCCTCATCTCTCATTCTCTCAACCCTCAACACTCACTCTCTCATTCTTCTCTTCTTCTTCTTCTTCCTTCTAAAATCCTTCTCTTGAAAATTTTCCCACCTCACACTTGAGCCTAAACCAACACTAAACCTCACTAAACCCTTCATTAAGCATGTTTAATCCATTTTGGAGTCTTGGAGCTTTCATGGCTAGGGATTCTTCCAAGTTTTGGTGAGGTAGTGATCTAAAACCCTTAATTAGGCTGAGTGAAGTTCTTGAGTTATCTAGTTTCACTAAAATACCTTAATGTTTTTTAGTGGTTAATATCATATTTTGTTAAGACTTAGGGTTCTGTTTGAATCTGCTATCAACCCCGAGACCTTTTTGTGAAGTTGCCACTACTAAGAGATAGTCTAGAGGCCTAGAACCTAACCCCAAAACCTGAGTCCAATCCTCTTAAACTTGGCCGCAGATTTATTGTATCTGGCCGCAATTTGCGGCCAGTCTTGTGGTGATGTGTGTGTGTCTTGGTCATGGGTTCTCTGGAACTATATGTAGGGTTATGGCATGTGCAACTTTCCCTAATTTTTTGTTTAGAAATATCTGGAACTGATTTGCTATATTTTAAGTGTTTCGATAAAGTACGATACGGATTTATCCGACTCTCGTTTAGGTGTCTAGGGTGGTTAGTAGCCTTAAGGTTAGTTTAGGATGTCGCTGCATGCGTTTAACGCGCTAAGCTAACACATGATAGCTTGTGGGAGTTGGTTAGTTAGTTTTGCGTTTGTGTCCGTGTCTTATCGGAAAGTTTATTAACTTCACGCGTTTTGGTTTTGTGCGGTGCTAGGATCGTTTGCGGAGACTTTGGATGCAGCTAGGAAGGGGAAGGAAGTGGCCAGATTCACTTAGCTCGAGACCGTCCGGTGAGTAGATTTAACATCTACAGGGGAATCGCCTGTATGGCGTTAAGCGCCGATGGCTAGATTTATGTGACAATACTTTGTGTTATATACTTATATATTATTATTTGTACATGAGTATCATATTGTGCATCCTATTAGCTATTGTGCATCCTATTAGCTATTGTACCATTGACATATTATTAATAGGGCACTGCACCATTACTAACGGTTCATGTTGCACAAGCACTGATTCATATGCCCACACACACCGTTGGTAATTGCCATGACACGAACACTATAGAATTGTCCATGAATGACTACATTGTACTATATTCGTAATTGACAGTTAGACATTGTTCATTATACTTACGCATCATGTTAGCATCATACATACATTGCTATAGTGCCATATTCTCATATGATGTTTCATGAGATTTTTGTATCGTGGATTTGGGAACCGCAAAGTACATTTTGAAACTTGAATTATTTAAAAAGGGCGGTTTTCCTTGATATGATATTTTGTGTCCACTATGGGTTTTCTCGGTTCTGAGTGAGGAGTGAAGAGGCACCGTCTGCGGGTACATGGTGGGCCCGGTACGGTACCCTCCGACAAGAAGATCGTATAGAAAGGCGTTAAGCCCGGTAGGGGAGTACTACCTACCGGTGATTGTATGGAAACTCGGCGGATATCCGGAGTATGCCGTTTAGAATTATATGATGAGATGGATATGAGGGCCGATCAGAGTGATGGCGCCTGAGATATTGGGATTTGGGTGTCGTGCTTGACACCGGATTTCATGATGATTTATTGATGGTACCGCTATTTTATCCCACATTCAGAACTTATTATGACATGCTCTGTTCATATAGATGTTGTACCCTGATGTTATACCTTGATCATGATTATATAGCATTTCATACTGTTATACATATGCCATCACGACCGCATGCTTAAGGATTGTCGCTATTTCATCATGCTTGCGATTACACTGTATGATATTATTTACTACTCACGAGTTGGCAACTCACCCTCGTTGTGCCACAATGTCTTACAGGGCCGATCCTTAGCGTAGTCGCGGCATGACACTCTACTTCATCTATTTTTGCGGATACCGCTACTTTTGGGCGTGAGATATTTTGTAGGTGGGTTTTTGCGAATATCCATATGCTTCTACTTGTATATCTTATCTTGTATCTTGTACTCTCCATCTACCACATGTATGTATTTGACTTAGAGACGTGACTGAGAGGTTTGATATTTGTATTATATGTGACTCTGGGTGTCGCGCTCATATGAGCCGACTTTTGTGCTATGTTGCGATGTTGTTTCCTTTCATATTTACTTATTTCTTCTCCTGTGGCGTCGTATATATATCTGTTGTGGTTGTGTTCCGCCTTTAGGCGTGAGATTGCTCCCAATTAGGGATGCATTTTTATATACTATGTTTTGTATCTGTTTTGAATCAGTTTTTACAAAGGAGATGCTGCCGAATTTTTAGTAACAACTTGAGATTTTAAAAATAGATGTGATATTTTGAAATAAATTTTTTACCACTCTACTTCATTTCACGGTTTAGATTTCTAGGTTTCGGCTTACTTGAATTACGTTACGCCTTTAGACGTTGTGTGATTTAAGTGCTGGTCGTGTTCCTAAATTGGGTCGTGACAGTAACACCTACTCATCAGTGAGAATCGGGACCCAATTATCACCGCGTGATAACTTGATGGAAGCCGCTCAAGTCACCACACTCCAGAAGGTATGCGCATGCTTGGCAAGTTTTCTGTATATTTGAAACTCCCGATTTAGTTTTTCCCCTAGGACCCAAATGACCTTGACTGAGCCAACATAGTTCAATCTGTCATTATCTTGTTTGCATTAAACCCACCCGTACGAGTTCTTGACTGAGCCAAAATGACTGTACGACTGTCTTAACCAGTCACATCTAATACTGCAGAAAAGCAATACATAGTTACCGAACACTACGCCTCGGCTGAGCACGACATACGTAGCACGAATACTAAGCAATACTAATCTGAAATGACAGAGGGCTCCAGCTGCTTTTTGGCGAAAACTCTTTAATGTAATGAACTTGATATCGTTGAAGGAACCCGAGTGGCCGAGTAGCTTTGAAAAGGAGTGGTTTAGGCTCCGTTTTTTAAAATGTGTGGTTTTGAAGAAAACCTAGTTTTAAAAATTGTTTCTGACAACATTAATTAGGTTTTTTTTCTTGCATTAAACCTATAATGTGATCCCATCAACTAAGTTTCTAAGCCACAAAGAAACAACTAAAATAAAATGTACGTATATACCATCCGCATTCACTACGGGGTCCGAGGACTTCACCATAAGGTTACTTTACTTACGGCAGTGCATGGGCAGGACTAGCGTAGGTGAAAAACATATACAACATTCAGATATATCATCACAGGTAGATAATACACATCGCAGGTATGCGATAAACAAGATGAAATAGCGCATAAACTAGGAGCCTCGTGTTTCTTTTGAGCCGCAAACGAAAACCAACGTTCCCCAGTTGTGTGGATAGCTTATACAATCTCGAACCAAGACCCCTACGAGCGCGGCAAGCTACCCGCCAATCTTAAAAACGGGATACCCCTCGCTTGCTGGAATCCAGTAACTTGAGCACTCCTCCGTGGGTTAGAGCTACACCCTATAGGGTTACTAGACACTCTCACAAGGGTCTATAAGGCATCAACCATGCCCAATTCAAAATTTAGACATGCCGAACAACCCTAACCAAGATCTTTAAACTAGAGATTAGGCGAAACAAAGTATGTTAAACACTTTAACATCTAAGAGTTTGGGATTACAACCTTTGTAGTCCGGTCCTTCTTTTCATAAGCTCCGTGTTGAGGTCCCTTCGCTGCGATCATCGAGTATTCCGACTCTAGAGAGGCTCCACGAAGAGAAAGATGCAAACTTGCTTCCGATCTTCGATAACTAAGATGATCTACCTTGAAGTTTCTTTAACACAAGCTCTCACTCACAAATGAAGTGAACACCCTAATCTAAATGGCTAGGATAGATTAGGATGATGAAGTAGGATTTTAGCTCTCATTTATTTTCTTAATCTCACTCATTTTCATCACTAAAGAAAAAGCTAGAAAGCTTTTCTTCAAGAACTCAAGGAAGAAGAAGAAGAAGAATCCTTTGTGATGAATAATTAAACTTAAGTCAATGGTTAGAATTGCAACCATGGGTTAAGTATGAAGACTTAACCCATATAGAGATTTAACTAGGGTAAAGGCTTGGGTTGGGTTAAGGAAATATCTATGCAAAATATCCAAGTCAAAGTCAAAGCTTCAAGAAGCTTCTTGAAAGCTTCAAGAAGCTTCTTGAAAGCTTCAAGAAGCTTCTTGAAAGCTTCATGAAGACTTAACCCTAATCCAAACCCTAACCTCAATTAAACTCCACAAAACATGTTGCATTTATAACCATAACATGTTACAATATTATATATCACATATAAAATATTTATTGTAACAAAATAAAATAATGCAATTAACATATATCGCATATATATCAATGTATTACCCATGTAAGAAAAAGAATCTTTTAGTGAGCTTATATTAGTTAATGTAATTTAATATATCAAATATATAATTATACATTAAATTATCGAATCAACACTTGATCCGATAATCCGGCTATTTCACAAATAACCGACTAATATAATCTGTATCAGTTCATCGAATCCACACTTGATCCGATGACCCGGCTATATCTCATATACCCGGCCGATATCTCATATCGTGAGAATCTAATACGGTATCACATACACGTATTGTTCTCGGTCCCGCACATATAATATATGTGCTCCTACTCCGTTTTTCTTGAGCCAAGAAAGCTCTGTGTAGGACTCTAAAGAATCGTCAATACGCCGGCAGTAGGTGATGATCATATCAAACACCCACAAGCTGCAAGCGGTCAGCTAAACGTAACAGCCACCCAGGTATTGAGCAATCAGAAGATCAACAAGCAAGCCTGTACTTTCTTCCGCGAATCCAATCAGTAACACTCCCGTACAGTCCGGTCTTTTCGTCTGATATGTCGCATATCTCGTCTAGGGGTGGTAAACGTCAGACCCCAGTAGCTTGATAAGTCGTGTCGATATAAGGTCTATAACAGTTCGAGAAACTACTGATAACACTTACCAGTAAATCTCAGTAACCCTGGCCAGGGATTTCCAGTTATAGCCAATCGAACACAGCACAACATCAACTCCCTATACCGGGAGAAACGAATCCCCTCCTATCGCTCATTGCCTCCATGTGATTCGGGACTGTACCCAAAAGCCACCTTTTTGCACGCCCTCTTGGACGTGGTATGATATAAATCAAAGCACGGTGGGAATCACACAAGACTCTATGACGATCTCGGGTCTACAGACTAACCTGTACCAGTGTCACCAGAGAACCGCTATCTGACGTGAGGTATAATACCATCTAGGAGTTCTCGGCGAGTCTGTCCAGTGTACCCAGTCTCTACTGAGCACCCGTACACCATCCTTGATGTCAAACACCGATGGATATGGGATCATCCATCGCCCATCATATGGGTCAAGATACGTATACGCTAGTCTACTCTGGAGTATCGATGCCCTATCTCGGTACTCCCACGACTAAGAACATTTGAAGGATGTACTTGGCGACTATACTGTCCCCACTAGTATGATCCGCATCATAGTCCTGGTAGTCAAATACTCATCCTAAGGGCTTTATCAACATGTAACAAAAAGACAATCAGAGTACATGTTAAGATAAAGAGTAACCAGATAGCGTACTATCATGTCGAGCAAGAAAGTCCTCCCTATATATGTCCTAGCATCCACTACAATATACATCGTATGTACAGTAATGGCCTCTAGGGCATACATATAACTAACAATCCCCTTATAAGTGCGACGAGCAACCTGGCAATCCGAGAATGAGGTGGCCCGGTCTCGACTCCACGAGATGGTTACCCGCTGCATTCTCGAATCTGGCTACCCGAGCACTCCGACGCGGGGTATCCTAGTACAAGTAATGAAATATATATACAACGATGACTATGCCCGCAACCTGGACGTGTCCTAAAATGAATAAACATCAAGCGGCAACGACGGCCACAATCCGGCCGCTCATCCCGAATAAACAAATACAAATAACAAAATTTATACAAACAAATCGCATGAGGGGCTATCCTATCACGACAATCTGACTAAACCATCACAAGATATATATCAACACAGCGGAAGCAAGTGTTTGCAACCCCGTCTAATCGACCAATAGCAATTAGACGACGTATACAAACATAACTACAAAACACAAGATATAAACAATGCAAAAGTTTCGATTTAACAATTTTCGTGTTGCCCGAAGACAAAGATAGCAATATATGAAATCTGGGCCACATCAAACATAACCAAAAATCAAGTTTTTATGAGAGTAAGCCACAAGAAAAAACTGGGGACTAGATACCACTAGAAAACCGCCAATGTCGAGAAAATGAGCATTTCTAGCAGTTTTTCTTAGGAATTGGGTCCTTTTTTTCTACCCTAGTTCTTATATCTCATAACAAGATCTCTGCACTTGTTTAAAAATATTTTAGAGATAAAAAAATTGATAGAAACTTGATTTTCGTGTTATCGAAAAATGAAAATTTTTGGTTTCGAAACATTAGCATCATCTAAAACTAGTTATAGTGTTTAGGTGGCTCTGATACCATGTAGGTAGATGCTCGTACTCATGCCACAAACTAGCAGCCATGTGGAATACAAAACGAAAATTTTTGAAACTTGAACACGAACTACTATAACCTAGAATCGAATCCAAATACTAAACTAGAAACAAACTAGAAGGAGTTAACTACTAGATTTGTGATTACAACCTTTGTAGTGGTGTCCTTCATTTTCTTTCCACTTTCATAACTCCTTAGGTCATCAGGAACAAGCTTGGGAGTCGCTCTTCCTTTCCGAAGATGATCCACCTCGAAGGAACCCTCACCCAGGCTCTAGCTTCACACCAATAATCTATGTGAAGTAACTAGTAATCAAAACTTATTAAGAATTGATCGGTAGGATATAGTAGTGGCTAATTTTTAGTGTTTCTCTTTTTATCTTTTTCTTTTCTTTTTTTACAAAAACTCAAGAGAGGAAGAAGAAGAAGAACAAGGGTGTTTGTTTAACAAGCATGGCATGAAAAATCTTCTCTCTTTTTTTTTCCTCTTTTCTTTTAATCTTTTGAATGAATGGGTTGTGACTCATCATGGTGAGTCATAAGCCCACATCATTTACAAATAATCAAGAAGAGGGTAGAAGAATAGAGAGGCCACCTCATTGTATACATATACATATACATATACATATGTATATATAATTATATATACAAATACACTAATATAAGTATATGCTACAAATACATATGCCCGTATTCGTATCAAAATATCGTATTTGTACTAAGATACAAATACTCGTATTTGTATCAAGACACAAATACACGTTTTCTATACAAATACTTGTATTCGTATAAATACCTTATTCTGTCAAAATACGAATACCGAAAAGAGAGATACTAAAAAAAGATATATAATACTAGCTCACATTTAATCCAGAATGTGATACTCTTGTTATCTTTCAAACCGGTTAGTATTAACAAAATGTCCAATTAAAAGCATGTGTACAAAAACATGTGTGTTTAATCGAACCTGAGTACGTATCAAAATACGTACACTATATCATTTCGCCCGAGCAGGGAAACCCTCTATGTGGGACTCTAAAGACTAGACAATACGCTGACAGTGGATTTAAGCACAAGCATGTCAACAACACTAGCTGTACATAACGGCTACTCAGGTATTGAATGCAAGGAAGGTCGGCAGGCAAACTTGTCTGTATCTCTATTGAGCCTGAAAGTGACAGTCTTCGTACAGTTTGGTCTGCGTCTAAGAGTATCGTATATCGGGTCCAGAGGGGTGGATAAAGTCAGACCTCTAATAACGTGATAAGTCGTGTCGGTGTGAAACCCATCACCCACTGAGAAACTACTGATCCAAATTAGTAATTCTCGTCCACTTTGGTCAAGAATTTCTAGTGATGGCCACCCGTGCACTGCGCGACATCTACCCCTAATATCAGGAGAGACGAATTCCTAACGATCAGCTCACTGCCTCCATATAGTTCGGGACTGTACCCAACTAAAACCCGTTAGTATGACTCAGTAGAGCCGTGGTAGGGCAGTAATCAAAGCACAGTGGGAACTCACACGAGAAAAATGACGATTTCAGGTCGACGGACTAACCTATACTCATGTCATTAGAGAACTGCTATCTGACAATAAGTATAATACCATCTAGCATGTTCTCGGCGAGTCTGTCCAGTGTAGTTCATAATCCAATGAGCACCTGTATACTATCTTTGGTGACTACTTGACACCAATGGCTGTGAGACCAGCCATCGCTTTCGTCGGGGTCAAGAAACGTATACACTAGGCTACTCTGGAATATCGATGCCCAGTCTCAATATTCCCACGACTATGGACATTTAAGGATTTTCTTATAGACTATCCAGTTTTCACAAGTGTGATCGCCACAATAATCTTGGTAGTCAAGCAAGAATCTTATGTGCTCTACCAACATATAATAGTGATCCGTAATACCACATAATATATATACATGAGGATAGAGATGAACCGATAGCATACTATCATGTCGAGTAAGACCGTTCTACCCGTATAAGTTCTCCTTCAATTATCATAATCGCACATGCGATTACAATAATTGCCTTGAGGCCACTATAAACAACATTTTCGACGTGCCAGGTGCCTGGTACGTCGAAATAGTTTTTAATTTATTTTAAGATGCAATTTTCTATTTTGTTTAAATTTTTTTTAATTTTAACTTATTTCAACGTGCGAAACGGGTCGAAATAATCTATATTTCGACGTGCCTCGAAATAGTTTTTAATTTATTTTAAATATATTCAGAAAACATTTTATATATGTAAAATATTATTTATTGTGACGGCGTATATATGTCGAAATAACATTTCAATACTGTTGAAATAAGTTTTTTTATTGCGACGCCTGTTTCTCGTGGAAATAAACTATTGCGACACCATATATTGCGACGAATGTTATTTGTGGCTTCTTAGGGTGTCCCGACAAAACAAGTTTATTTCGACGTGTTTTAGACGTAGAAATAAACTATAGTTTCCTGTAGTGGGTGTGTGTGTATTTCAAATATTCTGGATATGCATCATTCCAATTAGGGAAAATTGTTTTCGAGCCTGATTTTAGAGAAGTGGTTTATTTTTAAACCCACGTAAATAGTTCAAAAATCGCGAAAAAATCCAGTACTTCGAAAATACGAAAGATCAAAACCCAAATGACTTGTACGTTTGAAAAATAGGATATTTTTCTAAAAATCCCAATTTTACCCTTATTCTTATATGGCAAAGTATTTTTTAAAAATACGTATAATAAATGGGAGATGTCCTACTCGTTCTTCTCTGCTATTGCTCTCCCCTCGTCTTTCTCAAATCGCAAAAGGAACTCTACCATTCGAGCTCCGATAGAAAAATTAAATGCGGATTAATGTTTGATCCTAATTCTAATTTCTATCCTCAAAGGTACTTCTCCGTTTCCAATTTTCAGTAATCCTAAGCTTAAACTTTGCTTCTATAGTTTGAGCTTTTGAGATTGCTACCTTCAATCTTTCCAGGTTCATGCTATTTCTAGCAGTTTTTTTTCCTGCAGATCTGGTTGATGAATGATATTGGTTTTGTTTTCCCTTTGAATGGTTCATGTACTTTAATGGTAAAACTTAATATTCTTAAGTGAATTCTCCAGGTTTTGTTGCCCCTGTGATATGATTTTTTTTTGTTATGGCTGTCAGTTACATCGGTAATTGAGAAGATTTTTTGATGTAATTGTGAGGACGTTGATTGATGAGATTGTGCATATGCTGCAAGGGGAAAACAGGATTCTCGTTCATTGATTTATGCTTTAGTTCTACAAGTTAACAAAGATACAATAAAAATAGGAACTACAACAATATTATTCACAAATATGCCAGAGGAAATAATAAAGAAGCCACATGAAAATTTCCGTCCATAACCAAAAATCTCAAGTTATAATATCTTGGGAAATCTTAAAACTCCCGTGTTCTAATTTTTGGAAAATCTTAAAATTCGTATTATAAGCCATGCATATATAAATAGGTATATTAATCAGGATTTGAGTTTAAAATAATGCCAAACTATACTTTTGTGTTTTCCTTCAATTTTAGAACTTCAGGGGTTTACAAATATATTGGATTATGAAAGTGGGTCAAGAAATAATTTTCCCTTCTAATTAATATGAAATTTCTGAGCAAAAAAAACTGCATACTTTTTAGTTTTTAGGATTATTAACAGTTTTCCTTTTGCTAGATGGACGTCAAAAAAATTATTTATTTATTATTTAATTATTATTGTTTTTTGTTGTTGTTGAGTAACTTTGTAATCACATATTCTTATGGAGAGTTATTTTATTTTTTTGTTTGAGTGAAAGAGCTGAGCCAGAAATAGCCCATCTCAACTCTCAACTTATGGAGAGTTATTTAGAATCAAATTTTTTTTCATTTTCTCATCAAATTCTCATGATGATATGTAAAATAGTGACATGGTCGAATTTTGAAAAGATACTTGGAAGAGAAGCTCCCCTTTTCTCTTATAATGACTAAAAGACAGCATGGGCTTTTGATCCGGAATTCATAAGTTGTTGAATTATAAAAAGTTTGAAAATGTTTCCTTGCTCTTTTTTTTCCTTCCTTTTTGTCCTTTTTTGGTACTGGTTCGTAAACCCTAATCTATTCACACAACACATCCACACACACATCACACGTAAACGCACAACACGTGCGCATTCAGGAGACCCATGAATTTGTCCCGAAAGCATTAATTTGTGTCCACACTCCCCTCCTGAGATTCCTGAGGTTGGAATCCTACACTCTTCTTAAAAGAGGAAGTGCCCATACTACCTGAGCAATTGCCCATCGGTTGTGTGTTGTAAAGTTAAGTGGAATTTGAGCTAGCCCATTTTGCAGAAATTATAAAAAAAACATAAAAAGAATGGTCTTGTTTCAATAGAGTATGGATGGTTTGTTTTAAGTGTGCCAGGCAGCTCTAAAATAGAAGAATATTATGCTACTTGTGGTTGTAAAATAAAAGATTATCTTTACACAGAATAAATGGTGAGCTGAAAGACATTTCAGACTGTTTCATGCAAAAAAAGAATAGAATAAAATTAACCTCGTTGTTTAATATATCATCAAAAATCCTAAGATGAAACATGTCATATACGACCGAATACTTGCATTCAATGGAACCCTTTCATGATAAAAATTATTATGTGTTAGATTCTACATAGCAACACTTAATCGATGTGTTTAATCCTTTCTCTGCTAAATTAACTATAATTTTGTAGCTAATTGTCAAAATGAACCAATATAAAATCCATGAATTATTCAAAAATACCAAGAAAAGAAAAAGAAAATGAAAATGAAAATGAAAAGACAAATTAATAACTCCCAAAAATTAACTAAATTTAATAGTAAAAGCAATTAGTCACATCTCCAAGGACATAACTGCAAAAACAAACACTCGAGGAGTCTAGACTAGCATCCCAATCATTTGGCAATTGCGTGGAAATTTTCCAAGCCCTAAAAATTCCAAATCATCAGGAAAAAAAATATCCTAACTTTGCGATCAGCAATGGAATCCACGGCGATGAGAAGAGGAGGAGGAGGAGGAGGAGGCAGAGGTCTGTGAGAGGGGCTCTACCGCGTCTTCATGCGCCGCAACTCCATCTACGTCACCTTCGTCGTCGCCGGCGCCTTCGCCGGAGAACGGGTAGCGATGGAGCTCCTTCTCGGGCCTCCATCAGATGTTGTCTTCCGTTGATCTCGAGGTAATTTGGTTGATTGTCCTTTGTGACGTAGATGTTGCTGACGGAGAATCTGCACATGGCGAGATTCGCGGAGCGGCGGTTACGCCTGTGAGCGGTGAAGTTGGTCGGAGGACCGAGGAAGACGGTCTCGGCTGGGGAGCTCGGGGACGAGCGGAGGGGGCCGAGGAGACTTGGCCTTGAGGCAGCTCGGCGCGAGCTAAGGGCCGAGGAGGTCAATTTGCAGGGGCCCCGAGGCGAGCCAGCCTTGTGCTCGCAGGTCGGCTATAGGGTGGCCTGGTCGGCCTCTGCGGGCCCTGTCTTCTGAGTTCTGGGACACATCGTCTGCCACGTGTCCTAATCTGGAGGTCGCCAATATAGAGTATTATCAGGTAGGGATCCACTTTGGAGCTCCATTTGCTTCCACTTTTGTTAGGGTTAGGGCTTTCTTAACTTTGGGAACTGTTTTATTTGTGTGCAGGCCGTTGATTATGGAGTTCATAAGCTATGAAGAGCAGAACAACGCTGGGGTAATACATTTGCCTTTTAATTTATCCCAATATTCTGTTGCTAACAAATTACTGATGTCTTTCTGACTCCTAGATTAGATTATTGCATTCATGTAAATAGGTTGTATACCTCAACAAAAGCATCAAGTAATTTTTGTAGATATCAATTTGTTCAAACTCCCTAGATTAAGATTTAGGTGTCGCATTCGTTTCTAAGGCATAGTACAATCTAAAGATCCAAATGAATGATCAATTCCCCTAATTAGCAGCGGCGGATCTAGTAATTTTGGTTAGCGGGGGCACAAAAATAAATTCTAAGTTCATAATAAAAACTTCAGCTAAACAACATTATACAAATTTGAAACTGAACTATTAAACTTTAAATTACTTCACTCAAAGACATGTTTATGATGCCATTTTTCTATGCTTCATATATCGAAAGTGTATCATGACATATAACTTATTGCAATCAACAAAGTTCATGGTGTTTATCTCAAAAACAAGATTAAAGTTTCTGGTATTTTTAGTATGATTTAATCTAAAATTTAAATCAACATCAAAACACAAAGCATGTTAAACCCATATCAATTCATCTCTCATGAATTTTAGAGAGCTCCAATATAAACATAAAACCACTTACCATTTATTTTATTATTGATGATGGCCAAAAAGCCTAAGAGCACAAAATAAATCATATCACGATCAAGAGATAACTAAAGGAGGAGGAGGGGGGAGGGGGGAGAAGGTGAGAATACTTCAAATGAATTCTAATTTCCCTACTAATCTAGACTATAGCAGCAGCCACCAAAACTTATCATTTATTAGAACGAGACATGGACCATGGTGGGAAGTATTTAGTAGGTTAATTTTTGTTTTAAGAGATTTAGCGATAGCACGTCACCCAGAAACAAGTATCTGGGTCCACCACTGCAGACTAGTGATTACACATGTATAAGATGTGTACTCAAGCATATGTAATTAATGCTTGCAAGCCTTTTATTAAGTTTGAATCAGAATAATTCATATGATATGCATCGTTCTATGTCATACCGGGTATCCTCACAATTCATAATGAGAGTGTAGGGATATATGGGCTTCTTATTTTTATAAACTTGTCACCAGAGAAGCAGTCGCATAAAGGCTTTCTTACATACTTGTGCTTCATGTGGAGAGTAATTTTATTTAAGCATTGACATCACTTTGTATGTGTAGAGTGTTTTTCGTCACTCTATTGAGATAGGAATGCGCGTGTTGGTTAGGCATGTGCAAATTACCCCTGTTTAGAGTAGCCTGGGGTTTATTGATTGTGAAGATCCGAATCTCCGGCCACTGCGAACTAAACTATCGTTAATTACCCCCCGCCTTTGGAGCGAGAGAACGTCCGATTGATGGATCAAACCGGTCATGTGAATTCAATATGCAGTATGCGCGTGTTGTGTATTAAAGGTATTTTGGACGTATTGGGGGTCTCGCAGAGTTTACGGGGGTCCCGCTTTCCGGATAGCGAGCTGAGAGTCAAGGGGGCTAGCAGCCCCTTGTGGAGTGCGGGATATCGCCCCGTTAGAAAAAAATTTTTAAAGGGAGAAGTGTTTTGAGTATGGAACGTGTGGGAAAAATGGGCAAAGAGCGTCCTAAGGATGTGCGAGACAACACATGGCCGCTGGGTGTCGGCGGGCTACGTGCCTGGCACGCGGCCGCTGGATGCCGGCGGGTTATGTGAGCGGCACGTGCCCGTTGGAAATACCAGTGGAAGAAAGAGGCTTAGCCCTTGGGCTGAGAGTTGAACTTCCGAGAGACTTTGGAATTAAACTTTTAGAAAAAGAAGAATTTTTATTTTTATTTTTTTCGGAATTCGGAGGAGTTAAACTCCTAAATAAAAGATTTTTGGAGATGATGAAAGGTGACCCCTTTCTTCTCCCTTGAGCTCTGGATCCTTCCCTGAGCCTTGGATCCTCCCAAAATGGGATTTTTGAAGATGAGTCTCCTTCTTCCTTCTATCTTTTTGTTGGATCTTAGAGAAAATGGTGGCGGGATTTAAAAATCTCCCCTTTTAGAGATTTGATGGGAGATTTGAACCCCTTTCAAGGGTTTTATGGTGAAAATTATTTCTTTTTAGGAAAAGAAGAGTTAAACTCTTGATTTAATTTAAAAAGAGGTTTAAAACCTTGAAGAAGGAAAAGGAAGCACATAACCTTAGAAAGATGGAGAGGATGAAAGTTGTTATTGATTTTCTTATCATATTTGCCTTTTATAGGCTACACTTTACATATAGCTCTTTGGGCTTTTCCAAATGACACTTGTGCCTTCACATGCCTCATGTACTTATTTTTTTTGCATATAAGCCACAAGGTTTACAAAATTTTGGCTTTTTGCCCATTTTTCATACATTTATTTCTAAAAATTACATTTAAACTAATTTATTGCCTCATTTTTGGTATGGAGTCGGCCCTTTCCATGCTTGGTCTTGACCTGGGATTGGGCTCACTTGGCTTAGGCTTGAGCCCGCTTTCTTGGGCTCGGACCTACTTGATTTGGGGTTGACTTTGACTGTGTAATTTTTGACCCCAACAAAGTGCCCCCATCAATAAATGCATATCGCGTGTACGGGTTGTGTGCATGAAATTAATGGATCCTGTTCTATATGGAGATTGATTTGGTTAGGTACCCTTTTGATGACGTGGAGGGTATGCTGCCATTTTAGCGACGTGGACGGCCGGTGCTGCCATTTTTGCGACTTGGACGGTCAATATTTGATTTGACTTGCTCCGCTTCTTGCGGTGTCAGGGATTTGATTTGACCGGATCCGATTCTTGCAGAGACAGGGTTAAAGTCGACATGCTTCGCTTCTTGCGGTGTCGGGGTTGAAGTTGATTTGTTCCGCTTTTTGCGGTGTTTGAAGTTGACTTGCTTCCGAGGCGAAGCTTAATTCCGTCAGCGAGGTCATTGGTTGACTTGTTGATTTGATTTATTTTGGAAGTTCTCTACCCGTCCAGCGGGACTTTTGAGCTTGGAAGCGCTGTCAGGTGGGAACATTGATTTGTTCTGTTTGATTTCTGCCTTATTTGGTGAGACTTGAATTTGAGTGGAACTTGGAATTTGGATTTTGTTTGGCATTAGCATCGCTGCACTGGAATAATGCCAGGAGCAACTCATCATTTGCCTTAGAAAAACTTGGGATTTGGGTCGGTATCAACGCCGCTAACACTGAAGCGTGGTGTCAAGAGCGATTCATCATTTGCCTTTAGGAAAATTTAGGATTTGGGTCGGTATCAATACTGCTAATACTGAAGCGTAGTGTCAGGAGCGACTCATCACTTGCCGTTGCTCGTTGGAGAGCGATGGCTTAGGGGACAGGTTTAGATCCCTATCCCCTAAGGCTTTTTCAATTTTATGAACCGTAAGGGTCTCATAAAAGCATGTTCTCCTTGCGAGTCGAGAGGATCTCGTAGGTGTATATTCTCTTTAGGAATCGTGGGGATTCCTAAATGTCGCTTCTTTGTGAGTTGTAAGGATATCACGCGGGGATATTCTCCTCACAAGGTCGAGAGGACCTTGCAAGCGTATTTTCGTCTCCTTTTCACAAGTTTGTGTCCTTTCGGGTTTTTACAAACTCGTCGACAATCCTACCGTTTTTACTCACGGAGCCCTTTCGGGTTTTTATTCGTGCCTGTTTTACTTGTAGACATACCATTTTTTACGACTATCTTGTCACCGGTGGGACTTCAGATGTATAAGCCTTGCTGGTGTGACCTGGGAGAGATAGGGACCGTTTATGCCCGTGGATTGTATACGGTTTTACAGGATATATGATTCAGACCGTATGGCGGGTATGCTCAATTTGTCCGCGACTTGAGCATTCACGCGTAGTATTTCTTGAGATATCGGTCGTTGATGGGTGACATGGGCTTTTCTCCCTCGGCATTTATCAGCTGGTAGGATTCTCCATCAAACACTTTCTTGATGACGTATGGCCTTTCTCAATTAGGCTCGAATTTTCCCTTGGCATATCGATTAGGGATGATCGGTCTTTTGAGGACCAACACCAATTCTCTTTCTTTGAAAATGTGGAAACGGGTTATCTTGTCATATGCCCATGACATTTAGGCTCGGTACAGCTCCAGATTTTTCTGTACTGCGAGTATCTTTTCTTCGAGCGCGTCAAGTTCTTCGAGCTGAAAGAGCGTTTTCTTCCTCCGTCAAAACGTGCTGGACGGCCATCCTAAGGCTTGGATCTTCGATTTGGAGAAGGATCACTTCCACTCCGAAAAGTAGTGAGCATGGAGTGGACTGAGTTGGAGTGCGGTGCATGTTATGATATGCCCATAATGCTTTCTGAAGCTTGAGATTCCAGCCTCTCTTGTTGACTGAAGCATTTTTCCTCAGGGGCTTGTATAGAATTTTATTGAAGACTTCAGCTAGCTCATTGGCTCTTAGATTGTAGATGGAGGAATATCCTCGGTCTATCTTGTGCTGAGTAGCGGACCTTGAGACTTTAAAGCTATTGAAAGAAAGTCCGTTGTCAGAAATGATTCTTCTAGGTGTACCGAAGCAGTATAAAATATTATGTCGGAAGAACGTCATAATATCTTCGGTTTTGATTTCTTTTAGCGAAACAGCTACAGCCCATCTGGAGAAATAGTCAGTTGCGGCCAATATGAACCGGTGATCTTTGAACTGCGGAGGATCAATTGGGCCAACTATGTCGACGTCCCAAACTTCGAATGATCATGACGTCACTGTAGGATACAACGGATTGTGATGCTTGTGAATGAAGTTTCAGTGAATTTGGCAAAGATGACATTTCTTTGCATGCTCTTGGCAATCCCTTATTATGGTAGGCCAATAATATCCAAGCCATTTGATTTGAAGCCGTATTTTGGGGCCGGATTGGTAAGCTCCATAGATGTCTGAATGAAGTTCTTTCATGACCTTTTGAGCTTCGACCGATGACAGACACCTGAGCTAAAACTAGTCGTACGTTCTGCAGTATAGCGTATTATTTACAAACACATATCGAAGAGCTCTTTACTTCAGCTGAATCCCCACGGATTTTTTCTTCAGGTAGCCTGTCGTATCGGAGGTACTCTATGAAGGGCTTTTTCCAATCGGGCTCATCTTGAATGATCAAAAATTTTTCGGCAAGATTGCTCTTTTGTTCTGCGCTTTTCTCTTCTCGTAAAGAGAGTATAGGAAGAATTTGTCGGTTTCTGACTGTGATGAATTTCATCCATGCTGGGATCAATTAGCTCTTTGGTTAGGCGAGTGAGTACGTCGGTTTTTCCGTTCAACGCCTTAGAAACTCTCATTAGTTCAATGTTGGTGAACTGTTTCATGAGTTCCACCATCCGGTTTCTATATCGAGCTAATTCGGGCTTATATATTTTGTAGTCGCCGCTCACTTGGTTGATGACAAACTGAGAGCCACCATAAATCCGTAGCCGGAAGACTTTCATTTCCATGGCGAGTTCCAAACCAGCTATCAGAGCTTCATACTCAGCTTCGTTGTTTATGTGAGGCTCAATAAGAGAGCGAAGGAACGTCGCAGGGTTCCTCAAGATGGTGTGACGAACACCAATCCTATCACTGTGTTTATCTTCGGAACTCTTGATTTGCTGGAGGTCCTTATTGATAAGACTCCATCGAAGTAGAGCTCCCAACATGGTTCGCTATTCTCGAGGTGTAGCACTTGTTCGTTGGGTAATTCACAATTTAGCGGCGATCTTTCTGGTATGGGATGAGCAACGAGCTAGCGAAGGTTTGCCTTTTTACTAGTTTTTGAGGAGTGTAAATTATCTTGAACTCAAGCAGCATGACATCCATTTCGCCATTCTGTCGGTAAGGCTTGCTTTGGTCATTAAGTGTTTGAGCGGGTCGACCTTGGAGATCAGGATTACCTGATGAGCGAGCAGATAGTGCCTTAGCTTCTTCACGGCGAATATCAGGCCAGGCATTGCTTTTCGATTGGGGAATAATTGTGTTCCGCCCTGACTAACGTTCGACTGAGATAGTAGAGAGTATTTTCTTTTCCCTTGTTATTCTGGGCAAGGAGTGTGCCGAGTGATTCATCTAGCGCAGTAGTGTAGAGAATTAACGGTTTATTTAGAATGGGAGCAACAAGCACTGGAGGATGCAACAGGTGTTGTTTGATACTTTCGAATGCTTCATGACATTCGGCGTCTCAGACAAAGGGAGGTCCTATGAGTTTTGAGAAAGGCCTACATCTCCCTGATAAATTCGAGATAAACTTTCGTATATAAGCAAGCTTACCTTGAAATGATCTCAGTCGCGTCAGAGGAGGCATCTCTATGATAACCTTTATCTTTGATGGGTCAATTTCGATCTCTCGATGTCGGACTATGAAGCCCAAGAATTTTCCCGATGACACGCCAAAAGCGCACTTTAGAGAATTCATCTTTAGATCGTGTTCTCTCATTCTGGTGAAAATGGTCTTGAGATCTTGGATGTGATCGACCTTAGTTTTAGGCTTATAACCAAATCATCAACATAACATTCGACGACTTTATGTATTAAGTCGTCAAAGATCTTGGTCATTGCCTTTTGATATGTGGCACCTGCGTTCTTCAGTCCAAACATCACATTGTAATAGTATATGCCGATCGGGATTCGAAATGCTGTATACTTCTCATACTCATGTGACATTTTTATCTAATTGTACCCCGACACCCCGACGAACCATCCATGAAAGTGAACATCTCATAATTTGAGGTGTTGTCGACCATCATTTATATGCCCGGAAGCGGGAAATCATTTTTAGGGCATACCTTGTTGAGGTCTCTGAAATCGATGCAGACTCGGATTTGCCTATTCTTCTTTTTTACTGTGACGATGCATGCGATCCAATCCGCATATTTCTCTTCTTTGAAGCCGGCATCGATGAGTTTCTTGATTTTCTCGATGACCTTTTCTTCCAGCTCACTTTTCATTCTTCGAGAAGCTTGTTTGACTGGCTTGACATCAGGAGATATAGCCAGCTTATGCATGACCACTTCAGGAAAGATGTCAGGTATTTTTTTGTACATCCACGCGAAGCAGTCGACGAGCTCATGCGACAGGGCGATTATTTGCTCTTTCATTTCTTCTGACATGAGTGAGCTGATATAGGTCGGCCTTAGATTATAGGGCGTTTCCAAATCAATCGCGGTTAGCTTGTCGAATGTTGCTTGTCTGCCATCTTCGAGCTCTCGAGGGGCTTCTTTTGGCTCGGTTAGTTCGTCGTCATCATTTGACCTTTCGCTGGCTTTACCGACATAGATCATGTAGCATGCTTTGACATTAGTTCGAATGAAACATATACCCCTTCTATCTGGGACCCGTCCATCGATGAGTGCTCGGACATGAGGCGGAAGCCAAAGCCCCTCATAAAACTTCGCTTCGGAGTTCATTTGATATAACCGACACCTGCACTTTTTAAAGTATTCCCGCATTTCGGGTGCCTAATATTTGGGATTGAGCACTGCTCTTATGTCTCTCTCATAGAGAAGGCACGTGACAGACAAATCGTCCGGGTGCATGACGGGATTTGACCCATAAAATATAATACCCTTTTGTCCACTTTTCTTTCCGCGAACGTAGAAAGTTTTTAGTTGGTCTACGGTGGAGACTGACAACACATCGAGCTCTTTGCACATCTGCTCCGGTACTTTTATGATGGTTAGGTGCCCTTCTGTAATTTTGAAGGTTTCTTTTAGCTTCGCTTTTTGCATGAGAGCCCAATCTGCACAGCTGTTGCAAGACGGGTCTTTTTTTTCTAATTCTCCAGTGTAGTTGCCTAAACGAGGGCGAATTTTGTTGCCAGATGGACCTTTCAATATCAGACTCGTCCGTATCGCTACCAAGATGAGAGCGGTTTTTTCGGAAGGATGGACTTCCAGCGTCGGACTCATCAGTGTCATTGCCAAAACACGAACGCGTTTTAAGTTTTTTACTTTTGAAGATGACAGCTAGTTCGGATTTTCTTTCGAGTCTCGAAGCCGTTTTGCCTTTCGTTAGCTGTGGCTCAACACTTTGGGGGATCACAAAGTACCGAGAATCTTCATATCGGACTTCATGCACACCGAACGGCTGAATGTCTCCGTCAATACGTCTTTTTTCGCCATTTTTATGTACTAATGGAGAGTTGAAGGAATGATGCCGTAATCGTGGAGGCACGGCCGTCCCAGGAGAATCTTATAAGACGCGTCGGTGTCGTTCACGTATATTTTAGTTTCGGTTTGCAGATCTCTAAATTTAATTAACAGAACTATGGACCCCAGAACTTGCTGACAGTTTTGATTGAAGTCTTGGATGACTATCCTTTCTCTTGACAGGTGTCGGATGTCCATTGACAAACTCTTCAGAATCCGTAAGTTCATGATGTTCACTGAGGATTCTGGATCAATGAATATGCGATTAATCGGTCTCCATCGCTGTACCCAGTCATGTAAAGCGGCCGATTGTGCTCAACTGTTCCCAGTAACAGGTCTTCATTCTTAAATGTGACCGCGGCTGTATGCAGAGTGTATTGGGCTTCTTTCATATTAATTTCCGCGAAACGAGCCTGATACCGCTCAGGGTTTTGCAGGGCATGAATGAGAATATCTTTGAGCTCTTCGGATAGGATCAGAGCATCACAGATGCTTAAGAGAGACGGAAGCTTCCGGAAGTGAGCCAAGACATTGTAATCTACCGGAGAAGAACTCGAATCTTCATGAGTCGGCTCTACGCCGTTTTCTTCATTGGCGACCTATTTTTCCTTATCTTTCGAGGCGTTGCCTTGCTTCGGCGGTAAAATCTTACCGCTTCTGAGCTGGATTTGATTGGTCTTTGTGGCGCGCTCTTCGTCCTCTTCGGAAAATAGAGCTCTTCCTCAGAGTCGTTGTCGGGACCCGGTTCTTGCTCACGGAACAAAGTACCACACGGAACAAAGTGCCACGCCAAGTGTCATGCCTAGGGGGCGGGGACCATCTCTTGAATCCGTAGGGTCCACCTCTTGAATCCGTGGGACCTACTGTAGAACAATGCGGAATCTTTGGAATACATTCCGAAAGAGGGCAGATCTGTACTATAAATGGAATGATACCACTCTTCAATACAGAGGCGCCTTTTAAGTGAACCGGCACTACAGGAGCTTAAGAACTCCGTAGTTAAGCATGCTCGAGCCAAGGAAGTTCTGGGATGGGTGACCTCCTGGGAAGTGGCCCTTGGTCGGGTCCGATTCGTCCCGAAGGACAAAACCGTGTGGCTTCGGCCTGACCGGACAATACTCTCTGTATTGGGGGTGGGGCATGACAGAATGGTATCATAGCTTGTCCCTCAATAGTAGGTCTGTGGTTCGAGGACGAACCATTGTTCAAAAGTTGGGAGAATGTCGGGACCCGGTTCTTGCTCATGGAACAAAGTGCCACGCCAAGTGTCATGCCTACGGGGCGGGGGCCACCTCTTGAATCCGTTGGACCCACTGTAGAACAATGGGAAATTTTCGGAATACATTTCGAAAGAGGGCAGATTTGTACAATAAATGGAATGATACCACTCTTCAATACAGAGGTGCCTTTTAAGTGAACCGACACTACAGGAGCTTGAGAACTCTGTAGTTAAGCGTGCTCGAGCCAGGGAAGTTCTGGGATGGGTGACCTTCTGGGAAGTGGCCCTTGGTCGGGTCCGGTTCGCCCCGAAGGACAAAATCGTGCGGCTTCGGACATAGCGGACAATACTCTCTGTATTGGGGGGGGCGTGACAGTCGCTATCAAGATGGACGACGTAGTAAGTCGTAATAGGGATCTCGTCATTGGAGTTTTCTTCTAGCTCCTCCAGAATCTCAGCCGCTTCTACGGGGAAGAACTCTTTCAATTGAATTAGAGTTCTTTCTTTTTGCTTGTAGTTTTCGAGGGAATCGATATGCCTTTGAAAGGTCGATTTCCTTGCTGACTCCTTTTCGCTTCGAGCCACATCTTTCCTTTTCTTTTTCTTTAGCTTTTTGGATTTTGAGACCGATTGAGCCGAATTGGTAGCTGGAACAGTGGGCTCTTTCTGCCCTTCCACTCTATTCTGGGCTCTTTCTGAAGTAGTTTTAGCATCTTCTTCGTCTTATTAGATGCGTGGATACTCCATGGAGGTTGTGGCGAGTCGAATTCATTTCTCGGGGCAGTAGATTCAGCCGTCTGTTCTCTGAAGGCTTCAGCTTCTGTCTGTATAAAGTTGGTGGTTGCCGCTTGATTGTTCACCAACACACTCTTGGACAACTCGATCTCTCCGGTCTTGTATAGTTTCTTGACCCGGTCTTTGAAAATATAGCAATTCTCGATCACATGGCTCACTACTATGTGGTCTGGGTAATACAGGGGATTGTAAGTCATTTTTGCTTCGTGAGGTTTCTTCGACTCCGATAATTGTAGACCGTTGTTCAGGGCATCTTTGAATATCTTGCGGATCTTGTCCCTTCTGAAAGAGTAAATCTTATTTTTTTTCTTCTCTAAGGAACGCTCTTCTCCTCCTAGCACTAGCTTTCGAGACCGGTTTGTTTTCGATCCGCTCGCCTCGTCTGTCTTCACTGTCAGACGCATTGAAAGCGTTGGTATTATTAGAATTTTCGCTTTTATGGTTGTCATCCTTTTGGCTTTTCCAAGGCTTGTTACCCTGGGAGTCCGGGGCAGACTTTTATTTCGAGCGTTCCAACATTTGTATTTTCTTGGTCAGCTCCTGAAACGTTTCGAGGCCCGCAGTACATAGAAATGGGACCGTCCAATTGCTGAGATTCCCAATGAGGCTGACGGACTGGTCCTGCTCTAGTGGATGCTGGCACTTGATAGTGAGATTGCGCCAATGAGCGATAAAGTCTGTGTTGCTTTCGTTCTTCCCCGGCTTGGTCCTTACATGGTTAGCAATGGAGATTTTGTTACTGACACTCATGAATCTTTACCGAAACAGAAACTCTATTTGGGCGTAAGTAAGGACGGACCCGTCTGGTATGCTCGTGTACCAGTCGAAAGCGATACCGGACAGGCTGTTGACAAACTGACGAAGGAGCGGATCATTGCCTCCTATATTTCTGCACGACGCTTTAAAGTGGGCAACTTGCCGATTCGTGTTTCCCGTCCCGTCAAATCTTCCGAAATTAGGAATGACGTAGCCGCTAGGTAACTCGATCAGATCATATTGTGCGGGTACGATCTCCCACGGTTGCCAACGTCCTTCTGGGCCTCGGCTTCGGCCACTAATGCTTTGATTTTGTTGGTGACCAAATTCATTATCCGATTTTGTGTTAGCAGGATGGTGCTATCTAGGGCCAAGGCGTCCCCAGAAGCAGAATGTGGCCGGCTTTCGTACAGATCGCCCAAACTTGGACCCAAGGAGACAGGCATCGGTTGCTTCGGGTTATCATCCGGTTCATGAGTAGAGATTTGCGCTTGATTGGAGGGCGCCCGAGCGACTTGAGCCGTGAGCTGCATCACAACGTTTGTCAGGTCATCAATTTTAAAGTAAAATTTGGCCATCTCTTTATCATTGCTTCTGAGCTGTTTTCAGAGCTCTTGAAATAGCTTTTGCTCTGCGGTTTTAAGGCGGAAAGTCGTCTCTTTCTCGCTCTCCGAGCTTGACTCCACATAGACCGAGGGGTCTTACTGCCTATTAGCCTCATCAAGAGGGCTTTCATCGTTATGCGGAGGCGGCTGATCAAAGGAAGTGGCAACTACATTTAAGCTAGATTGGGCATGGGATGTGGCGGCCTCATCCTTACTCTTGCTGTGCAGGTTGTCGCTGGGACGTGTGCTCGTCATGTAGACCGCGTGGATAACATATCCAGCCGTCTTTTCATCATTGGCAGTTGATTTCGCGGACCGCTGTCGTGGTCCTTTGGCTTCGGAAAAGGACAATCGACTGAAGACGGTTGGTCTGACTAGGTCATTGGGTGGCGCTGACGCTTCTTTTCTGGATTTGCTACTCTGCTTTCGCACGGCACGAAGTACTTGGTAGACTTGTGAAGAGAGCCTCGCACCTTTTGTGCTGGGGCATGGATACTTCCCTTCTTAGCATAATTTGATATGCGACCTTCTTAATCTTGGCAGACATCACATTCTTCTGGACCCATTTTAAGGGCTTGAACGAATTGCGGATTTTCACGGCTGACACGGCTATGGTCGTGGGACAATCCTGTTCTCGGAACCTCACAAAATTCAACTTGGCTGGAGAGCTGACCCTCTTGTTGGCTCTATATCCGAGCCGCTTCTGTCTTAACTTTTCTGTTTTGAGCACTTGGCAGGCTTTAGCTCTTCAGGAAGCCGCCGTAGGCAAAGTGATGGAGAGTTTTAGAGATACGTCTGACCGTGCATTCGTCGGAGGCGTCACTTGAACTTGTCCGCGACGTTTGATGATGCCCTTTGTTCCGGCAGTCTTGCCCCAGCTGGAGCACTAGAGAGTTGTTCGGACACCGTCTTACGTTTGGGTTGTGGTGCTTTGGCGATCACAATGTTCGACCTCTTGCCCTTTGAGACCGGTTTGGCCATCTGGTTTGCCGGGATTTCCGCTAGATGAGCGCTTCCGGCAGGTTAGATGATGACTGGACCAAATTGGCAGGGTGTTTCCTCCCACTGCCGATTGAGGCTTGCGGGTCGAATCACGTGGGCATTGATCTTGACTATGTGGGGGATCGAAGTTGCTTTAAAAACAAAGCTATTTGCTGAGTTCGAGATTGTGACTGAAATCTGTTAACCTGCACAAAAAAGGTATGACATCAGTACAGGCAGTCGACATATATGTTGATTTAGTTCGCATGAATGTTTAGCCCGAAATATAGGAGGAGAGAAAATATCCTGCCGGGCGTGCCAGGATCTGTAGAGTGTTTTTCGTCATCCTATTGAGATAGGAATGTGTGCACGGTCAGGTATGTACAGATTCCACCTTTCTAGGGTAGTCTGGGGTTTATTGATTGTGAGGATCCGAATCTTCGGTAGCCGCGGACTAAGCTACTATTAATTACCCCCGTCTTTGGAGCGAGAGAACGTTTGATTGACGGGTCAAACTGGTCATGCGAACTCAATGTGCAATATGCGCGTGTTTTGTTTTGAATGTAATTTGGATGTATTGGGGGCTTCGCAGAGTTTTATGGAGTTCTGTTATCCGGATGGCGGGCTGGGGTCAAGGGGGCTAGCAGCCCCTTATGGGATGCGGGACAACCTCCCGTTAGAAATTTTTTTCATAGGGAGAAATGTTTTGACTATGGAACGTGGGAAACAGAAGGGTGAAGAGCGTCATAAGGACGCGCGAGACAACATGTGGCTGATGAGCGCCAGCAGACCACGTGCCCGGCACGTGTTGTCTCCCACGCAGTGGGCTACGGCCGTTGGTCGTCAGTGGGTCACGTGCGCGGCATGCACCTGCTGGAAACACCAGTGAAAGAAGGGGTTTAGCCCCTGGGGCTGGGAGTTGAACTCCCGAGAGACTTTGGAGTTAAACTCCTAGAAAAAGAACGATTTTTATTTTTTTCGGAATTCGGAGGAGTTAAAACTCCTAAAGAAAAGATTTTCGAAGATGATGAAAGAGGATCCTTTTCTTCTCCCTTGAGCCTTGGATCCTTCTCTGAACCTTGTATTCTCCCAAAATGGGATTTTTGGAGTTGGGTCACTTTCTTCCTCCTTTCTTTTTGTTGGATTTTGAAGAAAATGGTTGTGAGTTTAAAAATCTTTCATTTAATATGAAAAATTATTTGATGGGAGATTTGAACCCCCCTTCAAGGATTTGATGGGTGATGCAAACTTTAGTTTGCAGGCCTTACCTCCACTAAAAATAAAGCCTCCAGCCTCATTTCTAAGTTTAATGGCCCAACAACAAAATAAAATGGTATGCTCATTATAACGCTCATTTTTTTTGGGCCCCACTCATGGATTATATATCAAATGTGGTCTAAATATAAAGAACAAAAAAATGTTTTGGCTAGCCTTTAACAATTACTTCTTTGCATACGGAAATCCTTTTATTAAATAAAAAAATCTAAAACTTTTATAGATAAATTTTCTAATACCGCAATCTTTTAATAACATTCCAAAATAGAGATTTTTATATATCGTGATACGCCCATGTTAAATTTTTATTAGCTTTATATCGAAATTTTCAAAATCATTTGAAAACTACGTAATACTTGACATTTAAATTTGGATTAAAAACTATTACAAAGATAATAGAAATAAAGAACATATATTTTTGAACTTTTTTTAAAAAATCTCTTAACATCATGCAACTTATCGTGACTTCTATTTATATCGTATCAGCTACTTATTTCGCCAATTCATTTGCAAAATTTATATCATTAAAAAGCGGTTGTCGGCCATATCATCAATAATTAAGCCTCTTTTTCATTAATGTACTTTCTAACATGGGACTCTATATGTTAATTTTTTCTAAGTTTATCTACTAAAGTATTTTTTATATAACTTAAATCTATTTTTTGTTTTTTCTATCAAGAGACTTAAGTGAAAATGGAAACACAATGGCGATGCCAAAAAAATGCATAACCTATAATTTTAGATGTTTTTAATTTATTTTATTCATCAATTAACCTTAAATTTTTAACGAAAACGCAAGCTATTACGTATGAGTATATAATGGATGCATTAACGATTGTAATTATATAATCTTTTTTAAATTCACGGTGGTAACTGAAAAATGCATTCGGGTCTTTTTTCTTGCATAATTTCATTGAATGTTATAAACTATGACCGCATATTTCTTGACTTTAAGGGGTGTGCAGTGTCCCCATGGGCCCTTGCCTAAAGTGCTATCATCCAGAGGTGGGTAGGACCCAAACGTGATTTTGCAATAAAGCCCCTAAGTCTCACTCGCCTTTAGATGAGGCCGCTATAGGGAAGGGCCTGCAGGGACACCGCAAGCCCTGTTTTCGCATATTTCTTACTTAAAAACCAAAACCTATGTAATCAATTGCAGAGTGAAAAGGATATTCATTATTTAATATTTTATAGAAATTTTCTAAATATATATTGCATACACCCTTTTAATGTAAATATTTATAACGCAAATCAAATGCTATACTGAGCAACAAATAAAACAGTTTTATGGATTCTTATCAAGCAAGTTAATCTATATCTATAGTCATGGATTAAAACCGGAATTTAATAGAATCAAATTAGCGACTAATACTTTTGAAAGAAAAATATTTAAATGTCATAATAATATAATATAAATATCGAATAATAAATAAATGGATAATAATGAAAGTATTTGAGGGAATCGAGAAAAGAAGACGAGTTGATAACCTTTACTCTCCAGCATTGGATATAAAGCATTAATGCCACTAGCTCTATAGTTATAAATAACGGTTAATGATTTTGAGCTGTAATGGATATCATAAAACTTTGTTGACAAACATACTAAAATATGAGAAAATAGTATACTACTTTCTAAACTGACCTAAAGAATATAGAATCTTTCCGTGCAAGCGCGGTGGACATGCTAGGTTTTGATATTATTGAATCATTATTTAGTCCAGTACTTCAGAAGCATCTCTCTCCTCCGACACAATTTCTTTCATACACATAATCTCCTTTAATGATTTTAACCTGTTTGGGGCTAAAACATCTAATAAGACACTTTACGCCCTTTCTTTTGCTGAGTGTATAGTCTTACAAACACTTCCATTCTTATGTTACATTTCGAATATTTAAGCATTTGGCTCCACAAAGCAAAGGGGAAGAAGTGAAACATTTCTTCTTTAATTGGCCTATCCGCCTTCTGCTTTATCATCTTTCCATTCAAATGTGATGTATACTTATTTTGCTAGAGAATGGAATGGAATGTTAATATACAGCTTTGGTTCAGTGTTCAGTACAGTAAGCTATATGTTTGGTTGGCGTCTCCAAAGCATTGGAAAAAAATGATAGAAAAATGTTCTATCCGAAACATAAATTGCGTGACCTTTGGTTCACATGGCTAAGAAAGACATTATATAACCCGACATTTGAATTTTCTTTGAACTTCTTCGCTGTCGTTCGATAATTTTCAGAGGTTATTTTAATATCATTATGCTTTTTCTGTTTATTATAATACTCTTATCCTCCTCATATAAGCTGTATTATACTGAGCAATTACGAGCACCATTCTAAACATTATTTGGTGTACCGGAAGGTATGCATTTTATATCAAGAGAATTGACTCCATGTATATAACATACAACAATTTAGTATTTCAAGACTGCTCCTGCTTTTTGCAATGTGAATTCCATCTCAGATACATAACAATTTTAGAACGCTCAAGTAATTTTAGTATGCATGATTACACCGGAAAGTCACCTCTCAAGCTGCACTAAATTTCTTAGAAACTTTCCAAGTCTTTCTATTAGATGCCTATTAAGTTGTTATCCTTGCCAATAGTTGATTTCTTGTTGATTTCTCATCATTTGCTGCAGAAGAGGTACGAGAACATTTATGTTTTGGGGCGAAGGCAGTCTGAATGAGGAGCATTGATCTATATAGTTCTTCCAAAGCTTAAATATTTATCTAGACTTGTTGTCGTTCATTAACTGTTTGATTATCATTGTCTAAGCACCCAGATTGCTCAGTTTTCATTTCCGAGCCAGAGCATCGATATCTTTGGTTTTGCATATGCTGTCAGACTTCTCATTCTGTTCGGAAAGTTTGTTTTACAGATATGTTGCAAAATTTGGATTTATGAAATGCTGATGTAACTTGATCATATATGATTTGAGTAGAAGAATAACAGTTGCTTCATCTCTTTCTGGGTAATGAAATGACTTGCAAGGAATCAACAGAGAGGCACGTATGCAGCATGCATCTCCATGTACATGGGTCGGGTCTTGATAGGAGCCGACTAGCAGATCCAAACCCGATTCATTTATCTATTCTATGACTTAGACAAGGCCAGAAGTTTTCAAGTTATTTATGGAACGGATTTGAGTGGGTATATAAATTATCGGAAATATATTATTATAGGTGTCTAGTTGATAAACAGTCAGAAATATAGTAGCTTAGGGGATGACAAACTAGAGTTCAGGTTATATATGGGTGCTATTCAAGGATTTGGATCTGTCTTATTCTGTCATGCATTGGATATGCCTCCGTGAATATACCAAACATTCTATATATTTGTTTCCGTTACGCTACCATGCATGACTTCATCCTTAGATATGCATTTCACCAACACCCAACCTTTTCATGAAAGTGTACGTTACCATTATTAATTAAGTTTTCTTATGGAAAAATAGGTTTTTTTTTTCCATCTCTGTATTATATCCGGAATGTTTTTTTTAAAGCCCAAAATTAAGTTTCTTCGTTATGTAAAATGGACTCTTTGTCAGTTACATGATGGTTAATTAACCTAACTAGTATGCTAAATACCGAATCTACCTTCAACCTTTCCCCACTTCATATATTTGGTTCTATTTTTAAAAAATAATCGTATGTTATTAACAGAGGTGGTTCAAAATGAGTGAAGAGAATAACCATGATACCCATGATTGTAGGTGGATAAGCTTTTAACAGATGATTCAATGGGAATAATGTTGGAATTTTTGAAGAAAGAGAAGAAGATGTAGATTGAGGGTAGAGGGAGAAGAAAGATGAGGGTAAAATGGAGAGGCAGGTTTACTTTTAACGGCATAATGGTAAAAATAATTCAATAAAAGACGTTTTTGAGGATTTTCGGTTATTTAATGTAGGGCATAGCTAATTTAGTTATACTTAAAAGAGTAAATTAGGCTTTCCCAAGGGTAAAATATATAGCCTTTTGGATTGAAATTTGAACATAAACTAACCGGTAAGATCAATTTAGCTAACTTTTACAAAATAATTGAATTTTTATTTTAGAAATCAAAAGTTTTGGTGGTCTTTTTTAGAATATGAAATATTTGAACGATGCATATAACAAGATCCAAAAAAGAAAATTTTAAAAAATAAAAATAAAGGAAAGGTATCTACATTTTGGATTTCAATCATCTTGTTTTTAAGGTTAGTAACCGTCAATAGCCAGCAGAAACCAATTAAAACCATATTTTGTATTCAATACAGATCTCTAATCTTATAATGTATAATCTCGGGATGGTAGCTCATGCCATCAATTGATGTAGCTTATATAATCCTATTTATATCATCAAACTTTTTAAATATTTTAATCGACTTATTCGGATTCAAATTTCTAAACTCGCTCTCTCCGTTATTCATGAATCTCTCTTTGCCACCTTCCATATATTTAGCCATCAACATCGAAGCCATATTTTTCAATTTCTAAAGGCATATATTGCTTGAACAATCTCTTCTCAAATCTCAATATTTAAATCACATAAAATTTATTAAAAACCTTACAACATTGTGATACTAGTGTGTATTAATTAGTCCTAAACATAAAACAAGTATCACAATTAATCAAAATAAAATCAACTGTTATTATTTGTAAATTTATACAGTCATAATCTAACAATAAATCATAATGGCTACAACAACAACAACAACAACACCACCGCCACTCAATCATACAAGCAAATAAATTTCTTCAATTAGGATGCCTGATAATTCTTTGCAACACAACAGTCCTCGCCCTCCGAATATCCCTGCTACACCTATCCGCCTGCTCTCCCAGCTCCTCCACACTCTTCATAAACCCCTCCAACATCTTCTTGATCTCCTCCACCGCGAATCTCAAAGCCGCGACCTCCTCCTTGTTATCCACCGCGAAACCGGCGCTCTGCATTATCAACCCCATCTGAATCTCCAGCCGGTCGATCAGGACCCGAATGCTATCCAAATCCTTTATCGCAACATACGTCCCCGTCTGTATCGCCCCCAGCACTCCCTTCTGCCCTTTCAACGTGTCCTCGTAGTGTTTCCATAAAGAATCAAACCATTTCCCTACCGACCCTACCGGGATCGAGGCAGCTGCGGCCAGAGCCGCTGCGACAGGAGGCGCGGCCACCGCGGCCGCCACCACCGAACATATGATAACAGCGGCGAACGCGGAGGCGAAGATGATGCTGGAGAGCTTCCGCCAGGCTTTGACAGATTTCAGTTTCTTGTCGAGTTTCGCTTTCCGCAGCTGAAGTTTCTCCAGCATGACTACTTGTTGAGTGTATACAGACCGGAAGATTTTGAAGAATTCCTCGGTGAACGGGTCGCCCGCTTCCTTGAAAACCCTAAGCTCCTCCAGAGTCCTCTCGTAGTTGCCGGTGCTTCCTTTGGTGCTGTTCTCGTCCTCGAAGTGCTGGAGAGCGACCTGGAGAACCAACTGGGTGTCCCTCGCTTTCTTCAGGCACCTCTCGAGGGCGGCGCAGAAGTCCAGCGTCTGCAGGGAGTTCTCGAAGTAGTCTTCCACGAGTTCGAACAAGTCGGGGGTGTTCCAGATGTCCTGCTTGCAGTGGAGGATGACTTTCACGACTTCTTGGTTCATCTCGAGGAGGCATCCGGTGACTTCTTTCAGGGAGTCGAAGGAGACCGCACGGACCTCGACCCCGACCGCGAGGGTGGAGATGGCACGGCTCATCCGCTGGCGGAGGGTGGTGTCGAAGCTGCGAAGGTCGGGATCGAGCTGGCACGCCGCGGAGTACGAGGATAGCTCCGCTGTGTACCGGGCATCCTTGTTGCCGGCGGGTCGGTTGTTGCCGGCTATTTTGCTGACGTGGCTTCCCATTGTGTTTGAGAATGAAATTGGAGCTCTGTAGTTGAGGGAGATAGAGAGAGATATATAAAGAGAGATGAGCAAGCGGGAAAGAGAGAAGGAAACGTTTGGATTAGAGAGGCTTAGAGGGTGACTTGTACGCATGGGGAAATTAATTTAACGGTCCCCAAGGGAACGCGGGAAGCAACTTGCAAGTCAGTTTCTCTCTCTTCTTAGCTCCTTGATTTGGTGCTCTCTCTCTCTCTCTCTCTCTCTCTCCCGGAAGTTTTGTACGTAGGGAGCAAGGTAAATACAGGTTGGCAACGAGGAGGAGTGTTTGTGAAGTATTCTTATGTGTGTATACTAACCCCTTGAACGTGCTCATTTGAGTTCAGACATGAATGCATGAAATGCACATCTATGCAAACACATGAATTCATTTAAGTGCTAACCGTACCCCCTCAGTTAGTTTATTAACATATAAGATAATATCTTTAGATTAGTCAACAATTGACATGCACACGCACTTTTGTATTTTTCCACGTGCAACATACCTTGTGTATCAAAATAAAGATTTGAGAGGGCTATTTTCATTATCTTAACTAAAAACCTCTATAAAACATATTATCCCAAGTCCAGTGATTTTTTTTTTATCATTTTAACCTCAGATCAGCCGATATATCGGTGTATCGTATCGGTCTAAATATCGCCGATATTGTGTTTATTTGAGAGAAGGATCTTGGTTTATATCCTTTCGGGATCCAAACCCGTAACCGAAACCATTTAGATTTCAAAAACACAAACTAAAATATTTAAATCCGATCTCATATTTCCATCTTGAGATTTTCTCATAAATTTTATATTTATAAAACCTTATTAAAATAAATATGTATAATGTTCGGTTATAAAGTAGACAAATATATCCAATCTGATGAAATTTCCAATATTGACATCCGACATGCCCGATATATACCAATACCGATATACCCGACACCGGTACCCGATATGAACGTCCAATACGGAACTCGTATCGGCAATATATCGTCTAATACCGCTATCCGATAGAGAAAACATCCTTCCGATACAATCCCGATATCTGATATTTAAAACCTTGATCTTAACTAAATGTCTTTAAGGCGATGTTAGTCCAAGTTATTTCACAATCGAGGATTTTGAAATGAAATGATCGTCTATTCAAAACTCTAGTAATTTGATCTCTAAATCTATATGTAATCGAGATGATAAATTAAATGTTGGACCGTTGTCGGTGCAATTACTGCTTTAGCGGGCGTCGATGCCAGATCGACGACCATAGGCGATCAGTTGTTTGCAACGATAACAAATCTGCAGGTGTTGGCAATCGTCTAGTTGACCATAGTCATCAATTAGCGGACAGCGTCGGCGATGAGCAGTAGCGTGAGTGGCTAGTGGTCAACAAATGCCGACGGTTGGTTATGTTGGTAGTGGATGGCGATGGTTAGCTCTAAATGGCGGCGGCAGTGACTACCGGCATGGCAACCGATCTGAGGGTAGTGGCGATGTGTCGCGCAGTCGATGGCGACGATGGTGGTGGCCTGTTGGCGGACGACGGCGGGCAGTGGCAAAGAAGGAGGACGGGGTGGTCGGTCGACAGTTGGTGATGATGGTGGCAGCGGCGGACGATGACGATTCTTAAGTGGGTTGCCACACGATGGATGGAATTGTAAATATCCCGTGATTTGAGGTTGATGGATTTTCCTTTTTTTATGCCGTAACTTGAATGAATGACGGATTTCAAAATTCTAATTCTAGTTTATGAAATGCTAGTTTCGACTAATACTATTAAGCAAATACAAATTTTAAATGACTTAGGACCAGACCAACACCATATTTCAAATTCTGGATTTCGATTTTGAAATGACGTGGGACTGATATATCCATGTGTAACACACCTGAAAATGTTGATGACGTGGACATGGTAGGCTCAAATATTTTTCTCCTTTGTTTGAATATATAATTCGAAAGTGAAAATGGCCATAAGAGCTTCTCAGGGGACTGTGCCTGCGAACACAGGCACATGAGACCGTCCTCATGTGGATGGGGCCCACACCCACACCCTGCCTTCGCAGGGAAGCTCCCATGGGACAGTAACCTTAATTTGAAATTAATATGAAAATGCCACATGCTTCGCAGGGAAGGGTTGGAATTTTGAGGTGGTTATGCATACAACTTAGTTACTTGTCGTGTTGCCATCGCTAGATGCGTAGGACCAATCGGCCCACCATTAAATGCTGCAATACTCGTGACAAACATCTTTCATGTTTTGTCTTATATGCCTTGTTTTTCTAGTAAAATACCATAAACAGTCAAACGAGTAACTTAGCCTTTGTAAATTAAATTAAAATACCATATGATAATACAAGAAACTTTGCTTTAATATAACGACATTATTGAGTGTTCTTTTTATTGTAATACTTTTTAATTAATATAATTAAATCCTTTCAAATTTTGATAAAATTTATGGATGTTTGGATTTAGTCAACTTCAGATAAGATTATTAAGGTCATCGTGATTATGAGTATTCTTAGAATAATTCACTAAACAAAGTACTTATTTGAAATGCGACTGAATTAAGTTTTTGGTATTCGGGTATGATTTAGCAAAACTTAAATAAAGAGATTTTTCAAACTCAATCTTTTAAATTAAAAGTACGTATGCTCATGTTTGTCAAGGAATCTGAATATTTGTTTTAAGATCACGGAAAATTCCACATGTAATGTTTGAACATCGGAGATTACTATCGATCGAGTCGTAATCAAATATTTTAATAATTTTGTCTACACCGAAATAATGATCGACCGAGCGAATTGAATTAAGAGAAAGGGGATAAACCGTTCGGCCCAAATAGGTTATGGACTGAATCAGAATTCAGACGAAATCAAAATAACTGACTCGCGTTGATTATGAAAGATATGAGAGATTTGAAAAAGTATTCTGGAAGATCGGTGTGGGGAAAAGATTCACAAAGGTCATGGACTAATTGATGAAAGATATTACTTGGACGTTAAGTTGAAACTAGGGTTAGAAGACTATAAAAGCACAAAACATAGAACGAAAAAAGACTCTCTCTCGATCAATCAATCAACCAATTATCAATTTTTCTAGTTCTAAGGCTTTTCAGCCATCCTACATAAGTTAATGTAACCTAGATTTCGGCGAATAATGCAATTTCCATCGAGACCCTGTCGAGACCTGAGACGAGTAGCCCTCCTCGATCTGGTATGCCTCCACTTTCACGACCTGAAAAGCGCACATGACCGGCACAAGAATTACGTGAAGTCAAGTGGACCCCATCGTAATCTAAGTAAGCCAAAACTAGGAATCTAAACCATATATAAGTGGAAAATAGATGATAATAGTTAGAGGTGAAGTTTTAAAGAAGTTTTGTAAAAAAGTAAAGCTTGTTTCGAAAGATTATTTGAAGAACGGGCAGCTACTCCTTTGTAAATTTTGAATAAAACGAGTACAATTGTAATAAGTATGGCAACATCCTACATACGGGAGCTAAATCAACGCTCAATCGGCGGAATCACAACCACAAAGTAATATACGACGCCAAGAGGCGGAGGATCAACAAACGGAATGTAAATAAACATAATGTACATCAAGTCGGCTCCACACGAGTCCGATTATAACAAAACATACAACTCTAAGGTCTCGACAATATACTAGACTTGGTCTTTGATGGAGTACTTTTAGATATAAATAAGATACAAGGCAATTGCCGAAACAAAATCTAACCCACCTAGCTCAAAATATACACAACCATGTCCAAAAGATAGCAAACGTGTCAAATAAGCCGCTATGGATCGAAACGGTCAACCAGTAAAGAACTACAGCATAATGGGGATGAGTTGCCGACTCGTGAAGAGAATTATATTACAAGCTAGAAGTCACATGGATAAGCGGTAAAATAACTACAACATGATAAAAGTGTACATCAAGAAGGGTAAATAAGCATGCGTCGAAACTAGAGTTCGAGCAATGAAATATAATGATGATAAGCTCTCATGTACAACTCGTGTACCACTATCATAACATGTGAAATATGAATCTGTATGTGGTTATTATATCAATATCAAGCAATCAATATCTGGCCCAGTACGGGCACGATAAAACCCCAAGCATCTGAAAACATGTGAGTCACGGAAGTAAATGTAATACTATGCAACGTAATGATAATCAATCAACATTCGTCAATAACTCACTGCATACATATATAACAGTGTCAAATCACGATCACAGTAGCCGTAGTGCAATATCTATAGCACACGACCAAACATAACACAATCGAGACTATAATACATATATAACACACATTCATATGCAATCATATAAAAGTAGCCGGAAGATGTAAGTATATGAAATCCTTTCAAAATAGCCGTATGATATATATATCACGGCACAAGTAGTGGACATTGTTTTGTGAAGAAGGATATGCATTTCATTTAAAGTATACGTCCCGCCTTTTGAAGATGATTTATTTAAAAAGGGTTTTCTTTTGTAAAAGTCTGTGTCGATCATAGATACGTAGAAAACAGTGAGGCTATAACTCCTTTGAAAATCACTTTAATTTATATCGATATGTGAAAATAGTATTTAGGTACTGTCTTGTAGACCAGTCCCGTCCGACTACCGTATATATAGCATAATATATCTCATCAGTGCAGGGCATCTATATCGATCCCTCACATATATATAATATATCCATATCCGTGCAAGGCATCTATATCGATCGCTCACACACACACATATATCCATCTCAGTGCAGGGCATCTATATCGATCCTTCACATATCCGTAGAGACATCATGTGTCAACTATCTTCAATCACTTATGGATTGATCACGCATATATCACCGGGCGACATCTTGTGTCTCCCTACCTTAATCTCTCATGTATTGATCACAATAAATATATCTCCTGGAACCCGACTATATCCATAGGGTCCAAATCATCTCTCCTTTTCATATATTCAATCTCTTAGAATTGATATCACATCATATTATATCCCCAGTAATATAAATCTTGTTAAACTCGTACCCTTTTAATCTGTGTGAACTAGGCATAGCACGGACGGCTAACATATCATAACATAAGCCAGTAATATATATATATATATATATATATATATATATATATATATATATATATATATATATACACACACACACACATCAGTGTCCTATACCACTGAGATATATCATCATCAATATATGACGGGTAGCAAAATCATAAAGCGCAGCATAACAGATAAAATCATCGTAAAGCAAATGGTAATCGTAAGTTTCACACAACTAATAGGATAAAGATAGCGCGCATGAGTAACATAAGCATAGTATAATAGAACAATAAATATGTACTTACTTCGAGTATTTCCATATATATATATATTAAAGTAGAACGAAACACTATTTGAAAATAAGAAGGCTACGATATATATATATATATATGTGTGTGTGTGTGTGTGTGTGTGTGTGTGTGTGTGTGTGTGTACTCTTTTCAAATCCAAATAGCATATCCCTGCATTATCACTTTTTAAAACATGGAATGAATCATTGTTTTTAGAAAGTGGGTAATACCATATATCTGTAAAATCTCCTAATTGGGGTAAAAATAAGACTTCGCGAGTCAGTGTAAAATAAGGTCGTATTCGGCTAATCATTATCATCTATCATCGTCAACTCATCTCGTACGGAATCTCGCCTCATACGATAACTATCAAATATATCATTATATAATAATAATGATCGGTACATATATCTAATTTACGTACCCAACACAAGGTAATAATAGTGTGGACATCAAGTCCACGTACATACATAATAACTCGTACGGACATCAAGTCTACGTACACCTACAGAGACCGATGCTGACATCTCATCAACGCACATGCATAACGATTGGTACGAACACCTCGTGTCATGTACACACACGGCGACTAGTACGCACCTCCAGTTGCGTCCCCACTCAAAAATAAGTACGAATATATAGTCTCGTACGCGCATCCAATATAAGTCGTATTATAATATAATCTTACTATAACGTCAATCCTACCATGATGTGTAAACATAGCAAATATACGTGACATGGAAGTACTAATGATGTGTAGTGTACATGCGAGTCTGTAATTGTAACACCCGAGCCCAATAATGCTATGTATATTACTAGTTGAGGGTTATTTATTGCTCATCCCAATTTTCCTGATTTTCTGGTGTTTATTGCTAAATTTTACCCGGTTAAGTCATTTTAGCACATAACAAATTTTAACTCCGAAAATGAAATTTAAGATGTCCATGTTAGCCTACTCGTCGCCACTAGTCGCGTGGTAGCGTCCGCGTGTCGAGATTCCGTTCCGTTTGGCTAAACGGGCAAGTTTGGGCGACTACGCGCGCGTACGAGGGTCCGACTTGGGGGCATGCATTTTAATCATTAAACACCTCTTTTCAAAATTTGGAACCCGCTTAAAATCATATAATTTGGATTTGGAACATTTGGGCGCAACCCGGGGGCGATTTGGAAATGTTTCATTTCGCGCCAAAAAGGGCCCGTTTCAATTTAATTTATATAACTAAAATATATCTACGAATATATTTTCCCAACTATTAATTCCCCAAATCCTCATTCTAATATTTTTCCCCACCTCGTGATCAGCCAATCACGAGGGCTGATTTTGAGCGTGGGCCCCACCTATCCCATTCCCTATCTCAATCTCTCTCTTCCCTCAATCTCTCTCTCTTCCCTCAAATCTCTCACTTTCTCTCAAATCTCTCTCTCTCTCTCCTCTATATTATTAATCCATGCATCAGCCGCCTCCTCCCTTTAACCCACGCGACCACGAGAACCCCACGCAAACCCTAACCCTAGCCTCGTGATCCCACCGCCGGCCTCCTCGAGGCCTCGCCGTCGCCGCCCTCACCACCACGACCTCCACCGCACCCACCTACCCTCTTCCTCCGGTTCGCCCGCTCCTTCCCGCGCCTGCAACGCATCTCCCCGACGCCTCCATCCCCTCGCGACCTCGCCGTCGACGTCGCCTCCGACCGTCGACGCCTCCCACGACTCCCTCTCACACCCCTCGTCGAAGACCTCGTCATCTTCACGAGAACCCGCACAAACCTCACCAGAAAATCTCACCGAGCCTAACCCTAGCATTCTCCAGTCGTCGGGAAAGCTGCCGTAGACCATCGTCGGCGTTGCCGGAGACACCGCCGACCACCTCTTCGTTCCCCCTACGATCCAGATCAGGTCAGGACCTCCCCTACGCACGACAACATCTCCTTCCAGCGAACCAGAGGGATTCCAGCCCTCGTCGCATCTCCTGTTCACCGCCGGCGCGCCCATCGCCGTCGGGCCCGTCGTAGTTGCCCCTGGTTCTTCCCTCGAAGTCCCCTGGTCCGTGTGATCCCGTTGATCTCTGTTGGGACTCGATCCGTGGCCCGTGCTTCCATATCGCAGTTTCTGCCGACATCGCATCCGTGTTTCGGTTTGCGGAACCGCCGAGGCAAGTATCCGAATACTTGCTTAACATGCTACAACTTAATCATCATATTATAACCACACAACTAGTATAACATCGATACCTTTTATAACTTAGAATTGCTAGTCACGATTATCCGTAACTTTAAATCAATGAAATCATTGCTTGTATTAACCGGTCTGCTATTAATTCATACTTAACTATTCGAACCCAGTAGATCACCCCCACTTCATTTGTGAAAATCACTCATGAGACAATTATTGTGCTTAGTTCAAATTCATGTAACTCCATTACGTATATTATCGATATTGTTCGCCTTGTGGCTTTTGCACCTCAAAGGTGCGTGAACCGGATTAATAAGAGAATACAAACATCACTGTGTTCACATAGAATAATAATTGTTATTTGCTGTTCCCTGCTACTGTTCATTATTTGTTACGATACCTGTTATCATCATATACCTGATTGCATTACATATTGACCGATCTTGACACACCTGACACATGTACTGATACACCGGACACAACACCCTGTACATATCGACTCTACCTGTTGAAAGTAACCTGACCTGTTACCTGATCTCATGCCTAATGCCGACAAACCTAACCATTCCTGCTGTCGATCCAGACAGACCTACCTTTACTTGACTTGTGTTGGCATTAGTCCTTGACTACTGAATACCTGACTGACATACTTAGTTTGGGGGTATGGGGAAATCAAAGGTGAAACCGACTTGTAACTCAACAGTTCGATACATTGTTCTGATCAGTCTTACGGGCTTGGCCAGCTCCGGAGTGTTGATGCTGACATCACTCATCCATCCTACTACCTTTTACTGCTTAGCGGCACGTCTCGGATTCAGCCCCGAGAATCATGACCGTGGTCCCGGGCACGCACGGGATACTATTGAGTTACATCGACGATTCATCAATTGGTTTCAAAGACTATAGAGTAGAAAACCTGATAGAACAGTTTAGTCACTACTGCACATTACCCTGTTTATTACTTCTTATTGCTGCTTTATTCATGTTCATGATTGCATTGTTTATTATCATGTTTATGCTATATACTTGATATCATGACGCGCTGACGTCTGGGTTTTGCATGGCCCAGATTCCGTGCCCTTGACGTCGACCGAGCAGGAGTACTTCAGCCAGCAGGCTGAACTGTGAGTTCTTGAGAGTTTAGTTTATTTATGTCATTTCATTTCCAGATGTGAGCCCGCATTATAGGACATACTGTTTATTCATTGTATTGGATCATTAGCTTCCGCACTTATTGTTTATTGATTCTTGTTATTATGGATTTGGACATGTATTAGTTTAGTTTATTTTACTGTTCTTGATATCTTTACAACCGTAATGTGACTGTGGATGGATACTTCCTACCCACAGGTAGCATGGTTGGCTATGTCACGTGCCCAAATCTTGCGTACTCTGGGAAGCGGGGCGTGACATGGTTTTATGGTATCAGAGACGTAGGTTAATTGGGTTGATTCTTTGTAGTTGGGTATCGCACCCGATATACAAATCAGAATAACCGTGATTAGGAAACATGTCCTGCCACCTTGACCGTTTTACCGTCCTTGAATCATTCTTCCAGATCATGTGGACATGCAAACTTACTTTGCATTGTCAAAACTTGAAAACCTAACTTCTTGTTATCCCTAGGACTTAGGCGACTTAAGTGGAGTTAAGTAATTGCGGCTATGATACCGCGGCATAGCTACAATGCAGCACTCTATTTAAGTATCTTGGAGTTCTAGCCTTGATTTATATATATTGAATCTATCATCATGCTAATGTTGTTTGTTTTGGTTTCAGGACCATGGCAGATAAGAATTTCAAGACGTATCAGAGGCGTGTGGATGAAGCCGCCATGTTAGGAGTGATACGAGGGATGTTGGAAAATCAGAAGAGGCAAACTGAACTGATCCAGCAGCAAGCCGATTCATTTCAAAAGGGTTTGCAGGCTATGCAGCAGTCTGTAAACACCGCTGTAGCGAAGCCAGTCGACCGAGTAGGGACCGTGGCAGATTTCAGACGGTTGGGTCCTACTACTTTCACCGGCTTGGAGGAGCCGTTGCCAGCCGAGCAGTGGCTCGTGGACACGGAGAATTTATTGATTGCGGCGCAGATCCCAGAAGACAAAAGAGTTGATGTGGTGCGCATTCAGTTGGTGGATTACGCCCGAGAGTGGTGGCTTGTGGAGGAGACCCGCCTGTCTAAGCCAATCAGTTGGGCGGATTTCTCCAAAAGTTTCTTGGAAAAGTTCTTCCCGCGGACTGCACGGGAGGAAATGGAGGAGAGATTTATTGGGCTGAAACAAAATGGAGCAGCTGTGGATGTGCATGCAGCGGAGTGGACGAGACTTAGCCGTTTCGCTGGGCCCTTAGTCGCCAAGGAGGCAGACAGGGCGCGAAGGTTCTTGCGCAGTTTGGATGTGGACATCCAGAGGCAAATTGTCTCCCTGGGTTTGACCACTTTCTCGCAGGTTCTTACGGCAGCCAGAGAGCAACAGAGTTTATCAGGATCGAAAGGGAACCTTCACCAGACAGCAGTTGCGGCCAGGAAGCCTGCATTTGTACCTAACCGAGATCATGGGCGCAGAGGTATTCCAGTGGACCGTCGGGGTGTAGCGCCAATGAAGAAGCCTGTGATCGTTGATCGAAGGAAGAGCGTAATTTGTGATTACTGCCGATTACCTGGGCACGTGCAGAAGGATTGTCGAAGGAGACTAGGACTTTGTCTGGTTTGTGGGGCAGCCGATCACGCAGTTGGTACTTGTCCGTCGAAGCTTCGCACGAGAGATGAGATACGAAAGCCTCCGCAGAGACCATTCCAAGGGCAGAAGCAGCTGACACAAGGACCTAACCAGGGCCGAGCTTTCACTTTGACAGCTGAGGAAGCCAAGGCATCAGGAGAAGTGGTTTCAGGTACTGTACTCGTTCGTGGTTTTCCTGCTTTGGCATTATTTGATTCCGGAGCATCCCACTGTTTTATGTCATCAAAGTTTATAACTACACACTCGATCACCTGCACGACCATGTCTAGTTTTTGGGACATACACACTGGGAATGGGAAAATCATAGCTAGTAAGGAGTGTAGAGATTGTACTGTTGTTGTTTGTGGACGGGAGCTTTTTGCGGATTTCTTGGTGATTGATACGGGAAGTTATGATGTAGTCTTGGGAATGGAATTTCTTGGCACTTTCCACGCACACATTGATTGTAGGGCAAGGAAAGTAATTTTCCAGATTCCCGGACACCCTGAGTTTACTTTCATCGGAGGAAGCAGTTCTGTCGGGCCAGTCGAGTTTAGGGCTAGGCCGACGAACAATGTTCTTGCGGCTATGGTTGCGGATAGAAATGAAGAGCCGGCAGTTGTCCGCGACTTTATGGATGTGTTTGAAGATATTTCGGGCTTACCGCCGAGGCGTGATGTGGAGTTTGCGATTGACCTCATTCCTGGTGCAGCGCCAGTATCAAAATCTTATTATCCGATGGCACCGGTGGAATTGGAAGAAGTTAAGAAACAAGTGGGTGAATTACTCAAGAAGGGATGGATTCGAAGCAGCAACTCACCTTGGGGAGCTCCAGTTCTTTTAGTAAAGAAGAAGGATGGCACGAGAAGAATGTGCATCGATTATCGAGAATTGAACCGGGTGACTATTAAGAACAAGTACCCGATCCCTCGCATTGGGGAACTTTTTGAGCAGCTTAGTGGCGCGAGGGTATTCTCGAAACTGGACTTGCGATCAGGATATCATCAGGTCCGAGTGAAGGCAGAAGACATTTGCAAGACGGCGTTTCGAACTCGGTATGGGCATTTCGAGTATTTAGTGATGCCCTTCGGAGTGACTAATGCGCCGGCAATATTTATGGACTTGATGAACAGGATCTTTTCACCGTTCTTGGACCAGTTTATTGTGGTATTCATTGACAATATCCTGGTGTATTCGAAGAGTCCGGAGGAGCATGCTGAGCACTTAAGGATCGCACTGCAAACGCTGAGACAGGAGAAATTATTTGCGAAGATGAGTAAGTGCGAATTCTGGTTGGAAGAAGTGAAGTTTCTGGGGCATGTCGTGTCGGGCGATGGAATCGCCGTTGATCCCGAGAAGATTGCAGCAGTTCGAGATTGGCCTGTTCCAAAGAATGTTGCAGAGATAAGAAGTTTCCTTGGACTCGCCGGTTACTACAGAAGATTTGTGGAGAACTTCGCTCGTGCAGCTGAGCCGTTAACCAAGCTTACGCGTAAGGAGGTACCGTTTGTTTGGACAGATGGATGTGCATTGGCCTTCGAGACGTTGAAGCAGAAGTTGATAACCGCCCCTATCCTAACCGTACCGGATGATTCAGGAGGACTGGTGATTCACAGCGACGCATCTGGAAAGGGATTGGGATGTGTTTTGATGCAGAATGGGAAAGTCGTCGCTTACGCATCGAGACAGCTGAAGACTCATGAGCAGAACTATCCGACTCACGACTTGGAGCTTGCAGCTGTGATCTTCGCCCTGAAGATTTGGAGACACTACCTTCTGGGCGAGAGAGTTGAAGTCTTTACGGATCACAAGAGTTTGAAATATGTGTTCACTCAGAAGGAGTTGAACATGAGGCAACGCAGATGGTTGGAGCTGATGGCCGACTACGACCTTGATCTTAAGTACCATCCGGGAAAAGTTAACGTCGTGCCAGATGCGCTAAGTCGGTTACCAGCAATTCAGTTATTGACTGCACAGAGAGAGATCATTGAGGAGTTTCGGAGATTTGACTTGGAGGTTGTGCTACCGCGTGCTACAGGACAGTTGATGCAGTTACAAGTACAATCGTCCTTAGTTGAGAAGATTAAAGCGGCGCAATCGCAGGATCCTAGACTGCAAAAGTTTCGAGAGCAGGTTGGAGCCGGACTACGAACCGATCTACTGATCCATGAGGATGGTTCGTTGAGATATGGTAGCCGTGTATGTGTGCCAAAAGGAGATGTGCGTGAAGAGCTTATGAAGGAGGCACACAGTTCAGCTTACTCTGTACATCCAGGAGGGACAAAGATGTACCGAGATATTCGACAGCATTTCTGGTGGGAAGGTATGAAACGGGAAATTGCTCGCTTTGTGGCTAAGTGCTTAGTGTGTCAGCAAGTCAAGGCTGAACATCAAAGGGTTGCTGGTTTGTTGCAACCACTTCCGATTCCTCAATGGAAGTGGGAACATATAACCATGGATTTCGTGACGGCTTTACCGCGGAGTCCAAAGGGCAACAATGCTGTATGGGTGATTGTCGACCGGTTGACCAAGGCGGCTCACTTTATTCCTTTTCGGGTTGGTCAATCGACGGAGACTTTGGCAGAGCGGTACATGCAGGAGATTGTCAGATTGCATGGAGTACCGGTAAGCATCGTGTCCGACCGGGACACTCGGTTCTTGTCACACTTTTGGAGGAGTTTACAAGAAAGTTTGGGGACTCGATTGAAGTTCAGCACAGCTTATCATCCCCAGACTGATGGACAATCAGAGAGAACGATCCAGACCCTTGAAGATATGTTGAGGGCTTGCATGTTAGACTTCAAAGGTTCTTGGGAAGATCATCTACACCTAGTGGAGTTTTCGTACAACAATAGCTTCCAAGCGACAATTCAGATGGCCCCGTTCGAAGCGTTGTATGGTCGTAAGTGCCGTTCACCTGTATGTTGGGATGATGTGGGTGAACGAAGGTTACTAGGGCCAGATTTGGTGGTACAGACAGTTGAGAAGGTGAATGCAATCAGAAAGCATATGAAGGCAGCTCAAGACAGACAGAAGAGTTGGGCCGACACGTCAAGAAGACCTCTAGAGTTCGCCGTGGGCGATTTGGTATTCCTGAAGATATCACCGACTAGAGGGGTGATTCGCTTTGGAAGTCGGGGAAAGCTTAGTCCCCGATTCGTTGGACCTTTCGAGATATTGGAGCGTGTCGGAGAGGTATCGTACCGGTTGGCATTACCACCATCATTAGCAGGAGTTCACGATGTGTTTCATGTGTCTCAACTACGGAGGTATGTTCGTGATGAGACCCACGTCTTGGATCATTCGGAGTTGACCGTTCAGGAGGACCTGACTTTTGAGGAGCGACCAGTCGAGATCAAGGATCGAAGAGAAAAGGTTCTTAAGAACAAGGTTATCCCTCTTGTGCTAGTTTCTTGGGGTAACCGATCGCATGGAGAATCTACTTGGGAGCGAGAAGACGAGATCCTGCAGAAATTCCCTCATCTTTTCCAGTAGTTAGTCATCTTGTATTCTTGGAATTTCGAGGATGAAATTCTTTTGTAGTTGGGTATGATGTAACACCCGAGCCCAATAATGCTATGTATATTACTAGTTGAGGGTTATTTATTGCTCATCCCAATTTTCCTGATTTTCTGGTGTTTATTGCTAAATTTTACCCGGTTAAGTCATTTTAGCACATAACAAATTTTAACTCCGAAAATGAAATTTAAGATGTCCATGTTAGCCTACTCGTCGCCACTAGTCGCGTGGTAGCGTCCGCGTGTCGAGATTCCGTTCCGTTTGGCTAAACGGGCAAGTTTGGGCGACTACGCGCGCGTACGAGGGTCCGACTTGGGGGCATGCATTTTAATCATTAAACACCTCTTTTCAAAATTTGGAACCCGCTTAAAATCATATAATTTGGATTTGGAACATTTGGGCGCAACCCGGGGGCGATTTGGAAATGTTTCATTTCGCGCCAAAAAGGGCCCGTTTCAATTTAATTTATATAACTAAAATATATCTACGAATATATTTTCCCAACTATTAATTCCCCAAATCCTCATTCTAATATTTTTCCCCACCTCGTGATCAGCCAATCACGAGGGCTGATTTTGAGCGTGGGCCCCACCTATCCCATTCCCTATCTCAATCTCTCTCTTCCCTCAATCTCTCTCTCTTCCCTCAAATCTCTCACTTTCTCTCAAATCTCTCTCTCTCTCTCCTCTATATTATTAATCCATGCATCAGCCGCCTCCTCCCTTTAACCCACGCGACCACGAGAACCCCACGCAAACCCTAACCCTAGCCTCGTGATCCCACCGCCGGCCTCCTCGAGGCCTCGCCGTCGCCGCCCTCACCACCACGACCTCCACCGCACCCACCTACCCTCTTCCTCCGGTTCGCCCGCTCCTTCCCGCACCTGCAACGCATCTCCCCGACGCCTCCATCCCCTCGCGACCTCGCCGTCGACGTCGCCTCCGACCGTCGACGCCTCCCACGACTCCCTCTCACACCCCTCGTCGAAGACCTCGTCATCTTCACGAGAACCCGCACAAACCTCACCAGAAAATCTCACCGAGCCTAACCCTAGCATTCTCCAGTCGTCGGGAAAGCTGCCGTAGACCATCGTCGGCGTTGCCGGAGACACCGCCGACCACCTCTTCGTTCCCCCTACGATCCAGATCAGGTCAGGACCTCCCCTACGCACGACAACATCTCCTTCCAGCGAACCAGAGGGATTCCAGCCCTCGTCGCATCTCCTGTTCACCGCCGGCGCGCCCATCGCCGTCGGGCCCGTCGTAGTTGCCCCTGGTTCTTCCCTCGAAGTCCCCTGGTCCGTGTGATCCCGTTGATCTCTGTTGGGACTCGATCCGTGGCCCGTGCTTCCATATCGCAGTTTCTGCCGACATCGCATCCGTGTTTCGGTTTGCGGAACCGCCGAGGCAAGTATCCGAATACTTGCTTAACATGCTACAACTTAATCATCATATTATAACCACACAACTAGTATAACATCGATACCTTTTATAACTTAGAATTGCTAGTCACGATTATCCGTAACTTTAAATCAATGAAATCATTGCTTGTATTAACCGGTCTGCTATTAATTCATACTTAACTATTCGAACCCAGTAGATCACCCCCACTTCATTTGTGAAAATCACCCATGAGACAATTATTGTGCTTAGTTCAAATTCATGTAACTCCATTACGTATATTATCGATATTGTTCGCCTTGTGGCTTTTGCACCTCAAAGGTGCGTGAACCGGATTAATAAGAGAATACAAACATCACTGTGTTCACATAGAATAATAATTGTTATTTGCTGTTCCCTGCTACTGTTCATTATTTGTTACGATACCTGTTATCATCATATACCTGATTGCATTACATATTGACCGATCTTGACACACCTGACACATGTACTGATACACCGGACACAACACCCTGTACATATCGACTCTACCTGTTGAAAGTAACCTGACCTGTTACCTGATCTCATGCCTAATGCCGACAAACCTAACCATTCCTGCTGTCGATCCAGACAGACCTACCTTTACTTGACTTGTGTTGGCATTAGTCCTTGACTACTGAATACCTGACTGACATACTTAGTTTGGGGGTATGGGGAAATCAAAGGTGAAACCGACTTGTAACTCAACAGTTCGATACATTGTTCTGATCAGTCTTACGGGCTTGGCCAGCTCCGGAGTGTTGATGCTGACATCACTCATCCATCCTACTACCTTTTACTGCTTAGCGGCACGTCTCGGATTCAGCCCCGAGAATCATGACCGTGGTCCCGGGCACGCACGGGATACTATTGAGTTACATCGACGATTCATCAATTGGTTTCAAAGACTATAGAGTAGAAAACCTGATAGAACAGTTTAGTCACTACTGCACATTACCCTGTTTATTACTTCTTATTGCTGCTTTATTCATGTTCATGATTGCATTGTTTATTATCATGTTTATGCTATATACTTGATATCATGACGCGCTGACGTCTGGGTTTTGCATGGCCCAGATTCCGTGCCCTTGACGTCGACCGAGCAGGAGTACTTCAGCCAGCAGGCTGAACTGTGAGTTCTTGAGAGTTTAGTTTATTTATGTCATTTCATTTCCAGATGTGAGCCCGCATTATGGGACATACTGTTTATTCATTGTATTGGATCATTAGCTTCCGCACTTATTGTTTATTGATTCTTGTTATTATGGATTTGGACATGTATTAGTTTAGTTTATTTTACTGTTCTTGATATCTTTACAACCGTAATGTGACTGTGGATGGATACTTCCTACCCACAGGTAGCATGGTTGGCTATGTCACGTGCCCAAATCTTGCGTACTCTGGGAAGCGGGGCGTGACAGTAATCGTGCAATATGAAAATTATTAGTATTTGTGCTAGTGTTCTACCAAGTGTATTTACAATAAAACTACTAAGCGATACTAACGAAGTAAACCACATATCGGACAAGTCTAAACATACATGTCATGAATCCTAAGCAAATTCAATAATATAATAATCAATATTTTTGACGGGGGTGCTATACGCCATCGACCCGATTCCCTACTCGTAGATATAATCTACTCACAGTATGCGATCGAGCTAGTTGTATCCTACGACCGCTTTGCCCTTCATCTTCGCCTCGGAGGTCTCCGCAATCAAACCTAACATTCATATAACGCAACACATAAGAATCCAAAATCATCATCGATATCACGAGCAATGTCTATAGGTTATAACCTATGACACCTGTATGCTAGTCGTGAGCTAACTACAAGGAATTACCCCTCCCCCCAGACTTGCTGTTTTAAAATAAACGACCGCATCAAGAAACAAAAATACGGGTTTGCAAGTTAAAAACCGTTAAAACATCGTCGTAAACCCACCAAAATACTCCCAGATTTTACTTTGGAGAAACTGGGGGGATACAAGGTAAAAAAATAGCTTATTTTTCAAATGAGTGAGCTACAGACCAAACCCCGACACCTAACTCTACAGGGGGCCGCCAGATATCTCTTTTTAGTTGAAACTGGAGGCCAGGGAAAGGGGCTGGGGGCTCATGATTCTGTGGATGTCTTCTGGTAGTCCTACTTGTAAGTCGATGTCACACACTCTACTGAGTTTATAGAGAGGCGAAATTTTCAAAAAAAAACAATTTTAAATCAGGCAACATCGACTATAATCCCAAGAACAACCATAAGCCATAACTAGCAAAAACTACATAGCTTCTATTCTACTATGATAGAATTTATACCTATGTGATCAAGTCCTTCGGGTCTTCTTAATTCTCTTCTTAAGCTCCTCGTCCGTCGGGATTGAACTTGGTCGTTGGCCTCCTTGCTTCGAAAACGATCCACCCAAGAGTATGTGGTTCAAATTTCAACCTCAAAAAGGAGGTAACTAAAAGACCTAGTTTGCTAGTCTAGGTGGTTTAGTGGATGTAGAGTGAGTTAATTGGATTAGTTTATCTCATAAATCCTATGTTTCTCAACTCATGAGAGGGTTAAGGTTCGAGGAAGAAGAAGAGCTCAAGAGAGGAGAGAGAATGGCTAACTGAAAGTCATGTGAAGAATGGCTAAGGAAAATATATCAAGCATAATATTTTCAATAAAAATACTTGCCATGTTCGAATAGTATTCACAAATGAATAAAGAAAACAAATAGCCATGCTTCATGCCATGCTAAAAAACACGTCACCTGTCCACCTCATTATCTATTTGTAATAAATAGAATAACACAAAATGACGCGTCTTCTTCTAGAAGTATTCTAGTATAAATACAAGAATACCTACACCGTATATACATACCCATATTCGTACTACAAAAAATACGAATACCGAGAGATAGAGAAATCCAATAATATAATACTAGATCATTATTAAATCAATACTTAATTCAATAACGTAGGTTAATCCTATGCTCACTAGTATTATCCGTCCGAACATAAATTCGTGTATCAAGTACACGTATATGATCGGAACCCTGCACGTATAACCATACGGCCTCTACATCATTACGCCTGAACCATGGAAACCCTCTATGGGGGACTCTGAAGACTCGACAGTACGCTAGCAGTGAGTTTAACCACAAGCACATCAGTGTCACTAGCTGTACGTAACGGCTACCCAGGTACCTATCGTAAAGAAGTCCGACGAGCAAACTCATCCGAACTTCTACTGAGCCTGTTTGTGACAATCTCTGTATAATCCAGTCTATTCGTCTAAGAGTATCGCATGCCGGGTCTAGGGGGTGGAAAACGTCAGACCCCTAATAACCTGACAAGTCATGCCGATGTGGCTCAAGACTATCCGAGAATCTACTGATCTAACTATCAGTAATTCTCAACGGCCATGGCCAGGGACTTATAGTGTTGGCCAACCGAACACAGCGTGACATGGACTTTCTATACCGGGAGAGACATATCCCCACCAATCGTTCACTGCCTCCATGTGGTTCGGGACTGTACCCAACTAAAACATGTTTGCACGACTCAGTAGAGCCGTGGTAGGGTAGTAATTAAAGCACGATGGAAATTCACACGAGATCAATGACGATCTCAGATCGATAGATTATATGTACTCATGTCACCAGAGAACTGCTATCTGACGATAGGTATAATACCATCTAACCAGTTCTCGACGAGTCCGTCCGGTGTACTCACCCCAGTGAGCACCTGTATACAATCTTAGATGAAATATACCAATGGCTGTGGGACCAACCATCGCCTCTCGTCAGGGTTTAGAAATTTACACTAGTCTATTTTGGAATATCGATACCCAGTCTCGATACTCCTACGGTTAGGGACATTTAAGCATGTTCTTATTGACTACCCAGCTCCCACAAGTATGATTGGCATCAAAACGCTAGTAGTCAAGCAAGGATCCTACGGGTATGACATGATTGATAGAGTGTCTATAATGAGTCATGAGTTTACTTTCTTTAGTCAGAGCAGTATATTAGAGAGAGTTCCAAGCAGGATACTGGGGTAGTCATGGCGCTGGGTGCTGATTCTGAATCAACTATTGATACTGCCTAAGAAGTTGTAGGATAATTTTTTTTATTTGTGAACTTTGTCCCATCGTCTATCCAGGAAAATTCTAAGGTAGGTATTGCTCAGTTCGGGAGATAGTTGATCTCTGCGAAGTTGAGATATAGAAAGATAAAGATAGATTCATTATAGCGAATCCACTCACTGATACTGTTTTTCGAACACGGTTTGTGAAACTGTTAGTAGAGAAGTTGGGTATGCGATACCGCAATAATTGGCCTTAAGTGCAAGTGAGATATTGTTGGATATAGGTGCTCTCAAGGTAATTATTATAATTGAAGGAGGAGCTATACAGAGAACAATCTTATTCGAGATAATAGTATACTATCTGGTTTGTCTTTATCATTCATGTGTATATGTTTTACTGATTATCACGTATCGCTAATACATAATGAGAAAGCCCGTAGAATCTTTGTTTGACTATTAGGATTATGATTGGGATCATACTAGTGGGGCCTGGGTAGTCCATAAGCTTATCCTTAAATGTCCCTAGTTGTTGGAGTATCGAGACTGGGCATCGATATTCCTGAGTAGACTAGTGTATACGTTTCTTGACCCCAACCGTGGCGATGGTTGATTCCATAGCCTTTGGTGTTTTGACACCAAAGATTGTATACAGGTGCTCATTAGATGAATGAGTTTCACTGGATGGACTCACCAGAGAACTTCTAGATGTGATTATACTTATCGTCAGATAGCAGTTCTCTTGTGACATGAGTACAAGGTAGTATGTAGACCTGAGATCGTCATAGTGTCTTTTGTGTGTTCTCACTGTACTTTGATCATTACCCTAACACGGATTTAAAGATCCGTGCAAATAGGTTTTAGTTGGGTATAGTCCCGAAGCACATGGAGGCAGTAAACGATCGAAGGGATTCGTCTCTCCCGGTATAGGGAGTTGATGTCACATTGTAAATGATTGGCTATAACCATAAGTACTTGGTCAAGGCATATGAGATTTACTGATAAGTGTTATCGGTAGTTTCTTAGGTGGTTATGACTTGATATTGGCACGACTTATCAGGTTATTGGGAGTCCGACGACTCCACCTTTCTGACCCGGTATGAGACAATCTTATATGAAGAGACCGGACGGTATGGTGAGTGTCACTGATAGACTTTGCAGGGTTCAGATGAGCTTGCTCGTTGACCTTCTTTCGATCAATATCTGGATGGTCGTTACGTGCAGCTAGTACCGCTGACGTGCTTGTGGGCTATAGATATGATCCTAATCTACTGCCAACGTATTTTCGAGTCTTTAAAGTCTTACACAAAGGTTTCCCACCTCAGGCGAAATGATATAGAGCGCATATGGCGATACGTGCAATAGTTCGTTTAAACACGTGTATTTGATACACGTAGTTTAACCAGACGTTTTCATAATACCAGCCGACTCTTTTTAAAGCCGTATTATTAAATAAAATGTTAATTTAACAATTATATATATATATATATTCTAGTATTATTCTCTCATTTGTATTTGTATTTGATACAAAGTGAGCTAGTCAAGGTCGGGGCGGGTCTCCTCGGCAGGAATACCTGTCCGAAAAGGAAGACGGATCAACAAGTGGTTGATTAAAAACTTTGGCAATCAAAAACTTGCTTTAGTATGGTAAAAAGTACCAAGAGACCAGATCTACAAGGGAGAAAGGCGTGGTGAGTGGTTTTATCGGAAAATTTCTCCTTGCTTTCAAAAGCGCAAGTATACAAATAGGACGGACCACCCGATGATCACTAGTTTATGTATTTGATATATATTTTATGTGTATGTGATACACATATACTTGATTTAATGTATTTGATACATTAATCTAAAGGACACATCATTTCTTTATAAGAGATAAAGAAATAATGAGATGAGAAGAAGAGAAGAGAGTGTAATGTTTGAGCATCTTTGAGAAAAGAAAAGGCTACAAATATTTCCTTCGCACTTCTTCTCAAGGAGTCCTGCACTTTCCCTCTCTCTCTGTGGATTTTTTCCATGAAGAGAAAAAGAGAGAAGACTTGAGAGAAATATTGTGAGGATTTTTATTCTACATCTCTTGCATCATATTCTTACCAATTTTCTGTTGCAAGTTGCTTCATGAAGATGTGATCTTATGAAGCTAGAACTTGAGTTGGACTTCCACTTAGTGGATCATCTTTGGTAAGGAGATCTACATGCAAGCATGTTCATGGATCAAGTGAAGGCTTAAACGGAGTCCAAAAAGAGGTAGCTAACGCTGTAAGTCGATGTCGCACACCCCACGCACTTGTGGTGAGGCGGAATACACAAAAAAAAACGATTTTTTATACTTGCAACACCGACTTATAATACAGGATCTTTTCAGAAACCTTAACTAGCTAAACTAAATAGAGTTCTAAACTACTATGTAAGTGTTTTATACCTTGATGATTCTAGTCCTTCGGGTCTTCTTCTCCTTTGCTTGAGCTCCTCGAAGGTGCGGATCTCGCTCGGTCGTCGGCCTCCTCGTGTCGAAGACGATCCACCCGAGAGTATATAGTTCAAGCTCCAACCTCTAAACCGAGATAACTAAAGTACCTAGTTTGCTAGACTAGATAGCTTAGGAGATGTAGAGTGTTACTTGGACTATTTAATCTCAAGTGACCCTAGAATTCACAACACATATGAGTGTTAGGGTCTTGAGGAAGGAGGAGGAGAGGAAAATGGAGAGAGAGAGAAAAAATGCAAATGAGCTAAGTCTTGAGGCAAGTGAAGAATGTTTCATTCATTTTCTCACCTCAAGCATGCATTATTTTTCATAAAGAAATAACAACCATGCTTGAATAGTGAGGCCAAACCAATAAACAAAGAATATGCCATGTTTCACCCCATGCCACAAATATCTCCATTTTCCACCTTATTAATCTATTTTCCAAAAATAGATAAATCCAATAATGAGGTGTCCCCTTCTAAAAGCATCTCTTGTAAATTTACAAGAATACTCTCACCGTATATACATACCTGTATTCGTACTGTGAAAATACGAATACGATGAGATAATAATAATCCAATAATATAATACTAGATTCTGGCTTAAACCAAAACCCACTAGTATTATCCGTCCGAATAACATCCGTGTTGCCAGTACACGTATATGATTGGAACTTTGCACGTAAAACCATACAGCGTCTACATCGTTTCACCTGAACCAGGGAAACCCTCTGTGTGGGACTCCAAAGACTTGACAGTACACCGGCAGTGGGTTTAACCATAAGTCCGTCAGCGGTACTAGCGGCATGTAACGGCTACCCAGGTACCTGTCGAAAAGAAGGCTGACGAGCGAACTCATCTGAACCCCTACTGAGCCTATCCGTGACAATCTCCGTACAGTCCGGTCTGTTTGTCTAAGAGTATCACATATCGGGCCTAGGTGGTGGTAACCGTCAGACCCCTGATAGCGTAATAACTCGTGTTGGTGTAGAGCCCAATACACCCTGAGAAACTACTGATATTACTACCAATAAATCTCACTTGCCTTGGCCAGGGACTTTGTGTATTGGCTATCTGAACACAGCGCGATATCAACTCCCAATACATGGAGAGACGAATCCTTTCTATCCACTACTGCCTCCAAGTGCTTCGGGACTGCACCTAACTACTACCTGTTTGTAATACTCATTTGAACCGTGGTAGGGTAGTAATTTAAGTACAGTGGGAACACACTCGAGATGAATAATGGTGTCAAGTCAATAGACTAACCTGTACTCATGTCACTCGGGAACTGCTAACCGACGATAGGTATAATACCAACCAGCAGTTCCCATCGAGTCCGTCCAGCATAACTCATAACCTAATGAGCACCTGTATACCATCTCTGGTATTGCATACCAATGGCTACGGGACATGCCATCTTCCCTGACTGGGATGAGAAGCATATATACTAGTCTACTCTGGAGTATCGATGCCCTGTCTCAATAATCCTACGCTAGGGACAAGCTTAAGGATGTGATTATAGACCACCCAGCCCCCACTAGTGTGACTGCTATCACAACGCTGGTAGTCAAGCAAAAATCATAAGGGCTCTATCAATATGTATTAGCGATATGTTAAAAGAAACATATACACATATTAAGAAAGAATCAAACCAGATAGCATACTATCATATTGAGCAAGACTGTTATTATATCTGTGTATATCCCAAGCTTCCAAAATGTAATATACAATCCAGTACTATACAATAATGGCATCTATGGCATATATCACTAACAATCTCCCGCTTGCACAAGGGCAATGTATTGGCATATCACAGATCTATCATCTCGAATAGCCTCCCGAACCACGTCTAAGAGATGGCCTTTGTGAGTGGATCTGCAGTATTGTTCTCCGTGTCTACTCTCCGCACCACGATCTCCCGGTGATCTATGATCTCCCTGATCAGGTGATACCGCCTCAAGATATGTCTGGACTTCTGATGGGACCTTGGTTCCTTCGCTAAAACTATAGCCCCGTTTTTGTCACAATACAAAGGTATTAGATCAACAATAGACGGAACCACCTGAAGTTCTGTAATGAACTTCTTCATCCAGACTGCTTTTTTTGCGGTGTCACATGTAGCGATATACTCTACCTCCATCTTCGAGTCAGCAACGATATCCTGCTTGGAGCTCTTCCAACAGACCGCCCCTCTATTGAGGGTAAAGACATAACCCGACATGGATTTGGTGTCATCCTTGTCACTCTGGAAGCTGGAGTCAGCGAAGGCCTTGATCTGGAGGTCTTTACTGCTGGCCACTAAGAACATCTACTTAGTCCTTCTCAGGTACTTGAGAATGTTCTTAACTGCTATCCAGTGCTTCTCCCCAGGGTTTGACTGATACCTGCTTACTACGCTCAGTGCGTAAGCAACATCCGGTCTGGTACACAACATCACATATATTATAGAGCCTACCGCAGAAGCATAAGGTATAATACTCATGCGATCCCTTTCCAAATCAGCCTTGGAAGACATCTCTTTGAAGAGGGTGATCCTGTGACAAGTTGGTAGATTACCGCGCTCGGAATCTTCCAAACTAAATCTTTTCAGTATGGTGTTGATGTACCTGGACTGTGAAAGTCCCAACATCCTCTTAGATCTATCACGATAGATCTGGATCCCCAGAATGTAGGAGGCATCACCCAGATCTTTCATGGAGAACCTTTATGACAAGAACCCTTTGACTGATTATAGCATAGGAATGTCATTTGGTATCAGTAGAATGTCATCCACGTACAAGACGAGGAATATTACAGTTCTTGCTACAATTTTATTATAAATGCATGGTTCATCTGAATTTTTGATAAAGTCAAATTCTTTGATCGTCTCATCAAAGAAAATGTTCCAACTCCGCGATGCCTGCTTTAATCCATAAATGGATTTAAGCAATTTGCACACTCTTCCGCTGCTCCCACTCTCTATGAAACCCTCTGGCTGATTCATATAAACACACTCTTCCAAATTTCCATTCAGAAAAGCGGTCATTACGTCCATCTTCCAAATTTCATAATCATAGAAGGCAGCAATGGCAAGTAGGATCCGAATGGATTTCAGTATAGCCACTGGAGAAAAGGTTTCATCATAGTCTAAGCCAGGTCTTTGACGAAAACCTTTTGCTACAAGTCTAACCTTATAGGTTTCAACCTGTCCATCTGCACCAATTTTCTTTCTGAAGATCCATTTGCAGCCTACGGGTTTTACCCCTTGAGGTGCAATGTCTAAAATCCAAACTTTGTTGGTGTATATAGATTCCATTTCGGCCCGCATTGCATCCAGCCATTTTAACGAGTCTCTGCTCGTAATGGCCTGCTAGAAACTAGTTACTCATCATCATCGATGATGCAATCCTCTCTATCCCCATCTATGAGAAAACCGGAGTATCTCTCGGGCAGATGAGACTGCCTACTAGATTTGCGGAGTAGCGCAGGGATGTCCGGTTCTTTTGAAACTTCTGGTTCCACAGTGCTTTCAGTAATAGATCGTGGTTCTGGAATTTCTGTCAGTTCTTTTACGCTCCCACTTATTTCTTTTTCAATAAATTGAGTTTCCAGAAAGTGGGCATGCCAAAACCTTTTGTTCCTCCGCGTAATAGAAAATATACCCCCTGAAGTTCCTTGGGTATCCCACAAACTTACACAGTACTGATCGTGTCTCGAGCTTATTCGCATGCTGCTTTTTGACAAAAGCTGAACATCCCCATATCTTAAGATACTTAAGATAGGATTTCTTCTTACTCCATATTTCATATGGTGTGGTAGACACAGACTTAGTAGGAACCTTATTCAAAAGATATGCAGCAGATTCTAGTGCATAACCCCAGAAGGATCGCGGTAACTCAGTGTTACTCATCATGGAACGTACCATATCCAATAAGGTGCGGTTCTTTCTTTCCGATACACCATTGTGTTGATGTGTGTATGGAGGAGTAAGCTGAGAGAGAATTCCATTATCTTTTAAATAATCCAGGAACTCGGCACTTAAGTATTCTCCACCTCGATCAGATTGAATTGTCTTGATACTTTTGCCTGTTTATTTTTCCACTTCATTCTTGTATTCTTGGAATTTCTCAAAGCTCTTGGATTTATATTTCATCAAGAATACATGTTCATACTTTGAGAAATCATCTGTAAAAGTAATGAAGTAGGAATAACCACTTCTTTCATGTGTAGACATTGGACCATACACGTCGCTGTGTATGAGTCTCAAGAGCTCGGTGGCTCTTACTCCGTGTCCAGTGATCGGAGTCTTTGTCATCTTTTCTTTGAGACATGATTGACAAGTTGCATAAGACAGATATTCAAACGGATCCAAATATCTCTCTTTATGTAATTTCGTCAACCGTGTTTCATTGATATGACCTAGTCTACAATGCCATAAGAAAGCTTGATTTAATTCTGGAGACTTTCTTTTAAGTATGTTCTGGACATTAAAAACTTAGTGTTGATTTAATACGTATATACCGTTGTCTAGTGTACCGGACCCAATCAAACCATAATTAAGGTGGATGTTTAAAACATTACTTACAAATGTAAAATCATAAGCTTCTTTAGAAAGTAAAGATACAGAGATGATATTACATATAAACTATGTACACAAAAATATTTACGCAAAATCAAAATGTGTCCACTTGTCAATCCTAGGTGATATTCCCCTATGGATAAAACATCCACGGTCGTTCCGTTAGCAAACCCTGAGGGTTATATCACCTGCCTTTAAAACTCTATGGTTTCTCAACGCCTGCAATGAATTACAGATATGAGATCCTGATCCGTTATCCAATATCCACGAAATAGAGTTGATTGACAGACAGTTTTCAATCATAAACACACCTGAAACCGAAACCACATCTTTCTTCGAATCCTGGTTCTGTGCTTTCCAGGCCCTGCAGTCCTTTTTCCAATGGTTTTTCCTGTGACAATAGAAGCATTCCTCTTTCCGTACTGTCGGCCCTCAACTTTTGCCTTGCCCTTCCCCTGTACCTTATTGACACCTCCTTTCGGCTTGGTGGGGGCCTTCTTCTTCTTCCCCTTGGCATTCGCCTTGGATCTAGAGGAGGAAGGTTCCCCAATAAGCGGAGCGGGGGTCTTCCTGGTTTTCTTCAGGGTGCCCTCTGCACTCCTCAACATGTTGAGGAGTTCTGGAAGTGTGACTTCCTTCTCTTGAATATTGAAATTCAAGATAAACTGGGCGTAGATAGAGGGGAGAGACTGTAGAATCAAGTATGTATACAATTCATTCTCCAACGTGGTCCCAAGGTCCATGAGCTCTTCAATATAGCTAATCATCTTAAGGACGTGGTCCCCTACAGATGACCCGATAGCCAATCCCGTCTGAAACAATTTCTTTGAGGTCTCGTATCTTGCGATACGAGATTGCTCTCCATATAAATCTTTGGTATGGAGGAAGATGGAAGATAAGTCCATCTTCTCATGCCGCCTCTGGTGTTCATTATTCATTGAGTCTAGCGCGAGACACTTGGCTTTCGCACTGTCTAATTCCCATGTCTTACGGAACTCAATATCCGCGATGGTGGAATCTGGAACTGGGACAATGGGGGCTTTGGTAGTAAGGAGGTACCCTAGTTTGTCATAGGTAATAGCCATTTGGATATTCCTTAGCCAATCTTTATAGTTTGGTCCCGTCAATATATTTTTATCTAGCAGTAACTTAAGCCCGGGCATTTTGGTCGCTGCAATTAGGAGAGAGAGAAGAAACACTCAGCATGATGTTCTTGCAAGTTTAGATTGGTTATTAGTTTATCTAAACAGGATGACTCCCACTGTTTCCTCAAATCCTCCTTCAAACCATAAAAGAAGAATTAGTCGGGATTAATCGCACCTTACAATTCTTGCTTAACCTTTTGGCCAGGCTAGTGTCGATACTTCGAGGGAGGTTTTCCAACGCTTTCACGAAATTCCTTAATTACATAACCTCTTTTCCCTGGAGGCGTAGCCCCGCTAACACCGTTCTAAGCACCTACATGGTTTATAGCATTGATTGTTTAAGTGAAAACTCTCCCGATGAGTAACAAAACTCACGGTGGGATCGAGAGCCAATTATCATTGCATGACAACTTTGAAGGAATTCTACCAAAATCATCACACTCCAGATGGTATGCAAAACTTGCAAGTTTCCTTTTCTTTTGAAATTCCCGATGTGGATTTTTGCCCCAGGTTCTTATGACCTTGACGAATGCCAAAATATCATAAGACGCAAGTCAAGTTCTTCCCGTTATTGTCCAGGTTAATCTGAACCCATTCGTACAAACCCTTGATGAATGACAAAATAGCTGTACTCCTGTCCCAGATTAACGCATCTATCTATGTTACAGATGAATACCCAGCAGCTACCAATCAATATGCCTTGGCTAAGGTCAAAATACATAGCTTGAATACTACTGAATATCCATCTGAAATGACGGAGGGCCACGGCTGGTTTTGGCGAAAACCGTGAATGTAATGAACTTGATATAGTCGAAGGAACCATGATAGTTTTTAAATGGAGTGGTTTAAGCTCCGCATTTAAAAGTTATTTTTCAAGAAAACCGAGTGGTTTTGAAATTGTTCCAACGATTTAGCTTTGGTTTGTTTTCTTTGCATTGATCAATATTAATGATGTCCCATCATTTATCCCTATCATTGCAGAAAGAAACGAAAATAGAACGTATGTTTATCCCATCCGCATTCACCATAGGGCCACATCATGCACCGTTAGGTTACTTAATTAACGGCAGAGCGGGGGCTAAACTAGCATGGGTGCAAAACATAAGCAATCTTTATTATATATATATATAGTCATTCGTCTCACGCAATAATAGTCATTCCAGATCACAGATCACAGCAACACAGATGATTATATTGGATATACTAAGATATCCGTGTTTCGTTTTAGACTAGAACAGAAAATGGATTCCACGGTCGTGATGAATAGCCAAACCCTATCCTAGACCTCTACGGGTGCGGCAAACTACCCGCCAAATTCCCGAAGTGAAGCAACCTCCCTCAATAAAATGAGTAGGCCACTCGGCACTTTAAGAACCCGGTAGTTTGTGCACCCCACCTTGGGTCTATCTTAGGTGCAAGAAAAAGTAAATGAAATAATACAACGGTGGCTACAACCTCAACCCGGATATGCCCCACAAAAGAATATTATATCAATTTACAAATATACATGAATGAAAGAAAAGAACACTCTTCTCACATCCTCCCGGCTATTCATTCACGACGATCCAATACTTCATATCCACAAACCATCATCAAGATACTAGATATGTGCAACCCCCACTAATTGACATATAGCAATTAGTAGACGTTTAGCAACATATATACAAACATAAAACACAGTTAATAAAGAACTTAGAATTTCGATCGATAATAACTTTCCGCGTTTACCCCATGCACAAACCAGTATACACAAAAATCTGGGTAAAATCCAAATATACCAAAAATCATATTTCCAAGTACATGAACCACAGAAAAAATTAGGAGAACATTGGCCATAACTCGGCCGCAGATCCGCGGCCAAATGACCTACTTGGCCGCGGTTCCGCGGTCTAGTTGATAGGTTTTGTTCTCGAAATTTTTTCTTGGTCCTATAAATGTTTTCATGTAATTTTAAGTTCATTGAAATAATTTTTTGAACATATTTTAAATTCAAACAGCAAGCGATTCTCGGAAGTGTAATTTCGGATATTTTCCATCGATCGAACTTCTAATTTCTTGCTAACAAGCTAGTTAAGATTTAAGTAGGATCTGATACCATTGTAAGTCGATGTCGCACACCCCTGTCACGACCCGAATATTTCGACTCATGACCGGCACTTAACCACGCTACGTCTACAGGCGTAACGTGACTAAGTAAGCCGAACCCAGAAATCAAAACCATTTAAAAGTAGCGAGTGTTGAAAACATTTAGTTAAAACATTTAGAAAACCTTAATTAATTCAATAAGTTCTTTTAAAGTTACGTTGTCATTTAAATAATTTGGGAGCATTTCCTTTGTAAAAGTAACCCCGAAATCGGGTAATAAACAGGATATAAGTGAAAATGAAATATAATGAAACCAAAACATTCCCAAACGGGAGCAATCACGCCCAACGGCGGAAACCATCATCACAAGAGTAATATACGGCGCCGTAGCGAAGAATGAACAATAAGTAAACATCACAGAAATATAACTGCATATAAAAACAGTCGGCTCCCATGAGCACGACACCAAAATACAAAATATACATCATCGTCCTCACACAGTATCTAAGTCCAGTACATAAATGGTAGATGGAGAATACTAGATACTAAAGGAGTACAATAAAAGTAATCAGATACCACAACCCACCTAAAATGCAAGACAGCTCTCACACCATCTGTAGCCAAAAGATGCAAAAGACAGCCTGCCGCGACTATGCTGAGGGCAACCTGCAAATACTGTGGCACAACGGGGTTGAGTTGCCAACTCGTGAATAGAGATAACATATAAAGGTAATCGCGAGCATGCACGTACTGCGCTACTCTATCGAACGCCAGCAAGTAATATCTATATGCGACAAGCAGTGGGTGCGATAATCATGCAAATGCTCTGTCAGGTAAAATAACTACAGGATGAGATATATGATAAGCAATACTGAGCAGGGGATAAACATCTACATGGAAAATATCAACATGGAAAAATAGTCGGTGCCTCAAACTGCACCCAAATCCCAAATAAACTCAGGCGCCGGCACTCCCATCGGCCCTCAAATCCTGTAAATCTATGAGAATCACGAGTGCCCAACATCGGCACTCAAATATCATAAAATACTCGTGTCCAGCATCGACACGCAAATCCTCATATACCGGGCCCCGTCAGTCCGGATCAGCCCACGGGGCCCGTCTGCGGTATCGGCCCTCGGCCCCGGCAGTACGGATCATCCCGCATCCATCTCTCGACTCTGGTCAGTATCCTCCGGATAACCGCCAGGTCCAACCAATCACCGGTAGGTACTCGCCACCCTGCCAGGCTCATCGTCTACTCCACGAAAAACATTTCTCGCCCCGGGGAACCATACTGGGTCCACCACGAACCCGCAAACGGATCATCCATCTCCTCGAATCGGGTTTCAAGCACACGTCTCAGCACCGAGAAAACGCGTGGTGGACGCACCAAAATATCATATTACGAGGAACCGAGTTTTCAAATAGTGCATCTTTTCTTAAAAATCCCACGGTCCTCAAAACCAGAAATCACATGAAAATCCAACACCAAGAAGTAAATCCAATGCGATGTGCTATGTACATCAATCCATGATATAGGTATAAGGGAAAACTGCTTTTAAAAATAGTTTCCGTTTTTAAAGATATCATGCGGCTCCCAATTTCCATGAAAATCATATCGAATCATCTGTGAAATGAACTACAGCAAAATAATCATGGCAGTTCTACAGTGAGTGTGTCACGGCAATTACTAACGGTGTGTGTATAACATGCAGATTAGTGCTCGTGCAACATGAACCGTTAGTAATAGGGCGGTGTTCTATCAATTCTAAGTTTACATACAGCAGGGAATGCAATATGCAATGACAGTCCATGAGGTAAATGCAACATATAACAATAAGGTCCTATCAGCCCTGACGCATAACGCCATGCGGGCGATATCCCCGTCGATGTGTAAATCTACTCACCGAAGTCTCACGCTAAGTGTAGCCGACGACTTGCTTTTCCTTCTTCGCCGCGTCCGTCTCACTCGCCTGCGAACCTAGAATCACACAATATATCATACATGAGCTCAAATCCACAAAAACGTGATATTAAGGTCAAACTAGAAACCCGTGTCGCAAACCAATCGTGCGTGCGCGCGATACGCTAAAACATGTGATTACGCGCCTGAAACTATCCCGACGCGTCGCGATACGCAGAAACCCCAAACCCACATGCGTATCACGCGTGTCGCGAAGGTTTAAAAATACGAGAAATAGGTATATAGTTCTAGATTTTCCTACAGCAAGAATCAAACAAAATTATACATTCCAGGAGCCTAAGGATTGCAGCAGACACTTATAGGACCAAACCCCAACCCAAACCCTACCCATCTGGCCGCAAATTGCGGCCAGAAACAATATTTCGGCGGCCACTGTACGGAATTAGGGGGTCGGGTTCTACCTGGGGGATCAGCACCTAATCATTATGCTACAGTCATCCCAAATTTAATCTGAACTCACCGGGTCGATAGCAGTTTACAGAAACTCAAATTTTGCTTAAAAACAATGAATTTGCATCAAATAGGGATCTGGTGGTATTTTAGTGCAGTGGGGGTTAAGCTAGGTTAATAAGGCCCTAACAACACTCCAGCAACTTACTAACACCAAAACATACATCACTTGTTCAAGATTCCCACTAATCACCACATATCGCACTAAATCGCACCAATAAACACTAACCGAAGCAAAACTACACTAAACAAGTAAACTAGGGAGTAAGTTTAGGAAATATACCCCACACTCGACCCTAGGGAGCTGGAGGAAGAAGAAGAAGTGAAGGGAAGGAGCTGCAGCTGGAGTTGTGGCTGCTGCTGCTCACTGCTGCTGCTGCTCTCACTGTTGCTGCTGCTGTTTTCTGCTGCTTGCTGCTGCTGTGTTACTTGCTGCTGCTGTGCTGCTTGCTTCTGCTGCTGCTGCTGCTGTGGAGAGGTAAGTGTGTGTGTGTGAGTGTGAAAGTGAGGTTGAGAGAGAAAAGAATACAAGAATGAGAGGGAATCATAACCCCAAATGTCAACCCCTCCGCTCTCTCTCTTCATTAAATGCAAGCATAGCTTTTGTCATGATGCATTCTCTCTCTCTCTCATTCTCACCAAGTCAACACCCAAAAGAAAAATTCAAATTAAAGCAACCATTAAATAACTAATTAAACTTAATTAAAACCCAAAAGACTTAATCCCCATGATTAACCCACCATGGTATTACCTCATTTAAAAACCCTAGTTTACATGCACATGGGTGTGCAAGCCTAGGAAAATTCTAGAAAAATATTTATTAAATTTGGAAAAATATTTGAAACTCAATTTGGTAAACTTTTTATTAAAAACCTTTTATTTAAATATAAATAGTCACTAAACACATTCCTAAGGTGTTACAACCCCACACACTTGTGGGGAGGCGGAATACATAAAAAATGATTTTTATACTTGCAACACCGACTTATAATATGGGATCTTTTCGGAAACCTTAACTAGCTAAACTACATAGAGTTCTAAACTACTATCTAAGTGTTTTGTACCTTGATGATTCTAGTCCTTCGGGTCTTCTTCTCTTTTGCTTGAGCTCCTCGAAGGTGCGGATCTCGCTCGGTCGTCGACCTTCTCGTGTCGAAGACGATCCACGCGAGAGTCTATGGTTCAAGCTCCAACCACTAAACGGAGATAACTAAAGTACCTGGTTTGCTAAACGAGGTAGCTTAGGATATGTAGAGTGTTAATTTGACTATTTAATCTCAAGTAACCCTAGGATTCACAATACACATGAGGGTTAGGGTCTTGAGGAAGAAGGAGGAGAGGAAAATGGAGAGAGAAAGAAAAAATGTAAATGAGCTAAGTCTTGAGGCAAGTGAAGAATGGCTCATTCATTTTCTCACCTCAAACATGCATTATTTTTCATAAAGAAATAACAACAATGCTTGAATAGTGAGGCCAAACCAATAAACAAAGAATAAGCCATGCTTCACCCCATGCCATAAATATATCTATTTTCCACCTCATTAATCTATTTTTCAAAAATAGATAAATCCAATAATGAGGTATCCCCTTCTAGAAGTATCTCTTGTAAAATTACAAGAATGTCCTCACCGTATATACATACCTGTATTCGTACTGTGAAAATACGAATACGATGAGATAATAATAATCCAATAATATAATACTAGAATATGGCTTAAAGCAAAGCCCACTAGTATTATCTGTCCGAACAACATCCGTGTAGCCAGTACACGTATATGATCAGAACCCTGCACGTAAAACCATACGGCCTCTACATCGTTTCGCCTGAACCAGGGAAACTCTCTGTGTGGGACTCTAAACACTCGACAGTACGCTGACAGTGAGTTTAACCACAAGTCTGTCAGCGACACTAGCTGTACGTAACGGCTAACCAGGTACCTGTCGAAAAGAAGGCCGGCGAGCGAACTCATCCGAACCCCTACTGATCCTATCCGTGACAATCTTCGTACAGTCCAGTCTGTTCGTCTAAGAGTATTGCATATCGGGCCTAGGATGGTGGTAACCGTCAGACCCCTAATAGCGTAATAAGTAGTGTCGGTGTAGAGCCCAATACACCCTGTGAAACTACTGGTGTTCCTACCAATAAATCTCACTTGCCCTGGCCAGGGACTTTGTGTATTGGCTATCCGAACACAGTGCGATATCAACTCCCAATACCGGGAGAGACGAATCCTTTCTATCCACTACTGCCTCCAAGTGTTTCAGGACTCCACCCAACTACTACCTATTTGTAATACTTATTTGAGCCGTGGTAGGGTAGTAATCTAAGCACAGTGGGAACACACTCGAGACGAATAGTGATGTCAAGTCAACGAACTAACCTGTACTCATGTCACCCGGGAACTGCTAACTGCCGATAGGTATAATACCAACTAGCAGTTCCCATCGAGTCCGTCCAGTATAACTCATAACCTAATGAGCACCTGTATACTATCTCTGGTATCGCATACCAATGGCTGCGGGACAGGCTATCTCCCCTGACAGGGATGAGAAGCGTATACACTAATCTACTATGGAGTATCGATGCCCTGTCTCGATAATCCTATGACTGGGGACAAGCTTAAGGATGTGCTTATGTCACGACCCGAAGGTATTGAACATGATTGACACTTAAATTACGCAACTTCTAGAGGCGTAACGTAATCTAAGTATGCCAAAGCCCAGAAATCTAAACCATTAAATGAATAGAGTGCAGAAAAAAACTAGTTCAAGCAAGTGATTTAATAAAATAAAATTGCATAAAACATTTTAAAACGTCAAGTTTTTCCCGAAAATTTTGGCAGAGTCTCCTTTGTAAATACTGGCCCCAAACGGGTACAATACAAAATATGCATAAGTAATGAATAAAGGCATCCCCAAGCGGAAGCTAGCTCTTCGCCAATGGCGGAATCACAGCCACACGCAATATATATATATCATAATAGTGCAAAATAAGCATATAAAAGCACGAAAATAAGAAAGTATCACGTCGGACCCAAGTGAGCTCGACACCAGAGAAACAACATATATGCTAATCTCACCGTCACACTTCTAGGTCACATATACAATGGTAGAAGCGGTAGATGGAGAATACTAGATACAAATAATAATACAAGGTGGAAACAAAAGTATCCTCGCAACCCACCTACGAGCAATGCCGCAAGTCCGAGCAATGCCGCAAGTCGAAGCAAAAGAAGAAGTACGCTCGCCGCTACTATGCTGACGGGTCGGACCTGCAAGATACTGTGGCACAACGGGGGTGAGTTGCCAACTCGTGACTAGTAAGTAACATCTAATAAAGCTGTCGTAAGCATGAACGCAAATGCGTCGCAACCTACATATATCAATATGATGCGATGCACTAGTATGAATGCAACATGAACGCATAATCAAACACGAAACTTGAATATGTCCGGTATGAGAAAATCTATATTCTTATCTTAGAAAAACTTCTGTGCAGTAAACTGAAGTATCATCAATGAAATCAACAGAAAATCTGTGTCAAGCATCGACACAATATATGTATATCTTAATATCTCAATGTCTCAATATCTCGGGCTCCGTCAGTCCGGATCGGCCCATATCATCAAATCTCATGACTACGGTCGGTATCCTCCGGATATCCGCCGCGCCATACATCACCGGTCGGTAGTGCTCCTTTTCCAGGCTCAACGCCTTTCTATACGATCTTCTTGCCCCGAGGTACCGCACCGGGTCCACCATGTACCCGCAGACGGTGCATCCCCTTCCTCGAATCGGGTATATGATACAGCTCAAGAACCGAGAAAACTTATCATAGACGCCACACACATCATATCATGAGAAAACCGCAAATTTCTATTTTTAAAATGATAATAGGTTTAAAAAATCCTTGCGGTTTTCCCTAAAATCTAGAAATCTCATCAATACTGAAATCTCCAAGAAGAATCACAATATATGAACATGTCGGTAATGATGGATGCCTATGATATCAATAATATGCGATGCAATGTATGACTAGAAAACTATGTATGAATGATGATGCAATGAGGTATGTGTGTGTGTGTGTGTGTGACTAGCAATCCTACGTATCCATCCTGATGAAATGAATATACAACTACAAATTACCTATCGTATATGATGCAAATGCTCGGATACTGATTTAAATAGGTTCTATAGTGTTCGTGGCATAGAAATTACCAATGGCGTGTATGTTCACATAAGTAGTGCACGTGCGGCATGAAACAATGGTAATGGTGCAAGTGTCTTATGAGATAATATCAAATATATTTAAGATGATGCAATGCAATGGGATGAATGATCAGGAGACTACGCATATAAATACCAGCACTACTGGTAATCCTAACTATCGGGCGCCTTGCGCCATCTAGACGATCCCCCCATAGATGTGTACATCTACTCACCGGGACGCCTCGGCTAATCCGATCCGATCACAGCCTTGCCTTTCCGCGCTATGTCCGACGTCTCCGCAACCGATCCTAAAATTGCACAAACACAATACATGAGGCTAAAACTCTGAGAAGACACGAGGACGAACGATACTAGAGAATGAACGTCCACAAGTTAGACTTGTGTGCACTTGGTGCACAAAACGCGCACGACATCGCCACAACCACAACTAGGGTCGCTATGCGTGACAACCGCCAAGCCTAGAACCTGATCGTACCGATCGCGCATTCACAATACATTATATATCATAGGAAAATAGATTATAGATCATCACAAGCTCAAACTAAATTAAAAACTATTTATTCTAAAAACCTAGTAAGCGAACAAATGGGATTTTGGTGCAAACTTCATGGATTAGTGACCTAATGGCCGCAATCATAAGTAAACATCCTAATTAAGCCACTAGATAGCAAACTACACTTAGCTAACTTAACAATGATGGGTAAAACCCTAACTTTAATTCAAACCCTTCTCTTTAAAACTCAATTCTTACAATTATACTATTTTAACATCTAAATAAATTAGATTAAAGTAACTAATCGACAAGGTAACCATTGGGCTAAGATTTATACCTCAATAATTTAGAGATCTAATTTTCAAACTTGGCCTCCCAAAATGCCTTCTTGCTCCAAGATCCAAGCTCGTTTATGCCAAGGAATTTTGGGTAAAGGTTCAACTAGGAGTTAGTGAGGTTCTGTGTGGATTTTTGATGGAAAAATGAAGATTTTTGTGGTGAAAAGGAGATGGAGAAAATGGGGAGGGGTGTTCAGTTGATAAAACTGCATTTTTAATATGACATTTTCCTTACTATTTATATATAATAAAAGATATTTATTATAAATATGACACATATAAGGGTTTATCCGTAAAAATACTATTTTCACGTGTTTATATAATTAACATTATGAAGGGAAATGTAAGCATATAATATTCATGTAATATTTGGTCTATTTAAATATGCTTACCTTATTAAATATGTTTGACCAATTCTCTTAAAACTAACATATCATGACAAATGGTTAAGATAATATCTTAATAAAAACAAATTCTACTAATATCATTTATTGAGATAATTGTGCAGGAATTATATCATGACTGAAGTTTCAAGGAAATCCAAGTTGGCGAGATCAAATCTGCCGAAAATATTCAAGTAAATTGAAGAAACCAATTCTGGCAGAAACGTAGAAAAGATTTTTAAAGTCTAGATACTCAAAAGATCACCAAGTACTACAGAGATGAAGCCCCAGAAAAATGAAGCCCTAAATCCCCTAACCAATAGCGGATCCGCGGCCAAACCTACCTAATGGCCACGGTTCTGCCGCACTTCTGAAGAGTTGGGATCTTGGATTTTTTGGGTAAGATCCTAACAGCTAGTTGCCTTATTAGGAAACTAAATATTCTGGCTCTGTGACTATAAATAAGGACCGAGATCCTCTTGGAAAAATAATCACACCGACGCGATCACGAAGTCCACGACGGCTCAAGAATCCTGCTTGATCATCAACAGTTCATCTACCTTCTTAAGAAGAGATTAAGAAGCAAACTAGAGTTTTGTAATCATTTTCTAAAGAAACAAAAGTGTACTTGATCTTGTTGATTAATAAAGGTAGTTTTATTCTATTGCATTTTATTTTCTTCATGATTTCTTTCTTTTCTTTTCCCAACATGCGCGAGTAATTCTCCACTTGTTAGGGTTCATAGGATTATGGTAGATTAATGGATGATGAAGATCCTTAAACTCTTTTTACGTCCTATAAAGTTTATAAACTTTACCAAAAGAATCATTAACATCCTAATCGGGCGCGCTACCAATTCATTGATAGTTACGACCGCGATTTGAGATTAGATTAACGATTGCTTTGGTAAAGGCTAGACATGAATGGAGATCCATGTCAAAATAGGGGTTAAGAGTGGGAACCCTTTTCCCTCTAGAAACCCTAATCTACATGCATCACTGTCGATCAAGTCTTAAATCCATTAAAGGATAAAAGGAGTAATCTTTAATTAATCATCCATGACTACTAAATCTTAACGAACCCTACAAGCCCCCTTCTAATATAAAACCTACATCCATAGTTAATCTAGATCTATATCCTGCATCCGTGTTTAACGTAGATCCAGAACCTACAACCATTATTCACCATTCTTTATTCTTCCTCCTTTTCTAATCAACACGTCTAAAGTAAGATTAAAAGATTCAACGTTTCCCTGAGGACGACCCGTACTCATCTCGGTCTAGCTACACACGACACCGTTATTGATTGCGGTTAACTACAACTCTAAAAAAACAAACAATCAAATGGCTCTGTTGCCGGGGATACGTGCGTAATTTATTTTTCTTACTATTCGTGTTGAATTCTTATTCGATCCATATCATAAACAAAACAAAACTGCAAATTGTATATTTAACGATTATTGTGTGAATTTTGCAAGGGGATCTGGAGTCACAGAATTGAGAAAACAGAGAGCCAGAGACATTCATCAAGATCCAGAGGAGCACAGGAGGCCACGTAGCAAAAATCATCACGAGATCCCTCCACTTCGCGGCGGAACCGCGACAAATAAACAAAAGCGCGGCGGAAGCGCGGCGGATTTGAGGGATTAGGGTTCCAAACTTCTCTGGTAAATTTCTCAACTCTTTCTCTTTCCTCTGAAATCCAATAAAATATCTTTCCTGCAGGATTCTTTGCAAAATATCGACGCTCAAAAATCTTTTTGCAAAGTTTTGTACTTGGTTTGTTTATTCATATTTTAATACGGATTTTAAGGGGCAATACCAAAATTCAGATTAGGTAGGGATTTTATCACCCTTCCTAAGCCCTACAAATCACAAAACGAGCATCCGCATCAATCCTACATTAATTTAAAAAATATTTAGACAAGAATCTAAGGACTATCGCACTCAATAAGGACAGAGGAAGGTCGTGGGTAATCTATCGCTTATCCGCATTACTTTTGTGGTGCCTATGCAAGTGTGTCTAAGGCAAGCGGTTACTTAATTATGCCCGCTATTTTTGGTGATTCATATAGAGGATACCTCCCACTTACCTGGCACTTACCTGGCCACAAGAGTAGTAAAGAGGTGTTAGAGGATTGATCATGCGTCTTGTCCTTTGGAAGTCTGGGAGCGGTCTAGAGACTTGACCTAGGTAACCTTAGTTCTAGGGCTGTTTATGCATTTTTGTGTGATTTGTCTTAAGTCCCACTTTTTTAAAAACAAACCAATTTTTAAATAACACACACGCTGCCACTTGCGCTAAATCCGCTTAGTGCATGCTCGGCTGGACACGGGATTCTAGTGCTCGTCTTGTCCGCGTTCCTCCTATCGACTCCGAAGTCGGTACTTCTTCGTTTTCTTTTTCCCCACCACCCACCACATCGACCGAGATAGACGGTACTCCATCAAATTATAATACCACTCTGCCACCGCCCGTAGGTGAGCAGAATCAACCGCGCATCTCTCTCCAAGAGAGATGCTATCCTATCCGTGGTCCACTTCCTACCTGTCTATCCATTCCACCAGCCAATGGGGATAATTTTGAAATTAAACCCCACTACATCAATCTGTTGCCCAAATTTCACGGGCTTGAGTCTGAAGACGCGTACATTTTCATCACTAAATTCGAAAACATATGCGCAATGATGGGTACTTCACAACTGTCTGTGGATGCTATGCGCTTGCGTCTTCTCCCATTCACCTTGTGCGACTTGGCAGAAAAATGGCTTTATAATACTGTTGCACACTCTATTACCAATTGGGATGAATTCGTGATAGTATTCCTTAAGAAATTTTACCCAAATCATAAGACCGCCCGTGTTAGGAGCGAGATCAACCAGTTTACCCAGCTTCCCAATGAACCATTTTGGAAGTGCTTTGAACGTTTTAAGGATCTGCTTGTCCAATGTCCTCATCATGGAATATATAGATGGGATTTGTGCCGAATTATATATGAGGGCATTAATCCAGCGACAAAGCAGATACTTGAAACAATGTGTCAATGCAATTTCATGTCCAAAGACGATGGTGAAGCCTGGAAATATCTGGAAGATCTCGCTGAAAACACTTTGCAGTGGGAAAGTGTTAGACCACCTTCATTTAGGGAAGGTATTCACCAGCTCGATGTTTCCATCGCAATAAAAGCTGAAATGGCAGCGATGCAAAAGAAACTCGACGCTATTGAAAAAAATTCTCATCAGTCTCCCTAAACCGGGTAACGCTTCCCAAAACCGTGTGTGGTTGCTGTTCCGATTCATCATACTTGATGGAAGAATGTCCTATGAATACACCATTTCAAGGTCATGAGCAAACTAATGCTGCTTTTCAGCAGCGACCTAGAAACGATTCTTCTTCTTCCACATACAATCAGGGATGGAGGAATCATTCTAATTTTTCTTGGAACCAAAACCAATCTCAAAATCAAAACCAGTTCCAAAGCAATTACCAAAGACCTCCTCCACAGCAACAGCAACCACCACCACAGAGTCATCACCCCTTTCAATCGCAACCTGTTCAAAACCCGGCCAATAATTCTTTCCAAACGACCGGTACCGATAACTCCTCTTCACTTGCACAAACTTTGGATTTATTTATGAAACATTAGATCCAAATGTCGGATGATATGAGGTATTATATTGATTCCATAAAGAAAGACTCCGCCTCCCACGGTGAGAGTATTAAATCAATAGAAGCCCAAATTGCACAGTTTAATTCCGCGATGAGTGCGAGAGAAAAAGGGAAACTCCCATCTCAACCCCTACAGAATCCTGGCCACTCACAACATCATAATGTGAGTGTCGTTACTACGTTGAGATCGGGAAGAGTGCTGGATAACCGAGTGGGTGAACAAGTTGATGACGTTAGGGATACCAATGATACCCCAGCTTCTACTTCTTTACTTCTTTCCCTAATTCTTCTAGTCTCCCACCTACTTCCGAGCCTATTCTACGCTTCCCACAAGACTCAAACCCTCAGCCCGCTTCCTCGAATCTATCTAAAATGATCCCCACTCCAATTTTGGGATCCATTCTATCCCCACAATCTTCTCCAATGTTGGACCCAACCCTTATTGATAAAGCTCCGTTTCCAAACAGATTGAGGGCCAACAAATCTAACCCACAAATGGAGAAGATTGTAGACATGTTTAAGCAAGTTAACGTCAATATTCCTCTCCTAGATGCTATTCAACAAGTCCCATCTTATGAAAGAATCCTTAAAGTCTTGTGCACTAGGAAGAGAAAAACTCAAGTGCCGAAAAAAGTTTTCATGACGAGTAATTTTAGCACAGCTTTTACCCAGCAAATACCAAAAAAACATAAGGACCCTGGCTGCCCTACCATCTCTATTTCTATTGGGGGTAAAAATATTAATCGTGCTTTACTCGACCTTGGCACTAGTGTTAAGTTGCTTCCATATTCCGTATATGAGCAGTTAAGGATTGGAGAGTTGAAACCTGCCCATTGTACTCTCCAGATGGCAGACCGATCAATCACCAAACCTAGGGGTGAACTAGAGGATGTGTTAATTAAAGTCGGGGAATTCATATTCCCTATGGACTTTATTGTTTTAGATAAACAACCTGTGGCTAACCCACGCAACCAAATCCTGGTGATACTCAGTCGACCTTTCCTAGCAACTTTCAACGCTGTAATTAATTGTCGTAACGGTTCTATGAACTTATCCTTCAGGAAGATGACAACTGAGCTTAATATTTACAAGCTAGGAAGTCAACCATCTGAACCTTCTGCTCATTTGCTTGATGTCTGTTCCATCAATGAGATAGCTTCCGACAGCTGCGAAGCGAAAGCACTTTGCTATGATGATCTCGACAACACTAGTGCGATATTGTTTGATTTGGAAAATTCTTATAGTGAGGATATCTTCAATGAGTCCATCCCTGAGTTTGAATCCGTTGACTCGTAGCAAAAGTCAGTAGAACTTTCTGAGTCAATATCCTATGCAAAATATGAACCTCTTAGGGAGTCCGAGCATCATTTCCTTACCCCACCTTCTATTGTCTCTCCGCCAATACTAGATTTCAAAACGCTACCTTCTCATCTTAAATATGCGTATTTAGGTGAGAATGAGTCTTTGCCCATGATCATATCCTCTTCTCTTGCTTTAGAGCAAGAGAACGCACTTTTGGCGGTATTGAGATCAAATCGGCAAGCATTTGGTTGGACAGTGGTTGACATCAAAGGGATTAGTCCCTTAATTGTTGAACATTATATACATCTGATGGATGAAGCCAAGCCAGACCCACAAATACAGTTAAATCCTGCTATGAAGGAGGCGGTAAAGAAAGAAATCGTCAAGTGTCTTGATAGTGGTATAATTTACCCGATATCTGATAGCCAATGGGTAAGTCCTATTCACGTGGTCCCTAAAAGGTCTGGCATCACGGTCATAACTAATGAGGCTAATGAGTTGATCCAAACATGCACCCAAACTGGGTGGCGCGTATGTATTGATTATAGGAAACTCAATGCCGCAACGAGGAAATATCACTTCCCTCTACCTTTCATTGACGAGATGTTGGAACGATTAGCTGGACACGAATACTATTGTTTCTTGGACGGATACTCTGGCTATAACCAGGTCCCCATCGCCGAAAAGGATCAAGATAAAACCATATTTACTTGTCCTTTCGGTACATTTGCTTATAGACGCATGCCCTTTGGGTTATGCAACGCTCCCGCTACATTTCAGCGGTGTATGATGGGGATATTCTCAGACATGGTTGAGAATTTTCTGGAAATATTTATGGACGATTTCTCCATATTTGGGGACTCCTTTGAGGACTGCCTTCATCATCTTGACGCGGTTCTTACCCGCTGTAAGGATATGAACTTAATTTTGAATTGGGAAAATGCCATTTTATGGTCCAAGAAGGTATTGTCCTTGGACATATAATTTCACGAAAAGGCATTGAGGTTGACAGAGCTAAAATAGATGTCATCCATAACCTCCCTCATCCCAAATGCGTCAAAGATATACGATCCTTCCTTGGTCATGCAGGATTTTATAGGAGATTCATTAAGGACTTTAGCAAAATTGCTAGACCCTTAACTCTTCTCTTGGCCAAGGATACAATATTTCACTTCGATTCGGATTATGAGGCTGCTTTTGAGTTGCTTAAAAGAACTCTGACGACAGCCCCTGTTCTATCATCTCCGGATTGGAACCATCCATTCGAACTTATGTGTGATGCATCGGATTTTGCTATTGCTGCGGTCTTAGGACAGCACATTGATAAGATGCCATATGTAATTTACTATGCAAGTAGGACCTTGAACGATACAAAAATTAATTACACAACTACCGAAAAAGAACTCTTGGCAGTTGTATTTACATTAGAAAAATTCAGGCCCTACTTGATTGGCTCGCCAATTGTGGTTTACACTGATCACTCCGCCCTACGACACCTTTTATCGAAGAAGGATGCTAAGTCCAGGCTAATACGTTGGATCCTGTTGTTACAAGAATTTGATCTTGTCATCCGAGATAAGAGTGGATGTGAAAACGTAGTAGCTGACCATCTTTCACGCATCTTTTCTTCCCCAACGTTGAGCGTGCCAATAAATGACTCATTTCCTGACGAACAGCTCTTGACCGTATCCTCCGAACCTTGGTTCATGGATATTGTGAATTATCCAGCGACGGGACTTATTCCTAGCAATTGGTCGAAACAAGACAAACTTCGATTTCTATCCTAAGTAAAATACTTTTACTGGGATGAACCTTATTTGTTTAAGTATTGTTCCGATCAAATCATTCACTGGTGTGTCCCTAATGATGAATTCAAGAGTGTGTTATCGTTTGTCATGATCAGGCATGCAGCAGTCACTTTGGACCTCGAAAAACGGTGGAGAAAGTTTTGCAATGTGGCTTTTATTGGCCAACACTATTTAAAGATGCTTATGATCATTGCAAAACTTGCCCGCGGTGTCAGCACTTGGGTCGGATTTCACGAAGAAATGAGATGCCGCTCTAACCTATCTTGGTTGTGGAAATATTCGATGTTTAGGGTATTGATTTTATGGGCCCTTTTCCCAACTCTTTTGGGAATTTATATATCTTGTTAGCTGTTGATTACGTCTCGAAATGGGTGGAAGCAATACCGTGTCGCACTAATGACAACAAGGTTGTTATTAAGTTACTTAAAGAAAATATCTTTTCGCGATTCGGACACCCTTGCGCTATAATTAGCGACAACAGGACACATTTCTGTAATCAGTCTTTTGAGGCTTTGATGCGGAAATATACTTTCAACCACAAACTTTCTATGCCCTATCATCCCCAAACAAGCGGGCAAGATGAGATCTCAAATATACAAATCAAACAAATTTTGGAGAAGATGGTTTCTAAAAACCGTAAAGATTGGTCAACCAAATTGACGGATGCTCTTTGGGTATTTCGCACCGCTTATAAGACCGATCTTGGTATGTCTCCATACCGCCTTGTGTTTGGGAAGGCATGCCACCTTCCTGTCGAGATCGAACATAAGGCAATGTGGGCTATTAAAGAGCTAAACTTCGATTTTGATCATGCTAGCAGTTATCGGAAGCTGCAATTGAATGAGCTAAGCGAACTCCGCGATGAACCTTACGATAATGCAGTGATAGTAAAGAACCGGACTAAAGTGTTCCACGATAAAAACCTTTTTAGAAAAACTTTCACACCGGGACAACAAGTCCTTCTTTACGACTCACGACTCCATCTTCATCCGGGTAAGCTTAAATCTCATTGGAAAGGACCTTTTGTGGTGCGGTATGTACACCCGCACGGGGCAGTAGAAGTTGAAAATATAAAAAACGGTTCAATTTTTAAAGTAAATGGGCATAGATTAAAACCGTATTTCTCTGCTGACCCAGCGGAGGAGCTCCTATTTTTACAGGAGCCACTTTATCATAACTAAATTCCTCCGCCTCACCTCCATGTTTCGGTAACATTATATCATCTTAAAGAATGGAGGTGAGTGAAAAAGGACTTAACTGAATATCTGTGCGTGCCAAAGAACAAGTTTGGGGGTAGTCGTCATTTAACTATTATTTTACCCCTATTATTGTCTCTCCTCAAGTCTACAGGTTTATGCTCTCAAAGGACAACATCAGTGAGGACACTGCCGAAAACATGTTTGGGGGGAAGGTTTGTATTCACTGAATTATCTTTGGCACTGGGCATAAATTTTTTTTTATAATAAAAGAGTAGAAAGTGAAAAATTATATATGAAAGATATGAATAGTTTGAGAAAAACAATAAAGTTAGAGGTTTTCTTAAACGAAACTAGTAATAAGCAGTTATGAGCTGTTGTCCCAAGAGTTAGTAAGATGAAGGAAATTGCTAATCCGAGGATAAAAATAAGTCTGAAAAATAGTCCATATTCTTGAGGCCAAACATTTGAACGTTGATACCCTACTATACGCACTTACACACATCTTGAAACTTAGGATAGTAGAGGATTCCTTGAAGTGCACTTGTCTAAAATCCTTATATATATATATATATAAAAGAAGAAGTATAAATGGTGGTGAAGAAAAAAAATGAACACTGGTTTTGTAATTACCAAGGCAGCATAAAAAAATATAGCGAGGCCGCTTTATCACCTAGTGCCTTAAACCAACTGGTTTGGGAGCCACTGCTAAGCCTTAGGTGTTGCGAAACGAGAAATTACGCCTAAATGCGTAAACACATTTTGTAATCGGTCGGTTAGTACCTCAAGAAGTATTAACCGTCGCATGAAAGATGTGTGAGCAATTTCATAAAAAAAAAATTCACCGACTAAAAAGTACTTTGGAAGATGGACAAGAGTATGATAGCTTGAATTGAATTCTCTAAGTGTAGGGATGTCTTTTACACACACGTAGGGGTATATGATCAATGTTTGGAAGAAAGATATGGAGGAAGACTAAAGGCGATATTTTATTGAGGGATGATATGATTTCTAACATTTTTTCATGACCATTGAGATAGGGCTCATAGCAACTGAAAAACTGGTGTAGTTGAAAACTCTTATTTTCAAGTTCTTTCTTTCATAATTCTTATCTTTATATGCAATTTTCACTATCTTTCTTTTATTATAGGATTTTGTGGGTGTAATCCGCTGAAATCTCTCAGGAGACAACACTTCTCCTACTAGGGACACCTATAGATTTAACGGTTTGTTGCACGTGCTCAGTGCAATCGTGTTGCCTACGAAAGTGTGCTACTTAGTTTTTCTTTTTTCTTTTTCTCATTCTCTTGAAAAGCTAGTTTGCTCGGGACGATCAAAGTTAAGTTTGGGGGTATTTGTTCAGTTGATAAAACTGCACTTTTAATATGACATTTTCCTTACTATTTATATATAATAAAAGATGTTTATTATAAATATGACACATATAAGGGTTTATTCGTAAAAATACTATTTTCATGTGTTTATATAATTAACATTATGAAGGGAAATGTAAGCATATAATATTCATATAATATTTGGTCTATTTAAATATGCTTACCTTATTAAATATCTTTGACCAATTCTCTTAAAACTAACATATCATGACAAATAGTTAAGATAATATCTCAATAAAAACAAATTCTACTAATATCATTTATTGAGATAATTGTGCAGGAATTATATCATGACTGAAGTTTCAAGGAAATCCAAGTTGGCGAGATCAAATTTGCCGAAGATATTCAAGTAAATTGAAAAAACCAATTCTGGCAGAAACGTAGAAAATATTTTTAAAATCTAGATACTCAAAAGATCACCAAGTACTACAGAGATGAAACCCCAGAAAAATGAAGCCCTAAATCCCCTAACCAACAGCGGATCCGCGGCCAAACCTACCTAATGGCCGCGGTTCCGCCGCACTTCTGAAGAGTTGGGATCTTGGATTTTTTGGGTAAGATCCTAACAGCTAGTTGCCTTATTAGGAAACTAAATATTCTGGCTCTGTGATTATAAATAAGGACCGAGAGCATCTTGGAAAAATCATCACACCGACGCGATCACGAAGTCCACGACGGCTCAAGAATCCTGGTTGATCATCAACAGTTCATCTACCTCCTTAAGAAGAGATTGAGAAGCAAACTAGGGTTTTGTAATCATTTTCTGAAGGAATAAAAGTGTACTTGATCTTGTTGATTAATAAAGGTAGTTTTATTCTATTGCATTTTATTTTCTTTGTGATTTCTATCTTTTCGTTTCCCAACATGCACGAATAATTCTCCACTTGTTAGGGTTCGTAGGATTAGGGTAGATTAATGGATGATGAAGATTCTTACACTCTTTTTACGTCCTATAAAGTTTATAAACTTTACCAAAAGAATTATTAACATCCTAATCGGGCGCGCTACCAATTCATTGATAGTCACGACCGCGATTTGAGATTAGATTAACGATTGCTTTGGTAAAGGCTAGACATGAACGGAGATCCATGTCAAGATAGGGGTTAAGAGTGGGAACCCTTTTCCCTCCAGAAAGCTTAATCTACATGCATCACCGTCGATCTAGTTTTAAATCTATTAAAAGATAAAAGGAGTAATCTTTAATTAATCATCCATGACTATTAAATCTTAACGAACCCTACAAACCCCCTTCTAATATAAAACCTACATCCGTAGTTAATCTAGATCTATATCCTGCATCCGTGTTTGACGTAGATCTAGAACCTACAACCATTCTTCACCATTCTTTATTCTTTCTCATTTCTTAATCAACACGTCTAAAGTAAGATTAAAAGATTCAACGTTTTCCTGAGGACGACCCGTACTCATCTCGGCCTAGCTACACGCGACACCGTTATTGATTGCGGTTAACTACAACTCTAAAACAACAAAAAATCATGGGGGCTGCAGAATTTTCGGCCAGAACAATGGGGAGAAAGAGGTGAGTGAATGTATGTGTGGCTTCATGTCAAAACTCCCCCATTATCTCATTTATTAATTCTTTTCTTAATTATTTTATTTTCCTAGTTAACACTAGAATTATCTAGAACCATGGAGACAAATTAAAGAGAAAAAAAGAATATGTTACAACTAGCTATTTAGTTGTCATGGTGCACTAATATATAGTTAACCCATTCTAATTGTAATTAACACTAATTAAATGTATAATTGTATGATTAGAATAATACTTAAAATAACTACTTAAGGAAAATAATTAAATAAACTAGCAATTAAATAAGTGACTAATTAAATACCAAATACTAGCAATTATATAGCTAAAATAGGTATATTTAAGTCTATGTGGAAAAATAATTATAACTAAGCTTTTACGGAAAACACGAGTTGTATTAATAATTGTCGGAAAATTCACCTAAACGAATTTTCATAACGTTACAATGTTCCTCCTAAAGAAATTCGGTCCCCGAATTTAAAATCTAACTACGCGTACCTTCGAAGAGATGGGGGATATTTCTTCCTCATCTCGTCCTCGGCTTTCCACATGACCTCTTCGCTGTTCAGGCCACGCCAAAGAACCTTTACGGTCGGTATGACCTTAGACCTCAGTTTCTTCACCTGCCGATCCAGAATGACTATCGGCTGCTCAATGAAGGAAAGTTCGCGCTCCAGCTGGATCATCTGATACTGAATCGCATGAGAGGGGTCATGAAGGTACTTACGGAGTATCGATACATGGAACACGGGGTGAACATCTGGGAAGCTGGGCGTAAGAGCCAAACGATAAGCAACTGTGCCGATACACTCGAGACTCTCGAAGGGCTACATATCTGGGACTAAGCTTCCCTTTTCTCCCGAATCTCATTACGCCCTTCATTGGAGAAACCCTCAAGAAAATATGATCACCAACGGCGAACTCAAGTCTGCGCCGACGTCGGTCAGCATAAGATTTCTGCCTGCTCTGGGCCGCTCTCATCCTATCCCGAATCAACTGAATCTTTTCGGTCGTCTCCTGCACAGTCTGCGGCCCTAAAATACTGCTCTCACTGAGCTATGTCCAACATACGAGTGATCGACATCTCCTCCAATATAACGCCTAGAAGGGTGCCATTTGAATCTTTTTCTGGAAGCCGTTATTGTAGGAGAACTCTATTAAGGGCATATGACAATCCTAGCTACCACCAAAATCTAGAACGCAAGCTCGGAGCATGTCCTCAAGAGTTTGAATGGTCCGTTCTGACTGACCGTCGGTCTGCATATGGAAAGCTGTACTGAAACTCAATCGGGTGCCCAAAACCTCCTGAAGTTTCTGCCATAGTTGGCTGGTGAACTGGGTGCCTCGGTCGGATACAATACAAGTCGGGATGCCATGCAATCGTACAATCTCATCAATGTATATTTGGGCATACTGAGCAAATCCGAAAGTGGTCTTCACTGGTAGAAAGTGAGCCGCTTTCGTTAATCGGTCTACAATCACCCAAATAGAGTCATACCCTCGACTAGTCCTGGGTAGACCCACAATGAAGTCCATAGAGATCTGTTCCCACTTCCACTCCGGAATGGGCAAAGGCTGTAATTCCCCTGCTGGCCTCTGATGCTCAGCCTTGACTTTCTGACAAGTCAGGCATCTCGAAAAAAAATCCGTGACATCTCTCTTCATCCCTTTCCACCAGTAAATATCTCTCAAATCATGGTACATCTTGGTGGATCCCGGATGAACACTATATACTGACCGATGCACCTCCTCTAGAATCTCACGTCTCAGCCCCTTGGAATCTGGCATACACAGTCGAGTCCCAAATCGTAGCACTCCCTGATCATCGATCACGAACTCAGAATCTCTGCCCTATCGAACCTGCTCCATGATCTCTGAAAAACGGGCATCGCCGGACTGTGCCTCATGGATACGGTCAAGTAGCTATGGACGCGCACGGATATGAGCAAGCTGTGCCCCAGTCAGAGTAAACTCGAACTGCACTCGGCTGTCATATAAAATCTGCCAATCTGCCGTCGACTGCCTCTGAACTGCGCTCAAACAAGATAAGCTACCTCCGGGCCTCCGACTCAAAGCATCTGCTACAACATTCGCCTTGCTCGGATGATAAAGAATCTCGCAATTATAGTCTTTTACTAGCTCCATCCAAAGGCGCTGTCTCAGATTTAGATCTCGCTGCTGAAAGATATACTTCAAGCTCTTATTGTCTGTGAATATCTGGCACGACTCGCCGTATAAGTAATGTCTCCAGATCTTGAGTGCAAAAACCACCGTAGCCATCTCTAAGTCATGAGTGGGATAATTCTGATCGTGCTTCTTCAACTGCCGAGAATCATAAGTGACGACCCTACCGTGCTGCATCAACACACAGCCTAGCTCCACTCGAGAAGCATCACAATAAAGTACAAAACTGCCCGATCCTGAAGGTAAAGATAATATTGGCTCTGTAGTCAAACGTGTCTTCAACGGCTGAAAGCTCTGCTCGCATGCCTCGGTCCAAAGAAAATGAACTCCCTTCCGGGTCAACCCGGTCAACGGTGCAGCGATACGGGAGAAATACTGTACGAAACGTCGATAGTATCCGGCCAAACCCAAAAAGCTGCAGACCTCTGTAACAGATACTGGTCTGGGCCAATGCTGAACGGCCTCGATCTTCTTCGGGTCCACACGTATACCCTCTCTCGTAACCACGTGACCCAAGAAATCGATACTTTCAAGCCAGAATGCGCACTTGGAGAATTTTGCGAACAGCTGATGCTCTCTCAAGGTCTGCAATGTAATCCGCAAGTGCTTCTCATGCTCCTCTCGACTCCGGGAATATACTAAGATGTCATTAATGAATACGATGATGAGTTGATCAAGATACGGCCTGAAAATGCGGTTCATCAAGTTCATAAACGCTGCTGGGGCATTGGTGAGCCCGAACGACATCACCAAAAATTCATAATGCCCATAACGTGTGCGAAAAGCAGTCTTCGGAATATCATCATGTCGAACCCGCAACTGATGGTAACCTGATCGCAAGTCAATCTTCGAGAAATGTCCCGCACCTTGGAGCTGGTCGAACAAATCATCAATACGAGGTAAGGGATATCTATTCCTCACAGTCACTCGATTCAAATGACGATAATCAATGCATAATCGCATACTGCCGTCCTTCTTCTTAACGAACAGAACAAGAACACCCCAAGGGGACACACTCGGTCTAATAAACCCTTTATCCAACAAATCTTGCAACTGATCCTTCAGCTCCTTAAGCTCCTCCGGGGCCATCCGATAAGGCGGTATAGAAATAGGCCTCGTGCCGGGGATCAAGTCGATGCAGAACTCAATATCACGCTCAGGCGGTAAACTAGGCAGCTCGTCAGGAAGGACATCGGGAAACTCTCTCACAATCGAAACCTGGTCCAACGGAACCTCTGCGGCTATAACATCATAAAAATACACAAAGAATCCCTGGCATCCGTTCCTCAAGAGCTGACTAGCACGAAGAGAAGAAATCAAACTGAGAAGGGTGACACTACGGTCTCCTTGAATAACCAGAACCGGCTCACCCAGAAAACTAAATCTGACTGCCTTCTCACGGCAGTCCATGGATGCATAACAAGTGGCTAGCCAGTCTATACCCAGAAGAACGTCGAAGTCTAACATATCAAGGAGAATCAAATCAACCGAAGAATCCTTCTCCCCGATACGAACGGAACACGATCGGAACACATATCGAGCAACAACGACTCGCCTGCTGGAGTAATAATAATAAGCGGCTGATCTAATGAAGACGACTCTCGACCTAACATCGGTGCAAAGTGTGTAGATACATATGAATGTGTAGAACCCGGGTTGAATAATACCCGTGCATCGAAAGAACATACTGGAAGAGTACCTGACACAACGACATTGGATGCCTGCGCATCCTGAGGAGTCAAAGCGAACACTCGGGCCTGTCTCCCACTAATAGCTGGCTGTCCTCTGCCTCAGCCTTTGCCTCTGTCGCTTCGTCCTCTCTGAACAGGACCGCCATGCCCACGGCCTCTAGGAGCATCTGCCTGGCATGGAGCATCATCAGGGATAGGAAGTAAAGCTCTCTGAGTAGGGGGTGAGGGTGGTAAGGTTACATGTGGAACTGTCGTCTCATCCTGGCGCCTCGCGGTACAATTTCTGACAAGGTGATATGGACTCCCACACCGATAACATCCTGGCGATGGCCGCTGACTTGGTGAATAGGAGCTGAACAACTGGCCCCGCATCATGCCTCGACCACCATCACGGCCTAGAAAGAATCCGCCACGACCTCTACCTGCCATGCCTCTGCCAAACCGCACTGGAGATGATATATCTGTACGAATCCTCTTCGGTTCCGAAATGACCGAAGTCTCAAAAATGCGCTCCTCCAAAAGTAAGGCTGCATCCATCGCGGCTGCATAAGTGTTGAAATGCTGGGCGCCAATAGCAAGAAATAACTGCGTGTCTAGTCCCCGCACGAACCTCTTTATGCATTTCTCTTCAGTGTCCACCAGGTAAGGAGCATATCGGGACAAATGAGAAAACTGAATGTCGTACTCGGACACCGTCATCCCAGGAGTCTTGCGCAAAGACTCAAAACTACGAGCTCGAGCATCTCGGACGCTCTCCGGAAGGAAACAGGTAAGAAATACAGCTGTGAACTCATCCCAAGTCAGAGGAGGTAGACCTGCAGCTCGGCCTCTCTCAACTGACTCGCACGACGTCTGAGCAAGACCTTCCAGACGAAAACTCGCATGCTCCACCCATCTCTCATCAGAACATCTCAGCGAACGACAAATCCTAGCCATCCTGTCGAAGAATGTCTGCGGATCCTCCGCTGCATCGGTGCTGGTAAAGATTGGAGGCCCCAGCCTCATAAACTCCTGTAATGATATGGGAATAGTCTCGGTAGTAGTAGGAACATCTGTCTGGGCAGCAGGTACAATCATGGTCTGTGCAGTGGATGGAACATCCTCAGATCTCCGTGCCCGATTGGCCCCAACTAAAGATCCCATCATCTGACGCAACTCCTGCATACCGGCCTCTAGCCTGGCAATACGGCCTGGAGAAGGCGAATCAATCTGTCCCTGAGGGGTAGGCATACCGCCCTGATCGGTCCTCATCTCAGACGAGCCCGCTCAAATCTCATCTCTGGAGGCAGCCCTCTAAGCCCTCGTAGTCTTTGGCGGCATAGTGACTGGAACAAGAAACAGGATTGATAAGAATATCGAAATCGAATCAAGGGTATATGGAATCAAGAAAGGAAATACAAGCAAATATGTTCTAAGGTCACTTAGGCGGAGTACCGTATCGTAAGTATTCCGCGGAACATACATACGCTACGTCACTCTGCTCAAGTCACCTACTCCATCTACCAAGGGTCATCCTACACTCAGAACGGTAAAACCTATCTCTCTGATACCAACTTTGTCATGACCCGAAGGTACGGAACGTGACCGGCACTTAAATTATGCAACGTCTAGAGGTGTAACGTAATCTAAGTATGCCAAAGCCCAGAAATCTAAACCATCAAACGAATAGATTGAAGGAAAAACTAGTTCAAGCAAGTGATTTTAATAAAATAAGGTTGCATAAAACATTTTAAAACAACATGTTTTTCCCAAAAATTTCGGCAGAGTCTCCTTTGTAAATATTGGCCCCAAACGGGTACAATACAAAATATGTATAAGTAATGAATAAAGGCATCCCCAAGCGGGAGCTAGCTCTTGGCCAATGGTGGAATCACAACCACACGCAATATATATATATATATATATATATATATATATATATATATATATATATATTGCAAAATAAGCAAATAAAAGCACGAAAATAAGAAAGCATCACGTCGGCCCCAAGTGAGCTCGACACCATATATCATAATAGTGCAAAATAAGCAAATAAAAGCACGAAAATAAGAAAGCATCACGTCGGCCCCAAGTGAGCTCGACACCAGAGAAACAACACATATACTAATCTCACTGTCACACCTTTAGGTCACATATACAATGGTAGAAGCGATAGATGGAGAATACTATATACAAATAATAATACAAGGTGAAAACAAAAGTATCCTCACAATCCACCTACGAGCAATGCCGCAAGTCCAAGCAAAAGAAGCAAAAGAAGGAGTACGCCCGCTGCTACTATACTGACGGGTCGGACCTGCAAAATACTGTGGCACAACGGGGGTGAGTTGCCAACTCGTGAGAAGTAAGTAACATCTAATAAGGCTATCGTAAGCATGCACGCAAATGCGTCGCAACCTACATATATCAATATGATGCAATGCACTAGTATGAATGCAACATGAACACATAATCAAACACGAAACTTGAATATGTATGGTATGAGAAAATCTGTATTCTTATCTTAGAAAAACTTCTGTGCAGTAAACTGAAGTATCATCAATGAAATCAACAAAAAATCCGTGTCAAGCATCGACACAATACATGTATATTTCAATATCTCAATGTCTCAATTTCTCAATATCTCGGGCTTCGTCAGTCCGGATCGGCCCATATCATCAAATCTCACGACTACGGTCGGTATCATCCGGATATCCGCCGTGCTAGACATCACCTCTCGGTAGTGCTCCCCTGCCGGGCTTAACGCCTTTCTATACGATCTTCTTGCCCCGAGGTACCGCACCGGGTCCACCATATACCCGCAGACGGTGTATCCCCCTCCTCGAATCGTATATATGACATAGCTCAAGAACCGAGAAAACTCATGGTGGAAGACACGCACATCATATCACGATAAAACCGCAAATTTCTATTTTTAAAATGATAATAGGTTTATAAAATCCTTGCGGTTTTCACCAAAATCCAGAAATCTCATCAGTATTGAAATCTCCAAGAAGAATCAAATATATGAATATGTCGGTAATGATGGATGCCTATGATATCGATAATATGCGATGCAATGTTTGACTAGAAAACTATGTATGAATGATGATGCAATGAGGTCTGTGTGCGCGCGCGTATGTGGCAATCCTACGTATCCATTCTGATGAAATAAATATACAACTACAAATTACATATCATATATGATGCAAATGCTCAGATACTGATTTAAACAGGTTCTGTAGTGTTCGTGGCATAGCAATTACCAATGGCGTGTGTGTTCACATAAGTAGTGTACGTGCGGCATGAACCAATGGTAATGGTGCAAGTGTCCTATGAGATAATATCAAATATATATAAGATGATGCAATGCAATGATATGAATGACTAGGAGACTACACATATAAATACCAGCACTACTAATAATCCTAACTATCGGGCGCCTTGCGCCATCTAGACGATCCCCCATAGATGTGTACATCTACTCACCGGGACGCCTCGGCTAATCTGATCCGATCACAGCCTTGCCTTTCCGCGCCGCGTCCGACGTCTCCGCAACCGATCCTAGAATTGCACAAACACAATACATGAGGCTAAAACTCTGAGAAGAAACGAGGACGGACGATACTAGAGAATGAATGTCCACAAGTTAGACTTGTGTGCACTTTGTGCACAAAACGCGCACGACATCGCCACAACCATAACTAGGGTCGCTATACGTGACAACGACCAAGCCTAGAACCTGATCGTACTGATCGCACGTTCATAATACATTATATATCATAGGAAAATAGATTATAGATCATCACAACCTCAAACTAAATTAAAAACTATTTATTCTAAAAACCTAGTAAGCGAACAAATGAGATTTTGGTGCAAAACTTCATGGATTAGCGACCTAATGGCCGCAATCATAAGTAAACATCCTAATTAAGACACTAGATAGCAAATTATACTTAGCTAACTTAGCAATGATGGGTAAAACCCTAACTTTAATTCAAACCCTTCTCTTTAAAACTCAATTCTTACAATTATACTATTTTAACACCTAAATAAATTAGATTAAAGTAACTAATCAACAAGGTAACCATTGGGCTAAGATTTATACCTCAATAATTTAGAGATCTAATTTGCAAACTTGGCCTCCCAAAATACCTTCTTGCTCTAAGATCCATGCTAGTTTTGTTGGATATAGTGCCCTCAGAGTCAATTATTGGATCACAGGCACGTGATTGCAATGATTGAGGGAGGACCTATGCCGGTAGGACAATCTTACTCAGGATATTTGTATACTATCTGGTTTGTCTTTATCATCGTGTACATGTTTTAGGTGACATTGTGGTTCACTATTACACGTTGATAGAGAATAGTATGCTATCATGGTTTGTCTTTATCATCGTGTACTGCTTTAGGTGACCTTACAGGTCACTATTGCACGTTGATAGAGCCCTTAGGATTCTTGCTTGACTACCAGCAGTATGATGGCGATCATATACGTGAGAGCTGGGTAGTCTATAAGCACATCCTTAAAGTGGTCCCTAGTCATGGGAGTTTCGAGACTGGGCATCGATACTCCATTAGTAGACTAGTGTATACAGTCGAGACCCCGACGAGGGGTGGTGGCCGGTCTCACAAGCCATTGGTGTCAGTTGGATCACCTAAGATGTATACAGTTGCTCATTGGGTTATGAGTACACCGGACAGGACTCGCCGGGAACATGCTAGTTGGTATTATACCTGACGTCAGATAGCAGTTCCCTGGTGACATGTGTACAGGTTAGTTCATCGACCTGAGATCGTCATTTGTCTCGTGTGAGTTCCCACTGTACTTTGATTACTACCCTACCACGGCTCAAAGGAGTCATGCAAACAGGTTTTAGTTGAGTACAGTCCCGAGCCACATGGAGGCAGTGAGCGGATCGGCAGGGGTTCGTCTCTCCCGGTATTGGGGGTGAGGTTGCGCTGTGTCTAGGAGAGCCATTACACGAAGTCCTTGGCTAAGGCAGGAGATTTACTGGTAGGTATTCCAGTAGTATCTCAGGGTGTTCTGGGCTACACTCCGACACGACTTGTACCGCTTTTGGGGGTCTGACTTTTACCAACCCCTAGGCCCGACATGCGATGCTCATAGACGAACGGACCAGACTGTACGGATATTGTCACTGACAAGCTCAGTAGGGTGTCAGGATGAGTTCGCTCATCGACCTCCCTTTTGGTCAATACTTGGTATCCCGTTACGTACGACTAATACCTCTGACGTGCTAGTGGTTAAATCCACAGCCAAAGTATTGACGAGTCTTTAGAGTCCCCCACAGACAATTTCTCATGTTTCGGGCGAAACGTTGTAGAGGCCGTATGGATTTATGGCAGGGTTCGAACGTACGCGTGCACTTGTGCACGTGTTATGGTTCGGACGAATAATACTAGCGGGCTTTGGTTTAAGCCGGATCCTAGTATTATACAGTGTAGATTTTGTCTCATTGCATTTGTATTCGGTCGGAATACAAATGCGGGTATGTATATACAGTCGCGAGGTTTTCCTGTAATTTATTACAGGATCGCTTTTTGAAGTTGCCAGTTTGCATTCCGTTTCGGCCATTTTTCTTTCTTCCATTCGTGGCTGAAATTCCTTTGATGAGAGGGGCTTATTTGCAAATGTGTAAATTAGCAAAATGGAGGGTGTTATTTGTGGTGGAGGGTTCATGAGTTTTCTAGCATCTTTTGATTCCTTTTTGTTCATCATGGCTTGCATTAAATGTGAGGGGATTGATTAGGAAATGGTGTGACCATTTTTCCTCTTGATCATCACATCTTTTTCTTATGCTCACCCCCTTGTTTTTCCCTCCTCTCTTATATGGTCGGCCACAAAAGGGAATGGGCAGTGGATTCATTTTAGGGGTGGGAAAAATATCATTCTCATTTTGCTTGCCACAAAATTCCATAGCTCCATTTTTGATAGTTCATTCCTCCATCCAAAAATGGCAACTTCATAACCCCTCGAGACATAGCATTCTACACTCAGTCTACAGCAATCTTGGACACGTCGGCTAGCCAACTTCGTGTCCAAGTTGCCTCGGTTCAGAGGTGAGATCCCGTAAAAAGACTTCTCGATGTGGTGCCCTTTCCGACGATGAGGTCGAGACCGGAGATACCGCGAGGAGATCGGGATGGTGGCCAAAGACCGAAGGACACGGATCGCTCGGTATAGCATTCTATCCCTTCTCTAGATTGCTAGTAGTAGGTTAATGGTCCGATCCAGGTTTATAGTCCGCGGTAGCGCCGGTTTCTAGTTAAAGAAAATTTTTGTTTCCGCATTTTGGCCTCGGAAAGACGGCTGGGGCGCTACCGTAGACTTACATGGTATCAGAGCCACGCCGTTAACCTTTTCTAGCTTGTTCCAAGGTATTTAAAATATCGATCGAATGAATTTCCAAAAACTACATTTTCAAAGCATCAGTTTTTGTCGATTTTGTTCTGTGCTCAAAAAATTATTTGGTATATTGCAGAAAACCATGCAGGGTTTTTTAAGGCATCTGGGAAAATTTGGTAGCAAGTTGCTACAGTGTAGCCGCGGAACCGCGGCCATACCCTTGTTTTGGCCGCGGTTCCGCCGCCACTCAGTGGCCTCCCTGTTCCAAAGTTTCTACAGTAATCGTAATGTTGGAAATGGGGTTTTTGGTATATTCTGTTTGGGCCCAGATTTAATTTTGAGTGCTACAGTTGTGCTTGGGGCCCAATTCGGGAAATTTAGTCGATCGAAAATTTTAAACATGTTAGTTCACAGTATTTACATTATATCTGCGACCGTGAGTGTCATTTGATCGGTAAATCCTGTCTAATTGCTATAGTTCTTTTAGACGGATTTGCGAACGTGAATTCACGTTGATGTTCTGTGTTGTGCTGTGATGTTGCGGATTTGTCGTGGTGGATAGCCTGGATGCAATGGTAGTACAGTTTGGTTGTATATGTACATTTGATATTGCGGGGCGAGCGTCCGACATGTGGACTGCCGTCACTGCCTGTTTGTATATTATTCTTTTAGGGCACGACCGGGATGAGGTCGATGTACCCGTTGTATATTTTTACTTTCTGTACTAGGATTACCCCGCGGTGGGGTGCACGGATAGCCGGGTTCTAAAGGGAAACGGGCCCGCATCTCATGGCTTTGAGATGGAGGGGGCTTTACTCTAGAATTGGCGGGCTATTCGCCGCACTCGTAGGGGGTATAGGTTGACCCAAGGAGGGTTCTCAAGTTACCGGATTCCGTGAAGTGCTGGATGGTCCATTCACATTGTTGAAGATGGCTGCCTCGCTTCAGGTTTTGGCGGGTAACTTGCCGCGTCCGTAGGGGTCTAGGATTTCATTGCACAGGCTATCCACACGACCAGGGGAACGTCGGGTTTCAGTAGCGGCTCTATGAAATCCGTGGATCCCAGATATCTGTATTGTTCTGTGATGCTTATTACATTTCTGTGATGTTGCATTTTATCACGCCTTGAGCGAATATTATATATTGATATATATACTAGTAAATGTTGTATATGTTTTACACCCGCGCTAATCCAGTCCCCGCTCTATCGTTAGTTAAGTAACCTAATGGGTGATGACGGGACCCAGTGGCGAATGCGGATGGCATATACATACATCATTATTTTCGTTCTTTATTGGTGTGATCAATTGATGGGACTGCATTGATTCGGATTAATGCAAGCTAAACAAACCTATTCTGATGTTATTGGAACATTTTTCAAAAAGCTGTTATTGCAAGGACGTTCTTTTTTGTTTTGCACAGTGGAATTCGGTTATGAATATCCAGCACCTCAGTCGACGAGGCAAGGGCCGAGATCCCTTCACCGGGAGTGACCCCTTGGACAGAAGTTTGCGTCCGGGTAATAACTTCACTATAGCCGATTACTTTTGCTTTGCGTTGTGGTATTCAATTGGAATATCCTGCACCTCATTCTACGGGGAAAGAGCCGAGATTCCTTCACCGGGAGTGACCTCTTTAGCAAAGGTTTTCGCCACTATATTTTTATAAAAGCTATCCGGTTCCTTCAACGATATCAAGTTCATTACGTTAAAGGTTTTTCGCCAAAAACCATTCGTAGCCCTCCGTCATTTCAGAAAGGTAGCACCTAGTATTCATTCTATGTATGTTGGCCTACGTCAAGGCATAGGGTATGGTAGCTATTTGTTACCTTTCTGTTGCATAGATAGATGCGTTGGTTTGGGACAGTCGTACTACTATTTTGGCCTTCGTCAAGGGTATGTACGGGTGGGTTCAAATTAACCTGGATAATGACGGGTAGAACTTGACTTATGACTTATGATATGTTGGCTTACGTCAAGGTCATAAGAGCATGGGATAAAAATCACATCGGGAGTTTCTAAAGAAACTGAAACTTGCCAGATATGCGCATACCTTCTGGAGTGTGATAACGTGAGTGGATTCCATCACGTTATCATGCGATGATAGTTGGATCCCAATTCCCACTGATGAGTTGGTTTACTCCTCGGATGATTCCGACTAATTCTTCTTTAAAGTTTGGAGGAGAATTTGAGGTTACAGTGGGGGGTTTCCTGATTAGATAAAATTATAACCATTCTGATCTAGGTTAGAGTGCACGCAGAGTGTTTCTTTTCTCTCTCTCTTTGGCAGCGACCATGACCCGACCCTATACTATGACTCAGTGACCATGTTGACCGAAACTTCTTATAACTCTGGCTTTTGGATTGTCAGAGTTACATACCTCATTGCCACTCTTACTTTTACCCTTTTCTCCAGAACACCCCGTATTACTACGAACATCCACTTCCATTGGATAAAACCATCGTATGGTTATATACGAACTCGAAGGAACTTATTCCAGATTCGAGGATGGTTTCCGGTTCTGAAGAAAACGAATAGGACTATTCAGTTGTCTTTTCCTTTTACCTTCTCTCAGGTTGCGAGTACTCCTTGGATTAGAACAGTACACCTATTACGCTTATTGGATAGTCTTCTTCCAAACCATAGGCAGGTGCCGAACGGTAGGGAATGAAGAAAACCATTTAGCCTAAAAGGTGTACAGAAGGTATTAAGTAAAGACAAATAAAGGGATTAGTTAGAGTGCAAAATAAACTGCGACTGCTATTCACAACCAAACCAAGTATTTTATCGCCACTCCTATTTCACCTTTGTATTTCTCCGGGACACTCCGTATCACTATGAAGATCCACAGTTATTTGGATATTCCATCGTATGGTGATATACGAACTCAAAGGAACTTGTTCCAGTTCGGAGATGGATTCTGGTTCAGGAGAAATAGGAATAAGGTTTTATTTAGTTGTCTTTTATCTTCACCTTCTCTCGGGTTGCGAGTGCTCCTAGGATTAGGACAGTACACCCATTATGCTTATTGGATAGTCTTCTTCCAAATCATAGGCTGGTGCCGAACGGTAGGGAAGGAAGAAAACCATTTGGCCTAAAGGGGTGTACAGAAGGTAATGACTAAAGACATATAAAGGGATTTGGAGAGATGGCAAAGAAATATACGGTTACAGTTGTGAATCTGATAATGGAAGAGGCATTACTAAGAATACCCGGATACTCCTTCGAAACATTTACATGTTTCAGTTTCACTGTGTATTGTTAAAATAAAACTGATTTCCCAATTAGTCCTTGCTCCAGGGTATGTATTTACCAGGCTTGATTCTCACATCTGTATGGTTTTAAAGATGATGAGTGGGAGTAAGTTATTGGGAATTGGGTGATTATCCTCATTATATCGGGATTCGTTGTAATTGGTGATATTTGAGGAAATCACCTGGGTTGTTTGCCGGACGGCAAATATTTGGTTTTGAATATCCGTTATAATGCACCAATTTCAAATTGATATATCTGCACATTTATTTTTATAAAGTGAGATATAACTTTTTGAAATTATGTCTATGACATTTACCTATATCAGTGGATGGTTAGGTAAGGAGTATTAAACAGCGGTGTAATTCTTCATAACCATAGTACAGTTTTCAACCTACGACGCACAGGGTTTGAGTTATTCAACTCAGGGGACTTATACAGAGTATTGTATATTGTCCAGTGTCCATTAGGACATAGGGGATGGTCCCCGTACTATATTCTGTTTACTTGTGACTTCTTTAGTTCTTAGACATATGTTTCGTAGAAATACAAGGTCCAAGTTTTGAGAAATTATAGGTATAAGAGTAAATTAGAGAACCAGATATTGCAAGTATCGGGATTCTTCAAGGTGATCGAAGATGTAGATACTTGTGTATGGTATTCAGTTGACAGTAATGATTATGAGAACTAGCTTCTCTTTCAGGTTACTCATATCGGGATGCATTTCTAAGTTGAGTAACGCTGATCGGCCTCCTTCCATTTAGTTGACATGCACTGGAGACAGTTGCATGATTTGAATCTGGTTCAATTAAATCAGTGCCTCTGTTTCTGTATTGGATATAGAACAGTTCATATCTTAACGATGTTTAAGGTACGGGGAGTTTTCCGGCTTATGCTTAAAACCAGACTCTGGATAACTCAAGGCACGTTTCTGTAATAGCTGTTTGTGGGTTGACCCGGGCTATGACGAGGGTTGACTTTCTACCATCTGGAAGATCAATAGTGATATTGTTCTTGACTCGCCACAGTTTTAATAAAATGGACTTTTTCAGAAAACAGCAGTGGGAGTATGGTAGAACTGGAAGTGATTCCAGAACCGCAAACGATTACTGAAAATTTGATAAGAAGCTAAAGATTCAATCTGGATTGACATTCCATTGGCCACTCCGCAGATATGGTGGGTAACCTCAGGCACTCGAGAGGTACTTCGGTATGCTCAAAGACGGTGACAGGGAGGTTCTTGTTTACCCAGACTTACCATTGCTGTTGTTCCAGACTGTGAGACCCGGCAGGAGGATGAGTATAGCGTCGTTCTAAACTAGCTTTAGAAGTGCACGAGTATATGATTCTGCCAGAGGGTTGTCGTAGTCAGTGAGAGCAGCAGAAGCATAGTGGACAAGTAGCTTATGCCATTTATAGACTAAAGCGGATATAGCGGAGATAGATCATCTATTTTTTATCTGACTGTCATAGGTTTGACTTCATCAGAATAGGGGATGGATTTCTTAAGAAGGTAGTAGGGTGTGATGTCCTGATATTTGGATGACATACACAGAGTAGGAAGTGATATTCCTATACTACGATCGGTTATACTTTGGTTGTCACACAGTGGTTTCTCCACATAGGACTTGGATATTATATCAGATATTCTGGTTACTAGAACTATGGTTTTAGATCTAGATTTGGATAGTTTCTCAATCAGGGTACTTAGACAGCATTCTAAAGGTATTTAGAATGGATGACTCCAGGCATGGTAGTGTACCTGCAGGTGATGGAGTCACCCTCTCTAAAGGTGTCTTACAGACTAAAGGGGAGAGGGATATGCATGATTGGCAGATCACTTGCTTAGGCAATTGAGTTAATCATGAGATGTCAAGTACCACACCAGATGTTGTTTTTGCAGTAGATGCAATAAGTTGATATTGATCCAATCCAGGAGAAACGATCGGGAGTAGTTTTAGAACACAAGTGGATGTTCTAGGGATATGATAACAACAGCCTCTTTTCGAGAGACAGTTATCATTCCAGGCTTCCAAGGTGACCTGGATGACAGAGTGGCTGTCAGAGTTATAGTTTTCCCTCTGACGAGGGGCAGTAGTTTGGACAGGTGGTCCAGGCGGATATTGAGGGAGGCATGGCGCAGGATACTGATTAAGTTCAGTTGACGATACAGTCTAAGAAGTTTGGATTTGGAGTTCACTTATGAGCTATGTCCCATCAGATATCCAAACATATTCTAAGATAGGTATTGCTCTTTTCGGGAGATGGCTTTCTCCGCGAACTTGAGATAAAGAGAGACATAGAAAGAAACATCTGGGCGGATCCACTAGCTGAGGCTATTCCTCGAACGCAATAGTTTCGCAAATGAGCTTTGTGAGACTGATTAGTAGAGAAGTTGGGTGTTCGGTATCACACGGGGTGTGAGTATGCGACATCGCAATAATTAGCCTTAAGTGCAAGTGGGAGATTGTTGGATATAGTTCCCTTAGAGTCAATTATTGGATCACAGGCACGTGATTGCAATTATTGAGGGAGGACCTATGCCGGTAGGACAATCTTACCCAGGATGTTTGTATACTATCTGGTTTGTCTTTATCATCATGTACATGTTTTAGGTGACATTGTGGTTCACTATTACACGTTGATAAAGAATAGTATGCTATCATGGTTTGTCTTTATCATCGTGTACTGCTTTAGGTGACCTTACAGGTCACTATTGCACGTTGATAGAGCCCTTAGGATTCTTGCTTGACTACCAGCAGTATGATGGCGATCATATACGTGAGAGCTGGGTAGTCTATAAGCACATCCTTAAAGTGGTCCCTAGTCGTGGGAGTTTCGAGACTGGGCATCGATACTCCATTAGTAGACTAGTGTATACAGTCGAGACCCCGACGAGGGGCGGTGGCCGGTCTCACAAGCCATTGGTGTCAGTTGGATCACCTAAGATGTATACAGGTGCTCATTGGGTTATGAGTACACCGGACATGACTCGCCGGGAACATGCTAGTTGGTATTATACCTGACGTTAGATAGCAGTTCCCTGGTGACATGTGTACAGGTTAGTTCATCGACCTGGGATCGCCATTTGTCTCGTGTGAGTTCCCACTGTACTTTGATTACTACCTTACCACGGCTCAAAGGAGTCATGCAAACAGGTTTTAGTTGGGTACAGTCCCGAGCCACATGGAGGCAGTGAGCAGATCGACAGGGGTTCGTCTCTCCCAGTATTGGGGGTGAAGTCGCGCTGTGTCTAGGAGAGCCATTACACGAAGTCCTTGGCCAAGGCAGGAGATTTACTGGTAGGTATTCCAGTAGTATCTCAGGGTGTTCTGGGCTACACTCCGATACGACTTGTACCGCTTTTGGGGGTCTGACTTTTACCAACCCCCTAGGCCCGACATGCGATGCTCATAGACGAACGGACCGGACTGTACGGATATTGTCATTGACAGGCTCAGTAGGGTGTCAGGATGAGTTCGCTCATCGACCTCCCTTTTGGTCATTACTTGGTAGCCCGTTACGTACGGCTAATACCTCTGACGTGCTAGTGGTTAAATCCACAGCCAAAATATCGACGAGTCTTTAGAGTCCCCCACAGACAGTTTCTCAAGTTTCGGGCAAAACGTTGTAGAGGCCGTATGGATTTATGGCAGGTTTCGAACGTACGCATGCACTTGTGCACGTGTTATGGTTCGGACAAATAATACTAGCGGGCTTTGGTTTAAGCCGGATCCTAGTATTATACAGTGTAGATTTTGTCTCATTGCATTTGTATTCGGTCGGAATACAAATGCGGGTATGTATATACAGTCGCGGGGTTTTCCTGTAATTTATTACGGGATCACTTTTTGAAGTTGCCATTTTGCATTCCGTTTCGGCCATTTTTCTTTCTTCCATTCTTGGCTGAAATTCCTTTGATGGGAGGGGCTTATTTGCAAATGTGCAAATTAGCAAAATGGAGGGTGTTATTTGTGGTGGAGGGTTCATGAGTTTTCTAGCATCTTTTGATTCCTTTTTGTTCATTATGGCTTGCATTAAATGTGAGGGGATTGATTAAGAAATGGTGTGACCATTTTTCCTCTTGATCATCACATCTTTTTCTTATGATCACCCACCTTGCCTTGTGCTCACCCCCTTGTTTTTCCCTCCTCTCTTATATGGCCGGCCACAAAAGGGGATGGGCAGTGGATTCTTTTTAGGGGTGGGAAAAATATCATTCTCATTTTGCTTGCCACAAAATTCCATAGCTCCATTTTTGATAGTTCATTCCTCCATCCAAAAATGGCAACTTCATAACCCCTCGAGACATAGCATTCTACACTCAGTCTACAGCAATCTTGGACACGTCGGCTAGCCAACTTCATGTCCGAGTTGCCTTGGTTCAGAGGTGGGAGCCCGTAAAAAGACTTCTCGATGTGGTGCCCTTTCCGACGAGGAGATCGAGACCGGAGATACCGCGAGGAGATCGGGATGGTGGCCAAAGACCGAAGGACACGGATCGCTCGGTATAGCATTCTATCCCTTCTCTAGATTGCTAGTAGTAGGTTAATGGTCCGATCCCGGTTTATAGTCTGTGGTAGCGCCGGTTTCTAGTTAAAGAAAAGTTTTTGTTTCCGCATTTTGGCCTCGGAAAGACGGCCGGGGTGCTACCGTAGACTTACAAGTTTAAGCCAAGGAATTTTGGTTGAAGGTTTAACTAGGAGTTAGTGAGGTTTTGTATGGATTTTTGATGGAAAAATGAAGATTTTTGTAGTGAAAAGGAGATGGAGAAAATGGGGAGGGGCTGCAGAATTTTCGACCAGAACAATGGGCAGAAAGAGGTGAGTGAATGTATGTGTGGTGTCATATCAAAACTCTCCCATTATCTCATCTATTAATTCTTTTCTTAATTATTTTATTTTCCTAGTTAAGCCTAGAATTATCTAGAACCATGGAGACAAATTAAAGAGAAAAAAGAATATGTTACAACCAGCTATTTAGTTGTTATGGTGCACTAATGTATACTTAACCCATTCTAATTGTAATTAACACTAATTAAATGTATAATTGTATGATTAGAATAATACTTAAAATAACCACTTACGGAAAATAATTAAATAATCTAGCAATTAAATAAGTGACTAATTAAATACCAAATACTAGCAATTATATAGCTAAAATAGGTATATTTAAGTCTATGTGGAAAAATAATTATTACTAAGTTTTTACGGAAAACACGAGTTGTATTAATAATTATCGGAAAATTCACCTAAACGAATTTTCAAAACGTTACAGCTTATAGACCACCCAACCCCTACTAGTGTGACTGCCATCACAACGCTGGTAGTCAAGCAAAGATCCTAAGGGCTCTATCAATATGTATTAGCGATATGCTAAAAAAAATATATACACATATTAAGATAGAATCTAACCAAATACTATCATATTGAGCAAGACTGTTATTATATCTGTGTATATCCCAATCTTCCAAAATGTAATATACAATTCAGTACTATACAATAATGGCCTCTAGTTCATATATCATTAACAAACGCGTTACAAAGGTTGTAGCCATCAAACCTCATTTTTTTGTTCTCTTTTTAGCTTCAAGTTATATCTTTTAGGAAAGATTCTAGTTTTAGGGTGTGCTAGCTTTATAGATTTTTTAAATTATCGCTTCCGTCGCAGTTTAAAACCCTCCTAGTTGAGCAAGGCATCCTAACACACCGGCCACCAAAGATGAAGAAATTTCCGCCTGGGGGACTAGGGCGGGTAGTGGGGCGGAGGAGCTTGGTATAGATGCCTTGGGGGAATTGGTCTGAAGTTTCTGGATACAGAGAATACAGTTTTTAAAGATGAGTACGTAAGAAAGTGACATAACAATTATTCATCTCACCTGGCGATCGGGAGGAGGCAACATTTCCTCATCGTTGACTATATTAATAACAGCCGGTGAAGATAGTCGAGGAATAGAGACGGTGGCTTCCGTCTGGATAACAGAGAAAGAAAGAAGGAAAATTGTCAATACAATAGTTAAGAAACTGAAGTAACAACGAGACACGGAATACCTGTTGCTCGGAAACATGAATGACGGGGGCCGCGGACACAGCAGTTTGGGAACCTGCATCGGGTAAAGACCGGATGGCAGCCCTTTGCTTGGCATCAGGGAGAGGGACTGATGATACGTCGACCTCGGCGCCGGTAGCAGTGATTAGTGTAAGTCGATGTACTACACCCCAATACTTGTGGGGAGGCGGAATTTTCAAAAACGAACTTGTTTAGTGAACGAACATCGACTAACCGCTTGAATCGAAGCTAAACGATAACTAACCAAACATATAGTTATACTAAACTACTATGTTTAGGGATTATACCTATCGAAACTAGTCCTTCGTCTTTACGATCTCCTTGTTCTCCTCGGCCTTCTCTAGGTAGTAGACGATCCACCCGAGAGCAAAACTCCAAGCTTAGCCTCTAAACTTGAGGCAACTAACCTTCTTGGATTGCTAATCAAAGAAGCTAGATGAAATAGAGTGATGGTTATGGATTGATTAGTCTAACTAATCCTAGATCTCAACACATGAGGGTGAGGATTAGTCTTTTGAAGAGAGAGAGCTTGAGGAGAGAGAATGTGAATAATATTATGAGAATAAGTTATGAGTATCATATCATATATGAAGCATTTTCTAATAAGAAGAAAAGAATAAAGAGTGATGAATAAGCTTGCTTCATAAAATATCTAGTGATGATTCATTAGCATGAGTCATTAAGCAATAAATGTGCATTAATGAAATGAATGAATCACCACCATGACTCATATAACTCATTCAATGAATATGACACATAACCCTCCTTAGTCACCATCTTCTAGAAGCTTCTCGCACAATTACGAGAACGCCCCTCCGATCCGTAAAAATACGGAAAAACTTTAGACTGTATAAATCCAATAACCGGATACCAGTAACTGGCTTAAACCAAAGCCGACTGGTAAAAACTGTCCGAAAGTCGTACGCGCGTAAACGCACGTATGCGTCCGAACCCTTTGTCGCAAAACTATGCAACCTCTATATCGTTTCGCCTGGAGTAGGAAAATCTCTGTGTGGGACTCTAAAGACTCGACTACTACGCTGGCAGTAGGTTTAACCACAGACCGTAAGCGGCACTAGCTGTACGTAACGGTCCCCAGGTAGTTGTCGATAAGAAGGCCGATGAGGAAACCCATCCGAACTCCTACTGAGTCTGATGTGACAATCTCCATACAGTCCGGTCCGTTCGTCCAAGACTATCGCATATCGGGCCTAGGGGGCGGCAAGCGTCAGTCCCCTAATAGCGGTATAAGTCGTGTCGGAGTGAAGCCCATTACACCCTGAGAAACTACTGGAACCTACCAGCAAATCTCGCTTGCCCTGGCCAGGGACTTTGCGTAATGGCTCTCTGACACAGCATGATATCTACTCCCAATACCGGGAGGGACGAATCCTGTCTAACCGCCACTGCCTCCAAGTGCTCGGGACTGCACCCAACTGCTACCTGTTTGCACGACTCCTTTGAGCCGTGGTAGGGTAGCAATCTAAGAACAGTGGGACACACTCGAGGCGAAGTAGCAGTGTCAAGTCTGCGGACTATGCTGTACTCATGTCACCTGGGAACTGCTCACTGACGACTGGTATCAAACCAACCAACAGTTCCCCGTGAGTCCTGTCCGGTGTACCCGTAACCTAACGAGCACCTGCATACTATCTCCAGTACGACGTACTGACGGCTGTGGGACAGACCATCTCCCCAACTGGGATAAGAAGCGTACACACCAGTCTACTCCGGAGTATCGATGCTCTGTCTCGATAATCCAACGACCAGGGACCTGAATAAGGATGTGCTTGTAGACTATCCAGCCCCCACTAGTGTGACTGCCATCACAACGCTGGTAGACAAGCAAGATCCTAAGAGCTCTATCAATACGTACACTCACATATTAAGATAGAAAAACCAAGTAGCATACTACCATGTTTAGCAAGACTGTTATATACATGTGAATATCCCAAGCTTCCATTAAGTAATATACAAACTAGTATGATACAGTAATGGCCTTCTAGGGCATAAACACTAACAATCTCCCACTTGCACTAGGGCCATGTACTGGCATATCGTAGACCGATGATCTCGAGTAGCCTCTCGAACTGAATCTGAGGTAGGGCCTTCGTGAATGGATCAGCAATGTTCTCTTCAGTAGCAACTCTCCGAACCTCGATCTCCTGACGATCAATGATCTCCCTGATCAGGTGATACCGCCTCAAGATGTGTCTGGACTTCTGATGGGACCTTGGTTCCTTTGCTAAAGCTATAGCTCCGTTGTTGTCGCAATACAGAGGTATTGGATCAACTATGGTAGGAACCACCTGAAGTTCTGTTAGGAACTTCTTCATCCAGACTGCTTCTTTTGCGGCATCGCAAGCAGCAATATACTCCGCTTCCATCGTTGAGTCAGCAACGGTGTCCTGCTTGGAGCTTTTCCAGCACACCGCCCCTCCATTGAGGGTAAAGACATAACCCGACATGGACTTGGAATCGTCCTTATCACTCTGGAAGCCGGAATCAGCAAAGGCCTCCAACCTGAGGTCTTTTCCGCCGTAAACCAAGAACATCTCCTTAGTCCTCCTCAGGTACTTGAGAATGTTCTTTACTGCTATCCAGTGCTTCTCCCCTGGGTCTGACTGATACCGGCTTACGACGCTCAGTGCGTAAGCTACATCTGGTCTGGTGCACAACATCGCATACATTATAGAGCCTACCGCAGAAGCGTAGGGTATAATAGACATGCGTTCCCTTTCCAAATCAGTCTTGGGAGACATCTCTTTGGAGAGGGTGATTCCGTGACAAGCCGGTAGGTTACCGCGCTTAGAATCTTCCATACTGAATCTTTTCAGTACAGTGTCGATATACCTGGACTGCGAAAGTCCCAACATCCTCTTGGATCTATCACGATAGATCCGGATCCCCAGAATGTAAGAGGCATCACCCAGGTCTTTCATGGAGAACCTGTGTGACAAGAATCCTTTGACAGATTGTAGCATAGGAATGTCATTTCCTATCAATAGAATGTCATCCACGTACAAGACGAGGAATACGACACTTCTGGCCACAACTTTACTATATATGCACGGTTCATCTGGATTTTTGATAAAGTCATATTCTTTGACTGTCTCATCAAAACAGATGTTCCAACTCCGCGATGCCTGCTTTAGTCCATAAATAGACTTAAGCAGCTTGCATACTTTCCCGCTGCTCCCACTCTGATTGAAACCCTCTGGCTGATCCATATAGACGCTTTCTTCTAAATTTCCATTCAGAAAAGCCGTCTTTACGTCCATCTGCCAGATTTCATAATCATGGAAGGCAGCAATAGCAAGAAGGACCCGAATGGATTTGAGCATAGCCACTGGAGAAAAAGTTTCGTCATAGTCCAAACCAGGTCTTTGACGAAAACCCTTTGCAACAAGTCTAGCCTTGTAGGTTTCCACCTGTCCATCTACACCAATCTTTTTCTTGAAGATCCATTTGCATCCTATGGGTTTTACCCCATCTGGAGCAAAGTCCAAAGTCCATACTTTGTTGGTGTACATGGACTCCATTTCGGTCCGCATTGCATCTAGCCATCGTACCGAGTCGCCGCTCTGGATGGCCTGCTGGAAGTCAGTAGGTTCATCATCATCTATGATGCAATCCTCTCTATCCCCATCTATGAGAAAACCGTAGTATCTCTCAGGCGGATGAGACGGCCTACTACTCCTGCGGAGGGGTGCGGGAATGTTCTGTTCTTCTTGAACCTCTGGTTCTACCAAACTTTCAGTAGCAGTTTGTGGTTCTGGAATTTCTTCCAGTTTTATTTCGCTCCTACTTATTTCCTTTTCTAAAAACTGATTTTCCAGAAAATGGGCATTATGAGAAACAAAAACCTTTTGTTCCTCTGCGTAATAGAAATAATATCCCTTGGAGTTCTTTGGATATCCCACAAACATACATTTTACTGATCGTGCCTCGAGCTTGTCCACATGCTGCTTTTTAACAAAAGCTGGACATCCCCAAATCTTTATATGTTGAAGATGGGGTTTCTTCCCAGTCCATATCTGATATGGAGTGGTAGGCACAGTCTTGGTAGGAGCTCTGTTCAAAAGATATGCCGCTGATTCTAGCGCATAACCCCAGAAAGATCGCGGTAACTCAGCATTACTCATCATGGATCGTACCATATCCAATAGGGTTCGATTCCGTCTCTCCGATACACCGTTATGCTGTAGAGTGTATGGAGGAGTAAGCTGAGAGAGAATTCCTTTCTCTTTTAGGTAACCTAGGAACTCGGCACTTAAGTATTCTCCACCTCGATCAGATCTTAGTGTCTTAATACTTTTGCCGGTTTGGTTTTCTACTTCATTCTTATACTCTTGGAATTTCTCAAAAGCCTCGGATTTATGTTTCATCAGATAAATGAATCCGTATCTTGAGTAATCATCCGTGAAAGTAATGAAATAGGAAAAACCACCTCTCGCATGTGTAGACATTGGACCACATACATCGCTGTGTATGAGTCCTAAGAGCTCGCTCGCTCTTACTTCTTGTCCAGTAAATGGAGTCTTTGTCATCTTTCCTTTGAGACAAGATTGACAAGTGTCATAAGATTGATATTCGAACAAGTCTAAATATCCTTCTCTATGCAACTTAGTCAACCTTCTCTCATTGATGTGACCCAGTCTACAATGCCATAAGAAAGCTTTATTTAAATCTGGAGACTTTCTTTTTAGTGTGTTCTGGACATTGAAAATTTGGAGTTGGTTTAAAACATATATGCCGTTATTTAGAGTACCGGACCCAATCAAACCATGATTAAGGTGGATGTTAACAACATCTCTTACAAACGTGAAATCATAACCTTTATTTGATAACAAGGAAACTGATATGATATTACACGTTAAGCTTGGTACAAAATAACAGTTATGCAAAACCAAAATATGTCCACTCGTCAATCCTAGGTGATAATCCCCGACGGACGCAGCTCCCACGCTAGCTCCGTTAGCAACCCTGAGGATCATATCACCTTCCTTCAGCACTCTACGGTTTCTCAGTGCCTGCAATGAATTGCAAATATGAGATCCTGATCCGGTATCCAATACCCAGGAAGTAGAGTTGATCGACAGACAATTCTCAATTACAAACACACCTGAAGTCGAAGCCACAGCTTGCTTCGGTTCCTGGTTCTTGGCGTTCCACGCCTTGCAATCCTTCTTCCAGTGCCCTTTCCTGTGACAATGGAAGCACTCATCCTGGCCCACTACCGGTACCGCAAACTTTTTCTTTCCCTTCTTTCCCACCTTACTAACACCTCCTCTAGGTTTGGGTGCGGCCTTCTTCTTCCTTCCTTTGGCCCTAGCCTTGGACCCGGAAGAAGATGCACCGCCAACAAACATAGCGGGTGTTTCCCTTGCTTTCTTCAAGGTGCCCTCTGCACTCCTTAACATGTTCAGGAGTTCCGCAAGTTCAACTTCTTTTCCTTGAAGATTGAAGTTGAGGATAAACTGGGCGTAGGTGGGAGGAAGGGACTGGAGAATAAGGTCTGTATACAGCTCATTATCCAAAGTCGTCCCAAGGTCTGCGAGCTCTTCAATATAGCCGATCATCTGTAGGACATGTTCACCTACCGATGACCCGACAGCCAACCTCGCTCGAAACAAGTTCTTAGAGGTCTCGTATCTTGCTATACGAGATTGCTCTCCATAAAGTTCCTTTGTATGGAGAAATATGCCATCTAGGGACATATCCCCGTGCCTCCTCTGATGTTCATTGTCTATAGAGGCAAGCACGACGCACTTGGCTCTCGCGCAATCTAAATACCAGGTTTTGCGGATTTCCTTATCCGCATTGCTGGATTTGGGACCAGGGACCGCAGGTGCCGTAGTGGTGAGGACGTACCCCAGTTTGTCATAGGTCAAAGCCATTTTGACATTCCGCAGTCAATCTTTATAGTTTGGCCCCGTCAGTATATATTTTTCTAAAAGTAACTTAAGTCCAGTCATTTTCAGGGTCGCTGCAATTAGGAGAGAGAGAAGAAAACTCTTTAGCATGATGCTCTTGCAAGTTTAGAGTGGTTTTTAGTTTATCTAAACTGGATGGCTCCCACTGTTTCTCGAATCCTTCCTCAAACCATAAAAGAAGAATTAGCCAGGACTATTCTCACCGTACAATACTTGCTTAACCGTTCAGCCAGGCCAGTGTCGATACTTCGAGGGAGGTTTTCCAACGCTTTCGCAAAGTTCCTTAATTAAATAACCTCTTTTCTCTGGGGGCGTAACCCCGCTGACACTTTTCTGGACACCTACTTGGTTTATAGCATTGATCGTTAAGTGACGAATATCCTGATAAGTAGCATATACTCACAGTAGGATCGGGATCCAAATATCATCGTATGATAATGTTGAAGGAATCCTACCAACATTCATCAAACTCCAAATGGTATGCATCACTTTGCAAATTTCAGTTTCTTTAGAAATTCCCGATATATGTTTCTGCCCCATGCTCTTATGACCTTGGCTTTGGTCAAAATGTCATAAGTCACATGTCAAGTTCTACCCGTCATTATCTTGTCAATTTGAACCCATCCGTATATACCCCTGACTTTGGTCAAATGATAATACGACTTTCCCAAACTAACTCATCTATCTTATGCAACAAATGAAAACCCAGCAGCTACCAAACACTATGCCTTGACTTTGGCCAAAATGCATAGCTTGAATACTACTGAATACCCAAATGAAATGACGGAGGGCTACGAATGGTTTTGGCGAAACCGTGAACGTAGTGAACTTGATATAACCGAAGGAACCTGATAGCTTTTAAAAAGGAGTGGTTAAAGCTCCGCATTTAAAAATATCTGTTTTCAAAATTAACCGAGTGGTTTCTTTTAAACTGTTCCAACGATTTAAACTTTGGTTTGTTTTTCTTTTCATTATAGATAATGCGTCCCATCATTAACCTATCATTGCAGAAAACAACGAAAATACAACGTCCTCTTATGCCATCCGCATTCGCCACGGGGTCCCGTCATCACCCGTTAGGTTACTTAACTAACGACAGAGCGGCGGCTGGGCTAGCGCGGGTGTAAAACATAAGTGACGTCTAAATAGCTATCATAAATATAGATATTTTACATTCGTCTGACGCAATGATATACATTCCAGAACACAGATAAACAATATTGGATTTGCAAGCAATCTGTATTTCTTTTGAGCCTGCAAGAAAAGACAGATTACACAGTTGTGATGAATAGCCGTTACCCCACCCTCGACCCCTACGGGTACGGCAAACTACCCGCCCGGCAGTTTGTGTACCCCACCTTGGGTCAGTCCTAGGAGCAAAAACCGTAAAATGAAATAATACAACGGTGGCTACAACCGCAACCTGGATGTGCCCCGCAAAAATAATATTACAACAAATTACATTTACAACAAATGAATTAAACAATAACCCATTGCAAACCCCGGCTATACACCACAACAGTCCAATACAGTTTATATGCACAAACAGATATAACCATTACAGAAATGTGTAACCCCCTGCCAACCGACATACTAGCAGTTAGGGGAGGTTTACGAACACATTAAACAATCACAGATATAATCCAACATGCAAATACTGTACAATTTCGATCGATTAAACATCTTTAATATTGCTCCAAAAACTGCTCTGTAAACTGGAAACCTGAGCAAAATTAAAATATTCCAGAAAACCCCAAATACCAGAGAGGACCCACACATGAAAGACGAGTCCATGACTCGGCAACTCGGCCGCGGAACCGCGGCGGATCGGTGGGATCCGCCGCGCTTCCGCGGCTCTTTAGCCGATTCATGGGCTCGAATTTCTTGGGTGTTCTTATGGACCCTTTACAAGCTTTCTGAGCTCACCTGAAAAATTTTAGGACATCATTTTAAACTCGACAGAAACTTGACAGATTTAGGGTTTTCCGGCTTCGTTTTTCCGTTCGAAATTCGTACAAATTTGCAATTAAGTTATTTATTGTTTAGCGAGGCTCTGATACCACTGTAAGTCGATGTATTACACCCCAATACTTGTGGGGAGGCGGAATTTTCAAAAACGAACTTGTTTAGTGAACGAACATCGACTAACCGCTTGAATCGAAGCTAAACGATAACTAACCAAACATATAGTTATACTAAACTACTATGTTTAGGGATTATACCTATCGAAACTAGTCCTTCGCCTTTACGATCTCCTTGTTCTCCTCGGCCTTCTCTAGGTAGTAGACGATCCACCCGAGAGCAAAACTCCAAGCTTAGCCTCTAAACTTGAGGCAACTAACCTTCTTGGATTGCTAATCAAAGAAGCTAGATGAAATAGAGTGATGGTTATGGATTGATTAGTCTAACTAATCCTAGATCTCAACACATGAGGGTGAGAATTAGTCTTTTGAAGAGAGAGAGCTTGAGGAGAGAGAATGTGAATAATATTATGAGAATAAGTTATGAGTATCATATCATATATGAAGCATTTTCTAATAAGAAGAAAAGAATAAAGAGTGATGAATAAGCTTGCTTCATAAAATATCTAGTGATGATTCATTAGCATGAGTCATTAAGCAATAAATGTGCATTAATGAAATGAATGAATCACCACCATGACTCATATAACTCATTCAATGAATATGACACATAACCCTCCTTAGTCACCATCTTCTAGAAGCTTCTCGCACAATTACGAGAACGCCCCTCCGATCCGTAAAAATACGAAAAAACTTTAGACTGTATAAATCCAATAACCGGATACCAGTAACTGGCTTAAACCAAAGCCGACTGGTAAAAACTGTCCGAAAGTCGTACGCGCGTAAACGCACGTATGCGTCCGAACCCTTTGTCGCAAAACCATGCAACCTCTATATCGTTTCGCCTGGAGTAGGAAACTCTCTGTGTGGGACTCTAGAGACTCGACTACTACGCTGGCAGTGGGTTTAACCACAGACCGCAAGCGGCACTAGCTGTACGTAACGGTCCCCAGGTAGTTGTCGATAAGAAGGCCGATGAGGAAACCCATCCGAACTCCTACTGAGTCTGATGTGACAATCTCCATACAGTCCGGTCCGTTCGTCCAAGACTATCGCATATCGGGCCTAGGGGGGCGGCAAGCGTCAGTTCCCTAATAGCGGTATAAGTCGTGTCTGAGTGAAGCCCATTACACCCTGAGAAACTACTGGAACCTACCAGCAAATCTCGCTTGCCCTGGCCAGGGACTTTGCGTAATGGCTCTCTGACACAGCACGATATCTACTCCCAATACCGGGAGGGACGAATCCTGTCTAACCGCCACTGCCTCCAAGTGCTCGGGACTGCACCCAACTGCTACCTGTTTGCACGACTCCTTTGAGCCGTGGTAGGGTAGCAATCTAAGAACAGTGGGATACACTCGAGGCGAAGTAGCAGTGTCAAGTCTGCGGACTATGCTGTACTCATGTCACCTGGGAACTGCTCACTGACGACTGGTATCAAACCAACCAACAGTTCCCCGTGAGTCCTGTCCGGTGTACCCGTAACCTAACGAGCACCTGCATACTATCTCCAGTACGACGTACTGACGGCTGTGGGACAGACCATCTCCCCAACTGGGATAAGAAGCGTACACACCAGTCTACTCCGGAGTATCGATGCTCTGTCTCGATAATCCAACGACCAGGGACCTGAATAAGGATGTGCTTGTAGACTATCCAGCCCCCACTAGTGTGACTGCCATCACAACGCTGGTAGACAAGCAAGATCCTAAGAGCTCTATCAATACGTACACTCACATATTAAGATAGAAAAACCAAGTAGCATACTACCATGTTTAGCAAGACTGTTATATACATGCGAATATCCCAAGCTTCCATTAAGTAATATACAAACTAGTATGATACAGTAATGGCCTTCTAGGGCATAAACACTAACAATCTCCCACTTGCACTAGGGCCATGTACTGGCATATCGTAGACCGATGATCTCGAGTAGCCTCTCGAACTGAATCTGAGGTAGGGCCTTCGTGAATGGATCAGCAATGTTCTCTTCAGTAGCAACTCTCCGAACCTCGATCTCCTGACGATCAATGATCTCCCTGATCAGGTGATACCGCCTCAAGATGTGTCTGGACTTCTGATGGGACCTTGGTTCCTTTGCTAAAGCTATAGCTCCGTTGTTGTCGCAATACAGAGGTATTGGATCAACTATGGTAGGAACCACCTGAAGTTCTGTTAGGAACTTCTTCATCCAGACTGCTTCTTTTGCGGCATCGCAAGCAGCAATATACTCCGCTTCCATCGTTGAGTCAGCAACGGTGTCCTGCTTGGAGCTTTTCCAGCACACCGCCCCTCCATTGAGGGTAAAGACATAACCCGACATGGACTTGGAATCGTCCTTATCACTCTGGAAGCCGGAATCAGCAAAGGCCTCCAACCTGAGGTCTTTTCCGCCGTAAACCAAGAACATCTCCTTAGTCCTCCTCAGGTACTTGAGAATGTTCTTTACTGCTATCCAGTGCTTCTCCCCTGGGTCTGACTGATACCGGCTTACGACGCTCAGTGCGTAAGCTACATCTGGTCTGGTGCACAACATCGCATACATTATAGAGCCTACCGCAGAAGCGTAGGGTATAATAGACATGCGTTCCCTTTCCAAATCAGTCTTGGGAGACATCTCTTTGGAGAGGGTGATTCCGTGACAAGCCGGTAGGTTACCGCGCTTAGAATCTTCCATACTGAATCTTTTCAGTACAGTGTCGATATACCTGGACTGCGAAAGTCCCAACATCCTCTTGGATCTATCACGATAGATCCGGATCCCCAGAATGTAAGAGGCATCACCCAGGTCTTTCATGGAGAACCTGTGTGACAAGAATCCTTTGACAGATTGTAGCATAGGAATGTCATTTCCTATCAATAGAATGTCATCCACGTACAAGACGAGGAATACGACACTTCTGGCCACAACTTTACTATATATGCACGGTTCATCTGGATTTTTGATAAAGTCATATTCTTTGACTGTCTCATCAAAACAGATGTTCCAACTCCGCGATGCCTGCTTTAGTCCATAAATAGACTTAAGCAGCTTGCATACTTTCCCGCTGCTCCCACTCTGATTGAAACCCTCTGGCTGATCCATATAGACGCTTTCTTCTAAATTTCCATTCAGAAAAGCCGTCTTTACGTCCATCTGCCAGATTTCATAATCATGGAAGGCAGCAATAGCAAGAAGGACCCGAATGGATTTGAGCATAGCCACTGGAGAAAAAGTTTCGTCATAGTCCAAACCAGGTCTTTGACGAAAACCCTTTGCAACAAGTCTAGCCTTGTAGGTTTCCACCTGTCCATCTACACCAATCTTTTTCTTGAAGATCCATTTGCATCCTATGGGTTTTACCCCATCTGGAGCAAAGTCCAAAGTCCATACTTTGTTGGTGTACATGGACTCCATTTCGGTCCGCATTGCATCTAGCCATCGTACCGAGTCGCCGCTCTGGATGGCCTGCTGGAAGTCAGTAGGTTCATCATCATCTATGATGCAATCCTCTCTATCCCCATCTATGAGAAAACCGTAGTATCTCTCAGGCGGATGAGACGGCCTACTACTCCTGCGGAGGGGTGCGGGAATGTTCTGTTCTTCTTGAACCTCTGGTTCTACCAAACTTTCAGTAGCAGTTTGTGGTTCTGGAATTTCTTCCAGTTCTATTTCGCTCCTACTTATTTCCTTTTCTAAAAACTGATTTTCCAGAAAATGGGCATTATGAGAAACAAAAACCTTTTGTTCCTCTGCGTAATAGAAATAATATCCCTTGGAGTTCTTTGGATATCCCACAAACATACATTTTACTGATCGTGCCTCGAGCTTGTCCACATGCTGCTTTTTAACAAAAGCTGGACATCCCCAAATCTTTATATGTTGAAGATGGGGTTTCTTCCCAGTCCATATCTGATATGGAGTGGTAGGCACAGTCTTGGTAGGAGCTCTGTTCAAAAGATATGCCGCTGATTCTAGCGCATAACCCCAGAAAGATCGCGGTAACTCAGCATTACTCATCATGGATCGTACCATATCCAATAGGGTTCGATTCCGTCTCTCCGATACACCGTTATGCTGTAGAGTGTATGGAGGAGTAAGCTGAGAGAGAATTCCTTTCTCTTTTAGGTAACCTAGGAACTCGGCACTTAAGTATTCTCCACCTCGATCAGATCTTAGTGTCTTAATACTTTTGCCGGTTTGGTTTTCTACTTCATTCTTATACTCTTGGAATTTCTCAAAAGCCTCGGATTTATGTTTCATCAGATAAATGAATCCGTATCTTGAGTAATCATCCGTGAAAGTAATGAAATAGGAAAAACCACCTCTCGCATGTGTAGACATTGGACCACATACATCGCTGTGTATGAGTCCTAAGAGCTCGCTCGCTCTTACTTCTTGTCCAGTAAATGGAGTCTTTGTCATCTTTCCTTTGAGACAAGATTGACAAGTGTCATAAGATTGATATTCGAACAAGTCTAAATATCCTTCTCTATGCAACTTAGTCAACCTTCTCTCATTGATGTGACCCAGTCTACAATGCCATAAGAAAGCTTTATTTAAATCTGGAGACTTTCTTTTTAGTGTGTTCTGGACATTGAAAATTTGGAGTTGGTTTAAAACATATATGCCGTTATTTAGAGTACCGGACCCAATCAAACCATGATTAAGGTGGATGTTAACAACATCTCTTACAAACGTGAAATCATAACCTTTATTTGATAACAAGGAAACTGATATGATATTACACGTTAAGCTTGGTACAAAATAACAGTTATGCAAAACCAAAATATGTCCACTCGTCAATCCTAGGTGATAATCCCCGACGGACGCAGCTCCCACGCTAGCTCCGTTAGCAACCCTGAGGATCATATCACCTTCCTTCAGCACTCTACGGTTTCTCAGTGCCTGCAATGAATTGCAAATATGAGATCCTGATCCGGTATCCAATACCCAGGAAGTAGAGTTGATCGACAGACAATTCTCAATTACAAACACACCTGAAGTCGAAGCCACAGCTTGCTTCGGTTCCTGGTTCTTGGCGTTCCACGCCTTGCAATCCTTCTTCCAGTGCCCTTTCCTGTGACAATGGAAGCACTCATCCTGGCCCACTACCGGTACCGCAAACTTTTTCTTTCCCTTCTTTCCCACCTTACTAACACCTCCTCTAGGTTTGGGTGCGGCCTTCTTCTTCCTTTCTTTGGCCCTAGCCTTGGACCCGGAAGAAGATGCACCGCCAACAAACATAGCGGGTGTTTCCCTTGCTTTCTTCAAGGTGCCCTCTGCACTCCTTAACATGTTCAGGAGTTCCGCAAGTTCAACTTCTTTTCCTTGAAGATTGAAGTTGAGGATAAACTGGGCGTAGGTGGGAGGAAGGGACTGGAGAATAAGGTCTGTATACAGCTCATTATCCAAAGTCGTCCCAAGGTCTGCGAGCTCTTCAATATAGCCGATCATCTGTAGGACATGTTCACCTACCGATGACCCGACAGCCAACCTCGCTCGAAACAAGTTCTTAGAGGTCTCGTATCTTGCTATACGAGATTGCTCTCCATAAAGTTCCTTTGTATGGAGAAATATGCCATCTAGGGACATATCCCCGTGCCTCCTCTGATGTTCATTGTCCATAGAGGCAAGCACGACGCACTTGGCTCTCGCGCAATCTAAATACCAGGTTTTGCGGATTTCCTTATCCGCATTGCTGGATTTGGGACCAGGGACCGCAGGTGCCGTAGCGGTGAGGACGTACCCCAGTTTGTCATAGGTCAAAGCCATTTTGACATTCCGCAGCCAATCTTTATAGTTTGGCCCCGTCAGTATATATTTTTCTAAAAGTAACTTAAGTCCAGTCATTTTCAGGGTCGCTGCAATTAGGAGAGAGAGAAGAAAACTCTTTAGCATGATGCTCTTGCAAGTTTAGAGTGGTTTTTAGTTTATCTAAACTGGATGGCTCCCACTGTTTCTCGAATCCTTCCTCAAACCATAAAAGAAGAATTAGCCAGGACTATTCTCACCGTACAATACTTGCTTAACCGTTCAGCCAGGCTAGTGTCGATACTTCGAGGGAGGTTTTCCAACGCTTTCGCAAAGTTCCTTAATTAAATAACCTCTTTTCTCTGGGGGTGTAACCCCGCTGACACTTTTCTGGACACCTACTTGGTTTATAGCATTGATCGTTAAGTGACGAATATCCTGATAAGTAGCATATACTCACAGTAGGATCGGGATCCAAATATCATCGTATGATAATGTTGAAGGAATCCTACCAACATTCATCAAACTCCAAATGGTATGCATCACTTTGCAAATTTCAGTTTCTTTAGAAATTCCCGATATATGTTTCTGCCCCATGCTCTTATGACCTTGGCTTTGGTCAAAATGTCATAAGTCACATGTCAAGTTCTACCCGTCATTATCTTGTCAATTTGAACCCATCCGTATATACCCCTGACTTTGGTCAAATGATAATACGACTTTCCCAAACTAACTCATCTATCTTATGCAACAAATGAAAACCCAGCAGCTACCAAACACTATGCCTTGACTTTGGCCAAAATGCATAGCTTGAATACTACTGAATACCCAAATGAAATGACGGAGGGCTACGAATGGTTTTGGCGAAACCGTGAACGTAGTGAACTTGATATAACCGAAGGAACCTGATAGCTTTTAAAAAGGAGTGGTTAAAGCTCCGCATTTAAAAATATCTGTTTTCAAAATTAACCGAGTGGTTTCTTTTAAACTGTTCCAACGATTTAAACTTTGGTTTGTTTTTCTTTTCATTATAGATAATGCGTCCCATCATTAACCTATCATTGCAGAAAACAACGAAAATACAACGTCCTCTTATGCCATCCGCATTCGCCACGGGGTCCCGTCATCACCCGTTAGGTTACTTAACTAACGACAGAGCGGCGGCTGGGCTAGCGCGGGTGTAAAACATAAGTGACGTCTAAATAGCTATCATAAATATAGATATTTTACATTCGTCTGACGCAATGATATACATTCCAGAACACAGATAAACAATATTGGATTTGCAAGCAATCTGTATTTCTTTTGAGCCTGCAAGAAAAGACAGATTACACAGTTGTGATGAATAGCCGTTACCCCACCCTCGACCCCTACGGGTACGGCAAACTACCCGCCCGGCAGTTTGTGTACCCCACCTTGGGTCAGTCCTAGGAGCAAAAACCGTAAAATGAAATAATACAACGGTGGCTACAACCGCAACCTGGATGTGCCCCGCAAAAATAATATTACAACAAATTACATTTACAACAAATGAATTAAACAATAACCCATTGCAAACCCCGGCTATACACCACAACAGTCCAATACAGTTTATATGCACAAACAGATATAACCATTACAGAAATGTGTAACCCCCTGCCAACCGACATACTAGCAGTTAGGGGAGGTTTACGAACACATTAAACAATCACAGATATAATCCAACATGCAAATACTGTACAATTTCGATCGATTAAACATCTTTAATATTGCTCCAAAAACTGCTCTGTAAACTGGAAACCTGAGCAAAATTAAAATATTCCAGAAAACCCCAAATACCAGAGAGGACCCACACATGAAAGACGAGTCCATGACTCGGCAACTCGGCCGCGGAACCGCGGCGGATCGGTGGGATCCGCCGCGCTTCCGCGGCTCTTTAGCCGATTCATGGGCTCGAATTTCTTGGGTGTTCTTATGGACCCTTTACAAGCTTTCTGAGCTCACCTGAAAAATTTTAGGACATCATTTTAAACTCGACAGAAACTTGACAGATTTAGGGTTTTCCGGCTTCGTTTTTCCGTTCGAAATTCGTACAAATTTGCAATTAAGTTATTTATTGTTTAGCGAGGCTCTGATACCACTGTAAGTCGATGTATTACACCCCAATACTTGTGGGGAGGCGGAATTTTCAAAAACGAACTTGTTTAGTGAACGAACATCGACTAACCGCTTGAATCGAAGCTAAACGATAACTAACCAAACATATAGTTATACTAAACTACTATGTTTAGGGATTATACCTATCGAAACTAGTCCTTCGCCTTTACGATCTCCTTGTTCTCCTCGGCCTTCTCTAGGTAGTAGACGATCCACCCGAGAGCAAAACTCCAAGCTTAGCCTCTAAACTTGAGGCAACTAACCTTCTTGGATTGCTAATCAAAGAAGCTAGATGAAATAGAGTGATGGTTATGGATTGATTAGTCTAACTAATCCTAGATCTCAACACATGAGGGTGAGAATTAGTCTTTTGAAGAGAGAGAGCTTGAGGAGAGAGAATGTGAATAATATTATGAGAATAAGTTATGAGTATCATATCATATATGAAGCATTTTCTAATAAGAAGAAAAGAATAAAGAGTGATGAATAAGCTTGCTTCATAAAATATCTAGTGATGATTCATTAGCATGAGTCATTAAGCAATAAATGTGCATTAATGAAATGAATGAATCACCACCATGACTCATATAACTCATTCAATGAATATGACACATAACCCTCCTTAGTCACCATCTTCTAGAAGCTTCTCGCACAATTACGAGAACGCCCCTCCGATCCGTAAAAATACGAAAAAACTTTAGACTGTATAAATCCAATAACCGGATACCAGTAACTGGCTTAAACCAAAGCCGACTGGTAAAAACTGTCCGAAAGTCGTACGCGCGTAAACGCACGTATGCGTCCGAACCCTTTGTCGCAAAACCATGCAACCTCTATATCGTTTCGCCTGGAGTAGGAAACTCTCTGTGTGGGACTCTAGAGACTCGACTACTACGCTGGCAGTGGGTTTAACCACAGACCGCAAGCGGCACTAGCTGTACGTAACGGTCCCCAGGTAGTTGTCGATAAGAAGGCCGATGAGGAAACCCATCCGAACTCCTACTGAGTCTGATGTGACAATCTCCATACAGTCCGGTCCGTTCGTCCAAGACTATCGCATATCGGGCCTAGGGGGGCGGCAAGCGTCAGTTCCCTAATAGCGGTATAAGTCGTGTCTGAGTGAAGCCCATTACACCCTGAGAAACTACTGGAACCTACCAGCAAATCTCGCTTGCCCTGGCCAGGGACTTTGCGTAATGGCTCTCTGACACAGCACGATATCTACTCCCAATACCGGGAGGGACGAATCCTGTCTAACCGCCACTGCCTCCAAGTGCTCGGGACTGCACCCAACTGCTACCTGTTTGCACGACTCCTTTGAGCCGTGGTAGGGTAGCAATCTAAGAACAGTGGGATACACTCGAGGCGAAGTAGCAGTGTCAAGTCTGCGGACTATGCTGTACTCATGTCACCTGGGAACTGCTCACTGACGACTGGTATCAAACCAACCAACAGTTCCCCGTGAGTCCTGTCCGGTGTACCCGTAACCTAACGAGCACCTGCATACTATCTCCAGTACGACGTACTGACGGCTGTGGGACAGACCATCTCCCCAACTGGGATGAGAAGCGTACACACCAGTCTACTCCGGAGTATCGATGCTCTGTCTCGATAATCCAACGATCAGGGACCTGAATAAGGATGTGCTTGTAGACTACCCAGCCCCCACTAGTGTGACTGCCATCACAACGCTGGTAGACAAGCAAGATCCTAAGAGCTCTATCAATACGTACACTCACATATTAAGATAGAAAAACCAAGTAGCATACTACCATGTTTAGCAAGACTGTTATATACATGTGAATATCCCAAGCTTCCATTAAGTAATATACAAACTAGTATGATACAGTAATGGCCTTCTAGGGTATAAACACTAACAATTGGTGCGGTCGGTGAATGGGTACCGGCCGAAGGTTCCTCCTCTTTTGTGTGCCTCTATCGGCGGATCAATGGTTCCTCTTCAAGAGTAGCCTCTTCTTCTTTCCTTCCTTTTTCTTCTACTACACCTACCTCATTCTCCTCCGGCAGTGGCAGCAATCGAGCAACACGCTTGGGTAGTGGAAAATGCTTGTAACCGCTTCCTTGTGGGTTGTCTGGGTCAGGAAGTCTCGGCTGCCACTTCTTTGCTTTTTGGCTCAAGGAAGCTGAGGGACGTGTGCTTGAGCTAGAAGTAGCCAGTGGGCGAATGGTCAGCACCACCAAGGTCGAAAGAGTATTTGCGGTCGGTCTGGTGATTTCTTCTCCATCGGGATCTTGGCAAAGGAGTAGATCAGGAAGCTGCGGCACGTGACCTATGACTTGCTCATAGGACCAAGGGAAAAATGAGCCCAGAACAAAGACCACCAAAAGGTAAAAATAGGGAGCCGCACTACATATGACGCAGATGATGGGGTGTAGCTTATGCAGTGGTCGGCTGTCCTCACTTGGAAGTACAATAACTTAGAGATGCCCTTCGCCATATCAAGATTGGGGAAGATAGACTCTCGGTGAGCAAAAGTCGCTGAATAAACAATAGGGGCAGGGATGCTCTGGGCCATACCAAATTGCCGAGCAACCATATGGGGGTGATAGGATTCAACACCATTGGTTTTCTCATCCAAGGTAACACTGAGCAAAAGGTCTCTAGGAATGAGAATACTTCTATAGGTCCCCCAGAGGCCGACAAGACACTTTTCTATCATGTCAGTGTAGAGAGATGGGTCATGCTCCTCAGCCTAATAGAATTTGCGAAAATATTGGGAGAATGGGACCGGCTCATGCTGAATTACTTGCTCCCAAAGTAGGAATTCTGGGACTATGGCCTCCGGTAGATTGAGGAATTCCGGGAAGTATATGGGTAGCTATAGTTAAAGAACCCAGAGAGGACCTGTTTAGCTTTGGGCCTAATGAGAGCCTCCCTCGACCAAGAGGTTGAGACACCGATAGAGATTCGCAAGAAGAATCTGGCCAAAAGGAAGGGGGTTCCCTTTGGCAAGGGCAATAGCCAGAGGGAGATATTGGGGATCGAGCTTCTTAGCGGTGGTCATGAAGATGTTCCATCTCATCCAGAACATCATAAAGGCAGTATGCTCATCCCGAGAGATATCGCCACTGGGCTGCTTGTACTTAGTTATGAAACCCCTATATAAACCTTTTGTTCCTACCACTACCGTGGTTCGGCCCTCATAGTTTTGTTGAGAAAGGGGGTCGAAGCAATTGCGGACATTGGCTTCGAGGAGGAGATGCATGTCGAGAAGAGTTGGGGTGGCGGAGCTAAAGAAAAAATGGAAACTGTTCGAATTTGATGACCAGAAAAGAAGGGTTGCCGATAGTAGGTCAACATTGAGAGGAAGAACATCCTAGGAGAGAGCAAGGAGTATAGAGATACCTTGAGCCTCCCATTGGGCAGGGTACTTTGAGTGTACCCATCAATGCCAATCGTTCTACCATTTAATTACGTTCTTTGGCCATATCTCAGAAAGTTTCTCGATATCGGCGTTGAAGGATTCAAGCGCCGAAGAATCAGACGAAATTACCCGGCCGAAGAGGCCCATTTTGTTAGGGAACTTAGGGTAAAACTGGGACCACCGAGCTGGAGGTTCCTCGGCAGTGTTCATTGGGCATATGGCTGCATAACCTGGAGTCTCGGGGTCTCGAGGGGGATCTTCCCATTCGACAGATGGATAGAGGAACACGGACTCAAGACGAATGACGTATGCTCGCCAGAAAAACTTATAACGAGCTTGCACCGGGACGGTTGGGTTTTCACATAAGATTTCCTCTTCTGAAGGGATAGCTAGCACCGCAGGATCGTTGAGGGGTAATGAAATTAGAAGGGGAAATAAGGTTTTGGGTGCCATAAAAAATGATCTCTGGGTTGATGAAGACGGAGGAGAAGATGGTCTCTAAACTGGTGAAGACGGAGACGAAGATTGTCCCGGAGCTGAGGAAGATAAAGGCGAGAATGAAGGCACAATAGAAAATCTCTCGTTTAGGGTCTCCATTCCTTTTAAGCGGGCTCGGCGTCCGGCTGATTGTTGACGTGTGTCGCAGCCCGAAGCACGTCGATCGTTATTCTTTCCATGATTCAAATTTGTTTTATTCGGTGCGAGAAATAGGGCCGGCTGACGTCAGAGATATGATGGCGTCTCAGAAGTGAAGAGACGGCATGTCAATCGTATTAAATGAGAAGATCTCTTGAGGATTTTCACGTTTACTCGGCCTCGGTATGCTTTGGTACAAGGCGCGTGAAGAGGCAAATGTTTACACCAAAATAATGCTCAGCCGAGTGAACCGAATAAAGAGAAAGATGATAAACTGTTCGGCCTAAATAGGTTATGGACCGAATCAGAATTCGGACGAAATCGAAATAATCGACCCGCGTTGATTATGAAAGATATGAGAGATTTGAAAAAGGCTTCTCAAAGATTAGTGTGGGGAAAATATTAACAGAGATCTTGAGCTAATTGATATTACTTGGAGGCTAAGTTGAAGCTAGGGTTAGAAGACTAAAGCACAAAACATAAAACGAAAAAAGTCTCTCTCGATCAATCAATCAACCAATTATCAATTTTCCTAGTTTTAGGGCTTCTCAGCTACCTTAGTTAATGTAGCTTAGATCTTGGTGGATAACACAATCTCCATCGAGACCCTGTCGAGACTTGAGATGACCAGCCCTCCTCGATCAAGTATGCCTCCATGTTCCTTTAGATCTATAGAAAACAAGGCATCAAGATGAAGGAACACCTATCGGTCCTCCCTTCGGTGCGTCAGCATCTATATAGCGCCGATGGGGGAATGGCAGAGGGCGCCGACGGCCGGATCGAGGCTGTTATTATGATTACGAGAGGTTCAGACATCCATCCCTACTCTTATAACATGATAATAGAACCGATCTTGGCCTCCGACCATGTCAATCTTGGCGGTCACAATACAGAGGATTTTATTAGTTATATATATGCCCTAGAGGCCATTATTGTACAGGATTGTATATTATAGTGGATGCTTGGACATATAGAGAGAGGACTTTCTTGCTCGACATGATAGTATGCTATCTGGTTACTCTTTATCTTAACATGTATACTTGTATCTTTATACTTTCTCTCTGTTACATGTTCATAAAGCCCTTAGGATGTAGACTTGACTACCAGGACTATGATGGAGATCATATTAGTGGGGCCAGGGTATTCCATAAGTATATCATTTAATTGTTCCTAGTCGAGGGAGTATCGAGACGGGGTATCGATATTCCAGAGTAGAGTAGTGTGTATGTTTCTTAATCCTGTATGGGGTGATGGTTGATCCCATAGCCATTTGAGTTTGACATCAAAGATTGTACACAGGTACTCATTGGAGAATGGGTACACCTAACAGGAATCGCCGAGTACTCCTAAATGGTATTATACCTATCGTCAGATAACAGTTCTCTGGTGACACTGGTACAGGTTAGTCTGTAGACCCGAGATCATCATAGAGTCTTGTGTGATTCCTACTGTGCTTTGATTTCCTCCCTACCACACTCAAGAGAGCATGCAAACAGGTGGATTTTGGGTACAGTCCCGAGTCACATAGAGGCAATGAGCGATAGGAGGGGTTTCGTCTCTCCCGGTATTGGGGGTTGATGTTGCGCTATGCTCGATTGGCTATAACAGGAAGTCCCTGACCAGGGCTGTTGTTGAGATTTACTGGTAAGTGTTATCAGTAGTTTCTCAACCCGTTATGAGCCTTACATCGGCATGACTTATCAAGTTATTGGGGTCTGACGTTTACCACCCCCAGACTCGATATGCGATATATCAGACGAAGAGACCGGACTGTACGGTAGTGTTACTTAATGGATTCATGGGAGTTTGGACAAGCTTTCTTGTTTATTTTCTGATCGCTCAATACCTCCAGTTAGTACCGCTGACGGCTTGTGGGTGACAGATATGATCATTACCTATTGCTGGCGTATTGACGAGTCTTTAGAGCTATACACAAAGGTTTCCTAGCTCAAGCGAAACGAAGTAGGGCACATATGTGATATGTGCGGGACCGAGATTAATACGTGTATGTGATACATTATTCTAATCTCGCGATATTGGTTATATGTGATATAACCGGATTATTGAATCATGTGTTGATTCAATAATTTATTATACGTATATTTGATATACATGATATTAGTCGGTTATATGTGATATAACCGGATTATTAAATCAAGTATTGATTTAATAATTTAATATATATATATATAATTATATATTTGATATATTGATATATATATATATATATATATATATATATATATTAACTAATATTAGCTCACTTAAGAATTTGTTTTCTACAAATACATATAAATATATATGAGATATATATTAATGTATTTATTTATGTGTCATGCTAGATGATACATTGGACATGGGTGTATGAAACTCACATCAAACTAAAGATAATTTGGGTGATTAATTATTCAGGGAAAAATCAAAATTAGTTGGAAATTAGCATGGCTAAAGATGTTTGTGGAAGTATGTAGAAGTCTTGACTTAGTCCACTAATTTTGTTTTACTCTAGATATTTATTAACTCAACCATTATTTTAGCCATGATTAACTCTCTACTAATATCTCTTGAGATATTTTTTCACCCAAGGATTCACACTTCATCTTCTTCTTCATCTCATTTTTGCTCTTTAACTTTTGAGTGAGGTGAAAAAGAAAAAGAGATAATTAATTCTAAACTGAGAAAAATTATTACTTCATCAATCCTAAACTAGAATTTAGTATAGGTTGTTTACTTCACTAATTCCTCAATCAGTGAAGAGGTAGCTTGAGTTAGAGATTCTTCGACATAGATCATTTTCGGTCTCGAAGATCCTTAAGCAAGATCATTCCTTTCGCCTGGTGGAGCCTAAGAAGAGTTCGGGGACCACTACTTGGAGATAAGAGACTACTACACAGAGCTTTAGAAGTGAAGGACCGGTCTACAAAGGTTGTATTCCTATTTCACTTAGTGTAAAGTTGTTTACATGTTTTAAAAACCATAATTATCTAGTTAGGTCCTTGGTTCGGGTTGCTTAGCACTCTAGATTTTTTGAAATTGCATACTTGATGCTTGCCGAAACCTAGTGAGGGTGCTAAGCGAACCCAGCAGTGGTATCAGAGCCAATCTAGAGCATTAGGAGTCATGTAGGTGAAGTTAAAGTGTTCGATTGACTTTTCGAAACCCAAAAATCCTAATCTCTGGAAATTTTTTTAAAAGTTGGAATTTTTCAATTTAAAAATATGCAGAAAATTGTGCAGGGTTTTCTATGGATCCCCAAGAAAAACGATGGCCCAACTTGACCAAATGGCTGCGCAACCGCGGCCAAACCATGGGTTTAGCGGCGGTTCCAAGGCGCCGTTGGTGAGACAGGGAACGTGCCTTCTTGTGATGATCCGTAGGTATCTGTGGCACATTCTGAGTATTTTTAAGTGTGACTCAAGGGTTGAGGTCTCTTGGAATTTTGGGTGTTTGATAAATCAATCGAAATGTTTAACATCGTCTAAATATTTATTGTTTGTGATACAATATTTGGAATCCACAATAATTAGTTTTGTGAAAACTAATTGGTGTTTTGTAAATCTAGCAATTTAGTCTCTTTTGAACGGTTGCCACGGGGTTTTGATTCGGGTCAAAACTCCGTCTCAATCTCGTATAGTACGCAAATGCTCATAGCGTAACTCTACTAGATAGCCATGCCCCGTAGCCCCGACCAAGTGATTGTAGGAGAACCTCGTTGCCAAAAGCATCCGTTCGGATGCTCGCGGCCGCGGTGTTCCGCCTAAGTGCACTACGTCGACGGTATCGGCGGTGCGGTCGTCTACTAATATTTCCGACGAGCATTCGATCATTTGTTGGAATCTTGTTGAATTGCCCGACTAGATATTGAAAAGTGTTTTCAATTTGAGACTAAAATGTCGGGTTCATAATGTTAGGCATGAAATTCGGAATATGTGATATTTCGGGTTTATAATGTCTAATGAATTTTATATGGTTACGCATGAAATCCGAAGTATGTGATATTTCGGGTTTATGATGTCTAAGGTGGTTGCGGATTCCAATTATTGTAGTTTTCATTTCTTTTCTGCGACCGTAAGTGTAATATGTGGTGTATCGCCGGTTTCGTTGCTATACGTCAAGGACAATTGGGATACGCATATTTACTTACGTTGATGACATATGATGTTATGTGTTGCTGTGATATGTTATATTGGATCGTCGTGATTGAATAGCCGGGGTTTTTGCGTGAGATAAGAGTTTTTCTTTTTCATTCATGTAAAAACTGTATGTAATATTGTTTTATTAGGACACTTCCGGGTTAAGGATGATGTCACCATTGATGTATATTATTTTCTTTTCCGCATTAGGATAGACCCAAGGTGGGGAGTACAAGTAACCGGGTTCTAGAGTCCAGTGGGAGACCATCTCGAGGAGTCGAGACCGGGTCTCCTAACTCTAGAATTGGAAGGGTTGCTTGCCGCTCTCGTAGGGGTCTAGGGATGTGGGTTTGGCTATTCATCACGACCGTGGAATCCGTGTTTTTTACTGGCTTAATTTAAAATACGGACCTCCTAGTATATCCAATATTTCATATGTTGACTTCTGCTGCAATGTTCTGTGATGAGATCATATAACTGCGTGAGACGAATGCTTTTATTATATATATAATATATAATAAACGTTGCTTATGTTTTGCATACGCGCTAGCCCTGCCCCCGCTCTGTCGTTAGTTAAGTAACCTAACGGTGCATGACGGGACCCCGTGTCAAATACGGATGGCATAACAGTACGTTGTATTTTCGTTTCTTCTGTGATGCTTAGGAAGCATAAATGACGAGACTTTATTAATGAGATTAATGAAAAGGAAAGAAACCTAAAGATGTTGTGGAATCAAATTTTCAAAAAGGTAGCTCTAGTTCTTGCTTTGCATAGTGGTATTCCTTGATGCATATCCAGCACGTCATTCGATGAGGAAAGTGCCTAGATCCCTTCACTGGGAGTGACCTCTTTAGCAAAAGCTAGCAGATGCTACAACCCACTCGGTTTGTTTTGAAAAACACTTGATTTTAAAAAGCGGAACTTAAACCACTCCTTTTCAAATCACTTGATTCTACAACGATATCAAGTTCAAAGCGTTAAAAGTTTTCATAAAAACCATCCACAACCTTCCGTCATTTTAGGAAGTAGAGTACTTAGTATTCGTGCTACGTTTGTTGACCATAGTTAAGGCGTAGTGTACGGTAGTTAAGTGATGTTTTCCTACACATCTTATGATGCGATTAATTAGGACATTTATATGACTTTGTTGACCATAGTTAATGGTCATATGAGTGAGTCTAATTAATCACGAAATGACGGGTAGAACTTGACTAGTGCTTATGATTTGTTGACCATAGTTAAAGTCATAAGCCGCTGGGGGTAAAAACCATATCGGGAATTTCAAGAGTTGAAATTTGCAATGGGATTGCATACCTTCTATGAGATAGTTGGATCCCGATACCCACTGCGAGTAAGAGTTACTCCTTAGAGAGTTTTGCACTTTACAATTAGCTGATCAAGTAGGTGTCTAAGAAAGGTGTTAACGGGGTTACGCCCATGCGGAAACGAGGTTATTTAATAAGTTCCATGCGAAAGCATGGGGGGCTCTCTCGGAGTACCAATACCTGCCTGGCTGAACGATTGGCGAACTTCTAGGGTGCAATTAATCCTGGCTAGTCTTACTTTTTAGGATTTGAAGAAAGATTTGATAAAAATAGTGGGAGCCATCCTCATTAGATAAAATAATAACCAATCTAATCTTGCAAGAGCATACGCTAAAGTGTTTTCTTCTCTCTCTCTCCAGGTAGCGACCATGACATGCCTAAATCAAGATAATAATATGTATGTATTGACCAAACCCGCTTGTTATACTGAGCCAGGAAATGTTGGTTCTGCTCTATCTTATAACTGTTATAAGTCTGAGCAGGAAATAGGGGAATATCCGGATTCCCACACGACCCGAACGAGGAATGAGCATGTTGATGCATCTTCATCGGGTGTGTTCGTTACCGAGAACCGTTTCTCAGTTTGTTCTACGTCCTGGGTATTAGATACCGGATCAGGATCCCACATTTGTAATATATTACATGGGCTAAAAAAAGATAGACAACTGGGAATAGGTGATCATTCTCTCCAAGTAGGGAATGGTGCAAGGGTTGCAGCCAAAGCAGTTGGCGAATATCACCTAATATTACCAGAAGGTAATACATTGGTTCTGAACAACTATTATTACGTACCCAATATATTGTGCAATTTAATATCAGTTTCTTTATTAGATAAAGAAGGATATAACTTTGTAGTAGAGAAAAATGTTATGAACATTTTCTTAAATCAAATGTTGATTGGGTTTGGTATGTTATATAACGGTTTGTACGTTCTGAATCAAAATACAGTTCTTAATGTACAGAACACACACAAGAGGAAAAGTTCAGAAATGATCGAATCCTTCTTGTGGCATTGTAGACTAGGTCATATCAATGCGACACGACTAGCTAAGTTACATAAGGATGGATATTTAAACCCGTTTGAATTTACATCTTATGAAACTTTCCAGTCACGTCTCAAAGGAAAAATGATCAAAACTCCGTTTACTAGACACGGAGAAAGAGCTATTGAACTCTTGGGACTGATACATAGTGATGTTTGCGGTCCTATGTCTACACATGCCAGGAATGGTTCCTCGTACTTCATTACATTCACCGATGATCTCTCAAGATTCGGACGTGTGTTCCCGTTGAAACACAAATCTGAAGCTTTTGAGAAATTCAAGGAATATAAGTGCAAAGTAGAGAACCAAATGGGTAAAAGTATTAAAATCCTTTGATCTGATCGGGGAGAAGAATACTTAAGCATGGAGTTCCTGGATTATTTAAAAGAGAATGTGATTCTCTTTCAGCTTACTCCTCCGTATACACCACAGCACAACGGTGTATCGGAGCGGAGGAATCGCATCCTATTAGATATGGTGCGCTCTATGATGAGTACTGTCGCGTTGCCTATTTCCTTTTGGGGTTATGCGCTTGAGAAGCCGCATATTTATTGAATAGAGTTCCAACCAAATCAGTGCCTATCACTCCATATGAGATATGGAATGGGAAGAGACCATCTCTTAAACGAGTTAAGATATGGGGTTATCCAGCCTATGTTAAAATGCAAAATCCGGACAAGCTTGAGGCAAGGTCGATTCTGTGCAAATTTGTAGGATATCCCAAGCATTAGCAAGGGTATATATTCTACCACACTGAGGAACAAAAGGTGTTTGTTTCTTGGAATGCCACCTTTTTAGAAAAGGAATTTCTTGTGAAAGAAATTAGTGGTCATGAGGTAGAACTGGAAGAAATTCCAGCTACACAAACTACGACTGATGATTTGGTAGAACCGGAGGATTCAGTAGTTTCCGACGAACCTCAGCCACTCTGCAGATCTAGTAGGGTTCCTCATCCACCTGAGAGATACTACGGATTTCTCGGAGACGGTGGGAGCGAGGATTGCATCATGGAAGATGATGACCCAACTAGTTTCAAGTAGGCCATCACGAGTGCGGACTCTGTGAAATGGCTGGATGCAATGCGATGTGAGATGGAATCCATGTACACCAACAAAGTATGGACTTTGGAAGTTTCTCCTGAAGAGGTAAAACCCATCGGGAGCAAGTGGATGTTAAGAAGATAATTGGTGTAGATGGAAAAGTTGAGACTTTCAAAACTAGACTTGTAGCAAAAGGTTTTCGTCAACGACCAGGTGTCGACTATGATGAAACATTTTCTTCAGTGGCTATGCTTAAGTCCATCAGGATCTTACTTGCCATTGCTGCATACCATGACTACGAAATCTGGCAGCTGGACGTCAAGACCTCTTTTCTAAATGGTGATTTAGAAGAGAGCGTATAAATGACACAGCCAGAGGGCTTCATAGATAGTGGGAGCAGCGGAAAGGTATGCAAGCTGCTTAAATCAATTTATAGATTAAATCAGGCATCGCGAACATCTGTTTTGATGTAGCAGTCAAAGAGTTTGACTTCATCAAAAACGTAGATGAACCTTGTATATACAAGAAGGTTGTAAAGAGTAAGGTTGTCTTCCTCGTATTGTACGTGGATGATATACTCTTGATAGGAAACGATGTTCCTATGATACACTCGGTCAAGCTCTTCTTATCACAAAGCTTCTCTATGAAGGATTTGGGTGATACCTCTTACATTCTAGGGAGAAATACTGGACAGCTGTAAAGAACATTCTTAAGTACTTGAGAAGCACTAAAGAAATGTTCTTGGTGTATGGTAACGGTGAACTCTATGTCGAGTATTTTACCGATTCGAGCTTCCAGGGTGATAAGGAAAACTGTAAGACAGTCTCGGGTTTTATCTTTACCCTCAGTGGAGGGACGGTATGTTGGAAGAGTTCCAAACTAGATACCGTAGCAGACTCGAGGTTAAAGGCTGAATATATCGCTACTAATGATACTGCCAAAGAGGCTATCTAGATGAACAAGTTCATGAGATGAACTTAGTGAGGTTCCTACCATTAAGTATCCAATACTTGTGTATTGTGATAACAATGGAGATGTGGTTTTGGCCTAGAAACCCCGGTCCCATCAGTGATCCAGACATATTCTTAGGCGGTATCACCTGATCAGGGAGATAGTTAATCTCCGGGAGATCGAGGTCAGGAGAGTTGACACGAAGAATAACACGGCGGATCCACTCACCAAGGCCATTTGAGAGACTTTTCAGGATGTTGGGTATGAGATACTACAACAATTGGCCTTAGTGCAAGTGGAAGATTGTTAATTATATGTATGCCCTAGAGGCCATTATTGTACATGATCGTATATTATAGTGGATGCTTGGACATATAGAGAGAGGAATTTCTTGCTCGACATGATAGTATGCTATCTGGTTACTCTTTATCTTAACATGTACACTTATATTTTTATACTGTCTCTCTGTTACATGTTGATAATGTTAGTGTATATGCCCTAGAGGCCATTACTGTATCATACTAGCTTGTATATTACTTGATGGAAGCTTGGGATATTCACATTTGTACAGACAATCTTGCTCAAAATGGTAGTATGCTACTTGGTTTGTCTCTACTTCAATATGTGCATGTGTTTCTTTTAGCATATCGCTTATATACATATTAGTAGAGCCCTTAGGATCTTTGCTTGATTACCAGCGTTGTGATGGCGCTCACACTCGTGGGGGCTGGGTAATCCATAAGCACATCCTTAAACAGGTCCCTAGTCGTAGGACTATCGAGAAAGGGCATCGATACTCCGGAGTAGACTAGCGTATGCGCTTCTCATCCCAGAGGGGGAGACGGTCTGTCCCACAGCCGTCAGTACGTCGTACTTGAGATAGTATGCGGGTGCTCGTTAGGTTACGAGTACACTGGACAGGACTCGTCGGGAACTGTTGGTTGGTGTTATACCTATCGTCAGTTATCAGTTCCCAGGTGACATGAGTACAGCTTAGTCCGCCGACTTGACACTGTCACTTCGCCTCGAGTGTGTTCCCACTGTACTTAGATTACTACCCTACCACGGCTCAAAGGAGTCATGCAAATAGGTAGTAGTTGGGTACAGTCCCGAAGCACTTGGAGACAGTGACGGTTAGACAGGATTCTTCTCTCCCAATATTGGGGGTTGACATCGCGCTGTGTCTAGGAGAGCCATTACACGAGTAGTCCCTGGCCAGGGCAAGCGAGATATACTGGTAGGTTTCCAGTATTATCTCAGGGTGTTTTGGGCTACACTCCGACATGACTTGTACCGCTATTAGGGGACTGACGTTCACCGCTTCCTAGGCCCGCCATACGATGTATCAGACGAACAGACCGGACTGTACGGAGATTGTCACATACAGGCTCAGTAGGAGTTCGGATGGGTTTACCTCATCGGCCTTCTTATCGACATCTACCTGGGGACCGTTACGTACAGCTAGTGCCGCTTGCGCTCTGTGGTTAAACCCACTGCTAGCGTAGTGTCGAGTCTTTAGAGTCCCACATAGAGAGTTTCCCTGCATTGAGCGAAACGTGTAGAGGCCGTATGGTTTTACGGCAGGGCTACGATCACTTACGTGCACTTATGTGCGTATGCTGTTCGGGCAGGCAATACTAGTGGGCTTTGGTTTAAGCCAGATCCTAGTATTGCACAGATGGATTTGATTTGTCTTCTGTGCATTCGCATTCTACGGAATGCGGATGCGGGTGTGTATGCACAGTTTTGAGGAGCGATGAAGGAGGAGATGCCCCATTAGGGTTTTGGCAGTTGGTTCGGCCAAAACCATAATGTGGCATGCTCATTAGGGTTTTGACAGTTCGTTTGGTCAAAACCGTTATGAGCCGGAGACATTGTTTACTAATCCTATTAGTGATAATTAGATGATGGCTAATTACATTGACCATTTGACCATCTTGACTTTGTTGACCGTTTGACCAAAGTTGACTAGGATCTTCTTGAAAGGTCTAAAGTATTCTTTGGTTTTCTTTTTCTTTTTGTTATGATAATGGTCATGTCATTTGTAGCTATCAACTTTATCTTGATGGGATTAGTAATGATAATGTTTCTCATTATTGAACCATGGTTGTGTTTTCTCTTGGTGAAGCTTTTCATTTTGTTCATTCTCATTCTCTCTCATAGAAAAGAAATGAGAAACATTTCCATGGTTGCTCCTCCTTCTTCCTCCTCTTGATTCTTCCTTTGGTCTCATGTGTTGAGAGAAAAAGGATTCCACTTGACAAACACATCCATACATCTCCTCTACACATCCTAGGGCTTCTTGACTAGCAATCTCTTTGCCTTAGTTGTCTCGGCTCGAGGTGGAGCTCGGTGTACATCTCTCGGGTGGATCGTCTTCGACTCAAGAAGGCCGCGGAGGTGCCTAAGGTCCGGATCGACACTTGGAGCTTGGATGGGCGAGCGGGACAGCGGAGTGAAGACCCGAAGGACCGGTTTCGTGAGGTATACTTTCTACAGCATAGTAGTTATAGCCTCTAGTTGTTTACTAGTTTCTAGTTTAGCAAAGATCCGTGCTTTAAGTCCATGTTGCTTTGCGCCAAATTATTGTTTTTCGTCGTTTCCGCCTCCCCGTAAGAACCGGGATGAGCAACGTGGACTTACAGTGGTATCAGAGCCTAGCTAAACATAAACTAGTAAGTTAGCAAAGTGTTTAGAACATCGATCGAAAAAAAAAGTCGTAAAACACATCCGCAAAAACCTCTAGTTTCTGTCGATTTTCATACTGCTCAAAAAGTGATTTAAAATATATGAAATATCGTCTCAGGGTTTTGTGAAAACACTGCAAAAAACGATCCAGTGAATCGATCAAACGACCACGGTTCCGCGGCAATGACATGCTCATTGCCGCGGTTCCGCCGCCGTTTTGACTTGACACTGGATCGGGTTTTGTGCAGTGTTTTAGTTTGGATGTTTTGGGATTTTTAATGCATGTTTTTTCCATCCAGATTTTCCAGAGAGCAAATTGACTTTTGGGGTGGTTAAAAATCCTTATTTTGATCGATATTCCGTAGACTTTGGCTAATGGATATTATCTGTGATGTGATATATGTATTGAACGTCTACTAATCGCTATAAGTCGATTAGTGGGGGTTATACATATCTGTGATCTGTAATGTTGATGGTTTGTGGATATGAACTCGGTGGATTGTCGCGGATGAATAGCCGGGAATGGGTGTGAGATGAGAGTTTCTTTTTTTTCATTCATTGTAAAATTTGTAAATTGATGTAATATTATTTTTATGGCCGCACAACCGGGTCGGGGTTGTAGCCGTCATTGTATAATTCTTTTTACTGTTTTTGCTCGTAGGATAGACCCATGGAGGGGGTGCACAAACTACCGGGTATCCCGAAGTGCCGAGTGGCCTACTCACGGTGTTGAGGGAGGTTGCTTCGCTTCGGGTACTTGGCGGGTAGTTTGCCGCACCCATAGGGGTCTTGGGTGGGGTATTGGCTATTCATCGCGACCGTGTAATCCGCTTTTCGTTACAGGCTCGTACGGAATGCGGATTCCTAGTATATTCAAAGTGTTCATCTGTGATCTGTAATGTCTATCATTGCTATATATCTATATATGATAACTATTTAGGCGTTGCTTATGTTTTTCAGCCGCGCTAGCCCAGCCCCCGCTCTGTCGTTAGTTAAGCAACCTAACGGGTGATGACAGGGCCCCGTGGCGAATGCGAATGGCATAAGCGTACGTCATATTTTGGTTGTTTCTGCAATGGTAGGCTTAAATGATGAGACACATTAAAAGAACTAATGCAAGAAAATAAACCAAGTAAAAGTCATTGGAAAACTTTCTAAACCACTCGGTTCTTTTCAAAAACCAGCTTTTTAAAACGCGGAGCTTGAACCACTCCTTTTAAAAGCTATCTCGTTCCATCGATTATATCAAGTTCACTACGTTCACGGTTTCGCCAAAACCATTCGTAGCCCTCCGTCATTTCGGTTAAATATTCAGTAGTATTCAAGCTATTTATTTTGACCTTCGCCAAGGCATAGTGATTGGTAGCTGCTGAATATTTATCTGTAGCATAGATAGATGCGTTGGTTTGGGACAGTCGTACTACTAATTTGGCCTTCGTCAAGGGTATGTACGGGTGGGTTCAAATTAACCTGGATAATGACGGGTAGAACTTGACATGTGACTTATGATATGTTGGCCTTCGTCAAGGTCATAAGAGCATGGGGCAAAAATCCACATCGGGAGTTTCAAAAGTACTGAAACTTGCTAGCGCTGCATACCATTTGGAGTGTGATGATTCTGGTAGGATTCCTTCAGTTTTGTCACGCGATGATATTTGGATCCCGATCCTACTGTGAGTATATGCTACTCCTCGGGAACTTTCTCACTTAACGATCAATGCTATAAACCAAGTAGGTGTTTAGAAAGGTGTTAGCGGGGCTACGCCCACAGGGAAAAGAGGTTAATTAAGGAACTTCGCGAAAGCGTTGGAAAACCTCCCTCGAAGTACCGACACTGGCCTGGCTGAACGGTTAAGCAAGTATTGTACGGTGAGATTGATCCTGACTAATTCTTCCTTTATGGTTTGAGGAGGGATTCGAGAGACAGTAGGAGCCATCCTGTTTAGATAAATTAAAAACCAATCTAAACTTGCAAGAGCATCATGCTGAGTGTTTTCTTCTCTCTCTCTTAATTGCAGCGACCCAGTGACCGCACCTAGGTTACATCTAGATAATAAATTGACTGAATCTGACTGTTATGACTGGGAAAGGTCTGTCCAGATGTCCATTGCCCATGACAAGCTGGGACACCTCTTGACTGATCCAACCCCTGCCGTCTCAGGTCCAGTTTCCCCTGTCACGGATATTGATATCCGTAGGACATCGGAAGAAGACTGTGCGAAAGCCAAGTGCCTCGTGATTGCCTCAGTTGATGGTTTATACCAGAGGCAGCACGAGAAGATGGACTCAGTTTCTATCTTCCTCCATAACAAGGATTTATATGTAGAGCAATCTCGTATCGCAAGATATGAGACCTCGAACGAATTGCTTCCAGCGAGGTTGGCTATCGGGTCATCTGTAAGGGGCAACGTCCTTACAGAGACCAACTCTTTTAAGCTCACGGACCTGAAGACCACGTTGAAGAATGGGTCAGATACTGACTTAGTTCAACAGTCTCTACCTACTACCCTGAAGGAAACCAGGGAAGTAGAAAGAAAGGGAAAGGCAGAAGTTTCGGGAATGGATGTAGTAAAAGAGGGATGTTCCTATTGTTACGGGAATGAACATGGGCAAAAGGATTGCAGGGCTTGCAAAGCCAGTAGCCAGAATTCGAAGCATGTTGTGGCTTCGGCTTCGGGTGTGTTTGTAATAGAGAACTGTATGTCAGTTAACCCTACTTCCTGGGTATTGGATACCGGATCAGGATCTCATATCTGTAATTCGTTACAGGCTCTGAGAAACCGTAGGGTTATCAGGAAAGGTGATATGACTCTCAGGGTTGCTAACGGAATGAGCATGTATGCTGTATCCGTAGGGGAATATCATCTAGGACTGACAACTGGGAAGATATTGATTCTGCGTGACTGTTTTTATGTACCAGGTGCGACATGTAACATCATATCTGTATCCTTACTTTCTAAGGAAGGATATGATTTTACTTTTATAAGCGATGTAGTAAACATCCACCTAAATCAAGTACTGATTGGGTCAGGTACATTGAAAAACGGTATATACGTTTTGAATCAAGCTCAGGTCTTCAGTGTCCAGAACACACTTAAAAGAAAGTCTCCGGAATTAAATCAGGCTTTCTTATGGCATTGTAGACTGTGTCACATTAATGAGACACGGTTGACAAAGTTGCATAAAGAAATATACTTGGATCCGTTCGAGTATCAGTCTTATGCCACTTGTGAATCTTGTCTCATGGAAAAGATGACAAAGACTCCGTTCACTGGACACGGAGAAAGAGCAAGTGAGCTCTTGGGACTCATACACAGTGATGTGTGTGGTCCAGTGTCTACACATGCGCGAAGTGGTTATTCATACTTCATTACTTTCACAGATGATTTCTCTAGGTATGGGCATGTCTTCTTGATGAAGCACAAATCCGAGGCCTTTGAGAAATTTCGGGAATACAAGAATAAAGTTGAAAAACAAACAGGCAAAAGTATCAAGACACTGAGATCTAATCGAGGTGGTGAATACTTGAGTGCCGAGTTTCTGGGCTACTTAAAAAAAGAATGGAATTCTCTCTCAGCTTACTCCTCCATACACACCACAACACAACGGTGTATCGGAAAGGCGGAATCGAACCCTATTGGATATGGTTCGTTCCATGATGAGTAAGGCTGAGTTACCGCGAACCTTCTGGGGTTATGCACTAGAATCAGCTGCATATCTTTTGAACAAGCTTCCCTCCAACACTGTGCCTACCACACCATATCAGATATGGTGTGGGAAGAAACCCTGTCTTAAGTATCTAAAGATATGGGGATGTCCAGCTTTTGTAAAAAAGCAGCATGCGGACAAGCTCGAGGCACGCTCAGTACTGTGTAAATTTGTGGGATACCCAAAGAACTCCAGGGGGTATTTTTTCTATTACGCAGAGGAACAAAAGGTTTTTGTTTCTTCTCATGCCCACTTTCTGGAACATCAGTTTTTAGAAAAAGAAGCAAGTGGGAGCGTAGTAGAACTGGAAGAAAATTCCAGAACCACAAACTATTACTGAAAGCTTGGAAGAACCAGAAGTTTCAAGAGAACTGGACATCCCAGCGCCACTCCGCAGGAGTAGTAGGCAGTCTCATCCGCCCGAGAGATACTACAGTTTTCTCATAGACGGGGATAGAGAGGATTGCACCATGGATTATGGTGAGCCTACTAGCTTCCAGCAAGCCATTCAGAGCGGCGACTCGGTAAAATGGCTGGATGCAATGCGGGCCGAGATGGAGTCCATGTACACCAACAAAGTTTGGACTTTGCTCCAGAAGGGGTAAAACCCGTAGGCTGCAAATGGATCTTTAGAAAGAAGATTGGTGTAGATGGGCAGGTTGAGACCTATAAAGCTAGACTTGTTGCAAAGGGTTTTCGTCAAAGACCTGGTTTGGACTATGACGAGACCTTTTCTCCAGTGGCTATGCTGAAATCCATTCGGATCCTTCTTGCCATTGCTGCCTTCCACGATTATGAAATCTGGCACATGAACGTAAAGACGACTTTCCTAAATGGAAATTTGGAAGAGTGCGTCTATATGGATCAGCTAGAAGGATTCATTCAGAGTGGGAGCAGCGGTAAAGTGTGCAAGTTACTAAAGTCCATCTATGGACTTAAGCAGGCATCGCGGAGTTGGAACATCTGCTTTGATGATACTGTCAAAGAATTCGACTTTATCAAAAACCCAGATGAACCATGTACTTACAGTAAGATTGTAGGAAGAACTGTGGTATTTCTCGTCTTGTACGTGGATGACATTCTCCTAATAGGAAATGATATTCCTATGCTACAGTCAGTCAAAGGATTCTTGTCGCAGAGGTTCTCCATGAAGGACCTGGGCGATGCCAACTACATTCTGGGGATCCAGATCTATTGTGATAGATCTAAAAGGATGTTGGGACTTTCACAGTCAAGGTACATCGACACCATACTGAAAAGATTCAGTATGGAAGATTCCAAGCGCGGTAATCTACCGGCTTGTCACGGGATCACCCTCTCCAAAGAGATGTCTCCCAAGACTGATTTGGAAAGGGACCGCATGTCTATTATACCCTACGCTTCTGCGGTAGGCTCTATAATGTATGCGATGTTATGTACCAGACCAGATGTAGCATACGCATTGAGCGTTGTAAGCCGGTATCAGTCAAACTCAGGGGAGAAACACTGGATAGCGGTAAAGAACATTCTCAAGTACCTGAGAAGGACTAAGGAGATGTTCTTGGTGTATGGCGGAAAAGACCTCCAGCTCGAGGCCTTTGCTGACTCCAGCTTCCAGAGTGACAAGGATGACTCCAAGTCCATGTCGGGTTATGTCTTACCCTCAATGGAGGGGCGGTTTGCTGGAAGAGTTCCAAGCAGGAGACCGTTGCTGACTCAACTATGGAAGCGGAGTACATAGCTGCTTGCGATATCGCAAAGGAAGCTGTCTGGATGAAGAAGTTCCTCACGGACCTTCAGGTGGTTCCTACCATTGTTGATCCAATACCGCTGTATTGCGACAACAACGGAGCTATAGCTTTAGCGAAGGAACCCAGGTCCCATCAGAAGTCCAGGCACATTTTGAGGCGGTACCACATGATCAGGGAGATCGTAGATCGCCGGGAGATCGAGGTGAAGAGAGTAAATACGGAGAATAACACTGCAGATCCACTCATGAAGGCCCTACTCCAGACTCAGTTCGAGCGGCTGATCGAGATGATAGGTCTTCGATACGCCAGTACATGGCCTTAGTGCAAGTGGGAGATTGCTAGTGTATATGCCCTAGAGGCTATTACTGTATCATACTAGCTTGTATATTACTTGATGGAAGCTTGGGATATTCACATTTGTACAGACAATCTTGCTCAAAATGGTAGTATGCTACTTGGTTTGTCCCTACTTCAATATGTGCATGTGTTTCTTTTAGCATATCGCTTATATACATATTAGTAGAGCCCTTAGGATCATTGCTTGATTACCAGCGTTGTGATGGCTGTAGGGTTGCTATGCACGCGCACAAGGGTCTACGAGGCATCAACCATGCCCGAATAAAAATTTAGCCGTGCCGAACAACCCGAATACGGAACTTTAAACTAGAGATTAGGCGAAAACTAACATGCTAAACATTTTAACACTAAGTGAGAGGGATTACAACCTTTGTAGATCCGGTCCTTCACTTCATATGCTCCGTGTTGTGGTCCCTTCGCTGCGATCATCGGGATCCGGACTCTCGAGAAGTTCCACGAAGAGAAAGACGCAACCTTTGCTTCCGATCTTCGATACTAAGATGATCTACCTTGAAGTTTCTTTAACACAAGCTAACACTCATGAAATGATGTGAACACCCTCATCTAAATGGCAAGGGAAGATGAGGATGATGAAGTAGGATTTTTGCTCTCTTTATTTATCTTTTTCTCATATTTATTCATCACTTTGGAAAAATCAAGCAAGCTTTTTCATGAAAGAATGAAGGAAGAAGAAGATGAATAATGTTATGAATCCTTTTATGATGAATAGGAAAAGGAGATAATGATCAATTATGCAACCATGGTTCACTTAACCATTGTAGAGAATTAACCAAGGGTTAGGGTTTGGGTTGAGTTAAGAATGAGTCACACACAAATATCTTTATCATGACAAAAAGAAAAGCTTCTAGAATCAACTAGAAGGTTTAACCCTAATCCAAACCCTAATCATGTTTAAACTCCACAAAACAAGTTGCATTAGTTATCATATCATGTTACAATATTATATATCACATATATAATATTTATCGTAACAAAATAAAATAATACAATTAACATATATCGCATATATATCAATGTATTACCCGAGTGAGAAAAAGAATCTTTTAGTGAGAAAATATTAGTTAATGTAATTTAATATATCATATATATTATTATACATTAAATTATCGAATCAACACTTGATCCGACAATCTGGCTATATCGCATATAACCGACTAATATTTATCCGTACCGATTCATCGAATCAACACTTGATCCGATGACCCGGCTGATATCAAATATCGCGAGAATAGAATACGGTATCACATATCGCATTATCCTCGGTCCCGCATATATCACATATGTGCCCCTACTCCGTTTTGCCTGAGTCAAGAAACCTCTGTGTAGGATTCTAAAGAATCGTCAATACGCCGGCAGTAGGTGATGATCATATCAAACACCCACAAGCTGCAAGCGGTCAGCTAAACGTAACAGCTACCCAGGTATTGAGCGCTCAGAAGATCAACAAGCAAGCCTGTACATTCTCCTGCGAATCCAAACAGTAACACTCCCGTACAGTCCGGTCTCGTCGTCTGATATGTTGCATATCTCGCCTAGGGGTGGTAAACGTCAGACCCCGGTAGCTTGATAAGTCGTGTCGATTTGAGGTCTATAACAGTTCGAGAAACTACTGATAACACTTACCAGTAAATCTCAGCAACCCTGGCCAGGGATTTCCGGTTATAGCCAATCGAACACAGCACAACATCAACTCCCTATACCGGGAGAGACGAATCCCCTCCTATCGCTCATTGCCTCCATATGATTCGGGACTGTACCCAAAAGCCACCTTTTTGCACGCCCTCTTGGACGTGGTATGATGGAAATCAAAGCACAGTGGGAATCACACAAGACTCTATGACGATCTCGGGTCGACAGACTACTCTGTACCAGTGTCACCGGAGAACTGCCATCTGACGTATGGTATAATACCATCTGGGAGTTCTCGGCGAGTCCGTCCAGTGTACCCAGTCTCCACTGAGCACCCGTACACCATCCTTGATGTCAAACACCGATGGATATGGGATCATCCATCGCCCATCATATGGGTCAAGATGCGTATACGCTAGTCTACTCTGGTGTATCGATGCCCTGTCTCGATACACCCTCGACTACGAACAGTTATAGGATGTACTCGTCGACTACCGTGGCCCCACTAGTATGATCTCATCATAGTCCCAGTAGTCGAGTACATATCCTAAGGGCTTTATCAACATGTAATATAGAGACAATCAGAGTACATGTTAAGATAAAGTACAACCAGATAACATACTATCATGTCGAGCAAGAAAGTCCTCCCTATATATGTCCTAGCATCCACTACAATATACATCGTATGTACAGTAATGGCTTCTAGGGCATACATATAACTAACAATCTCTCACTTGCACTAGGGCCATCTGTTATGGTATCGCATACCCAACAATTAGCTGCGGTTGAAGTATCTCATACTCAACCATCCCATAAAAGTCTCTACTGGGAAAAAGGCCTTCGTGAGTGGATCCGCGCTGTTGTCCTCTGTGTCTACTCTCCTAACCTCAATCTCCCTGGAGATCATCCATCTCCATGATCAGGTGATACTGCCTAAGAATTATATCTGGATTTCTGATGGGACGGTAGTTCCTTGGCTGAAGCCACAACTCCATTGTCACACAATGGTAGGAACGAAGTTCATCTTATGAACTTATAAATATCCAGACTGCCTCTTTTGTAGTATCCTTGGTAACGATGTATCTTGCCTTTAATCGTCTAGTATGTCACGGTATCTAGCTTGGAACTCTTCCAACATACCGTCCCTCCACTGAGGGTAAAGACAATGCCTACGACTAACATTCAGTCGTCCTTATCAGCCTGGAACCTTTCCAGTGATTCTCCCTTGGATCGATTTATACCATCTCACTACAACTAGTGAGTTTCCTAACATCCAATTAGATCTATCTCATAGATCCAAAACCCAGGATTTAGGAGGTATCACTTTGATCCTATATGGAGAATCCTTGTGATAAGCGGAGATTGACCGAGCGTAGCATAGGAAACTCCTTCCCTATCAAGCGCATGTCATCCACGTACTCTACGAGGATCACCACCATACTCTTTACTACCTTTTCGTATATACAAGGTTCATCTACCATTTTGATGAAGTCAAACTCTTTGACTACCACATCAAAACAGATATTCCAACTCCGCGATGCCTGTTTTATCATATAAAACATCTTGCACACGTTTCCGCTGCTCCCACTGTCTACGAAGTCCTCTGGCTGTGTACTTGTAGACGTTCTCTTCTAAAACATCACTTAGAAAAGCAGTCATGACACCCAACCACCAGATATCGTAGTCATGGTATGTAGCCGTGGCAAGTAGGATCTGGATGGACTTAAGCATAGCTTTGAAAGTCTCAACTTTTCCATGTACACCAAGTAATCTTCTCAAGATATACTCGCTCCTGATGGGGATTTAACCCTTCAGATAAAGCAACCAAAGTCCATACTTTGTTGGTGTATAAGGATTCCATCTCAGATCGATAAGCATCCAGCCATTCTTACAGAGTCTCACTCCTGATGGCCAGCTCGAAACTAGTTGGGTCATCATCTCATGATGCAATCCTCGCTCCCACTGTCATAGAGAAACCGAAGTATCTCTCAGGTGGGTGAGGAACCCTACTAGATCGGCAGAGAGGCTGATGTTCGTTGGAAACTATTGAATCCTTTGGTTCTACCAAATCATCAGCTGCAGTTTGTATAGCTGGAACCATTCCAGTTCTACATAACAGACCTTGCCTCGAGCTTGTCCGGATTTTGCTTTTAGACATAGGCCGGACAACCCCAAATCTTAACAAACTTAAGATATGGGCTCTTCCCTTTCCATATCATATATGAAGTGGTAGGCAACTGATTTGATTTGAACCATATTCAATAGGTATGCAACTTCACAAGTGCATAACTCCCTAAAGGAAATAAGAAACTCAGTAGTACTCATCATAGAGCACACCACATCACATAGGGTGCTATGGCTCCACCCCGATACACCGACGTGCTGTGGTGTATACGGAGGAGTAATGCTGAGAGAGAATCTCATTCTCCTTTAGAATAGTCCAGGAATTCCGTGCTCAAGTATTCTCCTCCTTGATCACATCATAGGACATAATACTTTTACCCGTATTTTGGTTCTCTACTTCTAATTTATATTCTGTGAATATCTCAAAAGGTTCGGACGTGTGTTTCAACAGGAACATATGTCTGAATCTTGAGAGATCATCAGAGAATCTAATGAAGTACAAAGAACCGGTCTTTGCATGTGTAGACAGGGGACCTTTTATACATCAACATGTATCAATCCCAAGAGTTCACTAACTCTTTCTCTGTTTCCAATAAACAGAACTGTGATCATCTTATCTTTGTGACATGACCGGCAAGTTTCACAAGATGTAAATTCAAACTAATTTAAATATGCATCTAAATGTAACTTCAGCCAGTCGGGTCGCATTGATATGACCTAGTCTACAATACCTCAAGAAGGATTTGTTCATTTCTGAACTCTTCCTCTTGTGTGTGTTCCGTATACTTAGAACTGTAGTTTGATTTAGAACGTTAATGCTTTTAGATAACGTTCCTGAACCGATCAACTCTTGATATCGGAAATGTTCAAAACATTATCCAACAATACAAAATTATATCCTTTCTTTACTAATAAAGAGACTGATATGATTTTGTATATCAGGTTCGGTATCTAATAACATTTGTTCAGAATCAATGTATTCTGGTAATACAGGGTGATAGTGACCAACAGACTTGGCTGCAACACTTGCACCGTTTTCTGTCTCATGAAACTTATCACCCGTTCTCTGTTCTCTACCTTTCTGTAGCCCATGTAACAGATTACATATACGGGATCCTGATCCGGTATCACATACCCAGGACGTAAAGGATACTGAGAAACAGTTCTGTGTAATGAACACACCCGAAGATGTTGCATCAACATGCACTTTCTTCGTTTGGGTGGCACGGGAAATCTGGTATTCCCCAATTTCCTGCTCTGTCTTATAACAATTATAAGTTGGAGCGGGACCAACGTTCCCCAGCTCAGTATAACAAGCGGGTTCGGTCAATATATCCGTATTATTATCTTGATTAAGGCATGATATGGTCGCTATCTGGAGAGAGAGAGAAGAAAACACTCAGCGTATGCTCTTGCAAGATTAGATTGGTTATATAATATATCTAATCAGGATGTCTCCCACTGTTTTAGTCAAATCTTCCTTCAAACCCTAAAAGGAAAGACTAGCCGGGATTAATTACACGCTACAAGTTTGCCAATTTTTCAGCCAGGCCAGTGTCGGTACTTTGAGGGAGGTCCCCCGTGCTATCGCACGAACCTAATTAATGTAAACCTCGTTTTCCCAGAGGCGTAACCCCGTTGACACCTTTCTAGACACCTACTTGATCGGCTAATTGTAATGTGTAAAACTCTCCCAGGAGTAACTCTTACTCGCAGCGGGTATCGGGATCCAACTATCTCATAGAAGGTATGCAATCTCATTGCAAATTTCAACACTTGAAATTCCCAATAATATTTTGCCCCTAGCGTCCTATGACCTTGATGGAGGTCAACAAACCATAGGCTACTAGTCAAGTTCAACCCGTCATTTCCTGATTGAATTAAACCCACCCGCACGACCCTTGACGGAGGTCAACAAGGCCGCACGACTACCCTAACCCAATCTGCATCATATGCATAAGCAGATAAATACTAGTCAGCTACCGCACACTACGCCTTGACGGAGGCCAACAAACGTAGCACGAATACTAAGTAAGACTTATCTGAAATGACGGAGGGCTACGACAGGTTTTTCAGAAAACCTATTGCGTAATGAACTTGATATCGTTGTAGAATCGAGTGATTTTAAATGGAGTGTTTTTGAGGCTTTTCTAGTTTTGCTAAAGGGGTCACTCCCGGTGAAGGGATCGTCGGCCCTTTCCTCATCGAATAAGGTGCGGGATATATCATATATATCGCTGTGCAAAGCATAAACTATAGAAGAAATCAAAAAGCCAAACCGAGTTTGTAGCATCTGCCAGTTATTGCTAAAGGAGTCACTCCCGGTGAAGGGATCTCGGTCCTTTCCTTATCGAATAAGGTGCTGGATGTTCTACAAGGAACACCGCTATGCAAAGCAAGAACTGTAGCTACCAGTTTTTATAAACAAGTTTCTACAACATCTTAGGTTTCATTTATTTCATTAATCTCATTAATGAAGTCCCATAATATTATGCTTCACAAGCATCTCTTTTGAAACGAAATCTGCAATATAACATATATCTCATATATATAATATAAACATTCGTCTCAGGCAGTAATATAATCTCATCATAGAACATTGCAGCAGAAGAACATATATGAAATATTGGATATACTAGGATGTCCGTGTTTTCAATACGAGCCTGTATAAAACACGGATTCCACGGTTGCGATGAATAGCCAAACCCACATCCCTAGACCCCTACGAGAGCGGCAAGTAACACTGCCAATTCTAGGGTTAGGAGACCCGGTCTCGACTCCTCGAGTTGGTCTCCCACTGGACCCTAGAACCCGGTTACTTGTGCTCCCCGCCTTGGGTCTACCTAATGCGGAAAAGTAAATAATATACAATGGTGACATCTTCCGCTACCTGGAAGTGCCTCAATAAAAGAATATTACATACAAAAGAATTTTACATGAATGAAAAAGAAAAAACTCTCATCTCACATAAAACCCCCGGCTATTCAAACGCGATGATCCAATATAACATATCACAGCAACACATAATATCTCATATCATCAACGTAAGCAAGTATGCGTATCCCGATTGTCGTTGATGTATAGCAACGAAGCCGGCGATACACCACATACTACGCTTACGGTCACAGAAAAGAAAGTGTAAAACTACAACAGTTGGAATCCGCAACCTCTTTAGACATCGCATGCCTAACCAAATGAATTCCTTAGACATCACATGCCTAATAATTATAAACCCCGCATTTTAGTCTCATTATCGAAAACTCTTTTCAATATCAAGTCGGGCAATTCAACAAGATTCCCGAAAAACTGATCGAATGCTCGTCGCAAACTTTAGTAGACGGCCGCACCCCCGATACCGTCGACGAAGTGCACCAAGGAGGAACACCGCTACCGCGAGCACCCGAACGGATGCTTTCGGCGACGGGGTTTTCCTACAGTCACTTGGTCGGGGCTATGGGGCGTAGCTGTCTATTAAGTTTACCCGGCGAGTATCCGCGTACGCTACGTGATTGCGACGGACTTTTGATCACATCAAAATTCCGTGGCAACCGATCATCTGAGACTAAACTGCTATGTTTATAATATTCAAATTAGTTATCTCATAACTACCTGTGGATTCCAAATATTGTATCACATTCCAGATAAATAGAAAAAGTTAAACTTTCCGATCGAATCATCAAACACCCAAGATTTCCCCAGTATATCTCAACACTTGAAAACAGTTTAAAAACATCCATCACATGCCACAATACCAATGGTCCAGCCGTAGAAGGGTCAAGCCAACGCCTCACATGTGGCACGCCGTACTGCCCCAAACCCTAAGGTTCAAAGGGCAGTTCAAGACGGTCACATAATCGAGTTAAGGTTTGTTGTCTTCTAGAGGGTCCACCGAGTTACTTGCACGACTTAGAACGTTCTTAAACACGAGGAAAAATCCAACTTTTGAATAATTTTTCGACAGGGGAAAAAGTGAGTTATTGATATCCGTTCGAACTTTTTAACAGTTTCTAAAATTTATCCGGAAAGCCACATAGACAAAATCTAATACTCCGATCGAAATATCGAATCCCCAAAACAACCCCAGAAAACTCAACTGGAGAATAAATATTAAAAATTCCCAGAAAATCCAGCATAATAAAATAGGAGTTACTGTGCAAACAGTAATTGATGACGTCATCATTGCGCGGCGGAACCGCGGCAGAGGCATGCCATCTGCGGCGGTTCCGCGGCGTTTTGTACTGTTCATCAAATAATTTTTGTACCGTAATTCTTAGAATTCCCTGCTGAATTTTTAAAGCATTTTTAATGTGGAAAAATCCCATTTTTTAGAAAAAGTCCAGAGAGCGGGTTTTATCGGGGTTTCGGGTTTCGATCGGACTTTAAATTTCGTCTAGACTTTGCCTAAAGCTCTAGCTTGGCTCTGATACCACTGTAGGGTTGCTATGCATGCGCACAAGGGTCTATGAGGCATCAACCATGCCCGAATAAAAATTTAGCCGTGCCGAACAACCCGAATACGGAACTTTAAACTAGAGATTAGGCGAAAACTAACATGCTAAACATTTTAACACTAAGTGAGAGGGATTACAACCTTTGTAGATCCGGTCCTTCACTTCATATGCTTCGTGTTGTGGTCCCTTCGTTGCGATCATCGGGATCCGGACTCTCGAGAGGTTCCACGAAGAGAAAGACGCAACCTTTGCTTCCGATCTTCGATACTAAGATGATCTACCTTGAAGTTTCTTTAACACAAGCTAACACTCATGAAATGATGTGAACACCCTCATCTAAATGGCAAGGGAAGATGAGGATGATGAAGTAGGATTTTTGCTCTCTTTATTTATCTTTTTCTCATATTTATTCATCACTTTGGAAAAATCAAGCAAGCTTTTTCATGAAAGAATGAAGGAAGAAGAAGATGAATAATGTTATGAATCCTTTTGTGATGAATAGGAAAAGGAGATAATGATCAATTATGCAACCATGATTCACTTAACCATTGTAGAGAATTAACCAAGGGTTAGGTTTTGGGTTGAGTTAAGAATGAGTCACACACAAATATCTTTATCATGACAAAAAGAAAAGCTTCTAGAATCAACTAGAAGGTTTAACCCTAATCCAAACCCTAATCATGTTTAAACTCCACAAAACAAGTTGCATTAGTTATCATATCATGTTACAATATTATATATCACATATATAATATTTATCGTAACAAAATAAAATAATACAATTAACATATATCGCATATATATCAATGTATTACCCGAGTGAGAAAAAGAATCTTTTAGTGAGAAAATATTAGTTAATGTAATTTAATATATCATATATATTATTATACATTAAATTATCGAATCAACACTTGATCCGACAATCCGGCTATATCGCATATAACCGACTAATATTTATTCGTACCGATTCATCGAATCAACACTTGATCCGATGACCCGGCTGATATCAAATATCGCGAGAATAGAATACGGTATCACATATCGCATTATCCTCGGTCCCGCACAAATCACATATGTGCCCCTACTCCGTTTTGCCTGAGTCAAGAAACCTCTGTGTAGGACTCTAAAGAATCGTCAATACGCCGGCAGTAGGTGATGATCATATCAAACACCCACAACCTGCAAGCGGTCAGCTAAACGTAACAGCTACCCAGGTATTGAGCGCTCAGAAAATCAACAAGCAAGCCTGTACATTCTCCTGCGAATCCAAACAGTAACACTCCCGTACAGTCCGGTCTCGTCGTCTGATATGTTGCATATCTCGCCTAGGGGTGGTAAACGTCAGACCCCAGTAGCTTGATAAGTCGTGTCGATTTGAGGTCTATAACAGTTCGAGAAACTACTGATAACACTTACCAGTAAATCTCAGCAACCCTGGCCAGGGATTTCCGGTTATAGCCAATCGAACACAGCACAACATCAACTCCCTATACCGGGAGAGACGAATCCCCTCCTATCGCTCATTGCCTCCATATGATTCGGGACTGTACCCAAAAGCCACCTTTTTGCAGGCCCTCTTGGACGTGGTATGATGGAAATCAAAGCACAGTGGGAATCACACAAGACTCTATGACGATCTCGGGTCGACAGACTACTCTGTACCAGTGTCACCGGAGAACTGCCATCTGACGTATGGTATAATACCATCTGGGAGTTCTCGGCGAGTCCGTACAGTGTACCCAGTCTCCACTGAGCACCCGTACACCATCCTTGATGTCAAACACCGATGGATATGGGATCATCCATCGCCCATCATATGGGTCAAGATGCGTATACGCTAGTCTACTCTGGTGTATCGATGCCCTGTCTCGATACACCCTCGACTAGGAACAGTTATAGGATGTACTCGTCGACTACCGTGGCCCCACTAGTATGATCTCATCATAGTCCCAGTAGTCGAGTACATATCCTAAGGGCTTTATCAACATATAATATAGAGACAATCAGAGTACATGTTAAGATAAAGTACAACCAGATAGCATACTATCATGTCGAGCAAGAAAGTCCTCCCTATATATGTCCTAGCATCCACTACAATATACATCGTATGTACAGTAATGGCCTCTAGGGCATATATATAACTAACAATGGCGCTCACACTCGTGGGGGCTGGGTAATCCATAAGCACATCCTTAAACAGGTCCCTAGTCGTAGGACTATCGAGACAGGGTATCGATACTCCGGAGTAGACTAGCGTATGCGCTTCTCATCCCAGCGGGGGAGACGGTCTGTCCCACAGCCGTCAGTACGTCGTACTTGAGATAGTATGCGGGTGCTCGTTAGGTTACGAGTATACTGGACAGGACTCGTCGGGAACTGTTGGTTGGTAATATACCTATCGTCAGTTATCAGTTCCCAGATGACATGAGTACAGCTTAGTCCGCCGACTTGACACTGTCACTTCGCCTCGAGTGTGTTCCCACTGTACTTAGATTACTACCCTACCACGGCTCAAAGGAGTCGTGCAAACAGGTAGTAGTTGGGTACAGTCCTGAAGCACTTGGAGGCAGTGACGGTTAGACAGGATTCGTCTCTCCCGGTATTGGAGGTTGACATCGCGCTGTGTCTAGGAGAGCCATTACACGAGTAGTCCCTGGCCAGGGCAAGCGAGATATACTGGTAGGTTTCCAGTGTTATCTCAGGGTGTTTTGGGTTACACTCCGACACGACTTGTACCGCTATTAAGGGACTGACTTCACCGACCCTAGGCCCGCCATGCGATGTATCAGACGAACAGACCGGACTGTACGGAGATTGTCACATACAGGCTCAGTAGGAGTTCGGATGGGTTTACCTCATCGGCCTTCTTATCGACATCTACCTGGGGACCGTTACGTACAGCTAGTGCCACTTGCGGTCTGTGGTTAAACCCACTGCCAGCGTAGTGCCGAGTTTTTAGAGTCCCACACAGAGAGTTTCCCTGCATTGAGCGAAACGTGTAGAGGCCGTATGGTTTTACGGCAGGGCTACGATCACTTAAGTGCACTTGTGTGCGTATGCTGTTCGGGCAGGCAATACTAGTGGGCTTTGGTTTAAGCCAGATCCTAGTATTGCACAGATGGATTTGATTTGTCTTCTGTGCATTCGCATTCTACGGAATGCGGGTGTGTATGCACAGTTTTGAGGAGCGATGAAGGAGGAGGTGCCCCATTAGGGTTTTGGCAGTTGGTTCGGCCAAAACCATAATGTGGCACGCTCATTAGGGTTTTGACAGTTCGTTTGGTCAAAACCGTTATGAGCCGGAGACATTGTTTACTAATCCTATTAGTGATAATTAGATGATGGCTAATTACATTGACCATTTGACCATCTTGACTTTGTTGACCGTTTGACCAAAGTTGACTAGGATCTTCTTAAAAGGTCTAAAGTATTCTTTGGTTTTCTTTTTCTTTTTGTTATGATAATGGTCATGTCATTTGTAGCTATCAACTTTATCTTGATGGGATTAGTAATGATAATGTTTTGCATTATTGAACCATGGTTGTGTTTTCTCTTGGTGAAGCTTTTCATTTTGTTCATTCTCATTCTCTCTCATAGAAAAGAAATGAGAAACATTTCCATGGTTGCTCCTCCTTCTTCCTCCTCTTGATTCTTCCTTTGATCTCATGTGTTGAGAGAAAAAGGATTCCACTTGACAAACACATCCATACATCTCCTCTACACATCCTAAGGCTTCTTGACTAGCAATCTCTTTGCCTTAGTTGCCTCGGCTCGAGGTGGAGCTCGGTGTACATCTCTCGGGTGGATCGTCTTCGACTCAAGAAGGCCGCGGAGGTGCCCAAGGTCCGGATCGACACTTGGAGCTTGGATGGGCGAGCGGGACAGCGGAGTGAAAACCCGAAGGACCGGTTTCGTGAGGTATACTTTCTACAGCATAGTAGTTATAGCCTCTAGTTGTTTACTAGTTTCTAGTTTAGCAAAGATCCGTGCTTTAAGTCCATGTTGCCTTGCGCCAAATTATTGTTTTTCGTCGTTTCCGCCTCCCCGTAAGAACCGGGATGAGCAACGTGGACTTACAGATAAAGACCTTGGGATATGGACTTGACTATCAGTACTATGATGGAGATCATACTGGTGGGGCCAGGGTAGTCCATAAGTACATCCTTTAATTGTTCCTAGTCGAGGAAGTATTGTTCTCCTCCGAAATACAGAGACGGAACCGCGTAGGTCCGTCTTGCCTGAATTTGGTGGCAGATGCTAATTGGTGCTATCCGTCCACCTCTCCGAAGATGCCAAGTTGATTTATGACACCACGTATCGAAGGTTTAAACGGATGCGGCCGATGTAGCAGACTTCGTCAGATTCCCCCTCATTTGAGGGGTATTTGATTGTGGGGATGCTCTTCCCTGCAGGCGCAAGCCCCTGCAGTTAATTACGCTACCACATCGCGGTAACCACTTTCTCATTCTTCAGTTGGTCACTTCGTGTCGTGTGTGTTTGTTTTGTTTTTAGTTGCCCATGGATTGTATACGGAGAGTAATTTATGTTATCTCCCGTAGGGCGTGGATTAGTCCAAATCCGTATTTTCTTAGATTTGGGTTTGGGGTTGGGTTTAAGGATACGTTAGTCTCATTTGAGACTAAGATCAACTTAAACGTATGTTACAGATACGTTAGTCTAATTTCATACTAAGATCAACTTAACGGGATCGTTTAGATCCAACAAAAGAGCATTCGGGCTCTATTGTTTAGTTTAGGGACATTGCGGTCGATTATTAGTTTAAGGACATTACGGTCCAACATTAGTTTAGGACATTACGGTCCAACATTAGTTTAAGGACATTATGGTCCAGTTTAAAGACATCATAGTCTATAAAGGTTAAGGAAATCATAGTCCATGGGCTTAAGGACCCCACAGTCTAAGGTTAAGGACATCATAGTCCATGGGCTTAAAGACCCCACAGTCCAAGGTTAAGGACATCATGGTCCATGGGCTTAAGGACCCCACTGTCCAAGGTTAAAGACGTCATAGTCTATAAAGTTTAAGGGCGTCATAGTCCATGAGTTTAAGGACCCCACAGTCCATGGAATGATTGGTTATCGAGACCCGTCACCTCTCTGAAGACGTTGAAGGATTACAACGACAAATATCAAAGGAGTGAAGAGATGTACCCTTGAACCAAAGTTGATTGGGAAATCTATAGTCCAATTTGGGACTAAGATCAATTAATTAGATTATGAGCACATGGGCTCAGTTAAATATGAATTGAGGACTTATGACCAACTTGGGATAAGTCCAATTAGGTTTAAATTGTTGGACCTTTGTTTGGACTGTTGAACATTTGTCTGGGTTCAGCCCCCCATTATTTAGCAATGCTAAACATGAGTCTGGGTTCTGACTGCATTTTGTCTTTGGCTGAGCACTAACCATTCATTATAGCTCTGGACTTTACTTTGCATATCATATGAACTGATCAATTTTGAGGTTCAGTTGAAGGGGAGACTCACCTCTGGAAAATTTAGCCAATTTGGACTAAGATTGGTTTTAAAATAGTGTTAAACATTAGAGAATATTTGGCGATCACGTGTTCCCACGTGATGCGCTTAAAATAGTGTTAAACACTAGGGACTAAGCACTTAAAGTAGTGTTAAACACTAAAATTGAAGTGGTCACATGGAGTCACGTGAGGCATTTGAAGATGGGGCCAGACTTCCTTTATTCTATCCTCAGAATACGCAAGTAAGTGTTAAACAATTAGTCTTTATAATCATCACATCTGGACACATGATAGTGCCCATGTATTGGGTATTAATTCCTCTGTTTCCCTCATTTGCCTTTTTTAAAAAAGGTGTTAGTCAGGGGTCACGTGAGGACACATGAGGCGCCCTAAATCAGTACTGCCTTTGGCTTTGTTCCCTTTATTTTGAGGGTCACGTGGGAGCACGTGAGGTATTGCCTCCAGGCTTGTTCTTTCTTATCTTGAGGAGTCTATTTAAGGGTCACGTGGGGGCACGCGACCATGTCTCAATCGTTCTTTTCTGATCATTGAAGGGAGGGTCACGTGTTGTCACATGATCAGCTTTACGTGCATGGAGAGTTTAAGTCCCTTGTTTGAGAATTAAATTCTTTGGTAGGGTTAAACCCTAATTTTGTTTAGAGAAATTAAATTCCTATGTATATGGAAGAATTAAATTCTTTGAACCGAACTCTCCCTCTAAGTTTTATATCTGCATGGCAGAATCTTCCCGATGAGAATTAAATTCTCAACTTATGGGGAGATCTTCTTCTGCGGATCTTCAACTATGAAGAAGAACTAAGTTCTTGTTTTAAGGGTTAAACCCTGCCTCTGTTGGAGGAATTAAATTCCTAAGTATTTGGAGGAATTAAATTCCTTAAGCATTTGGAAGAATTAAATTCTTTAAACTCAATTCTCCCTCTAAGTTTTGGATCTGCATGGCAGAATCTTCCCGATGAGAATTAAATTCTCAACTTATGGGGAGATCTGCTTCTGCAGATCTTCAACCAAAGGAAGAACTAAGTTTTTATTCAGAAGAGTTAAACTCTTAGTTTGAGAATTAAATTCTCTTTTTGTTTTTGGAGCTTATGATCTCTTTCTCTTTCTCACCTAGGGTTTCTTTCTCTTCTGAGGAAATCTTCTTTTCTTTCTGGAGAATTAAATTCTCTTCTTTTTTCTCTCTGCTGTTGTATTTCTCCAAAAAAAAATCCTCCTCCTCTTCTCTTTTTGGCTCCTATTTATAGAAGAAAGAAAAGAATCAGTTTGTTTAGTCAATCTTTCATTGAAAGATTTTGATTGTTTTTTGTAACCAACATGATCTTTTAGATCACTTGGTGAATTTTATTCACCATTGGATTTTTAATCCAAAAGATATTTTGTCTGTTATTCCTGGCAAATTTCAAGAAAATATCTCCTTGTATAGAATCTTTCTATAAATTGGTGATTTTTATTCCAACGGTGCTCCACTTTACAGAGCGCAATCTTTTTGTTTGGAAAGATCTAGGGAAATATTAGGGTTTTTGATTTCCCTTAATTAGAATTTAATTCTATTAGTTCAGAAGGTTTAAAAGCCTATCACGTGTTGGCACGTGACCCCATTGTTTGAGCTTTTAACCAGAATTTAATTCTGCTTTTTTAAAGAACTCAGAAATTATCACGTGTCAGCACGTGACTCTTAGTCACGTGTGGGCACGTGATTCCCCATTGGGGTTTTTCCTTGTTGTTTTATTATACTTTTAATTCTTTTCAGTGGGTTTAAAGGCCCACCACGTGTGGACACATGACTCCACTGATTGATTGTTTGATTAGAATTTAATTCTATTAATTAGAGAGCTTAGGAACCCATCACGTGTATGCACGTGACCTCTGGTCACGTGTGGACACGTGATGCCCCATTGGGGTATTCCTTGCTGTTTTATTATATATTTTAATCCCTTTCAGGGGGTTTAAAGGCCCATCACGTGTGGGCACGTGACTTCTGTTTGATTAGAATTTAGTTCTTATTACAATATAATCCCCAGGAAACCATCACGTGTCAGCACGTGACCCCTGGTCACGTGTGGGCACGTGATGCCCCATTGGGGATTTTCCTGATATTTTATGAGGGAACAAATGCCTCCACAGCGTTGTTCTCACGTGTTTACACGTGAGTGCAACGCTGTCACCTATTGTGGCCGTTGGATCTGCCTAGGGAAGGGTGTAGATAAACCGTTTCCTATCACATCCTATAAATGCAGAGGTCTTTTCAGAAGCGCCTCCACTTTTTCATCTTCTTCCTTTCTCATTTTCCTCTGAGAATTTAATTCTCTTCCTCAGATCTCAGTTCTCTGTTCAAAAAAAAAATTCAAAGTTTAACTCTGTCCAAGAAAGAATCTTTTCTTCAGGTAATGGTTTTGAACAACCGAAGAACTTTCATATAAAAAGAACTCTTTTTGGATTTTAAATCCACACCAAGGGTTTTTCCCTTCAAAGAACCCATTTTTATGATCTTTAGGAGTGCACAATCTCTGGGTAGCAAACCCCATTGTTAGACATTTTTCTGATCTTAGGGGTTTGATGACGGCCTCTGTTTCTCTCTGGAATTTAATTCCATTTCCAAGAGCTTAGCTCTGCCAATTTTCTGGGAATTTAATTCCTCTAAAGAACTTAGTTCTTCACAGAGAACTTCTTGGGATTTTCTTGCCCTGAGTTGTTCTTTGCAAAAATGTTTTCAGAGAGATCCTTTATGATTTGCATAGAGTTCTGCAGTGGGTTTCTCCTTGGGGAATGTGTAGAGTTGTTTGAAATCCACTGTTCATTTATTGAGAATTTTCCTTTTGTCTTCATAATGATTACCCTGCCTCATCATTGGTGAGCCGCCATCTTGATTTTGTGGGGGCCCTGTGTTCTGTAACCAATGGTCCTATAAAATAAGTTGTTTGTCATTTTCTTCCACTGTCCTTATACACACACACACACACACACACGTGTGGGCTTCATTAACAATTTCCTTTTCTTTGTTTCAGGAATAATGGCTTCTCTTCCATACTTCCCTTTCACCCGTTCGGAGACTGCCTTTCCTCAGTCACCGTCTGATGAAGAGGCGATGGCGATGATTAGAGCTCACGACCCTGATTGCACCAACTTGCTTTTATGGTGGACTTGGTGTAACACTTTGAATATCGTTTAGGTAATTTTTCGATAATCGGTAAAAATAATCAGTATTTTCCGTAAAATGTAAAAATAATTATTTTCCAATATAGGCATAATTATGCAAAATTTAGATAAGAAATTGCTAGAAATTGATTAATTAATTGTCACTTAAAAATTTCTAGTCGACCCAAAGGTACGGAACGTGACTGACACTTAGATTACGAGACGTCTAAAGGCGTAACGTAACCTAAGTCAGCCAAAGCACAGAAAATCTAAACCAAAATCAATAAGAGTGAAGGAAAACTTTTTATGAAAACGATTTTTTAAAAACCAATTTAGTTGTATTAATCCCTTTTTAAAAACATCAAAATTTACCAAAAATTTCGGCAGAGTCTCCTTTGTAAATACTGTCCCCAAAACGGGTACAACAAGATATATAAACCTGTAATGATATAATGGCATCCCCAAGCGGGAGCTAGCTCTTCGCCCAAGGCGGATCATAACCACACGTAATATATATATATCATCAAGCCAATAACATAAAGAAAAGCAAAAATACGAAATACATAATGTCGGCTCAAGTGAGCCCGACCCTAGAGGAACCACATATACATAAATCTCTCAGTCTCATCACTAGGTCGCATATACAAAATAAGAAGTGGTAGATGGAGAATACTAGATACAATGATGGTACAAAAGTGTCCTCATAACCCACCTATGAGAAATGTCGCGAGTTCGAACAAAAGAAGCCAATGAAAAGATACGCCCCTGCTGCAAGGCTGACGGGTCCGACCTGAAAGACACTGTGGCACAACGGGGGTGAGTTGCCAGCTCGTGAGTAGTAAGTAACATCTAATAAGGCTATCGTAAGAATGCACGCAATGCGTCACAACCTGCATATCTAAATATGGTGCGATGCTACTAATATGTATGCATATGGATGAAAAATCAATACGAAATTTTTAAGTGTTTGGTATGATGATATCTGCATTCTTAACTTAAAACAAGCTCTGCACAATAACTAAGGAATCATCAATGAAATCATCCGAAAACCGTGTCAAGTATCGACACAAAATATGGATATATATATCTGTCTCAATGTATCACTATGTCAAAATCTCAATACCTTGGGCTCCGTCAGTCCGGATCGGCCCATATCATCAAATCTCACGACAACGGTCGGTATCCTCCGGATATCCGCCGTACCAGACATCACCGGTAGGTAGTCTTCCCCAGTCAGGCTCATCGTCATCCCCACAAAAACACTCTTGCCCCGGGGTACCATACCGGGCCCACCATGTACCCGAGACGGTTCCTCCACTTCTCGAATTGGGTCTCGAAATCCAACAGAAAACATGAAAACTCATGGTGGACGACACATACATCATGAGTAAACCGCAACATTATTTTAAAAATTATGATAATAAGCTTTTGTTAAATTCTTGCGGTTTTCCCAAAATCCCAGAAATCTCATCAATACTGAAATCCTCAAGAAAATCATAATACCCAACATGTTGTATATGATAAATGCTTATGATATCAAAGGTATGCAATGTGATTTATGGCTAGGAATCTATATAAGAATGATAATGAAATGAGGTATATACATGCTTTGCAATTCAATGTATCATGTATGATGCAAGTGTTTGATACTGAACTAAGTAGGTTCTAAAGTGCTCATAGCATGGCAATTACAAAAGGCGTGTGTGTGTTCACATGAATAGTGCGCATACAACATGAGCCAATGGTAATGGTGCAAGTGTCCTAAGAGGTGATATCACACATAGGTATATAGATAACCATTCGATGCCAGCAGATGAATCACTAGAAAGCTATGCATATGAATGCAACTACTACTAGCAACCCTAAATGTCGGGTGCCTCGCGCCATCCAGACGATTCCCCCATAGATGTGTACATCTACTCACCCGGACGCCTCACTAATCTGATTCAACCACAGTTTTGCCCTTGAGCGCCGCGTCCGATATTTCCGCAACCGATCCTAAAATTGCACAACACACAACATAAGATTACACATCCTGAAACGATGCAAAGTCATAATATGAAAAGATCAACGTTCACAAATTAGGCACAACGTGCACTAGGTGTGCGGAACGCACACGACAATTACTATAACCTTAACTAAAGTCGTCGTTCGGAACAACCGTCAAAACTAAACCCGATCAAACCAAATTTCACATTTTCACACCCTATATGTCGTAGGAGATGCTAATAATATCGTCAAGATATCATAATTAATTCTCCACATAATTTTATAGAAAACCTAGTAAGCACCGAAATTTGCAATTTGGCGCAAACATCGCGGATTAACGATATAATGGTCACAATCTAGCATAATTATCCAAACTAAACCACTAGATAACCACTACACCTAATTTAACCTATTTGCAATACTTCAAACCCTAATTTTAAAATCAAACCATTTTCTTGAATTCCTAAAACAAGCAATTACAACCAATTTCACACGTTAAATTTCTATTTTAGCATATTTAAACTACAAATTAACCATTACATTAGAATTTTACCTCACAAGTATTGAACCCTAGCTTGCACTTAGCCCCCAAAGATACCTCCTTTCTTCAAGTCTTAAACTAAATTGGGCTTGAGAAGAGATAGAATGAGAATTTCTTTTGAGTTTTGTGAAGAAATTTGTGGATTTTGATGGATTTTTGATGAAATTTGAAGCAAAAAGGAATGGGGGGAAATGGGGTGTTGCTGCAGTATTATTCTCGGCCAAGGGAGGGAGTGGGGGCAAGTGAGGGAAGTGTGTGGAAATTTCCATGAAGAAACTCTCTCTCAAGTTCATTTAATGCTTTCACATCAATTTTTTTTCAAAAAAATTTCATTTTAATTTATTTTTGACCATAGAAACTACAAATCTTGGAAAGTCCTGATATAATTTTTGTTACTACTAGATTTTAGTTTGTAATGGATCCTAGGTATGTAATTTACCCATTCAAATTTGTATTTATCACTAATTTAATGTATATTTAAAAGCTTAAAATAATATTAAAAATAATTAATTAAGGAAAAAAATTTAAATGACTAGAAATTTTTAAGTGACAATTAATTAACCAATTTCTAGCAATTTATTATCTAAATTTTGTATAATTAGGCCTATATTGGAAAATAATTATTTTTACATTTTACGGAAAATACTGATTATTTTTACCGATTATCGAAAAATTTACCTAAACGATATTCAAAGTGTTACACTTGGTACAGGCATATCATTCGGGGCCACCGCAGCTTTCTTTGCGAGATACCAAAAGAGCATACCTACCCATTTTTGTCGATGGAGCGTCCACGGACCGCCTTTGCTGTGGAGATGTTGAATTGGACCCCTACGGGACGGCTTGAGCCGTCGACAACTGGGATTCCAAACCACCCCGTGCCAGCTATAGACATCTTAGGGCATTGTATCTGCCAAGGTGAAGCCCAGCCCTGGGGAAAGGTTTACAAGATAGGGCTTACCCCTCGCCATCCCACGGGCTACCTTCTCTGGGCTCGTTACATCTTGTCCGCTTATCGTGCGTGACTGCAGAGGGTCGGGCTTTACCAAGCGGTGTATGCGTCCCTCTTCCATTATCAATCTTCCCATGTATGGTGGGTTAAATCTTTCCTAAATCAATGGAATCTTCTGTTAGTTATATGTATGCCCTAGAGGCCATTACTGTGCATTGGATGTATACTGTAGTGGATGCTGGGACATATATATGTAGGACTTCTTGCTCGACATGATAGTACGTTATCTGGTTGCTCTTTATCTTAACATGTATACTTTCTGTCTCTCTGTTACATGTTGATAAAGCCCTTAGGATGTGTACTCGACTTCCAGGACTATGATGCAGATCATACTAGTGGGGCCTGGATAGTCCATGAGTACATCCTTCAATGTTCCTAGTCGTGGGAATATCGAGATGGGGCATCGATATTCCAGAGTACACTAGCGTATATCTTCTCGACCCATGTGATGGGCGATAGATGATCCCATATCCATTGGTGTTTGACATCAGAGATGGTATGCGGGTGCTCAGTGGAGACTGGGTACACTGAACGGACTCGCCGAGAACTCCCAGATGGTATTTTACCTCACGTCAGATGGCAGTTCTCTGGTGACACTGGTGCATCTTGGTCTGTTGACCCGAGATCGTCATAGAGTCTTGTGTGTCTCCTACTGTGCTTTGATTTCCACCTACCACGGCTCTAATGAGTCGTGCAAACAGGTGGTTTTTGGGTACAGTCCCGATTCACATGGAGGCAATGAGCGATAGGAGGGGATTCATCTCTCCCGGTATTGGGGGTTGATGTTGCGCTATGCTCGACTGGCCATAACAGGAAATCCCTGGCCAGGGTTGCAGTGACCTACTGGTAAGTGTTATCAGTAGTTTCACACATGTCATGGACTTCACGTCAGCATGACTTATCAAGCTATTGGGGTCTGACGTTTACCACCCCTAGGCGAGATATGCGACATATCAGACGAACAGACCGGACTGTACGGTAAGTGTTACTGGTTGGATTCACAGGAGTGTGAGCGGGCTTGCTCGTCGATCTTCTGATCGCTCAATACCCGGGTGGCCGTTACGTTTAGCAGACCGCTTGCAGCTTGTGGGTGCTTGATATGATCATCATCTGCTGCCGGCGTATTGACGAGTCTTTAGAGTCCTACACAGAGGTTTCCTGGCTCAAGCGAAACGAAATAGGAGCGTATATGAGATATGTGCGGGACCAAGAATAATGCGTGTATGTGATACCGTATTCCATTCTCGCGATGAATGTATCGATTAGGTTATATGCGATATAACCTGGTTGTCAAATCAAGGATTGATTCGATAAGCCGATACATAGGATACTAGTCGGTTATATGCGATATGACCGGATCGTTAAATCAAGTGTTGATTTAATGATTTAATGTATAATTATATATTTGATATATTACTTTGCATTAACTAGTATTGGTTCACTTTGAATGGATTTTCTCACTTGAATATCACAAGTTGTATATGTGATATACTTTTGTGCACTTGATTGTATCATGTTTGATGATACATGTTTACTTGGTTAAGTGTAAAGAATTAAACCTTGGTTAAGTTAATGATTAGGGTTTTCTTTTTCTTACTTATTTATTTATTTATTTACTTTGGAAAAGATAAGAAATGAAATGGTTGCTAGTTTTGTTTTTCTTTGAAGCTTCTTGAAGCTTTGACTAAAGTGACCATTTTGTCTCATACTTAACCCTAACCATTCCACTTAACCTTAGTACATTCTCTACACCTAACCAAGGTTAGAAAATGATAAGTGTTGATTTTATTTTCTATTTTTAATAACACTTATCATATCTTTTCTTCTTCTTCTTCATCTTCAATATGAAGAAAACCTAGCTACCATCAATGGCAACTAGTGAAAATGAGTGAGAAATCCAATTCTAAAGTGAACCCACTTCCTATTTCTTCATCCTCTACCTCTTGCCAAGTAGTATAGGGTATTTTCTTCACAAGTTTTCATGGCTTGGTGAAGTTGGAGCTTGATCTTGAGTTGCCTCGACGTAGATCATCTTCGGCATCGAAGCCGACGACCAAGCCCGCCCATTTTTCCGATGAAGCCGACGCTAGAGTCCGGGATCCGATTTGGACAGCGGAGGGACATCATCGCGGAGCTTAGGAAGTGGTGGACCGGATCTACAAAGGTTGTAGCCCCTTTCCTTTTAAGTTAAAGTCGTTAACTTGCATCGCATAGCCTATAAATCTAGTTAACGATCCGTATTAGGGTTTGTAGGCACATGTAAAATTTGAATTAGCCATGTTTGATGCCTTGTGAGACTTCATTAGTGTGCCTAGGAACCCTACAGTGGTATCAGAGCCTAGCTAGAGCCTTAGGCGATGCGTAGACGGAGTTAGAAATCCGATCGAACCGAAACCCTAACCCTAATATTGCTCTCTGTACATTTTTGAAATTCGTGGATTTTTGTGAATTAAAAATATGCAGAAAATCAACAGGAGATTGTAAGGGTTACTGTAAAATTCGATGGCCTAATTCCTTAAAGGCGCCGCGGTTCCGCGGCACGAGCATGGCTCGTGCGGCGGTTCCGCGGCACGAGCATGGCTCGTGCGGCGGTTCCGCGGCCATTTTGTCTTGTTGTGCATCGAATTTTATACAGTAATTCTTAGATTGCAGTGCTGGTTTTTCTGGGAATTTTTAATATTTATTCAAGAGTTGAATTTTCTGGGTTGTATTGGGGACTCGGTGTTTCGACCGGCTTGTCTAATTTTGTCAGTGTGTGTTTTTCCGGGTAATTTTAGAATATGTTAAAAAGTTCGACCGGATATAAATACCCACTTTTTCCCCAGCCGGAAAATTTCCAAGTGTTGGATTTTTCCGTGGTTTAACGACGTTCTGAGTAATGCAAGTAACGCGATGGTCCCTCTAGAAGACAACAAACCTTAACTCGATTATGTGACCATCTTGAACTGCCCTTTGAACCTTAGGGTTTGGGGGAGTATGGCGTGCCACATGTGAGGCGTTGGCTTGACCCTTCTACGGCTGGACCGTTGGTACTGAGGCATGAAGTGAATGTCTTTGAACTTATTTCATTCGGTTGATCGGGAAAACTTGGGTGTTCGATTGTTCGATCAAAAAGTTTAACATTTTCTATCTTATCCGGAATGTGATACAATAATTGGAATTCACAAGTAGTTATGAGATAACTGAATGAATGTTATAAACATAGCACTTTATTCTCACTTGATCGGTTGCCACGGAATTTTGATGTGATCAAAAGTCCGTCGCAATCACGTAGCGTACGCGAATACTCGCCGGGTAAACTTAATAGACAGCCTCACTCCATAGCCCCGACCAAGTGACTGTAGGAGAACCCCGTCGCCGAAAGCATCCTTTAGGGTGCTCGCGGCAGCGGTGTTCCGCCTTGGTGCACTTCGTCGACGACGTCGGGGGTGCGGTCGTCTACTAAAAGTTTGCGACGAGCATTCGATCAGGATGTCGGGAATCTTGCTGAATTGCCCGACTTGATATTGAAAAGTGTTTTCGATTTTGAGACTAAAATGCGGGGTTTATAATTGTTAGGCATACGATGTCTAAGGAATTCATTTGGCTAGGCATGCGATGTCTAAAGAGATTGCGGATTCCAACTGTTGTAGTTTTACACTTTCTTTTCTGTGACTGTAAGTGTAATATGTGATATCGCCAGTTTCGTTACTATATGTCAACGACAATTGGGATGCGCATATTTACTTACGTTGATGATATGTGATGTTATGTGTTGCTGGATATGTTATATTGGATCGTCGTGTTTGAATAGCCGGGTTTTTTTTATGTGAGATGAGTGTTTTTCATTTTCATTCATGTAAAAACTTGTATGTAATATTCTTTTATTGGGGCACTTCTAGGTTGCGGATGATATCACCATTTGTATATTATTTACTTTTCCGCATTAGGATAGACCCAAGGAGGGGAGCACAAGTAACCGGGTTCTAGGGTCCAGTGGGAGACCATCTCGATGAGTCGAGTCCGGGTCTCCTAACCCTAGAATTGGTAGGGTTGCTTGCCGCTCTCGTAGGGGTCTAGGGGTGTGGGATTGGCTATTCATCACGACCGTGGAATCCGTGTTTTATACTGGCTCATATTGAAAACACGGACGTCCTAGTATATCCAATATTTCATATGTATCTTCTGCTGTGATTTATCTGTGATGTGATCATGTGATGTTCTGTGACAGATATTGTATATAGTATATATGATATATTATATAGACGTTGCTTATGTTTTACACCCGCGCTAGCCCTGCCTCGCTCTGGCGTTAGTTACCTAACCTAACGGTGCAGACGGGACATCGAGGCGAATGCGGATGGCATAAGCGTACGTTATATTTATCTGTGATGTTTAGGTGGACTTAAATGATGGGATATTCATTAACGAGATTAATGAAAGAAAATAAACCTAATTGATGTTGTGGAATCGAATTTCAAAATAAAACAGATAGCTACAGTTCTTGCTTTGCATCGTGGTGTTCATTATAGAACATCCTGCACCTTATTCGATGAGGAAAGGACCGAGATCCCTTCACCGGGAGTGACTCCTTTAGCAATAACTGGCAGATGCTACAACCCTCGGTTTGTCTTTTGATCGCTTCTATAGTTTATGCTTTGCACAGTGATATATATGATATATCCCGCACCTCATTCGACGAGGAAAGGGCCGACGATCCCTTCACCGGGAGTGACCTCTTTAGCAAAACTAGAAAAGCCTAAAAAACATTCCATTTAAAAACCATTTGATTCCGCAACGAGATCAAGTTCAAAGCGTTAAAGGTTTTCATAAAAACCATTCGCAACCCTCCGTCATTTTAGGAAGTAGAGTACTTAGTATTCGTGCTGTGTTTGTTGACCTTAGTTAAGGCACAGTGTACGGTAGCTAAGTGATGTCTTCCTACACCGCATATGATGCGATTAGTTAGGACAGTCGCGTGACTTTGTTGACCTTAGTTAAGGGTCATGTGGGTGGGTCTAATTAATCACGAAATGACGGGTAGAACTTGACTAGTGCTTATGATTTGTTGACCATAGTTAAGGTCATAAGTGCTAGGGGTAAAAACCTTTATCGGGAGTTTCAAGTGTTGAAATTTGCAATGAGATTGCATACCTTCTATGTGATAGTTAGATCCCGATACCCACTGTGAGTAATTGTTACTCCTGGGAGAGTTTTGCACTTTGCAATTAGCCGATCAAGTAGGTGTCTAGAAAGGTGTCAACGGGGTTACGCCTCTGGGAAAACGAGGTTTACTGTAATTAGGTCCGTGCGAAAGCACGGGGAACCTCCCTCAAAGTACCGACACTGGCCTGGCTGAAAGATTGACGAACTTGTAGAGTGTAATTAATCCCGGCTAGTCTTTCCTTTTAAGGTTTGAAGAAAGATTTGATAAAAACAGTGGGAGCCATCCTGATTAGATAAAATATATAACCAATCTGATCTTGCAAGAGCGCACGCAGAGTGTTATCTTCTCTCTCTCTCTCCAGATAGAGACCATATCACGCCTTAATCAAGATAATAATATGGATGTATTGACCGAACACGCTTGTTATACTGAGCTGGGGTACGTTGGTCCCGCTCCAACTTATAATTGTTATAAGACCGAGCAGGAAATAGGGGAATACCAGAATTCCTATGCCGCCCAAACGAAGAAAGTGCATGTGATGCATCTCCTTCGGGTGTGTTCATTACAAAGAACTGTTTCTCAGTATCCTCTGAATCCTGGGTATTTGATACAGGATCAGGATCCCAGATATGTAATCTGTTACATAGGGCTACAAAAGGGTAGAAAACTGAGAACGGGTGATAAGTTTCATGAGAAAGAAAACGGGGCAAGTGTTGCAGCCAAGTCTGTTGGTCACTGTCACCCTGTATTACCAATACATTGATTCTGAACAAATACTATTAGATACCGAACCTGATATACAAAATCATATCAGTCTCTTTATTAGTAAAGAAATGATAAAATTTTGTATTGATGGATAATGTTTTGAACATTTCCTATATCAAAAGTTGATTGGTTCAGGCACGTTATCTAAAAGCATTGATGTTCTAAATCAAACTACAGTTCCTAGTATACAGAACACACATAAGAGGAAGAGTTCAGATATGAACGAATCCTTCTTGAGGTATTGTAGACTAGGTCATATCAATGCGACCCGACTGGCCGAAGTTACATTTTAGATGCATATTTAAATCAGTTTGAATTTACATCTTGTGAAACTTGCCAGTCATATCATAAAGATAAGATGACCATAGCTCTGTTTATTGGAAACAGAGAAAGAGTTAGTGAACTCTTGGGACTGATACATGATGATGTATGTAAGGTCCCCTGTCTACACATGCCAGGACTGGTTCTTTATACTTCATTACGTTCTGTAATAATCTCTCAAGATTCAGACATATGTTCCTGTTGAAACACAAATCCGAACCTTTTGAGATATTCATAGAATATAAGCTAGAAGTAGGGAACCAATACGGGTATAAGCATTATGTCCTTTGATGTGATCAGGAAGGAGAATACTTGTGCATAGAATTCCTGGATTATTCTAAAGGAGAATGAGATTCTCTCTCAGCATTACTCCTCCGTATACACCATAGCACGATGGTATATCGGGGCGGAGCAATCACACCCTATATGATCCGGTGCGCTCTATGATGAGTACTACTGAGTTTCCTATTTCCTTTTTGGGAGTTATGCACTTATGAAGTTGCATACTTATTGAATAGGGCTCGATTCAAATCAGTGCCTACCACTCCATATAAGATATGGTATGGGAAGAGCCTATCTCTTAAGTAAGTTAAGGTTTAGGATTGTCCGGCCTATGTCTAAAGCAAAATCCGGACAAGATCGAGGCAAGGTCAGTTCTGTAGAACTGGAAAGGTTCCAGCTATACAAAACTGCAGCTGATGATTTGACAGAACCAAAGGATTCAATAGTTTCCGACGAACCTCAGCCTCTCCGCCGATCTGGTAGGGTTCCTCATCCGCCTGAGAGATACCTTGGTTTCTCGATAACAGTGGGAGCGAGGATTACATCATGAGATGGTGACCCAACTAGTTTCGAACTGGCCATCAGGAGTGGGGCTCTGTAAGAATGGCTGGATGCTTAGCGATCTGAGATGGAATCCTTATACACCAACAAAGTATGGACTTTAGTTGCTTTATCTGAAGGGTTAAATCCCCATCAGGAGCAAGTATATCTTGAGAAGATTACTTGGTGTACATGGAAAGGTTGAGACTTTCAAAGCTAGACTTGTTAAAGGTTTGCATCATTGTCCAGGTATGGATTTTGTTGAAACCTTTTCTAAGTAGCTATGCTTAAGTCCATCCAAATCCTACTTGCCACGGCTACATACCATGACTGCGATATCTGGTGGTTGGGTGCCATGACTACTTTTCTAAATAGTGATTTAGAAGAGAACGTCTATAAGAACACAGCTAGAGGGCTTCGTAAACAGTGGGAGCAGCGAAAACATGTGCAAGTTGCTTTATGCGATAAAGCAGGCATCGCGGAGTTGGAACGTCTGTTTTGATGTGTTAGTAAAAGAGTTTGACATCATCAAAATGGTAGATGAACCTTGTATAAACAAAATGTGAGTAGGGAGTATGGTGGTGATCCTCGTAGAGTACATGGATGACATACTCTTGATAGGGAAGGAGTTTCCTATGCTACGCTCGATCAATCTCCGCTTATCACAAGGATTCTCCAATAGGATCAAAGTGATACCTCCTAAATCCTGAGTTTTCATCTATGAGATAGATGTACTTGGATACTAGGATTCTCACTAGATGTAGTGAGATGGTATCGATCGATCCTGGGGAGAATCACTGGAAGGGTTCCAGGGTGATAAAGACGACTGAATGTCAGTCACAGGCATTGTCTTCACCCTCAGTAAAGGGACGGTATGTTGGAAGAGTTCCAAGCTAGATACCGTGGCAAACTAGACGATAAAGGCTGGTAACATCGCTATTAAAGATACTACCAAAGAGGCAGTTTGGGTGTATATTGGTTCATAAGATGAACTAGGTTCCTACCATTGTGTGACAATGGAAGTGTGGCTTTGACCCGTGAACCCTGGTCCCATCAGTGACCCAGACATATTCTGAGGAAGCATCACCTGATCATGGAGATTATTGATCTCCAGGGTGATCGAGGTTAGGAGAGTAGACTCAGAGGACAACACGGCGGATCCACTCACAAAGGCCTTTTCCCAAAGAGAGACTTATATGGGATGGTTGAGTATGTGATACTGCAACCACAGCTACAGATGGCCCTAGTGCAAGTGGGAGATTGTTAGTTATATGTATGCCCTATAGGCCATTACTGTGCATTGGATGTATATTGTAGTGGATGCTGGGACATATATAGGTAGGACTTTCTTGCTCGACATGATAGTACGTTATCTGGTTGCTCTTTATCTTAACATGTATACTTTCTGTCTCTCTGTTACATGTTGATAAAGCCCTTAGGATGTGTACTCGACTTCCAGGACTATGATGCAGATCATACTAGTGGGGCCTGGATAGTCCATGAGTACATCCTTCAATGTTCCTAGTCGTGGGAATATCGAGATGGGGCATCGATATTCCAGAGTAGACTAGCGTATATCTTCTCGACCCATGTGATGGGCGATGGATGATCCCATATCCATTGGTGTTTGACATCAGAGATGGTATGCGGGTGCTCAGTGGAGACTGGGTACACTGAACGGACTCGCCGAGAACTCCCAGATGGTATTATACCTCACATCAGATGGCAGTTCTCTGGTGACACTGGTGCAGCTTAGTCTGTTGACCCGAGATCGTCATAGAGTCTTGTGTGTCTCCCACTGTGTTTTGATTTCCACCCTACCACGGCTCTAATGAGTCGTGCAAACAGGTGGTTTTTGGGTACAGTCCCGATTCACATGGAGGCAATAAGCGATAGGAGGGGATTCATCTCTCCCGGTATTGGGGGTTGATGTTGCGCTATGCTCGACTGGCCATAACAGGAAATCCCTGGCCAGGGTTGCAGTGACCTACTGGTAAGTGTTATCAGTAGTTTCACACATGTCATGGACTTCACGTCAGCATGACTTATCAAGCTATTGGGGTCTGACGTTTACCACCCCTAGGCGAGATATGCGACATATCAGACGAACAGACCGGACTGTACGGTAAGTGTTACTGGTTGGATTCACAGGAGTGTGAGCGGGCTTACTCGTCGATCTTCTGATCGCTCAATACCTGGGTGGCCGTTACGTTTAGCAGACCGCTTGCGGCTTGTGGGTGCTTGATATGATCATCATCTGCTGCCGGCGTATTGACGAGTCTTTCGAGTCCTACACAGAGGTTTCCTGGCTCAAGCGAAACGAAATAGGAGCGCATATGAGATATGTGCGGGACCGAGAATAATGCGTGTATGTGATACCGTATTCCATTCTCGCGATGAATGTATCGATTAGGTTATATGCGATATAACCTGGTTGTCGAATCAAGGATTGATTCGATAAGCCGATACATAGGATACTATTCGGTTATATGTGATATGACCGGATCGTTAAATCAAGTGTTGATTTAATGATTTAATGTATAATTATATATTTGATATATTACTTTGCATTAACTAGTATTGGTTCACTTTGAATGGATTTTCTCACTTGAATATCACAAGTTGTATATGTGATATACTTTTGTGCACTTGATTGTATCATGTTTGATGATACATGTTTACTTGGTTAAGTGTAAAGAATTAAACCTTGGTTAAGTTAATGATTAGGGTTTTATTTTTCTTACTTATTTATTTATTTATTTATTCTGGAAATGATAAGAAATGAAATGGTTGCTAGTTTTGTTTTTCTTTGAAGCTTCTTGAAGTTTTGACTAAAGTGACCATTTTGTCTCATACTTAACCCTAACCATTCCACTTAACCTTAGTACATTCTCTACACCTAACCAAGGTTAGAAAATGATAAGTGTTTATTTTATTTTCTATTTTTAATAACACTTATCATATCTTTTCTTCTTCTTCTTCATCTTCAATATGAAGAAAACCTAGCTACCATCAATGGCAACTAGTGAAAATGAGTGAGAAATCCAATTCTAAAGTGAACCCACTTCCTATTTCTTCATCCTCTACCTCTTGCCAAGTAGTATAGGGTGTTTTCTTCACAAGTTTTCATGGCTTGGTGAAGTTGGAGCTTGATCATGAGTTGCCTCGACGTAGATCATCTTCGGCATCGAAGCCGACGACCAAGCCCGCCCATTTTCCGATGAAGCCGACGCTAGAGTCCGGGATCCGATTTAGACAGCGGAGGGACATCATCGCGGAGCTTAGGAAGTGGTGGACCGGATTTATAAAGGTTGTAGCCCCTTTCCTTTTAAGTTAAAGTCGTTAACTTGCATCGCATAGCCTATAAATCTAGTTAACGATCCGTATTAGGGTTTGTAGGCACATGTAAAATTTGAATTAGCCATGATTGATGCCTTGTGGGACTTCATTAGTGTGCCTAGGAACCCTACATCTTCCCACCAATACTTTCTTGTTAGGGGACCGCGAAGTTTCGATCTTTTTGGAAGAGTTTCGCGAGATCTTGGGTTTACCGATCAGGGGAGCGCCTTACGAAGAATTGTTGCCCCCTGACGAGTATGCTTTTGAGACTATGCCCGCTATGCTTGATGGCTTGTCGATTGAAAACACCGTCCGCCACAAGTACTAGAGTCTAATTAAGACGCTGGGGATTTTTAAGAAGCTGTTCACGGGGTCAGAAGAACAGGGCGTCACTTTCAAAAGCTTTATTGCCTGCTTTCTTCGTGGAGACGTTCTATCAAAGGCGGCTCCGAAGTTCGCGAATATCAACGACCCCTTCGGGTTTGGTTTAAATAAGCTATCGGCTAAAGAAGAGGATTTGCCCCAATTCTACATTCCAGTCGTGTCAGCTGTACCTTTCAAGTCGATCGCAGCTCCTGGCATGGATGAAGAAACTTTCTTCATCGGCTTTATCAGCGTTTGGCTCAGCTGGTTCATCGTTCCAACGCACCGCCAATTCATGAGAGCCTCGTTCATTTACCCTACTCATCGCATCGCCGAAGGGACGCGACTAGCCGTGGGTATTGCAGAGCTGTCTCATCTGTATCATGGGCTAAGCAGTGCAGCTAATACCTCAACCCCAGGCATGAATGCGGTGAGTTTCTCTCTCTATTACTTCACATCATGGATTGAGATGCACGTGCTAGGGGCATTTGTCGTGCATCAGAGACCCAGCTTTTATGATGCCTATACCTTTCCGCGGCTCATGAGGTTGGTGGACGCTTCTGCTCCTGACCCGACTCAATCAGGGGCTCTTCGTGTGCTGCTCAATCCGTATGCCAATGAGGGTGGGATGGTATTTAACGATCGAGTCCTCTCTGCTCCTTCAGGACCGATTCAACAGCTTTTTGACTCGTCGAAAGAGGGAGCACCCTCCCTGAAGCCCAGGGAAGCCATGCACTTATATTCGATTAGACCGGGTTATCTGGTGTTTCGTTGAAACGGTGCGGCCCTTTTTATGCGGTACAACCCACACCGCTTTGCTCGGCAACTGGGATATGACCAGGGTGTCCCCTTTGAGGCATTTACAGTGGAGCCCAGCCCGTCGTCGGAAGTTGTTCGTGACGCTGCTCATCACTTCATGCGGCTGAACACCGGCTCTCGCTTCGTGATTCCTGAGGCTGACTACATTCCTCGATGTGTGGGAGCTTTCATGGGCTGGTACCTCCACCGAGTCAGTCCTATTATTGCTGAGGAGAGGAGGATGCTCCTTGGATATAGTGCTCCCACTCCGATCCAGGCTATGGGAGTCCCGTTGCGACCGCGGGCAATGGTTCGCCCTCCCCTGAGAGATACTGGTGCCGTACTTATTTCTGAAGCGGCGGGAGTGGATCTAACTCCCACAGCTGGTATGCCGCTGCGCACTAGAGCTTAAGCAGGGGCCAATAAGACGCCAGTAGCAGTATCATCAGCTGCGGCGTCAGCAATGGCAGTGTCGTCATCGGTAGCACCGCCGAGAGAGGATATTGAAGGCGAAGTGGGTCAACGTCGCACCAAAGCACCAAGGGGAAAGAAGCGATCGTCTTTTGGTGTTAGTTCTGGGTCCAAGAGGCGAAAGAAGACGGTCACCAATCTGCTCGACTTTTTAGTAGAATCCGAGCCTATCTTTCAAGATGAACCACTAGCTATGCAAGAGTCGGATGGTGGTCTTCTTTTTCCGGGTTCATCTGCCGAGGAAGCCACACAATTGGCTGAGGCTATAAGACGCTCCCAGGATGAGATTGAAAATGTAAGGGTCCCGAAGAGGCCTTATCCTGCCGTCATCTTCTACGAAGATCCTCCATCGATACAGCGGATATTTATAGGTCCTTTGGAAGAGGGAGGCAAGATAACCCTTAAGCAGCCTATCTCGGCCGATACCGAAGATGCGCTTTCATTGTGGACTGGTGGCCACGAGTCTACCCTCGCACCCCGGCGAGCACGAATTCTTGAGAAGGAACGCTGGCTTGAAAAAGCCATACTAGAAGCTCCTTTGCGCATTGGTATACTTATATATCTTTTTGTAGTATTTTGCACTGTTTATATATATATATATATATATATATATATATATATATATATATATATATATATATATATATATATCCTTATCCTCATGAAAACTTTACAGGGACTTCGGCAATGGCGGAGGATCTGAGTTCGAGTCGCGCCTTGACTATAGACTCTGTAAATATCCCCGATGAGGCACTAGTAAGTGTGGAGGGGGTCGATACAGCTGTTCTTTCTGCCACGGAGATCCCATTGGTGGTTCCCGTTCCCCTGGTGCTTGCCCTCCCGGAAGAGGCATCTTTATTGGCCACGGAATCAATGGATCTTTCTGGGGACGGCTCGGAGACTATGGGACAGGTAGCCGAGGCTACCGTCCTTTCATTGGAGCCTACAGCGGTGGCCACTGCTCCTCAATTGGAAATTGTTATACCGGCCCATATCCCCGATGTTGTGCCTGGGGGCATGGAGGAGGCTGCCGAAGCTGCTATCCCTCCAGTCCAGAGCAGGAGGAGCATCGAAGGTAGCATTCTATATTTTATTTTAATAGTCTCTCCATTATCTGAACCTTTCTGCCTTTTCAGAATTACGCCGGTTGGCGGCGTCTATTGCTGATCTTTCTCCCAGAAAATCCTTTCAGCGTTTGCTAGAGATGTCCGCTCCGCAGGCGATATCCCCTCAATGCATCGTCCTCTCTTCCGGGAAAGGTTAGCTTTATTTTCCTTCTCCTCACAGCATTATTATTATTTCATATAATGATACTGATGTCTTCTGCAGTTCTGGAAGCCGATGACGAAGTTGAGATTCTTGACGGGCCTAGGGATCCTTCAGACCTTTCTTGCATGACTGCGGGTAAGTAAAGTTTCGACGTTGTTCCACCTGCTCTTTGCTTGCAAGTTTCACTGATTTCTTTTTATGAATCTTAACAGCTTTGCCAGTTCTTACCAAACTGAAATCTCGCATCGTTATACCGCCTGGCCCCTATGCTCTACGTGCCTCGGAACGGATGGCAAAGCTAAGCCTTCACTCTTTGTCAGCTCTGATCGAAGACCTTCGTGCTGGTAGTTTGATCACGGCCGAAGAATTTGCCGCTGAAGCCAACAGTTCTCTCCACTTTCTTGCTGCTTACCATAGCGAAACATTGGTGCAAGTCTGGGTTGAGTTTTATCGTCGGGTGGAGGCTTGCTTACATAGCCTTGAGTGCTCGCGCCTTCCTTCAGAGGTTGTGGCTGCAAAGGTGAGCTTGCGGGGGCTAATCGAACGGTGCGTCGCTAATATGCTGTCATGCGAAAAGAGGCTTAGCCGAAAATTTTCAGAAAGGAAGCTGGTTTCAACTGCGCTAGGGGAACTTCAAGCTAACTTTACGGCTAAGACTACTCGGGCGTATGAACTTTGGCGGGTGCTTCAAGAAGCTATCAGGGAGGTGGTACCCATTGATAAAGCCGTCATTTTCACTCGCGAAATGGTCGAAGCCCATAAAGTTACTGACAAGGAGCTTGAAAGTCGGCTTGCCTTGTACCAGGCCCAACAGTCTCAAGCGGAGGCCCGTCTCCTAGCGATAATGAATCATGAAGTCGAGGCCCAGCGGAAAAAGGATGAACTGGCAAATTTATTGAATCGTCCACCGGCTTGAAGAATTGTATATTTTTTTACTCTTCTTTTGTACATACTCCTGAATGAAGGTATATTTTGATTCTTTCATAAATTGTACTTTGTATTCATTTTGATTCATGAATAAAATACATATTTTGCTTCACGGTGGTGTGTCCCTTTTAGTAAATGCATTTTGTGGATAATCTATTTTGATTTCCTTATAGGACAACGATGGCTTAGGATTCAGGTTCAGATTTGCCTCCTAAGGCTTTCCAACTTTTTGAGCCGCGAGGGTCCCATAAAGGTATTTCTCCTTACGAGTCATGAGGATCTCGTAAGTGTAATTTCTCCTTAGGAATCGTGAGAAATCCTAAGTGCGTTTTCTCTTGAGAGTCGTAAGGATCTCAGAAGAGAATTTTCTTCCTTACAGGTTGAGAGGACCCGTAAGTGATTGATGAGTTGACTTGCTCCCAAATCAAAGGATTGCCTTGATGGGGAAGTCGAGGGTTGACTTTATCCGCATTTCACGGAGTCAGGGGTTGCTCTGGACGTTTCCCACGGGGTCAGGATTGACATTAGCCGTGTTCCACGGGACCAGGATTTGCTCTGGACGCTTCCCACGGGGTCAGGATTGACACAAGCCGTGTTCCACAGGACCAGGATCCACTCTGGATGCTTCCCACGGGGTCAGGATTGACATTAGCCGAGTTCCACGAGACTAGGATTTTCTCTGGACGCTTCCTACGGGGTCAAGATTGACATAAGCCGTGTTCCACAGGACCAGGATCCACTATGGACGCTTCCCACGGGGTCAGGATTGACATTACCCGTGTTCCACGAGACCAGGATTTGCTCTGGACGCTTCCCACGGGGTCAGGATTGACATAAGCCGTGTTCCACAGGACCAGGATCCGCTCTGGACGCTTCCCATGGGGTCAGGATTGACATTAGCCGTATTCCACGAGACCAGGACTTGCTCTAGACGCTTCCTACGGGGTCAGGATTGACATAAGCCGTGTTCCACAGGACCAGGATCCGCTCTGGACGCTTCCCACGGGATCAGGATTGACATTAGCCGTGTTCCACGAGACCAGGAGTTGCTCTGGACGCTTCCTACGGGGTCAGGATTGACATTAGCCATATTCCACGAGACCAGGATCCGCTCTGGACGCTTCCCACGGGGTCAGGATTGACATAAGCCGTGTTCCACGAGACCAGGATTTGCTCTGGACGCTTCCCACGGGGTCAGGATTGATATAAGCGTGTTCCACGAGACCAGGATTTGCTCTGGATGCTTCCCACGGGGTTAGGATTGACATTAGCCGTGTTCCAGAGGACCAGGATCCGCTCTGGATGCTTACCACGGGGTCAGGATTGACATTAGCCGTGTTCCACAGGACCAGGATCCGCTCTGGACGCTTACCACGGGGTCAGGATTGACATTATCCGTGTTCCACGAGACCAGGATTTGCTCTGGATGCTTCTCACGGGGTCAGGATTGACATAAGTCGTGTTCCACAGGACCAGGATCCGGTCTGTACGCTTCCCACGGGGTCAGGATTGACATTAGTCATGTTCCACGAGACCGGGATTTGCTCTGGACGCTTCCCACGGGGTCAGGATTGACATAAGCCGTGTTCCACGACACCAGGATTTGCTCTGGACACTTTCTACGGGGTCAGGATTGACATAAGCCGTGTTCCACAAGACCAGGATTTGCTCTGGATGCTTCCCACGGGGTCAGGATTGACATTACCCGTGTTCCCCAGGACCAGGATCCGCTCTGGACGCTTCCCACGGAGTCAGGATTGACATTAGCCGTGTTCCACGAGACCAGGATTTGCTCTTGATGCTTCCCATGGGGTCAGGATTGACATTAGCCGTGTTCCACGAGACCAGGATCCGCTCTGGACGCTTCCCACGGGGTCAGGATTGACATAAGCTGTGTTCCACAAGACCAGGATTTACTTTGGACGCTTCCCACGGGATCAGGATTGACATAAGCCGTGTTCCACGAGACCAGGATTTGCTCTGGACGCTTCCCACGGGGTCAGGATTGACATAAGCCGTGTTCCACGAAACCAGGATGGGTTGACTCTCGGTTGTCTGTGCATTGTCGAGTCATGGAACTGGGAACTTTGCCGCGGCTCCGATTTGTTGATGTTGCGCCTGTTGTAATGAGACGAATGTTGAGATGATCTCCAGGCTGTCTGTGAACCGTCGAGATTTGGCTTCTTTTTCTGATGGAGCCTGGTGGGAAGGTAGGGTTCCCTCTTTGTTTGTGCCCCTGGATTGTATATAGGGATCGATGTGATCTCACCTGTAGGGCAAAAAGTTTCATTTTATATATTTTTCTTTCCGCGATGCTCTATCATTTCAGCTTTTATATCGCGGAAGCCGCGATTGCCCAATCATTTCGGCTATTTTTCGCGGTGCCCAATCATTTCGGCTATTTGTCTTATTTACTCGCTGGTTTTTATTGCGAGTTGCCAACCATTTCGGCTATTTTGCATGCATACATTTTTACTTGCCAATTTTGTTGCAAGTTTCCACATCATTTCGGCTATTTCATATGCATTTGTGGCTCGCTGACTTTTCGCTACGAGTTTGGGATTTGATACCGATTTAGGCATCAGCATCGCTACTACTGGGATATTGCCAGGAGCGAATCATCATTTGTCTTTGTCGATGTCGGACAAATGTGGCTTAGTAAATAGGGTTAGGATCCTGTCGACTAAGGCTTTTAACTTCATGAGCCGTAAGGGTCTAATGAAGGTATTTCTCCCTACAAGTCGTGAGGATCTCATATGTGCTTTTTCTCCTTAGGGATCGTGAGGATTCTTAAGTGTATGGTCTCTTATAAGTCGTAAGGATCTTACAAGAGTGTTTTCGCCTTATAAGTCGAGAGGACTTACAAGGGCTATCCACTGTGTGAACATATCCCTAGTCGCGGGTGGGACTTTGTTAGGGAAATGTTTATTCGCACCCGTGGATTGTATACAAAGGTCAATACTGAACCACTTGTAGGGCAGCATTGGAGGTTATGATGACTTAAGAACAGGTTTAGATCCCTGTAACTTAAGGCTTTTGAATCCTATGAGCCGTGAGGGTCTCAAAAGGGAATTCTCCTTACGTGTCGTGAGGATCTCGTAAGTGTAATTTCTTCTTAGGAATCGTGGGGATCCCTAAGTGTGTCGCTCCCTTGTGAGTCGTAAGGATCTCGCGCAGGTGGTTTCTCCTTACAGGGTCGAGAGGACATTGCAAGTGTCTTTTAACGAGATTGTGCCCTTTCGGGTTTTCACAAAACTCGCCGGTAGCCCTGCCGTTTTTACTCACGGAGCCCTTTCGGGTTTTCATCCGTGCCCATTTTGCTTATGGACATACCGTTTTCTTCTCTTTTTTTATTTTTATTTATTTTTTTGTGTCAGCCTTGGGATGCTGCGGTCCGTAGTAGTTTATCGATGTCTCGGTCAACAGCCAGTTTTAGGACATAGTGGTCCATCGTTTGTTTAAGGACGTTTCGGTCCGTTTGCCGGCTACTACTTATAGAGTTTGGGCTTAGGAAGATAGCGAGGGGACATAGGTGTCGTCATCTACCGTTGACCTGGGCCGTGACTCGTCAGGCGTAGTATTTTTTCAGGAAGCGACCGTTTATTGGCCTGAAAGCTCTTTCACCATGCATGTCCATGAGTAGATAAGTGTAGGGTTCCTAGGCACACTAATGAAGTCTCACAAGGCATCAACCATGCCAATTCCAAAATTTTACAAGTGCCGAGAAACCCTAATACGGATCGTTAACTAGAATTTTTAGGCGAATAAGGAAACTAGTTAACAACTTAACTAAAAGAACGGAAATACAATCTTTGTAGATCCGGTCCTCCACCTCCATAGCTCCGTGTAGACATCCCTCCGCTGTACAAATCGGATCTTGGACTCTAGTGTCGACTTCATCGGAGAAATAGGCGGGCTAGGTCATCGACTACGATACCGAAGATGATCTACGTCGAGGCATCACTAGATCAAGCTCCAACTTCACCAAGTCAAGAAACTTGTGAAGAAAACACCCTATACTACATGGCAAGAGGTAGAGGATGAAGAAATAGGAAGTGGGTTCACTTTAGAATTGGATTTCTCACTCTTTTCATCAAATCACCATTGATGGTGCAAGCTTTTCTTCTTTGTAAAGATGAAGAAGAAGAAGAAGATGAATATGATAAGTTAATTATGATTCAAAAGAAAAATAATACTTATCATATATTTAACCATGGTCAAGTGTAGAGAATGAATCATGGTTAAGTGGAATGGTTAGGGTTAAGCATGAGACAAAAATGGTGGACTAGTTCAAAGCTTCATGAAGCTTCAATATACAAACAAAGAAAGCCACCATTTTCTCTTTATGCTTATTATTTTCCAAAAAGAATAAATAAATAAATAAATAAGAAACCAAAACCCTAACCATTCATATAACCATGGTTTAATCTTTACACAAACCCAAGTTAGCATGCATCATCAAACATGATACAAACTTGTGCACAAAAATATATCACATATACAATGTGCACAAACAAGTGAGAAAAACCATTTAAAGTGAACCAATACTAGTTAATGCAAAGTAATATATCAAATATATAATTATGCATTAAATCATTAAATCAACACTTGATTTAGCGATCCGGTCATATCGCATATAACCGACTAATATCCAATGTATCGGCTTATCGAATCAATCCTTGATTCGATAACTAGGTTATATCGCATACAACCATTCGACACATTCATCGCGAGAATGAAATACGGTATCACATACACGCATTATTCTCGGTCCCGCACATATCTCATATGCGCTCCTATTTCGTTTCGCTTGAGCCAGGAGACCTCTATGTAGGACTCTAAAGACTCGTCAATACGCCGGTAGCAGGTGATGATCATATCAAACACCCACAAGCTGCAAGCGGTCTGCTAAACGTAACGGCCACCCGGGTATTGAGCGATCAGAAGATCGACGAGCAAGCCCGCTCACACTCCTGTGAATCCAACCAGTAACACTTACCGTACAGTCCGGTCTGTTCGTCTGATATGTCGCATATCTCGTCTAGAGGTGGTAAACGTCAGACCCCAATAGCTCGATAAGTCATGCCGACGTGAGGTCCATAACATGTGTGAAACTACTGATAACACTTACCAGTAGATCACTGCAACCCTGGCCAGGGATTTTCTGTTATGGCCAGTCGAGCATAGCGCAACATCAACCCCCAATACCGGGAGAGACAAATCCCCTCCTATCGCTCATTGCCTCCATGTGACTCGGGACTGTACCCAAAAACCACCGTTTTGCACGCCCTTTTGGACGTGGTAAGGTGGAAATCAAAGCACAGTGGGAACCACACAAGACTCTATGACGATCTCGGGTCAACAGACTACTCTGTACCAGTGTCACCAGAGAACTGCCATCTGACGTAAGGTATAATACCATCTGGGAGTTCTCCGCGAGTCCGTCCAGTGTACCCAGTCTCCACTGAGCACCCGTATATCATCTCTGATGTCAAACACTAATGGATATGGGATCATCCATCGCCCATCTGTTTGGGTCGAGAAGGTATATGCTAGTCTACTCTGGTATATCGATGCCCCGTCTCGATACACCCATGACTAGGGACCTTGAAGGATGTACTTATGGACTACCATGTCCCCACTAGTATGATCCGCATCATAGTCCAGGTAGTCAAGTACACATCCTAAGGGCTTTACCAACATGTAACAAAGAGACAAACAGTATACACGTTAAGGTAAAGTGTAACCAGATAGCATACTATCATGTCGAGCAAGAAAGTCCTCCCTATATATGTCCCAGCATCCACTACAATATACATCCTATGTACAGTAATGGCCTCTAGGGCATATATATAACTAACAATCTCCCACTTGCACTAGGGCCATCTGATAGCAGTGGTTGTAGTATCTCATACTCAACCATCCCATAAAATTCTCTCTCTGGGAAAAGGCCTTTGTGAGTGGATCCGCCGTGCTGTCCTCTGAGTCTACTCTCCTTACCTCGATCACCCTGGAGATCAACTATTTCCATGATCAGGTGATACTGCCTTAGAATATGTCTGGATCACTGATGGGACGGACGTTCCTTGGCATAAGCCACAACTCCATTGTCACACAATGGGAGGAACGTAGTTCATCTCATGAACTAATATACACCCAAACAGCCTCTTTGGTAGCATCTTAAGTAGCGATGTATCCTGCCTTTATCGTCTAGTTAGCCACGATATCTAGCTTGGAACTCTTCCAACATACCGTCCCTTTGCCAAGGGTAAAGACAATGCCTGTGACTGACATTCAGTCATCCTTATCATCCTGGAACACTTCCAGTGATTCTCCCCAGGATCGATTGATACTATCTCACTGCAACTAGTGAGTATCCTAACATCCATTTAGATCTATCTCATAGATCCAAAACCCAGGATTTAGTAGGTATCACTTTGATCCTGTGTGGAGAATCATTATGATAAGCGGAGATTGATCGAGCGTAGCATAGGAAGCTCCTTCCCTATCAAGAGTATGTTATCCACGTACTCTACGAGGATCGTCACAATACTCCCTACTACCTTTGGTTTATACAAGGTTCATCTACCATTTTGATGATATCAAACTCTTTGACTAATCCATCAAAACAGATGTTCCAACTCCGCGATGCCTTCTTTATCACATAAATCATCTTGCACACGTTTCCGCTGCTCCCACTGTCTACGAGGCACTCTGGCTGTGTACTTATAGACGCTCTATTCTAAAACATCATTTAGAAAAGCTTTCATGACACCCGACCACCAGATATCGTAGTCATGGTATGTAGCCGTGGCAAGTAGGATCTGGATGGACTTAAGCATAGCTACTGGAAAAAGGTTTCATCATCATCCACGCCTGGTCGATGACGAAAGGCTTTAACAAGTCTAGCTTTGAAAGTCTCAACTTTTCCATCTACACCAAGTAATCTTCTCAAAATATACTTGCTCCTGATGGGGATTTAACCCTTCAGATATAGCAACCAAAGTCCATACTTTGTTGGTGTACATGGATTCCATCTCAGATCGCTAAGCATCCAGCCATTCTTACAGAGTCCCACTCCTGATGGCCAGCTCGAAACTAGTTGGGTCATCATCTCATGATGAAATCCTCGCTCCCACTGTCATAGAGAAACAGAAGTATCTCGCAGGTGGGTGAGAAACCCTACTAGATCGGCGGAGAGACTGAGGTTCGTTAGTAACTATTGAATCCTTTGGTTTTATCAAATCATCTGCTGTAGTTTGTATAGCTGGAACCTTTCCAGTTCTACATTACAGACCTTGCCTCGAGCTTGTCCGGATTTTGCTTTTCAGACGTAGGCTGGACAACCCCAAATCTTAACTAACTTAAGAGATGGGCTCTTCCCTTATCATATCAAATATGAAGTGGTAGGCAACTGATTTGATTTGAACCCTATTCAATAGGTATGCATCTTCTCAAGTGCATAACTCCCAAAAAGGAAATAGGTAACTCAGTAGTACTCATCATAGAGCACACCTTATCATATAGGGTGAGATTGCTCCGCCCCGATATACCATCGTGCTATGGTGTATACGGAGGAGTAATGCTGAGAGAGAATCTCATTCTCCTTTAAAAAAGTCCAAGAATTTCGTGCTCAAGTATTCTCCTCATTGATCACATCAAAGGACATAATACTTATACCCGTTTTGGTTCTCTACTTCTAACTTATATTCTGTGAATATCTCAAAAGGTTCGGACTTGTGTTTTAACAAGAACATATGTCTGAATCTAAAGAGATTATCAGAGAATGTAATGAAGTACAAGGAACCGGTCTTGGCATGTGTAGACAGGGGACCTTACATACATCAACATGTATCATCCCAAGAGTTTACTAACTGTTTCTCTGTTTCCAATAAATAGAGCTGTGGTCATCTTATCTCTGTGACATGACTGGCAAGTTTCACAAGATGTAAATTCAAACAGATTTAAATATGCATCTATGTGCAACTTAGCTAGTCGGGTCGCATTGATATGACCTAGTCTACAAAGCCTCAAGAAGGATTCGTTCATTTCTGAACTCTTCCTCTTGTGTGTGTTCTGTATACTAGGAACTGTAGTTTGATTTAGAACGTCAATACTTTTAGATAACGTGCCTGAACCGATCAACTTTTGATTTAGGAAATGTTCAAAACATTATCCAGCAATACAAAATTATATCCTTTCTTTACCAATAAATAGATGGATATGATTTTGTATATCAGGTTCGGTATCTAATAACATTCGTTCAGAATCAATGTATTTGGAATACAGGGTGACAGTGACCAACAGACTTGGCTGCAACACTTGCCCCGTTTTCTGCCTCATGAAACTTACCATCCGTTCTCAGTTCTCTACCTATCTGTAGCCCTATGTAACAGATTACATATCTGGGATCCTGATCCGGTATCATATACCCAGGATGCGGAGGATACTGAGAAACAGTTCTTTGTAATGAACACACCCGAAGATGATGCATCGGCATGCACTTTCTTCGTTTGGGCGGCACGGGAATTCTGGTAATCCCCAATTTCCTGCTCTGTCTTATAACAATTATAAGTTGAAGCGGGACCAACGTTCCCCAGCTCAGTATAACAAGCGGGTTCAGTCAATATTCCGTATTATTATCTTGATTAAGGCGTGATATGGTCGCTACCTGGAGAGAGAGAGAAGAAAAAACTTAGCGTGCGCTCTTGCAAGATCAGATTGGTTATTATTTTATCTAATCAGGATGGCTCCCACTGTTTTTATCAAATCTTCCTTCAAACCCTAAAAGGAAAGACTAGCCGGGATTAATTACACGCTACAAGTTCACTAATCTTTCAGCCAGGCCAGTGTCGGTACTTTGAGAGAGGTCCCCCGTGCTTTCGCACGAACCTAATTAATGTAAACCTCGTTTTCCCAGAGGCGTAACCTCGTTAACACCTTTCTAGACACCTACTTGATCGGCTAATTGTAATGTGTAAAACTCTCCCAGGAGTAACTCTTACTCGCAGTGGGTATCGGGATCCAACTATCTCATAGAAGGTATGCAATCTCATTGCAAATTTCAACACTTGAAATTCCCGATAATATTTTGCCCCTAACGTGCTATGACCTTGACGAAAGCAAACAAACCATAGCCCGCTAGTCAAGTTCAATCCGTACATTTCTTGATTGAATTAAACCCACCCGCACGACCCTTGACGAAAGCCAACAAAGCCGCACGACTACCCTAATCCAATCGCATCGTATGCAGCAGATAAGCAGCATATAGCTACCGCACACTGCACCTTGACGAAAGCCAACAAATGCAGCACGAATACTATATACAACTCATCTGAAATGACGGAGGGCTACGACAGGTTTTTCTGAAAACCTATTGCGTAATGAACTTGATATCGTTGTAGAATCAAATGATTTTAAAATGGAGTGCTTTTGAAGCTTTTCTAGTTTTGCTAAAGGAGTCACTCCCGGTGAAGGGATCGTCGGTCCTTTCCTTGTCGAATGAGGTGCGGGATATATCATATATATCACAGTGCAAAGCAGGAACTATAGAAGCGATCAAAAGACAAACCGAGGGTTGTAGCATCTGCCAGTTATTGCTAAAGGAGTCACTCCCGGTAAAGGGATCTCGGTCCTTTCCTCATCGAATAAGGTGCAGGATATATCACATATACCGCTGTGCAAAGCAAGAACTGTAGCTACCTGTTTTATTTTTGAAATTCAATTCTACAACATCTTTAGGTTTCTTTTTATTTCATTAATCACATTAATGAAGTCCCATCATTGAAGTACCTAAACATCACAGATAAATACGACGTACACTTATGCCATCCGTATTCGCCTCGATGTCCCCTCGTGCACCGTTAGGTTAGGTAACTAACGGCAGAGCTGGGCAGGGCTAGCGCGGGTGTAAAACATAAGTAACATCTATATAATATATCATATATACTATATACAGTATCTATCACAGAACATCACATGATCACATCACAGATATCGCAGCAGAAGAATCATATGAAATATTGGATATACTAGGACGTCCGTGTTTTCAATACGAGCCAGTATAAAACACGGATTCCACGGTCGTGATGAATAGCCAAACCCACACCCCTAGACCCCTACGAGAGCGGCAAGCAACCCTACCAATTCTAGAGTTAGGAGACCCGGACTCGACTCCTCGAGTTGGTCTCCCACTAGACTCCAGAACCCGGTTACTTGTGCTCTCCTCCTTGGGTCTATCCTAGTGCGGAAAAGTAAATAATATACAAAAGGTGACATCTTCCGCAACCTGGAAGTGCCCCAATAAAAGAATATTACATACAAGTTTTTACATGAATGAAAATGAAAAACACTCATCTCACATAAAAACCCCCGGCTATTCAAACACGATGATCCAATATAACATATCCAGCAACACATAACATCACATGTCATTAACGTAAGTAAATATGCGCATCCCAATTGTCGTTGACATATAGCAACGAAATCGGCGATATCACATATTACATTTACGGTCACAGAAAAGAAAGTGTAAAACTACAACAGTTGGAATCCGCAACCCCTTTAGACATCGCATGCCTAATCAAATGAATTCCTTAGACATCGCATGCCTAACAATTATAAACCCCGCATTTTAGTCTCATTATCGAAAACTCTTTTCAATATCAAGTCGGGCAATTCAACAAGATTCCCGACATCCTGATCGAATGCTCGTCGCAAACTTCAGTAGGCGGCCGCACCCCCGATACCGTCGACGAAGTGCACCAAGGAGGAACACCGCTGCCGCGAGCACCCGAACGGATGCTTTCGGCGACGGGGTTCTCCTACAGTCACTTGGTCGGGGCTATGGAGTGAGGCTGTCTATTAAGTTTACCCGGCGAGTATCCGCGTACGCTACGTGATTGCGACGGACTTTTGATCACATCAAAATTCCATAGCAACTGATCAAATGAGACTAAAGTGCTATGTTTATAACATTCATTCAGTTATCTCATAACTGCTTGTGAATTCCAATTATTGTATCACAATCCGGATAAACAGAAAATGTTAAACTTTCCGATCGAACATTCGAACACCCAAGTTTTCCCGAAACAGATCAACACATGAAACAAGTTTAAAAACATCCAGTTCATGCCTCAGTACCAACGGTCCAGCCGTAGAAGGGTCAAGCCAACGCCTCACATATGGCACGCCGTACTGCCCCAAACCCGAAGGTTCAAAGAGCAGTTCAAGACGGTCACATAATCGAGTTAAGGTTTGTTGTCTTCTAGAGGGTCCATCGCATTACTTGCACTACTTAGAACGTCTTTAAACCACGGAAAAATCCAACAATTGGAAATTTCCCGACAGGGGAAAAAGTGGGTATTCATATCCGGTCAAACTTTTTAACATATTCTAAAATTACCCGGAAAAACACATAGACAAGATTAGACAATCCGATTGAATCTACGAACTCCCAATACAACCCAGAAATTTCAACTCTTTAAAAAATATTAAAAATTCCCAGGAAAACCAGCACTGCAAAGTAGGAGTTACTGTGCAAAATTCAATGCATGATAAGACAAATCGGCCGCGGAACCGCCGCACGAGCCATGCTCGTGCCGCGGAACCGCGGCGGCTTGATGGAATTAGGGCATCGAATTTTACAGTAACTCTTAGATATTCCTGCTGATTTTTCTGCATATTTTTAATTTTCAAAAATCCACAATTTTCAAAAATGTACAGAGAGCAATTTTTGGGTTAGGGTTTCGGTTCGATCAGACTTCTAACTCCGTCTACGCATCGCCTAAGGCTCTAGCTAGGCTCTGATACCACTGTCGGGTTCCTAGGCACACTAATGAAGTCTCACAAGGCATCAACCATGCCAATTTCAAAATTTTACAAGTGCCGAGAAACCCTAATACGGATCGTTAACTAGAATTTTTAGGCGAATAAGGAAACTAGTTAACAACTTAACTAAAAGAACGGAAATACAACCTTTGTAGATCCGGTCCTCCACCTCCATAGCTCCGAGTAGACGTCCCTCCGCTGTACAAATCGGATCTTGGACTCTAGTGTGGGCTTCATCGGAGAAATAGGCGGGCTAGGTCATCAACTACGATGCCGAAGATGATCTACGTCGAGGCATCACTAGATCAAGCTCCAACTTCACCAAGTCAAGAAACTTGTGAAGAAAACACCCTATAGTACTTGGCAAGAGATAGAGGATGAAGAAATAGGAAGTGGGTTCACTTTAGAATTGGATTTCTCACTCTTTTCATCAAATCACCATTGATGGTGCAAGCTTTTCTTCTTTGTAAAGATGATGAAGAAGAAGAAGATGAATATGATAAGTTAATTATGATTCAAAAGAAAAATAATACTTATCATATATTTAACCATGGTCAAGTGTAGAGAATGAATCATGGTTAAGTGGAATGGTTAGGGTTAAGCATGAGACAAAAATGGTGGACTAGTTCAAAGCTTCATGAAACTTCAATATACAAACAAAGAAAGCCACCATTTTCTCTTTATGCTTATTATTTTCCAAAAAGAATAAATAAATAAATAAATAAGAAACCAAAACCTTAACCATTCATATAACCATGGTTTAATCTTTACACAAACCCAAGTTAGCATGCATCATCAAACATGATACAAACTTGTGCACAAAAATATATCACATATACAATGTGCACAAACAAGTGAGAAAAACCATTTAAAGTGAACCAATACTAGTTAATGCAAAGTAATATATCAAATATATAATTATGCATTAAATCATTAAATCAACACTTGATTTAGCGATCCGGTCATATCGCATATAACCGACTAATATCCAATGTATCGGCTTATCGAATCAATCCTTGATTCGATAACTAGGTTATATCGCATACAACCATTCGACACATTCATCGCGAGAATGAAATACGGTATCACATACACGCATTATTCTCGGTCCCGCACATATCTCATATGCGCTCCTATTTCGTTTCGCTTGAGCCAGGAGATCTCTGTGTAGGACTCTAAAGACTCGTCAATACGCCGGTAGCAGGTGATGATCATATCAAACACCCACAAGCCGCAAGCGGTCTGCTAAACGTAACGGCCACCCGGGTATTGAGCGATCAGAAGATCAACGAGCAAGCCCGCTCACACTCCTGTGAATCCAACCAGTAACACTTACCGTACAGTCCGGTCTGTTCGTCTGATATGTCGCATATCTCGCCTAGGGGTGGTAAACGTCAGACCCCAATAGCTCGATAAGTCATGCCGACGTGAGGTCCATAACATGTGTGAAACTACTGATAACACTTACCAGTAGATCACTGCAACCCTGGCCAGGGATTTCCTGTTATGGCCAGTCGAGCATAGCGCAACATCAACCCCCAATACCGGGAGAGACAAATCCCCTCCTATCGCTCATTGCCTCCATGTGACTCGGGACTGTACCCAAAAACCACCGTTTTGCACGCCCTCTTGGACGTGGTAAGGTGGAAATCAAAGCACAGTGGGAACCACACAAGACTCTATGACGATCTCGGATCAACAGACTGCTCTGTACCAGTGTCACCAGAGAACTGCCATCTGACGTAAGGTATAATACCATCTGGGAGTTCTCCGCGAGTCCGTCCAGTGTACCCAGTCTCCACTGAGCACCCGTATATCATCTCTGATGTCAAACACCAATGGATATGGGATCATCCATTGCCCATCTGTTTGGGTCGAGAAGGTATACGCTAGTCTACTCTGGTATATCGATGCCCTGTCTCGATACACCTACGACTAGAGACCTTGAAGGATGTACTTATGGACTACCATGTCCCCACTAGTATGATCCGCATCATAGTCCAGGTAGTCAAGTACACATCCTAAGGGCTTTACCAACATGTAACAGAGAGACAATCAATGTACACGTTAAGGTAAAGAGTAACCAGATAGCATACTATCATGTCGAGCAAGAAAGTCCTCCCTATATATGTCCCAGCATCCACTACAATATACATCCTATGTATAGCAATGGCCTCTAGGGCATACATATAACTAACAATAAGCACCACCCTGGTAAACTTTGTCTATTATATACGGGCCTTCATAGTTCGGCTCGAATTCCCCCGCTTAGCACGATTAGGGATCATAGGTCTTTTGACTACTAGCAAGAGTTCGCCTTGGCGGAATGTTCTTGGCCTAGTCAATCTTTCATATGAGCGCGTCATCTTCACTTTATAAGCCTTCAATCTTTGCTGCGCCTTGACCCGAGTTTCGTTGAGGGCATCAAGTTGCTCAAGCCGAAAATGAGCATTTTCTTCGTCTGTTAGCTCGTAGTGAACCGCCACTCGTAGAGAGGGTAACTCTATCTCGAGGGGAAGTACCGCTTCTTTGCCGAATACCAATACATATGGCGTTGTGTTCATGGCTGTTTTGAACGTAGTTCGATATTCCCAGAAAGCTTCATGCAGTCTCTCATGCCAGTCCCTCTTATTTCGAGACACCATCTTTTTCACGATCTTCGTCAAGGTCTTGTTGAAAGCCTCAGCTAGACCGTTAGCTCGGGTATTATAGACCGAAGAGTATCTCCAGTCTATGTTATGCTGTTGTGCGAAGCAGCTAATCTTGTGGCTTCTATATGCTGGCCCGTTATCGGAGATAATCCGTCACGGAGTGCCGAATCGATAAATGACGTGTGTTTTGAAGAAATGGAGGATATTCTCCGTCTTCACTTCTTTTAGTGGTACTGCTTCTGCCCACTTGGAGAAGTAATCGGTTATTGCCAGTATGAACCGATGTCCTCTGGACGATACTGGTTCGATGGGGCCGATTATGTCAGTTCCCCACATTTCGAACGGCCAGCTAGCCACCGTTGGATATAGTGGATTTGGATGATGGTGGATAAAATCCCCGTGAATTTGACACGAGTGGCACTGCGTCGCGTATTCTAGGCAGTCTTGAATCATTGTGGGCCAATAGTAGCCCATCCTTTTGATCTTTAGTTTCATCTTCGGCCCGGCTTGGTGAGAACCGCAGAGTCCGTCGTGAGTTTCTTGGACGACTCTCTTTGCCTCTTCAGGTCCCAGGCATCTTAGCCACAGAGAATCAAATGATCTCTTATACAGAGTATCATTGATGAAGGCAAAAGATAGAGCTCGTTTCATGAGCTGATGTTTTGAGGACGCATCTTCAGGTGTTCGACGGGATTTGAAGTAGTCTATAAAGACTTCTCTCCAATCTTTAGCCTTTTCCTGGTCTTTTATTTGTAGAGTCGTTTGCTCGGTCGCTCCTTTTTCTTCGGACGACTCTGGAGACATTTCTGCCGGTGCAAGAACCCGATGGCTTTGCACAATGATCCTCACGTCATCGAGGTTCTCGTCAACCAATTCCTTAGCGAGCTTGGCTAATGCATCCGCCTTGCTATTTTCCGCACGCGGTATATTTTCCAGGGCATAGGTGGGAATTTGAGCCAGTAATTGTTGTACCCTTTCGCCGTACCTTACCAACTCCGGTTTGCACGTCTGATAGTCCCCGTTTACTTGGCTGATGACCAGTTGGGAGTCTCCGTATATGAGGAGGCTTTCAATTCCCATATCGACAGCGATCTCAAGACCTGCTATCAAGGCTTCATACTCGGCTTCATTGTTTGTCCTTGGCTCTATCAAGGAGAAGGCAAAGCGCATTATCCCTCGATGTGGAGTCACGAAGATGAGTCCTATCCTTGATTTGATTATGGGGTTGATTTGTTTGCGCTTCTTCATGGAAGATGCTCCATCAAAATAGAGTTCCCATTGGGTATCATTCTCTCTTCTCCCCCCGTCGATCGTGTCAAACGCGTGCTCGTCGGGCAATTCGCAGTTCAAAGGAAAATCGGCAGGTATCGGATGCTCAGCGAGGAAGTCAGCGATGACTTGGCCTTTCACTGCCTTAAGGGGTCGGTATGTCACCGAGAATTCCATTAAGAGTAGGGCCCACTTAGCAAGCCGTCCCGTTAATATGGCCTTTGACATCAAGTATTTGAGAGGATCCACCTTTGATATGAGATTGACCTCATGTGCCAACGCATAGTGTCTGAGCTTCGTTATCGCGAAGATCAACGCCAGGCAGTATTTTTCAATTGGGGAGTAATTATTTTATGCCCCCAGGAGAACTCTACTCAAATAGTAGAGGGCTCTCTCCTTCCCTTGATCGTCCTCTTGTGCCCATAATGCGCCTAGAAAACCTTCGAGGGTTGTTGTATACAGGAAGAGAGGTTTTCCTTTAACGGGAGCGGCCAGTACTGGCGAATTCTGCAGGTATTGCTTGATTTCGTCCAGTGCGCTTTGGCATTTGCGGTCCCAGACGAACGGGGTTCCCTTCTTCATTAGGTGACTGTAAGGACGGCACTTGCCTGAGAGATTAGCTATGAATCGCCGGATATACACGAGCTTTTCTTGGAGAGACCGCAGCTGCTTGAGAGTTCTTGGCGGAGGCATTTCCATGATCGCCTTGATCTTCGACGGGTCTATCTCGATGCCTCGGTGTCGGACGATGAATCCTAGAAACTTGCCTGAGGAAACTCCGAACGCGCATTTGAGAGGGTTCATCTTCAAGTTGTATTTCCGAAGGCGCTGAAATACGGTCTTCAGATGCTCTAAATGTTCCTCGTATGATTTGCTTTTAACTACGAGGTCATCGATATAGCATTTGACGATTTCATGTATGAGATCATCGAAAATCTTCGTCACAGCCTTCTGATAGGTGGCACCAGTGTTTTTTAGACCAAAAGGCATCACCTTGTAGCAGAATATGCCCAAAGGAGTCCGAAAAGTGGTATGCTTCTGGTCCTCGGGATGCATCTTTATCTGATTGTATCCTGATGAGCCGTCCATGAAGGAGAAAACTTCGTGGGTGGACGTATTATCTATCATTAACTCAGTGACTGGTACTGGAAATTCGTCCTTCGGGCAAGCTTTGTTGAGATCCCGAAAGTCTACACATATGCGCACCATCCCATTTTTCTTCATTATTGGGACAATGTTAGCGATCCAGTCAGGATACTGAACCTCTTGGCTGAAGCCGGAGTCGATTAGCTTCTTGACCTCAGCATTGATGCTCATCTCAAGCTCGAGCTGCATTCTTCTCGGTGCTTGTTTGATCAGCTTGACGTCCGGGGATATCGCTGTGCACAGCAATCTCTGGATCTAGTCCCGGCATCTCGGAATAGTTCCATGCGAAACAGTCTTTATACTGCATGAGCACACCTTTAAGTGTAGCTACCTTTTCTTCAGACAACAGTTCACTGACGAACGTCGGCCGCGGGTCATTTGCCGTCCCCAAGTCAATTTTTCTGAGGTCATCTGCAGTTGTATGTATCCCATCTTCCAGCTCTTTTGGTGCCGGTGGAAATTCTGAGATCAACTCATCTTCATTGTTTTCGAAGCACCAGGGGAGTTCATCCATATTCTCGGGTTCTTCTTCTGACAGCGTTATCGCGTGACAGGTACGAGATCTTTTCCAAGACCGATGTTGATTTGGTTCTACTCTCATTGCATAAGTGGCTTTTGATTCATGCTTCCGTGGCGGACTTACCCTCCAACTGTTGGATAGAGCGAATCTGTCAAGTTGATACTGGTCTTCAACCCAGTTCTTGAAGGTGAAGCAGTCTTCGAGAGGATGTCCTATTGCCCGGTGATAGGAGCAATAGTCTGGGTGAGAGACCTTGTCTGCTTGCTCGGGGTGCTTGGACTCCGGGAGTGTCATCATCTGATATTTTATGACAAAATTGAATATCTTCTTTGTCTTGTCTTGGGGAAAAGAATATGCTCAACCCATCTTCTTTATAAGAGACGGATCCCGGCTGCTCGATTCTTGATCGTGTGGCTTCTTAGAGCCGCTACGCTGCTGTCGAACGTTTTTCTTGTTCTTTGGTTTATTTTTACCTCTGCGCCGGGTCTTTTGTATGACGGGCTGGCGATGAAAAGCATTGTCATTCTCCGCGGCCTGCTGAAGGAGGCGCTGCGTCCTGGCTTTCTCGTAAATGGCCATTTCGCGGCTATGGTCATCCCGGACCTTTTGACCCGCTTCCCTTATTAGCTTGTCCATCTGTTCTTCAAACGACAGACTTGGTATTTGTTAGTTATATGTATGCCCTAGAGGCCATTACTGTACATTGGATGTATATTGTAGTGGATGCTGGGGCATATATAGGTAGGACTTTCTTGCTCGACATGATAGTACGCTATCTGGTTGCTCTTTATCTTAACATGTATACTTTCTGTCTCTCTGATTACATGTTGATAAAGCCCTTAGGATGTGTACTCGACTTCCAGGACTATGATGCAGATCATACTAGTGGGGCCTGGGTAGTCCATGAGTACATCCTTCAATGTTCCTAGTCGTGGGAATATCGAGACGGGGCATCGATATTCCAGAGTAGACTAGCGCATATCTTCTCGACCCATATGATGGGCGATGGATGATCCCATATCCATTGGTGTTTGACATCAGAGATGGTATGCGGGAGCTCAGTGGAGACTGGGTACACTGAACGGACTCGCCGAGAACTCCCAGATGGTATTATACCTTACGTCAGATGTCAGTTCTCTGGTGACACTGGTGCAGCTTAGTCTGTTGACCCGAGATCGTCATAGAGTCGTGTGTGTCTCCCACTGTGCTTTGATTTCCACCCTACCACGGATCTAATGAGTCGTGCAAACAGGTGGTTTTTGGGTACAGTCCCGATTCACATAGAGGCAATGAGCGATAGGAGGGGATTCGTCTCTCCCGGTATTGGGGGTTGATGTTGCGCTATGCTCGACTGGCCATAACAGGAAATCCCTGGCCAGGGTTGCAGTGACCTACTGGTAAGTGTTATCAGTAGTTTCACACATGTCATGGACTTCACGTCTGTCAAGACCCGAAAGTACGGAACGTGACTGGCACTTAGATTACGAGACGTCTAAAGGCGTACCGTAACCTAAGTCAGCCAAAGCCCAGAAATCTAACCCAAAATCAAAAGAGAGTGAAGGAAAACCTTAAATGAAAACGGTTTTTTTTTTAAAATCAATTAAGTTGCATAGAATCCCTTTTTAAAAACATCAAAAATTCCCGAAAATTTCGGCAGAGTCTCCCCTGTATTTTCTATCCCCCAAAATGGGTACAACAAGATAATAAACCTGTAATCATAAAAATGGCATCCCCAAGCGGGAGCTAGCTCTTCGCCCAAGGCGGATCACAACCACATGCAATATAATAGTAATATCAAGAGAAGAGCATAAAAGAGATGCAAATACCAGAAAACACACGTCGGCTCAAGTGAGCTCGACCCAAAAGAAACCACAAATATACAAATCTCTCAGTCTCATCACTAGGTCGCATATACAATACAAGTGGTAGATGGAGAATACTAGATACAATGATAAAGCAAAAAGGAATAAAGTATACTCGCAACCCACCTATGGGCGATGTCGCGAGTCTGAGCAAAAGGAACTGATGACAAGATAGCCCGCCGCTACAAGACTGACGGGTCCGACCTGCAAGACACTGTGGCACAACGGGGGTGAGTTGCCAGCTCGTGAGTAGAATATAATATCTAGTAAGGCAATCGTAAGAATGCACGCAATGCGGAACAACATGTATGTCCATATGTGATATAATAACTCTAGTATGCATGCACATGTATGCAATATCTTTTCTAACTCTTTAAGTATTTTAAATGTTAATGTTACTGCATTCTTAACTTTTAGAAAATGAATGTCTGCATAATAGCTAAATATCATCAAGAAATCCTCTGAAAACCCGTGTCAAGTATCGACACCAAATAGGAATCACATCTGTCTCAATATCGGGCTCCGTCAGTCCGGATCGGCCCATATCATAAATCTCACGACAACGGTCGGTATCCTCCGGATATCCGCCGCGCCAGACATCACCGGTAGGTAGTCTTCCCCTGCCAGGCTCATCGTCTACAACTCGATCTTCTTGCCCCGGGGTACCATACCGGGCCCACCATGTACCCGAGACGGTTCATCCACTCCTCGAATCGGGTCTCGAAATCCAACAGAAAACATGAAAACTCATGGTGGACGACACATACATCGCGAGAAAACCGCAACTTTGTTTTGAAAATGATAAATATAAGGTTTTGTTAAATTCTTGCGGTTTTCCCCAAAAATCCAGAAATCGCAGCAAAACTGAAATCCTCAAGAAAATCATAATGTCCACATGTTATATGTATGATAAATGTCTATGATATCAATGTGTATGATGTGAATTTTGGCTAGAGTTCTATGTAAATATGATGATGATGCGAGATATGTGCATGCGATGCAGTTTCATATATCAAGTATGAATGCAAGTGACGATATTAAGATAAACAGGTTCTATCGTGCACGTGGCATGTCAATTACAAAAGGCGTGTGTGTCACATGAATAGTGCGCGTGCAACAGATGCCAATGGTAAGGTGTTCGTGTCCTACGAAATGATATCGCATAGGTAGAGATGAATGTCCATGCAATTTAACATACTGTTCGCTATAAGGGTATGCAGTGTACATGAATGGATAAGCTAACTAACAATATAATCTTGCAAAAAGTAGGGTAATCCAAACTAGGGGGCGCCTCGCGCCATCCAGACGATTCCCCCATAGATGAATACATCTACTCACCTGAAATCCCCGCTAATCCGATCCGGCCACCGCTTTGCCTTTTCGCGCCGTATCCGAAGTTTCCCCGACCGATCCTATATTTGCACAATACCAAGCATAAGATTACAAAACCTAAAACAATGCAAGTCACAACATACAATTATCCACGCTCTCAAAATAATCATAGCATGCACTCGGTGCGCGGAAAAACGCACGAAAATCGCAATCCTTTAACTAGAATCGTCATTTCGGGGAAATCGGCAAAACTACAACCCGACTAGACGAAACACCGCGTTTGCGCATTCTAATAATCCTATACAAAGCTAATAATATTGCTAACCTAACGCAAATTGACCGCATTCTATTTTCTACAAAAATCTAGTAAGCGAATTCAACGCCGATTCAATGCAAACATCGATATTTGTCGATTTAGCAAGCATATAATTACACCATTAACCATTCTAATCAATTAGATAACCATCCCTAACATAATCCAACCATTATTCTACAAACCCTAATTTTTAAAAATCAAAACCTTCTCTTGATTTTTCATGAACAAAGATTTACACTAAATTAATACTTCAAAATACTAATCTAGCTTATTTAACTACAAATTTAACAACTAGTTTAGGATTTATACCTTCCAAGTTATGATCCTCTTCCAATTAGCCTCTAAAGATGCCTCTTTTCTCCTTGTATTAGTCCAATTTGGGGTTGAGAAGGAATGGAATAGGGTTTAGATTTGAATTAGAGAAGAAAAGTGTGAATTTTTGTGGATTTCGGAGGATTTTTTTGCAAGAATTTTGAGCTAAACAAAATGGGGGAAATGGGAGGGGGTTTGCTGCAGGTAGCACGACCAGGAGGTGAAGGAGGAGAGTGAGAGAGAATTGTGTGGAAAATTCTACACAAAAAGCTTCTTTAAAGATCAATTAATGAATGTTACATCAACTTTTTACAAAAAAACCCATTTTTAAGCCATTTTTTTCATAATTTTCCCACCAAAAATCTAAAAGTTTGCAAGACATGATATAATTTTATTAACACCATATTTTAGCTTATAAAGACTCCTAATTAAGAAATTTACCTAATTAAATTTGTATTTATCCCTAATTAAATGTATTTAAAAAGGCTTAAAATAATAAAAAATTAATTAATTACGAATTTTTTTTTATTTAACTAGATAATTATAAGTGACATTTTAGTGACAAAATTATAGTAATATCTTATCTAAATTTTGTATAATTAGGTCTACAATGAAAAATATCAATTTTGACTTTTTACGGAAAAAGCCGAAAAATTTGCCGATTACCGAAAAACTGCCTAAACGATTTTCGAAGGGTTACAATCTTCCCCCCTTAAAGAAATTCGGTCCCCGAATTTAGAATTTAACTACGTGTACCTTCAAAAAGATGGGGATATCTCTTCCTCATCTCGACCTCGGTCTCCCAGGTGACCTCCTCGCTGTTCGGGCCACGCCAAAGAACCTTGACAGACGGTATGACCTTCGACCTCAATTTCTTCACCTGCCGATCCAAGATGACAACCGGCTGCTCGGTGAAAGAAAGGTCACGCTCTAACTGGATCGTCTGGTGCTGAATCGCCTGGGAAGGATCATGAAGGTACTTGCGGAGCATCGAGACATGGAATACGGGGTGAACATCGGGGAAGCTGGGCGGAAGAGCTAACCGATAAGCGACTGGACCAACACGCTCTAGGATCTCGAAAGGACCATCATATCTAGGACTCAGTTTCCCTTTCCGCCCAAATCTCATCACACCCTTCATCGGAGAGACCTTCAGGAAAACATGATCGCCAACAGCGAACTCGAGTCGGCGACGACGCCTGTCAGCATATGATTTCTGCCTGCTCTGTGCCGCTCTCATCCTGTCCCGAATCAGCTGTATCTTCTCGGTCGTCTCCTGTACGATCTGAGGCCCCAAAATACTGCTCTCCCTGAGCTCTGTCCAACATACAGGCGATCGACATCTCCTCCCATATAAAGCCTCGAAAGATGCCATCTGAATCGTCTCCTGGAAGCTATTATTGTAGGAAAACTCGATCAGAGGCAAATGACGATCCCAGCTACCACCGAAATCTAAAACACAAGCTCTGAGCATGTCCTCAAGAGTCTGAATAGTACGCTCCGACTGACCGTCAGTCTGCGGATGAAAGGCTGTGCTAAAACTCAATCGGGTGCCCAAAGCTTCCTGGAGTTTCTGCCACAATCGGCTGGTAAACTGGGTGCCACGGTCGGACACGATGCAAGTAGGAACGCCATGCAGTCGCACTATCTCATCAATATAAACCTGGGCGTACTGAGAAAATCCAAAAGTGGTCTTTACTGGCAGAAAGTGAGCTGCTTTCGTCAGTCGATCCACAATCACCCAAATAGAGTCATACCCTCGACTGGTCCTGGGTAGACCCACAACGAAGTCCATGGAGACCTGCTCCCACTTCCACTCAGGGATGGGCAAAGGCTGTAACTCGCCGGCTGGCCTCTGGTGCTCAGCCTTGACTTGCTGACAAGTCAGGCATCTCGACACAAAGTCTGTAATATCCTTCTTCATCCCGTCCCACCAGTAAACCTCTCTCAAATCACGGTACATCTTGGTGGAACCTGGATGCACACTGTATACTGATCTATGTGCCTCCTCGAGAATATCACGCCTCAGTCCCTCAGAATCTGGCACGCACAGTCGATTCCCATATCGAAGTATCCCCTGATCATCAATCACGAACTCAGAAACTCTGCCCTGTCGAATCTGCTCAATAATCTCTAATGTACGGGCATCGCCGGACTGTGCCTCGTGGATACGGTCAAGTAACTGTGGGCGTGCTCTGAAATGGGCTAGCTGTCCCCCTGTAGGAGTAAACTCGAACTGCACTCTGCTATCACATAAAACTTGCCAATCCGCCATCGACTGCATCTGTACTGCGCTCAAACAAGATAAGCTACCTCCGGGCCTCCTACTCAAAGCATCTGCCACCACATTCGCCTTGCCCGGATGGTATAAAATCTCGCAGTCATAATCTTTCACCAACTCCATCCAACGGCGCTGTCTCAGGTTCAGGTTTCGCTGCTGGAAGATATACTTCAAACTCTTGTGGTCAGTGTATATCTGGCACGACTCACCGTATAGGTAATGTCTCCAGATCTTGAGTGCAAACACCACTACAGCCATCTCTAAATCATGGGTGGGGTAGTTCTGCTCGTGTTTCCTCAGCTGCTGAGAAGCATACGCGATAACTCTGTCGTGCTGCATCAATACACAGCCCAGCCCCACTCTAGAAGCATCACAATATACCACGAACCCGCCTGATCCTGAAGACAATGCTAACACTGGAGCAGTAGTCAGACGAGTCTTCAACTGCTGGAAGCTATCCTCACATGCCTGGGTCCAATCAAAAGGAATCCCCTTCCGGGTCAACCCGGTCAACGGTGCAGCAATGCGGGAGAAATCCTGGACAAAACGTCGATAATAGCCGGCCAGACCTAGAAAGCTACGAACCTCTGTAACTGATACCGGTCTAGGCCAACGCTGAACTGCCTCGATCTTCTTCGGGTCCACGCAAATACCATCTCTCGTCACCACATGACCCAAGAAATCGACACTGTCTAGCCAGAATGCGCACTTGGAGAATTTGGCGAACAGCTGATGCTCCCTCAAAGTCTGTAATGTGATACGTAAGTGCTGCTCATGCTCCTCCCGGCTCCGAGAATAAACCAAGATGTCGTCAATGAACACAATGATGAACTGATCGAGATACGGCCTGAATACGCGGTTCATCAAATCCATAAAAGCTTCCGGGGCATTGGTGAGCCCGAACGACATCACCAAGAACTCGTAATGACCATATCGAGTACGGAAAGCGGTCTTCGGAATATCCTCCTTCCGAACTAGCAACTGGTGATAACCTGACCGTAAATCAACCTTCGAGAAAAACCCTGCACCCTGGAGCTGATCGAATAAGTCATCAATGCGGGGTAGGGGATACCTGTTCCGCACAGTAACTCGGTTCAGCTGACGATAATCAATGCATAAACGCATACTTCCGTCCTTCTTCTTAACAAACAAGACGGGAGCGCCCCAAGGTGACACACTCGGTCGGATAAGCCCTTTGTCCAGCAAGTCCTGTAACTGATCCTTTAGCTCTCTCAGCTCCGCCGGGGCCATCCGATAAGGAGGTATAGAAATAGGCCCCGTGCCAGGGATCAAGTCAATACAGAACTCAATCTCGCGCTCTGGTGGCAGACCAGGCAGCTCATCAGGGAATACATCAGGAAACTCTCTCACAACAGGGACCTGGTCCAACGGAACCTCTGTGGAGCGAGTATCACAAACATAGGCTACGAATCCCTGATACCCTTTCCTTAAGAGCTGACCAGCGCGAAGAGATGAAATCAAGCTGGGAAGGGTAGCGCTACGATCTCCCTGAATAATAAGAACCGGCTCACCAGGAAAACTGAATCTGACTGCTTTTTCACGGCAGTCCACGGATGCATAACAGGTGGCTAGCCAGTCCATACCAAGAAGAACGTCAAAGTCAAGCATATCGAGGAGAATCAAATCTACTGAAGAATCTCTCTCCCCGATACGAACGGAACAAGATCGGTATACAAAACGGGCCCAAAAGACTCGCCTACTGGGGTAATAACGACAAGTGGCTGATCTAACGGAGATGACTCTCGGCCCAACCTCGGTGCAAAATACGTGGAAACATAGGAATGTGTGGAGCCTGGATCAAATAATACCCGTGCATCAAAAGAACATACTGGCAGAGTACCTGTCACGACGGCATTGGATGCCTGTGCATCCTGAGGAGTCAACGCGAACACTCGGGCCTGTCCACCACTAATAGCTGGCTGTCCTCTGCCTCTACCTCGGCCTCTGCCTCTGCCTCTGTCGCCTCGTCCTCGCGGAACCGGACCGCCACGCCCACGGCCTCTAGAAGCATCTGGCTGGCGTGAAGCATCATCAGGAGTAGGAAGTAAAGCTCTCTGCGATGGTAGTGAAGGTGGTAAAGTCACATGCGGGACTGCCGCCGCGCCCGGACGTCCCATGGTACAGTCTCTGACACGGTGATACTGACTCCCGCACCGAAAACATCCTGGAGACGACTGCTGGGTCTGTGGATATGAACCAAATAACTGACCTCGTCTCAATCCTCTGCCTCCGCCATCTCCCGGAAATAATCTATCACGATGTCTGCCCATCTGCCGCTGAGCTGGCGTATCAGTACGGATCCTCTTCGGCCCAGAAACGACCGGAGTCTCAGAAATACGCTCCTCCAAAAGTAAGGCTGCGTCCATCGCGGCTGCGTATGTATCAAAGTGCTGGGTGCCGATGGCAAGGAATAGCTGTGTATCAAGCCCTCGTACAAACCTCTTTATACTCTTCTCTTCTGTGTCGACTAGGTACGGAGCATATCGAGACAACTGGGTAAACTGTATATCATACTCCGACACTGTCATCCCCGGAGTCTTGCGCAAAGACTCAAAACTACGGGCTCGAGCATCTCGAACACTCTCCGGAAGAAAACGGGCAAGAAATGCAGCTGTAAACTCATCCCAGGTCATAGAAGGCAGACCTGCAGCTCGGCCTCTCTCCACTGAGTCGTACCATGTCTGGGCAAGACCCTCCAGACGAAAACTCGCAAACTCCACCAATCTATCCTCAGAACACCTCAACGAACGGCCAATCCGTGCCATCCTATCGAGAAATGCCTGTGGGTCCTCTGTCGCATCTGTACCGGTAAAAGCTGGAGGTCTCAATCTCATGAACTCCTGTAGTGAAACAGGGATAGTCTCCGTAGTAGCAGCAGGAGTGACCATCTGTGCAGCAGGTACGATCGTGGTCTGTGCGGTGGAAGGAACGTCCTCGGATCTCTGTGCCCGGCTGGACTCAACTAAAGATCCCATCATCTGCCGCAACTCTTGCATGCCGGCCTCTAATCTGGCAATACGGTCTGGATAAGGCGGATCAGTATGACCCTGAGGGGTAGGCGTATCCTCCCGCTCGATCCTCGCCTCAGACGGGCCCGCCCGAATCTCATCCCTAGCGGCAGCCCGCTGAGCTCTCGTAGTCTTTGGCGGCATCGAAGCTGGAATAAGAAATAGAACTGATAAGGACATTGCAATTGGATCAAGGAATGCAAGGAATCACGAAAGGAAATACAAGCAATTATGTCCTAAGGTCACTTAGGCGGAGTACCGTATCGTAAGTATGCCGCGGATCATACCCACGCTACGCCACTCTGCTTAAGTCACCTACTCCATCTACCAAGGTCGTCCTACACTCAGAAAGGTAAAACCTACGCTCTGATACCAACTTTGTCACGACCCAAAAGTACGGAACGTGACTGGCACTTAGATTACGAGACGTCTAAAGGCGTACCGTAACCTAAGTCAGCCAAAGCCCAGAAATCTAACCCAAAATCAAAAGAGAGTGAAGGAAAACCTTAAATGAAAACGGTTTTTTTTTTAAAATCAATTAAGTTGCATAGAATCCCTTTTTAAAAACATCAAAAATTCTCGAAAATTTCGGCAGAGTCTCCCCTGTATTTTCTATCCCCCAAAATGGGTACAACAAGATAATAAACCTGTAATCATAAAAATGGCATCCCCAAACGGGAGCTAGCTCTTCGCCCAAGGCGGATCACAACCACATGCAATATAATAGTAATATCAAGAGAAGAGCATAAAAGAGATGCAAATACCAGAAAACACACGTCGGCTCAAGTGAGCTCGACCCAAAAGAAACCACAAATATACAAATCTCTCAGTCTCATCACTAGGTCGCATATACAATACAAGTGGTAGATGGAGAATACTAGATACAATGATAAAACAAAAAGGAATAAAGTATACTCGCAACCCACCTACGGGCGATGTCGCGAGTCTGAGCAAAAGGAACTGATGACAAGATAGCCCGCCGCTACAAGACTGACGGGTTCGACCTGCAAGACACTGTGGCACAACGGGGGTGAGTTGCCAACTCGTGAGTAGAATATAACATCTAGTAAGGCAATCGTAAGAATGCACGCAATGCGGAACAACATGTATGTCCATATGTGATATAATAACTCTAGTATGCATGCACATGTATGCAATATCTTTTCTAACTCTTTAAGTATTTTAAATGTTAATGTTACTGCATTCTTAACTTTTAGAAAATGAATGTCTGCATAATAGCTAAATATCATCAAGAAATCCTCTGAAAACCCGTGTCAAGCATCGACACCAAATAGGAATCACATCTGTCTCAATATCGGGCTCCGTCAGTCCGGATCGGCCCATATCATAAATCTCACGACAACGGTCGGTATCCTCTGGATATCCGCCGCGCCAGACATCACCGGTAGGTAGTCTTCCCCTGCCAGGCTCATCGTCTACAACTCGATCTTCTTGCCCCGGGGTACCATACCGGGCCCACCATGTACCCGAGACGGTTCATCCACTCCTCGAATCGGGTCTCGAAATCCAACATAAAACATGAAAACTCATGGTGGACGACACATACATCACGAGAAAACCGCAACTTTGTTTTGAAAATGATAAATATAAGGTTTTGTTAAATTCTTGCGGTTTTCCCCAAAAATCCAGAAATCGCAGCAAAACTGAAATCCTCAAGAAAATCATAATGTCCACATGTTATATGTATGATAAATGTCTATGATATCAATGTGTATGATGTGAATTTTGGCTAGAGTTCTATGTAAATATGATGATGATGCGAGATATGTGCATGCGATGCAGTTTCATATATCAAGTATGAATGCAGGTGACGATATTAAGATAAACAGGTTCTATCGTGCACGTGGCATGTCAATTACCAAAGGCGTGTGTGTCACATGAATAGTGCGCGTGCAACAGATGCCAATGGTAAGGTGTTCGTGTCCTACGAAATGATATCGCATAGGTAGAGATGAATGTCCATGCAATTTAACATACTGTTCGCTATAAGGGTATGCAGTGTACATGAATGGATAAGCTAACTAACAATATAATCTTGCAAAAAGTAGGGAAATCCTAACTAGGGGGGCGCCTCGCGCCATCCAGACGATTCCCCCATAGATGAATACATCTACTCACCTGAAATCCCCGCTAATCTGATCCGGCCACCGCTTTGCCTTTTCGCGCCGTATCCGAAGTTTCCCCGACCGATCCTATATTTGCACAATACCAAGCATAAGATTACAAAACCTAACACAATGCAAGTCACAACATACAATTATCCACGCTCTCAAAATAATCATAGCATGCACTCGGTGCGCGGAAAAACGCACGAAAATCGCAATCCTTTAACTAGAATCGTTATTTCGGGGAAATCGGCAAAACTACAACCCGACTAGACGAAACACCGCGTTTGCGCATTCTAATAATCCTATACAAAGCTAATAATATTGCTAACCTAACGCAAATTGACCGCATTCTATTTTCTACAAAAATCTAGTAAGCGAATTCAACGCCGATTCAATGCAAACATCGATATTTGTCGATTTAGCAAGCATATAATTACACCATTAACCATTCTAATCAATTAGATAACCATCCCTAACATAATCCAACCATTATTCTACAAACTCTAATTTTTAAAAATCAAAACCTTCTCTTGATTTTTCATGAACAAAGATTTACACTAAATTAATACTTCAAAATACTAATCTAGCTTATTTAACTACAAATTTAACAACTAGTTTAGGATTTATACCTTCCAAGTTATGATCCTCTTCCAATTAGCCTCTAAAGATGCCTCTTTTCTCCTTGTATTAGTCCAATTTGGGGTTGAGAAGGAATGGAATAGGGTTTAGATTTGAATTAGAGAAGAAAAGTGTGAATTTTTGTGGATTTCGGAGGATTTTTTTGCAAGAATTTTGAGCTAAACAAAATGGGGGAAATGGGAGGGGGTTTGCTGCAGGTAGCACGACCAGGAGGTGAAGGAGGAGAGTGAGAGAGAATTGTGTGGAAAATTCTACACAAAAAGCTTCTTTAAAGATCAATTAATGAATGTTACATCAACTTTTTACAAAAAACCCATTTTTAAGCCATTTTTTTCATAATTTTCCCACCAAAAATCTAAAAGTTTGCAAGACATGATATAATTTTATTAACACCATATTTTAGCTTATAAAGACTCCTAATTAAGAAATTTACCTAATTAAATTTGTATTTATCCCTAATTAAATGTATTTAAAAAGGCTTAAAATAATAAAAAATTAATTAATTACGAATTTTTTTTTATTTAACTAGATAATTATAAGTGACATTTTAGTGACAAAATTATAGTAATATCTTATCTAAATTTTGTATAATTAGGTCTACAATGAAAAATATTAATTTTGACTTTTTACGGAAAAAGCCGAAAAATTTGCCGATTACCGAAAAACTGCCTAAACGATTTTCGAAGGGTTACAACGTCAGCATGACTTATCAAGCTATTGGGGTCTGACGTTTACCACCCCTAGGAAAGATATGCGACATATCAGACGAACAGACCGGAATGTACAGTAAGTATTACTGGTTAGATTCACATGAGTGTGAGCAGGCTTGCTCGTCGATCTTCTGATCGCTCAATACCCGGGTGGCCGTTACGTTTAGCAGACCGCTTGCGGCTTGTGGGTGTTCGATATGATTATCACCTGCTGCCGGCGTATTGACGAGTCTTTAGAGTCCTACACAGAGGTTTCCTGGCTCAAGCGAAACGAAATAGGAGCGCATATGAGATATGTGCGGGACCGAGAATAATGCGTGTATGTGATACCGTATTCCATTCTCGCAATGAATGTATCGATTAGGTTATATGCGATATAACCTAGTTGTCGAATCAAGGATTGATTCGATAAGCCGATATATAGGATACTAGTCGGTTATATGCGATATGACCGGATCGTTAAATCAAGTGTTGATTTAATGATTTAATGTATAATTATATATTTGATATATTACTTTGCATTAACTAGTATTGGTTCACTTTGAATGGATTTTCTCACTTGAATATCACAAGTTGTATATGTGATATACTTTTGTGCACTTGATTGTATCATGTTTGATGATACATGTTTACTTGGTTAAGTGTAAAGAATTAAACCTTGGTTAAGTTAATGATTAGGGTTTTATTTTTCTTACTTATTTATTTATTTATTTATTTTGGAAAAGACAAGAAATGAAATGGTTGCTAGTTTTGTTTTTCTTTGAAGCTTCTTGAAGCTTTGACTAAAGTGACCATTTTGTCTCATACTTAACCCTAACCATTCCACTTAACCTTAGTACATTCTCTACACCTAACCAAGGTTAGAAAATGATAAGTGTTGATTTTATTTTCTATTTTTTTTTAATAACACTTATCATATTCTTTCTTCTTCATCTTCATCTTCATCAAAAAAGAAAGCTTGCCTCATCAATGGCAAGTGAAGAAATCAAGTGAGAAATCCAATTCTAAAGTGAACCCACTTCCTATTTCTTCATCCTCTACCTCTTGCCAAGTAGTATAGGGTGTTTTCTTCACAAGTTTCATGACTTGGTGAAGTGGGAGCTTGATCTTGTGATGCCTCGACGTAGATCATCTTCGGCATCGAAGCCGACGACCAAGCCCGCCCATTTTTACGATGAAGCCGACGCTAAAGTCCGGGATCTGATTTGGACAGCGGAGGGACATCATCGCGGAGCTTAGGAAGTGGTGGACCGGATCTACAAAGGTTGTAGCCCCTTTCCTTTTAAGTTAAAGTCGTTAACTTGCATCGCATAGCCTATAAATCTAGTTAAAGATCCATATTAGGGTTTGTAGGCACATGTAAAATTTGAATTAGCCATGTTTGATGCCTTGTGAGACTTCATTAGTGTGCCTAGGAACCCTACAGTGGTATCAGAGCCTAGCTAGAGCCTTAAGCGATGCGTAGACGGAGTTAGAAATCCGATCGAACCGAAACCCTAACCCTAATATTGCTCTCTGTACATTTTTGAAATTCGTGGATTTTTGTGAATTAAAAATATGCAGAAAAATCAACAGGAAATTGTAAGAGTTACTGTAAAATTCAATGGCCTAATTCCTTAAAGGCGCCGCGGTTCCGCGGCACGAGCATGGCTCGTGCGGCGGTTCCGCGGCCATTTTGTCTTGTTGTGCATCGAATTTTATACAGTAATTCTTAGATTGCAGTGCTGGTTTTCCTGGGAATTTTTAATATTTATTCAAGAGTTGAATTTTCTGGGTTGTATTGGGGACTCGGTGTTTCGACCGGATTTTCTAATTTTGTCAGTGTGTGTTTTTCCGGGTAATTTTAGAATATGTTAAAAAGTTCGACCAGATATAAATACCCACTTTTTCCCCTGCCGGAAAATTTCCAAGTGTTGGATTTTTCCGTGGTTTAAGGACGTTTTGAGTAATGCAAGTAACGCGATGGTCCCTCTAGAAGACAACAAACCTTAACTCGATTATGTGGCCGTCTTGAACTGCCCTTTGAACCTTAGGGTTTGAGGCAGTACGGCGTGCCACATGTGAGGCGTTGGCTTGACCCTTCTACGGCTGGACCGTTGGTACTGAGGCATGAAGTGAATGTCTTTGAACTTATTTCATGTGTTGAGCTGTATTGGAAAACTTGGGTGTTCGATTGTTCGATCGGAAAGTTTAACATTTTCTATTTATCCGAATGTGATACAATAATTGGAATTCACAAAGAGTTATGAGATAACTGAATGAATATTATAAACATAGCAGTTTAGTCTCACTTGATCGGTTGCCACGGAATTTTGATATGATCCAAAGTCCGTCGCAATCACGTAGGGTACGCGGATACTCGCCGGGTAAACTTAATAGACAGCCTCGCCCCATAGCCCCGACCAAGTGACTGTAGGAGAACCCCATCGCCGAAAGCATCCGTTCGGGTGCTCGCGGTAGCGGTGTTCCACCTTAGTGCACTTCGTCGACGGTATCGGGGGTGTGGCCGCCTACTAAAGTTTGCGACGAGCATTCGATCTGAATGTCGGGAATCCTGTTGAATTGCCCGACTTTATATTGAAAAGTGTTTTCGATTTTGAGACTAAAATGCGGGGTTTATAATTGTTAGGCATGCGATGTCTAAGGAATTCATTTGATTAGGCATGCGATGTCTATGCAGGTTGCGGATTCCAACTTTTGTAGTTTTACACTTTCTTTTCTGTGACCGTAAGTGTAATATGTGATATCGCCGGTTTCGTTGCTATATGTCAACGACAATTGGGATGCGCATATTTACTTACGTTGATGACATATGATGTTATGTGTTGCTGGATATGTAATATTGGATCGTCGTGTTTGAATAGCCGGGGGTTTTTATGTGAGATGAGTGTTTTTCTTTTTCATTCATGTAAAAACTTGTATGTAATATTCTTTTATTGGGGCACTTCCAGGTTGCGGAAGATGTCACCTTTTGTATATTATTTACTTTTCCGCACTAGGATAGACCCAAGAAGGGGAGCATAAGTAACCGGGTTCTGGAGTCCAGTGGGAGACCAACTCGAGGAGTCGAGTCCGGGTCTCCTAACTCCAGAATTGGTAGGGTTGCTTGCCGCTCTCGTAGGGGTCTAGGGGTGTGGGTTTGGCTATTCATCACGACCGTGAAATCCGTGTTTTATACTGGCTCGTATTGAAAACACGGACGTCCTAGTATATCCAATATTTCATATGTATCTTCTGCTGTGGTTTATCTGTGATGTGATCATGTGATGTTCTGTGACAGATATTGTATATAGTATATATGATATATTATATAGACGTTGCTTATGTTTTACACCTGCACTAGCCCTGCCTCGCTCTGGCATTAGTCACCTAACCTAACGAGGCAGACGGGACATCGAGGCGAATGCGGATGGCATAAGCGTACGTTATATTTATCTGTGATGCTTAGGTGGACTTAAATGATGGGATATTCATTAACGAGATTAATGAAAGAAAATAAACCTAATTGATGTTGTGGAATCGAATTTCAAAATAAAACAGGTAGCTACAGTTCTTGCTTTGCATCGCGGTGTTCCTTGTAGAACATCCTGCACCTTATTCGATGAGGAAAGGACCGAGATCCCTTCACCGGGAGTGACTCATTTAGCAATAACTGGCAGATGCTACACACTCGGTTTGTCCTTTGATCGCTTCTATAGTTTCCGCTTTGCACAGTGATATATATGATATATCCCGCACCTCATTCGACGAGGAAAGGGCCGACGATCCCTTCACCGGGAGTGACCCCTTTAGCAAAACTAGAAAAGCATCAAAAACATTCCATTTAAAAACCATTTGATTCCGCAGCGAAATCAAGTTCAAAGCGTTAAAGGTTTTCACAAAAACCATTCGCAGCCCTCCGTCATTTTAGGAAGTAGAGTACTTAGTATTCGTGCTACGTTTGTCGACCATAGCCGAGGCGTAGTGTGCGGTAGCTAAGTGATGTCTTCCTACACCGCATATGATGCGATTAGTTAGGACAGTCATGTGGCTTTGTTGACCTTAGCCAAGGGTCATGTGGAGGGGTCTAACTAATCACGAAATGACGGGTAGAACTTGACTAGTGCTTATGATTTGTTGACCTTAGCCAAGATCATAAGTGCTAGGGGTAAGAACCATTATCGGGAGTTTCAAGTGTTGAAACTTGCAATGAGATTGCATACCTTCTATATGATAGTTGGATCCCGATACCCACTGCGAGTAATTGTTACTCCTGGGAGAGTTTTGCACTTTGCAACTAGCCGATCAAGTAGGTGTCTAGAAAGGTGTCAACGGGGTTACGCGTCTGGGAAAACGAGGTTTACTGTAATTAGGTCCGTGCGAAAGCACGGGGAACCTCCCTCAAAGTACCGACACTGGCCTGGCTGAAAGATTGGCGAACTTATAGAGTGTAATTAATCCCGGCTAGTCTTTCCTTTTAAGGTTTGAAGGAAGATTTGATAAAAGCAGTGGGAGCCATCCTGATTAGATAAAATATATAACCAATCTAATCTTGCAAGAGCGCACGCAGAGTGTTTTCTTCTCTCTCTCTCCTGGTAGCGACCATATCACGCCTTAATCAAGATAATAATACGGAATATTGACCGAACCCGCTTGTTATACTGAGCTGGGGAACGTTGGTCCCGCTCCAACTTATAATTGTTATAAGACAGAGCAGAAAATAGGGGAATACCATAATTCCTATGCCGCCCAAACGAAGAAAGTGCATATGATGCATCTCCTTCGGGTGTATTCATTACAAGGAACTGTTTCTCAGTATCCTCTGCATCCTGGGTATTTGATACCGGATCAGGATCCCAGATATGTAATCTGTTACATAGGGCTGCAAAAAGGTAGAAAAACTGAGAACGGGTGATAAGTTTCATGAGGCAGAAAACGGGCAAGTGTTGCAGCCAAGTCTGTTGGTCACTGTCACCCTGTATTCCAAATACATTGATTCTGAACGAATGTTATTAGATACCGAACCTGATATACAAAAATCATATCAATCTCTTTATTAGTAAAGAAATGATAAAATTTTGTATAGTTGGATAATGTTTTGAACATTTCCTATATCAAAAGTTGATCGGTTCAGGCACGTTATCTAAAAGCATTGATGTTCTAAATCAAAATACAGTTCTTTGTATACGGAACACACATAAGAGGAAGAGTTTAGAAATGAATGAATTCTTCTTGAGGCATTGTAGACTAGGTCATATCAATGCGATCCGACTGGCTGAAGTTACATTTTAGATACATATTTAAATCAGTTTGAATTTACATCTTATGAAACTTGCCAGTCATATCACAGAGATAAGATGACCATAGCTCCGTTTACTGGAAATAGAGAAAGAGTTAGTGAACTCTTGGGATGATACATGTTTATGTATGTAAAGTCCCCTGTCTACATATGCCAGGACTGGTTCTTTGTACTTCATTACATTCTCTGATGATCTTTCGAGATTCAGACCTATGTTCCTGTTGAAACACAAGTCCGAACCTTTTGAGATATTCACAGAATATAAGTTAGAAGTAGAGAACCAAAATACGGATATAAGTATTATGTCTTATGATGAGATCAGGGAGGAGAATACTTGTGCATGGAATTCCTGAACTTTTCTAAAGGAGAATGAGATTCTCTCTCAGCATTACTCCTCCGTATACACCATAGCACAACGGTGTATCAGGGTGGAGCAATCGTACCGTATAAGATTGGGTGTGCTCTACGATGAGTACTACTGAGTTACCTTTTTTCCTTTTGGGGGTTATGCACTTGAGAAGCTGCATACCTATTGAATAAAGGTTCGAATCAGATCACTGCCTACCACTCCATATAAGATATGGTATGGGAAGAGCCTATCTCTTAAGTAAGTTAAGATTTGGGATTGTCCGGCCTGTGTCAAAAGCAAAATCCGGACAAAATCGAGGCAAGGTCAGTTCTGTATAACTGGAAAGGTTCCAGCTATACAAAACTGCAGCTGATGATTTGACAGAACCAAAGGATTCAATAGTTCCCGACGAACCTCAGCCTCTCCGCCGATCTGGTAGGGTTCCTCATCCGCCTAAGAGATACCTCGGTTTCTCGATGACAGTGGGAGCGAGGAATGCATCATGAGATGATGACCCAACTAGTTTCGAGCAGGCCATCGAGAATAAGGACTCTGTAAGAATGGCTGGATGCTTAGCAATCTGAGATGGAATCCATGTACACCAACAAAGTATGGACTTTGGGTGCTATATCTGAAGGGTTAAATCCCCATCAGGAGCAAGTATATCTTGAGAAGATTACTTGGTGTAGATGGAAAAGTTAAGACTTTCAAAGCTAGACTTATTAAAGGTTTTAGTCATCAACCAGGAGTGGATAATGATGATACCTTTTCTAGTGGCTATGCTTAAGTCCATCCGGATCCTACTTGTCACGGCTACATACCATGACTACGATATCTGGTGGTTGGGTGCCATGACTACTTTTCTAAATAATGATTTAGAAGAGAACGTCTATAAGAACACAGCCAGAGGGCTTCGTAGACAGTGGGAGCAGCGGAAACGTGTACAAGATGCTTTATAGGATAAAGCAGGTATCGCGGAGTTGGAACATCTGTTTTGATGTGTTAGTCAAAGAGTTTGACATCATCAAAATGGTAGATGAACCTTGTATAAACAAAAAGGAAGTAGGGAGTATTGTGAAGATCCTCGTAGAGTACGTGGATAACATACTCTTGATAGGGAAGGAGTTTTCTATGCTACGCACGGTCAATCTCCGCTTATCACATGGATTCTCCATATAAGATAAAGATGATACCTCCTAAATCCTGAGATTTGGGTCTATGTGATAGATCTAAATGGATGTTAAGATTCTCACTAGCTATAGTAAGATAGTATCAATCGATCCTGGGGAGAATCACTGGAAGTGTTCCAGGGTGATAAGGACGACTGAATGTCAGTCACAGGCATTGTCTTCACCCTCAGTGGAGGGACGGTATGTTGGAAGAGTTCCAAGCTAGATACCGTGGCAAACTAGACGATAAAGGCTGGTAACATCGCTATTAAAGATACTACCAAAGAGGCAGTTTGGGTGTATATTGGTTCATATGATGAACTAGGTTCCTACCATTGTATGACAATGGAAGTGTGGCTTTGGCCAAGGAACCCCGGTCCCATCAGCGACCCAGACATATTCTGAGGTAGTATCACCTGATCATGGAGATAGATGTTCTCCAGGGTGATCGAGGTTAGGAGAGTAGACTCAGAGGACAACACGGCTGATCCACTCACAAAGGCTTTTTCCCAGAGAGAGACTTATATGGAATGGTTGAGTATGTGATACTGTAACCACTGCTACAGATGGCCCTAGTGCAAGTGGGAGATTGTTAGTTATATGTATGCCCTAGAGGCCATTACTTTACATTGGATGTATATTGTAGTGGATGCTGGGACATATATAGGTAGGACTTTCTTGCTCGACATGATAGTACGCTATCTAGTTGCTCTTTATCTTAACATGTATACTTTCTGTCTCTCTGATTACATGTTGATAAAGCCCTTAGGATGTGTACTCGACTTCCAGGACTATGATGCAGATCATACTAGTGGGGCCTGGGTAGTCCATGAGTACATCCTTCAATGTTCCTAGTCGTGGGAATATCGAGACGGGGCATCGATATTCCAGAGTAGACTAGCGCATATCTTCTCGACCCATATGATGGGCGATGGATGATCCCATATCCATTGGTGTTTGACATCAGAGATGGTATGCGGGTGCTCAGTGGAGACTGGGTACACTGAACGGACTCGCCGAGAACTCCCAGATGGTATTATACCTTACGTCAGATGGTAGTTCTCTGGTGACACTGGTGCAGCTTAGTCTGTTGACCCAAGATCGCCATAGAGTCTTGTGTGTCTCCCACTGTGCTTTGATTTCCACCCTACCACGGCTCTAATGAGTCGTGCAAACAGGTGGTTTTTGGGTACAGTCCCAATTCACATGGAGGCAATGAGCGATAGGAGGGGATTCGTCTCTCCCGGTATTAGGGGTTGATGTTGCGCTATGCTCGACTGGCCATAACAGGAAATCCCTGGCCAGGGTTGCAGTGACCTACTGGTAAGTGTTATCAGTAGTTTCACACATGTCATGGACTTCACGTCAGCATGACTTATCAAGCTATTGGGGTCTGACGTTTACCACCCCTAGGCGAGATATGCGACATATCAGACGAACAGACCGGACTGTACGGTAAGTGTTACTGGTTGGATTCACAGGAGTGTGAGCGGGCTTGCTCGTCGATCTTCTGATCGCTCAATACCCGGGTGGCCGTTACGTTTAGCAGACCGCTTGCGGCTTGTGGGTGTTTGATATGATCATCACCTGCTACCGGCGTATTGACGAGTCTTTAGAGTCCTACACAGAGGTTTTCTGGCTCAAGCGAAACGAAATAGGAGCGCATATGAGATATGTGCGGGACTGAGAATAATGCGTGTATGTGATACCGTATTCCATTCTCGCGATGAATGTATCGATTAGGTTATATGCGATATAACCTAGTTGTCGAATCAAGGATTAATTCGATAAGCCGATACATAGGATACTAGTCGGTTATATGCGATATGACCGGATCGTTAAATCAAGTGTTGATTTAATGATTTAATGTATAATTATATATTTGATATATTACTTTGCATTAACTAGTATTGGTTCACTTTGAATGGATTTTCTCACTTGAATATCACAAGTTGTATATGTGATATACTTTTGTGCACTTGATTGTATCATGTTTGATGATACATGTTTACTTGGTTAAGTGTAAAGAATTAAACCTTGGTTAAGTTAATGATTAGGGTTTTCTTTTTCTTACTTATTTATTTATTTATTTATTTTGGAAAAGATAAGAAATGAAATGGTTGCTAGTTTTGTTTTTCTTTGAAGCTTCTTGAAGCTTTGACTAAAGTGACCATTTTGTCTCATACTTAACCCTAACCATTCCACTTAACCTTAGTACATTCTCTACACCTAACCAAGGTTAGAAAATGATAAGTGTTGATTTTATTTTCTATTTTTTTTTTAATAACACTTATCATATTCTTTCTTCTTCATCTTCATCTTCATCAAAAAAGAAAGCTTGCCTCATCAATGGCAAGTGAAGAAATCAAGTGAGAAATCCAATTCTAAAGTGAACCCACTTCCTATTTCTTCATCCTCTATCTCTTGCCAAGTAGTATAGGGTGTTTTCTTCACAAGTTTCATGACTTGGTGAAGTGGGAGCTTGATCTTGTGATGCCTCGACGTAGATCATTTTCGGCATCGAAGCCGACGACCAAGCCCGCCCATTTTTACGATGAAGCCGACGCTAGAGTCCGGGATCCGATTTGGACAGCGGAGGGACATCATCGCGGAGCTTAGGAAGTGGTGGACCGGATCTACAAAGGTTGTAGCCCCTTTCCTTTTAAGTTAAAGTCGTTAACTTTCATCGCATAGCCTATAAATCTAGTTAACGATCCGTATTAGGGTTTGTAGGCACATGTAAAATTTGAATTAGCCATGTTTGATGCCTTGTGAGACTTCATTAGTGTGCCGAGGAACCCTACAGTATTTTGATGGCGAGACCTCGTTTTGGTTCAGGGTTAGCGTCTTCTAACAGAGCATTTCCTTCTTCATCGAAGTCATGTATAACGTAGCAGTCATGGAATCGTTCCCGTTTCTTGGATTGAACATATCCAAACCCGATCGTTTCCATTCTCCCGTTGGGCAATTTTCGCTGAGTTTCAGGGACGTCCCAGATCCTGTTGTAGAACTGAGCTTGTCGAGCAGTCTGTTTGAAGGGTACGCCTTGGCGCCTCAACAGCCTCTTCAATCTTTCTGTGTAGTATCTGGGCAGTCGGATGGGTTGAAGTCTGTCAAGTGTCGAGTCAGCACCATGACAGACTTCTTTCTCCACTTTGGTTTTCGTGGATTGATAAAAGAGGATCGCATTTTCATCTCTTCGCCTGGGAGGGACGTAGAATGTCTGCAGTTCTTCCACATTGTAGGTATTAAGTGTGTCGAGTTCTTTATAATGCTACTGTGGGACTACGGCGATTTGCAAACTCTGATCATTGCCAGCAAAGGCTTGTATTGATGGCCGAACAGAAAATACGGCATTAACCTCATCTTCCGAGTCGCTGTCGACGATCAACATAGGGGTGGACGGTCTTGGCTTGTTGCATTGGGGCAACCCTGAATAGACTATCTCTTCTTCCTCCTCGGTATCACTCCTGAAGATCGGAATAGTGGTGATAGCTTTGTTCTTCGGTTTATAGAATTTTTCCGTGTCTTCGAAATCTGGTAAGAAGTATTTTGCATCTTCTTACTTTCGGACTTCATTCACGGAGAATGGGTTCAGTTCTCCTGTCACGGTGTATTCGAGACCATCCTTGAAATACTTCATACACTGATGTTGTGTAGAAGGGATGATGTTGTACTCATGTAACCAAGGTCTGCCGAGCAAAGCGTTGTAGCAAGTCTTCGCGTCAATGACGTAGAACTTGATGTCCGTGACGAGCAGCCCAAAGCGTAATGTCAATATCACAGACCCGAGCGTCCGTGATGACTGGGAGTCAAACCCGGAGATGGTGATTTTATCACGAGCAAGGTGCTGAACGCTCATGCAGATTTCCTTCAACACTCTTACATTGAGAAGGTTGACGGAGGACCCATTATCGATCAGGATCTTGCCTATCTTAATATCATGACAATATCCAGAGACATAAAGGGGACGGTTATGCTCGCACGTCCTAAGGAGGAGATCTTCATCGCCGAAAGTGATATCGGCCGTGTGCACTTCTTCCAGCTTGTCCTTCATCTTTTCTTCGGCGAGGAAAGCCTGGAATTGCTCGGGCTCTTGTAGTGCCTTAATCAAAGAATCTCTCGCCTCTTTGGATAGCAGAAGGGCGTCGAGAATGCTTAGCTGTGAGGGTATCTTCCTCAGGTGTGCCAGAACGTTGTAATCCGCCTTACTTTTCTTGGGCGGATCCTTGGCTGTCAGCTCTTCGACGGCTTGGTCATCGAGGGTGATAGCCTCAGAGACCTTTTCTTTTTCCTTATCCTTTTTGTTCAACCCCTTATTTACGGGTCCGAGATTCTTTTCAGGTAATGTGCGATTGCGCAGCTGAATGTTCTCGCAGCTCTTCAGTTCTTCCTCTTTTCCTGAAGTGAATTCTTTGAAGAGAGGGCCAAGAGCCATTTCTTCTTCAGAATCACTCCCGAAGGTGAGAACTTGCGATCCCCTGCTATCAATCATGTGACAGTTGCCGGCAGCTCTTCCACGTTCGTCCGTCGCATTTTTCCGCTGTCGACGAGCTTCACGCTTCATCCTCTTGAAGTGTTGCCTGTGAGCAACATACCCTTGCCACCAATTTTTAAAGGTGTTTCACTCTCCAGTGGGGTGCGCAATCTTTTGATGATATAAACAGTAATTAGGATGCACGTATTCTTCATTAAGGTGTATCTCATCAGAAATGTTTCCTTCGGAGGGTGGCAACTTCATTCCCATCGATATGGCTTTGGCGAACCTTTTCTTCATTTTAAGCCTACTCTTATCTGTCGCAGGCATGCCTCGGTCTGGTTGGGGTGCTTCAACCCTTCCATCCAGTTGCCAGCGTTTGGCTTTTTCAAATATAGCCATCTCGCGCTCTCAATCAGCTTTGCTTTTCAGAAGAGCTTCGTTCAGGAATGCATCAATCATTTCGTCCGATGGTCCTAAAAGTTCCGGCTCAGGATTTGCCCCCATTTTCTCTGCATCAGGAGCTTCTTCACCATCTATCGACGAGTGAGAGATCACATGGCAGCTTGCCATATAATTCTCAGGTTCATCCGACGAGTCTTCTCCATTGTCATCATCTCTGTCCTCAAGGACGTGGCTGAGAAATTCTTGAAGTGTGACTGGGGTCCGCGCTTTCTGGTTATATTCCCCCAGCGCGTAAATATGTTTTTGCAGGTCCGTGCGCTTGTCATTAGGCTTCACGGGCTTTTTGGTCTTTTTCTTCTTCTTCGAAGACTTTGACGGCTGGGTGTGGGCGCTTTGATTATCACCACCAATTTTTGGAGTTGGGCGCGGCTTCAACATTCCCTCGATGATCTCGGGTTCTAGCTGATTTTTCCATCTGATCGCCGGGCATGTTTGGAGATCCTTCAGCATGCTTTTCGTCTTGGTTAAAAAAACGACCTCCTATGGAGCTTCTTCTACAAAAGAGCACGATGCCCCCGGTGTGTCCCCCCTTTTAAGAGCGTATGGTTGAGGCGGGCTTACTTTCCAACTCTCGGACAGGGCGAATTTGCCCTGTTGGTATTGATCTTCAATCCAGCCTTTGAAGATGAAGCAATCTTCAATTGGATGGCCTGTTGCTTGGTGATAGGGGCAATAATTGTGATTATTAGCCTCACCGGGTTGCAATGGGCATTTTAGATTCGGCAAATTAATGAGCCTGTTGCGCACTGCTAGTTCAAATAATCTCCTCATTTTGTCCTGGGGAAACGAATAAGGACGCTTCATTTTCTCATTAAAAAATCGCCGACTCTCGTCTAGGCGATCTGTTAGGTTTGGGCCACTGGACTGCTGTTGAGCATTGGCAACAAAGGTCTCTTTCCCTTTCTCTTTTTCATTCCGAGATTCCAGCTTCGAAGGAGATGGTCTATGACCCATCTGATCCATTTGGGCTAGTTTGTCGATCAAGGCCTGAAAAGTGGTCGGCTTGGAAAACATCATGAATTGTGAAATGGTCGCTTGAGGGTCGAGGGTCCCCACGAACATGCCTACCGCAGGCGCTTCTTCAATGCGCTGCTCGCACTTCGACCATAGATTCCGCCACTGTATTGCAAACTGAACCCATGTTTCTACTGGCTTCACCCTGGCATTGATCAATGCCGTGATTGGGGTGCGTTCGCTAGCACTCACGAAACGCTGGTTGAATAGCACCTCCATCTCTGCAAACGTCTTAACGGAGTCATTCGGGAGCTCGGAAAACCACTCGAATGTTGTCTCTGACAAGCTGCCAACGAATTGGCGGAGAAGTAATTTATCATCATGTCCCGTATTGCCGCACAGAGCCCTGAATTGAGTAACGTGCTGGTGTGGATTTCCCGTCCCATTATATACGTGGAATTTGGGGATCGTGTATCCCGGCGGGTACTTTATTTGGTCGTACCAACCCGGATAGGGTCGTCCAGTCTTAACAATTTGCCCAGCCGCTTCATTCGCCTGATGAACTCGTATCTGCTGAGCGATGCAATCATCCAGGGCGGCTTTTGAGATGGTTTCCTCCTTGGCTGCTGACATAGCCGGCGGAGGATTTGATGTCTCTCCTCTATCATCTTCAATTATTACTAGAGGATCTTCGGCTGGAGGGTCCGGCTAGATCATCATGCCCACCATATCTAGGAATAGAAGGGCCATTTGTTTTATATTGGCCGCTTGTTCCGCGGCTTCTTTGTCCTTCTTCTCAAGCATTCTCCGAAGGAATTTAGTATCAGTTTCCTGCTCACGACACTGCTCCAAGGATGTCTCCGGGCTTACTTTTGGTCCCGTGAATGCAGCCATAGCTGTTAGCATTTCTTGGAGCTTTTGTTGTTGTTGTTCCTGAGCCTTAGTCACTGATCGCTTAAGCGGTCGATGACCTGTGGAGATACGGCTATCCTCTTTTCCGGATGCCATATAGATGGTGTGCACCACCATGCCCCCAGACTTGGGGCGTTTAGATTCAGTGTTCTAGCGATTCGTCGCAGACACCGGGATTTTCTCCAGCTTTCTCCTCTTATAAGCGGTCGAGGTTGAAGGGGCCGTTGCAGAGGGCACCCAAGTAGCTGTCGCTTTCTGTGGTTTGACAGGATTGTCCTCTTCTCGCCGAACCTTTATATTTTTCTGTTGGCGGGGATAGTCTTGATCTACCACGGAGTCCTGGACCTGTCGCCAAATTTTATAAATTTTAGAGGACAGCCGCTTAGGGGGCTACTCCAGCTTCGCCTTTAGGGCATTCTCCATAGGTGGAGGAGATCTTTTCAGCACAGCAGTTGGTGAATTCCTGCGCACCCTGTTAAGTAGTTCAAAGCTGTTTCCAGTTGGAACAACAGCATCAACTTCCACCATTGGAGCTGGCGGAGTCAGTCCAGAAGGGGAATTGCCTCCAGCTTTCCTCACTCGGCGCCAGTGGCGACGTCGAGCATGTCGTGCGGCCGGGATCATCTCTGCTGTTGGATCAGCTTTTCCATGCCCCTTGTTCTGATGGGAGTTTGCTGTTGGCGCCAGCCTGTCAAAGACAGATGCTCGCTGGGAGGGAATGGCCAATCTTGAAAAGGCCGATTTTCGTGCCGGGGAAACGGCCTTGGTTACTTCACCCGGAGTGGGAGCTGAAATGGCCAGTCTTGTGAAGACCGACCCTTTAGCAGGAGAAGCCGCCTTGGTGACATTGGGAGTAGGAATGGCTAACCGCTTAGGGATAACACGTTCAGGAATTGCGGGCTTCTTCATGGGCCCATCTGAGCTTCGGCCCAATCTGTTGAAAACTGAGGCAGTGGACTTGAGCGACCCGTTGAGAGGGGCCGCAATAGTCGCAAGACGATCAAAAACCGACTTCTTGGGAGCTTCTTGTGATGGTACAGTAGCGCTAAAGCTCGTTGGCGGGAGCATGGTCCCGAAGAACAATCCAGTGGTGGCCTGAGTCACCTGTTCCACCGGCATAGCGAAGATGGAGGCCTCTTGGGGCCCGTAAGTCACTCCTCCGGACATGACGGAGCGAGAGTTGCAGTTGCAGTTAGTGCAGTTTGAAGCCATTGATCTTCTGTTTTCTGCACGGAGCAAGACACCAAATCTTAGTACCTCGAATCCAGGGGCAACCATGTCAAACCGCGATTCGTTCGTGAAACACGACGCACGAAGTGTGGAGTGGAAAGAGGAAAAGGTCCCACCGGGCGTACCAGAATCTGTTCTCCTCTGAAATACAGAGACGGAACCGCGTAGGTCCGTCTTGCCTGAATTTGGGGGCATATGCTAATTGGTGCTATCCGTCCACCTCTCCGAAGATGCCAAGTTGATTTATAACACCACGTATCGAAGGTTTAAATGGATGCGACCGATGTAGCAGACTTTGTCAGATTCCCCCTCATTTGAGGGGTTTTTGATTGTGGGGACGCTCTTCCCTGCAGCGCAAGCCCCTGCAGTTAATTACGCTACCGCGTCACGGTAACCACTTTCTCCTTCTCCAGATGGTCACTTCGTGTCGTGTGTGTTTGTTTTGTTTTTGGTTGCCCATGGATTGTATACGGAGACTAATTTATGTTGTCGCTCGTAGGGCGTGGATTAGTCCAAATCCGTATTTTCTTAGATTTGGGTTTGGGGTTGGGTTTAAGGATACGTTAGTCTCATTTGAGACTAAGATCAACTTAAACGTATGTTAAGGATACGTTAGTCTAATTTCATACTAAGATCAACTTAACGGGATCATTTAGATCCAACAAAAGAGTATTCGAGCTCTATTGTTTAGTTTAGGGACATTGCGGTCGATTATTAGTTTAAGGACATTACGGTCCAACATTAGTTTAAGGACATTACGGTCCAGTTTAAAGACATCATAGTCTATAAAGGTTAAGGACATCATAGTCCATGGGCTTAAGGACCCCACAGTCCAAGGTTAAGGACATCATAGTCTATGGGCTTAAGGACCCCACAGTCCAAGGTTAATGACATCATAGTCCATGGGCTTAAGGACCCCACAGTCCAAGGTTAAAGACGTCCTAGTCTATAAAGTTTAAGGACGTCATAGTCCATGAGTTTAAGGACCCCGCAGTCCATGGAATGATTGGTTATCGGGGCCCGTCACCTCTCTGAAGACGTTGAAGGATTACAACTACAAATATCAAAAGAGTGAAGAGATGTACCCTTGAACCAAAGTTGATTGGGAAATTTATAGTCCAATTTGTGACTAAGATCAATTAATTAGATTATGAGCACATGGGCTCAGTTAAATATGAATTGAGGACTTATGGCCAACTTGGGCTAAGTCCAATTAGGTTTAAAATGTTGGACCTTTGTTTGGACTGTTGAACATTTGTCTGGGTTCACCCCCCCATTATTTAGCAAAGCCAAACATGAGTCTGGGTTCTGACTGCATTTTGTCTTTGGCTGAGCACTAACCATTCATTATAGCTCTGGACTTTACTTTGCATATCATATGAACTGATCATTTTGAGGTTCTGTTGAAGAGGAGACTTGCCTCTGGAAAATTTAGCCAATTTGGGCTAAGATTAGTTTTAAAATAGTGTTAAACACTAGAGGATATTTGGCGATCACGTGTTCCCACGTGATGCGCTTAAAATAGTGTTAAACACTAGGGACGAAGCACTTAAAGTAATGTTAAACACTAAAATTGAAGTGGTCATATGGAGTCACGTGAGGCATCTGAAGATGGGGCCAGACTTCCTTTATTCTATCTTCAGAATACGCAAGTAAGTGTTAAACACTTAGTCTTTGTAATCATCATGTGTGGACACGTGATAGTGCCCATGTATTGGGTATTAATTCCTCTGTTTCCCTCATTTGCCTTTTTTTTTAAAAAGGTGTTAGTCAGGGGTCACGTGGGGACACGTGAGGCGCCCTAAATCAGTACTGCCTTTTGCTTTGTTCCCTTTATTTTGAGGGTCACGTGGGAGCACGCGAGGTAGTGACTCCAGGCTTGTTCTTTCTCATCTTGAGGAGTCTATTTAAGGGTCACGTGGGAGCACGTGACCATGTCTCAATCGTTCTTTTCTGATCATTGAAGGGAGGGTCACGTGTTGCCATGTAATCAGCTTTTCGTGCATGGAGAGTTTAAGTCTCTTGTTTGAGAATTAAATTCTTTGGTAGGGTTAAACCCTAATTTTGTTTAGAGGAATTAAATTCCTATGTATATGGAAGAATTAAATTCTTTGAACCCAACTCTCCCTCTAAATTTTGGATCTGCATGGCAGAATCTCCCCAGTGATAATTAAATTCTCAATTTATGGGGAGATCTGCTTTTGCAGATCTTCAACCATGAAGAAGAACTAAGTTCTTGTTTTAAGGGTTAAACCCTGTCTCTGTTGGAGGAATTAAATTCCTAAGTATTTGGAGGAATTAAATTCCTTAAGCATTTGGAAGAATTAAATTCTTTGAACTCGATTCTCTCTCTAAATTTTGGATCTGCATGGCAGAATCTCCCCGATGAGAATTAAATTCTCAACTTATGGGGAGATCTGCTTCTGCAGATCTTCAACCAAAGGAAGAACTGAGTTCTTATTCAGAAGAGTTAAACTCTTAGTTTGAGAATTAAATTCTCTTTTTGTTTTGTGGAGCTTATGATCTCTTTTTCTTTCTCACCTAGGGTTTCTTTCTCTTCTGAGGAAATCTTCTTTTCTTTCTGGAGAATTAAATTCTCTTCTTTTTTCTCTCGGTTTTTGTATTTGTCCAAAAAAAATCCTCCTCCTCTTCTCTTCTTGGCTCCTATTTATAGGAGAAAGAAAAAAAATCAGTTTGTTTAGTCAACCTTTCATTGAAAGATTTTGATTGTTTTTTGTAACCAACATGATCTTTTAGATCACTTGGTGAATTTTATTCACCATTGGATTTTTAATCCAAAAGATATTTTGTCTGTTATTCCTGGCAAATTTCAGGGAAATATCTCCTTGTATAGAATCTTTCTATAAATTGGTGATTTTTAATCACCATTGGATTTTTAATCCAACGGTGCTCAACTTTACAGAGCGGAATCTTTTCGTCTCTTCCGATATTGGGGTTTGATGTTGCACTATGCTTGATTGGCTATAACAGAAAGTCCCTGGCCAGGACTGTTGATGAGATTTACTGGTAAGTGTTATCAGTAGTTTCTCGACCTGTTATGAGCTTCACATCGGCATGAATTATCAAGTTATTGGTCGATGTACAATACCCCACGAGTTGCGGGGAGGCGGAAATATGAAAAACAATCTTGTTCTATATGCAAACATCGACTAACCGAAGAATCTTTACTAAACGATAACTAACAGATACATAGAAGTTGTTAACTACTATGAGAAGAGATTATACCTAGTGAACCTTATCCTTCGTATTTTCGTTCTCTACGTCCTCTTCGGCCTCCTCTACGTGATAGATGATCCACCCGAGAGCTTCTAATCCAAGCTTCACCTCTAATCTTGAGGTAACTAAGTTTCTTTAGTTGCTAATCAAAGGAACCTACGTGATATAGAGTGAGTTTATGGATTAATTAATCTATTCTAATCCTTGATCTCAACACATGAGTGGTAGGATTAGGGTTTGAAGAGAGAGTGAGCTTGAGGAGAGAGAAGGTGAACATGATAATGATAATGAAAATGCTTCTCACTTGAATATATATGAAGCATAATGTTTTATCAAATAAATGAATATATATGATTAATCATCATGCTTCATTAATTCTATATGTGTGATTCACTATATGAGTCATTAAGTATTTAATGATGCAATAATGATATGGATGAATCACACAAATGAGTCACAAACGCATTTAATGAAAATGCCACATAAACCCTTAAGTCGCCATACTTCTAGAAGCTTCCCGCAAAATTACAAGAATGCCCCTCCTATCCGTGAAAACACGGAAAAACTTTAGACTGTATAAATCCAATAACCTGATACTAGAATCTGGCTTAAACCAAAGCCGGCTAGTAAAAACTGTCCGAACGTCCTACGTGCATAAACACACGTATGCGTCCGAACCCTTGTCGTAAAACCATACGACCTCTATATCGTTTCGCCTGGAACAGGGAAACCCTCTGTGTGGGACTCTAAAGACTCGACTACTACGCTGGCAGTGGGTTTAACCACAGACCGCAAGCGGCACTAGCTGTACGTAACGGTCCCCAGGTAGATGTCGATAAGAAGGCCGATGAGGAAATCCATCCGAACTCCTACTGAGCCTGTCCGTGACAATATCCGCGCAGTCCGGTCTGTTCGTCTAAGAGTATCGCATGTATGGTCTAGGGAGGTGGTGAATGTCAGACCCCTAATAACCGTACAAGTCGTGCCGGTATGGCTCAAGACCATCCGAGAATTCACTGATCAGTTGACCAGTAATTCTCAATCAGCCCTGGCCAGGGACTTATGGTAATGACCAACCGATCACAGTGCGATATTAACTCCCTAGACCGGGAGAGACGAATCCCTAACAGTCGCTCACTACCTCCACATGGCTCGGGACTGTGCCCAACTAAAACCTGTTTGCACGACTCCTTTGAGCCGTGGTAGGGTAGTAATCAAAGCACAGTGGGAACTCACACGAGACAAATGACGACCTTAAGTCAACAGACTATCTGCACACATGTCACCTGAGAACTGCTATCTGCCGTTAGGTATAATACCATCCAGTCAGTTCTCGGCGAGTCCTGTCCGGTGTACTCACACGCAGTGAGCATCTGTATACAATCTTAGGTGCACTACACCAATGGCTACGGGACCAATCCATCGCCCCTTGTCAGGGTCTAGATATGTATACACTAGTCTACTCTGGAGCATCGATGCCCAGTCATGATACTCCTGCGACCAGGGACATTTAAGGATGTGTCTATTGACTATCCAGCTCCCACAAGTATGATTGCCATCACAACGCCGGTAGTCAAGCAAAACACCCTATGGGCTTTATCAACATGTTTATAAATACAAAGTAAAATATATCACACGTTTAAGATAAAGACAAACCAAATAGCGTACTATCATTAGCAAGATTTTCATGTACATACATATCCCTAACAGTCTATACAATGAAGGCCTCTAGGGCATATATATATATCCAACAATCTCCCAGTTGCACTAAGGCCTATAATTGGCGCAATGAGTACCCACTGTCTGCACTAGATCCAGTTGTTGGCATACCGCATGCCCAACATCTCAAACAGCCTCTCAAACTGGACTTGAGGGACGGTCTTGGTGAATGGATCTACCGTGTTGTCTTTTGTGTCCACTCTCCGCACCTCGATCTCTCGACGATCCACGATCTCCCTGATCAGGTGATACCGCCTTAAGATATGCCTGGATTTCTGATGGGTGGTTCCTTCGCTAATGCTGCAGCCCCATTGTTATCACAATACAAAGGTATTGGATTGGCAATGGATGGAACTACCTGAAGTTCAGAGATGAACTTCTTCATCCAGACAGCTTCTTTCGCGGCTTCGTTAGCAGCTATATACTCAGCCTCCATAGTTGAGTCTACGACGGTATCCTGTTTGGAACTCCTCCAACATACCGCCCCTCCATTGAGGGTAAACACAAAACCCGAAATGGATTTAGAATCATCTTTGTCACTTTGGAAGCCGGAGTCGGTAAAAGCCTCGACTTGGAGGTCCCCATCACCATAAACTAAGAACATCTCCTTAGTCCTTCTCAGGTACTTGAGAATATTCTTTACCGCTATCCAATGCTTCTCACCTGGGTTAGATTGATACCTGCTTACCACACTAAGTGCATAAGCTACATCTGGTCTGGTACATAACATCGCATACATTACTGCCGAAGCGTAGGGTATAATGCCCATGCGAGCCCTCTCTTCATCAGTCTTTGGAGACATCTCTTTGGAAAGGATGATCCCGTGACAAGCGGGTAAATTACCGCTCTTGGAATCTTCCATACTAAATCTCTTTAGTATTGTGTCAATATACCTGGACTGTGAAAGTCCTAACATTCTATTGGATCTATCACGATAGATCTTAATGCCCAGAATGTAGGATGCATCTCTCAAGTCTTTCATGGAGAATTTCTGTGACAAGAAGAGCTTTACTGATTGTAGCATAGGGACATCATTCCCCATAAGTAGTATTTCGTCGACGTATAAAACGAGGAAGACTACTGCTCCTTCTACAATCTTCCTATAAATGCATGGTTCATCTACATTTTTGATAAAGTCAAATTCTTTGACCGTCTCATCAAAGCAGATGTTCCAACTCCGCGATACTTGCTTTAATCCATAAATGGATTTAAGCAATTTGCACACTTTTCCGCTGCGCCCACTGTCTAAGAAACCTTCTGGTTGATCCATGTAAACACTCTCTTCTAAATGTCCATTTAGAAAAGCTGTTTTTTCGTCCATCTGCCAGATTTCATAGTCATGAAAGGCAGCAATGGCAAGCAGGATCCGAATGGATTTAAGCATAGCTACTGGTGAAAAGGTTTCATCATAGTCCAATCCTGGTCTTTGACGAAAACCTTTTGCAACAAGTCTAGTTTTGTAGATTTCCACTTGTCCAAATATACCAATCTTCTTTTTGAAGATCCATTTGCATCCAACTGGTTTCACCCCAGGAGGAGCAACCTCTAAAGTCCATACTTTATTTGTGTACATGGATTCCATTTCGGATCTCATAGCATCCAGCCACTTCACCGAGTCTTTACTCGTGATAGCCTGCTAAAAATTAGTAGGCTCATCATCATCGATGATGCAATCCTCTCGATCCCCATCTAGAAGAAACCCATAGTATCTTTCAGGAGGATGAGAAAGCCTACTAGATCTGCGGAGTGGCGTTCGTTCGTCGGGTTCTATTGAAACCTGAGGTTCTACTAAGTCCTCGGCAGCAGTTTGAGGTTCTGGAATTTCTTCCAGCTCTACTGCGTTCCCACTAATTTCTTTTGCAAGCAATTCGCTCTCTAAGAAGACAATATGGCGAGCGACAAACACCTTTTGTTCTTCAGTGTGGTAGACCAGATATCCCCTTGAATGGTTGGGGTATCCTACAAACTTGCACAAAACCGATCGTGCCTCGAGCTTGTCCGGATTATGCTTTTTAACATATGCCGGACACCCCCAAATCTTGATATACTTGAGATATGATCTCTTCCCGCTCCACATTTCATATGGAGTTGTAGGCCCTGACTTAGTTGGAACTCTATTCAATAGGTATGCTGCTGATTCTAGCGCAAAACCCCAGAAGGAAAGTGGCAACTCAGCACTATTCATCATTGAACGCACCATGTCAAGTAGCGTGCGATTCCTCCTTTCTGATACACCATTATGCTGAGGTGTATAAGGCGGAGTAAGCTGAGAGAGAATTCCATTCCCTTTTAAGCATTCAAGGAAACTGGTACTTAAGTATTCTCCACCTCGATCAGATCGAAGTGTCTTGATGCTTTTACCAGTCTGTTTCTCTACTTCATTCTTATACTCCTTAAACTTCTCAAAGGCCTCGGATTTATGCTTCATTAAGAACACATGTCCATACCTAGAGAAGTCATCAGTAAAAGTGATGAAGTAGGAGTGACCACTTCATGCATGTGTATACATTGGACTACATACATCACTGTGTACAAGTCCCAAGAGTTCTGTGGCTCTTTCTCCGTGTCCGGTGAACGGAGATTTGGTCATTTTTCTTTTGATACATGATTGACAAATTGCATATGATGAATATTCAAACGGATCTAAATATCCATCTTTATGTAACTTAGTCAACCTTGTTTCGTTTATATGACCAAGTCTACAATGCCATAGGAAGGCTTTGTTTGAATCTGGAGCCTTTCTTTTAAGCGTATTTTGAATATTGAAAACTTGAGGTTGATTAAGTATGTATATGCCGTTTTCCAGTGTGCCAAACCCAATCATTTCTTGATTTAGGAGAATGTTCATGACATTTCTTTCAAGCGCAAAATTATATCTTTTATTAGACAACAAAGATACTGATATAATATTACACAGCATATTGGGAATACAAAAATAGTTGTACAATACCAAAATGTTCCCACTAGTCAACCGTAGGTGATATTCTCCTATTGCAATAGCATCTACGTGCATTCCATTGCCCATCCGGAGAGTCATATCACCTGTCTCCAGTACTCTACTATTTCTCAGATCCTGCAAAGAATTACAGATGTGAGAACCAGAACCGGTATCAAGTACCCATGATGTAGAGTTTACTGAAACACAATTTTCGATTATAAACACACCTGAAGCAGCAACAGCTTGCTTCGTGTCCTTGGCTTTGAAGGCCACACAGTCCTTCTTCCAGTGCCCTTGCTTGTGACAATAATAGCATTTGTTCTTATCCGCCTTCACCCTTCCTGCCTTGTTCGTTCCCTGCACCTTCTTGACCCCGCCTTTCGGTTTGGTGGCTTTCATCTTCTTCTTCCTTTTAGCTTTCGCTTTAGATTTAGAAGAGGATGATTGGCCAACATACAGAACGGGGGTCTTCTCCTTTTTCAAGGAGGTCTCTGCTACCCTCAACATGTTGAGGAGCTTTGGAAGATCAGCTTCCATTTCGTGCATGTTGAAGCTCAGCACGAACTGAGAGAAGGTGTGGGGAAGGGACTGCAAAATCAAGTCGATGTACAAATCATTCTCTAGCGCGCATCCCAGGTTTGCGAGTTCCCTAACAACGCTGATCATTTTCAGGACGTGCTCTCCTACAGGTGATCCTGGAGCTAACCTCATCTGGAAGAGTTTCCTTGAGGTCCCGTACCTCGCGATACGGGAGTGCGCCCCATACAATTCCTTGCAATAGAGAAAGATGGATATAATATCCATACTCTCGTGCTGTTTCTGGAGTTCATTGTTCATGGACGCCAGCACGATACACTTAGCTCTCTCACAGTCTAGATCCCAGGTTTTGCGAACCTCCTTGTCCGCAACTGAGGAATCTGGTCCTGGGATAGGGGGAGGAACAGCGGTGGTAACATATGCCACTTTTTCATAAGTCAGTGCAATGTTGACGTTCCTTAGCCAATCTTTATAGTTCTGCCCGGTCAGTATATATTTTTCAAGTAATAGTTTTAGTCCTGTCATGGTAACTGCCAGAGAGAGAGAGAAAAAAAACACTCAGCATATGCTCTTGCAAGTTTAGATTGGTTTATTAATTTATCTAAACAGGATGGCTCCTACTGTTTCCTCAAATCCTTCTTCAAAACTTAAAAGAAGAATTAGTCAGGATTTAATCACACGTCACGATACTTGCTTAACCTTTCAGCCAGGCCAGTGTTGGTACTTCGAGGGAGGTTTTCCAACGCTTTCGCGAAGTTCCTTAATTAAATAACCTCTTTTCCCTGGAGGCGTAGCCCCTCTAACACCTTTCTGGACACCTACTTGGTTTATAGCATTGATTGTTAAGTGAGAAAATTTTCCGAGAGTAATCCTACTCATCAGTGGGATCGGGATCCAACTATCATTGTATGATGCCCTAGATGGAAGCCACTCTAGTCACCACACTCCAGAAGGTATGCTAAATCTGCAAGTTTCCTTTATGTTTGAAACTCCCGATGTGATTTTTACCCCAAGCTCTTATGACCTTGACGTAGGCCAACAAATCATAAGACGCAAGTCAAGTTCTACCCGTCGTTGTCCTGATTAATTTAGACCCATCCGTACTCGCTCTTGACGTAGGCCAACAAGGCTGTACGACTGTCCTAAACTAATGCATCTATCTATGCAACAAAAAAGCAACACATTGCTACCATCCACTATGCCTTGACGTAGGCCAACAAACATAGCATGAATACGATGTGCTGTTTTATTTGAAACGACGGAGGGTTACGGCTAGTTTTTGGCAAACAACCGTTAACGTAGTGAACTTGATATGATCGAAGGAACCAAGATAGCTCTTTTTTAAAAGGAGTGGCTTAAGCTCCGCATTTAAAATTTGCTTTTTGAAGAAAACCGAGTGGTTTTGAAATTGTTCCAACGATTAAGTTTAGGTTTTATTTTCTTTGCATTAATGATAATGCGTCCCATCATTAACCTATCATTGCACAAAACAACGAAAATATAACGTTCTCTTATGCCAACTGCATTCGCCACTGGGTCCCGTCATCACCCGTTAGGTTACTTAACTAACGGCAGAGCGGGGGCTGGGTTAGTGCGGGTGTAAAACATAAGTGACGTCTAAATAGCTATCATATATAGATATTGTACATTCGTCAGACGCAATAATAGGCATTCCAGATCACAGATGAACATTATTGGATTATGCAAGCAATCCGCGTTTCTTTTGAGCCTGCAACGAAAGAAGGATTACAGAGTTGTGATGAATAGCCATTACCCCATCCTAGACCCCTACGGGTACGGCACACTACCCGCTAAGTACCCGAAGTGAAGCGGTCTCCCTCAACAACGTGAGTAGGCCACTAAACACTTCAAAATACCCGGTAGTTTGTGCACCCCTCCTTGGGTCTATCCTAGGAGCAAAAACAGTAAAAAAGAAATAATACAACGGTGGCTACAATCGCAACCTGGATGTGCCCCGCAAAATAATATTACAACATATTACAATTACATCGAATGAATGAATATAATAACCCATCTCAAAACCCCGGCTAATATTCACAACAATCCAATACAGTTCATAATCACAAACAGTTAAAACATTACAGAAATGTGCAACACCCTGCCAACCGATATACTAGCAGTTAGGGGAGGTTTACGAACACATTAAACAGTTCACAGATATAATCTAATTAGCAAACATCGTATAATTTCGATCGATCAAACACATTAGATTCTACTCCAAAACTTCTCTGTGCACCTGAGACTTGAGCAGAAAATAAACATTCCAGAAAAATAAAATATTCACAGAAGAGTTACAGGGGAAATTTGGGGTGAATCGGGCTCAACTCGGCCGCGGATCCGTGGCGGATCGGTGGGATCGGCCGCGGTTCCGCGGCTGTTTGGCCGATTCATGCATCCAAATTTCTCCGGTGTTCTTAGATTTCCCTGCTTGTATTTTTAGAGGTCCCTGAAAAATTTTTAGACCTCGATTTAAAATCGACAGAAACTATGTGAATACGATATGTTTTCCGGTTCATTTTGCGTTCGAAATTCTTACGACTTTGCAAATGAGTTAATTATTGTTTAGCGAGGCTCTGATACCAATATAAGTCGATGTACAACACCCCACGAGTTGCGGGGAGGTGGAAATATGAAAAATAATCTTGTTCTATATGCAAACATCGACTAACCGAAGAATCTTTACTAAACGATAACTAACAGATACATAGAAGTTGTTAACTACTATGAGAAGAGATTATACCTAGTGAACCTTGTCCTTCGTCTTTTCGTTTTCTACGTCCACCTCGGCCTCCTCTACGTGATAGATGATCCACCCGAGAGCTTCTATTCCAAGATTCACCTCTAATCTTGAGGTAACTAAGTTTCTTTAGTTGCTAATCAAAGGAACCTAGGTGATATAGAGTGAGGTTATGGATTAATTAGTCTATTCTAATCTTTGATCTCAACACATGAGTGGTAGGATTAGGGTTTGAAGAGAGAGTGAGCTTGAGGAGAGAGAAGGTGAACATGATAATGATAATGAAAATGCTTCTCACTTGAATATATATGAAGCATAATGTTTTATCAAATAAATGAATAAATATGATTAATCATCATGCTTCATTAATTCTATATGTGTGATTCCTTATATGAGTCATTAAGCATTTAATGATGCATTAATGATATAGATGAATCACACAAATGAGTCACAAACGCATTTAATGAAAATGCCACCTAAACCCTTAAGTCGCCATACTTCTAGAAACTTCCCGCAAAATTACGAGAACGCCCCTCCTATCCGTGAAAACACGGAAAAACTTTAGACTGTATAAATCCAATAACCTGATACTGGAATCTGGCTTAAACCAAAGCCGGCTAGTAAAAACTGTCCGAACGTCCTACGTGCGTAAACACACGTATGCGTCCGAACCCTTGTCGTAAAACCATACGACCTCAATATCGTTTCGCCTGGAACAGGGAAACCCTCTGTGTGGGACTCTAAAGACTCGACTACTACGCTGGCAGTGGGTTTAACCACAGACCGCAAGCGGCACTAACTGTACGTAACGGTCCCCAGGTAGATGTCGATAAGAAGGCCGATGAGGAAACCCATCCGAACTCCTACTGAGCCTGTCCGTGATAATATCCGCGCAGTTCGGTCTGTTTGTCTAAGAGTATCGCATGTATGGTCTAGGGAGGTGGTGAACGTCAGACCCCTAATAACCGTACAAGTCGTGCCGGTATGGCTCAAGACCATCCGAGAATTCACTGATCAGTTGACCAGTAATTCTCAATCAGCCCTGGCCAGGGACTTATGGTAATGACCAACCGATCACAGTGCGATATCAACTCCCTAGACCGGGAGAGACGAATCCCTAACAGTCGCTCACTGCCTCCACGTGGCTCGGGACTGTGCCCAACTAAAACCTGTTTGCACGACTCCTTTGAGCCGTGGTAGGGTAGTAATCAAAGCACAGTGGGAACTCACACGAGACAAATAACGACCTTAAGTCAACAGACTATCTGCACACATGTCACCTGAGAACTGCTATCTGACGTTAGGTATAATACCATCCAGTCAGTTCTCGGCGAGTCCTGTCCGGTGTACTCACACGCAGTGAGCATCTGTATACAATCTTAGGTGCACTACACCAATGGCTGCAGGACCAATCCATCGCCCCTTGTCAGGGTCTAGATATGTATACACTGGTCTACTCTGGAGCATCGATGCCCAGTCTCGATACTCCTGTGACCAGGGACATTTAAGGATGTGCCTATTGACTATCCAGCACCCACAAGTATGACTGCCATCACAACGCCGGTAGTCAGGAAAAACACCCTATGGGCTTTATCAACATGTTTATAAATACAAAGTAAAATACATCACACGTTTAAGATAAAGACAAACCAAATAGCGTACTATCATTAGCAAGATTGTCATGTACATACATATCCTTAACAGTCTATACAATGAAGGCCTCTAGGGCATATATATATATCCAACAATTGGGGTTTGACGTTTACCACCCCCAGACTCGATATGCGATATATCAGACGAAGAGACCAGACTGTACGGTAGTGTTATTTACTGGATTCACGGAAATTTGGACAAGCTTACTTGTTGATCTTCTGATCTCTCAATACCTAAGTAGCCGTTACGTTCAGCTAGTACCGCTGACGGCTTGTGGGTGACTGATATGATCATTACCTACTGCTGGCGTATTGACGAGTCTTTAGAGTCCTACACAGAGATTTTCAAGCTCAAGCGAAAAGAATTAGGGCACATATGTGATATGTGCGAGACCGAGATTAATACATGTATGTGATACAGTATTCTAGTCTCGTGATATAGGTTATATGTGATATAACCGGATTATTGAATCAAGTGTTGATTCAATAATTTGTTATATGTATATTTGATATACATGATATTAGTCGGTTATATGTGATTTAGCCGGATTATTAAATCAAGTGTTGATTTAATAATTTAATATATATATAATTATATATTTGATATATTGATATATATATATATATAAACTAATATTAGCTCACTTAAGAATTTGTTTTCTACAAATACATATAAATATATATGAGATATTTATTAATGTATTTATTTATGTGTCATGCTAGATGATATACTGGACATGGGTGTATGAGACTCACAACAAACTAAAAATAATTTGGGTGATTAATTATTAAGGGAAAAATCAAAATTAGTTGGAAATTAGCATGGCTAAAGATACTTGTGGAAGTTGTAGGGGCCCTAACCACGACAGTAAGGTTTCGGGTGGCATCATCCATGCCAAGTTAAAATTTTGCCATGCTAAAAGAACCCTAACCTAGATCTTTTTCTAGAGAATCATACGGAAACATAAAGTAAACAACTTTACTTCTAAGTGATTAGAGATTACAGCCTTTGTAGTCCGTTCCTTCACTTCATTAGCTCCAAATAGTAGTCCCTTCGCTGCGATCAAAGAACTCCTGGACTCTTGAGAAGCTCCACAAGGTGAATGATGCATACTTGCTTGCAGTCTTCGAAATACAAGATGATCTACTTCGAGAAAACACGAACTCAAGCTATGACTTCATTAATATGGAATTAGTGAAGCAAACACCCTAATCTAAATGGCTAGTATAGAAGAGGATGATGAAGTAGGAAATTGGCTCTCTTTAGTTTTCTTTTTTTCACTTTATTTCATCACATAAAAAAAGCTAGCAAGCTTTCATGAGGAAGAAGAATATGAAGTGATGAATGAATAAAACTTATGAGGTTAGAAATGCAACCATGGTGAGTTATGTCATGTGATTGTAAAGAAATTCGGATTGTGTTTATCAAATGATCCCCGGCAACGGCGCCATTTGATTGTAAAGAAATTCGGATTGTGTTTATCAAATGATCCCCGGCAACGGCGCCATTTGATTGTAAAGAAATTCGGATTGTGTTTATCAAATGATCCCCGGCAACGGCGCCATTTGATTTTTTTAGAAATTCTTGATGTGTCGTTTGAGAAAATAGAATAGAAATCACAACCAAAGAATTATATTTGACCGCAATCAATTACGGTGTCAGTTGTAGATCGTAAGCGAGTGCGGATCGTCCACAGGGATTGTGCGATTCGTTTCAATGTTCGATTGGTTTGAATTGAAAAGTTAATTGAAAAGAAATGAAAGCATGATTCAAGATTTATCAATTGTTTCAATTGTCACTATTCTATTCAAGAATCAAGAAAAAGATAAACAATCAAGAATCGGGTTTCGATAATATTTCCAACCAAATGTCAAGAATCTAAATGAGGCTCGTAGGAATCGATCGGATTTATAGACGTGATGTAATCTCAAGATATCGTGTTCTTGTCCTTCGAAGAATTGATACTAGATCGATGATGATCGACGAGAGTTAGGGCTTTCTCGTGAAACTAGGGTTTCATCATTTAACCCTTATTCTTTCATCGATATCATTCACATTCTAGCCTCTAGCAATTTCAAGAAACGATCGTAACTCCCCAATTTCGAGCGATATCAATCAAGAAAGCATCGCAACAAAATTGGGTCGTCGATTCTTGAACTTGCTAGGGTTTACAAAACTCGTAGGAATCAAGAATCGTTTTCAGATATACTACATCATCATTCTATTGATCGTCTCGACTCCTCGACGAGCGGAGTTTATTCACATATCATCACACAGAAAGCATTCAAGAATTGAAAAGATATCATGATGCAAGAATTTAAAGAAAACAAGATAAAAGAATATCACCTTTTATTTATATCAACAATTTGATTACAGTCGCTCAAGAACTACAAGAGGAAGAACTAAATTGTCGATCTGGCGTCGCTTTTCTCCGTGAGTCGTGGATCGGCTTGGACCACTTGCTCTGTTGAAGATCGGTTCCGCTCATAAAAGGTTGATGGGCTTCTTGCTTGATTTAGTACTCGGGATCTTGGCTTTTGATTGGAATTAGGGTTAGGGTTTCATACAAGCCTTCTCACTAGACTTGTGGAAGAAGATGAAGAATAAGGTAGAATGGCTACTAAAATGAACTAATGGAGGGATCTATCCATCCTCTTTACAAGTGAGCCTAGGGTCTTATTTATAGATTTCCCAAACCCTAGGTCTAGGTTTGAAATTACAATTCCCTCCAAAAGTTTGTTGAGCTTTCTAGAAGATAGTTTGTTAGGAGCTAGCTTAGGCTTTAAGCTAGGATTAATTAAGCATTAGAAACCCTAGTTTGCTGATCTGGCAGAAGCCACTGGAACATTCTGGAATTTGACATGTCTTGTTGAAGTGTGGGCCCTGAGAGAAGTGTAATGGAGCAAAACTGGAATGATGATCTGGCAACGCCGCCGCGGAACCGCGGCCCAAGCCAGCTCCGGCCGCGGTTCCGCGGCTATGTTGGCTCTTTGTGACTTGGTTCTTCTGGTGTGGTCTTGGGATGATATTTGGAGCTTTATCTGATATGTTGATTTGTATTTGTCCCTTTGGATTGATACCAGAACTGAAATCATTGTGTTGGCGTATCTTTTAGCGGTGTAGATTTGAGCAAGCTTCTGATTTTTCTGCACAGACTTCAAAACACAGGTTGGATATATAGAAATGATGCCATGTTATGAAATGCAGTCAATTTCCCTAGAAATGCCGGTTTTAAGGTCTAACACATGTAATCTGATATTCTGCAACAGTTTTGCTAATATGTGTTATATGAATGCCGAACACTTCTATATGAATGCAAATGATAGGGAAATTGCCGGTTAAAAGATGCAATATTTTTGACTAATCATCATGCCTTAACCCTTATAGAGAATAAACCATGGCTAAGGGTTAAAGGTTAGGTTAATAAATATTTTAAGAGAAAACAAAAGAGGTGGACTTAGTCAATGTTCTACAAGTTTCATCCAAGCTCTTAACCATGACTAATTATCCAACAATTTTGAATTTCCTTAATAATAAATATAAAACCCTAACATTAACCAAGCATGGTGTGAGTCTCATACATACATGTTGCATGTGTAACCTAGCATGTCACAATGATATATATCATATATATATAATTTGTGAACAAAAGAAAAATAATACAATTAACATATATCACATATATATCAATGTATCATCAAGTGAGAAAAAGTAATTCTTAAGTGAGCTAATATTAGTTAATGTAATTTAATATATCAAATATATACTTCTACATTAAATTATTAAATCAATACTTGATTTAATAATCCGTCTATATCATATATAACCGACTAATATCAAATGCAATAATTTATCAAATCAACACTTGATCCGATAACCCGACTATATCACATATAACCGACCAATGTCACAAGTCGCGAAAATAGAATACGGTATCACATACACGTATCAATATCGATCCCGCACATATCACATATGGCTCTTACTCCGTTTCTCCTGAACCAGGAAACCTCTGTGTAGGACTCTAAAGACTCGTCAATACGCCGGCAGTAGGTGATGATCATATCAAACACCCACAAGCTGCAAGCGGTCAGCTAAACGTAACAGCCACCCGGATATTGAGCGATCAGAAGATCAACAAGCAAGCCTGCTCACACTCCTGTGAATCCAATTAGTAACACTACCGTACAGTCCGGTCTCTTCGTCTGATATATCGCATATCCAGTCTAGGGGTGGTTAACGTCAGACCTCAGTAACCGATAAGTCGTGCCGATGTGAGGCTCATAACGGGTCAAGAAACTACTGATAGCACTTACCAGTAGATCTCCATATCATCCCTGGCCAGGGACTTCCAGTTATGGCCAATCGAACACAGCGCAACATCAACCCCCAATACCGGGAGAGACGAAACCCCTCCTATCGCTCATTGCCTCCATGTGATTCGGGACTGTACCCAAAAGCCACTGTTTTGCACGTTCTCATGAACGTGGTAAGGTGGAAATCAAAGCACAGTGGGAATCACAAAAGTCTCTATGACGATCTCGGGTCTACAGACTAACCTGTACCAGTGTCACCAGAGAACTGCTATCTGACGATGGGTATAATACCAGCTAGGAGTTCTCGGCGAGTCCGTTCAGTGTACCCAGTCTCCACTGAGCACCCGTATACCATCTTTGATGTCAAACACCAATGGATTTGGGATCATCCATCGCCCATCATATGGGTCAAGATGCGTATACGCTAGTCTACTCTGGAGTATCGATGCCCTGTCTCGATACACCCTCGACTAGGAACAATTATAGGATGTACTTGTAGACTACCCTGGCCCCACTAGTATGATCTCCATCATAGCCTAGTAGTCAAGTACACATCCTAAAGGCTTTATCAACATGTGTGAGCAAGACAGTATCACAATACAAATCTACATGTTAAGAAAAAGAGCAACCAGATAGCATACTATCATGTCGAGCAAGAAAGTCCTCTCTATATATATCCAAGCATCCACTATAATATACATCATATGTATAATAATGGCCTCTAGGGCATATACATAACTAACAATCTCCCACTTGCACTAAGGCCAGCTGTTGTAGTATCCCATACCCAACATCCCGAAGAGTCTCTCAAATTGTATCTGGGGTATGGCCTTCGTGAGTGGATCCGCAGTGTTGTCCTTCGTTTCAACTCTCCTGACCTCGATCTCCTGGCGATCAACTATCTCCCGGATCAGGAGATACCGCCTCAGAATATGCCTGGATCTCTGATGGGACCTGGGTTCCTTGGCCAAAGCCACAGCTCCATTGTTATCACAATACAAAGGTATTGGATACTCAATGGACGGAACCAATCCAAGTTCGTTTATGAACTTCTTCATCCAGACAGCCTCTTTGGCAGCGGTGTATTCAGCCTCCATCGTCGAGTCTGCCATGGTTTCCTGTTTGGAACTCTTCCAACAAACCGCCCCTCCATTGAGGGTAAAAACAAATCCCGAGTGCGACTTAGAGTCATTCTTATCACTCTGGAAGCTCGAATCAATAAAGGACTCCACCTGGAGTTCTCCGTTACCATACACCAAGAACATCTCTTTAGTCCTTCTCAAGTACTTGAGAATGTTCTTCACAGCTGTCCTGTGACTCTCTCCAGGATCTGCTTGATACCTACTTACTACACTTAGTGAGTATGCTATATCGGGTCTTGTACATAGCATTGCGTACATGATAGAGCCTACTGCCGAAGTATAGGGTATCCCTTGCATGCGAGCTCTCTCCAAATCAGTCTTGGGAGACATCTCTTTGGAGAGAGTGAGTCCAGAGATCGTGGGTAAATTCTAACGCTTGGATTCTTCCATACTAAACCTCTTCAGTATGGTGTCAATGTACCTGGATTGCGACAATCCCAGTATCCGTTTAGATCTATCTCTATAGATCTTAATCCCCAAGATGTAGGAGGCATCACTTAGATCTTTCATTGAGAATCTTTGTGATAAGAAGAGCTTGACCGAGTGCAGCATAGGAACATCATTTCCTATCAAGAGTATGTTATCCACGTACAATACGAGGAAGACAACCTTACTCTCTGCCACCTTCTTGTATATATAAGGTTCATCTACGTTCTTGATAAAGTCAAACTCTTTGATTACCACATCAAAATAGATGTTCCAACTCCGTGATACCTGCTTTAACCCGTAGATGGATTTAAGCAGCTTGCATACCTTTCCGCTGCTCCTACTGTCTACGAAGCCCTCTGGCTGAGTCATGTACACGCTCTCTTCTAAATCACCATTTAGAAATGCGGTCTTAACATCCATTTGCCAGATTGGTAGTCATGGTATGCAGCAATGGCAAGTAGGATCCTGATGGACTTAAGCATAGCCACTGGAGAAAAGGTTTCATCATAATCCACACCTGGTCGTTGACGAAAACCTTTTGCAACAAGTCTAGCTTTGAAAGTCTCAACTTTTCCATCTACACTAAGTTTCTTCTTAAAGATCCATTTTCTCCCAATGGATTTTACCCCTTCAGGAGAAACTTCCAAAGCCCATACTTTGTTGGTGTACATTGATTCCATCTCAGATCGCATTGCATCCAGCCATTTCACAGAGTCCCCACTCATGATGGCCTGCTCGAAACTAGTTGGGTCATCATCTTCCATGATGCAATTCTCGCTCCCACCATCAATGAGAAAACCGTAGTATCTCTCAGGTGGATGAGGAACCCTACTAGATCGGCGGAGAGGCTGATGTTCGTTGGAAACTATTGAATCCTCTGGTTCCAATAAATCATCAGTTGTAGTTTGTGCCGCTGGAACTTCTTCTGGCTCTACCTCTTCGCCACTAATTTCTTTTATAAGAAATTACTTTTCTAAAAAGGTGGAATATTGAGAAACAGATACCTTTTGCTCCTCACCGTGGTAGAAGATAAATCCATAAGAATCTTTTGGATATCCCACAAACTTACATAGAGCTGATCTTGCCTCGAGTTTGTCCGGATTTTGCTTTTTAACATAGGCCGGACAACCCCATATCTTAACTCGTTTAAGAGATGGTCTCTTCCCATTCCATATCTCATATGGAGTGGTAGACACCGATTTGGTTGAAACTCTATTCAATAGGTATGCAGCCGTCTCCAGCGCATAACCCCAAAAAGAAATCGGTAACTCAGCGGTGCTCATCATAGAGCGCACCATATCTAATAGGGTGCGATTCCTCCGTTCCGATACACCGTTGTGTTGTGGTATATGCGGAGGAGTAAGCTGAGAGAGAATCCCATTCTCTTTTAGATAGTCACGGAATTCCGTGCTCAAGTATTCTCCTCCCGATCAGATCGAAGGATTTTAATACTTTTACCCATCTGGTTCTCAACTTCATGCTTATATTTTTTGAATTTCTCAAAAGTTTCAGACTTGTGTTTCATCAGAAACACATATCCGTATCTTGAGAGATCGTCAGTGAATGTAATGAAGTATGAGGAACCATTCATGGCATGTGTAGACATGGGACCACATACATCACTATGTATCAGCCCCAAGAGTTCCGTAACTTTTTCTCTGTGTCCACAAACGGAGTTTTGGTCATTTTGCCTTTGAGACATGACTGGCAAGTATCATAAGATGAAAACTCAAACGGATTCAAATATCAATCCTTATGTAACTTAGCTAGTCGTGTCGCATTGATATGACCTAGTCTACAATGCCACAAGAAGGAGTCGTTCATTTCTGAACTCTTCCTCTTGTGTGTGTTTTGTACATTAAAAACTGCGGTTTGATTTAGAACGTATATGCTATTATTTAACGAGCCTGATCCAATCAACTTTTGATTCAGGAAGATGTTCATAACATTATCCTCTACTACAAAATTATATCCTTCTTTACTTAATAAAGAAACTGATATAAGATTGCATATCAGGGTTGGAATGTAATAGCATTCGTTCAGAATCAATATATTACCATTTGGCAACACAAGGTGATATTCGCCAACTGCTTTGGCTGCAACATTTGCACCATTCCCTACTCTTATGGAATGATCACCCATTCCCAGTTCCCTACCTTTCCTTAGCCCATGTAACATATTACATATGTGGGATCCCGATCCGATATTTAATACCCAGGACGTAGAGTGAACTGAGAAACAGTTCTCGATAACTAACACACCCGAAGAAGATGCATCAACATGCTTATTCTTCTTTAGGGTGGCGTGGGAATCCGGATATTTCCCTATTTCCTGCTCGGTCTTATAACAATTATAAGAAAGAACGGAACCAATGTTCCTCTGCTCAGTATAACAAGCGGGTTCGGTCAATACATCTATATTATTATCTTGATTAAGGCTTGAAATGGTCGCTACCTAGAGAGAGAGAGAAAAAACAGTTTAGCATATGCTCTTGCAATATTAGATTGGTTATTATCTTATCTAATCAGGATGGCTCCCATTGTTTTTATCAAATCTTCCTTCAAATCCTAAAAGGTAAGACTAGCCGGGATTAATTACACCTTACAAGTTCGCCAATCTTTCAGGCAGGCCAGTGTTGGTACTTTGAGGGAGGTTCCCCGTGCTTTCGCACGGACCTAATTAAAATAAACCTCGTTTTCCCAGAGGCATAACCCCGTTAACACCTTTCTAGACACCTACTTGATCGGCTAATTGTGATGTTTAAAACTCTCCCAGGAGTAACTCTTACTCGCAGTGGGTATCGGGATCCAACTATCTCATAGAAGGTATGCAATCTCATTGCAAATTTCAACACTTGAAATTCCCGATAATACTTTTACCCCTAGTGATTTATGACCTTAACTATGGTCAACAAATCATAAGCACTAGTCAAGTTCTACCCGTCATTTCTTGATTAATTAGACCCACCCACATGACCATTAACTATGGTCAACAAAGTCATATGACTGTCCTAATTAATCGCATCATATGCTATAGAGGAAGACATCACTCAGCTACCGTACACTGCGCCTTAACTACGGTCAACAAAGGCAGCACGAATACTAAGTACTCTACTTCATAAAATGACGGAGGGTTACGACAGGTTTTTCAGAAAACCTTTTGCGTATTGAACTTGATATCGTTGTAGAAACAAGTGATTTTGAAAAGGAGTATTTTTTAGGCTTTTACTAGTTTCGCTAAAGTGGTCACTCCCGGTGAAGGGATCTCGACTCTTTCCTTATCGAATAAGGTGCAGGATATTTCACAAATACCACTATGCAAAGCAAGAACTATAGAAGCAATCAAAAACAAAACCGAGTGAGTTGTAGCATCTGCTAGTTTTGCTAAAGTGGTCACTCCCGTTGAAGAGATCTCGGCTCTTTCCTTATCGAATAAGGTGCTGGATATTCTACAAGGAATACCGCTATGCAAAGCAAAAACTAGAGCTACCTTTTTTGAAAATTTGATTCTACAACATCTTTTAGGTTTCTTTTTTTTCATTAATCTCATTAATGACGTCCTATCATTTATGCTTCCTAAGTATCACAGAAGAAACAAAAATACAACGTACGCTTATACCATCCGCATTCGCCACAGTGTCCCGTTATGCACTGTTAGGTTACTTAACTAACGGCATAGCGGGCGGGATTAGCGTGGGTGCAAAACATAAGCAACATTTATCTTATATCATATATATAATAATAAGGCATTCGTCTCACGCATATAAAGTGATCGCATCACAGAATATCAGCAGCAGAAGATAACATATGAAATATTGGATATACTAGGAGGTCCATGTTTTATTTTGAGCATGAATAGTCAAACCCACATCCCTAGACCCCTACGAGAGCGGCAAGCAACCCTACCAATTCTAGAGTTAGGAGACCCGGACTCGACTCCTCGAGTTGGTCTCCCACTGGACTCTAGAACCCGGTTACTTGTGCTCCCTAGCTTGGGTCTATCCTAATGCGGAAAAGTAAATAATATACAACAATGGTGACATCATCCTCAACCCCGAAGTGCCCCAATAATAGAATATTACATACAATAAATTTTACATGAATGAAAATAGAAACTCCCATCTCACATAAACCCCCGGCTATTCAAATCACGACGATCCAATATAATATATCACAGCAACACATAACATCACATGTCATCAACGTAAGTAAATATGCGTATCCCAATTGCCGTTGACATATAGCAACGAAACCAGAGATACACCACATATTACACTTACGGTCGCAGAAAAGAAAATGTCAAACTACAACATTTAGAATCCACAATCACCTTAGATATCATAAACCCGAAATATCATATATTACGGATTTCATGCCTAACTATATGAATTCCACATATTGTATCACATTCCAGAAAAAGCTAGACAATGTTAAACGTTCCGATCGAATCAACAAACACCCAAAATTTCCCAAAAAGCTCAACACTTGAGCGCAGTTTAAAAATACTCAGTACATGCCACAGTACCTATGAACCAGCCGTGGAAGGGTCAACCAATGCCTCACCTGTGGCGTCACGGAACTACCGCAAACCCTAGGGTTTGGCGGCGGTTCTTACGGTCACAGAATCGAGTTAGGGTTTCGTTCTTCTAGAGGGTCCGTCGAATCACTTACACGATATTTGAATGTTCTTTAACTATGAAAAAATCCAACTATTGGAAAATTTTCCGGCAAGGGTTAAAGTGGGTATTTGATATCCGTTCGAACATTTTAACACCTTCTAAAGAACCCGAAACAAAACTAGAATTGCGAATACGAAACACTCCGAATAGCCAATGCATAAAGATAACATCACATGCAAATTTAGCAAAAACTAGCAACACCTGAAATACCAAACCCCAAAGACTGGAACACTGTAAAAAATTCAACCTAGAAATCCTTAAAGTGTCCAAGCAGGCAGGTTTTAACACTGATGTGGCCGGCTAAAAACAGGTGAAGGGGACTGGATTTTCTACAGTGTTCATATTGCATCTCATACAATATTATGCAGTTGTTTAAAAAAAAATTTAACTCCTTAAAAATTTCGACAGAAACTAGGGTTTTAAATCGGGTGTTTCGGAGTTGTTTCGGTTTCGTAATCCTACACAATCCGTTTAATTCTCTAGCTAGGCTATGATACCACTGTAGAGGTCCTAAGCACGACAGCAAAGTTTCGGGTGGAATCATCCATGCCAAGTTAAAATTTTGCCATGCTAAAAGAACCCTAACCTAGATCTTTTACTAGAGAATTATACAGAAACATAAAGTAAACAACTTTACTTCTAAGTAATTAGAGATTACAAGCTTTGTAGTCCGTTCCTTCACTTCATTAGCTCCAAGTAGTGGTCCCTTCGCTGCGATCAAAGAACTCCCGGACTCTTGAGAAGCTCCACAAGGTGAATGATGCATGCTTGCTTGTAGTCTTCGAAATCCAAGATGATCTACTTCGAGGAAACACGAACTCAAGCTATGACTTCACTAATATGGAATTAGTGAAGCTATCACCCTAATCTAAATGGCTAGTATAGAGGAGCATGATGAAGTAGGAAATTGGCTCTCTTTAGTTTTCTTTTTCTCACTTTATTTCATCACATAGAAAAAAGCTAGCAAGCTTTCATGAGGAAGAAGAAGATGAAGTGATGAATGAATAAAACTTATGAGGTTAGAAATGCAACCATGATGAGTTATGTCATGCATTGACCCTTGTAGAGAATAAACCATGGCTAAGGGTTAAAGATTAGGTTAATAAATATCTTAAGAAAAAACAAAAGAGGTGGACTTGTCAATGTTCTACAAGCTTCATTCAAGCTCTTAACCATCACTAATTATCCAACAATTTTGAATTTCCTTAATAATAAATATAAAACACTAACATTAACCAAGCATGGTGTGAGTCTCATGCATACATGTTGCATGTGTAACCTAGCATGTCACAATGATATATATCATAAATATATAATTTGTGAACAAAATAAAAATAATACAATTAACATATATCACATATATATCAATGTATCATCAAGTCAGAAAAAGTAATGCTTAAGTGAGCTAATATTAGTTAATGTAATTTAATATATCAAATATATAATTCTACATTAAATTATTAAATCCACACTTGATTTAATAATCCAGCTATATCACATATAACCGACTAATATCAAATGCAATAATTTATCGAATCAACACTTGATCCGATAACCCGGCTATATCACATATAACCGACCAATGTCACAAGTCGCGAGAATAGAATACGGTATCACATACACATATCAATCTCGGTCCCGCAAATATCATATATGTGCTCGTGCTCCGTTTCGCCTGAGCCAGGAAACCTCTGTGTAGGACTCTAAAGAATCGTCAATACGCCGGCAATAGGTAATGATCATATCAAACACCCACAAGCTGCAAGCGGTCAGCTAAACGTAACTGCCACCCGGGTATTGAGCGATCAGAAGATCAACAAGCAAGCCTGCTCACACTCCTGTGAATCCAATCAGTAACACTACCGTACAGACCGGTCTCTTCGTCTGATATGTCGCATATCCAGTTTAGGGGTGGTTAACATCAGACCCCAATAACCGATAAGTCGTGCCGATGTGAGGCTCATAACGGGTCGAGAAACTACTGATAGCACTTACCAGTAGATCTCCATATCAGCCCTAGCCAGGGACTTCCAGTTATGGCCAATCGAACACAGCGCAACATCAACCCCCAATACCGGGAGAGACGAAACCCCTCCTATAGCTCATTGCCTCCATGTGATTCGGGACTGTACCCAAAAGCAACCGTTTTGCACGTTCTCATGAACGTGGTAAGGTGGAAATCAAAGCACGGTGGGAATCACATAAGTCTCTATGACGATCTCGGGTCTACAGACTAACTTGTACCAGTGTCACCAGAGAACTGCTATCTGACGATAGGTATAATACCATCTAGGAGTTCTCGGCGAGTCCGTTCAGTTTACCCAGTCTCCACTGAGCACCCGTATACCATCTTTGATATCAAACACCAATGGATTGGGATCATCCATCGCCCATCATATGGGTCAAGATGCGTATACGCTAGTCTACTCTGGAATATCGATGCCATGTCTCGATACACACTCGACTAGGAACAATTACAGTATGTACTTGTGGACTACCATGGCCCCACTAGTATGATCTCCATCGTTGTCCTAGTAGTCAAGTACACATCCTAAGGGCTTTATCAACATGTGAGAGCAATACAGTATCACAATATATATCTACATGTTAAGAAAAAGAGCAACCAGATAGCATACTATCATGTCGAGCAAGAAAGTCCTCTCTCTATATATCTAAGCATCCACTATAATATACATCATATGTACAATAATAGCCTCTAGGGCATATACATAACTAACAGAAGCATATAGAAATCTTAACTTAGTCCACTAATTTTGTTTTACTCTAAATATTTATTAAACCCAACCATTTATGTTTAGCCATGGTTAACTCTCTACTAATATCTCTTGAGATATTTTTTCACCCAAGTGTTCACACTTCATCTTCTTATTCATCTCATTTTTGCTCTCTAGCTTTTGAGTGAGGTGAAAAAGAAAAAGAGAGAATTAATTCTAAAGTGAGCAAAATTCCTACTTTATCAATCTATACCAAACTAGCCATTTAGTATGGGTTGTTTACTTCACCAATTCCTCAATTAGTGAAGAGATAGCTTGAGTTAGAGATTTTTCGACGTAGATCATTTTCGGCATCGAAGATCCTTAAGCAAGCTCGTTTCTTTCGCCTAGTGGAGCCTAAGAAGAGTTCAGGGACCACTACTTAGAGCTAAGGGACTACTACACGGAGCTTTAGAAGTGAATGACCGGTATACAAAGGTTGTATTCCTATTTCTCTTAGTGTAAAGTTGTTTATCTGCTTTAAAAACCCTAATTCTCTAGTTAGATCCTTGGTTCGGGTTGCTTAGCACTCTAGATTTTTTGAAATTGCATACTTGATGCTTGCCGAAACCTAGCGAGGGTGCTAAGCGAACCCAACAGATTTAAACGTACATTCCTTCCCTTTTTGTGACTTTGAGATTTGTTTCGCTCTAGGCAAGGCAGTTGGCACCTGCTCGGTCTGGCAACAAACGACCAAGCGATTTAGATGTTCATTCCTGCGCTCAGGTATTGAGAGCGGATTGAGTGGTGGAGCCGATGATCCATGACTCCGCTTGAGGCTCGTTGTGTAGGAGATTTAGATGTCCATCTTTGCTCTTGCACTCGGTCATCAAGACGTGATTACGATAAAAGGGTTGTAAGTTTGGTATAAATGCTAAATCATTTGTAATTGTAACCCATGTTTTTATCAATGAAATATGATGGCTAGATGACTTTTATCTTTAATGTTATGTTGTTAAATTCTGTCCATGCATCTAAGGGGTCTAATTTATAATTTAAAAGGTAGACCACCTGGACATTAAAGATAAAAGTCATCCAGCCATCATATTTCATTGTCAAGGGAGGTTGTTTTCGCGCTAATTAATTTGTCGTATATGCAGATCTAGTTTTAGAGCGAACAAATTTATACATGACCCAGTATTACATCATTATATATCATCTCCCTTATTTTTCCTTTTCAAATTACATTCAACCAACATAATCCCAAAATTGTTTATTGCCCCTAATATTTTCAATATCGAGACTTCATGTAATCCCTATTCCTCTTTCCTTCACCAAAGATATATAGGCATCCAAGTGCAATATAGGGGCTAAGTATGGAGCAGGGCAAGTGATGGACAGACAGTTGCGTTTGGGTAATCCGTTTAAAATTAACCTTTCGTCAGTGTCCTTTTTATTATCTTCTTTCTCATAAGAAATTGCATAATCCCTCTTCCAAAACCTTAAGCCTTTTCCTAAATTCTATTCTTGCTCCATTTTAAAATCAATTGTTGTGGAGACAGATCCAAGAAAAAATTGCAAAAGGTAACGAGCATGGAGGGAAGAAAACCGAATTCACTTGGAAGCGGGGTTGTGCACGGATCGGGTTGGGCAGGTTTTGGACTATAAATGAACCCGAACCCGCTAGTGTGTACGGGATTTCTAGCCATTTTAAACCCGTCCATTGGAACAGGTAGATAAACACCCAACGGGTTCTGGCGGATTTCGGGCCCGGGTTTCATTAGTTCGAACGGGTTAAACATGGTTTCGGGTAATCACGAGTTTCACTTATTAAATTTGACATTTAATTTATATGAAATAAAACAATAAATAATAAAACACTGCCCTAATCCTAATTAAATCATAGTTTTCTATCATTCCTTGGTATTTAGAAGTTAAAATATTAGTTTGTATGCTGTGACCAAGAAATTAAAAGTTTTGTTATTTAATTTAAGAAAGTAAAAAGATAAAATAATAAGGAAAAGACTTAAAACAATCCGAGTCAATTAAACTTTATATTTGAGAAGTAAGAAAAGTGTTTAGATAACCAGGGAATTGATCTTAGCCATGTAATTAAATTTATTAACGGCTCGGATGTTTATTAAGCGGGCTGGTTTCAGGTTGGTTGCGGGCTGCTACGGGTTATGGACGGGTGCGGGTTCGTGTTCGGGCGGGTTATAAAAAACTCAAAACCCGTCCTATTCAAATGCGGGTGGATTCGGATTTTGAACCTGTTATATTCGGACGGGTTTAGAGCGGTCATTTTACCGGTCTAAAACGGACGGTTTCGGGCAGGTAACGGGTCCAAACCCACCCGGTATACACCCTACCTGGAAGTCAACTTGAAAGCATAGTCACAAATTCGTGATTCGGCAATAATCCGGCGAGGTCAAAAATTCGGATTCGGAGAACTATTCGGAAAAAATCGGCAGGTATTCGGGAAAGATTCGGTAAATGTTCGGGAAGTATTTCGAGCAAAATATTAATATAAAATTAATATATGAGACGCTAGATTTTGATTTCGTGAATCATTTGCTGTTTTTTTTTTGAATAATTCGGTTTTTTTTTGAATAATTCGCCAATAATTCGGGAATTATTCACGAATAATTCGGCAATAATTCGGCACGTTCGGTGATGGCGAATAATCCGCAGATTTAATCGGCAGTCGCATAATTCGCGAATTATTCACGAATGCGCCGAATAATTCGCGAATTATGTGACTATGCTTGAAAGAGTGGATCTAGAGATTTACTGTACGGCAGGGCTGTAAAAAAGAAAGACAGAAGACAAAACATAGGGTAAAAATGTCCAACTAGATCAAGTAGGCCCCATTGGAATATTCCTTCAAGGGGCCGTAGAACAAATACCAATACTTGGGATTGATATGGAAAATCCTAAGATTTGAAGGACTTTTATAACAAAAAATAAATAAATAAATAAAACCACCTGGCATCGAGAATCCAATGAACATAGGCAGCAGCAAGCAAGCAAGAGGAGTCTTTTCCTTTTCGTATATAACTCGCCATCATCAAATCAAATAATTCAAAATATTTGAGGTTTCATTTCACAGCTCTTTGCCATGTGTTAATCGTTTGGCTATGACTATTAATCATCTTTATCTCCACCATTGGGAGAGAGTCAAGATTAGGAAGTAAAAATAATGAATTTTTGTTGAATTATCAACACATCATCATCAATAATGCAAGCCGACCGTTGTATTAATTGTTTTGAGTTTGAGTGCACTCTCTTCCAAGCTAATGATGTCGGTTACGCTGCTCACATGAATGGCCGTGCGAGAATTGGGCAATATGGTAATGCCCTTGAGGTGTTTGTTGAAATGTGTCACTTAGGACTTAGGCCAAATTCCTTCATTTTGAGAGCATTTTTGTGCAGCAGGGGTTATTAGGAAAAGGACAGTCGACGAGGAGAGGGGCTTGATATTGATACTCTAGGAGAAGATGTAAGCGGAGAAAGAAGATGATCCGTCAATGAGAATTGCGGATTTGATTGATTTGTCGAGCCGAGCTCGGCCTCATATAATTGCAAAGACAACTATTTATGCTTTTGAAGTTTCAAGTGTTGTGCTAGCTTGGTATACACTATATTGGGTAAAGTGGCCCTTCACTTGGTATCAAAGCACTTACCTTAACATCCATGGCTCTAACAACTTTTGAAGAAGAAACAAGATGATGAGAAAATGATATTTTCACTATTTTTCTAATATATGATCAAAAGTGTCAGACCCTATTTACATTATACATTTGTCTAACTATAGAAGAATAATTACAGCAATTTACAACCCATCTATAGTAATTTACAATGGCTAATTAGATGCTGAATTAGGGGGATTGAAGACAACTAATATTGATTCCAAATTAGCCTTAATTTATTTCCTGATCTAGCCAAGAATTAAACTAGCATAGATAGCTAATTCTAATTCCACACCAGCCTTTTGATTTATTTCCTGTAATAACCTAGAATTGAGCTATCATAGATAGCTAATTCTAATTTAGGATTTTCTCTCTTGACCCTCCCCCTCAAACTGAGAATGGGTAGTAATTATGCCGCTTCTTCGTCTGTGATTTGGTAAAAAAATCAGCAAGCTGCTTCTTGGAAGACACGTGTGGAAGGGAGACAGTGCCTTGTGTAAACTTTTCGCGTACAAAATGGTAATCGATCTTTATGTGCTTTCGTAAGCTTATGAAACACGGGATCATTTGCAATCTTTGAGGCATTTTCATTGTCAAAAGAGTGGAGTGGGAGAAGATGATTGAATCCTAAAGTCAATCAAGAGACGTCGGAGCCAGACAATTTCCCCACAAGTCGACGACATTGTTCGATACTCGACCTTGGTGGAAGACTTTGACACAGTTGGTTGCTTCTTGGATTTCCAGGAAAGTAAAGAAATTCCAAGAAAGACACAATATCCAGTTGTAGAACAACGGGTGTCTTTGCATCCAGCATAACCAGCATCGAAAAAAGCTCAAAGCTCCACTGAAGAATTTGAATGATAAGACAAGCCCAAGGTTGGAGTGGACCGAAGGTAACGGATATGATGCGATGAACAGCAGTTAAAAGCAATTTTTGAGAATCGGAGAAAAATTGACTCACCAAATGTACAGCTTGTGCAATATCAGGATGAGTGACTGTTAGATAGACTAAACTATCAACAATTTGTCTGTAAAGAGTAGGATCGAGAATAGGGTCTCCATCGGCGATGCCATATCTAACATTCAATTCAAGAGGAGTGTCAACAAACTTATCATCAGAAAGTCCAGCTAGCTCAACAAGATCATGTGTGTATTTTCGTTGACTTAGAAAATAGCCATGAGGAGATTTCTAATCCATGGAAATACGCATTTGAAAAGATTTTTGCAAAACACTTTTGAGCGTTTGAATTCCTTGGTGGTCATCTCCCGTGATCAAGATATCATCCACATAGACTAGAACAAAGATGCGTCCTTTGGATGTGAAAGAGAGAAATAAGTAGTCATTATGGCTCTGTTGATATCCATCCCGCTGAAGCACACTCTTCAATTTGGCAAACCATGCACGAGGCGCTTGTTTCAAGCCGTATAGTGCTTTCTGTAGCTTGCAGACCATACGAGGAGAGATAGGATACCCTGGAGGAGGTTTCATGTAGGTCGTTTCTAACAAGTCTCCATTAAGGAATGCATTTTGACATCCATTTGATAAATATCCCAATTTCGAATAGCCGATATAGCAATCAAGGTGTGGACAATAATCATCTTTGTGACAGGAGCAAACGTTTCATCGTAATCAATACCATATTCCTGATTATATCCTTAAGCCACAAGCCTTACTTTATAGTGATCCAAGGAACCAGCAGACCTCAATTTTATTGAGTAGACCCATTTGCATCCAACCACAAGGTGATCTGATAGGGCAGGTACTAGCTCCTAAGTATTATTCATCTTCAAAGCATCAAGTTCTTCTTGCATTGCATGACTCCATTCTACACTCTCTATAACCTGCTTGTAAGATCTAGGGATAGAAAATGGAGCAAGAGTGGAAAATAGTGAAAGACGATTAGGTGGTTGATGATGCGAGAGGTGTGTTTAGGTGTGGTGAAGGAGATGTCACTTGTGTTGGTGGAGATGGAGATGAGATAATGTGATGTGTTGGTGGTGAAAGAGGCAGGGATAGATCGTTAATTGAGTTTGGGGCTGGTGGAGGTTGAGGCATAGAGAGAGGAACTCTTACCGGACTTTCTTCAGAAGATTTATCCTACAAAGTGTTAGGAAAAAAGGACAAGCTAATTGTTGAGGAAAAGTGTGAAGAAGAGGAAACGCCATTCGAAAAATATGGGGTATCTTCAAAAAATATAACATTCTTGGATATTCTCATCCGTCTTGCTTTCCAATCATAACAATGGTATCCTTTCTGTGTTTCGGAAGAGCCAAGAAATATGCAACGTACTGATTTGGCATCATGTTTTGAGTGTTCTGAATCAGGTAGAAGAACATAATATGTGGATCCAAAATTTCAAAGTAAATTATAATTATGAGAGTACCCAAATAATTTCTTCAGAGGGGATACATTATATAGCACAGAAGTAGGTAGTCGATTGATCAAGTACACGGCTCTTGGTGTACTTTCCCCATAACACCTTTGGGAACTTTGCATAGAATCGTAGAGCACGTGCTGTCTCTGAAATGTGTCTATGTTTCCTCTCAGCGACTCTATTCTGTTCAGGTTGATGAAGGAAACTCCTTTGATGAATGATTCCTTATTTAGAAAGAAAGGCAGCCAACTCTTTCGATATGTATTTCCCACCAAAGTCGCTGCGTAGAATCTTGATCTTTTTATCAAATTGTGTCTATACCATTGCATGAAACTGCTGAAACACCTGCAAAACTTTAAATTTTTGGCGTAAAAAGTACACTCAAGAGAAGCATGACCAATCATCAATAAAAAGAACATAGTAGGATTTTCCAGTCAATGAACTAACACTGATGGTCCCCATACATCTAAATGAATAAGATCAAAAGTAGAGATAGTATGATTGTGCTGTTATGGAAAGGTAAAGTAAGTGCTTTGAAGAGAGCACATTCTTCACAATTTTTATTAAGAACTAGCTTGTGATCAAGTTTGTCTAACAAAATACCAGAAGAAAACATAGAATTAAAATTAAGAGCATGAGGATGACCAAGAAGACAGTGCCAAATTCTCCACAATTTATTTACAGAATTTATTTCATCAGATGAAGGAGCTAAAAGGCAAGTGGCAAATGTGAAGAAGATTGAATGTCCGGCACAAAGAGTTTTCCATTTCCATGGCCTCTTCCAATCACCTTCTTGGTCTGTAGGTCCTGTATTACACAACCAGATGATAAAAATGAGATAAGACAATTCTTTTTTATAAGTTGACCGACTGAAATAAGATTAGCTGATAGGTTAGGGACATATAAAATATTATACGAAGATAAAGATGGTGAATTTGGGGGGTGATAGTCAAAGAACCAATTTTCTTCATCAGAAGAGTTTGTCCATTTGCAACCAGAATGTTTTCATTTTTGTCACAAGGAGAAATATGATGAAAGGCATGTAAATCGCCTATCATATGATGTGTGCATCTGAGTCTAGAATCCAAAAGGTGTGGGGATAGATCTTACCAAAGGCAGAAGCATGGAGGGCTTGAATAACTTGCTGAAGTAGTTCAGGTCTCTGAGTGGCGCTTCTTGCTCTTGCTTGTCCTCCCGGTAAACAGTGAGGGAGTAGAAGGCTTACTATATGCGGTAGAGGGTGGCCCCACTTGAGGTGGAGGTGCGGGCAACCCAGAATCACTATCTGATGCAGAAGATGGACTTTGATGGTTAGCAGCAACATATGCCCTTAGAGTTCCTCGTCTAAGAGGTCGCTTCTGGCAATCTTCGATTAGATGGCATTGTTCCTTGCAGTATCTACAGAATAAAGTAGTGGCTTCATTCACTTTCTTCTTTCTGCATTGATTGGCAAAATGTCCCATCTGATGACAAATGTAGCATTCAACCTTACTTGGACCTCGGAATCTGCCTTTATGTGTATTTGCAAGAAGTGCTACATCTTGGACTAGAGTTGAAAGTGCAGGGTTCCCTAGGGCGGCGGCAAGGTTTCGGGAGGTATCGTCTATGCCAATTTCAAAAATTTTCCGTACTAAAGAAGCCTAACCTAGAATCTTAACTAGAGATTTATTTTTCTCACAATATTTCATTACCATTTGAAAAGCTGGAAAGCTTTCTCATGAGGAAGAAGAAGATGAAGTGGAGATGAGAATGAAACTCTTGAGGTGAGAATAGTAACCATGGGTGAGTTAGTATCATATACTAACTCATGTATAGACTAAACTATGGCTAACAGTAATGTTTAGGTTAATAAATATCTACAAATAAAGCAAAATTAGTGGACTTTATCAATGGTTCCATAAGCTTCTACAAGCTTCAACCATGTGACTAATTACCAACTAATTTGATTTACTTTAAATAAATAAAACCCATCATTATTGTAAGCATGGTGTGAGTCTCATACACTCATATAGCATGTGACATCAAGCATGACACAAAATAATGTACATTAATATATATCACATATATACTAAGTGTACACAAGTGAGAAAAAGAAATCTTAAGTGAGCTAATATTAGTTAATGTAAGATAATATATCAAATATATAATTATACATTAAATTATTAAATCAACACTTGATTTAATAATCCGGTTATATCTCATACAACCGACTAATATCTAATGTATCAAGTTATCCAATCAACACTTGATTCGACAGCCCGACCATATCACATATAACCGACCGATATCACATATCGCGAGAATAGAATACAGTATCACATACTCGTATTAATCTCGGTCCCGTACATATCATATATGTGCTCCTACTTCGTTTCGCTTGAGCCAGGAAACCTCTGTGTAGGACTCTAAAGACTCGTCAATACGCCGGCAGTAGGTGGTGATCATATCAGACACGCACAAGCCGCAAGCGGTCTGCTAAACGTAACGACCACTTGGGTATTGAGTGATCAGAAGATCAACAAGCAAGCCTGCTCATACTCCTGTGAATCCAATTAGTAACACTACCGTACAGTCCGGTCTCTTCATCAGATATGTCGTATATCTCAGCCTGGGGGTGGTAAACGTCAGACCCCATTAGCCCTGATAAGTCATGCCGATGTGAGGTCCATAACTGTTCGAGAAACTACTGATAACACTTACCAGTAAATCTCAGCAACCCTGGCCAGGGATTTCCTGTTATGGCCAATCGAGCATAGCGCAATATCAACCCCCAATACCGGAAGAGACGAAATCCTCTCCTATCTCTCATTGCCTCCATATGACTCAGAACTGTACCGAAAAACCACTGTTTTGCATGATCTCTTGAACGTGGTAAGGTGGAAATCAAAGCACAGTGGGAATCACACAAGACTCTATGACGATCTCGGGTCGACAGACTAACCTATACAAGTGTCACCAGAGAACTGCTATCTGATGATAGGTATAATACCATCTAGAAGTTCTCGGTGAGTCCGCTCAGTGTACCCAGTCTCCACTGAGCACCCGTATATCTTCTCTGATGTCAAACACCAATGGATATGTGATCATCCATCGCCCATCATATGGGTTGAGAAGCGTATACGCTAGTATACTCTGGAATATCGATGCCCTGTCTCGATACTCCCACGACTAGGAACAATTTAAGGATATACTTACCGACTACCTCTGCCCTACTAGTATGATCTGCATCATAATCCTGGTAGTCAAGTACTCATCCTAAGGGCTTTATCAACATGTAATAGAGAGACAATAAGTGTACATGTTAAGATAAAGTGCAATCAGATAGCATACTATCATGTCGAGCAAGAAAGTCCTACCTATATATGTCCAAGCATCCACTATAATATACATCGCATGTATAGTAAAGGCCTCTAGGGCATACATATAACTAACAATCACCTACTTGCACTAAGGCCATTTGTTGTAGTATCTCATACTCAACGTTTTATAGAAGTCTCCTAGGGAAAGGCCTTTGTGAGTGGATCCGCCGTGTTATCCTTCGCTTCATCTCTCCTGACCTCGATCCCTTGGAGATCAACCATCTCCCTGATCAGGTGATACTGTCCTCAGAATATGTTTGGAACGCTGATGGGACCTGCGTTTCTAGGCCAAAGCCACAACTCCATTTTTGTCATAATAACAGTTATTGGACGCTCAATGGTAGGAACCTTGTTCATCTCATAAACAAGAAATGTTCAGACAACCTCTTTGGTAGTATCGTTGGTAGCGATGTATTCAGCCTTTATCGTCTAGTTTGTCACGGTATCTAGCTTGGCACTCTTCCAACATACCGTCCATCCACTGAGGATAAAGACAAAGCCTGTGTGTCACGCCCTGCTTCCCGGTATACGGGCAGAGGACGCGACGAGACCGCTACGTATTTACTCTGAAGTAAATACGCTAAGCGTATCTAGGTAAGATAAGTAAAATGCACAAGAGACAGGGACAAAAGATATAATTGAACATCAACTTTATTTATTAACATTATTTTTACAATACATCTGAAAAGTAAATACATGTAATGAAAAGCAATGCCTAAACAGTGGCATAACAGAAATGGAAATTACTGAAATAAAATGTACAAGTAACTAGAGCTCCGGGTCGAAAGCTAGCTGATCCAAGTCCTCGAAGGTGGGCTCGATCTCCTGAAGGTCCGAATCACTTGACGACATTCCAAAGAAAGAAAGAGAATGTCGTCAGCGAACAAATCGCTTGGTAAGTCCCGTAAATAGACAAGAATAGAATAGACAGAATAGAGTATATATTGTTATAATGTTGTATTTAGTGTTAACACTGTTGTTTGTAGCTTGGTATAGAAGAGGCCAGTGTATACGAGAGGAGTCTCACTAGACCAGAGACTACAGTATACGGAGTACAAGGAACCGTTCAGGCACGGTACAACGGTAATTGAATTCAGGTTAGGTGTCTTTATGGTTGCTGTCTCGTGGCACTTCTAACACCTTCCGTACCAATCTACCCCTTATAAACCCCGCGATGTATTGATTGTATTGATGTATTGTTTGAAGTGTATATTGTATATAGATGGATGACTTGCCGAAACCATGATATCAGTAAATGGATGTAACTGGAGAATCATGTAGATGGATGTATATCTATGGTTCGGTTCGGTCAATATAGATTGATTAGATTGAATAGACGGATTCATATATCCATGTTGTATTGAAGTTTGATACGTGAATCTCAAATTGATTATATTGAGACTCAGTCTGAGTCAAAAAAGAAATCGAATCCTGAATTATGTTTTGGTGCTATCGGTAACTGCTGCACATGGACGGCAGGATTTGTGTCTTTTTCAAAGACAATTACCGTGTTGATAACACCGTTTGCTAAGTTGTCTACCTTAAATAGGAAAGCACCCATATCTCTGGCTCCCTGAGGCTCAAGAGACTGGTCCCGCTTAAACCTATGTTTACTAGGGTCCTTATTGTAATTTAGTATAACTTGATGGGGTTTTATGTAAAAATAATTTTATATAATTTTCAAAATACACCTCAAGTATTTTATTATCGTTTTTAGAGTTTTCATGGATGTATATTTTATCAATATGACATTTCTAGTGAATAAAACCTAATTTCATAATATATGGTATTTATTTGTAATATTGGAATTGTATGGTATTTTCTTGCAAATGAGATATTTTTCTTGAATTTTGGAAATGTGGAATATTATAAATATAAAAAATTTGATATTTTGATATTAATTACATATATATATATATATTAAAAATATAAGTTTTATTTATAATAGAAATCACATTTTCTAAAGAAAATTGTATTTTAAATCTTTCGAGATCGTATGCTCCTTGCGAAGGTCTGCATCTCACTCTACTAGGCCCGAGGATGTGTGATAATCTGCACCATACTGAACGGGTTCCCCAATAGTGGGTTGTAGAGGCGCAATTGCAAAGATTTCTTAAATACACTTCTTATAGAAAAATGTTTTATAAGTTGAAACTAGTTATATGTAAAGTCGTATCTTTTCCAAATCTATGTTCCCAAATTCCATCATACTGTGTTAGATATGAGTGTTGTGAGAAGGTAGGTCATTACCTCGTAAACTATCTATAGGTATAATAAGGAATTATGATAGTTTATGTCGAAACTAAATTATATGGTATTTTTCTGAAAAAGTATAATAAAAGTTACAAAAATGATTAGTTTGATGTGAAACTTGTTTTATTAAATTTGTTAATGTTTATTAGTCAACATATAAGAGTATGATTTTATTTCGTTGAGGAAAAGTGTAGTTTTTAAAGAAAAATCGAATCGGAAGTCGGACTAACTCTGCTTCCATCGGGTTTTAATTTTGAATTTTTTAGAATAGAGAAAAGAAGAAGAAGTAAGGACTTATAGGTTATTAGACTAGAAGAGAGAAGGAGGAAGAGGTAGGAGTTGCCGGTGCGTTGTTTCGTCGTTGGAAACTCCTCGGATTGCCGTTTGAAGTTCGTCGAAGCTTCGCCCTTTTGCTAACTCCACTTGCACACAAAAAACTTGGGAATTTTCTTGAGAGTTTGGGTAGGAATTTAGGAGTGAGGAGGGGTGATTTGAGGGTGGTATTTATAGAAAAAATTAGAGTTTTAGGGTAGTGAAAGGATGTATTAAAAATTTGTATTAAAATGGATTAAATGAGGGTATTTTAATTCTTTGGTTAATTGCAGAGAATTTAAACAGTGCATGGGGAGTGAGGTAGGCCAAAGGATGCAGGGGTTAAAGAAAAATTGGGATTGGACCGAGTTGGACTGGCGCCGCCGGCCGAGTCAACAGTTTTGCCGGCCCGAGTTGGGCGAGTCGGGGCTCGTCTTGGCGCCACGTGTCCCTGACGCTTGGTCTACGTAGTGGACTCGTTTGTTTTATGTGTGACTCTTGGTTTTACGTGTGTGCATGTGTAGACCTTTGGGCTTCTAAAAGATTAAAAGAATTTAATTAAAAAAATGTGTGGCTGATGGAATTTGAACTCTGGTGCTTGGGTTCAGCAGTGCAAGATCTTACCAATGAGCTACAAGCTCTTTCTTACTGTTCTAAAGCAAAATAAACTTATAACTTGTGCTCAGGCTCAAGTACCCATTTCTGTATTTTTGAAAAAAATTGTACAGAAAGTTTAGGATTGTTACATTCTACCCTCCTTAAAAAGAATTTCGTTCTCGAAATTTGAAAAAGGAAAGTGTAACAGATTCAAAAAAAATTTAGTGATGGAACTATTGATAGTGCATGAAAAATATTTGGAAGAACGAAAGGATGAGAAAGTTTTGGTAAGATTGTAAAAGAGGTGAGGGAATTTTGGTTTAGGACAGATGAAATTGGAAGATTCAAGGAATTTGAATTGTAAAGAATGTTTTTAGTTGCTAGTTCTTATGTTATATTGCTTAGGTTGTCCACGCAGAGCTGAACTGCATGGTAGGGTTCCATACAGCTCTGACCTGCATGGGCCACCACCAAAACCTGTCACACCCCGCTTCCCGGTATACGGGCAGAGGACGCGATGAGGCCGCTACGTATTTACTCTGAAGTAAACACGCTAAGCGTATTTAAGCAATATAAATAAAATGCACAAGAGACGGGGACAAAAGATATAATTGAACAACAACTTTATTTATTAACATTCTTTTTACAATACATCTGAAAAGTAAATACATGGAATGGAAAGCAATGCCTAAACAGTGGCATAACAGAAATGGAAATTACTGAAATGAAATGTACAAGTAATTAGAGCTCCGGGTCGAAAGCTAGCTGATCCAAGTTCTCGAAGGTGGGCTCGATCTCCTGAAGGCCCGAATCACCTGACGACATTCCAAAAAAAATAAAGAGAATGTCGTCGGTGAACAAATCGTTCGACAAGTCCTGTAAATAGATAAGAATGGAATAGACAGAATAGAGTATATATTGTTATAATGTTGTATTTAGTGTTAACGCTGTTGTCTGTAGCTTGGTACGGAAGAGGCCAGTGTATACGAGAGGGGTCTCACTAGACCAGAGACTACGGTATACGGAGTACAAGGAACCGTTCAGTTACGGTACAACGGCAATTGACTTCAGGTTAGGTGTCTTTATGGTTGTTGACTCTTGCCACTTCTAACACCTTCCGTATAAATCTACCTTTTATAAACCCCGCGGTGTCTTGATTGTATTGATGTATTGTTTGAAGTGTATATTGTATATAGATGGATGACTTGTCGAGACTATGATATCAGTAAATGGATGTAACTGGAGAATTATGTAGATGGATGTATATCCATGGTTCGATTCAGTCAATATAGATTGATTAGATTGAATAGACAGATTCATAGATCCATGTTGTATTGAAATTTGATACTTGAATCATATTCAAGTCAGATTGATTATATTGAGACTCAGTCTGAGTCAGAAAAGAAATTGAATCCTGAATTATGTTTTGGTGCTATCGGTAATTGCTGCACATGGACGGCAGGATTTGTGTCTTTTTTAAAAACTATTACTGTGTTGATAACACCGTTTGTTAAGTTGTCTACCTTAAATAGGCAAGCACCCATATCTCCGGCTCTCTGAGGCTCAAGAGACTGGTCCCGCTTAAATCTATGTTTACTAGAGTCCTTATTGTAATTTAGTATAACTTGAGGGGGTTTTATATAAAAATAATTTTGTATAATTTTCAAAATACACCTCAAGTATTTTATTATCATGTTTAGAGTTTTCATAGATGTATATTTTATCAATGTGACATTTCTAGTGAATAAAACCTAATTTCTTAATATATGGTATTTATTTGTAATATTGGAATTGTATGGTATTTTCTTGTAAATGAGATGTTTTTCTTGAATTTTGGAAATGTGGAATATTATAAATATAAAAAATAGATATTTTGATATTAATTACATATATATATTTATTAAAAATATAAGTTTTATTTATAATAGAAATCACATTTTCTAAAGAAAATTGTATTTTAAATCTTTCGATATCGTATGCTCCTTGCGGAGGTCTGAATCTCACTCTACTAGGCCCGAGGATGTGCGATAATCCGCACCATACCAAACGGGTTCCCCAATAGTGGGTTGTAGAGGCGTAATTGCAAAGATTTCTTAAATACACTTCTTATAGAAAAATGTTTTATAAGTTGAAAGTAGTTATATGTAAAGTCGTATCTTCCTCAAATCTATGTTCCCAAATTCCATCATGCTGTGTTAGATATGAGTGTTGTGAGGAGGTAGGTCATTATCTCGTGAACTATCCATAGGTATAATAAGGAATTATGATGGTTTATGTCGAAACTAAATTATATGGTATTTTTCTGATAAATTATAATAAAAGTTACAAAAATGATTAGTTTGATGTACAACTTATTTTATTAAGTTTGTTAATGTTTATTAGTCAACATATAAGAGTATGGTTTTATTTCGTTAAGGAAAAGTGTAGTTTTTAAAGAAAAACCGAATCGGAAGTCGGACTAACCCCGCCTCCGTCGGGTTTTAATTTTGAATGTTTTTAGAATAGAGAAAAGAAGGAAAAGTAGGGACTTACAGGTTATTAGACTAGAAGAGAGAAGGAGGAAGAGGTGAGAGTTTCCGGTGCGTCGTTTCGTCGTCGGAAACTCCTCGGATTGCCGTCTGAAGTTCGTCGAAGTTTTGCCCTTTTGCTAACTCCACTTGCATACAAAAGATTTAGGAATTTTCTTGAGAGTTTGGGCAGGGATTTAGGAGTGAGGAGGGGTGATTTGAGAGTGGTATTTATAGGAAAAATTAGGGTTTTAGGGTAGTGAAAGGTTGTATTAAAAATTTGTATTAAAATGGATTAAATGGGGGTATTTTAATTCTCTGGTTAATTGCAAAGAATTTAAACAGTGCAGGGGGAGTGAGGTAAGTTAAAGGGTGCAGGGGGTTAAAAAAAAATTAGGATCGGACCGAGTTGGACCGGCGGCGCCGGCCGAGTCAACCGTTTCGCCGGCCCGAGTCGTGGCTCGTCTTGGCGCCACGTGTTCCTGACGCTTGGTCTACTGCAGTGGACTAGTTTGTTTTATGTGTGACTCTTGGTTTTACGTGTTGTGCACGTGTAGACCTTTGGTCTTCTAAAAGATTAAGAATTTAATTAAAAAAATGTTTGGCTGATGGGATTTGAACTCTGGTGCTTGGATTCAGCAGTGTAAGGTCTTACCAATGAGCTACAAGCTCCTTCTTGCTGTTCTAAAGCAAAACAAACTTATAACTTGTGCTCAGGCTCAAGTACCCATTTCTGTATTTTTGAAAAAAAAACTGTACAGAAAGTTTAGGGTTGTTACACCGTGACTTATTTTCAGTCGACCTTATCACTCTGGAAGCTTGAACCAAGAACATTCTTTAGTGCTTCTCAAGTACTTAGGAATGTCCTACACAGCTTTCCAGTGATTCTCCCAAGATCCGATTGATTCCTGATCACTACACCTAGTGAGTCAGCTACATCTGGTCTGGTACATAACATCGCATACATGATAGAGCCTATTGCCGAAGCATAGGGTATCCCTTGCACACGAGCTCTCTCCAAATCAGTCTCGAAAGATATCGTTTTGGAGAGAGTGATTCCTGAGTAAATGGGCGAACCACCACGCTTAGAATCATCCATACCAAACCCCTTTAGTACGATGTTAATATACCTGGATTTAGGACACTCCCAACATCCACTTAGATCTATCATCAATAGATCATAATCAATAAGGTGTAGTAGGTATCATCCAGATCTTCCATTGAGAATCCTCATGATAAGAGTAGCTTGACCGAATGTAGAATAGGAAATCATTTCTTATTAAGAGTATGTTATCTACGTACAATACGTGTAAGACAACCTCACTCTCTATAACCTTCTTGTATATACAAGGTTCATCTACCATTTTGATGAAGTCAAACTCTTTGACTGCCACATCAAAACAGATGTTCCAACTCCGCAATACTTGCTTTAATCCTGATGGACTTAAGCATAGTTTTGAAAGTCTCAACTTTTCAATCTACACCAAGAATTTTCTCAAAATCCACTTGCTCCTGATGAGTTTTACCCCTTTAGGTGCAACAACCAAAGTCATACTTTGTTGGTGTAATTGGATTCCATCTTTGATCGCATAGCATCCAGCCATTTGCACAGAGTCTCCACTCATGATGGCTTGCCTGAACCTAATTGGGCCATCATCTACCATGATGCAATCCTTGCTCCCACCGTCAAGTGGATGAGGAACCCTACCAGATTCGCGGAAAGGCTGAGCTTCGTTGGAGACTATTGAATCCTTTGGTTTCACCAAATCATCAGCTGTTAGTTTGTCCAGCTGAAACTCCTTTCAGTTCTACATCATGTCCACAAATTTCTTCATAAGAAATTCCTTTTCTATAAAGGTGGCATGCTGAGAAACAAATCACATTTTGCTCCTCAGAGTGGTAGAAGAAATTCCCTCGCAAATATTTGGGACATCCAACAAACTTATACAGAACTGACCTTGCCTCGAGCTTGTCCGGATTTTTCTTTTCAATATAGACCGAACAACCTCATATCTTAACTCGTTTAAGACGTGGTCTCTTCCCATTCCATATCTCATATGGAGTGGTAGGCACTGATTTGGATGTAACCCCATTCAATAGGTATGCATCTTCTCAAGTGCATAACTCCAAAAAGAAACATGCAACTCAGCAGTACTCATCATAGAGCGTGTCGTATCTCATAGGGTGCGATACCTCCGCCCTGATACATCGTTGTGCTGTGGTGTATACGAAGGAGTAAGCTGAGAGAGAATCCTATTCTCTACTTGGAAAATCCAGGAACTCCATGCCCAAGTATTCGCCTCCTCGATTACATCGAAGGACTTAATACTTCTACTTATCTGGTTTTCAACTTCAAGCTTATATTCCATGAATTTCTCAAAAGTTTCAGACTTTTGTTTCAACAGGAACACATGTCCGAATCTTGAGAGTCCGTCAATGAATGTAATGAAGTACAAAGAATCAACCCTGACATTTGTAGACATTGGACCGTATACATCATCATGTATCTGTCCTAAGAGTTCAGTAACTCTTTCTCTGTTTCCAGTAAACGGAGTATTGGTCATTTTACCTTTGAGACAAGACTGGAAAGTATCATAAGATAAAAATTTGAATAGATTCTCATATTCATCCTTATGTAACTTAGCTGGTCGTGTCGCATAGATATGATCTAGTCTACAATACCACAAGAAGGATTCGTTCATTTCTGAACTACTCCTCTTGTGTGTGTTCTAGATACTTTGAGCTATGGTTTGATTTAGAATGTATATGCTATTATATAACGTGCATGATCCAATCAACTTTTGATTAATGAAAATGTTCACAACATTGTCCAGCAATACAAAATTATATGCTTCTTTAACTTAATAAAGAATCTGATGTAATTTTGTATATCAGGTTCGGTATCTAATAACATTTGTTCAGAATCAATGTATTTACCATTTGGTAATACAAGGTGATATCTGCCAACTGATTTGGCTGCAACAATTGCACCATTCTCTAACACTTAGAGACATATCACCCATTCTCAGTTCTCTACCTTTCTGTAGCCCATATAACAAATTACATATGTGGGATCCTGATTCGGTATCTCATACCTAGGACATAGAGGATACTGAGAAACAGTTCTCGGTAACGAGCACACCCGAAGAATATGCATCAACATGCTCATTCCTCGATTGGGTCGCGTAAGAATCTGGATATTCCCCTATTTCCTGCTCGGATTTATAACAGTTATAAGATAGAGCGGAACCAACGTTCCCCAACTCAGTATAATAAGCAGGTTCGATCAATGCATCCATATTATTATCTTGATTAAGGCATGATATGGTCGCTACCAGGAGAGAGAGAGAAGAAAACACTCTGCGTGCGCTCTTACAAGATTAGATTGGTTATGATTTTATCTAATTAGGATGGTTTCCACTGTTTTTATCAAATCTTCCTTCAAACCCTAAAACATAAGACTAGCCGGGATTAATTACACCCTACAAGTTCGCCAATTTTTCGGCCAGGCCAGTGTCGGTACTTTGAGAGATGTTCCCCGTGCTTTCGCACGGACCTAATTAAAATACACCTCGTTTTCCCAGGGGTGTAACTCCGTTAACACCTTTCTAGACACCTACTTGGTCGGCTAATTGTAATATGCAAAACTCTCCCAGGAGTAACTCTTACTTGCGGTGGGTATCGGGATCCAACTATCTCATAGAAGGTATGCAATCTCATTACAAATTTCAACACTTGAAATTCCCGATAATATTCTGCCTCTAGCAACTTATGACCTTGGCTAAGATCAACAAATCATAAGCGCTAGCCAAGTTCAACCCGCCATTTCTTGATTGAATTAAACCCATCCGTACAACCATTGGCTAAGGTCAACAAAGTCGTACGACTACCCTAACTCAATCGCATCATATACTTGAAAATAAGCACTAATTAGCTACCGCACACTACGCCTTGGCTAAGGTCAACAAACGCAGCATGAATACTAAAAATTACTTATCTGAAATGACAGAGGGCTACGACAGGTTTTTAAGAAAACCTTTTGCGTAATGAACGGATATCGTTGTATAATCGAGTGATTTTGAAAAGGAGTGTTTTTGAGGATTTTACTAGTTTTGCTAAAGAGGTCACTCCCGATGAAGGGATCTCGGCTCTTTCCTCATCGAATGAGGTGCAGGATATTTCACAAATACCACTATGCAAAGCATGAACTAAAAAAGCAATCAAAAGACAACACCGAGTGGGTTGTAACATCTGTCAGTTTCGCTAAAGAGGTCACTCCCGGTGAAGGGATCTCGGCTCTTTCCTTATCGAATAAGGTGCTGGATATCCTATAAAGAATACCGCCATGCAAAGCAAGACCTAGAGCTACCAGTTTTTAAAACAAGTTTCTACAACATTTTTAGGTTTCTTTTATTTCATTAATCTCATTAATGAAGTCCCATCAATTATGCTTCCTAAGCATCACGGAAGAAACGAAAGCAGCAATATTTATTATATAAAATATAAGCATTCGTCTCAGAATATCAAGTGATCACATCACAGAATATCAGCAGCAGAAGAACATATATGAAATATTGGATATACTAGAAATTCCGTGTTTTAATTAAGCCAATAAAAAATGCGGATTCCACGGTTGCGATGAATAGTCAAACCCACATCTCTAGACCCCTAAGAGAGCGACAAGCAACCCTACCAATTCTAGAGTTAGGAGACCCGGTCTCAACTCCTTGAGATGGTCTCTCCCTGGACCATAGAACCCGGTTACTTGTGCTCTCCTTCTTGGGTCTATCCTAATGCGGAAAAGTAAATAATATACATCAATGGTGACATCGTCCTCAACCCGGAAGTGCCCCAATAAAAGAATATTACATACAAGTTTTTACATGAATGAAAATGAAAAACTCTCATCTCATATAAAAACCCCTGGCTATTCAAAAACTCGACGATCCAATATAACATATCACAGCAACACATAACATCATATGTCATCAACGTAAGTAAATATGTGTATCCCAATTGTCGTTGACATATAGTAACGAAACCGGCGAAACACCACATATTACACTTACGGTCGCAGAAAAAAAGTGAAAAACTACAACAATTGGAATCTGCAACCATCTTAGACATCATAAGCCCAATGCATCACATACTTTGGATTTCATGCCTAACCAAATGAATTCCTTAGATATCGCATGCCTAACAATTATAAACCCCGTATTTTAGTCTCGATATTGAAAACGCTTTTCAATAACCAGTCGGGCAATTCAACAAGATTTCCGACAATCTGATCGAATGCTCGTCGGAAACTTTAGTAGACGGCCGCACCCCCGATGCCGTCGACGAAGTGCACTAAGGCGGAACACCGCAGCCACTAACATCCGAACGGATGCTTTTGGCGACGGGGTTTTCCTACAGTCACTTGGTCGGGCTATGGGGCGTGGCTATCTAGTAAGGTTACCCGGCGAGTATCCGTGTACGCTACGAAATTGCGACGGACTTTTGATCCACATCAAAATTCCGTGTCAACCGATCAAATGAGACTGACTTACTAGATTCATAAAATTCAAACTAGTTATTACATAACTAAACTTTGTGGATTCCAAATATTGTATCGCAATCACAGATAGCTAGACGATGTTAAACTTTTCGATCGAATAAACAAACATCTAAAATTTCCCAAAGAGCTCAACATTTGAGCGGAGTTTAAAAAGTACCCAGAACATACCACAGCACCTATGGACCAACCGTAGAAAGGTCAACCCTTGCCTCACCTATGGCGCCGCGGAACTACCACAAACCCTAGAGTTTGGTGGCGGTTCCGACGGTCACAGAATCGAGTTAGGGTTTCGTTCTTCTAGAGGATCCACAGAAAACACCTGTATGATTTTATGAAGATTTTAAACTTGGAAAAAATCCAACTCTTGGAAAATTTCCAGCGAGGGAAAAATTGGGTTATTGATATCCGTTCGAACTTTTTAAAGTCGTCTAAATAACCCGAATAAATGTTAGAATTACGACTACGAAACACTCCGAATTGCCTTTGCATAAAAATAATATCACATACAAATTTAGCAAAAACAAGCAACACCTGAAATACCAAAACCTAGAGACTGGAACACAGAAAAAATTTGAAGCCCAAATGCCCCAAAAGAACCGGCCTGCTCGGATATTTTGCTCATGTGGCCGGCCAAAAACAGATGGGGAGGGTTCAAATTTCTACTGTGTTCATGTTACATCTCATATAACATTCTGCAGTTGCTAAAAAAATTTTTAGAGGCTTTGAAAAATTCGACAGAAACTAGATTTTTGTATTGGGTGTTTCGGAGTTGTTTCGGTTTCGTAGTCCTATACACATCGTCTAATTCTCTAGTATGGCTCTGATACCACTACAGGGTTCTCTAGGGCGGCAGCAAGATTTCGGGAGGTATCGTCCATACCAATTTCAAAAATTTTCCATACTAAAGAACCCTAATCTAGAATCTTAACTAGAGATTTATTTTTCTCACAATATTTCATCACCATTTGAAAAGCTAGAAAGCTTTCTCATAAGGAAGAAGAAGATGAAGTGGAGATGAGAATGAAACTCTTAAGGTGAGAATAGCAATCATGGGTGAGTTTGTATCATATACTAACACATGCAGAGACTAAACTATGGCTAACAATAATGGTTAGGTTAATAAATATTTACAAGTAAAACAAAATTAGTGGACTTTATCAATGATTCCATAAGTTTCTACAAGCTTCAACCATGTGACTAATTACCAATTAATTTTATTTATTTTAAATAAATAAAACCCATTATTATTATAAGCATGGTGTGAGTCTCATACACCCATGTAGCATGTGGCATCAAGCATGATACAAAATAATGTACATTAATATATATCACATATATACTAAGTGTACACAAGTGAGAAAAAGAAATCTTAAGTGAGCTAATATTAGTTAATATAAGATAATATATCAAATATATAATTATACATTAAATTATTAAATCAACATTTGATTTAATAATCCGGCTATATCTCATACAACCGACTAATATCTAATGTATCAACTTATTGAATCAACACTTGATTCGACAGCCCTGCTATATCACATATAACCGATCGATATCACATATCGCGAGAATAGAATACGGTATCACATACTCGTATTAATCTCGGTTCCACACATATCACATATGTGCTCATACTTCGTTTCGCTTGAGCCAGGAAATTTCTGTGTGGGATTCTAAAGACTCGTCAATACGCCGGCAGTAGGTGGTGTTCATATCAGACACCCACAAGCCGCAAGTGGTTTGCTAAATGTAACGGCCATCCGGGTATTGAGCGATCAGAAAATTAACAAGCAAGTCTGCTCATACTCCTGCGAATTCAATCAGTAACACTACCGTACAGTCTGGTCTCTTTATCAGATATGCCGCATATCTCAATCTAGGGGTTGTAAACGTCAGACCCCAATAGCCATAATAAGTCATGCCGATGTAAGGTTTATAACGGTTCGAGCTGATAACACTTACTAGTAAATCTCAGCAACTCTGGCCAGAAATTTTCTATTATGGCCAATTGAGCAAAACGCAACATCAACCCCCAATTCCGGGAGGGACGAAATCCCCTCCTATCGCTCATTGCCTCCATGTGACTTGGGACTGTACCCAAAAACCATCGTTTTACACGACCTCTTGAACGTGGTAAGGTAGAAATCAAAGCACAGTGGGAATCATACAAAACTCTATGACGATCTCGCGTCGACAGACTAACCTGTACCAGTATCAGCAGAGAACTGCTATCTGACGATAGGTATAATACCATCTAGGAGTTCTCAGCGAGTCCGTTCAGTGTACCCAGTCTCCACTGAGCACCCGTATACCTTCTCTGATGTCAAACACCAATGGATATGGGATCATCCATCGCCCATCATATGGGTCGAAAAGCGTATATGCTAGTTTACTCTGGAATATCGATGACCTGTCTGATACTCCCATGACTAGGAACAATCTAAGGATGTACTTACCGAATATCTCTTCCCCACTAGTATGATCTGAATCATAATCCTGATAGTCAAGTACTCAACCTAAGGGTTTTATCAACATATAATAGAGAGACAATAAGTGTACATGTTAAGATAAAATGCAACCAGATAGCATACTATCATGTTGAGCAAGAAATTGCTCCCTATATATGTCCAAGCATCCACTACAATATACATCGCATGTACGGTAATGGCCTCTAGGGCATACATATAACTAACAAAAAGAGGCTTCAATCGAGTCTCCTCAGTAAGGAGTTCAGGAAAAATCTTATCAAGGTTCAGTTTATCTCCACAATTTAGAATTATAGCATGAGTATGCTCAAATTCAAATCGCATTTTCATCAAAATTTTCTACAATGGGATCGTTGCCTCAATTTAATAACTGTTTCAAGAGCCTCTACAGGAATATCATCCTCTAGCATATCCATCTCATTCCAAATGAGCATCATGGCAGAATAGAATTCTTGAACACTAAGAGATTCTTGGGAAAGAGAACTCATCTCCAAGTCAAGTTGATATAGTCGTGCCTCATTATTTTGCTTGTAAATGCACTTGAGATGGTTCCACATTTTTTTGGCTGTTGTGAGACGACTCAAATTCACAGCAATGGGGGCTTCAACCGATTCCAAGATCCATGTCTTTATCTTGGCATTGTTAATCACCCACTTGGAAGTGGATGATCCATCGGAAGGCTTCGACACATCTCCTTTGATATAGCCCCACAAGTCTTGACTTTCCAGGAAGCTTTGAATGTAAGTAGCCCATAGAAAGTAGTTCTTCCCATTCAATTTCACAGTAATTCGATGAAGAGATTCCATGGAGATAACACGAAAAATAGAACACCATCACTAATTTGAACTAGCTGCAATGGAACAACAATACACAGGAGAAGGAGAAAGATAGCAAGATATACCAGATTGGAACTGGTAAGAATTACTACTGGAGTCTCACCCCAGTGCTCTGATACCATAACAACTTTTGAAGAAGAAACAAGATGATGAGAAAAGGATTTTTCACTATCTTTTCTTTTCTGATATATGATCAAGAGTGTCAGACCCTATTTACATTATATATTTGTCTAATTATAGAAGAATAATTACATCAATTTACAACCCATCTATAGCAATTTACAATGGCTAATTAGAGGCTAAATTAGGGGGATTGAAGACAACTAATATTGATTCCAAATCAAGCTAATTCTTGTTGAAAATTGATGCAAATTAAAGTCTATGGTTAGGTGCCACCTTTTGACATGCATGGCATTGTTAGGTGATGACAATGATAGGTGGTGACTTTGTTAGGTGATGACAATGATAGGTGGTGGCTTTGTTAGGTGCTACTTTTGACATCCATGACATTGTTAGGTGATGACAATGATAGGTGGTGGCTTTGTTAGGTGCTACTTTTGACATCCATGACATTGTTAGGTGATGACAATGAAATGTGGTGACTTTGTTAGATAGTGACATTGTCCTAGGTGCTATAAAAGCACATCTTATGAGAGGCATTTTGTAATCCAATCACAAGCATCATCACAAGAGGCAAAGGCTAAGAGAGATTTGTATAGAGAGATTTGAGAGAAATCTCCTAGGGTTGTTCTTGTGTGTAAACTTGATTCAAGTATAGTAGACGTTTGCAGATTCCGCTCTGCCGGAGACTAGCCATACGTTGGGTGAACCTCGTTCGTTGTGTAAACAAATCTATCTTATTTGTGATTGATTGTTTTCTTATTCCTGCATTTTAATTTATATTGTCTTTCGTCGTTTAATTGCGTGATTGTATTTTTGCGTGATTTGGGTTTTGTCGCGAGCACTGTTCCGTGGATCGACTCTCCCTCCCAACAACTGGTATCAGAGCAAGGTTAAGAGAACGTAGGGTTCTTCGATTCTATAATCTAGGTAACGGTGGGTAACGACGCTTGTGTCCTCTTCCCCACTTTCTTAGATTGTAGTTTTTTGAAGGCGTTGGTTCAGATCTAGGAGGAAGTCGGGTTTGCTGCGATACAGGTGAAAGATGGCAGAGGATAAGATAAGAATCGAGAAATTCAACGGTCACAATTTTGGTTGGTGGCGCATGCAGTTAGAAGACTGTCTATATCAAAAGGATCTATATCTTCCGTTGCTAGGAGAAAAACCCGAGAAGATGACCGATGAGGAGTGGAACCTTTTGGATAGGAAAGCCTTGGCGACGATCAGATTGTCGTTGACTCCGCAGGTGGCCTTTAATATCTCAAAGGAGAAAACAACTAAAGTGCTAATGACGATGTTAGCGAAGTTGTATGAGAAGCCATCGACATCAAATAAAATATTTTTTGATGAAGAAGCTTTTCAACATGAAGATGGTAGAGAATGGTTCGGTGATAGAGCACCTGAACGAATTCAACAGCGTGGCAAGCCAACTTGAGTCCGTTTCAATCATCTTTGAAGACGAGATTCGAGCCCTATTGTTCCTATGTTCGTTGCCAGAGAGTTGGGAGAACTTAGTGATGGCGGTTAGCAACTCTATCTCGGGGATTCTCACGTTTAATGATGCGGTAAGCTGCATATTAAACGATGAGATGCGAAGAAAGTCCGTGAGTAGGAGTTCCGGAACTTCTGCACTTTCGGTGGAGAATCATGGCAGAACAATGGAAAGGGGAAAGTGGAAAAAGGGCAAGTCTAAAAGCCAAGGTAAATCTCAAGGAAAAATCTAAGGCGCCTGTTGGAATTGCGGAAAGAAGGGCCACAGAAAAAGTGAATGTAAGCTTCCGAAGAAAGACTCAGATGAGAAGACGGATGGAAAGGAAGCGAATGTGGTGTCTACATAAGAACAAGGGGAACAAGGTCTTTGTCTATCGGCGAGCGAGAACACAAAGGCGGATACTTAGTTCCTAGATTCAGGGGCTTCTTTTCATTGCACTTCGGGCAGACACCACTTTAGCGAGTATGTTCAGGGCGATCTTGGACATGTGACGGTGGGAAACGGTCAATCGTGTAAGATCGTTGGAAAGGGTACGATCATCTTGCAACCGTCAGGAGGTGGTCAAATCAAATTGAAGAATGCTCGTCATATTCCGGATTTGAAGAAAATCTTAATTTCCACAAGTCAGCTAGACAACGAAAGGTTTATTACAACGTTTGGGAATTCTCAATGGAAGATTTCCAACGGATCGTTGGTGCTCGCAAGGGACAAGCTGAGCGGTTCGTTGTACTCATTCAATGGGAGCAGCGGAGGCTCGGCTGCATTGACGGCCAGTTCGGAGAAAGATTCGGAGACTTCGTTGTGGCATAAAAGATTGGGGTACCTCAGCGAGAAGAACATGAAAATTCTTCAAGCTAAGGGGGTTCTTTCGGGGCTGAAAAAGGTGGAGTTGGGGTTTTGCGAGAGCTGCGTTTGTGGGAAGCAAAGCGCGCTCAGATTTCAAATTGGAGGTATAGCGAAAAAGACCAAGAAACTGGAGATGGTGCATACGGACGTGTGGGGTCCGGCCTCGGTGGAGTCTTATGGAGGAAATCGGTACTTCGTAACGTTCATCGATGATACAAGTCGAAAGAAATGGGTATACATGATGAAGAAAAAGTCCGATGTGTTTGGCATCTTCAAACACTGGATTGCGCAGGTGGAGAACCAAACGGGGATGAAGGTTAAACGCCTAAAGTCCGATAATGGCGGGGAATACCGCACCCAAGAGTTCGAGGAGTTTTGCTCGCAAAAGGGTATTCGTTGGTTGAAGACGGTACCTGGGACGCCACAGCAAAATGGTATCGCTGAAAGGATGAACAGAACGATCCTAGAGCGAGTGCGAAGCATGACTTTGGATGCGAATCTGCCAAAATTCTTATGGGCAGCAGCGGTCGATACTGCTGTGTATTTGATCAACAGAAACCCGGCAAGTGCGCTTGATGGAGGCATTCCAGAAGAAATTTGGTCGGGTAAACCGGTCAATTATTCGCACCTTAAAGTATTTGGCTGTATTGCATATTCTTTGATTGATAAGGCAGAAAGGAGTAAGCTTGACTCCAAATCTAAGAAGTGTGCTTTCATCGGGTATGGTGGAGACGAGTTCGGATATCGGCTGTGGGATTACACAAGTAAGAAAGTAATACGAAGCCGGAACGTTGTCTTTGATGAGCAACACTTATATAGAGAAGAAAAGCAAGCCAAAGATGGTGCTGTATCTGAGTTCGTGGAGTTAGACGAAACTCAAGAGAACAATCAGGTGTCTACAAGTGAGGATCAAAACATGGAGGAAGCTACAGTGCAGGATCAGGTTCAAGAACATGATGGCGACCATGTTCAGCAACCAGATGTACCAGTTTTGAGGAGATCTACGAGAGAAAGGAGACTACCTGAAAAACTTGTGACCGACTTCATTTTGTACACGGATTCGGGAGAGCCTGAATCCCTTGAAGAGGCGACGCAAGACGGTGCTATTAAACAGTGGGAGCGAGCTATGGACGTGGAGATGGATTCTTTGAAGAAGAACCGCACGTGGGACCTAGTGAAGCTACCCAAAGGTCGAAAAGCGTTGCTGAATAGGTGGGTGTACAGGATAAAAGATGAGGCTGATGGTGTGAAGCGGTACAAAGCTCGCTTGGTAGTCAAGGGATATGCGCAAAAGCAAGGAATTGACTATCAAGAGATATTTTCCCCTATGGTGAAAATGACATCAATTCGGGCGATCCTTAGTATTGTGGCGGTGGAGGATCTGCACTTGGAACAGCTTGATGTGAAGACCGCGTTCCTTCATGGAGATTTGGTAGAGGAGATCTATATGATGCATTCACCGGGATACGAGGTGAAGGGAAAAGAATCTATGGTGTGTAAACTGCGAAAGAGCTTGTACGGCCTTAAGCAAGCTCCAAGGCAGTGGTATCTCAAATTCGATCAGTTCATGCTAGAGACGGGATTTGTGCGTAGTGAGTCAGATCACTGTGTCTATATTCAAACTTTTGATGATGGAGACTATATCATTCTATCACTCTATGTAAATGATATGTTGGTAGCGGGTCCGAATTTCGAGAAAATTCAAAGTCTGAAGAAGATGATGGCTGAAAAGTTTTCCATGAAAGATTTGGGAGCGGCCAAACAAATTTTGGGCATGAAGATCGCTCGAGATAAGAAGCAGCGGAAGCTGTGGTTATCGCAAAGCGACTATATCGAGAAGGTTTTGAAGCGGTTCAACATGGACAAGTCAAAACCGGTGAGTACGCCTTTAGCAAAACATTTCAAACTCATGAAGGAGTTTTGCCCGACAACTCAAGAGCAGAAAGACGAGATGGCAAGAGTGCCTTATGCTTCTGCGGTAGGGAGTTTAATGTATGCAATGGTAAGTACGAGACCAGATATTGCACATGCAGTGGGAGTTGTGAGCCGGTATATGCAAAACCCGGGGAAGGAACATTGGAATGCGGTGAAGTGGATTTTGAGGTATCTTAGGGATACGTCTAGTCATTGCTTATATTTCGGGGGCGACTCTCTAATGGTGCAAGGTTACGTTGATGCGGACTACCTGGGTGATCGAGATAGTGGAAAGAGCACAACGGGTTACGTATTTACAGTTGGGGGAACAGCGGTAAGTTGGATATCTCAACTGCAAAAAGTGGTAGCATTGTCAACTACGGAGGCTGAGTACGTGGCGATCACGGAAGCCAGCAAAGAGATGATATGGCTACAAGGGTTACTCGAAGAGTTGAGTAAGAAGCAAGACTTCAATACCTTGTGGAGCGACAGCCAAAATGCAATACATTTGGCAAAGAATGCAGCATATCATTCTCGGACGAAGCATATCAAGGTGCGGTACCACTTCATACGCATGGCGTTAGAAGATGGTGAGTTGACACTGCAGAAGATCGCGGGAGAAAAGAATTCGGCGGATATGTTCACCAAAATAGTAGACAGAGATAAGCTGAATCTTTGTTGCAGATTGGTGAATCTCTCCATGAAAAATTAATAAGGAGAGAGCAGCAGCGGAATCGTGTGAAGTTTACTAGTGCGAGAATCAAGCCAAAAAATTACTCCAAGTGGGACAATGTCGAGATTGTGATGAATTTGCATCAAGGTAGAGTTTGTTGAAAATTGATGCAAATTAAAGTCTATAGTTAGGTGCCACCTTTTGACATGCATGACATTGTTAGGTGATGACAATGATAGGTGGTGACTTTGTTAGGTGCTACTTTTGACATCCATGACATTGTTAGGTGATGACAATGATAGGTGGTGGCTTTGTTAGGTGCTACTTTGACATCCATGACATTGTTAGGTGATGACAATGATAGGTGGTGGCTTTGTTAGGTGCTACTTTTGACATCCATGACATTGTTAGGTGGTTACAATGATAGGTGGTGGTTTTGTTAGGTGCTACTTTTGACATCCATGACATTGTTAGGTGATGACAATGAAAGGTGGTGACTTTGTTAGATAGTGACATTGTCCTAGGTGGTATAAAAGCACATCTTATGAGAGGCATTTTGTAATCCAATCACAAGCATCATCACAAGAGGCAAAGGCTAAGAGAGATTTGTATAGAGAGATTTGAGAGAAATCTCCTAGGATTGTTCTTGTGTGTAAACTTGATTCAAGTATAGTAGACGTTTACAGATTCCGCTCTGTCGGGGACTAGCCATACGTTGGGTGAATCTCGTTAACAAATCTATCTTGTTTGTGATTGATTGTTTTCTTATTCCTGCACTTTAATTTATATTGTCTTTCGTCGTTTAATTGCGTGATTGTATTTTTGCGTGATTTGGGTTTTGTCGCGAGCACTGTTCCGTGGATCGACTCTCCCTCCCAACAATTCTAATTTAGGATTTCCTCTCTTGATAGGTTCAAACCTCATCATTATCCGTTTACTATATTTTCCCCATTCATTGTTTGTACAAGCGAGAATTCCTGCTGGAGGTCTTTCCATGAGGCCGAAAGGCACACGTGAGAGGGAGAGTATTAATTGTTATGTTAGCTTGATATACATTTATCTCTTAACCCAATAGCTGCATCCTTTGAATCAAATGGTTCTTGACACGAAGCAATTTAAACTCTATATTATCACACTTGATGCTATTGTTCATGGCTTGTAAAGGAGCGTGGAATGTGGTTAGGAAAATTTTGTGCCCCAATTCCGTAACCTTTACTGTAAATTATTCATAAGCTTTTTCATACAAGGAAACTGGAAGAAGCCTTTGATCGTCTACAACGAGCAATGCCTTAAATACTGATCTCTAAAATTTGGTTCTTTTTGGGCACAAAAAGGCCTGACAAGCAATGGAAATTTTCAGTGAAATGATATGACATAAATCATATATGAGAAATAATTTTAGAGGTGATATCTGGGCTACGGTATATTAACTTTCAGTGTGAAAGTAACGATAATACATTTATGTTCATGATTGTAATATCAATTATGATTCTAATATTAGATCTGTTATATGTTCGAGATTAATATGCTATATACGGTATGCTGTCTTTACTTCAGATTGGGAGTTCAAGCCTATTGACACTTGATTCATTGTTTGTTTCAGGATTTGTGACAGATGAGATGTGAAACGTAGGGAATTCAATCTAGATGATGCTCTCAGAAGGCATTCACAATTTTGAGTGAAACAAAATGCATCAAATGAAATTTTACAGGTAATTCAATAACTTCGGCTATGGCATCTCCTGAGCATATGGGATATAAATTCGAATTCCATCCGCTTGTTCCTGGTGCAGTTATCATTCATGAGTCATGACCACCTCCTTCACACATCGAAATGAGATAGCATCATAAGTTCAACGGAAAGTTGAATAGATAATGATGTTATACCCATCCAAGCGGCCTCTTTTTCGCCATATCTTCAGCAATCAGAGTAGTTCCTAGGTACAAAACCATTAAAATCTCTGTATATTTTCAATTTAATAGTATATATTTTGGCAAATAAGCATGTTTAGTTGGAACTGCAGCAAAGAAAATTATGCTAATTAATAAATATGAGTATAAGTTATTAATTTCTGATTTCTTATGATGTACGTTTAGGTTTTGTAACTTACAAATCAACCTAACAGAATTTATTATGGGTATACTGCTAGAATAGTTGAGTAACGGAATCACATTTCTTGTCTCAAGGGATACATAGGTGATAGGTCAAGGAGTTTAAGACATGGTTTGGACTCTCGGCCGATCCCAACATGAGACGATCGATTTTGATCCGAAAAATGACTGTCCAAGTTTCAAGACCAGTTCCGTCCAATACCGAGCAATATCGGGTTTACCAATTTGATCAGTAGGGTTCTAGTTTTAGATCTTGTTAGTGGGTTTATTAATGGGTAATGGGTCCTTTAATAATAGTTTAATGGGGTTGTTTTAGGTTATTGGATAATTAATTATGACATTAGATATCATTAATTAGTAAGCAGTAAAGAATTTGCCAAATTGTCTTAGTTACTTTACCTGCTTATTTATAAAAAAAATCCTAATACTTAAAAAGTTCTATTTCTATCTAAAAATCTAATATTTTTTATCTGAGACGGAGTGCTAATTCCGATCCCAAAAATGGCCTGCTAATTCTGAACACAAAAATGGTTGTTCAATACAAGTCTTGATATAGAGATTTTAAATCTTGGTTATAGGACGTGTTTAGTAACAATACTTCCATGTCAGTTGGAGGAAGAAATATATGAATAAATTATTAAAGAGTTTGACATCAAGAGACCGATAGGATGATGCCTTTAGGACCAAAGAGGAATTTGAAATGTTTCTAATACTTGCCGGTGACATCAGAGCAAATAAGTCCAAGAAAGGTAACCTAGAATGTTCTAGAATGAAGTTATCTATCTTACCATTCAAAGAAGTACACGTGTGCACCCGCGCGCGCACACAAAATTGCAAGGTGAGGCGACACATCATTAAACTTGCAGGGTCAACTTATAGATAGTGAATGTATGAACTCTTTGCCTCGCTGCTGCAAAAGTGCTCAAAGGTCGCGGGGCTTTCTTGACGGTTCAAATCATGACCACTTTCTCGTCACGGTCATAAAAGTATTGGTCACAGTGCGAACCGTGACCAATTGCATAAAATGGCGGGCTCCACAGCCCTGTCTCGTGATAAAACCCAATCCCTCATCCAAAATTCCCTCAATCGACCAGCTCTAATTTTTTCCCTCTCCCCTGCCCCAAAAATCTCCCCCCGAATTTCTCCCGCTCCTTCTCGCCGTCGATTGATTGATCGAAACCCTCCAGTGTCAAGGCTCCTCTCCTCGCCTCCGAAGCTCGAAGCCTGCCTCCGGAGCTCTCCGCCGTCGCTCGAAACCGTCTTGGCCGCTGCCTGCGGAGCTCGTAGCTCACCGCCGTTCGATCGAACTTGTCGAACCTCAACACCGGTCAAAGCTTGCTCGTTGAAGAGGTAAGTATAGATTAACCGTTTAAATCTTAATTTTTTTTGTTTAATTTTAATTGTTTTGCTCGATTGATCCCACAAATTTTGTCGATGGAAATGTTGCTGCTGCTGTTGTTATTGGTGTTGCTGGTGATTTTGTTATTTTTGTTATTGTTGTCGAGCCCCCCTCGAGTTGGCTGGCCGGATATTGGTTAGGGTTTGGGTTTCGGTTGGGGGTTAATTAGGCCGGCCGGTTAGGGTTAGGGTTTTAGGGTTAGGGCTGGGTTAGGGTATGATTAGGGTTAGGGTTAATGGTAGGGTTAATTATAGGTAATGGTTAGGGTTAGGTTTAAGGTCCGGGTTCGGGTAATTCGGCAAATTTTTGTAGGTAATTTATTGAAAAGCAACAACAATTTATGGTGTTTTAGTGAAAAACGACAATAGTTAATAGTAATTGAGATTTATAAAAGGGGATCTAGATCTAATGTTGAGAGGTTGTTGAAAATTGAGCCACATCATTGTACAAGTTGAGTGACACAACTTGATCCAAAACAAAATCCGAATCGAATTCCAATTCAAGATCAAGTTCCATTGAGAAATTCATCGAGCAATTCAAGCAAGATCCTTTATCGCGATGCCGATCGTCATCCGAGCACGTGATCCTCGACGATCCAAGACTCACGGCGATTGAGCGAAGCGAAGATCGACGGAACATTTACATCTTCAAAGGAGCGATCGAGAGTAATTCTTCTTATAATCTTGAATTGAAGAAATTGTAAATTGTGAAGAAGATTTAATAAAGGTGATCATTCTTTTATAATTGCTTTCTTTAAATTCTTACATTATGAAATTATTAATTCTTGATTCTTTAATTTTCATGATGCGTGGGTGAAATATCCACTTGTACAGGATTCGAGAGAATCAGTAGATCAAGTGATGATAAAATTCTAATATTAATCTTAAGTCTTATGAGGATTGTGAATTTTAAGAAAAAGAATCACCATTGACCTAATTTGGATCGAGATCACATTCTTATTAATTTCGTTGCAAATTAGGGATCAAATGATTGATGATTTTCTTTGCTAGAGCTTAGATTTGAATGATGATCAATGAAAAGAAATGGATAGTGAAGAAGAAACCCTAGTTTCTTCAATAGATCCCTAATCTTCATTCATCACCATCGTCCTAGCTACAATTCATCAATAGATAATATTCGTCATTGTTAGATTCGTCATTGCTATTAATTCAAACGAATCCTACAAGCTATTCTTCATATTCTTGATAATTCAAATTGATATTGGACACTTTCTTGATTTCTAATTCTTGAATATATTCTTGATTTTCTTGAAATGACAACTCAATTAAATCTCGAAATACTTTCTTGAATTTTCTTTTATATTTTCATTTCGACTCATCTAAAGCAAGTTTGAATAAGTACACGCATCTCAGTGGACAACCGGGGGTTTACATACTATTTCATTCAACGTATATCCTTATTTATTAACGAAACTATATCGACGCCGTTAATTGATTGCGGTTATAAATTCTTTGGTTGTGATTACATTTCAAAACACGATCCGAAATTTTAGAATTAATCAAGTGGCTTATCGCTTGGCACTTCCACCTTCATTGGAAGGAGTGTACAATGTGTTCCATAAATCCCTACTCAGAAGGTATGTGAGTGACCCTAACCATATTCTTGATCACTCCGAGCTCACTGTACAGCAAGATTTATCTTGTGAGCAACAACCTGTTGAGATCCTGGATAGAAAGGTGAAATCACTTCGGAACAAGGAAGTCAACTTGGTTCGAGTGATGTGGAGAAATGACATACCAGGAGAATCAACTTGGAAAAGAGAAAATAAGATGCGTGCAAGATATCCTCATTTATTTGTAAACTAGTCCTTAAAATAAATTGTAAATTTCAAGGATGAAATTTTTGTAAGGAGGGTAGACTGTAACAACTCCAATTTCAATATACAGATTTTTTAAAAAAAGTTAATGTACAATTGGGGTACTTGCAATCCTGTGTATACTATAAGTATTTATTTTATTTTAGAACAACAAGAAAGTACTTGTAGCACATTGGTAAAGCCTTGCACTGCTATGACGTAGCCCCTGAGTTCAAATCCTATCAGCTATATTTCATCCCTCCTCACTCAGAAATTCCCTGCTAAAACTCTCAAAAACTTTCAAGTCCTAATAGTGTGCAAGTGGAGTTAGCGAAGGGCGAAGTTCCGGTGAAGTTCTAAGGAGTTTTCGGTGACGAAACGACGCCTTGAAGCCTTCCCTAATCTTCCACTCCCTCTTCTCTTGTTTTAAAGCCAGTAAGTACCCTCTCCCCCTCTCTTCTCCTATCATAAAAAGTTTCATTTCTAAAACCCGACGGAAATCATCCGATTCGATTTTTCTTTAAAACTCTATTTTTCTTAATCAACAAACTGCCATACTCTCACATAATATTTAACAAACATTAACAAACACTTTAAAACAAGTTTCATCTCAAAATATTCTTCTATGCATTTTTTATTGTATTTTTAGGGTAAAATACCATATACTTCATTTACGACATAAACAAATATAAAACTTGTATTACTTTTAGATAACTCACGAGATAATGACCTACCTCATCAAAACACACATTTTTGATACAGCACGATAAAGTTTTGGATATATATTCATGGGATAACACGACTTTACAAACAAATATCATCAACTTATAAAACCATTTCTTTAAAAATATGTATTAAACAATTCCTTGCAATTGCGTCTCTACAACCCACTTTTAGGGACCCCGTTCGGGATGGTGCTGATTATCGTTCATGCTCGGTCCCAGTAGAGCGAGATGCAGACCTCCGAAAGGAGCATTCGATCTTGACGGAATTTTAATGCATTTTTCTTTAGAAAATGAGATTTCTACAGGAAAATAAATAAAATTATTTTCATTATATATATATATATTATCAAAATATCTACTTTAATTATATTATATAAATATTCCAAGTTTTCAAAAGGAATCACCATTACATGAAAATACCATCCAAATATAAAACAATTCCGATAATTCAATAAAATACCTTATACTATGAAAACTAGGTTCTACTCATTAGAAATTTCACATTTATAAAATATAAATCTATGAAAACCCTAAAGACAATAATTAAATATTTGAGATGTATTTTAAAATTATACCAAGTTATTTTTACATAAAACCCTCTCAAGTTATACTAAATTACAATAAGAACCCTAGTAAACATAGGTTTAAGCGGGACCGGTCTCTTGAGCCTCAAGAAGCCGGAGAATATGGGTGCTTACCTATTTAAGGTAGACAATCTAACAAACGGTGTTATCAACACGGTAATTGTCTTGAAAAAAGACACAAATTCTGTCGTCCATGTACAGCAGTTACCGATAACATCAAAACTAATTCAGGATTTCAAGTTCTTTTCAAAGTGTCTAACGCAGACTGAGTCTCAATCTAATCAATCTGACTTGAATGTGATTCAAGTATAAACTACAATTCAACATGAATCCGTCTATTCAATCTATATCAATCTGTATTGACCGAACTGAACCATGGATATACTCCGTCTACATGACTCTCTATTTATATCCATTTCATTTACTGATATCATGGTTTCGGCAAGTCATCCATCTATATAAAAAAAATACAATCAATACAAAAGACATCGCGGGGTTTATAAGAGGTAGATTGGTACGGAAGGTGTTAGAAGTGGTACGAGACTGTAACCATAATACACATAATCTGAATATCCATTGCCATTGTACCGTGGCTGAACGGTTCCTTGTGCTCCGTATAGCTTAGTCTCCATAATAGTGAGACTCCTCTCGTATACACTGGTATTTTCTGTACCAAGCTACAAACAACAGCGTTAACAATATAATCAAACATTATATGTTATATTCTCTTTCTGTCTATTCTATCTCTACTCATCTTTGGGACTTACCGAGCGATTGTTCGCTGATGACATTCCTTTTCTTCTTTTTTTGGAATGTTTTCAGGTGATTTGGACTCATTGGAGATCGAGCCCAGCACTGAAGATTTGGAACAGATCCCATTTGACCCAGAGCTGCAGGCATTTGTGAAAGATAGAGAGAGAAAGGGCAGCCATGTATAGGGTGAGCTCTTGTGATTATTTTTGAAAGCTCTCATATTTCATCTCACACAAGAAAACGAAATGCCTTTTCTTCTTCTTCTTCCTCCTCTAGCTCACCATTTCCATCAATAGCATCATCTTCAACCTCCATCCATACACTCTCATGTGTTGAGAATCAATGGATGCTTGAGACATAGTTATCACACACATTCTCTACATCGTCTTGGACACGTCGGCTAGCAAACTTCGTGTCCGAGTTGCTTCGGATGAAGCGAGAGCCCATAAAAAGACTCATTGATGTGGTGCCCTTTCCGACGAGGAGACCGGAGATCGGAGATGCCGCGAGGAGCTTGGGAAGGTGGCCAAAGACCGAAGGACACGGATCGATCGGTATAGCCTTTCTAACACTTCTCTAGTTAGCTAGTTATAGGTTAATGGTTCGATCCGGGATTAAAGTCTGCGATAGCGCCGGTTTCAAGTTTAGAAAAAGTTTTCGTTTCTGCATTTTGGCCTCGGATTGACAGCCAGGACGCTACCGTAGAATTACATGGTATCAGAGCCACGCTATTAAGCTTTACTAGCTTGTTCTAACGTGTTTAAAATATCGATCGATCGAAATTTCCGATTCGTATTTCCATTTCAGTATGCTTGCTGTCGATTTTCAAAGTTGTTCAAAAAATTATCTTAGGCATCTTAAAAATATATGCAGGCATTTCTAAAGCTACAGAAAAAATTTGGAGACTTAAGTCCAAAATTCCACCGCGTAACTGCCGCGAAATGTCGCATTTGGTGGCCCTTCCCCGGCCTTTTTTGGGCTACAGTGCCCCAAATTTTTTCTGAGGGTTTAGTTCATGGAAATATGATTTTTGTGATACATAATTTTGGCCCAGATTATTTTGAGTGCTGGAATTGTACTTGGGGCCCACTTCGGGAATTTTTGTCGATCGGAATTTTAAATACGTTAGTTTACAGTACTTACATTATATCTGCGACCGTGAATGTCATTCGAGCGGTAAATCTTGTCTAATTTCTATAACTCTTTTAGACGGATTTGCGAACGTGACATTCACGTTGATGTTCTGTGTTGTGCTGTGATGTTGCGGATTTGTTGTGGTGGATAGCCTGGATGCAATGGTAGTACAGTTTGGTTATATTTGTATATTTGTTATTGCGGGGCGAGCGTTCGACATGTGGATTGCCGTCACTGCCTGTTTGTATATTATTCTTTTGGGGTACGACCGGGTTGAGGTCGATGCACCCGTTGTACATATTTTTATTTTCTGTACTAGGATTACCCCCGCGGTGGGGTGCACGGATAGCCAGGTTTTAGAGGGCAACGGGCCTGCATCTCATGGCTTTGAGACGGAGGGGGCTTTACTCTAGAATTGGTGGGCTATTCGCCGCACTCGTAGGGGTATAGGTTGACCCAAGGAGGGGTGCTCAAGTTACCGGATTCTGTGAAGTGCTGGGTAGTCCATTCACTTTGTTGAAGGGGGCTGCCTCGCTTCAGGTTTTGGCGGGTAACTTGCCGCACCCGTAGGGTCTAGGATTTCATTGCACAGGCTATCCACACGACTTGGGGAACGTCGGGTTTCACTTGCGGCTCAAAGGAAACCCGGGGATTCCAGATTATCTATATTGTTCTGTGATACTTATTACATTTCTGTGATGTTGCATTTATCACTCCTGGAGCGATTATTATATATTGCTATATATATACTAGTAGATGTTGTATATGTTTTACATCCGCGCTAGTCCAGTCCCCGCTCTGTCGTTAGTTAAGTAACCTAACGGGTGATGACGGGACCCAGTGGCGAAGCGGATGGCATATACGTACATCATATTTTCGTTCTTTTCTGGTGTGATTAATTGATGGGACTGCATTGATTTTGATCAATACAAGCTAAACAAACCTGTTTGATGTTGTTGGAACATTTTTTTAAAAAAGCTGTTATTACAAGGACGTTCTCTTTTGTTTTGCACAGTGGTATTCGGTTATGAATATCCAGCACCTCAGTCGACGAGGCAAGGGCCGAGATCCCTTCACCGGGAGTGACCCCTTGGACAGAAGTTTGCGTCAGGGTAATAACTTCATTATAATCGATTACTTTTTGCTTTGCATCATGGTATTCAGTTGGAATATCCCGCACCTCATTCTACGGGGAAAGAGCCGAGATCCCTTCACTGGGAGTGACCTCTTTAGCGAAGGTTTACGCCACTATATTTATAAAAAGCTATCTCGTTCCTTCAACGATATCAAGTTCATTACGTTAAAGGTTTTTCGCCAAAAACCAGCGGTAACCCTCCGTCATTTCAGATTAGTATTACTTAGTATTCGTGCTGCGTTTGTTGACTCCGTCAAGGCGTAGTGTACGGTAGCTGAGTGGTGCTTGTTTGTAGCATAGATATGCGATTGGTTAGGACAGTCGTACGGCCTTGTTGACTCTGTCAAGGGCTCGTGCGGGTGGGTTTAATGCAATCAGGATAATGACGGGTTGAACTTGACTAAGACTTTTTGATTTGTTGACTCCGTCAAGGTCACTTGGGTCCTAGGGGTAAAAACACACATCGGGAGTTTCTAAAGAAACTGAAACTTGCCAGGTATGCGCATACATTCTGGAGTGTGGTGACTTGAGTGTATTCCATCAAGTTATCATGCGATGATAGTTGGATCCCGATTCCCACCTGATGAGTTGGTTTACTCTTCGGGTGATCCCGACTAATTCTTCTTTCAGGTTTGGAAGAGAATTTGAGGATACAGTGGGAGGTTTCCTGATTAGATAAAGTGATAACCATTCTGATCTAGGTTAGAGTGCACGCAGAGTGTTTCTTTTTTCTCTCTCTTTGGCAGCGACCATGACCCGACCCTTGACTATGACTCAGTGACCAAGTTAACCGAACCTTCTTAAAATATTGGCTTTTGGATTGTCTGAGTTGCATACCTCATTGCCACTCCTGCTTTTACCCTTTTTCTCCGGAAAATTTCGTATCACTACGAACATCCACTTCCATTGGATAAAACCATCGTATGGTTATATACGAACTCGAAGGAACTTGTTCCAGATTCGAGGATGGTTTCCGGTTCTGGAGAAAATGAATAGGACTATTCAGTTGTCTTTTCTTTTTACCTTCTCTCAGGTTGCGTGGGCTCCTTGGATTAGGACGGTACACCTATTACGCTAATTGGATAGTCTTCATCCAAACCATAGGCAGGTGCCGAAAGGTAGGGAATGAAGAAAACCGATTGGCCTAAGTAAGGTGTACAGAAGGTAATAAGTAAAGACAAGTAAAGGGATTAGAAAGAGGGCAAAGTAAATTGCAACTGCTATTCATGAACAAACCAAGTATTTCATCGCCACTCCTATTTCACCTTTGTATTTCTCTAGAACATCCCGTATCACTACGAAGATCCACAGTTATTTGGATAATCTATCGTATGGTTATATACGAACTCGAAGGAACTTGTTCCAGTTTGGGGATGGATTCTGGTTCAGGAGAAATAGGAATAAAGGTTTATTCAGTTGTCTTTTATCTTTACCTTCTCTCGCGTTGTGAGCGCTTCTAGGATTAGGAGAGTACACCCATTATGCTTATTGGATAGTCTTCTTCCAAATCATAGGCTGGTGCCGAACGGCAGGGAAGGAAGAAAACCATTTGGCCTAAAGGCGGTGTACAGAAGGTAATGACTAAAGACATATAAAGGGATTTGGAGAAATGACAAAGAAATATACGGTTACAGTTGTGAATCTGATAATGGAAGAGGCATTACTAAGAATACCCGGATACCCCTTCGAAACATTTACATGTTTCAGTTTCACCGTGTATTGTCAAAAGAAAACCGATTTCCCAATTAGCCCTTGCTCCAGGGTATGTATTTACCAGGTTTGATTCTCACATCTGTATGGTTTTATAGATGATGAGTGGGAGTAAGTTATTGGGAATTGGGTGATTATCCTCATTATATCGGGATTCGTTGTAATTGGTGATATTTGAGGAAATCGCCTGGGTTGTTTGCCGGACGGTAAATATTTGGTTTTGAATATCCGTTGTTATGCACCAATTTCAAATTGATATATCTGTACGTTTATTTTTATAAAGTGAGATATAACTTTTTGAAATTATGTCCATGACATTTACCTATATCGGTGGATGGTTAGGTAAGAATCATTAAACAGCGGTGTAATTCTTCTTAACCATAAGTACAGTTTTTAACCTACGACACATAGGGAATGAGTTATTAGACTCAAGGGACTTATACAGAGTATTGTATGTTGTCCAGTGTCCATTAGGACAGAGGGGTTGGTACTCGTACTATATTCTGTTTATTTATGACTTCTCTAGTTCTTAGACATGTGTTTCATAGAAATATAAGATCCAAGAAGTTATAGGTATATGAATAAAGTAGGGAACCGGGTATTGTAAGTATCAGGATTCTTCAAGGTGATCGAAGATATAGATACTTTTGTATGGTATTCAGTTGATAGTAATGATTATGAGAACTTGCTTCTCTTTCAGGTTACTCATATCCGGATGTATTCCTAAATTGAGTAATGTTGATCGGCCTCTCTCCATTTAGTTGACATGCACTGGAGACAGCTGCATGATTTGAATCTGGTTCCAATTAAATCAGTGTCTCTGTTTTTATATTGGATATAGAATAGTTCATATCTTAACAATGTTAAGCTACGGGGAGTTGTCCGGCTTATGCTTAAAACCTGACTCTGGATAACTCAAGGCACGTTTCTGTAATGGTTGTTTGTGGGTTGACCCGGGCTATGACGAGGGTTGACTTTCTACCATCTGGAAGATCAATAGTGATATTGTTCTTGACTCGCCACAGTTTTAGTAAAATAGATTTTTTCAGAAAAACAGTAGTGGGAGTATGGTAGAACTGGAAGTGATTCCAGAACCACAAACGATTACTGAAAATTTAATAGGACCTAAAGATTCAATCTGGTTTGACATTCCATTGGCCACTCCGCAGATATGGTGGGTAACCTCAGACACTCGAGAGGTACTTCGGTATGCTCAAAGACGGTGACAGGGAGGTTCTTGTTTACCCAGACTTGCCATTGCTGCTGTTCCAGAATATGAGACCCGGCAGGAGGATGAGTATAGCGTCGTTCTAAACTTGCTTTAGAAGTACACGTGTATATGACTCTGCCAGAGGGTTGTCGTAGTCAGTGGGAGCAGCGGAAGCATAGTGGACAAGTAGATTATGTCTATTTATGGACTAAAGCAGATATAGCGGAGATAGATCATCTATTTCTGATGTGACAGTCATAGGTTTGACTTCACCAGAATAGAGGATGGATCTGTTAAGAATGTAGTAGGGTGTGATGTCCTGGTACATGGATGACATACACAGAGTAGGAAGTTAAATTCCTATACTACGATCAGTTATACTTTGGTTGTCACACAGTAGTTTTCTTCACATAGGATTTAGAATAATATCATACATTCTGGTTACTAGATCTATGGTTTTAGATCTAGATTTGGGTAGTTTCCCAATCTGGGTACTTAGACAGCATTCTACAGGTGTTTTAGAATGGACGACTCTTGGCACGGTAGTGTACCTGCAGGTGATAGAGTCACCCTCTCTAAAGGTATCTTACAGACTAAAGGGGAGAGGGATGTGCATGATTGACACATCACTTGCTTAGGCAATTGAGTCAATCATGAGATGTCAAGTACCATACCAGATGTTATTTTTGCACTAGATGCAATAAGTTGTGATATTAATCCTATCCTGGAGAAACGTTCGGAAGCAGTTTTAGAACATAAGTGGATGTTCTAGGGATATGATAACAACAGCCTCTTTTAGGAGACGGTTATCATTCCAGGCTTCCAAGGTGACCTGGATGACAGAGTGACTGTCAGAGTTATAGTTTTCCCTCTGACGAGGGGCAATGGTTTGGATAGGTGATCCAAGTGGACACTGAGGGAGGCATGACGCAGGATACTGATTAAATTCAGTTGACGATACAGTCTAAGAAGTTTGGATTTGGAGTTCATTTATGAACTAGGTCCCATCAGATATCCAAACATATTCTAAGACAGGTATTGCTCATTTCGGGAGATGAGTTTCTCCGCGAACTAGAGATAAAGAGAGACATAGAAAGAAACATTAGGGCAGATCCACTCACTGAGGCTATTCCTCGAGTGCAATAGTTTCGCAAACGGGCTTTGTGAAACTGATTAGTAGAGGAATTGGGTGTTCGGTATCACACGGGCTGTGAGTATGTGACATCGCAATAATTAGCCTTGAGTGCAAGTGGGAGATTGTTGGATATAGTGCTCTCAAAGTCAATTATTGGATCATAGGCACGTGATTGCAATGATTGAAAGAGGACCTATGCCGGTAGGACAGTCTTACTCAAGATGATAGTATGCTATCTGGTTCATCTTTATCATCGTGTACATGCTTTAGGTGACATTACAGGTCACTATTGCACGTTGATAGAGCCCTTAGGATTCTTGCTTGACGGCCAGCAGTATGATGGCGATCATATACGTGAGAGCTGGGGTTTATAAGCACATCCTTAAAAGGTCCCTAGTCGAGGGAGTTTCGAGACAGGGCATCGATACTCCATAGTAGACTAGTGTATACGGATCGAGACCCCGACGAGGGGCGGTGGCTGGTCTCACAAGCCATTGGTGTCAGTTGGTTCACCTAAGACGTATACAGGTGCTCATTGGGTTATGAGTACACCGGATAGGACTCGCCGGGAATATGCTAGTTGGTTTTATACCTAGCGTCAGATAGCAGTTCCTTGGTGACATGTGTACAGGTTAGTTCATCGACCTGAGATCGTCATTTGTCTCGTGTGAGTTCCCACTGTGCTTTGATTACTACACTATCACGGCTCAAAGGAGTCGTGCAAACAGGTTTTAGTTGGGTACAGTCCCGAGCCATATGGAGGCAGTGAGCGGATCGGCAGGGGTTTCGTCTCTCCCGGTATTGGGGGTGAGATCGCGCTGTGTCTAGGAGGGCCATTACACAAAGTCTTTGGCCAAGGCAAGAGATTTACTGGTAGGTATTCCAGTAGTATCTCAGGGTGTTCTGGGCTACACTCCGACACGACTTGTACCGCTTTTGGGGGTCTGACTTTTACCAACCCCCTAGGCCTGACATGCGATACTTATAGACGAACAGACCGGACTGTACGGATATTGTCACTGACAGGCTCAGTAGGGTGTCAGGATGAGTTCGCTTATCGACTTCCCTTTTGGTTAATACCTGGTAGCCCGTTACGTACAACTAGTACCACTGACGTGCTAGTGGTTAAATCCACAGCCAAAGTATTGACGAGTCTTTAGAGTCCCCCACAGACAGTTTCTCAAGTTTCGGGCGAAACGTTGTAGAGGCTGTATGATATATGGCAGGGTTCGATCATATACGTGCAGTAGTGCACGGATCATGATCGGACGGATCATACTAGTGGGTTTTGGTTTAAGCCGGATTCTAGTATTAGATTTGTTGGATTACTTTAGTCTCATCGTATTCGCATTCAGTCGGAATGCGGATGCAGGTATGTATATACAGGTGAGGGGTATCCTTGTGATCCGTCACGAGTTTATTTTAGATATTGCCGTATCTTTTTGTTGAATTAAACATTTGGGTTAATGTTTACTTTGGTGGAAATTGTGAGCTTAATTCATGACGAGGTGCATTAAATATGACATGGACAAGGGTGGTGACTCATGGTCTTATTCTTTGAGCTATGTCATCTTTAGTGATTTATTTAAGTAGTGAAATGAAAGATAGAGAGAGAAAGGGAAGCCATGTATAGGGTGAGCTCTTGTGATTATTTTTGAAAGCTCTCATATTTCATCTCACACAAGAAAAGGAAATGGCTCTTCTTCTTCTTCCTCTTCTAGCTCACCATTTCCACCAATGGCATCATCTTCAATCTCCATCCATACACTCTTATGTGTTGAGAATCAATGGATGCTTGAGATAAAGTTATTACACACATTCTCTATATCGTCTTGGACACGTCGGCTAGCAAACTTCATGTCCGAGTTGCTTCGGACGAAGCGGGAGCCCGTAAAAAGACTCATTGATGTGGTGCCCTTTCCGACGAGGAGACCGGAGATCGGAGATGTCGCGAGGAGCTTGGGAAGGTGGCCAAAGACCGAAGGACACAGATCGATCGGTATAGCCTTTCTAACCCTTCTCTAGTTATCTAGTTATAGGTTAATGGTCCGATCCGGGATTAAAGTCTGCGATAGCGCCGGTTTCAAGTTTAGAAAAAGTTTTCGTTTCCGCATTTTGGCCTCGGATCGACGGCCGGGGCGCTACCGTAGACTTACGATTTGTATATATTTATTTCATTTCAGTTATGCCATTGTTTAGGCATCGCTTTCTATTCATGTATTTTCATTTCAGTTGTACTTGTAAAAGAATGTTTAATAAATAAAATTGTTGTTCATTTACATTCCTATCTCTTGTGTACTTTACTTAATATTGCTTAGTTACGTTTAGCGTATTTATTTCTGAGTAAATACGTAGCGGCCTCGTCGCGTCCTCTTGCCGTACACCGGGAAGCGGGGCGTGACACATACTTTTTATAATATCCATAAAATTTACTATTTTAATTATTTAAATTCCAAAAATAATATTATATTTTTCTGAAATGTTACAGAGTTACCAGTCTTTCACCGATCTTCTAGCATTGCTGAAAGAAGATTTTCCCGACGGAAATGAAGTGCCACCAAGATGGTACGAGGCGTAAAAGATAATCATAAATATCGGCCTAAAGTGTTAGAAGATACATGCATGCGAGAATGACTGCGTTTTGTTCCAGAAAGAACACGCCGCACTCAAAAGCTGCCCAGTGTGCTGGAAAAGCTGATTCAAGCCTAAGAAAGACTCCCGCTCGAGTGATGTGCCCGTGAAGATTCTTCGTCATTTTCCGTTAATATCGAGGCTGCAACGGTTATTTATGTGTAATAAGACGGCGTCTGAAATGCAGTGGCACCATAAAATGCCTCGTAAAGAGAAAAAAATGAGTCATCCTAGAGATTCAATATCGTGGAAAGTTTTAGATGAAAAACATCTTTCGTTCAATATAACATGAGGCTGGGGATTGCGAGTGACGGTTTTAGCCCATTTAGGATGGTTCGCGGCAGGCGTACTCATGGTGGCTCGTTGTGGTGACTATATACAACCTGCCGCCATGGAGGGATATGACGCAGTCGTATTTTACGTTGCCGATTTTAATCGACGGTCCCTCATCTCCTGGGAAAAACATCGACGCGTACCTTTAATCCTTGATCGATGAGTTAAAATTGATGTGGGAACATGGTGTGCGAACTTATGACGTAGATGGTAAACACTTTTTTCAGATGCGTACTGCTTTGTTGTGGACGATTAATGATTTTCCTGCCTATGGCATAATGTCGGGGTGGACAACTCAAGATAAGCTTGCTTTCCCTGGTTGTCATATTCATACAAGCAGCGTACGCTTGAAGTTTAGAGGGAAAGAGTTTTTTATGGGTCACCGATGATTCTTGCGTATAACTCACAGATTCAGAAGGAATAAAGAAATGTTCAATAGCAAGACAGAGACCGGTATGCGGCCTAAATCATTTTCCGGTAATGACATACTACAATAATAGAGAGGTTATCAGAATATCACATTCGGAAAGAAACAGAACAAAGATATAATGCCATGCCCATCTGGCTGGAAGAAGCTTAGTGGTTTATTTTAGCTTCAGTACTGGTCCGATTTACCACTGCGCCACAATTTAGATGTCATGCATATCAAGAAGGGCATCTCCGAGCACATCATCAATTTTCTGCTATGTAAGGATGGAAAAACGAAGGACAATCTCAACGTCCGTCATGGTTTGACAAATTTGGTTGGTTTGTCTAATAGAAAAGAATTGCAATCTCGGTCTGTGGCTTGTAAACCGGGTTATTATGAGATCCCATTGGCAATCTACAATATAAACAAAGAGGAGAAGCGGCGGATCTTGCGTGTGTTGAAAGAATTGAATGTCCCCGACGGTTTTTCATCAACCATTTCCAAACAGATGCAGGAAGAAAACAGAAAAATCATAGGACTCAAGAGCCACGATTACCACATATTGATGCATCATCTTCTTTCTTTATGACTCAGAGCATCAGTAAAATTAGAAGTTGGTCTCGTGCTCAACGACTTTTGCACGTATTTCCGCCAATTGTGTTCCAAAAATATGGACATCAATGAGATAGCAGAGCTCGAAAAAGTCATTCCTTTGATCCTCTATAAGCTAGAATCTATCTTTCCACCTTTCTTTTTTGACATTATTATTCACTTGTCCGTCCATCTGGCAACCGAGGTCAGGATTGGTGGTCCGATCCATTATTGTTGGATGTATCCAATCGAGAGGTATTATTGACGTTTATTATTCATCATTTAAATTGCAAAGAATTATCATGCATTATTAATTTATTTCATTTTCAACAGATATCTGTTAACTTTAAAAAACTATATCCGCAATAAGTATCTTCCTGAAGGTTCGATTGCTCAAGATTATATCCTGGAAGAAGTCATATCTTTCAGTACCCGTTTCCTGAACGACAATGTCAGGACAAAGCTGAACAAATCGCAGAGTGTTCCTGACGGTCCAACTGGAGCAGAAAGGATTAAGAACATGTCGTATGATCTCGCGGCCAGTGTACATGCGTACATCTTGATAAATATCGATTGTTTTGTTAAATATGTAACAACCCTAATTTTCTTATACACTTTTTTCTATACAAATTTTTAAATTAATTCAAAAAGGGGTATTTATTGCCTGAGCACAAGACTTAAGTAATTAATTAGCAATTTAATTACAAGAAGGAATTTGTAGCTCATTGGTAATACCTTGCAATGCTGAACCAAGCCACCAGAGTTCAAATCCCAAGCCCTACATTATTTTTAATATTTATTTTGTTTTAAATTTTATGGAAGCCCAAAAATCCACACACAATAACTCCCAAAATTCCTACTGAACCTGAAAATCTAAATATACCAGTGCCTACACCTCGAGACCCCCCACCTTCTTGACCCCCAACTCGGCCGAGTCGGCCGGCAGACCGGCCGGACGGCCGAGTCGTCAACACCAAAAAGGTGACTCTTGGCCTCCCCTACCCCCCTGTATACTTTATTTATTTAGATCGGTTCCAGAAACCTTTGAAATACCCTATTTACTCCAATTTTTAATGATTTTATACATTTTTACATTTTTTTTATTTAAAACCCTTCATCTACCCTAACCCTATAAATACCAACCCTACACACTACCCTCTCACCCCAAAATCCTGAGCCCACTCTCTTAAAATTTTTCCAAAGATCGTGTACTTTGAAAATAAACTCAAGGCGAAGCTCCGACGAAATTCCGGCGGAACTTCCGGCGATCATCTTAGGAACTATCGGCGACGACACAACACACCGACGATCCCTCTAGTTCACTCTCACTCTCTTGAGTAATCTAAAACCCGTAAGTCCCTTTTCTATCTCTCTTTTCCATTCTCAAAATACGAAATTACAAAACCCGACGGAATCGAAACCAATCCGATTTCCGATTCGGTTTTTTATAAAATTCCACTTCTCACTAATACAATCATACCTAAACTTCGTCATGTTGACTATTAAACACTAATCAATCAAATTGATCAAGTTTCTTCACATGAAATGATGGCTATTTCAATTTATCGTATTTTTCACTAAAATACCATATTGTTTCAATTCTACATTTAACCCCATTAAACTTGCTATACCTTTAAAGTAGATCACGAGGTAATGACCTACCTCCTCACACACTTATATACAACCTAACACGATACCCTCGAGAACTCAGAATACGGGAAAACGGACATTTTCATTTAAATACCCTTTACTAAATAAAGCCATTTCTAAAAGATTTAGTATTGATAAACTTTTTAAATAAATACCACTTATTATGAAAATAGGATAAGTTGTGAATATCAGTCGTTTATCTAAACCTGACTTTGTGGTGTCTAGGCTAGGCAAGTGTGAAAGGTAACTTTAGAAGGCCCGTCTCACGGTGATTCGTGAGCGGATCCCTTCTTTCTTCACTTGTACTTACCTGGCCACAATTGGCGGTGAAGAGGTGATTTGAGGCATCTCACAACTTATCGTTTTGGACCAGTTAGGAATAGTCTAGTTGACTTAGGAGACCCTAGAACATAGAATACGGAAAATTGATATCTTTACAAATAAATATCACTTCATAAAACCGTTTTCTAAAGAATTAGTATTTATACAATCTTTGCAAAGCGCCGTTACAACCCATTTTGGGAAATCCGTTCAGGATGGTGCGGATTATCGCACATCCACGGGCTTAGTAGTGCGAGATTCAGACCTCCGCAAGGAGTATTCGGTCTCGAAAAATTTAAAATACGATATCTTAAGAAAATGAGATTTATAGAATATAAAAAAATGTATTAAAATTATTTTTGTATAAATATATGTATATTTATCATTAAAATACCTATTTTGTTATGATATAAATATTCCACCTTTTTCTAAAAATCATAAGGACCAATTTTACACTAAAACACCATAAATTTCATATAAATCAATATTGCAAATAAATACCTTTATTTATGAAATTAGGATATTTTCACTAGAAATATCACAATATAAAATCCACCTTCATTACAACTCTAAAAACGAATAATGAATACTTGAGGTGTATTTTGAAAAGTATATAAAAGTATTTTTACATAAAACCCCCTCAAGTTTTATAAATTACCCTAAGGACCCTATTAATTATGGGTTTAAGAAATAATCAAGACTTCGATTTACATTTCTAATTGTCTGACTCGGGTTAGTCTGATTAATCTGACTTGAATATGATTCAAGTACAATCTATAATCTACAATTTTCAATCTACAAATCTTCAGTATTACAATTCCACATGAATCCATGAATCCAATTATCAATCTATACAACTTGACTAAACCGAACCATGGATATACATTCCATTTACATGGTTCTCCAGTTATTCCATTTACATGATTCTACGGTTACATCCGTTTACTGATATCATGGTTTCGGTCAGTCTTTCAATTATACATTCAATACAATTTACAGTACAAAACAATACAAATAAAATACTACGGGGTTTAAGGGGTAGATTGGTACGGAAGGTGTTAAAGGTGGCACAAGACGGTAAGATTAAGACACCTAATATGAATCCAATTGTCGTTGTTCCAGGTTGTATAACGGAGCCTTGTACTTCCATTTGCCCTGGTCTCTAGCATACCGAGACCCCTCTCGTATACACTGGCATTCTTCTGTACCAAGCTACAAACAATAGCGTTAATACAACATTACAACAATATAATACAACATTAAAATCTACTCTCTCTCTCTTTCTTCTTTTCTATTTCTCCCTTATCTTTGGCACTTACCGAGCGATCTGTTCGCTGACGACATTCTATTTCTTTCTTCTTTAAATGTCGTCAGGTGGTTTGGACCCGACAGAGATCGAGCCATCTGCAGAAGACTTGGATCAGCTTGCTGAAGAACCAGAGCTCTAGTTTCATTGTACATTTTCCATTCAGTACTTTTCATTTCCTGTCATGCCATTCTTTAGGCATCATTTTTATTTCAGTTGTATTTTCTTTTCATGCATTGTACAAAAGAATGTTAATAAATAAAAGTTGCTGTTTTTATTATACCTTGTCTCTTGTGTATATTTTCTTTTATATTTCTTAGCTACGCTTAGAATATTTGCTTCTGAGTAAATACGTAGCGGACCAGTCGTGTCCCCTTCGCCGTATACCGGGAAGCGGGGCGTGATAGGTTTTGTTGGTGGCCAATGCAGGTCAGAGCTGTATGGAACCCTAAGCAATATAAAACACAAGAACCAGCAACTAAAATATTCTTTACAATCATGTTCCTTGAATCCCGTCATTTCTTATTCTTTGAATCATATATCTTGAATCTGTCCTAACCCAAAATTCTCTCACCTCTTTTACAATTTTACCAAAACCTTCGCATCCTTTCATTCCTTCACACATTTTTCACATTTCTAAAACTCTTGCACCACCTTATTATTTTTCGCATACTGTCAGCACACCAGCACCAAACTTTTCTTAGATTTGTTACACTTTCCTTTTACAAATTTCGAGAACGAAATTTTTATAAGAAGGGTAGAATATAACAACCCTAATATTCTTATACACTTTTTCCTATACAAAATTTTAAATTAATCCAAAAAGGGATATTTATTGCCTGAGCACAAGTCTTAAGTAATTAATTAGCAATTTAATTACAAGAAGGAGTTTGTAGCTCATTGGTAATACCTTGCATTGCTGAACCAAGCCACCACAGTTCAAATCCCAAGCCCCAAATTATTTTTAATATTTATTTTGTTTTAAATTTTATGGAAGCCCAACGGTCCACACGCAATAACTCCCAAAATTCCTACTGAACCTGAAAATCTAAATATACCAGTGCCTACACCTCGAGACCCCCCACCTTCTTGACCCCCGACTCGGCTGGCAGACCGGCCGGACTCGGTCGGACGGCCGAGTCGTCACCACCAAAAAGGTGACTCTTGGCCTCCCCTACCCCCCTGTATACTCTATTTATTTAGATCGGTTCCAGAAACCTTTGAAATACCCTATTTACTTCAATTTTTAATGATTCTATACATTTTTACATTTTTTTTATTTAAAACCCTTCATCTAACCTAACCCTATAAATACAAACCCTACACACTACCCTCTCACCCCAAAATCCTGAGCCCACTCTCTCAAAATTTTTCCAAAGATCGTGTACTTTGAAAACAAGCTCAAGGCGAAACTCCGACGAAATTCCGGCGATTATCTTAGGAACTATCGGCGACGACGCAACACATTGACGATCCCTCTAGTTCCCTCTCACTCTCTTGAGTAATCTAAAACCCGTAAGTCCCTTTTCTATCTCTCTTTTCCATTCTCAAAATACGAAATTACAAAACCCGACGGAATCGGAACCAATCCGATTTCCGATTCGGTTTTCTATAAAATTCCACTTCTCACTAATACAATCATACCTAAACTTTCTCATGTTGACTATTAAACACTAATCAATCAAATTGATCAAGTTTCATCACATGAAATGATGGCTATTTCAATTTATCGTATTTTTCACTAAAATACCACATTGTTTCAATTCTATATTTAACCCCATTAAACTTACTATACCTTTAAAGTAGATCACGAGATAACGACTTACCTCCTCACACACTCATATACAACCTAACACGATACCCTCGAGAACTCAGAATACGGGAAAATGAACATTTTCATTTAAATACCCTTTACTAAATAAAGCCATTTCTAAAAGATTTAGTATTGATACACTTTTTAAATAAATACCACTTATTATAAAAATATGATAAGTTGTGGACATCAGTCGTTTATTTAAACCTGACTTTGTGGTGTCTAGGCTAGGCAAGTGAGAAAGGTAATTTTAAAAGGCCCGTCTTACGGTGATTCGTGAGCGGATCCCTTCTTTCTTCACTTGTACTTACCTGGCCACAATTGGCGGTGAAGAGGCGATTTGAGATATCTCACAACTTGTCGTTTTGGACCAGTTAGGAATAGTCTAGTTGACTTAGGAGACCGTAGAATATAGAATACGGAAAATTGACATCTTTATAAATAAATATCACTTACTTCATAAAACCGTTTTCTAAAGAATTAGTATTTATAGAATCTTTGCAAAGCGCCGCTACAACCCATTTTGGGGAACCTGTTCGGGATGGTGCGGATTATCGCACATTCTCGGGCTTAGTAGTGCGAGATTCAGACCTCCGCAAGGAGCATTCGGTCTTGAAAGATTTAAAATACGACATCTTAAGAAAATGAGATTTTTAGAATATAAAAAAATATATTAATTTTTTTTTTATAAATATATGTATATTATCATTAAAATACCTATTTTTTTATGATATAAATATTCCACCTTTTTTAAAAAATCACAAGAACCAATTTTACACTAAAACCCCATAAATTTCACATAAATCAATATTGCAAATAAATACCTTTATTTATGAAATTAGGATATTTTCATTAGAAATATCACAATATAAAATCCACCTTCATTACAACTCTAAAGACGAATAATGAATATTTGAGGTGTATTTTGAAAAGTATATAAAAGTATTTTTACATAAAACCCCTCAAGTTTTATAAATTATCCTAAGGACCCTGATAATTATAGGTTTAAGAAATAATCAAGACTTCGATTTACATTTCTAATTGTCTGACTCGGATTTGAGTCTGATTAATCTGACTTGAATATGATTCAAGTACAATCTATAATCTATAATTTTCAATCTACAAATCTTCAATATTACAATTCCACATGAATCGATGAATCCAATTATCAATCTATACAACTTGACTAAACCGAACCATGGATATACATTCCATTTACATGGTTCTCCATTTATTCCATTTACATGATTCTATGGTTATATCCGTTTACTGATATCATGGTTTCGGTCAGTCATTCAATTATACATTCAATACAATTTACAGTACAAAATAATACAAATAAAACACTACGGGGTTTAAGGGGTAGATTGGTACGGAAGGTGTTAAAGGTGGAACAAGACGGTAAGATTAAGACACCTAACATGAATCCAATTGCCGTTGTTCCAGGTTGTATAACGGAGCCTTGTACTTCCATTTGCCCTGGTCTCTAGCATATTGAGACCCCTCTCGTATATACTGGCATTCTTCTGTACCAAGTTATAAACAACAACGTTAATACAACATTACAACAATATAATACAACATTAAAATCTACTCTCTCTCTTTCTTCTTTTCTACTTCTCTCTTATCTTTGGCACTTACCGAGCGATCTGTTCGTTGACGACATTCTATTTCTTTTTTCTTTGAATGTCGTCGGGTGGTTTGGACCCGACAGAGATCGAGCCATTTGCAGAAGACTTGGATCAGCTTGCTGAAGAACCAGAGCTCTAGTTTCATTGTACATTTTCCATTCAGTACTTTTCATTTCCTGTCATGCCATTCTTTAGGCATCATTTTTATTTCAGTTGTATTTTCTTTTCATGCATTGTACAAAAGAATGTTAATAAATAAAAGTTGCTGTTTTTATTATACCTTGTCTCTTGTGTATATTTTCTTTTATATTGCTTAGCTACGCTTAGCGTATTTTCTTCTGAGTAAATACGTAGCGGACCAGTCGTGTCCCCTTCACCGTATACCGGGAAGCGGGGCGGGACAGGTTTTGTTGGTGGCCTATGCAGGTCAGAGCTGTATGGAATCCTAAGCAATATAAAACACAAGAACCAGCAACTAAAATATTCTTTACAATCATGTTCCTTGAATCCCATCATTTCTTATTCTTTGAATCATATATCTTGAATCTGTTCTAACCCAAAATTCCCCCACCTCTTCTACAATTTTACCAAAACCTTCGCATCCTTTCATTGCTTCACACATTCTTCACATTTCTAAAACCCTTGCACCACGTTATTATTTTTCGCATACTGTCAGTACACCAGCACCAAACTTTCCTTGGATTTGTTACACTTTCCTTTTACAAATTTCGAGAACGAAATTTTTATAAGAAGGGTAGAATATAACAACCCTAATATTCTTATACACTTTTTCCTATACAAATTTTTAAATTAATCCAAAAGGGGTATTTATTGCCTGAGCACAAGACTTAAGTAATTAATTAGCAATTTAATTACAAGAAGGAGCTTGTAGCTCATTGGTAATACTTTGCATTGTTGAACCAAGCCACCAGAGTTCAAATCCCAAGCCCCACATTATTTTTAATATTTATTTTGTTTTAAATTTTATGGAAGCCCAACAGTCCATACACAATAACTCCCAAAATTCTTACTGAACCTGAAAATCTAAATATACCAGTGCTTACACCTCGAGACCCCCCACCTTCTTGACCCCTAACTTGGCCCGACTCGGCCGAGTCGGCTGGCAGACCGGCCAGACTCGGCCGGACGGCCGAGTCGTCAACACCAAAAAGGTGACTCTTAGTCTCCCCTACCCCCCTGTATACTCTATTTATTTAGATTGGTTCCAGAAACCTTTGAAATACCCTATTTACTTCAATTTTTAATGATTTTATACATTTTTACATTTTTTAATTTAAAACCCTTCATCTACCCTAACCCTAGCCTAACCCTATAAATACCAATCCTACACACTACCCTCTCACCCCAAAATCTTGAGCCCACTCTCTCAAAAATTTTCCAAAGATCGTGTACTTTGAAAACAAGCTCAAGGCGAAGCTCCGACGAAATTCCGGCCATTATCTTAGGAACTATCGGCGACGACGCAACACACCGACGATCTCTCTAGTTCCCTCTCACTTTCTTGAGTAATCTAAAACCCGTAAGTCCCTTTTCTATCTCTCTTTTCCATTCTCAAAATACGAAATTACAAAACCCGACGGAATCGGAACCAATCCGATTTCCGATTCGGTTTTCTATAAAATTCCACTTCTCACTAATACAATCATACCTAAACTTTCTCATGTTGACTATTAAACACTAATCAATCAAATTAATCAAGTTTCATCACATGAATTGATGGCTATTTCAATTTATCGTAGTTTTCACTAAAATACCACATTGTTTCAATTCTACATTTAACCCCGTTAAACTTGCTATACCTTTAAAGTAGATCACGAGGTAACGACCTACCTCCTCACACACTCATATATAACCTAATACGATACCCTCGAGAACTCAGAATACGGGAAAATGAACATTTTCATTTAAATACCCTTTACTAAATAAAGCCGTTTTTAAAAGATTTAGTATTGATAAACTTTTTAAATAAATACCACTTATTATGAAAATATGATAAGTTGTGGACATCAGTCGTTTATTTAAACCTGACTTTGTGGTGTCTAGGCTAGGCAAGTGAGAAAGGTAAGTTTAAAAGGCCCGTCTCACGGTGATTCGTGAGAGGATCCCTTCTTTCTTCACTTGTACTTACCTGGCCACAATTGGCGGTGATGAGGCGATTTGAGACATCTCACAACTTGTCGTTTTGGACCAGTTAGGAATAGTCTAGTTGACTTAGGAGACCGTAGAATATAGAATACGGAAAATTGATATCTTTACAAATAAATATCACTTCATAAAACCGTTTTCTAAAGAATTAGTATTTATACAATCTTTGCAAAGCGCCGTTACAACCCATTTTGGGAAATCCGTTCAGGATGGTACGGATTATCGCACATCCTTGGGCTTAGTAGTGCGAGATTCAGACCTCCGCAAGGAGCATTCGGTCTCGAAAGATTTAAAATACGACATCTTAAGAAAATGAGATTTTTAGAATATAAAAAAATATATTAAAATTATTTTTGTATAAATATATGTATATTATCATTAAAATACCTATTTTGTTATAATATAAATATTCCACCTTTTTCTAAAGATCACAAGAACCAATTTTACTCTAAAACACCATAAATTTCACATAAATCAATATTGCAAATAAATACCTTTATTTATGAAATTAGGATATTTTCACTAGAAATATCAAAATATAAAATCCACCTTCATTACAACTCTAAAGACGAATAATGAATACTTGAGGTGTATTTTGAAAAGTATATAACAGTATTTTTACATAAAACCCCTCAAGTTTTATAAATTACCTTAAGGACCCTGGTAATTATAGGTTTAAGAAATAATCAAGACTTCGATTTACATTTCTAATTGTCTGACTCGGGTTTGAGTCTGATTAATCTGACTTGAATATGATTCAAGTACAATCTATAATCTACAATCTTCAATCTACAAATCTTCAATATTACAATTCCACATGAATCTATGAATCCAATTATCAATCTATACAACTTGACTAAACCGAACCATGGATATACATTCCATTTATATGGTTCTCCAGTTATTCTATTTACATGATTCTACGGTTACATCCGTTTACTGATATCATGGTTTCGGTCAGTCTTTCAATTATACATTCAATACAATTTACAGTACAAAACAATACAAATAAAACACTACGGGGTTTAAGGGGTAGATTGGTACAGAAGGTGTTAAAGGTGGCACGAGACGGTAAGATTAATACACCTAACATGAATCCAATTGCCGTTGTTCCAGGTTGTATAACGGAGCCTTGTACTTCCATTTGCCCTGGTCTCTAGCATACTGAGACCCCTCTCGTATACACTGGTATTCTTCTGTACCAAGCTACAAACAACAGCGTTAATACACCATTATAACAATATAATACAACATTAAAATCTACTCTCTCTCTCTCTTTCTTCTTTTCTACTTCTCCCTTATCTTTAGGACTTACCGAGCGATCTGTTCGCTGACGATATTTTATTTCTTTCTTCTTTGAATGTCGTCAAGTGGTTTGGACCCGACAGAGATCGAGCCATCTGCAGAAGACTTGGATCAGCTTGCTGAAGAACCAGTGCTCTAGTTTCATTTTACATTTTCCATTCAGTACTTTTCATTTCCTGTCATGCCATTGTTTAGGCATCATTTTTATTTCAGTTGTATTTCCTTTTCATGCATTGTACAAAAGAATGTTAATAAATAAAAGTTACTGTTTTTATTATACTTTGTCTCTTGTGTATATTTTCTTTTATATTGCTTAGCTACGCTTAGCATATTTGCTTCTGAGTAAATACGTAGCGGACCAGTCGTGTCCCTTTCGCCGTATACCGGGAAGCGGGGCGTGACAAAATATGTAGAGCAAGTGTTTATTATTTCATCGTTTTAAACGTTCGAAATTAAATTTAATCTAATTAATATAACTGTATATTAACGAATAGAGCGCACAAAGATATACTCACGAGATTGAATCCTAGGACGTGGTCGAATGATAGGATCGAAGAAGAATATAGGCACACTTTCGCCGCTTGGTCTATAAAAGAAGTGAGCAATCAATTAAATCGTGGAGAGCACATTGATAGAGAGGTCCATGACCTTTTAAACGGTCCAACGATTGCAGCTAGATTTTACAACGGGTACGGGGTATCCGGATATAAATTTGCGGTAGAAAGTACGAAACGTATTAGGGCTACATAAAATAGTGGCATTGCAACCGTCGATGAGGATGAAAATCCCTACTACGGTGTTCTTGAGGAAGTTATAGCGGTCTTATACCAGCATATGACTGTCCCATTTCATATATTCCAATGCAGATGGTACGATACCAAGACTGACCGGGGTATGAAGGTCGATCAATACGGTCTGATTTTGGTAAACATCAAACGGATGTAACCTAAATATGACAGCTTTATCTTTCCCACAATGGCAACACAAATATATTATTCTCGGGACTTAAAGAAGGTTGACTAGGATGTTGTTTGTCGTTGGAAACCGAGAGATTATTATAACGTGCCGACGTTGAATGGCTCTGAAGATGAGAGCGACAATGAAGATCTCATGATAATACGTCTCAATCGATCTTTTGAACGTACCAGGAATCCAAACTATTCTGCGCCGTCCATCCATACGTTTGTAAGAAGTGACATCGGCCAATTGATTATCACGGATCAAGATTTTGAGAATCCAACTAGCGAATCTTCAGATAATGCACCATATAAACGTGTTAGGTAATGAAGTTAAATTGAATGTTGTAAATTGTATAATGATTATAAGTGTGTGTGTGTGTGTGTGTGTGTGTGTGTAGGATTTGATCATGGGCGCAGGCACAAGCACTAAACGCCACAAGAGACAGCGTCTACAGGACATTCTGAGTCGATCCATACCCGTAGAAGAGACTGTCCCAGGACCCTCAGCAGGCACGGGAGCCACAGCAGCAACACATATCTCTAGCAGCGCCTATCTCTATTACCGCTATATTACCCTCTTGGCCCCCTACTCATACCGCATCGCCCCGACTGTCCTTTTATCCTTACTAGTGCTCCTCTTATTACCGCCACATCATCCCCTATAGCCCCCTACTCACACCGCATCATCCCCGACTGTCCCCTATCTTTACTAGCGCTCCCCATACTACTGCCAGATCACCCGCATCGTCGCAGCCTCCCCTACCTTTACTAGTGCGTCAGCGGGTCCTCATACCCCCATCACTCCCGTGCATGGTGTGTAGTTTACTCATTTAAACTTTAATACATTATTACAATATAAGTGGATATTGAATTATCTAATAGTTTATTATTTGCAGATTCGCATTCTACTCACGGGATGACATCTGGCACCGGTTCTAGCGCCACGCCGGGGACAATAGGTATAATCGTTATTTCTTAAAGCTTTTAAATAACGATTGTAATTTAAATTTGTCAAATTCTATATTCATATTCTAAATATTATAATATTGTGTATGTATGTCTATTTTTTTGCAGGCTCGAGTAGTGTTAGGACGAGGGGTCCTACTGGGCTCGATTGCTGCAGGCCGCGGGCATATGCTGGGCCATGGGATCTGATTTTTGACGCGACAGGTGTGCCTGTTGGAGAGCACGTGACCCAGTAGGGGGATTATGTTGGACATGAGGTTTGTACATATTACAAGTACCTGCTCCATATTCGGTGGAACAAGACCCAGACTGAGCGTGCTACGCGATTTTTTGGGTCGGAGGAAGTATGACACACGCTTTCACACATTAAAATTTCAATCGTCATTATATACATATACATATACATATACATATACATATAATTATTTGTTTAATATATTTCAATTTCAGACCAGGAAGAATTATAGATTCGTTGGCGAGCCCGGCGAGAATGACGTGTACAGGCCATTCGATATAGATCGCGCCCTCGCTCACTTCTTAGGCCAGTGTGAATAATCAAGCGATATCGCCGATGGAATGTGAAGAGTGAACTTTATCTTCTCTGGGCCACGGCGATCGAGAATCAGCGGATGCACTTGATGAAAGTCACAGCGCCGGAGATCCTGAGAGAGGGTGCTGGAGATCCCGAGAGAGGATTGGCCGCTTCTTGTCGCCTATTTTGAGCGTGATGATGTGCATGTATCAATTTAATTTTTAAGATTTTAACAATATAACATGAAATCATATTCTTCTTGTCGCTTATTTTGAGCGTGATGATGTGCATGTATCAATTTAATTTTTAAGATTTTAACAATATAACATGAAATCATATTCTAAAATATATTATAATCTTTATTTTTGCAAGACGATGTTGGTTCGAAATAAGCAGAACCGGAACAACGGCGTGCGAGAACGTGCTATCCCGATCTAAGGGAAGCACTAGCAGGCCAATGCTCGGTGGCACTTGGTGAGTATTTCGACACTTAATTCCATATGTTTTCTATATCGTTAATTAATTATTAAACTAAATCCTAATTTCATCGTAGAGAAAAATGATCCCGCCAACTATAATGAAACCAAAGGGTAGGTCGCGTTACACAAGAGCACGGACGCGTACATGGTAAGTTTCATATAATCAAGTTGATTACGTATTTTAAGTTAGCACCTGTGTGTGTATACAGACCCAGTTCCAGGAGGAGACGGACGCCTTGGGACTTATCCTTGGCGACTCGATCACCGCCATTGTCCCTACCCTGGATTCGATATCCGGCGGGCATCACGGTGGGTATGAGCACGGGGTTGGTCCCAGGGCCCATCGATTTTTTGATAGATGTTCGACCGCGCATGAGTACGTCGTGTCCCAAACGCGGGCAGATGCGGTAGCTGCGTCGCAGCAGGAGATCCATCAGCTCCGCGAGCATATGGAGCAGCAGGAGTGTTTCCCTAATATCTAACCTAATAAAAGAGCAAACCTCTCTCGAATTTAATGAGGCAGAGCCTCATGTGCTCTCCATGAGGGCGCCAGCGTCAAGAGCCAATCTTATAAGATTAAATCTTATGGTGGCGCCTCACGCACTCCTCATATGGGCGCCAATGTGCAAAGCACAGAAAAATTTACTACATAAGAGTTAAACTCTTAGATAGCGTCGCACGTGCTTCTTACGTAGGCGCCCCCTTTTTAACATCGCCTAGCGCCGCATGAGAAAAACATGCAGGCGCCAATGTGCAAAGCACATAAGTACCTATCATAAGAATTAAATTCTTAAGTGGCACCCACGTGCGCAACACGTGAGAGCCGGTGCCTAAGTAGAATTAAATTCTACGTTTCCTTAACAAAAAGTTGGGATACTCTCTGATTCTAGAGCCGTTGGATCAAAAATCCAACGGAGATGATAAATCATCAAAATATATGATTAGGAGAAAACATCACCCAAATCTTTCTAAATAAGAAAGATACTCTCGGTTGGATCAATGATCCAACAATAAAATAAAATTCTATTTTTGGGAATATATTCTCTCAATCTTTCCAAACAAAAAGATTGCTCTCTATAAAACAGAGAACCCTTAGATTAAAAATCCAATGGTGATTAAAAAATCACAATTTTACAGAATAAATTCTGTATAGGGGAAAATATTTTCCCAATCTTGTTAAAAACAAGAGAACATATTTTGTAAAAATAGAAGTCCTTGGATCAAAGATCCAATGGTGGATAAAATTTTCCAACTCAATTTTGAGTCCAATTAAATCAATTGGAATCTCTCAATGAGAGATTTTCTCAGAATTATGTAACAAATTTGCCTCCACTATATAAAGGACCCGAGACTTCAAGTCTCATATAGAAAAAAAACCCATAAGCTTCCAAAAAAAAATAGAGAATTCAATTCTCAGAGAAGAAGACTTCCCTTTCAAAAGAAACCTAGGTAAAAGAAATTCAGAGATCAAAATATCTGTTTTTACCTATTTTAAGGGTTTAACCCTTCTCAAAGAACTTAATTCTTTCTCTGGATTAGAGATCCACAAAACAAGTCTTGCACAAGTTGAGAATTTAATTCTCATCGGGAGGATCTTGTTCTTGTGAATTAAAGATTTAGAAAAGAATTAGGTCCAAAAGAAAAACAAAAGAAAAAAGAATCTATAAAAGAACTTAGTTCTTAAAGAAAAACCTGATCTCAGATTTTCAAAAATAAAGATATTGGTGATCATTAATGGTCAAAATATCATTAACAGAGATTTAATCTCTAATAAAGGAAAAAAGACTAGCGCCTCACATGCTCCTCACATGGGCGCCCCCTTTTAACCGTGTCTAGCGTCTCACGTTAAAAACACGTGGGCCCCCAAAACAGAAGGCCAGCGTCTCACGTAAAATACATGTGGGCGCTGAATAAAAGTGCTCAACACTCCATATGCAGCCGAAGACAGTTAAGTGCTTAGCACTGATTGGACAGTGCCCAGCGCCGCACGTGCTCCTCACGCGGGCGTTATACAAAAATTGCTGAGCACTTCATATGTAGCCAAAACGGCTGAGTGCTTAGCACTAATTGGGCAGCGCCCAGCGCCGCACGTACACCTCACGTGGACGCCATATAAAAAGTGTTTAGCACTTCACACTTAGTCAAAATGACTAAAAGTGTTCAACATTTATTCGGCAGCACCCATGACTGAATGCTTTACATGACATACATGTGAGTGTTAGAGCTCAAATAAGTGCTTAGCACTTTTACATGAAAAGAAAAGGGCTGAACAAATAGAGCCTAAATAAGTGCTTAGCACTTTTGAATAAAAAAAGACTAAGTAGACTAAGCACAAATTGGCCAAGTCTTTGAAATTTTCTTGCAGCTGAACCCAAATGCTCTTTTGCTGGATCTTAAGAAAAAATGATCCTAGAATGTTGTTAAGTTGATCTTAGTCTCAAATAAGACTAACACATCTTTAGCAAGAACAAACTGAGCCCAAATGCTCACCTGTAGATTTAAGTTGATCTTAATCTCGAACTAGATCAACGGTTCTTAAAAAGAAAACAAAAATATTTCTGAACTGTAGGAATATACAACCTAAGTTCAAAACCCCGTCGAGCAAATCCTTGACCCAAGCCCAAATATAAAATATACGTATTTGGACTAATACGCGCCTTATGGGCGACGACATAAACTAGTCTCCATATACAATCCACGGGCAACCAAAACAAACAAAAAACACACACATGACACGAAGTGAACTGCCGGAGTAGGAGCAAGTGGTTATTATAATGCGGTAACGTAATTAACTGCAGAGGCTTGCGCCTGTAGGGAAGATCATCCCCATAATCAAACACCCCTTATAAAATGAGGGGGAATCTGATGAAGTCTGCTACAACGGTCGCGTCTGTCCAAACCTCCGATATATGGTGCCATAAATCAACTTAGTATTTTCGGAGAGGTGGATGGATAGATCCAAATAGCATCTGCCCCCAGATTCAGGCAAGACGATCCATCCCGGTTCGTCTCTGTTTCCGGCGGTGAACAGATTCTGGCATGCCCGGTAGGACTTTTTTCTCTTTCCACACCACACTTCGTGTGTTGTGTTTCGCGAACAAAATCACGGTTCACTATGGTTTCCCTTGGATTCGAGGTACTAAAACTTGGTGTCTTGCTCATGTGCAGAAAATCAATGGCTTCTCAATACACTGCATTCAACAGCAACTCTCGCTCCATCCTAACTGGAGGAGTGACCTACGGGCCCAACACGGCCTCTATATTTTCAATGCCGGTGGGGAAAGTTACACAAGCCACTACTGGATTGTTCTTTGGGACCAGCTCCCACCAGTGAGTTTCGGTGCCTCAGCGCCGCAAGAGGAAGCTCCCAAGAGGTTGGTCTTCGATCGACTGGAAACCACAATGGACCCTCTCAACGGGCCATCCAAAGATGACGTCTCAGTCTTCAACAGGCTGGGCAAGAATCCAAATAGGCACGCAAAGAGGCTCGTGACACCTGAAGGGGCTAACCCAAAACGGATAGCCCTCCCAACTCCTGCTAAGTCATCAAAGATGCTTCCTCTACCAGAAATTCGGTCTTTGAAAGATTGGTCGGCCCTCCTCAAACCCTGCCAAGGACGTCAGTCTTCAATAGGTTGACGCCAGCAGTAGCCCCTCAGTAAAAACGGGGGCACGAAGAAGCTGCTTCCAAAACTGAGGCGGTCCTGTCTGCAAGACACGTTCGATGTCGTCACTGGCGCCGAGTGAGAAAAGATGGGAGCAATTCTCCCTCTGGACTTACCCCACCAGCTCCAATGGTGGAAATTGACACCGCTGTTCCACCCGAGAACAGTTTTGAGCTGGGTACACAAGAACACTCCAACGACGGTGCTAAAGAAATCGCTTCCGCCTGCAGAAACCACAGTGTAGGAAAAATCGAAGTGCCCCCATCAATGACTCTCCTCCCAAATTCATAGGGTCTGGCGGAAAGTTCAGGATTCTATGATCAATAAATATTACTCTAGTCGACCAAAGAAATCGAAGGCTCGGCAAGAGAAAGACCATCCCTCGATCATACAGCGAGGGATTTCTTCTACACAGGTGCCTGTTACAACGGTTCCTTCAACTTCGATCTCCCACAAAAGGATGAGGCCATAGAAAATGCCACCGCCGGCGGCAAATCCCAAAGGTGATGGACCCAAATGCCCTAAGTCTGGGGGCATGATCGTGCATATGGTCTACATAGCATCCAGGAAAGAAGAAAGTCGTGCTTCCGTAGATCACCGATTGCAAAGTCAGTCGCTGACTAAAGCTCAGGAGTAACAACAAAAGCTCCAGGAAATGCTGACCAAAATGGCAGCACTTACCGGGCAGAAAGAAAGCCCGGACACAACAGCCAAACAACGCTAGGAGCAGAAGACCGATACAGAGTTCCTACGAAGGGTGCTTGAAATAAAAGATAAGGAAGCTACTGAGCAGGCTGCTAACATAAAGCAGATGGCTCTCTTGTTCCAGGATATGGTTGGAATGATGATCCAGGCAGAACCCCAACCGAGGATCTGCCGATAATCGTCGAAGATGACAGAGGGGAAACATCGATCGCTCTTTGGGCTTTATCCGCAGCCAAAGAGGAAACAATCTCCAAGATTGCTCTTGATGATTATATTGCTCAACAAATACGAGCTTATCAAGCTAATGAAGCCATGGGCCAAATCGTTAGAACTGGGCGACCGTATCCAGGCTGGTATGATCAAATCAAGTACCCGCCGGGATATACGATCCCCAAGTTCCATGTATACAAAGGGACGAGCAATCCCCATCAGCATGTCGTGCAGTTCAGAGTTCTGTGCGGCAACACTGGAGACAATGAAAAACTGTTACTTTGCTAGTTCATTGGCAGCCTGTCAGAGACGGCCTTTGAATGGTACTCCGAGCTCCCAAATGACTACGTGAGAATATTCATAGAGATGGAGCTGTTTTTCACACAGCGGTTCGTGATTGATCTCAAAAACTATTTCTATTACCGCAATCAAGAACGGCGTCGCTTGGTAGCTAGCCGGTGAGTACGAGTTGGTCCACAGGGATGTTTTAAATCTCCTTAAAGTTCTTACGAGCTAATTCCAAATGATGTTTGGTCTTATAATTAAACCTAAAAATTGAAGTTGTGTTATACTAGGATTAGAAACTTGCTAGGATTAGGTTTAGGGAAAATTTGGTAAACAAAGATCTACATCTCTTTCCAATGCCTTTAATTAAATATATCATATTAGTGTTATGGTAAATATTAATAAAGGGGATTAGGATGATTGGGAAGATGATTCTTCCTCTAGATCCTTGTCCTTCCTTTCTTAATCTTTACCCTAACCTCCATGGAAAACCTTAAAATCCAGGCCTTTAGACTACAGATCACCGTTACCTCGAGGGTAGAGTGCCGTAGGGAGCGGAATAAGAAGGTATGCATGGAGTTCTAATGTTCATAAAAGATTGGCAAAGAAAAGAGATGAGAGATCTTCATCTCTCAAATACTTCCCTATTCCTAACCCTAACAAGCGATGAAACTACTCACTCATTAGGGAATTAAAATACATTTATCTAGGGCAGAGAATAAAAGATTAACTAGGGCAAGGAATTAAATTTATCTAGAGCAAGAATAGAAAATTAAGCTAAGGCAGAAAATAAAGAACTTACAACTTGATGCTCTCCAAAAGAATGCTGAAATTTATTAATGAAGGGAGGCATGAAAAGAATACAATGATTTAGGCTTCTATTTATTGGAGATAGAAACCCTAGGTTACAATTGATTTGCATGTCTACATTTACCAAAATATCCTTAGGAAGACCTAGTCAAAGTAGACTTCCAAGCTTTGGTAAAATTTTATGTCTGGAAATTTTGGAACTGATTCTGGGCTTCTTGGGCTTTTTATTTCTTTGGATCTTTATTCAATTTGGCTTTTCTATTTCTTCCAGATCTCCAGTGAATAATTGCGGTGGACTTTTAACCGTTCACTTTGTAATCTTGGACCTTGCATTGCCTTGTACTTTGTGAATTTTATTTTTGATGTAGGCTTGATCAAGAGTCTTCTGTTTGTTGGTCAAAGTCCACTTTTGCATCGTCTTTTCATCGTTTTCACTGTTTTCGCTCCAAGAACCTGTAACCTGTAATATGTAGCAGACATGCGTCAAAAGCACCTGTTTATTTATAAAAAGAATAAGAATGGGGAATATAATAATACAATATTATGGTGTGAACAAATACTCCCAAACTTATCTTTTGCTCGTCCTCGAGCAAACTTATTTTTATTCACTAAAATCCTAACCACACTTTCACAGGGAAACGCGATTGCACTGAGCACGTGCAACAAGCCGTTAAACCTCTAGGTGTCCCTAGTAGGAGGAGTGTTGTCTCATGAGGGTTTTCAGCGGATACTACCCATAAAATCCTATCAATTTGGCTTTTCGACTTTTATTCTCCAATTAAGTTTTCCAACAAGGAATTCTATTATCGTCGACTCATAAATTATCCACCCATATTCTTCATATTTCCTCATCATTTAACTTAAGATTATATATGTTCTGCAGACCTACTTAGCTTTCGCCATTTCTTAAGTTTTCCTTCTAGGGTTTCATCTCCACTCAGGAATTTTTATCAACTCTACTAAAGATACAAGTTCTATTTTTCATCCCTTTCTCTCATCTAAATCCCAATCACATACCCCCACGTGTGTGTATAAATCACCCCTACACTTGGAAATTCAAATCAAGCAATCATACCCTTGTCCGTTGTCCAAAGCACTTCTTAATTGGTGAATTTTTTAAATGAATTTTGCTTACACATCCTTCATGCGACCGTTAATACTTCTTGAGGTACCAACAACCGATTACAAGATGTGTTTGCACATTAAAGCGTAATTCCTAGTCTTGCAACCACCAAGGCTTTAGCAGTGACTCCCAAACCAGTTGGTCTAAGGCACTAGGTGATGAAGCACCCTCGCTAAATATTTTTTTATTTTTACAGCCTTAAGTAATCACAAAAACCAGTGTCCATTTTTTTTTTCTTTATTCACTTTTTTTTCCTTTTATTTTCATTGTACTGAGGACTTTAGACAAGAGCATTTCAAGGTCTCTTCTACTATTCCAAGTTTCAAGGTGCGTGATTGTGCATTTTGTAGGGTATACATTTTCAGAATCTAGACTTAAGCTAGGAATTATTTTTCAAACTTATACTCTAATAAGAACATCAATACTTTTCCTTCGTTTCGACTTAGCCCAAAAAGTGAACTCAAAATTTGCCTATTTCTAAATAAACTTCAAAGACATATACTTTCTAGCGTTAAACTTTAAGGAAGGTTATTTTTAGGGTTTTTAATTTACTAAGTCTAAAATCTAGTTTTTCCTAGCCGGTTAATCTATTTGTCAAACTCAAGTCAAATATGGCCAAAATTGAATACTATAATTTTTATAATTTTTGAAATTTTTCAATTTTTATTGGTTTTTAAATAAGTATGCAAATGCAAAAATATGTACAAATGAATGCGAAGGAAGAAGACTTACCGAGCATACCCCCAAACTGAAACTGGACAGTGTCCTCACTGTCATGCTACACCAAGAGGGTTAAAATTTTCGGCACTCCCCTGTTTATTTATTTATAAATTTTTATATATTTTTTAATGTTTTGAATTTTTTTTAGAGAAAAAGAAAACAAAAAAAATATATACATATTTATAACAAGGTCCCCTCCAAACTTAAGCAAGGCCTTACATAAGCCAAAGGTTAGCACCAACCATTCAAAAATCTTATCATGGTAATGGTGGGGTTGGTGAAAGAAAGGAGTGGAAAGAAAAGAAATGAGAAGCGCACGAGACCGTGTGCTTCTCATTTTGGTGTACGGTCTCGGTGGAGGAGAATGGCGGAGGGGAAAAAAAATGATAGTGGTTCTACTTCTTCAAGTGGAGGTTGATTAATCACAAAATCCATGTCGTTTAAGAATGCGAGTTCGTCGGCGAAAATATCTTCGAAACTTTCATCGAAGGTCCAATTGAAAATTATTGAACTCAAAGTATCGGATTGTGATTCATCAACACTCGGTATCGTGAAATGCAGAGTAGAAGAACCAATGAAAGTTGGAATACGAATTTGAGGGTGGGGATGGAGCGTATAAATTAGCACAATTTGTAATGACCGATGTGTAAAAATCGATTGTGCTAATCTATCAACCCACGGAAAAATATGATTAAGTCCCTCAAGATTCGTGAGCAAACATGGGTACGTCGAACTTGGTATTGGAGATGAAAGCGTAACGGTCTCTTGCACAGTCGGAACGATAGGAAGGACGGAAGGAAGTGAGTGAGGAAGGGTAACAGTTAGGGATTCAGGAGGGTGTATTGGAAAATTCGACACATCAAACGAAAATGGTTCAACCTCAATATTATCGTCAATACCATCCTCATAATTCTCCTCAATATTTTCCTCAAAAGTTTGCTTATCCATGCCAATATCATCAAAATCAAGACGCATATGAAGTTCGGGAGCAACATTTAATGACTCGGGATGAAGAATTGGACATAAAATTTCAATCAAATCTACTGGTTCATCATCCAAAATATTCCCGGCGTCTAAATCCTCAATCAAGTGAAAATCAATTTTTTCTGACACCTCATCAAAAGCATGGATATTTATCAATTCAGGTTCTAGATTGGAGGTGTAAAGATCGAAAGGGTTAAGTGTGGTTTCTCTCGAAAGGGGTTCTTCACAATCTGGAAAATCAAAAACTACAAATTCACACAACTCGTTTTTATTTTCAACTGGTGAACTATTTTGAACAATCGCTGGAAAACCGGAGTTGTGGGCTGGAATTGGGTATGGGTAGGTTTGATTTGGAAATGTGTAGAACTCACTCGCTCCTCGCAAATTCTCACTCTGTCCAACCGCCTCCTCATACATTGGAAAATTTGGAGCTAGTTGGAAACTAGCTGCCGGTTCACAAGGTTGTCTAAGGGCGGTAATGGATGCTTCCACATTCCTAACCATTTTGTTTGTTGCTAAGATATAAGCCTCCAACGACTCTTCCAAACTAGACTTGGGTGGTAAGGGGGTTTCGGTAAAAGATTCGAAATTGTGTGGAGACGTGAAACTCCCAAAAGGCTGTGTAGAAACAGTGTCTAGTGACGGTGGGAAAGTCGGGTAGGGCTGGTAGGAAGTGGGTGGTTGGACAGGAGTAGGGTCAACATGTGGATAAAAAGGTGAATGGTCTTGTGGATCCCTAGAACTAGATGAGGGGAGAGGGGTGAAAGATCGGCTACGAGATTGAGCAATATGCTCAGCAATGGACATTGGTTTAGGAGTTACAGCAGGACTTGAAAAAGTGGTATCAACATATGAAGGTGGTAAAGGTTTACTTGGTCGACACAAAGTGGGTTGCAAAGTCGAACTGTTTCTCCTAGACGCTTCTATTTGATCTTTCAAAGAAATTTTTGGCACGGAGGGATCGTCTTTAAATTGACCGAACACATTAACGTACGACGCAAAATTAGGTTCGGGATACCAAAGTTCGGCAAGAGATTTATGATGTGGGATACCCATGATAGAAGAAAGAGAAGATGAAGAAGGTAGGTGGTGCAAGGATTTCTCAGCGACAAAAGTTGCAAGTCTTTTTATAAAAAAAATAAATTCCTCTTATTATTCTTTTTTTATTTGTTTTGCAAAAATTTTCGATAAAGGGCTAAGACACAAATGCAAATAACCAGAAATGCATAATCAGTCCTAGATCTAGGGTCACCTAGGTCAGCTAGACAGCTCCTAACTGTTCCAAAGGGGTAGAAATAGGACCTCAAACCGCCTCTTCACCGCCAATTGCGGCCAGGTAAGTGCCAGGTAAGTGGGAGGCTCCCCGCTACAAGTAGCGGTCCTAATTAAGTAACCACTTGCCTTAGACACACTTGCCTAAACACCGCAAAGTCAGATTAGGATAAGCGGTCGATGCCTATAACTAGTCCTCTGTCCTATTGAGCTCGAAGTCCTTAGGGCTGAGTCTAATATTTTTTAATTAAAGATTGGTCAATGCAAATGCTTTATGTGATTTCTGAGGTCCTGGGAAGGGTGATGAAATTCCCACCCAATCTGAATTGGTCAAAAGCCCCTTAAAATCCTATTAAAGATATGCAAAACAGTAAATCACTTGCAATCAAATCTTTTTTGTGAATTTCAAGGTTTGCAAGTTTTCTAATTAAAATTTTCCTTTTTCCGCTTGCTCTTTATTTGGAAAGATATTTTTAGCAAAAAGATTAAGGATATGCAAATCAGAAAAGATCACTTGCAATCAATTATTATTTTTAGCGCGCGCAAAGAATCGTGCACAAGATTTGTTATTTGGAAGGGGGAAGATTTTTAAGCGGAAAGAAATCCTGCAGGAGATTTTTCAGAAGAGATATCAGAGATTTGCAGAAGAGAAGATCAGAATACTTACATTTTTTTAAACTGCGCTTCTGTCCTTCTTTTTTTTTTCCGCTCTGAATTGACCAGGCCGCGGCGGTTCCGCGGCCAGAAGGGGTGTCCCGCGGCGGTTCCGCGGCCGGAATGGCGTCGCCGGCGCTTTTTTTTTCTTTTTGCACCAGATCGCGCGGTTGACTTGTTGACTCGGTCCTCTAAATTTTTTTCTGTTCCTCTGTTGTTGCAATCTTCTGTTGATAGGATCGTCTATTTGCTGTTTCGCTTTCTGTAGATTTCCAGATCCGAATTTGTGCGTAGATCCTGCAAAATTCACATAAAAATACCCTTTCCAAAAATAACAGATGATATATTTTTATATTTTTTGGATTTTTTTAGATTTTTATAATTTTTTAAATTTTGATTAACCCGAAATTGCAAAAAGGAAATTACTACGCCATCCCCGGCAACGGCGCCATTTGATTGATCTCAAAAACTATTTCTATTACCACAATCAAGAACGGCGTCGCTTGGTAGCTAGCCGGTGAGTACGGGTCGGTCCACAGGGATTTTGTAAATCTCCTTAAAGTTCTTACGAGCTAATTCCAAATGATATTTGGTCTTATAATTAAACCTAAAAATTGAAGTTGTGTTATACTAGGATTAGAAACTTGCTAGGATTAGGTTTAGGGAAAATTTGGTAAACAAAGATCTACACCTCTTTCCAATGCCTTTAATTAAATATATCATATTAGTGTTATGGTAAATATTAATAAAGGGGATTAGGATGATTGGGAAGATGATTCTTCCTCTAGATCCTTGTCCTTCCTTTCTTAATCTTTACCCTAACCTCCATGGAAACCTTAAAATCCGGGCCTTTAGACTACAGATCACCGTTACCTCGAGGGTAGAGTGCCGTAGGGAGCGGAATAAGAAGGTATGCATGGAGTTCTAATGTTCATAAAAGATTGGCAAAGAAAAGAGATGAGAGATCTTCATCTCTCAAATCCTTCCCTATTCCTAACCCTAACAAGCGAGGAAACTACTCACTCATTAGGGAATTAAAATACATTTATCTAGGGCAGAGAATAAAAGATTAACTAGGGCAAGGAATTAAATTTATTTAGAGCAAGAATAGAAAATTAAGCTAAGGCAGAAAATAAAGAACTTACAACTTGATACTCTCCAAAAGAATGCTGAAATTTATTAATGAAGGGAGGCATGAAAAGAATACAATGATTTGGGCTTCTATTTATAGGAGATAGAAACCCTAGGTTACAATTGATTCGCATGTCTACATTTACCAAAATATCCTTAGGAAGACCTAGTCAAAGTAGACTTCCAAGCTTTGGTAAAATTTTATGTCTGGAAATTTTGGAACTGATTCTGGGCTTCTTCGGCTTTTTATTTCTTTGGATCTTTATTCAATTTGGCTTTTCTATTTCTTCCAGATCTCCAGTGAATAATTGCGGTGGACTTTTAACCGTTCACTTTGTAATCTTGGACCTTGCATTGCCTTGTACTTTATGAATTTTATTTTTGATGTAGGCTTGATCAAGAGTCTTCTGTTTGTTGGTCAAAGTCCACTTTTGCATCGTCTTTTCATCGTTTTCACTGTTTTCGCTCCAAGAACCTGTAACCTGTAATATATAGCAGACATGCATCAAAAACACCTGTTTATTTATAAAAAGAATAAGAATGGAGAATATAATAATACAATATTATGGTGTGAACAGTTCGCCAGCGCAAGCGAGCGCATCCCGATCACGATACTAATCAATGCCAGGGTAAAGCCAGGAGAAACCTGGGTCGAATATGCGATCCGATGGCGGAACCTATGGTCTAAGTGTGAACAGCGTATCGAAGAATCCCTTGCCGTGGGCATGTTCATCGGGACCCTTGATCCTTAAACGACTGTTTCCCAGTTCATGGCATTCTTCAAACCAACAATCTTCCATGCTCTGATCAATAAATTGGCCCAAATGAACCAGATGGGCCACAGGCCATCCTCCTCAAGTAAGGACCCCCAAACACCAAGGGTAAAGGGAGAGCAGCCTTCATTGCTAACACTCAACAACAACCGAATGGCCCAAAACCGGCTGCTCGCCAAAACAACGTACGTCCACGCCTATCCCTGGAAGAAAGGCTAGGACGCGCTTACTCATTTCCCCGCGATACGACAAGAAGACTATTTGAGTTGGCAATGCGTAACAAACTCATTATATTGCCAGATCCACGACGTCCACCGCAACCTGGAGTCGTCAACAACCCCAACTACTGCTCCTATCACAGAATGGTGAGCCACCCAATTGAGGATTGCTACGTCTTCAAGAACTGGGTCGAGGATCAGTATCAGCATGGGAAGTTCGCGTTGTCTGAGAACTGGAGGGTGAACCCACCACAGAAACACACTCCCAAAAAAGTGGATGCGCCGGGGGCATCATGCTCGCTCGTGGAAGAAACTCCATGGGAAGTCGTTCTTTTAGCAAAAACCAAAAGAATGTTGAAGGATCTATAGGCATGTCCGGCAGTCAGGTGGAAAAACGCACTTGAACCTGAAATAATAAAAGGGATGCTGATACCGCATCCTGTACCGCAGATTGTTGACAAAGGCAAAATCCCCAAGTCAAGCTTTCAAAGTTTTCAAAGAAAAAGAAGAAGACCAAGAAGCCCGTGCAGCCTGTTGAGTATGATGATAAGCGTACAGACCTACAAAACTACATTGACGCGGTGGAGGAGTCCAACCAGAAGGTGTGGAAACCAGTCACGCTCGAAGAGTTTCTCAAGCATATTCTTGAGAACGAAGATAGTGACAACAATGAGGAAAAATGACTCATCAGAAGAAACCGAAGACCATGTAGCAAGTTGCCACATGGTTTCCCATTCATTGTTAAATGATGAAGAAACTCCCTCAGCGTCAGAAAAAAACGCAGAGGAACTGGGGGCAGAATCGACGCTAAAATCCCCGGAACTGCCAGAAGACCCGATCCATAGGCTGTTAAACGAAGCCTTTTGAAAAAGCAAAACTGACCGAGAACGCGAAACATCCATATACGAAAAGGCTAAGTGTCAGCGTCAGGATGAAAAAGATGCGGTAAGGTGGTGTCGTAAAGTACTCCAACCAAACTAAGGCATACCTGCGACAAATAAGTGCAGGATCAAGGTAGAGAAGCAGTTCGCCAAAGCCCTTTCAATGGGAATGAAGCTGCCACCTCTGGTAGGAAACACTCCCGGGATCATATTCCTCGATGGAGAGGATTCACATATAAACTACTGCCTATATCATCGGAGGGTTACCCACCCTACCGAAGAATGCAGTACCTTCAAGAAGTGGTGGCAATGATATATTGCTCATCAAAAATACTTCAAAAGGATGAAGCACGAAACTCGTCGACGATAAAAGAGTGCGACAGATGCGCGTGAAAAAATGACTGGCAGCTATCATATGGTTGGTACCAATTCAGAAGGGGAAAACCCCCAAGTTCTTACTTACGGGAGAGATTTTGAGGACGAAATAACCCTCAGTCCTTTCTTCAAACACTCCACCTCCGAAAAAGAAGAGGAGGAGAAGAACTGCGAGAATATTCAGCTGCGTAACCACATGCTGCCTAAAAAGAACCTCAGACCTACAAACAAAGGTTCGAGCAAAAAAGGAAAGAGAAAATCTCTGAAGAAATTGACCTCGACGATGGAGTTGTCAAAGAGCTGGCACCAAGGGACCCGCTTAGGAAAAATAAGTTAGATTACAATGTCCTAGCACATCTGAGAAAAATACCCTCATAGTTGAGCATATTGGATGCTCTACTCTTGTCCAAAGAGGCACTCGAGTCTCTGATCAAAGTATTATAAGAGCCCGATCAGTTCCAAGCTTTCCTTGCAGAAGAGAAGATGAAGGACGAGCTAGCATAGGTTCACACAGCTGACATTACATTCAGCGATGAAGATCTCCTCCTCGGTACGTGCGAACATAACCGCCCGTTATACATCACCGAGTACTGCCACGACATCAAAATAGGAAAAATCCTTGTCGACAACGGATCCTTTGTTAACCTTCTCAACGTGAAAGTGCTGAAGGAGATTTGCATGAACGTTCAACACTTGGCCTGAGACAAAATTACAATCTCCGTGTTCGAATCACAATCATCACGGATGCTTGGGTCCACGTTACGCTTCGGGTTGCTCGTCATTGACATCAAATTTCACGTCATTATTGCCAAGACTTTCTATAACGCTTTGCTCGGCAGGCCCTGGTTATATGAGTACAATGTCATCCCTTCTACACAACATCAGTGTATGAAGTATTTCAAAGACAGCTTAGAATGCACTGTCACAGGGGAGCTAAATCCGTTCTCTATAAACAAGATCCGGAAATATGAAGACACAAAGTACTTTCTACCAGACTTCGAAAATATAGAAAGGTGTCATAAGCCGGAGGATAAACAGAAGTCCGTCGCTGCTATCCTGATCTTTGGGAACGATTCCGAGGAAGATGAAGAAATAGTCTACTCGGGGCAACCCCAGAAAGAAAACAACAGGCCCGGACCATCTACCCCTATTATGGTCTTTGGCAGCAATTCTGAAGACGGGGCCAACGCAGTGTTCTCCATCCTCCCATCAGCGCAACCCCTCGACGAAGCAGATCAGATTCTGCAAATCACAATGGCTCCACCTCGGCATTACAAAGAACTTGATGTGCTTGATACATACAACGTACAAGAGCTACAGACTTTCTACGTCCTTCCCAGGCGAAGAGGTGAAAAGGCGATCCTTTTCTACCAATCTACGGAGACCAAAGTAAAAAAAGAAGTCTGGCATGGTGCCGATTTTGCACTCGATGGGTTTCAACCAATCCGTCTGCTAAGATACTACGAGGAGGGATTGAAAAGGCTGTTGAGATGCCAAGGTGTACTCCTCGAACAAACTGTTTGGCAAACCCAATTTTATAAAAAGATTTGGGATATTCCCGGGACTCAGCGAAAGATGCCCAATAGGAAGATGAAGACAACGGGGATCGGATACGTTCGGTCCAAGAAACGGGAGCAGTTCTTTAGCTGCCGTGTCATAAACAGCTCCAGCGAAGGGGAAAATGCTCTTCTAAATGGCCGTGACGTTGGAACAGAGTGAAATCCCGCTCTAAAAACATTAAGTCCGTCGCTCGAAGAACAAATAGACTAGCTAATAAAAGAAGCTTGTCGAAAGAGCCGAGACGATCATAGCTGCGAAATGGCCATTTATGAAAAGGCCAGGACGCAGCGCCTCAATCAGCAATCCACGGAGAAGGAAGACTATAATGCTCTTCATTCCCGGCCTGTTGTATGTCCTCGCGAAAGGGGAAAATCCCGAAATAAAGGCAAAAATAGGGCAAAGAACACAAACAACATTCGAAAACAACGAAGAGGATCCAAGAGGCCGTGCAATCGAGAAAAGGTCGATTGGAATCCGTTCTTTATAAAGAAGATGGGTCGGGAATACTCTTTCCCCAAGATAAGACAAGGAAAATATTTAACCTTGTCATGAAGCACCAAATGATGACACTTCCAGAGTCTCAGCACGCCGAACAAATAAAGGAGGTCTATCATCTGGATTATTTCTCCTATCACCGAGTAATAGGTCATCTACATGAAGTCTGCTTCACCTTCAAAGACTGGGTAGAAGACCAGTATCAGCAAAGTAGGTTCGCTTTATCTGACAGCTGGAGAGTAACCCCACCGCAAAAGCATGAGCCAAAGAGGACTTATACCGCGAGGATAGGACCTCAAGAATGGAAGTGAACTCATACTTGCCATGTGATAACACCCTCAAAGGAGGGAGGGCACGAGACTATGGATGACCTCTTCAGGTGCTTCGCAAATGAAGACGAGGACAAGGTGATCCCAGAGTTTCCACCAGTACAAAAAAGCTTGAAGATGGGATACACACTACGACGGATAACCTAAGGAAAATTGACTTAGGGTCAGAAAATAATCCGAGGCCAATGTTCGTCAGTGAGCTACTATCTAAAAAACAGGTGGCCACGTTAAAAGACATGCTCATGCAATATATAGACTGCTTCGCATGGGACTATTCAGAGATGCCGGGTCTAGATCCAAAAGTAGCGGTACATAAACTGGCTATATCACCGGACATCAAGCCAGTCAAACAGGCACCGAGAAGTATGCGACTCGAACTTGAGATCAGTATCAACGCTGAAGTCAAGAAACTAATCGACTCCGGCTTCATCCAAGAAGTTCAATATCCCGACTCGATCGCTAACATCATTCCGGTGATGAAAAATAGGACAGTGCGCATCTGCGTGGACTTTCGGGACCTTAACAAAGCTTACCCGAAGGATGATTTCTCAGTACCTGTTGCTGAGCTGATGATCGATAACACGTCTACCCTTGAGATCTTCTCCTTCATGGATAGATCTTCAGGATACAATCAAATAAAAATGCATCCTGAAGACCAAAAGTATACTCCCTTCCGGACTCCGCCAGGTATATTCTGCTATAAAGTGATGCCCTTCGACTTGAAGAATGCTAGCGCTACCTACCAGAGGGCTATGATAAAGATCTTCGATGACCCCATCCATGAGATTGTCGAATGCTATATCGACGACCTTGCTGTGAAGAGCAAGTCTTACGAGGAACATTGGGAACATCTGAAAATAGTGTTCCGATGTCTTCGGAAGTATAATCTGAAGATGAATCCTCTAAAATGAGCGTTTGGAGTCTCCTTGGGCAAATTCCTAGGATTCATCATACGGCACCGGGGTATCGAAATCGATTCCTTAAAGATCAAGGCGATTATAGAAATGCCCACGCCAAGAACTCTCAAACAATTGCGATCTCTTCAAGAAAAGCTTGCATATATCCGGCGATTCATAACCAACCTCTCCGGAAAATACCGTCCCTACAGTTATTTGATGAAGAAAGGGACCCCGTTCATTTGGAATCAAAAGTGCCAAAATGCACTAGACAAAATCAAGCAATACCTGCAAAATCCGCCGGTATTGGCCGCTCCGGTTAAGAGAAAACCCCTTATCCTATATACAACGGCCCTTGAGGGTTCTCTAGGCGCGCTATGGGCACAAGAGAAAGATCAGGGAAAGGAGAGAGCTCTATATTATTTAAGTCAAGTTCTTTTGGGGGCAGAAAACAACTATTCCCTCATCGAAAAGCATTTCCTGGATTTGATCTTTGCAATAACGAAGCTCAGACATTATGCCTTGGCACATGAGGTTCATCTCATATCAAAAGTGGATCCTCTCAAATATCTAATGTCAAGGGCCATACTAATAGGAAGGCTTTCCAAATGGGCCCTCCTCCTGATGGAGTTCTCGATAACATATCGACCCCTCAAAGCAATGAAAGGCCATGCCATTGTCGACTTTCTCGCAGAGTATCCGATACCAGCCGACTCCCACTTAAATTACGAGTTACCGGATGAACATGTGTTCAACACAATTGAAGAAGAGAAGGAAGAAAATGATTCCCAACAGGAACTCTACTTCGATGGAGTATCTTCCATGAAAAGGCAAAAGCAAGACGCCCCCATAATCAAAGCTGGGGTGGGCCTTATCTTCGTGACTCCGCAAGGAGGGATATTGTGTTACGCCCTTTCCTTAATGGAGCCAAGGAATAACAACGAAACTGAATATGAAGCTTTGATAGCAGGTCTTGAGATCGCTATCGACATGGGAATCAAAACCTCTTCATAAATGGAGACTCCCAGCTGATCGTTAGCCAAGTAAATGGCGACTATCAGACGTGTAAACCAGAGCTGATAAAGTATGGAGAAAGAGTATAGCAACTGCTGACACAAATCCCTTCCTACATCCTGGAGAGCATACCACATGCAGAAAACAGCAAGGTGGACGAGTTGGCCAAATTAGCTAAGGAACTGGCTGATAACGACCTCGATGACGGAAAGATCATTGTGCAAAGCCGAAGGGTTCTCATGCCAATGGATATATCTTTGGAAGATCTGATAGAGTCGTCCGAAAGAAAAGGAACGAGCGAGTAAGCATCCCTTCAAATAGAGGGGGAAGAAAAGGTCAAGGACTGGAGGGAAGTCTTCAAAGACTACTTTAAATCCCGACGAACGTCCGAAAATGCGTCGTTTAGATATTAGCTCATGAAACGATCTTTTTATTTCGCCTTTGTCAATGATACTCTATATAAGAGATCGTTCGACTGTCTATGGCTAAGATGACTGGGGCCAGAGGAAGCGAAGAAATTCGTCCAAGAAATTCATGATGGACTCTGCGGTTCTCACCGAGCTGGGCCAAAGATGAAACTGAAGATCAAAAGAATAGGTTACTATTGGCCCACAATGATTCAGGACTATCTTGAATATGCGAAGCAGTGTCACTCGTGACAAATTCACGGGGGCTTCATCCACAAACATCCAAATCCGCTACACCCAACAGTAGCTAGCTGGCCGTTCGAAATGTGGGGAACCGATATAATTGGCTCCATTGAACCAGCGTCGTCTAAAGGATATCGGTTTATATTGGCAACGACCAACTTCTTCTCTAAGTGGGCAGAAGCAGTACCACTAAGGGAGGTGAAGATGAAGAATATCCTCCATTTATTCAGGACACATGTCATCTATCAGTTCGGTACTCCGTGATTAATTCTCGGATAATGGGCCAGCTTATAGAAGTCATAAAATCAGTCGCTTCGCTCAATAGCATAAAATAGATTGGAGATACTCTTCAGTCTATAACCCTCGGGCCAACTGTCTAGCTAAATCTTTCAACAAGACCTTGACGAAGATTATAAAGATAACAGTGTTCAGAAATAAAAAAAGAACGGCACCAAAGGTTGCATGAAGCTCTCTGGGCGTACCGAACAACGTTCAAAATGGTTACGAATACAATACCATATATGTTGGTATTCAGCACGGAAGCAGTGCTTCCCCTGGAAATAGAACCCTTTCTCTACGAGTAGCGGTTCGATACGAGCTGACAGATGAAGAAAATGTTTATCCTTGGCTTGAGGAGCTCGATGCCCTCAACGAAACTCTTCTTATAGCACAACAAAATCTGGAGGCTTATAAGGCAAAGATGACATGGTCGTATAAAAGACTGACCAAGCCGAGAATATTCTGCTAAGGCGAACTCGTGCTAGTCGTCAAAAGATCAATGATACCCAATCGTGCAAAACAGGGTAATTCGAGCCGAACTATGAAGACCCGTATATCATAGACAAAGTCTACCATGGTGGAGCCTACCTGCTCTTGGATATACATGGCGAAAGACCTTTCCGTCCAATAAACGGCCGATTCCTCAAAAAATACTACGCTTGATGAGTCATGACTTAGGTCAATGATAGATGACGACGCTCGTTTCCGCTCGCTATCTTCCCGAGTCAGAACTCTGAGAGTAGTATGCAAAGAAGCTCCGTCTCCTCAAACATGGCGATGAAGGACTGAGATGCCCTTAAACTAGAAATTCACCTCAACTATGGCGAAAACGGACCGAGATGTCCTTAAACTAGAATCTCGCCTCAAACACGGTGACATTGGACCAAGATGTTCTTAAATTAGAAATTCGCCTCAAACATAGCGATAATGGACCGAGATGTCCCTAAACTAGAACCTCGCCTCAAATATGGCGACATCGGACCGAAATGTTCTTAAACTAGAAATTTGCCTCAAACATGGCGGCAATAGACCGGAATGTCCCTAAACTACCGCGTCGCCTCAAACATGGCATCAGCGGACTAAGATGTCTCTAAACTAGCAGCGGACCGAGATGTCCCTAAACTAACAATGGACCGGAATGTCCCTAAATAACTGTGTCGCCTCAAACATGGCAACAGCGGACCGAGATGTCCCTAAACTAACAATATACCTAGATGTCCCTAAACTAACAATGGATCAGAACATCCCTAAACTAGTGCGTCGCCTCAAACATGGCACATCTCCCCCAAATACGGTGATATGCTCTCTTGAGATCTATATTGCAATCGAAGTCTTAACGGCGAAGGTTGCAACTCAAGTCTCACTGGCTACAAAGCTACTCCAGCGATGAAGCCACCCTCAAAACCCATCGGCAAACAGGGGGGTCATCTGCGATGAAGCTACTTTCGAGAGTTTCGCCATTAAAAAAAAAACAAAAAAAAAACAAAAAAACTGGTATGTCCACAAGAGAAATGAGCACGAATGAAAACCCGAAAGGGCGCCATGAGTAAAAATAGCAGGGCTACCGACGAGTTTGTGAAAACTCGGAAGGGAGCAATCTCGTTAAAAAAACGGTATGTCCACAAGCAAAATAGGCACAGATGAAAATCCGAAAGGGTGTTGTGAGTAAAAACGGCAGGACTTCCGACGAGTTTGTGAAAACCCGAATAGGGCGCAAACTCGTAAAATAAAAAATTCATGTGTACTTGCAAGGTCCTCTCGACCTTGTGAGGAGAAAATACCTGCGTGAGATCCTTACGACTCACAAAGGAGAAACACACTTAGGAGTCCTCATGATTCTTATAGAGAAATTAAACTTACGGGATCCTCATGACTCGTAAGGAGAATTCCCCTTATGAGACCCTCATGGCTCATAAGATTCAAAAGTCTTAAGCTACAGGGATCTGAACCTGAACCTGTTCTTAAGCCGCCATATCCCCCAAGTTGCCCTACAGGCGGTCCAATATTGATCCATGTATACAATCCATGGGCACGAATAAATATTTCCTCACTAAGTTCCACCAATGGCAAGAAATGTCCCCATATGGTGAATGTCACTTATAAGTCATCTCGACTTATAAGGAAAAAACACTCTTGGAAGATCCTTACGATTTACAAGAGAAAATATCACTTAGGAATCCCCACGATTCCTAAGGAGAAAATACGCTTACGAGATCCTCTCGATTCGTAGGGAGAAATACCTTTGTGAGACCCTTACGGCTCATAAAATCAAAAGTCTTAGTCGACAGGATCCTAACCCTGTCCACTAAGCCATTTTTGTTCAAATCGACAAAGGCAAATGATGATTCACCCTTGGTAACATTCCAGTTGTAGCGATGTTGATGCCTAAAGAGGTGTCAAACTCGAAGTCCTCTTACGATAAATGATGATTTGCTCCTGGCAATATTCCAGTTGTAGTGATACTGATGCCAAGATTGATATCAGATCTCAGGTCCCTAACTTGTAAAAAAAACAGCAGCGAGTAGCAAAAAAAAAGCATATGAAATAACCGAAATGATAGGGCAACTCGCAATAAAAATCAGCGAGAAAAAAATATGCATACAAAATCAACCGAAATGATTGGGCAACCCGCAATAAAAAAAATAGCGAGTAGCAAAAAAATGCATATGAAATAGCCGAAATGATGGGGCAACTCGCAATAAAAATCAACGAGCAAAAAATATGCATATAAAAACAGCCGAAATGATTGGGCAACTCACAATAAAAAAACAAAAAAAAACAGCGAGTAAAAATAAAAAAATACATAGCCGAAATAATTGGGTACCACGATAAATAGCCGAAATGATTGGGCAATCGCGTTGACCAAGTCAAAATCCAAGTCAACCCCAAGCCAAGTGGGCCCAAGCCCAGACCCAGTGGGGCCCATGCCCGGGTCGAGCCCGAACATGAAGCGGCCGGCCTCCCCCACGCCAAGATAAAATTTTTGTAATAAATAATTTTGTTGTATTTCTTTTATTTTATTTTTGGACAAATGTAAGGAAAAATAGGCATAAAGCCAAATTTTTGTAAAGCCCATGGCTTATGTGCAAAAAGAAATGGCACATGAGCCATGGGATAGGCAAAATGCCATTTTGTGAAGCCCAAGGGGCTATGTGTAAAGTGTGTGGCCTATAAAGGCAAAGATAATGGAAATATCTCAACAACTTTTTCTCTCTCCAAAAAGTTTCAGATCTGAGATCTTTCTTCCTTCTTCAAGGTTCCAAAACCTTCTTTTTTCTTTTGAATTAAATCAAGAGTTCTACTCTCCTTTTCATAAAATAAATTAGTTTTTCACCACAAAACCCATCAAGGGGAACTCAGATCTTCCAGTAGATCTCAAAAAGGAGTGATTTTTAAAATTCCATATCTCTTGATCTTCAAGATCCAGCCAACAAAGGAGGAAGAAGAAGAACCCATTTCCCCAACCAAAACATTTTTCTTTTTTTCAGGAGTTCAACTCCACTAATTTCTCTTTCGAGAGTTTTTGGGGCTAAAAGCCCTCTTTTCCTCCAGCGCGCAGCGCTCTTGCGCAAAGCGCCCACGTGCTGACACGTGGCGCGCGCGCTTGCGCACCAGCGCGATGCGCAAAGCGCCCACGTGGCGCGCGCGCTTGCGCACCAGCACGCTCGAGCTCCTGCGCGCAGCACTCATGCGCAAAGCGACCACGTGCCGACACGTGGCGCGCGCGCTTGCGCACCAGCGCGATGCGCAAAGCGCCCACGTGCCGACACGTGGCGCGCGCGCTTGCGCACAACTTGCGCACCAGCACGCTTGCGCTCCAGCGCGCAGCGCTCATGCGCAAAGCGCCCACGTGCCGACATGTGGCGCGCGCGCGCTTGCGCTCAAGCGTGCAGCGCTCATGCGCAAAGCGCCCACGTGCCGACACGTGGCGCGCGCGCTTTCGCCTGAGCGCACAGCACCTAAGCGCACAGCGCCCAAGGTGCTGCCCCACGCATCCTTTGGATGCCTTTTCCCTTTTATTTATATATATATGTATATATATACATTTGTATACAAATGTACACATACACATACTCCGCCACATTCTCCCCCTCCAAAAAATTTTCGAGCCGGGGCGCTGCCCCGAACCCCGCAAGGGGGCTGCTAGCCCCCTTGACCCCCAGCCCGCTATCCGGGTAGCGGGACCCCCGTAAAAAACTCTGCGTGGCTCCCGATATATCCAAAATCCCCCTTTCAAAATAGAACACACGCACACTGCACATTGGGTTCGCATGACCAGTTTAACCCGTTAATCGGAGGTTCCCTCGCCCCAAAGGCGAGGGGTAATTAACGGCAGCTTAGTCCGCGGCTGCCGGAGATTCGGATCCCCATAATCATTAAATCCCGGCCTACCCTAGGCAGGGGGAATCTGTAGTACGCCTGACAAGCGCGTGCGTATTCCCATCTCACTGGGGTGACGAAAAACACCCTACAGATTCTGGCACGCCCGGTGGGACCGATCTCTCCTCCCATATTTCGGGTTAAACGTTCATGCGAACTCAATCAATACATATATCGATTGCCTATGCTGAAATGATGTTCTTTTTTTCGTGCAGCAATCAACCTTCGACGACAAATGTCTTCCCAGACGAATTCAGCTTCCAACATGACCCCGATTCCGTACGTGGTCAAGATCAACGCTCGTGTGGTTCTCCCCGCAAGCCTCAGTCGACAGTGGGAGGAACCGCCCCGCCAGTTTGGCTCCGTCATCATCTACCCTGCCGGAAGTGCTCATCTGGCGGAGATCCAGGCGGAACAGGTGGCCAAGCCGGTCTCACGGGGCAAGAGGCCGAATGTCGTGATCGCCAAGGCACCACAACCAAAACTTAAGACTGTATCTGAACGATTCTCTGGTGCTCCAGCGGGGTGCAAGAACTTCGGTACCAAGGGCAAAGTCAAATGTTGCGGACGAGCTCAGGCGATGACTCCAACAAATGCACAATCGGGCGTATTTCCAAGGCCCTCCATCAATCGGTCTGCGGCGTCTTCCCAAAGAGTCGAAGTCTGCCAGGTGCTTAGAACAGAAAAGTTAAGGCAGAAGCGGCTCAGGTATCGAGCCAACAAAAGGGCCAAGGCTTCGGCCAAATGGAATCGAGTGAAGTTCCAAGTGCAGGATTGCCCCGCGACGACGGCGGAGTCGGACGTAAGAATCAGCAATTCCTTCGAGCCTCTAAAGTGGGTTCAGAAAAATTCCATGACCGCCAGAATCAAGAAGACAGCGGTCTGAACAGTGCCATAAAGAGACGTGTCCTGGCCCCAACAGAAAAAGTACGACACTATCTCTTCAAGAGTCTATCAAGCACTCTGTGCCGCACGAAAGCAGCAGGGAAAACCCAGGAAAGAAGCGCCAGCACCATTTAAGAACCTGGTTAGGCCAGCCGCCTTCAATCGACTACCAGCTACCGAAGCAAGGGGGTCAAGACAGCGATCAGTGAAATCAGCCGCCAATGATAGAAAGACGACCGGATATATCATCCATACGGTCTATATGGCAGGCGGTCGCCCCAGCGATAACCTTCGCAGCAAAAGCAAGGATGGGGCCACCACATCTCAAGCCCAATCTAGCCTGAATGTGGTTGCCGCCGCCCAAGAACAGCCGCCCCCGCTAGATGAAGAAAACCCTCTCGATGAGGATGATAGGCAGAAAGACCCCTCGGTCCATGCAGAGTCAAGCTCGGACAGCGAGGAAGAGCCGACTTTCCGCCCCAAGACTGCGGAGCAAGAGCTACTTCAAGAGCTTCGAAAACAGCTCAGGAGCAAAGATAAAGAGATGGCCAAGCTCTATTCGAAGATTGACGACTTAACGAACATGGTGATGCAGCTTACGGCTCAAATTGCTCGAGCGCCTCCTAATCAAGTACAAGCCGCTACTAATCAGCCGGGTGATGACAACCCGAGGCAGCCAATGCCTGTTCCTTCGGGTCCAAGACTGGTCGAGCCACACGAAAGCCGGCCACACTCCGCTTCTGGGGATGCCTTGGCCCCAGATAGCACTATCCCGCTAACACAGGATCGGATAATGGATTTGGTCACCAGCAAGGTTAAAACATTGGTGGCCGAAGCTGAAGCTCAGAAAGAAATCGGCAGTAGTGGGCGGCCATGTCCCGCGCAGTACGATCTGATTGAGTTCCCGAGCGGCTACATCATTCCTAAGTTCGGAAGATTTGATGGAACGGGGAATGCAAATCAGCATGTTGCCCACTTCAAAGCATCGTGCGGAAATACAGGGGGCAATGACGCGCTCCTTCTTCGTCAATTTGTCAACAGCCTGACCGGTGTCGCTTTCGACTGGTACGCGAGCATACCAGACGGGTCCGTCATTACCTTTGCCCAAATGGAGTCTCTGTTCCGGCAAAGATTCATAAGCGTCAGTGACAAAATCTCCATTGCCGACCTTGTGAGGACCAAGCCGGGGAAGAATGAAAGCAACACTGACTTTATCGCTCGATGGCGTAATCTCACAGTCAAGTGCGAACCGCCGCTGGAGCAGGACCAGTCCGTCAGCCTTCTCATTGGGAACCTCAGCAATTGGATGGTCCCATTCTTGTGTACAGCGGGCCTCAAGACATTTCAGGAGCTAACCAAGAAAGTTCAAATGCTGGAACGCTCGAAGCAAGAGTCCCCGCCGGACTCTCAGAGAGACAAAACCTGGAAAAGCAAACGGGACGACAACCGTAGAAGCGGGAGTTCCAGCAGTACCAATGTCTTCAATGCGTCCGACAGTGAAGAAAAGCGAAGGGCGGCCGAATCCAAAACTAACCGGTCTCGAAAGCCATTGCTGGGAGGAGATGGGCCCACCCTAGAGGAGAAAAAGAACAAGGTTTACTCTTTCAGAAAGGACAAGGTTCGCAAGATATTTAAAGATGCCTTGAACAACGGCCTACAACTGCCGGAGTCGAAAAGACCCCAAGAAGCAAAAATGACCGACAATCCTCTGTATTGCCCGTACCACCGAGTAGTGAGCCATGCGATCGAGGATTGCTATATCTTCAAGGACTGGGTCGAGAAGCAGTACAAGGCTGGAGAGATCGAGCTGTCCAAAAGCGTGTTGGTGAACAATCAAGTTGCAACCGCTAACTTTATACAGACAGAAGTTGAAGCCTTCTGGGAGCAGACAGCTGAACCTGCTGCCCTGACAAATGAAACTGACTCATCGCGGCCTCCGTGGAGTACACACATGTCTAATAAGACGAAGAAGATGATAAAGCTACTTCGGAAGGAACCCAGGACGGAATGGGAAGGGCAGAAGAAGCCTACCAGTCCAGCTGCCAATGCGGCTCCATCAGGCTCAAAATCCAAGAAGCTCAGGAAGAAGAAAAGTGCAGCTCGGCGCGAAAAAGTGTCTGCAGGGAGATCGACCATTCAAAAATATATTGATTCCCTCGAAGAATATGAACAAAAGGAAAGAACATTGATTCAATTGAAGGAGTTCTTCCCTGTACAAGCTGCTGAAATTCTGGAGGAGTTAGGAGAAGACTCCAATAAAGAGATCCCAGTAGTGACCTGCTACGCCATCCATCTTGGCAGCGACTCCGAGGATGATCTTTGTTTTCCCGAAGAGGATGAGGAGCTCGCCACAACGACCAATCAAATCCAGCTCAGAAGCGGCAGGGCTCTACCGCCAAATCAGGGCAACGCCCCAAAAGGGAAGGAAAAACAAGTCGCTAATGAAGAAGATGGCAGAGAACCGGCTGATGAAAACATAAGTCCTTCCTCGGTGGACTATAATGTCTTGGCGCATCTCCGGAAGCTTCCGTCTCTCCTGAGCATCTACGACGCCTTTGTCCTATCTAAGGAGCTTAGAGATGTTCTCATCCGCGCTCTACAAAACCCCGAGCGGTATCAGGCCCACTTTGCGGAAATTAATATGAAAGAAGCCCAGCACGCTTTGCATGCCGCCGCAGTCACATTTAAGGATGAAGACTTGCTACTGGGAACGGCTGAGCATAATCGGCCGCTTTACGTGACCGGGTACAGCGACGGAGATCGAATTAATCGCATATTGATTGATCCGGGGTCCTCAGTGAACATCATGAACTTGCGAACCCTGAAGAGTTTATCAATGGATGTCCGACACCTGTCAAGGGAAAGGATTGTCATTCAAGGGTTCAACCAAAATTGTCAGCAAGTTCTGGGGTCTATAGCTTTGCCGATCAAATTCGGGGATCTGCAAACTGAAGCTAAGATATACGTGATCGACGCCGACACGTCTTATAAGATTCTCTTGGGGCGGCCATGGCTCCACGATTATGGCGTCATTCCGTCAACTCTCCATCAATGCATGAAGTATACTAAAAATGGCGAAGAAAGACGCATTGACGGAGACATCTAGCCGTTCGGTGTGCATGAAGTCCGATATGAAGATTCTCGGTACTTTACGAACCACCAAAATGCTAAGCCACAACTGACTAAGGATAGAACGGCCCCAAGACTCAAAAGCAAATCTGTGCCGGCTATCACTTTCAAAAGCAAAAATACCCAAGTGCGCCCGCATTTCGGCAGCGACACTGATGAGTCCGATGCTGGAAGCCCGTCCTTCCGCCAAACTCGCCCTCATTTCGGCAGCTATACGGACGAATCTGTTACTGAAGGCCCATCTAGCAGCAAAGTCCGCCCTCATCTTGGCAGTGACACTGAAGAGTCAGAAGAAGAGGACCTGCCGTGCAACAGCTGTGCAGATCGGCCCCCCATGCAGCAAGCGAAACTACGAAAGACCTTCGAAGTCATTGAAGGGTCCCTGGCCATCACAAGGGTGCCGGAACGGATGTGCAAAGAGCTCGATGCATTGTCAGTCTCTACCGTGGACCAGCTGAAAACTTTCTACGTGCCCGGGAGGAAAAATGGACAGAAGGGCATCCTGTTTTACAGGTCAAACCCCGTTGTGCACCCGGACGATCTTTCTGTCGCGTGCCTTCCCTATGAGAGAGGCATAAGAGCCGTCCTCAATCCCAGATACTATGCACCCGAGATGCGGGAATACTTTAAAAAGTGCGGATGCCGGTTATATCAAACGGAGTCCGAAGCCAAGTTTTACGAAGGGCTATGGTATCCGCCCCAGGTCCGAGCACTCATCGATGGACGAACTCCAGATAGACGGGGCATAGGCTACATTCAACCTGATTCCAAAGCATGCTACATGATCCATGTTGGTGAGGCCCACGAAAGATCGAATGATGATGACGAGATAGCCGAGCCAGAAGAAGCTCCTCAAGAGCTCGAAGATGGCGGACAAGCAACCTTTGATGAGCTAACCGAGATTGACTTAGGAATGCCCGATAATCCGAGGCCGACCTACATCAGCTCACTCTTGTCGGAGGAAATGAAAGAGCAAACAATCGCCCTGCTGCATGAGTTCGTCGACTGCTTCGCGTGGACATACAAAGAAATGCCTGGCCTTTCCCCTGAAGTGGCCGTACATAAGTTGGCTATATCTCCTGATGCTAATCCAGTCAAACAAGCTCCTCGAAGAATGAGAAGGGAGTTGGAAGAAAAGGTCATCGAGGAAACCAAGAAACTCATCGATGCCGGCTTCATCAGGGAAGAGAAATATGCATACTGGATCGCATGCATAGTCCCAGTGAAGAAGAAAAATGGACAGATCCGAGTTTGTGTCGATTTCAGGGACCTCAATAAGGCATGTCCTAAAGACGACTTCCCGCTACCGGTCATGGAAATGATGGTCGATGACACCTCAAATTATGAACTGTTCACCTTTATGGATGGCTCGTCTGGATATAATCAGATCAAGATGTCGCCTGAGGATGAGAAGCACACAGCATTTCGAACCCCGATCGGAATATATTGCTACAAGGTAATGCCATTCGGACTGAAGAACGCAGGTGCTACATATCAAAGGGCGATGACTAATATCTTTGATGACCTGATCCATAAAGTCATCGAATGCTATGTTGATGATCTGGTCGTCAAGACTAAAGCCAAGGCCGATCATATCCAAGATCTCAGGACCGTTCTCACCAGGCTGAGGGAATACGATCTGAAGATGAATCCTCTGAAGTGCGCTTTTGGCGTATCATCGGGAAAATTCCTGGGCTTCATAGTTCGACATCGAGGGATCGAAGTTGACCCATCAAAGATAAAGGCCATCATGGAGATGCCCCCTCCGAAGAGTTTGACGCAGCTAAGATCTTTTCAAGGCAAGCTTGCTTATATACGGAGGTTTATCTCAAATTTATCGAGGAGATGTAGGCCCTTCTCAAAGCTCATGAAGAAAGGAGCTCCTTTTATCTGGGATGCCGAATGTCAAGCAGCGTTCGAAAGCATCAAACAATACTTGTTGCACCCTCCAGTGCTGGCCGCTCCCATTCCAAATAAACCGCTGATTCTCTACACTGCCGCGCTGGACGAGTCACTCGGTGCGCTCCTTGCGCAGAATAACGAGGAGGGAAAAGAAAATGCCCTCTACTACCTCAGTCGAACTCTAGTCGGGGCGGAACACAACTACTCCCCAATCGAAAAGCAATGCCTGGCTCTGATATTTGCTGTGAAGAAGCTGAGGCACTATCTGCTCGCTCATCGGGTTATGCTGATCTCCAAGGTCGATCCGCTCAAACACTTGATGACCAAAGCAAGCCTAGCCGGCAGAATGGCAAGATGGGCTGTCATGCTACTTGAGTTTGACATAGTTTATACCCCTCAGAAAGCAGTAAAAGGGCAAGCTATTGCAGACTTTCTCGCCGCTCATCCCATACCAGAAGGGTCGCCGCTAAATTGTGAGTTACCCGATGAACAAGTGCTGCACCTCGAGGAAGATGAGCCATGTTGGGAGCTCTACTTCGATGGAGCCTCGTCAATAAGGACCTTCAGTAAATCAAGCATCCCGGAGATAAAAGCAGGGGTAGGATTGGTGTTCATCACACCATCAATGGGAACCCTACGGCGTTCTTTTGCTCTCACCGAGCCTCGGACAAACAATGAAGCTGAGTATGAAGCTCTGATAGCTGGTTTGGAGCTTGCCGTAGAAATGGAAATCCGTCGGCTACGAGTCTACGGTGACTCCCAGCTTGTCATCAACCAAGTAAGCGGCGACTATAAGATATACAAACCCGAGTTAGCTCGGTACAGAGGTCGAGTGGTGGAACTCATGAAACGGTTCACTCATATTGAACTAACGAGAGTCCCTAGAGCGTTGAACGGAAAGGCTGATGTACTCGCTCGCTTGGCCAAGGAGCTGGCTGATCCTGACATGGACGAAATTCTGATCACAGTCAGGAGCCGGCAAATTCTACCCCCAGTCTCTCTACGAGAAGAGGAAAGCGCGGAACATAAGAGCAGTCCCGCCGAAGAAGCTTCGATCATCCAAGATGAGCCCGATTGGAGAGAACCCTTCATAGAGTACCTCCGATACGACAAGCTGCCCGAAGAAAAATCTGCGAGGATTCAGCTGAAGAAAAGAGCTCTCCGATACGTGTTTGTAAATGACACGCTATACCGCAGGTCATATGACCAACTCTGGCTCAGGTGCCTGTCATCGGCCGAAGCCCAAAAAGTCATGAAAGAAGTTCACTCAGGCTTTTGCGGTGCTCACCAATCTGGCCCCAAGATGCGACTGCAAATTAAACGGATTGGGTATTACTGGCCCACCATGATACGGGATTGCGGAGAGCATGCAAAGAAATGTTATATCTGCCAAATTCACGGTGATTTTATTCACAAGCATCCCAATCCATTGCATCCTACGGTGGCGTCGTGGCCCTTCGAAGTCTGGGGCACCGACATTGTTGGCCCAATTGATCCTCCGTCATCCAAAGGCCATCGGTTTATACTGGCCGCGACAGACTACTTCTCCAGATGGGCTGAAGCTGTCCCGCTAAAAGAAGTTAAGACAAAGGATATTCTGACATTCTTCCAGCATAATATTCTATACCGCTTCGGTACACCAAGAAGAATCATTTCTGACAACGGGCCTTCTTTCAAGAGCTTCAATGTCTCGAGGTTCGCTGCTCAGCACAAGATAGACTGGAGATATTCCTCCATCTATAATCCAAGAGCCAATGGGCTAGCCGAAGCCTTCAATAAGACTCTGTGCAAGCTCCTGAGGAAAAATGCTTCAGCCAACAAGAGAGACTGGAATCTCAAGCTCCATGAGGTATTGTGGGAATATCGTACCACGCACCGTACTCCAACTCAGTCCACTCCATACTCATTGCTCTTCGGAGTGGAGGCGGTCCTCCCCCTCGAAGTCGAAGTTCCAAGCTTAAGAATGGCCATTCAGCATGAGTTGACGGAGGAGGAAAACGTGCTCCTTCGACTTGAAGAACTCGATGCCCTCGAAGAAAAGAGGCTCGCGGTGCAGCCAAATCTGGAGCTATACCGAGCTCAAATGTCACGGGCCTATGACAAGATAACCCGTCTCCGCGCTTTCAAGAAAGGTGAATTGGTGTTGGTCCTCAAAAGACCGATCATCCCCAATCGACATGCCAAGGGAAAATTCGAACCAAACTGGGAAGGACCATACGTCATCGAGAAAGTGTTCGACGGAGGATCCTACCAACTAATAAGTGCCGAGGGAGAAAGGCCCATGCCACCCATCAATGGCCGATATCTCAAGAAATACTACACGTGAATGCTCCAAGTCGCAGGCGAATTGAGCACATCAGCCCTACGGTCTGGATCATACATCCTGCAAAACCGTATACAATCCACGGGCATAAATGACCCCTATCTCTCCCAAATCCTGCCGGTGAGACTACTTTTAAAGTCCCACCAGCGGCAAAAAAAAAAAAAAAAAAATATATATATATATATATATATAAGAAATAAAAAAAATAATATAAACGGTATGTCCACAAGCAAAAAGGGCACGGATGAAAACCCGAAAGGGCTCCGTGAGTAAAAACAGCAGGACTACCGGCGAGTCTGTGAAAACCCGAAAGGGCGCAAACTCGTGAAAGGAGATGAAATACACTCGCAAAGTCCTCTCGACCTTGTGAGGAGAAAACCCCTGCGTGAGATCCTTACGACTCACAAAGGAGCAGCACACTTAGGAATCCTCACGATTCCTAAGGAGAAAATACACCTGCGGGATCCTTACGACTCGTAGGGAGAAAATGCTTTTATAGGACCCTCACGGCCCATAAAATTGAAAAGCCTTAGGTGGTAAGGACCCAAACCTATCCCCTAAGCCATCGTTCCCCAACGGGCAACGGCAAATGATGAGTCGCTCCTGGCATTTCGCTTCAGTGTTAGCGGTGCTGATGCCGACCAAAAACCCAAATCCCAAGTCCTCCCAAGGCAAATGATGAGTTGCTCCTGGCATTATTCCAGTGCAGCAATGCTGATGCCAAACAAGATCCGAATTCCAAATCCCCAAACGGCGAATGATGAGTCGCTCCTGGTATCATATTCCAGTGTAGCGATGCAGACGCCAACCAAATTCCAAACCCCATACCCCAACGGCGAATGATGAGTCGCTCCTGGTACCACATTCCAGTGCAGCGATGCAGACGCCAACAAATCCCTGAAATCTTTCCGGCCCTACGGTCTGGATCATACATCCTGCAAAACCGTATACAATCCACGGGCGTAAAGCAATCCCAATCTCTGCTGAGCAACCAAATCTAAATTCTCTCGGGGCAAATGATGAGTTGCTCCTGGCATTATTCCAGTGCAGCAATGCAGATGCCAAACAAAAACCAAAATCCCAGAATCCTCTCAATGACAGATGATGATTCGCTCCTGGTACCATATTCCAGTATAGCGATGCTGATGTCAACCCAAATCAACAAGTCAACTTCCACTCCGACACTGCAGAAAGCGGAGCGAGTCAGAATCCAATCTCGACACCGCAAGAAGCGGAGCAAGTCAAGTCTACCCCTGACCCTGCAAGAAGCAGAGCAAGTCAAATCAAGAACCGACCGTCCAAGTCGCAAAAAGGGCAGCATCGACCGTCCACGTCGCTAAAATGGCAGCACCGACCGTCCAAGTCGTAAAAAGGGCAAAACCGACCGTCCAAGTCGCAAAAAGGGCAGCATCGACCGTCCACGTCGCTAAAATGGCAGCACCGACCGTCCAAGTCGCAAAAAGGGCAAAACCGACCGTCCAAGTTGCAAAAATGGCAGCATCGACCGTCCACGTCGCTAAAAGGGCAGCAACGACCGTCCAAGTCGCAAAAAGGGTAGCACCGACCGTCCACGTCGTAAAAAGGGCAGCACAGGATTCCTACAAAGCGGGAACCAGATCACTCCGGGCCAGGGAAACGTCTATCACGGACACTCCGTCTCAGAGACATGTCAAGCAACGACCGTCCATGTCGTAAAAAGGGCAGTGCCAGCTTCCCAAAAGGTGGGAACCAAATCAAGCCGCCTCCACATGAAAGAAGATCCATCAATTTCATGCACACGACCCACATATGTGGTGTGCATTTATTGATGGGGGGTAATTTGTTGGGGTAAAAATTTACACCCCGGTTGACCAAGTCAAAATCCAAGTCAACCCCAAGCCAAGTGGGCCCAAGCCCAGACCCAGTGGGGCCCATGCCCGGGTTGAGCCCGAACATGAAGCGGCCGGCCTCCCCCACGCCAAGATAAAATTTTTGTAATAAATAATTTTGTTGTATTTCTTTTATTTTATTTTTGGACAAATGTAAGGAAAAATAGGCATAAAGCCAAATTTTTGTAAAGCCCATGGCTTATGTGCAAAAAGAAATGGCACATGAGCCATGGGATAGGCAAAATGCCATTTTGTGAAGCCCAAGGGGCTATGTGTAAAGTGTGTGGCCTATAAAGGCAAAGATAATGGAAATATCTCAACAACTTTTTCTCTCTCCAAAAAGTTTCAGATCTGAGATCTTTCTTCCTTCTTCAAGGTTCCAAAACCTTCTTTTTTCTTTTGAATTAAATCAAGAGTTCTACTCTCCTTTTCATAAAATAAATTAGTTTTTCATCACAAAACCCATCAAGGGGAACTCAGATCTTCCAGTAGATCTCAAAAAGGAGTGATTTTTAAAATTCCATATCTCTTGATCTTCAAGATCCAGCCAACAGAGGAGGAAGAAGAAGAACCCATTTCCCCAACCAAAACATTTTTCTTTTTTTCAGGAGTTCAACTCCACTAATTTCTCTTTCGAGAGTTTTTGGGGCTAAAAGCCCTCTTTTCCTCCAGCACGCAGCGCTCTTGCGCAAAGCGCCCACGTGCCGACACGTGGCGCGCGCGCTTGCGCACCAGCGCGATGCGCAAAGCGCCCACGTGCCGACACGTGGCGCGCGCGCTTGCGCCCCAGCACGCTCGCGCTCCCGCGCGCCGCACTCGTGCGCAAAGCGCCCACGTGCCGACACGTGGCGCGCGCGCTTGCGCACCAGCGCGATGCGCAAAGCGCCCACGTGCCGACACGTGGCACGCGCACTTGCGCACCAGCACGCTTGCGCTCCAGCGCGCAGCGCTCATGCGCAAAGCGCCCACGTGCCGACACGTGGCGCGCGCGCGCTTGCGCTCAAGCGCGCAGCGCTCATGCGCAAAGCGCCCACGTGCCGACACGTGGCGCGCACGCTTGCGCGCAGCGCTCATGCGCAAAGCGCCCACGTGCCGACACGTGGCGCGCGCGCTTGCGCGCAGCGCTCTTGCGCCTGAGCGCACAGCACCTAAGCGCACAGCGCCCAAGGTGCTGCCCCACGCATCCTTTGGATGCCTTTTCCCTTTTATTTATATATATATATATGTATATATATACATTTGTATACAAATGTACACATACACATACTCCGCCACATTCTCCCCCTCCAAAAAATTTTCGAGCCGGGGCGCTGCCCCGAACCCCGCAAGGGGGCTGCTAGCCCCCTTGACCCCCAGCCCGCTATCCGGATAGCGGGACCCCCGTAAAAAACTCTGCGTGGCTCCCGATATATCCAAAACCCCCTTTCAAAATAGAACACACGCACACTGCACATTGGGTTCGCATGACCAGTTTAACCCGTTAATCGGAGATTCCCTCGCCCCAAAGGAGAGGGGTAATTAACGGCAGCTTAGTCCGCGGCTGCCGGAGATTCGGATCCCCATAATCATTAAACCCCCGGCCTACCCTAGGCAGGGGGAATCTGTAGTATGCCTGACAAGCGCGTGTGTATTCCCATCTCACTGGGGTGACGAAAAACACCCTACAGTTATGACTCATCGAGGCTCCAAATTGAACCTAACCTCAAGTAAAAAGCATCATGGCAAATTCCTAACGTTTGCTCTCTCAACGGTAATATGTTCTAAGGAGATTATTTGAAGACGTCTTGTCTAGCCCCCGAAGAGATCAGAGACACGACAGTTGCGGGGTTACTCAAACAGTAGGTTAAAGAATGCATATCGAGGAATACATCAGCCAATGCGATGGTACCACGGACTAAAATCCTAGTACCACAGACCTAACGGACCCCTGTCATAAAGAATGGGGGTTATCTGCATATAACGTTAGGACAAGTTTTCCTGTAAACCTAAGGGAGGTAAACTACAAACTCCGAAATGAGTACATAAACTAGAAACTCCGAAACGAGTGATAAAACTATAAACTCCGAAATGAGTAAATAAACTAGAAACTCCGAAACGAGTGAATAAACTACAAACTCCAAAATGAGTTCATAAACTAGAAATTCCGAAACGAGTGAATAAACTACAAACTCCGAAACGAGTGAATAAACTAATAGGCGCTAAATCAAGACATCATACACAGAGGAGCGCATGCAAAAAATGTGAATTCTTTATTCATAAATCGAAATGTTCAAAAGAAACAGTTTACATTTATGTAAAGAAAAATAGGAAATACAATTCTAGCCATTAAGAAGGCGGGGCTTTCAGTAAATTGGTAACCCACTCATTCTCTTCCCGCAACACCTCCTTGCATGCTACTATTGCAGCCAGCCTCGCTTCGACTTGAGCCCGTTGTTGTAAGCATAATGAAAGCTTCTCAGCGATTTCCTGCTTAGCAACTTCGCAATCTCGCATGCCCTGCTCGGTAAAGTCGAGGTTCTGCCTCAGCGCCAGTCCATTAGAAACACATTGCTGGAGATTTTCAAAAATAACTTGCAGCTGTGCGGCATTCGCTTCGACCTGAGCGCGCAATTAGCTAGATTCGCCAGAAGCTGTCTCATACTCCTTTCGCTTTATGGCCAACTTTTGCTCAAAGTATCTAATGGAAGCGGCACTTTATTCGATCCATGTGATCAGTTGGACCTTTGAAATTAACGCTTCAGGTGCAAGATGTTTCTGCTCAATCTCATGGAGACACGCCTCAATCCGCTTACAGTAGTTGACCCAAATGCCAACGAAGTCCTCATTTTGGAAATTCATGAGCGTCGCCAACATAGGGTTAACCTCGTTAGCAAAGTCCGCAACAGAGGTGAGGGCTTCAACGTTAGGATCTTCGATGAACTCACTCAGCATCTACTTGCTATTCGCCGCACCCCTAAAAGATTGGCGCTTAGCAAAGGGCCCTGCTGGCATAGAAATGCGAGACTCAAGAGGAGCCAAAGATGGTGCAGCTGCTGTAGAATAAATCACACACAAAGAAAGGTTAGATTTCAACTTGAAGAAATAAAGAAGAATGGCGATTAACGAGATCTGCCATACCAGTGGTCAAAAGTGGCAAGTTAGGAAGCACAAAAGGCTCGGCTATTCCTTCGTTCTCTCCCTCGAGCCGTAATACTGCAGTCAATACGAGAAAAACTTAGCAATAGAATGTTTACTTATGGAAAAATGAAATAAAAGGTGAAGAATATACTAACCAACGCCTAAAGGAGAAACGAATTCTGATTGGAAGGCGAAGTGCGAGCTTAATATCTGGTGTAAGCGGTCAAAAAGCACTCCTACAGTAATGCAGCGATATATGGTAAAGAAATTAATCCAAGAAAATAATATCTACATCGAAGCAAAGAAATGAGAAATCTTTACCTTTCGTCATTAAACCCGAAAGAACTTAGGGGGACACAAAAGAGAGAGGTGGAACCGTGACGGTCATGGCAACGGCTGGCAGTAATTCTTCAGTCAGCACAGCGCCGTGGTTTAACACGGTTGTATTCGGAATAAATAAGATATCAGTAGAGATGCCTAGCGGGATTAAGAGCTAAAAATTAATAGCTCGAGGAATACCTGACAGGACAGAAACCATAACAGTGTCTGGAGCATCACCAGTTATGACGTCTTCCTCGGTTTCCACCGTCACCGGGAAGGTGGATTCAGCATCTATACCTTCTTCCCCTGAATCGATAAGGGCCATTGTAATGCTCGCATCACTAGTCGATATCGGGGATCTACAAGGAGAGGAAGCAGTATTCGGAACGATCCTAGATTCAAAAGGAAGGTCTGCCACTTCAGGCTCTTCAAGCGTAGGCACTTCGCCCGCCACGTCACCACCTAAATTTGGCTATGTTAAGAGAAAAATGTTATAATTCAAGAAAAAGGAAGTTACTAGGTTTCAATAAGGGACCGTGCGCTGTTTTACCTTGAAGTAACCGTTCGGCCTCTTCGCGAGTAGCACGCGCAACCTGCCTATGAGCGGTGGATAGGGCAGAAGAAACACCCTCCATGGGAACGTCAGAAGGTCGAGCATCACTTGAACCCACACCCGCGACCAAGATAGCCTAACACTCCCTTGCTGTGTGCTTTTTGCACTTCCTATCAGTCTGAGTTGTACGAACAGATCTCCTCAAAACCTCCGGTAGGGGGGCATCTTTGTACAAACTAGGCTCGGCCTCCGGATTTACTGCAACATTCGTCATCGGTTGCTTTAGAGACGCCTCTCGTGGCGGTCTTGTGGTGACCTCAACCATAGCCGGTGGCCCTGAAGGCTCTTCCGCACCACCACCTAAGGGCGGCATAGTACATGGAATTGCATGAGTGGCGGTGGTTCCTGTAACAAAAAGAGGAAGGGACTCAGGGTATGAACGAAATGAATTAGATATGTAAATATGTCGCAAAACCTACAGAGACCCATGGAAGCGCGAATCCTCTCCTCTTCCTCAAATGTCTTGAGGGACGCCAAAAGAGCCTCTTCAGTGGATATTCCTGTTAAGAAAAAGGGCGTTAATAAGACATAATAAATTCAAAGAAAAAAATGCGTGTACGGAAGAATGTAAATGGAATATACCGGATGCCGTAAGAGAAGCAAGAGCTGCCTGCTTGCGGGCTAATCTTTCAGAAGCCTCGATAGGGCTTGAAGATCAGTAGCGGCATTATCGTCGACAGAAGCTTCTAACAGGACAACGTTGGTGCCGTATTCGGCTAGGCCTTCGCTATAAGGAGCATGTGGCTCTTGACCGAATACAATGTTAGCTGAGAATAACGACTTCTTCTTCTTCTGTGAACCAGCGCCCGACGGAAAAAGTTTGTGCTTAACGGGCTTCTTCGGACAGCGAGTTCCGATCTCTGAACCAATGCCTAACTCTGGAGACTCCATAACTACCATGGTCGCAGGAGCGTCCGGCCGTGGCTTATCCGGAAAGGCTCGCGGAACTACGACCGCACTGCTCTTTCTCCAGGAAGGATAGACAACTGCCCGTCGCCTCAACGGGATTGCGGGATTGCTGGCGGGGACAGAATCCTTGTGGTCCAGAAGCATCTGCCTTTACTCCTTAACGACGGCACTCGTTGCATGCTGATACCAAGCAACGTAGGCATTCATGGCCCTTGGAATATGAATCAGCTAGCCGATCAGGAAATGGGACCCCGTATTCAGAAGCATGAAATGGTGCACCGCATTCCGAACACCCTCCTTAGTAGTAACTAGACCAACGATGAATGCCTCGAGGGGAATGCCTTGGTTGTAGCCCAATTGCTGGGCAAAACGGTGTGGGTTATATCTCATAAACAAAACCGAGACATTCTGTCTGAATATAAGGAAACCAGGCCTGATGGAGTACAAATGTTGTTAATGATATATGCTTTATAGGCCATTATTGTATAGTACTGGTTAGTATATTACATTTTGGAAGCTTGGGATATACAAGGATATAATAACAGTCTTGCTCGATATAGTAGTATGCTGCTTTTCTATCTTAATATGTGCATATGTTTCTTTTAACATATCGCTAATACATATTGATAAAGCCCTTAGGATCTTTGCTTGACTACCAGTGTTGTGATGGCAGTCACACTAGTTGGGGATGGGTAGTCTATAAGCACATCCTTATACATGTCCCTAGTCATAGGATTATCAAAACGGGGCATCGATACTCCAGAGTAGACTAATGTATACGGTTTTCATCCAAGCAGAGGAGATGGTATGTCCCACAACCATTAGTACGTTGTACTGGAGATAGTATGTAGGTGCTCATTAGGTTATGAGTTACACTGGACATGACTCGCCGGGAACTGCTGGTTGGTACTATACCTATCATCAGGTAGTAGTTCCCAGTGACATGAGTACAGGTTACTCCGTTTACTTGACATCACTATTCTTCTCGAGTGTGTTCCCACTGTACTTAGATCACTATCCTACCACGGCTCTAATGAGTCGTGCAAACAGGGAGTGGTTGGGTGCAGTCCCGAAGCACTGGGAGGCAGTAGTGGTTAGATAGGATTCGTCTCTCTCGGTATTGGGGGTTGATATCGTGCTGTGTTCGGAAAGCCATTACACAAAGTTCCTAGCCAGGGAAGCGCGATTTACTGGTAGGTTCTCCGGTAGTTTCTCAGGGTGTTTTTGGGATCTTCTCCAACATGACTTATTGCGCTATTAGGGGTCTGACGGTTACCGCCTCCTCAGGTCTGATATGCGAGTATCTTAGACAAACAGACTGGACTGTACGAAGATTGTCACAGATATGCTCAGTAAGAGTTCGAATGAGTTTTCTTATCGGCCTTCTTATCGAAAGATACCTGGGTAGCCGTTACGTGCAGCTAGTACCGTTGGCGTGTTTGTGGTTAAACCTACAGCCATCGTACCGTCGAGTCTTTAGAGTCCCATACAGAGGGTTTCCCTGCTTCGGACGAAATGATGTAAAGGCCATATGGTTTTATGGCAGGGTTCGATCATATATGTGTACTGGCTATACGGATCATGATTCAGACGGATAATACTAGTAGGCTTTGGTTTAAACCAGATCCTAGTATTAGATTATTGGATTATTTTATCTCTTTGTATTCGTATTTCTCAAAATACAGATACAGGTATGTATATACGGTGAGGGGTATTCTTGTAATTTATGCAAGAGTGCTTCTAGAAGAAATCACCTCATTTGTTGTATAACCATTTTTGTAAAATGGTTAATGAGGTGGAGGATGAGGTGTTGATTTGCAATAAATGAAGCATGGCTACTTGGTGACTCATGGATGACTATTGAGGCGTGGTCGCATTTAGATATTTTGTTGAATTGTTTTTTGCTTCATAGTTATCAAACTTATCCATCTTCATATCATTCAATCCTCAACACTCTCTCTCCTCTAAGCTCTCTTTTTCTTCCTCAAACCTTAATTGTCTCATGAGTTGAGAAACCTAAGGTCCTTGAGACTAATCAATCCATAATCACTCTCTATATTTTCTAGGCTATTTAGATTAGCATACTAGGTATCCTAGTTACCTCGGATTAGAGGTAGGAGCTCAAAGTACACACTCTCGGGTGGATCATCTTTGACGCGAGGAGGCCGTCGATCAAGAACAATCTGTACACTCTTCGAGGAGCTCAAGAAGAGGAGGAGGAGAATAAGAACCGAAGGACTTAAAACTAGGAGGTATAACTTTTGACATAGTAGTTAGAACCTCCAAGTTGTATTGCATGCTAGGGTTTATGGTCGATCTTGGTTGATTAGTCGATGTTGCTTGCAATAAAATTTGTTGTTTGTTAATTATGCCTCTCTAAAAGCTTGTAGAGTGTGCGTCTTTGACTTACATGATATCAGAGCCACACTATAAGCCTTAGATAGCTTGTATTGACGTTTCAAATCCACTGTTTTTGTCGCATAAGGACTGCCGACAAAAACAGTCCCGAAAAAGTTGTTTCAAGATGTTTGTACACCCCGCGGACTCACGGTTTGAACTGAGAAGCCGCGGGGTAGAGCATGGGCACCCTTGGGATACCCCAGGAGGGACCCAAGGCCGGGGCCACCCCCCAAGCCCACCACAAGGCGGCCTTGGGGGGTGGTGACCCGAGAGCACCCCAAAAGGGTGCTCCCGGGTCTGCCTCCCCTTGGGGGCCACCTTGTGGTGGACCCCGAGGGTGGGTACCCCCCAAGGCCCCTGGATCGATAGTTAATTATTGCCCTTCACCTTCGCGAAGGTTCAGACGGGTTTCGAGTTCATTTCGGCTCCCAAATTGGCTTAAAACGAAATTTTTGGTGACTTTAGTGGACAGTTTTTCAAGTCTTGAAAAATTAGTTTTGTTCGCTAATTGTGCGTGTATTTTATAACATCGTGGGCTGCTTTACAAGCTTTGTGTTGTGTATATGTGTTCTTAAACCTCTAATCGCTATACGTCAATTAGAAGGGGTTGCACATATCTTGTGATGTTTGGATTCGAATGGTTTCATAGATCATTGTGTGAATGGCTCGGTGTGATCTTGATGTGAGATATGAGTGGATTGTTTGTAATTCATGTAATAATTCATGTATATTTTTTATTGGGGCACATCCGGGTTGAGGATGTAGTCACCGGTTGTATATTATTTTTCATTTCCGTATCTAGGTTTGACCCACGGAGGAGTGCACAAGCTACCGGGTTCTAGGATTCAGTGGATGGCCATCTTGAGGAGTCAAGACTCGGGTCACCCAATTTTAGGATTGGCGGGTAGATTTCCGCACTCGTAGTGGTCTAGGATGATTCACACTCGGCTATTCACACGACCATGGAAGACTGTATTTCATAGGTGGCTCGTTGAAATGCATATGTTCATAATTGATCCATTTTTCCATTCTCTGTGATGTTTATATCTGCCTATTATTGCGTGAGACGAATGGATATATATATGATATATAATGGACATTGCTTATGTTTTGCACCCGCGCTAGTCCAGTCCCCACTTTGCCATTAGTTAAGTAACCTAACGATACATGACGGGGCCCCGTGGTGAATGCGGATGGCATAAGCATACGTTGTATTTTCATTTCTTTCTGTAATGATAGGATTAAATGATGGGACAATATTAATTGATTAATGCAAAGAAAACAAACCAAAGATGAATCGTTGGAACGGTTTCAAAACCACTCGGTTTACTTCAAAAAGAAACTTTTAAATGCGGAGCCTAAACCACTCCTTTAAAAGCTATCATGGTTCCTTCGATTATATCAAGTTCATTACGTTCACGGTTTTGCCAAAACCATTTGTAGCCCTCCATCATGTCAGATGGATATTCAGTAGTATTCAAGCTATGTATTTTGACCTTTTGCCAAAGCATAGTGATTGGTAGCTGCTGGATATTCATCTGTAGCATAGATAGATGCGTTGGTTTGGGACAATCATACTACTATTTTGGACTTTGTCAAGAGTATGTACGGGTGGGTTCAAATTAACTTGGACAATGAAGGGTAGAACTTGACTTGCGACTTATGATATGTTGGCTTTCGTCAAGGTCATAAGAGCCTGGGGCAAAAATCCACATCGGGAGTTTCTAAGGAAATTGAAATTTGCTAGGGAAGCATACCATTTGGAGTGTGATGATTTTGGTAGGATTCCTTCAAGGTTGTCATACGATGATATTTGGATCCTGATCCTACTATGAGTATCCGCTACTCCTCGGGAGATTTTTTCACTAAACAATCAATGCTATAAACCAAGTAGGTGTCCAGAACGGTGTTAGCAAGGCTACGCCTCCAGGAAAAAGAAGTTATGTAATTAAGGAACTTTGCGAAAGCGTTGGAAAATCTCCCTCGAAGTACCAACACCAGCCTGGCCGAAAGGTTAAGCAAGAACTGTACGATGAGATTAATCCTGATTGATTCTTCTTTTATGGTTTGAGGAAGGATTCGAGAAACAGTGTGGGCCATCATGTTTAGATAAACTTAAAACCAATCTAAACTTGTAAGAGTATCATGCTAAGTGTTTCTTCTCTCTCTCCTAATTGCAGCAACCAAGATGACCGACCTTAAGTTACTATTAGATAAAAACATATTGACGGGGCCAAATTATAAAGATTGGCTGAGGAATGTCCAGATGGACATAACCTATGACAAGCTGGGCTATCTTCTTACTGCCAAAGCCTCTGTCGTTCCAGGTCTAGATTCCAGCGTCGCGGATATTGAGATCCATAAGATCTGGAAAATTGACAGTGCAAAAGCCAAGTGCCTCGTGCTGGCCTCTATGGATAATGAACACCAGAGGCGACACGAGAAGATGGAACTTGCTTCTATCTTCCTCCATACCAAGGATTTATATGGAGCGCGATCTCGTATCGCAGGCTATAAGACCTCGAAGAAATTATTTCAAGCGAGGTTGGTTGTCGGGTCATCTGTAGGGGACCACGTCCTTAAGATGATCATCTTGAATGAAGAGCTCGCGGACCTGGGCTGTAAGTCCACGTTGCCCACCCCGGTGCTTACGGGGAGGCGGAAAACGGAATAAAAAACGGATTTTTATCGAACTAGGCAACATGGACTAGCTTAAGGAGGATCTTTGCTAAACAAAAACTAACTAAAAGCTAACTAGATTTAGCTACATGGAAGAAAGGTTATACCTTGGGCTTTATGTCCTCTCCTTACTCCTTGGAGTAGAAGAAAGAGATCACCTTGTCGCCTTCTCTAGTCGAAGAAGGATCCACCCGAGAGCCTCAACCTTTGGCTTCAACTTCAAGCTAGAAGTAACTAAGGTGCTAGAAGTGCTAATCCTAGAATCTTAGATGAGAGTAGAGATTACTTTGGAGAGGTTTATCTCAAGCTCAAGTGTTTCTCAACACATGAGAGGGGAGAGCTTGAGAGAGAGGAAGAGGAGGAGAGAGAATCTATATGATAGAATGAGAGAATAAAGAACCATTCTCACATATATGTGTGAATTATTGTAAAAAGATAATTAGCAAGATAATTGTCATGGTTTAATCAAGACTTGACCATTATCATTTCATATTAAATGCAAATTGCAAGGATCAAAGAGCATCTTTTATATGGAATGATGATGGTCAAAGTGTCAACATAGGTCAACAAGTCAAGATAGTCAAATGGTCAACAACCCTAACCATGCACAATTATATTTACCTAATATCAATTAATCATAATGCACACATAAGAATTAGGGTTAATAAAATGACAATGGTCATTAACCCTAATCAAAGTCCTCTCCCTCTGTCTCAATCAACTGTGCATACGCACCCGTATTCGTGATCCGAGGAACACGAATACAATGAGATAAGACCAATCCCAAATAATATACTAGGATCCGGCTTAAACCAAATCCCGCTAGTATAAGCTGTCCGGACAGCAAACGTGCACAAGTGCGCGGATGTGAACGAACCCTGTCGCAAAACCATGCGACCTCTACTCATTTTGCCTAAAGGCGAATAACTCTCTGTGTGGGACTCTAAAGACTCGACACTATACTGGCAGTGGGTTTAACCACAGACCGCAAGCGGTACTAGCTGTACGTAACGGTCCCCAGGTAGATGTCGATAAGAAGACTGACGAGGTGAACCCATCTGAACTCCTACTGAGCCTGTATGTGACAGTCTCCGTACAGTCCGGTCTGTTCGTCTGATACATCGCATGGCGGGCCTAGGGGGCGGTAAACGTCAGTCCCCTAATAGCGGTACAAGTCGTGTTGGAGTGTAGCCCAGAACACCCTGAGATAACACTGGAAACCTACCAGTATATCTCGCTTGCCCTGGCCATGGACTACTCGTGTAATGGCTCTCCTAGACACAACGCGATGTCAACCCCCAATACCGGGAGAGACGAATCCTGTCTAACCGTCACTGCCTCCAAGTGCTTCGGGACTGCACCCAACTACTACCTGTTTGCACGACTCCTTTGAGCCGTGGTAGGGTAGTAATCAAAGTACAGTGGGAATATACTTAAGGCGAAGTGACAGTGTCAAGTCAGCGGACTAAGCTGTACTCATGTCACCTGGGAACTGATAACTGACGATAGGTATAATACCAACCAACAGTTCCCGACGAGTCCTGTCCAGTGTACTCGTAACCCAACGAGCACCCGCATACTATCTCAAGTACGACGTACCGACGGCTGTGGGACAGGCCGTCTCCCGAGCTGGGATGAGAAGCGCATACGCTAGTCAACTCCGGAGTATCGATGCCCTATCTCGATAGTCCTACGACTAGGGACCTGAATAAGGATGTGCTTATGGATTACCCAGCCCCCACGAGTGTGAGCGCCATCACAACACTGGTAATCAAGCAAAGATCCTAAGGGCTCCACTAATGCGTATAGGTGATATAATAAAAGAAACACATGTACACATTAAAGCAGAGACAAACCAAGTAGCATACTACCATTTCGAGCAAGATTGTATATACAACTGTGAATATCCCAAGCTTCCATCAAGTAATATACATACTAGTATGATACAGTAATTGCCTCTAGGGCATATACACTAACAATCTCCCACTTGCACTAAGGCCATGTACTGGCGTATCGAAGACCTATCATCTCGATCAGCCGCTCGAACTGAGTCTGAGGTAAGGCCTTCGTGAATGGATCTGCAGTGTTATCTTCTGAAGAAACCCTCCGAACCTCGATCTCCTGGCGATCCACGATCTCCCTGATCAGGTGATACCACCTCAAGATGTGTCTGGATTTCTGATAGGACCTGGGTTCCTTCGCTAAAGCTATAGCCCCGTTGTTGTCGCAATACAGAGGTATTGGATCAACAATGGACGGAACCACCTGAAGTTCTTTCAAGAACTTCCTCATCCAGACAGCTTCTTTTGCGGCATCAGATGCAGCGATGTATTCCTCTTCCATAGTCGAGTCAGCAACGGTTTCCTGTTTGGAGCTCTTCCAACACACCGCCCCTCCATTGAGGGTAAAGAAAAAACCCGATATGGACTTGGAATCATCCTTGTCACTCTGGAAGCTGGAGTCAGCAAAGGCCTCAATCTGGAGGTCTTTTCCGCCATACACCAAGAACATCTCCTCAGTCCTTCTCAGGTACTTAAGAATGTTCTTTACCGCTATCCAATGTTTCTCCCCAGGGTTTGACTGATACCTGCTTACCACACTCAGTGCATAAGCCACATCTGGTCTGGTACACAATATCGCATACATTATAGTGCCTACCGCAGAAGCGTAGGGTATAATAGACATGCGATCCCTCTCCAAATCAGTCTTGGGAGATATCTCTTTGGAGAGGGTGATCCCGTGACAAGCCGGTAGATTACCGTGCTTGGAATCTTCCATACTGAATCTTTTCAGTATGGTGTCGATGTACCTGGACTGTGAGAGTCCTAAAATCCTCTTGGATCTGTCATGGTAGATCCGGATCCCCAGAATGTATGAGGCATCACCTAGGTCTTTCATGGAGAACCTGTGTGACAAGAACCCCTTGACAGATTGTAGCATAGGAATGTTATTTTCTATTAAGAGAATGTCATCCACGTATAAAATGAGGAATACTACAGTTCTCGCTACAAATCTACAATAGATGCATGGTTCTTCTGGATTTTTGATAAAGGCAAATTCCTTGACCGTCTCATCAAAACAGATGTTCCAACTCCGCGATGCCTGCTTTAGTCCATAAATGTACTTGAGCAACTTGCACACCTTTCCGCTGCTCCCACTCTGAATGAAACCCTCTGGCTGGTCCAATAGACACACTCCTCTAAATGCCCATTTAGAAAAGCGGTCTTTACATCCATCTGCCAAATCTCATAATCGTGGAAGGCAGCAATGGCAAGAAGGATCCGAATGGATTTCAGCATAGCCACTGGAGAAAAGGTTTTGTCATAGTCCAAACCAGGTCTCTGACAAAAACCCTTTGCAACCAGTCTAGCTTTATAGGTCTCAACCTGTCCATCTACACCAATCTTTCTTTTGAAGATCCACTTGCATCTTACGGGTTTTACCCCATCTGGAGCAATGTCCAACGTCCATACTTTGTTGGTGTACATGGACTCCATTTCGGTCCGCATTGCATCCAGCCATTTTACTGAGTCAACGCTCTGAATGGCTTGCTGGAAGCTAGTAGGCTCATCACAATCTATGATGCAATCCTCACTATCCCCGTCTATGAGAAAACCGTAGTATCTTTCGGGCGGATGAGACTGCCTACTACTCCTGCGGAGTGGCTTAGGAATGTCCTGATCTTTCGAACCCTCTGATTCTACTAAGCTTTCAGTAATAGCTCGTGGTTCTGGAATTTCTTCCAGTTCTATTGTGCTCCCACTTATTTCTTTTTCTATGAACTGGTGTTCTAGAAAATGGGCATGGCGAGAAACAAAAACCTTTTGTTCCTCTTCGCAATAGAAGAAATATCCCTTGGAGTTCTTTGGATATCCCACAAACTTGCACTGTACTGAGCGTGCCTCGAGCTTGTCCGCATGCTGCTTTTTGACAAAAGCTGGACATCCCCATGTCTTAATGTGATTAAGATAGGGTCTCTTCCCACACCACATCTGATATGGTGTAGTAGGCACAGTCTTAGTAGGAACTCGGTTCAAAAGGTATGCAGCTGATTCTAGCGCATATCCCCAGAACGATCGCGGCAACTCAGCGTTACTCATCATGGACCGTACCATATCCAATAGGGTTCGGTTCCGTCTCTCCGATACACCGTTATGTTGCGGAGTGTATGGAGGAGTAAGCTGAGAGAGAATTCCATTCTCTTTTAAGTAACCCAGGAACTCGGCACTCAAGTATTAACCACCTCGATCAGATCTCAGTGCCTTGATAGTTTTGCCTGTTTGTTTTTCTACTTCATTCTTATGTTCTTGGAATTTTTCAAAAGCTTCGGATTTATGTTTCATTAAGAAGACATAACCATACCTTGAAAAGTCATCCGTAAAAGTAATGAAGTAAGAATAACCGCTTCGTGCATGCGTAGATATTGGACCGCACACGTCGCTGTGTATGAGTCCCAAGAGTTCGCTCGCTCTTACTCCGTGTCCAGTGAACGGAGTCTTTGTCATCTTTCCTTTGAGACAGGATTGACAAGTTGTATATGACCGATATTCGAACGGATCTAAATATCCTTCTGTATGTAACTTAGTCAACCTTCTCTCATTGATGTGACCCAGTCTACAATGCCATAAGAGAGTTTTATTGATTTCTGGAGACTTTCTTTTGTGTGTATTATGGACATTGAAAATCTGTGGTTGGTTTAATACGTATATACCGTTGTTTAATGTACCTGACCCAATCAAAACTTGATTAAGGTGAATGTTCACTACATTACTTACAAATGCAAATTCATAACCTTCTTTAGATAATAAAGATACAGAAATGATATTACAGGTTGCATTTGGTACAAAATAACAATTACGCAAAACCAAAAAGTGTCCATCTGACAATCCCAGGTGATAGTCCCCCACGGCCTCAGCATCCATGCAAGCTCCGTTTGCAACTCTGAGGGTCATATCACCTGCCTTCAAAACTCTACGCTTTCTCAACGCCTTCAAAGAATTACAGATATGAGATCCTGATCCGGTATCCAATATCCAGGAAGTAGAGTTTATTGATAGACAGTTTTCAATAACATACACACCTGAAGCTGAAGCCGCAACTTGCTTCAGATCCTGGGTTCTGGCCTTCCAAGCCTTGCAATCCTGTTTCCAGTGTCCACTTTTGTGACAGTATAAGAACTCTTCTTTCCCCACAAGCTTCCCCGCTACCTTTGTTGCTTTTCCCTTTCCCTTCGTATCCACTTTACTGACACCGCCCCATGGTTTGGCGGGGGCTTTCTTCTACTTTCCCTTGGCTTTCGCCCTGGACCTAGAAGAGGAAGATCCTCCTACAAACAAAGTGGATGTCTCCCTACCTTTCTGTAGGGTGCCCTCTGTAGGGTTGCTATGCACGCGCACAAGGGTCTACGAGGCATCAACCATGCCCGATTAAAAAATTAGCCGTGCCGAACAACCCGAATACGGATCTTTAAACTAAAGATTAGGCGAAAACTAACATGCTAAACACTTTAACACTAAGTGAGAGGGATTACAACCTTTGTAGATCCGGTCCTTCACTTCATATACTCCGTGTTGAGGTCCCTTCGCTGCGATCATTGGGTTCCGGACTCTCGAGAGGTTCCACGAAGAGAAAGATGCAGTCTTGCTTCCGATCTTCGATACAAAGATGATCTACCTTGAAGTTTTATTAACACAAGCTAACACTCACTAAAATTGAGTGAACACTCTCATCTAAAGGGCAAGGGAAGATGAGGATGATGAAGTAGGATTTTTTCTCTTTTTATTTATCTTTTTCTCACATTTATTCATCACTTGGAAAAAGCTAGTAAGCTTTTTCCATGAAGAAAGAAGAAGGAAGAAGATGAACAATATGATAGAATCCTTTTGTGATGAATAATGCAAAGAAGATAATGATCAATAATGCAACCATGGTTAACTTAACCTTTGTAGAGAATTAACCAAGGCTAGGGTTTGGGTTAGGTTAAGAATGAGTCACTTGAAAATATCTTTTCCAAAACAAAAAAGGAAAACCTTCTAGAATCTACTAGAAGTCATTAACCCAAATCAAACCCTAATCTTGATTAATCTTTACTAAACATGTTGCATTAGTTATCATATCATGTTACAATATTATATATCACATATATAATATTTATTGTAACCAAATAAAATAATACAATCAACATATATCGCATATATATCAATGTATTACCCGAGTGAGAAAAAGAATCTTTTAGTGAGCAAATATTAGTTAATGTAATTTAATATATCATATATATTATTATACATTAAATTATCGAATCAACACTTGATCCGACAATCCGGCTATATTGCATATAACCGACTAATATTTATCCGTACCGATTCATCGAATCAACACTTAATCCGATGACCCGGCTGATATCAAATATCGCGAGAATAGAATACGGTATCTCATATCGCATTATCCTCGGTCCCGCACATATCACATACGTGCCCTTACTCCGTTTTGCCTGAGCCAAGAAACCTCTGTGTAGGACTGTAAAGAATCGTCAATACGCCGGCAGTAGGTGATGATCATATCAAACACCCACAAGCTGCAAGCGGTCAGCTAAACGTAACAGCTACCCAAGTATTGAGCGCTCAGAAGATCAACAAGCAAGCCTGTACATTCTCCTGTGAATCCAAACAGTAACACTCCCGTACAGTCCGGTCTCGTCGTCTGATATGTCGCATATCTCGCCTAGGGGTGGTAAACGTCAGACCCCAGTAGCTCGATAAGTCGTGTCGATATGAGGTATATAACAGTTCGAGAAACTACTGATAACACTTACCAGTAAATCTCAGCAACCCTGGCCAGGGATTTCCGGTTATAGCCAATCGAACACAGCACAACATCAACTCCCTATACCGGGAGAGACGAATCCCCTCCTATCGCTCATTGCCTCCATGTGATTCGGGACTGTACCCAAAAGCCACCTTTTTGCACGCCCCCTTGGACGTGGTATGATGGAAATCAAAGCACAGTGGGAATCACACAAGACTCTATGACGATCTCGGGTCAACAGACTACTCTGTACCAGTGTCAATTTAAAAATTCCCAGAAAATTCAGCATAATTAAATAGGAGTTACTGTGCAAACGAGGAGGGCTGACGTCATGATCAGGCCGCGGAACCGCCGCATAAACCATGCTTATGCCGCGGTTCCGCCGCACTCTTTACTGTTCATGTGAAAAAATCAAAGCACAGTGGGAATCACACAAGACTCTATGACGATCTCGGGTCAACAGACTACTCTGTACCAGTGTCACCGGAGAACTGCCATCTGACGTGAGGTATAATACCACCTGGGAGTTCTCGGTGAGTCCGTCCAGTGTACCCAGTCTCCACTGAGCACCCGTACACCATCCTTGATGTCAAAAACCGATGGATATGGGATCATCCATCGCCCATCATATGGGTCAAGATGCGTATACGCTAGTCTACTCTGGTGCATCGATGCCCTTTCTCGATATACCCTCGACTAGGAACAGTTATAGGATGTACTCGTCGACTACCGTGGCCCCACTAGTATGATCTCATCATAGTCTCAGTAGTCGAGTACACATCCTAAGGGCTTTATCAACATGTAATATAGAGACAATCAGAGTACATGTTAAGATAAAGTAGAACCAGATAGCATACTATCATGTCGAGCAAGAAAGTCCTCCCTATATATGTCCTAGCATCCACTACAATATACATCGTATGTACAGTAATGGCCTCTAGGGCATACATATAACTAACAATCTCCCACTTGTACTAGGGCCATCTGTTGTGATATCACATACCCAACAATTAGCTGTGGTTGAAGTATCTCATACTCAACCATCCCATAAAAGTCTCTACTGGGAAAAAGGCCTTTGTGAATGGATCCGCGCTGTCGTCCTCTGTGTCTACTCTCCTAACCTCGATCTCCCTTGAGATCAACCATCTCCATGATTAGGTGATACTGCCTAAGAATTATATCTGGATTTCTTATGGGACGGTAGTTCCTTGGCTAAAACCACAACTCCATTGTCACACAATGGTAGGAACGAAGTTCATCGCATGAACTTATAAATATCCAGACTGCCTCTTTTGGTAGCATCCTTGGTAACGATGTATCTTGCCTTTAATCGTCTAGTATGTCACGGTATCTAGCTTGGAACTCTTCTAACATACCGTCCCTCCACTGAGGGTAAAGACAATGCCTGCGACTGACATTCAGTCGTCCTTATCACCCTGGAACCTTTCCAGTGATTCTCCCCAAGATCGATTGATACCAACTCACTACAACTAGTGAGTATCCTAACATCCAATTAGATCTATCTCATAGATCCAAAAACCCAGGATTTAGGAGGTATCACTTTGATCCTATATGGAGAATCCTTGTGATAAGCGGAGATTGACCGAGCGTAGCATAGGAAACTCCTTCCCTATCAAGAGTATGTCATCCACGTACTCTACGAGGATCACCACCATACTCCCCACTACCTTTTTATATATACAAGGTTCATCTACCATTTTGATGAAGTCAAACTCTTAGACTACCACATCAAAACAGATGTTCCAACTCCGCGATGCATGTTTTATCACATAAAACATCTTGCACACGTTTCCGCTGCTCCCACTGTCTACGAAGCCCTCTGGTTGTGTACTTATAGACGGTCTTTTCTAAAACATCATTTAGAAAAGCGGTCATGACACCCAACCGCCAGATATCGTAGTCATGGTATGCAGCCGTGGCAAGTAGGATCTGGATGGACTTAAGCATAGCTTTGAAAGTCTCAACTTTTCCATGTACACCAAGTAATCTTCTCAAGATATACTCGCTCCTGATGGGGATTTAACCCTTCAGATAAAGCAATCAAAGTCCATACTTTGTTGGTGTATAAGGATTCCATCTCAGATCGATAAGCATCCAGCCATTCTTACAGAGTCCCACTCCTGATGGCCAGCTCGAAACTAGTTGGGTCATCATCTCATGATGCAATCCTCGCTCCCACTGTCATAGAGAAACCGAAGTATCTCTCAGGTGGGTGAGGAACCCTACTAGATCGGCGGAGAGGCTGAGGTTCGTTGGAAACTATTGAATCCTTCGGGTTTACCAAATCATCAGCTGCAGTTTGTATAGCTGGAACCTTTCCAGTTCTACAGAACAGACCTTGCCTCGAGCTTGTCCGGATTTTGCTTTTTAGACATAGGCCGGACAACCCCAAATCTTAACAAACTTAAGATATGGGCTCTTCCCTTTCCATATCACATATGAAGTGGTAGGCAACTGATTTGATTTGAACCCTATTCAATAGGTATGCAGCTTCTCAAGCGCATAACACCCAAAAGGAAATAGGAAACTCAGTAGTACTCATCATAGAGCACACCATATCACATAGGGTGTTATTGCTCCGCCCCGATATACCATCGTGCTATGGTGTATACAGAGGAGTAATGCTGAGAGAGAATCTCATTCTCCTTTAGAATAGTCCAGGATTTCCGTGCTCAAGTATTCTCCTCCTTGATCTCATCAAAGGACATAATACTTATACCCGTATTAGGTTCTCTACTTCTAATTTATATTCTGTGAATATCTCAAAAGGTTTGGTCTTGTGTTTCAACAGGAACATATGTCTGAATCTTGAGAGATTATCAGAGAATGTAATGAAGTAAAAAGAACCGATCTTGGCATATGTAGACATGAGACTTTCATACATCAGCATGTATCAATCCCAAGAGTTCACTAACTCTTTCTCTGTTTCCAATAAATGGAGCTATGGTCATCTTATCTTTATGACATGACCGGCAAGTTTCACAAGATGTAAATTCAAACTAATTTAAATATGCATCTATATGTAACTTAGTGATTGATCGTTTTCTGATGTGTAAAATAAACTTGTAAAGAAATTACAATCAAAAACTTATATTGACCGCAATCAAACTACGGTGTCGGATGTAGTTAATGAATGAGTGCGGATCGTCCACAGGGATTGCACGATTCATTTATATCTTTTATATGTTTGAATTGAAAAGTTAAGCAACGATAAAAGAAAACATGATTCAAGAATGATTTGTATTCGAGTGTCACTATTCTTAATTCAAGAATCAAGAAACTATAAACAATCAAGAATCGGTGTTTTGATAATATTTACAATCAACAATCAAGAATATAAAAGAGGCTCGTAGGAATCGATAGGATCGATAGACGTGATGTAATCTAAAGATATCGTGTTCTTGTCCTTCGAAGGATTGATACTAGATCGATGATCATCGACAAGAGTTAGGGCTTTCTCGTGAAACTAGGGTTTCATCTTATCCCTTGTTCTGTTGTCGATATCATTCACATTCTAGCCTCTAACAATTTCAAGAAACGATCCTAACTCCCCAATTTCGAGCGATATCATTCAAGAAAGTATCGTAACGAAATGGGTTGTCGGTTCTTGAACTTGCTAGAGTTTACAAACCATCGTAGGACTCAAGAATCGATTAAAGCTATGTTACATCATCTTTCTATTGACCGTCTCGACTCCTCGACGAGCGGAGTTTTATTCACACATCACCACACATAAAAGATTCACAGATTGTAAAGATATCATGATGCGGTAATTAAAGAAAACAAGATAAAAGAATATCACCTTTATTGATCTCAACAATTTTGATTACATTTGCTTCAAGAACTACAAGAAGAAGAATCTAGATTGTTGATCGGGCGTCGCTCGGCTTCATGAGTCGTGGATCGGCTCGGATCGCTTGCTCCGTTGAAGATCGGCTCCGCTCCTAAAGGTTGTCGGGCTTCTTGCTTAATGGGTACTCGGGATTCTTGATTTCAATTGGAATTAGGGTTAGGGTTTCCTACAAGCCCTGTCACTAGACTTGAGGAAGAAGGAGATGAAGAAAGAGATAGATTTTGGGATAGATTCACTAATTGGATGAATAATTCCCAAGGTTGAATCCTCTTGGATCATGAGCTTAGGGTCTTATTTATAGAACTCCCAAACCCTAGGTTTAAGTTTGAATTTCCCTTTCCCTCCAAAAGTTTGTTGAGGAGTTTCTAGAAGGAGTTTGTTAGGAGCTAGCTTAGGGTTTAAGCTAGGGTTTAGGGAAAGTTCTAGAATAATAGGCTAATTAAGTGAAGCTCAAAGTGTTTGCTGATCTGGTAGAAGTTCCTGGAGTCTTCTGGAAACTGAGATACATTTCTGAGCAGTGGGCCCTGGCAGAAGCATTATGGTGCAATTTGTAGCTGATGACGTCACCAATAAGCCGCGGATCCGCGGCACAATCTGGCTCTGGCCGCGGATCCGCGGCCAACATGGAGGCTTGGGCTTGGTGGCTTCTTCTGTGGTCTTGGGCTGCTGTTGTTAGCTTCCTTTGATATGTTGAATTTCTATTGCTCCTTTGTAATGATACCAGATTTGAATTTAGTGAGTTGACGTATCTTTTGAGCGGTGTAATGTTCGAGCGAGCTTCTCATTTCCTGCACAGACTTCGAAACACGGGTTGCGATATATATAGAAAATATGCCATGTAATGCAATGCAGTCAATTTCCCTAGAAATGCCGGTTTTAAGGTCGAATACTTGTAATTTGATATTTTGCGACCGATTTGCTAATATGTGAAATATGAATACCGTACACTTCTATATGTATGCAAATGATGAGGAAATTGCCGGTAAAAATATGCAATATTTTCGACTGATCAAATACCCCCAAACTTAATTTCGATCGTCTCGAGCGAATGTTTTATTAAAAAGAGAGAAGGAGAAAATAAATAAAGAGAAAAACTAACTAGCACACTTTCGTAGGCAACACGATTGCACTGAGCACGTGCAACAAGCCTTTAAACCTCTAGGTGTCCCTAGTAGGAGGAGTGTTGTCTCCTGAGGGTTTTCAGCGGATTGCACCCACAAAATCCAATAATAAAAGGAAGATCATGAATATTACATTTAAAGAAAAGAATCGTAAAAGAAAAGCCTTGAAAATTAGGGTTTCCAACTAAGCTAGGTTTTCGGTTGTCATGAGCCCTATCTTAATGGTCATGAAAAGATGTTAGAAATCACGTCCTCCCTCAATAAAACATCGTCTTATTCTTCATTCCTATCTTTCTTCCAAACATCGATCATATAACCCTGCGTGTGTGTAAAGACATCCCTACACCCGGAGAATTCAATTCAAGCTATCATACTCTTGCCCATCAGCCTCAGTACTTTTTAATTAATGAATATTTAGATGAGATTGCTCACACACTTTCATGCGACCGTTAATACTTCATGAGGTACTAACCGACCGATTACTCCTGTGCTTGCTTACTTGGTGTATTTTTCTCGTCTTGCACCACCTCAGGCATAGCAGTGACTCCCAGACCAGTTGGCCTTAGGGCACTAGGTGAAGAAGCACCCTTGCTATACATTTTTCTTGCCCTCGGTGATAACAAAACCAGTGTCCATTTTTCTCACCACTTTATATTTTTTTATTCATTTTTTTCTTTTTATTTCCTTCATACTTTTGGCTTTAAGACAAGAGCATTTCAAGGTATCCTCTACTATCCCAAGCTTTAAGACGTGTGTAAGTGCGAATAGCAGGGTATCAACGTTCAAAATGTTTGGCTTCCAGAATAGAAACTATTTTTCAGACTTATTTTTATCCTCAGATTAGTGACGTCCTTCATCTTACTAACCCTTGGGACAACGGCTCATAACTACTTATTACTAGTTCGTGTAAGAAAACTTCTAATTTTCTTAGTTTTCTAAAATTTTTCTAATCTCATGGATGTAACTTTTCACTATCTAAACTTTCATTATCTTATTTATATACAAAAATATTTTTATAGTTTTGAAAATTTTTAAATTTTTATAGATTTTGAAGAAAAATGTTTTGTGCTTATGCAAATGATATGCAAATGATGCGAAAATAAGCACAAACCTCCCCCAAACTTGTTTTCAACAGTGTCCTCACTGTTGCCTTCTGCTAAATCTCGAAAAACCTGTAAGCTTGGGAGGAATTTATTAGTGGGGGCGAAATATTTAAGTGAAGACCCTCCCCCAAACTTATTTTTGGCTCATCATTTTGTAAAAATTTTCTTTTCAGGAGCCAGAAAAATTATATCCCCCCAAACTTGAATTATGCAATGTTAAATTTTGAAAATCACAAGTGGGGGTCAAAAATCATAGGTCGATGCCAAGCTTTGCAAAGACCGAACGTCAACACCAACCATTCGAAAATTTTATCAATGCAGTGCTCTGGTTGGTGGAAGAAGAAGAAGTGGGGAAAGATTAAGTGGTGGAAGAGAGTGTGTGCGCGTCTCATTTTGGAGAGACGATGCAGTGTATGTGATGGATTACTCGCATTCTTTTTACAATTCAGAAAAAGGGGTGGAGGTTCAATTTCAGTGAGTAGAACCTGATTCATCTCAACACCCGTGTTATTTAGAAATGCGAGTTCATCAGCGAAGATCTCCTCAAAAGTTTCATCTATACCCCGAAGAATAATGTCATCACAAGGTGCGGGGTGATCTTCAGACTCTAAAAGCATTTCATAATCGGTGTTAATTGCTGACCCGGACATCTCGGTGGAAGCGTCCGTATGTGTATGATACATAGTTGGGTCAAACAATAACGTATGAAAAGAGTCTAGATCGGTATCAGGAGGATTATCTAATTCGCTGCTGTCGATATCCATTAAGTCGACAGAACAGACCTGAACAGTAGGTTCGGAGGGTACACTTCCTAACTTGTAAATGTTCATCTCAATTGTCCTGTTTCCGAAGGATAGGGTCATGGAACCGTTACGACAATTGATGATAGCATTGGAAGTGGCCAAAAAGGGGCGACCTAAAATCACCGGAATTTGATTCCGTGAGTTCGCTACAGGTTGTGTATCAATTACAATAAAGTCCACAGGGAAAATAAATTCCCCAATTTTTATTAACACATCCTCTAGTTCACCCCTAGGTCTGGTGATTGATCGGTCAGCCATCTGGAGAGTGCAAGGAGATGGTTTCAACTCTCCGATACCTAACTGCTCATAAACTGAGAAAGGAAGCAGGTTAACACTTGCCCCAAGATCTAGTAGAGCACGGTTAATGTGTTTCTCCCCAATAGAGATGGAAATCGTAGGATATCCAGGATCCTTACGTTTCCTCGGTAATTGTTGGGGGAAAGCTGTGTCTACTGTTTTTGCCATGAATATCTTCTTGGGCATTTGTTTCTTCCTCTTTCTAGTGCAAAAATCTTTAAGAACTTTAGCATATGCAGGGACTTGTTGAATTGCATCTAGAAGAGGGATATTGATGTTAACCTGTTTAAACATCTCAGTGATCTTCTCCATCTGTGGACTTGGTGTGTTAGCCCTTAACCGATTAGGATAAGGTGCTTTAGCAATAAGCGCTGGGTCCATCATAGGAGAAGAAAGTGTGTGTGGAACCGATCCCAGTATAGAAGTGGGGATTGTCCGTGGAGGGGTAAAAGAGGTGGGCTGTAGTGGCGAGCCTTTTAGGAAATGGAGAATAGGCTCGGAAGAGGGTGGTGGGGTAGAAGAAGTAGGGTCAGAAGTGTGTGTGTGCGGAAAGGTCTCAGCCGGGGTGTTAATAGGATTATCAGTATCATCAACTTCTTCCCCAACATGATTGTCAAGCACTCTTCCAGATCTCAACGTGGTGATTGCATTCACATGATGTGAATAACCAGGATTGGGTAAGGGTTGAGCTGGAAGTTTCCCTTTCTCTCTTGCACTTAGTTCGGCTTTTAATCTTGCAATTTCTTCTTCCATCGATTTAATACTCTCGTTTTGGGACGCAGAGTTTTTCTTCATGTCATCGACGGAAGATTTCATTTCAGCCGAAACTTGCATGATATTTGTCAAGACCAAATTCATGTATTGTGCAAAAGAAGAGGATTCATCAGTTCCGGTCAACTGTAAAGGACTAGACAGTGCAGGTGTGTTGACCGTATTTTGAAAATTATGTGCTTGAAAGGGGTGCTGACTTAATTGAAGTTGTGGCTGCTGTTGTGGTGGAGGGACCTTTTGGAAATTGTTTTGGTTTGGAACCGTGTTTTGTGATTGTGATTGGTTCCAAGAAAAATTAGGGTGATTCCTCCAACCCTGATTATATGTGGAAGAAAAAGGATCGTTTCTCGGTCTTTGAAATATGGCATTGGTATGCTCACGACCTTGAAACGGACATTCTTCCGTCAAGTGAGACGGATCAGAACAGCAGCTACATACAGTTTTGGAAAGTGACATTTGATTAAGGGAGGCGGCTAAAAATTTGTTTTCCATAATCTCGAGTTTCTTTTGTATAGCTGAAATGTCAGCTCTAACTCCTATGGAAACATCCGATTGGTTATTGCCACTCCTAAATGATGGACTTTCCCACTGTAAGGACTTTTCGGCGAACTCTTCTAAATATCGCCAAGCTTCCCCATCATCCTTAGACATGAAGGTACCTTGACACATGTTTTCAAGGCTCTGTTTAGTGTTAGGGTTACTGCCCTCATATATAATTCGGCAAAGCTCCCATCTCGGGATGCCGTGATGAGGACATTGAACCAATAGATCCTTGAAACGTTCAAAGCATTTAGAGAATGGTTCAGCGGGGAGCTGGGCAAATTGATTCAGTTCGCTACGGATTCGAGCTGTCTTTTGGATTGGGTAAAATTTCTTAAGGAATGCCGCGACGAATTCTCCCCAATTCGTAATAGAGTGTGCGGTAGTGTTGTATAGCCACTTCTCGGCTATATCGCACAAGGTAAATGGGAGAAGTCGTAGACGCATTGCATCCACTGAAAGTTGTGACGTACCCATCATTGCGTATACGTTTTCAAATTTGGTAATGAAAACGTAAGCGTCCTCAGTCTCGAGTCCGTGGAATTTGGGTAAAAGATTGATATACTGGGGCTTAATCTCAAAGTTATCCCCATTGGCTGGTGGTGTGGATAAGCAGGTCGAAAGAGGACCTCTAAGTGGATAGCATCTTTCCTGGAGAGAGATGTGGGGTGGATTCTGCGCACCAACGGACGGCGGCAGATTAGGGTTAAAGAAGTTCGATGGATTCGGATCCATCGATGTGGGTGTGGTAGTGGGTAAAGAAAAGGTAAATGGAGAATTATCGACTTCGGAGTCGATAAAGGGTACGCGGACTAAACGGGCACTAGAATCCCGTGTCCAGCCTATCTTGCACTAAAAAGGGTTAGTACAAGTGGCAGCGTTGACTTATAATTAGGGGTAAAAGAATGTGGTGCTTGCTTTTGAAAAAGGGACGGATTTTTGAAAAAATGATGCGACAAAACAAATGCAGCACACAACCCTAGAATCTATTGATCACCTAGGTCTGGCTCTAGACCGCTCCTAACTGCCAAAAGACAAGTCGCAGGATAGAATCCTCCACTGCCTCTTTGTCCCCCTGTGGCCGGATAAGTGCCAGGTAAGTGGGAAGGTACTCCACTACGTAAGTAGTGGGCCTAATTAAAAACCACTAGCCTTAGACACACTCGCCTTAGGCACCATAAGAAAACGCGGATAAGCAATGAATTACCAACGGCCTTCTCTTGTCCTATTGAGCGCGACAGTCCTTAGAGTCTTCTCTAGATTTCTTTTAATTAATGAGGGTAATGCGGATGCAAGTTTTGCGATTTTCGGGGCCTAGGAAGGGTAATGAAATCCCCACCTAATTTGGATTTGGCCGTGCCCCTTAAATTTCCGTATTAGAATGCAAACAACCAAGAAATCAAAATCACACACAATTTTTTATTTTGCTTTTGCGCGCTGCGATTTATTTGCAAAGAATCCTGCAGCAAAGTGTTAGTTGGAGCTAAAAAGAGGAGAGGGGAGAGAGCAAGAAAGTACCTGCACTGAAAATTTTTCAGAGAACCCCCTAGGAGGCCGCGTTTTCGCCGCAAGAACACCCTAAGTGCCGCCCTTCCGCGCTCCCACAGTGAGATCACTGTACAAGATTTCTTCAGGGAGCTTATCTTGGCTCCCTCAGCTCTCTGGTATATCCCAAATAATTTTCCAGACTCCCAGTAAGCTCCAGATCACCTTGCAATCAATCACAACACACGTGTAAGAGTTTGTACGAATTTTGAATTCAAGAAGTAGAATGTAATAATTCTTTCACTTCAAACTAAAAATGTAAATGAATTAGCGCGATCCCCGGCAACGGCGCCATTTTGATTGATCGTTTTCTGATGTGTAAAATAAACTTGTAAAGAAATTACAATCAAAAACTTATATTGACCGCAATCAAACTACGGTGTCGGATGTAGTTAATGAATGAGTGCGGATCGTCCACAGGGATTGCACGATTCATTTATATCTTTTATATGTTTGAATTGAAAAGTTAAGCAACGATAAAAGAAAACATGATTCAAGAATGATTTGTATTCGAGTGTCACTATTCTTAATTCAAGAATCAAGAAACTATAAACAATCAAGAATCGGTGTTTTGATAATATTTACAATCAACAATCAAGAATATAAAAGAGGCTCGTAGGAATCGATAGGATCGATAGACGTGATGTAATCTAAAGATATCGTGTTCTTGTCCTTCGAAGGATTGATACTAGATCGATGATCATCGACAAGAGTTAGGGCTTTCTCGTGAAACTAGGGTTTCATCTTATCCCTTGTTCTGTTGTCGATATCATTCACATTCTAGCCTTTAACAATTTCAAGAAACGATCCTAACTCCCCAATTTCGAGCAATATCATTCAAGAAAGTATCGTAACGAAATGGGCTGTCGGTTCTTGAACTTGCTAGAGTTTACAAACCATCGTAGGACTCAAGAATCGATTAAAGCTATGTTACATCATCTTTCTATTGACCGTCTCGACTCCTCGACGAGCGGAGTTTTATTCACACATCACCACACATAAAAGATTCACAGATTGTAAAGATATCATGATGCGGTAATTAAAGAAAACAAGATAAAAGAATATCACCTTTATTGATCTCAACAATTTTGATTACATTTGCTTCAAGAACTACAAGAAGAAGAATCTAGATTGTTGATCGGGCGTCGCTCGGCTTCATGAGTCGTGGATCGGCTCGGATCGCTTGCTCCGTTGAAGATCGGCTCCGCTCCTGAAGGTTGTCGGGCTTCTTGCTTAATGGGTACTCGGGATTCTTGATTTCAATTGGAATTAGGGTTAGGGTTTCCTACAAGCCCTGTCACTAGACTTGAGGAAGAAGGAGATGAAGAAAGAGATGGATTTGGGGATAGATTCACTAATTGGATGAATAATTCCCAAGGTTGAATCCTCTTGGATCATGAGCTTAGGGTCTTATTTATAGAACTCCCAAACCCTAGGTTTAAGTTTGAATTTCCCTTTCCCTCCAAAAGTTTGTTGAGGAGTTTCTAGAAGGAGTTTGTTAGGAGCTAGCTTAGGGTTTAAGCTAGGGTTTAGGGAAAGTTCTAGAATAATAGGCTAATTAAGTGAAGCTCAAAGTGTTTGCTGATCTGGTAGAAGTTCCTGGAGTCTTCTGGAAACTGAGATACATTTCTGAGCAGTGGGCCCTGGCAGAAGCATTATGGTGCAATTTGTAGCTGATGACGTCACCAATAAGCCGCGGATCCGCGGCACAATCTGGCTCTGGCCGCGGATCCGCGGCCAACATGGAGGCTTGGGCTTGGTGGCTTCTTCTGTGGTCTTGGGCTGCTGTTGTTAGCTTCCTTTGATATGTTGAATTTCTATTGCTCCTTTGTAATGATACCAGATTTGAATTTAGTGAGTTGACGTATCTTTTGAGCGGTGTAATGTTCGAGCGAGCTTCTCATTTCCTGCACAGACTTCGAAACACGGGTTGCGATATATATAGAAAATATGCCATGTAATGCAATGCAGTCAATTTCCCTAGAAATGCCGGTTTTAAGGTCGAATACTTGTAATTTGATATTTTGCGACCGATTTGCTAATATGTGAAATATGAATACCGTACACTTCTATATGTATGCAAATGATGAGGAAATTGCCGGTAAAAATATGCAATATTTTCGACTGATCAAATACCCCCAAACTTAATTTCGATCGTCTCGAGCGAATGTTTTATTAAAAAGAGAGAAGGAGAAAATAAATAAAGAGAAAAACTAACTAGCACACTTTCGTAGGCAACACGATTGCACTGAGCACGTGCAACAAGCCTTTAAACCTCTAGGTGTCCCTAGTAGGAGGAGTGTTGTCTCCTGAGGGTTTTCAGCGGATTGCACCCACAAAATCCAATAATAAAAGGAAGATCATGAATATTACATTTAAAGAAAAGAATCGTAAAAGAAAAGCCTTGAAAATTAGGGTTTCCAACTAAGCTAGGTTTTCGGTTGTCATGAGCCCTATCTTAATGGTCATGAAAAGATGTTAGAAATCACGTCCTCCCTCAATAAAACATCGTCTTATTCTTCATTCCTATCTTTCTTCCAAACATCGATCATATAACCCTGCGTGTGTGTAAAGACATCCCTACACCCGGAGAATTCAATTCAAGCTATCATACTCTTGCCCATCAGCCTCAGTACTTTTTAATTAATGAATATTTAGATGAGATTGCTCACACACTTTCATGCGACCGTTAATACTTCATGAGGTACTAACCGACCGATTACTCCTGTGCTTGCTTACTTGGTGTATTTTTCTCGTCTTGCACCACCTCAGGCATAGCAGTGACTCCCAGACCAGTTGGCCTTAGGGCACTAGGTGAAGAAGCACCCTTGCTATACATTTTTCTTGCCCTCGGTGATAACAAAACCAGTGTCCATTTTTCTCACCACTTTATATTTTTTTATTCATTTTTTTCTTTTTATTTCCTTCATACTTTTGGCTTTAAGACAAGAGCATTTCAAGGTATCCTCTACTATCCCAAGCTTTAAGACGTGTGTAAGTGCGAATAGCAGGGTATCAACGTTCAAAATGTTTGGCTTCCAGAATAGAAACTATTTTTCAGACTTATTTTTATCCTCAGATTAGTGACGTCCTTCATCTTACTAACCCTTGGGACAACGGCTCATAACTACTTATTACTAGTTCGTGTAAGAAAACTTCTAATTTTCTTAGTTTTCTAAAATTTTTCTAATCTCATGGATGTAACTTTTCACTATCTAAACTTTCATTATCTTATTTATATACAAAAATATTTTTATAGTTTTGAAAATTTTTAAATTTTTATAGATTTTGAAGAAAAATGTTTTGTGCTTATGCAAATGATATGCAAATGATGCGAAAATAAGCACAAACCTCCCCCAAACTTGTTTTCAACAGTGTCCTCACTGTTGCCTTCTGCTAAATCTCGAAAAACCTGTAAGCTTGGGAGGAATTTATTAGTGGGGGCGAAATATTTAAGTGAAGACCCTCCCCCAAACTTATTTTTGGCTCATCATTTTGTAAAAATTTTCTTTTCAGGAGCCAGAAAAATTATATCCCCCCAAACTTGAATTATGCAATGTTAAACTTTGAAAATCACAAGTGGGGGTCAAAAATCATAGGTCGATGCCAAGCTTTGCAAAGACCGAACGTCAACACCAACCATTCGAAAATTTTATCAATGCAGTGCTCTGGTTGGTGGAAGAAGAAGAAGTGGGGAAAGAATAAGTGGTGGAAGAGAGTGTGTGCGCGTCTCACTTTGGAGAGACGATGCAGTGTATGTGATGGATTACTCGCATTCTTTTTACAATTCAGAAAAAGGGGTGGAGGTTCAATTTCAGTGAGTAGAACCTGATTCATCTCAACACCCGTGTTATTTAGAAATGCGAGTTCATCAGCGAAGATCTCCTCAAAAGTTTCATCTATACCCCAAAGAATAATGTCATCACAAGGTGCGGGGTGATCTTCAGACTCTAAAAGCATTTCATAATCGGTGTTAATTGCTGACCCGGACATCTCGGTGGAAGCGTCCGTATGTGTATATACATAGTTGGGTCAAACAATAACGTATGAAAAGAGTCTAGATCGGTATCAGGAGGATTATCTAATTCGCTGCTGTCGATATCCATTAAGTCGACAGAACAGACCTGAACAGTAGGTTCGGAGGGTACACTTCCTAACTTGTAAATGTTCATCTCAATTGTCCTGTTTCCGAAGGATAGGGTCATGGAACCGTTACGACAATTGATGATAGCATTGGAAGTGGCCAAAAAGGGGCGACCTAAAATCACCGGAATTTGATTCCGTGAGTTCGCTACAGGTTGTGTATCAATTACAATAAAGTCCACAGGGAAAATAAATTCCCCAATTTTTATTAACACATCCTCTAGTTCACCCCTAGGTCTGGTGATTGATCGGTCAGCCATCTGGAGAGTGCAAGGAGATGGTTTCAACTCTCCGATACCTAACTGCTCATAAACTGAGAAAGGAAGCAGGTTAACACTTGCCCCAAGATCTAGTAGAGCACGGTTAATGTGTTTCTCCCCAATAGAGATGGAAATCGTAGGATATCCAGGATCCTTACGTTTCCTCGGTAATTGTTGGGGGAAAGCTGTGTCTACTGTTTTTGCCATGAATATCTTCTTGGGCATTTGTTTCTTCCTCTTTCTAGTGCAAAAATCTTTAAGAACTTTAGCATATGCAGGGACTTGTTGAATTGCATCTAGAAGAGGGATATTGATGTTAACCTGTTTAAACATCTCAGTGATCTTCTCCATCTGTGGACTTGGTGTGTTAGCCCTTAACCGATTAGGATAAGGTGCTTTAGCAATAAGCGCTGGGTCCATCATAGGAGAAGAAAGTGTGTGTGGAACCGATCCCAGTATAGAAGTGGGGATTGTCCGTGGAGGGGTAAAAGAGGTGGGCTGTAGTGGCGAGCCTTTTAGGAAATGGAGAATAGGCTCGGAAGAGGGTGGTGGGGTAGAAGAAGTAGGGTCAGAAGTGTGTGTGTGCGGAAAGGTCTCAGCCGGGGTGTTAATAGGATTATCAGTATCATCAACTTCTTCCCCAACATGATTGTCAAGCACTCTTCCAGATCTCAACGTGGTGATTGCATTCACATGATGTGAATAACCAGGATTGGGTAAGGGTTGAGCTGGAAGTTTCCCTTTCTCTCTTGCACTTAGTTCGGCTTTTAATCTTGCAATTTCTTCTTCCATCGATTTAATACTCTCGTTTTGGGACGCAGAGTTTTTCTTCATGTCATCGACGGAAGATTTCATTTCAGCCGAAACTTGCATGATATTTGTCAAGACCAAATTCATGTATTGTGCAAAAGAAGAGGATTCATCAGTTCCGGTCAACTGTAAAGGACTAGACAGTGCAGGTGTGTTGACCGTATTTTGAAAATTATGTGCTTGAAAGGGGTGCTGACTTAATTGAAGTTGTGGCTGCTGTTGTGGTGGAGGGACCTTTTGGAAATTGTTTTGGTTTGGAACCGTGTTTTGTGATTGTGATTGGTTCCAAGAAAAATTAGGGTGATTCCTCCAACCCTGATTATATGTGGAAGAAAAAGGATCGTTTCTCGGTCTTTGAAATGTGGCATTGGTATGCTCACGACCTTGAAACGGACATTCTTCCGTCAAGTGAGACGGATCAGAACAGCAGCTACATACAGTTTTGGAAAGTGACATTTGATTAAGGGAGGCGGCTAAAAATTTGTTTTCCATAATCTCGAGTTTCTTTTGTATAGCTGAAATGTCAGCTCTAACTCCTATGGAAACATCCGATTGGTTATTGCCACTCCTAAATGATGGACTTTCCCACTGTAAGGACTTTTCGGCGAACTCTTCTAAATATCGCCAAGCTTCCCCATCATCCTTAGACATGAAGGTACCTTGACACATGTTTTCAAGGCTCTGTTTAGTGTTAGGGTTACTGCCCTCATATATAATTCGGCAAAGCTCCCATCTCGGGATGCCGTGATGAGGACATTGAACCAATAGATCCTTGAAACGTTCAAAGCATTTAGAGAATGGTTCAGCGGGGAGCTGGGCAAATTGATTCAGTTCGCTACGGATTCGAGCTGTCTTTTGGATTGGGTAAAATTTCTTAAGGAATGCCGCGACGAATTCTCCCCAATTCGTAATAGAGTGTGCGGTAGTGTTGTATAGCCACTTCTCGGCTATATCGCACAAGGTAAATGGGAGAAGTCGTAGACGCATTGCATCCACTGAAAGTTGTGACGTACCCATCATTGCGCATACGTTTTCAAATTTGGTAATGAAAACGTAAGCGTCCTCAGTCTCGAGTCCGTGGAATTTGGGTAAAAGATTGATATACTGGGGCTTAATCTCAAAGTTATCCCCATTGGCTGGTGGTGTGGATAAGCAGGTCGAAAGAGGACCTCTAAGTGGATAGCATCTTTCCTGGAGAGAGATGTGGGGTGGATTCTGCGCACCAACGGACGGCGGCAGATTAGGGTTAAAGAAGTTCGATGGATTCGGATCCATCGATGTGGGTGTGGTAGTGGGTAAAGAAAAGGTAAATGGAGAATTATCGACTTCGGAGTCGATAAAGGGTACGCGGACTAAACGGGCACTAGAATCCCGTGTCCAGCCTATCTTGCACTAAAAAGGGTTAGTACAAGTGGCAGCTCAGTATAACAAGCGGGTTCAGTCAATATATCCGTTTTATTATCTTGATTAAGGCGTGATATGGTCGCTACCTGGAGAGAGAGAGAAGAAAACACTCAGCGTATGCTCTTGCAAGATTAGATTGGTTATTTAATATATCTAATCAGGATGTCTCCCACTGTTTTTGTCAAATCTTCCTTCAAACCCTAAAAGGAAAGACTAGCCGGGATTAATTACACACTACAAGTTTGCCAATCTTTCAGCCAGGCCAGTGTCGGTACTTTGAGGGAGGTCCCCCGTGCTTTCGCATGAACCTAATTAAAGTAAATCTCGTTTTCCCAGAGGCGTAACCCCGTTGACACCTTTCTAGACACCTACTTGATCGACTAATTGTAATGTGTAAAACTCTCGCAGGAGTAACTCTTACTCGCAGCGGGTATCGGGATCCAACTATCTCATAGAAGGTATGCAATCTCATTGCAAATTTCAACACTTGAAATTCCCAATAATATTTTACTCCTAGTACTTATGACCTTAACTAAGGTCAACATATCATAAGCACTAGTCAAGTTCTACCCGTCATTTCATGATTAATCAGACCCACCCTACATGACCCTCAACTATGGTCGACATAATCACATGAATGTACTAACTAATCGCATCATATGCTGTGTAGGAAGACATCACTTAGCTACCGTACACTACGCCTCAACTAAAGTCGACATACGCAGCACGAATACTAAGTACTCTACTTCCTAAAATGACGGAGGGCTACGACAGGTTTTTAAGAAAACCCTTTGCGTAATGAACTTGATATCGTTGTAGAATCGAGTGATTTTAAATGGAGTGTTTTTGAGGCTTTTCTAGTTTTGCTAAAGGGGTCACTCCCGGTGAAGGGATCGTCGGCCCTTTCCTCATCGAATAAGGTGCAGGATATTTCACAAATATCACTATGCAAAGCAAAAACTATAGAAGCAATCAAAAGACAGACCGAGTTTGTTCATCTGCTAGTTTCACTAAAGAGGTCACTCCCGGTGAAGGGATCTTGGCTCTTTCCTTATCGAATAAGGTGCTGGCTGTTCTACAAGGAACACCGCTATGCAAAGCAAGAACTAGAGCTACCAGTTTTTTTTTAAAACAAGTTTCTACAACATCTTAGGTTTCTTTTATTTCATTAATCTCATTAATGAAGTCCCATTTAATTATGCTTCACAAGCATCTCTTTTTGAAACAAAATCTGCAATATAACATATATCTCATATATATAATATAAACATTCATCTCAGGCAGTAATATGATCTCATCATAGAATATTGCAGCAGAAGAACATATATGAAATATTGGATATACTAGGACGTCCGTGTTTCTAATACGAGCCTGTATAAAACACGGATTCCACGGTCGCGATGAATAGCCAAACCCACATCCCTAGACCCCTACGAGAGCGGCAAGCAACACTGCCAATTCTAGGGTTAGGAGACCCGGTCTCGACTCCTCGAGATGGTCTCCCACTGGACCCTAGAACCCGGTTACTTGTGCTCCCCGCCTTGGGTCTACCTAATGCGGAAAAGTAAATAATATACAACGGTGACATCTTCCGCAACCTGGAAGTGCCCCAATAAAAGAATATTACATACAAATGAATTTTACATGAATGAAAAAGAAAAACTCTCATCCCACATAAAACCCCCGGCTATTCAAAACGTGACGATCCAATATAATATATCACAGCAACACATAATATCTCATATCATCAACGTAAGCAAGTATGCGTATCCCGATTGTCGTTGATGTATAGCAACGAAGCCGGCGATACACTACATACTACGCTTACGGTCACAGAAAAGAAAGTGTAAAACTACAACAGTTGGAATCCGCAACCTCCTTAGACATCGCATGCCTAACCAAATGAATTCCTTAGACATCGCATGCCTAACAATTATAAACCCCGCATTTTAGTCTCTTTATCGAAAACTCTTTTCAATGTCAAGTCGGGGAATTCAACAAGATTCCCGATATTCTGATCGAATGCTCGTCGCAAACTTTAGTAGACGGCCGCACCCCCGGATGCCGTCGACAAAGTGCACTAAGGCAGAACACCGCTGCCGCAAGCACCCGAATGGATGCTTTTGGCGACGAGGTTCTCCTACAGTCACTTGGTCGGGGCTATGGGGCGTAGCTGTCTATTAAGTTTACTCGGCGAGTATCCGCATACGCTACGTGATTGCGACGGACTTTTGATCACATCAAAATTCCGTGGCAACCGATCATCTGAGACTAAACTGCTATGTTTATAATATTCAAATCAGTTATCTCATAACTATGTGTGGATTCTAAATATTGCATCCCATTCCGGATAAATAGAAAATGTTAAACTTTCCGATCGAACAATCGAACACCCAAGTTTTCCCGAAACAGCTCAACACTTGAAACAAGTTTAAAAACATTCATTTCATGCTACAGAACCAACGGTCCAGCCGTAGAAGGGTCAAGCCAACGCCTCACATGTGGCATGCCGTACTGCCCCAAACCTGAAGGTTCAAAGGGCAGTTCAAGACGGTCACATAATCGAGTTAAGGTTTGTTGTCTTCTAGAGGGACCATCGCGTTACTTGCACTACTTAGAACGTTCTCAAACTACGGAAGAATCCAACACTTGGAAATTTTCCGACAGGGGAAAAATTGGGTATTTATATCCGGTCGAACTTTTTAACATATTCAAAAATCATCCGGAAAAACACAGACGAAGTTAAATAAACCGATCGAATCATCGAATCCCCAAAACAACCCAGAAAATTCAACTGTTGAATAAATATTAAAAATTCCCAGAAAATACAAAATTGAAAGATAGGAATTACTGTGCAAAGCACGTGCCAAGAATTGACTTTATGGCCGCGGAACCGCCGCACATGCTGGGGTGGGGCCGCGGTTCCACGGCACTTTAGTCGAATTGCGCTCACGTGCTTCACAGTAACTCTTATAATTCCCTGCTGTAATTTTTGGATATTTTTAATTTGGAAAAAACCACATTTTCAGAAAATGTACAGAGAGGGTTCCGTATCGGGGTTTTGACGTTCGATCGGACTTTAAACTTCGCCTAGACGTCGCCTAAAGCTCTAGCTTGGCTCTGATACCACTGTAGGGTTGCTATGCACGCGCACAAGGGTCTACGAGGCATCAATCATGCCCGATTAAAAAATTAGCCGTGCCGAACAACCCGAATACGGATCTTTAAACTAGAGATTAGGCGAAAACTAACATGCTAAACACTTTAACACTAAGTGAGAGGGATTACAACCTTTGTAGATCCGGTCCTTCACTTCATATGCTCCGTGTTGAGGTCCCTTCGCTGCGATCATCGGGTTCCGGACTCTCGAGAGGTTCCACGAAGAGAAAGATGCAGTCTTGCTTCCGATCTTCGATACAAAGATGATCTACCTTGAAGTTTCATTAACACAAGTTAACACTCACTAAAATTGAGTGAACACTCTCATCTAAAGGGCAAGGGAAGATGAGGATGATGAAGTAGGATTTTCTCTCTCTTTATTTATCTTTTTCTCACATTTATTCATCACTTGGAAAAAGCTAGTAAGCTTTTTCCATGAAGAAAGAAGAAGGAAGAAGATGATCAATATGATAGAATCCTTTTGTGATGAATAATGCAAAGAAGATAATGATCAATAATGCAACCATGGTTAACTTAACCTTTGTAGAGAATTAACCAAGGCTAGGGTTTGGGTTAGGTTAAGAATGAGTCACTTGAAAATATCTTTTCCAAAACAAAAAGGAAAACCTTCTAGAATCTACTAGAAGTCATTAACCCAAATCAAACCCTAATCTTGATTAATCTTTACTAAACATGTTGCATTAGTTATCATATCATGTTACAATATTATATATCACATATATAATATTTATTGTAACCAAATAAAATAATACAATCAACATATATCGCATATATATCAATGTATTACCCGAGTGAGAAAAAGAATCTTTTAGTGAGCAAATATTAGTTAATGTAATTTAATATATCATATATATTATTATACATTAAATTATCGAATCAACACTTGATCCGACAATCCGGCTATATCGCATATAACCGACTAATATTTATCCGTACCGATTCATCGAATCAACACTTAATCCGATGACCCGGCTGATATCAAATATCGCGAGAATAGAATACGGTATCTCATATCGCATTATCCTCGGTCCCGCACATATCACATACGTGCCCCTACTCCGTTTTTCCTGAGCCAAGAAACCCTTGTGTAGGACTCTAAAGAATCGTCAATACGCCGGTAGTAGGTGATGATCATATCAAACACCTACAAACTGCAAGCGGTCAGCTAAACGTAACAGCTACCCTGCTATTGAGCGCTCAGAAGATCAACAAGCAAGCCTGTACATTCTCCTGTGAATCCAAACAGTAACACTCCCGTACAGTCCGGTCTCGTCGTCTGATATGTCGCATATCTCGCCTAGGGGTGGTAAACGTCAGACCCCAGTAGCTCGATAAGTCGTGTCGATATGAGGTATATAACAGTTCGAGAAACTACTGATAACACTTACCAGTAAATCTCAGCAACCCTGGCCAGGGATTTCCGGTTATAGCCAATCGAACACAGCACAACATCAACTCCCTATACCGGGAGAGACGAATCCCCTCCTATCGCTCATTGCCTCCATGTGATTCGGGACTGTACCCAAAAGCCACCTTTTTGCACGCCCCCTTGGACGTGGTATGATGGAAATCAAAGCACAGTGGGAATCACACAAGACTCTATGACGATCTCGGGTCAACAGACTACTCTGTACCAGTGTCAATTTAAAAATTCCCAGAAAATTCAGCATAATTAAATAGGAGTTACTGTGCAAACGAGGAGGGCTGACGTCATGATCAGGCCGCGGAACCGCCGCATAAACCATGCTTATGCCGCGGTTCCGCCGCACTCTTTACTGTTCGTGTGAAAAAATTTGCACCGTAATTCTTAGAATTCCCTGCTGAATTTTTTAAGCATTTTTAATATGGAAAAATCCCAGATTTTAGAAAAAGTCCAGAGAGCATGAAAAAGTTAGGGTTTCGGGTTCGATCGGGTTTCAAACATCGTCTAGACTTCGTCTAAGGCTCTAGCTAGGCTCTGATACCACTGTAGGGTTCCTAGGCACGCTAATGAAGTCTCACAAGGCATCAACCATGCCAATTTCAAATTTTATGAGTGCCGTGAAACCCTAATACGGATCGTCGACTAGAAATTTAGGCGAAAAACTAAACTAGTTAACAACTTAACAAAAGGAGAGAGGCTACTGTTCATCACAGAATACTGCATTTTATACCGCCCATTCTTACGCTCGGTTGTTTATAGGTAGGTACTTTTAATCCGTGTTTGTTACATATTTGCAGGATACAGGTTCTCGGTTCTAAAACGGTGAAATTCATGGAAAACACGACAAAATCCGGGTTCCTGCCAACCACTGAGAAAACACGGTCTCCGCTCGTCATCCGTATGTTGCCAGATACCAGTTTAGGAAGATAAAATGTCAAATCAATGTCACCTTCATGCACAAGGCTCAATGGCAACAACAAGTTCCAAGAAATCTACGCGGAGCTCGAGGCAATCATGACAAAAGCACCCACAAAAGTCCACCTTTCCCTCAACAGAAATTCTGGAAGAAATATGGAGGTATTTTCAGAATACACATATGCCATACTGAAGTACACTGAAGACCAGGGAAGTACTGAAAAACTCATGCCCCAAATCCATCATAGGGCCGCGGATCCGCGGCCAAAGGGGGGGTCTAGGCCGCGGATCCGCGGCCGTACAGGCGCCGCAGGCAGAGAACTTTAGGGGGTATTTGTGTCTTTGTATATGTGTTCTGGTGGTTGCCCTAGATCTTCAACTCCCTGCCTATAAATACAGCAGAACTGAGCTCAACCAAGGGTCATTCTTTGTTCTCCATTCTTTTGTAGTTTTAGTTCTTTTTCTTCTTCTTCTTCATTCTTTTTCCATGAAAATTGTAGTGAGAGCTTTTTGAGTGGGAGATTAATGAAGATGAGGTTTTTGTATCATTCTCTTGTGTTTCTTCTTCCCCTTGAGATTCTTGCTTTCTCTTGATCATTCAACCTCTTCATTGAGCTTGAATGGTTAAGGGTTAGTTATTGATCTCAAGGGTCGTATTTTCTTGTGGAATTGGTTCTTCACTTCACATGAGTTCTTTACCCTTCTCTTGATCTTGCAACCTCTTGATTGAGCTTGCAAGTTTAAGGGTTGGCTATCGATCCCATGCTTGTCTTGAGTTCTAGTTTCAATTTCTTTTTATTGCTTATTTATTACTTGCTTTTTATTACCTTGCTTTACTTTCTTGCAATTTATATTTCATGCACTTTAATTACTTGTAATCTTTTCTTTTCTCTTTTCTTTGTTCTTTTCTTTTGTTCTTTGTTGTTCATTTTGTGAATGTTGTAATTATCATTGTTAAGAAGAAATACGATATTATAAGTTAAAGATTTTCTTTTCTCATTTCCTTTTCCCGTTATTTTCCATTGAACTCCGCCCAAACCATACGCAAGCGCTCCGTTAGGCACCCTACCCTAACAAGGTAACGGTGATTCCTAACCGCGACCGGTTGCGTTCGGTTTGGCCGGAGGCGAAAGCAAGAGACAAGAACGGAAGGACAAGGGTAAACAAGCCGGATTCCACGAATACCGCGCTTAAATCCCCTAATCCATGTTGTTGCCGATTGCTCTAGCTTCAATTGGTCAAGAATCGGCTCAAAGGTTTTGAATACGGATTTCCTTAGCTTACAATCTCGTATCTTTTCTTAACAACTTTATACTTGCAAATAAACACATAGGTTAGAAACAAACATACACAAATTCTTTATTGGCTCGTCTAAGAAAAGAAGGTAAAATACCACAATCTCCCTGTGGACCGACCCGTGCTCAACCGGCTAGCTGCATAGCGACACCGTCCTGATCGCGGTTATACTTTAATTCTTTGAACATCCGACACGCCAAAAGCGTGCGATCAAATGGCGCCGTTGCCGGGGAGACGGTAGCGTATTTTCTTTCTTGTTATTCGGGTTAATATTCTTCTTGTATATATTTATAAAAAAAAAAAAATTCTTTTTGTTTTTTGATCATTTTTGTGGGCAAGTGTGCAGATTTTTGCGTATTTGCAAACTGCGATTGTGGGAGCAAAGTGTATGTTCAAAGTTAAGGTGATTACGAAGTACAGTGCCAAAGATCCGGGTAGTTTGACCCGCGCAAGCGAACCTTTCAAGCTTACCGGATTTGATTCAACGGGGGTTTCCTAACCCAAAATTTTAACGGTACGTACTTTACTAACACCTTCTTCTCAAATCCGACGCTTCCAATATACTATTCTTTGCAGGATTCTTTGCAAGTTCGCGAGCAAACGCCAAAAATTGACTAACCCGTATTTGTTGCAGTGCCGTGCTAAAATAAAAAAAAACAATTTTTTGATTCTTTATAGAATTTTTATTGAATTGCGCATTGCATACATTAATACGGACTTAAGGGCAAGCGAACCCCACAATATACGGTAAAGGATTTCATCACCTTTTCCGTGGCCCACAAATCACGAACTTGAGCATAACGTTTACCCGCACAAATTTTAAAAGAAATTAGACTTTAAGCCTTAAGGACTTCGCGCTCACTAGGAGAAGTTAACTGTGTTTAGAACCTCGCTTAACGGTATATTGTTTATGGGGTGTCTAGGAAAGTGTTAACGGCGCAACCGCCAAAAGAGAAAGGGTTATTTAATTAAGGAACTTCGCGAAAGCGTTGGAAAACCTCCCCTTATCTCTGCACTTACCTGGCCTCGTGATCAGTGTATCTTGAGCCCGTTTCTCGACACAGTTTTACTTCGACAATCAAGTTCTGGAGCAGGTCTAGTTGACCTAGGTGAACCCTAGAACGATTAGGTGTGTGGTATTTTTGTGTCGTGATTGTTTTTGTCCATATTCCTTTTTGTGTGTATATTTCATTCTTTTGTTAATATCTAAAAAAAAAAAAATTTAAAAAAAAATATCACATTCTTTTTCCCCTCCTTTTCTCTACCTTTTTCTCTCTCTCTTCATATCATGGGTACTCCACCTCGCAAAACTCTTGCCGAACTTTGGTACCCACAACCAGACATTACTTCCTACGGTTCTTGTTTTGGTCGAATTTCGAACGATCCATCCATGCCAAAAATTTCTTTGAAAGATCGGATAGACGCGTCTAGGACGAACAACTGGACCCCGCAATCCACTTCGTATCAACCGTTTCAAACATTCACACCTTCTTGCGTTGATACACCTTTTGAAAATCCAGTTGTAACCCCGAGACCTATGTCTATTGCTGAACGTATTGAACAATCTCGTAGCCGATCTTTCACTCCTTTCACCACTACAAATTCTTGGGATCAACAATTCCATTCACCTTCTTATCCCAATGTTGATCCCACTCCTGTCCAGCCATTCAATTCCTACCAGTCCTACCCAACTTTTACACCTTCCCTAGACATTGCTTCTACACAGCCTTTTGGGAGTTTTCAGTATCCAAACAACTTTGAATCTTTTACTGAAACCCCTTCACAACCTATGTCTAGTCTGGAACAGTCGTTGGAAGACTTTAGGGTAGCGTCAAGCCAACAGATGATGGATTTAAATGCGTCCATGGCCGTCCTCATACAACCTACTGACCCGGTAGCTAGTTTTCAACTAGCTCCAAATTTTTCAATGTATGAAGAGGCGGTAGGACAGGATGTGAATTTGAGTGGAGAAAGTGAGCTATATACCCTTCCAAATCAAACCTACCCGTCTCAAATTGAATCCCACAACTCCTGTGTTGAAAGTCTATCAAGTGTCCTAAATGAATTATCAGTTGAAGATAGAATGTTTAATGAGTTGTGCGACTTTGTAGTATTTGATTTGCCAAATTGTGAAGGGACCTTGCCAAGTGAAACCATACCTAATCCTTTTGACCTCTACACCTCCATCTTAGAACCAGAATCGATTAATATCCATGCTTTTGATGAGGTGTCAGAGAATTTTGATTTTCACTTGATTGAGGATATTGACGCTGGGGATATTTTGGATGATGAACCCGTAGATTTGGCTGAGTTTGTCTCTTCAAATCATCATCCCGAGTCATTAAATGTTTTTCCCGAACCCCATATGCGTCTTGATTTTGATGATAAATGCATGGATGAGATAAATTTTGAGGAGAGTATTGAGGATAGTACCGAGGATGAAACAGTTTTAATTGATGAGTCGGATTTTCTAATTCATCCTATCCCTTCCACTGACTGTGTACACCCTCCTGAACCTTTAACCGAGAACCTTCCTCAACCACTTCCCTCCATTCTTTCCATCGTTCCGACCTTGCAAGAAACCGTCTCACTTTCATTTACTATGTCTGGTTTACCAAGTTCGGCGTACCCATGGCTTCTTACGAATCTTGAGGGATTTGACCCAATTTCTCGCCATATTGATAGATTAGTACAATCCATCTTTTCACATCGATCATTACAGATTGTACTAATTTATTCAATCCATTTCCACCCTCAAGTTCGTATTCTATTTCTTTCTCCCTTCCGCCATTCTTCTTCTTCTGATATACCGAGACCGTATCCCGCTTCTATCTCCATACGGTCTCGCGTATTCTCCATCTCTTTTCTCAACGCCTTCTTTGACCAACCACTACTTTATCACGATAAGATCTTTCAATGGTTGGTACTAACTTATGGCCTGTGTAAAGCCTTGATACTGTTCTTTCCCCCCTAAACCTGAACTTCAACGCCTAACAGTGGAAACACTGTTTTACTTAAGTTTGGGGGGGGGGACCTTTTTTGTATATATTTTTTTTGTTTTCCTTTTTTGTTTTGTATATAATTTGTTTTTAGGGAGCGCCGACAATTTTGACCCTCTTGGTGTAGCCTGACAGTGAGGGCACTGTCAAGTTTAAGTTTGGGGGTGTGCTCGGTAAGCTTTCTTCCTTCGCATTCATTTGTATATTTTGCATTTGCATACCTTATTAAAAACCCACAAAAATTGAAAATTTTCCAAAAATATAAAAACTTTGTCGTTAAGTTAGCTAATAGGGTAACTTAGATTTTTTTTCTGAAAGTTTAGTTGATATATTAGAAATAACTAAATTCTAGGCTTAGGGATTGAAAACCCTAAAAATAACCCTCATTCTGTCTAACTTTGGTAAGTATACGTCCTTACAGTTTTTTTTGAGAAATAGGTAATCTTGAGTTCAGTTCTTGAGTTAAGTCAAGATGAAAGGAAAGTATTGATGCTTTACTGAAGGATAAGTCTGAAAAATAGTTTCTTTTCTCGAGTTCAAATTTAGAAAGTATATACCCTACAAACTGCACTTACACACACCTTGAAACTTGGGATAGTAGAGGATACCTTGAAATACTCTTGCCTGAAAGCTTAGTATGAAAGAAAAAACGGTATTTAAAGCTAAACATCAAAAGAGCATGTTGAAAAATATATCCGGTCTTGAAAAAGAAAAAGAAAAAGAAAAAGAAAAAGAAAAATAGAATAAAGTCAAGACCTGGAAACTGCTATTTACGCTTTAAGTTCACACATTCAGTAATCGGTCGTTAGTGCCTCAAGAAGCATTAATAGTCGCATGAAAGGTGTGTGAGCAAATCCGTCCATCCTTAATGAAAAGAAGTAGTATTAGGTATTAGGGCAAGGGTATTATAGCTTGAATTGAATTCTTGAGTGTAGGGGTGCAAATATACACACACGTAGGGGTATACAATCGATGTTTGAATAAGAGATAGAAATGAAGAATAAGACTTATGTTTTCTGTAAAGTTGATAAAAATCCCTGATTTGAGGCCATGCTTTAGAAGGAAAACTCAGGAGAACCGACATCTTTCTAAACTTTTTTGGAACGTATATAATCTAAGGGTAAATAGATAGGAGGTGTGAAAAATAAGGGTTGGATATTTCTAACTTAGGATGATAGAATTTCTAACGTAAATACTAAACTGTAGGAGTAGAATCGACGTTAACTTATGACACTAGCTTGACGGGATTTTGTGGGTAGTATCCGCTGAAAACCCTCAGGAGACAACACTCCTCCTACTAGGGACACCTAGAGGTTTAACGGCTTGTTGCACGCGCTCAGTGCAATCGCGTTCCCTGCGAAAGTGCGGTTAGGATTTTATTTTTTGTGAATAATTGGTTTTGCTCGGGACGAGCAAAAGTTAAGTTTGGGGGTATTTGTTCATCACAGAATACTGCATTTTATACCGTCCATTCTTACGCTCGGTTGTTTATAGGTAGGTACTTTTAATCCGTGTTTGTTACATATTTGCAGGATACAGGTTCTCGGTTCTAAAACGGTGAAATTCATGGAAAACACGACAAAATCCGGGTTCCTGCCAACCACTGAGAAAACACGGTCTCCGCTCGTCATCCGTATGTTGCCAGATACCAGTTTAGGAAGACAAAATGTCAAATCAATGTCACCTTCATGCACAAGGCTCAATGGCAACAACAAGTTCCAAGAAATCTACGCGGAGCTCGAGGCAATCATGACAAAAGCACCCACAAAAGTCCACCTTTCGCTCAACAGAAATTCTGGAAGAAATATGGAGGTATTTTCAGAATACACATATGCCATACTGAAGTACACTGAAGACCAGGGAAGTACTGAAAAACTCATGCCCCAAATCCATCATAGGGCCGCGGATCCGCGGCCAAAGGGGGGTATAGGCCGCGGATCCGTGGCCGTACAGGCGCCGCAGGCAGAGAACTTTAGGGGGTATTTGTGTCTTTGTATATGTGTTCTGGTGGTTGCCCTAGATCTTCAACTCCCTGCCTATAAATACAGCAGAACTGAGCTCAACCAAGGGTCATTCTTTGTTCTCCATTCTTTTGTAGTTTTAGTTCTTTTTCTTCTTCTTCTTCATTCTTTTTCCATGAAAATTGTAGTGAGAGCTTTTTGAGTGGGAGATTAATGAAGATGAGGTTTTTGTATCATTCTCTTGTGTTTCTTCTTCCCCTTGAGATTCTTGCTTTCTCTTGATCATTCAACCTCTTCATTGAGCTTGAATGGTTAAGGGTTAGTTATTGATCTCAAGGGTCGTATTTTCTTGTGGAATTGGTTCTTCACTTCACATGAGTTCTTTACCCTTCTCTTGATCTTGCAACCTCTTGATTGAGCTTGCAAGTTTAAGGGTTGGCTATCGATCCCATGCTTGTCTTGAGTTCTAGTTTCAATTTCTTTTTATTGCTTATTTTTTACTTGCTTTTTATTACCTTGCTTTACTTTCTTGCAATTTATATTTCATGCACTTTAATTACTTGTAATCTTTCTTTTCTCTTTTCTTTGTTCTTTTCTTTTGTTCTTTGTTGTTCATTTTGTGAATGTTGTAATTATCATTGTTAAGAAGAAATACGATATTATAAGTTAAAGATTTTCTTTTCTCATTTCCTTTTCCCGTTATTTTCCATTGAACTCCGCCCAAACCATACGCAAGCGCTCCGTTAGGCACCCTACCCTAACAAGGTAACGGTGATTCCTAACCGCGACCGGTTGCGTTCGGTTTGGCCGGAGGCGAAAGCAAGAGACAAGAACGGAAGGACAAGGGTAAACAAGCCGGATTCCACGAATACCGCGCTTAAATCCCCTAATCCACGTTGTTGCCGATTGCTCTAGCTTCAATTGGTCAAGAATCGGCTCAAAGGTTTTGAGTACGGATTTCCTTAGCTTACAATCTCGTATCTTTTCTTAACAACTTTATACTTGCAAATAAACACATAGGTTAGAAACAAACATACACAAATTCTTTATTGACTCGTCTAGGACAAGAAGGTAAAATACCACCATCTCCCTGTGGACCGACCCGTGCTCAACCGGCGAGCTGCATAGCGACACCGTCCTGATCGCGGTTATACTTTAATTCTTTGAACATCCGACACGCCAAAAGCGTGCGATCAGCTACAACCTTTGTAGATCCGGTTCTCCACTTCCTTAGCTCCACGTAGGCGTCCTCTCGCTGTCCATCTCGAATCCCGAACTCAATCGTCGGCTTGATCGGAGAAATGGGCGGACTAGGTCGTCGGCTTCGTGCCGAAGATGATCTACGTCGAGGCATCACAAGTTCAAGCTCCGACTTCACAAATTTGTGAAACTTGTGAAGAAAACACCCAAAACAACTTGGCAAGAGGTAGAGGGTGAAGAAATAGGAGGTGGGTTCACTTTAGAATTGGATTTCTCACTTTAGAACTCAAGTTGCCATTGATGGCATCAAGCTTTCTTTCTTGAAGATGAAGAAGAAGATGAAGCTAGAATTATGATAAGTGTTGAGTTAAAATGAATAATAAATGAATACTTATCATAAACTAACTAGGGTAGAGTGTAGAGAATAGAACATGGTTACTTGGATGGGTTAGGGTTAAGCATGAAGACAAGAATGGTTAAGAAGTCAAAGCTTCATGAAGCTTCAACTAGAAACAAACATAGCCACCATTCTTATCTAAATCTTTTACAAATAAATAAACAAATAAATAAATGAAAAAGCAAAACCCTAATCATCTCTTAACCATGGTTTAATCCTTTACACTTAACCACATGATCAAGTATCATCAAACATGATACAAATATGTGCACAAAAGTATATCACATATACTTCTTGCACATCAAGTGAGAAAATCCATTTAAAGTGAACCAATACTAGTTAATGCAAAGTAATATATCAAATATATAATTATACATTAAATCATTAAATCAACACTTGATTTAACGATCCGGTCATATCGCATATAACCGACTAGTATACTATGTATCGGCTTATCGAATCAATCCTTGATTCGATATCTAGGTTATATCGAATATAACCAATCGATACAACCATCGCGAGAATGGAATACGGTATCACATGCACGCATCATTCTCGGTCCTGCACATATCTCATATGCACTCCTATTTCGTTTCGCTTGAGCCAGGAAACCTCTGTGTAGGACTCTAAAGACTCGTCAATACGCCGGTAGCAGATGATGATCATATCAAGCACCCACAAGCCGCAAGCGGTCTGCTAAACGTAACGCCCATCCGGGTATTGAGCGATCAGAAGATCGACGAGCTAGCCCGCTCACACTCCTGTGAATCCAACCAGTAACACTTACCGTACAGTCCGGTCTGTTCGTCTGATATGTCGCATATCAAGTCTAGGGGTGGTAAACGTCAGACCCCAATAACCGATAAGTCGTGCCGATGTGAGGCTCATAACGGGTCGAGAAACTACTGGTAACACTTACCAGCAAATCTCTGATCAGCCCTGGCCAGGGACTTCCCTGTTACGGCCAATCGAGCACTGCGCAACATCAACCCCCAATACCGGGAGAGACGAAACCCCTCATATCGCTCATTGCCTCCATGTGACTCGGGACTGTACCCAAAGACCACCGTTTTGCACGCCCTCATGGACGTGGTAAGGTGGAGATCAAAGCACAGTGGGAGTCACACAAGACTCTATGACGATCTCGGGTCTACAGACTAACCTGTACAAGTGTCACCTGAGAACTGCCATCTGACGTGAGGTATAATACCATCTGGGAGTTCTCGGCGAGTCCGTCCAGTGTACCCAGTCTCTATTGAGCACCCGTACACCATCTCTGATGTCAAACACCAATGGATATGGGATCATCCATCGCCCATCTCATGGGTCGAGAAGCGTATACGCTAGTCTACACCGGTATATCGATGCCCCGTCTCGATACACCCATGACTAGGGACCTTGAAGGATGTACTTATGGACTACCATGTCCCCACTTGTATGATCTGCATCATAGTCCAGGTAGTCAAGTACACATCCTAAGGGCTTTATCAACATGTAACTATAAGACAGTTTAAAGAGACAAGTGTACATGTTAAGATAAAGAGTAACCAGATAGAATACTATCATATCGAGCAAGAAAGTTATCTCTATATATGTCCAAGCATCCAATATAATATACATCATCTGTACAATACTGGCCTCTAGGGCATACATACAACTAACAATCTCCCACTTGCACTAGGGCCAGCTGCTGTAGTATCGCATACCGAGCATCCCGAAGAGTCTCTCAAACTGTATCTGGGGAATGGTCTTCGTGAGTGGATCCGCCGTGTTGTTCTTCGTGTCAACCCTCTTGACCTCGATCTCCCGGCGATCAACTATCTCCCGGATCAGGTGATACCGCCTCAGAAAATGCCTGGATCGCTGATGGGACCTGGGTTCCTTGGCCAAAGCCACCGCTCCATTGTTATCGCAATACAAAGGTATTGGATGCTCAATGGATGGAACCACTCCAAGTTCAGTAATGAACTTCTTGATCCAGACAGCCTCTTTAGCAGCATCGTTGGCAGCGATGTATTCAGCTTCCATCGTCGAGTCTGCCACGGTTTCCTGCTTGGAACTCTTCCAGCTAACCGCCCCTCCGTAAAGGGTAAAGACAAATCCCGACTGCGACTTAGAGTCGTCCTTATCACTCTGGAAGCTGGAATCGGTAAAGGACTCCACTTGGAGTTCTCCGTTACCATACACCAAGAGCATCTCTTTAGTCCTTCGTAAGTACTTGAGAATGCTCTTCACAGCTGTCCAGTGACTCTCTCCAGGATCAGCTTGATACCTACTCACTACACTTAGTGAGTATGCTACATCGGGTCTGGTACATAGCATCGCATACATGATAGAGCCTACAGCCGAAGCATAGGTGTAACAACTCCAATTTTTGTATACCAAAAATTTGATTTAAAATTGAAGTATACTTGGAGTATTAATTTTGCTGATAACACTTTAAGTATCTATCTCTTTACAATAATTACAAGAAGGAGCTTTTAGCTCATTGGTAATACCTTGCACTGCTGAACTAAGCCACCAGAGTTCGAATCCCATACCCCACATTATTTTTATTATTGATTTTTTTAAAAAACCTTTAGAATACCAAGAGTTTACACGTGCATATCTCACAAAAACCCCACTACACCCAAAGATGTAACACTTGCAGAGGGTAGATGAACCGCCGGGGGAGATCCAGGTCACCGGACTCGGTCGGGAATCGGCCAACTCGGCCTTGACTCGGCCGACTCAGTGATCCGACCGAGTCACGGCCGAGTCACCCCTGATTCGGCCGATTCCGGCGAGGGTCACAACATGAAAGTTGTGTCTTTTGGTATTCCCTACGCACCTGCAAAGTTTCAGCCTCATACCACTTCCAGAGCTCTTTAAAACCCCCAATTACTCCACTTTTAATACATTTTTATTACATTTTATCACATTTTTATTTTTTAACTTTTCATCTACCCTAACCCTAACCCTAGCCTAGCCCTATATAAAGACCCCTACCCTCTACCTTTTCCCCTCACAACCCTAAGTCTACTCTCTAAAATTCTTGAGAACTTGGTGCAAAGAGCGAGAAGCGAAGCGCCGCCGAAACCGACGACGGATTCCGGCGACCGGATCAGAACCGACGCGACGCTTCCGACGAATCGGCAACCACCACACCCTTTAGCACCCTTAGCTTGTCCAAACCCGTAAGTCCCACCTTCTTCTAGCTCTCTTTTCCTTAACATAAAATACGACTTTTTGGAACCCGACGGAAATCGGACAAACCGATTTCCGATTCGGTTTTTCTTTAAAATTCCACTTGTCACCTAATACATATTACCTACCCATATCCATGTTGACTATTAATCACCCTTAAACCAATTTAATCATACTTTTCCACATGAAATGATAAGTTCTTTGCAAAACCGTATTCTTTTCATTAAAATACCATGAAGTTCATTTTTCTTAGTGTAATCAATTACCTCACTCCTACATATGTTTATTTTGATAACTAAACTTGTTTCAATCAATTTGGATGAAATTTCACACATGAAATGATAACGTTTTCGAATACCGTATTCTTGCACTTTAATACCTTTAAGTTTAACATAGCATATTTCAACTTTAAACTTCACCAAAACTTAATATAAGTCACGGGGTAATGACCTACCCTACACACACTCAATATAACCCTAAATGATAAATATCAAAAATACAGAATACGAAATTACAGGACTTTTCACTAAAATACCATAACCTTTATAACATTTAGTTAAATCTTTAAATTGTAAACTTTTCTAAATAAAATCTTATATAAAATGAAAGCACGATTGGTCATGGACATCGATCGTTTATCTAAACTGTCTTGTGGGTCTAGGCAAGTGTGTCTAAGGCTAGTGGTTTTTAATTAGGCCCACGACTGTGGTTCCTTCCCACTTACCTGGCACTTATCTGGCCGCAATTGACGGTGAAGAGGCGATTTGAGGCTTCTAATGACTCATCGTTTAGACCCTAGAAATAGGCTAGTTGGCTTAGGAAACCCTAATAACTAAAATACGGAAACTATACTCTTTTGCAAATAAACACCCTATATTTATAAAAACCGTTTTCCTAAATGAAAAGTATTTATAAAACCTAAGCAAAGTGCCGCTACAACCCATCTTTGGGGAACCTGTTAGGGATCGCACGGTTCATCGTGCACCCGCAGGCTAGTAGTGCGAGATTCAGACCTCCGCAAGGAGCATTCGGTCTCGAAAGGTTTAAAATACGATATTTAAGGAAAGTGAGATTTTTTGTAAATAAAATATTCATTTAAAAATTATTCATGTGTTAAAATATATATAATTATCATTTAAACACCTATTTTGTTATAATATAAAGTTTCCACTTTTTCCTAAAATTCAAAGATTAAAAGTTACATTAAAATACCACGAATTTCAAATAAAACAATTAATTCTTCTATTAGGATATATTCATTAGAATAACACAAATAAAATTCACATTCATTATAATAATAAAGATGATTATTAAATACTTGAGGTATATTTTGAAAACTATACAAAAGTACTTTTTACATAAAACCCCCTCAAGTTTCACAAATTACAATAAGGCCCTTAACAAATACAGAACTTCAAATTATCTTTCTTTTAGTCTGACTCGGGTTAGAGTCTGACTATTTCTGACTTGAATATGATTCAAGTCAATCTATATTCTTTATAATTCAACTCAAGATGAATACATGAATCCCTGAATCCAGTTAACAATCTATATAACTTGACTGAACCGAACCATGGATATTCCTTTTACATGTTTCCCAGTATTCCATTTTACATGACTCTACGGTTATAACCGTTTCCTGATATCATGGTTTCGGACAGTCGGTTAATCAATCTTACAATCAATACAATTTTATAAGATAACAATACAAACAAGACATCGCGGGGTTTAAGGGGTAGATTGGTACGGAAGGTGTTAAAAGTGGCATGAGGTGGTCAGATTAAGACACCTAACCTATATTCCGTTGCTGTTGTACCGTGGCATAACGGTTCCTTGTACTCTCCGTTTGCTCTGATCTCTAGCATATAGAGATCCCCCTCGTATACACTGGCATCCTTCTGTACCAAGCTACAAACAACAGCGTTAAACGATGTTCCATAATATTCAACAATATAATACATTAGAGAATACTGTTACTCTATCATTCTCATTCTTTTTCCTTGGGACTTACCGAGCGACCTGTTCGCTGACGACATTCTATTCCTTTCTTCTTTGAATGTCGTCAGGTGCGTTGGACCAAGTTGAGACCGAGCCCACAAGTGAAGATTTGGAGCAGTTCCAGGAAGACCCAGAACTCTAGACATTGTATCTTGTTCTTTCCAGTATTTCCTTTTATTGTTATGCCACTGTTTAGGCATTGCTTTTTCATTTCAGATGTATTTTCATTTCATGCATTGTATAAAGAATGTTATTAATAAAAGTTGCTGTTATTTCTATTATTCGTCTCTTGTGATTCATTTTATATTGCTTAGTTACGCTTAGCGTATGTACTTCTGAGTACATACGTAGCGGGCCTTGTCACGTCCACTTCGCCGTACACTGGGAAGCGGGGCGTGACAATAGGGTATCCCTTGCATGCGAGCTCTCTCCAAATCAGTCTTAGGAGACATCTCTTTGGAGAGAGTGACTCCAGAGGTCGTAGGCAAGTTCCCACGCTTGGATTCTTCCATACTAAACCTCATTAGTATGGTGTCAATGTACCTGGATTGGGACAATCCCAAAATCCGTTTGGATCTATCTCTATAGATCCTGATTCCCAATATGCAGGAGGCATCACCAGGATCTTTCATCAAGAATCTTTGTGATAAGAAGAGCTTGACCGATTGCAGCATAGGAATATCATTTCCTATCAAGAGTATGTCGTCCACGTACAATACGAGGAAGACAACCTTACTCTCTGCTACCTTCTTGTAGATACAAGGTTCATCTGGGTTTTTGACGAAATCAAACTCTTTGATAACGATGTCAAAGCAGATGTTCCAACTCCGCGATGCTTGCTTTAATCCATAAATGGATTTAAGCAGCTTGCACACCTTGCCGCTGCTCCCACTGTCTACGAAGCCCTCTGGCTGAGTCATGTACACGCACTCTTCTAAATCACCATTTAGAAAGGCGGTCTTAACATCCATTTGCCAGATTTTAGTCATGATATGCAGCGATGGCAAGCATGATCCGGATGGATTTAAGCATAGCCACTGGAGAAAAGGTTTCGTCATAGTCCACACCTGGTCTTTGACGAAAACCTTTTGCTACAAGTCTAGCTTTGAAAGTCTCCACCTTCCCATCTACACCAAGTTTTTTCTTGAAGATCCACTTGCTCCCAATGGGTTTTACCCCTTCAGGAGCAACTTCCAAAGTCCATACTTTGTTGGTGTACATGGATTCCATCTCGGACCGCATAGCATCCAGCCATTTCACTGAGTCCCTACTCGTGATGGCCTGCTCGAAGCTAGTTGGGTCATCATCATCCATGATGCAATCTTCGCTTCCACCGTCAATGAGAAAACCGTAGTATCTCTCAGGTGGACGAGAAACCCTGCTAGATCGGCGGAGAGGCTGGGGTTCGTCGGGTACTACTGAATCCTCTGGTTCTACTAAATCTTCAGTTATAGTTTGTGTTGCTGGAACCTCTTCCAGTTCTACCTCAATGCCACTAATCTGTTTCATAAGAAAACCTTTTTCTAAGAAAGTGGCATGTCGAGAAACAAACACCTTTTGTTCCTCGGGGTGGTAGAAGATATACCCTTGTGAATTTTTGGGATATCCTACAAACTTACATAAGACTGATCTTGCCTCGAGTTTGTCCGGATTTTGTCTTTTGACATAGGCTGGACAACCCCATATCTTAACATACTTAAGAGATGGTCTCTTCCCTTTCCATATCTCATATGGAGTGGTAGGCACTGATTTGGTAGGAACCATATTCAATAGGTATATGGCTGTCTCAAGCGCATACCCCCAGAAGGAAATAGGTAACTCAGCTGTACTCATCATTGAACGCACCATATCTAATAGGGTGCGATTCCTTCGTTCCGATATACCGTTGTGCTGTGGTGTATAAGGTGGAGTAAGCTGAGAGAGAATCCCATTCTCCTTTAGATAATCTTGGAACTCATTGCTCAAGTATTCTCCTCCTCGATCAGATCGAAGGATCTTAATACTTTTGCCCGTTTGGTTCTCTACTTCGTGCTTATATTCTCTGAATTTCTCAAAAGCTTCAGACTTGTGTTTCAATAGGAACACATGCCCGTATCTAGAGAGATCGTCAGTGAATGTAATGAAGTAGGAAGAACCGTTCCTGGCAAGGATAGACATGGGACCACATACATCACTATGTACCAGTCCTAAGAGTTCAGTAACTCTTTCTCCGTGTCCACTAAACGGAGCTTTGGTCATTTTTCCTTTGAGACATGAATGGCAAGTATCATAAGATGATAATTCGAACGGATTTAAATAACCATCCTTATGTAACTTAGCCAGTCGTGTCGCATTGATATGACCAAGTCTACAATGCCACAAGAAGGATTCGTTCATTTCTGAATTTTTCCTTTTGTGTGTGTTTTGTATATTGAGGACTGTATTTTGATTTAGAATGAATATGCCATTATGTAGCGAGCCTGATGCGATCAACTTTTGATCTAGGAATATATTCATAATATTATCCTTTACTACAAAATTATATCCTTCTTTACTCAATAAAGAAACTGATATAATGTTGCACATCATGTTCGGTATATAATAGCACTCATTCAGAATCATTGTATCACCACTTGGTAATACTAGGTGATATTCGCCAACTGCTTTGGCTGCAACATTTGCACCGTTTCCAACTTGAACGGAATGATCACCTTTTCCCAGTTCTCTACCTTTTCGTAGCCCATGTAACTGTTTACATATATGGGATCCTGATCCGTTATCTAATACCCAAGACGTAGGGTGAACTGAGAAACAGTTCTCAATAACTAACACACCTGTAGAAGATGCATCAACATGCATGTTCTTTTGGGCGGCTTGAGAATCTAGATATTCTGCTATTCCCTGTTCAGTCTCATAACTCTTATAAGAAAGAACGGGTCCAACGTTCCCCTGCACAGTATAACATGCGGGTTCAGTCAATACATCCATATTATTATCTTGATTAAGGCATGAAATGGTCGCTACCTGGAGAGAGAGAGAAGAAAACACTTTAGCGTATGCTCGTGCAAGATCAGATTGGTTATTATCTTATCTAATCAGGATGGCTCCCACTGGTTTTTATCAAATCTTCCTTCAAACCCTAAAAGGAAAGACTAGCCGGGATTAATTACACACTACAAGTTCGCCAATCTTTCAGCCAGGCCAGTGTCGGTACTTTGAGGGAGGTCCCCCGTGCTTTCGCACGAACCTAATTAATGTAAACCTCGTTTTCCCAGAGGCGTAACCCCGTTGACACCTTTCTAGACACCTACTTGATTAGCTAATTGCAATATGTAAAACTCTCCCAGGAGTAACTCTTACTTGCAGTGGGTATCGGGATCCAACTATCTCATAGAAGGTATGCAATCTCATTGCAAATTTCAACACTTGAAATTCCCAATAATATTTTACCCCTAGTGTTCTATGACCTTGACGAATGCCAAACAACCCATAGTCCACTAGTCAAGTTCAACCCGTACATTTCTTGATTGAATTAAACCCACCCGCACGACCCTTGACGAATGCTAAACAACGCCGTACGAATACCCTAATCCAATCTGCATCATATGCATAAGCAGATAAATACTAGTTAGCTACCGTACACTACGCCTTGACGAATGCCAAACTACCGTAGCACGAATACTAAATAGTACTTATCTGAAATGACGGAGGGCTACGCAGGTTTTCAGAAAACCTATTGCGTAATGAACTTGATATCGTTGTAGGATCAAATGAAGTTTTGAAATGGAGTGATTTTGAGGCTTTTCTAGTTTTGCTAAAGGGGTCACTCCCGGTGAAGGGATCGTCGGCCCTTTCCTCGTCGAATGAGGTGCAGGATATATCATATATATCACTGTGCAAAGCAGAAACTATAGAAGCAATCAAAAGCAGACCGAGTGTGTAGCATCTGCCAGTTATCGCTAAAGGAGTCACTCCCGGTGAAGGGGTCTCGGTCCTTTCCTCATCGAATAAGGTGCAGGGTATATCATATATACCGCTATGCAAAGCAAGAACTGTAGCTACCTGTTTTATTTAAAATTTGATTCTACAACATCATTTGGTTTCTTTTCTTTCATTAATCACATTAATGAAGTCCCATCATTTAAATACCTAAACATCACAGATAAATACGACGTACACTTATGCCATCCGCATTCGCCTCGATGTCCCCTCGTGCACCGTTAGGTTAGGTAACTAACGACAGAGTAGGGCAGGGCTAGTGCGGGTGCAAAACATAAGTAACGTCTATATAATATATCATATATACTATATACTGTATCTATCACAGAACATCACATGATCACATCACAGATATTGCAGCAGAAAATATCATATGAAATATTGGATATACTAGGATGTCCGTGTTTTCAATACGAGCCAGTATAAAACACGGATTCCACGGTCGTGATGAATAGCCAATCCCACACCCCTAGACCCCTACGAGAGCGGCAAGCAACCCTACCAATTCTAGGGTTAGGAGACCCGGACTCGACTCCTCGAGATGGTCTCCCACTGGACCCTAGAACCCGGTTACTTGTGCTTCTCTCCTTGGGTCTATCCTAGTGCAGAAAAGTAAATAATATACAAAGGGTGACAACTTCCGCAACCTGGAAGTGCCCCAATAAAAGAATATTACATACAAGTTTTTACATGAATGAAAATGAAACACACTCATCTCACACAAAAACCCCCGGCTATTCAAACACGACAATCCAATATAACATATCCAGCAACACATAACATCACATGTCATCAACGTAAGTAAATATGCGCATCCCAATTGTCGTTGACATATAGCAACGAAACCGGCGATATCACATATTACACTTACGGTCACAGAAAAGAAAGTGTAAAACTACAACAGTTGGAATCCGCAACCTCTTTAGACATCACATGCCTAATCAAATAAAATACTTAGACATCACATGCCTAACAGTTATAAACCCCGCATTTTAGTCCCATTATCGAAAACTCTTTTCAATATCAAGTGAGACTAAACTGCTAGATTTATAACATTCATTCAGTTATCTCATAACTGTTTGTGAATTCCAATTATTGTATCCCATTCCGGATAAATAGAAAATATTAAACTTTCCGATCGAACATTCGAACACCCAAGTTTTCCCGAAACCGTTCAACACATGAAATAAGTTCAAAGACGTTCACTTCATGCCTCAGTACCAACGGTCCAGCCGTAGAAGGGTCAAGCCAACGCCTCACATGTGGCACGCCGTACTGCCCCAAACCCTAAGGTTCAAAGGGCAGTTCAAGACGGTCACATAATCGAGTTAAGGTTTGTTGTCTTCTAGAGGGACCATCGCGTTACTTGCACTACTCAGAACGTCCTTAAACCAAGAAAAATCCAACACTTGGAAATTTTTTCGGCAGGGGAAAAGTTGGGTATTCATATCCGGTCGAAATTTTTAACATATTCTAAAGTTATCCGGAAAAACACATAGACGAAGTTTAACAATCCGATCGAATCTACGATTCCCAATGCAACCCCAGAATACTCAACTCTTGAGTCAATTTAAAAATTCCCAGAAAACTCAGCATAATTAAATAGGAGTTACTGTGCAAACGAGGAGGGCTGACGTCATGATCAGGCCGCGGAACCGCCGCATAAACCATGCTTATGCCGCGGTTCCGCCGCACTCTTTACTGTTCATGTGAAAAAATTTGCACCGTAATTCTTAGAATTCCCTGCTGAATTTTTTAAGCATTTTTAATATGGAAAAATCCCAGATTTTAGAAAAAGTCCAGAGAGCATGAAAAAGTTAGGGTTTCGGGTTCGATCGGGTTTCAAACATTGTCTAGACTTCGCCTAAGGCTCTAGCTAGGCTCTGATACCACTGTAGGGTTCCTAGGCACGCTAATGAAGTCTCACAAGGCATCAACCATGCCAATTTCAAATTTTATGAGTGCCGTGAAACCCTAATACGGATCGTCGACTAGAAATTTAGGCGAAAAACTAAACTAGTTAACAACTTAACAAAAGGAGAGAGGCTACAACCTTTGTAGATCCGGTTCTCCACTTCCTTAGCTCCACGTAGGCGTCCTCTCACTGTCCATCTCGAATCCCGAACTCAATCGTCGGCTTGATCGGAGAAATGGGCGGACTAGGTCGTCGGCTTCGTGCCGAAGATGATCTACGTCGAGGCATCACAAGTTCAAGCTCCAACTTCACAAATTTATGAAACTTGTGAAGAAAACACCCAAAATAACTTGGAAAGAGGTAGAGGGTGAAGAAATAGGAGGTGGGTTCACTTTAGAATTGGATTTCTCACTTTAGAACTCAAGTTGCCATTGATGGCATCAAGCTTTTTTTCTTGAAGATGAAGAAGAAGATGAAGCTAGAATTATGATAAGTGTTGAGTTAAAATGAATAATAAATGAATACTTATCATAAACTAACTAGGGTAGAGTGTAGAGAATAGAACATGGTTACTTGGATGGGTTAGGGTTAAGCATGAAGACAAGAATGGTTAAGAAGTCAAAGCTTCAACTAGAAACAAACATAGCCACCATTCTTATCTAAATCTTTTCCAAATAAACAAACAAATAAATAAATGAAAAAGCAAAACCCTAATCATCTCTTAACCATGGTTTAATCCTTTACACTTAACCACATGATCAAGTATCATCAAACATGATACAAATATGTGCACAAAAGTATATCACATATACTTCTTGCACATCAAGTGAGAAAATCCATTTAAAGTGAACCAATACTAGTTAATGCAAAGTAATATATCAAATATATAATTATACATTAAATCATTAAATCAACACTTGATTTAACGATCCGGTCATATCGCATATAACCGACTAGTATCCTATGTATCGGCTTATCGAATCAATCCTTGATTCGATATCTAGGTTATATCGAATATAACCAATCGATACAACCATCGCGAGAATAGAATACGGTATCACATTCACGCATCATTCTCGGTCCTGCACATATCTCATATGCACTCCTATTTCGTTTCGCTTGAGCCAGGAAACCTCTGTGTAGGACTCTAAAGACTCGTCAATACGCCGGTAGCAGATGATGATCATATCAAGCACCCACAAGCCGCAAGCGGTCTGCTAAACGTAACGGCCATCCGGGTATTGAGCGATCAGAAGATCGATGAGCTAGCCCTCTCACACTCCTGTGAATCCAACCAGTAACACTTACCGTACAGTCCGGTCTGTTCGTCTGATATGTCGCATATCAAGTCTAGGGGTGGTAAACGTCAGACCCCAATAACCGATAAGTCGTGCCGATGTGAGGCTCATAACGGGTCGAGAAACTACTGGTAACACTTACCAGCAAATCTCTGATCAGCCCTGGCCAGGGACTTCCCTGTTACGGCCAATCGAGCACTGCGCAACATCAACCCCCAATACCGGGAGAGACGAAACCCCTCCTATCGCTCATTGCCTCCATGTGACTCGGGACTGTACCCAAAGACCACCGTTTTGCACGCTCTCATGGACGTGGTAAGGTGGAGATCAAAGCACAGTGGGAGTCACACAAAACTCTATGACGATCTCGGGTCTACAGACTAACCTGTACAAGTGTCACCTGAGAACTGCCATCTGACGTGAGGTATAATACCATCTGGGAGTTCTCGGCGAGTCCGTCCAGTGTACCCAGTCTCTACTGAGCACCCGTACACCATCTCTGATGTCAAACACCAATGGATATGGGATCATCCATCGCCCATCTCATGGGTCGAGAAGCGTATACGCTAGTCTACACTGGTATATCGATGCCCCGTCTCGATACACCCACGACTAGGGACCTTGAAGGATGTACTTATGGACTACCATGTCCCCACTTGTATGATCTGCATCATAGTCCAGGTAGTCAAGTACACATCCTAAGGGCTTTATCAACATGTAACTATAAGACAGTTTAAAGAGACAAGTGTACATATTAAGATAAAGAGTAACCAGATAGCATACTATCATATCGAGCAAGAAAGTCATCTCTATATATGTCCAAGCATCCAATATAATATACATCATCTGTACAATACTGGCCTCTAAGGCATACATACAACTAACAGGGACTGTACCCAAAAGCCACCTTTTTGCACGCCCTCTTGGACGTGGTATGATGGAAATCAAAGCACAGTGGGAATCACACAAGACTCTATGACGATCTCGGGTCAACAGACTACTCTGTACCAGTGTCACCGGAGAACTGCCATCTGACGTGAGGTATAATACCATCTGGGAGTTCTCGGCGAGTCCGTCCAGTGTACCCAGTCTCCACTGAGCACCCGTACACCATCCTTGATGTCAAACACCGATGGATATGGGATCATCCATCGCCCATCATATGGGTCAAGATGCGTATACGCTAGTCTACTCTGGTGCATCGATGCCCTTTCTCGATATACCCTCGACTAGGAACAGTTATAGGATGTACTCGTCGACTACCGTGGCCCCACTAGTATGATCTCATCATAGTCCCAGTAGTTGAGTACACATCCTAAGGGCTTTATCAACATGTAATATAGAGACAATCAGAGTACATGTTAAGATAAAGTAGAACCAGATAGCATACTATCATGTCGAGCAAGAAAGTCTTCCCTATATATGTCCTAGCATCCACTACAATATACATCGTATGTACAGTAATGGCCTCTGGGGCATACATATAACTAACACCCTCAGCACTCCTCAACATGTTTAGAAGTTCGGAAAGTTCAACCTCCTTTCCTTGCATGTTGAAGTTAAGGATAAACTGGGCGTAAGTGGAAGGAAGGGACTGGAGAATCAAGTCATTGTAGTGTTCATTCTCCAACGTGGTCCCAAGGTCCGCGAGCTCCTCTATGTAGCCAATCCTCTTAAGCACGTGTTCCGCTACCGATGATCCGACGACCAATCTCGCCGAAAACAACTTCTTCGACACTTCGTATCTGGCGATACGAGACTGCTCTCCATACAGTTCTTTTGTATGAAGAAATATGGACTCTAGGTCCATATTCTCCTGCCTCCTCTGATGTTCGTTGTCCATCGAGGCTAGCACGAGGCATTTGGCCTTCGCGCAATCTATTTCCCAGGTCTTATAGATTTCCCTATCTACGACACTGGTTTTGGGACCTGGGACAGGGGGGGGGCTTTGGTGGTAAGGAGATACCCCAACTTGTCGTAAGTGATTGCCATCTTGACATTCCTGAGCCAATCTTTGTAGTTTGGCCCTGTCAGTATGTTTTTATCTAGTAATAACTTAAGTCCGGTCATCTTGAATGGTCGCTGCAATTAGGAGAGAGAAAAGAAACACTTTAGCATGATGCTCTTGCAAGTTTAGAGTGGTTTTTAGTTTGTCTAAACAGGATGGCTCCCACTGTCTCTCGAATCCCTCCTCAAACCATAAAGGAAGAATTAGTCGGGATCAATCTCACCGTACAATACTTGCTTAACCGTTTAGCCAGGCCAGTGTCGGTACTTCGAAGGAGGTTTTCCAATGCTTTCGCGAAGTTTCTTAATTAAGTAACCTCTTTTCCCTGTGGGCGTAGCCCCGCTAACACCTTTCTAGACACCTACTAGGTTTATAGCATTGATCGTTAAGTGAGAGATTTCCCGAGGAGTAGCATATACTCACAGTAGGATCGGGATCCAAATATCATTGCGTGATAAAACCGAAGGAATCCTACCAGAATCATCACACTCCAAATGGTATGCAGCGTTAGCAAGTTTCAGTACTTATGAAACTCCCGATGTGGATTTTTGCCCCATGCTCTTATGACCTTGACTTTGGCCAAAATATCATAAGTCACATGTCAAGTTCTACCCGTCATTCTCCTGCTTAATTTGGACCCACCTGTACCTACCCTTGACTTTGGCCAAAATGGCAGTACGACTATCCCAAACCAACGCATCTACCTATGCTGCACATGAATACCCAATAACTACCAATCATTATGCCTTGACTTTGGCCAACATACATAGCTTGAATACTTTTTGACCATTCATGTGGAATGACGGAGGGCTACGAATGGTTTTGGCGAAACCGTGAACGTAGTGAACTTGATATAATCGATGGAACGAGATAGCTTTTAAAAAGAGTGGTTCAAGCTCCGCATTTAAAAGTTTGGTTTTGAAAAGAACCGAGTGGTTTTCAAAGTGTTCCAATCGACTTTTACTTGGTTTATTTTCTTGCATTAGTTCTTTTAATGTGTCCCATCATTTAATCCTACCATTGCAGAAAACAACCAAAATATGACGTACGCTTATGCCATTCGCATTCGCCACGGGGCCCCGTCATCACCCGTTAGGTTACTTAACTAACGACAGAGCGGGGGCTGGGCTAGCGCGGCTGTAAAACATAAGCAACGCCTAAATAGTTATCGTATATAGATATATAGCAATGATAGACATTACAGATCACAGATGAATACATTGGATATACTAGGAATCCGCAATCCGTTCGAGCCTGCAACGAAAAGCGGATTACACGGTCGCGGTGAATAGCCAATACCCCACCCAAGACCCCTACGGGTGCGGCAAACTACCCGCCAAGTATCCGAAGCGAAGCAACCTCCCTCAGCACCGTGAGTAGGCCACTCGGCACTTCGAGATACCCGGTAGTTTGTGCACCCCCTCCATGGGTCTATCCTAGGAGCAAAAACAGTAAAAAGAATTATACAATGACGGCTACAACCCCGACCCGGTTGTGCGGCCATACAAATAATATTACATTAATTTACATGTTACATGAATTGAAAGAAAAGAAAACTCTCGTCTTACAAAACCCCCCGGCTATTCATCCGTGACAATCCAACGCTTTCATATACACATACCATCAACAAACACAGATCACAGATATGTATAACCCCCACTAATCGACGTATAGCGATTAGCAGACGTTCAATACATATAAACATCACAGATATAACCCATTAGTCAAAGTGTAGTGAAGTTCGATCAAAAATACGGATTTATAGGCACCCCAAATACAAATTTCTTTTCTGGAAAATCTGGGCAGAAATAAACCATCTTAAAAATCCCAAAATCTTAACATAGGAATACTGCACCAAACTCGGTTCAGAACGGAGTCAAAACGGCCGCGGTTCCGCGGCAATAGGCATGCTTTTGCCGCGGAACCGCCGCGCTTTGAACTGTTCACTGGACCGTTTTTGGTGTGCTTCTTGAAAAAACCCTGAGCCGATTTTTGAAGTATGATTTATTATTTTTTGAGCAGAAAAAAAAACAACAGAAACTTAGGGTTTTGATGTTTTATTTTTGCGATTTTTCCGATCGAACTTCCATACACTTTACTAACTAGCTAGTTTATGTTTAGTTAGGCTCTGATACCATTGTAAGTCCACGTTGCCCACCCCGGTGCTTACGGGGAGGCGGAAAACGGAATAAAAAACGGATTTTTATCGAACTAGGCAACATGGACTAGCTTAAGGAGGATCTTTGCTAAACAAAAACTAACTAAAAGCTAACTAGATTTAGCTACATGGAAGAAAGGTTATACCTTGGGCTTTATATCCTTCTCTCCTTGCTCCTTGGAGTGGAAGAAAGAGATCACCTTGTCGCCTTCTCTAGTCGAAGAAGGATCCACCCGAGAGCCTCAACCTTTGGCTTCAACTTCAAGCTAGAAGTAACTAAGGTGCTAGAAGTGCTAATCCTAGAACCTTAGATGAGAGTAGAGATTACTTTGGAGAGGTTTATCTCAAGTTCAAGTGTTTCTCAACACATGAGAGGGGAGAGCTTGAGAGAGTGGAAGAGGAGGAGAGAGAATCTATATGATAGAATGAGAGAATAAAGAACCATTCTCACATATATGTGTGAATTATTGTAAAAAGATAATTAGCAAGATAATTGTCATGGTTTAATCAAGACTTGACCATTATCATTTCATATTAAATGCAAATTGCAAGGATCAAAGAGCATCTTTTATATGGAATGATGATGGTCAAAGTGTCAACCTAGGTCAACAAGTCAAGATAGTCAAATGGTCAACAACCCTAACCATGCACAATTATATTTAACTAATATCAATTAATCATAATGCGCACATAAGCATTAGGGTTAATAAAATGACAATGGTCATTAACCCTAATCAAAGTCCTCTCCCTCTGTCTCAATCAACTGTGCATACGCACCCGTATTCGTGATCCAAGGAACACGAATACAATGAGATAAGACCAATCCCAAATCATATACTAGGATCCGGCTTAAACCAAAGCCCGCTAGTATAAGCTGTCCGGACAGCAAACGTGCACAAGTGCGCGGATGTGAACGAACCCTGTCGCAAAACCATGCGACATCTACTCATTTTGCCTAAAGGCGAATAACTCTCTGTGTGGGACTCTAAAGACTCGACACTATGCTGGCAGTGGGTTTAACCACAGACCGCAAGCGGCACTAGCTGTACGTAACGGTCCGCAGGTAGATGTCGATAAGAAGACTGACGAGGTGAACCCATCTGAACTCCTACTGAGCCTGTATATAACAGTCTCCGTACAGTCCGGTCTGTTCGTCTGATACATCGCATGGCGGGCCTAGGGGGCGGTAAACGTCAGTCCCCTAATAGCGGTACAAGTCGTGTCAGAGTGTAGCCCAGAACACCCTGAGATAACACTGGAAACCTACCAGTATATCTCGCTTGCCCTGGCCAGGGAATACTCGTGTAATGGCTCTCCTAGACACAGCGCGATGTCAACCCCCAATACCGGGAGAGACGAATCCTGTCTAACCGTCACTGCCTCCAAGTGCTTCGGGACTGCACCCAACTACTACCTGTTTGCACGACTCCTTTGAGCCGTGGTAGGGTAGTAATCAAAGTACAGTGGGAACACACTCGAGGCGAAGTGACAGTGTCAAGTCAGCGGACTAAGCTGTACTCATGTCACCTGGGAACTGATAACTGACGATAGGTATAATACCAACCAACAGTTCCCGACGAGTCCTGTCCAGTGTACTCGTAACCCAACGAGCACCCGCATACTATCTCAAGTACGACGTACTGACGGCTGTGGGACAGGCCGTCTCCCGAGCTGGGATGAGAAGCGCATACGCTAGTCTACTCCGGAGTATCGATGCCCTGTCTCGATAGTCCTACGACTAGGGACCTGTATAAGGATGTGCTTATGGATTACCCAGCCCCCATGAGTGTGAGCGCCATCACAACGCTGGTAATCAAGCAAAGATCCTAAGGGCTCCACTAATGCGTATAGGTGATATAATAAAAGAAACACATGTACATATTAAAGCAGAGACAAACCAAGTAGCATACTACCATTTCGAGCAAGATTATATATACAACTGTGAATATCCCAAGCTTCCATCAAGTAATATACATACTAGTATGATACAGTAATGGCCTCTAGGGCATATACACTAACAGGGACTACGTTGGTGAATGAGTTATACACTGACTTGATTCTATAGTCCCTCTCTTCTACCTACGCCTAGTTTATCTTGAATTTCAACATTCAAAGGAAGGAAGTTACACTTCCAGAACTCCTCAACATGTTGAGGAGCGCTGAGGGCACCCTGCAGAAATCCAGGGAGACACCCGCTCTGCTTATTTGGAGATCTTCCTCTTCTAGATCCAAGGCGAAAGCCAATGAGAAGAAGAAGAAGGCCCCACCAAGCTGAAAGGCGATGCCAGTAAGGTAGAGGGAAAGGGAAGGGCAAAAGTTGGGGGGCCGACAGTAGGGAAGGAAGAATACTTCTATTGTTACAAAAAGGGACATTGGAAGAAGGACTACAATGCCTGGAAAGCCCAGAACCAAGGTTCGATGCAAGTTGTGGCTTCGGCTTCAGGTGTGTTATGATTGAAAACTATCTGTCAATCAACTCTACTTCTTGGGATTGGATACCAGATTAGGATCTCATATCTGTAATTCATTGCAGGCACTAAGAAGCCGTAGAGTTATGAAGGCGGGTGATATGACCCTCATGGTTCTAACGGAGCGAGCGTGGATGCGGTGTCCGTAGGGGAATATCACTTAGGATTGACAAGTAGACATATTTTGGTTTTGCGCAACTGTTTTGTGTATCTAGTTTGACTTGTAACATCATTTCTGTATCTTTATTATCTAAAAAAGGTTACAATTTTATATTTATAAGTGATGTCGTAAACATCCACCTTAATCATGGTTTGATTAGGTCGGGTACACTAAACAACGATATATACGTATTAAACCATCACCAAGTTTTCAACGTCCAGAACACACTTAAAAGAATGTCTCCAGAATTAAATTAGGCTTTCTTATGGCATTTTAAACTGGGTCACATCAATGAAACACGGTTGACGAAGTTATATAAAGAGGGATATTTGGATCCGTTCAAATATCAGTCCTATACAACTTGTCAATCATGTCTCAAAAGAAAGATGACAAAAACTCCGTTCACCGGACACGGAGTAAAAGCGAGCTCGCTCTTGGGACTCATACACAGCGACGTGTGTGGTCCAATGTCTACACATGCAAGAAGTGGTTATTTCTATTTCATTACTTTTACGGATGATTTCTCTAGGTATGGACATGTATTCTTGATGAAATATAAATCCGAGGCCTTTGAGAAGTTCCAGGAATATAAGAATGAAGTGGAAAAAGAAACCGGCAAAAGTATCAAGACACTTAGATCTGATCGAGGTGGTGAATACTTAAGTGCCGAGTTCCTGGATTACTTAAAAGAGAATGGAATTCTCTCTCAGCTTACTCCTCCATACACACCTCAACACAACGGTGTATCGGAAAGGCGGAACCGAACCTTATTAGATATGGTACGTTCCATGATGAGTAACGCTGAGTTACCGCAATCCTTCTAGGGTTATGCACTAGAATCAGCTGCATATCTTTTTGAAAAGGTTTCTACCAAGACTGTGCCTACCACACCATATGAAATATGGAGTGGGAGGAAACCCTATCTTCAATATCTAAAGATATGGGGATGTCCAGCTTTTGTAAAAAAGAAGCATGCGGACAAGCTCGAGACACGCTCAGTACTGTGTAAGTTTGTGAGATATCCAAAGAACTTGTCACGTCCCGAAAGTACGGAATATGACCGGCACTTAAACTACGAAACGTCTCGAGGCGTACGTAATCTAAGTAAGCCGAAAACCCAGAAATCCAAACCAAGGAAAGTAGTAGAGTGAAGGAAAACCAATTTAAAATCAAGTAGTTTTAATAGCATAAGCCGAGTTATGCGGTTTTAAAAACATCAAGTATTTCCTGAAAATTTCGGCAGAGTCTCCTTTGCAAATACTGGCTCCCAAACGGGATACAACATGAATAGTATACGAAATCAATAAAAAGGCATCCCCAAGCGGGAGCTAGCTCTTCGTCAATCGACGGTCACAACCACACAAGCAATATAATATACAACGCCAAGGGCGAGGATCAAAACTCAAAAGGAAACTCAAAACAACAAGAAATCCAAAGAAATACAACGCGCGACTCTAAGGTCGAAAGAATAAACATCGCTGGTCTCTATCTGAGATAAATACAAGTTTGGTTGATGGAACTTCTAGATACAACAGAATAATAATATACAAGATATATAATGGGGGTACGATACAAGTAAACCCACCTACTAGCAAATCACCCGAAGGAAACTATGCCCGCAAGCCGTAAAGAAACCTGTACGGCAAACCTGCAAGAAACTGGGGCACAACGGGGGTGAGTTGCCAACTCGTGAATAGAAAAACATCTACGCACAGAAATCGCATAAATAACGCAACCTAGGTCAATGATCATAATATATCCTCAAATATATAAATAACATGCAGCCTATAACAATGGCTAGGGTAATATCTAACCCGAGTGTGATCTCATGTGCCCGTGTCAGTGCCTCGGGTAGCAATATATCATATGAATGAGGTATGAATGCATGAAAACAGAATACATGTAAATGAAGAAACTGTTTTCATAAATTAGTGAGATTTCCTTTGTATTTTTAAAATGAGGTATCATAAATGAAATCAGCATCAACAGTGTCTAGCATCAACACAAAACATAAATCTCAATGTCTCAAAACCTCAGGCTCCGGCTATCCGGACTGGCCTGTGTCATCAAATCTCAGTACCTCAATATCTCGAAATCTCAATGTCTTAATCTCAATATCTAGGGCACCGTCAGTCCAGACCGGCCCCTACCATCCATCTCAAGACCACGACGGTATCCTCCGGATATCCGACGCGTCGGGTAAAATCACCGGTAGGTAGTCTCCCCCTGCCAGGCTCATCGTCATCACCACGAGCTTCTTTCCCCGGGGTACCTTACCGGGTCCACCATGTACCCGAAACGGTTCATCCAACTCCTCGAATCGGGTCTCGAAATCCATCCGCAAACTCATGGTGGACGACTCATACATCATGGGAAAAACCGCGCTTTTCATTTAAAAAGAGAAAGAAGAAGTTTGTATATGTTTTGCGGTTTTCCCCAAATCCAGAAAATCTCATGGAAATCCGAATCCAAAACCTCAATAGCACGTAAAAAGTGAATATATGCATGAGAATCCATGAATGCGGCATAACAATGAATAACAGTATGCATGAAGTAGCAGGTAATAACTACAATGTCTAGACTAACATATAAGGCAAGTACACTAATATCATGTCTAAACTACTAGCTAACAGGCTATGTCAAGTAATAATATTTTCTAAGGTGTAGGTGACATGGCAATTACCGATGAAGATGTGTGTGAGCCGGTAAGTAAGTGTACGTGGTACATACGCATCATCGGTAATGGTGCTGGTGTCCTAACCACAAGATATCAACAGTAGAATATGAAGCATAATATAAGCATGTGATGCGGAGCGAACAACAATAATGAGCGGGAGCTGAATACTAGACGCAACGATAACTAATCTGCATTAACCTAATATAAGTCCTACAATGGTGCCTTTTGAAATAACACGAATCGTGGGGTTTTGAAAATAGGGGCTACGGTGTTTTTATGAAAAGATACGTCTTTTGAAATATCCGTAGGATCCCTTGGGCTGTCTTTTAAAATACGCACGATTCGTAAGCTTTGAAATAGGTAGGAACCGAATCTAATCTAACAACTAACTAAACTAAAGGGCTAAGCTACAAGCTAGACTACAGGTAAGGAAACCGCCTAACATCTGAGTCGATACATATACATACCTGTATATATATTAGTCGGTGATCCCGCCTCAATAATATCATATCCGATACCATATCTATAATCAGACATCCCAAGTCAAGAGTGCGGATCAATCATCAAGATATAGCTCGTACGTAAATCCGTCGTACGGCATCCCCAAATCTGGGTACGGGTCAATATCACATTCATCATACTATTCACCTAGTATCCTCTTTATCAAATATCATGATCGGGGTACTGATCTACGTCTAGTACAATACTGATACCGCCTAAGTATGCATGCACGTGTGTGAAACACTACGTCAAGGACCCGCTACAACGTCACGTCGTATCTCAAATGCAAACCCTGCTATATCACCGATCTCACGGCCTCAAATTAAATCTCATCGACTCATCATAAATCCCAAGTACTATCCTAAAATCTGTATGTGAACACATAGTCCCATACCCATGTGAACACATAACTATATATTCCCGAATAAGCACAAATGAAAGAAGAAAGTATGCAAGTATGGATGGTTGTGTGCATGTGTGGTGCGACCACTACTCTAGGGTTTCGCGACACTAAATCATCCAAGAACACCAAATATCCATATTATCATCAATATACTCAAACAAAATATAATCAATATATATATGTGTGTATACGTATTCGTATACATCACCACGAGCTGCGGGGGTGCTATACGCCATCCACCCGACTTCTCCCCGTAAATATAAATCTACTCACGTGGTCCTCGCTCGCCGGTGCCGACGTCGCCACGTGCTTGCTTGTTGTCTCGAAGTCCACATGGGGTACCTACATATCATAACGCACCATATCGCATTAAAATCCGACTCATGACCAAAACGTCCCACATAGGTCAAAACCTATGGTTGCTTACACAAATCAACCCAAAAACCCTCGACGTCGGCGTACAAACGCCAAACCATCGAGAAAAACCAAAACACACTCATTTGTACAATCACAAGCACTAATTATAATATAAAATAGCTTAAAATTCACAAAAACCCCAAATTCACTTTAAAAGCCATTTTTTCCGAAAATCTAGCAAGCACAATTCGCCGTTTTTGTACAAAACAAGATGTTTAAACAAATGTAGCGGCCATAATACTTATTAAATATCTTAAATAAGTCATAAAAACCATTTCCATAATTTAATCTCATAAATTTGCATAATTTCCAAAATCCTAGTTTGCAAAAATATCAATTTTTAACACCTTTTAAAGCAAAATTCACAATTCATCAATTAAGCTTGGTTTTGCATGATCCAAAATCATTAAACCACTCATTACAATATTAATAATGACATGAAATCTTAATTTAGATTTTAATCCCAATATAAAACAATTTCAAAAAAACCTAGTTAGCAAAAAGCACATTTATCACAATTTCCAACTAACAAATTTTGAAATTAGTAACTAGATTAGGTTTTAGCAATAATTAACATGTCAATCTACTCATGGCAACCTTAATGATGTGATAAAACCCTATCTTGATTTTAATCTCACATATAACCATTAACCCCACAAATCAAGTTTGCAATATGTACACAAATTAAACACCAAATTTAGTTAAATTGGAGTAATTAACCAACAATTAAGACATGGGTTAAGATTTATACCTCCCAATTAGAGATCTAGCAAGGATCTAAGCCTCCCAAATTGCTCTCTTGCTCCCAAAATCCATGCTGGATAGGCAAATAAATAATGGGTAGGAGTTGGATTTCGGTTTTGAGTTTTAGTTGATTTTTCATGAAATTTTTTGTGAATTTTTTTGGAGAAGAGATGAGATGAGGAATGAGAGGGGAGGGCTGCTGAAATGTGCAGGTTTCGGCCAGCATGGGGGTGGGGAATGGGTGAGGGAGGAGAGAGAGTGAGGTGGAGAAAGTGGAAAAAGTCAAAGTCCACCATTTTCTATCATTTTCCTTTCTTTTCTTTTCTTTTCTTGGTGATTGGAGAGAGAGAGAGAGAGGGAGGGCTGTCATGGTGGGGCCGGCCACATGGGGAAAGGGAGAGAGGGTGAGGTGTGGGTGTGTGGGTTAGGAAAAAAGATAAATGTATTACCCCGATTCCCGTTAACACTAATCTCATCGAAAAAAGCCTTTTTCTTCAATATTTTCTAAACCGTTTTGGAAAACGATTTCATTTCAAAAACCACATGATAAAATTTTATTTAAAGTTTTATGATGCACAAAATTTGTTTCAACTCATTCCAATTTGTAATTTTCCCTAATTAAATATATTAGTGACGGCTTAAAATAATATTAAAATAATTAATTTCGGAAATTTTTTTCAGAAAATTTAAAATTTCACCAGTGGCTCAATAAACACCAAATAATAGCAATTACATAGCTAGAATGTGTATATTTAATTTTTATAATAAGATATTTGCATTTTGACTTTTTACAGAAAACCCCCTTATTTTACCGATTTTCCGAAATTTCACCGAAACGATTTTCAAAACGTTACAGAACACCAGGGGGTATCTTTTCTATTACGCAAAGGAACAAAAGGTTTTTGTTTCTTGGCATGCCCAATTTTTAGAAACTCGATTTTTAGAAAAAGAGATAAGTGGGAGCGCAATAGAACTGGAAGAAATTCCAGAACCATAAATTATTACTGAAAGCATGGTGGAACCAGAAGTTTTGAAAGAACAGGATATCCCCATGCCATTCCGCAGTACTAGTAGGCAGTCTCATCCGCCTAAGAGATACTACGGTTTTCTCATAGACGGAGATAGAGAGAATTGCATCATCGACGATGATGAGCCAACTAGCTTCCAGCAAGCCTTTCAGAGCAGAGACTCGGTAAAATGGCTGGATACAATGCGGACCGAAATGGAGTCCATGTACACCAACAAAGTATAGACTTTGGACATTGCTCCAGAAGGGGTAAAACCTATAGGCTGTAAATGGATATTCAGAAAGAAGATTGGTGTAGATGGACAGGTTGAAACCAATAAGGCTAGACTTATTGCAAAAGGTTTTCGTCAAAGACCTGGTTTGGACTATGATGAAACCTTTTTTGCAGTGGCTATACTCAAATCCATTCGGATCCTTCTAGCCATTGCTGCCTTCCACGATTATGAAATTTGGCAGATGGTCGTAAAGACCGCTTTTCTGAATGGACATTTAGAAGAGTGCATTTATATGGATCAGCCGAAGTGTTTCATAGCGAGTGGGAGCAGTGGAAGAGTGTGCATGTTTCTTAAATCCATTTATGGATTAAAGCAGGCTTCGCGGAGGTGGAACATCTGTTTTGATGAGACGGTCAAGTAATTCGACTTTATAAAAAATCCAGATGAACCATGCATCTATAGTAAGATTATAGCGAGAACTGTGGTATTCCTCGTATTGTACGTGGATGACATTCTCTTGATAGGAAATGACATTCCTATGCTACAATCAGTCAAAGAATTCTTATCACAATGGTTCTCTATGAAAGACCTGGTGATGCCTCCTACATTCTGGGGATCCAGATCTATCATGATAGATCTAAGAGAATGTTGGTGTTAGTTATATGTATGCCCTAGAGGCCATTATTATACATGTGATGTATATTATAGTGGATGCTTGGACATATATAGGGATGACTTTTTTACTCGACATGATAGTATGCTATCTGGTTGCTCTTTATCTTAACATGTACACTTATTGTCTCTCTATTATATATTGATAAAGCCCTTAGGATGAGAACATGACTATCAGGATTATGATGTAGATCATACTAGTGGGGCAGAGGTAGTCAGTAAGTACATCCTTCAATTGTTCCTAGTCGTGTGAGTATCGAGACGGGGCATCGATATTCCAGAGTAGACTAGCGTATACGCTTCTTGACCCATATAATGGGTGATGGATGATCCCATTTCTATTGGTGTTTGACATCAGAGATGGTATACGAGTGCTCAGTAGAGACTGGGTATACTGAACGGACTCGCCGAGAACTCCTAGATGGTATTATACCTATTGTCAGATAGCAGTTCTCTGGTGACAATGATACAGATTAGTCTATCGACCCGAGATCGTCATAGAGTCTTGTGTGATTCCCACTGTGTTTTGATTTCCACCTTATCACGTTTAAGAGATCATTCAAAATAGTGGGTTTTTGGTACAGTCCCGAGTCACATGGAGGCAATGAGCGATAGGAGGGGATTTCGTCTCTCCCGGTATTGGGGGTTGATGTTGCGCTATGCTTAATTGGCCATAACTGGAAATCCCTGGCCAGGGTTGCTGAGATCCACTGATAAGTGTTATCAGTAGTTTCTCGAACCATTATGAGCCTCACATCGGCATGATTTATCAGGGTATTGGGGTCTGACGTTATACCACCCTCAGGCTGAGATATGCGACATATCAGATGAAAAGACCGGACTGTACAGTAGTGTTACTTATAAGATTCGCAGGAGTATGAGCAGGCTTTCTTGTTGATCTTCTGATCGCTCAATACTCGGGTGGCCGTTACGTTTAGCAGTCCGCTTGCCGCTTGTGGGTGACTGATATGATCACCACCTACTGCAGGCATATTGACGAGTCTCTAGAGTCCTACACAGAGGTTACTTGGCTCAAACGAAATGAAGTAGGAGCATATATGTGATATATGCGGGACTGAGATTAATGCGCGTATGTGATACCACATTCTATTCTCGCGATATGTGATATCGGACGGTTATATGTGATATAGCCGGGTTATCGGATCAAGTGTTGATTCGATAAGTTGATACATAAGATATTAGTCGGTTATATGTGATATAGCCGGATTATTAAATCAAGTGTTGATTTAATAATTTAATGTATAATTATATATTTGATATATTGAATTACATTAACTAATATTAGCTCACTTAAACATTTCTTTTTCTCACTTTTGTGTACACTTTAATATATATGTGATATATGTTATTGTGTCATGGTTGCTGATATATGCAAAATGGGTGTATAATGTAGGGTTACCTAGCATGACAGCAAGGTTTCGGGAGGTATCGTCCATGCCAATTTCAAAAATTTTCCATGCTACTTAACCCTAACCCTAGAATCTTAACTTGAGAATTAGACAATACAATATGTAAACAACTTTACATCTAAGTGAATATAGAATACAACCTTTGTAGACCGGTCCTTCACTTTAAATGCTCTGTGTAGAAGTCCCTTCGCTCCAAGTAGTGGTGATACGGACTCTCCGTAGGCTTCACTAGTCGAAATGAACGAGCTTGCACAATGAACTTCGAGGCCGAAGATGATCTATTTTGAGAAGACACCAACTTAAGCTACCTCTTCACTAATTAGGGATTAGTGAAGCTAACACCCTAAACTAAATGGCTAATTTAGTAGAGAATGATGAAGTAGGAATTTTTCTCACTTTAGAATTCTTTTTCTCACTATTTTTATTCACTTCCTCAAAAGCTAGAGAGGTTGACTCTTGATGAAGATGAAGAAGAAGAAGATAATGTGAATAATGTTATGTATGAGAATAGCAATCATGGGTGAGATAATATCTCATATTAACCCCTGTAGAGACATTACCATGGCTAAAGATTATGGTTATGTTAATAAATATCTAATGCAAGACAAATTTAATGGATTAAGTCAAGGGTTTCCACAAGCTTCCAAAGCTTGCAACCATGCTTAATTCCCATCAATTTATATTTTCATTAAATAAATAAAACCCTAATAATCTAATGGCATGGTATAAGTCTCATACACCCATGTAGTGTGTATCATCAAGCATGACACAAAAAAGAAAACATAATAATATCACATATATATAAAGTGTGCACATGTGAGAAAAAGAAATGCCCAAGTGAGCAAATGTTAGTTAATGTAAATTGATATATCAAATATATAATTATACATTAAATTATCGATCAAAACTTGATTCAATAATCCGGCTATATCATATATAACCGACTAATATTATATGTATCCATTTATCGAATCAACACTTGATTCGATAACCCGGCTATATCATATATAACCGACCGATATCACATTTCGTAAGAATAGAATATGGTATCATATACTCGTATTATTCTCAGTCCCGCACATATCACATATGTGCTCCTACTTCGTTTTGCCTGAGCCAGTAAACCTCTGTGTATGACTCTAAAGACTCGTCAATACGCCGGCAGTAGGTGATGATCACATCAAGCATCCACAAGCCGTCAGCGGTACTAGCCAGATGTAACGGCTATCCGGGTATTGAGCGATCAGAAGATCAACAAGCAAGCCTGCTCATACTCTTATAAAGCCTGTCAGTTACACTACCGTACAGTCAGGTCTCTTCGTCTAATATGTCGCATATCCAGTCTAGGGGTGGTAAGAGTCAGACCCCAGTGACTGAAAAGTCATGCCAATACGAGACTCATAACGGGTCGAGAAACTACTGATAACACTTACTAGTAGATCTCCGTATCATCCCTGGCCAGGGACTTCCTGGTATAGCCAATCGAGCACAGCGCAACATCAACCCCCAATACCGAGAGAGACGAAATCCCTCCTATCATCATTGCCTCCATGTGATTCGGGACTGTACCCAAAAGCCACCGTTTTGCACATTCTCTTGAACGTGGTAAGGTGGAAATCAAAGCACAGTGGGAATCACACAAGACTCTACGATGATCTCGGGTCTACAGACTAACCTGTATCAGTGTCACCAGAGAACTGCTATCTGACGATAGGTATAATACCAACTAGGAATTCTCAGCGAGTCCGTTCAGTGTACCCATTCTCCACTGAGCACCCGTATACCATCTTTGATGTCAAACACCAATGGATGTGAGATCATCCATCGCCCATCATATGGGTCAAGAAGCGTATACGCTAGTCTACTCTAGAGTATCGATGCCCTGTCTCGATACACCCTCGACTAGGAACAATTATAGGATGTACTTGTGGACTACCCTGAACCCACTAGTATGATCTCCATCATAGTTCTAGTAGTCAAGTACACATCCTAAGGGCTTTATCAACATGTGAGAGCAAGAAAGTATCACAATACAAGTTTACATGTTAAGACAAAGAGCAACCAGATAGCACACTATCATGTCGAGCAAGAAATTCCTCTATATATATATCCAAGCATCCTCTATAATATACATCATATGTACAATAATGGCCTCTATAGCATATACATAACTAACAATCTCCCACTTTCACTAAGGCCGGTTGTTGAAGTATCTAATACCTAACATTCCGAAGAGTCTCTCAAATTGTATCTGGGGTATGGCCTTCCTGAGTGGATCCCCCGTGTTATTCTTCGTGTCAACTCTCTTGATCTTGATCTCCCGGCGATCAACTATCTCTCGGATCAGGTGATACCGCCTCAGAATATGCCTGGATCGCTGATGGGACCTGGGTTCCTTGGCCAAAGCCACTGCTCAATTGTTATCACAATACAAAAGTATTGGATGCTCGATGGATGGAACCACTCCATGTTCATTTATGAACTTCTTCATCCAGACAGCCTCTTTGGCAGCATCATTGGCATTGATGTATTCAGCTTCTATCGTCGAGTCTGCTACGGTTTCCTGTTTGGAACTCTTCCAATAAACCGCCCCTCCATTGAGAGTGAAGAAAAATCTCGAGACTGACTTAGAGTCGTCCTTATAACTCTGGAAGCTCGAATCGGTAAAGGACTTCACTTGGAGTTCCCCGTTACCATACACTAAGAACATCTCTTTAGTCCTTCTCAAGTACTTGAGAATGTTCTTCACAGCTATCCAGTGACTCTCTCCTGGATCTTCTTGATACCTACTCACTACACTTAGTGAGTATGCTACATCGGATCTGGTACATAGCATCACGTACATGATAGAGCCTACTGCCGAAGCATAGGGTATCCCTTGCATGCGAGCTCTCTCCAAATCAGACTTGGGAGACATCTCTTTGGAGAGAGTGAGTCCTATGATCGTGGGTAAATTCACATGCTTGGATTCTTCCATACTAAACCACTTTAGTATGGTGTCAATGACCTGGATTGGGACAATCCCAGTATCCGTTTAGATCTATCTTTATAGATCATAATCCCCAAAATGTATGAGGCATCACCTAGATCTTTCGTTGAGAATCTTTATGATAAGAAGAGCTTGACCGAGTGCAGCATAGGAACATCATTTCCTATCAAGAGTATGCTATCCACGTACAATACGAGGAAGACAACCTTACCCTATGCCACCTTGTATAATGTTCATCTACATTTTTGATGAAGTCAAACTCTTTGACTACGACATCAAAATAGATGTTCCAACTCCGCGATGCCTGCTTCAACCCATAGATGGATTTAAGCAGCTTGCACACCTTTCCGCTGCTCCCACTGTCTACGAAGCCCTCTGCCTGAGTCATGTACACGCTCTCTTCTAAATCACCATTTAGAAAAGCGGTCTTAACATCCATTTTCCAGATTTAGTAGTAATGGTATGCGGCGATGGCAAGTAGGATCCGGATGGACTTAAGCATAGCCACTGGAGAAAATGTTTCATCATAATCCACACCTGGTAGTTGACGAAAACCTTTTGCAACAAGTCTAGCTTTGAAAGTCTTAACTTTTTCATCTACACCAAGTTTCTTCTTCAAAATCCATTTGCTCCTAATGGGTTTTACCCCTTCAGGAGCAACTTCCAAAGTCCATACATTGTTGGTGTACATGGTTTCCATCTCAGATCGCATTTCATCCAGCCATTTCACAGAGTCCCCACTTGTGATGGCTTGCTCGAAACTAGTTGGGCCATCATCTTTTATGATGCAATCCTCGCTCCCACCATCAATGAGAAAACCGTAGTATCTCTCAGGCGGATGAGGAACCCTACTAGATCGCCGGAGAGGCTGGGGTTCGTTGGAGACTACTGAATCCTCTGGTTCTAATAAATCATCAGTTGTAGTTTGTGCTGCTGGAACTTTTTCCAGCTCTACCTCTTCGCCACTAATTTCTTTTACAAGAAATTCCTTTTCTAAAAAGGTGGCGTATTGAGAAACAAACACCTTTTCTTCCTCAGCGTGGTAGAAAATATATCCTTATGAATTCTTTGGATATCCCACAAACTTGCATAGAACTGATTGTACCTCGAGTTTGTTCGGATTTTGCTTTTTGACATAAGCCGGACAACCCCATATCTTAACACGTTTATGATATGGTCTCTTCCCACTCCATATCTCATATGGTGTGGTAGGTACTGATTTAGATGGAACTTAATTCAATAGGTATGCTGATGTCTCAAGCACATAACCCCAAAAGGAAATAGGCAACTCAGTGGTGCTCATCATAGAGCTCACTATATCTAATAGGGTGCAGTTCCTCCGCTCCGATACACCGTTGTGCTGTGGTGTATACGAAGGAGTAAGCTGAGAGAGAATCCCATTCTCTTTTAGATAGTCACGGAATTCCGTGCTCAAGTATTCTCCTCCCCGATCAGATTGTAGGATTTTAATACTTTTACCTGTCTAGTTCTCGACTTCATGCTTATATTCTTTGAATTTCTCAAAAGCTTCAGACTTGTGTTTCAACAGGAACCCATGTCCGTATCTTGAGAGATCGTCGGTGAATGTAATGAAGTATGAGGAACCATTCTTAGCATATGTAGACATGGGACCGCATACATCACTATGTATTAGTCCCAAGAGTTCCGTAACTTTTTCTCCGTGTCCTGTAAACGGAGTTTTGGTCATCTTTCCTTTGAGACAAGACTGGCAAGTTTCATAAGATGAAAATTCGAACGGATTCAAATATCCATCCTTATGTAACTTAGCTAGTCGTGTCGCATTGATATGACCTAGTCTACAATGCCACAAGAAAAATTCGTTCATTTCTGAACTCTTCCTCTTGTTTGTGTTTTGTACGTTAAGAACCGTGGTTTGATTTAGAACGTATATGCCATTATTTAACGAGCCTGATCCAATCAACATTTGATTCAGGAAGATGTTCATAACATTATCCTGTACTACAAAATTATATCCTTCTTTACTTAATAAAGAAACTGATATAAGATTGCATATCAGGGTCGGTATGTAATAGCATTCGTTCAGAATTAATGTATTACCATTTGATAATACAAGGTGATATTCGCCAACCGCTTTGGCTGCAACATTTGCACCATTCTCTACTCTTACGGAATGATCACCCATTCCCAGTTCTCTATCTTTCCTTAGCCTATGTAATATATTACATATGTGGGATCCCGATCCGGTATCTAATACCCAGGACATAGAGTGTACTGAGAAACAGTTCTCGGTAACTAACACACCCGAAGAAGATGCATCAACATGCTTATTCTTCGTTTGGGCGGCGTGGGAATCCGGATATGCCTCTATTCCCGTCTCAGACTTATAACAATTATAAGTTGGAGCGGAACCAACGTTTTCCTGCTCAGCATAACAAGCGGGTTCGGTCAATACATCCATATTATTATCTTGATTAAGGCCTGACATGGTCGCTACCTAGAGAGAGAGAGAGAAGAAAAACACTTTAGCGTATACTTTTGCAAGATTAGATTGGTTATTATCTTATCTAATCAGGATGACTCCCACTGTTTTTATCAAGTCTTCCTTCAAACCCTAAAAAGTAAGACTAGCCGGGATTAATTACACCTTAAAAGTTCGCCAATTTTTCAGCTAGGCCAGTGTTGGTACTTTGAGGGAGGTTCCCCATGCTTTCGCATGAATCTAATTAAAATAAACCTCGTTTTTCCACATGCATAACCCCGTTAACACCTTTCTACATACCTACTTGATCGGCTAATTGTGATGTGTAAAACTCTTCCAGGAGTAACTTTTACTCGCAGTGGGTATCGGGATCCAACTATCTCATAGAAGGTATGCAATCTCATTGCAAATTTCAACACTTGAAATTCCCGATAATATTTTTCCCCTAGCAACTTATGACCTTAACATAGTCAACTAATCATAAGCATTAGCCAAGTTCAACCCGTCATTTCCTGATTGAGTTAAACCCATTCGCACGACCCTTAACATAGTCAACAAAGTCGTATGACTACACTAATCCAATCGCATCTCATGCTTTAGCAGATAAACACTAATTAGCTACCGCACACTACGCCTTAACATAGTCAACAAACGCAGCACGAATACTAAGTAGTACTTATCTAAAATGATGTAAGGCTACGACATGTTTTTATGAAAACCTTTTGCGTAATGAACTAGATATCGTTGTAGAATCGAGTGATTTTTGAAAAGGAGTGTTTTTGAGGCTTTTACTAGTTTTTCTAAAGAGGTCACTCCCGGTGAAGGGATCTCGGCTCTTTCCTTATCGAATAAGGTGCAGGATATTTCAAAAATACCACTATGCAAAGCAAAAACTAAAGAAGCAATCAAAAGACAAAACCGAATGAGTTGTAACATCTGCTAGTTTCGCTAAAGAGGTCACTCCCGGTGAAGTGATCTCGGCTCTTTCTTTATCGAATAAGATGCTGGATATTCTACAAGGAATACCGCTATGCAAAGCAAAAACTAGAACTACCCTTTTGAAAATTTAATTCTACAACATCTTTTAGGCTTCTTTTCTTTCATTAATCTCATTAATGAAGTCCCATCATTTATGCTTCCTAAGCATCACAGAAGAAACAAAAATACAACGTACGCTTATGCCATCCGCATTCGCCACAATGTCCCGTTATATACCATTAGGTTACTTAACTAACGGCATAGCGGGGTGGAACTACCGCGGGTACAAAACATAAGCAACGTTTATTATATATCATATATATAATAATAAAGCATTCGTCTCATGCATATAAAGTAATCACATCACAGAATATCAGCAGCAGAAGATAACATATGAAATATTGGATATACTAAGAATTCCGTATTTTAAATTAAGCCAGTATAAAACACGGATTCCACGGTCGTGATGAGTAGCCAAACCCGCATCCCTAGACCCCTACAAGAGCGGCAAGCAACCCTACCAATTCTAGAGTTAGGAGACCCGGTCTCGACTCCTCGAAATGGTCTCCCTCTGGACTCTAGAACCCGGTTACTTGTGCTCCATACCTTGGGTCTATCCTAATGCGGAGAAGTAAATAATATATAACAATGGTGACATCATCCTCAACCCGGAAGTGCCTAATAAAAGAATATTACATACAATGAATTTTACATGAATGAAAATAAAAACTCTCATCTCATATAAAACCCCCGGCTATTCAAAACACGAAGATCCAATATAACATATCACAATAACACATAACATCATATGTTATCAACGTAAGTAAATATGCGTATCCTAATTGTCTTTGACATATAGCAATGAAACCAGCGATACACCTCATATTACAATTATGGTCGCAGAAAAGAAAATGTCAAACTACAACATTTGGAATCCATAATCACCTTAGACATCATAAACCCGAAATATCACATACTTTGGATTTCATGCCTAACCAAATGAATTCCAAATATTGTATCACATTCCACAAAAAGCCAGACGATGTTAAATATTTCGATCGAATCAACAAACACCTAAAATTTCCCGAAGAGTTCAACACTTGAGCGTAGTTTAAAAATACTCAGTACATGCCATAGTACCTATAGACCAACCGTAGAAGGGTCAACCCTTGCCTCACTTATGGCGCCGCGGAACTACCGCAAACCCTAGGGTTTGGCGGCGGTTCTTACGGTCACAGAATCAAGTTAGGGTTTCGTTCTTCTAGAGAGTCCATCGCATTACTTGCATGATTTTTGAATGTTCTTTAATTTGGAAAAAAAATCCAACTCTTGAAAATTTTCCGTCGAGGAAAAAATTGGGTTATTGATATCCGTTCGAACTTTTTAATGCCGTCTAAATAACCCGAAATAATGTTAGAATTATGACTACGAAACACTCCGAATGGCTTTTATAGAAAATTAACATCTCATGCAATTTTTAGAAAAAACAAGCAACACCTGAAACACAAAAACCCTGAGACCAGAATACCAAACGAATATGAACCAAAACTGAGTACAGGGGGCCGGCCAGCTCGGAATTTTAATGAATGTGGCCGGGTCAAAACCGTCCAGTAGGGTTCGTATTTGTCCAGTGTTCATGTTACATCTCATATAACATTCTACAGCTGCTTAAAATTTTTTCGACGACTTAAAAAATTAGACAGAAACTAGGTTTTATTGTTTCAAGTTTCGGAGTAGTTTTGGTTTCGTAATCTAACAAATATCTTCTAATTCTCTAGCTTGGCTCTGATCCCACTGTAGGGTTACCTAGCACGACAGCAAGATTTCGGGAGGCATCGTCCATGCCAATTTCAAAAATTTTCCATGCTACTTAACCCTAACCCTAGAATCTTAACTTGAGAATTAGACAATACAATATGTAAACAACTTTACATCTAAGTGAATATGGAATACAACCTTTGTAGACTGGTCCTTCACTTCAAATGGTCCGTGTAAAAGTCACTTCGCTCCAAGTAGTGATGATCCGGACTCTCCGTAGGCTCCACTAGTCGAAATGAACGAGCTTGCTCAATGATTTTCGAGGTCGAAGATGATCTACTTTGAGGAGACACCAACTCAAGCTACCTCTTCAATAATTAGGGATTAGTGAAGCTAACACCCTAAACTAAATGGCTAATCTAGTAGAGGATGATAAAGTAGGAATTTTTCTCACTTTAGAATTCTTTTTCTCACTATTTTTCTTCACTTCCTTAAAAGCTAGAGAGCTTGGCTCTTGATGAAGATGAAGATGAAGATGAAGATGAAGATGATGAAGATAATGTGAATAATGTTATATATGAGAATAGCAACCATGGGTGAGATAATATCCCATAATAACCCTTATAGAGACATTACCATGGCTAAAGATTATGGTTAGGTTAATAAATATCTAATGCAAGACAAATTTAGTGGACTAAGTCAAGGGTTTCCACAAGCTTCCAAAGCTTGCAACCATGCTTAATTCCCACCAATTTATATTTGCATTAAATAAATAAAACCCTAATAATCTAATGGCATGGTATTGTTCCCCTCCGAATGGCGGCCGAGACGTTAGGACGTCTTGCCTGAGATTCGGGACAGATGCTATTTGGTTTTATCCGTCCACCTCTCCGAAGATGCCAAGTTGATTTATGGCACCGTATATCGGAGGTTTAGACGGATGCGGCCGATGTAGCAGACTTCGTCAGATTCCCCCTCGCTTGAGGGGTTTTTGATTGTGGGGATGCTCTTCCCTGCAGGCGCAAGCCCCTACAGTTAATTACGCTACCGCATCGCGGTAACAACTTTCTCCTTCTCCAGAATTTCATTTCGTGTCGTGTGTGTTTGTTTTGTTTGTGGTTGCCCGTGGATTGTATACGAAGACTAAATGATGCCGTTGCCCGTAGGACGTAGATTATTCCAAATCCGTATTTACTTAGATTTGGGTTTGGTGTTTTAGTTTAAGGATACATTAGCCACATTGAGGCTAAGATCAACTTAAACTTTTTGTTAAGGATACGTTAGTCTGATCTCCATACTAAGATCGACTTAACGGGATCGTTTAGATCCAACAAAAGAGCAATTGGCTCTATTGTTTAGTTTAATGACGTTGCGGTCGTGTGCCAGTTTAGGGACGAGGTGGTCCATTGCCAGTTTAGGGACGTGGTGGTCCATTGCCAGTTTAGGGACGTAGGGGTCTAACATTAGTTTAGGGACGTTTCGGTCCATGAGTTTAAGGACCCCGCAGTCCATATCGATATGTGGTTGTCGGGACCCATCACCTTTCTGACGTCGTTGAAGGATTACAACGATAGGGGTCAGAGGAGTTCAGAGATGTACCCTTGAACCGGATGTAAATTGATTTAGGAGAGCAGCCTTGCTCAGTCAATTTAATTTGAGGACTTACGGCCATGATTGGGCTAAGTCCAGTTGAATATTCAACATTTTTATTTGCATTTGGCCTGTTAGGCCTTTACTAGGGCTTTGCCCCTTTTTAATGATGCAGAGCATCTATTTTAGGCCATTTAGACCTTTTTAACTGGGCTCTGCCATTTTTATTTGGTCCTTTAATTGGGCTCTGCCTTTTAAATAATGCATAGCATTTTATTTTGGTCTGATAGACCCTTTTATTGGGCTTTGCCCTTTCAATAATGCATTGCATTCAATGTTCTTACAATGCCCCACGTGGCTTGTCAGGCGCTTTGCGCCAATTGAGGAGCGCAAGGCGCAAACTCATATGGTGGTGACACGTGTCACGCTCCGATGAGCGCAAGCGCAACAGCGCAGTGCGCTGTGTTAGGGCGCTGCGCTGTTGTGCTGCTGACACGTGGCGCTCTCTGGTGGCTTGCGCTAACATAGGAGCGCAACAGTGCAATTTTTCGCAAGTGCAGAGCACTGTTTTATCTTTTGATCGATTTTAAATCAAAGAAAACAAGTTTTTCTTGTTTTCAAAGAACCAATGGTTCATAAGAAAGTGCAAGGCACTATTATTATTTATTTTCTTTTGAAGATCATTGATCTTGTTCTCAGATCAATGATCTGTTCATAAGAGAATTTTCTCTTTTTCTAAAGGTTTTTACCTTTTTTGTTCTTGAGGAATTCTCTCCAATTCTTCAGAGTTCTCAATGATGATATTCCTGATCCTCCCCTTTGAATTGAGGTCTATGGTCCTTTATATAGTGCCCATAAATTAGTTAAATTTGTTAAAGAGATCTTTCTTTGAGTGATTTGGGGAATTTTCCCCACCGTTGGATCTTTGATCCAAGAGCTTCTGTTTTACAGAAGGCAATTTTCTTATTTTAACAAGAACAGAAAGATCATTCTAGAATTTAATTCTGTTTGGCACAAACGCCCCAGCGCTTGACACGTGTCACGCAGCTCAGAGCGCAGCGCAACTGCGCTGACATGTGTCGCGCAGCGCAGGGCGCAGCGCAACTGCGCTGCCACGTGGCGCGCAGCGCAGGACGCAGCGCAACTGCGCTGACACGTGTCGCGCAGCGCAGAGCGCAAGTCATCTGAAGCGTTGCTTCCTTTATTAAAGTTTAAATTTTCAAAGTAGTGCTTTGCTCTGATTGGGGAAAGATGAAGCGTTGCTTCATCTCCCGTCTTAGAATTTGAACCTCTGATTGGGGTAAACAGGTATAAGTCTCATACACCCATGTAGTGTGTATCATCAAGCATGACACAAAAAAGAAAACACAAATAATATATATCATATATATATATTAAGTGTGCACATGTGAGAAAAAGAAATGCACAAGTGAGCAAATGTTAGTTAATGTAAATTGATTTAGGAGAGCAACCTTACTCAGTCAATTTAATTTGAGGACTTACGGCCATGATTGGGCTAAGTCCAGTTGAATATTCAACATTTTTATTTGCATTTGGCCTGTTAGGCCTTTACTAGGGCTTTGCCCCTTTTTAATGATGCAGAGCATCTATTTTAGGCCATTTAGACCTTTTTAACTGGGCTCTGCCCTTTTTATTTGGTCCTTTAATTGGGCTCTGCCCTTTAAATAATGCATAGTATTTTATTTTGGTCTGATAGACCCTTTTATTGGGCTCTGCCCTTTCAATAATGCATTGCATTCAATGTTCTGACAATGCCCCACGTGGCTTGTCAGGCGCTTTGCGCCAATTGAGGAGCGCAAGGCGCAAACTCATATGGTGGTGACACGTGTCACGCTCCGATGAGCGCAAGCGCAACAGCGCAGTGCGCTGTGTCAGTGCGCTGCGCTGTTGTGCTGCTGACACGTGGCGCTCCCTGGTGGCTTGCGCCAACACATGAGCGCAACAGTGCAATTTTTCGCAAGTGCAGAGCACTGTTTTATCTTTTGATCGATTTTAAATCAAAGAAAACAAGTTTTTCTTGTTTTCAAAGAACCAATGGTTCATAAGAAAGTGCAAGGCACTATTATTATTTATTTTCTTTTGAAGATCATTGATCTTGTTCTCAGATCAATGATCTGTTTATAAGAGAATTTTCTCTTTTTCTAAAGGTTTTTACCTTTTTTGTTCTTGAGGAATTGTCTCCAATTCTTCAGAGTTCTCAATGATGATGTTCCTGATCCTCCCCTTTGAATTGAGGTCTAGGGTCTTTTATATAGTGCCCATAAATTAGTTAAATTTGTTAAAGAGATATTTCTTTGAGTGATTTGGGGAATTTTCCCCACCGTTGGATCTTTGATCCAAGAGCTTCTGTTTTACAGAAGGCAATCTTCTTGTTTTAACAAGAACAGAAAGATCTTTCTAGAATTTAATTCTGTTTGGCGCAAACGCCCTAGCGCTTGACACGTGTCGCGCAGCGCAGAGCACAGCGCAACTGCGCTTACGCAACTGCGCTGACACGTGTCGCGCAGCGCAGAGCGCTGCGCAACTGCGCTAGCGCAACTGCGCTGTCACGTGGCGCGCAGCGCAGAGCACAGTGCAACTGCGCTGCCATGTGGGACGCAGCGCAGAGCGCAAGCGCAATTGTGCTGACACGTGTCGCGCAGCGCAGAGCGCAGCGCAACTGCGCTGCCACGTGTCGCGCAGCGCAGAGCGCAAGTCATCTGAAGCGTTGCTTCATTTATTAAAGTTTAAATTTTCAAAGCAGAGTTTTGCTCTGATTAGGGAAAGATGAAGCGTTGCTTCATCTCCCGCCTTGGAATTTGAACAGAGTTTTGCTCTGATTGGGGTAAACAAATGCCCCCCCCACCGTTGCGCTCACGTAGCCCCAAACGCGAGCACAACGGTGGCAGAATTCCAACCGTTGCGGCAACTTTTGGAAGTTGAAAGGGCACTTGATGCTTATAAATAGGACCTTTGGTACTTCACAGATGATCATCATCTCCAAGAATTTTATTTTAAGAATCTCAGAGCCCTGCTCTTTTGTTTAACACTTTTAAAATTTCAAACTTTAGAGAATTTTAGGTAAAAAATTAATTTGGATTAAATTAAATCAATTTTAAGCGCCTTGCTTTCAATAGATCCCTGATCTAAAGAAGACCCATTTAGGGTTTCACTTAGCAGAGCTTTGCTCTAAAGGGGTCTAAAGAGAACTAAGGGGGAACTCTATTAGAGTTCCATTAATAAAGCTCTGTTCTTCTGAGAGGATTTTATTTGTAACTTCTTGATTCATTGATGGGGCTTTGCTCCTTTTTAAATCATATAGAAAAACTCTTACGAGTTGCTAATTTTGTCGATCTTCTTTTATAGGAGTGATGGACGCCCACATGTACGATCTCAACGAGATTATCTCCTACGGGGACATCCGCCGACTCGGCCGTTCCCAAAATCGAGAATTTACCAATGCCGAATGTGCGGAGATCATGAGTCGCTTCGACGCGTACAACGGTCAACTGCTTCCTCGGCGCTTCCCTCTGTTGAAGCTTATTGTGGGAGCCATCTGGGAAGCACTTCCCCTATTCTTTACCGGCGTGCCGCTTAGAGCATTGGACGCCGCCGAGGACAAGATGCACTCAGTGTACGTGATGAACTTAATCTCGAAGAGACGGCGAGACAATCTCATCGATCTCTTGCACGAAGCCTTTCAACAGTCCGCTATTCTTGCTGCCTATCGGAGGGTGGAGGACATCAGTAGGGATCCCGATGCCCGTGCTCGTGAAAGGAAGCACACCAGGATGGTTCGCCAAGCTTGGAAAGTTTTGGACAGGGTCACTTTCGAATTCCTCAATCCCTGTTCAGGATCTGAGGTTTTGCCGTTGTAATTATTTGAATAATATTTTTTTTATTGTCTTTATGCTTGTAAGAACCCTTTGCAATATGAATGGAGAATTTCTATTTCAGCTTGTCTTATTTCTCGTTCTGAGTCTTTCGCACATGCATGAATGAATGTGTCTTAAATGCTTGATCAAATGCCAATCGGATGTTCTTTCTTTCGCTTTCTTCTTTCTTTTAATATCAGTATGCTGCCTTAACAACATGATTGACAGATAATAGGGTAAGCATCTTGGCTTCTTCGAGAGATAGCGATGGCTTAGGCTGCAGGTTCAGATCTGCCGCCTAAGACTTTTCAACTCTATGAGCCGTGAGGGTCTTATAGAGACTTTTCTCCCTACGGATCGAGAGGATCTTGTAGATGTATTTTCTCTTTAGGAATCATGAGGATTCCTCAGTGCGTTTTCTCTTATAAGTCGTAAGGATCCTATAAGAGAATTTTCCCTCTTACGAGTCGAGAGGACCCGTAAGCGGTTGGTGAGTTGACTTGTTTCCGAGTCGAAGTATTGCTCCGACGGGGAGGTCGTTGGCTGACTTGTTTCCGAGACGGAGGTCATTGGCTGACTTGTTTCCGCGACGGAGGTCGTTTGCTGACTTGTTTCCGCGACGGAGGTCGTTGGCTGACTTGTTTCCGCGACGGAGGTCGTTGGGTGACTTGTTTCCGCGACGGAGGACATTTGCTGACTTGTTTCCGAGACGGAGGTCATTTGCTGACTTGTTTCCGCGACGGAGGTCATTGGTTGACTTGTTTCCGCGACGGAGGTCGTTGGCTGACTTGTTTCCGCGACGGAGGTCGTTGGTTGACTTGTTTCCGAGACGGAGGTCGTTGGTCGACTTGTTTCCGCTACGGAGGTCCTTTGCTGACTTGTTTCCGTGACGGAGGTCATTTGCTGACTTGTTTCCGTGACGGAGGTCATTTGTTGACTTGTTTCCGTGATGGAGGTCGTTGGCTGACTTGTTTCCGCGACGGAGGTCGTTTGCTGACTTGTTTCCGCGACGGAGGTCGTTGGCTGACTTGTTTCCGAGACGGAGGTCGTTGGTCGACTTGTTTCCGCGACGGAGGTCGTTGGTCGACTTGTTTCCGCGACGGAGGTCATTTGCTGACCTGTTTCCGAGACGGAGGTCATTGGTTGACTTGTTTCCGAGACGGAGGTCATTGGTCGACTTGTTTCCGCGACGGAGGTCATTTGTGGACTTGTTTCCGTGACGGAGGTCGTTTGTTGACTTGTTTCCGCGACGGAGGTCGTTGGTTGACTTGTTTCCGCGATGGAGGTCGTTGGCTGACTTGTTTCCGAGACGGAGGTCGTTGGTCGACTTGTTTCCACGACGGAGGTCCTTTGCTGACTTGTTTCCGTGACGGAGGTCATTTGTTGACTTGTTTCCGAGACGGAGGTTGTTGGTTGACTTGTTTCCGCGATGGAGGTCATTGGTTGACTTGTTTCCGAGACGGAGGTCATTGGTCGACTTGTTTCCGCGACGGAGGTCATTTGTTGACTTGTTTCCGTGACGGAGGTCGTTGGTTGACTTGTTTCCGCGATGGAGGTCGTTGGCTGACTTGTTTCCGAGACGGAGGTCGTTGGTCGACTTGTTTCCGCGATGGAGGTCCTTTGCTGACTTGTTTCCGTGACGGAGGTCATTTGTTGACTTGTTTCCGAGACGGAGGTCGTTGGCTGACTTATTTCCGCGACGGAGGTCATTGGTTAACTCTAGGTTGTCTGTGAACCGTAGAGTCTTGGAACTGGGGACTTTGCCGTGGCTCCGATTGGTGATGTCACGTCCGTGTCCTGCTGGAATGAGGAGGAACGCCGCTGTTGGTCTCCAGGCTGTAAATGTGGTCGACGAGATCTGACTTCTCTTTGACGCAGCCTGGTGGGGAAATGTAGTTCCCTTTTTGTTTGTGCCCTTGGATTGTATACAGGGATCGATGTGATCTCAACTGTAGGGCAAAGGTTTTATCATCATTTTTTTGTTTTATTTCCACGATGCTCTATCATTTCAGCTTTTATATCGCGAAGGCCGCGATTGCCCAATCATTTCGGCTATTTTTCGCGGTGCCCAATAATTTCGGCTGTTTATTTTATTTTTACTCGCTGCTTTTTATTGCAAGTTGCCCCATCATTTCGGCTATTTTGCGCGGTGCCCAATCATTTCGGCTGTTTATTTTATTTTTACTTGCTGCTTTTTATTGCGAGCTGCCCCATCATTTCGGCTATTTTGCATGCATACATTTTTACTTGGTGCTTTTTATTACAAGTTGCCCCATCATTTCGGCTATTTCATATGCATGTGCGGCCTACTGGCTTTTTGCCATAAACCTGAAATTAAACACCGATTTCGGCATCAGCACCGCTACAACTGGGATATTGCCAGGAGCGAATCATCATCTGCCTCTGTCGATGTCGAACAAGGGTGGCTTAGCGAGCAGGGTTAAGGTTCTGTCGACTAAGGCTTTTGACTTTATGAGCCGTAAGGGTCTCACAAAGGTATTTCTCCCTACAAGTTGTGAGGATCTTGTAGGTGTATTTTCTTCTTAGGAATCGTGAGGACTCCTAAGTGTTTGTTCCTCTGTAAGTCGTAAGGATCCTACAAGTGGATTTTCTCCTTGTAAATCGAGAGGACTTATAAGAGTTGTTCGTCATGCGAACATATCCCTAGTCACGGATGGGACTTGGTTAGGGAAATGTTTATTCGCGCCCGTGGATTGTATACAAAGGTCAGTATTGAGCCGCTTGTAGGGCAGTATCGAAAGTTGGGGGGTTTGCTTAAGCACAGGTTCAGGTCTCTGTAACTTAAGACTTTCAAATCTTATGAGCCGTGAGGGTCCCATAAGAGAGTTCTCCTTACGAGTCGTGAGGATCTCGTAAGTGTATTTTCTTCTTAGGAATCATGGGGATCCTTAAGTGTGTTGCTCCCTTGTGAGTCGTAAGGATCTCACGCGGGTGGTTTCTCCTTACAAGGTCGAGAGGATCCTGTAAGTGTCCTTTAACGAGGTTGCGCCCTTTCAGGTTTTCACAAACACTCGCCGGTAGTCCTGCTGTTTTTACTCACGGAGCCCTTTCGGGTTTTCATCCGTGCCCATTTTGCTCATGGACATACCGTTTTTTATTCTTTTTATTTTCTCTTTTTTTTTACGAGGTCGCGCCCTTTCGGGTTTTCACGAACACTCGCCGGTAGCCCTGCTGTTTTTACTCACGGAACCCTTTCGGGTTTTCATCCGTGCCCATTTTGCTTATGGACATACCGTTTATTTTATTTTATTTTTATATTCCCCTTTTTTTATTCATTTCGTCAGCCTAAGGATGCTGCGGTAGTAGTTTAAGGACGTTTCGGTCCGTCATTCAGTTTTAGGACGCAGTGGTCCATTGGGCTTTCTTCATGAATGAGCATGATGCCCCCGGCATTTCCATCTTTTTCGGAGCATATGGTTGTGGCGGGCTCACCTTCCAGTTTTCGGACAGCGCGAGTTTGCCCTGTTGGTACTGGTCTTCAATCCAATTTTTGAAAAAGAAGCAGTCCTCGATCGGATGACTTACTGCTCGATGGTAGGGGCAGTAATTAGGATCGTTGACATCTCTTGGCTGTAGCGGACGTTTCGGATTCGGCAGATTGATGAATCCGCTGCGTACTGTCAGTTCAAACAGTTTCCTCGTTTTATCTTGGGGAAACGAGTAAGGACGTCCCAGTCTTTCCTCGAGTGATGGGCGTGGACGCATGTTGTTTTGGCGAACAACCGATTTTGAGTTGCTCGGCTGTTGTTGAGTATTGGCGACGAAGGTCATTTTTCCCTTTCCTTTATCCCTTTTGTTCGCTCCGTCGTTTGTGGGTCCGCCATTCTTTCCAGGTAGTATGCCCTCGCACGGATGAATGTTTTCATGATTCTTCAATTTTTCAGAGATGGATTCCTCGAAGAGAGGGTTGAAGGCTGTTTTTTCATCGGGGTTGTTCCTGTGGCAATTGCCAGTGACTCTTTCATGCTCATCTGTCATATTTTTCGGCCGTCTACGAGCTTCCCGCTTTGTTCTGTTGACGTAATGCCTATGAGTGACATACCCTTGCCACCAACACTTAAAGGAGTCACAGTCTTCAGTAGCGTGTGCGATCTTCTGATGATATAGGCAATAATTAGGATACATCTCTATTCCACCGAGAGTGTTTTCTTCAGAGGGTGGTAGCTTCATTCCTAATGATAGGGCTTTGGCGAACCTTTTCCTCGTCTTGAATATTTTTTTATCGGTAGCGGATGACTTTTGATTTGATGGGAGTGCCTCGACTCTTTCGTCCAGTCGGCGGCGTTTAGCTCCTTCCAGTATGGCCATTTCACGCTCTTGATTGGCTTTAACTTTCGGACGAATCTCATTCAGGAAGGCATCGATCATCTCATCTGACGGCCGTAGAGTTTTTGGTTCAGGGTCCACCTCCAGTTTTTCAGCGCAAGGAATTTCCTCATCGTCTGTAAACGAATGGGAAATCATATGACAGCTCACCACGTATTCCTCGGATTCATCCGATGAACTCTTCCCCTCATCTTCCTCTTGAAAGACGTGGTTGAGGAACTCCTGGAGTGTGATGGGAGTCCGTGCTTTCTGGTTATATTCCTCCAGTGCGTCAATCTGTCTTTGTAAGTCCGTTCGCTTGTCGCCCGGCTTTACGGGCTTCTTTGATTTCTTTTTCTTCTTCTTCTTCGAAGATTTTGACGGCTGGTTGTGAGTGCTTGGGCCACTACTATCGATCTTTTGAGTTGGACGCGGCTTCAACATTCCCTCAATGATCTGAGGTTCCAACGAGTTCTTCCATTTGATCGCTGGGCATGCCCGAAGATCGTTCAGCATTCTGTTTGTCTTAGCTGACAGCACAACCTCCCATGAGGCTTCTTCGACGAGTGAGCACGTTGCCCCCGGCATATTCATCCTTTTAGAGGCATGGGGTTGCGGCGGATTCACCTTCCATCTATCGGATAGCGCGAACTTGCCCTGTTGGTACTGGTCTTCAAGCCAATTTTTGAAGACGTAGCAATCTTCGATCGGATGACCCAGTACTCGGTGATAGGGACAGTAGTTGGGCTCATTGACAACATTTGGTTGCGACGGACGTTTTGGCTCTGGCAGATTTATGAGTCAGTTGCGCAACGCCAGCTCGAATAATCTTATCGTTTTATCTCGGGGAAACGAGTAAGGACGTCCTAGCCTCTCCTCAAGGGGTACTTGCGGACGCATATTATTTTGACGAACAACCGTCTTCGAGTTGCTCGGCTGTTGCTGAGCATTAGCGACAACGATCGTTTTTCCCTTCCCCTTTTCATTTCGGGAGTCTGGCTTTAGAAGAGGGGGTCTATGGCCCATCTGATCCATTTGCGCTAGCTTGTCAATCAAGGCCTGGAAGGTAGTCGGCTTGAAGAACATCATAAATTGCGAGATGGTTGCTTGCGGATCAAGGGTTCCCACAAACATATCCACTGTAGGGGCTTCTTCAATGCGCTGCTCGCACTTTGACCATAAGTTCCCGTATAGCATATTGAACCCATGTCTCGCCTGGCTTTACCCTGGCGTTAATCAGTGCCGTCATCGGGATGCGTTCACTGGCGCTTGCAAAACGCTGGGTAAACAACAGCTCCATCTCCGCGAAGGTCTTGATAGAGTCGTTCAGGAGCTCAGAGTACCACTCGAACGCTGTATCTGATAAGCTTCCAACGAACTAGCGAAGCAACAGTTTGTCATCACCGCCAGTGTTGCCGCAGAGTGCCCTAAACTGGGCAACATGCTGGTGGGGATTGCCCGTCCCCTAATAGACATGGAACTTGGGAATCGTGTAGCCCGACGGGTACTTGATCTGGTCGTACCAGCTCGGATATGGTCGTCCTGTTTTTACGACCTGGCCGGCTACTTCATTCGCATGATGAACCCGTATTTGTTGGGCTATGTACTCGTCCAAGTCAGCTTTGGAGAATGTCTTTTCCTTAGCTGTTGACAGAGCTGGCGGAGGTTTGACGTCTCTCCCCTATCGTCTTCAAGGACGATCGGGGGATCTTCAGCTGGAGGATCTTGTTGGATCATCATCCCCACCATGTCTTGGAACAGGAGGCCCATACGCTTTATGTTGGCTGCTTGTTCAGCAGCCTCTTTATCTTTCTTCTCCAATATCCGACGAAGGAACTCGACGTCAGTCTCTTGCTCCTGGCGTTCATCCGAGGACGTTTCAGGGTTTTCTTTTGGCCCAGTAAGTGCGGCCATCGCGTTCATCATCTCCTGGAGCTTTTTCTGTTGCTCTTGAGCTTTGGTCACTGACCGTGTAAGCGGTCTATGACCTGTAGATGCACGGATGTCCTCCTTTCCTGGCGCCATGTATACTGTATGAACTATTATGCCCCCAGACTTAGGGCGTTTAGGTTCACCACTTTTAGCATTTGCCGCGGGCGCGGGGATTTTCTCCGGCCTTCTTCTTTTGTGGTCCGTTGAAGTTGAGGGGGCCGTTGCAGTGGGCACCCTGGCGGTTGTTGTCCTTTAGGACGGTCTTTTTCTCCTTGCACCCTTGCCTTTTTCTGTTGACGAGAGTGATCTGGGTCAATTACGGAGTCTTGAACCCTTCTCCAGACCTTGTATATTTTGGAGGACAGACGTTGAGGGGGTTGTTCCAGCTTCGTTTCCGGAACTATCTCCGCAGGTGGAGGAGATCTTTTCAGTGTAGCAGTTGGAGAGTTCTTACGTACCCTCTTCAGCGGTTCAAAGCTGTTCCCAGTTGGAACAGCAGCATCGACTTCAACCACTGGAGCAGGTGGAGTTAGCCCTGAGGGGGAGTTGCCCCCTGCCTTCCTTACTCGTCGCCAATGGCGACGTCGAGCATGACAAGCTGTTGGGACTAGCTCGGCGATAGAGACAACTTCTTTTTGCCCCCTGTCTGAATGAGGTGATGCCGGTGTCAACCTCTTAAAGACTGATGTTGTTCTTTGAGGGGTGATATTCAATCTGTCAAAGACAGATCCTCGAAAAGTGGCAGGAGTAAGAATAGTCAACCTTGAAAAGACTGACTCTTTGACAGGAGAAGCCGCCTTGGCGACTTCGGGAGCGGCCATCTTCTCTGGGATGGCCTTCTCAGGTATCATGGGCTTTTTGGCGAGCCCTTTGGAGTTCAGACTCAGTCTGGTGAAGACCGAGGAGTTGGACGACCCGTTGATAGGGGCCGTGGGAGTAGCAAGTCGATCAAAGACCGAATTCTTCGAAGCTTCCGGTACGGGTATTGGCATGGTGAAGCTTGCAGGTGAGATCATATTTCCGAAAAATAAGCCGGTGGTGGCCTGGGTCACCTGTTCTACTGGCAGGGCAAGGATGGAAGCCGCTTGAGGCCCATATGCTACACCTCCAGGTAAGGTGGAGCGTCAGTTGCATTGGCACTTCGAGCAGTTCGAGCAGTTAGAGGCCATTGATGCTTGATTTCTGCGACAGGCAAAAGACCAAATCTTAGTAACTTGAAATCCGAAGGCAACCATTAACAAACCGCGATTCATTCGCGAATACGACACACAAAGTGTGGAGTGGAAAGAGGAAAAGGTCCCACCGGGCGTGCCAGAATCTATTCCCCTCCGAATGGCGGCCGAGACGTTAGGATGTCTTGCCTGAGATTCGGGGCAGATGCTATTTGGTTTTAACCGTCCACCTCTCCGAAGATGCCAAGTTGATTTGTGGCACCGTATATCGGAGGTTTAGACGGATGCGGCCGATGTGGCAGACTTCGTCAGATTCCCCCTTGCTTGAGAGCTTTTTGATTGTGGGGATGCTCTTCCCTGCAGGCGCAAACCCCTACAGTTAATTACGCTACCGCATCGCGGTAACAACTTTCTCCTTCTCCAGAATTTCATTTCGTGTCTTGTGTGTTTGTTTTGTTTGTGGTTGCCCGTGGATTGTATACGGAGACTAAGTGATGCCGTTGCCCGTAGGACGTGAATTAGTCCAAATCCGTAATTACTTAGATTTGGGTTTGGTGTTTTAGTTTAAGAATACATTAGCCGCATTGAGGCTAAGATCAACTTAAACTTTTTGTTAAGGATACGTTAGTCTGATCTCCATACTAAGATCGACTTAACGGGATCGTTTAGATCCAACAAAAGAGCAATTGGCTCTATTGTTTAGTTTAATGACGTTGCGGTCGTGTGCCAGTTTAGGGACGAGGTGGTCCATTGCCAGTTTAGGGACGTGGTGGTCCATTGCCAGTTTAGGGACGTAGGGGTCTAACATTAGTTTAGGGACGTTTCGGTCCATGAGTTTAAGGACCCCGCAGTCCATATCGATATGTGGTTGTCGGGACCCATCACCTCTCTGACGTCGTTGAAGGATTACAACGATAGGGGTCAGAGGAGTTCAGAGATGTACCCTTGAACCGGATGTAAATTGATTTAGGAGAGCAGCCTTGCTCAGTCAATTTAATTTGAGGACTTACGGCCATGATTGGGCTAAGTCCAGTTGAATATTCAACATTTTTATTTGCATTTGGCCTGTTAGGCCTTTACTAGGGCTTTGCCCCTTTTTAATGATGCAGAGCATCTATTTTAGGCCATTTAGACCTTTTTAACTGGGCTCTGCCATTTTTATTTGGTCCTTTAATTGGGCTCTGCCTTTTAAATAATGCATAGCATTTTATTTTGGTCTGATAGACCCTTTTATTGGGCTTTGCCCTTTCAATAATGCATTGCATTCAATGTTCTTACAATGCCCCACGTGGCTTGTCAGGCGCTTTGCGCCAATTGAGGAGCGCAAGGCGCAAACTCATATGGTGGTGACACGTGTCACGCTCCGATGAGCGCAAGCGCAACAGCGCAGTGCGCTGTGTTAGGGCGCTGCGCTGTTGTGCTGCTGACACGTGGCGCTCTCTGGTGGCTTGCGCTAACATAGGAGCGCAACAGTGCAATTTTTCGCAAGTGCAGAGCACTGTTTTATCTTTTGATCGATTTTAAATCAAAGAAAACAAGTTTTTCTTGTTTTCAAAGAACCAATGGTTCATAAGAAAGTGCAAGGCACTATTACTATTTATTTTCTTTTGAAGATCATTGATCTTGTTCTCAGATCAATGATCTGTTCATAAGATAATTTTCTCTTTTTCTAAAGGTTTTTACCTTTTTTGTTCTTGAGGAATTCTCTCCAATTCTTCAGAGTTCTCAATGATGATATTCCTGATCCTCCCCTTTGAATTGAGGTCTATGGTCCTTTATATAGTGCCCATAAATTAGTTAAATTTGTTAAAGAGATCTTTCTTTGAGTGATTTGGGGAATTTTCCCCACCGTTGGATCTTTGATCCAAGAGCTTCTGTTTTACAGAAGGCAATTTTCTTATTTTAACAAGAACAGAAAGATCATTCTAGAATTTAATTCTGTTTGGCGCAAACACCCCAGCGCTTGACACGTGTCACGCAGTTCAGAGCGCAGCGCAACTGCGCTGACATGTGTCGCGCAGCGCAGAGCGCAGCGCAACTGTGCTAGCGCAACTGCGCTGCCACGTGGAGCGCAGCGCAGGGCGCAGCGCAACTGCGCTGCCACGTGGCGCGCAGCGCAACTGCGCTGACACGTGTCACGCAGCGCAGGGCGCAGCACAACTGCGCTGACACGTGTCGCGCAGCGCAGAGCGCAAGTCATCTGAAGCGTTGCTTCCTTTATTAAAGTTTAAATTTTCAAAGTAGAGCTTTGCTCTGATTGGGGAAAGATGAAGCGTTGCTTCACCTCCCGCCTTAGAATTTGAACCTCTGATTGGGGTAAACAGGTATAAGTCTCATACACCCATGTAGTGTGTATCATCAAGCATGACACAAAAAAGAAAACACAAATAATATATATCATATATATATATTAAGTGTGCACATGTGAGAAAAAGAAATGCACAAGTGAGCAAATGTTAGTTAATGTAAATTGATATATCAAATATATAATTATATATTAAATTATCGAATCAACACTTGATTCAATAATCCGGCTATATCTTATATAACCGACTAATATTATATATATCCATTTATCGAATCAACACTTGATTCGATAACCCGGCTATATCATATATAACCGACCGATATCACATTTTGCGAGAATAGAATACGGTATCACATACTCGTATTATTCTTAGTCCCGCACATATCACATATGTGCTTTTACTTCGTTTTTCCTGAGCAAGTAAAGCTCTGTGTAGGACTCTAAAGACTCGTCAATACGCCGGCAGTAGGTGATGATCACATCAAGCACCCACAAGCCGTTAGCGGTACTAGCTGGACATAATGGCTACCCGGGTATTGAGCGATCAGAAGATCAACAAGTAAGACTGTTCATACTCCTGTAAAGCCTGTCAGTAACACTACTGTACCGTCCGGTCTCTTCGTCTGATGTGTCGTATGTCCAGTCTAGGGGTAGTAAACGTCAGACCCTAGTAACCGATAAGTCGTGCCGATGTGAGGCTCATAACGGGTCGAGAAAGTACTGATAACACTTACCAGTAGATCTCCGTATCATCCCTGGCCAGTGACTTCCTGTTATAGCCAATCGAGCACAGCACAACATCAACCCCCAATACCGGGAGAGACGAAACCCCTCCTATCGCTCATTGCCTCCATGTGATTCGGGACTGTACCCAAAAGCCACCATTTTGCACATTCTCTTGAACGTGGTAAGATGGAAATCAAAGTACAGTGGGAATCACACAAGACTCTATGACGATCTCGGGTCTACAGACTAACCTGTATCAGTGTCACCAGAGAATTGCTATCTGACGATAGGTATAATACCAACTAGGAGTTCTCGGCGAGTCCATTCAGTGTACCCAGTTTCCACTGAGCACCCGTATACCATCTTTGATGTCAAACACCAATGGATGTGGGATCATCCAACGCCCATCATATGGGTCAAGAAGCGTATATGCTACTCTACTCTGGAGTATCGATGCCCTATTTCAATACACCCTCGACTAGGAATAATTATAGGATGTACTTGTGGACTACCCTGGCCCCACTAGTATGATCTCCATCATAGTCCTAGTAGTCAAGTACACATTCTAAGGGCTTTATCAACATGTGAGAGCAAGACAGTATCACTATACAAGTATACATGTTAAGACAAAAAGCAACCAGATAGCACACTATCATGTCGAGCAAGAAAGTCATCTCTATATATATCCAAGCATCCACTATAATATACATCATATGTACAATAATGGCCTCTAGGTCATATACATAGCTAACATATAAGACTCACACCATGCTCTTGATGATTAAAGGTTTTTATTTATTTTAGTAATTCACAAATTAGTGGAATTAGTCATGGTTGAAGCTTGTAGAAGCTTGTAGTGTCCATTGACTTAGTCCACTAATTTGTTTTACTTAAGATATTTATTAACCTAACCATTATCCTTAGCCATAGTTTGGTCTCTATATGAGTTAGTATGTGATACAAACTCACCCATAGTTTCTATTCTCACCTCATGAGTTTCATTCTCTTCTCCACTTCATCTTTTTCTTCATCAAGAGAAAACTTTCTAGCTTTTCTCAAGGTGAGGAAATATTGTGAGAAAAATAAATCTAAAGTGAGCAAAATTTCTACTTCATCATCCTCTACTATACTAGCTATTTAGTTTAGGGTGTTTGCTTCACTAAACCATAATTAGTGAAGAGGTAGCTTGAGTTGGTGTCTTCTCGACGTAGATCATATTCGGCTTCGAAGACTTCAAGCAAGCTTGTTCCGTTCATCTTGTGGAGTCTTCCTAGAGTTCAGAAATTCACTACTTCGAGCGAAGGGACTACTACACGGAGCTATTGAAGTGAAGGACCAGTCTACAAAGGTTGTATTCCTTATTCACTTAGATGTAAAGTTGTTTACATGATCTATTGTTTAATTCTCTAGTTAAGATTCTAGGTTAGGGTTCTTTAGCGTGCCAAATTTTTACAAAATTGCATGGTCGATGCCTCCCGAAACCCAGCGGCGACTTAGGGAACCCTGCAGTGGTATTAGAGCCATGCTAGAGAATCAGACGATATTTGTAGGATTACGAAACCAAAACAACTCCGAAATACACGAAATAAAAACCAAGTTTCTGTAGAAATTTTCAGAGTGTCTAAAATTTTTTTAAGCAATTGCAGAATGTTATATGAGATGTAAAATGAACACCATAGAAAATTTAGCCCCCCTCGCCGGATTTTGGCCGGCCACATGAAGACAAAAACCGGCCTGGTCGGTTTTTCTACATAGTTTTGGGTTGAATTTTTTTATGGTGTTCCAGTCTCTGGGTTTTGGTATTTTAGGTGTTGCTTGTTTCTGCTAAGATTGCATATGATTTTATCTTTCTGTAAAGGCAATTCAGAGTGTTTCGTAATCGTAATTCTAACATCATTTCGGGTTATTTAGACGACGTTAAAAAGTTCGAACGGATATCAATAACCCATTTTTTTCTTGCTGGAAATTTTCCAAGAGTTGGATTTTTCTAAGTTTGAAATCTTCAGAAAATCATGCAGGTGTTTTCTATGGACCCTCTAGAAGAACGAAACCCTAACTCGATTCTGTGACCGTCGGAACCGCCACCAAACCCTAAGGTTTGCGGTAGTTCTGCGGCGCTATAGGTGAGGCAAGGGTTGACCCTTCTACGGTTGGTCATAGGTGCTGTGGCATGTTCTGGGTACTTTTTAAACTCCGCTTAAGTGCTGAGCACTTTGGGAAATTTTGGGTGTTTATTGATTCGATCGAAAAGTTTAACATCGTCTAGCTATCTGTGATTGTGATACAATATTTGGAATCCACAATAATTAGTTATGTTATAACTATTTTGAATTTTATAAATCTAGCAATTTAGTCTTATTTGATCGGTTGCCACGGAATTTTGATGTGGATCAAAAGTCCGTCGCAATCACGTAATGTACGCGGATACTCGCCGGGTAACCTTACTAGATAGCCATGCCCCATAGCCCCGACCAAGTGACTGTAGGAGAACCCCGTCGCCAAAAGCATCCATTCGGGTGCTCGCGGCCGCGGTGTTCCGCCTAAGTGCACTTCGTCGACGGTATCGGGAGTGCGGCCGTCTACTAAAGTTTCCGACGAGCATTCGATCAGGTTATCGGGAATCTTGTTGAATTACCCGACAGGTTATTGGAAAGTGTTTTTAATATCGAGACTAAAATGCGGAGTTTATAATTGTTAGGCATGAGATATCTAAGGAATTCATATGGTTAGGAATGAAATCCAAAGTATGTGATACATTGGGTTTATGATGTCTAAGGTGGTTGCGGATTCCAATTGTTGTAGTTTTTCACTTTCTTTTCTGCGTCCGTAAGTGTAATATGTGGTGTATTGCTGGTTTCGTTGCTATACGTCAACGACAATTAGGATACGCATATTTACTTACGTTGATGACATGCGATGTTATGTGTTGCTATGATATGTTATATTGAATTGTCGTGTTTTGTATAGCCAGGGGTTTTTATGTAAGATAAGAGTTTTTCATTTTCATTCATGTAAGAACTTGTATGTAATATTCTTTCATTGGGGCACTTCCGGGTTGAGGATGATGTCACCATTGATGTATATTACTTACTTTTCCGCACTGGGTTTGACCCAAGGAGGAGAGCATAAGTAACCGGGTTCTAGAGTCCAGTAGGAGATCATCTCGAGGAGTCGAGACCCGGTCTCCTAACTCTAGAATTGGTAGGGTTGCTTGCCGCTTTCGTAGGGGTCTAGGGATGTGGGTTTGGCTATTCATCGCGACCGTGGAATTCGTGTTTTTTAATGGCTTAATTTAAAACACGGAATTTCTAGTATATCCAATATTTCATATGTGTTCTTCTGCTGCTGATATTATGTGATGTGATCACTTTATATAATGAGATGAATGCTTATATTATATATATGATATATAATAAATATTGTTGCTTTCGTTTCTTCTGTGATGCTTAGAAAGCATAATTGATGGGACTTCATTAATGAGATTAATGAAATGAAAGAAACCTAAAGATATTGTAGAATCTTGTTTTAATAACTGGTAGCTCTAGTTCTTGCTTTGCATAGCGGTATTCCTTGTAGAATATCCAGCATTTTATTCGATAAGGAAAGAGCCGAGATCACTTCACTGGGAGTGACCTCTTTAGCGAAACTGGCAGATGCTACGACCCACTCGGTTTTGTCTTTTGATTGCTTTTTTAGTTCATGCTTTGCATAGTGGTATTTGTGAAATATCCAGCACCTTATTCGATGAGGGAAGAGCCAAGATCCCTTCACCAGGAGTGACCTCTTTAGCAAAACTAGCAAAAGTCTAAAAAACACTCCTTTTCAAAATCACTCGATTCTTCAATGATATCAAGTTCATTACGCAAAGGGTTTTCTTAAAAACCTGTCGTAGCCCTCCGTCATTTCAGATAAGGACTATTTAGTATTCGTGCTGCGTTTGTTGGCCTTTGTCAAGACGTAGTGTGCGGTAGCTGATTAGTGCTTATCTGCTTGAGCATGTGATGCAATTGGATTAGGGTAGTCGTGCAACCTTGTTGGCCTTTGTCAAGGGTCGTGCGGGTGGGTTTAATTCAATCATGAAATGTACGGGTTGAAATTGACTAGCATCCTATGGTTTGTTGGCCTTTTTCAAGGTCATAGGAGGCTAGGGGTAAAATATTATCGGGAATTTCAAGTGTTGAAATTTGCTATGAGATTGTATACCTTCTATGAGATAGTTGGATCCCGATACCCACTGCGAGTAAGAGTTACTCCTGGGAGTGTTTTGCACATTACAATTAGCCGATCAAGTAGGTGTCTAGAAAGGTGTTAATGGGGTTACGCCCCTGGGAAAACGAGGTTTATTTTAATTAGGTCCCTGCGAAAGCACGGGAAACCTCCCTCAAAGTACCGACACTGGCCTGGCCGAAACATTGGCGAACTTGTAGGGTGTAATTAATTCTGGCTAGTCTTACCTTTTAAGGTTTGAGGGAAGATTTGATAAAAATAGTGGGTGCCATCCTGATTAGATAAAATAATAACCAATCTAAATCTTGCAAGAGCAAATGCTGAATGTTTTCTTCTCTCTCTCTCCTGGTAGCGACCATGTCACGCTTTAATCAAAATGATAATATAGATGTATTGACCGAACCTGCTTATTATACTGAGCCGGGGAAGGTTGGTTCCGCTCTATCTTATAATTGTTATAAGTTCGAGAAGGAAATAGGGGAATATCCAGATTTCTATGCGACCCAATCGAGGAATGAGCATGTTGATGCATATTCTTTGGGTGTGTTCGTTACCAAGAACCGTTTCTCAGTATCCTCTACGTCCTAGGTATGAGATACCGGATTAGGATCCCACATATGTAATCTGTTACATGGGCTATAAAAAGGTAGAGAACTTGAATTGGATGATTTGTCTCTAAGTGTTAGAGAATGGTGCAATTGTTGCAGCCAAGTCAGTTGGCATATATCACCTTGTATTACCAAATGGGAAATACATTGATTCTGAACAAATGTTATTAGATACCGAACCTGATATACAATATTACATCAGATTCTTTATTAAGTTAAAGAAAAATATAATTTTGTATTGCAGGATAATGCTGTGAGCATTTTCCTGAATCAAGAGTTGATTGGATCAGGTACGTTATGTAATGGCATATACGTTCTAAATCAAACCACAATTCAAAGTATATAGAACACACAAAAGAAGAGTAGTTCAGAAATGAACGAATCTTTCTTGTGGCATTGTAAACTAGGTCATATCTATGCGACACGACCAGCTAAGTTATATAAGGATGAATATGAGAATCTGTTCAAATTTTCATCTTATGATACTTACCAGTCTTGTCACAAAGGTAAAGTGACCAATACTCCGTTTACTGGAAACAGAGAAAGCGTTACTGAACTCTTGGGACTGATACATGATGATGTATACGGTCTTATGTCTACAAATGCCAGGGTTGGTTCTTTGTACTTAATTATATTCACTGATCATCTCTCAAGATTCGAACATATGTTCCTGTTGAAACACAAGTCTGAAACTTTTGATAAATTCAAGGAATATAAGCTTGAAGTTGAGAACCAGATGGGTAAAGTATTAAGTCCTTCGATATGATCGGAGAAGGGAATACTTAGGCATGGAGTTCCTGGATTTTCTAAACAGAGAATGGGATTCTCTCTCAGCTTACTTTTTCGTATACACCACAACACAACGGTGTATCGGGGCAGAGGTATCGCACCCTATGAGATATGGCGCGCTCTATGATAAGTACTGCTGAGTTGCCTGTTTCCTTTTGGTGTTATGCACTTGAGAAGCTGCATACCTATTGAATGGGTTTCCATCCAAATCAGTGCTTACCACTCCATATGATATATAGAATGGGAAGAGACCATGTCTTAAACGAGTTAAGATATGGGGTTATCCGGCCTATGTTGAAAAGAAAAATCTGGACAAGCTCGAGACAAGGTCAGTTCTGTATAAGTTTGTTAGGATATCCCAAACATTTGCGAGGGTATATCTTCTACCACACTGAGAAGAAAAATGTGTTTTGTTTCTCAGCATGCCACCTTTTTAGAAAAGGAATTTCTTATGAATAAATTAGTGGTCATGAGGTAGAACTGGAAGGAGTTCCAGCTGGACAAACTAACAACTGATGATTTGGTGAAACCAAAGAATTCAATAGTCTCTGACGAACCCCATCCTTTCCGCGAATTTGGTAGGGTTCCTCATCCCCCTGAGAGATACTATGGTTTTCTCGATGACAGTGGGAGCGAGGATTGCATCATGGTAGATGATGACCCAACTAGGTTTAGGCAGGACATCACAAGTGGGGGCTCTATGAAATGGCTGGATGCTATGCGATCAAAGATGGAATCCATGTACACCAACAAAGTATGACTTTGAATGTTGCACCTGAAGGGGTAAAACCTATTGGGAGCAAATGGATCTTGAGAATATTCTTGGTTAGATGGAAAAGTTGAGACTTTCAAAGCTAGACTTGTAGTAAAAGTCTATCGTCAATAACCAGGTGCGGTTTATGATGAAACCTTTTCTCCAGTGCCGTCTATCAGGATTACAGCACGCATCGCGGAGATGGAATATCTGTTTTGATGTGGCAGTCAAAGTGTTTGACTTCATAAAAAAGGTAAATGGACCTTGTATATACAAGAAGGTTGTAGAGAGTAAGGTTGTCTTCCACGTGTTGTATGTAGATGACATACTCTTGATAGGAAATAGTTTCCTATGCTACACTCGGTCAAGCTTCTCTTATCACGAGGATTCTCCACGAAAGATCTGGATGATACCTACTACATCTTGTGGATTATGATCTATGGTGATAGATCTAAGTGGATGTTGGGAGTATCCCAAATCCAGGTACATTAACACCGTACTAAAGGCATTTAGTTTGGAAGATTCTAAGCGTGGTGGTTCGCCCACTTACTAAGGAATCACTCTCTCCAAAATGATGTCTTCCAAGAATGATTTGGAGAAAGCTCGCGTGCAAGGGATACCCTATGATTCGGCAGTAGGCTCTATCATGTATGCGATGTTATATACCAGACAAGATGTAGATAACTCACTAGGTGTAGTGATTAGGAATCAATCGGATCTTGGGAGAATCACTGGACAGCTGCAAAGGACATTCTTAAGTACTTGAGAAGCACTGAAGAAATGTTCTTAGTGTTTGGTAACGGTAAACTCCAGTGGGAGTCCTTTACCAATTCGAGCTTCCAGAGTGATAAGGTCGACTGAAAGTCAGTCACGGGTTTTGTCTTTACCCTCAGTGGAGGGATGGTATGTTGGAAGAGTTCCAAGCTATATACCGTAGAAAACTAGACGATAAAGGTTGAATACATCGCTACCAACGATGCTACCAAAGTGGATGTCTGGATAATTCATGTTCATGAGATGAGCATAGTTCCTACCATTGAGCGTCCAATAACTGTTATTGTGATAATAATGGAGTTGTTGCTTTGGCTAAGGAGCGCCGGTCCCATCAGCGATCCAGACATATTCTGAGGATAGTATCACCTGATCAGGGAGATGGTTGATCTATAAAAGATTGAGATTAGGAGAGTTGACGCGAAGAATAACACGCCGGATCCACTCACAGAGGCCTTTCCCTAGAGAGACTTTTATAGGACGTTGGGTATGAGATACTACAACAAATGGCCTTAGTGAAAGTGAGAGATTGTTAGTTATATGTATGCTCTAGAAGCTATTATTATACATGTGATGTATATTATAGTAGATGCTTGGACATATATAGGGAGGACTTTCTTGCTCGACATGATAGTATGCTATCAAGTTGCTCTTTATCTTAACATGTATACTTATTGTCTCTCTATTACATGTTGATAAAGCCCTTAGGATGAGTACTTGACTACTAGGATTATGATGTAGATCATACTAGTAGGGCAGAGGTAATCAGTAAGTACATCCTTCAATTGTTACTAGTCGTGGGAGTATCGAGATGGGGCATCGATATTCCAGAGTAGACTAGCATATATACTTCTCGACCCATATAATGGGCGATGGATGGTCCCATATCCATTGGTGTTTGACATCAGAGATGGTATATGGGTGCTCAGTGGAGACTGGGTACACTGAACGGACTTGCCGAGAACTCCTAGATGGTATTATACCTATCGTCAAATAGCAGTTCTCTGGTGACACTGGTACATGTTAGTCTGTCGACCCAAGATCGTTATAGAGACTTGTGTGATTCCTACCGTGCTTTTATTTCCACCTTACCACATTCAAGAGATCATGCAAAATGGTGGTTTTTGGGTACAGTCCCGAGTCATATGGAGGCAATGAGCGATAGGAGGGTATTTCATCTCTCCTGGTATTGGGGCGTTGATATTGCACTATGCTGATTGGGCATAACAGGAAATCCCTGGCCAGGGTTGCTGAGATCTACTGATAAGTGTTATCAGTAGTTTCTCGAACCGTTATGAGCCACACATCGGAATGACTTATCAGGCTATTGGGGTCTGACGTTATACCAACCCCAGGATGATATATGCGACATATCAGACAAAGAGACCGTACTGTACGGTAGTGTTACTTATTGGATTCGCAGGCGTATGAGCAGGCTTACTTGTTGATCTTCTGATCGCTCAATACCTAGGTGGCCGTTACGTTTAGCAGACCGCTTGCGGATTGTGGGTGTCCGATATGATCACCACCTACTGCCGGCGTATTGGCGAGTCTTTAGAGTCCAACATAGAGGTTTCCTGGCTCAAACGAAACGAAGTAGGAGCACATATGTGATATGTGCGGGACCAAGATTAATGCGCGTATGTGATACCGCATTCTATTCTCACGATATGTGGTATCGGACGGTTATATGTGATATAGCCGGGTTATCGGATCAAGTGTTGATTCGATAAGTTGATACATATGATATTAGTCGGCTAATATGTGATATAGCCGGATTATTAAATCAAGTGTTGATTTAAAAATTTAATGTATAATTATATATTTGATATATTGAATTACATTAACTAATATTAGCTCACTTAAACATTTCTTTTTCTTACTTTTGTGTACACTTTAATATATATGTGATATATGTTATTGTGTCATGGTTGTTGATATATGCAACATGGGTGTATAAGACTCACACCATGCTCTTGATAATTAAAGGTTTTTATTTATTTTAGTAATTCACAAATTGGTGGAATTAGTCATGGTTGAAGCATGTAGAAGCTTGTAGTGTCCATTGACTTAGTCCACTAATTTGTTTTACTTAAGATATTTATTAACCTAACCATTATCCTTAGCCATAGTTTAGTCTCTACATGAGTTAGTATGTGATACAAACTCACCCATGGTTGCTATTCACACCTCATGAGTTTCATTCTCTTCTCCAGTTCATCTTCTTCTTCATCAAGAGGAAGCTTTCTAGCTTTTCTCAAGGTGAAGAAATATTATGAGAAAAATAAATCTAAAGTGAGCAAAATTCCTACTTCATCATCCTCTACTATACTAGCCATTTAGCTTAGGGTGTTTGCTTCACTAAACCTTAATTAGTGAATAGGTAGCTTGAGTTGGTGTCTCCTCGATGTAGATCATCTTCGGTTTCGAAGACTTCAAGCGAGCTTGTTCCGTTCATCTTGTGGAGCCTTCCCAGAGTCCGGGAATTCACTACTTGGAGCGAAGTGACTACTACACGGAGCTATTGAAGTGAAGGACCGGTCTACAAAGGTTGTATTCCTTATTCACTTAGATATAAAGTTGTTTACATGATCTATTGTCTAATTTTCTAGTTAAGATTCTAGGTTAGGGTTCTTTAGCGCGCCAATTTTTTTATAAAATCGCATGGTCGATACCTCCCGAAACCCAGCAGCGACCTAGGGAACCCTGCAGTTGGGAGTTTTACAGTCCAGGTACATCAACACCATACTAAAAAGATTTAGTATGGAAGATTCAAAGCGCGGTAATCTACCGGCTTGTCACGGAATCACCCTCTCCAAAGAGATGTCTCCCAAAACTGATTTGGAAAGGAATCATATGACTTTTATTCTGTAGATTGTATGCATGTGCTCTATAATGTATGCGATATTGTGTACCGGACCAGATGTTGCTTACACACTAAGCGTGGTAAGCAGGTATCAGTTAAACCTTTGGGAGAAGCACTGGATAGCAATAAAGAATATTCTCAAGTATCTAAGAAGGACTAAGGAGATGCTCTTGGTGTACGGCGGAAAAGATCTCCAGATCGAAAACTTTGCTGACTCCAGCTTCCAGAGTGTCAAGAATGACTCCAAGTCCATGTCGGGTTATGTCTTTACCTTCAATGGAGAGGCGGTCTATTATAAGAGCTCTAAGCAGGACACCGTTGCTGACTCGACGATGGAAGCAGAGTATATTGCTGCTTGTGACGCTGTTCAGTCGAAAAAACTGCACTTTTGATATAACATTTCCTTACTTTTCTTAAATATTTAAAGGTGTTTATTATAAATATAGAACATATTTGGATTTATCTGCAAAATACTATTTACCATATGTTTATATATTATAATTAACATTATGAAGTAAAATATATGCATTTTATATTTATATAATATTTTAGTAATTGAAAATATGCATATCATATCAAATATTCTAATCAAGATTCTTAAAAGAAATAATATCATACAAATGGTTAGAATAATGTTTCAAAATATATGCATAATATTTTAGTAATTAAAAGATGCATAACATATTAAATATTCTTAATCAACTTTCTTAAAGATTTATTACCATATATAGTGATTAAGATACTCTCTCTAATTTAATAAATAGTACTAACATTATTCATGGAGATATTGTGCAAGATTTAGGTCAGGTCAAGAGATCAAGATATTCAAGATGTCAGGATAAAAAATCTGCCAAAATCATAAAATCAATACTGACAGAGACTTAGAATCCAGGCATGGAAATCACCATATTAGGAAATCACCATATTAGGCAATCACCATATTAGGTAACTTGGTTTTCTGATTTGATAGCTATATAAAGGACCGAGGGCTAATGTTAGAGGGCATCACCTTTACACTAAGCAAATCACCATCAAAGAACAAGAGATCCACAACAGGTTCACGATTCGACGTGATAGGGCGACGTGAAAATCGACGGAGCATCTACTTCCTACGGAGCAGAGATTGAGACCAACTTCTTCCTCTTGTAATCTAAATTCGTAGGATTTGTACTTGTGAAGTTGATTAATAAAGGTAGATCATTTTGTTTAATTATTTATTTTCTATTTTTTCTGCATTATAATTTCTTTAAATATGCTTTCTTCTTTTATCTCCAACATGCGCGAGTAATTCTCCGCTTGTTAGGTTTCGTAGGATTAAGGTAGAATAATGGATGAGAAAATATTTTAATTTCTTTTAAGTCTTATGAAGTTTATAAACTTTTGCAAAATAATCGTTAACATCCTAATCAGGCGCGCTACCAATTTATTGCTAGTCTCAACCACGATTTGATATCAGATTAACAATTATTTTGTTAAGGGCTAGACATGAATAGAGATCAATGAAAGAACAAGGGTCAATAGTGTGGAAACCCTAGTTTCCTCTAAGAACCCTAATCCTCATTCATCACTATCAATCTAGTTTTAAATCTATTAATAGATAAAAGGAGTCATTTTTATTAGTCATCCATGACTACTAAATCCTAACGAATCCTATAAGCCTTCTTCTTATATATTCTATATCCTTATTTAAAATAGATCTTAAAACTATTTTCCCATTTTTCAATCAACACGTCTAAAGCAAGATTAAAAGTTCCACGAATCCCTGAGGATGACCCGTACTCATCTCGGCTAGCTACGAGCGACGCCGTTATTGATTGCGGTTATTTTACAAACACTTTTTCATGATAAATCAAATGGCGCCGTTGCCGGGGATACGCGCGTAATATTTTTTTCTTGCTATTCGTGCTGAATTCTTATTCGATCCATATCATAAAATAAAACAAAACCGTATTTTGCATATTTAACGATTAGTGTGAGATTTTTGCAAGGATATCTGGAGTCACTGTAGCGAGGAGATAAAGATTCAGAGACTTTCTGAGAGGACCAGAGGAGCAAGGGAGGCAACCATAGCAAATTTTTTTAAAAAGATCTCTCAACTTCGTGATGGAACCGCAATAACAAGTCCATTTTGGCGGCGGAACCGCGGCATATTTGGGGAATTAGGGTTCCAAACTTCTCTGGTAACTTTCCTATCTCTTTCTCTCTCCTATGAAAAATCCAATAATATATCTTTCTGCAAGATTCTTTGCAAAATATCGCCGCTCACAAATCTTTTTGCGTGTTTTTAATTGGTTTATTTTTGCATATTTTTAATTCGGACTTTATAGGGCAAGACCACAATTCAAATTAGGTGGGGATTTCATCACCCTTCCTAGGCCCTACAAATCACAAAACAAGCATCCACATCAACCTACATTAATTAAAAAATATCTAGACCAAGACTCTAAGGACCGTCGTGCTCAAATAGGATAGAGAAAGGTCGTGGGTAATCTATCGCTTATCCGCATTACTTTTATGGTGTCTAAGCAAGTGTGTCTAAGGCAAGTGGTTACTTAATTAGGCCCGCTATTTCGGTGATTCGTATAGCGGATACCTCCCACTTACATGGCACTTATCTGGCCATAAGAGTAATAAAGAGATGGTAGAGGATTGATCTTGCGGTTTGTCCTTTGGAAGTCTAGGAGCGGTCTAGTGACTTGACCTAGGTGATCTTAGTTCTAGGTTTGATTGTGCAATTTTTTTTAAGCAAGCCATTTTTTTTAAAATCGTACTCACGCTGCCACGTGCGCTAAACCATCTTAGTGCATGCTCGGCTGTACGCGGGATTCTAGTGCCCGTCTTGTTCGCGGTTCTGCTATCGACTCCGAAGTCGGTGCTTTTTCATCTTATTTTTCCTCTCCACCCATCACATCGACCGAGATGGACGGTTCTCCATCAGATTATAATACCACCCTGCCACTACCCGTAGGTGCGCAGATTCCACCGTGCATCTCTCTCCAAGAAAGATGCTACCCCGTGCGTGGACCCCTTCCTACCTGTCTATCTATTCCACCAGCCAATGGGGATAATTTTGAAATTAAACCCCAATTCATCAAACTGTTGCCCAAATTTCACGGTCTTAAATCTGAAGACGCATACGTTTGTATAAACAAATTCAAAAATGTATGTGCAATGATTGGCACGTCACAACTTTATGTAGATGCTATGAGATTACGTCTTCTCCCTTTTACCTTATGCGATCTGGCAGAAAAATTGCTTTATAACACTGCCGTATTAGTTATATGTATGCCCTAGAGGCCATTATTGTATATATGATGTATATTATAGTGGATGCTTGGACATACATAGGGAGGACTTTCTTGCTCGACATGATAGTATGCTATCTGGTTACTCTTTATCTTAACATGTACACTGGTTGTCTCTCTGTTACATGTTGATAAATCCCTTAGGATGTTTACTTGACTACCTGGATTATGATGTGGATCAACTAGTGGGACAAAGGTAGTCCATAAGTACATCATTTAATGTCCCTAGTCGTGGGTGTATCGAAATGGGGCATCGATATACCAGAGTAGACTAGCGTATACCTTCTCGACTCATGTAGATGGGCGATGGATGATCCCATACCCATTGGTGTTTGACATCAGAGATGATATATGGGTGTTCAATGGAGACTGGGTACACTAGACGGACTCGCCGAGAACTCCTAGATGGTATTATACCTTACGTTAGATGGCAGTTCTCTGGTGACACTGGTACAGATTAGTCTGTCGACCCGAGATCGTCATAGAGTCTTATGTGATTCCCACCGTGCTTTGATTTCCACCTTACCACATTCAAGAGAACGTGCAAAATGGTGGTTTTTGGGTACAGTTCCGAGTCGCATGGAGGCAATGAGCGATAGGAGGGGATTTCGTCTCTCCCGGTATTGGGGGTTGATGTTGCGCTGTGCTCGATTGGTCATAACAGTAAGTCCCTGGCCAGGGCTGTTTTTGAGATTTACTGGTAAGTATTATCAGTAGTTTCTTGACCCATTATGAGCCTCACATCGGCACGACTTATCGAGTTATTGTGGTCTGATGTTTACCACCCCAGACGAGATATGCGACAAATCAGACGAAGTGACCAGAATGTACGGCAGTGTTACTGATTGGATTCGCAGGAGTATGAGCAGGTTTGTTTGTTGATCTTTAGATCGCTCAATACCCGGTTGGCCGTTACGTTTAGCAGACCTCTTGCGGCTTGTGGGTGTTTGATATGATCATCACCTACTGCCGGCGTATTGACGAGTCTTTAGAGTCCTACACAGAGATTTTCTGGTTCATGCGAAACGAAGTAGGAGCACATATGCGATATGTGCGGGTCCGAGATTAATGCGCTTATGTGATACCGCATTCTATTCTCGCGATATGTGATATCGGTCGGTTATATGTGATATAGCCGGGTTATCGGATCAAGTGTTGATTCGATAGTTTGTTACATTTGATATTAGCCGGTTGTATGTGATATACCCGGATTATTAAATCAAGTGTTGATTTAATGATTTAATGTATAATTATATATATATGATATATTAATTTACATTAACTAATATTAGCTCACTTAAACATTTCTTTTTCTCACTTATGTACACTTAGTATATATGTGATGTCATGACCCGAAGGTACAGAACGTGACCGACACTTAAATTACGAAACGTCTGGAGGCGTAACGTAATCTAAGAAAGCCAAAGCCCAGAGATCTAAACCATTTAAAAGAAGAAGTGTAGGAAAACATGTTTAAAAGCAACATCAAATTTTCTCAAAAATTTCGGCAGAGTCTCTTTTGTAAAAACTGGCCCCAAATAGGTACAAACAAGAATATATACATAAGCAATAATAAAGGCATCCCCAAGTAGGAGCTAGCTCTTAACCAATTGGCGGTTATAACCACGCAAGCAAAATAATATACAACGCCGAAGGTCGAGGAACAAAACTCAGAGGAAAACCAAAATCCACCAGAAAACCATAATAATACAAGCGCGACTTTAAGGTCGAAAGAAAACAACTGGTCTTCTAAATCTATCAAATAATACAAGTCTGGTTGATGGTGCTTACTAAATACAGCTGAAATACATAGGGGTACAACGGCGGTCACGATACAAGTGAACCAACCTACCAAGCAATCACCCTGAATGAAGTGGTCTGCCAACAAGCCGCCAAGGAAACCTGTACATCTGAACCTGTAAGAAAATTTAGCGCAACGGGGGTGAGTTGCCAACTCGTGAGTAGAAGACATCTGCGAGTAGAAATCGCATACACGACGATCTCCTAGGTTATAATAATATACTTAATATAACACTAGATATCTAGTAGTGATAGGGTAATAATCTATGCATAAGTGCAATACTCAGTGCGCGTGTCAGTGTCACTAAACAGTAATAAATCATATATCTGATGTATGAATGCATGATGAATGAGGAAATCCACCACGAAATCTGAAAAATCTGGTGTAAAGAAATCATCAGTAAAACTTGTATAATAAAACTGAAACATCCTCAGTGAAATCGACAGAAAGCCCGTGTCAAGCATCGACACAATATCTCAATATCTCAAAGTCTCAATGTCTCAATATCTCAGTCTCTGTCAGTCCGGATCGGCCCATATCATCAAATCTCACGACAACGGTCGGTATGCTCCGGATATCCGCCGTGCCAGACATCACCGGTAGGAAGTCTTCCCCTGCCAGGCTCATCGTCTACAACTCAAGCTTCTTGCCCCGGGGTTCCTTACTGGGCTCACCATGTACCCGAAATGGTTCATCATACTCCTCGAATCGGGTCTCGAAATCTAACAGCAATCATGAAAACTCATGGTGGACGACACATACATCACGAGAAAACCGCAACTGGTATTTTAAATAAGAGAGAGAGAGAGAAGTTATTATAAATTCTTGCCGTTTTCCTCCAAATCCAAAAATCTCATGGAAATACGAAATCCAAGAATCAAGAGTAAGTAAACAGTGAATATCGGCATAAAGCCCCAGAATAGTCCATGAATGAATATATGAATGCATGAAGTATCTATGTAAAGAATGCAATTTCTAAGTTAACACATGAGAGCAATCACACAAGTATTATGTGGTAACTAGCATTTAGCTGATTATATCCATGAGATAATATTTTCTAAAGTGTACGTGACATGGCAATTACCGATGATGATGTGTGTGAGCCGGCAAATATGTGTACGTAGAACATGCGCATCATCGGTAATGGTGCTGGTGTCCTAACAGATGGAATCATAACAGTTAGGGAACATATGTATAAGCATGTAGTATAATGAGAATAATATGAATATAACAAAGAAGGAGTAATAACCGCAATACCGAAGAATATAATTTTCTACTATATGAGTCATACCGTTTTGGTGTTTGAAAAAGCACGAATTGTGGTTTTTAGAAAAATATGGGCTACGGTGTTTTTGAGAAAAGATACATCCTTTGAAAATCCGTAGCATCTCCCAGTTGTCTTTTTGAAAAATACTCACGATTCGCTGGTTTTGAAAATATGTATGACTCGAGCCTAAACTAGCATCTACCTAAACCACTAATAGGCTAACTAAGGAACTGGTCGAAAGGTAAGAAAAGTCCACCTAAAGTCTGAGTTGATACCTCTAAGAGTCGGCGATTCAGCCTCAATAGCGTCACGTACATAGTACGACTTTTTCGAGTCAAGAGTGCGGATCAATCATCATATCTATACCTCGTACGGTAAAATCCATCGTACGTCATCCCAAAATCGGGGTACGGGTCAACTATCATATATACATCATCATTCATAAGGTATCATCATCAAACAATATCATGATCTGGTTACTGACCTAAAGTCTCTTGCAATCTGATGTCATCAACACATATTATCATATATGAATTCACATTGCCCAAGCGATCCATTATAAATATCATAACATATCTCAAATCATATCTCGATCATATGTCAACTATCATATATATAATCAATCACATGGTATCATCATCCAACGATCCGCTATAATGTCATAACATATCTCAAATTATAACTCAGTCACATATTAAATACCTTACGGCATCATGCCCGATCATATCAACTCATTCCCAAGTATCACGTAATATCCTCAATCACCCGTGTATATGTATATATGTATGTGTGTGTGTGTGTACACACACACACACACTTACTCACATGCCTATACACACACACACACCCAAGATAACAAGCGTGTGTATACGTGTGTGTGTGTGTGTGTGAACCTATACTCTAGGGTCTCGCGACTAAGAACTAGACTGAAACACTATCCTCCCACTTACACAATTTCCGATCCGTGGTCTCCTAAAATCTTTCTTGCTCAGTATTCGTATCTCGTAATAACGTATCTATATATAACTATCTCAGTACCACGTCATATCTTACGAAGTTGCGGGGGTGCTATACACCATCCACCCGACTTCCCCCGTAGATATACATTTACTCACCTAGTCCTTGTCTGCCGAAGTCGATACCGCCATCCTCTTCTTCATCGTCCGAAGTCCACGTGAGAGGTACCTATATGCAAACATATATATATATATATATATATATTTATATATATATATCGTAAACCGAAATCGCGGATAAAACCCAAAACGGTACACTAAACACGCATAGCTTAAAACCAATGACCCGCTCATGCAAAAGAACCAAATAAACCTCAACATCGGCGTACAAACGCCAATTGATTGAGAAAAACCCAAACATACCAATCAAGGTTTCAAAACTCACTAATTATATATGAAACAATGTTTAAATTATCAAAACCTTAAAATTAATCAAATCGTTTTATTTCGCAAAAACCTAGAACGCCTCAAATAACCGTTTTAATTCGAAACTTGATATTTTAACAAATCTAGTGGCCATAATATTCACTAAATATCATAACTAAGTCATACAAATCATTACTATAATTTTATCGCACTAATTTGTATAAATCCAAAAATTCTAGTTTGCAAATTTATCCAATTTTAACACCTTTAAAGTAAAAATTCACAAATCAACAACTAAACTAAGTTTTGCATGATCTAAGGTGCTAAACTGCAATTTAAAATTTTAATGATGTGACGAAAACCCTTACTAGATTTTAATCACATATTTTTAATTAATTTCTAAAAACCTAGTTTGCTTAAAAATCTTAATTTGGATATTTTAAATGTTACCATTAGCAATAAGCAACAAGATTAAGTTTTGCATAGCATTAACATGTTAATGTACTCACTAAAACCATAATTTAATGATAAAAACCCTCACTAGAATTTTATCTCACCTATATATATATTTTACAAAAACCTAGTTTGCAAAAATTATGCATGCAATTTGGACAAATTAATTGCAACAATTAGTAACTTAACAATCTAGATTAGATTTTACATGCCTTGATGTGTTAAGCTACACATTAAAACCATGAAAAATTGATAAAAACCCTTACTTGATCATAAACCCTTTCTTGAATTTTCAAATTTGAAATTAAAATCTAATTAAGCATCATGATCAATTAAATTGAAGTAATTAAATATCAAGTAACAATTTGGTTTAAGATTATACCTCCAAACCATGAGATCAAACATGTAATCCAAAATGCTAACTTTGCTCCATGATCCAAGCTAGATAGGCCAAAGAATAATGGGTAGGATTTAAATTAGGAATTTGTGGTGTTTTATTTTGGATTTTTGAAACAATTTTTGAAGGATTTTAATGCAAAGTAAGTGGAGAAATGGGAGGGCTGCCCTATGTGATGCTCGGCCATGAGAAATGAGGGAAGAGAGAGAGAAAAGATGTGAGGAGTTGTGTAGAAACTTCTCCAAATAATTACATCCTTTAAGTCTTTTCATTAATTTCTTTATTTAATAAATTTTGTTTTTCTAAATTATCCTAGAAAAGTCTAGAACCATGGAGAAATTTTGAGAAAGAGTTTTGCATATCACACACTTGTTTTAAATTGTCATGGTTCATTAAAATGTAATTAACCCACTCTCATATGTAATTAGCACTAATAAAATGTTTAATTAAAAGCTTATATTAATATTTGAATTAATTAATTAAGGAAAAATATTTAAGTAAACTAGCAATTTATAAGTGACCCAATAGTACCAATTACTAGCAATTATATAGCTAAAATAGGCGTATTAAATTTTAGGATGAAAAATAACTATAGTTATGTTTTACGGAAAATACGGTTTATTTTACCGATTATCAGAAAATTTCACTTAAAGGATTTTATTTATTTAATTAATTAATTATTTATTTTTAAAACGTTTCATGTGATATATATTAATGTACATTTTATTGTGTCATGCTTGATGCCACATGCAATATGGGTGTATGAGACTCACACCATGCTTAATATAATGTAAGGTTTTTATTTATTTAAAGTAAACCAAATTGGATGGAAATTAGTCACATGGTTGTAACTTGTAGAAGATTGTTGAACCATTGACCAAGTCCACTAATTTTGTTTTACATGTAGATATTTATTAACCTAACCATTTTTGATTAGCCATGGTTTAATCTCTACATGAGTTAGTGTATGACACTAACTCACCCGTGGTTGCTATTCTCACCTCATGAGTTCATTCTCTCATCTTCATTCTTCATCTTCTTTTTCATTGAGAAAGCTTGCTAGCTTTTCTCAAGGTGAGAAAATATTGTGAGAAAATTAAATTTAAAGTGAGCCCATTTCCTACTTCATCATCCTCTACTTTATTAGCCATTTAGTTTAGCGTGTTTGCTTCACTAATCTACCATTAGTGAAGAGGTAGCATGAGTTTGAGTCTCCTCGACGTAGATCATCTTCGGCCTCGAAGACTTCGTGTAAGCTTGTTCATTTCTTCATGTGAATCCTTACTAGAATTCGGGTGTTCACTACTTGGAGCGAAGGGACTACTACACGGAGCTTTAGAAGTGAAGGACCGGTCTACAAAGGTTGTATTTCTCATTCACTTAGATGTAAAGTTGTTTGCATTGTTGTATCATCGGATTTTCTAGTTAAGATTCTAGGGTTAGGGTTAGCTAGTAAGGCAAATTTTTGAAAATGGCATGGACGATGCCTCCCGAAACCTTGCTGCCGACCTAGGCAACCCTATAGTAGTATCATAACCATGCTAGAAAATTAGACAATGTTTGTTAGATTACGAAACCGAAACTACTCCGAAACTTGAAACATTGCAACCCAGTTTCTGTCGAATTTTTTAATGTGTCAAAATTTTTTTTAAGCAACTGCAGATTGTTGTATAAGATATAACATGAACACTGTGAAAATTTCAAGCAGTTTCCTCGGATTTGGGCCGAATTGCAGGAAAAACCGGCCACCTTGGGTAATTTTTGGAGTTTTGACTTGAAATTTTCATGGTGTTACAGTCTTTGGATTTTGGCGTTTCAGGTGTTACTTATTTTTTCTAAGTTTGCATGTGATGTGATCTTACTGTTTAGGCAATTTGGAGTGTTTCATATTCGTAGTTTTAACATTGTTTCGAGTATTCACATGTTGTCTAGGCGAAGTTAAAAAGTTCGAACGAATTTCAAAAACCTATTTTTCCAAGTTTAAGATATTCGGAAAAATATGCAAGTAATTCTGTGGACCCTCTAGAAGAATGAAAGCCTAACTCGACATAATGACCATGGAATCGCTTTCGAACCTTAGGATTTGCAGCAGTTTCGCGGTACCATTAATGAGGCTTGGGTCTGCCCTTCTACGGTAGGCTATAGGTACTGTGGCATGTTCTGGGTATTTTTAAACTGTGCTCAAGTGTTGTGCTCTCGGGGAATTGTGGGACTTTGATTAATCGATCGAAAAGTTTAACGTCGTCCGGATATCATGTGATAGGATACAATACTTGGAATTCACAAGAAAACTAATTTGAATTTTATAAATCTAGCAATTTAGTCTCATTTGATCGGTTGCCACGGGATTTTGATGTGATCAAAAGTCCGTCGCAATTACGTAGCGTATGTGGATACTCGCCGGGTAACCTTATTAGATAGCTACTCCCTATAGCCCCGACCAAGTGACTGTAGGAGAACCCCGTTACCAAAAGCATCCGTCCGGATGCTCGTGGCCACGGTGTTCCGCCTAAGTGCATTTCGTCGACGGTATCGGGGGCACGGCCGTCTACTAAAGTTTCCGACGAGAATTCGATCAGGATGTCGAGAATCTTGTTGAATTACTCGATTTGATATTGAAAAATGCTTTCGATATCGAGACTAAAATGCAGGGTTTATAATTGTTAGGCATGCGATGTCTAAGGAATTCATTTGGTTAGGCATGAAATCCGAAGTATGTGATACATTGGGTTTATGATGTCTAAGGTGGTTGCGGATTCCAATTGTTGTAGTTTTCACTTTCATTTCTACGACCGTAAGTGTAATATGTGGTGTATCGCCGGTTTCGTTGCTATATGACAACGACAATTGGGATACACATATTTACTTACGTTAATGGCATGTGATGTTATGTGTTGCTGTGATATATTATATTGGATCGTTGTGTTTGAATAGCCGGATTTTTTTATGTGAGATGTGAGTTTTGTATTTTCATTAATGTAAAAACTTGTATGCAATATTCTTTTACTGGGGCACTTCCGGGTTGAGGAAGATGTCACCGTTGAAGTATATTATTTACTTTTCCGCATTAGGATAGACCCAAGGAGGGGAGCACAAGTAACCGGCTTCTAGAGTCCAGTGGGAGGCCATCTCGAGGAGTCGAGTCCGGGTCTCCTAACTTTAGAATTTGTAGGATTGCTTGCCGCTCTCGTAGGGGTCCAGGGATGTGGGATTGGCTATTCATCACGGCCGTGGAATCTGTGTTTTATACAGGCTTAATTTAAAATACGGAATTCTTAGTATATTGTCACGACCCAAAATATTAGCTCGTGACCAGCACTTAAATCACGCAACGTCTAGAGGTGTAATGTAATTCAAGTAAGCTGAAACCTAGAAATATAAACCTTTTCAAGAAAATAAAGGAGGTGAAGTTTTGAAATAAAGGTATAATGAAATCAAGTTTTCTTAAAATGCATAGGAAAGGAACATGAAAATGCAAGTGGAATTTATTATTTTGAAAACATGTTTCGTCTTTTAAAAATTTGGGCAGCACCTCTTTTGTAAATTTTGATCCAAAACCACAAATACATAACAAGAATAATGGCATCCCCAAGCGGGAGCTAGCTCTTCGCCAACCGGCGGATCATAACCACGCAAAGCATCAAAATAAGTATACGACGCCCAACGGCGAAGTTCACCACAAAAGATAAAGAAATAAGCAAGATATCAAAACCACAAGTAGCGGAATACCCCTCGCTCTAAGTCTCACAACCACAATCTCAGTAAGTCTCATTACTTATACAATTTACTAATTTTGATTGATAGAGTTAACTAGATATAATATGAAATATAGATACAAGAGTGAGTACGATACAATGTCCCACCTACCGATGCAAAACGCTCGAATGCAACTGTATACCAGCGAAGCCGCTACTGATCCAAGCGGTCAACCTGCAAGAATTGTGGCACAACGGGGATGAGTTGACAACTCGTGAGTAGAAAAATATCAACAGATAGAAATCGAATAAATAACGACTCCTAGGTCAACTATATCATAAAGGTAATACTATGATATCTAGGGTGACCGCATCTGTATATGTGCCAACAAGGTAGTCAATGCCTATAAGCATATGGATAACATCCAACAGTATAACCAATATCTGTATGCATGTGGATCTCGTCCAACCATATAATCAATGTATGTATGCACGTGGATCTCATCCAACCATATAATCAATGTCTGTATGCACGTGGATCTCGTCCAACCATATAATCAATGTATGTATGCATGTGGATCTCGTCCAACCATATAATCAATTTCTGTATGCACGTGGATCTCGTCCAACCATATAATCAATGTATGTATGCATGTGGATCTTGTCCCACCATATAATCAATGTCTGTATGCCCGTAAATATCATAAAGGAGTGTGCATGAAAGTATGAGGATATAAATCAACAGTGTCCCTCGCGACACATCAAAATCATGGAACCTGGGTGCCCAACATCGACACCCGAAAACATCATGAAACCCGTGTCCAGCATCGACACGTAAATCCTCATATCTCGGGCTCCGTCAGTCCGGATCGGCCCATATCATCTCTCGACTCCGGTCGGTATCCTCCGGATATCCGCCGAGCCCAAATACTATCACTGGTAGGTAGTAGTCCCTCTGCCAGGCTCATCGTCATCCACACGAAATCTCTCTCTCGTCCCAGGGTACCATACCGGGTCTACCATATACCCGCAAAAGGACTCCTCCTCCTCCTCGAATCGGGTTTCACATGTCACTCTCAGAACCGAGAAAACACACGGTGGACGCACTGAAATATCATATCAAGAGAAACCGGGTTTTTAAAACAACACATAATCTCTTTTAAAATGTCCATGGTTCTCAAATCCAGAAATCTCATGAAAACAATATATCTCAATGCGTAAAATCATAGAGCATGATGTATGCGACATATAATAGAAATGTAAGCATATCCGTATATCATGCAACATGGAATAGTGATATGACATATTAAGGGAAAACCGCTCTTTTAAATGATTCCAGTTTTGAAAAATATAATATGCGGTTCCCAATTTCCCAATAAAACCAGTTATCTATGTAGGTACAATATGTATATGCGTAAGTATAGAGGCACCAATGTATGTGTGCACCAATATAGATATCCAAATGCGTATGTGCGCAAGTATGGATATATCAAAGTATATGTGCGCCAATATGGATATACAATGTGTATGTGCACAAGTATGGATATATCAAAGTATATGTGCACTAATATGAATATACAATGTGTTTGTGTGCAAGTATGGATATATCAAAGTATATGTGCACCAATATGAATATACAATGTGTATGTGCGCAAGCATATTATGCGAAGAGTCATATCATGATGCAGCAATCCTACTGTGTAGTAACATGGAAATTATCGATGATGAAGTGTGTGAGCCTACAATATGTGTACGTGTAACATACGCATCATCGATAATGGTGCAGGTGTACTATCATAGGTATATGTAATGCAATGCGAATAACATGAATGCAGCATAAGGTAAATCATCAGCAAAAAGCTATAAGGTATACATATCTAACATGATCGAGTTGGTGAATCTATCAATCGGTATCGAGCCTCACAATATCACGTACGGTATACTCCATCGTACGGCATCCTCTAGTCACGGGTATGGATCAAACATCAAGTCAAACTCATCACGTACGGAAAATCATCATACGGCGGCATTAAGCGATCAGGGATCCTATCAACTTATAAGACGAGGAGGGTACAGACCTAACGTCTCGTACGGCTATCACTCACGATTCACAACATATATAAAGTTTATCTATATACCTATGTCCCATGTCACATCCATAACAATCTCATAACAGGGGACCGGCAAGATATCCATCATCTCAATCGACTCGCATCCGTATACCAACATATCATCATATCACATGTCAAATCGTATTCTCTTTTCATCGCATTTATATCTCACAAAGGCCAATTTTACAATACATTCTACCTTTACTATAAGCATAAGTATCTAATCTAACATACATACCCGAACTATACAAACAGTTTTTTTGAAAGATGTGAATCGTAGTTTTGAAAGTAGGGGATACGGTGTTTTTAAAGAAAGATACCATTTGAAAATCCGTAACATCCCTCAGGGTATCTGTTTAAAAGATGCATACGATTCTTCAGTTTGGAAATAGGTATGGTTCGGATGACACTTCTACGTCGACTATCTAGTCCTATAGTACCCTAAACGGCAATATCATCAAATATCATCCTCAAATCCCGTCATCACATATTAGCCATATCATATCACTTCTAACTATCATTTAGTTTCTAATATAGTTTCTCTAACTATCATTTAAGTCTATCTATAGTTTTCTCATAAAAGTTTCCTTAACCATTTACTATGAATCGGTTTCCATCAAAAACTTGCGGGGGTGCTATACGCCATCCACCCGACTTCCCCCGTGGCTATAGATCCACTCACCTTTTTTCTTGCTTGTCGAAGTCGATGACGCCATGCTCCATCACCTAGGAATCCATGCGAAGGTACCTACAATAATAACACATATCGAAATGCTATTAAAGTCAAGTTCTGAAAACCAAAACGGCACAAGTTTCGCCCATAGGTTAAAACCTATAGGTTCGCGTGCAAAACACGACTAAAAATCCTAGTCGTTGACGTTCAAATGCCACATGACCAAATACAAATCCCAATATCAAAACCAAGCATCCCAAAATACGGAAAATATAGCCAAAAACAACCCAATGTGTTCCCAGATTTTACCCTAGATCCAATCAGCCAATTTTGCATATGTGGAGGGTCTAAATTACAGATACTGGAGCCATGAAACAAACACGAGCCCACAATTCCTTAGTATGGCCGCAATTTACGGCCAGAATGAATAAAACTACGGCCAAAAGGTGGAGTTGGGGTCTCGGGTCTCTGTGGTAGCTTTCTGGGTGCCTGCATGTGTCACTGTGTTCGCTAAATAATTTTCCAGATCCCCGAGTGTTAGCAGATTCCAAAATACCATCACAATTCTCACAATTTTCCGACGTCGGGTTTCTAAGTTTAGGGTTTGGGGTTCTATATCTGGTTTCAGTCCATGAAACTAACTCTAGAGGGTTTATTAGGTCTCTACTAACCTCAATTTCATCTTTGAATTCAATAATTCCCCAAAACCCTAACTTGAATTTTCCAAACCTCCCTAAACATCACTTAATCACTTCTAAACATGCATAGACACTAATGTGAATGAAATACTATATTAATGGTGATGAAATTAGCTCATTTGGGCAACCCAAGAAGAACCCTAGCTTCTCCAAGTCATCAAAATCAAATTTTTCTTGGTCCAAAGTGTAGAGGGTGAAAAGGGGATCAATTTTAAAGAAAGGGGTTTAGGGTTTTGGTGAAGCTTTTTAGATGATTTCATGGGTTGAAGTGGAGGGAGATGGGGAAGAAGGAGATGAAGAAATAACATGGGGTGAGGATATGACAGTCCCCTCTCTCTCTCCTCTCTTATTCTAACTCTCTTTCACAATATTACCCTTTTACCTTTTCTCTTTTTAAACTTTTCTTTTTTATTTAAAACCCAAATCACATAATACCCAAAACAACAAAAGAACACAACATGTAATCAAAATATAACATGATATGGTGCACTAGCCACGAAAAACTGTAAAAACGCGGATTTGGCATAATCGCGATTAGCAGTGCACTAATCGGGTTTTTATCAAAACTGCATATAATAAATTTTAAAATGCCAAATCCTTTAAATATATTATTAAATGAATAAATCATTTTAAATTTCCATTTATTTCACAATTATCGGTATATATTTATACCCTTTTTCGAAAACCCCAATTTCGCAAATCGGTCAGTTTTCGGGAAATAAATTATTTTAATATTAAATTCCAAAAGTAATATTTTATATTTTCTGAAATGTTACAATCTTCCCCCCTTAAATAAATTCGGTCTTCGAATTTAAATTTAAAACCTCAATTCCTAAAACATTTCAATAATCGGCTCAAATCAACGAGGCTCCGAAATCTTGGAAGATGCAAAAACAACATAGTGCGTCAAGTGCGCATGAAAACGAGTACAAAACTCAAAAACTGAACTCCGTCAAGCATCCCGTAATCATCGGAGTCATGGGGAAGACACGAAGTTCAGATCCAATACGAAAACCAATATGATATACATCAACACTATACATGTAAATATCTGAAGGAAATGCATGCCAAACCTTTCATATTGCTGTGCGAAGCGCGTATCGCGGCACAGTGGCGGACGTCTTTTGTAAGAAAATAACTATATATATACTTATCCTTTATTTAATATGTACGTCCCGCCGTTTTTGAAAATAATTTAGAAGGGTTTCCTTTATAAAATGTTTCGTGTCATCTCAGACACATAGGTAAATACTGAGACTATAACTCTCTTTTTGGAAATCCCTTCGATAGCTATCGATGCATGCAATATATATCCAGGTACTGTTCTCTGACTAGTCCTGCTCAGTATGAAAACAAATAGTAATTATCATAAAAACGTACTGCTCCATAAAAAATCAATCCCAAAATGTGCATAAGAATACCGCGTGCATCTGGTGCACACGGAAATCAAAATCCATGAATGTGCCATACATGTGCACAGAAACAACATCTAAGTGCAAAGGGTGTGCACGAATACCTATCAGAGGTAACGGTGTGCCTGACAGCAATATCAGGTGTATCTGATATGCATAAAGAATCCCGATTTAGTGCATCTGGTGTGCACAAAAATTGCATCTCATATAATGCGCCCAACATGCACGAAAATCCAAATCAGGTGCATCCATCATGCACGAATAAAATCTAAATCATGTGCCTCCAACATGCACTAAATCACGAAATCCAATATCAAGCACCGAACATGCGCAAAAGTCCAATCCAAGCGCGTCAAATATGCGCAAGAATCCAATCAGGTGCACAAGGTGCACAAAGCAAATATTGAGTATCTCAATCGAAATCGACGGTATACAACACATTTCAATCCAAATCCAAATCAGGTATACCGTGGTATATAATCTCACAACCATGTGCATCAGCGTGCACAAAAGCAAATCAAAATACTAAAAGTGCATAAAAACTATGCCGAAAGCATAAATCAAATCATATGCATGCCCTAAGCATGAAATCACAATCAATATCTCAAATGACATCAAAACAAAGTCAGGTGCAACTGTGGTGCACAAAATACGTATCAATGCACTCCAAGCATATGTGAACTATACAGAGTGCAAAAACCAAACTGAATGCGTACCATATGCACAAATCAACCCAACTGTATGAAATCCATGAAATCATAAACATGTCCAACCAAGGCACAAAACGATATTAAGTGCAATAACTGTGCACAATTCATAAATCAACATAACGGTGTATAAAACATATCTCAAGTGTAATAACTATGCGCAAAATATAAATACCCGTAGGTGTAGCCATGGTGCACGAAAATCAATATCATGAAACTCATCATCAAAACTCAAATCCAAGCGATATAAGCGTGATACTCAGATCACAAACGCAAATCGCAACAAATGACATCGAGGTGCATCTCCTACAATGTCGAAGTATAAATCGGTGCGCCTAAAACCAGCAGAACAAGAACATCCGCTTGCCTCCTGCTCACGGTCTGGCGTCCTCGGTCTCTGGGTCTTTATCTTCTCTGTGGATTTACCAATCTCGCAATCCATCGGCTCATCGGCCCAGTCAGGTGTGCTAACGAGGACGATTCCATTCTGGCACTTCTCTGGTCATCTCTCGATCAATCATCACGACCACTCGTAAGGCAGCACGTCACTGGTGTCGGCCTCTGACTCTCTGAATACACGTGACACATCTGATCCTGGGTGAAAATTTCATTGCAGCAGTGTCCTGGAAGGAATCTTGCTCAAGGTCTCTTCTGATCTCGCCTATACCAAACTGTACGGAGGCTGGTATTCTTACAAAATCTTTTCTCGTTTTCTAGACATCTGCGTGTTCCACACATATTTCCTCGGGAACTGGCCGTATCCCAACGCCTTTGTATGCATATCAGATCTCTAATCTCGACGGGGAGTAGCAACAGCTCGTCAGCATCTCGCATGAACCTCTGGCTCCACTCGTCTTTATCATCGTCCGCTTCGACGTCACGTCTTACTATTTGCGTACTGCTACTGTTCTCGGCCACGGTCAATCTGAAGTCTCTCACGCGGTCTCGAAATTGCGTACTCTGTAGAAGATATCTGGCCGAACATGTCCTTGGGAACTCGTCCCAACCATCGGAGGAATACTCAACACTCGTCCGTCCTCGATCAACTCACAATGCATCTGAGTGAGGTCCTCTATCCGAAGCTGGTCAGCTTACTGGTCTCTCATCACATGATATCCGGACGACGTCCAACTTTTCGATCGAGTCATCAAGGTCCCAAAATTTCCCGAAGGCTCAACACCTGAGCACAGTCTAAAATATCTGGTACATACCACAGTACCTCTGGACCAGCCGTAGAAGGGCAAACCAAAGCCTCACTGATGGCACCGCCAAACTGCCTCAAACCCTAAAGTTCAAAGCGGTTCCATGGTCATCATGTCGAGTTAGGGTTTCATTCTTCTAGAGGGTCCACAGAATCACTTGCATGTTCCTCCGAACACTTTAAACTTGGGGAAAATGGGTTTTCTGACATTCGTTCGAACTTTTTAACTTCGTCTAGGCAACATGCGAATACCCTTTGTCCGCATGCTAAACAAGCTTCAATCCTCCAGGAAAGGCGATATATCGACGGTCATCTTTGGATCGGTCTACTCTAGATCGGAGTAAGACTCTCCACACTGGAAATCTTCAACTCGACTGGGCCTGCGTCGGCGCATCAATCTGACGAATTACCTTCATCTCTCAAATCGGGGTAGACTAGCTATCACCTGTCGCATCTCTGCCTGGAAGCTCCAGCGATTTCAGCTCGTAAGCTCTGGAAGCGACATCCTATCAATCTCAGCAACAGCTGGGTCATCTGCCTGTACGGTAGGCAACATCACAATCTCTGAGGTATGTTGTACATTAACAGTCCTCTCGCAATAGGAAGCTCTAATAATGGCCCGATCATTCGGTGTAAAACCAAGCACTCGCCTCCACAAGAGGTCACAACATAATATTACATCGATACATTCCCATGTCACCAGAAAACACAATGGTCAAACCTCATACCAGACGAGCTCGCCCTGACCACATCACTAGCAGCAGCTCAATCTGCGCTCAAACCATGGTGACATGAACCTCAATCGAGTATCGATAAAAACAGATCAATGGCATGAAAGGAAACGACAGATCCAGAATGGATACATGATCATAAGAAGGAACAACATCAATGAGAGTATGATCATGGAAACAAATAGAATCGAGGAACTCCAATGGATGCATAATCATGGGTACGAAGAGAATCATAGATCTCAAAATATGTACATCCTAAGGTTTCTTAAGTGAAGTATCGTATCATAAATATGCCGCGGAACATACGTACGGTACGTCACTCTACTTAAGCTAGCTACTCCATCAATCAGGGTCAGCCTATGAAATGAAAGTTGGGGTCTAATATCCCCCCGTTCAAGTCTAAGTTCCATAAGGTCAAGCCTAGGTTCCGAAATACATACCCGCCCTAGACTCCGCATAGTCAAACATAGACTCGAACTATGGTTAAACCTAACGCTTTGATACCAACTTTGTCACGACCCGAAATATTATCTCGTGACCAGCACTTAAATCACGCAACTTCTAGAGGCGTAACGTAATTCAAGTAAGCTGAAACCCGGAAATCTAAACCTTTTCAAGAAAATAAAGGAGTTGAAGTTTTAAAATAAAGGTATAATGAAATAAAGTTTTCTTAAAATGCATAGGAAAGGAACATGAAAATGCAAGTGGAATTTATTAGTTTGAAAACATGTTTCGTCTTTTAAAAATTTGGGCAGCACCTCCTTTGTATATTTTGATCCAAAACCACAAATATATAACAAGAATAATGGCATCCCCAAGCGGGAGTTAGCTCTTCGCCAACCGGCGGATCACAACCACGCAAAGCATCAAAATAAGTATACGACGCCCAACGGCAAAGTTCACCATAAAAGATAAAGAAATAAGCAAGACATCAAAACCACAAGTAGCGGAATACCCCTCGCTCTAAGTCCCGCAACCACAATCTCACTAAGTCTCATTACTTAAACAATTTACTAATTTTGATTGATGGAGTTAACTAGATACAATATGAAATATAGATACAAGAGTGGGTACGATACAATGTCCTACCTACCGATGCAAAACGCTCGAATGCAACTGTGTGCCGGCGAAGCCGCTACTGATCTAAGCGGTCAACCTGCAAGAACTGTGGCACAACGGGGGTGAGTTGCCAACTCGTGAGTAGAAAAATATCAACAGATAGAAATCGAATAAATAACGACTCCTAGGTCAACTATATCATAAAGGTAATACTATGATATCTAGGGTGACCGCATCTGTATATGTGCCAACAAGGTAGTCAATGCCTATAAGCATGTGGATAACATCCAACAGTATAACCAATGTCTGTATGCATGTGGATCTCGTCCAACCATATAATCAATGTATGTATGCATGTGGATCTCGTCCAACCATATAATCAATGTCTGTATACACGTGGATCTCGTCCAACCATATAATCAATGTATGTATGCATGTGGATCTCATCCAATCATATAATCAATTTCTGTATGCACGTGGATCTCGTCCAACCATATAATCAATGTATGTATGCATGTGGATCTTGTCCCACCATATAATCAATGTCTATATGCACGTAAATATCATAAAGGAGTGTGCATGAAAGTATGAGGATATAAATCAACGGTGTCCCTCACGACACATAAAAATCATGGAATCTGGGTGCCCAACATCGACACCCGAAAACATCATGAAACCCATGTCCAGCATCGACACGTAAATCCTCATATCTCGGGCTTCGTCAGTCCTGATCGGCCCTTGGGCTCCGTCAGTCCCGATCGGCCCATATCATCTCTCGACTCCGGTCGGTATCCTCCGGATATCCGCCAAGCCCAAATACTATCACCGGTAGGTAGTAGTCCCTCTGCCAGGCTCATCATCATCCACATGAAATCTCTCTCTCGCCCTGGGGTACCATACCGGGTCTACCATATACCCGCAAACGGAATCATCCTCCTTCTCGAATCGGGTTTCACATGTCACTCTCAGAACCGAGAAAACACATGGTGGACACACTGAAATATCATATCAAGAGAAACCGGGTTTTTAAAACAACACATAATCTCTTTTAAAATGTCCACAGTTCACAAATCCAGAAATCTCATGAAAACAGCATATCTCAATACGTAAAATCATAGAGCATGATGTATGCGACATATAATAGAAATGTAAGCATATCTGTATATCATGCAATATGGAACAGAGATATGACATATTAAGGGAAAACCGCTCTTTTAAATGATTCCCGTTTGTAAAAATATAATATGCGGTTCCCAATTTCCCAATAAAACCAGTTATCTATGTAGGTACAATATGTATATTCGCAAGTATAGAGGTACTAATGTATGTGTGCACCAATATGGATATACAAATGCGTATGTGCGTAAGTATGGATATATCAAAGTATATGTGCGCCAATATGGATATACAATGTGTATGTGCACAAATATGGATATATCAAAGTATATGTACACCAATATGAATATACAATGTGTATATGCGCAAGCATGGATATATCAAAGTATATGTGGAACAATATGAATATACAATGTGTATGTGCGCAAGCATGTTATGCGAAGAGTCATATCATGATGCAGCAATCCTACTGTGTAGTGACATGGCAATTATCGATGATGAAGTGTGTGAGCCTACAATATGTGTACGTGTAACATACGCATCATCGATAATGGTGCAGGTGTACTATCACAGGTATAAGTAATGCAATGCGAATAACATGAATGCAGCATAAGATAAATCATCAGCTAAAAGCTATAAGGTATACGTATCTAACATGATCGAGTCGGTGAATCTATCAATCGGCATCGAGCCTTACAACATCACGTATGGTATACTCTATCGTACGTCATCCTCTAGTCAGGGGTATGGATCAAACCTCAAATCAAACTCATCACGTACGGAAAATCATCGTACAGAGGCATTAAGCTATCGGGGATCTTATCAGCCTATAAGACGAGGAGGGTACGGACCTAACGACTCGTACGGCTATCACTCACAATTCACAACATATATAAAGTTTATCTCTATACCTATGTCCCAGGTCACATCCATAACAATCTCTTATCAGGGGACCGGCATGGTATTCATCATCTCAATCGACTCGCATCCGTATACCAACATATCATCATATCACATGTCAAATCGTATTCTCTTTTCATCGCATTTATATCTCACAAAGGCCAGTTTTACAATACATTCTATCTTTACTATAAGCATAAGTATCTAATCTAACATACACACCCAAACCATACAAACAGTTTTTTTGAAAGATGCGAATCGTAGTTTTGAATGTAGGTGCTACGGTGTTCTTAAAGAAAGATATCATTTGAAAATCCGTAACGTCCCTCAGGGTATCTGTTTATAAGATGCATACGATTCTTCAGTTTGGAAATAGGTATGATTCGGATGACACATCTACGTCGACTATTTAGTCCTATAGTACCCTAAATGGCAATATCATCAAATATCATCCTCAAATCTCGTCATCATATATTAGCCGTATCATATCACTTCTAACTATCATTTAGTTTCTAATATAGTTTCTCTAACTATCATTTAAGTCTATCTATAGTTTTCTCTTAAAGGTTTCCTTATCCATTTACTGTGAATCGGTTTCCATCAAAAACTTGCGGGGGGTGCTATACGCCATCAACCCGACTTCCCCCGTGGATATAGATCCACCCACCTTGGTTCTTGCTTGTCGAAATCGATGACGCTATGCTCTGTCACCTCAGAATCTATGCGAAGGTACCTAAAATAATAACACATATCGCAACGCTATTAAAGTTAAGTTCTGAAAACCAAAACGGCACAAGTTTCGCCCATAGGTTAAAACCTATAGCTTCGCGTGCAAAACATGACTAAAAATCCTAGTCGTTGAAGTTCAAACGCCACACGACCAAATACAAATCCCAATATCAAAACCAAGCATCCCAAAATACGGAAAACATAGCCAAAAACACCCCAATGTGCTCCCAGATCTTACCCTAGGTCAAATCAGCCAATTTTGCATATGTGGAGGGTCTAAATTACAGATACTGGAGCCAAACACGAGCCCACAAGTCCCTAGTCTGGCCATAATTTATGGCCAGAATAAATAAAACTGCGGCCAAAAGGTGGAGTTGGGGTCTCGGGTCTCTGTGGTAGCTTCCTGGGTGCCTGCATGTGTCACTGTGTTTGCTAAATAATTTTCCAGGTCCCTGAGTGTTAGCAGATTCCAAAATACCATCACAATTCTCACAATTTTCCGACGTCGGGTTTCTAAGTTTGGGGTTTGGGGTTCTATACCTGGTTTCAGTCCATGAAACTAACACTAGAGGGTTTATTAGGTCTCTACTAATCTCAATTTCATCTTTGAATTCAATAATTCCCAAAACCATAACTTGAATTTTCCAAACCTCCCTAAATATCTCTTAATCACTTCTAAACATCCATAGACACTAATGTGAATGAAATACTATGCTAATGGTGATGAAATTATCTCATTTGGGCAACCCAAGAAAAACCCTAGCTTCTCCAAGTCATCAAAATCAAACTTTTCTTGGTCCAAAGTGTAGAGGGTGAAGAGGGGATCAATTTTAAAGAAAGGGGTTTAGGGTTTTGATGAAGCTTTTTAGATGATTTCATGGGTTGAAGTGGAGGGAGATGGGGAAGCAGAAGGAGATGAAGAAATAACATGGGGTGAGGATATGGCAGCCCCCCCTCCCCTCTCTTATTCTAACTCTCTCTCACAATATTACCCTTTTACCCTTTCTCTTTTTAACCTTTTCTTTTTTATTTAAAACCCAAATCACATAGTACCCAAAATAACACAAGAACGCAACATGTAATCAAAATATAACATGATATGGTGCACTAGCCACGAAAAACTGTAGAAACGCGGATTTGTCTTAATCGCGATTAGCAGTGCACTAATCGGGTTTTTATCAAAACTGCATATAATAAATTTTAAAAATACCAAAATCCTTTAAATATATTATTAAATGAATAAATAATTTTAAATTTTCATTTATTTCATAATTATCGGTATATATTTATACCCTTTCTCGAAAACCCCAATTTCGGAAATCAGGTAGTTTTCGGGAAATATATTATTTTATTATTAAATTCCAAAAATAATATTTTATAATTTCTGAAATGTTAGATATATCCAATATTTCATATATGTTCTTCTGCTGCTGATATTTTGTGATGTGATCACTTGATATGTTCTGAGACTAATTCCTATATTATATATATGATATATAATAACTATTGATGTTTTCATTTCTTCTGTGATACTTAGGAAGCATAATTGATGGGACTTCATTAATGAAATTAATGAAAGAAAAGAAACCTAAAAGATGTTGTAGAAATGTGTTTTAAAAACTGGTAGCTCTAGTTCTTTTTTTGCATAGCGGTATTCCTTGTAGAATATCCAGCACCTTATTCGATAAGGAAAGAGCCGAGATCCCTTCACCGGGTGTGACCTCCTTAGCGAAACTAGCAGATACTACAACTCACTCTGTTTTGTTTTTGATTGCTTCTATAGTTCTTGCTTTGCATAGTGGTATTTGTGAAATATCCTGCACCTTATTCGATAAGGAATGAGCTGAGATCCCTTCACCGGGAATGGCCTCTTTAGCGAAACTAGTAAAAGCCTCAAAAACACTTTTTTTCAAAATCACTCGATTCTACAACGATATCAAGTTCATTACGCAAAGGGTTTTCTTAAAACCTTTCGTAGCCTTCCATCGTTTCAGATAAGTAATATTTAGTATTCGTGATGTGTTTGTTGACTTTGTCAAGGCGTAGTATGCGGTAGCTGATTAGTGCTTATCTGCTAGCATATGATGCGATTGGATTAGGGTAGTTGTGCGACCTTGGTGACCTTGTCAAGGGTCACACGCGTGGGTTTAATTCAATAAAGAAATGACGGGTTGAACTTGACTTGCGGTCTATGATTTGTTGACCTTGTCAAGGTCATAGATCGCTTGGGGCAAAATATTATCGGGAATTTCAACTGTTGAAATTTACAATGAGATTGCATACCTTCTATGAGATAGTTGGATCTCGATACCCACTGCGAGTAAGAGTTACTTCTGGGAGAGTTTTACACATTACAATTAGCCGATCAAGTAGGTGTATAGAAAGGTGTTAACGGGATTACGCCCCTGGAAAAACGAGATTTATTTTAATTAGGTCCGTGCGAAAGCATGGGGAACCTCCCCCAAAGTACCGACACTGGCATGGCCGAAAAATTGGTGAACTTGTAGGGTGTAATTAATCCCGGCTAGTCTTTCCTTTTAGGGTTTGAAGGAAAATTTGATAAAAACAGTGGGAGCCATCCTGATTAGATAAAATAATAACCAATCTAATCTTGTAAGAGCGCACGCAGAGTTTTTTCTTCTCTCTCTCCTGGTAGCGACCATGTCACGCCTTAATCAAGATAATAATATGGATGTATTGACCGGACCCGTTTGTTATACTGAGCTGGGAAATGTTGGTCCCGCTCTACCTTATAATTGTTATAAGACCGAGCAGGAGATAGGGGATTACCAGGATTCCCGTGCCGCCCAAACGAAGAAAGTGCATGATGATGCATTTTCTTCGGGTGTGTTCGTTACAGAGAACTTTTTCTTAGTATCCTCTAAGTCCTGGGTATGAGATACCGCATTAGGATCCTGCATATGTAATCTGTTACATGGGCTACAGATAGGTAGAGAACTGGAAATGAGTGATAAGTTTCAAGAGTTGGAAACGGTGTAATTGTTGCAGTCAAAGTTGTTGGCGGTTATCACCCTGTATTACCAAATACATTGATTCTGAACGAATGTTATTAGATACCGAACCTGATATACAACATCATATCAGTCTCTTTATTTAGTAAAGAAGGATATAATTTTGTATTGATGGATAATGTTTTACACATTTCCTATATCAAGAGTTGATCGGATCAGGCACGTTATCTAATGGCATATATGTTATAAATCAAACTGCGGTTCTTAACGTACAAAACACACACAAGAGGAAGAGTTCAGAAATGAGCGAATCCTTCTAGAGACAATGCGACCCGACTAGCTAAGTTACATAAAGATGCATATTTATATCAGTTTCAATTTACATCTTATGAAGCTTGCCAGTCATGTCAAAAAGATAAAATGACTATAGCTCCGTTTACTAGAAACAGAGAAAGAGTTAGTGAACTCTTGGGATTGATACATGATGATGTATGTAGGTCCCCAGTCTATACATGCCAGAACCGGTTCTTTGTACTTCATTATATTCACTGTTGATCTCTCAAGATTCGGACATAAGTTCCTGTTGGAACACAAGTCTGAAACTTTTGAGAAATTCAATGAATATAAGTCAGAAGTAGAGAACCAAACTAGGTATAAGTATTATGTCCTTTGATATGATCAGGGAGGAGAATACTTGAGCACGGAGTTCCTGGACAATTCAAAAGGAGAATGAGATTCTCTCTCAGCATTACTCCTTCGTATACACCACAGCACAACGGTGTATCGGGACGGAGCAATCGCACCCTATTAGATATGGTGCGCTTTATGATGAGTACTACTGAGTTGCCTATTTCATTTTTGGGAATTATGCACTTAAGAAGTTGCATACCTATTGAATAGGGTTCCAACCAAATTAGGTGCCTACCATTCCATATGAGATATGGTATGGGAAGAGCCCATGTCTTAAGTAAGTTAAGATTTAGGTTGTCTGGCCTATGTCTAAAAGCAAAATCCGGACAAGCTCGAGACTAGGTCAGTTCTGTGGAAGTTTGTTGGATATCCCAAGCATTCGCAAGGGAATATTTTCTACCGCACCGAGGAACAAAAGGTGTTTTATTTCTCGGCATGCCACCTTTTTAGAAAAAGAATTTTTTATGGAAGAAATTAGTGGTCATGAGGTAGAACTGGAATAAGTTACAGCTATAAAAACTACAGCTGATGATTTGGTAGAACCAGAGGATTCAATAGCTCTCCAACGAAGCTCAGCCTCTCCACGAATCAGGTAGGGTTCCTCATCCGCTTGAGAAATACTATGGTCTTCTCGATGATAGTGGGAGCGAGTATTGCATCATGAGATGATGACCTAACTAGTTTCGAGCAGGCCATCAAGAATGGGGGCTTTGTAAGAATGGCTGGATGCTAAACGATCTGAGACGGAATCCATATACACCAACAAAGTATGGACTTTGGTTGCTATATCTGAAGGGTTAAACCCCCATCAGGAGCAAGTATATCTTGAGAAGATTACTTGGTATAGATGGAAAAGTTGAGACTTTCAAAGCTAAACTTGTTGCAAAAGGTTCTCGTCATCGATCAGATGTGGATTATGATGAAACATTTTCTCCAGTGGCTATGCTTAAGTCCATCCGGATCCTACTTGCCATTGATACATACCATGACTACGATATCTGGTGGTTGGGTGTCATGACTACTTTTCTAAATAGTGATTTAGAAGAGAGCGTCTATAAGTACACAGCTAGAGTGCTTCGTAGACAGTGGGAGCAGCGGAAACGTATGCAAGTTGCTTTAAGGGTTAAAGCAGGCATCGCGGAGTTGGAACATCTGTTTTGATGTGGTAGTCAAAGCGTTTGACTTCATTAAAATGGTAGATGAATCTTGTATATACAAAAAGTTAGTAGAGAGTAAGATGGTCTTCCTCGTATTGTACGTAGATGACATACTCTTCATAGGAAAGGTGTTTCCTATACTACATTCGGTCAATCTCCTCTTATCACAAGGATTCTCCATAAAGGATCAAGGTGATACATCCTAAATCCTGGGTTTTGGATCTATGAGATAGATCTAAGTGGATGTTAGGATTCTCACTAGGTGTAGTGAGATGGTATCAATCGATCCTAGGGGAGAATCACTGGATAGCTTCCAGGGTAGTAAGGCCGACTGAATGTCTGTCACAGGCATTGTCTTTACCCTCTGTGAAGGGATGGTATGTTGGAAGAGTTCCAAGCTAGATACCGTGGCAAACTAGACGATAAAGACTGGATATATCTCTACCAAAGACGCTATCAAAGAGGCAGTCTGGGTGTATATTACTTCATGAGATGAACTTTGTTCCTACCATTGTGTGACAATGGAGTTGTGGCTTATGCCTAGGAACCCCCGTCCATTCAGTGTCCCAGAAATATTCTAAGGCAGTATCACCTAATCATGGAGATGGTTAATCTCCAGGGAGATTGAGGTTAAGAGAGTAGACTCAGAGGATAACACGGAGGATCCACTCACAAAGGCATTTTCCCAAGAAAGACTTTTATGGGATAGTTGAGTATGAGATACTACAACCACTGCTGATTGTTGGGTATTGGATACTACAACATATGGCCCTAGTGCAAGTGGGAGATTGTTAGTTATATGTATGCCTTAGAGGCCATTATTATGCATATGATGTATATTATAGTGGATGCTTGGACATACATAGGGAGGACTTTCTTGCTCGACATGATAGTATGCTATCTGGTTACTCTTTATCTTAACATGTACACTGATTGTCTCTCTGTTACATGTTGATAAACCCCTTAGGATGTTTACTTGACTACCTGGATTATGATGTGGATCAACTAGTGGGACAAAGGTAGTTCATGAGTACATCCTTTAATGTCCCTAGTCGTGGGTGTATCGAGATGGGGCATCGATATACCAGAGTAGACTAGCGTATACCTTCTCGACCCATGTAGATGGGCGATGGATGATCCCATATCCATTGGTGTTTGATATCAGAGATGATATACGGGTGCTCAGTGGAGACTGGGTACACTAGACGGACTCGTCGAGAACTCATAGATGGTATTATACCTCACGTCAGATGGCAGTTCTCTGGTGACACTGGTACAGGTTAGTCTGTCGACCCGAGATCGTCATAGAGTCTTGTGTGATTCCCACTGTTCTTTGATTTCCACCTTACCACGTTCAAGAGAACGTGCAAAACGGTGGTTTTTGGGTGCAGTCCTGAGTCACATGGAGGCAATGAGCAATAGGAGGGGATTTCGTCTCTCCCGGTATTGGGGGTTGATGTTGCGCTGTGCTCGATTGGCTATAATAGTAAGTCCCTGGCCAGGGCTATTTCTGAGATTTACTGGTAAGTGTTATCAGTAGTTTCTCAACCCGTTATGAGCCTCACATCGGCATGACTTATCGAGTTATTGGGGTCTGACGTTTACCACCCCCAGACGAGATATGCGATATATCAGACGAAGAGACCGGACTGTACGGTAGTGTTACCGATTGGATTCGCAGGAGTATGTGCAGGCTTGCTTGTTGATCTTCTGATCGCTCAATACCTGGGTGGCCGTTACGTTTAGCAGACCGCTTGCGGCTTGTGGGTGTTTGATATGATCATCACCTACTGTCGGCGTATTGACGAGTCTTTAGAGTCCTACACAGAGGTTTCCTGGTTTATGCGAAACGAAGTAGGAGCACATATGTGATATGTGTGTGACCGAGATTAATGCGTGTTTGTGATACCGCATTCTGTTCTCGTAATATGTGATATCGGTCGGTTATATGTGATATAGCCGGGTTATCAGATCAAGTGTTGATTAGATAGTTTGTTACATTTGATATTAACCGGTTGTATGTGATATAGCCAGACTATTAAATCAAGTGTTGATTAATGATTTAATGTATAATTATATATATATGATATATTAATTTACATTAACTAATATTAGCTCACTTAAACATTTCTTTTTCTCACTTATGTACACTTAGTATATATGTGATATATATTAATGTACATTTTATTGTGTCATGCTTGATGCCACTTGCAACATGGGTGTATGAGACTCACACCATACTTAATATAATGTAAGGTTTTTATTTATTTAAAGTAAACCAAATTAGATGGAAATTAGTCACATGGTTGTAGCTTGTAGAAGCTTGTGGAACTATTCACCAAGTCCACTAATTTTGTTTTACTTGTAGATATTTATTAACCTAACCATTATTGATTAGCCATGGTTTAATCTCTTCATAAGTTAGTGTATGACACTAACTCACCCATGGTTGCTATTCTCACTTTATGAGTTCATTCTCTCATCTTCTTCTTCATTGAGAAAGCTTGGTAGCTTTTCTCAAGGTGAGAAAATTTTGTAAGAAAATTAAATTTAAAGTGAGCCCATTTCCCACTTCATCATCCTCTACTATATTAGCTATTTAGTTTAGAGTGTTTGCTTCACTAATCTACCATTAGTGAAGAAATAGCATGAGCTTTAGTCTCCTCGACATATATCATCTTCGGCCTCGAAGATTTCGAGCAAGCTTGTTCATTTCTTCATGTGAATCCTTACTAGAGTTCGAGTGTTCACTACTTGGAGCGAAGGGACTACTACACGGAGCTTTAGAAGTGAAGGACCGGTCTACAAAGGTTGTATTCCTCATTCACTTAGATGTAAAGTTGTTTACATTGTTGTATCGTCGGATTTTCTAGTTAAGATTCTAGGGTTAGGGTTAGCTAGTAGGGAAACTTTTTTAAAATGGCATGGACGATACCTCTCGAAACCTTGCTACCGACCTAGGCAACCCTATATGCCGCACATTCTATTTCTAAATGGGATGAATTCGTTGTAGCATTCTTTAAGAAATTTTATCCCAATGATAAGACCGCCCGCGTTCGAAGCGAGATCAACCAGTTTTACCAACTTCCTAATGAACTATTTTGGAAATGTTTTGAATGGTTTAAGGATCTTCTTCTATAATGCCCTCATCAAGAAATCAATAGATGGGATCTGTGTCGCGTTATATATGAGGGTATTGATCCGACAACAAAACAAATGCTTGAAACCATGTGTCAATATCATTTCCTGTCTAAAGATGATGGTGAAGCTTAGCAATTTCTGGAAGATCTCGCCGAATAAACTTTGCAGTAGGAAAGCGTTAGACCAACATCGTCTAGGGGAGGTATCCATCAGCTCGAGGTTTACATCGCAGTGAAAGCCGAAATGGCCGCGATACAAAGGAAACTCGATGCTATAGAAAACAAAGTCTTTTCAGCCTTCCTAAACCAATTTACGCACTCCAAAACTGTGTGTGGTTGCTGTTCCAACCCATCGCACTTAACGGAAGAATGTTATTTGAATCCACCATTTCAAGGTCAAGAACAAATGAATCTACTTTTCAGCAGCGACCTAGAAATGATCCTTATTCTTCCATATATAATCAGGGTTGGTGGAATCACCCTTATTTTTCTTGGAACCAACACCAAACTCAAAATCAAAACCTGTTCCCAAGCAACTATCAAATGCCTCCTCCACAGCAGCAACAACCACCACAGAGTCAGCACCCCTTTCAACCATAATTCTTTCAGAATCCGGAAAACAATTCTATACCCTATACTAATTATTTCCAAACAGACGGTACTGAAAACTCCTCTGCACTCGAATGAACTTTGGATATGTTTATGAAACAATCCATGCAAACGTCGGCTGATATAAAAACTTCTATTGGAACGTTAATGAAGGACTCCGCCTCCCACAGTGAGAGTATAAAATTGATAGAAGCACAAATTGCACACTTAAATGCCGCAATGAGTGCGAGAGAGAAAAGGAAACTTCCATCTCAACCCCTACCAAATCCTGGCTACTCGCAAAATTATAATGTGAGTGCCATTACCACGTTGAGATCAGGAAGGGTGCTGAACAACCAAGTGGGTCAACAGATTGATGATGATGAATCAATTGAAACCACAGCTTCTACTCTTTTCCTAATTCGTCTAGTCTCCCACCACTTCCGAGCCTATTCTCCGTTTTCCACAAGGCTCGAACCCTCAACCCACTTCTTCGAATCTATCTAAACTGATCCCCACTCCAATTTTGGGATCCATTCCATCCCCACAACCCTCTCTAATGTTAGACCAAACCCTTATTGATAAAGCACCTTATCCAAACAGGTTAAGGGGCAACAGACTAAGTCCACAAATGGAGAAGATTGTGAAATTTTTTAAGCAAGTTAACATAAACATTTCTCTCTTAGATGCTATCCAACAAATTCTGTCCTATGCGAAAATTTTAAAGGACTTGTGCACTAGGAAGAGAAAAAATCAAGTACCTAAAAAGGTTTTCCTTGCGAGTAATGTGAGCACTGCTTTTACACAACGACTACCCAAGAAATGAAAGGACCCCGGAAGTCCTACAATTTCTGTTTCTATTGGGGGTAAAAATATCAATCGTGCTCTACTCGATTTAGGTGCTAGTGTTAACTTGCTTCCATATTCTGTTTATGAGCAATTAGGGACCGGAGAGTTAAAACCGGCGCACTGCACTCTTCAGATGGCCGATCGATCTATCACCCAACCGAGGGATGAGCTCGAGGATGTGTTAATCAAAGTCGGGGAATTTATATTCCCTGTGGGCTTTATCATTATAGATACACAGCCTGTAGTTAACCCACAAAACCAAATCTCGGTGATTTTAGGTCGACCTTTTCTTGCGACTTCCAACGCAATTGTCGAAACGGCTTTATGACCCTATCCTTCAGGAAGATGTCAATTAAGCTTAGCATTTACAACTTGGGAAGTGAACCCTCCGAACCCTATGCTCAAGTATTTTCTGTCGAAGCAATAAATTCCGATAGCAGTGAATTTGAACAGCTTCACGATACTGATATCGACTTCGCTATTACGTTGTTGTTTGACCCTGCTATTTATTATACACATACAGACCCTTCTATCGAGTTGTCCGGGTCAACATCTAACGCTAATTATGAAACTTTTATAAAGTCTGAGTATCATCCCATTCTTTTTGATGAGATTATTATTCGGGATATCGATGAAAGCTTTGAAAAAATCTTCGCTGAAGAACTCGCATTCTTAGAAAATATGGGAGTTGTGATGAATCAACCCCAACACAAAGAAATTGAACCACCACCCCTTCTTCTTAACAATAACGAGAATGCGAGTAATCCATCATTATTGTTTCGTCTCTATGAACCAAGACGTAAACCCGTACTATTCCACCTCTTATCTCCTCCCCATTTCTTTACGTCGATAGGTGACACGTTCTTCTACAAACCAGTGCGTTACATCGATAAAATTTTTGAATGGTTGGTGTTGACTTTTGGTCTTTGTAAAGCTTTATATTGACCAATAACTTTAACCCCCCATCATAATTTTAAATGCTTAATACTATTTTACTCAAGTTTGGGGGGGGGAGAGAAATATTTTGGCTCTTGAACGAAAAGAATTTTTTATTGTGAGCCAAAAATAAGTTTGGGGAGAATTTTATTGTCATGATTTCATATCCCCTTTCATAATTTTTCCTTCCAAGTCTACAGTATTTTTTAAGCTTAACAGATGACATCAGTGAGGACACTGCTGCAAATAAGTTTGGGGGAGGTTTGTGCTTATTCACACATTATCTTGCATTATACTATATATAAGCACAAAAAAAAATTGATAATGAAAGTTAGAAAGTGAAAAATTACATACGAAAGATAGGAAGAGTTTAAGAAGAACAAGAAAATTAGATGTTTTCTTAAACGAAACTAGTAATAGGTAATTATGAGCCGTTGTCCCAAGGGTTAGTAAAATAAAAGAAATTACTAGTCTTAGGATAAAAATAAGTCTGAAAAATAGTCTATATTCTTAAAGCCAAATATCTGAACGTTGATATCCTACTATACGCACTTGCTGTAGTTATATGTATGCCCTAGAGACCATTATTGTACATATGATGTATATTAGAGTGAATGCTTGGACATACATAGGGAGGACTTTCTTGCTCGACATGATAGTATGCTATCTGGTTGCTCTTTATCTTAACATGTACATTTACTGTCTCTCTGTTACATATTGATAAAGCCCTTAGGATCGGTACTTGACTTCCAGGATTATGATAGGGATCATACTAGTGGGTTCTAGGAAGTCTATGAGTACATCCTTTAAATGTTCCTAGTCATGGTAATATCGAGACAGGGCATCGATATTCAAGAGTAGACTAGCATATACGCTTCTCGACCTATATGATTGGTGATGGATGATCCCATATCCATTGATGTTTGACATCAGAGATGGTATATGGGTGCTCAGTAGAGACAGGGTACACTGAACGGACTTGCCGAGAACTCCTAGATCGTATTATACCTATCGTCAGATAGCAGTTCTCTGGTAATACTGGTGTAGGTTAGTCTGTTGACCCGAGATCGTCATAGAGTCTTGTGTGTATCCTACTGTGCTTTGATTCCCACCCTACCACGGCTCTACTGAGTCATGCAAACAGGTGATTTTTGGGTACAGTCCCGAGTCACATGGAGGCAATGAACAATAGGAGGGGATTTCGTCTTACCCGGTATTAGGGGTTGATGTTGTACTGTGCTCGATTGGCCATAACAGGAAATCCCTGGCCAGGGTTGCTGAGATTTACTGGTAAGTGTTATCAGTTGTTTCTCGATCCATTATGAGCCTTACATCGGCATGACTTATCAAGCTATTAGGGTCTGACGTTTCACCAACCCAAGGCTGGATATGCGACATATCAGACGGACATACCAGACTGTACGGTAGTGTTAATGAGTGGATTCGCAGGAGTATGAGCAGGCTTGCTTGTTGATCTTCTGATCGCTCAATACCCGGGTGGCCGTTATGTTTAGAAGACCGCTTGAGTCTTGTGGGTGTTTGATATGATCATCACCTACTGCCGGCGTATTGACGAGTCTTTAGAGTCCTACACAGAGGTTTCCTGGTTCATGCGAAATGAAGTAGAAGCACATATGTGATATGTGCGGGACCGAAATTAATACGTGTATATGATACCGTATTCTAATCTCGCGATATGTGATATCGGCCGGGTAAATGTGGTATAGCCGGGTTATCAAATCAAGTGTTGATTTGGTAAGTTGATATTATTGATATTAGTCGGTTATATGTGATATAGCCGGATCATTAAATCAAGTGTTAGTTTAATGATTTAATGTATAGTTATATATTTGGTATATGAATTTACATTAACTAATATTAGCTCACTTGACTATTTATTTTTCTCACTTGTGTATACATGTTATATATGTGATATATATATATATATATATATATATATATTGTATCATGCTAGGTTATACATCAAACATGGGTGTGTGAGACTTACACTATACTTCATATAATTAGGGTTAACATTTATTTAAAGTATTACCTCTTCACTAATGTGGGATTAGTGAAGCAAACACCCTAAACTAAATAGCTAATTGTAGAGGATGATGAAGTAGGAATTTTGCTCACTTTAGATTTGATTTTCTCACTTGAATTCTTTATCTTCTAAAACCCTAGAGAGCTTGAAGAGATGAAGAAGAAGATGAACAAGAGAATGAACAAATGAATGAGATGAGATTAGAAAATCAACCATGGGTGAGTATTGTCATAGACTAACCCTTGCAGAGACTTAACCATGGCTTAGTATAATAGTTGGGTTAACACTTGCACACGTCTTGAAACTTAGGATAGTAGAGGATACTTTGAAATGCTCTTGTCTAAAAGGCTTAGTATGAAGGGGAAAAAATTATATAAGTGGTGAAGAAAAAATGAACACTAGTTTTATAATTACCAAGGCGGCATAAAAAATATAGCGAGGGTGCTTTATCACCTAGTGCCTTAGACCAACTAGTTTGGGAGCCACTGCTAAACCTTATGCAAGACAAGAATATTGCTAATGAGCGAGCACATTTGGTAATCGGTTGGTTAGTACCTCAAGAAGTATTAACGGTCGCATGAAGAATGTGTAAGCGAGAAGCATCTAAAATATTCACCATAAAAAAAATAATATTGAGATAGATGGACAAGAGTATGATAGCTTGAATTGAATTCTCCGAGTGTAGGGATGTCTTTTACACACACGTAGGGTATATGATCGATGTTTGGAAGAAAATTAGGGAGGAAGACTAACGGCGGTGTTTTATCGAGGGATGATGTGATTTCTGACATCTTTTCATAACCATTAAGATAGGGCTCATGGCAACCGAAAAGCTAGTGTAGTTGGAAACTCTTATTTTCAAGTTCTTTTTTTATAGTTCTTATCTTTATATGTAACTTTCACCATCTTCCTTTTATTATGGGATTTTGTGGGTGTAATCCGCTAAAGATATTTATTAACCAAACCATTATCCTTAGCCATAGTTTTGTCTCTACATGAGTTAGCATGTGATACAAACTCCCCCATGGTTGCTATTCTCACCTTATGAGTTTCATTCTCTTCTCCACTTCATCTTGTTCTTCATAAAGAGAAAACTTTCTAGATTTTCTCAAGGTGAAGAAATATTATGAGAAAAATAAATCTAAAGTGAGCAAAATTCTTATTTCATCATCCTCTACTATGCTAGCCATTTAGGGTGTTTGCTTCACTAAACCCTAATTAGTGAAGAGGTAGCTTAAGTTGGTGTCTCCTCGACGTAGATCATCTTCGGCCTTGAAGACTTCAAGCAAGCTTGCTCCATTCATCTTGTGGAGCCTTCCTAGAGTCCGGGAATTCACTATTTGAAGTGAAGGGACTACTACACGGAGCTATTGAAGTGAACGACCGGTCTACAAAGGTTGTATTCCTTGTTCACTTAGATGTATAGTTGTTTACATGATCTATTGTCTAATTCTCTAGTTAAGATTCTAGGTTAGGGTTCTTTAGCACGCTAAATTTTTATAAAATTGCATGGTCGATGCCTCCCGAAACCCAGCGGAGACTTAGGGAATCCTACGGTTGGGACTTTTACAGTCCAGGTATATCAACACTATACTAAAAAGATTTAGTATGGAAGATTCAAAGCGCGGTAATCTACCGTCTTGTCACGGAATCACCCTCTCCAAAGAGATGTCTCCAAAAACTGATTTGGAAAAGGATCGCATGACTATTATACTACAGATTGTATGCATGGGCTCTATAATATATGTGATGTTGTAAACCAGACCAGATGTTGCTTACACACTAAGCGTGGTAAGGAGGTATTAGTCAAACCCTGGGGAGAAGCACTGGATAGCCGTAAAGAACATTCTAAAGTATTTAAGAAGGACTAAGGAGACGTTCTTGGTGTATGGCGGAAAAGACCTCCAGATCGAAGACTTTGCTGACTCTAGCTTCCACAGTGACAAGGATGACTCCAAGTCCATATCGGATTATGTCTTTCCCCTCAATGTTGAGGCGGTCTATTGGAAGAGCTCTAAGCAGGACACCATTGCTGATTCGACGATGGAAGCGGAGTATATTGCTGCTTGTGACGCTGTTCAGTCGAAAAAACTGCACTTTTGATATAACATTTTCCTTACTTTTCTTAAATATTTAAAGGTGTTTATTATAAATATAGAACATATTTGGATTTATCTGCAAAATACTATTTACCACATGTTTATATATTATAATTAACATTATGAAGGAAAATATATGCATTTTATATTTATATAATATTTTGGTAATTGAAAATATGCATATCATATCAAATATTCTAATCAAGATTCTTAAAAGAAATAATATCATACAAATGGTTAGAATAATGTTTCAAAATATATGCATAATATTTTAGTAATTAAAAGATGCATAGCATATTAAATATTCTTAATCAAGTTTCTTAAAAATTTATTACCATATATAGTGATTAAGATACTCTCTCTAATTTAATAAATAGTACTAACATTATTCATGGAGATATTGTGCAAGATTTAGCTCAGCTCAAGAGATCAAGATGTTCAAGATGTCAGGATAAAAAATCTGCCAAAATCATAAAATCAATACTGACAGAGACTTAGAATCCAGGCATGGAAATCACCATATTAAGAAATCACTATATTAGGTAACTTGGTTTTCTGATTTGAGAGCTATATAAAGGACCGAGGGCTAAAGTTAGAGGGCATCACCTTTACACTAAGCAAATCACCGTCAAAGAACAAGAGATCCACGACAGGTCCACGATTCGACGTGATAGGGTGACGTGAAAACCGACGGAGCATCTACTTCCTATGGGGCAGAGATCGAGAGCAACTTCTTCCTCTTGTAATCTAAATTCGTACGATTTGTACTTGTGAAGTTGATTAATAAAGATATATCATTTTGTTTAATTATTTATTTTCTGTATTTTTATGCATTATGATTTCTTTAAATATTCTTTATTCTTTTATCTCCAACATGTGCAAGTAATTCTTCGCTTGTTAGAGTTCGTAGGATTAGGATAGAATAATGGATGAGAAAATATTTTAACTTCTTTTAAGTCTTATGAAGTTTATAAACTTTAGCAAAATAATCGTTAACATCCTAATCAGGCGCGCTACCAATTTATTGCTAGTCTCGACCACAATTTGAGATCAGATTAACAATTGTTTTGTTAAGGGCTAGACATGAATAGAGATCAATGAAAGGACAAGGGTCAATAGTGTGGAAACCCTAGATTCTTCCAAGAACCCTAATCCTCATTCATCACTATCAATCTAGTTTTAAATCTATCAATAGATAAAATGAGTCATTTTTATTAGTAATCCATGACTACTAAATCCTAACGAACCCTACAAGCCTTCTTCTTATATATTCTATATCCATATTTAAAATAGATCTTAAAACTATTTTCCCATTTTTCAATCAACACGTCTAAAGCAAGATTAAAAGTTCCATGAATCCCTGAGGACGACCCGTACTCCTCTCGGCTAGCTACGAGCGACACCGTTATTGATTGCGGTTATTCTACAAACACTTTTCACATCAATCAGACACCGCAGAAGAAGCTGTCTGGATAAGGAAGTTCATAACTGAACTTCATGTGGTTCTATCCATTGTTGATCCAATACCATTGTATTGTGACAACAACAGGGCTATAGCTTTAGCGAAGGAACCCGGTCTCATCAGAAGTCTAGACATATCTTGAGGCGGTATCACCTGATCAGGGAGATCGTGGATCGCCAGGAGATCGAAGTGCGAAGAGTAAACACGGAGAACAACACTACAGATCCACTCACAAAGGCCATCCCTCAAACGCAGTTCGAGAGGCTATTCGAGATGATAGGTCTGCGATATGCCAATACATGGCCTTAGTGCAAGTAGGATATTGTCAGTGATATATTCCCTAGAGGCCATTATTGTATAGTACTGGTTTGTATATTACATTTTGGAAGCTTGGGATATACACGGATATAATAACAGTCTTGCTCGATATGGTAGTATGTTACTTGGTTTGATTCAAACTTAATATGTGTATATGTTTGTTTTAACGTATCGTTAATACATATTGATAGAGCCCGTAAGATCTTTGCTTGACTACCAGCATAGTGATGGCAGTCACATTAGGGGGCTGGGTAGTCTATAAGCACATCCTTATACAGGTCCCTAGTCGTAGGATTTTCGAGATGGGGCATCGATACTCCAGAATAGACTAGTGTATACGCTTCTCATCCCAGCAGGGGAGATGGTATGTCCCACAACCATTAGTACGTCATACCGTAGATTGTATGCATGTGCTCATTGGGTTATAAGTTACACTGGACATGACACGCTGGGAACTGTTGGTTGGAACTATACCTATCGTCAGGTAGCAGTTCCCAGGTGACATGAGTATAGGTTAGTCCGTTGACTTGGCATCATTATTTGTCTCGAGTGTGTTCTCATTGTACTTAGATCACTACCCTACCACGGCTCTAATGAGTCATGCAAACAGGTAGTGGTTGGGTGCAGTCCCGATGCACTGGGAGGTAGTAGTGGTTATGTTAGTGTAATATGCGCTAGAGTCCATTATTGTATAGTACTAGTTTGTATATTACATTTTGGAACCTTGAGATATATACACGGATTTATGACAGTCTTGCTCAATATAGTAGTATGCTACTTGGTTTGTATCTATCTTAATATGTGTATATGTTTTTTTACGTATCGCTAATACATATTGGTAGAGCCCTTACGATCTTTGCTTGACTACCGGCGTTGTGATGGCAGTCACACTAGTGGGGACTGGGTAGTCTACAAGAACATCCTTATAAAGGTCCCTAGTCATAATATTATCGAGACAGGGCATCGATACTCCAAAGTAGACTAGTGTATACGCTTCTCATCGCAGTAGGGGAGATGGTCTGTCCTACAGCCATTAGTACGTCGTACTGGAGATAGTATGCAGGTGCTCATTGGGTTATGAGTTACTCTGGACGGACTCATAGAGAAGTGCTGGTTAGTATTATACCTATCGTCAGGTAGCAGTTCCCAGGTGACATGAGTACAATATAGTCCGTTGACTTGACACTGCTTCTTCGCCTCAAGTGTGTTCCCACTGTTCTTAGATTACTACCTTACCATGGTTCTATTGAGTCATGCAAACAGGTAGTAGTTGGGTGCTGTCCCGAAGCACTTGGAGGCAAAGGCGGTTAGATAGGATTCGTCTCTCCCAGTATTAGGGGTTGATATCGTGCTGTGTTTGGAAAGCAATTACACAAAGTCCCTGGCCAGGGCATGCGAGATTTGCTGGTAGGTACTCCAGTAGTTTCTCAGGGTGTTTTTGGGCTGCACTCCGACATGACTTATTGCGCTATTAGGGATCTGACATTTGCCACTCCTTAAGCCCGATATACGATACTCTTAGACGAACAGACCGGACTGTACGGAGATTGCCACAGACAGAATCAGTAGGATTTCGGATGAGTTTGCTCTGTTGGAGATAGTGCCCTCAAAGTCAATTATTGGATCGCAGGTACGTGATTGCAATGATTGAGGCAGGACCTATACCGATATGACAGTCTTGCTCGAAATGATAGTATGCTATCTGGTTTGTCTTTATCATTGTTTACATGCTTTAGTTGACTATTGCATGATGATAGAGCCCATAGGATTCTTGCTTGACTATCAGCAGTATGATAGCGATCATATACGTGGGAGCTGGGGTCTGTAAGCACATCCTTAAAGTGTCCCTAGTTGTGGGAGTTTCGAGACAGGGTATCGATACTCCAGAGTAGACTAGTGTATACAGTCGAGACCCCGACGAAGAGCGGTGGCCGGTCTCACAAGCCACTGGTGTCAGTTGGATCACCTAAGATGTATACAGGTGCTCATTGGGTTATGAGTACACAGGACAGGACTCGCCGGGAACCTGCTAGTTGGTATTATATATATCGTCAGATAGCAGTTCCCTGGTGACATTTGTACAGGTTAGTTCATCGACCTGAGATCGTCATTTGTCTCATGTGAGTTCCCACTGTGCTTATATTACTACCCTACCACGCTCAAAGGAGTTGTGCAAACAGGTTTTAGTTGGGTACAGTCCCGAGCCACATTGGATGCAAGTGAACGGATCGTCGGGGGTTCGTCTCTCCCGGTATTGGGGGTTGATGTCGCGCAGTGCACGGGTGGCCATCACTAGAAATCCTCGGCCGAGATAGTGGAGAATTACTGATTTGGATCAGTAGTTTCTCAGGTGGTGATGGGCTTCATACCGACACGAATTATTGTGTTATTAGGGGTCTGACTTTATCCAACCCCCTAGACTCGATATGCGATACTCTTTAGACGAACGGACCGGACTGTATATACATTGTCACTGTCAGGCTCAGTTGGGTTTATAGATGAGTTCGCTCGTTAGCTTCCCTTCCAATCAATACATAGGCAAACCGTTACGTACAGCTTGTACCTCTGACGTGCTAGAGGTTATACCCAGTGCCAGTGTATTGATGAGTCATTAGAGTCCCCCACAGACACTTTCCCAAGTTCGGGCGAAACGTTGTAGAGGCCGTATGGTTTTATGGCAAGGTTCGGAAAATGCACGTGCGTTTTCGCACGTGTCATTTTTCGGGCAGATAATACTGGTCGGCTTTGGTTTAAACCGGATCCGAGTATTATACTGTGTAGATATAATATCTTTGTCTCAGATGCATTTGTATTCGGTCGTAATATAAATGCGGGTATCTTTATACTGATACGGGGTTATCCTGAAATCTGTTTCAGGATCACTTTTGGAAGTTGCCAGTTTCCAGTTTTCTATCAGCCGGATTAAATGCGGATTTATCTTTTCTTCTTGGGTGAGTCATGAGGGTGAGTCATGCTTCTAGAAGGTTCTAGAAGTGATGACAAGGTTAGTGACTCATGGTTGTATTTAATGTTCATTTAATGCAAGTGTGACTAAGCTTAATGATTCATCCTTTGCTTTTAATGTGTTCATACTTGGTGTCATTAGTGAGTCATGATAAGCTTCATTGTTGTGGTCACCTCCTTGCTCCTACACTCACCCCCCGTTTCCTGTATCATGGCCAGCCATTCATTTGGTGGAAAGCATGGTTGTTATTTGGAAAAAAGATATAAGTTTTGGTGGATAGAAATTAGATGTGATCGATTTCTCTTTTCCATTCGATCCAAAAGGTAACTTCATTAACCGTTCGTCCATAGCCTTGGACGTAAAGAGACAAAGTGTTCTACTCATTCTCTACTTAATCTTGGTCGTCTCTTTTAGCAAACTTGACGACCGAGTTGCCTCAGTTCAGAGGCAGGAGCCCGTTTAAAGATCCGTCGACGTGGTGCCACCTGGACGAGAAGATTGGAGATTCAGGAGATCGGAGCAGCCGCAACAAAGCGTGGGATGATGGTTGAAGACCGAAGGACTCGGATCGTTCGGTATAACGTTTCTACCCACTTTGTAGTTTGTTAGTTTAGCTTTAATGGCAGATCCGGGTTATAGTACGCGATAGCACCAGTTGTAAAAAGTTTTTGTTCCGCATTTGGCATCTGTTAGACGGCCGTGGCGCTACCGTGGACTTACAGTGGTATCAGAGCCTCACCATTAAGCTATTCTAACTTGTGCTAACGCGTTTAAAAGATCGATCGAACGGAATTTTCGAAATCACAATTTTCAACTGCTTAAGTTTCTGTCGATTTTAAACAGGGTCTAAAAATAATTTTATATATCACAGAATATTAAGCAGGGTTTTTTAAGCATACGGATGAAAATTGGGCACGTGATCCCACAAGAGCACCGTGGATCCGCGGTCAAACCTAGGGTTTGACTGCGGAACTGCGGCGCTTTAGTGGGAACAGTGCAGCAATTTTTCCTGATAGCTTCATTTGTGGATATTGTGGTTCTTGGTATATATCTTTTGGGCCCAGATTTTGTTACTGTACAGCAGATGTACGTGGGGCCCACTTTGGGAAATTTTGTCGATCGAAATTTTAAACTTGTTAGTATACAGTACTTACTTTATATCTCTGACCGGGAATATCATTTGATCGGTAAACCGCGTCTGATTGCTATAGTTCTTTTAGACGGGTTTGCGAACGTGACATTTGCGTTGATGTTCTGTGTTGTGCTGTATTGTTACGGATATGTCGTGGTGGATAGTGCAATGATAGTGCAGTTTGGATTTATTTGTATATTTGATATTGCGGGACGAGCGTCCAACATGTGGACTGCCGTCACTGCCTATTGTATAATATTCTTTTTGGGGCACGACCGGGTTGAGGTCGATGTACCCGTTGTATATATTTTTTATTTCTGTACAAGGTTTACCCCGTGAAGGAGTGCACGGATAGCCGGGTTCTGGAGGGCAACGGGTTCGTATCTCATGGCTTTGAGAGGCAAAGGGACCTTCCTCTAGAATTGGCAGACTATTCGCCGCACTCGTAGGGGGTACAGGTTGACCCAAGGAGGGGTGCTCAATTTACCGGATTCCATGAAGTGTCGGGTGTTCCATTCACTATGCTGTGGGGACTACCTCGCTTCAGGTTTTGGCGGGTAACTTGCCGCACCCGTAGGAGTCTAGGTTTCATTGCGCAGGCTATCCACACGACCAGGGGAACGTCGGGTTTCAGTAGCGGCTTTGTGAAACCCGGGGATCCCAGATTATCTGTATTGTTCTGTGATGCTTATTACTTTTCTGTAATGTTGCATATTATCACGCCTGGAGCGATTATTGTATATTGGAATATATACTATTAGATGTTGTATATGTTTTACACCCGCGCTAGTCCAGCCCCCGCTCTGTCGTTAGTTAAGTAACCTAACGGGTGATGACGGGACCCAGTGGCGAATGCGGATGGCATATACGTACATTTTATTTTTCGTTCTTTTCTGGTGTGATTGATTGATGGGACTGCATTGATTCTTATCAATGCAAGGATAAAACAAACCTATATTTGATGTTGTTGGAACAAATTTTAAAAGGTGTTATTACAAAGATATTTCCTTTTGTTTTGTATAGTGATATTCAGTTAGAATATCCCGCACCTCATTCGACGAGGCAAGGGCTGATATCCCTTCACCGGGAGAGACCCCTTGGGCAGAAGTTTGCGTCAGGGTAATAACTTCATTATAGTCGATTACAAGTTGCTTTGCATCGAGGTATTCAGTTAGAATATCTTGCACCTCATTCCACGAGGAAAGAGCCGAGATCCCTTCACCGGGAGTGACCTCTTTAGCAAAAGGTTTTCGCCACTATATTTTTTATAAAAATCTATCAGGTTCCTTCAACGAGATCAAGTTCATTACGTTAAAGGTTTTTCGCCAAAAACCAGTCGTAGCCCTCCGTCATTTCTTATGGATGGTCAGTAGTATTCAAGCTATGTATTTTGACCTTTGCCAAGGCATAGTGTTTGGTAGCTGCTGGGTATTCATTTGTAGCATAGATAAATGCGTTGGTTTGGGACAGTCGTACTACTATTTTGGCCTTCGTCAAGGGTATGTACGGGTGGGTTCAAATTGACCTGGATAGTGACGGGTAGAACTTGGCATGTGACTTATGACATTTTGACCTTCGCCAAGGTCATAAGAGCATGGGGCAAAAATTACATCGAGAGTTTCAAACATACAGGAAACTTGCCAGGCATGCGCATACTTTCTGGAGTGTGATAACTTGAGTGGCTTCCATCAAGTTATCATGCGATTATAGTTGGATCCTGATTCTCACTGATGAGTTGGTTTACTCTTCGGGTGATCCCGACTAATTCTTCTTTCACGTTTGGAGGAGAATTTGAGATTACAGTGGGAGGTTTCCTGATTAGATAAAGTGATAACCATTCTGATCTAGGTTAGAGTGCACGCAGAGTGTTTCTTTTCTCTCTCTCTTTGGCAGCGACCTTTGACCGACCCTAGACTATGACTCAGTGACCAAGTTGACCGAACCTTCTTAAAATACTGGCTTTTGGATTGTCTGAGTTGCATAAGTCATTGCCGCTCCTTCTTTTACCCTTTGTATTTCTCAGAACACCCCGTATTACTACGAACATCCACTTCCATTGGATAGATCCATCATATGGTTAAAAACGAACTCGAAGGGATTTCTTCGAGGATGGATCCAGGTTCAGGAGAAATAGAATAAGTTATTATTCAGTTGTCTTTTGTTATCACCTTCTCTCAGGTTGCGAGGGCTCCTTAGTTTAGGAGAGTACATCTATTACGCTTATTGGATAGTCTTATTCCAAACCATAGGCAGGTGCCGAAAGGTAGGGAATGAAGAAAACTAATTAGCCTAAAATAGGGTGTATAGAAGGTAATATGTAAAGACAAAATAAAGGGATTAGAAAGAGGCAAAGTAAATTGCGACTGTTATCATTCACGACCAAACCACGTACTTCATCGCCACTCCTATTTTCACCTTTGCTTTTTCCCCAGTTCGGGAGAAAAAGAATAAGGTATTATTCAGTTGTCTTTTATCATAACCTTCTCTCAAGATACGAGTACTCCTAGGATTAGGAGGGTACACATGTTATGCTTACTGGATAGTCTTCTTCCAAACCATAGGCGAGTGCCAAACGGTAGGGAAAGAAGAAAACCTTTTAGCCTAACGAAGGTATACAGAAGGTAACGAGTAAAGACAGATAAAGGTATTTGGAGAGATGACAAAGAAATATACGGTTATAGTCATGAATTGGATTATGGAAGAGGCATTACTATGAATACCAGGATACCCCTACGAAACATTTTTATGTTTCAGTGCATTGTTAAAAGAGAACTGATTTCCCGATTACATACTTACTCCAGGGTATGTATTTACCAGGTTTCATTCTCATATCTGTATGGTTTTACAGATGATGAGTGGGAGTAGGTTATTGGGAATAAGGTGATCATCCTCATTATATCGGAATTCGTTGTAATTGGTGATATATGAGGAAATCGCCTGGGTACAGTTTTCAACCTACGATGCACAGGTTAAGAGTTATTCAACTCAACGGACTTATACAGAGTATTGTATGTTGTCCAGTGTCCGTCAGGACAAAGGGGCAGGTCCTCGTACTATGTTCTGTTTACGTATGAGTTCTCTAGTTTTTAGACAAGTGTTTCGTAGAAATACAATGTCTAAGTTTTGAGAAGTTGTGGGTATCGGAATAAAGTAGAGAACCAGGTGTCACAAGTATCGGGATTCTTCAAAGAAATCGAAGATGTAGATTCTTGTGATTGGTATTCAGTTGATAGTAACGGTTTTGAGAAACTTGTTTCTCTTTTCAGGTTACTCATAATTGGATGGATTCCTAAGTTGAGTAATGCTGATTAGCCTCTCTTCATTAAGGTGATATGCACTGGAGACAGCTGCATGATTTGAATCTGGTTCCAATTAAATTAGTGCCTCTATTGTATATAGAATGGTTCATATCTTAATGATGTTAAGATACGGGGAGTTATCCAGCTTATGCTTAAAACCAGATACTGGATAACTCAAGGCACGTTTCTGTAATGGCAGTTTGTGGGTTGACCCTGGCTTTGACGAGGGTTGACATTTCTACCATCTGGAAGATCAATAGTGATATTGTTCTTGACTCACCACAGTTTTATTAAAATGGACTTTTTCAGAAAACAGTAGTGGGAGTATGGCAGAACTGGAAGTGATTCCAGAACCGCAAACGATTACGAAAAATTTAATAGGACCTATATATTCAATCAGTTTTGACATTCCAATAGCCACTCCGCAGATATGGTGGGTAACTTCAGACACCCGAGAGATACTCAGGTAGCCTCAAGGATGGTGATAGGGAGGTTCTTGTTTACCCAGACTTGACACTACAGTTGTTCCAGGCTATGAGACCTGGCAGGAGGTTATGTATAGCGTCGTTCTAAACTTCCTTTAGAAGTGTACGTATATATTATTCTGCCAGAGGGTTGTCGTAGTCAGTGGGAGCAGCGGAAGCATAGTGGGCAAGTAGCTTATGTCTATTTATGGGCTTGAGCAGATATAGCGGAAATAAGATCATCTATTTTTGATGTGACAGTCATGGATTTGACTTCATCAGATTAGGGGATGGATCTGTTAAGAAGGTTGTAGGGTGTGATGTCATGGTATTTGGATGACATACACAGAGTAGGAAGTAAAATTCCTATACTACGATCGGTTGTACTGTGGTCGTCACACAGTTGTTTCTCCAAGACAGGATATGGATGTAATATCAGACATTCTGGTTACTAGATCTATGGTATTAGATCTGGATTTAGGTAGTTTCCCAATGTGGGTACTGTGACAGTATTCTAATATTTTTTAGAATAGATGACTCCTGGCATGGTGGTGTACCTGCAGGTGATGGAGTCACCCTCTCTAAAGGTGTCTTACAGACTAAAGGGGAGAGGGATGTGCATGATTGGCAGATCACTTGCTTAGGAAATTGAGTCAATCGTGAGATGTCAAGTACCATACTAGATGTTGTTTTTGCACTAGATGCAATAAGTTTGTATTAATCCAATCCTGGAGAAACATAAGGAAGCAGTTTTAGAACATAAGTGAATGTTCTACGGATTTGATGACGGCAGCCTCCTTCGGGAGACGGTTATTATTCCAGGCTTCAAAGGTGACATGGATGACAGAGTGATTGTCAGAGTTATAGTTTTCCCTAGTCAAGGGACTGTATTATGGACAGGTGGTCCAAGAGGATACTGTGGGAGGCCTGGTACTGAATACTGATTAGGTTCAGTTATCGATACAGTCTAAGAAGTTTGGACATGGAGTTCATTTATGAACTAGGTCCCATCAAAGATCCAGACATATTCTAAGACAGGTATTACTCGATTCAGGAGATGGCTTTCTCCGCGAATTTGAGATTTAGAGAGATATAGAAAGAAACATCTGGGCGGATCCACTCGCTGAGGCTATTTCTCGAACACAAGAGTTTTACAAACTAGCTTTGTGAAACTGATTAGTAGAGGAGTTAGATGTTCGGTATCACATGGGCTGTGAGTATGCGACATCACAATAATTAGCCTTAAGTGCAAGTGGAAGATTGTTGGAGATAGTGCCCTCAAAGTCAATTATTGGATCGCAGGTACGTGATTGCATGATTGAGGCAGGACCTATACCGATATGACAGTCTTTCTCGAAATGATAGTATGCTATCTGGTTTGTCTTTATCATCGTTTACATGCTTTAGTTCACTATTGCATGATAATAGAGCCCATAGGATTCTTGCTTGACTACCAGCAGTATGATGGCGATCATATACGTGAGAGATGGGGTGTGTAAGCACATCCTTAAAGTGTCCCTAGTCGTGGGAGTTTCGAGACAGGGCATCGATACTCCAGAGTAGACTAGTGTATACAGTCGAGACCCCGACGAGGGGCGATAGCCGGTCTCACAAGCCACTGGTGTCAGTTGGATCACCTAAAATGTATACAGGTGCTCATTGGGTTATGAGTACACCGGACAGGACTCGCCGGGAACCTGCTAGTTAGTATTATACATATCGTCAGATAGCAGTTCCCTGGTGACATGTGTACAGGTTAGTTCATTGACCTGAGATCGTCATTTGTCTCATGTGAGTTCCCACTGTGCTTATATTACTACCCTACCACGCTCAAAGGAGTTGTGCAAACAGGTTTTAGTTGGGTACAGTCCCGAGCCACATTGGAGGCAAGTGAGCGGATCGTCGGGGGTTCGTCTCTCCCGGTAATGGGGGTTGATGTCGTGCAGTGCACGGGTGGCCATCACTAGAAATCCTCGGCCGAGCTAGTGGAGAATTACTGATTTGGATCAGTAGTTTCTTAGGTGGTGATGGGCTTCATACCGACACGAATTATCGCGTTATTAGGGGTCTGACTTTATCCACCCCTCTAGACTCGATATGCGATACTCTTTAGACGAACGGACCGGACTGTATATACATTGTCACTGTCAGGCTCAGTAGGGTTTATAGATGAGTTCGCTCGTCAGCTTCCCTTCCAATCAATACATAGGCAAACCGTTACGTACAGCTTGTACCTCTGACATGCTAGAGGTTATACCCAGTGCCAGTGTGTTGATGAGTCATTAGAGTCCCCCATAGACACTTTCCCAAGTTCGGGCCAAACGTTGTAGAGGCCGTATGGTTTTATGGCAAGGTTCGGAAAATGCACGTGCGTTTTCGCACGTGTCATTTTTCGGGCAGATAATACTGGTCGGCTTTGGTTTAAGCCGGATCCGAGTATTATACTGTGTAGATATAATATCTTTGTCTCAGATGCATTTGTATTCGGTCGTAATACAAATGCGGGTATCTTTATACTGATACGGGGTTATCCTGAAATCTGTTTCAGGATCATTTTTGGAAGTTGCCAGTTTCCAGTTTTCTATCAGCCGGGTTAAATGCGGATTTATCTTTTCTTCTTGGGTGAGTCATGAGGGTGAGTCATGCTTCTAGAAGGTTCTAGAAGTGATGACAAGGTTAGTGACTCATGGTTGTATTTAATGTTCATTTAATGCAAGTGTGACTAAGCTTAATGATTCATCCTTTGCTTTTAATGTGTTCATACTTGGTATCATTAGTGAGTCATGATAAGCTTCATTGTTGTGGTCACCTCCTTGCTCCTACACTCACCCCCCTTGCTTATATCATGGCCGGCCATTCATTTGGTGGAAAGCATGGTTGTTATTTGGAAAAAAGATATAAGTTTTGGTGCATAGAAATTAGATGTGATCGATTTCTCTTTTCCATTCGATCCAAAAGGCAACTTCATTAACCGTTTGTCCATAGCCTTGGATGTAATGAGACAAAGTGTTCTATTCATTCTCTACTTCATCTTGGTCGTCTCTTTTAGCAAACTTGACGACCGAGTTGCCTCAGTTCAGAGGCGGGAGCCCGTTTAAAGATCCGTCGACGTGGTGCCACCTGGACGAGAAGATTGGAGATTCAGGAGATCGGAGCAGCCGCAACAAAGCATGATATAATGGTTGAAGACCGAAGGACTCGGATCGTTCGGTATAACGTTTCTACCCACTTTGTAGTTTGTTAGTTTAGTTTTAATGGCAGATCCGGGTTATAGTACACGATAGCGCCAGTTGTAAAAAGTTTTTGTTCCGCATTTGGCGTCTGTTAGACGGCCGTGGCGCTACCGTGGACTTACATGCTCGTCAGCCTTCTTATCAACAGATACCTGGGTAGCCGTTACGTGCAGCTAATACCGCTGACGTGCTTGTGGTTAAACCCACTGCCAGCGTACTATCGAGTCTTTAGAGTCCCACACAGAGGGTTTCCCTGCTTCGGGTGAAACGATGTAGAGCTCGTATGGTTTTACGACATGATTCGATCACATACATGTACTTGTGCACATATGATGTTCGGGCGGACAATACTAGTGGGCTTTGGTTTAAGCCGGATCCTAGTATTTGGTTATTGGATTAGTTTTGTCTCTTTGTATTCGTATTTCTCGAAATTCGGATACGGGTATGTATATACGGTTGAGAGGGGTATTCTTGTGATTTTATCAAGATTGTTTCTTGAAGTGAGACACCTCGATTAGGGTTTTTTCTTTTTGATTAATCTTTAGTGAGGTGGAGGAAATGAGGTGGGATAGTTTGTGTTATTTTAGTGAAATATGAACATGGCTTCATGTTGACTTTCTTGGACTCATATGAGATATGAAGACTTAGATATTTTGAGATATTTGTGTGAGATATTTTCATTTTCTTTAAAAGTATAAATATGAGCCATTTTCATTATTCATTATCATTCTACAGATACTTATCTCTCTCTCTCTCATTCTCCTCAAGCGTTCTTCATCTCCTCTCAAACCCTAATTGTCTCATGAGTTGAGAATTCTAGGGTTTATGAGACAACTAGATCCTTAATCACTCTCTACACACTCTAGCTACTTAGTCTAGCACACTAAGTGACCTAGTTACCTCATCTTGGAGGTGAAAGCTCAAGGTAGACACTCTTGGGTGGATCTTCTTCAAATTGGAGAAACCGACGAGGGGGCACGATCCATTCTCACTTCGAGGAGCTCACGACGAGAAGAAGGACAACGAGGCGAAGAAGGACTTGTAACTTGAGGTATAACATTCTCACATAGTAGTTAAACCTCCGATTAAGTTTGTTAGTCGATCATGGAGTTTAATCGATATTACGAAACACTTAAAAATCGTTTTTTGCAAACTCCGCCTCCCCGCGAACACGTGGGGTGTGTGGCATCGACTTACAGTGGTATCAGAGCCGACTAAACCATAACTAACAGATTAAATGACAAGTAAAACTACGAAACCGAAATAACCCCAAAACATCGAAGCGTAGATCCTAGTTTCTGTTGATTTTTCATGAGGCTCTAAATTTTTTTTAAACAATTGCAGAGTTCTCCTTTACTTGTAAAATGAACACAAACCAAAAATGAGACATTTCCATCTGAAATGGACCGGCCACAAAGCCAAAAAATATGGCCTTACCAGTTTTTTAGTGGGGGAATGCTTCGTGTTTTGTTCTGTGGTCTTGTTGCTTTGATCTAGGGTTTCAGGAGTTGTTTGTTTTTGCCATTTTGAATATGCTGTCAATTCTTTACTGTGGCAATACGGGGTGTTTCGAAGTCGCAGTTGTAACGTCGTTTAATGTTTCAAGTAGTGATATATGTGTTCGTAAACATCCGCTAATTGCTATATGTCGGTTAGTTGGGGGTTGCACATATCTGTGATGCTTTTGTAGTTTGTGTATATGAATTTATTGGATCGTCGTGGATGAATAGCCGGGGATGTGAGATGAGGGTTTTTCATTCTTTCATTCGATGTAAAATTTGTAAGGTGATGTAATATTATTTTGCGGGCCACATCCGGGTTGAGGTTGTAGCCACCGTTATATTTTTTCTTTTACTGTTTTCCTAGGATAGACCCAAGGTGGGGTGCATAAACTACTGGATACTTTGAAGTGTCGAGTGGCCTAATCACTTTGATGAGGGAGGTTGCTACACTTCGGGTATTTGGCGGGTAGTTTTCCGCACCCGTAGGGGTCTGGGGTGGGGTTTGGTTATTCATCACGACCGTGGAATCCATCTTTCGTTACAGGCTTAAACGAAACGCGGAATTCCTAGTATATCCAATATATTCATCTATGATCTGGAATGCCTATTATTTCGTCTGACGAATGGATATTATTATATATATATATATATATATTATATAATAGGCGTTGCTTATGTTTTGCATCCGCGCTAGTCCAGTCCCCAGCTCTGGAATTCGTTATCTAACCTGACGGTGTAAGACGGGGCCCAGTGGCGAATGCGGATGGCATAAGCGTACGTTGTATTTTCGTCTTTTTCTGCAATGGTAGGTTAATTGATGGGACTGTATTACATTAATGCAAAGTAAACAAACCAAAGCTGAATCATTGGAAAATTTTAAAACCACTCGGTTTTTTCAAAACAACAAAACTTTTAAAAAGGCGGAGCTTAAACCACTCCTTTTAAAAGCTATCAGGTTCCTTCGATTATATCAAGTTCACTACGTTCATGGTTTCGCCAAAACCATTCGTAGCCCTCTGTCATTTCAGTTTGGTATTCAGTAGTATTCAAGCTATATATTTTGATCTTCGCCAAGGCATAATGATTGGTAGCTACCGAATATTCATCTGTAGCATAGATAGATGCGTTAGTTTGGGACAGTCGTACTACTATTTTGGTCTTCGTCAAGGGTATGTGCGGGTGGGTTCAAATTAACCTGGACAATGACGGGTAGAACTTGACATGTGAGTTATAATATGTTGGCCTTCGTCAAGATCATAAGAGCATGGGGTAAAAATCCACATTAGGAGTTTCTAAAGAAACTGAAATTTGCTAGTATGGCATACCATTTGGAGTGTGATAATTTTGGTAGGATTCCTTCGACTTTATCACACGATGATATTTGGATCCCGATCCTACTGTGAGTATATGCTACTCCTCGGGAGATTTTTTTCACTTAACGATAAATGCTATAAACCAAGTAGATGTCTAGAAAGGTTTTAGCGGGGCTACCCTCCAGGGAAAGGAGGTTATTTAATTAAGAAACTTTGCGAAAGCATCGTAAAACCTCCCTCGAAGTACTGACACTGGCCTGGCTGAAATGTTAAGCAAGTATTGTACGGTGAGATTAATCCTGACTAATTCTTCTTTTATAGTTTGAGGAAGGATTCGAGAAACAGTAGGAGCTATCCTGTTTAGATAAATTAAAAACCAATCTAAACTTGCAAGAGCATTATGCTAAAGTGTTTCTTCTTTCTATCCTAATTGCAGCGACCAAGATGACTGGCCTTAAGTTACTATTAGATAAAAACATATTGACGGGGCCGAACTATAAAGATTGGCTCAGGAATGTCAAGATGACAATCACATATGACAAATTTGGCTATTTACTTACTACTAAAGCCCCCACCGTCCCAGGTCCAGATTCCAGCGTCGCGGATAAGGAAATCCGTAAGACCTGGGAAATTGACAATGCGAAAGCCAAGAGGCTCATGCTGGCCTCTATGGACAATGAACAGTAGATGCGGCACGAGAATATGGATCTTGAATCCATATTCCTCCATACCAAGGAATTATATAGAAAGCAATCTCGTATCGCAAGATACGAGACCTCGAAGAAGCTATTTCAGGTGAGGTTGGGTATTGGGTCATCTGTAGGGGAACACGTCCTTAAGATGATCGGCTACATTGAGGAGCTCACGGACCTAGGGACCACGTTGGAGAACGAGCTGTATACAGACTTGATTCTGCAGTCCATCCCTTCCACCTACGCCCAGTTTATCTTGAATTTTAATATTCAAGGTAAAAAAGTTGAACTTCCGGAACTCCTCAACATGTTGAGGAGTGCTGAGGACACCCTGCAGAAATCCAGGGAAACACCCGCTCTGCTTGTTGGTGGAGCTTCCTCTTCTAGATCTAAGGCGAAATCCAAGAGAAAGAAGAAGAAGTCCCCCACCAAGCCAAGAGGCGGTGTTAGTAAGGTGGAAGTGAAGGGCAAGGAAAAAGTGGCGGGGCCGACAGTAAGGAAGGAAGAATGCTTCTACTGTCATAAGAAGGGCTATCGAAAGAAAGATTGCAGGGCCTGGAGAGCCAAGAACCTGGACTCGAAGCAGGTTGTGGCTTCGGCTTCAGGTGTGTTTGTAATTGAAAACTGTTTGTCAATCAACTCTATTTCCTGGGTATTAGATACCGGATCAGGATCTCATATCTGTAATTCTTTGCAGGCACTGAGAAGCCGTAGTGTTCTGAAGACCGGTGATATGACCCTCAGGGTTGCTAACGGAGAGAGCGTGGATGCTGTGTCCATAGGAGAATATCACTTAGGGTTAACAAGTGGACATATTTTGGTTTTGCGCAATTATTTTTGTGTACCTAGTTTGACTAGTAATATCATTTCTGTATCTTTGTTATCTAAAGAAGGTTATGATTTTATATTTGTAAGCGATGTCGTAAACATCCACCTTAATCATGGTCTGATTAGGTCAGGTACTCTAAACAATGGTATATACGTATTGTTAGTTGTATGTAAACCCTAGAGGCCAGTATTGTACGAGGATGTATATATATATTGGATGCTTGGACATATATAGAGAGGACTTTCTTGCTCGATATGATAGTATGCTATCTGGTTGCTCTTTATCTTAACATGTATACTTGTCTCTTGATACTGTCTTATAGTTACATGTTGGTAAAGCCCTTAGGATGTGTACTTGACTACCTGGACTATGATGCAGATCATACTAGTGGGGACAGAGTAGTCCATAAGTGTAACGCTTCGAAAATCGTTTAAGCAGTTTTTCGGTAATCGGCAAAATTTGCAGTCTTTTCCGTAAAAAGGCAAAATAGGTATTTTTCATTATAGCCCTAATTATACAAAATTTAGATAAGATATTACTATAAATTGGTCACTAAAATGTCACATAAAAATTTCTAGTTAATTAAAAAAAATTCCTTAATTAATTATTTTTAATATTATTTTAAGCTTTTAAAAATACATTAAATTAGCGATAAATACAAATTTAATTAGGTAAATTACACACATATGAAACATTATAAACTAAAATTTAGTGTTAATAAAATTTTATCAAGACTTTTCAAGATTTTTGTTCTATGGTTTAAAATTTTAATCAAAAATGGCTTAAAATGGGGTTTTTTGTGTAAAAATTGATGTGATGGTCATTAATTGAGCTTGGGAAAGGCTTTTTGTGTAAAATTTTCTACACCATTCACACACACACACCCTCCTCTACCTCAGGTCGACCTTGGATGCTGTTGCCCTTCCTTTTTTCCCTCACTCCTCTTGCTTTAATTCTTGCAAAAATCAACAAATTCCATAAAAAAATACACACTTTTCCTTCTCAAATTCAAACCAAAACCCAAATCCATCCCTTACCTAACCCTAATTTGTTTGAAAAGTGAAGAAAAGAGGTGTCTTGAAGGCTAGTGCAAGTTTGGAATCAACTCTTGTAAGGTATAAATCCTAATCTAGTTGCTTAATTTGCTAGAATTAATAGTTCAAGTGTGAATTTTAGTTATAAATTCTTGTTTTTAAAATTTCAAGAAAAGAGGTGATGTTGTAGTTAGGGTTTGAAGTTGAATAAGTGTGTTTAGGTTAGTATTGTGGCCATCTAGTGTATTAGGTCGGATATTTGTGCGATGTTGCGATCGCGATATCGTTAATTCGCGATGTTTGCTTTGAAATCGGCATGCTAATTGCTTACTAGTTTTTCTAAAATTTTAGGAGGTGATCTAATTGTGTTATTTTGGTGATATAATTAGCATCTTATACGACTATTAGGGTGTGTGAATGCGGAGTTTTGTCTAGTCGGGTTTTAGTTTTGACAATTGCCCCGAAACGGCGATTTTAGTTAAGGTTTTAGCGATTTTCGTGTATTTTCCGCGTACCGAGTGCACGTTGTGACTAATTCGAGAGCGTCGATCTTTTCATAGTGTGAGTTGCATCATTTCAGAAATCTGTAATCTTATATTGTGTGTTATGCAATTCTAGGATCGGTCGCGGAAATATCGGACGCGGCGCGCAAAGGCAAGGCGGTGGTCGGATCGGATTAGCGGGGCTTTCAGGTGAGTAGATGTATTCATCTATGGGGGAATCGTCTGGATGGCGCGAGGCGCCCCCTAGTTAGGATTACTTTATTTCTTGTAAGATTTGCATTGTTAGTTAGCTAATCCCCCTCATTCACATTTCATACCCTTATAGCTAATCGTCTGCTAGATTGCATGGATATTCATATACATATGTGCGATATCACTTCATAGGACACGTACACCATTACCATTGGCTCCTGTTGCACGCGCACTATTCATGAGACACACACGCCTTTGGTAATTGCCATGCCACGAGCACCATAGAACCTGTTTAACCTAGTATCACCACTTGCATCATACATGATATATGAAATCGCATAGCATGTATATACCTCGCATCATCATCATACTTACATAGATTTCTAACCACAAATCACATCGCATTCCTTGATATCATAGACATTTATCATATACAACATGTTGGGTATTATGATTTTCTTGAGGATTTCAGTATTGCTGCGATTTCTGGATTTTGGGGAAAACCGTAAGAATTTAACAAAAGCTTATATTTATCATTTTTAAAACAAAGTTGTGGTTTTCTCATGATGTATGTGTCGTCCACCATGAGTTTTCATGTTTTCTGTTGGATTTCGAGACCCGATTCGAGGAGTGGATGAACCGTCTCAGGTACATGGTGGGCCCGGTATGGTATCCCGGGGCAGAAGATCGAGTTGTAAACGATGAGCCTGGCAGGGGAAGACTACCTACCGGTGATGTCTGGCGCGGCGGATATCCAGAGGATACTGACCGTTGTCGTGAGATTTGATGATATGGGCCGATCCGGACTGACGGAGCCCGATGTATTGAGACATTGATACAGTGAGACATTGAGACAGATGTGTTTTCATATTTGGTGTCGATACTTGACACGGGTTTCAGATGATTTCTTGATGGTATTTAGCAATTATACAGATATTCTTTTTTCTAAAGTTAAGAATGCAGAACTCATAGCATTTAAAACACTTAAAGATTTAGTATTGACATTGCATACATGTGCATGCATACTAGAGGTATTACATTACATCTGGACATATATGCTGTGACGCATTTGCGTGCATTCTTACGATAGCCTTACTAGATGTTATATTCTACTCACGAGCTGGCAACTCACCCCCGTTGTGCCACAGTGTCTTGCAGGTCGGACTCATCAGCCTAGTAGCGGGGGCTTATCTTGTTAGTGACTTCTTTTGCTCAGACTCGCGACATTGCTCGTAGGTGGGTTGCGAAAGTGCTTTTATCTTCTTCTTTTTTTGTACTATTTTTGTATCTAGTATTCTCCATCTACCACTTCTTATGTGTATATGCGACCTAGTGATGAGACTGGGAGATTTGTGTAAATGTGGCTTCTTTTGGTCGAGCTCACTTGAGCCGACGTTGTGTTTTCTTATATTTTGCATTTCTTTATACTCTTTTCTTGATATTACATATATATATTGCGTGTGGTTATGATCCGCCTTGGGCGAAGAGCTAGCTCCCGCTTGGGGATGCCATTTTATGATTACAGGTTATATATCTTGTTGTACCAATTTTGGGGGATAGAATTTACAAAGGAGACTCTTCCGAAATTTTCGGAAATTTTTGATGTTTTTTAAAAGGGGTTCAATGCAACTAAATTGATTTCAAGTCGTTTTTCATGAAAGGTTTCCTTCACTCTCTTTGGTTTTGGTTTAGATTTTCTGGGCTTTGGCTGACTTAGTTTACGTTACGCCTTTAGACGTCTCGTAATCTAAGTGCCAGTTACGTTCCGTACTTTCGGGTCGTGACAAAGTTGGCATCAGAGCGTAGGTTTTACCTTTCTGAGTGTAGGACGACCTTGGTAGATGGAGTAGGTGACTTAAGCAGAGTGGCGTAGCGTGGGTATGATCCGCGGCATACTTACGATACGGTACTCCGCCTAAGTGACCTTAGAACATAATTGCTTGTATTTCCTTTCTTGATTCCTTGCATTCCTTGATTCAATTGCAATGTTCTTATCGGTCATGTTTCTTATTCCAACTTCTATGCCGCCAAAGACTACGAGAGCTTAGCGGGCTGCCGCTAGGGATGAGATTCGAGCGGGCTCGTCTGAGGCGAGGATCAAGCGGGATGATACGCCTACCCCTCCGAGTCATATTGATCCGCCTTATCCAGACCGTATTGCCAGATTAGAGGTCGGCATGCAGGAGTTGCGACAGATGATGGGATCTTTAGTTGAGTCCAGTCGGGCACAGAGATCCGAGTACGTTCCTTCCACCGCACAGACCACGATTGTACCTGCTGCACCGATGGTCACTCCTGCTGCTACTGCGACTATCCCTGTTTCATTACAGGAGTTCATGAGATTGAGACCTCCAGCTTTTACCGGTACGGATGCGACAGAGGACCCACAGGCATTTCTTGATAGGATGGCTCGAATTTGCTGTTTGTTGAGGTGTTCTGATGATAGGTTGGTGGAGTTCGCGAGTTTTTGTCTGGAAGGTCTTGCCCAGACATGGTACGATTCAGTAGAGAGAGGCCGAGCTGCAGGTCTACCTTCTATGACCTAGGATGAGTTTACAGCTGCGTTTCTTGCCCGTTTTCTTCTGGAGAGTGTCCGAGATGCTCGAGCCCGTAGTTTTGAGTCTCTGCGCAAGACTCCTGGGATGACGGTGTCGGAGTATGATATGCAGTTTACCCAGTTGTCTCGACATGCTCCGTACCTAGTAGACACAGAAGAGAAGAGAATAAAGAGGTTTGTGCGAGGGCTTGATACACAGCTATTCCTTGCCATCGGCACCCAGCACTTTGATACATACGCAGCCGCGATGGATACAGCCTTACTTTTGGAGGAGCATATTTCTGAGACTCCGGTCGTTTCTGGGCCGAAGAGGATCCGTACTGATACGCCAGCTCAGCGGCAGATGGGTAGACACCGCGATAGATTATTTCCGGGAGATGGTGGAGGCAGAGGATTGAGACGAAGTCATTTATTTGGTTCATATCCACAGACCCAGCAGTCGTCTCCAGGATGTTTTCGGTGTGGGAGTCAGTACCACCGTGTCGGAGACTGTACCATGGGGCGCCAGGGCACGGCGACAGTCCCGCATGTGACCTTACCACCTTCACCACCTCCTCAGAGAGCTCTACTTCCTACTCCTGATGATGCTCCACGCCAGCCAGATGCTCCTAGAGGTCGTGGACGTGGTGGTCCGGTTCAGAGAGGACGAGGCGACAGAGGCAGAGGCCGAGGTAGAGGCAGAGGGCAGCCAGCTATTAGTGGTGGACAGGCCCGAGTGTTCGCGTTGACTCCTCAGGATGCACAGGCATCCAATGCCGTCGTGACAGGTACTCTTCCAGTATGTTCTTTTGATGCATGGGTATTATTTGATCCAGGCTCCACACATTCCTATGTATCCACGTACTTTGCACCGAGGTTGGGCCGAGAGTCTTCTCCATTAGATCAGCCGCTTGTCGTTATTACACCGGTAGGCGAGTCATTTGTTGCCCGTTTCGTGTACCAATCAAGTTCCGTTCGTATCGGGGAGAGAGATTCTTCAGTTGATTTGATTCTCCTCGATATGCTATACTTTGACGTTCTTTTTGGTATGGACTGGCTAGCCACCTGTTATGCATCCGTGGACTGCCGTGAGAAAGCAGTCAGATTCAGCTTTCCTGGTGAGCCGGTTCTTGTTATTCAGGGAGATTGTAGCGCTACCCTTCCCAGCTTGATTTCTTCTCTTCGCGCCGGTCAGCTCTTAAGGAAAGGGTGTCAGGGATTCTTAGCCTATGTTTGTGATACTAGCTCCATAGAGATTCCGTTGGACCAGGTCCCTGTTGTGAGAGAGTTCCCTGATGTATTCCCCGACGAGCTGCTTGGTCTGCCACCAGAGCGTGAGATTGAGTTCTGCATCGACTTGATCCCAGGCACGGGGCCTATCTCTATACCGCCTTATCGGATGGCCCCGGCGGAGCTGAGAGAGCTGAAGGATCAGTTACAGGACTTGCTGGACAAAGGGCTTATCCGACCGAGTGTGTCACCTTGGGATGCTTCCGTCCTGTTTGTTAAGAAGAAGGACGGAAGTATGCGCTTATGCATTGATTATCGTCAGCTGAAACGGGTTACTGTGCAGAACAGATATCCCCTACCCCGCATTGATGACTTATTCGATCAGCTCCAGGGTGCAGGGTTTTTCTCGAAGGTTGATTTACGGTCAGGTTATCACCAGTTGCGGGTTCGGATGGAGGATATTCCGAAGACCGCTTTTCGTACTCGTTATGGTCATTATGAGTTCTTGGTGATGTCGTTCGGGCTCACCAATGCCCCGGCAGCATTTATGGACTTGATGAACCGTGTATTCAGGCCGTATCTCGATCAGTTCATCATCGTGTTCATTGACGACATCTTGGTTTATTCTCGGAGCCGGGAGGAGCATGAGCAGCACTTGCGTATCACATTGCAGACTTTGAGAGAGCATCAGCTGTTCGCCAAATTTTCCAAGTGCGCATTCTGGTTAGACAGTGTCGACTTCTTGGGTCATGTGGTGATGAGAGATGGTATTTGTATGGACCCGAAGAAGATCGAGGCAGTTCAGCGTTGGCCTAGACCGGTATCAGTTACAGAGGTTCGCAGCTTTCTGGGTCTGGCCGGCTATTATCGACGTTTTGTCCAGGATTTCTCCCGTATTGCTGCACCGCTGACCGGGTTGACCCGGAAGGGGGTTCCCTTCGATTGGACCCAGGCATGTGAGGATAGTTTCCAGCAGTTGAAGACTCGTCTGACTACTGCACCGGTGTTAGCTTTGCCTTCAGGATCAGGCGGGTTCGTGGTATATTGTGATGCTTCTCCAGTGTGGCTGGGTTGTGTATTGATGCAGCACGACAGAGTTATCGCGTATGCTTCTCGGCAGCTAAGGAAACATGAACAGAACTACCCCACCCATGATTTAGAGATGGCTGCAGTGGTATTTGCACTTAAGATCTGGAGACATTACCTATACGGTGAGTCGTGCCAGATATTCACTGACCATAAGAGTTTGAAGTATATCTTTCAGCAGCGAGATCTGAATCTGAGACAGCGCCGTTGGATGGAGTTGGTGAAAGATTATGACCGAGAGATTTTATACCATCCGGGCAAGGCAAATGTGGTGGCAGATGCTTTGAGTAGGAGGCCCGGAGGTAGTCTATCTTGTTTAAGCGCAGTACAGATGCAGTCGACGGCGGATTGGCAGATTTTATGTGACAGCAGAGTGCAGTTCGAGTTTACTCCTACAGGGGGACAGCTGGCCCATTTCAGAGCACGCCCACAGTTACTTGACCGTATCCGCGAGGCACAGTCCGGCGATGCCCGTATTGTAGAGATTATTGAGCAAATTCGGCAGGGCAGAGTTTCTGAGTTCGTGATTGATGATCAGGGGATACTTCGATTTGGGACTCGACTGTGCGTACCAAATTCTGAGGGACTGAGGCGCGATATCCTCGAGGAGGCACATAAATCAGTATACAGTGTGCATCCAGGTTCCACCAAGATGTACCATGATTTGAGAGAGGTTTACTGGTGGGACGGAATGAAGAAGGATGTTACAGACTTTGTGTCGAGATGCCTGACTTGTCAGCAAGTCAAGGCTGAGCACCAGAGGCCAGCCGGCGAGTTACAGCCTTTGCCCATCCATGAGTGGAAGTGGGAGCAGGTCTCCATGGACTTCATTGTGGGTCTACCCAGGACCAGTCGAGGGTATGACTCTATTTAGGTGATTGTGGATCGACTGACGAAAGCGGCTCACTTCCTGCCAGTGAAGACCACTTTTGGATTTTCTCAGTACGCCCAGGTTTATATTGATGAGATCATGCGACTGCATGGCATTCCGACTTGCATCGTGTCCGACCGGGGCACCCAGTTTACCAGCCGATTGTGGCAGAAACTCCAGGAAGCATTGGGCACCCGATTGAGTTTTAGCATAGCCTTTCATCCGCAGACTGACGGTCAGTCGGAGCATACTATTCAGACTCTTGAGGACATGCTCAGAGCTTGTGTTTTGGATTTCGGTGGTAGCTGGGATCGTCATTTGCCTTTGATCGAGTTCTCCTACAATAATAGCTTCCAGGAGACGATTCAGATGGCACCTTTCGAGGCTTTATACGGGAGGAGATGTCGATCGCCTGTGTGTTGGAAAGAGCTAAGGGAGAGTAGTATTTTAGGCCCGCAGATCGTACAGGAGACGACCGAGAAGATACAGCTGATTCGGGACAGGATGAGAGCAGCACAGAGTAGGCAGAAATCATATGCTGACAGGTGCCGTCGCCGACTCGAGTTCGCTGTTGGCGATCATGTTTTCCTGAGGGTCTCTCCGATGAAGGGTGTGATGAGATTTGGGCGGAAAGGGAAACTTAGTCCTAGATATGTTGGTCCCTTCGAGATCTTAGAGTGTGTTGGTCCAGTCGTTTATCGGTTAGCTCTTCCGCCCAGCTTCCCCGATGTTCATCCCGTGTTCCATGTTTCGATACTCCGTAAGTACCTTCATGATCCTTCCCATGCGATTCAGCACCAAACAATCCAGATAGAGCGTGATCTTTCATTCACCGAGCAGCCGGTGGTCATTTTGGATCGGCAGGTGAAGAAATTGAGGTCGAAGGTTATACCGTCCGTCAAGGTCCTTTGGCGTGGCCCGAACAACGAGGAGGTCACCTGGGAGACCGAGGTCGAGATGAGGAAGAGATATCCCCATCTTTTTGAAGGTACGCGTAGTTAAATTCTAAATTCGGGTACCGAATTTCTTTAAGGGGGGAAGATTGTAACGCTTCGAAAATCGTTTAGGCAGTTTTTCGGTAATCGGCAAAATTTGCAGTATTTTCCGTAAAAAGGAAAAATAGGTATTTTTCATTATAGACCTAATTATACAAAATTTAGATAAGATATTACTATAAATTGGTCACTAAAATGTCACATAAAAATTTCTAGTTAATTAAAAAAAATTCCTTAATTAATTATTTTTAATATTATTTTAAGCTTTTAAAAATACATTAAATTAGTGATAAATACAAATTTAATTAGGTAAATTACACACTTAGGAAACATTATAAACTAAAATTTAGTGTTAATAAAATTTTATCAAGACTTTTCAAGATTTTTGTTCTATGGTTTAAAATTTTAATCAAAAATGGCTTAAAATGGGGTTTTTTGTGTAAAAATTGATGTGATGGTCATTAATTTAGCTTGGGAAAGGCTTTTTGTGTAGAATTTTCTACACCATTCACACACACACACCCTCCTCTACCTCAGGTTGACCTTGGCTGCTGCTGCCCTTCCTTTTTTCCCTCACTCCTCTTGCTTTAATTCTTGCAAAAATCAACAAATTCCATAAAAAAAATACACACTTTTCCTTCTCAAATTCAAACCAAAACCCAAATCCATCCCTTCCCTAACCCTAATTTGTTTGAAAAGTGAAGAAAAGAGGTGTCTTGGAGGCTAGTGCAAGTTTGGAATCAACTCTTGTAAGGTATAAATCCTAATCTAGTTGCTTAATTTGCTAGAATTAATAGTTCAAGTGTGAATTTTTGTTATAAATTCTTGTTTTTGAAATTTCAAGAAAAGAGGTGATGTTGTAGTTAGAGTTTGAAGTTGAATAAGTGTGTTTAGGTTAGTATTGTGGCCATCTAGTGTATTAGGTCGTATATTTGTGCGATGTTGCGATCGCGATATCGTTAATTCGCGATGTTTGCTTTGAAATCGGCATGCTAATTGCTTACTAGTTTTTCTAAAATTTTAGGAGGTGTTCTAATTGTGTTATTTTGGTGATATAATTAGCATCTTATACGACTATTAGGGTGTGTGAATGCAGAGTTTTGTCTAGTCGGGTTTTAGTTTTGACAATTGCCCCGAAACGGCGATTTTAGTTAAGGTTTTAGCGATTTTCGTGTATTTTCCGCGTACCGAGTGCACGTTGTGACTAATTCGAGAGCGTCGATCTTTTCATAGTGTGAGTTGCGTCATTTCAGAAATCTGTAATCTTATATTGTGTGTTATGCAATTCTAGGATCGGTCGCGGAAATATCGGACGCGGCGCGCAAAGGCAAGGCGGTGGTCGGATCGGATTAGCGGGGCTTTCAGGTGAGTAGATGTATTCATCTATAGGGGAATCATCTGGATGGCGGGAGGCGCCCCCTAGTTAGGATTACTTTATTTCTTGCAAGATTTGCATTGTTAGTTAGCTAACCCCCCTCATTCACATTTCATACCCTTATAGCTAATCGTCTGCTAGATTGCATGGATATTCATATACACATGTGCGATATCACTTCATAGGACACGTACACCATTACCATTGGCTCCTGTTGTTAGTTATATGTTTGCCCTAGAGGCCATTACTATACATAGGATGTATATTGTAGTGGATGCTGGGACATATATAGGGAGGACTTTCTTGCTCGACATGATAGTATGCTATCTGGTTGATCTTTACCTTAACGTGTACACTGATAGTCTCTCTGTTACATGTTGGTAAAGCCCTTAGGATGTGTACTTGACTACCTGGACTATGATGCGGATCATACTAGTGGGGACATGGTAGTCCATAAGTACATCCTTCAAAGTCCCTAGTCGTGGGTATATCGAGACGGGGCATCGATATACCAGAGTAGACTAGCGTATACCTTCTCGACCCAGACAGATGGGCGATGGATGATCCCATATCCATTGGTGTTTGACATCAGAGATGATATACGGGTGCTCAGTGGAGACTGGGTACACTGGACGGACTCGCCGAGAACTCCCAGATGGTATTATACCTTACGTCAGATGGCAGTTCTCTGGTGACACTGGTACAGAGTAGTCTGTTGACCCGAGATCGTCATAGAGTCTTGTGTGGTTCCCACTGTGCTTTGATTTCCATCTTACCACGTCTAAGAAGGCGTGCAAAACGGTGGTTTTTGGGTACAGTCCCGAGCCACATGGAGGCAATGAGCGATAGGAGGGGATTCGTCTCTCCCGGTATAGGGGGTTGATGTTGCACTGTGTTCGATTGGCTATAACCGGAAATCCCTGGCCAGGGTTGCTGAGATTTACTGGTAAGTGTTACCAGTAGTTTCTCGAATTGTTTTAGACCTCATATCGACACGACTTATCGAGCTATTGGGGTCTGACGTTTACCACCCCTAGGCGAGATATGCGACATATCAGACGACGAGACCGGACTGTACGGTAAGTGTTACTGGTTGGATTCACAGGAGTATGAGCGGGCTTGCTCGTCGATCTTCTGATCGCTCAATACCCGGGTGGCCGTTACGTTTAGCAGACCGCTTGCGGCTTGTGGGTGTTTGATATGATCATCACCTGCTGCCGGCGTATTGACGAGTCTTTAGAGTCCTACACAGAGGTTTCCTGGCTCAAGCAAAACGAAATAGGAGCGCATATGAGATATGTGCGGGACCGAGAATAATGCGAGTATGTGATACCGTATTTCATTCTCGCGATGAATGTATCGAATGGTTGTATGCGATATAACCTAGTTATCGAATCATGGATTGATTCGATAAGTCGATACATTGGATATTAGTCGGTTATATACGATATGACCGGATCGTTAAATCAAGTGTTGATTTAAAGATTTAATGTATAATTATATATTTGATATATTACTTTGAATTAACTAGTATTGGTTCATTTTAAAAGGATTTTCTCACTTGAAGTACACAACTTGTATATGTGATATACTTTTGTGCACTTGTTTGTATCTTGTTTGATGATACATGCTCACTTGGGTGTAGTTTTGGTTTAAACCTTGGTTATGTAAATGGTTAAGGTTTTTATTTATTTATTCATTTATTTATTTCATTTTGGCAAGAAATAAAATGGTTACTAGTCTTGTTTTATATTGAAAGTTCATGAAGGTTTGAAAAGTTGACCATTTTGTTTCTTTCCTTTAACCTAACCATTCCACTTAACCCTAGTTTATTCTCTACACCTAATCATGGTTTGAATATGATAAGTATTGATTTTCTTTTCCATTTTTGAATTAACACTTATCATATTCTTGCTTCTTCTTCTTCTTCCTCACTTCAAGAAAAAGCTTGCTATCAACAATGGCAACTTGTGAAAATGAGTGAGAAATCCAATTCTAAAGTGAACCCACCTCTTATTTCTTCATCCTCTACCTCTTGCCAAGTAGTATAGGGTGTTCTCTTCACAAGTTTCATGACTTGGTGAAGTGGGAGCTTGATCTTGTGATGCCTCGACGTAGATCATCTTCGGCATCGAAGTCAACGACCTAGCCCGCCCATTTTTCCGATGAAGCCGACGCTAGAGCCCGGGATTCGATTTGGACAGCGAGGAGACTTCATTGCGGAGCTATGGAGGTGGAGAACCGGATCTACAAAGGTTGTATTTCCGTTCTTTTAGTTAAGTTGTTAACTATTCGCATTTGTTTCGCCTAAAATCTAGTTAACGATCCGTATTAGGGTTTCTCGGCACTTGTAAAGTTAGAAATTGGCATGGTTGATGCCTTGTGAGACCTCATTAGTGTGCCTAGGAACCCTACTGAACCGAGGGTTCCCATGAACATGCCCACGGCAGGAACTTCTTCTATGCGTTGTTCGCATCTCGACCACAAGTTCCACCACTGAATTGCATACTGAACCCATGTCTCTCCTGGCTTCACCCTGGCATTGATCAATGCCGTGATCGGGGTCCGTTTGCTGGCGCTTGCGAAATACTGGGTGAATAGCAGCTCCATTTCTGTAAATGTTTTGATGGAGTCGTTCAGAAGCTCTGAGTACCATTCAAAAGCTGTCTCTGCTAAACTGCCGACAAACTGGCAAAGTAGCAATTTGTCGTCACCTCCAGTATTGCCGCAGAGAGCCCTGAACTAAGCGACATGCTGATGGGGGTTGCCTTTCCCCTTGTACACATGAAATTTAGGGATCATATATCCTGGCGGGTACTTAATCTGATTGTACCAGCCTGGATATGGTTTTCCAGTTCTGACGACTTGGCCAATTGCTTCACTTGCTTGATGAGCTCGTATTTGCTAAGCTATGTAGTCATCAAGCATAGCTTTCGAGATCATCTCCGCCATGGCTGCTGATAAAGCTGGAAGAGAGTTTGATGTCTCCCCTCTGTCGTCTTCAATAATTATTGGGGGATCTTCGGCTGGAGGGTCCGACTGGATTATCATCCCCACCATATCTTGGAACATGAGCGCTATTTTTTTTATGTTAGCCGCTTGTCCCGTGGCTTCTTTATCTTTATTTTCGAGAATTCTTTGGAGGAACTCGGCATCGGTTTTCTGCTCCTAGCGTTGATCCGACGATACTTCCGGGCTTTCCTTTTGCCCAGTGAGTGCGGCCATTTTCGTCAGCATCTCCCGGTGTTTCTGTTGCTGCTCCTGAGCCTTTTTTCCGGACCGCATAAGTGGTCGATGACCCCCAGAAATACGGCTTTCCTCTTTTCCGGAAGCCATGTAGACGGTGTGCACTACCATGCCCCCAGACTTGGGGGTTTAGGTTCAGTTCCCTTGAGATTTGTCATAGACACAGGGATCTTCTCCGGCCTTCTCCTTTTATGGGCAGTCGAAGTTGAAGGGGCTGTAATAGGCACTTCTATAGACGACACCTTCCGTAGCATGGCGGCGGGATGGTCCTCCTCTTGCCGAACTTTCATTCTCTTCTGTTGGCGGGAGTAGTCTTTGTCGATCACGGAGTCTTGAACTCTTCGCCAGACCCTGTGGATTTTGGAGGACAGCCGCTAAGGGGGCTGTTCCGGCTTTGCTTTAGTAACATTCTCCACAGGTGGAGGAGACCTTTTCAATACGGCAGTTGGAGAGTTCTTGCGCACTCTCCTGAGTGGCTCAAAGTTGTTCCCAGTTGGAACAACATCGTCAATTTCCACCCTTGGAGCTGGTGGGGTAATTCCAGAAGGAGAGCTACCCCCAGTCTTCCTCACTAGGCACCAGTAGCGACGTCGAGCATGTCTTGCAGATAGGATTGTCTCAGTTACGGGGGTGGCTTCATCATACTCCCTGTTCTGGTGAAGGGCTGCTGGGGTCAACCTGTCGAAGACCAACGTCCACTGAGAGGGAACGGTCAATCTTGCAAAGACCGACTCTGTGGCAGGGGAAGCATTTTTAATGACCTCACCCGAAGCAGGAATTGAGATGGCCAGTCTTGCAAAGACCGATCCTTTAGCAGGAGAAGCCTCTCTGACGACTTTGTTTACCGGAGCTGGGATGGCTATCTGCTTCGGGATAACTCCTTCGGGTATTGCAGGCTTCTTCATGGGCCCACTTGAGCTTTGGCCTAGTCTGTTAAAGACCGAGGCGTTAGACTTGGAAGACCCGTTGAGAGGGACCGTGGTAGTGGTAAGCCAATCAATGACCGACTTCTTTGGAGCTTCCTGTTATGGCACTGGGGCGTTGAAGCTCATTGGTGGGAGCATGGTCCTGAAGAACAATCCCGCGGTGGCCTGTGTCACCTGTTCCACCGGCATTGCGTAGATAGAGGCCACTTGGGGCCCGTAAGTTACTCTTCCAGCAGGGACGGAGTGGTAGTTATTGTTGCAATTGATGCAGTTGGAAGCCATTAATGTTATCTTCTCTTCTACACAGAGCAAGACACCAAATCTTAGTACCTTGAATCCAGGGGCAACCATATTAAACCACGATTCGTTCATGAACACGACACACGAAGTGTGGAGTGGAAAGAGGAAAAAGTCCCACCGGCCATTCCAAAATCTATGCGCCGTCGAAAGACGCGGCCGGGACGTTGGGATATCTGGCCTAAATTTTGGGGGCAAATGCTATTTGGTTTTATCCGTCCACCTCTCCAAAAATACCAAGTTGATTTATGGCACCATGTATCGGAGGTTTAGACGAATGCGGCCGTTGTAGCAAACTTCATCAGATTCCCCCTCGTTTGCGAGGGGTTTTTGATTGTGGGGATACTTTTCCCTGCAGGCGCAAGCCCCTGCAGTACGTTACCGCGTAGCGATAACCACTTTCTCCTTCTCCAGATGTTCACTTCGTGTTATGTGTGTTTATTTTATTTTTTTGGTTGCCCGTGGATTGTATACGGAGACTAATTTATGTTGTCGCCCGTAGGGCGGGGATTAGTCCAAATCCGTATTGTCTTAGATTTAGATTTGGTTTTATTTAAGAATCGCTAACCTCATTTGAGATTAAGATCAACTTAAATATTTGTTAAGGATATGCTAATCTAATTTTAGACTAAGATCTACTTAACAAGATTTAGGATCATTTAAATCAAGCAAAAGAGAATTTGTGCTTTATTGCTTTAGTTTAGGGACATTGCGGTCCATGGTTTAAGGACATCATAGTCCATGGAGTTTAAAGACAACATAGTCCATAGAGTTTAGTTTAGGGACGTTGCGGTCCATTGGGTTTAAGGATATCATAGTCCATAGAGTTTCTGATTGTCGGATTCCACCACCTCTCTGAAAACGTTGAAGAATTACAACGACAAATATCAGAAGTGTGAAGAGATGTAACCTTGAACCAATGTTTGTTGGGACATCTGTAGTCAGGTTTGGGACTAAGACCAATTAAAGAGATTGTGAGCACATGGGCTTGGTTGATCTGAATTAGGGACTTGATCGGTCGAAAATATTGCATTTTTAACACGTCAATTTCCATACTATTTGCAATCATCTAAAGGTGTTCGGTATGAATATAACACATATTAGAAAATTGTCTGTAAAATACCAAATAACATGTGTTATACATTATAACCGGCATTTTGAGGGAAATTGAGTGTTTATTATTGCACACATGATCTCTGTATATCGCAACACTTGTCTCGAGATTGTATGCAGGAAACTCCAGGTAAAAGAGCCGAAACTGCTAAAAATGCTGATAAAAATACGCCAAGTCCAAGACTTGAAATCTGGCAGTGAACAAGAAAGTGTAAAAATATTCCAGACATGAGAAACATACCATGCGGCCAACATAAAGCAACACAGGAGTTTTCAGGCACAGATCACATCAAACGGCCACGGATCCGCAGCCGAATGGGCTTATTGGCCGTGGATCCGCGGCCAAGAAGACACGTCATCGACAGATTGTTACTTCAGGCTTCTTCTTGTGATAGCCTAACTTCTTCAAGGCACTTCGATCTCCAGAGATCTCTAGAAGCTTCCGTCCTAACATCCAAGCTTCTTGTACAAGCCTAATACCTCCAACCTTCTCAAGCAAGCTAGCTAACTACCTTAACCTAGAAGCTTCTTCTCATAACTACCAAGCTTCTCTTGTAAGCTTGGTAACTAACTAAATTTAGAAGGTTCTACTCAACTACCAAGCTTGCAAGAGAAGCTAAACCTAGCTTAGCTTCTTAAGGAAGCTAATCCAAGCTTCCAGGAGAAGCTAAAGGAGAAGACTATAAAAAAGACCCAAAGGCTTCATTCTAAGGTTGTTGTTGATCATTCCACATCAATTCACCCACAAGTTGAGTGACACAATTTGTGCATCCAAACCCTAATCCAATCCCAAAAGCCAATTCAAGATCACCGAGTACAAAATCAAGCAAGAAGCCATCAAGCCTTTTTGAAGCGACGTCGATCTTCAACCGAGCAAGTGATCCAAGACGATCCGCGACTCGCGGAGACAATGCGAAACTAATTCGACGATCGAGTTCTCTCCTCAATTCTTGTAGTCTTGAGCAAATTGTAACGAAATTGTTGAATAATAAAATATGAAATTTCTTTATCTTGCTTACCTTTACATTTGAGCATTATGATGAGTTCTCAATTTTTGATTGTTTTCTTCTTCATGATGTTTGAGTGAAAACTCCGCTCGTGGAGAAATCGAGAAAATAGATAGATGACGATGATTAAATCTTTGAACGATTCTTAAGTCTTATGAGTTTTGTAAACTTTAGTAAATTGAATTATCGACAACCTAGTTTCGAGCGAGATGCTTTCTTGAATGTTTTCGCTCTTAGTTAGAGATCAACGATCGATGATTGAATTTACTAGAAGCTAGAATTTGAATGCTAATCAACGAAAGGACAAGGGATATGATGAAGAAACCTTAATTTCTTCAAGAGATCCCTAAACCTCGTTGATCGTCATCGATCTAGCAACAAATCTTCAAGGGATAAGAATTTGTAATCACAAGTATTCATTATCACTATCGATTCGATCGATTCCTACGAGCCTCATTACAAATCTTGATAATTCATTTGATTTGGATAATTCTTGATTCGTGATTCTTGATCTTTAGTATTTCTTGATATTAGATCTAGTTCTTTACAATTCTTGAAACTAAATTTCAAAATTCTTGAATCATTTTCTTTTCTTCTTTAATTTTCAACTTGACTAAAACAATTACGATCAAATCACACTTTCCCTGTGAACGATCTGCACTCGCTAACGAACCTACAATTGACACCGTTATTGATTGCGGTTTATAAATTTCTTTGGTTGTGATCTTTACACTTTTCTACCTACACACCGAGAAAAAGATCAATCAAATGGCGTCGTTGCCGGAGATCGTGTGCTAATTTGTTCGTTTTTGAAATTTGAGTTAAAAAATTTATTCCATCAAAAATTTTAGATCAAAATTCGCACAAACACTAAACGATTTGTTGTGAATTGTTGCGAGGAAATCTGGAATCTGTGGAGTGAGAGGAAAAATTTTCTGAATATTCCAGATAGCTCAGTGAGTGAACAGGAGCATCTGCACAGAATTTTGTGCAGAGATCTCAACATTCAACCGCGCATCCGCGGCCATTGGTAGCTTCCCGCGGCAGATCCGCGGCGTATTGAGGGCTTCAGTGCATGAAAATTCTCTGGTATCTCCTGTACTTTCTTATCTCCTCCTTGATCTGCTCCATTAACCAATTTCTGCAGGTTTCTTTGCAAAAATTCGCAGCGCCGCAAAAATAAAAATTGTGCGTGTTTGATCTTAGTTGTTTGCATTTTTAATACGGAAATTAAGGGGCAAAGACCAAATTCAGATTAGGTGAGGAGTTCATTACCCTTCCTAAGCCCCAAAAATCACAAAACTGCATCCGCATCACCCTCATTAACTAAAAAATATCTAGACATGACTCTAAGGACCGTCGCGCTCACTTAGGACAGAAGGAGGTCGTGGGAAATCTATTGCTTATCCGCGTTTTTTTTGTGGTGTCTAAGGCAAGTGGTTACTTAATTAGGCCCACTACTTACGTAGTGAAGAACCTCCCACTTACCTGGCCACAGTGTTAGTGTATATGCCCTAGAGGCCATTACTGTATCATACTAGTTTGTATATTACTTAATGGAAGCTTGGGATATTCACCTTGTATAAACAATCTTGCTCAATATAGTAGTATGCTACTTGGTTTGTTTCTACTTCAATGTGTACATGTGTTTATTTTGCGATATTACCTATACGCATTAGTGGAGCCCTTAGGATCTTTGCTTGATTACCAGCGTTGTGATGGCAGTCACACTAGTGGGGGCTGGGTAATCTATAAGCACATCCTTATACAGGTCCCTGGTCGCAGGATTATCGAGACAGGGCATCGATACTCCGGAGTAGACTAGCGTATGCGCTTCTCATCCCAGTGTGGGAGATGGTCTGTCCCACAGCCATCAGTACGTCGTACTGGAGATAGTATACGGGTGCTCGTTAGGTTACGAGTACACTGGACAGGACTCGTCGGGAACTGACAGGTTGGTATTATACCTATCGTCAGTTATCAGTTCCCAGGTGACATGAGTACAGCTTAGTCCGCTGACTTGACACTGGCACTTCGCCTCGAGTGTGTTCCCACTGTACTTTGACTACTACCCTACCACGGCTCAAAGGAGTCGTGCAAACAGGTGGTAGTTGGGTGCAGTCCCGAAGCACTTGGAGGCAGTGCCGGTTAGACAGGATTCGTCTCTCCCGGTATTGGGGGTTGACATCGCGCTGTGTCTAGGAGAGCCATTACACGAGTAGTCCCTGGCCAGGGCAAGCGAGATATACTGGTAGGCTTCCAGTGTTATCTCAGGGTGTTTTGGGCTTCACTCCGACACGACTTGTACCGCTATTGGGGGACTGACGTTTACCGCCCCCTAGGCCCGACATGCGATGTATCAGACGAACAGACCGGACTGTACGGAGAATGTCACATTCAGACTCAGTAGGAGTTCAGATGGGGTTCACCTCGTCAGCCTTCTTGTCGGCATCTACCTGGGGACCGTTACGCACAGCTAGTGCCGCTTGCGGTCTGTGGTTAAACCCATTGCCAGCGTAGTGTCGAGTCTTTAGAGTCCCACACAGAGGGTATTCGCCTCTGGGAAAAACAGAGTAGAGGTCGCATGGTTTTGCGACAGGGTTCGTTCTCATCCGCGCACTTGTGCACGTTTGGAGTCCGGATGGATATTGCCAGCGGGCTCTGGTTTGAGCCGGATACTGGTATATGTTTTGGGGTTACTTTTATCTCTCAGTATTCATGTTCCTCGGAACAAGAATGCAGGTGTGTATGCATAGTTGTTTGAGGCGGAAGAAGAGGTTTTTCATTAGGGTTTCGGAACGGGTGCGCATGCACAGTTGACAGTCGTCTTTTTTTTTCCAAACCCTAATGAATTAGTGAGATATCTATTAATAATAGTAATTAAATGAAATTATGTTATGGTTGGTTTTGTTGACTTGTTGACCATGGTTGACTTTTTGACCATGGTTGAATGTTTGACCATCATCATTATTTTGCAAGGATGCTCCTTGATTCTTGCCAACATTCATTTAATGAAGTATGATAGTGGTCATTCCAAAACAACCATCAACTATTCTCATTTGAATTATTATTACTAATTAGATAATTCTTTTTCTTTTGATATGGTTGCAAAAAAGGAAAAAGATAGCTCATTCTATCATAACCATTCTCTCTCCTCACTTCATCTTCTTCTTCCTCAAGCTCAAGGAGAATCCTTCTCATGTGTTGAGAATCCCTCTCCTTGAAAAGAAAACAACCCCTAGACACTCTCTACTCACTCTAGGATCAAAGGTTTAGCAAGCCGAAGATTCTAGTTCTCTCAAAGTTCGAGAAAGAGCCCGAAGGTTGAACCCTCAGGTGGATCCATCTTTGACGGAAGAAGGCAACGAGGAAAGCACCATCAACCTCTACAAAAGTTTGAAGAAGAAGGAGTTCAAGTTTAGGTATAACCATCTTTCCGAGTAGCTAACTCTCTTTAGCTTGTTTGCTAGTTTTAGTTTAGGAAAAGATCCCGACTTTGTTTAGTCCATGTTGCCCCATGCGCCAAAAAAATTTGATTTTTATACCGTTTCCGCCTCCCCGTAAGAACCGGGGGTCACAACGTGGAATTACAGTGGTATCAGAGCCTAACTAAACTTAAACTAGCTTGGTAGCGAAGTGTATGGAAGTTCGAAACCGAAAAAATCGCAAAACCGGAAAATCCAAAACCCTAAGTTTCTGTTGAAATTTTTTGTGCTCTAAAAGTAAAACTTTTTACTCCTAAAATCGTCTCAGGGTTTTGTGAGAACACCACGAAAAACGATCCCATGATTCATTCAAACCGCCGCGGATCCGCCGCCGTTTAGCCTCTTCATGCGATCCTGTTTTGTGCAGTGTTCTTCTGGTAGGGTTTTGGGATTTTTCAAATATGTTATATGTGCCCAGATTTTCCAGAAAAGAAATTTACTTTTGGGGTCCTATAAATCCGTATTTTTTTCGAACTTCGCTACACTTTGGCTATATTGGTTATATCTGTGATGTTTGTATGTATTGAACGTCGGCTAATCGCTATAAGTCGATTAGTCGGGGTTATACATCTCTGTGATCTGTGTTTGACATTGGAATGTGTATATGAATGTGTTGGACTGTCGCGGGTGAATAGCCGGGGTGGATGTGAGATGAGCTTTTGTTTTTCTTTCATTCATTTGTAAATGTAAATTGATGTAATAATATTATTTGTATGGCCGCACAACCGGGTCGGGGTTGTAGCCGTCATTGTATAATTCTTTTTACTGTTTTTGCTCCTAGGATAGACCCATGGAGGGGTGCACAAACTACCGGGTACTTGGCGGGTAGTTTGCCGCACCCGTAGGGGTCTTGGGTGGGGTTTTGGCTATTCACCGCGACCGTGTAATCCGCTTTTCGTTGCAGGCTCGAACGGATTGCGGATTCCTAGTATATCCAATGTATTCATCTGTGATCTGTAATGTCTATCATTGCTTTATATTTAGGCGTTGCTTATGTTTTACAGCCGCGCTAGCCCAGCCCCCGCTCTGTCGTTAGTTAAGTAACCTAACGGGTGATGACGGGACCCCGTGGCGAATGCGAATGGCATAAGCGTACGTCATATTTTGGTTATTTTCTTCAATGGTAGGATTAAATGATGGGACGCATTAAAAGAACTAATGCAAGAATATTACGCATTAAAAGAACTAATGCAAGATAATAAACCAAGTTAAAGTCATTGGAACACTTTCGAAAAACCACTCGGTTCTTTTCAAAACTAACTTTTAAAATGCGGAGCTTGAGCCACTCCTTCTAAAAGCTATCTCGTTCCATCGATTATATCAAGTTCACTACGTTCACGGTTTCGCCAAAACCATTCGTAGCCCTCCGTCGTTTCGTATGAATATTCAATAGTATTCAAGCTATGTTTGTTGACCTTCGTCAAGGCATAGAGATTGGTAGCTGTTGGGTGTTCATATGTAGCATAGATAGATGCGTTGGTTTGGGACAGTCGTATTGCCTTGTTGACCTTCGTCAAGGGTATATACGGGTGGGTTCAAATTAACCTGGATAATGACGGGCAGAACTTGACATGTGACTTATGATTTGTTGACCTTCGTCAAGGTCATAAGAGCATGGGGCAAAAATCCACATCGGGAGTTTCATAAGTACTGAAACTTGCTAGATTTACATACCATTTGGAGTGTGATGATTCTGGTAGGATTCCTTCAGTTTCGTCACACGATGATATTTGGATCCCGATCCTACTGTGAGTATATGCTACTCCTCGGGAAATTTCTTACTAAACGATCAATGCTATAAACCTAGTAGGTGCCTAGAAAGGTGTTAGCGGGGCTACGCCCCCAGGGAAAAGAGGTTCTTAAATTAAGGAACTTCGCGAAAGCGTTGGAAAACCTCCCTCGAAGTACCAACACTGGCCTGGCTGAACGGTTAAGCAAGTATTGTGCGGTGGGATTGATCCCGGCTAATTCTTCCTTTATGGTTTGAGGAGGGATTTGAGAGACAGTGGGAGCCATCCTGTTTAGACAAATTAAAAACCATTCTAAACTTGCAAGAGCATCATGCTAAAGTGTTTCTTCTCTCCCCCTGCAGCGACCAAATCGAAATGACTGGACTTAAGTTACTTCTAGATAAAAACATACTGACAGGGCCAAACTACAAAGATTGGCTCAGGAATGTAAAATTGGCAATCACTTACGACAAGCTGGGGTATCTTCTTACCACCAAAGCTCCCCCCGTCCCAGGTCCCACCTCCAGCGTCGCGGATAAGGAAATCCGTAAGACTTGGGAGATTGATTGCGTGAAGGCCAGGTGCCTCGTGCTTGCCTCTATGGACAACGAACATCAGAGGAGGCATGAGAATATGGACCTCGAGTCTATATTTCTCCATACAAAAGAACTGTATGGAGAGCAGTCTCGTATCGCAAGATACGAAGTGTCGAAAAAGTTATTTTCGACAAAGTTGGCCGTCGGATCATCGGTAGCGGACCACGTGCTTAAGATGATTGGCTACACTGAGGAGCTCGCGGAACTTGGGACCACGTTGGACAGTGAACTCTATACGGATTTAATTCTCCAGTCCCTTCCATCCACTTACGCCCAGTTTATACTGAACTTCAACTTACAAGAAAAGGAAGTTGAACTTTCAGAACTCCTCAACATGCTGAGGAGCGCAGAGGGCACCCTACAGAAGGGTAGGGAAACACCCGCTTTGTTTGTAGGAGGATCTTCTTCCTCTAGGTCCAAGGCGAAAGCCAAGGGAAAGAGGAAGAAAGCCCCCGCCAAACCAAGAGGCGGTGTTAGTAAAGTGGGTACGAAAGGAAAGGAAAAGGCAACAAAGATAGCGGGGAAGCTTGTGGGTAAAGAGGAATGCTTCTATTGTCACAAGAGTGGACACTGGAAGAAAGATTGCAGGGCTTGGAAGGCCAGGACACAGGAACTGAAGCAGGTTGCGGCTTCAGCTTCACGTGTGTATGTTATTGAAAACTGTCTTTCTATAAACTCTACTTCCTGGGTATTGGATACCGGATCAGGATCTCATATCTGTAATTCTTTGCAGGCGTTGAGAAACCGTAGGTTTTTGAAGGCAGGTGACATGACCCTCAGAGTTGCGAATGGAGCTAGCATGGATGCTAAAGCCGTGGGGGACTATCACCTGGGAATGACAGATGGGCATGTTTTGGTTTTGCGTAATTGCGTTTTTGTACCCAACGCAACTTGTAATATCATTTCTGTATCTTTGGTTTCTAAAGAAGGTTATGAATTTACGTTTGTAAGAAATGTTGTAAACATTCACCTTAATCAAGTTCTGATTGGGTCAGGTACATTGAGCAATGGTATATACGTATTAAACCAACCACAGATTTTCAATGTCCAGAATACACACAAAAGAAAGTCTCCAGATATCAATCAGGCTTTCTTATGGCATTGTAGACTGGGTCACATCAATGAGACACGGTTGACTAAGTTACATAAAGAAGGATACTTGGATCCGTTCGAGTATCAGTCTTATGCCACTTGTGAATCTTGTCTCATGGGAAAGATGACAAAGACTCCGTTCACTGGACATGGAGAAAGAGCGAGCGAGCTCTTGGGACTCATACACAGTGATGTGTGTGGTCCAATGTCTACACATGCGCGAAGCGGTTATTCATACTTCATTACTTTCACAGATGATTTCTCTAGGTATGGACATGTCTTCTTAATGAAGCACAAATCCGAGGCCTTTGAGAAATTTCAGGATTACAAGAATGAAGTTGAAAAACAAACAGGCAAAAGTATTAAGATTCTAAGATCGGATCGAGGTGGTGAATACTTGAGTGCCGAGTTCCTGGACTATTTAAAAGAGAATGGAATTCTCTCTCAGCGTACTCCTCCATACACTCCGCAACATAACGGTGTATCGGAAAGGAGGAATCAAACCCTATTGGATATGGTTCGTTCCATGATGAGTAAGGCTGAGTTACCGCGATCTTTCTGGGGCTATGCACTAGAAGTAGCTGCATATCTCTTGAACAAGGCTCCCACCAAGACTGTGCCTACCACTCCATATCAGATGTGGAGTGGGAAGAAACCCTGTCTTAAGTACCTTAAGATATGGGGATGTCCAGCTTTTGTAAAAAAGCAGCATGCGGACAAGCTCGAGGCACGTTCGGTACAGTGTAAGTTTGTGGGATACCCAAAGAACTCCAGGGGGTATCTATTCTATTCCGCTGAGGAACAAAAGGTTTTTGTTTCTCAACATGCCCGCTTCTTGGAAACTGAGTTTTTGGAAACCCAGATAAGTGGGAACGCAATAGAACTGGAAGAAATTCAAGAACCACAAGCTATTACTGAAAGCTTGGAAGAGCCAGTAGGTTCAAAAGAACAGGACATTCCTATGCCGCTCCGCAGAAGTAGTAGGAAGTCTCATCCGCCCGAGAGATACTACGGTTTTCTCATAGACGGGGATAGAGAGGATTGCATCATAGATTATGATGAGCCTACTAGCTTCCAGCAGGCCGTTCAGAGCGTTGACTCGGTAAAATGGCTGGATGCAATGAGGACCGAAATGGAGTCCATATACACCAACAAAGTATGGACGTTGGACATTGCTCCAGACGGGGTAAAACCCGTAGGATGCAAGTGGATCTTCAAAAGGAAGATTGGTGTAGATGGACAGGTTGAGACCTATAAAGCTAGACTTGTAGCAAAGGGTTTCCGTCAAAGACCTGGCTTGGACTATGACGAAACCTTTTCTCCAGTGGCTATGCTGAAATCCATTCGGATCCTTCTTGCCATTGCTGCCTTCCACGATTATGAGATTTGGCAGATGGACGTAAAAACCGCTTTTCTAAATGGAAATTTAGAGGAGTGTGTCTATATGGATCAGCCAGAGGGTTTCATTCAGAGTGGGAGCAGCGGAAAGGTGTGCAAGTTGCTTAAGTCCATCTATGGACTAAAGCAGGCATCGCGGAGTTGGAACATCTGTTTTGATGAAACGGTCAAGGAATTTGGCTTTATCAAAAATCCAGATGAACCATGCATCTATTGTAGATTTGTAGCGAGAACTGTAGTATTCCTCGTTTTATACGTGGATGACATTCTCTTAATAGGAAATGACATTCCTATGCTACAATCTGTCAAGGGATTCTTGTCACACGGGTTCTCCATGAAAGACCTGGGTGATGCCTCTTACATCCTGGGGATCCGGATCCATCGTGATAGATCCAAGAGGATATTAGGACTTTCACAGTCCAGGTACATCGACACCGTACTGAAAAGATTCAGTATGGAAGATTCCAAGCGCGGTAACCTACCGGCTTGCCACGGGATCACCCTCTCTAAAGAGATGTCTCCCAAGACTGATTTGGAGAGGGATCGCATGTCTATTATACCCTACGCTTCTGCGGTAGGCTCTATAATGTATGCGATGTTGTGTACCAGACCGGATGTAGCTTATGCACAGAGTGTAGTAAGCCGGTATCAGTCAAACCCTGGGGAGAAACACTGGATAGCAGTAAAGAACATTCTCAAGTACCTGAGGAGGACTAAGGAGATGTTCTTGGTGTATGGCGGAAAAGACCTCCAGATCGAGGCCTTTGCTGACTCCAGCTTCCAGAGTGACAAGGATGATTCCAAGTCCATGTCGGGTTTTGTCTTTACCCTCAATGGAGGGGCGATGTGTTGGAAGAGTTCCAAACAGGAAACCGTTGCAGACTCGACGATGGAAGCGGAATACATCGCTGCATCTGATGCCGCAAAAGAAGCTGTCTGGATGAGGAAGTTCTTGAAAGAAATTCAGGTGGTTCCGTCCATTGTTGACCCAATACCTTTGTATTGCGACAACAACGGGGCTATAGCTTTAGCGAAGGAACCCAGGTCCCATCAGAGATCCAGGCACATCTTGAGGCGGTATCACCTGATCAGGGAGATCGAGGTTCGGAGGGTTGCTTCAGAAGAAAACACTGCAGATCCATTCACCAAGGCCCTACCCCAGACTCAGTTCGAGCGGCTGATCGAGATGATAGGTCTTCGATACGCCGGTACATGGCCTTAGTGCAAGTGGGAGATTGTTAGTGTATATGCCCTAGAGGCCATTACTGTATCATACTAGTTTGTATATTACTTAATGGAAGCTTGGGATATTCACCTTCTATAAACAATCTTGCTCAATATAGTAGTATGCTACTTGGTTTGTTTCTACTTCAATGTGTACATGTGTTTGTTTTGCGATATCACCTATACGCATTAGTGGAGCCCTTAGGATCTTTTCTTGATTACCAGCATTGTGATGGCAGTCACACTAGTGGGGGCTGGGTAATCTATAAGCACATCCTTATACAGGTCCCTAGTCGCAGGATTATCGAGACAGGGCATCGATACTCCGGAGTAGACTAGCGTATGCGCTTCTCATCCCAGTATGGGAGATGGTCTGTCCCACAGCCATCAGTACGTCGTACTGGAGATAGTATACGGGTGCTCGTTAGGTTACAAGTACACTGGACAGGACTCGTCGGGAACTGACAGGTTGGTATTATACCTATCGTCAGTTATCAGTTCCCAGGTGACATGAGTACAGCTTAGTCCGCTGACTTGACACTGGTACTTCGCCTCGAGTGTGTTCCCACTGTATTTTGACTACTACCCTACCACGGCTCAAAGGAGTCGTGCAAACAGGTGGTAGTTGGGTGCAGTCCCGAAGCACTTGGAGGCAATGCCGGTTAGACAGGATTCGTCTCTCCCGGTATTGGGGGTTGACATCGCGCTGTGTCTAGGAGAGCCATTACACGAGTAGTCCCTGGCCAGGGCAAGCGAGATATACTGGTAGGCTTCCAGTGTTATCTCAGGGTGTTTTGGGCTTCACTCCGACACGACTTGTACCGCTATTGGGGGACTGACGTTTACCGCCCCCTAGGCCCGACATGCGATGTATCAGACGAACAGACCGGACTGTACGGAGAATGTCACATTCAGACTCAGTAGGAGTTCAGATGGGGTTCACCTCGTCAGCCTTCTTGTCGGCATCTACCTGGGGACCGTTACGCACAGCTAGTGCCGCTTGCGGTCTGTGGTTAAACCCACTACCAACGTAGTGTCGAGTATTTAGAGTCCCACACAGAGGGTATTCGCCTCTGGGCAAAACAGAGTAGAGGTCGCATGGTTTTGCGACAGGGTTCGTTCTCATCCGCGCATTTGTGCACGTTTGGAGTCCGGACGGATATTGCCAGCGGGCTCTGGTTTGAGCCGGATACTGGTATATGTTTTGGGGTTACTTTTATCTCTCAGTATTCATGTTCCTCGGAACAAGAATGCAGGTGTGTATGCACAGTTGTTTGAGGCGGAAGAAGAGGTTTTTCATTAGGGTTTCGGAACGGGTGCGCATGCACAGTTGACAGTCGTCTTTTTTTTTCCAAACCCTAATGAATTAGTGAGATATCTATTAATAATAGTAATTAAATGAAATTATGTTATGGTTGGTTTTGTTGACTTGTTGACCATGGTTGACTTGTTGACCATGGTTGAATGTTTGACCATCATCATTATTTTGCAAGGATGCTCCTTGATTCTTGCCAACATTCATTTAATGAAGTATGATAGTGGTCATTCCAAAACAACCATCAACTATTCTCATTTGAATTATTATTACTAATTAGATAATTCTTTTTCTTTTGATATGGTTGCAAAAAAGGAAAAAGATAGCTCATTCTATCATAACCATTCTCTCTCCTCACTTCATCTTCTTCTTCCTCAAGCTCAAGGAGAATCCTTCTCATGTGTTGAGAATCCCTCTCCTTGAAAAGAAAACAACCCCTAGACACTCTCTACTCACTCTAGGATCAAAGGTTTAGCAAGCCGAAGATTCTAGTTCTCTCAAAGTTCGAGAAAGAGCCCGAAGGTTGAACCCTCAGGTGGATCCATCTTTGACGGAAGAAGGCAACGAGGAAAGCACCATCAACCTCTACAAAAGTTTGAAGAAGAATGAGTTCAAGTTTAGGTATAACCATCTTTCCGAGTAGCTAACTCTCTTTAGCTTGTTTGCTAGTTTTAGTTTAGGAAAAGATCCCGACTTTGTTTAGTCCATGTTGCCCCATGCGCCAAAAAAATTTGATTTTTATACCGTTTCCGCCTCCCCGTAAGAACCGGGGGTCGCAACGTGGACTTACACACAGGAGGGGCAAAGAGGCAATAGAGGATCTATCTTGCGACTTGTCTTCTGGAAGTCTAGGAGTGGTCTAGAGACTTGACCTAGGTGACCATTAGATCTAGGGTTGCTCGTGCATTTTTGTGAGTTGAATTTTTCAAAAATCCGTATTTTTTTCAAAACAAACACCAATCCACATTTTCCTTAATTATCTTAACGCTGCCACTTGTGCTAAACCATTTAGTGCATGCTCGGCTGGACACGGGATTCTAGTGCCCGTCTTGTCCGCGTTCCTCCTATCGACTCCGAAGTCGGTATTTCTACGTCTACTTTTTCTTTACCCCCCACCACACCCAATTCGATGGACAATTCTCCATCGAACTTCTTTAACACTACTCTGCCGTCGTCCGCGGGTGCGTAGAATCCATCCCGTATCTCTCTCCAAGAGAGATGTTATCCTATGCGAGGTCTTCTTTCAACCTGTCTCACCATTCCACCAGCCAACGGGGACAATTTTGAAATAAAACCCCAATACATCAATCTTCTACCAAAATATCACGGTCTCGAGTCTGAAGACGCATATGTCTTTATTACCAAATTTGAAAATGTATGTGGTATGATGGGTACCTCACAGCTTTCTGTGGATGCGATGCGTCTACGTCTTCTCCCATTCACCTAGTGCGATATAGCCGAGAAGTGGCTTTATAACTTAGCCACACATTCTATTTCAAACTGGGAAGAATTCGTAAAAGCATTCCTAAAGAAATTCTACCCCAATCATAAAACAGCTCGAGTCCGTAGCGAAATAAATCAATTCAACCAGCTTCCAAATGAACCATTCTCGAAGTGTCTTGAACGCTTCAAGGATCTGTTAGTTCAATGTCCATATCACGGAATCCCCAGATGGGATCTGTGCAGAATCATATATGAAAACATTAATCCTACCACAAAACAGACCCTTGAATCTATGTGTCAAGGCACCTTCATGACTAAAGATGATGGTGAAGCCTGGAGATTCTTAGAAGATTTCGCTGAAAAATCCTTACAGTGGGAGAGTGTAAGTCAATCATCGTCTAGGGGTGGTAATAACCAATCTGATGTTTCCATAAGAGTTAGAGCTGAAATGTCAGCAATGCAAAAGAAACTCAAAACTATGGAAAATAAATTTTTAGCAGCCGCCATAACCAGATGTCACTCTCCAAAACTGTCTGTGGATACTGTTCTGATCCATCACATCTCACAGAAGAATGTCCATTGAATTCTCCGTTTCAAGGTCATGAGCATATCGATGCTGCTTTCCAACAAAGACCTAGGAACGATCCGTTTTCTTCCACTTATAATCAGGGTTGGAGGAACCACCCTAACTTTGCTTGGAATCAACAACAAACTCAAAATACGGTTCCAAATCAAAACAATTTCCAAAGGGCTCCTCCACCACAACAGCAACCACTTCAACTGAGTCAGCACCCCTACCAATCACAAAACTTTCAAAATCCGGTCAACACACTTGCACCAAATAATCCTTTGAAGTTGACCGGTACTGATGAATCCTCTTCACTCATGAATTTGCTTCTGACAAATCTCGTGCAAGTTTCGGCTAAAATAAAGTTTTTCATCGATAAAATCCAGAAAAACTCTGACTCCCAAAGTGAGAATATAAAATCGATGGAAGCAGAAATTGCACAATTAAAAGCCGAATTGAGTGCGAGAGAAAAAGGGAAACTTCCAGCTCAACCTTTACCCAATCCTGGCTATTCACATCATGTGAACGCTATCACCACGTTGAGATCTGGAAGAGTGCTTGACAATCATGTTGGTGAAGAGATTGATAATAATGAAGAATCAATCGATGATACCCCAGCTGAGACTTTTCCTTCCACTTCTACTTCTGTTTCTGACCCCAGTTCGTCTACCCCACCATTTTCTTCCGAGCCTATTCTCCATTTTCCCCAAGGCTCGACACCTCAGCAAACCTCTTCTAGTCCACCAAAAACGATCCCCACTCCTATTCTTAGATCATTCCTACCCACACGATCTTCTCCAATGTTGGACCCCGATCTTATTGCTCAAGCTCCTTATCCGAATCGGTTAAGGGGAAACAGACCAAGTCCGCAAATGGAGAAGATCAATGAAATCTTTAAACAGGTTAACATCAACATCCTCTTCTAGATGCTATCCAACAAGTCCTCGTTTATGCGAAAATTCTCAAAGACTTGTGCACTAGGAAGAGCAAGACTCAAGTGCCCAAGAAAGTATTCATGTCAAAAACTGTAGACACGGCTTTTCCCCAACAATTACCGAGGAAACATAAGGATCCTGGCTATCCTACTATTTCTATTTCGTTTGGGGATAAACACATTAACCGTGCTCTACTTGACCTTGGCGCAAGTGTTAACCTGCTTCCTTTCTCGGTTTACGAGCAACTAGGTATCGGAGCGTTAAATCCCTAGAACATAACTCTCCAGATGGCCGACCGATCAATCACCAAACCTAGGGGTGAACTGGAGGATGTGTTAATAAAAATCGGGGAATTTGTATTCCCTTTGGACTTTATTGTACTTGATACACAGCCTGTAGCAAACCCACGGAATCAAATTCCGGTGACTCTTAGTCGCCCCTTTTTGGCCACTTCCAATACTATAATCAACTGTCGTAATGGCTCTATGACCCTATCTTTCGGAAAGATGTCAATTGAGCTGAACATTTACAAGTTGGGATGTGTACCCTCCGAACCTACTGCTCAGGTCTGTTCTGTCGAATTAATGGATGTCGACAGCAGCAAATTTGACGATCCTCATGATACTGATCCAGACTCTTTTCATATGTTGTTGTTTGACCCAACTATGTATCATACACATACGGACTCTTCCACTGAGTTGTCCGGATCAACAACTAACACTGATTATGAACCGTTTTTGGAGTCTGAAGATCACCCCGCGCTTTGTGATGACAGTATTCTTCGGGGTATCGATGAGAGTTTTGAGGAAATCTTCGCTGATGAGCTCGCATTTTTAGCAAACATGGGTGTTGAGATGGAATCATCTCCCAAACAAAGAAATTGAACCTCCACCCCTTCTTCTGGACTGTAAAGAGAATGCGAGTAATCCATAACAATCACTGCATCGTCTCTCCAAAACGAGACGCAAACACATTCTATTCCACCACTTACCCTTTCCCTACTTCTTATTCCACCAACCGGTGCACTACACTGATAAAATTTTTGAATGGTTGGTGTTGACTTTCGATCTTTGCAAAGCTTAGCATTGACCAGTAACTTTGACCCCCTCTTGTAATTTTCAAAGCTTATCATTGTTTAACTCAAGTTTGGGGGGCTATATTTCTGGCACTTGAAAAGAAAATTTTTACTCAAAAATTGTGAGCCAAAAATAAGTTTGGGGGAGGATTTTCACGATTATATTTATTGCCCCCGTTAATAAATTTCCTCCCAAGCTTACAGGTTTTCGAGATTTAGCGGATGGCAACAGTGAGGACACTGTTGAAAACAAGTTTGGGGGAGGTTTGTGCTTATTTATGCATCACTTTGCATCTTACTTTGCATAAGCACAAAACATATTAAAAAAATTTGTACATAAATAAGATAATAAAAGATTAGATAGTGAAAAATTACATCCAAAAGATTGGAAAAATTTAAGAAAACCAAGAAACTTAGAAGTTTTCTTAAACAAAACTAGTAATAAGTAGTTATGAGCCGTTGTCCCAAGGGTTAGTAAGATGAAGGAAGTCACTAATCTGAGGATAAAAATAAGTCTGAAAAATAGTTCATATTCTAGAAGACAAACATTTGAACGTTGATACCCTACTATGCGCACTTACACACGTCTTGAAGCTCGGGATAGTAGAGGATACCTTGAGGCTCTTGTCTAAAAGCCAATGTATGAAGGAAATAAAAAATGAATAAAATATAAAATGGTGAAGAAAAATGAACACTGGTTTTGTTATCGCCAAGGCAGCAATAAAAAATTATACCGAGGGTGCTTCATCACCTAGTGCCTTAGACCAACTGGTCTGGGAGTCACTACTAAGCCTTAGGTGGTGCAAGACGAGGAAAACACCTAATAAGCAAGCACATGAGTAATCGGTCGGTTAGTATCTCAAGAAGTATTAACGGTCGCATGAAAAATGTGTGAGCAATCTCATCTAAATATTCATCAAATTAAAAAGTACTGAGGCAGATGGACAAGAGTATGATAGCTTGAATTGAATTCTCCGAGTGTAGGGATGTCTTTTACACACAGGTAGGGGTATATGATCGATATTTGGAAGAAAGGTAGGAATGAAGAATAAAAACGATGTTTTATTGAGGGATGATGTGATTTCTAATATCTTTTCATGACTATTAAGATAGGGCTCATGACAACCGAAAAGCTAGTGTGGTTGGAAACTCTAATTTTCAAAGTCTTTCTTTTACAATTCTTATCTTTATATGTAACTTTCACAGTCTTCCTTTTATTATTGGATTTTGTGGGTGTAATCCGCTGAAAACCCTCAGGAGACAACACTCCTCCTACTAGGGACACCTAGAGGTTTAAAGGCTTATTGCACGTGCTCAGTGCAATCGTGTTACCTACGAAAGTGTGCTACCTAGTTTCTCTTTTTCTTATATTTTCTCCTTCTCTTTCTCATAAAATAAGTTTGCTCGAGACGACCAAAAATAAGTTTGGGGGAATTTGATCAGTTAAAAATATTGCATTTTTAACACATCAATTTCCCTACTATTTGCAATCATCTAAACGTGTTCGGTATGAATATAGCACATATTAGCAAATTGTCTGTAAAATACCAAATAACATGTGTTATACATTAGAACCGGCATTTTGAGGGAAATTGAGTTTTTATTATTGCACGCATGATCTTTGTATATCGCAACACTTGTCTCGAGATTGTATGCAGGAAACTCCAGGTAAAAGAGCCAAAACTGCTAAAAGTACTGATAAAAACACGCCAAGTCCAAGACTTGAAATCTGGCAGTGAACAAGAAAGTGTAAAAATATTCCACACATCAGAAACATACTATGCGGCCAACACAAAGCAGCGCAGGAGTTTTCAGGCACAGATCACATCAAACGACCGCGGATCCGCGGCCGAATGGGCTTGTTGGCCGCGGATCCGTAGCCAAGAAGACACGTCATCGACGGATTTTACTTCAGGCTTCTCCCTATGATAGCCTAACTTCTTCAAGGCACTTCGATCTCCAGAGATCTCCAGAAGCTTCCGTCCTCACAGCCAAGTTTCTTGTACAAGCCTAATACCTCCAAGCTTCTCAAGCAAGCTAGCTAACTACCTTAACCTAGAAGCTTCTTCTCATAACAACCAAGCTTCTCTTGTAAGCTTGGTAACTAACTAAATCTAGAAGGTTCTACTCAACTACCAAGCTTGCAAGAGAAGCTAAACCTAGCCTAGCTTCTTAAGGAAGCTAATCCAAGCTACTAGGAGAAGCTAAAGGAGATGGCTATAAAAAGGACCCAAAGGCTTCATTCTAAGGTTGTTGTTGATCATTCCACATCAATTCACCCACAAGTTGAGTGACACAACTTATGCATCCAAACCCTAATCCAATCCCAAAAGCCAATTCAAGATCACTGAGTACAAAATCAAGCAAGAAGCCATCAAGCCTTTTTGAAGCAACGCCGATCTTCAACCGAGCAAGTGATCCAAGACGATCCACGACTCACGGAGACAATACGAAGCTAATTCGACGATCGAGTTCTCTGCTCAATTCTTGTAGTCCTGAGCAAATTGTAACGAAATTGTTGAATAATAAAAGGTGAAATTTCTTTATCTTGCTTATCTTTACATTTGAGTATTATGATGAGTTCTCAATTTTTGATTGTTTTCTTTTTCATGATATTTGGGTGAAAACTCCGCTCGTGGAGGAATCGAGAAAATAGATAGATGACGATGATTAAATCTTTGAACGATTCTTAAGTCTTATGAGTTTTGTAAACTTTAGTAAATTGAATCATCGACACCCTAGTTTCGAGCGAGATGCTTTCTTGAATGTTTTCGCTCTTAATTAGAGATCAACGATCGATGATTGAATTTCCTAGAGGCTAGAATTTGAATGCTATCAACGAAAGGACAAGGGATATGATGAAGAAACCCTAGTTTCTTCAAGAGATCCATAAACCTCGTTGATCGTCATCGATCTAGCAATAAATCTTCAATGGATAAGAATTTGTAATCATAAGTATTCATCATCACTATCGATTCGATCGATTCCTACGAGCTTCATTACAAATCTTGATAATTCATTTGATTTGGACAATTCTTGATTCGTGATTCTTGATCTTTAGTATTTCTTGATATTAGATCTAGTTCTTTACAATTCTTGAAACTAAATTTCAAAATTCTTGAATCATTTTCTTTTCTTCTTTAATTTTCAACTCGACTAAAACAATTACGATCAAATCACACTTTCTCTGTGGACGATCCGCACTCGCTAACGAACCTACAAGTGACACCGTTATTGATTGCGGTTTACAAATTTCTTTGGTTGTGATCTTTACACTTTTCTACCTACACACCGAGAAAAAGATCAATCAAGACTTGTGGCCAACTTGGGCTCAGTCCACTCAGTTTTGAATAAAATGTTGAACATTTGTTTGGGCTCAGTCCACTCAATATCTTTTTGTTCAACAATACTGAGCATTGATTTGGGTTCTGACATCCCTATTTATTTTGTTTTTTATTGAGTGTTGAACACTTTTTATGGCGCTGAGCTCTAATTACAGAGCGCTCTTTATTTTATCAGCACCCACGTGAGGAGCACGTAGTGCGCTTAGCGCTGAACGCCAGACTTGGAGTCCTAAGGCATTTTTTATAAAATAGCGCCTATGTGAGGAGCATGTGGAGCGCTTGGCGCTGAGCGCCAGACCTAGAGTGCTAAAGCGCTTTTTTTAAAATAGCACCTGCGTGAGGAGCACGTGGAGCGTTTGGTGCTGAGCGCCAGACCTGTAGTGCTAAAGAGCTTCCTTTAAAATAGCGCCCACGTGAGGAGCACATGGAGCGCTCAGCGCTGAGCGCCAGACCTGGAGTGCTAAAGCGCTTCCTTTAAAATAGCGCCCACGTGAGGAGCATGTGGAGCGCTCGGCGCTAAGCGCCAGACCTGGAGTGCTAAATGTAGGGTTCCTAGGCACTCTTGTGAGGGTTTATAAGGCATCAACCATGCCCGAATAAAATTTTAGACGTGCCGAACAACCCAAAGTCGGGATCTTTGCTATATTATTAGGGTTTAACATGCAAGTAAATATCTTTACAACTAAGTGTGAGGGATTACAACCTTTGTAGTCCGCTCCTTCGCTTCATAAGCTCCGAGTAGAAGTCCCTTCTCCGCGATCCACGATCTCCCGGACTCAAGAGAGGCTCCACGACTCGAACGATCCATGCTAGCTTATAGTATTCCTTTTCTCCGATTATCTACATCGAAGTTGCTATAACTCAAGCTCTCTCACTCTAATGAGGTGAACACCCTAATCTAATCGGCTAGATTAGATGAGAATGATGGAGTAGTATTTATGCTTTCTTTTTATATCAAATTCTCACATGAAAACATCACAAAAGGAAAACCTAGTAAGCTTTCTCAAAGCTCAAGGTTGAAGATGAAGAAGAAATAATGCATAATCCTTTTTTGATGAATAATGAAATGAATATATGATTAATCATGGAACCATGGTCAAGGATGAGAAGGATAACCTTTGTAGAGAATTAACTAGGGCTAGGGTTTGGTTGGGTTAAAGAATGAGTCATGAGAAAATATCAACAATAATATTTTAACCATGACAAAAGAAATTCCTTCTAGAAGGTGCAAGAAGAAACTAACCCAAATCAAACCCTAACCTTGTTTAATCTCCACTAAACATGTTTCATCATTTATCATATCATGTTACAATAATATATATCACATATATATTATATATTTGTAACAAAAGAAAATAATACAATTAACATATATCGCATATATATTAATGTATTACCCGGTGAGAAAATGAAATAATAAAGCGAGCCAATATTAGATAATGTAATACAATATATCATATATATTATTATACATTAAATCATCGAATCAACACTTGATCCGACAATCCGGCTATATCGAATATAACCGACTAATATATCATGTACCGATTCATCAAATCAACACTTGATCCGATGACCCGGCTCATATCTAAATATCGCGAGAATATAATACGGTATCTCATATTGCATTATCCTCGGTCTTGCACATATCACATATGTGCCCCTATTTCGTTTTGCCTGAGTCAAGAAACCTCTGTGTAGGACTCTAAAGAATCATGAATACGCCGGTAGCAGGTGATGATCATATCAAAACCCACAAGCTGCAAGCGGTCAGCTAAACGTAACAGCCACCCAGGTATTGAGCGATCAGAAGATCAACAAGCTAGCATGTCCGTTCTCCTGTGAATCCAATCAGTAACACTCCCGTACAGTCCGGTCTCTTCGTCTGATATGTTGTATATCTAGTCTAAAGGTTGTATACGTCAAACCCCAGTAATCGATAAGTCGTGTCGATGTGAGGCTCATAACGGGTCGAGAAACTACTGGTAACACTTACCAGTAAATCTCTATATCAGCCCTGGCCAGGGACTTCCAGTTATAGCCAATCGAACACAGCACAACATCAACTCCCTATACCGGGAGAGACGAATCCCCTCCTATCGCTCATTGCCTCCATGTGATTCGGGACTGTACCCAAAAGCCACCATTTTGCACGCCCTCTTAGACGTAGTAAGGTGGAAATCAAAGCACAGTGGGAATCACACAAGACTCTATAACGATCTCGGGTCTACAGACTACCCTGTACCAGTGTCACCGGAGAACTGCCATCTGACGTGTGGTATATCACTATCTGGGAGTTCTCGGCGAGTTCGTCCAGTGTACCCAGTCTCCACTGAGCACCCGTACACCATCCTTGATGTCAAACACCGATGGATATGGGATCATCCATCGCCCATCATATGGGTCAAGATGCGTATACGCTAGTCTACTCTGGTGTATCGATGCCCTGTCTTGATATACCCTCGACTAGGAACAGTTATAGGATATACTCATTGACTACCGTGGCCCCACTAGTATGATCTCATCATAGTCTCAGTAGTCGAGTACAGATCCTAAGGGCTTTATCAACATGTGAGAGTAAGACAGTAAACCAATACAAGTCAACATGTTAAGATAAAGTGAAACCAAATAGCATACTATCATGACGAGCAAGAAAGTCCTCTCTATATATATCCAAGCATCCATTATAATATACATCATATGTACAACAATGGCCTCTAGGGCATATACATAACTAACATTAAAGCGCTTCCTTTAAAATAGAGCCCGCGTGAGGAGCACGTGGAGCGCTCGGCGCCAGGCACTGTTTTTGGCAGTTCTGATCAGTTCAGTGCTATGAGAATTAAATTCTTGTTTGTGAGAGATTTTGTCTCATGGATCTAAGAACTAAGTTTTTCTTTTATGAGGAGATGATATGATCTCTTTTTTTTTCTTTATGAGAGACTTTTTCTCATGGATCTATGAACTAAGTTCTTCTTTTATGAGGAGATGCTATGATCTCTTTTGTTTTTCCCTACCTTGAAGAGATGTAGTTTTCACCTTGAACTCTGAAGTTTATGGGGGAGTTCTTCTATTTTTCTTCTTTCAATTTGAAACTTATAGGGAGGTCCCTCTGTTCAAGACTTGAAGTCTTGGGTCCTTTATATAGGGGAGGCTGATTTGTTGAATCAGTTAAGGAAATCTCTCATTTAGAGATCTCTAATTGATTTGGGGAATTTATCCACCATTGGATCTTTGATCCAAGGACTTCTGTTTTACAGAAGACATTTTTCTTATTTTTTTTAAGAAGATTGGGAAAATATTTTCCCATACAGAACTTATTTTGTATCTTGGTGATTTTTAATCACCGTTGGATCTTTGATCCAACGGTGCTCTAGAGCACAATCTTTCTTGTTTAGAAAGATTTGAGAAGTATTTTCTCAATCAAAATTTAATTATGCACTCTGATGATTTATCATCTTCGTTGGATTTTTGATTCAAGGGTGGAGAACATTTAGTTCTGGCGCTGGCGCTCTCGTACTTTGCACGTAAGGCGCTGCCTCAGAGTCTTTGACTCCTGGCACTGGCGCTTTTGGCGCAGGCGTTTTTGGCACTGGCGCTCTCATGCTTTGCACGTGAGGCGCTGTCTCAGAGTTTTTGACTCATGGCGCTGGCGCTCGCCAGCGCTCTCGTGCTTTGCACGTGAGGCGCTGCCTCAGAGTTTTTGACTCATAGCGCTGGCGCTCTTGGTGTTAGCGCTCTCGTGCTTTGCACGTGGGGCGCTGCCTCAGTTCAAATTTTGAATTTTGAATAGAGCCCTGCTCTCTTATTGGGGGAACAAGGCAAGCACCCACTTTCTTCGGCTCCCTGAATCTAAAGAGAATTGGTCCCGCTTAAACTTATATTTACTAGAGTCCTTAATGTAAATTTAATATAAGTTGAGGGGGTTTTATGAAATTTTTTAAATATACTTTCAAAATAAACCTCAAGTATTTATTTATGATATTTAAGGTTTTCATGGATGTAACTTTTAAAAGATGAGGTATTCTAGTGAATATATACCTAACTTGAATAGTTCAAGGTATTTTAATATAAAATTTCACTACTACAAATAGAGGTTACCCCTACGGATTTATTCGTAGAGCAAACCACTGCCCCTACGGATATATCCGTAGGGGCAATAAAATACCCTGTAGGTGCAAACGCCGTAGGTGCAAGTCTTAGCCTTGAACATGCCCCTACGGTCAAAAACTTGCCCCTACGGAGTAATGTGTAGGTCCAGTTGTCCCTACGGATTAGGCTGCAGGGACAAAAAATTTATTTAATTTATCTGTTTATAAAATAAATTAGGTGTCCCTACGGACTTATCCGTAGGGCCAAATAGTTGCCCCTACGGATAAGTTCGTAGGTCTGGATGTGTAGGGACAAAATATCATGTATCCTGATATTTTGTCCCTACGGATACCTGTGTAGGGGAATTTGTTTGCCCCTACGGATATATCCGTAAGGACAAGTGTAACCCCTAGTACTAAGATCATAGAGGCAAAATATCAGGTATCCTGATATTTTGCCCCTACGGATAAATTTGTAGGGGCAATGTGTAACCCCTACGAGTTAATCCGTATGGGCAATGTTGGGCCCTACGGATTAATCCGTAGGTACATATTATCAGTTTTTTTTTAAAAAGGCTGCCTATTTTTTTCTCGCCCTGTGCACAATAATATATACATCATATATAAAATTAATCAGCACGCAGAACATAAATCGCAGTATTCATAATCACATCTCATGCATAATATACAAAAGAAATCAACAAGCAGAATATGATATCAATATAAACATGCAAACACCATCAATATCAATATCGTCCAAAATATAGTACAATATGTATCATATAAATAAATACATGTTTAAAATATAAGAATTAAAAAGCTACTCTAGCTCGGTCCAGCTCCACCTCTGATAAACGCCATAATCTGACACGCCTGCTCCTCGCATATACCCTGAGTCAATAAATTATGCAATGCGGAGTGTATAGGAGTCTGAGCGAGCTGTGGAGCTATAGGAGTGGTCTGCGCAACCGCCGCCAAGGTAGTGGATTGCGGAGCCGCGGCTGCGGGAGTCTGAGCGGGCAATGGAGCTATAGGAGTTGTCTGCGGAACCGCAGCTGATGTAGTGGCTTGCGGAGCCGCAGCCAAAGGAGATGCATGTGGAGGCTCGGCCGATGTACCCTGTCGCGTCTGGACCTACGTGTGTAATAAACGAGTAAGAACTGTGTATTAGTCGAGTTCGTATCATTATCAAGTTATTTCGAAACCCCAATCTATGTATACTTAGGGACTTAGGCCTCGTTTGGATATCTAGTTTGAAAAACCGTAGTTTATTTTAATTAGATATGTATGTATGATTAATCAAAGCTAAGTCTACAACCAAATAAGCTCAGGCTACGTACTAATATTGGATATATTGCTATCTATAATATGACATAATATTTTACTATAAAGTAGTATATATACCAACATCTCCTTCAACTCCTGAACGGTGGCTTTCAAGCTCTCCAGTTCTTGCTGGAAACGTCGCTCACTGGAGACGGAGGAAGTAACCGCCGAAGTGGAGTCCAACCTCATATGGGCCCTGCTAGGGCCCAGTCCCCGGCCTCTCTCCCAACCTCTGTGGTGCCCTCCTTGTGCGGCGTCCAGGACTGGGGTCAGCAGAATCGGATCGTTCTGTCCAGTAAAATCGATCCCCGATGCCTCGGCCTGCTCAACCACCCGCTCCTACACCCATATTAACCAGTAAAATATAACTATATCATTTAAATTTGAACTTTTCAAAACTAAAATTTCAAATAGGGGTTAAATAAATATTAACACTTACGCAATACTCCTGGGTAGCGGCATCGGGGTATCGAAGCTCGCCCGTGGCGGGATTTGTCGAGGTGCCGTGGACGTCAAGATATGCGGACAGCACGCTCGGTGTACCACCTTGAGCCAGGGTCTGAGCTCTTTACAATATTAGAAATTAACTCTTAATATTAGATATATTAGAAAATAACTCTTAATATTACATTATATCACAAAGGCCGGTCTATTATAATTTACCGATAACTCCATGGCACGAGTAATATTCCTCGAACCACCTGTATATGTGGGACGACCCCTCTTCGCCGACTTCCTATTCTCTTTATTTTGATCGGCATGTTTCTGCACAACACATTCACATTTAGTTTTCTAATTAAGCAACACAAAAAAATAAATTATATACTAAACAATGAATTACATTTAAAATACATACTTGTTTGCGATGAGAGTCGAAATATTCGCACAATAGAGGCCATGTATCTACATCGACTCTCGCAAAGGCCGGAGTAGATAGGAGGGCTGCTCTCTCTGCCTCGGGGGTCGCCATCCATAGGGAATAGCAGTCGGTCTTCAGCTCATTCCTGTTGTATCAGACCTTCGTCTGCATGTTCTTCATCAGTCCATTGTACAGAGCGTGAAGATCGAGCACTCTCCCAGGGTGATCAGGGTCGGGTACAGGATGAAAATCGTAATCCAACTGAAAATACAAAAGAAACATTGTTATTAGATTGCAAGTGTTAATAATAAATATATTGGATAAATCAAATGAAAATATATATTAATACCCGAGCCTAATCCCAGAAGAGGGCGAATGAGCGCCGGTGCTAGTCGCCCCACTCAACGTGAAGTGGATAGTTCTTCACGAGCCGGCTCTCATCCCCCGTATACCGGCCAAACCTCTCGGCATGATCGCTGGTATAGCGATAATCAGGGGTAAAAAAGAGGGGGGATGCTGTCTCCCCCCTAGCTCTGTCGGGCCTCAGCCTGTGGGACTGATTCGGGCCGCGAGTCCCCCTCTGGGGATGGGGAGGCCCTGCGTCTGCAAGAAATATCAAGACAATCAATATTAAGACAAAGTTGTATTAAGAAATCAAGGTTTAACGAAAATTGAAGTGTGATATATACCTCCAGTGACTAAAGCATGATCCTGGGCCCGCGCAGCAGCACGAGCGGGACGATAGTTCCTCCGGTGAGGGACAGCCGGTGACCCGGATGAGAACGCATCCCCTCCAACTAGAAAATAAATATTGACGCTAAATTTCCATGAAGTTCATATTTATTCTTTAGAGGATATGTAAAATGAATAAATATTTTATATTTATTCATACTAACCTACAAACTGAGCAGAGGGTACGGAAGTGGCGGGAGTAGCCCCTGCGTCAGATGTGGATGCACCACCTATAATTAGACAATTAAAAATAGATTATATAAGTAATTGTAAAAAGAATGTGTAGATCAATAATATAACATTCTAAATCAATATGCATGCACTATAGGATATATAAATATACCCGCAGGTGTGGTGGTGGCCTCTGCCCGAGATGTGGAGGCACCACCTACAGCTAGACAATAAAAAAAATGATTATCTAAGTAAGAGCAAAAGGAATGTGTGTATATTTATGATATAGCATTCTAAATCAATATGCATACACTATATGATATATAAACATACCTGGAGGTGCGGGAGTGGCCTCTGTCCCTGATGTGGACGCATCACCAACAGCTAGATAATCAAATATTGACAATATAAGTAATTTTGACATGAACAGGCATGTATATCTATAATATTACATTCAAAATGGATATGCGTGCAATATACCTGGAGGTGTGGCAAAGTTCACACGGAAGGACGCATCCGAAGGGGTCTCCGATCGGGGTGCAAGACCGGCCCTCTGAAGCTCCCTACGTAGCTCTCCGGGCGGCAGAACCGCTCTGCCTCCTCTGCCTTTGCCGGTGCCGCAGCTGGAGCTCCTGCCGCCCCTCACTGCTCCCGTCATCGTCATCAAATCAAGATAAACGGTTCGTGGACGCATTAGACAATCATTACAAGTATTGACTATATATGTATAGATCGTAAAATGTGAAGTAATAATATAACATTACTGATAACCTTTTTCATTTCGTGGGCGCATTAGACATATCTACTTGGATTTCATCATCGATATCATTTCTAACCCACGTAACTTCATGATCAGCCGAGGACAACCCATCTTTCGAAACAGACGGTCGGAACACTCTAAGTCTTCTCTCTTCTTCATCCTCGTCGCTGTCATCGAATTCTGGGACATCGTAGACATCCCTGGGTTTCCAACGGCATACGACACTCCATCCCGGATGCTTCAAACACTGTGAGTAATATACTTAGAACGCTTGGTTCGGAAAGATAAACGGATCTTCCTGACCGTAAAATCGAAGTGTGTTCACACTGGTCAATCCATATTCATCTTTCCAAGTCCCAAGTTTGCTTCTCTACTTATCCGTATCGGTTCGCGTATCGTACCAAGTACACTGGAATATATAAAAGGGTTCTGATCGTCCGGGATAGTGGATGCCGAGTATACAATTTAAGTATCCATAATAAATCACACCGTCCAATCCTACCATCGCAATCCCACTATTCTTAGTGGTTCTAGATATTTCTATGTCCTTAACTTCGAATTTGTATCCAAGGACACCGAATCTTTTATAATATGCAACCTACATACTAGGAAATTGAGCTAAATATCTTGAATCACTCTCAAATGATGCAGACAAGTTCGGATCGTGGATCTAACAAAACAAATTTTACGACAAATACATAACGATATAAGTTTAGATTAAAACTGATAGCAATAACATGTTATTCGAATAACTTACATTATCTGCAACCCAATCGCAAAAATTACCTGATGATATTTTTCCAATCGTTCATCGTTCCAATCAGGATGCCCCTCACGTACCTCGTTAAAATGAATTCTGTTTTCGACAATAAATTATGACATTAATATTATATCATTTCATACACACGCAAATACAAATATAACAATTAATCCAAAAAAACTTACTCTCTAATTTGTTCAAGACATGCGTAATTAAGCAAGATAAACCGGTATATCTTGTTGATAAACATAGTGTCTGCCCTCTTATAATTGGCTTTACCATATGGCCCGTCTTGAATTCTTCGAGGCCGGTTAAGTCTCCTCTCAATGTTCTCGTCCAGATAGCGGGAACAAAATGTGGTTGCTTCATCAAGAAGATAACCTTGCATAATAGAACCCTCTGGTTGATTTCTATTGCGTATATACTTTTTAAGAGTGTAGACGTACCTAAAGAAAATATGTTGAATAAATAAATACGGGCATACAGGACAACAATAATTTTAAAAATTGCGCGAAACGAAAAATTCCACGTACCTCTCGACGGAATACATCCATCGATATTGTACCGGTCCGGCTAACTTAGCCTCAGTTGCAAGATGAACCGTCAGGTGTATTATGATATCGAAGAATGACGGTGGGAAAATACGCTCAAACTTGCAAAGTATCAATGCAATAGAATTTTCTAGTTTATCCAGCGTCACAACATCCAGTGTTTTAGCACACAACTCTCTAAAAAAACAACATAGGTCGTTGATTACTAGACCAACCGATTCGGGGAGAGAAATCCTGAGGGCTAATGGAAGAAGGTGCTCCACGATAACATGGTGATCATGACTTTTCAGCCCATCGATCTTGCCTTTCACAATTTTTATCTTCTTGCTGAATGATCCTGAGAAACCTGTGGGAACTTTCAAATCATGCAACACTTGCAGGATTCTTTTCTTCTCCGGTTGTGACATATGATAAGCAGCATTGGCAAGTACAAACTTGCCTGGTTTACCCGCTACCGGTCTAGGGTGCAATTCACTTCTTATTCCCCACTCCTGTAGATCCATCCGAGCATTCAGGTTATCTTTCGATTTCCCGTCTTTACAAAGAAGCAAGTTGAGTATGTGCTCTGATACTCCCTTCTCTATATGCATGGCGTCCAGACAGTGACGCACTAAATTTGTTGACCAGTACGGAAGCTCGAAGAAAATGCTTAACTTGTTCCAAAATGGTGGTTTGACCTGTTTTGTCGGATCTATCCCGAAGGTCACATTATTGTAACCATCCTACTGAGCAGTCACGTCCTCTCCGGACAATGGGGCTGGAGGTCCAAAAAGCTCCTGATGACCATCAAAGTAAACAGCGTCTAACCTGTAGGGGTGGTCTAGAGGCAGGAACGTCGATGTCTGTAATAAAAACCTTCCTGCTAAAATTCAAGAATTTCGATGTTGTGTGTTGATGGCAATGAGGACATGCTTTGTGACCATGTACGGACCAACCTGATAGCATTCCATATGCAGGAAAGTCATTAATTGTCCACATTAAAGCCGCACGCAGTATGAAGGTTGTATTTGTGTTTGTATCGTAAGTCTCTATACCATCAATGAACAAAGATTTTAACTCCTCGATCAGAGTTCGGAGATAGACGTCGATATTGTTTCCCGGCGAGTTTGGTCTGTCGATAAGAAGAGGCATCATAAAGTATGATTGGTCCATAGCTAACCAAGGCGACAGATTATAAATTATCATTACAACGGGCCATGTGCTGTGACTTCCAGCCATCTAGTTGAATGGGCAGAAGCCATCACTAGCTAGTCCGAGCCTGACATTGCGAGGATCGCTACTGAATATTGCGTGCCTCCTGTGGAAATCCTTCCATGTCGGTGAATCTCTTGGATTGCTCATTTTTCCATCTTCACTTGGAGGAGCACGGTGATGCCAAATCATTGCCTCGGCTGTTTTCTTGCACCTGAATAGCCTCTGCAGCCTCTGTGTTATGGGAAAGTATCGTGCTATCTTGACAGGTATATCAGGCTTCTTATCAGAATCTTTCGGCTTATACCTGGCCTCTCCGCATGTTGGACACTCTTTCAAATCTGAATTCTCTTTCCGGTACAACACGCAATTTTTAGGACATGCTTGAATCTTCTCACACTTCAGACCCAAATCAGACATCATCTTCTGGGCTCCGTACCAGCTGCCGGGCACGTTATTTCCCGGGGGTATAGAATCTTTCAAGAACGAAAGAAGCATTGTGAATGACTTGTTGCTCCATCCATTTAGGCACTTAATCTGGAAAAGTTGGACGAACCATGAGAGGGTGGAATACTTTGCATTCTCATAAATTGGTTTTCTAGCATCATTCATGAATTTTTCATATTTATCCGGACGTGGTCCTTGACCGGAAGGAATGTCATCTTCGGTACGAATAGATTCACTTAGGGCAGTCTCTACCATATCCTCCATTTCTTCTGATGGAAATAAATTATCGTCTTCTTCTTCTGCCGCATTACCGTCTTCTCCTTCTTCTCCTGCCGCATTATCGTGTTCTCCTTCTTCTTCTGCTGCATTACTGCGTTCTTCTCCTTCCCCGTGATATTTCCAAGTTATATAAAGTCTAGTAAAACCATATTTTACGATATGAAGCTTTGCCAATTCTACCTTCTGCCAGTACTTATTCCTACATCTATCCCACGGGCAGAGAATCTTCTCTATCACGATCTTATTATGTGCGCGTGCAAATTCAATAAAAGCAGCAACTCCTGCGACAAACTTAGGTTGCATACGTTGTTGCCAATCCACATACATCCAGTCCTTAACTCGGACGTACTCATAGGCCATGTTAGACTGTATACCATATAAATTGTAGGTTATGGTGACTATATTGAGAAATCTAAGAACGGGATGGTTACTGACAAAGGAGAAAATCCGTGTATATGCTTTGTGTGTGCGTTTGTCGTTGAAAAGAATAAATTATCGATAATCAAAGTTAGATTTGAATGTTTCATATTATCATCAAGTATCATTTATTGGTTTTAACATGAGCATCTTGAATCACTCTCTAATGATGCGTTTGTTGTGTATTCTTGTTGTATGTGTGTGTTTCGGCTATCGGGAGTAAGGCTTCTATCTCATAAAGAATGTATAGAGCGAACACCCATTCGCTTGTGCTTTCAACCGTTTCGAGTAAATTTCGGCAGCACCTCCCCGCTGTTCTCCGAGTACACTGTAATAGAATAGATAATCATTTCAAAGCTGTGAAACAACGTTGAAATGAACATCTAATCTATCTTTGTACACGGAGAACCAGCGGAAAGGTACCGACGAAATATCTCGAAACGGATGAAAACACAAGTGAATGAAGGTGTTTGCTTTATACATTCCTAACTTGTCCACACGGGACAAATCTATCGGTTATCATACGATTGAATTTTCTCGTCACATAGATTATACGACGGTTGTTAGTATCGAGCTATACCGTCCGATATTTAACAACTTTCGTATAGTTCTATATCACGACGAACATCGAACGTATGTTAACCGATAGACAGGGACTAAGTGGCGCTTTGAGTTTCATATATGAGTATCGATGAGAATATGAAAGTTTCATATTATCATCGAATATCATATATTGGTTTTAACTTGAACATCTTGAATCACTCTCTAATGATGTGTTTGTTGTGTATTCTTGTTGTATGTGTGTGTTTCGGCTGTCGGGGGTAAGGCTTCTATCGGTTATCATACGATTGAATCTTCTCGTCATATAGACTATACGACGGTTGTCAGTATCAAGCTATACCATCCGATATTTAACAACCTTCGTATAGCTCTAAACCGACGACGGTAAATAGTGAAGCATGAAACAACGGGTATAAAGCACTAACATGAATGTATAAAATAACATAAACAGGTAGCAGTAATGGGCATGGATCATGACAGTACTCTAGGTTAATATGCAAGCCACTAAACTAACAGTATTTATCTCATTTGAAATCGATTGGTGGAATATATCCTCATATTTAGACTCCTAGACCCCACAGGCTTATGTAAGAGGCCAACCCAATATTTTTTCAAGGACCCTCCAACCCAATTTTTTTTTCCTTTTATGAAACCTAAACCTACCCAAACAAGATCAGGCAGGTTTATACAGACGAGAATACCCCTAATTTATTGGACGGGTTAGGGTTGAGTCTAACCTGACTTCACCATACTTAGCTGTTAGAATGTATATGAATACGGATAATTCGACCTAACTCCGTATCCGTATTTGATTTGCATCATATACAAATAGTGATTTTCATTTTTGACGACCATCCATATCCGTATACGAAAATGATAACACCTATTCCGTTCCGTATCTGATACCAAAAATGGTAATTTTTGGCTTTATCGAGTTAAATTTTCCTAAAAATCACAACCCAACCCTAACCCTAGCCCCAGCCCTAGCCCCAGCCGAACCCCAACCCCAACCCTAACCCTAACCCCAGCCCCAGCCCCAGCCGAACCCTAACCCTAACCCCAACCACAACCACAACCACAAACCCAGCCGAACCCCAACCCCAACCCCAGCCCCAGCCCCAGCCCCAACCGCAACCCCAACCCTAACCCTAATGCTAACCCCAACCGATGCCTAACCCTAACCCTCATCGGTACCCAAACCCTGAACCCTAGCCCTAAAATCATCAAAATTATGTTTAATTGAAGATTTACTAACCTGTAGGCGGTGGAGGAGACGACGGAGACGCTCGATCGGTGATCGACAACGCGCGCAATCGGCGACGAGGAAGAACGAGGGCGGTGGCGACGACGAGAACGGCGACGAGACCGGCGACGAGGCGGGAACGAGAGATTTGGGGATTTTGATAGTTAACGCGCGCGTGAGAGGATTTTAGGAGTGAACAGCGTAGGGCATTTCTGTGCCTTTTTAATTAAATTCCCATTTAGATGCCCCTACGGATTAGTCCGTAGGTCCTTGGTTTGCGGCTCCGTAGGGGCAACCAACAAAATACGATTTAATATTTTTAAATTAAAATGTTTGTAAATCTGCCCCTACGGATTTCATTATCCGTAGGGGCAACCCCCTATTTTAGTAGTGTTTGACTTGTATTGATTCTTGATGGTATTTTCATGAAACTTTATATTCTAGAAAACATGGAATTTTTATTATATATTAAAAATAGATGATTTAGTAATATTTATATAATTATTAAAAATTAATTTTAATTATTAAATAGAAATTCTCGTTTTTCTTAAAAAATTGTATTAAAATTCCATCGAGATTGTATGCTCCATGAGAAGGTCTGCATCACGCTCTACTAGTCCTGAGGATGTGCGATAATCCACACCATCCTGATCGGGTTTCCCAAAATCGGTTGTAGAGGCACAATCGCAAGGAATTAAGTACATAATTTAAAGAAATCCGGTTTTTAATAGTTTAGGGTATTTTGATGAAAAGTTGCATTTTGCCACAAAAACATTGTTCAAGAGAATCATGCTATGTCAAGATGTGTGTATTTGAAAGGTAGGTCATTACCTCGTGAGATATTCTAAAGGTATGCTAAGCTAAATACTTAAAAATGTCATATGTAAAGTTTGTGGTATTTAAACGAAAAACGCTAATTAAAGTTACATAACATGATATTTTATGATGAAAACTGTTCTCAATGTTTGTTTCATGATTACTAAGCAATATATAATGATATGAATGAGTAATTCTTAAGAAAAATTATGATTTTAAGGATTTTAGAAAAAATGTCGGGATAAATCTACTTCCGACAAGTTTTGAAAAGAAAATTTTTTAAGATGAAATAATAGATTAAGAAGTGGGACTTAATAGCTAGAAATAGAGAGGAGAGATATAGGAAGAAGTTGGTAACTTCGTGAAGTCACGGGGTCACCGGAAACATCTCGAATCCTCGCCAGAAAGTGACCTTGGGCTAACTCCACTTGTACTTTTCTTTGACTTAAAAATTTTGAGAATTTTTGACAAGAGATTTCAGAATGAAGAGGGCTAGGGTATGTGGTTGTATTTATAGGATGGAATTAGGGTTTAGGAATTGAAGAGAGAATTAAAATTGCATTTAAAATTGCATTTAAAGCTCCATTTTTAATTCTCTATTAATTTTCAGGGAAATCAAACAGAATATGAGTAGTGGGGGTAAGCCAAGAGGTTAGTGTGCAAAGCACGGGGGCCATTCCCTACGGAGGGGACCGGCGGTGCCGACCGTATGCCCAATCTCGCCGGCTCAATGAAGGAGTTGGGTGCTAGGATTTGAGCCACGTGTCCATGCATGTATTAATACAATTTTGCACATGTTTGATTTTCTGTGACTTTTCATTTTACTTGTATTGCACGTGTAAACTTTTGGAATTCTAAAACATTTAAAATAAAAATTCATAAAAATATATGTGGCTGATGGGATTCAAACACAGGGGCTACATCACAGCAGTGCAAGACTTTACCAATGAGCTACAAGTTGATTCTTACTGTTCTTAAGCAAGTACAACGTTTAAATTGTGTTCAGACTTGCAAACTCCTTTCTGTACTTTAAGAAGAAAAATTTTGTACAGAAAATTCAAGGTCGTTACATTAAGAGGGACGCGTAGATCGCTAGATATAGCCCGGTCTTCAGCAGTAACGACTTCTTGGCCGACAGAATGTAACGGGCCCACTGCAGATAACCAGTCGGATGACGGGAGGTCATTCCTATCGAATAAACCTGGCCCCAAGGACGTGCCTCTCCTTGGCATATGCAACGTCCAAGAATGTCTAGGGTCATCGGCGGCCGCACTGGTATCGACGCCATGGAAGGTTGGAGACGACCTTCCGAAGTCCAGTTGACATCTTTCACTACGTAAGCAACCCGCGGAGGGTCAGCGTAATGGATTTACGGGATGGGTTCTGACGGCGCTGCACAGGTGAAGCTGCGCCGACCCTGGATAATGGAATTGTACCACGATCCCCACAGATGAAGAGACTTACGCTCTGGGTCATAGTCCCTAATTAGCGCGAAGACTTCCCTATCCGTAGGCGCATCAGGAAAAGCGCTTTCCGAACGGACATAAGGAAAGGAGTAGTCGAAAGCCATAGTACCTGAAAAGAAAAACCCGTAGAGAGTTAGTTATCGATGCAACGTAATTAACTACAACTAAGAGCCTCAACATCTAGAGAGAGAGGAGAGAGAGAAAAGGGACCGTGGGCCCACAAAATTAGGGTGATGCCTTGTCAATGATGAGACATGCACACATTGTAAGAATCCACAAGGATTCTCATTAAATGAGAAATCTCATTAAGTAGTGGAGTCCAAGACTCATAATGTTCTTGAAGAACGTGTTCTACAACAAATTTAAAATCTGCAAGAAGAACCCTAAAAAGGAAATAGAAAAGGGAATAAAATTCCCAAAAGAATTTTCAGAAGAAATTTTCTCAGAGCTAAACTCTGTAGAACAAACCGGAATTGAATTCATCTGATAATGGGATTAAATCCTAGAAATCCCCATGGGAAACATATTGGAATTAAATTTCAGAGAACTCTTAAAGATCAGAGTAATACGGTAAAACTCTAAGATCTCTGAGACCAACGGTCTACCTAAATAAATTTTCTAAAGATCTCTAAGAGATCATTTCAAGAAAAAGAGCCAAGCTCTGTTAATGGGTTAAAAATCCAAGACAAAAGAGAGTCTCTTTTAGGAGAATAATGGCCATAATCCTTACCAATTTTCTTAAGCAGAGTTAAACTCTAAGAGTTCTTTGGACAGAGATTTAATCTCTGAGAAGAAAATTAAATTCTCAAGTAAGAAGAAGGATGATGACGAAACAGCAGTCATCTTAAGGGCCAAAGGCCCTATTTATAGGATGTGAAAGGACGATTCAACTCCCTAGAAGATCCAACAGTGGAAAACAATGACACCGTTGCACCCATGTGTAAACCACATGAGAGCAACGAAGGGGGGTATTTGTTTCCCCAATATTTAACTTAATAAAAGAGCAAAGCTCTGCCCAATTTAATAAGGCAGCGCCTCACGTGCTCTCCACGAGAGCGCCAGCGCCAAGAGCCAATCTTATAGGATTAAATCCTATGGTGGCGCCTCACGCGCTCCTCACGTGGACGCCAATGTGCAAAGCACAGAAGAATTTACTACATAAGAGTTAAACTCTTAAGATGGTGCCACACGTGCTCCTCACATAGGCGCCCCCTTTTAAAATCGCCTAATGCCGCACGAGAAAAACACGCAAGCGCCAATGTGCAAAGCATATAAGTATCTATCATAAAAATTAATTCTTAAGTGGCGCCCACATGCGCAACACGTGAGCGCCGGCGCCCAAGTAAAATTAAATTCTATGTTTCCTTAACAAAAAGTTGGGACACTATCTGATTCTAGAACCGTTGGATCAAAAATCCAACGGAGATGATAAATCATCAAAATATATGATTAGGAGAAAACATCTCCCAAATATTTCTAAATAAGAAAGATACTCTCGGTTGGATTAATTATCCAACAATAATATAAAATTCTATTTTTGGGAATATATTCCCTCAATATTGTAACATTTTGAAATATTTTAGATCATTAATTATTTTATTTATTTAATTAAAAAAAATTATTCTAATTTTTTTGTAATAAAAAGACCTTTTAATATGTAGTAGGTCAAATTAGTAAAGAAAGTAGTTTGTGTATATAATGATAAGTGTCAAGAGGGGGTTTTGTGAAAGGTTTAATTCTTTGTGGAAATTGGAAATTTGGTGAGGGTTTATGTGTAAAAGGGTAATGTTATGGTTAAGGATTGGATGAACCTCACACACACCACAACTCCAATTAAACCTCAAGCCTACACATCCTCCTTGCATGAAAACACCACCATCTTTCATGGTTACACCTCCTACTTGCATGGATACACCATACTCTTTCTAGGTGACACCTCCTCCTAAACCTCATCCTTCATTACCCTTATCTCTTCATTTTAGCTCAGTTCATATATCAATTAGAAACAAATTGGCCAAATTAGAAAATAAGAAAAATCTTAGAACACACCAAAGGAAAAGGGAAGAGAGGAAGCTAGGTACTAGGGATCTTTACCACAACCCTCAAGCAAGGATTAGTGGTTCTTGTGCATCTCTGAAGGAGCCTTTCAGTGATCATTCAATAGGTATAAGTTTCAACCCTGCAAATTTTAATTCAGTACTCTTTTTAGTATAGAAATCGGATATCGGAAATATCGTATTTTGATAAGTATAGGCTCTGTTTTAATCTGCTATGGTTTAGATGATAATTAACAAAATCAAACAGTACCATAGCCATAATTATTGGACTTAGAATACACACCAGAAACACGAACCCATTACTTGCACAATCGGCCGGCGACGTCTGCCCAAATTCCGAGCTCGCCGGTTTTTCAATGGAGTTAGGAGTTAGTTTTTTTAGGGTAGCTCTCTGTTTATATATTAAGGTGTTTGGTATAGTTAGTTTGCGTTATATTTTCAGTATATTTCACATATTTGTCGTTAGTGTGCAGTACAGGAAACAGTTTATTTTGTGATGCCTAGCTCACTGAAAATGGATCTGGAACTAATAGGTATAACTACTAGAATAACTAGAAAGACCAAAACTATAATGATACCACTAGTAGACTTTACTCAAAGCCCGAGCCCCTAATTCAATGATCGGTCCGGCGAAATTCCCAAAAATTCCGGCGAAGCCGGCCCCCCCTAGGCTTTTGGTGTTGATTTTTCTTCTGTGGCTTCTTTTAGATATTTTATGATCTGTAGTATTGTTTAATTTGTTCCAATATGTATACAGTAAAATCTGGGAATGATTAGTAAAGGTTTTATCAAAATTCTGATATTACGATACGGGTTTTCGTATTTTTGTACTGCAGCTAAACCATTAACGTTTGTACGTTAACAACAGGGGTATTGTCGTTTATGGGTTAAGTATACTGTAGGTTCTAACTTATGGATGCTTAACTCGTTGTTTTGATTTGGATATGATATTTATGCCAATACTTCAAATATACGATTATAGGTACGATCGTGAAGGTTTTCGAGACGGAGATTGGCGGACATAGCAGCGTGAATTTCAGCGAGCTCAACACGTTGGTGAGTAGATTTACATCTACAATGAAAGTCGGATGGATGGCGTATAGCACCCCTGCAATCTTATAAATAATAGTATGATATATAGTAATTTTAGTAATTATATAAGATATGGATATTGAAATTAATTTGCATCTAATATGATACTCATTTGTATATAGTTTACGGATGGTTTGGTAACTAGGTACGAAGGAACATGCTGTAATAGAGATGATTTAAATATCTTCTCTTTATAATGCAAATACCCCATGATGAGGTGGACATCCTCTCTTTTCTCCAAAATTCAAAAAAAAAAAGGAGAAAAATCCTTTTTTCCTAAGGCCTCCACCTCATCCTCCTATTCTCCTAAAGCCTCCACCTCATCAAGGAAGTGGACAAAAAAAATAATGCCTTACAATGTAAATTTACACATAAACCCTCAATATTTACAAATTTACACCTATACAAAAATTGATTAAATTTGCACATTTACACATTAACCCTCATTATTTATAAATTTACATATGTACTCATTCTTATAAATATAAAATATTACATTTGACACGTGCAACGCACGTGCACAAAATTCTAGTAGTGATAATGTGAGGAATTGTTCGAGGATTTTTACCCTATTGATGATTATGAGATTAGTATGCCGGATAACGGCCCAGTTCCCTTTAGACTCGTAAAATAATGTTAATAATTACTTTACTTGTTTACATTATAATTATTGGTATTATACGTTTTCAAAATATGAACACTCTGATAGAACACTGCACAACTACCAATGAGTACTATACTGCACAAGCACGTATACATATATTACACTACACCTCATTGGTACTGCCATGTCACTGTACAACCGTTATGTTATGTAATGCTTATGTAGATGTTGATATGAATAGATGATTACACCGTTAGAACATTTGCACAAATATTAATGATTGGTATGTTGCACGAGCACAGACGCATATATTACACCACATATCATTAGTAGTGCCATGATACAGTAGAATTGATATGTTTGTACCTATATGAATTATTTACGCAGTCTTCCTTTATTTTCTGTTGCTTATTGCGAAAATCAGTACTATAGATGTTATATTTAATTCTTATGGATTTTCTGGATGTTTTACTCCTGATGATATATATCAGTGGTATGGGGATGCTGTTATATATGTATATATATAATATATTATCAGAATGATCTATGCAAGTATTCTTATTCTTTACTTGATATTTCTGGAGTTGATGAGTTGACGTCCATCATGGGTTTAGTGTTTTCTGATTTTTATTCCGGACCGAGTGGGGGAGCTATACGGTCGCGGATTTTTATACTATCCGGACTGAGTGGGGGAGCTATACAGTCGGATACATGGTGGACCCAGATCGAGACCGAGGGGCAGGATTGCCGCATTGAGGCGGGGGAGCCTAGCAAGGATACTCGATACTGGAGATAAAGATGAGCACGGAAGATATCCAGGTGATATTGACCGGGGTTCGATTGGGCACGATATATATCCAGGGGATACCGACCGGGTCCAAGGATATCGGGTGGCGATCATCTATTAAGATGGTGTCGATGATATCTGCATTTGCGTGTCGATGATGGACACAAGAGATTTGAGGATTTACGTGTCGATGATGGGCACGAGAGATTTCTGATTTCGGGTGTCGATACTGGACATCCATATATATATTGATATATTGATATCATGAGGCACACAGTTAGATTATAGTTATTGTAGTCGTCCAGGACTGATCCGGAGGACAGTACCTGCATATCATTTTCGGGCATTTGCATATAAAAAGGAATTCAAAAGCGAGCTATAGCCTCCGTATTTTGACATGTCTGATATGACACTGAGATCTTTAAATTATAAACCTCTAAACCTTCTTTATTAAAACAGCAGGACATATATCTAAAATAAGATACCTATTATATTTTATACCATCGCGTCTGCTTGTATGCCGTGACATTCTATTCAGTGGCTATTTTTAAGAAGAGGTTTATATAAATATATTTTCGGCTACTTATGGGAGTATATCTAGATACAGGTCATTTGCAATTGATATATTCTATATTGGGATCATTTGATGGATAGACTTGCATTTATCATATACAGGATATGATAGTACTATACTTATGACCTAGGTATCGTTGTGCATTTCGATTTCTATCTTGTGATGTACTTTTACTCACTAAGTCGGCAACTCACCCCCGTTGTGCCACAGTTTCTTGCAGGTGTTACCGTTTGGATTATCAACGGTTTGGGGCACACATTCCTTTCGGTGATTGCTTTGGTAAGTGAGTTACTATTGTATCATACTTACACTTGGTTATTCATATATTCTTGTATCTAGCAAAAACTCCATCAACTTAGAAATGATATATTGTGGACTTAGAAGCGAGACTTAGAATTTATATGTTGTGGTGTCGCACTTATTGGAGTCGACATTTTTATATCGTTTGCTTGGTTGCTCCGCCGTTTGGGCGTGGAAGCTAGCTCCCGTTGGGATGCTATTTTATTGTTATGTTGTATTGGGCTTTTATGTAAAATGTACCAAGGTGGTGCTGTCGAATTTCAAAATGACATATATGCTCTTTAAACACACTTAGTGAAATTCAATTGGTTATTTTAAAGTGATTTCTTCTGATGATAATTTAAACTTCACCTCCAATGTTTTCAAAAGAAAAAGGTTTAGATTCCGGGTTTCGGCTTACTTGGACTGCGTCGACATCTTTAGATGTCACGTGATTTAAGTGCCGGTCACATGCCACATTTGGGTCGTGACAAAGTTGGTATCAGAGCGTTTGGTTTAACCTTTGTTCGAGTCTAGATTTGGCTATATGGGGTCTAGGCATGCACTTTTGTTACCTGAACTTACCTTATAAGATTTAGACTTGACTTTGGGGATCTTATACCCGAACTTTCGTTATATAGGATGATCTTTGTTGATGGAGTAGGTACTAAGTAGAGTGACGTACCGTACATATGTTCCGCGGTATATTTACGATATGATACTCCGTCTATGTTACCTTAGAATTTATATCTTGAGATCTTCTTTCTATTCATTCCGTTGATCTATCCTCTTCAATGTATGTTGATTGTTCCGGTCACCATGTTTATGAGAGCCGAGAGGGCTGCAGTTAGAGATATGGTTAGAGCAGACTTGTCTGGGACAAGGACCGACCAGGGTGACTTTCCGGTGATATAGAGACATGTCGTTTGTATATGAAGTCTTTGGATGCTGCCGTGGAGATGGTTTCTTCGGGATCCGCACCAGATAGTAAAGTCATCGCTGGAGATCAACCGGCCTTGAGGCATGATGTTTTCCCCTCTCCGAAGATCGTGGTGTTGCGTACTGTTCATACAGCGGTACCAATCATTGCTGAGCTTATCGAGATGTTGCTTCCAGATTTCATGAAGTCAAAATTTGATGATATTTACAAGTGTAGATGGATTTGAAGGATTCGTAGCCATTCAGATATGGAATGATTATGGTATTTAATCCGTTGTGGCGCTCCGATACGGGATCGGTGAAATTGATTAACTTCTTTCGATGGATCTTGCTCAGACCTGGTGCAAGTCGCTCGAGAAAGAGATCGTATAGTGAGTTTTCCTTCGACGAATTGGGATGAGTTTTCGAAGGTGAGCTTAGCCAGATTCTTCTACAGAGTACTAGAGATGTCGGATTCATGTTTCTGAGTTTTGTAAGACTCCAAGCTTAGTCATAACCGAGTATGACTTGCATTTCACATGATTATCGTAAGACGCTCCTTAAGTGGTAGATATTGGAGATTTATAGAACAGGAGGTTAGTGCGAGATTTCAGTGGGCAGTTTTCTTCACCGTTGATAATGAAGACTTGATGCATATACTTAGACACGTACGACTACACTCTCTGGAGGAAATCTTAAGGAAATGACAGTGGCTACTAAAGAGAAAATGGATTCAGCCATGAGTGGTAGTTCCGGGCAGGCTGGATAGCTGAGATCAGCAGGAGACTTGAAAGGGATTCTTTCTAGAAGTTGATAATAAGTAAGATTAGATCCAGGATCAGTTGTTAGCATACAAGTAGAGGATTGAGATTTCCGTCATCAATATGTTGCATTGCAAGAGATTGGACTACTGGCCAAGGAGAGGTATCAGCAGTGGGACTGATTGTGTCATTGCTCCTCACCGAACGTGTGTTTGAAACGACCCTGACGTTAGAGATCCTCAAGAAGAACCAGAATTTCAGAGATAGAGAACATTAGATCGTGGCAGATGGCAAGTAGTAATCCTTTCTCTGCCAATCCGGGTGTATAAAAACTTTTCGACATTGAAGAGGATATGCTTCGATATCATTGAGTTCGATTTCTGAATTTTTATAATCTAAAATAATCCATTTTCAACATTCAAAAAAGGACGACTCAACGTCCATTATTTTGACATGGGTATTTTGAGGATTTGAGGGCCACATAAATGTTTTGTGCACACCAGGTGCACTTGATGAGATTTCCGTGCTTAATGATTTCACTTTGAATTATGTTTTGTGCACACCAGGTGCACTTGTTTGAGATTTTCGTGCGAGGTGACTGCACTCGATTAGAGTGCCATGTACACTATAGGCAATAAACCGATATTTTTTATGCACGTCGGTTGCACATGAATAAGGGATAATTTTTTTATTCTTTAGGTATACTTGGTATAATTTTGTGCACAACAGTTGCACATTTTTATTTTTTTTGCACCCCGATGCATTTGAGATTTGTTTTGTGCATCCCGATACACTTGAGATTTGTTTTGTGCACTCCGATGCACTGGAGATTTATCTTGTGCATTTTTATGCACTCGATAATTGCTCCCTGTACAATTGATGCAATGGATATTGTTTTTGTGCACACTTGTTGCACTTGACGTTGTTTTTGGTTTTCATGCACACCGTGATGTGTGCTTTGAGATTTGCACGCAAACCCATTAGGGTTTATTTTGTTTTCGTGCTTTGCACTTGATAGGATATATTATAGATTTGATTTCTATATTTTCGCTTGGTCGTATGCACCGATCTTGCATTACGACCATGTCATTGATTGTGTACTTGGGATACACAACGGTTTTCGTATTTGGCAATTTGCATCATAACAAGAGTAATTCTCATAGCAACTGCTAGAGTTACAGTTATGTGAAATTATATATTTGGAGTTTTCACGCACACTGTTGCGTTATGTTATGTTTTATCTCATGTGGGACTTTGGAATTCCATTATATTGAGCAGATGATATATTTTAAAATTTTGGGTCCTGACAAAATGATTTGAAAATACTTGGGTTATTAAGAAAAATGTTTTATGATGGGGGGTTAATTTAAATTCGGAGACCGAATTTTCTTAAGAGAAATATTGTAACAATTTGAAATATTTTAGATAATTAATTATTTTATTTATTTAATTAAAAAAAATTATTTTAATTTTGTTTGTAATAAAAAGACCTTTTAATATGTAGTAGGTCAAATTAGTAAAGAAAGTAGTTTGTGTATATAATGATAAGTGTCATGAGGGGGTTTTGTGAAAAGTTTAATTTTTTGTGGAAATTGGAAATTTGGTGAGGGTTTATGTGTAAAAGGGTAAGGTCATGATTAAGGATTGGATTAACCTCACATACACCGCAACTCCAATTAAATCTCAAGCCTACACATCCACCTTGCATGAAAACACCACTACCTTTCATGGTTACACCTCCTACTTGCATGGATACACCATACTCTTTCTAGGTGACACCTCCTCCTAAACCTCATCCTTCATTACCCTTATCTCTTCATTTTAGCTCAGTTCATATATCAATTAGAAACAAATTGGCCAAATTAGAAAATAAGAAAAATCTTAGAACACACCAAAAGAAAAGAGAAGAGAGAAAGCTAGGTACTAGGGATCTTTACCACAACCCTCAAGCAAGGATTAGTGGTGCTTGTGGATCTTTGAAGGAGCCTTTCAGTGATCATTCAATAGGTATAAGTTTCAACCCTGCAAATTTTAATTCAATACTATTTTTAGTATAGAAATCGGATATCGGAAATATCGTATTTTGATAAGTATAGGCTCTGTTTTAATCTGCTATGGTTTAAATGATAATTAACAAAATCAAACAGTACCTTAGCCATAATTATTAAACTTAGAATACACACCAGAAACACGAACCCATTACTTGCAAATCGGCCGGTGACATTTGCCCAAATTCCGAGCTCGCCGGTTTTTCAATGGAGTTAGGAGTTAGTTTTTTTTAGGGTAGCTCTCTGTTTATATATTAAGGTGTTTGGTATAGTTAGTTTGTGTTATATTTTCAGTGTATTTCACACATCTGTTTTTAGTGTGCAGTATAGAAAACAGTGTATTTTGTGATATCTAGCTCACTGAAAATGAATCTGAAACTAATAGGTATAACTACTAAAAAAACTAGCAAGACCAAAACTATAATGAGACCACTAGTAGACTTTACTCAAAGCGCGAGCCCCTAATTCAATGATTGGTCCGGAAATTCCCAGAAATTCCGGCGACGCCGGCCCCCCTAGGCTTTTGGTGTTGATTTTTCTTCTGTGGCTTCTTTTGGATATTTTATGATCTGTAGTATTGTTTGATTTGTTCCAATATATATACAGTAAAATTTAGGAATGATTAGTAAAGGTTTTATCAAAATTCCGATATTACGATACGGGTTTTCGTATTTTTGTACTGCAGCTAAACCGTTAACGTTTGTACTTTAACAACAGGGGTATATTGTCGTTTATGGGTTAAGCATACTGTAGGTTCTAACCTATAGATGCTTAACTCATTGTTTTGATTTGGATATGTTATTTATGCCAGTACTTCATAAATACGATTATAGGTACGACCGCGAAGGTTTTTGAGACGGAGATTGGCGGACATAGCACCGTGGATTTCAGCGAGCTCAACACATTGGTGGGTAGATTTACATCTACGGGGGAAGTCGGGTGGATGGCGTATAGCACCCCCGCAACCTTATAAATAGTATTATGATATATAGCAATTTTAGTAATTATATAAGATATGGATATTGGAATTAATTTGCATCTAATATGATACTCATTTGCAAATAGTTTACGGATGGTTTGGTAACTAGGTACGAAGGAACATGCCGTACTAGAGATGATTTAAATATAATGATAATGTGAGGAATTGTTCGAGGAATTATACCGTATTGATGATTATGAGATTAGAATGCCGGATAACGGCCCAGTTCCCTTTAGACTCGTACAATAATGTTAATAATTACTTTACTTGTTTACGTTATAATTGTTGGTATTATACGTTTCCGAAATACGAACACTCTGATAGAACACTGCACAACTACAAATGAGTACTATGCTGCACAAGCACGTATACATACATTACACTACACCTCATTGGTACTGCCATGTCACTGTAGAACCGTTATGTTATGTAATGCTTATGTAGATGTTGATATGAATAGGTTATTACACCGTTGGAACACTTGCACAAAAACTAATGATTGCTATGCTGCACGAGCATAGACGCATATATTACACCATATATCATTCGTAGTGCCATGATACAGTAGAATTGATATCTTTGTACCTGTATGAATTATTTACGCAGTCTTCCTTTATTTTCTGTTGCATATTGCGAATATCAGTATTATAGATGTTATATTCAATTCTTATGGATTTTCTGAATATTTTACTCCTGATAATATATATCAGTGGTATGGGACGCTGTTATATATGTATATATATAATATATCATCAGAATGTCTATGCAAGTATTCTTATTCTTTACTTGATGTTTCTGGAGTTGATGAGTTGACATCTACCATAGGTTTAGTGTTTTCTGATTTTTATTCCAAATCGAGTGGGGGAGCTATCGGTCACGGATTTTTATGCTATCCGGACTGAGTGGGGGAGCTATACAGTCGGATACATGGTGGACCCGGATCGAGACCGAGGCCCAGGATTGCCGCATTGAGGCGGGGGAGCCTAGTGAGGATACTCGATACCAGAGATAGAGATGAGCACGGCAGATATCCAGGAGATACTGACCGGGGTTCGATTGGGCACGGCATAATCCAGGAGATACTGACCGGGGTTCAATTGGGCACGGCGGATATCCAGGGGATACTGACCGGGGTTCGATTGGGCACGGCGGATATCCAGAGGATACCGACCGGGGCCAGGGATATCGGGTGGAGATCATCTATTGAGATGGTATCGACGATATCTGTATTTGCGTGTCGATGATGGACACAAGAAATTTGTGGATTTACGTGTCGATGATGGGCACGAGAGATTTCTGATTTCGGGTGTCGATACTGGACATCCATATATATATATTAATATGTTGATATCATGAGGTACACAGTTAGATTACAGTTATTGTAGCCGTCCAGGACTGATCCGGGGGACAGTACCTGCATATCATTTTCGGGCATTTGCATATAAAAAGGAATTCAAAAGCGAGCTATAGCCTCCGTATTTTGACATGTCTGATATGACACTGAGATCTTTAAATTATAAACCTCTAAACCTTCTTTATTAAAACAGCAGGATATATATCTAAAATAAGATACCTATTATATTTCATACCATCACGTCTGCTTGTATGCCGTGACATATCTATTCAGTGGCTATTTTTAAGAAGAGGTTTATATAAATATATTTTCTGCTACTTATGGGCCTATATCTAGATACAGGTCATTTGCAATTGATATATTCTTTATTGGGATCATTTGATAGATAGACATGCATTTATGATATATATGCATTTCATATATTATATTAGTACAGGATATGATAGTGCTATACTTATGATCTAGGTATCGTTGTGCATTTCGATTTCTACCTTGTGATGTACTTTTACTCACTGAGTCAGCAACTCACCCCGTTGTGCCACAGTTTCTTGCCGGTGTTCTCGTTTGGATTATCAGCGGTTTGGGGCACACATTCCTTTCGGTGATTGCTTCGGTAAATGAGTTATTATTGTATCATACTCACACTTGGTTATTCATATATTCTTATATCTAGCAAAAACTCCATCAATTTAGAAATGATATATTGTGGACTTAGAAGCGAGACTTAGAATTTATATGTTATGGTGTCGCACTCATTGGAGTCGACTTTTTTATATCGTTTGCTTGGTTGCTCCGCCGTTTGGGCATGGAAGCTAGCTCCCGTTGGGATGCTATTTTATTGTTATGTTGTATTGGGTTTTTATGTAAAATGTACTAAGGAGGTGCTGTCGAATTTCAAAATAACATAGATACTCTTTAAACACACTTAGTGAAATTCAATTGGTTATTTTAAAGTGATTTCTTCTGATGATAATTTAAACTTCACCTCCAATGTTTTCAAAAGAAAAAGATTTAGATTCCGGGTTTCGGCATACTTGGACTGCGTCGCCATCTTTAGATGTCACGTGATTTAAGTGCCGGTCACGTGCCACATTTGGGTCATGACAAATATTTCCAAACAAAAAGATTACTCTCTGTAAAACAGAGAACTCTTGGATTAAAAATCCAATTATGATTAAAAATTCACCATTTTACAGAATAAATTCTTTATATGGGAAAATATTTCCTCAATCTTATTAAAGACAAGAGAACATATTCTGTAAAAATAGAAGTTCTTAGATCAAAGATCCAATTGTGGGTAAAATTCACCAACTCAATTTTGAGTCCAATTAAATCAATTGGAATCTCTCAATGAGAGGTTTTCTCAGAATTAAGTAACAAACTTGCCTCCACTATATAAAGAACCCAAGACTTCAAGTCTCATATTGTCATGCCCCGCTTCCCAAAATACGGAATACGGGGGGTAGACAAGGCCAGCCATGCTCCTACGGTCAAGGAAATGTCCCACCGTAGTCACACTTCGGCTTCTAGTTTATCATGGTAAACAGTAAATAATGCGCAGGTAATGAGAAATGCAGTAACTGGAATAAAACAGTAAAATGAACTGACCTGATGGGAAACAAAAGATATAACTCTGGATAGCTAAACAAGATGTCCATGAAGTGCGTCTAGTCCTGGTCCAGACTAAATCTTCTCCTCACACTGAGCATGCATACTCAGGTCGTCAGAGCGACACAATAGCAATATAATATATATAAAATCAAGTGACAGTTCTAACGGTGGCATTAGATATGAATAACAGTAAATCAATGACAGCATGAATATGAATGTGCAGTAATCAATGCAGAGAAGCAGCAAAGCAGTAGAACGATATGTCACGTATGTCAACACAGTATAAAAGTATATAAATGCCAGTATCCCTATCAGTCTCTAAGTCTCACTGCACAGGTCACTAAGCCTATCGTCAGTCCAAGTGTGAGAGTCAACCACTCGCGAGTGTCCTCTACCCAAGGGTAGGACCCAAGGGCAAGGGACCACGGGCCCAACATGTAACATGTATATCACGGTGTATATCACATACCCTGTAAATCTCCATATATCTCCCTAAATATATAAGCCGGCATGGGACTCCCGAGATTCTGTTGAACTTACACTTAAACTACCCTACACCCCGTGGTCTACATCAAACGCTAACCATCACCCTAAATACTAATCGATCCGTGACAAGTCTGCGCGAGAACTGGAGACAGGACCTCCATCAAGCACGTCCCGACTAATACCTAAGATAAACGGCAGTGTCTGGTGTCTTATCTGTGGCACCCGTGCAACGCTTCCATAAATGTCCCATTCCACTTATAGTCACACGTACACGCACCCTACAGACGTCGACAATGCAATAAAATAATAGGGTCACTGATTGTGTACAAGTACGTATCACTTTCACTTATTCACGGATACACGAACGCTGACGTACTTGCCACAATCATCACTAAAATCTAACACTGGGTAAATGCACGATATCACTAGGTTATCACTGCAATGATATGAGTATGATATGATACGTAAACAGTATGTGAAGCACGATCAAGATGTCATAAAAACAGTATTCTATCACTTGCACGATTTATCATGAAACGTACGTGTATAGTTTAGTGAAACAATAAACAGGTGATAATTAGTATGTTCAGTTATCTATCCATCTAATTTAGTTTCAAGCCAATCGGGTTCCAGGATCATTAGTTATAACCATTTCATTTTAAGCGCTCGCGGCTGGAAATCCGGTTTTCAGAATCAGAAGTCCGTTTCGCAACGCATTTTAATCCCAGTTGGGATTAGATTTTAGCGATGCTACAGTTGGATGAATTCTAGGGTTTTCTGTAAGGTTTTCAACGCAATAGACGGATCTTCGATCGTGTCTGTACGTCAGGAGATATACACTGTTTAATAGTAATATGTCGATTCTGAATCTGTTGGGACTGTTATGCGTCCCGATCTTTTAAATTACAGATTAAATAGTAAATGATAACGAAACAGGATGAAACTAATTGTGTTCTCTAGCTAACAGATTCACCTATAAATAACAGTGGAGTTCCGCAACTTACAAGTTAAGGAAATCCTGTGGTACCCATTACGGAACAGCAAGCAGTAACTGGAGTCGCTCTGGACTGCAGTCCAGAGTCGCACTCCGATCCAAATATCATTACAATTTAAGTACAGGAATGTCCGGAAACTGGTATAGGGTTAAAGTTCGTCGAGTCGGCTTCGAATTGAGCCCTCGAACGTACCATTCTAATAAGTATACAATTTATGATGAATTTATTCGTTTTCAGGTACGAGGAAATTATAGTTTTAATGGCTTATTTGGGGGTATCAATTTTTGTCGTTAGCAGTCATATTATCAAACGAAATTTGCACAAGATGTTCATCACAGCAAGGGCCAATGTAAATAATCCAGTTCCGTCAATTTAGAAGAGTATTTTCTTTGGGAACACGCGTCGAACAGGTATGGCACATAATTGGTTTAAATTTGTAACTTTAAAATCTATGTATTTAGTGATTGTACCATAAGTAAATAGCATGTAAGCAAACAAAAACTTGCCTGGGAACGCCTCGGGGTCGCACGGTAGCAGCGGCGTCACGAACGCGTGATGTACGCCGTGAAACGGATTTGCGCGAGCTTGGATCGAGACGCGGATTTTGCGTCGGAGTTGTCCGGAGTCGTTACACGGTTACTGGAGGTTGAGGGGTGCTTGATGATCCTCAGTGAGTGTACTGTGGTTGATGACGGTCGACGGCGTCGCTCCGGCAATGGCTGCAGTGAGTGTTTGTAAAGAAAAGTGTTTTGTGTGGTTTTTGAGAGGGAGTTAGGGAGAGAGAGTGAGCAGAGGGGATTGAGAGAGAGAGGGTTAGAGAAAGAGAAGGAATGAAAACAGAGAGAGAACTAGAGAGTAGGGAGTGAGAAAGAGAGTGAGTGAGAACAGTAGGAGAGAGAGGGTAGAGTTAGAGAGAGAAAGAGAGAAGGCACAGAAGGAGAGGGAGAGTTAGAGAGAGAGTGTGTGTGTACTGAGAGAGAGACAGTGAGGGAAAGGGAAATCGAGAGTGAGAGAGAGAAAGACAGAGAGAAGAGAGGGAACAATGAGAGAGAGAGAGTGCAAGGGAGAGGGGGTGATGCTCGGGTATCAACAAGGCGACACGGGACGGCAAGGGAGCTCGTCGGCGTGCAGTAGGTGGCCGGAACAGGATGTCGGGAGAGTTGGAGCTCGAGCGAGTGGTGTGCAGGGGGTCGTCTCGAGTTCAAGCTCCGGTGAGGGAGGGTGGATAGAGGGATGAGGTGGTCGGTGATGGTGGTCGCCACCGATGATGAGGGGGCTCAGTTCGAGAGAGAAAGGGAGAACGAGGGGAGAGCGATGGCGTGCTCGAGGGTGTCGAGAGGGGTTGGAAGTGCGAAGCGTTGGGGAGCGAGTCGTGGGGAAACGCATGCTACGACGTGGGCGCAGGTGTGGGCGAAGGAGGTGGCGGGGAAAGGGGATCGCGAGCGGGAATGGGGGAATGTTACCGTTGGGGTGAAGGAGATGAACAGGAGTCGGGTCGGGTCGGGTTCGAAGTGGTGCGGTTAGGGTGAAGCGGGCTGGGTGCCAGCGCAAGGGAGAAATGATTTAATGGGAAAGGAAACGGGTCGGAATTGGGTTGGGCCAGAGAAAATAAGGCAAAGAAATCATTTGTGGGGAAAATAAGAAATGTGCCGGGGCGATGTTGGGCTTGGGGAAAATTAAAGGATAAATTAGATGGAAATAAAAAGGAGTGGGCTGAGCAATGGGCCGTAAGGAAAGAACCTGGAAAAATAAATTGAAGTGGGAACCGGGCTGTTGGGGAAAACTTAGGCTGGGAAAGATGGGTTTGTATAAATGGGAAGAAATAAAAATTAAATAATTTAAATAAAATTCAAGAACACAAAATACAGATATTAGTATAATAAGGAGCTGGGTATTACATCATACCACCCTTATAAAAATTTCGTCCTCGAAATTTAAAATAAACGATAATTAATACCAACATAGGCGAAAGCTATTATATTGCAACTAACACATAAAGATTTACTTGAAATAGGCGGATGAAGAAATTTGAAAGTTTATATATGTAAGAACACATACAAAAATATAGGTTTAAATAAGTACATGACAAGAACAGCTACTAAGGCAACCTATGAGAATAGCAATAATAACAATAATGGCCAATGATATTCGAGGCGTACTCGATAAATTGGAAACTCAAATATATGCACATATATGTATATTAAAAGTAGCACATCAGGAATAGTAAGTATAAGGCACCCACTCGAAAAATAAAGTAACGACAATAAAATAGTGAAGGATTTGTCAGTAGGTAAAACATTTTAGGACGATATATCGATCAAATAGCTTTAAAATAGCTTAGAAAACTCATTTCGTGAGAATAAGAGACACGGAATAGAAATATGCGCGGTGTAAGGTTGCGCTACTGAAAATGAGAATAGTGTACTTAAAATACATAGAGTGGAGTAATCAATAACACGTACTCTTTGATAAATGCAAAGTAATGAAAACTAAATTTTCGAACAACAGTGTCCCTAAATATAGTTAGGGTAACAGGAAAAACACAAAGAGGTATGGGGCTAGCTAGGGTAACGATTACAAGGGAAGGTAGCTCATTCAGAAGGTCGGAGTATGGCGGCTTTAGGCTGAGGATCAAGGGGATTAGGATCGGATCAGCACAGGAAGTAAGGGCGAACAACAAATGACTACAAGGGAAGAAGTATGGGTAGGATAGCGGTCGGTACAACATATGAATCAAGATGTGAAGGGTTAGCGAACTCGGAAGTTTCTCCAAAATTTTCTCCTCCCAAAAGGATTACAAACGAGGCACAGGCGAAGAACGGATGGTGGCTCATTCCAAGGATCAGGGTGCGGTACTTTCTAATTGAAACGAGTGTGAAAACTATACCATGAGTAGGGGTGGACAGTTAGGAACTCAGCAGAAGAATAAATAGATATGGGCAATAAACAAGTATCAAGCGAACCAATAATCAAAAGGTTTACGAATACCGAAGATTCATTTCATTCAAGAAAATTTGAAACAAGGCATTCCCAAAGGCGAAAAGTGGCCCTAACTATACACATTTTATTTGGCCAGAAGACAACATCAAAAGAAATTCCGTCAGTCGCGGTTGTGGAGATTCAGTAGGTTGCGGTAGGCTCGCGCACTCAGGTAGGGGCGTCCATTTCCATATCGCCTCGCAGGCATCGCCGCTGGAAGTTCTTCAACAGTAGGGTCTTGATCTTCTGGTCCTTCTTCCTCGGATGGAGCTTTTTCATCGAGGTCCGATTCCATGTGATTCTCTTCTTCTGGATTTCCTTCCACGGGATTTTCCTCAACTGGATTTTCTTCTATCGGGTCTTCATCGGGATCTTCCTCTATCGGGTCTTCCTCTATAGGGTTCTCTTCGGGATCTCCTTCTTCTTCACCGGAATCAGCTAACACGTTAAACTCTGGGGCGGCCACTCCTTCATCCTCTGAATCGTTGTTTCCGAAGTTGACTTGGGGACCGTTGATCTCGTCGTCAGAACTCATCAGCGCGCGGTCTAAGGAAACGCAAGACTGTGCATCCTCATCTAGACGCGGCGTTGCTCCATGGTGAGCCATAGCCTGAAAGAAAGAATCATGATTAGGCAGTGGAATACATCAAGAAGAATAGCTAAGTGTACGAAGCATAGAAAGATATGCGGTGGCAGGAAACTGAAAAATCAAGATTAAAATATTTTGCTAATGAACAGTAAGAACAAGGGAAATGACAAGAGAATGATACATATTTTATGATTCAAGTTTTATTGCATTCAATCAAGAGTTCAGCGGATACAAGATTTCAACTGAAAGAAATATTCATAAGAAGATGACAACATTATTACTGAAAAATAGATAACATGAAAAAATCCTTTTTCGACTACTATAACGTTGCATTCTCGTCGCGTGAGTTGGATCCTGCGTTAGGTCCGCCTTATCGTCGAAGTCCGAACTACGCGATAATCCTCACTTGGCAGAAGTGGGGAGTGTGGACGGGTTTCCTCCTTGTAGTTCTTTCCTTTCTGGGCAACCGTTGATGAGATGTTCGCTGGATCCACAAATCAGACATTTCCCTTGGGCGCGGCGACAATCCCTCTGAAGATGTCCTGGTCTCTTACAATACCCACAACATGGGGTCTTCTGCTGCTTCTGTCGCGGGGAGACAAATTGGCGCTTCATCTTCTTCTCTTTTCCTCGTCTAACGGGGATCCCTTTATGATTGGAGACTCCCGCTGGTGCCTGATTCACCTGTCTTCTCAGTCCTTCAGCCAACAAGTTGTTTGTTCGCTCCTGGGCTTCCTTTAGACCCCGCAGTGCACTCAGAATCTCAACGGTCTGATTCTGGGGAGCGGATACAGATGAAGAGTCGTTGGAAGACATGATCCTGGGACAACAATTTTGAGAATGATATAAGTCACAAGCCAAACTAATCAAAATATAATATGGACGGGACAAGATTCAAGAATATCAGAGATGATGAATTTATTACAAGTGGGGAAATCAACCGCATGACTTTAAGTCACTTGAATAGAGTACGGTAGTGCAATTGCAACTACGTAACCTTGTCAAGTCACCCGAAACCATAGCGAATGGATAGCTGAACGCACGATGTGAATATGTATCAAGAATGACAAGTTTACAACCTAGACCAAGGAAAGTCTTAGATTGCCAAACTATGCACGGAAAAACTGCAATCCCAATCGATGCAAAACCCGGGCTTTGATACCAACTAAACCATGTCACGCCCCGCTTCCCAAAATACGGAATACGAGGGGTAGACAAGGCCAGCCATGCTCCTACGGTCAAGGAAATGTCCCACCGTAGTCACACTTCGGCTTCTAGTTTATCATGGTAAACAGTAAATAATGCGCAGGTAATGAGAAATGCAGTAACTGGAATAAAACAGTAAAATGAACTGACCTGATGGGAAACAAAAGATATAACTCTGGATAGCTAAACAAGATGTCCGTGAAGTGCGTCTAGTCCTGGTCCAGACTAAATCTTCTCCTCACACTGAGCATGCATACTCAGGTCGTCAGAGCGACACAATAGCAATATAATATATATAAAATCAAGTGACAGTTCTAACGGTGGCATTAGATATGAATAACAGTAAATCAATGACAGCATGAATATGAATGTGCAGTAATCAATGCAGCGGAGCAGCAAAGCAGTAGAACGATATGTCACGTATGTCAACACAGTATAAAAGTATATAAATGCCAGTATCCCTATCAGTCTCTAAGTCTCACTGCACAGGTCACTAAGCCTATCGTCAGTCCAAGTGTGAGAGTCAACCACTCGCGAGTGTCCTCCACCCAAGGGTAGGACCCAAGGGCAAGGGACCACGGGCCCAACATGTAACATGTATATCACGGTGTATATCACATACCCTGTAAATCTCCATATATCTCCCTAAATATATAAGCCGGCATGGGACTCCCGAGATTCTGTTGAACTCACACTTAAACTACCCCACACCCCGTGGTCTACATCAAACGCTAACCATCACCCTAAATACTAATCGATCCGTGACAAGTCTGCGCGAGAACTGGAGGCAGGACCTCCATCAAGCACGTCCCGACTAATACCTAAGATAAACGGCAGTGTCTGGTGTCTTATCTGTGGCACCCATGCAACGCTTCCATAAATGTCCCATTCCACTTATAGTCACACGTACACGCACCCCACAGACGTCGACAATGCAATAAAATAATAGGGTCACTGATTGTGTACAAGTACGTATCACTTTCACTTATTCACGGATACACGAACGCTGACGTACTTGCCACAATCATCACTAAAATCTAACACTGGGTAAATGCACGATATCACTAGGTTATCACTGCAATGATATGAGTATGATATGATACGTAAACAGTATGTGAAGCACGATCAAGATGTCATAAAAACAGTATTCTATCACTTGCACGATTTATCATGAAACGTACGTGTATAGTTTAGTGAAACGATAAACAGATGATAATTAGTATGTTCAGTTATCTATCCATCTAATTTAGTTTCAAGCCAATCGGGTTCCAGGATCATTAGTTATAACCATTTCATTTTAAGCGCTCGCGGCTGGAAATCCGGTTTTCAGAATCAGAAGTCCGTTTCGCAACGCATTTTAATCCCAGTTGGGATTAGATTTTAGCGACGCTACAGTTGGATAAATTCTAGGGTTTTCTGTAAGGTTTTCAACGCAACAGACGGATCTTCGATCGCGTCTGTACGTCAGGAGATATACACTGTTTAATAGTAATATGTCGATTCTGAATCTGTTGGGACTGTTATGCGTCCCGATCTTTTAAATTACAGATTAAATAGTAAATGATAACGAAACAGGATGAAACTAATTGTGTTCTGTAGCTAACAGATTCACCTATAAATAACAGCGGAGTTCCGCAACTTACAAGTTAAGGAAATCCTGTGGTACCCATTACGGAACAGCAAGCAGTAACTGGAGTCGCTCTGGACTGCAGTCCAGAGTCGCACTCCGATCCGAATATCATTACAATTTAAGTACAGGAATGTCCGGAAACTGGTATAGGGTTAAAGTTCGTCGAGTCGGCTTCGAATTGAGCCCTCGAACGTACCATTCTAATATGTATACAATTTATGATGAATTTATTCGTTTTTAGGTACGAGGAAATTATAGTTTTAATGGCTTATTTGGGGGTATCAATTTTTGTCGTTAGCAGTCATATTATCAAACGAAATTTGCACAAGATGTTCATCACAGCAAGGACCAATGTAAATAATCCAGTTCTGTCAATTTAGAAGAGTATTTTATTTGGGAACACGCGTCGAACAGGTATGGCACATAATTGGTTTAAATTTGTAACTTTAAAATCTATGTATTTAGTGATTGTACCATAAGTAAATAGCATGTAAGCAAGCAAAAACTTGTCTGGAAACACCTCGGGGTCGCACGGTAGCAGCGGCGTCACGAACGCGTGATGTACGCCGTGAAACGGATTTGCGCGAGCTTGGATCGAGACGCGGATTTTGCGTCGGAGTTGTCCGGAGTCGTTACACGGTTACTGGAGGTTGAGGGGTGCTTGATGATCCTCAGTGAGTGTACTGTGGTTGACGACGGTCGACGGCGTCGCTCCGGCAATGGCCGCAGTGAGTGTTTGTAAAGAAAAGTGTTTTGTGTGGTTTTTGAGAGGGAGTTAGGGAGAGAGAGTGAGCAGAGGGGATTGAGAGAGAGAGGGTTAGAGAAAGAGAAGGAATGAAAACAGAGAGAGAACTAGAGAGTAGGGAGTGAGAAAGAGAGAGAGTGAGAACAGTAGGAGAGAGAGGGTAGAGTTAGAGAGAGAAAGAGAGAAGGCACAGAGGGAGAGGGAGAGTTAGAGAGAGAGAGTGTGTGTACTGAGAGAGAGACAGTGAGGGAAAGGGAAATCGAGAGTGAGAGAGAGAAAGACAGAGAGAAGAGAGGGAGCAATGAGAGAGAGAGAGAGTGCAAGGGAGAGGGGGTGATGCTCGGGTGTCAACAAGGCGACACGGGACGGCAAGGGAGCTCGTCGGCGTGCAGTAGGTGGCCGGAACAGGATGTCGGGAGAGTTGGAGCTCGAGCGAGTGGTGTGCAGGGGGGCGTCTCGAGTTCAAGCTCCGGTGAGGGAGGGTGGATAGAGGGATGATGTGGTCGGTGATGGTGGTCGCCACCGATGACGAGGGGGCTCAGTTCGAGAGAGAAAGGGAGAACGAGGGGAGAGCGATGGCGGGCTCGAGGGTGTCGAGAGGGGTTGGAAGTGCGAAGCGTTGGGGAGCGAGTCGTGGGGAAACGCACGCTACGACGTGGGCGCAGGTGTGGGCGAAGGAGGTGGCGGGGAAAGGGGATCGCGAGCGGGAATGGAGGAATGTTACCGTTGGGGTGAAGGAGATGAACAGGAGTCGGGTCGGGTCGGGTTCGAAGTGGCGCGGTTAGGGTGAAGCGGGCTGGGTGCCAGCGCAAGGGAGAAATGATTTAATGGGAAAGGAAACGGGCCGGAATTGGGTTGGACCAGAGAAAATAAGGCAAAGAAATCATTTGTGGGGAAAATAAGAAATGGGCCGGGGCGATGTTGGGCTAGGGGAAAATTAAAGGATAAATTAGATGGAAATAAAAAGGAGTGGGCTGAGCAATGGGCCGTAAGGAAAGAACCTGGAAAAATAAATTGAAGTGGGAACCGGGCTGTTGGGGAAAACTTGGGCTGGGAAAGATGGGTTTGTATAAATGGGAAGAAATAAAAATTAAATAATTTAAATAAAATTCAAGAACACAAAATACAGATATTGGTATAATAAGGAGCTGGGTATTACACATATAGAAAAAGAAACCCCATAAGCTTCTGAAAAATACAGAAAGCTTCCAAAAACAATAGAGAATTCATTCCTCAGGGAAAGAAGACTTCCCATTCAAAAGAAACCTAGGTAAAAGAAATTCAGAGATTAAAATATCTCTTTTTACCTATTTTAAGGGTTTAACCCTTCTCAAAGAAATTAATTCTCTCTCTGGATCAGAGATATACAAGACAAGTCTCCCATAAGTTGAGAATTTAATTCTCATCGGGAGGATCCTTTTCTTGAGAATCAAAGATTTAGAAATGAATTAGGTCCAAAAGAAAAACAAAAGGAAAAAGAACCTATAAAAGAACTTAGTTGTTAAAGAAAAACCTCATCTGAAATCTTCAAAATCGAAAATATTGGTGATCATTAATGGTCAAAATACCATTAACAGAGATTTAATCTCTAATAAAAGAAAAAAGACTAGCGCCTTACATGTTTCTCACGTGGGCGCTCCCTTTTAACAGCGCCTAGCACCTCACGTGAAAAACACGCGGACGCTGAATAAAAGTGCTCAGCACTCCATATGCAGCCGAAGACAGATAAGTGCTTAGCACTGATTGGGCAGCACCCAGCACCGTACGTGCTCCTCACGTGGGCGCCATACAAAAAGTGCTGAGCAATTCATATGTAGCCAAAACGGCTGAGTGCTTAGCACTAATTGGGCAGCGCCACATGTGCACCTCACGTGGACGCCATATAAAAAGTGCTTAGCACTTCATATTTAGTCAAAATGACTAAAAGTATTCAAGATTTATTGGGCAGCGCCCTTGACTGAAAGCTTCACATGACATACATGTGAGCGCCAGAGCTCAAATAAGTGATTAGCACTTTTACATGAAAAGAAAAGGGTTGAACAAATAGAGCCCAAATTAATGCTTAGCACTTTTGAATAAAAAAAGGCTAAATAGACTAAGCCAAAATTGGCCAAATCTCTGAAATTTTATTGCAGCTGAGCCCAAATGCTCTTTTGCTGGATATTAAGCAAAAATGATCCTAGAATGTTGTGAAGTTGATTTTAGTCTCAAATAAGACTAACGCATCCTTAGGAAGAACAAACTGAGCCCAAATGCTTACCTGTAAATTTAAGTTGATCTTAATCTCAAACTAGATTAATGGTCCTTAAAAAGAAAACAAAAATATTTCTTAACTGTAGAAATATACAACCTAAGTTCAAAACCCCGTCGAGCAAATCCTTGACCCAAGCCCAAATCTAAAATATACGGATTTGGACTAATCTGCGCCCTATGGGCGATGACATAAACTAGTCTCCGTATACAATCAATGGGCAACCAAAAAAACAAAAAACACACACATGACACGAAATGAAATGCCGGAGCAGGAGAAAGTGGTTATCGCAATGCGGAAACATAATTAATTGCAGGGTCTTATGTCACAGCCCACTTCCCGGTATACGGGAAAGGGGACGCGACTGGGTCCGCTACGTATTTACTCAGAAGTAAACACGCTAAGCGTATCTAAGTAATATAAAGTAAAATGTACACAAGAGACATGAATATAATGAACAACAACTTTATTTATTAAACATTCTTTTACAGGTACAACAGGAAATGTAAATACAAGGATGGAATGTAATGCCTAAACAATGGTATGAACTGAAAAGAAAATATGTACAAGTGACTATAGCTCGGGGTCTTCAGTGTACTACTCAGGGGTTTGCTCCAAGTGCTCTTGGCTGGTCTTGAACTCTTCAGAGTCGGGTCCTCATGCAACATTCCAAAGAAGAAGAGAAATATGAACGTCGTCAGCGAACAATCGCTCGGTATGTCTCAAAGAAGGAGAGAAGTAGAATAGATAGAAAAGAGAGTGTATCTAGTATAATGTTTGATTGTTATGTTAACGTAGTGTTTGTAGCTTGGTACAGAATATGCCAGTGTATACAAGAGAAGTCCAACTTACACCGTAGAATTTGGTAACCCGTAGTACAAGGCTCCATCGATAATACCACGGAACAACGGCATGGATGTAATTACGTCTTTTAGTGACCACCTCGTGCCACCTTTAACATGTTCCGTACCGGTCTACCCTTTTATAAACCCCATAATGTCTTTTGTATTGATTGTATTGATTGTATTGTCTTATCTTGTAGTAAATAGAAGACTTGCCGAAACCATGATATCAGTGAACGGAATGGATATAAATGGATAGTCGAGTATAACCATGGTTCAGTTCGGTCATGTTCTGTTGATATGGATTGTATTCTGGCATTCATGGATACATTTCGTATTGCAGTTATACTTCAATTGAATTCAAGGCAGATTATAATCAGATTTGATCATGACTCGAACTGAGTCAGACTTTTAAACAGAATTGAAGTCCTGATTGTTTTGGAGTTATCGGTAACTGCTGCACATGTACAACATGATTTGTGTTTTTTTCCAAGACAATTATCGTGTTGATAACACCGTTGTTAGTTTGTCTATCTTAGATAGGCAAGCACACATTTTCTCCGGCTCCCCGAGGCTCAAGAGAATTGGTCCCGCTTAAACCTATATTTACTAGAGTCTTTATTGTAAATTGATATAACTTGAGAGGGTTTTATGTAAAAATAGTTTTGATATATTTTCAAAATACACCTCATGTATTTAATTATTGTCTTTAGAGTTTTCATAGATATATATTTTATAAAAGTGAAATTTTCTAGTGAGTAGAACCTAGTTTTCATTGTATATGATATTTTAATGAAATATTGGAATTTGTATTGAATTGTAATGGTAGTTTCATGAACTTATGATTCTTTTGATTTAGAAAACATGGAATATTCATATATTATATTTAAAAATAGATATTTTGATAATAGTTATATATATATATATAACAAAAATAAAGTTTATTTATTTTGTAGAAATCTCATTTTCTTAAAAATTGCATCATAATTCCATCGAGATCGAATGCTCCTTGTGGAGGTCTGTATCTCGCTCTACTAGGTCTGAGGATGTGTGATAAACCGCACCATCCCGATCGGGGTTCCCCAAAATGGGTTGTAGAGGCGTATTTGTAAGGAATTAAATAACACACTTTTTAAAGAAAACGATTTTTGAATGTTTAAGGCATTTAATCGTAAACCCGTATTTTCCCATAAACCAATGTCCCAAGAGTTATTGTACTATGTCAAAAATGTGTGTTGTGATGAGCTAGATCATTACCTTAGGAGTTTTCTAAAGATAATACAAGGGAATATGTTGAATTGTGTTGAAAGTAAACTATATGGTATTCAACCGTAAAAATACGATAAAAGTTGCATAATATGTTCTTTTGAGATGACACTTATTCTGATGTGTTTGTTTATGTTTGTTGATCATTATGAGGGAATATGGTATTTTATTATTTAAGAAAAATAGAGTTTTTAAAGAAAAACGAATCGGAAGTCGGAATAACTCTGCTTCTGACGAGTTTTGAAAATAGATTGTTTTAGAATAGAGATGGAGGAGGGGAGTGGGAACTTACAGATTGTAAAACAATAGGATAGAGAGGGTAAGCTATTAGAACCGTCAGGGCTTCGTTTCGTCGCCGAATTCTTCTTGAAACGTTGCCGGTACTTCGACCTTTGCTAACTCCACTTGCACAACTTTGGACTAAGAAATTTTAGAGAGTTTTTATAATGAAATTCTGAATGAGGAGGGGTGAAATGTGGTGTTGTATTTATAGGGAAAATTAGGGTTTAGGGTAATGAAGAATAGAATTAAAATGTGCATTACAATGTGGATTAATGCTCATTTTTAATTCTCTGAAAATGTGCAGAGAAATCAAACAGCATAGGAGTAGTGGGGTAAGCCATGGGGTGTTGGGTTAAAAATTTTAGAGTATTACCTACAGTTTTAACTGTCGATGCTGGCCTACCCTTCTCATCTCCCCAGTCCAAACCGGTGGGATGGGGCTCAGATCTTGGCAACGTGTCCCTGTCGCTTGGTATACGTACCTCAGTGCACGTGTTTGATTACTTTGTGACTTTTCATTTTATGTGTAGTGCACGTGTAAACCTTTGGGTTTCTAAAAGATTAAAAGAAAAATCAATTAAAAATATATATGGCTAGGGAGATTCGATCACTAGGGCTATGTCACAGCAGTGCAAGGCTTTACCAATGAGCTACAAGTGCTTTCTTGCAGTTCAAAAGCAAATCAAATTTATAAGTTATGCTCAGGCTTAGGTGTTCCTTTCTGTAGTTTGGAAAAATTTTGTACATAAAGTTTAGGGTTGTTACAATCTACCCTCCTTATAAATATTTCGTCCTCAAAATTTGTAGAAGGAAAGTGTAACAGATTCAAAGTAATTTGGTGATAGAACTATTGACAGTGTATAAAAATATTTGGAAGATTGAAAGAACGCAAAAGTTTTGGTAAGATTGAAAAAGATGTGAGGGAAATACCAGGGTTACCTTGGTCTACAGTCTCGGCTTCTACGGCCGCTAATGTGAAAACCTGACGCCGGGGTACATTCCTCCAAGCTAAAAGCATATTCTTCTGTCCTTGGGGCTTATTTCTCTGCCCTCAAGGTATGTTCATCAGTGCTTGATGGAATTGGCGATTAGGCTGAGCAGGAGGTCCACGTAGAGGTGGAGCTGGATATCACGACCCGAAATATTAGCTCGTGACCAGCACTTAAATCACGCGACGTCTAAAGGCGTAACGTAATTCAAGTAAGCTGAAACCCAGAAATCTAAACCTTTTTAAGAAAATAAAGGAGGTGAAGTTTTGAAATGGAGGTATAATGAAATCAAGTTTTCTTAATGCATAGAAAGGAACATAAAAATGCAAGTGAAATTTACTAGTTTGAAAACGTGTTTCGTCTTTTAAAAATTTGGGCAGCACCTCCTCTGTATATTTGATCCTAAACCACAAATACGTAACAAGAATAATGGCATCCCAAACGGGAGCTAGCTCATCGCCAAACGGCGGATCCACAACCACGCAAAGCATAAATATAAGTATACGACGCCCAATGGCGAAGTTCACCACAAAAGATAAGAAATAAGCAAGACATCAAAACCACAAGTAGCGGAAAACCCCTCGCTCTAAGTCTCGCAACCACAATCTCACTAAGTCGTTACTTATACAATTTACTACTTTTGATTGATGGAGTTGACTAGATACAATATGAAATAGTAAATACAAGAGTGGGTACGATACAAATGCCCCACCTACCAACGCAAAACACCCAAATGAAGCTATGTGCCAGCGATGCCGCTACGGATCCATGCGGTCAACCTGCAAGAACTGTGGCACAACGGGGGTGAGTTGCCAACTCGTGAGTAGAAAAACATCTACAAGTAGAAATCGAATAAACAACGACTCCTATGTCAACTATATAATAAAGGTAATACTATGATATCTAGGGTGACCGGGTCTGTATATGTTCCAACAAGGTAATCAACACCTATATGCATGCGGATAACATCCAACCAAATGATCAAGTCTGTATGCATGCGGATCTTGCCCAACCATATAATCAATGTCTGTATATATCATAAAAGCATATGCATTAAAATATGAGGATATAAATCAACGTGTGTCCCTCGCGACACATCAAAATCATGGAACCTGGGTGTCCAACATCGACACTCGAAACATCATGAAACCCGTGTCCAGTATCGACACGTAAATCCTCATATCTCTCGGGCTCCGTCAGTCCGGATCGGCCCACGGGTTTCGTCAGTCCGGATTGGCCCATATCATCTATTGACTCCGGTCGGTATCCTCCGGATATCCACCAGGTCCAACCAATCACCGGTAGGTAGTAGTCCCTCTGCCAGGCTTATCGTCTACTGCACGACAGATCCGTTCTCTCCCCGGGGTACCATACCGAGTCCACCATGTACCCGCAATCGGAATCATCTGCCTCCTCGAATCGGGTTTCACATGTCACTCTCAGAACCGAGAAAACACATGGTGGACGCACTGAAATATCATATCAAGATAAACCTGGTTTTTAAAACAGTACATGCTTTCTTTTGAAATAGCCACGGTTCTCAGATCCAGAAATCTCATGAAAACAGCATATCTCAATGCGTAAAAGCGTAAAGCATGATGTATGCGACATATAACAGAAATGTAAGCATATCCGTAAATCATGCAACATGGAACAATGATATGACATATTAAGGGAACCCGCTCGTTTAAATGGATCCAGTTTTGAAAATATCTCATGCGGTCCCCAATTCTCCAAAACCAAAGCCAGCATCATCTATGTATGTGCAATAAGTATGTATGTAGATATGGATGCACAAGTGGTATATACGTAAGTATGAGTGTACAATATGTATGTACGCAAGTATGGATGTACAAATGGTATATACGCAAGCATGAGTGTACAATATGTATGTGCGCAAGTATGGATGTACAAGTGGTATATACGCAAGTATGAGTGTACAATATGTATGTGCGCAAGTATGGATGCATAAGTGGTATATACGCAAGTATGAGTGTATAATATGTATGTGCGCAAGTATGGATGTACAAGTGGTATATACGCAAGCATGAGTGTACAATAGGTATGTACGCCAATATGGATGTACAAGTGGTATAGACGCAAGCATGAGTGTACAATAGGTATGTGCGCCAATATGGATGTACAAGTGGTATATACGCAAGTATGTTATGCGAAGAGTCATATCATGATGCAGCAATCCTACTGTGTAGTGACATGGCAATTATCGATGATGAAGTGTGTGATCCTACAATCTGTGTACGTGTAACATTCGCATTATCGATAATGGTGCAGGTGTACTATCACAGGTGTAAGTAATGCAATGCGAATAACATGAATGTAGCATAAGGTAAATCATATGCAAATGCTGATGGGTATACGTATCTAACATGACCGAGTCGGTGAGTCTATCAATCGACATCTAGCCACACAACATCACGTACGGTATAATCCATCGTACGGCATCCTCTAGTCAAAGATATGGATCAATCATCAAGTCAACTCATCACGCACGGAAAATCATCGTACGGCGGCATTAAGCTATCAGGGATCCTATCAACCTATAAGACGAGGAGGGTACGGACCTAACGTCACGTACGGCTAACACTCACGATTCACAACACATATAAATATCTCTATATACCTATGTCCCAGGTCACATCCGCAACAATCTCATATCAGGGGACCGGCAGGGTATCAATCATCTCAATCGACTCGCATCCGTATACCCACATATCACCAAATCATCATATTACGTCATATATTCCTTTCATCGCATTTATATCCCTCATCAAGTCAATTTTACAAATACATTCTACCTTTACTATAAGCGTAAGTATCTAATCTAACATACACGCCCGAACCATACAAATAGTTTTTGAAAGATGCGAATCGTAGTTTTGAAAGTAGAGGCTACGATGTTTTTAAAGAAAAGATATCATTGGAAAATCCGTAGCATCCCTCAACGTATCTGTTTAAAAGATGCATACTATTCTTCAGTTTGGAAATAGGTATGGTTCGGATGACACACCTATGTCGACTATCTAGTCCTATAGTACCCTAAACGGCAATATCGTCAAATATCATTCTCAAATCTCGACATCACATATTAGTCGTATTATATCACTTCTAACTATCCTTAGTTTCTAATATGGTTCTCTAACTACCTTTTAACTCTATCTATAGTATCCTATTAAAGGTTTCATTAATCATAATCTATATATATAAATCAGTTTCCATTAAAGTTTGCGGAGGTGCTATACGCCATCCACCCGACTTTCCCGTAAATATAGATCTACTCACCTTGCTTGCCGAAGTCGATGACGCCACGCTCCATCGCCTCGGAATCCACGCGAATGTACCTACAATAACACACAATCGCAGTCGCTATTAACATCAAGCCCGGAAACCAAAACGGCACACGGATCGCCTATAGGTTAGAACCTATAACTCACGCATGCAAAACCAACAAATTACCCCTAGTCGTTGATGTACAAACATCCAACAACCAATTACAAATCCAAGTATCAAAACTCATCATTTCAAATACGGAAAACATATCCAAAAATCATACTAATGTACTCCCAGATTTTGACTCAGGCCAAAAGGAGTTGCACAAATAAGTCTAGGGTGCTGTACATGAAGTATATGACCTACTGGACCAACTTAGACCCATACCCTCATAAAGTGGCCGGTCCCAAGGCCCTAAAATCCGGCGAGCTCGGTCTATAGGGGCCTGATTGGGTTCGTCTTCCTACAGTGGGTTCCTAGTGGTTCAAATAGGCCTCTGGATTTGTTTGCTTTCCTCAAAAATTCCCCGGGTTGCTCCAGATTTCCCTGCACACCTTATATACTTACAAAACCGACATGGATCAATTCCTAAATCCGTATTTTAGGGTTCTAAGCTATGGTCCAGGTCAAGAATCACCTCAAAAGTCTTATTGACAGCCACAAAATACCATTAATTTCCCAAAACCCTTCTCTAGAATTTCAAAGTTCACAAATCCATCACTAAACGACTTCTAAACTTAAACGAAATGCTAGGAAAACAAAAATACTCTAAATGAAAAGAGATATACCTCATGGTTACACCCAAACAAAACCCTAGAAGTCCCAATGTTGTCAAAATCCCACTTTGCTTGGTTCATTGTGATGAGGGTGAGGAGGTGATCATCTTTTGTGAAGAGGGTATGGGGTTTTGATGAGATTTTGGAGACGGGTCATGAGGGTAGAATGAGGGGCTTGAGGATGAAGAAGGAGGTGAAAGAAATGGTGGGGGAAAAGGTATGGGCAGCACTCTCTCTCCCTCTCTCTCTCTTTCTCACTCTCATTCTCTCTCCTAGCATGCTCACTCTCATCATTATGTCCCTTCTTTCTCTCCTCAAGTCATCATGACGCCTTTTTCTTTTCTTTTTCTTTTCTCACCACAATAAAACCATAACATAAACAACACAAATGAACATGTAACCAAATGAAACATGTCATGGTGCACTAACCATGAAAACTGTAGAAACACGGATCTGGCTTAATCGCGATTAGCAGTGCACTAATCGGGTTTTTATCCAAACTGCATATAATAAATTTTAAAAATGCCAAATCCTTTAAATATATTTTTAAATGAATAAATCATTTTAATTTCTAATTATTTCACAATTATTGGTATATATTTATACTTTTTTCAAAAACCCCAATTTCGCAAATCGGGCAATTTTCGGGAAATATATTATTTTAATATTAAATTCCAAAAATAATATTTTATATTTTCTGAAATATTACACTGGAAGAGCAAGACGAGGTGCAGGAGCCTGAATAGCTGGCCACTGCGGATAAGTGTTGTGAGTTAGAACTGTGTTGCGCCTATAAGGACATGTTCTAATTCCATGATTGGATGCACCACAAACTAAGCACAGGCCTTTTGTGCGCCTATAGTCCTTCCACAGGTGTCCATCTCTCTTGCGGTAGAAGCAAAAATCTGGACTTGTCCGGTTATTTGTTTCTTCCGGTCTGTTGGGTTCAACAATTGGCCTTGAAGGGGCTCCTCCTGCCATCTGAGTAGCAGGACGCTTCACTTCGGCAGATTGAGGTCGGCCCTTCTTCACCACTGTCTTATATCAACGGGCAGCTTTCAAAGCCAGTTCGTGGGTTGGGAAATTCTCTGTAGCTAAGGCAGCTTGGATCTCCAGAAATAACCCTTGCTGAAATCGTCTGGACCTGATCTCAGCAATCGGTATCAAGTGTGCTGCGAATCTGTTGCGGTCTTGTGTTAGCTGTGTAGTATGTGATATTTGAAAATCGAATATTGAGACATATCTTACCTACTGAGCATGGTAAACTCAGCATCATACTCATCCACTGATTTGGTCCACATCGAACCCTGTTGTAGATGGATGAATTGCTATTCCATGTCAAATCGGGCAGTCACTGGGAAGCATTTCGCGTCGAACATGTCGCGAAAAGTCTTCCATTCGATAGGTTCCAACTTTGTCACGACCCGAAGTACGGAACATGACCGGCACTTAAACTACGAACGTCTCGAGGCGTACGTAATCTAAGTAAACCGAAAACCCAGAAATCCAAACCAAGAAAAGATGTAGACAACTTAAAGCAAGTAGTTTCAATAGCATAAGCCGAAATTATGCGGGTTTTTTAAAAACATCAAAAATTTCCTAAAAATTTCGGCAGAGTCTCCTTTGTAAAAACTGGCTCCCAAACGGGATACAACATGAATAGTATAGGAAATCAATAAAAAGGCATCCCCAAGCGGGAGCTAGCTTTTCGTCAAACGACGGTCACAACCACACAAGCAATATAATATACAACGCCAACGGCGAGGATCAAAAACTCAAAAGGAAACTCAAAACCACAAGAAATCCGCAGAAATATAACGCGCGACTCTAAGGTCGAAGGAATAACATTACTGGTCTCTATCTCAAAATAAATACATATTTGGTTGATGGAACATCTAGATACAACAGAATAATGATATACAAGATATAATGATGGGTGCGATACAAATAAACCCACCTACTAGCAAGTCACCCGGAAATGGAAAGAGTGCCAGCAAGCCGTAATGAAACCTGTACGGCGAAACCTGCAAGAACTGTGGCACAACGGGGGTGAGTTGCCAACTCGTGAGTAGAAAAACATCTACGCACAGAAATCGCATAAATAACGCAACCTAGGTCAATGATCATAATATATCCTCAATTATATATATATGACATGCAGCCTATAACAATGGCTAGGGTAATATCTAACCCGAGTGTGATCTCATGTGCCGGTGTCAGTGCCTCAGTTAGAAATATATCATATGAATGAGGTATGAATGCATGGAACAGAATGCATGTACTGACGAAAACTGCTTTCATAAATCAGTGAGATTTCTGTATTTTAAAAATGAGGTACCATAAATGAAATCAGCATAAAACAGTGCCCAGCATCGACACAAAACAAGTGTCCAAATATCTCGATATCTCTGTATCACAATCGCTATACCTCAATATCTCAAATCACAATATCTAGGGCGCCGTCAATCCAGACCGGCCCCTACCATCCATCTCAAGACCACGACGGTATCCTCCGGATATCCGACGCGTCGGGTAATATCACCGGTCGGTAGTGCTCCCCTGCCGGGCTCAACGTCAACAACACATTCCTCTTGCCCCGGGGTACCGCACCGGGCCCACCATGTACCCGAAACGTTCCTCCACTCCTCGAATCGGGTCTCGAAATCCATCAGCAAACTCATGGTGGACGACTCATACATCATGGGAAAACCGCACTTTTTATTTTAAAAAAGAGAAAAGGTTTATTTATGTTTTTGCGGTTTTCCTCCAAATCCAAGAAATCTCATGAAATCCGAATCCAAGTCATCAATAGCATGTAAACAGTGAATATAGGCATGAGAATCCATGAATGCGACACAACAGTGAATAATAACATGCATGAAGTAGTAGGCAATAACTACAATGTCTAACTAGCATATAAGGCAAGTACACTAATATCATGTCTAAACTATTAGCTAACAACCTATGTCAAATGAAATAGTATTTTCTAAAGTGTTCGTGACATGGCAATTACCGATGAAGATGTGTGTGAGCCGGCAAGTAAGTGTACGTGGTATATACGCGTCATCGGTAATGGTGCTGGTGTCCTAACAGCATGATATTAATAATGCAATAAGAAATTATAATATAAGTATGCGATGCGGAGCGAACAGTAAAAATGAGCGGGAGCTGAATACTAGACGCAACTATAACTAATCTGCACTAATCTAATATAAGTCCTACAAATGGTGCCTTTTGAAATAACACGAATCATGGGGTTTTGACATCCCAAGTCAAGAGTGCGGATCAATCATCAAGATATAGCTCGTACGTAAATCCGTCGTACGGCATCCCCAATTCTGGGTACGGGTCAATATCACATTCATCATACTATTCACCTGGTATCCTCTTTATCAAATATCATGATCGGGGTACTGATCTACGTCTAGTACAATATTGATACCACCTAAGTATGCATGCACGTGTGTAAAACACTACGTCAAGGACCTGTTACAATGTCATGTCGTATCTCCAATACGAACCCTGCTATATCATCGATCTCACGGCCTCAAATCAAATCTCATCGACTCATCATAAATCCCAAGTACTATCCTTAAATCCGTATGTGAACACACAGTCCCATACCTATGTGAACACATAACTATATAGAATCCCATGAGCACAAAAGAAAGAAGAAAGTATGCACGTATGGGTGGGTGTGTGCAAGTGTGATGCGACCGCTACTCTAGGGTTTCGCGACACTCAATCATCCAAGAACACCAAATATCCATATTTATCATCAATAACTCAAACAATATATAAACAATATATATATGTGTGTATACGTGTCCGTATACATCACCACGAACTGCGGGGGTGCTATACGCCATCCACCCGACTTCTCCCCGTAGATATAAATCTACTCACCTGGTCCTCGCTAGCCGGTGCCGACGTCGTCACGCGCTTGCTTGTCGTCTCGAAGCCCACATGGGGTACCTACATATCATAAAATACCATATCGCATTAAAATCCGACTCATGACCAAAACGACGCACGAATCCCACATAGGTCAAAACCTATGGTTTGCTTCCACAAATCAACTTAAAAACCCTCGACGTCGGCGTACAAACGCCAAACCATCGAGAAAAACCCAAACACACTCATTTGCACGATCACAAGCACTAATTATACTATAAAATAGGTTAAAATTCTCAAAAACCCCAAATTCACCTTAAAAGCCATTTTTCCGAAAATCTAGCAAGCACAAATCACCGTTTTAGTACAAAACTTGATGTATAAACGAATCTAGCGGCCACAATATTCACTAAATATCTTAAATAAGTCATAAAAACAATTCCCATAATTTAATCTCATTAAATTCCAAAAACCCTAAAATTCTAGTTTACAAAATACCTAAATTTTAACAATTTTATAGCAAAAATGCACAAACTACAATCTAGCTTGGATTTTCATGAACTAAAAGCATTAAACCACTCAATATAATATTTATAATGACATGAAACCTTAATTTGAATTTTATCTCACAAGAATATAATTATTTTAAAAACCTAGTTTACAATTTAGCATAATTAACACAATTTAAATCAACAAAAAGCAAATTAGCAACTTAATTTGATTTAGCAAAACATTAATATGGCAAATAACTCCCACAACCATAGTCTCACAACACAAAACCCTAACTAGATTTTTCACAAACCCTAATCTAAACCTTCTCTTGCAAACCCACAACTTTCAATTAAACCGAAATTAAGCACCTAACAAGCTTCATTAAGGAATTAAACCAACAATTGAACAATGGGTCAAAAGTTATACCTCACAACCATGAATCAAACTTGAAATCTAGACCTCCAATTTGAAATCCTTGCACCAAGATCCATGCTAAAGAAGATGAGGGAAAATGGGTAGGAATCGGATTTGGATTTTAGCTTGATTTTTGAGGTATTTTGATGAATTTTTGATGCAAAATGAGAGAGGGAGAAAGAGGGGCTATTGTTGATGCAGGAATTTGGAGGGCTCGGCTGGAATAGGGAGGGGAAATGAGTGAGGGAGGAGAGAGAGTGAGGTGGAGAAAGTGGGAAAGTCAAAGTCCACATTTTCTTTTATCATTTTCTTTTCTTTTCTTCTCTTTTCTTTGTGATTGGAGAGAGAGAGGGGGAGGGCTGTCATGGTGGGGTCGGCCACATGGGGAGAGGGAGAGAGGGTGAGTTATGGGTGTATGGGTTAGGCAAAAAGATAAATGTATTACCCCAATTCCCATTAACACTAATTTCACCGAAAAAAGCCTTTTTCTTCGATATTTTCTAAACCGTTTTGGCAAACGATTTCGTTTCAAAAAGCACATGATAAAATTTTATTTAAAGTTTTATGATGCACAAAATTTGTTTCAACTCATTCCAATTTGTAATTTTCCCTAATTAAATATATTAGTGACGGCTTAAAATAATAATAAAATAATTTTTTTCAGAAAATTTAAAATTTCACCAGTGGCTCAATAAACACCAAATACTAGCAATTACATAGCTAGAATATGTATATTTAATTTTTATAATAAGATATTTGTATCTTGACTTTTTACAGAAACCCCCCTTATTTTACCGTTTTTTCGAAATTTCACCGAAACGATTTTCAAAACGTTACAATCTTCCCCCCTTAAAGAAATTCGGTCCCCGAATTTAAATTAAAACTCCCCCAAATACTAAAACATCTAAGCAAAACCATCAAGTCGTCGGGGCTCCGAAATCATAAATACATAAAACAAATCGTAGCGCAGCGCATGCGCATGAAAAATGAGCATATAACTCAAATCAAAACTCCCTCCAGCATCCCGCAATCATCGGAGTCATGGTGAAAACACAATGTCCAAATCCAAAATGAAAATCAATATGATATAACTCGAAACTATACATGTAAATATCGAATATATATATGTAAGTATCTGAAGGAAATGCATGCTAAATCTCTTTAAGTCGCTGTGCAACGCGTATAACACTGCACAGTGGCGGACGTCTATCATAAGAAAATAACTATATACATATATACCTTCGTTTGAAATGTACGTTCCGCCGTTTTGGAAACAATTTAGAAGGGTCTCCTTGTTTTAAACATTTCGTGTCGTATCAGACACGTAGGTAAATACTGAGGCTATAGCTCGCTTTTTGGAAATCCCTTCAATAACTATCAATGCATGCAAAATATTTTCAGGTACTGTCCTCTGACTAGTCCTGCTCAGTACGAAAACACATAGCAATATCATAAAAACGTACTGCTCTATAAGAAAAAATCAATCGCAAAATACACGTATGAATACTACGTGCGTCTGGTGCACACGGAAATCAAAATCCATATATGTGCCATACATATGCACAGAAACAACATCTAAGTGCATCGGGTGTGCACGAAACATCAGTCGTAGGCAACATGTGTGCCTGACAGCAAAATCAGGTGCATCTGATATGCACGAAAAATCTCGATTTAGTGCATCTGGTGTGCACCAAAATCACATCTCAAATCATGCGCTCAACATGCGCGAAAATCCAAGGCAGGTGCATCCATCATGCACGAAATCATGAAATCCAATATCAAGCACCGAACATGCGCAAAATCAAATCAGGTGCACAAGGTGCACGAAACAAATATCGAGTATCACAATCGAAATCGAAGTCCAGTGCATCTAAGTGGACAAAATGCGTATCACTGCACTGCAAGCATATGTGAATCATACCGAGTGCAAAAACCAAATCGTGTGCGCAACTCAAATGTCTAAAACCGTAAAATCACAAACATGTGAAACCAAAACACGAAAACGATATCAAGTGCAACACTGTGCAAAGATCGTAAATCCTCAATCATCAAAATCAAATCATGCGAATAAATCACCCAAAACATCGAAATCAATAATGACAGAATAGTACCGCTCAAACGCATCCTCTAAGAATCTCTGGCCAACTGTCGTGGTCACTCATAGCATGTCTCATCGACGAACCTGAACTCTGGCTTGCCGGTGTGCGTAACATGACCACTCCTGGGTCCAAGTCTTCTTGTAATTCATTCCAGAAAGGTCCTGTCGAGATCTCTCCCAAATCTCGTCTCTGCCGAACTGTCCGGAATTAATCGTCCTTTCCTATATCTGCATCTTGCTCTGGAACGACTGCATACTCATCGCGACTCCTTCTGGAAGGTAAATCCAAGTACCATGCCTCAGCATGCGCATCGCATCTCTGATGTCGGCGGAGTGGAACGTCCTCTCATCTAGATCTGGTACGAACATCTTACTTCACTTTTCTCTAATGTCGTCTGCTTTGGACTCGTCTCGTCGCGGCTGCATGGACTGAGCTCCAACGGCTATCCTCGTATCGGGAGTCTCCTAAGAAATGCATCCCACCACCTAGCATCCGAATTAAGTCGAACCATCCAATCGATTGTCAAAACCTCATAATCCCCCAAGAGCTCAACATCTTGGGCACAGTTTAATAGTATCGAGTACATACCACAGCATCGGTGGTCAGCCGTAGAAGGGCGAACCCAAGCCTCACTAATGGCGTCGTGGAACTGCCGCAAACCCTAAGGTTCAAAGGCTTTCACACGGTCATTAAGTCGAGTTAGGGTTTCATTCTTCTAGAGGGACCATAGAATTGCCTGCATGTCTTTCCGACTACTTTAAATTTGGAATAATAGGTTTCTGACATTCGATCATCTCTGTCGACTCTCAACGTCTCCACGTGAAGTCGTCTCTAGCTGGAATCAATCTATCTGATGACCTCGTATCGGGGTAGGCGAAAGAACCACATGTCTTAGTCATTCATCCTCGGGTGACTAGCGACCTTCTATCATCTCTTAGTACAACCCGTACCGCAATAGCTCCAACATCTGGGGCGATATCTCGTTGTTCGCAGCAATAGCTGGCTCGCTCGTCTGCACGCTGAACAGTGCCTCGACCATCATGAATAAGAAATACACCAACGTCATCAAAATCTGGCTGGCCTCTATCATTGGCTCAATCCTCTAGTGTCGATCAGCACATCCGAGTAACCTCAAAAAGGCGATCCGCCAAATGCTCGTGGCGTGGAAACACAATAAAAAGACACATCTCTGCAATCGTGTGTTGCCGAAATTTTGCCCTGGTCAGTCCTCGTTCGTGACGAGCTCGTGCTGACCGCAACTCTAGCTGTAGCTCTCCCTGCCCGTAATCGTGGCAGCAAAACCATAACTGGTACTGATGAAGCTAGATCAGGAATGAATATAATACTGAACAAAGAAATGTATATCCTAAGGCTTCTTAAGTGGAGTAGCGTATCGTAAGTATGCCGCGGAACATACCCACGGTACGTCACTCTACTTTAGTCACCTATTCCATCAACCAAGGGTCATCCTACGCTCCGAAGGTAAAACCTAACGCTCTGTCACGACCCGAAAGTACGGAACATGACCGGCACTTAAACTACGAAACGTCTCGAGGCGTACGTAATCTAAGTAAGCCGAAAACCCAGAAATCCAAACCAAGAAAAGTAGTAGAGTGAAGGAAAACCAATTTAAAATCAAGTAGTTTTAATAGCATAAGCCGAGTTATGCGGGTTTTTAAAAATATCAAAAATTTCCTGAAAATTTCGGCAGAGTCTCCTTTGTAAATACTGGCTCCCAAACGGGATACAACATGAATAGTATACGAAATCAATAAAAAGGCATCCCCAAGCGGGAGCTAGCTCTTCGTCAATCGACGGTCACAACCACACAAGCAATATAATATACAACGCCAACGGCGAGGATCAAAATTCAAAAGGAAACTCAAAACCATAAGAAAACCACAGAAATATAACGCGCGACTCTAAGGTCGAAGGAATAACATTACTGGTCTCTATCTCAAAATAAATACATGTTTGGTTGATGGAACTTCTAGATACAACAGAATAATGATATACAAGATATATAATGGGGGTACGATACAAGTAAACCCACCTACTAGCAAATCACCCGAACGAAACTATGCCCGCAAAGCCGTAATGAAACCTGTACGGCAAACCTGCAAGAAACTGGGGCACAACGGGGGTGAGTTGCCAACTCGTGAATAGAAAAACATCTACGAAAAGAAATCGCATAAATAACGCAACCTAGGTCAATGATCAGAATATATCCTCAAATATATGAATAACATGCAGCCTATAACAATGGCTAGGGTAATATCTAACCCGAGTGTGATCTCATGTGCCCGTGTCAGTGCCTCATGTAGCAATATATCATATGAATGAGGTATGAATGCATGGAACAGAATGCATGTACTGACGAAAACTGCTTTCATAAATCAGTGAGATTTCTGTATTTTAAAAGTGAGGTACCATAAATGAAATCAGCATAAAACAGTGCCCAGCATCGACACAAAACAAGTGTCCAAATATCTCGATATCTCTGTATCACAATCGCTGTACCTCAATATCTCAAATCACAATATCTAGGGCGCCGTCAATCCAGACCGGCCCCTACCATCCATCTCAAGACCACAACGGTATCTTCCGGATATCCGACGCGTCGGGTAATATCACCGGTCGGTAGTGCTCCCCTGCCGGGCTCAACGTCAACAACACATTCCTCTTGCCCCGGGGTACCGCACCGGGCCCACCATGTACCCGAAACGGTTCCTCCACTCCTCGAATCGGGTCTCGAAATCCATCAGCAAACTCATGGTGGACGACTCATACATCATGGGAAAAACCGCACTTTTTATTTAAAAAGAAAGAAAGTAGTTTATATAAGTTTTGCGGTTTCCCCCGCCCAAATCCAGAAAATCTCATGGAAATCCGAATCCAAATCATCAATAGCATGTAAAACCATGAATGCGGCATAACAATGAATAACAGTATGCATGAAGTGACAAGTAATAACTACAATGTTAAGCTGGCATATGTAAGGCAGGTACACTAATATCATGTCAAATTACTAACTAACAAGCTAAGTCAAGCAATAATATTTTCTAAGGTGTACGTGACATGGCAATTACCGATGAAGATGTGTGTGAGCCGGCAAGTAAGTGTACGTGGTACATAGGCATCATCGGTAATGGTGATGGTGTCCTAACAGTATGATATCAACAATGCAATAAGAAATTATAATATAAGTATGCGATGCGGAGCGAACGGCAATAATGAGCGGGAGCTGAATACTAAACACAATGATACTATAAGTCAACAGTAGTGCCTTTTGAAATAACACGAATCGCGGTGTTTTGAAAATAAGGGCTACGGTGTTTTTAAGAAAAGATACTTCTTTTGAAATATCCGTAGAATCCCTTGACCTGTCTTTTAAAATACCCACTATCCGTTAGTTTTGAAATAGGTATGAGTCTAATCTAGTCTAATAACTTCACTAAACTATACGGCTGAACTAACAAGCTGAACTACAGGTAAGGAAACCGCCTAACATCTGAGTCGATACATATACATACTTGTATATATATTAGTCGGTGATCCCGCCTCAATAACATCATATCCGATACCATATCTATAATCAGATATCCCAAGTCAAGAGTGCGGATCAAACATCAATATATAGCTCGTACGTAAATCCGTCGTACGACATCCCCAAATTTGGGTACGGGCCAATATCATACTCAACCATTCTATGCATATCACTATTCACATGGTATCATCGTCCAAAGATCCTTTATAAACATCAGGACATATCTCAAGTACGAATCCTGCCATATCACCGATATCATAATCTCAAATCAAATCTCATCGACTCATCTCAATCCCAAGTATCATCCTCAAATCCAGTATATGAACACATAGTCCCATACCCATGTGAACACATAACAATATAACCCCATATAAGCACATATGAAAGAAGAATGTATGCAAGTATGGGTGTGTGTGTGTAAATGTGGTGCAACCTCTACTCTAGGGTCTCGCAACACTAAACATATCCAATCACACATAAAATCTATCTTTAACCAATAAACTCAACAATATATAATCAATATATATGTGTGTATACGTATTCGTATACATCACCACGAACTGCGGGGGTGCTATACGCCATCCACCCGACTCCTCCCCGTAGATATAAATCTACTCACCTGGTCCTCGCTCGCCGGTGCCGACGTCGCCACGCGCTTGCTTGTCGTCTCGAAATCTTCGTAAGGGTACCTACATATCATAACGCACCGTATTGCATTAAAATCCGATTCATGACTAAAACGACACACGAATCCCATATAGGTCAAAACCTATGGCTGCTTTCACAAATCAACCCCAAAACCCTCGACGTCGGCGTACAAACGCCAAACCATCGAGAAAAACCCAAATACACTCATTTGCACGATCACAAGCACTACTTATACTGTAAAATAGGTTAAAATTCACAAAAACCCCAAACTCACTTTAAAAGCCATTTTTCCGAAAATCTAGTAAGCAAATATTACCCGTTTTAGTACAAAACCCGACGTTTAAACAAATCTAGCGGCCATAATACTTATTAAACATCTCAAATAAGTCATAAAAACAATTTCCACAATTTAATCTCATTAAATTTCATTAATCTCAAAATTCTAGTTTACAATATACCCAATTTTAACAATTTTATAGCAAAAATGCACAACAACAATTTAGCTTGGATTTCCATAAACTAAAGTATTAAACTACACTTTATAATGTTAATGAAGTCATGAAAAACCTAATTACATTTTTAAACCCAATTATTTAACCAATTTTAAAAACCTAGTTAGCAAATTAGCGTAATTATCATAATTTTTAAACTAACAATTAACAACTAGCTACAAACTTTGTTTTAACAAGTCATAAGGGCCTAATTACAACACACAACCATACACCAAATTCACAAAACCCTAACTTGCATTCAATCCCTTTCTAGAATTTCCAAACTTGCAACAAAAGCCTAATTTACACTTAAATAAATTAGCTTTAAGGAATTAACTAACAAATTAAGCTAAAGATTTAGAAATTATACCCAAAACATTTGAAGATCCATAAGCACCCATAGCCTCCCAAATTGAAATCTTGTTCCCTAGATCCATCCTAGATAGGCAAATGAGAAATGGGTAAGAGTTGGATTTTGATTTCGGTGAGGTTTTACTTGATTTTTGAAGAAGTTTTTGAAGGATTTTGGAGATGAGATAAGGTGGTGAAATGGGGGGAATTAAGTGCAGAATTTCGGCCAGAGGAGAGGAGAGGGAGAGGTGAGGGGATTTGTGTGGAAATTCCAAGGTCAATGCCCTCACAAATTACCATAATACCCCTACCCTTTTAATATATATAAAAAAAACCCTTTTTACACCATTTCTTCACATGATTTAAGGTCAAAAAGAGGGAAAGAAAATCCTTGGGCTGATACAATAGTGTGGGGCCGGCTAAGGGGAGTGAGGGTGAGTGTGAGAGATTTTACAAAAAAAATCTATGCAAAAAGACCCCCCACAATACCATATTTGCAAGTTTTAGTTCAAAATAATTATATTTTTGTTTTCCATAATAAAAACCAATTAAAACTTGAAATAAAATACAAAAAAATTATATTACAACTAGATTTTAACTAACATGATTTTAAAGATTAAAATTATCCCATTTAAATTTGTATTTATCGCTAATTTAATGTATTTTCTTACCGGCTTAAAATAATATTAAAATAATTTTTTTCAGAAAATTTGAAATTTCACCAGTGGCTCAATAAACACCAAATACTAGCAATTACATAGCTAAAATATGTATATTTAATTTTTATAATAAGATATTTGTATTTTGACTTTTTACAGAAAACCCCCTTATTTTACCTTTTTTTCGAAATTTCACCGAAACGATTTTCAAAACGTTACAATCTTCCCCCTTAAAGAAATTCGGTCCCCGAATTTAAATTAAAACTCCCCCCAAATACTAAAACATCTAAGCAAAACCATCAAGTCGTCGGGGCTCCGAAATCATAAATACATAAAACAAATCGTAGCGCAGCGCATGCGCATGAAAAATAAGCATATAACTCAAATCAAAACTCCATCCAGCATCCCGCAATCATCGGAGTCATGGTGAAGACACAATGTCCAAATCCAAAATGAAAATCAATATGATATACATCATTAAAACATCTGGAAGCAATGCATGCCAAATCTTCTTCAAATCGTTGTGCGATGCTCGCAGCACTGCACAGTGGCGGACGTTTATTGTAGAAAAAAATAACTACATATATATATCCTTTGTTTAATATGCATGTCCCGCCGTTTTAGAAGCAATTTCAGAAGGGTTTCCTTTATAAAATGTTTCGTGTCATCTCGGACACGTAGGTAAATACTGAGACTATAGCTCGCTTTTTGGAAATCCCTTCGATAACTATCAATGCATGCAAAATATATTCAGGTACTGTCCTCTGACTAGTCCTGCTCAGTACGAGAACACATAGCGAATATCATAAAAACGTACTGCTCCATAAGAAATCAATCACAAATATATATGAATACTACGTGCGTCAGGTGCGCACGGAAATCAAAATCTATAAATGTTCCATACATGTGCACAGAAACAACATCTAGGTGCAACGGGTGTGCACACAACATCAGTCATAGGCAACGTGTGTGCCTGACAGCAAAATCAGGTGCATCTGATATGCACGAAAAATCCCGATTCAGTGCATCTGGTGTGCACCAAATCGCATCTCATAACAGGCGCCCAACATGTGCTAAAAATCCAAATCTGGTGCATCCATCATGCACAAAATCAACTCAACTGTATGAAACCCATAAAATCATAAACATGAGAAACCAAGGCACGAAAACGATGTCAAGTGCAACAACTGTGCAAAATCGTAAATACTCAGTAGGTGCAACCATGGTCCATGAAAACAAATATCATGAAACTCAATCATCAAAATCAATCATGCGAATAGATCGCCCAAAATACCCAAAATCAAGTATGGCGGAATAGTCCCGCTCAAGTACATCCTCCAAGAATCTCTGGCCAACTGCCGTGGTCACTCATAGCATGTCTCGTCGACGATCCTGAACCCTGGCCTACCGGTGTGCATAACATGACCACTACTGGGTCCAAGTCTTCTCATAATTTATTCCAGAAAGGACCTATCGAGATCTCTCCCAAATCTCGTCTCTGCCGAACTGTCCGGAAGTCATCGTCCCTTACTAGATCTATTCTCGTTCCTGAACGGCTACATACTCATCGCGACTCCTTCTGGAAGGTATATCCAAGTACAATGCCTCGGCATGCGTACCGCATCTCTGATGTCGACTGAGTGGAACGTCGTCTCATCAAGATCTCGTACGAACCTCTTACTCCACTTTTCTCTAATGTCGACTGCTCCGGACTCGTCTCGTCGTGGCTGCATGGACTGAGCTCCAACGGCTATCCTCGTATCTGGAGTCTCCCAAGAAATGCATCTCACCACCTAGCATCCGAATGAAGTCGAACCATCCGATCGATTCGTCAAAACCTCATAATCCCCCAAGAGCTCAACATCTTGGGTACAGTTTAACAGTATCGAGTACATACCACAGCATCGATGGTCCAGCCGTAGAAGGGCAAACCCAAGCCTCACTAATAGCGCCGCGGAACTGCCGCAAACCCTAAGGTTCAAAGGCTTTCACACGGTCATTAAGTCGAGTTAGGGTTTCATTCTTCTAGAGGGACTATAGAATTGCCTGCATGTCTTTCCGAGTACCTTAAACTTGGAATAGTAGGTTTCTGATATTCGATCGTCTCTGTCGACTCTCAACGTCTCCGCGTGAAGTCGTCTCCAGCTGGAATCAATTTATCTGATGACCTCGCATCGGTAAGCGAACGATCCACACGTCCTAGTCATTCTTCCTTGGTGACTAGCGGCCTTCTATAATCTCTTAGTACAACCTCGTACTGCAATAGCTCTCACATCTGGGGCGATATCTCGTCGTTCACAGCAAAAACTGGTTCGCTCATCTGCACGCTGAACCGTGCCTCAATCACTTCAATGGTCATCTAAGTATGGCTGGCCTCTACCGGTGGCTCAATCCTCCGGTGCTAATCTGCACGTCCGAGCAATCTCATACGGCGATCCATCCAACGCTCGTGGCGTAAAACACAATCAAAAGACATCTCTCTACAATCGGGTGTCGCCGGAATCACTCCCTGGTTAGTCCTCGTTCGTGACGAGCTCGTGCTGACCGCAACTCTAGCCGTAGCTCTCCCTGCCCGTAATCGTGGCAGCAAAACCAAACTGGTACCGATGAGGTTAGATCAGGAAGGAATATAATACTGAACAAGGAAATGTACATCCTAAGGCTTCTTAAGAGGAGTGGCGTGTCGTAAATATGCCGCGGAACATACCAACGGTACGTCACTCTACTTTAGTCACCTATTCCATCAACCAAGGGTCATCCTACGTTCCGAAGGTAAAACCTAACGCTCTGATACCAACTTTGTCACGACCCGAAAGTACGGAACATGACCGGCACTTAAACTACGAAACGTCTCGAGGCGTACGTAATCTAAGTAAGCCGAAAACCCAGAAATCCAAACCAAGAAAAGTAGTAGAGTGAAGGAAAACCAATTTAAAATCAAGTAGTTTTAATAGCATAAGCCGAGTTATGGGGTTTTTAAAAACATCAAAAATTTCCTGAAAATTTCGGCAGAGTCTCCTTTGTAAATACTGGCTCCCAAACGGGATACAACATGAATAGTATACGAAATCAATAAAAAGGCATCCCCAAGCGGGAGCTAGCTCTTCGTCAATCGACGGTCACAACCACACAAGCAATATAATATACAACGCCAACGGCGAGGATCAAAATTCAAAAGGAAACTCAAAACCATAAGAAAACCACAGAAATATAACGCGCGACTCTAAGGTCGAAGGAATAACATTACTGGTCTCTATCTCAAAATAAATACATGTTTGGTTGATGGAACTTCTAGATACAACAGAATAATGATATACAAGATATATAATGGGGGTACGATACAAGTAAACCCACCTACTAGCAAATCACCCGAACGAAACTATGCCCGCAAAGCCGTAATGAAACCTATACGGCAAACCTGCAAGAAACTGGGGCACAACGGGGGTGAGTTGCCAACTCGTGAATAGAAAAACATCTACGAAAAGAAATCGCATAAATAACGCAACCTAGGTCAATGATCAGAATATATCCTCAAATATATGAATAACATACAGCCTATAACAATGGCTAGGGTAATATCTAACCCGAGTGTGATCTCATGTGCCCGTGTCAGTGCCTCATGTAGCAATATATCATATGAATGAGGTATGAATGCATGGAACAGAATGCATGTACTGACGAAAACTGCTTTCATAAATCAGTGAGATTTCTGTATTTTAAAAGTGAGGTACCATAAATGAAATCAGCATAAAACAGTGCCCAACATCGACACAAAACAAGTGTCCAAATATCTCGATATCTCTGTATCACAATCGATGTACCTCAATATCTCAAATCACAATATCTAGGGCGCCGTCAATCCAGACCGGCCCCTACCATCCATCTCAAGACCACGACGGTATCCTCCGGATATCCGACGCGTCGGGTAATATCACCGGTCGGTAGTGCTCCCCTGCCGGGCTCAACGTCAACAACACATTCCTCTTGCCCCGGGGTACCGCACCGGGCCCACCATGTACCCGAAACGGTTCCTCCACTCCTCGAATCGGGTCTCGAAATTCATCAACAAACTCATGGTGGACGACTCATACATCATGGGAAAAACTGCACTTTTTATTTAAAAAGAAAGAAAGCGGTTTATATAAGTTTTGCGGTTTCTCCCGCCCAAATCCAGAAAATCTCATGGAAATCCGAATCCAAATCATCAATAGCATGTAAAACCATGAATGCGGCATAACAATGAATAACAGTATGCATGAAGTGACAAGTAATAACTACAATGTTAAGCTGGCATATACAAGGCAGGTACACTAATATCATGTCAAATTACTAACTAACAAGCTAAGTCAAGCAATAATATTTTCTAAGGTGTACGTGACATGGCAATTACCGATGAAGATGTGTGTGAGCCGGCAAGTAAGTGTACGTGGTACATAGGGATCATCGGTAATGGTGCTGGTGTCCTAACAGTATGATATCAACAATGCAATAAGAAATTATAATATAAGTATGCGATGCGGAGCGAACGGCAATAATGAGCGGGAGCTGAATACTAAACACAATGATACTATAAGTCAACAGTAGTGCCTTTTGAAATAACACGAATCGCGGTGTTTTGAAAATAAGGGCTACGGTGTTTTTAAGAAAAGATACTTCTTTTGAAATATCCGTAGAATCCCTTGACCTGTCTTTTAAAATACCCACGATCCGTTAGTTTTGAAATAGGTATGAGTCTAATCTAGTCTAATAACTACACTAAACTATACGGTGAACTAACAAGCTGAACTACAGGTAAGGAAACCGCCTAACATCTGAGTCGATACATATACATACTTGTATATATATTAGTCGGTGATCCCGCCTCAATAACATCATATCCGATACCATATCTATAATCAGATATCCCAAGTCAAGAGTGCGGATCAAACATCAATATATAGCTCGTACATAAATCCGTCGTACGGCATCCCCAAATCTGGGTACGGGCCAATATCATACTCAACGATTCTATGCATATCACTATTCACATGGTATCGTCGTCCAAAGATCCTTTATAAACATCAGGACATATCTCAAGTACGAATCCTGCCATATCACCGATATCATAATCTCAAATCAAATCTCATCGACTCATCTCAATCCCAAGTATCATCCTCAAATCCAGTATATGAACACATAGTCCCATACCCATGTGAACACATAACAATATAACCCCATATAAGCACATATGAAAGAAGAATGTATGCAAGTATGGGTGTGTGTGTGTAAATGTGGTGCAACCTCTACTCTAGGGTCTCGCAACACTAAACATATCCAATCACACATAAAATCTATCTTTAACCAATAAACTCAACAGTATATAATCAATATATATGTGTGTATACGTATTCGTATACATCACCACGAACTGCGGGGGTGCTATACGCCATCCACCCGACTCCTCCCCGTAGATATAAATCTACTCACCTGGTCCTCGCTCGCCGGTGCCGACGTCGCCACGCGCTTGCTTGTCGTCTCGAAATCTTCGTAAGGGTACCTACATATCATAACGCACCGTATTGCATTAAAATCCGACTCATGACTAAAACGACACACGAATCCCATATAGGTCAAAACCTATGGCTGCTTTCACAAATCAACCCCAAAACCCTCGACGTCGGCGTACAAACGCCAAACCATCGAGAAAAACCCAAATACACTCATTTGCACGATCACAAGCACTACTTATACTGTAAAATAGGTTAAAATTCACAAAACCCCAAACTCACTTTAAAAGCCATTTTTCCGAAAATCTAGTAAGCAAATATTACCCGTTTTAGTACAAAACCCGACGTTTAAACAAATCTACCGGCCATAATACTTATTAAACATCTCAAATAAGTCATAAAAACAATTTCCACAATTTAATCTCATTAAATTTCATTAACCTCAAAATTCTAGTTTACAATATACCCAATTTTAACAATTTTATAGCAAAAATGCACAACAACAATTTAGCTTGGATTTCCATAAACTAAAGTATTAAACTACACTTTATAATGTTAATGAAGTCATGAAAAACCTAATTACATTTTTAAACCCAATTATTTAACCAATTTTAAAAACCTAGTTAGCAAATTAGCGTAATTATCATAATTTTTAAACTAACAATTAACAACTAGCTACAAACTTTGTTTTAACAAGTCATAAGGGCCTAATTACAACACACAACCATACACCATATTCATAAAACCCTAACTTGCATTCAATCCCTTTCTAGAATTTCCAAACTTGCAACAAAAGCCTAATTTACACTTAAATAAATTAGCTTTAAGGAATTAACTAACAAATTAAGCTAAAGATTTAGAAATTATACCCAAAACATTTGAAGATCCATAAGCACCCATAGCCTCCCAAATTGAAATCTTGTTCCCTAGATCCATCCTAGATAGGCAAATGAGAAATGGGTAAGAGTTGGATTTTGATTTCGGTGAGGTTTTACTTGATTTTTGAATAAGTTTTTGAAGGATTTTGGAGATGAGATAAGGTGGTGAAATGGGGGGAATTAGGTGCAGAATTTCGGCCAGAGGAGAGGAGAGGGAGAGGTGAGGGGATTTGTGTGGAAATTCCAAGGTCAATGCCCTCACAAATTACCATAATACCCCTACCCTTTTAATATATATAAAAAAAACCCTTTTTACACCATTTCTTCACATAATTTAAGGTCAAAAAGAGGGAAAGAAAATTCTTGGGCTGATACAATAGTGTGGGGCCGGCCAAGGGGAGTGAGGGTGAGTGTGAGAGATTTTACAAAAAAATTATATGCAAAAAGACCCCCCACAATACCATATTTGCAAGTTTTAGTTCAAAATAATTATATTTTTGTTTTCCATAATAAAAACCAATTAAAACTTGAAATAAAATACAAAAAAATTATATTACAACTAGATTTTAATTAACATGATTTTAAAGATTAAAATTATCCCATTTAAATTTGTATTTATCGCTAATTTAATGTATTTTCTTACCGGCTTAAAATAATATTAAAATAATTTTTTTTAGAAAATTTGAAATTTCACCAGTGGCTCAATAAACAACAAATACTAGTAATTACATAGCTAGAATATGTATATTTAATTTTTATAATAAGATATTTGTATTTTGATTTTTTACAGAAAACCCCCTTATTTTACCTTTTTTTCGAAATTTCACCGAAACGATTTTCAAAACGTTACAGGGCAATACGGATTTCTTCCGCCTTCCACCAAACTCGGGCATTGTCGGTGAGTTGCAATTTCGCAACTTGAACCCAAGCGATCTCTGGCACTTGTGCCGCTGCCAGGTCATTCTCAATGCTCTGAGTCCATTCTTCAGCTTCCAGGGGGCTCTCTTTTCCCGAAAATTGTTTTGGGTGCAAAGCCCGGAATTGCTTTACCCCAGGCGCTTCCGCTTCTGGACGGTTCAGTAAGATGGCAGTATGCGGCTGCTGTCCTTTCAGGAGGCTTCGGATCGCCTCAAGCAGTACCGTCTGCTCATTGATCAGAGCAGCAACAGTAGGCGTAAGCGGTAGAGGTGGTGGTGTGTTGTTGAAGTTGGTGCTGGTATTGTTTGGAGAATCTATAACCTTGAAAAAATAGGGTTAGGATAGATTCAAAGTATATAAAATTGTAAGATTTAAGGAATATGAAATGTAAAGAATGTTTTTAGTTGCCGATTCTTGTGTTATATTGCTTAGGAATTCATGCAGAATTGACCTGCATGTCCATACAGAACTAACCTGCATGGTAGGATTCCATGCAGCACTGACCTGCATGGGCCGCCAACAAAACCTGTCACGCCCCGCTTTCCGATGTAATGGAAAGGGACGCGACTGGGTCCGCTACGTATTTACTCAGAAGTAAACACACTAAGCATATCTAAGTAATATAAAGTAAAATGTACACAAGAGACATGAATATAATGAACATCAAATTTATTTATTAAACATTTTTTACTGGTACAACTGGAAATGTAAATACAAGTATGGAAAGCAATGCCTAAATAATGGCATGAACTAAAAAGAAAATATGTACAAGTGACTATAGCTCGGGGTCTTCAGTGTACTGCTCAGGGGTTTGCTCCAAGTGTTCCTAGCTGGTCTTAAACTCTTCAGAGTCGGGTCCTCCTGACAACATTCCAAAGAAGAAGAGAAATAGGAATGCCATCAGCAAACAATCACTCGCTAAGTCCCAAAAAAGAAGAGAAGTAGAATAGATAGAAAAGAGAATGTATCTAGTATAATTTTTTATTGTTATGTTAACGTAGTGTTTGTAGCTTGGTACAGAATATGCCAGTGTATACGAGAGGAGTCCAACTTACACCGTGGACTTTGGTAACCCGTAGTACAAGGCTCCATCGATAATACCACGGAACAACGGTATGGATGTAATTATGTCTTTTAGTGACCACCTCGTGCCACCTTTAACATGTTCCGTACAAGTCTACCCCTTTATAAACCCTGTAATGTCTTTTGTATTGATTGTATTGATTGTACCGATTGTCTTGTCTTGTCTTGTCTTGTAGTAATAGAAGACTTGCCGAAACCATGATATCAGTGAATGGAATGGATATAAATGAATAGTCATGCAATCAGAGTATATCCATGGTTCGGTTCAGTCATGTTCATGTTGATATGGATTGTATTCTGGCATTCATGAATTCATGTTGTATTGTAGTTATACTTAAATTGAATTCAAGTCAGATTATAATCAGATTTGATCATGAATCGAACTGAGTCAGACTTTTAAACAGAATTGAAGTCCTGATTGTTTTAGAGTTATCGGTAATTGCTGCACATGGACGGCAGGATTTGTGTTTTTTTCCAAGACAATTACCGTGTTAATAACGCTGTTGTTAGATTGTCTACCTTAGATAGACAAGCACCCAATTTCTCCGGCTCCCCGAGGCTCAAGAGAATTGGTCCCGCTTAAACCTATATTTACTAGGGTACTTATTGTAAATTGATATAACTTGAGGGGGTTTTATGTAAAAATAGTTTTGATATATTTTCAAAATACATCTCAAGTATTTAATTATCGTCTTTAGAGTTTTCATAGATGTATATTTTATAAAAGAGAAATTTTCTAGTGAGTAGAACCTAGTTTTCATTGTATATGGTGTTTTAATAAAATATTGGAATTTGTATTGAATTGTAATGGTAGTTTCATGAACTTGTGATTCTTTTCATTTAAAAAACATGGAATATTCATATATTATATTTAAAAATAGATATTTTGATAATAGTTATATATATATATATAATAAAAATAAAGTTTTTTTTATTTTGTACAAATCTCATTTTATTAAAAATTGCATCATAATTCTATCGAGATCGAATGCTCCTTGCGGTCTGCATCTCGCTCAACTAGGTCTGAGGATGTGCGATAATCCGCACCATCCCGATTGGAGTTCCCCAAAATGGATTGTAGAGGCGTATTTGTAAGGAATTAATAACACACTTTTTAAAGAAAACGATTTTTGAATGTTTAAGGCATTTAATCGTAAATTCGTATTTTCCCATAAACCAATGTCCCAAGAGTTATCATGCTATATCAAAAATGTGTGTTGTGATGAACTAGGTCATTAACTCATGAGTTTTCTAAAGATAATACAAGGGAATATGTTGAAATGTGTTGAAAGTAAAGTATATGGTATTTAACCGTAAAAATACGATAAAAGTTGCATAATAGGTTCTTTGAGATGAAACTTGTTCTAATGTGTTTGTTTATTTTTTTTTATCATTATGAGGGAATATGGTATTTTATTGTTTAAGAAAAATGGAGTTTTGAAAGAAAAATGAATCGGAAGTCGGAATAACTCCGCTTCCGACGAGTTTTGAAAATAGATTATTTTAAAATAGAGATGGAGGAGGGGAGTGGGAACTTACAGATTGGAAAAAAATAGGAGAGAGAGGGTAAGCATTTGGAACCGTCGGGATACCGTTTCGTAGACGGATTCTTCTTGAAACATCGCCGGAACTTCGACATTTGCTAACTCCACTTGCACAACTTGGAACTTAGAATTTTTAGAGAGTTTTTACAATGAAATTCTGAATGAGGAGGGGTGAAATGTGGTGTGGTATTTATAGAGAAAATTAGGGTTTTGGGTAATGAAGAATAGAATTAAAATGTGCATTAATGTCTATTTTTAATTCTCTGGAAAATGTGCAGAGAAATCAAACAGCATAGGAGTAGTGGGGTAGGGTTAAAATTTTTAGAGCATTACCTACGGTGTTAATCGTCGGTGCTGGCCTCCCCTTCTCATCTCGCGGGTCCAAACCGGTGGGATAGGGCTCAGATCTTGGCCACGTGTCCATGTCGCTTGGTATAACTCAGTGCACGTGTTTGATTATTTTGTGGCTTTTCATTTTACGTGTAGTGCACGTGTAAACCTTTGGGCTTCTAAAAGATAAAGAGAAATCAATTTAAAATATATGTGGCTGGAGGGATTTGATCACAGGGGTTATGTCACAGCAGTGTAAGGTTTTACCAATGAGCTACAAGTGCTTTCTTGCTGTTTAAAAGTAAATCAAATTTATAACTTGTGCTCAGAATTAGATGTTCCTTTCTGTATTTTGAAAAAAAATTGTGCATAAAGTTTAGGGTTGCTACTGCTTGCGCCTGCAGGGAAGAGCGTCATCACAATCAAAAACCCCTCATAAAATGAGGGGGAATCTGATGAAGTCTGCTACAACGGTCGTGTCTGTCCAAACCTCTGATATATGGTGTCATAAATCAACTTGGTATATTCGGAAAGATGGACGGATAAATCCAAATAGTATTTGCCCCCAGATTCAGGAAAGACGATCCATCCCGGTTCGTCTCCGTTTCCGGCGGTGAACAAGAAGCTTAGGGTAGAGATCCGAGACATGAGACAGTCGCACACCGATTTCGTCCAACAGACCATACGCGATGAGTTGAGCGCATTTTTTAGGCTATAGGACGATGGAGGTGGATCGTCGTCCCAACGGCGTTAGATCTATCTCTTGATTTGTTGACACATATAATAGGATTTTTGTGGAGTATTGTTCATATTGGACGATTTTTATGACACATGCATTTTTTGATTTGTTGATTAGTGGAGTATTGATCATATTGATTCTATGTATAATTTTTGTTTATATTTGCATGCGATTCGGAGCTTATTAATTTGATTATCGTATATTAATTGCGTGAGATTTGAATATATTGCATGAATGATGATTATATATTGATGGTTGTGAATAAAAATTATATATTTCTTGTGATTGAAATTAATGCGCGTGGGGCGCGGAAAATTTGATTATTTAAAAAAAAACAAAATAACTTGTTACGGTTGTACTGTGAATAATAGACTGCTCCAGATATTGATATCTGAAGCAAGTCTGTGTTATGGATCACGGTTACAAGTTTTGTTCACGGTTGTAAACGTGACTCATAACTAGTTTTGTTCACGGTTAGAACCGTGAAAAAAACCTGGGACCCACCAACTAACTGATTTTTTAAACTTTTCACGTTTAGAAACGTTCACGGTTACACATGTGAACGTTTCGTCTTATATTCACGGTCAGAACCGTGACCCATCCTTTCCTGATGCAGGTTTGGGTCACGGTTCTCTCACGGTTTAAATCGTGACCAAAATGACTTTTGTTCACGATCTAAACCTATTCATCTTGGTATTCAAACCTATTCATCTTGGTAATCATGGAGATCTACACCTCACTCAACAAGCTATCACATTTTTTCTATTATTTAAAAACCAATCCATTTTGTGACCCCTGAACAAGCCTTGCGCCCCCACCCCCCCACCCCCAAGTACATTTATGTTTAAAAAGATTTTTTTTTTTGCCAAAACATATTAGGATAGAGATCAAGTATGAAGAATGTTATGTATCCAATACCCATTTTGCTCGTCTTTTAACCAACCTATTGGTTGCTTTTATTCTACAATTACTCATGTTAGATTTGCTCTAGAACAGAATCTGATATGCCTGCTTGCAATCTCATCTCTCTAATGGAACAATTGTTTTGTTTTCAGGTCACACCCAAAGAAAATCTTTATCTTTGATCCCCAACTTCCACAATCCCTTTTTTTTTTTTGAGTAATAAGAGCGGAAACCACCCGTCTCGCGATTATATTAAAACTGAAGTTCATAGACAAAACAAGCTTTAATTTATTAAAATCAAGGGAAACATATGGATGTAAGAATAAGAAAAAGAAATAGAAGAGAGGCTCCCATCCAACAAAGTTTTTTGAAGCAGCATCCTAAAGCAGAATCCACAACTCGCCAACCTGAAAAGTTAAAGGAAAACGAGTCGTAGCATCCAACCTGCAGATGTCCATAGAATGGGAGGGAAACAGGTAACAGAGAGTGGCATCAAGGCAAAACTAAGACAGCATAGATTTCTCTCAAGGCAAAAAAAATTAGACTATAGGCTTCAAAGCTCAAAAACACATCTCCTCAACCCTTTAGCATTCACCATAAACTGCCAGTAATAAAAAGAACATACCTAAAGAAGCAAAATGTATAGAAAAATATTTGCCCCAGGTAATTTCCATAGTAGGAAGCAAAAAACCACTCTCTGCATCCCATGCAGCACCAAACCGAAGAAAACTAGAATCTCATATTGGCCTTTTGAGTATATCCCCTACAATATAAAACGGAATGCAAACCCCACAATATAAAACAGAATGCAATCATCACCTCCTCGCTTTTCCAAAGGTTATATTGGGAAACAAAACAACAAGCAAAAAAAAACTTTAATATATTTTTTAAAACCTTGTTTGCCAAGCACCTGCTATACATTATAAAGATGGTGTCAAAATAACCATTTTTAGGACCCAGGCTTTTTCCAACTAAGCCGATGGTGTCATTTTGGACCCCAGTTTAGCCGATGGTGTCATATTAGATCCATTTTTTTTCCATTTATAAGCAAACATGTGCGAGCATAGAGAGCTCTCAAAAAGACCCGAAGCACATTTTATGTTTTTTGCTTCTAAAAAACCCAACCCAAACTAGGGAAAAGAAAAGGATATATCATTATAAAGCAAAAACCAGAGATAGAGACATGGTTCCAAATATGAGATCCAAGTCTACAAAGAGCAGCAGGGGAATGAAGAAAGCTTATGAGATCAAGAAACACTACACAAAGCCACAAGAGGAAAAAACACAGCTATAATTTTGGCTTATCAGGCAAAAAAAAGAGTATGCAGTTTAGATTCAGCTAAAGACTCAGAAAAAACTTTAAGAAAAGGAGATCATCATTAGCCTTATATAAAAAAAACTGAGAGGCAAACATATTAAGTATGGGATGAAATAAGGATCATAAGTATTAAGATCCCCTAAGTACATGTCCTTAATCATGGAAAAGGAATTGCAACAAGTGATTTTATCATGATTATTGTGCTTAGACACTCCATTCTCTAACAACCATATTTTCTTTAGAAAAAAGCTTATCATTTACAAGCAGCCAAATGAAGATTTTAATTTTCAAAGGGACTTAGCTATTCCAAATGATTTTATAAAAATAGAAATTCTGATTAGAATCATTTACCACAGAGTAAGCAGATCTAACAGTATAGATACCATGAGAAGTATGTTTCCATATAAACTTTCCCCTAATGTTCTTATTTAAACTCATATTTGATAAGTTAAAAAAGAGATTAGAAAGCTCACATTGATTTTTATCTGACAAAACTCTGTTGAAGGCTAATTTCCAAGTTTAAGTTTCACCAATATAATAACTTTGAGATGAAACTGTTGCTTTTTTATTCCAGGCTAGAGAGTAAAGATCAGGGAAAGCATCTGCAAAAATCTTATTAGCCTGATCATCAGTCCAAAACCGGACATCCTTCCCGTCTCCAACTTTCCAAACAATATTATTGAAAACCCAATTATAATTCTGAGAGATTCCCTTCCAAAAAACAGAGGAATTATTGTTTTTTAATCTTTCTTTGTAATTGTAAATGGATGTTAAACTTTAATATAATAGTTATTGGAGTTGTACAATTTTCACATCCATTTACCTAACAAAGCAGAATTAAAGATCCCCAAACCCCCTTCTTTCTTATCAGTACAAACCCTTTTCCAATTAATAAGATGATATCTCTTAGAACTAATATTAGTATCCCTCCAAATGAATGAGGCTCTAATAGGATCAGTTTTTCTTACTACCCACTTGGGTAATTAGAAAAAAGGCATGTGGTATAAAGGGATAGAAGAAAGCACAGCATTTATGAGAAAAGTCTGCCCTCAATTGATAAGAGTTTGCCCTTCCAGCAATTTAACTTTGATTGGAATTTAGAAATGAGATGCATCCAAATTTTCCTATCCAACTTACCTTGCTTTAAAGGCATCCCCAGTTATGAAGTAGGCAAAATAGCAAACTTACGATCAAGAATTGCATACAATCAGATGCCGAGAGAAGGATTCCGACCAAAATAAAAAATGGAGCTTTTTTGAAAGTTAATTTTCAAGCCTGACAAACCCTCGAAAATATAAAGAATAAGCTTTAAATTGAGAGCTTCTTGAGGGTTGGCTTTACAGAAAATGATGGTATCATCAACAAATTGCATGGAAGGTACATTTTTGAGATTACCCTTAAGCTTAGGGATAGAAAGAAAGCCTTGCTCTCTAGCCAAACACAACATTATAGCAAGAACATCAACATCAAGATTAAATAAAAGTGGGGACAGTGGATCCCCTTGTTTAAGCCCCCTCCTGCATTTGACGATCTTACCAAGTGACCCATTTACCAAAACCTGAGAGCTTGAGGTATAAAAGATAACAGAGATCCAATGAACCCATTTAGGACCAAACCCTCTGACTTGAAGAAGATAAATAATATAATCCCAATTGATTGAGTCAAAACCCTTTTGAAAATCAAGCTTAAGAAGGACAGTCTCATTTTTGGACTTGCTGCAAATATTTACAAGTTCATGTACAATTGAAAAACAATCAAGAGTGGATTTTTCCTTCATAAAAGCAAACTAGGTTTCACTAAGAAGATTAGGCAACATAGGTTGTTAGCTAGAATTTCTGTAAAAATCTTGAAAATGCCATTTAACAAACTAATGGGCCTGAAATCTTTGGCAAACCGAGCACCATCCACTTTATGAATCAAAACAATAATAGCATAGTTTATTCTATTCAAATAATAGGGATCTTCATAAATGGATTGAATTCCACTTAAAAGTTCTTCTTTCACAATCTATTCAGCACTATATTTGGCACTACTAGAATATAAAGTGGATTAAATTACATCAGACCCAGTTTTTCCATTAGACAAAGATGTGTGATAATCTGTTACTTTGGAGATCTCAAGAGGAGGTTGTTTGAAACGCAGAAAGGCACACCCAGATAATTTAATATCTCATGTTAGACCCGTGTGTAGCAATCAATATATTTCTTCTATATTGCGTATTAGATATTTGGTAAATAACTAACAGTTTACGGCCGCCAAGTATTGTGTTTTATATAAATATCTTTCAGAAGATGACCCTTAATGTTTTTCCGATAAGTTTTTTATATAATAGATCCTTCCAATTTATGAGCGAAGAAGACATGCATCTCGTTTTTTTCCTCCTAATTTTTTATGTAAGCATCATTGGTAAAGCAGATGCAAGTCCCTTAAGGCCTTAACTCATCGATGCTTTCCCAGTTTATCAACTTATAGTACAACCCTGGGCTAATTTGCTTCTTCTTTTGCTTGAGCTTTGACTGTGAACATAGATGACTGTTTTCTTAAAAAAAAAATCTACTCGCAATGAATTATTCCATTATTTAGAATTCAAGAGAAAAGAAGGAATGAGAACCATATTTTACATGCATATGCTTACTCTAACTAAAAAATATCCATGAAAAAAAAGGATGAAGAAATTAAAAAAACGGCCTCATAGGAGATCATCCGATTCTGGTATGCTTTCAAGTGAAGGCTTCCACATCATGCTCCTCTCTGTTTCAAATTTATGACTATGATATCTAAGCGGTTCTTTCTGAATTTGAGACATCATATCCTTAAGGGTGATCCCTTCCTTTCCTAGTATTTCCTTCAATTCTTGCTTGCTAATTACCAGCTTAATTCTGATTGCGCCAGTCTCCTTCATCAGCATCTTCTTCAGCCGATGAAGGCTGTCGATTTTGCCTTCCATATTCTTTATCTTGATCACCTTATCTTCAAGAACTAAGCAGTTCCTCATGTTACTTGTACTTGCACTGTATTTAGAAAGAGGGAACAAAATCTAAGTTAGAGGATGTTGAATTGTGATAGTGCTTTAAGCTAAGTAATGGTTATGGTATTTAAAAGATCAGGCAGAGACAAATAGGCAAATTTAGCTTAGTAATTGCAAGGTTGGCCTAGACTTAATATTCCAACATGGCCTCACCAATCAACGTTTGTTTCTTTTAGATAGATTGAGATTGGTGAATTGGCGGAGGGCCAAACAAAACTCAATTTCATTTACAAGCTTGGACAGTAATCAATCATAATCTATATGATATGAAAGAATATGAGGTAAGTAAATCTGAAAAATAGTTCGCATATTCCGTACGTAAATGAAAAGGTGTTATTTTAGTAATTCCTAAAATAAAACTTCATATGTTGTACGATGCATATAATGATACGTTATAGAACAAAAATTGGCTTATAGAGTAATCAAACTGCCCCTCTGTTCGTATGTGAAGTTAACATGATATATAGTATATAAATTAAACATTTTCTTTTGATTTATGTATAGATCAAAAGGCCACCCTGTTAGATTTGAAAGCACAATTACTTTTCTGTTATGAAGAAAATATTAAAAATCAACGCCATTCTTATATGAAGCCATATCACTTATCTAATCAACGCCACTCTTATATGAATGGTTGGCACCAACGTGATTCACAATGGTGGGATCAGTATCCACGAGAAACAGGTTTACCATATGCCTTTGCAATCAGAAATCTACAGTAGTTAAATGAATTCAAATTTGTCAGGGCTCTAGGGAAACTCTCTGACATATCAAGTATTTATTTTAAATTATATTGGAAGTCACTCAATAACAATAGTTCGTGAGATCGTTGTTCTTATTATTCTATAATTTGCTATGATATATTGAGAAATTAATATGCTTTCTTTTGTCATACATATATTTATGTATTTACGAGGACATGATATCCTACACCAATTTGACTTTAACTATAGTAGGTTTTGGTGGACCTAAAAATAAAAGAATAAAAAAAATATATAAAGAAATGGATGAAGAGTTATTCTCTCCTCCCAAATCCCTCAAAATGAAAGTGATTTCGTAACTACCCACTCATATATATATATATACAGAGAGAATAATGGAGGAAAGATCCCATAGGAGAGAATTTCCTCCTTTGGCGTCGAAAAAACACCATCCATCATGTTTTCCGACGATCGGAATACATGATCTTCATCTAAGATATGGGTACACAAAATTTCATATGATTCTACAATTTTTCACCGTTGAATTAGTGGGTTCAAAATTAACGGTTTACCGACAATAGAACTTTTTACATTGCTAAATCAATGGTGAAAAAGTTGTAGAATTACATGAAATTTGGTGTACCCACATCTTAGATGATAACGATGAACATGATACATTCCGATCGTCGAAAAACACGATGGAGTAGATGGTTTTTCGACGCCATAGGTCCTCTTTCCTCTCTCTCTCTCTATATATAGAGACTTATTAAAAGAAAAAGGAGAATAAGGAGATCATCATTTTCCGAAAAGAGAAGAAGAAGAAGATGGGAAACTATAGGAATAGAATCCCCATTCCTCTCAACACCTTTCTTCTCCTCTTTCTATTGGAATGAAATCATTATTCCACTTAATACGGAAAACTATAGATGTAGAATCCTCATTCCTCTCAGCACCTCTCTTTCTCTCTCTTTCTATTGGAATGGAATCACCATTTCTCTTAATAATTCTCTTTTATTTCTTCAACAAAATGAAGATTTGGAACATGAAAAACTCAATGTTTCCCAGAAGAACGAATTTAGAACACGGCTTCATTCGATGTTCTCTACAAATTGGACTCGATCATTTAGAACATGTATTTCATTGTTCTGCATAAAATGAAATAGACCATCATATTTCTCTTGAACAAATTGGAAATAAAATATAGCATCATATTTCCCCCAAAAATATAAATATGGATCAAAAACCTGTTGAATATAGTGTTCTCAAGGCAATTATTGTAATTGTAGACACGATTAAGATAATTGATGGATGACCTATACATATAGAACAGTCTTGCTCTATATGATAGTATGCTATCTGGTTTGTCTTCATTATTTATGTGTACGTTTTTCTTGTCGCTAATACATAATGATGAAGCCCGTAAGATATTTGCTTGACTACCGGTATTATGATGGCGATCATACTTATGGGAACTGGGTAGTCCATAAGCATATCCTTAAATATCCTTACTCGTGGGAGTATCGAGACAGGGCATCGATATTTCAAAGTAGATTAGCGTATACGTTTCTTGACCCCAACAAAGGGTTGTGGCCGGTTTCACAGCCATTGGTGTTAAGAACCAAAGATTGTATATATGTGCTCATTGGGTTACATTGGACAGACTCGCCGAGAACTCATAAATAGTATTATACCTTTCGTCAGATAATAGTTCTCTGGTGATATGAGTACATGTAGTATGTTGGCTTGAGATCATCATTTGTCTTGTGTGTGTTCCCACTATATTTTGATTGCTACCATAGCATGAATCTACTGAGTCGTGCAAATAAGTTTTAGTTGGGAACAGTTCCGAGCCACATGGAGGCAGTAAGCGGATTCGTCTCTCCCGGTATAGGGAGTCGATATTGCACTGTGTTCGGTTGACTATCACCATAAATCCTTGGTCAAGGTGGACGGGATTTACTGATAGAAAATCGGTAATTTCTCAGTAGGTGATGAGCTTGACACCGGCACGACTTATCGGGTTATTAAGGGTCTAACGTTTACCACCCGCTAGACCCGGTATACGCCACTCTTAGACAAACAGACCGGACTGTACAGTGACTGTCACTTATAGGCTCAGTAGGCGTTCGGATGAGTTTACTTGTCGATCTTCCTTCTGTTCAATACCTGAGTAGCTGTTATGTACAGCTAGTGCCACCGACACACTTGTGGTTACGAATTAGATCAAGTAACTCACTGCCTGTGTATTGTCGAGTTTTCAGAGTTCCACACAGAGGCTTTTCCGGCTCCAACAATATGATGTAGATGTGCGTATTGGATGCATACTGGGGTTCGATTAAAACTAGCGTATTGGATATAATGACGGTACTCGGACTTTTGGAAATACTAGTCGGTCTTTTGGAAAGACGAATATTAAATCAAGTGATGTTTTAATATATTAAATACATGTATTGGATATGTGTATTTACTAGTATTAGTCGCTATTTATTTATCTCTCATTCGTGTATTTTTAGTACATATGGAAATTAATTAATTATATATATATATATATATATATATATATATATATATATATATATATATATATATATATATATATATATATATATATATATATAATGTTATGTATAACACACACATATATTGTTTTTTTCCTTTTCCGGTCCTTTTTATTCTCTTTTAGTTATCTTGTGCAATTGGATGAGCACATGCATTCCTCCTCTCATTTAGTTGACATGTGGAGGGAAGAGAAGATGATGGACACTTGGAAAAGAGATGGAGATCCAATGGTTTATATTTTTCCATGATATGATAAAGTTATCAACCATTTTAATAGATGGTTTATAAGTTTTATCTCACACACACTCTCTTTCTTGTTCGAAGCTCTAGCTCTCTTCTTCCTCCTCTAAAATAGAAAGAGAATGAAAAAGGAAAAGAATTGGTGAGATACAGATAAGAGTGACATGCTACATCCCTAACACTATAAAACTAGAAAGCTTGGATGGTTAGTTTCTTCACAAAAGCTTGGAGCTTCAAGTGAAGATGGAGCTAGAGTGGGGTTTGCTCAAGTGGATCCATCTATGACAAAAAGAGGTTTTCGTCAAGCTTGTTCCCTCATTCTAGAAACTTAGCTAGAGTTAAACATAATATTGGAGTAAATGAAGATGCTACAAAGGTTGTATGCTTTTGTTCTTGTAGGTTGCATTGGTAGTTTGCTTGCAAGTTCAATTCTTTAGACATAGATCCTAGTAAATGTAGACTTGAGCTATCTTGAAAATTTTTAAACCCATTTGTGCTTTCATAAAAACCCTAGTAGAGATCCCAAGGTCTATTTACATGGTATCATAGCCAAATTGGAGATTGAACTTGCTTTTTGGTGGCAAATTGTTTGATAAAACCCAAGTTGAAAACATATCGTTCACTGTTTTTAAAAACAGCCATAAAACCCACTTGAGTTTTCCAGAGCTCTGGAAGGTCTATGGTTTGAACCAAGGCTTCGTGCGGCTAGGAGGTGACCATGGGGAAGTCCCTGGGGGCTTGGATAGGTCTACCCACCCATGGCCACGACATTGTGACCATGGGAAGGTGGCTGACCGAGATCAGCCCCAAGGCTGATCTCGGCCAAGCCACCCCAATCCAAGGCCACAATGTCGTGGCCTTGGGTCAGGGGCCCCACCCACGCCCCCTCGTGACTTTGCGGGTCATTCACAAGGTCCTCGACATCGTCTTAGGCGGTTTTCGTGTCAATTTGGACACGAAATTTTATGAAACATGTGGATTTTTGGACTGCCGGATGAAATTAAAATTTAGTTTTGGAATTTCGAGTTCACGCCAATTTGGGTTATGAAATAGTTTGCCGCCGCTTCAAGTTAGATATTGGGTTCGATCAAGTTAATTTGAAAGCATGTGAGTATCATTAGGAGGCAAAATGTCTTCTAATTAATATAGGTATCAATTAGAAGAGATTATGTTTTAGATACTCACATTTGTGATTGTTGTTTATAGTTTAGCCGGATTGTCGTGATGAATAGCCCCTCGTGCATGATTGCTTGTACATTTAGATTAATGTATTTGATATTTCAGGATGAGTGTCCAACTTTGTGGACTGCCGTCACTACATGATGTATATTATTTTTGGGGTCACGTCTTGGTTGCGGACATAGTCGCCTTATTTATTTTTCATTACATGTATGTAGGTTTGCCCATGAAGAAGGGCTCGAGCAACCGGATTCTAGGAGGCAACGGGTGACCATCTCAAGGAGTTGAGACCAGGACATCCCATTCTAGAATTGGTAGGGTCGCTCGGCGCACTTGTGTTGGTTCCTAGAGCACTCGCCGCTAACCCATGACTAATGCGGAATTCAAAAACAAAACTTTTCATGGCATTAGAAACTAAATCCCAATAATCAAATCAAAGACCTAAACTAGAACCATAACAAGATAGAAATCACAACCTTTGTAACGTCTTCATTTGCTCTAATTGGATTGGACTCTAGCATACTCTTAATAGTTCTGGATCGCACTTGTAAGCCATTCTTCCTTCGCCGAAGATGATCCATCCTAGGGAACCAAGTTCAAGCTTCAACTTCATCAATGAAGTAATTAAGGATCTTAGGTTGATAATCTATGATGTTTAGAATGTGTGTGAGTGTTCTAGTATTTTTCTTTCTCTTTCTCTACTTGATTCTCAACTCATGAGATGGTTGGAGATGAAGAAAAAGAAAGAACCATGAAAGGGAGAGAAGCAAGAATGGTAGAATGAATAATTTTCTTACAAATTCAAGCATGCTTCATTTCTTTTGTTAAAAGAATTTTTCCATTTTAAAATTACAACCATGCTTGAATAGTATATGCAAATGAATTAATAATTCATTTTCCCATACCCGCCACCATTTCTCTTTTCCATCTCATTTCACAATTTCTTTTATACAAAAGAAAAGTAAATCCTTGAAACGAATTGTCCTCCTTCTAGAAGTATTCTTTTATAAATACAAGAATACGTCCCCGCAAATACATGTCCGTATTAGTATTAAAATATGAATACCCAAGTGATAGCAAATACAATGACATAATACTAGAATATACATATCGAAATATATATATGTAAATTATTAAATCAAAACTTAATTTAATAATCCGGTTTAATCTTAAGCCGGCTAGTATTATCATCCGTTTGATTATATTCTGTGTGGCTAGCACACATACCTAATCAGAACCCTGCACGTATCAATATATGCCCACTACATCATTTTTCCTAAAAAGGAAAAAACCCTTTGTGTGAGACTCTAAAGACTTGTCAATACGCTGCTGTGGGTTTAACCACAAGCATGTCAGAGGCACTATATATATGTAGCGGATACTCATGTATTGAGCGAAAGGAAGGCCGATGAGAAAACTCATCTGTACCCCTATTGAGCCTATCTGTGACAATCTCCGTATAGTACGGTCTGTTCGTTTAAGAGTATCGCATATCGGGTCTAAAGGGTGGATAAAGTCAGACCCTAATAACACGATAATTTGTGTCGGTGTGATGCTCATCACCTACTGAGAAACTACTGATCCAAATCAGTAATTCTCGTTCACCATGGACAAGGATTTCTGATGATGGCCATCCGTGCACAGCGCGACATCAATCTCCAATACTGGGAGAGATGAATCACGGACGATCCACTCAATGCCTCCATATGGCTCGGGACTGTACCCAACTAAAACCTGTTTGCACGACTTCTGTGAGCTGTGGTAGGATAGTAATCAAAGTATAATGGGAACTCACACGAGACAAATGGTGATCTCAGGTCGACAGACTAACCTGTACTCATGTCACCTGAGAACTGCTTGTTAGTTATATGTATGCCCTAGAGACCATTACTGTACATGCGATGTATATTATAGTGGATGCTTGGACATATATAGGGAGGACTTTCTTGCTCGACATGATAGTATGCTATCTGGTTGCACTTTATCTTAACATGTACACTTATTGTATCTCTATTACATGTTGATAAAGCCCTTAGGATGAGTACTTGACTACCAGGATTATGATGCAGATCATACTAGTGGGGACAGGATAGTCGATAAGTATATCCTTTAAATTTTCCTAGTCGTGGGAGTATCGAGACATGGCATCGATACTCCAGACTAGACTAGCGTATGCGCTTCTTGACCCATATGATGGGCGATGGATGATCCCACATCCATTGGTGTTTGATATCAGAGAAGGTATACGGGTGCTCAGTGGAGACTGTGTACACTGAACGGACTCGCCGAGAACTTCCAGATGGTATTATACCTAACGTCAAATGGCAGTTCTCTGGTGACACTGGTACCGGTTAGTCTATAGACCCGAGATCGACATAGAGTCTTGTGTGATTCCCACTGCGCTTTGATTTCCACCATACCATGGTCAAGAGATCATGCAAAAAGGTGTTTTTTGGGTACAGTCCCGAGTCACTTGGAGGCAATGAGCAATATGAGGGGATTCGTCTCTCCTGGTATTGGGAGTTATGTTGCGCTATGCTCGATTGGCCATAACAGGAAATCCCTGACCAGGGTTGCTGAGATCTACTGGTAAGAGTTATCAGTAGTTTCTCGAACCGTTATGGACCTTGCATCGGCATGACTTATCAGGCTATTGGGGTCTGACGTTATACCACCCCAGGATGTGATATGCGACATATCTGACGAAGAGATCGGACTGTACGGTAGTGTTCCTGATTGGATTCGTAGGAGTATGAGCAGGCTTGCTTGTTGATCTTCTGATCACTCAATATCTGGGTGGCCGTTATGTTTAGCAGGCCGCTTGTGGCTTGTGGGTGTTTGATATGATCATCACCTACTGCCGGCGTATTGACGAGTCTTTAGAGTCCTACACAGAGGTTTCCTGGTTCATACGAAATGAAGTAGGGGTACATATGTGATATGTGCAGAACCGAGATTAATGCGCGTATGTGATACCGTATTCTATTCTCACGATATGTGATATCGGTCAGTTATATGTGATATAGCCGGATTATCAGATCAAGTGTTGATTCGATAAGTTGGTTCATATGATATAGTCGGATTATTAAGTCAAGTGTTGATTTGATAATTTAATGTATAATTATATATTTGATATATTAACTTACATTAACTGATATTAGCTCACTAAGTACTCTTTTTCTCACTTATGTGCATATAATATATATGTGATATATATAAATGTACATTTTATTGTGTCATGCTTGATGATACATGTTACATGGGTGTATGAGACTTACACTATAGTTAGGATAATCCTAGGGTTTTTATTTATCAATGTAATTCTAAAATGGTGGAATTTTTCATGGTAGAAGCTCTGAGAAAGTTTGTGGATAACCATTGACTAAGTCCACTTTGTTTTGCTAAACATATTTATTAACCCAACCATTATCCTTAGCATGGTTAACTCTCTATATGAGTTAGTGTATGACACTAACTCATCCATGGTTGCTATTCTCACCTTAAGAGATTCATTTGTTCTTCACTCCATCTTCTTCTTCATTTGAGAAAAAGCTTGCTAGCGTTTTCTAAGTGAGAAAATATTGTGAGAAAATAAAATCTAAAGTGAACCCATTTCCTACTTCATCATCCCCTACTATTAGCCATTTAGTTTAGGGTGTTTGCTTCACTAATCTACCATTAGTGAAGAGGTAGCATGAGCTTGAGTCTCCTCGACGTAGATTATCTTCGGCCTCGAAGACATCGAGCAAGCTTGTTCATTTCTTCATGTGAACCTTTACTAGAGTTCGGGTGTTCACTACTTTGAGCGAAGGGACTACTACACGGAGCTTTTGAAGTGAAGGACCGGTCTGCAAAGGTTGTATTCCTCATTCACTTTCTATGCAAAACTGTTTGTATGTTGCTTTGTTTAAATCTCTACTTAAGATTCTAGGGTTTGGGTTCTTTAGAATGGCAAAAATTTGAAAACGGTATGGACGATACCTCCTGAAACCTTACTGTCGCGCTAAGTAACTCTACGGTGGTATCAGAGCCAAGGTAGAGATTTAAACGATGTTTGTAGGATTACGAAACCGAAACAACTCTGAAACTTGAAATCCGAGGATCCAGTTTCTGTCGAATTTTAAATGGCCTCTAAAATTTTTTTAGCAACTGCAGAATGTTGTATGAGATATGACATGAACACAGAAGAAATTTGAACCCACTTGGCCGAATTTTGGCCGAGCACATGAGCAATAAAACCGAGCAGGCCGGCCCTGTGTAGGTATTCTGGCTTCAAATTTTTTCAGTGTTTCAGGCTATGCGTTTTAGTGTTTCAGGTGTTACTAGTTTTATGTCTCTACGGATATATCCGTAGGGGCAGTGGTTTGCCCCTACGGCTAAATCCGTAAGAGCAAGTAATTATTGTAGTAGTGTAGGAAATAACAACAGTATTTTGACAAAGAATTGTGTGCTTAGGATCAGATAAGATGTAGATCCAGTAAGGTCATCAAAATTGTTCTCATCCTAGTGGAATTTTTCTGAACTTGCATACGAAGAATTGTGTTTAGTTACCACCAACTCATGTCAGCATCAATCTGGAAAAAGAAAATGACAGGAAAAGAATTTACCATATGCCGACCTCCAACGATTAAAATGATTTTCTTGGGCAAATTGATTTTCTGGGGTAGCCTGTGTTACCTTTTTCCTCTTACTTTACCTTGTGATCCTTGCTACGCATAGATCCAAATCTCTTTTTTCCAATTAAATAACTTAGAGGTAGCCTGCTTTAGGCTTAATTTAACTCCTACCACACTCTTTTAATATGTGCATCATCTAGAATTTAATTTATGATCTTTTTGAAGAAGGTTCACTATCAACTACTTGCAAGTGCACTATATAACTTCACCGCTGCTAGGTTAATGATGCAAATGATCTAACAGTTTAATTATATTACTTTGTAGTTAAAAGAAAAAGGGTTAATTGCATATTAGCCGCCTCATGATACATTGTCTAGGTCTTATCACCCCTCCCTTGGCTGGTTCCTTTAGCACATGAAACCCCTGCGTTAGTCAACAATCGGGCCACTGATTGTTAGTCCATAATTGGTTTATTAGCACGACTCTAGTTGTAAAAGACATGATTATGCTCTATACAACTGGATGATGCGTAATGGATATAAGGATTATACAAAGCATAATTTAAATGTGGAATAGTGCAGATAGGTTATACATATTTTTAATAAAGATGGAATAAATGTGTCAATGGGGATAAAGCTTACTCTTTATTAGTTGGATATTGAGTCAGATATTGGTTTTTTCGATACTGGCCGGTTATGGACGTCTATGCTCATTTCCTTGGACTAATTAGCCATCACCTGTTTATTTCCATTCAATGAGGTTTCTAGCCTAAACAATTTAACCGGACAATTAATCATGTCAATTTTTCTCTTCTTAGTCACATTGAGCGACTCTAGGGATGTTGTCTGCTCATAAGCCAAGTGTGATAAGCGATGGACGGACGAGATATACATGAAGGGCGTTATATGCAAATAACATTGAAAAGGTCTATTGGACAAATCGTTAGGGGCCACAAAGAGCAACTTAGGAATTCCTATTTAGCAGTGGGATCATACACATGGTCCAAGCAATGGATCTGCAGCCATAGGGGAAAGATTTGCACGTCACAAAGTTAAGACAACCTTCCATAGTGATGGGATACGTACTTAAATACATTTGGGAATATTGAGTTGGTTATCGGGTTTTGGATTTTGGAAGGTTATGGAGGCTGTATGTGTGTCCAATTAAATGGTCATTCACAAGAAAATTTTCTTAGGACCAATTACGCATCACCTGTTTAATCCTTCTCGATGTGGTTACTAGCCTCGAGCTTTTAACCCTACAATTAGTCAAGTCAATTTTTCTCTTGTTAAGTTGGATTGAGTGACTCCAATGTCGTAGTGTGTGAATAAACCACCTGAAGGGTGATTAGTGCTAAACAAGATATACAAAAAAGGTGTTGCATGCAATTAACCATTAAAAAATTACAAGCGAAAAAAGATTCATTAGGGGACAAAAGTAAAAACGGTCTTACACTTTGTTCCCTTTGGCCCATCAGGTAAGCACTGCAACAAAGAAAAGATTTCTGTTTCTCTTCTTTAAGAGCTCTAACGATTGGACCTTAAGATAAAGGTAGAGCATACACAAAACATATTTAAAGTTTTAAAGTTTGACTAGAAGGTCCTGAGTTTCAAGACTTTCGATGAGCGCAGGTCTTAACCTAGAAGAGATACCGTATTAGGTTGCTTCAAATCACATCATTTGGAGAGAGATCGTATGCATAGATGTAAAGCACTTGCAAACAGAGAATAAAACAAAGGAATTTCATTGTATTTATTCATATTTGTGTACAATTTGTATGTAAATTACATAAATATTATAGTGTACAAAGTTGTAAGAAAACTCTATTTTGAGAGCTTAAATTCTGTACTCACGGATATTTTGATATCAATTTAGACATGCATGGATGAGCACTACCCAATATAGGAGCCACATACTTTCCTTTGAAGAAAGCATGAATCGCTTTAAGTAGGACCCACACCCTTTTGACTAAACTTTCTGCACAAAATTAAAAATGATATATGGTATCATTTTCAATAGTCTTATGTTATATGTGTTGGGTTTCGGTGTCCGCGCAGCGGAAACCGCGGCTGCGCCGGAAGCGAAAAAAAAATTTACCCGAGCACCAAACACCCGTAACCCAAGAAAACGATCCATAAAACCTAAACCAGCTAACTAAAAATTCTAGAGTTGAGAAACTACAACTTTTGTTGCGTGTCCACCTAATTATGGAAGACCCCTCTAAACTCGTAATCGCCGGGATCACGCTTGAAAATCGATCACCCACACCGAAAACGATCCACCCAAGGAAAACCGGAGGAGCTTATAACCGATGATCCACACTTGCTAGGTATGGATGGTTGGTGATGTGGGAATTGAAAAGTTCCTAGGCACTCTAGTGAGGTCTCACAAGGCATCGAACATGCCAATTTAAAAAAAATGGTGCCGAGAAACCCTAGACTACGGATCTTAGACTAGATGTTTAGGCGAAAAGATAATCTAGTTAACTACTTAACTAATAGTTAGATGCTACAACCTTTGTAGATCCGGATATCCACTTCCTTAGCTCCACGAAGTGGTCCTCTCGCTGTCCCTTTCCAATCCTAGACTCGTTCATCGGCTTCATCGGGAAAGCGAGCGGAATAGGTCGTCGGCTTCGTGTCAAAGACGATCTACGTCGAGGCATCACAAGTTCAAGCTCCGACTTCACCAAGTTGTGAAACTTGTGAAGAAAACACCCAAAACAACTTGGCAAGAGGTAGAGGATGAAGAAATAGGAGATGGGTAGACTTTAGAATTGGATTTATCTCACTTTAGCTCAAGTTGCCATTGATGGACCTTGAGCTTTTCTTGAAGAAGAAGATGAAGAAGAAGAAAGAATATGATAAGTGTTGAGATAAAATAAAATTAAATCAATACTTATCATAATGAGAACCATAGTTAAGTGTAGAGAGTTAATTAAGGTTAGAAGAATGGTTAGGGTTTAGTGTGAAGACAAAATGGTCACAAAGTCAAAGCTTCATGAAGCTTCAACAATATTCAAGAATGAAAGCAACCATTTTGTATTCTTATCCCATTCTTTTTCCAAAAATGAATAAATAAAAGAATGGATAAATAAAAACCCTAATCACTTTCTTAACCTAAGTTTAATTCTATACACTTAACCAAATGAGCATGCATCATCAAACATGATACAAACATGTGCACAAAAATATATCACATATACAATTTGCACATCAAGTGAGAATATCCATTTAAAGTGAACCAATACTAGTTAATGCAAAATAATATATCAAATATATAATTATACATTAAATCATTAAATCAACATTTGATTCAATGATCCGGTCATGTCGCACATAACCGACTAGAATCCAATGTATCGATTTATCGAATCTATGATTCGATAACTAGGTCATATCTAATATCACCAGTCGAAACATATATCGCGAGAATGAAATGCGGTATCACATACACGCATTATTCTCGGTCCTGCACATATCTCATATGCGCTCCTATTTCGTTTCGCTTGAGCCAGGAAACCTCTGTGTAGGACTCTTAAGACTCGTCAATACGCCGGTAGCAGATGATGATCATATCAAGCACCCACAAGCCGCAAGCGGTCTGCTAAACGTAACGGCCACCCGGGTATTGAGCGATCAGAAGATCGACGAGCTAGCCCGCTCACACTCCTGCGAATCCGACCAGTAACACTTAACCGTACAGTCCGGTCTCTTCGTCTGATACGTCGCATATCAAGTCTAGGGGTGGTAAACGTCAGACCCCAATACTCGATAAGTCGTGCCGATGTGAGGCTCATAACGGGTCGAGAAACTACTGGTAACACTTACCAGCAAATCTCTGATCAGCTCTGGCCAGGGACTTCCCTGTTACGGCCAATCGAGTACAGCGCAACATCAACCCCCAATACCGGGAGAGACGAAACCCCTCCTATCGCTCATTGCCTCCATGTGACTCGGGACTGTACCCAAAGACTACCATTTTGCACGCCCTCATGGACGTGGTAAGGTGGAGATCAAAGCACAGTGGGAATCACACAAGACTCTATGACGATCTCGGGTCTACAGACTAACCTGCACAAGTGTCACCTGAGAACTGCCATCTGACGTGAGGTATAATACCATCTGGGAGTTCTCGGCGAGTCCGTCCAGTGTACCCAGTCTCCACTGAACACCCGTATACCATCTCTGATGTCAAACACCAATGGATATGGGATCATCCATCGCCCATCACATGGGTCGAGAAGCATATACGCTAGTCTACTCTGGTATATCGATGCCCCGTCTCGATACACCCATGACTAGGGACCTTGAAGGATGTACTTATGGACTACCATGTCCCCACTAGTATGATCTGCATCATAGTCCAGGTAGTCAAGTACACATCCTAAGGGCTTTACCAACATGTAATTACAAGACAGTATAAAGAGACTAGTGTACATGTTAAGATAAAGAGTAACCAGATAGCATACTATCATATCGAGCAAGAAAGTCATCTCTATATATGTACAAGCATCCAATATAATATACAACATCTGTACAATACTGGCCTCTACGGCATACATACAACTAACAATCTCCCACTTGCATTAGGGCCAGCTGCTGTAGTATCGCATACCGAGCATCCCGAAGAGTCTCTCAAACTGTGTCTGGGGAATGGCCTTCGTGAGTGGATCCGCCGTGTTGTTCTTCGTGTCAACCCTCCTGACCTCGATCTCCCGGTGATCAACTATCTCCCGGATCAGGTTATACAGCCTCAGAATATGCCTGGATCGCTGATGGGACCTGGGTTCCTTGGCCAAAGCCACCGCTCCATTGTTATCGCAATACAAAGGTATTGGACGCTCAATGGATGGAACCACTCCAAGTTCAGTAATGAACTTCTAGATCCAGACAGCCTCTTTGGCAGCATCGTTGGCAGCGATGTATTCAGCCTCCATCGTCGAGTCTGCCACGGTTTCCTGCTTGGAACTCTTCCAGCTAACCGCCCCTCCGTAAAGGGTAAAGACAAAACCCGACTGCGACTTAGAGTCGTCCTTATCACTCTGGAAGCTCGAATCGGTAAAGGACTCCACTTGGAGCTCTCCGTTACCATACACCAAGAACATATCTCTAGTCCTTCGCAAGTACTTGAGAATGCTCTTCACAGCTGTCCAGTGACTCTCTCCAGGATCAGCTTGATACCTGCTCACTACACTTAGTGAGTATGCCACATCGGGTCTGGTACATAGCATCGCATACATGATAGAGCCTACTGCCGAAGCATAGGGTATCCCTTGCATGCGAGCTCTCTCCAAATCAGTCTTGGGAGACATCTCTTTGGAGAGAGTGACTCCAGAGATCGTGGGCAAGTTCCCACGCTTGGACTCTTCCATACTAAACCTCTTTAGTATGGTGTCAATGTACCTGGATTGGGACAATCCCAAAATCCTTTTGGATCTATCTCTATAGATCCTAATTCCCAATATGCAGGAGGCATCACCAAGATCTTTCATTGAGAATCTTTATGATAAGAAGAGCTTGACCGATTGCAGCATAGGAATATTATTTCCTATCAAGAGTATGTCGTCCACGTACAATACGAGGAAGACAACCTTACTCTCTGCTACCTTCCTGTAGATACAAGGTTCATCTGGATTTTTGACGAAATCAAACTCTTTGATAACGACGTCAAAGCAGATGTTCCAACTCCGCGATGCTTTCTTTAATCCATAAATGGATTTAAGCAGCTTGCATACTTTCCCGCTGCTCCCACTGTCTACGAAGCCATCTGGCTGAGTCATGTACACGCACTCTTCTAAATCACCGTTTAGAAAGGCGGTCTTAACATCCATTTGCCAGATTTCGCAATCATGATAAGCAGCGATGGCAAGCATGATCCGGATGGATTTAAGCATAGCCACTGGAGAAAAGGTCTCGTCATAGTCCACACGTGGCCTTTGACGAAAACCCTTTGCTACAAGTCTAGCTTTGAAAGTCTCCACTTTCCCATCTACACCAAGTTTCTTCTTGAAGATCCACTTGCTCCTAATGGGTTTTACCCCTTCAGGAGCAACGTCCAAAGTCCATACTTTGTTGGTGTACATGGATTCCATCTCGGACCGCATAGCATCCAGCCATTTCACTGAGTCCCCACTCGTGATGGCCTGCTCAAAGCTAGTTGGGTCATCATCCTCCATGATGCAATCCTCGCTTCCACCATCCATGAGAAAACCGTAGTATCTCTCAGGTTGGCGAGGAACCCTACTAGATCGGCGGAGAGGCTGGGGTTCGTCGGGTACTATCGAATCCTCTGGTTCCACTAAATCTTCAGTTATAGTTTGTGTATCTGGAATTTCTTCCAGCTCTACCACTTTGCCACTAATTTCTTTTTCAAGGAATTCCTTTTCTAAAAAGGTGGCATATTAAGAAACAAACACTTTTTGTTCTTCAGCATGGTAGAAAAAATATCCTTGAGAATTCTTAGGATATCCCACAAACTTGCAAAGAACTGACCGTGCCTCGAGTTTGTCTGGATTTTGCCTTTTGACATAGGCCGGACAACCCCATATCTTAACTCGTTTAAAATATGGTCTCTTCCCACTCCATATCTCATATGGTGTGGTAGGTACAGATTTAGATGGAACTTGATTTAATAGGTATGCTGCTGTCTCCAGCGCATAACCCCAGAAGGAAATAGGTAACTCAGCTGTGCTCATCATAGAGCGCACCATATCTAATAGGGTGCGGTTCCTCCGTTCAGATACACCGTTGTGCTGTGGTGTATATGGAGGAGTCAGCTGAGAGAGAATCCCATTCTCTTTTAGGAAGTCCAGGAATTCATTGCTCAAGTATTCACCTTCTTGATCAGATCGAAGGATTTTAATACTTTTTCCGGTTTGGTTCTCGACTTCTTGTTTATATTCTCTAAATTTCTCAAAAGCTTCTGATTTGTGTTTCATCAAGAACACATATCCGAATCTAGAGAGATCGTCGGTGAATGTAATGAAGTACGAAGAACCATCCCTGGCATGTGTAGACATGGGACCGCATACATCACTATGTATCAGTCCCAAGAGTTCGGTAACTCTTTCTCCGTGTCCTGTAAACGGAGTTTTGGTCATCTTGACTTTGAGACATGACTGGCAAGTGTCATAAGATGAAAATTCGAAAGGTTTCAAATATCCATCCTTATGCAACTTAGCCAGTCGTGTCACATTGATGTGACCCAGTCTACAATGCCACAAGAAGGATTCGTTGAGTTCAGAACTCTTCCTCTTGTGTGTGTTTGTTATGCTCAGAACTGTTGATTGATTTAGAACATAAATGCCATTGCATAACGTGCCTGATCCAACCAACTTTTGGTTACGGAAAATGTTCATAACATTATCCTGTAATACAAAATTATATCCCTCTTTACTTAATAAAGAAACCGATATAATGTTGCATATCAGGTTCGGCATGTAATAGCATTCGTTCAGAACCAATGTATTACCAGTTGGTAATACAAGGTGATATTCCCCGACAGTTTTAGCTGCAACAATTGCACCATTTCCAACTCTAATGTCTTTATCACCTTCTCTAAGTTCTCTACCTTTCCTTAGCCCATGTAACTGATTACATATATGGGATCCCGACCCGGTATCCAATACCCAGGACGTAGAACAAATAGAGAAACAGTTCTCAGTAACGAACACACCCGAAGAAAATGCATCAACATGTACTTTCTTCATTCGGGTGGCATGGGAATCCTGGTATTCCCCTATATCCTGTTCATTCCTATAACTCTTATAGGAAAGAACGGAACCAACGTTCCCCAGCACAGTATAACATGCGGGTTCGGTCAATACATCCATATTATTATCTTCATTAGGGCATGAAATGGTCGCTACCTGGAGAGAGAGAGAAGAAAACACTTTAGCGTATGCTCGTGCAAGATCAGATTGGTTATTATCTTATCTAATCAGGATGGCTCCCACTGCTTTTTATCAAATCTTCCTCCAAACCCTAAAAGGAAAGACTAGCCGGGATTAATTACACACTACAAGTTCGCCAATCTTTCAGCCAGGCCAGTGTCGGTACTTTGAGGGAGGTCCCCCGTGCTTTCGCACGAACCTAATTAATGTAAACCTCGTTTTCCCAGAGGCGTAACCCCGTTGACACCTTTCTAGACACCTACTTGATCAGCTAATTGCAATGTGTAAAACTCTCCCAGGAGTAACTCTTACTCGCAGTGGGTATCGGGATCCAATTATCTCATAGAAGATATGCAATCTCATTGCAAATTTCAACACTTGAAATTCCCGATAATATTTTGCCCCTAGCATCTATATGACCTTAACATAGTCAACAAATCACAAGTGCTAGTCAAGTTCAACCCGTCATTTCCTGATTGAATTAAACCCACCCGCACGACCCTTAACATAGTCAACAAAGTCGCACGACTACCCTAATCCAATCTGCATCATATGCATAAGCAGATAAATACTGGTCAGCTACCGCACACTACGCTTTAACATAGTCAACAAACGTAGCACGAATACTAACTAGTACTTATCTGAAATGACGGAGGGCTACGCAGGTTTTCATAAAACCATGAGCGTAATGAACTTGATATCGTTGTAGAATCAAATGAAGTTTTGAAATGGAGTGATTTTGAGGCTTTTCTTGTTTTGCCAAAGGAGTCACTCCCGGTGAAGGGATCTCGGTCCTTTCCTCGTCGAATGAGGTGCGGGATATATATATCACTGTGCAAAGCAGAAACTCTTAAAAGCAATCAAAACCAAACCGAGTGTGTAGCATCTGCCAGTTACTGCTAAAGGAGTCACTCCCGGTGAAGGGATCTCGGTCCTTTCCTCATCGAATAAGGTGCAGGGTATATCATATATACCGCTGTGCAAAGCAAGAACTGTAGCTACCTGTTTTATTTTAAAATTCGATTCTACAACATCTTAGGTTTCTTATCTTTCATTAATCACATTAATGAAGTCCCATCATTTAAATACCTAAACATCACAGATAGATATGACGTACACTTATGCCATCCGCATTCGCCTCGATGTCCCCTCGTGCACCATTAGGTTAGGTAACTAACGACAGAGCAGGGCAGGGCTAGCGCGGGTGTAAAACATAAGTAACGTCTATATAATATATCATATATACTATATACTATATCCATCACAGAGTTACAACACAGATATCGCAGCAGAATAAACATATGAAATATTGGATATACTAGGACGTCCGTGTTTTCAATACGAGCCAGTATAAAACACGGATTCCACGGTCGTGACGAATAGCCAATCCCACACCCCTAGACCCCTACGAGAGCGGCAAGCAACCCTGCCAATTCTAGGGTTAGGAGACCCGGACTCGACTCCTCGAGTTGGTCTTCCACTGGACCCCAGAACCCGGTTACTTGTGCTCCCCTCCTTGGGTCTATCCTAATGCGGAAAAGTAAATAATATACAAAAGGTGACAACTTCCGCTACCTGGAAGTGCCCTAAATAAAAGAATATTACATACAAGTTTTTACATGAATGAAAATGAAAGACACTCATCTCACATAAAAACCCCCCGGCTATTCGAATACGACGATCCAATATAACATATCCAGCAACACATAACATCACATGTCATCAACGTAAGTAAGTATGCATACCCCAATTGTCTTTGACATATAGCAATGAAACCGGCGATATAAACATACTACACTTACGGTCGCAGAAAAGAAAGTGTAAAACTACAACAATTGGAATCCGCAACTTCTTTAGACATCGCATGCCTAATCAAATGAAATACTTAGACATCACATGCCTAACAGATATAAATCCCGCATTTTAGTCTCATTATCGAAAACTCTTTTCAATATTATGTGGGACTAAACTACTAGATTTATAACATTCATTCAGTTATCTCATAACTGTTTGTGAATTCCAATTATTGTATCACATTCCAGATAAACAGAAAATGTTAAACTTTCCGATCGAACAGTCGAATACCCAATTTTTCCCGATACAGTCCAACACATGAAATAAGTCTAGCAACATTCAGTTCGTGCCTCAGTACCAACGGTCCAGCCGTAGAAGGGTCAAGCCAACGCCTCACATGTGGCACGCCGTACTGCCCCAAACCCGAAGGTTCAAAGGGCAGTTCAAGACGGTCACATAATCGAGTTAAGGTTTGTTGTCTTCTAGAGGGTCCATCGCATTACTTGCACTACTTAGAACGTCGTTAAACTACGGAAAAATCCAAAACTTGGAAATTTCCCGACAGGGGAAAAAGTGGGTATTTATATCCGGTCGAACTTTTTAACATATTCAGAAAATTATCCGGAAAAACACAAAAGACGAAATTTGATAATCCGGTCGAAACACCGAAGCTCTAAAACAGCCCAGAAAATTAAACTCTGGAATAATTATTAAAAAATACTCATAAAGCTCAGCTGCAGAAACTATGAATTACTGTGCATTGGAGGAGGGATGACGTCATCAAGCCGCCGCGGAACCGCCGCCTAAGCTGGCTTAGGCCGCGGTTCTGCCGCGCTTATTACTGTTCATTGGATGAAATTTGCATCGTAATTCTTAGAATTCTCTGCTGAATTTTTTAAGCATTTTTAATATTGAAAAATCCCAGATTTTAGAAAATGTACAGAGAGCATGTTTGGTTTAGGGTTTCGGGTTCGTTCGGGTTTCAAATCGCGTCTAGACTTCGCCTAAGGCTCTAGCTAGGCTCTGATACCAGTGAAAGGTTCCTAGGCACTCTAGTGAGGTCTCACAAGGCATCGAACATGCCAATTTAAAAAAAATGGTGCCGAGAAACCCTAGACTACGGATCTTAGACTAGATGTTTAGGCGAAAAGATAATCTAGTTAACTACTTAACTAATAGTTAGATGCTACAACCTTTGTAGATCCGGATATCCACTTCCTTAGCTCCACGTAGTGGTCCTCTCGCTGTCCCTTTCCAATCCTAGACTCGTTCATCGGTTTCATCGGGAAAGCGAGCGGAATAGGTCGTCGGCTTCGTGTCAAAGACGATCTACATCGAGGCATCACAAGTTCAAGCTCCGACTTCACCAAGTTGTGAAACTTGTGAAGAAAACACCCAAAACAACTTGGGAAACTTGTGAAGAAAACACCCAAAACAACTTGGCAAGAGGTAGAGGGTGAAGAAATAGGAGGTGGGTAGACTTTAGAATTGGATTTATCTCACTTTAGCTCAAGTTGCCATTGATGGACCTTGAGCTTTTCTTGAAGAAGAAGATGAAGAAGAAGAAAGAATATGATAAGTGTTGAGATAAAATAAAATTAAATCAATACTTATCATAATGAGAACCATAGTTAAGTGTAGAGAGTTAACTAAGGTTAGAAGAATGGTTAGGGTTTAGTGTGAAGACAAAATGGTCACAAAGTCAAAGCTTCATGAAGCTTCAACAATATTCAAGAATGAAAGCAACCATTTTGTATTCTTATCCCATTCTTTTTCCAAAAATGAATAAATAAAAGAATGGATAAATAAAAACCCTAATCACTTTCTTAACCTAAGTTTAATTCTATACACTTAACCAAATGAGCATGCATCATCAAACATGATACAAATATGTGCACAAAAATATATCACATATACAATTTGCACATCAAGTGAGAATATCCATTTAAAGTGAACCAATACTAGTTAATGCAAAGTAATATATCAAATATATAATTATACATTAAATCATTAAATCAACATTTGATTCAATGATCCGGTCATGTCGTACATAACCGACTAGAATCCAATGTATCGATTTATCGAATCTATGATTCGATAACTAGGTCATATCTAATATCACCAGTCGAAACATATATCGCGAGAATGAAATGCGGTATCACATACACGCCTTATTCTCGGTCCTGCACATATCTCATATGCGCTCCTATTTCGTTTCGCTTGAGCCAGAAAACCTCTGTGTAGGACTCTAAAGACTCGTCAATACGCCGGTAGCAGATGATGATCATATCAAGCACCCACAAGCCGCAAGCGGTCTGCTAAATGTAACGGCCACCCGGGTATTGAGCGATCAGAAAATCGACGAGCTAGCCCGCTCACACTCCTGCGAAGCCGACCAGTAACACTTAACCGTACAGTCCGGTCTCTTCGTCTGATACGTCGCATATCAAGTCTAGGGGTGGTAAACGTCAGACCCCAATACTCGATAAGTCGTGCCGATGTGAGGCTCATAACGGGTCGAGAAACTACTGGTAACACTTACCAGCAAATCGCTGATCAGCTCTGGCCAGGGACTTCCCTGTTACGGCCAATCGAGCACAGCGCAACATCAACCCCCAATACCGGGAGAGACGAAACCCCTCCTATCGCTCATTGCCTCCATGTGACTCGGGACTGTACCCAAAGACCACCGTTTTGCACGCCCTCATGGACGTGGTAAGGTGGAGATCAAAGCACAGTGGGAATCACACAAGACTCTATGACGATCTCGGGTCTACAGACTAACCTGCACAAGTGTCACCTGAGAACTGCCATCTGACGTGAGGTATAATACCATCTGGGAGTTCTCGGCGAGTCCGTCCAGTGTACCCAGTCTCCACTGAGCACCCGTATACCATCTCTGATGTCAAACACCAATGGATATGGGATCATCCATCGCCCATCACATGGGTCGAGAAGCATATACGCTAGTCTACTCTGGTATATCGATGCCCCGTCTCGATACACCCACGACTAGGGACCTTGAAGGATGTACTTATGGACTACCATGTCCCCACTAGTATGATCTGCATCATAGTCCAGGCAGTCAAGTACACATCCTAAAGGCTTTACCAACATGTAACTACAAGACAGTATAAAGAGACTAGTGTACATGTTAAGATAAAGAGTAACCAGATAGCATACTATCATATCGAGCAAGAAAGTCATCTCTATATATGTCCAAGCATCCAATATAATATACAACATATGTACAATACTGGCCTCTAGGGCATACATACAACTAACAGGAATATTTCACTAAACTTTTCTCTCTTGTTCTCAAGCTTAAATGAGCAAGAGAAAGAAGAAGGAGAAGAGATAAGGATGATGGTTGCTCACTCTTGCAAGCATGAAGCATGAGGCATCCAAGATGAAGAAAATCTTCAAGTGTGTGTGTGTAGAGAGAATGGCTATATAAAAACAACCATGATAAAAAATAGTGCAACCATAAATGCACATAAATGATCACATTAAGCCATACTTCTCTACATTCTCATGCCACCTCACCTCCAGCTCATTTTCCCATTTATTTTTCTAAAAAGAAAAATAAATATGAGGTGTCATTCTTCTAGAAGCATTCCTGTATAAATATGGAATACTCCACCTAGTAAATGTATCGCTACATATATGTGTATCTGTATAAAAATATGGATAGCACCAAAGAGAGAAAATGAATAGTGAACAATAATACTAAAATATATGTATCAAAATACATATATAAATTATTAAATCAAAACCTGATTTAATAATCCGGAATAATCCTAAACCTGCTAATATTATCAACCGTCCGATTAAAATCCGTGTATCCCGTACACGTATTTAATCAGACCCCTACACGTATCAACATATGACTCCTACATCTATCGCCTAGACCGGGAAAATCCTCTGTGTAGGACTCTAAAGACTCGACAATAAGCTTGAAGTGGGTTTAACCATAAGCACGTCAGCAGTACTAGCTGTACGTAAGGGCTACCCAGGTACTTGTCGAAAGGAGGGTTGACAATCTAGTACGTTCTTACCCTACTGAGCCTGAATGTGACAGTCTCCGTATAGTCCGGTCTCTTCATAAAAAAATATTGCATATCGGGTCTAGGGGGGATAACGCCAGACCCCTACTAACTCAATAAGTCATGTCTGAGTCTAGCTCATCACCAATAGAGATACTACTGATCAATTATCAGTAAGTCTCATCCACCGTGGCCACAGATTTTTGGTGATAGCCAACTAAACACAGCACAATATCGACTCCTAATACCAGGAGATATGAATCCCTGGCAGTCGATCACTGCCTCCATATGGCTCGGTACTGTACCCAACTAAAACCTATTTGCACGACTCTTTTGAGCCGTGGTAGGGTAGTAATCAAAGTACAGTGGGAACTCATACGAGACAAATGACGACTTCAGGTCAAAGGACTAACTTGTACTCATACCACCCGAGAACTTCCATATGACAATAGATAAAATACCATCTAGAAGTTCTCGGCGAGTCCGTCCAGCGTACTCACCTCCAGTGAGTATCTGTATACTATCTTAGGCGACACACACCAATGGCTTGTGAGACCGGCTACCATCCCTCGTCGTGGTCTAGAAGCGTATACACCAGTCTACTCCGAAATATCGATGCCCAGTCTTGATACACTCATCACTAGAGACATTTAAGGATGTGCTTTTGGACAACCCAGCTCCTATATATATAATAGCCATCATAATACTGGTTGTCAAGCAACTATCTACAGGCTTTATTAACGATGAAGACAAACCAAATAGTATACTATTATTTCGAGTAAGACTGTTATACCTGTACAAGTCCTCCCTCAATTATCATAATCGCCTACTTGTGATCATAATAATTGCCTTGAGGGCACTATATCTAACAATCTCCCACTTGCACTTAAGGCTAATTATTGCGGTATCGCGTACCCACAGCTCGTGTGCTACCGAATATCCAACTTCTCTACTAACCAGTTTCACAAAATATCTTTGTGAAACTTAATTTGTTCAAAAAATAGCCTCAGTGAGTGGATCCGCTACAATGTTCCAACTTTATCTCTCTATATCTCAACTTTACGGAGATTAATAATCTCTCAAACTGAGCGATACCCCGCCTCAAGAATTTTTCTGGATACTTGATGGGACCAAGTTCATCAATGAACAACTCCTATCCAACAAATTTCTTGGGCTGTATTCTCTGTTGAGTCATAACTAACATCCTGCACCATGATTAGCTCAGTATCCCTATTGGAACACTAGCCAATACACTGATCCTCAGAAGAGGCTAAACTGAAAACTCTGACAATATATCTGTCATCCAGGTCACCTTAGAAGTATGAACGGATAACCGCCTCCCAAAGGAGGCTACCGTTACCCTATACGAAGAACATCCTCTTATGCTCATGATAGCTTCCCTTTGTTTCTCGAGAATTTGATTAATATATGTTTATTGCAACTAGTGCAAAAAGCAATATCTGATGTTGTACAAGATATTGCATGATTGTCTCAATTGCCTAAGCAAATGATATGTCATTCATGCCAACCCCTTTCTCCATTAGTCTAGAAGACATCTCTTTTAGAGAGGGTGACTTCATCACCTATGGGTACACCACCATGCCAGGAGTCGTCCATTCTAAAAATACTTTTAGAATGATGTCTTAGTACCTGATTAGGGAACTTTCCAAATCTAAATCTAAAACCAGAATCCCTGATATATTATCTATCTGATTTTATAAAAGACACTGCATGATTGACTCAATTGTCTAAGCAAATGATATGTCATTTATGCTAGTCCCCCTCTTCATCAGTCTAGCAGACATCTGTTTAGAGAGGGTGGTTTCATCACCTGCGGGTACACTACCACGTCAGGAGTCATCCATTCTAAAAATACTTTTAGAATGCAATGTTAGTACCTGATTAGGGAACTTCCAAAATCTAGATTTAAAACCAGAATCCCAGATATATTATCTATCTCTAACATAGAGAAAATACTGTGTGGAAACCAAACTTTGATCGGTTGTAGTATAAAAATATCACTTCCTATCTGGAGTATGTCATCCAAATCCAGGACAATACTCTCTACATCCTTTTTACTAGATTCTTCTATTTTTTTGATAAAGTCAATCACCTTGACTGTCACATCAAAACAGATGATCCGTCTTCCCTATCTATACTTCAGTCTATGAATAGACATAAGCAACTTGCACACATTCCGCTGCTCCCACTGACTACGATAACCCTCTGGCAGAGTCATACACACATACGCTTCCAAATTCCCATTTGGAAATACGTTGTAGTCATCTATCTACCAGATATCATAACCAAGAACTGTATCGGTGCCAAATCATATCCATATAGACTTCAGCATAGACACTGAAGTAAAAGTTACATCACAATCCACAATAGGTATTTGATGAAAACTCTTTACAACAAGTCTAGCTTTATCAGGTTAGTATCTTTCCTCCTGCACAGATCCCGAAAGATCTACTTGATCTTAATGGGTTTTATCTTTTCAGGAGCACCCAACAAAGTCCAAAATCCATGATTTGCTGAAGTGCGTGGAGTCTATCTTGGGTATGAAGCATCTAGTCACCTGGAAGTTACCACTTCCTATGACATGCTAATAACAAGTAGGGAGAACAGCAGTGTCAAGCCATATCCATATGGTCTTCAGTATAGACACTGAAGTAAAAGTTTCATCACAATCCATAATGGGTATTTGATGAAAACTCTTTACAACAAGTCCAGCCTTATTAGGTTAGTACCTTTCCACCTGCACAAATATCGAAAGATTTACTTGCTCCTAATAGGTTTTACCCCTTCAGGAGCACCCAGCAAAATCCATGATTTGCTGAAGTGCGTGGGGTCCATCTTTGATATGAAGTATTTGGTCACCTAGAAGTTACCACTTCTTATGAGCTACTGATAACTAGTAGGGTCATCATCACCATGATATCGACCTCCCTGTCACCATCTACGAGAAAACCAAAGTATTTCTCGGGTGTCTGAGGCCACCTATTAAAATTTGCGGAGTGGATAATGGTTTGTCAAGTCCAATTGAATTCTTATGTTCTACTAAGTTTTCGTTAACTGTTTGTGGTTCTGGAATCACTTCCAATTCTACCATACTCTCACTAGTTTCTTTTGCAAAAATATTCCTTTTATAAAAAGGTGGAGAGTCAAGAACAATATAACTATTGATCTTGAAAATGGTAGAAAAAACAAAATCCTATCGAATGCTTGGGATAATCTATAAACAACTATTACTGAAGCATGCCTTGAGTTTGACCGGATTCTGCTTTTAAACAGAAACCGGATAACTCCATATCTTAACAACCTTAAGATGTGCAGCCATTCTATATCCATATAGAATCAAGGCATTAATTTAGATGGAACAAGATTCAAATGTTATGCAGCTGTTTCCAGTGCATATTACCTAATGGAAAAGGACCAATACAATATTACTTATCATGGAGCAAGTCCACGGACGAGTAACCTGTGAGAGAATCAAGTTCTCAATATTACTATGATAAAATACCTACCATAAGTATCTATATCTTCGATCATTTCGAAAAATCTCGATACTTCCAACGTATGGTTCTCTATTTTATTCTTATATCTACAAACTTCTCAATATCTTTAGACCTTGCATTACTACGAATGCATGTCTAAAACCAGAGAATTCATAGATAATCCTAAATGAAATAAGAGTACCACCCTTTTGTTCCGAAGGACACTGGACAACATACATTTTCTTGTATATGTCCCAAGAGTATACTAACTCAAATTCTGTGTTTTATAAATTGAAAACTGTATTTTTGGTCGAGAATGTCTTACACCATTATTCATTGCACCTTACATTATCCTCAGCTAATAAAAGTAAATGTTTATAACAAAATTTTCAAAATGTATATCTCACTTTATAAAATAAAGGTATAGATATTTAATTTTAAAATTTGGTGCATAACAACGGTTATTCGAAACCAAATATTTGCCGTCAGGCAAAAACCAGACGATCTTATCCAATATCCCCAATTGCAACGAATTCCGATCTTTGAGAATCAAATCGCCCATTTTCCAATATTCTACTTCTACACATCATCTGTAACCCCGTACAGATGTGAGATCCAAAACTGGTAAATACATACCCTGGAGTCAAAATTGATTGAGAAAACAATTCTCTATTAAAATTATACAGAAATACCGAAACATGAAAATGTTTCATAGGTGCTGGGAACTTAGGCATACTAGCAAACTAGTTTTCGAAAATGGCAACATGGATTTCAAAATTTTTCTAGTTCGCTAAAGTTCCCAAAACCAAGAATCGAACTAAATAGCAAGAAACTTGTAAAAAAACCTAGTGAGCTAACTAATTTACTATGCGTAGAATACCCACATCCTCAAGCTTTCTTCAAGTGCTCCGGATCGCACTTGCAAGCTGGTCTTCCTTTGCCAAAGATGATCCACATGAGAGAAACGATAACTACGCTCCAAGGTCGCTAGCAATGGAGAGTGGAGATGTAGGAATTTTTTACAATCTTTTTCTCTCATTTCTTAAGCTCAAGTAAGCAACTAAAGAAGAAAGATGAGGAGGTGAGAAAAACCAAGGCATGAGCAACTCAAGAAAAAGAGCTAAGAGTATAGGAGTTTCCAAGCATGATAGAAATGAAGAGTGAATGGTACGTACAAAGAATGGCTCTTAATTTTTACAACCATGCAAAAAATATCTCACATATTTTTACAAAAAAGAAAATAATGGCCCATTCCTCTCTACATACCTCCAACCATGCTAATGCCACCTCACCCTCCACCTCATTTGCAAATAATTTTCTAAAAAGAAAATCATATAGTGAGGTGTCCATCTTCTAGAAGATATTCCATATAAATAAGGAATACAACCCGGTATACGTATCGGAATACATATACTTGCATTCGTATAAAAATACAAATAGCCAAGAGAGAAAATGAATAGTGAACAATAATACTAGAATACATATACTAAAAATATATATATAAAAATTATTAAATCAAAACTTGATTTATTAATCCGGCTTAATCCTAAGCCGCTAGTATTATCAATTGTTCGATTAAAGTTTGTGTAGCCTGTTCACATATTTAATCAGACACATGTATGTACCAACATACGTCATCTGCATCATATCGCCTGAGCCGTGAAAACCCTCTGTATGGGACTCTGAAGACTCGTCAATACGCTGGCAGTAGGTTTAACCACAAGCACGTCAGTGGCACTAGCTGTACGTAATGGCTACCCAGGTATTGAGCGAAAGGAAAGCTGACGAGCAAACTCATCCGAATCCCTACTGAGCATGTCTGTGAAAATCTCCGTACAGTCCGGTCTGTTTGTATAAGAGTATCACAATCGGGTCTAGGGGATGGATAAAGTCAGACCCCTAATAACACGATATTTCGTGTCGGTGTGAAGCCCATCACCTACTGAGAAACTACTGATCCAAATCAGTAATTGTCGTCTACCTTGGCCAAGGATTTTTAGTGATGGCCACCCATGCACAGCAAGACATCAACCCCCAATACCGGGAGAGACGAATCCCCGACGATCCACTCACTGCCTCTATGTGGCTCAGGACTGTACCCAACTAAAACCTGTTTGCATGGCTCTTTTGAGCCTTGGTAGGGTAATAATCAAAGAACAGTGGGAACTCACACGAGAAAAATGACAATCTCCGGTCGACAGACTAACCTGTACTCTTGTCATATGAGAACTGCTATCTGACAATAGGTATAATACCATCTAGTATGTTCCCGGCGAGTACGTCCAGTGTAACTCATAATCCAATGAGCACCTGCATACTATCTAAAGTGGCTAACGGACACCAATGGCTTGTGAGACCGGCCACCGCCCTCGTCGGGATCTCGAATAGTATACACTAGTCTACTCCGGAGTATCGATGTCCAGTCTCGATACTCCCTCGACTAGGGACATTTAAGGATGTGCTTATGGACCACCCAGCTCCCACGTATATGATCGCCATCATAATGCTGGTAGTCAAGAAAGAATCCTATGAGCTCTATCAATATGTAATAGTGATCTGTAATACCACATAATCCATGTACACGACGATAGAGACAAACTAGATAGCATACTATCATCTCGAGTAAGACTGTTCTACCTGTATAGGTCTTCCTACAATCATCACAATCGCCAGCCTACGATTACAATAATCGACTTGAGGGCACTATATCTAACAATCTCCCACTTACACTTAAGACTAATTTGTTAGTTATGTATATGCCATAGAGGCCATTGTTGTACAAATGATGTATATTATGATGGATGCTTGGATATATACAGAGAGGACTTTCTTGCTCGTCATGATAGTATGCAATTTGATTTCACTTTATCTTAACATGTTGACTTGTATTGGTTTACTGTCTTTCTCTCACATGTTGATAAAGCCCTTAGGATTTGTACTCGACTACTGGGATTATGATGAGATCATACTAGTGGGGCCACGGTAGTCGATGAGTACATCCTATAAATGTTCCTAGTCGAGGGTATATCGAGACAGGGCATCGATACACCAGAGTAGACTAGCGTATATGCATCTTGACCCATATGATGAGCGATGGATGATCCCATATCCATCGGTGTTTGACATCAAGGATGGTGTACGGGTGCTCAGTGGAGACTGGGTACACTGGACGGACTCACCGAGAACTCCCAGATGGTGATATACCACACGTCAGATGGCAGTTCTCCGGTGACACTGGTACAGGGTAGTCTGTAGACCCGAGATCGTCATATAGTCTTGTGTGATTCCCACTGTGCTTTGATTTCCACCTTACCACGTCCAAGAGGGCGTGCAAAACGGTGGCTTTTGGGTACAGTCCCGAATCACACGGAGGCAATGAGCGATAGGAGGGGATTCGTCTCTCCCGGTATAGGGAGTTGATGTTGTGCTGTGTTCGATTGGCTATAACTGGAAGTCCCTGGCTAGGGCTGATATAGAGATATACTAGTAAGTGTTACCAGTAGTTTCTCGACCTGTTATGAGCCTCATATCGACATGACTTATCGGTTACTAGGGTCTGACGTATACTAAACCTAGACTTGATATGCGACATGTCAGACGAACAGACCGGACTGTACGGGAGTGTTACTGATTGGATTCACAGGAGAACGGACAGGCTAGCTTGTTGATCTTCTGATCGCTCAATACCTGGGTGGCTGTTATATTTAGCTGACCGCTTGCAGCTTGTGGGTGTTTGATATGATCATCACCTGCTACTGGCGTATTGACGATTCTTTAGAGTCCTACACAGAGGTTTCTTGGCTCAGGCAATATGGAGTAGAGGCACATATATGATATGTGCAGGACCGAGGATAATGCGATATGAGATATCGTATTATATTCTCGCGATATTTAGATATGAATCGGGACATCGGATCAAGTGTTGATTCGATGAATCGGTACATGTCATATTAGTCGGTTATATTCGATATAGCCGGATCGTCGGATCAAGTGTTGATTCGATAATTTAATGTATAATGATATATATGATATATTGTATTACATTAACTAATATTGGCATGCTTTATTATTTCATTTTCTCACCGGATTAATACATTGATATATATGCGATATATGTTAATTGTATTATTTTCTTTTGTTGCAAATATATAATATATATGTGATATATATTATTGTGACATGATATGATATATTATGAAACATGTTTAGGGATGATAAAAAGGGATTAGGGTTTGATTAGGGTTAGCTCTTTCTTGCACTTTCTAGAAAGATTCTCTTTTGTCAAGTATAAGATATTATGGTTGATATTATCTTATGACTCATTATCTAATCTAACCAAACCCTAGCTCTAGTTTATTCTCTACAAAGGTTAAGCCTTTCGTCCTTAACCATGGTTCAATAATCAATCATATATTCTTTACTACTATTTATCACAAAAGGATTATCATTTTCATTCATCATCTTCTTCTCTCTTAGCTTTGAGAAAGTTTACTAGTTAATTATTTTGTGATGATTTCTTATGAGAAAATGAATTAAAAAGAAAACATAAATACTATTCCATCATCCTCATCTAATCTAGCCCATTAGATTAGGGTGTTCATCTCTTTAGAGTGAGAGAGATTGGGTTATAGCAACTTCGACGTAGATCATCGGAGAAGCAGAACACTACAAGCTAGCATGGATCGTTCGAATCGTGGAGCCTCACTTGAGTCCGGGAGATCATGGATCACGGCGAAGGGACTTCTACTCGGAGCTTGTGAAGCGAAGAAGCAGACTACAAAGGTTGTAATCCCTCACACTTCGTTTTAAAGATGTTATCTTGCATGTTAAACCCTAATAATCTAGCAAAGATCCCTGCTTTGGGTTGTTCGGCACATCTAAAATTTTATTCAGGCATGTTTGATGCTTTATGAACCTTCACAAGAGTGCCTAGGAACCCTACAGTGGAATCAGAGCCTAGCTAGAGCATTAGGCGACGTGTATACGAAATTAAAACTCCGATCGAACCCGAACCGACAAAATAAAACCCCTCTCTAGATATTTTTCAAAAACTGTAATTTTTCTGAATTAAAAATACCTAAAAATAACAGCAGGGAATTATAAGAATAACAGTGAAAAACGACAGTTCAAACCGTTGGTACTGCCGCGGAACCGCGGCCAATCCTTGCTTGGGCCGCGGATCCGCGGCCGTACAGTGCAGTTTGACTTTTCATTTTCCACATTTATGACCCTCTCTGTCAGTGATAATTTCTGGGTATTTTTAAATTGACTCAAGTGTTGAGTGTTCTGGGATTTATTTTGTAATCGTTGATTCGAGCGGAAAATTTAAATTCGTTTTTATTTCCGGATATTTAGAAACTGTTAAAATGTTCGAACGGATATCATTAACTCATTTTTCCGGTCACGAAAAACTTTCAAGTGTTGAATTTTTATCGGGTTTAAATCTTTCGGAAAAATTATACAAGAAACACGGTGGACCCTCTAGAAGACAACAAACCTTAACTCGATTATGTGACCGTCTTGAACTGCCTCTAAACCTTAGGGTTTGGGGCAGTACGGCGTGCCACATGTGAGGCGTTGGCTTGACCCTTCTACGGCTGGATCACCGGTATTGTGACATATTCTGGGATTATTTGAACTCCGCTCAAGTGTTGAGCAATTCAGGAAATTTTGGGTATTTGATTATCTGTTCGAAAAGTTTAATACTGTCTAATTATCTGGAATGTGATACAATATGTGGAATTCATAGAGTTAGGCATGAAATGCGAAGTATGTGATATTTCGGATTTACGATGTCTAAAGTGATTGTGAATTCCAAATATTGTAGTTTTACAATTTCTTTTCTGTGACCGTAAGTGTAGTATGTAGTTGTATTGCCGGTTTTCATTGCTATACGACAACGACGATCGGTGTATGCATACTTACTTACGTTGATGATATGTGATATTATGTGTTGCTGTGATATGTTATATTGGATCGTCGTGTTCTGAATAGCCGGGGGTTTTATGTGAGATGAGGGTTTTTATTTTCATTCATGTAAAATTCATTTGTATGTAATATTCTTTTATTGGGGCACTTCCGGAATGAGGTTGATGTCACCTTTGTATATTATTTATTTTTCCGCATTAGGTAGACCCAAGAAGGGGAGCACAAGTAACCGGGTTCTAGGGTCCAGTAGGAGGCCATCTCGAGGAGTCGAGACCGGGTCTCCTAACCCTAGAATTGGTAGTGTTACTTGGCGCTCTCGTAGGGGTCTAGGGATGTGGGTTTGGCTATTCATCGCGACCGTGGAATCCGTGTTTTATACAGGCTCGTATTGAAAACACGGACGTCCTAGTATATCCAATATTTCATATATGTTCTTCTGCTGCAATGTTCTGTGATGAGATCATATTACTGCCTAAGACGAATGCTTATACTATATATATATGCTGATATATAAATATTACTGCTTTCATTTCTTCTGTGATGCTTAGGAAGCATAAGCTGATGGGATTTTATTAATGAGATTAATAAAAAGAAAAGAAACCTAAAAGATGTTGTACAATCAAAACTTTATAAAAAGGGTAGCTACAGTTTTGCTTTGCATAGCGGTATATATGATATACCCTGCACCTTATTCGATGGGGAAAGAGCCGAGATCCCTTCACCGGGAGTGACCTCTTTAGCAAAACTGGCAGATGATACAACTCTCGGTTTGTCTTTTGATTGCTTTTAGAGTTTTGCTTTGCGCAGTGATATATATGATATGTCCTGCACCTTATTCGATGAGGAAAGAGCCGAGATCCCTTCACCGGGAGTGACCTTTTTAGAAAAACTAAGAAAAGCCTTAAAAAACACTCCTTTTCAAAAACACATGATTCTATAACGATATCAAGTTCATTACGCTCAGGGTTTTTCTGAAAAAACCTGCATAGCCCTCCGACATTTCAGATAGATAATACTTAGTATTCGTGCTACGTTTGTTGGTTTTCGTCAAGGCGTAGTGTGCGGTAGCTAACTATTACTTATCTGCTACATATGATGAGATTGAGTTAGGATAGTCGTGCGGCTTTGTTGGCTTTCGTCAAGAGACGTACGGCTGGGTTTTATTCAATCAAGAAATGTTCGGGTTGAACTTGACTAGCGGACTATGGTTTGTTGGCATTCGTCAAGGTCATAGCACGTTAGGGGCAAAATATTATCGGGAATTTTAAGTGTTGAAGTTTGAAATGAGATTGCATACCTCCTATGAGATAGTTGGATCCCGATACCCACTGTAAGTAAGAGTTACTCCTGGGAGAGTTTTACACAGGACAATTAGCCGATCAAGTAGGTGTCTAGAAAAGTGTTAACGGGGTTACGCCTCTGGGAAAACGAGGTTTACTTTAATTAGGTCCGTGCGAAAGCACGGGGAACTTCCCTCAAGTACCGACACTGATCTGGCTGAAAGATTGACGAAATTGTAGGGTATAATTAATCCCGGCTAATCTTACCTTTTAGGGTTTGAAGGAAGATTTGATAAAAACAGTGGGAGACATCCTGATTAGATAAGATAATAACCAATCTAATCTTGCAAGAGCATACGCTAAAGTGTTTTCTTCTCTCTCTCTCCAGGTAGCGACCATGTCATGCCATAATCAAGATAATAATATGGATGTATTGACTGAACCCGCTTATTATACTGAGCAGGGGAACGTTGGACCCGTTCTTTCTTATAAGAGTTATAAGAATGAACAGGAAACAGGAAAATATCTAGATTCTCACGCCGCCCAAAAGAACATGCATGTTGATGCATCTTCTTCAGGTGTGTTAGTTATTGAGAATTGTTTCTCAGTTCACCCTATGTCCTGGGTATTAGATACCGGGTCAGGATCCCACATATGTAAATTGTTACATGAGCTATGTAAATGTAGAGAACTGGAAAAAGGTGATCACTCCGTTCAAGTAGGGAACGGTGCAAGTATTGCAGCCAAAGCAGTTGGCGAATATCACATAGTATTGCTAAGTCGTAATACACTGATTCTAAATGAGTACTATTATATACCGAACATGATGTGCAACATTATATCAGTTTCTTTATTAAGTAAAGAAGGATATAATTTTGTAGTAAAGGATAATGTTATGAACATATTCCTAGATCAAAAGTTGATTGCATCAGGCTCGTTACATAATGGCATATTCATTCTAAATCAGAATACAGTCCTCAATATACAAAACACACACAAGAGGAAAAGTTCAGATATGAACGAATCCTTCTTGTGGCATTGTAGACTTGGTCATATCAATGCGACACGACTGGCTAAGTTATATAAAGATGGATATTTGAATCTGTTCGAATTATCATCTTATGATACTTGCCATCTATGTCTCAAAAGAAAAATGACCAAAGCTCCGTTTAGTGGACACGGAGAAAGAGTTACGGAACTCTTAGGACTAATACATAGTGATGTATGCGGTCCCATATCTACGCATGCCAGGAACGGTTCTTCCTACTTCATTACATTCACTGATGATCTCTCTAGATTCGGACATGTGTTCCTGATGAAACACAAGTCTGAAGCTTTTGAGAAATTCAGAGAATATAAGCACGAAGCAGAAAAACAAACGGGCAAAAGTATTAAGATCCTTCGATCTGATCGAGGAGGAGAATACTTAAGCAATGAGTTCCTAGATTATCTAAAAGAGAATGGGATTCTCTCTCAGCTTACTCCTCCTTATACACCACAGCACAACGGTGTATCGGAGCGGAGGAATCGCACCCTATTAGATATGGTGCGCTCTATGATGAGTACAGCTGAGTTACCTATTTCCTTCTGGGGGTATGCACTTGAGACAGCAGCATACCTATTGAATCAAGTTCCAACTAAATCTGTACCTACCACACCATATGAGATATGGAGTGGGAAGAGACCATGTCTTAAACGAGTTAAGATATGGGGTTGTCTGGCCTATGTCAAAAGGCAAAATCCAGACAAACTCGTGGCACGGTCAGTTCTATATAAGTTTGTAGGATATCCTAAACATTCAAATGAATATTTTTTCTACCACAGTGAGCAACAAAAGGTGTTTATTGCTCAACATGCCACCTTTTTAGAAAGGAATTTCTTGCAAAAGAGATTAGTGGCTCTGAGGTAGAACTGGAAGAAGTTCCAGCAACACAAACTGTAACTGAAGATTTAGTGGAACCAGAGGATTCGGTAGTACCCGACAAACCCCAGCCTCTCCGCCGATCTAGTAGGGTTTCTCGTCCACCTGAGAGATACTACGGTTTTCTCATTGATGGTGGAAGCGAGGATTGCATCATGGAAGATGATGACCCGACTAGTTTCGAGCAGGCCATCACGAGTGGTGACTCTGTGAAATGGCTGGATGCAATGCGATCTGAGATGGAATCCATGTACACCAATAAAGTATGGACTTTGGAAAATGCTCCTGAAGGGGTAAAACCCATTGGGAGCAAGTGGATCTTTAAAAAGAAATTTGGTGTAGATGGAAAGGTTGAGACTTTCAAAGCTAGATTTGTAGCAATGGGTTTTCGTCAATGACCAGGTGTGGATTATGATGAAACCTTTTCTCCGGTGGCTATGCTTAAGTCTATCCAGATCTTACTTGCCATTGCTGCATACCATGACTACGAAATCTGGCAAATGGATGTTAAGACCGCCTTTCTAAACGGTGATTTAGAAGAGTGCGTGTACATGACTCAGCCAGAGAGCTTCGTAGATAGTGGGAGCAGCGGAAAGGTGTGCAAACTACTTAAATCCATTTATGGGTTAAAAAAAGCATCGCGGAGTTGGAACATCTGTTTTGATGTTGTAGTCAAAAAGTTTGACTTCATCAAAAATATAGATGAACCTTGTATCTATAAGAAGGTAGCAGAGAGTAAGGTTGTCTTCCTCGTATTGTACGTAGATGACATACTCTTGATAGGAAATGATATTCTTATGCTGCAATCAGTCAAGCTCTTCTTATCATAAAGATTCTCAATGAAAGATCTAGGTGATGCCTCCTGTATATTGGGGATTAGGATCTATAGAGATAAATCCAAACGGATACTGGGATTGTCCCAATCCAGGTACATTGACACCATACTAAAGAGGTTTAGTATGGAAGAATCCAAGCGTGGGAACCAACCCATGATCTCTGGACTCACTCTCTCCAAAGAGATGTCTCCCAAGACTGATTTGGAGAGAGCTCGCATGCAAGGGATACCCTATGCTTCGGCAGTAGGCTCTATCATGTATGCGATGCTATGTACCAGACCCAATGTAGCATACTCACTAAGTGTAGTGAGTCGGTATCAAGCAGATCCTGGAGAGAGTCACTGGACAGCTGTGAAGAACATTCTCAAGTACTTGTGAAGGACTAGAGACATGTTCTTGGTGTATGGTAATGGAGAACTCCGGGTGGAGTCCTTTACCGATTCCAGCTTCCAAAGTGATAAGGATGACTCTAAGTCGCACTCGGGATTTGTCTTTACCCTCAATGGAGGGGCGATATGTTGGAAGAGTTCTAAACAGGATACCGTTGCAGACTCGACGATGGAGGCTGAATACATCGCTGCCAACGATGCTGCCAAAGAGGCTGTCTGGATGAAGAAGTACATTAGTGAACTTGGTGTGGTTCCATCCATTGAACATCCAATACCTCTGTATTGCGATAACAATGGAGCTGTGGCTTTGGCCAAGGAACCCAGGTCCCATCAGAAGTCCAGACATATTCTGAGGCGGTATCACCTGATCAGGGAGATAGTTGATCGCCGGGAGATCGAGGTCAGGAGAGTAGATACGAAGGATAACACTGCGGATCCACTCACGAAGGCCATTCCCCAGATACAGTTTGAGAGATTATTCGGGATGCTAGGTATGAGATACTACAGCAGCTGGCTTTAGTGCAAGTGGGAGATTGTTAGTTATGTATATGCCCTAGAGGCCATTGTTGTACATATGATGTATATTATGATGGATGCTTTGATATATACAGAGAGGACTTTCTTGCTCGTCATGATAGTATGCTATTTAGTTTCACTTTATCTTAACATGTTGACTTGTATTGGTTTACTGTCTTTCTCTCACATGTTGATAAAGCCTTTAGGATTTGTACTCGACTACTGGGATTATGATGAGATCATACTAATGGGGCCATGGTAGTCGATGAGTACATCCTATAAATGTTCCTAGTCGAGGGTATATCGAGACAGGGCATCGATACACCAGAGTAGACTAGCGTATACGCATCTTAACCCATATGATGGGCGATGGATGATCCCATATCCATCGGTGTTTGATATCAAGGATGGTGTACGGGTGCTCAGTGGAGACTGGGTACACTGGACGGACTCGCCGTGAACTCCTAGATGGTGATATACCACACATCAGATGGCAGTTCTCCGGTGACACTGGTACAGGGTAGTCTGTAGACCCGAGATCGTCATAGAGTCTTGTGTGATTCCCACTGTGCTTTGATTTCCACCTTACCACGTCCAAGAGGGCCTGCAAAACGGTGGCTTTTGGGTACAGTCCCGAATCACATGGAGGCAATGAGCGATAGGAGGGGATTCGTCTCTCCCGGTATATGGAGTTGATGTTGTGCTGTGTTCGATTGGCTATAACTGGAAGTCCCTGGCCAGGGCTGATATAGAGATATACCGGTAAGTGTTACCAGTAGTTTCTCAACCTGTTATGAGCCTCACATCGACACGACTTATCGGTTACTGGGGTCTGACGTATGCCACCCCTAGACTTGATATGCGACATATTAGACGAATAGACAGGATTGTATGGGAGTGTTACCGATTGGATTCACAGGAGAACGGACAGTCTAGCTTGTTGATATTCTGATCGCTCAATACCTGGGTGGCTGTTACGTTTAGCTGACCGCTTGCAGCTTGTGGGTGTTTGATATGATCATCACCTGCTACCGGCGTATTGACGATTCTTTAGAGTCCTACACAGAGGTTTCTTGGCTCAGGCAAAACGGAGTAGAGGCACATATATGATATGTGCAGGACCGAGGATAATGCGATATGAGATACCATATTATATTCTCACGATATTTAGATATGAACCGGGACATCGGATCAAGTGTTGATTCGATGAATCGGTACATATCATATTAGTCGGTTATATTCGATATAGCCGGATCGTCGGATCAAGTGTTGATTCGATGATTTAATGTATAATGATATATATGATATATTGTATTACATTAACTAATATTGGCATGCTTTATTATTTCATTTTCTCACCGGATTAATACATTGGTATATATGCGATATATGTTAATTGTATTATTTTCTTTTGTTGCAAATATATAATATATATGTGATATATATTATTGTGACATGATATGATTTATTATGAAACATGTTTAGGGATGATAAAAAGGGATTAGGGTTTTATTAGGGTTAGCTCTTTCTTGCACTTTCTAGAAATATTCTCTTTTGTCAAGTATAAGATATTATGGTTGATATTATCTTATGACTCATTATCTAACCTAACCAAACCCTATCTCTAGTTTATTCTCTACAAAGGTTAAGCCTCTCATCCTTAACCATGGTTCAATAATCAATCATATATTCTTTACTACTATTCATCACAAAAGGATTATCATTTTCATTCATCATCTTCTTCTCTCTTAGCTTTGAGAAAGCTTACTAGTTAATTCTTTTGTGATGATTTATTCTGAGAAAATGAATTAAAAAGAAAGCATAAATACTACTCCATCATCCTCATCTAATCTAGCCCATTAGATTAGGGTGTTCATCTCTTTAGAGTGAGAGAGCTTGGGTTATAGCAATTTCGACGTAGATCATCGGAGAAGCGGAACACTACAAGCTAGCATGGATCGTTCGAGTCGTGGAGCCTCTCTTGAGTCCGGGAGATCATGGATCACGGCGAAGGGACTTCTACTCGGAGCTTGTGAAGCGAAGGAGTGGACTACAAAGGTTGTAATTCCTCACACTTCGTTTTAAAGATGTTATCTTGCATGTTAAACCCTAATAATCTAGCAAAGATCCCTGCTTTGGGTTGTTCGGCACATCTAAAATTTTATTCGGGCATGTTTGATGCTTTATGAACCTTCACAAGAGTTCCTAGGAACCCTACATAATTATTGCGGTGTCACATACTCACAGCCCATATGATACCGAACACCCAACTTCTCTACTAATCAGTCTCGCAAAGGTTGTTTGAGAAATTATCATATTCGAGAAATAGCCTCAATGAGTGGATCCGCTCTAATGTTTCTATCTTTATCTCTCTATATCTCAATTTCACGAAGAAAGACTATCTTCCGAAATGAGCGATACCTGTCTTAGAATTTGTCTGGATATATGATGGGACCAGGTTCATAAATGAACTCCAAATCCAACAAAATTCTTAGACCGTATCTTCAACTGAATGTAATCATTATTCTGAGCCATGCCTTTCTCAGTATCCGCTTGGACCACTTGACCAACATACTGCCCCTCAGAAAAGGTTTGCGAGTACACCGGGTCATCTCGGAATCCTGAAATGATAACTACCTCCTGAAGGAGGCTGCCGGTATCATATACCAAGAACATCCTTTTATGTTCATAACTGCTTAGCAATGTTTCTCCAGGATTGAATTAATATATGCTTATTGCAGTTAGTGCAAAAGCAATATCTGGTGTGATACTTGACATTTCATGATTGACTCAATTGTCTACGCAAGTGATATTTCAATCATGCAAATCCCTCTCCTCATCAGTTTAGAAGACATCTCTTTAGAGAGGGTGACTTCATCACCTGCGGGTACACCACCATGCCCGGAGTCGTCCATTCTAAAACACTTTAGAATAATGTCGAAGTATCCGAATTGGGACACTTCCAAAATCTAGATCTAAAACTATAGATCTAGTCACCAGAATCCCTGATATTTTATCCAGATCCTATGTGGATAAACACTTTGTGACAACTACAGTATAACCGATTGTAGTATAGGAAGATCGCTTCCTATCAAGAATATATCATCCAAATACCAGGACATCACTCCCTACTATTTTTTTGCCTGGTCCATCTTTTATTCTGATGAAGTCAAACTCTATGACTGTCACATCAAAAATAAATGATCTATCTCCGCTATACTTACTTTAGTCTATAGATAGACATAAGCTACTTGCCAACCATGCTTCCACAGCTCCCACTGACTGCAACAACCCTCTAGCAGAGTTATATATACGTGCACTTCTAAAGCTGATTTAGAACGATGTTATAGTCATCCACCTGCTAGATCTCATAGTCTAGGACAGCAGTAGCGGCAAACTTGGGTCATCAAAACTTCCCTGTCACCGTCTTTGAGGAGATCGAAGTACCTCTCGGGTAGCTGAGGTTACCCACCAAATCTGCGGAGTGGCTAATGGATTGTCGAATCTAATTGAATCCTTAGATTCTACTAAATTTTCAGTAACCGTTTATGGTTCTGGAATCACTTCCAGTTCTACCGTACTCCCACTAATGTTTTCTGAAGTGAATTCATTTTACTAAAATGGGTGGCGAGTCAAGAACAATATAACTATTGATCCTCCAAATGGTAGAATGTTAACCCTCGTCAAAACCCGGGATAACCTACAAACTACCATTACTGAAATGTGCATTGAGTTTATCCAGATTCTGGTTTTACGCATTAGCCGGACTACTCCATATACCTTAACATCGTTACGATATGAATCCATTCTATATCTAATATAGAAACAAAGACACTAATTTAATTTAAACCGGATTCAAAATACATGCAGCTGTTTCCAGTGCATATCGACTAAATAGAAGAAGGCCATATAACATTGCTCATCAAGGAGTGCACCCACGAATGAGTGACTTGAAAGAGAAGCAAGTTTTTAAATATATTACTTACGACAAAATACCTAGCATAAGTATCTACATCTTTGATCACTTTGAAGAATCCTTATACTTCCAACATATGGTTCTCCACTTTATTCGTATACCTATAACTTCTCAAAATTTGGACCTTGTATTTCAACAAAATGCATATCTAAAACCAGAGAAGTCATAAGTAAACGGAATACAGTATGAGTACCAACCCCTTTGTCCTAATGGACATCAGATAACATACAATACTTTGTATAAGTCCTCTGAATTTAATAACTCAACACCTGTGCGTCGTAAGTTGAAAACAGTGCTATGGTTAAGAAGAATTACACTGTTGTTGAATGTACCTTACCTAACCATCAACTAATATAGGTAAATGTCATAAATATAATTTCAAAAAGTTATATCTCACTTTATAAATATGCGTACAGATATATTAGTTTGAAATTGGTGCATAACAACGGATATTCAAAACCAAAAATATGCCGTTAAGCAAAACACATGTGATTTCCTCAAATATCACCAATTACAAAGAATTCTGATATTGAGGATCTAATCACCCAATTCCTTATATCTTACTCCCATTCATAGTTGTAACGCCATACAGATGTGAGAATTAAGTCTAGTAAATACATACCCTAGAGTAATAATCTAATTGGGAAAACAGTTTTCAATTAATACCGCACAGTAAAACTGAAACATGAAAATGTTTCGAAGGGGTGACCGGGTATTCCTAGTAATGCCTCTTCCACTATCTAGATTCATGACAGTAGTCGCAATTTCCTTGCCTCATTTCAATCCTTTTAGATGTCTTTATTTCTTATCTTCTGTACACCATACTTAGGCTATTTGGTTTCCTTCCTTTCTTATTTTTTGGCACCAGCCTAAGGTTTGGAAGAAGACTATCCAATAAGCGTAATAGGTGTCCTCTCCTAATACTAGGAGCCCTCGCAACCTGAGAGAAGGTAAAGAGAAAAGACAACCGAATAATCCTATTCAATTTCTCCAGAACCGGAATCCATCCTCGAACAGAAACAAGTTTCTTCGAGTTCGTATGTAACTATACGATGGCATACCCAAGCAATATGGATTTTCGTAGTGATACGGAGTGTTATGGAGAAATGCAAAGGGGAAGTAGGAGTGGCAGGGATATTTGCGGCTTTGTCGTGAATCATGACAGCAGTCGCAATTTCGTTTGCCCTTACTCTAATCCCTTTATATGTCTTTACTTCTCACCTTCTGTACATCACACTTAGGCTAATTGGTTTTCTACTTTCGCTACCTTTCGACACTTTCCTAAGGTTTGCAAGAGACTATTCAATAAGCGTAATAGGTGTACTCTCCTAATACTAGGAGCTCTTGAGAGAAAGTAAAAATAAAAAACAACCGAATATTCTTATTGAATTTCTCCAGAACCGGAATCCATCCTCGAACAGAAACAAATTTTTTCGAGTTCGTATGTAACTATACGATAGAATACCCAAGCAATATGGATCTTCATAGTGATACGGAGTGTTCTAGAGAAATGTAAAGGGAAAGTAGTAGTAGTAAGGATATAAGCGACTTCGTCGTGAATAATGACAATCCAAAACCAAAGTGTGTAAGAAGGTTTGGTTAACTTGGTTCATAAATATTAGTTTAAGGTTAGGTCATGGTCGCTACCAAAGAGAGAGAGAAAAGAAACATTCAGCGTGCACTCTAACCTAGATTAGATTGGTTAATCATTTTATCTAATCAGGATGGCTCCCACCATTTTCTCAAATTCTTTATCAAACCCTAAAAGGAGAATTAGTCAGGATCATCTGAAAATCACCCGAGGAGTAACGCCTACTTATCAGTGGGCATCAGCACCCAACTATCATTGCATGATAACTTGATGGAAGTGTTGGATATAGTGCCCTCAGAGTCAATTATTGGATCACAGGCGCGTGATTGCAATGATTGAGGGAGGACCTATGCCGGTAGGACAGTCTTACTCAAGATGATGGTATTGTTAGTTGTATGTATGCCCTAGAGGCCAGTATTGTACAGATGATGTATATTATATTGGATGCTTGGACAAATATATAGAGATGACTTTCTTGCTCGATATGATAGTATGCTATCTGGTTGCTCTTTATCTTAACATGTACACTTATCTCTTTAAACTGTCTTATGGTTACATGTTGGTAAAGCCCTTAGGATGTGTACTTGACTACCTGGACTATGATGCAGATCATACTAGTGGGGACATGGTAGTCCATAAGTACATCCTTCAAGGTCCCTAGTCGTGGGTGTATCGAGACGGGGCATCGATATACCAGAGTAGACTAGCGTATACGCTTCTCGACCCATGAGATGGGCGATGGATGATCCCATATCCATTGGTGTTTGACATCAGAGATGGTATACGGGTGCTCAGTGGAGACTGGGTACACTGGACGGACTCGCCGAGAACTCCCAGTTGGTATTATACCTCACGTCAGATGGCAGTTCTCAGGTGACACTTATGCAGGTTAGTCTGTAGACCCGATATCGTCATAGAGTCTTGTGTGATTCCCACTGTGCTTTGATCTCCACCTTACCACGTCCATGAGGGCGTGCAAAACGGTGGTCTTTGGGTACAGTCCCGAGTCACATGGAGGCAATGAGCGATAGGAGGGGTTTCATCTCTCCCGGTATTGGGGGTTGATGTTGCACGGTGCTCGATTGGCCGTAACAGGGAAGTCCCTGGCCATGGCTGATCAGAGATTTGCTGGTAAGTGTTACCAGTAGTTTCTCGACCCGTTATGAGCCTCACATCGGCACGATTTATCGGTTATTGGGGTCTGACGTTTACCACCCCTAGACTTGATATGCGACATATCAGACGAACAGACCGGACTGTACGGTAAGTGTTACTGGTTGGATTCATAGGAGTGTGAGCGGGCTGGCTCGTCGATCTTCTGATCGCTCAATACCCGGATGGCCGTTACGTTTAGCAGACCGCTTGCGGCTTGTGGGTGATTGATATGATCATCATCTGCTGCCGGCGTATTGACAAGTCTTTAGAGTCCTACACAGAGGTTTCCTGGCTCAAGCGAACCGAAATAGGAGCGCATATGAGATATGTGCAGGACCGAGAATAATGCATGTATGTGATACCGTATTTCATTCTCGCAATGGATGTATCGACTGGTTATATTCGATATAATCTAGATATCGAATCAAGGATTGATTCGATAAGCCGATACATAGGATACTAGTCGGTTATATGCGATATGACCGGATCGTTAAATCAAGTATTGATTTAATGATTTAATGTATAATTATATATTTGATATATTACTTTGCATTAGCTAGTATTAGTTCACTTTAAATGGATTTTCTCACTTGATGTGCAAGTTGTATATGTGATATACTTTTGTGCACATGTTTGTATTATGTTTGATGATGCTTGCTCATTTGGTTAAGTGTATAGAATTAAACCATGGTTAAGTTGATGATTAGGGTTTTGCTTTTTCATTTATTTATTTATTTGTTTATTTATTTATTTGGAAAAGATAAAGATGAGAATGGTGGCATTCTTTGTTTCTTATTGAAGCTTCATGAAGCTTTGACTTAGTCACCATTCTTGTTTTATGCTTAACCCTAACCATTTGAACTAACCCTAGTTCATTCTCTACACTTAACTATGGTTAAGATTATGATAAGTTTTCATTTTCTTTTTCTTTTTAGAGGACTTATCATATTCTTTCTTCTTCTTCTTCATCATCTTCTTCTTCAAGAAAAGCTTAAGTCCATCAATGGCAACTTGAGCAAAAGTGAGAGAAATCCAATTCTAAAGTGAACCCACCTCCTATTTCTTCACCCTCTACCTCTTGCCAAGTAGTATAGGGTGTTTTCTTCACAAGATTCACAACTTGGTGAAGTTGGAGCTTGAACTTGTGATGCCTCGACGTAGATCATCTTCGGCACGAAGCTGACGACCTAGTCCGCCCATTTTCCCGATGAAGCCGACGATTGAGTTCGGGATTCGAGATGGACAGCGAGAGGACGCCTACGTGGAGCTAAGGAAGTGGAGAACCGGATCTACAAAGGTTGTAGCCTTTCTCCTTTAGTTAAGTTGTTAACTAGTTTCGTTTTTCGCCTAAATTTCTAGTCGACGATCCGTATTAGGGTTTCGCGGCAATCATAAAATTTGAAATTGGCATGGTTGATGCCTTGTGAGACTTCATTTGCGTGCCTAGGAACCCTACCGTGGTATCAGAGCCTAGCTAGAGCCTTAGGCGAAGTCTAGACGACGTTTGAAACCCGATCGAACCGAAACCCTAATTCCTGATATGCTCTCTGGACTTTTTCTAAAAACTGGGATTTTTCCAAATTAAAAATTGCTAAAAAATTCAGCAGGGAAATCTATGAATTACGGTGCAAAAATTAATTTATGAAGTGTCTACAGTGCGGCGGAACCGCGGCAGAAGCCTTGCTTCTGCCGCTGTTCCGTGGCCAATTTATTGAATTATCATATAATTTTTGCACAGTAACTCATTTCTTCAGGTGTTGGATTTTCTGGGAATTTTTAAAATTTATTCAAGAGTTGAATTTTCTGGGGTGTATTGGGAGTTCGGAGATTCGATCGGATTATCAGACTTTGTCTATGTGTTTTTCCGGATATTTAAGAATATGTTAAAAAAAGTTCGACCGGATATAAATACCCACCTTTTCCCTGCCGGAAAATTTCCAAGTGTTGGATTTTTCTGTGGTTTAAGGACGTTCTAAGTAGTGCAAGTAATGCGATGGTCCCTCTAGAAGACAACAAACCTTAACTCGATTATGTGACCGTCTTGAACTGCCCTTTGAACCTTCGGGTTTGGGGCAGTACGGCGTGCCACATGTGAGGCGTTGGCTTGACCCTTCTACGGCTGGACCATTGGTACTGAGGCATGAAATGAATGTCTTTGAACTTATTTCATGTGTTGATCGCTGTCGGGAAAACTTGGGTGTTCGCATGTTCGACCAGAAAGTTTAATGTTTTCTATTTATCCGGAATGGGATACAATAATTGGAATTCACAAACAGTTATGAGATAACTGAATGAATGTTATAAATCTAGCGGTTTAGTCTCACTTGATATTGAAAAGAGTTTTCGGTAATGAGACTAAAATACGGGGTTTATAATTGTTAGGCATGTGATGTCTAAGTATTTCATTTGATTAGGCATGCGATGTCTAAAATGGTTGCGAATTCCAACTGTTATAGTTTTATACTTTCTTTTCTGTGACCGTAAGTGTAATATGTGATATCGCCGGTTTCGTTGCTATATATCAACGACAATTGGGATGCGCATATTTACTTACGTTGATGACATGTGATGTTATGTGTTGCTTGATATGTTATATTGGATTGTCGTGTTTGAATAGCCGGGTTTTTTTTATGTGAGATGAGTGTTTTTTTTTCCATTCATGTAAAAACTTGTATGTAATATTCTTTTATTGGGACACTTCCAGGTAGCGGAAGTTGTCACCTTTTTGTATATTATTTACTTTTCCGCATTAGGATAGACCCAAGGAGGGGAGCATAAGTAACCGGGTTCTGGGGTCCAGTGGGAGACCAACTCGAGGAGTCGAGTCCGGGTCTCCTAACCCTAGAATTGGTAGGGTTGCTTGCCGCTCTCGTAGGGGTCTAGGGGTGTGGGATTGGCTATTCATCACGACCGTGGAATCCGTGTTTTATATTGGCTCGTATTGAAAACACGGACGTCCTAGTATATCCAATGTTTCATATGTTTCTTCTGCTGCGATATCTGTGATGCGATCATGTGATGTTCTGTGATTGATACTGTGTATAGTATATATGATATATTATATAGACGTTACTTATGTTTTGCATCCGCACTAGCCCTGCTCTGTCGTTAGTTACCTAACCTAACGGTGCACGAGGGGACATCCAGGCGAATGCGGATGGCATAAGTGTACGTTGTATTTATCTGTGATGTTTAGGTACTTAAATGATGGGACTTCATTAATGAGATTAATGAAAGAAAAGAAACCTAAGATGTTGTAGAATCAAATTTTAAATAAAACAGGTAGCTACAGTTCTTGCTTTGCACAGCGGTATATGTGATATATCCTGCACCTTATTCGATGAGGAAAGGACCGAGATCCCTTCACCGGGAGTGACTCCTTTAGCAATTACTGGTAGATGCTACACCCTCGTTTTGTTTTTGATTGCTTCTATAGTTTCTGCTTTGCACAGTGATATATATGATATATCCCGCACCTCATTCGACGAGGAAAGGGCCGACGATCCCTTCACCGGGAGTGACCCCTTTAGCAAAACTAGAAAAGCCTCAAAATCACTCCATTTCAAAACTTCATTTGATTCTACAACGATATCAAGTTCATTACGCAATAGGTTTTCAGAAAAACCTGTCGTAGCCCTCCGTCATTTCAGATAAGCACTAGTTAGTATTCGTGCTACGTTTGTTGACTATGTTAAGGCGTAGTGTGCGGTAGCTGACCAGTATTTATCTGCTTATGCATATGATGCAGATTGGATTAGGGTAGTCGTGCGACTTTGTTGACTATGTTAAGGGTCGTACGGGTGGGTTTAATTCAATCAGGAAATGACAGGTTGAACTTGACTAGCACTTATGATTTGTTGACTATGTTAAGGTCATATAGCTGCTAGGGGCAAAATATTATCGGGAATTTCAAGTGTTGAAATTTGCAATGAGATTGCATACCTTCTATGAGATAGTTGGATCCCGATACCCACTGCGAGTAAGAGTTACTCCTGGGAGAGTTTTACACATTGCAATTAGCTGATCAAGTAGGTGTCTAGAAAGGTGTCAACGGGGTTACGCCTCTGGGAAAACGAGGTTTACATTAATTAGGTTCGTGCGAAAGCACGGGGGACCTCCCTCAAAGTACCGACACTGGCCTGGCTGAAAGATTGGCGAACTTGTAGTGTGTAATTAATCCCGGCTAGTCTTTCCTTTTAGGGTTTGAAGGAAGATTTGATAAAAACAGTGGGAGCCATCCTGATTAGATAAGATAATAACCAATCTGATCTTGCACGAGCATACGCTAAAGTGTTTTCTTCTCTCTCTCTCCAGGTAGCGACCATGTCAGGCCCTAATCAAGATAATAATATGGATGTATTGACCGAACCCGCATGTTATACTGTGCTGGGGAACGTTGGTTCCGTTCTTTCCTATAAGAGTTATAGGACTGAACAGGATATAGGGGAATACCAGGATTCCCATGCCACCCGTATGAAGAAAGTACATGATGATGCATTTTCTTCGGGTGTGTTCGTTACAGAGAACTGTTTCTCCATTTGCTCTACGTCCTGAGTATTAGATACCGGGTCAGGATCCCATATATGTAATCAGTTACATGGGCTCAGGAAAGGTAGAGAACTTGGAGAAGGTGATAAAGACATCAGAGTTGGAAATGGTGCAATTGTTGCAGCTAAGACTGTCGGGGAATATCACCCTGCATTACCAACTGGTAATACATTGGTTCTGAACAAATGCTATTATATGCCGAACCTGATATGCAACATTATATCAGTTTCTTTATTGAGTAAAGAGGGATATAATTTTGTATTACAGGACAATGTTATGAACATTTTTCGTAACCAAAAGTTGGTTGGATCAGGCACGTTGTGCAATGGCATTTATGTTCTAAATCAATCAACAGTTCTGAGCATAACTAACACACACAAGAGGAAGAGTTCAGAAATGAACGAATCCTTCTTGTGGCATTGTAGACTGGGTCACATCAATGCGGCACGACTGGCTAAGTTGCATAAGGATGGATATTTGAAATCTTTCGAATTTTCATCTTATGACACTTGCCAGTCATGTCTCAAAGGCAAGATGACCAAAACTCCGTTTACGGGACACGGAGAAAGAGTTACCGAACTCTTGGGACTGATACATAGTGATGTATGCGGTCCTATGTCTACACATACCAGGGATGGTTCTTCATACTTCATTACATTCACTGACGATCTCTCTAGGTTCGGGTATGTGTTCCTGATGAAACACAAATCAGAAGCTTTTGAGAAATTTAGGGAATATAAACAAGAAGTTGAGAACCAAACCGAAAAAAGTATTAAAATCCTACGATCTGATCGAGGAGGTGAATACTTGAGCAATGAATTCCTGGACTTCCTAAAAGAGAATGGGATTCTCTCTCAGCTGACTCCTCCATATACACCACAGCACAACGGTGTATCAGAACGGAGGAACCGCACCCTATTAGATATGGTGCGCTCTATGATGAGCACAGCTGAGTTACCTGTTTCCTTCTGGGGATATGTGCTGGAAACAACAACATACCTATTGAATCAAGTTCCATCTAAATCTGTACCTACCACACCATATGAGATATGGAGTGGGAAGAGACCATATTTTAAACGAGTTAAGATATGGGGTTGTTCGGCCTATGTCAAAAGGCAAAATCCAGACAAACTCGAGGCACGGTCAGTTCTTTGCAAGTTTGTGGGATATCCTAAGAATTCCCAAGGATATTTTTTCTACCATGCTGAAGAACAAAAAGTGTTTGTTTCTCAATATGCCACCTTTTTAGAAAAGGAATTCCTTGAAAAAGAAATTAGTGGCAAAGTGGTAAAGCTGGAAGAGGTTCCAGATACACAAATCATAACTGAAGATTTAGTGGAACCAGAAGATTCAGTAGCTCTCAATGAACCTCAGCCTCTCCGCCGATCTAGTATTGTTCCTCGCCAACCTGAGAGATACTACGGTTTTCTCATGGATGGTGGGAGCGAGGATTGCATCATGGAGGATGATGACCCAACTAGCTTCGAGCAGGCCATCACGAGTAGAGACTCAGTGAAATGGCTGGATGCTATGCGGTCCGAGATGGAATCCATGTACACCAACTAAGTATGGACTTTGGAAGTTGCTCCTGAAGGGGTAAAACCCATTTGGAGTAAGTGGATCTTCAAGAAGAAACTTGGTGTAGATGGGAAAGTGCAGACTTTCAAAGCTAGACTTGTTGCAAAGGGTTTTCGTCAAAGACCAGGTGTGGACTATGACGAAACCTTTTCTCCAGTGGCTATGCTTAAATCCATCCGGATTATGCTTGCCATCGCTGCATATCATGATTACGAAATCTGGCAAATGGATGTTAAGACCGCCTTTCTAAATGGTGATTTAGAAGAGTGCGTGTACATGACTCAGCCAGAGGGCTTCGTAGACAGTGGGAGCAGCGGGAAGGTGTGCAAGCTGCTTAAATCCATTTATGGATTAAAGCAAGCATCGTGGAGTTGGAACATCTGCTTTGACGTCGTTATCAAAGAGTTTGATTTCGTCAAAAACCCAGATGAACCTTGTATCTACAAGAAGGTGGCAGAGAGTAAGGTTGTCTTCCTCGTATTGTACGTGGACGACATACTCTTGATAGGAAATGATATTCCTATGCTGCAATCGGTCAAGCTCTTCTTATCACAAAGATTCTCAATGAAAGATCTTGGTGATGCCTCCTGCATATTGGGGATTAGGATCTATAGAGATAGATCCAAACGGATATTGGGATTGTCCCAATCCAGGTACATTGACACCATACTAAAGAGGTTTAGTATGGAAGAATCCAAGCGTGGGAATTTGCCCACGATCTCTGGAGTCACTCTCTCCAAAGAGATGTCTCCCAAGACTGATTTGGAGAGAGCTCGCATGCAAGGGATACCCTATGCTTCGGCTGTAGGCTCTATCATGTACGCGATGCTATGTACCAGACCCGATGTTGCATACTCACTAAGTGTAGTGAGCAGGTATCAAGCTGATCCTGGAGAGAATCACTGGACAGCTGTGAAGAGCATTCTCAAGTACTTGCGAAGGACTAAAGAGATGCTCTTGGTGTATGGTAACGAAGAACTCCAAGTGGAGTCCTTTACCGATTCGAGCTTCCAGAGTGATAAGGACGACTCTAAGTCGCAGTCGGGATTTGTCTTTACCCTTTACGGAGGGGCGGTTAGCTGGAAGAGTTCCAAGCAGGAAACCGTGGCAGACTCGACGATGGAGGCTGAATACATCGCTGCCAACGATGCTGCCAAAGAGGCTTTCTGGATCAAGAAGTTCATTACTGAACTTGGAGTGGTTCCATCCATTGAGCATCCAATACCTTTATATTGCGATAACAATGGAGCGGTGGCTTTGGCCATGGAACCCAGGTCCCATCAGCGATCTAGGCATATTCTGAGGCGGTATCACCTCATCCGGGAGATAGTAGATCGCCGGGAGATCGAGGTCAGGAGGGTTGACACGAAGAACAACACGGCGGATCCACTCACGAAGGCCATTCCCCAGATACAGTTTGAGAGACTCTTCGGGATGCTCGGTATGCGATACTACAGCAGCTGGCCCTAGTGCAAGTGGGAGATTGTTAGTTGTATGTATGCCCTAGAGGCCAGTATTGTACAGATGATGTATATTATATTGGATGCTTGGACATATATATAGAGATGACTTTCTTGCTCGATATGATAGTATGCTATCTGGTTGCTCTTTATCTTAACATGTACACTTGTCTCTTTAAACTGTCTTACGGTTACATGTTGGTAAAGCCTTTAGGATGTGTACTTGACTACCTGGACTATGATGCAGATCATACTAGTGGGGACATGGTAGTCCATAAGTACATCCTTCAAGGTCCCTAGTCGTGGGTGTATCGAGATGGGGCATCGATATACCAGAGTAGACTAGCGTATACGCTTCTCGACCCATGAGATGGGCGATGGATGATCCCATATCTATTGGTGTTTGACATCAGAGATGGTATACGGGTGCTCAGTGGAGACTGGGTACACTGGACGGACTCGCCGAGAACTCCCAGTTGGTATTATACCTCACGTCAGATGGCAGTTCTCAGGTGACACTTGTGCAGGTTAGTCTGTAGACCCGAGATCGTCATAGAGTCTTGTGTGATTCCCATTGTGCTTTGATCTCCAACTTACCACGTCCATGAGGGCGTGCAAAACGGTGGTCTTTGGGTACAGTCCCAAGTCACATAGAGGCAATGAGCGATAGGAGGGGTTTCGTCTCTCCCGGTATTGGGGGTTGATGTTGCACAGTGCTCGATTGGCCGTAACAGGGAAGTCCCTGGCCAGGGCTGATCAGAGATTTGCTGGTAAGTGTTACCAGTAGTTTCTCGACCCGTTATGAGCCTCACATCGGCACGACTTATCGGTTATTGGGGTCTGACGTTTACCACCCCTAGACTTGATATGCGACATATCAGACGAACAGACCGGACTGTACGGTAAGTGTTACTGGTTGGATTCACAGGAGTGTGAGCGGGCTGGCTCGTCGATCTTCTGATCGCTCAATACCCGGATGGCCGTTACGTTTAGCAGACCGCTTACGGCTTGTGGGTGATTGATATGATCATCATCTGCTGCCGGCGTATTGACGAGTCTTTAGAGTCCTACACAGTGGTTTCCTGGCTCAAGCGAAACGAAATAGGAGCGCATATGAGATATGTGTGTTAGTTATATGTATGCCCTAGAGGCCATTACTATACATAGGATGTATATTGTAGTGGATGCTGGGACATATATAGGGAGGACTTTCTTGCTCGACATGATAGTATGCTATCTGGTTGATCTTTACCTTAACGTGTATACTGATTGTCTCTCTGTTACATGTTGGTAAAGCCCTTAGGATCTGTACTTGACTACCTCGACTATGATGCGGATCATACTAGTGGGGACATGGTAGTCCATAAGTACATCCTTGAAAGTCCCTAGTCGTGGGTGTATCGAGACGGGGCATCGATATACCAGAGTAGACTAGCGTGTACCTTCTCGACCCATACAGATGGGCGATGGATGATCCCATATCCATCGGTGTTTGACATCAGAGATGATATACGGGTGCTCAGTAGAGACTGGGTACACTGGACGGACTCGCCGAGAACTCCCAGATGGTATTATACCTCACGTCAGATGGCAGTTCTCTGGTGACACTGGTACAGAGTAGTCTGTTGACCCGAGATCGTCATAGAGTCTTGTGTGGTTCCCACTGTGCTTTGATTTCCATCTTACCACGTCCAAGAGGGCGTGCAAAACGGTGGTTTTTGGGTACAGTCCCGAGTCACATGGAGGCAATGAGCGATAGGAGGGGATTCGTCTCTCCCGGTATAGGGGGTTGATGTTGCGCTGTGTTCGATTGGCTATAACAGGAAATCCCTGGCCAGGGTTGCTGAGATTTACTGGTAAGTGTTACCAGTAGTTTCTCGAACAGTTATAGACCTCATATCGACACGACTTATTGAGCTATTGGGGTCTGACGTTTACCACCCCTAGGCGAGATATGCGACATATCAGACGATCGGACCGGACTGTACGGTAGTGTTACTGGTCGGATTCACTGGAGTGTGAGCGGGCTTGCTCGTCGATCTTCAGATCGCTCAATACCCGGGTGGCCGTTACGTTTAGCAGACCGCTTGCGGCTTGTGGATGCTTGATATGATCATCATCTGCTGCCGGCGTATTGACGAGTCTTTAGAGTCCTACACAGAGGTTTCCTGGCTCAAGCGAAACGAAATAGGAGCGCATATGAGATATGTGCGGGACCGAGAATAATGCGTGTATGTGATGCCGTATTCCATTCTCGCGATGAATGTGTCGAATGGTTGTATGCGATATAACCTAGTTATCGAATCAAGGATTGATTCGATAAGCCGATACATTCTATACTAGTCGGTTGTGTGCGACATGACCGGATCATTGAATCAAGTGTTGATTTAATGATTTAATGTATAATTATATATTTGATATATTACTTTGCATTAACTAGTATTGGTTCACTTTAAATGGATTTTCTCACTCGGGTGTGCGCATTACATATGCGATATGATTTTGTGCACTTGCTTGTATCATGTTTGATGATACATCCTTTTTGGTTAAGTGTAAAGTATTAAACCTTGGTTAATGAAATGGTTAGGGTTTCTTATTTGTTATTCATTTATCTTATTTAATTATCCTTTTTATTTTTGATAAATGAATAAAAGAAAAGAGAAAAGAATGGTGGCTAATTTTGTTCTTTAGTTGAAGCTTCATGAAGGTTTGTTCAAGTCAACCATTCTTATCTCATCCTTAACCCTAACCATTCCCACTAACCATGATTCATTCTCTACACTTGACTCTAGTTAAAATTATGATAAGAATTCATTTTCTTTTCTTTTACAATTAACTTATCATATAAGCTTCTTCTTCTTCTTCCTTGACTTCAAGAAGAAAAGCTTCACCTCCATCAATGGTGATTGATGCATATGAGTGAGAAATCCAATTCTAAAGTCTACCCACTTCCTATTTCTTCATCCTCTACCTCTTGCCAAGTAGTAGAGTGTGTTTACTTCACAAGTTTCATGACTTGGTGAAGTTGTGAGCTTGATCTAGCGATGCCTCGACGTAGATCATCTTCGGCATGGACATCGACGACCTAGCTTGCCCATTCTCCGACGAAGCCGACTCTAGAGCCCGGATTTGATTTGGACAGCGGAGGCGACCTCGTTGCGGAGCCGTGGAGGTGGAGGACCGGATCTACAAAGGTTGTATTTCCGTATTCCCAATAGTTAAGTGTTAACTAGTTCTTTTTCGCCTAGACATCTAGTTATCGATCCGTAGTTTAGGGTTTGTAGGCACCATAATTTTTGAAATTGCCATGGTTGATGGCTTGGGAGACCTCACTAGAGTGCCTAGGAACCCTACAATGTGCAGGACCGAGAATAATGCGTGTATGTGATACCGTATTTCATTCTCGCGATGGATGTATCGACTGGTTATATTCGATATAACCTAGATATCGAATCAAGGATTGATTCGATAAGCCGATACATAGGATACTAGTCGGTTATATGCGATATGACCGGATCGTTAAATCAAGTGTTGATTTAATGATTTAATGTATAATTATATATTTGATATATTACTTTGCATTAGCTAGTATTAGTTCACTTTAAATGGATTTTCTCACTTGATGTGCAAGTTATATATGTGATATACTTTTGTGCACATGTTTGTATCATGTTTGATGATGCTTGCTCATTTGGTTAAGTGTATAGAATTAAACCATGGTTAAGTTGATGATTAGGGTTTTGCTTTTTCATTTATTTATTTATTTGTTTATTTATTTATTTGGAAAAGATAAAGATGAGAATGGTGGCTTTCTTTGTTTCTTATTGAAGCTTCATGAAGCTTTGACTTCGTCACCATTCTTGTCTTATGCTTAACCCTAACCATTTGAACTAACCCTAGTTCATTCTCTACACTTAACTATGGTTAAGATTATGATAAGTTTTCATTTTCTTTTTCTTTTTAGAGGACTTATCATATTCTTTCTTCTTCTTCATCATCTTCTTCTTCAAGAAAAGCTTAAGTCCATCAATGGCAACTTGAGCAAAAGTGAGAGAAATCCAATTCTAAAGTGAACCCACCTCCTATTTCTTCACCCTCTACCTCTTGCCAAGTAGTATAGGGTGTTTTCTTCACAAGTTTCACAACTTGGTGAAGTTGGAGCTTGAACTTGTGATGCCTCGACGTAGATCATCTTCGGCACGAAGCCGACGACCTAGTCCGCCCATTTCCCCGATGAAGCCGACGATTGAGTTCGGGATTCGAGATGGACAGTGAGAGGACGCCTACGTGGAGCTAAGGAAGTGGAGAACCGGATCTACAAAGGTTGTAGCCTCTCTCTTTTAGTTAAGTTGTTAACTAGTTTCGCTTTTCGCCTAAATTTCTAGTCGACGATCCGTATTAGGGTTTCGCGGCACTCATAAAATTTGAAATTGGCATGGTTGATGCCTTGTGAGACTTCATTTGCGTGCCTAAGAACCCTACAGGTATGCTATCTGGTTTATCTTTATCATCGTGTACTGCTTTAGGTGACATTACTGATCACTATTACACGTTGATAGAGACCCTAGGATTCTTGCTTGACTACCAGCAGTATGATGGCGATCATATACGTGGGAGCCGGGGTCTATAAGCACATCCTTAAAAGGTCCCTAGTCGTGGGAGTTTCGAAACAGGGCATCGATACTCCAGAGTAGACTGGTGTATACAGTCGAGACCCCGACGAGGGACGGTGGCCTGTCTCATAAGCCACAGGTGTCAGTTGGTTCACCTAAGATGTATACAGGTGCTCATTGGGTTATGAGTACACCGGACAGGACTCGCCGGGAACAATTGGTATTATACCTAGCGTCAGATGGCAGTTCCCTGGTGACATGTATACAGGTTAGTTCATCGACCTGAGATCGTCATTTGTCTCGTATGAGTTCCCACTGTACTTTGATTACTACCCTACCATGGCTCATTGGAGTCGTGCAAATAGGTTTTAGTTGGGTACAGTCCCGAGCCACATGGAGGCAGTGAGCGGATTTGCAGGGGTTCGTCTCCCCCGGTATTGGGGGTGAGGTTGCACTGTGTCTAGGAGAGCCATTACACGAAGTCCTTGGCTAAGGCAGGAGATTTACTGTTAGGTATTCCAGTAGTATCTCAGGGTGTTCTGGGCTACACTCCGACACGACTTGTACCGCTTTTGAGGGTCTGACTTTTACCAACCCCCTAGGCCCAACATGCGATGCTTATAGAAGAACGGACCGGACTGTACGGATATTGCCACTGACAGGCTCAGTAGGGTGGCAGGATGAGTTCGCTCACAGACGTCCCTTTTGGTCAATACCTGGTGGCCCGTTACGTATGGCTAATATCTCTGACGTGCTAGTGGTTAAATCCATAGCCAAATGTATTGACGAGTCTTTAGAGTCCCCCACAGACAGTTTCTCAAGTTTCGGGCGAAACGCTGTATAGGCCGTATGGAGATATGGCAGGGTTCGATCATATACGTGCGGTATTGCACGGATCATGATCGGACGGATAATACTAGCGGGCTATGGTTTAAGCCGGATCCTAGTATTGTACAGTGTAGATTTTGTCTCATTGCATTTGTATTCGGTCGGAATACAAATGCAGGTATGTATATAGGGTCGCGCAGTTTTCCTGTAATTTATTACGGGATCAGTTTTTTGAAGTTGCCAGTTTGCATTCCGTTTCGGCCAGTTTTCCTTTGTTCCTTCATGGCCGGATTTTTCTGATGGAGGGGCTAATTTGCAAATATGCAAATTAGCAATTGTGGAGGGTTTATTTGTAAATGAGGGATTATGATTATGATAGCATCTTTGCTTTTTCTTTTATCATGGCTTGCATTAATGAGATAAGATAAGATTAGAAATGGAAGTGACCTTTATTCCTCATTATCCTCACATGGCTTATGGTCACCATTTTCTTTTTCCCTACACTCACCCCCTTGTAGTTTTTTTCCCCTCCTCATTCATTTGGCCGGCCACTGCTTGATTGGGAGAGATTTATTTTTTTGGTGTGGAAAAATTCTTCATCTCATTCTTTGCATACACCAAAAATCTTAAGCTCATTTTCCATTGTTCATTCCTCCATCAAAATGGCAACTTCAAACCCCATGAGACAAACCATCCTACACTTTGCCTACAGTATTCTTGGACACGTCGACTCGCCAACTTCGTGGCTGAGTTGCCTCGGTCCAGAGGTGGGAGCCCGTAAAAGAACCCGGCGGTGTAGTGCCCTTTCCGACAAGGAGGTGAAGACCGGAGATTCCGCGAGGAGATCGGGACGGAGGCCGAAGGCCGAAGGACACGGATCGCTCGGTATAGCTTTCTACCCATTCTCTAGTTTGCTAGCATTAGGTTAATAGCCCAATCTGGGTTTATAGTGCGCGGTAGTGCCGGTTTACAAGTTTTGTACAAGTTTCGTTTCCGCATTCCGGCGTCGGATTGACGGCCGGGGTGCTGCCGTGCACTTACACTGGTATCAGAGCCACGCCATTAACCTAGTCTAGCTTGCTCTAACGTGTTTACAAGTTCGATCGATCGGATTTTCCAAAAACCGCATTTCCATGCAAGTTTCTGTCGAATTTTTCCAGTGCTCTAAAATTTATTTGGTACATTGGAAAAATACGTGCAGGGTTTTTTATGCATTCTGTGAAAATTTGGTAGCTCGATGGCACTGTTCCACCGCGGAACCGCGGCCAAGGCCGCCGTTCTGCCGCCATTTAAACTGTTCACAGCATCAAATTTTTACAGTGGGCTTCTGACATGGAAATAGGGTTTTTGATATATTCTGTTTGGGCCCAGATTTATTTTGAGTGCTACAGTTGTGCTTGGGGCCCACTTCGGGAAATTTAGTCGATCGAAAATTTAAACATGTTAGTTCACAGTATTTACATTATATCTACGACCGTGAATGTCACTTGATCGGTAAATCCTGTCTAACTGCTATAGCCTTTTTAGACGGATTTGCGAACGTGACATTCACGTTGATGTTCTGTGTTGTGCTGTGATATTGCGGATTTGTCATGGTGGATAGCCTGGATGCAATGTTAGTACAGTTTGGTTGTATATGTACATTTGATATTGCTGGGCGAGCTTCCGACATGTGGACCGCCGTCACTGCCTTTTTGTATATTATTATTTTGGGGCACGACCGGGCTGAGGTCGATGTACCCGTTGTATATTTTTACTTTCTGTAGTAGGATTACCCCACGGAGGAGTGCACGAGTAGCCGGGTTCTAGAGGGCAACGGGCCCGCATCTCATGGCTTTGAGATGGAGGGGGCTTCACTCTAGAATTGGCGGGCTATTCGCCGCACTCGTAGGGGGTATAGGTTGACCCAAGGAGGGGTGCCCAAGTTACCGGATTCCGTGAAGTGCTGGGTGGTCCATTCACGTTGTTGAAGGGGGATGCCTCGCTTTAGGTTTTGGCGGGTAACTTGCCGCGCCCGTAGGGGTCTAGGATTTCATTGCACAGGCTATCCACACGACCAGGGGAATATCGGGTTTCAGTAGCGGCTCTATGAAACCCGGGGATCCCAGATATCTGTATTGTTCTGTGATGCTTATTACATTTCTGTGATGTTGCATTTTATCACGCCTTGAGCGATTATTATATATTGATATATATATATATATACTAGTAGATGTTGTATATGTTTTGCATCCGCGCTAGTCCAGTCCCCGCTCTGTCGTTAGTTAAGTAACCTAACGGGTGATGACGGGACCCAGTGGCGAAAGCGGATGGCATATACGTACATCATTATTTTCGTGGGACTGCATTGATTCGGATCAATGCAAGCTAAACAAACCTATCCTGATGTTGTTGGAACAATTTTTCAAAAATCTGTTATTGCAAGGACGTTCTCTTTTGTTTTGGACAGTGGTATACAGTTATGAATATCCAGCAACTCAGTCGACGAGGCAAGGGCCAAGATCCCTTCACCGAGAGTGACCCCTTGGACAAAAGTTTGCGTCAGGGCAATAACTTCACTATAGTCGATTACTTTTGCTTTGCATCATGGTATTCAGTTGGAATATCCTGTACCTCATTCTACGGGGAAAGAGCCGAGATCCCTTCACCGGGAGTGACCTCTTTAGCAAAGGTTTTCGCCACTATATTTTTATAAAAGCTATCTGGTTCCTTCAACGATATCAAGTTCATTACATTAAAGGTTTTTCACCAAAAACCATTCGTAGCCCTCCGTCATTTCAGACGGGTAGCACGTAGTATTCATGCTATGTTTGTTGACCTTCGTCAAGGCATAGTGAATGGTAGCTGCTTGTTACCTTTCTGCTGTATAGATAGATGCGTTGGTTTGGGATAGTCGTATAGACTTGTTGACCTTCGTCAAGGGCTTGTACGGGTGGGTTGAAATTAACCTGGACAATGACGGGTAGAACTTGACATGTGACTTATGATTTGTTGACCTTCATCAAGGTCATAAGAGCATGGGGTAAAAATCACATCGGGAGTTTCTAAAGAAACTGAAACTTGCCAGATATGCGCATACCTTCTGGAGTGTGATAACGTGAGTGGATTCCATCACGTTATCATGCGATGATAGTTGGATCCCGATTCCCACTGATGAGTTGGTTTACTCCTTGGGTGATCCCGACTAATTCTTCTTTCAGGTTTGGAGGAGAATTTGAGGTTACAGTGGGAGGTTTCCTGATTAGATAAAGTGATAACCATTCTGATCTAGGTTAGAGTGCACGCTGAGTGTTTCTTTTCTCTCTCTCTGTGGCAGCGACCATGGCCCAACCCTTGACTATGACTCAGTGACCAAAATTAACCGAAGCTTCTTAAACACTGGCTTTTGGATTGTCAGAGTTGCATACCTCATTGCCACTCCTACTCTTACCCTTTTCTCCAGGACACCCCGTATTATTACGAACATCCACTTCCATTGGATAAAACCATCGTAAGGTTATATACGAACTCGAAGGAATTTATTTGAGGATGGTTTCTGGTTCTGGAGAAAACGAATAGGACTATTCAGTTGTCTTTTCCTTTTACCTTCTCTCAGGTTGCGAGTGCTCCTTGGATTAGGACAGTACACCTATTACGCAAATTGGATAGTCTTCTTCCAAACCATAGGCAGGTGCCGAACGGTAGGGAATGAAGAAAGCCGATTAGCCTAAGTGTGGTGTACAGAAGGTATTAAGTAAAGACATATAAAGGGATTAGAAGGAGGGCAAAGTAAATTGCGACTGCTATTCACGACCAAACCAAGTATTTCTTCGCCAATCCTACATCACCTTTGTATTTCTCCAGAACACTCTGTATCACTACGAAGATCCACAGTTATTTGGATACTCCATCGTATGGTTATATACGAACTCGAAAGGAACTTGTTCCAGTTCGGGGATGGATTTTGGTTCAGGAGAAATAGGAATAAGGTTTTATTCAGGTGTCTTTTATCTTTACCTTCTCTCGGGTTGCGAGTGCTCTTAGGATTAGGACAGTACACCCATTATGCTTATTGGATAGTCTTCTTCTAAACCATAGGCTGGTGCCGAACGGTAGAGAAGGAAAAAAACCATTTGGCCTAAAGGGGTGTTCAGAAGGTAATGACTAAAGACATATAAAGGGATTTGAAGAGATGGCAAAGAAATATACGGTTACAGTTGTGAATATGATAATGGAAGAGGCATTACTAGGAATACCCGGATACCCCTACGAAACATTTCAATGTTTCAGTTTCACTGTGTACTGTTAAAAGAAAACTGATTTCCCAATTAGCCCTTGCTCCAGGGTATGTATTTACCAGGTATGATTCTCACATCTGTATGGTTTTACAGATGATGAGTGGGAGTAAATTATTGGGAATTAGGTGATCATCCTCATTATATCGGAATTCCTTGTAATTGGTGATATTTGAGGAAATCGCCTGGGCTGTTTGCCGGACGGCAAATATTTGGTTTTGAATATTCGTTGTTATGCACCAATTTCAAATTGATATATTTGTACGTTCATTTTTATGAAGTGAGATATAACTTTTTGAAATTATATCTATGACATTTACCTATATCAGTGGATGGTTAGGTTAGGAGCATTCAACAGCGGTGTAATTCTTCATAACCATGGTACAGTTTTCAACCTACGACACACATGGAATGAGTTATTAGACTCAAGAGACTTATACAGAGTATTGTATGTTGTCCAGTGTCCATCAGGACAGAGGGGTTGGTACTCATACTATATTCTGTTTACTTGTGACTTCTCTAGTTCTTAGACACGTGTTTCGTAGAAATGCAAGGTCCAAGTTTTGAGAAGTTATAGGTATAAGAATAAAGTAGAGAACCAGGCGTTGCAAGTATCAGGATTCTTCAAGGTGATCGAAGATGTAGATACTTGTGTATGGTATTCAGTTAATAGTAATGATTATGAGAACTTGCTTCTCTTTCAGGTTACTCATAATTGGAAGCATTCCTAAGTTGAGTAATGCTGATCGGCCTCCTTCCGTTTAGTTGACATGCAGTGGAGACAGTTGCATGATTTGAATCTGGTTCAATTAAATCAGTGCCTCTGTTTCTGTATTGGATATAGAACAGTTCATATCTTGACATTGTTAAGGTACGAGGAGTTGTCCAGATTATGCTTAAAACCAGACTCTGGATAACTCAAGGCACATTTCTGTAATGGCTGTTTGTGGGTTGACCCGGGCTATGACGAGGGTTGACTTTCTACCATCTGGAAGATCAATAGTGATATTGTTCTTGACTCGCCACAGTTTTAGTAAAAATGGATTTTTTCAGAAAACAGTAGTGGGAGTATGGTAGAACTGGAAGTGATTCCAGAATCGCAAACGATTACTGAAAATTTGATAAGAACCTAAAGATTCAATCTGGATTGACATTCCATTGGCCACTCCGCAGACATGATGGGTAACCTCAGGCACCCGAGAGGTACTCCGGTAGCCTTAAGGACGGTGGCAGGGAGGTTCTTGTTTACCCAGACTTTCTATTGCTGTTGTTCCAGACTGTGAGACCCGGCAGGAGGATGAATATAGCGTCATTCTAAACTAGCTTTAGAAGTGTACGTTTATATGACTCTGCCAGAGGGTTGTCGTGGTCAGTGGGAGCAGCGGAAGAATAGTGGACAAGTGGCTTATGTCTATTTATAGACTTAAAAAGATATAGCGGAGATAGATCATCTATTTCTGATGTAACAGTCATGGGTTTGACTTCATCAGAATAGAGGATGGATCTGTTAAGAAGGTAGTAGGGTGTGATGTCCTGTAGGAAGTGAAATTCCTATACTACGATCGGTTATACTTTGGTCGTCACACAGTGGTTTCTCCGTATAGGACTTGGATATTATATCAGATGTTCTGGTTACTAGATCTATGGTTTTAAATCTAGATTTGGGAAGTGACCCAATCAGGGTACTTAGACAGCATTCTATGAGTATTTAGAATGGACGACTCCTGGCACGGTAGTGTACCTGCAGGTGATGGAGTCACCCTCTCTAAAGGTGTCTTACAGACTAAAGGGGAGAGGGATATGCATGATTGGCAGATCACTTGCTTAGGCAATTGAGTCAATCATGAGATGTCAAGTACCACACCAGATGTTGTTTTGCACGGGATGCAATAAGTAGATATTGATCCAATCATGGAGAAACATTCGGAAGCAGTTTTAGAACATAAGTGCATGTTCTAGGGATATGATAACGACAGCCTCTTTTGGGAGACAGTTATCGTTCCAGGCTTCCAAGGTGACTTGGATGACAGAGTGACTGTCAGAGTTATAGTTTTCCCTCTGACGAGGGGCAGTATTTTGGACAGGTGGTCCAGGTGGATACTGAGGGAGGCATGGCACAGGATACTGATTAAGTTTAGTTGACGATACAGTCTAAGAAGTATGGATTTGGAGTTCATTTCTGAACTAGGTCTCATCAGTCATCCAAACATATTCTAAGACAGGTATTGCTCATTTCGGGAGATGGCTTTCTCCGCGAACTTGAGATAAAGAGAGACATAGAAAGAAACATCAGGGCGGATCCATTCACTGAGGCTATTCCTCGAACGCAATAGTTTCGCAAACGGGCTTCGTGAGACTGATTAGTAGAAGAGCTGGGTGTTCGGTATCATACGGGCTTTGAGTATGCGACATCGCAATAATTAGCCTTGAGTGCAAGTGGGAGATTGTTGGATATAGTGCTCTCAGAGTCAATTATTGGATCACAGGCACGTGATTGCAATGATTGAGTGAGGACCTATGCCGATAGGACAGTCTTACTCAAGATGATAGTATGCTATCTGGTTTATCTTTATCATCGTGTACTGCTTTAGGTGACATTACTGATCACTATTACATGTTGATAGAGCCCCTAGGATTCTTGCTTGACTACCAGCAGTATGATGGCGATCATATACGTGGGAGCTGGGGTCTATACCCTATGATAGTCGAGTATGCTACCAGCAGTACGACTAGGGACCTTTTAAGGATGTGCTTATAGACGGGCATTAATACTACGGAGTAGACTAGTGTATACAGTCGAGACCCCGACGAGGGGCGGTGGCCGGTCTCACAAGCCACTGGTGTCAGTTGGTTCACCTAAGATGTATACAGGTGATCATTAGGTTATGAGTATACCTGACAGGACTCGCCGGGAACATGCTAGTTGGTATTATACCTAGCGTCAAATGGCAGTTCCCTGGTGACATATGTACAGGTTAGTTCATCGACCTGAGATCGTCATTTGTCTCGTGTGAGTTCCCACTGTACTTTGATTACTACCCTACCACGGCTCAAAGGAGTCATGCAAACAGGTTTTAGTTGGGTACAGTCCCGAGCCACATGGAGGCAGTGAGCGGATCTGCAGGGGTTCGTCTCTCCCGGCATTGGGGGTGAGGTCGCGCTATGTCTAGGAGAGCCATTACACGAAGTCCTTGGCTAAGGCAGGAGATTTACTGGTAGGTATTCCAGTAGTATCTCAGGGTGTTCTGGGCTACACTCCGACACGACTTGTACCGCTCTTGGGGGTCTGAATTTTACGAACCCCCTAGGCCCGACATGCGATGCTCATAGACGAACTGACCGGACTGTACGAATATTGTCACTGACATGCTCAGTAGGGTGTCAGGATGAGTTCGCTCACAGATGCCCTTTTTGGTCAATCCCTGGTGGCCCGTTATGTATGGCTAATACCTCTGACGTGCTAGTGGTTAAATCCACAGCCAAATGTATTGACGAGTCTTTAGAGTCCTCCACAGATAGTTTCTCAAGTTTCGGGAGAAACGCTGTATAGGCCGTATGGAGATATGGCAGAGTTCGATCATATATGTGCGGTATTGCACGGATCATGATCGGACGGATAATACTAGCGGGCTTTGGTTTAAGCCTGATCCTAGTATTGTACAGTGTAGATTTTGTCTCATTGCATTTGTATTCGGTCGGAATACAAATGCGGGTATGTATATACGGTCGCGGAGTTTTTCTGTAATTTATTACGGGATCAGTTTTTTGAAGTTGCCAGTTCGCATTCCGTTTCGGCCAGTTTTCCTTTGTTCCTTCTGTTGGATATAGTGCCCTCTAAGTCAATTATTGTATCGCAGGTACGTGATTGCAATGATTGAGGGAGGACCTATACCGATAGAACAGTCTTACTCGAGATGATAATATGCTATCTGCTTTGTCTTTATCATCATGTAGATGTTGATAGAGCCCATAGGATTCTTGCTTGACTACCAGCAGTATGATGGAGATCATATATGTGGGAGCTGGGGTCTATAAGCACATCCTTAAAAGTGTCCCTAGTCATAGGAGTTTCGAAACAGGGCATCGATACTCCAGAGTAGACTAGCGTATACATTTGAGACCCCGACGAGGGGCGGTTGCCGGTCTCACAAGCCATTGGTGTTAGTTGGTTCACCTAAGATGTATACAGGTGCTCATTGGGTTATGAGTACACCGGACAGGACTCGCCGGGAACATGCTAGTTGGTATTATACAAATCGTCAGATAGTAGTTCCCTGGTGACATGTGTACATGTTAGTTCATCGACCTGAGGTCGTCATTTGTCTCGTGTGAGTTCCCACTGTGTTTTGATTTATACCCTACCATGGGTCAAAGGAGTCGTGCAAACAGGTATATTTTGGGTACAGTCCCGAACCACAAGGAGGTAGTGAGCAGATCGTCGGGGATTCGTCTCTCCCGGTATTGGGGGTGAGATCGCGCTGTGATTAGGAGAGCCATTACACAAAATCCCTGGCCAGGGTAATCGAGATATACTGGTAGGTATACCAGTAGTATCTCAGGGTGTTCTGGGCTGCTCTCTGACATGACTTATACTACTATTGAGGGTCTGACGTCTACCAGCCCCTTAGGCCCTATATGCGATACTCATAGACGAATGTTCCGGACTGTACGGATATTGTCACTATCAGGATCAGTAGGGTTTATGGATGAGTTCGCTCGTCAGCTTCCCTTCCAATCAATACATAGGCAACCGTTACGTATAGCTTGTACTTCTGACATGCTAGAGGTTATACCCGGCGCCAGTGTATTGATGAGTCATTAGAGTCCCCCACAGACACTTTCCCAAGTTCGGGCGAAACGTTGTAGAGGCCGTATGGTTTTATGGCAGGGTTCGGAAAATGCACGTGGGTTTTCGCACGTGTCATATTTCGGGCAGATAATACTGTTTGGCTTTGGTTTAAGCCGGATCGGAGTATTATGCTGTGTAGATATAATATCTTTGTCTCAGTTGCATTTGTATTCGGTCGTAATACAAATGCGGGTATGTTTATACTGATACGGGGTTATCCTGAAATTTGTTTCAGGATCACTTTTAATAGTTGCCAGTTTCCAGTTTTCTATCGCCCGTCTTTAACATTCCGTTAAAGACGGATTTATATTTTCTTGAGATGAGTGTGGAAGCTTCTAGATGGTGACTAGGATGATGAGGTGGCTTGTGACTCATTTGTTCATTAATGGTGCATTTATTAGTTATTGACTAAGGGTTATGAATCATAGTTTTCATTAATGAGTTCATACTAGGTGTATCTTGACTCATGCTTTTCTTTGTGTGCTTATAGTTACCCTCCACTTTCCTACACTCACCCTCCCTCTTCTATAAAGTGGCCGGCCCCTCTTGTGGGTAATCATGGATTGATTTTGGCAAAAAGATTATGATAGTTTAGTTCATGGAAATTTCATATAGCTCAATTTCCATTTACCCGATTCCAATTGGCAACTTCATTAACCGTTCGTCCATAGCCTTGGACGTAACGAGACAAAGTGTTCTACTCATTCTCTACATCAATCTTGGTCGTCTCTTTTAGCAAACTTGACGATCGAGTTGCCTCGGTTCAGAGGTGGGAGCCCGTTTAAAGATCCGTTGACGTGGTGCCATCTGGACGACGAGACCGGAGATCGAGCAAGTTCGGATCAGCTGCAATAACGCGTGGGATGATGGTTGAAAACCGAAGGACCCGGATCATTCGGTATAAAATTTCTACCCACTTTGTAGTTTGTCAGTTTAGCTTTAATGGCAGATCCTGGGATATAGTATACGATAGCGCCAGTTGTAAAAGTTTTGTTCCGCATATCGGCGTCTGTTAAAGAGCCGGGGCGCTACCGTGGACTTACATTGGTATCAGAGCCTCACCATTAAGCTATACTAACTTGTGCTAACACGTTTAAAACATCGATCGAATGGATTTTCGAAAATCACAATTTTCAAGTTCAAAGTTTCTGTTTATTTTTAAAATGTTCTAAAAATTATTTTGACCATACCAGAAAATCAAGCAGGCTTTTTAATGGAAACAGCAGAAAAACGATCCACCAATTCGACCGTACGGCCGCGGATCCGCGGTCAAAGCCTAGCTTTGACCGCGGAAGCGCGGCCATCTTGGTGACTTGGTGGGACATTTTTCTTCTGGGCTTTCATCTTGGGAAATTGTGGTTTCTAGTACTGTTCTTTTGGGCCCAGTTTTTATTATTGTACAGCAGATGTGCGTGGGGCCCACTTCGGGAAATTTTGTCGATCGAAATTTTAAACGTGTTAGTCTATAGTACTTACTTTATATCTCCGACCGGGAATGTCATTCTAGCGGTCAACCGCGTCTGATTGCTATAGTTCTTTTAGACAAGTTTGCGAACGTGACATTCGCGTTGATGTTCTGTGTTGTGCTGTGATGTTGCGGATTTGTCGTGGTGGATGGCAGTGTGCAATGGTAGTGCTGTTTGGATTTATTTGTACATTTGATATTGCGGGGCGAGCGTCCAACATGTGGACTACCGTCACTACCTGTTTGTATATTATTCTTTTGGGGCACGACCGGGATGAGGTCGATGTACCCGTTGTATATATTTTCATTTCTGTACTAGGTTTATCCCGCGACGGAGTGCACGGATAGCCGGGTTCTGGAAGGCAACGGGTCCGTATCTCATGGCTTTGAGAGGAAAAGGGACCTCACCCCAGAATCGGCAGACTATTCGCCGCACTTGTAGGGGGTACAGGTTGGCCCAAGGAGGGGTGCTCAAGTTACCGGATTCCGTGAAGTGCCGGTTGGTCTATTCATTTTGCTGTAGGGGGCTGCCTCGTTTCAGGTTTTGGCGGGTAACTTGCTGCACCCGTAGGGGTCTAGGTTTCATTGCACAGGCTATCCACACGACCAGGGGAACGTCGGGTTTCAGTAGCGGTTCTGTGAAACCCGGGGATCCCAGATTATCTGTATTGTTCTGTGATGCTTATTACTTTTTTGTAATGTTGCATATTATCAAGCCTGGAGCGATTATTATATATTAGTATCTATACTATTAGATGTTGTATATGATTTACACCCGCACTAGTCCAGTTCCCGCTCTGTCGTTAGTTAAGTAACCTAACGGGTGATGACGGGACCCAGTAGCGAATGCGGATGGCATATACATACATTTTATTTTCGTTCTTTTCTGGTGTGATTGACTGATGGGACTGCATTGATTCTTATCAATGCAAGGATAAAACAAACCTATATTTGATGTTGTTGGAACAAATTTATAAAAAAGGTGTTATTACAAAGATGTTTCCTTTTGTTTTGCATAGAGGTATTCAGTTAGAATATTCTGCACCTCATTCGACGAGGCAAGGGCCGAGATCCCTTCACCGGGAGTGACCCCTTAGGCAAAAGTTTGCGTCAGGGTAATAACTTCAATATAGTCGATTACAAGTTGCTTTGCATCGCAGTATTCAGTTAGAATATCCTGCACCTCATTCCACGAGGAAAGAGCCGAGATCCGTTCACCGGGAATGACTTCTTTAGCAAAAGGTTTTCGCTACTATATTTTTATAAAAAGCTATCAGGTTCCTTCAACGAGATCAAGTTCATTACGTTAAAGGTTTTTCGCCAAAAACCAGCCGTAATCCTCCGTCTTTTCTTATGGATGGTCAGTAGTATTCAAGCTATGTTTCTTGGCCTACGTCAAGGCGTAGTGTTTGGTAACTGCTGGGTATTCATTTGTTGCATAGATAGATGCATTAGTTTAGGACAGACGTACAACCTTGTTTGCCTACGTCAAGGGCATGTACGATGACCTAAATTAATCAGAACAACGACGGGTAGAACTTGATATGTGGCTTATGATTTGTTGGCCTACGTCAAGGTCATAAGAGCATGGGATAAAAATTATATCGGGAGTTTCAAACATACAGGAAACTTGCAAAACTTGAGCATACCTTCTGGAGTGTGCTAACGTGAGTGGATACCGTCACGTTATCATGCGATGAGAGTTGGATCCCGATTCCCACTGATGAGTTGGTTTACTCTTCGGGTGATCCCGGTTGATTCTTCTTTCTGGTTTGGAGGAGAATTTGAGAATACAGTGGGAGGTTTCCTAATTAGATAAAGTGATAACCATTCTGATCTAGGTTTGAGTGCACGCAGAGTGTTTCTTTTCTCTCTCTTTGGCAGCGACTTTTGACCGACCCTAGACTATGACCCAGTGACCAAGTTGACCGAACCTTCTTAAATTACTGGCTTTTGGATTGTCTATAGTTGCATAAGTCATTGCAGCTCTTTCTTTTACCCTTTGTATTTCTCAGAACACCCTGTATTACTACGGACATCCACTTCCATTGGATAGATCCATCGTATGGTTATATACGAACTCGAAGGGATTTCTTCGAGGATGGATCCAGGTTCAGGAGAAATTGAATTGGTTTATTCAGTTGTCTTTTATTATCACCTTCTCTCAGGTTGCGAGGGCTCCTTGGTTTAGGAGAGTACACCTATTACGCTTATTGGATAGTCTTCTTCCAAACCATAGGCAGGTGCCGAAAGGTAGGGAATGAAGAAAAACCAATTAGCTTAAGTAGGGTGCACAGAAGGTAATAACTAAATGTAAGTCGATGTTCAACACCCCAATACTTGTGGGGAGGCGGAATTTTCAAAAACGAACTTGTTTAGTGAACAAACATCGACTAACCGCTTGAATCGAAGCTAAACGATAACTAACCAAACATATAGTTGTTCTAAACTACTATGCTTAGGGATTATACCTATCGAACCAAGTCCTTCGTCTTTACGATCTCCTCGTCCTCCTCGGCCTTCTCTTTGTAGTAGACGATCCACCCGAGAGCAAAACTCCAAGCTTAGCCTCTAAACTTGAGGCAACTAACCTTCTTGGATTGCTAATCAAAGAAGATAGATGAGATAGAGTGAGGGTTATGGATTGTTTAGTCTAGCTAATCCTAGTTCTCAACACATGAGAGGTGAGGATTAGGGTTTGAAGAGAGAGAGAGCTTGAAGAGAGAGAATGTGTAGATGATAATGATAATAGAATAGTGAGTCAAGAAGATATATATCAAGCATTTCTTTTATGAAGAAAAGAATAAGAAATGAATTTAGCAACCATGCTTGATAATATCTAGTGATGATTTATTAGAATGACAAAAGACTTCTATGAATCATCAAGGTGACTCACTAATTACAATCATTTCATATGCCACCTTAACCTCCTTAGTCACCACCTTCTAGAAGCTTCCCGCATAATTACGAGAACGCCCCTCCTTTCCGCAAAAATACGGAAAAACTTTAGACTGTAAAAATCCAATAACCGGATACCAGTAACTGGCTTAAACCAAAGCCGACTGGTAAAAACTGTCCGAAAGTCGTACGTGCGTAAACACACGTATGCGTCCGAACCCTTGTCGTAAAACCATACGACCTCTATATCGTTTCGCCTGGAATAGGAAACTCTCTGTGTGGGACTCTAGAGACTCGACTACTACGCTGGCAGTGGGTTTAACCACAGACCGCAAGCGGCACTAGCTGTACGTAACGGTCCCCAGGTAGTTGTCGATAAGAAGGCCGATGAGGAAACCCATCCGAACTCCTACTGAGTCTGATGTGACAATCTCCATACAGTCCGGTCCGTTCGTCCAGGACTATCGCATATCCGGCCTAGGGGGCAGCAAGCGTCAGTCCCCTAATAGCTGTATAAGTCGTGTCGGAGGGAAGCCCATTACACCCTGAGAAACTACTGGAACCTACCAGCAAATCTCGCTTGCCCTGGCCAGGGACTTTGCGTAATGGCTCTCTGACACAGCGCGATATCTACTTCCAATACCGGGAGGGACGAATCCTGTCTAACCGCCACTGCCTCCAAGTGCTCGGGACTGCACCCAACTGCTACCTGTTTGCACGACTCCTTTGAGCCGTGGTAGGGTAGCAATCTAAGAATAGTGGGACACACTCGAGGCGAAGTAGCAGTGTCAAGTCTGCGGACTATGCTGTACTCATGTCACCTGGGAACTGTTCACTGACGACTGGTATAAAACCAACCAACAGTTCCCTGTGAGTCCTGTCCGGTGTACCCGTAACCTAACGAGCACCTGTATACTATCTCCAGTACGACGTACTGACGGCTGTGGGACAGACCATCTCCCCAACTGGGATGAGAAGCGTACACACTAGTCTACTCCGGAGTATCGATGCTCTGTCTCGATAATCCAACGACTAGGGACCTGAATAAGGATGTGCTTGTAGACTACCCAGCCCCCCACTAGTATGACTGCCATCACAACGCTGGTAGTCAAGCAAGATCCTAAGAGCTCTATCAATACGTATACTCACACATTAAGATAGAGAAAACCAAGTAGCATACTACCATGTTTAGCAAGACTGTTATATACATGTGAATATCCCAAGCTTCCATTAAGTAATATACAAACTAGTATGATACAGTAATGGCCTTCTAGGGCATAAACACTAACAATCTCCCACTTGCACTAGGGCCATGTACTGGCATATCGAAGACCAATGATCTCGAGTAGCCTCTCGAACTACGTCTGAGGTAGGGCCTTCGTGAATGGATCAGCAATGTTCTCTTCTGAAGCAACTCTCCGAACCTCGATCTCCTGACGATCAATGATCTCCCTGATCAGGTGATACCGCCTTAAGATGTGTCTGGACTTCTGATGGGACCTTTGTTCCTTCGCTAAAGCTATAGCTCCGTTGTTGTCGCAATACAGAGGTATTGGATCAACTATGGTAGGAACCACCTGAAGTTCTGTTAGGAACTTCTTCATCCAGACTGCTTCTTTTGCGGCATCGCAAGCAGCTATATACTCCGCTTCCATCGTCGAGTCAGCAACGGTGTCCTGCTTGGAGCTCTTCCAGCACACCGCCCCTCCATTGAGGGTAAAGACATAACCCGACATGGACTTGGAATCGTCCTTATCACTCTGGAAGCCGGAATCAGCAATGGCCTCCAACCTGAGGTCTTTTCCGCCGTAAACCAAGAACATCTCCTTAGTCCTCCTCAGGTACTTGAGAATGTTCTTTACTGCTATCCAGTGCTTCTCCCCTGGGTCTGACTGATACCGGCTCACCACGCTTAGTGCGTAAGCTACATCTGGTCTGGTACACAACATCGCATACATTATAGAGCCTACCGCAGAAGCGTAGGGTATAATAGACATGCGTTCCCTCTCCAAATCAGTCTTGGGAGACATCTCTTTGGAGAGGGTGATTCCGTGACAAGCCGGTAGATTACCGCGGTTAGAATCTTCCATACTGAATCTTTTCAGTACAGTGTCGATATACCTGGACTGCGAAAGTCCCAACATCCTCTTGGGTCTATCACGATAGATCCGGATCCCCAGAATGTAAGAGGCATCACCCAGGTCTTTCATGGAGAACCTGTGTGACAAGAATCCCTTGACAGATTGTAGCATAGGAATGTCATTTCCTATCAATAGAATGTCATCCATGTACAAGACGAGGAATACGACACTTCTGGCTACAACTTTACTATATATGCACGGTTCATCTGGATTTTTGATAAAGTCATATTCTTTGACTGTCTCATCAAAACAGATGTTCCAACTCCGCGATGCCTGCTTTAGCCCATAAATGGACTTAAGCAGCTTGCATACTTTCCCGCTGCTCCCACTCTGATTGAAACCCTCTGGCTGATCCATGTAGACGCACTCTTCTAAATTTCCATTCAGAAAAGCCGTCTTTACGTCCATCTGCCAGATTTCATAATCATGGAAGGCAGCAATAGCAAGAAGGACCCGAATGGATTTGAGCATAGCCACTGGAGAAAAAGTTTCGTCATAGTCCAAACCAGGTCTTTGACGAAAACCCTTTGCAACAAGTTTAGCCTTATAGGTTTCCACCTGTCCATCTACACCAATCTTTTTCTTGAAGATCCATTTGCATCCTATGGGTTTTACCCCATTTGGAGCAAAGTCCAAAGTCCATACTTTGTTGGTGTACATGGACTCCATTTCGGTCCGCATTGCATCTAGCCATCGTACCGAGTCGCCGCTCTGGATGGCCTGCTGGAAGTCAGTAGGTTCATCATCATCTATGATGCAATCCTCTCTATCCCCGTCTATGAGAAAACTGTTGTATCTCTCAGGCGGATGAGACGGCCTACTACTCCTGCGGAGGGGTGCGGGAATGTTCTCTTCTTCTTGAACCTCTGGTTCTACCAAACTTTCAGTAGCAGTTTGTGGTTCTGGAATTTCTTCCAGTTCTACTACGCTCCCACTCTTCTGATTTTCTAAAAATTCAGTTTCTAAGAAGCGGGCATGACGAGAAACAAAAACCTTTTGTTCCTCTGCGTAATAGAAATAATATCCCATAGAGTTCTTTGGATATCCCACAAACTTACACTCTACTGAGCGTGCCTCGAGCTTGTCCGAATGCTGCTTTTTTACAAAAGCTGGACATCCCCACGTCTTCAGGTACTGAAGACAGGGTTTCTTCCCACTCCATATCTGATATGGTGTGGTAGGCACAGTTTTAGTTGGAACTTTGTTCAAAATATATGCAGCTGTCTCTAGTGCATAACCCCAGAATGATCGCGGTAACTCAGCATTACTCATCATGGATCGTACCATATCTAATAGGATTCGATTCCGTCTCTCCGATACACCGTTATGCTGTGGAGTGTATGGAGGAGTAAGCTGAGAGAGAATTCCTTTCTCTTTTAGGTAACCTAGGAACTCGGCACTTAAGTATTCTCCACCTCGATCAGATCTCAGTGTCTTAATACTTTTGCCTGTTTGGTTTTCCGCTTCACTCTTGTATTCCAGGAATTTCTCAAAGGCCTCGGATTTATGCTTCATTAAGAAAACATGTCCATACCTAGAGAAATCATCTGTAAAAGTAATGAAGTAGGAATAACCACCTCTCGCATGTGTAGACATTGGACCACATACATCGCTGTGTATGAGTCCTAAGAGCTCGCTCGCTCTTACTCCTTGTCCAGTAAATGGAGTCTTTGTCATCTTTCCTTTGAGACAAGATTGACAAGTGTCATAGGTTTGATATTCGAACGTGTCCAAATATCCTTCTCTATGCAACTTAGTCAACCTTCTCTCATTGATGTGACCCAGTCTACAATGCCATAAGAAAGCTTTATTTAAATCTGGAGACTTTCTTTTTAGTGTGTTCTGGACATTGAAAATTTGGAGTTGGTTTAAAACATATATTCCGTTATTTAATGTACCGGACCCAATCAAACCATGATTAAGGTGGATGTTGACAACATCTCTTACAAACGTGAAATCATAACCTTTATTTGATAACAAGGAAACTGATATGATATTACACGTTAAGCTTGGCACAAAATAACAGTTATGTAAAACCAAAATGTGTCCACTCGTCAATCCTAGGTGATAATCCCCGACGGACGCAGCTCCCACGCTAGCTCCGTTAGCAACCTTTAGGGTCATATCACCTTCCTTCAGCACTCTATGGTTTCTCAGTGCCTGCAATGAATTGCAAATATGAGATCCTGATCCGGTATCCAATACCCAGGAAGTAGAGTTGATCGACAGACAATTCTCAATTACAAACACACCTGAAGTCGAAGCCACAGCTTGCTTCGGTTCCTGGTTCTTGGCGTTCCACGCCTTGCAATCCTTCTTCCAGTGCCCTTTCCTGTGACAATGGAAGCACTCATCCTGGCCCACTACCGGTACCGCAAACTTTTTCTTTCCCTTCCCTCCCACCTTACTAACACCTCCTTTAGGTTTGGGTGCGGCCTTCTTCTTCCTTCCTTTGGCCTTTGCCTTGGACCCGGAAGAAGATGTACCGCCAACAAACATAGCGGGTGTTTCCCTTGAATTCTTCAAGGTGCCCTCTGCACTCCTTAACATGTTCAGGAGTTCCGGAAGTTCAACTTCTTTTCTTTGAAGATTGAAGTTCAGGATAAACTGGGCGTAGGTGTGAGGAAGGGACTGGAGAATAAGGTCTATATAGAGCTCATTATCCAAAGTCGTCCCAAGGTCTGCGAGCTCTTCAATATAGCCGATCATCTTTAGGACATGTTCTCCTACCGATGACTCGACAGCCAACCTCGCTCGAAACAAGTTCTTAGAGGTCTCGTATCTTGCTATACGAGATTGCTCTCCATAAAGTTCCTTTGTATGGAGAAATATGCCATCAAGGTCCATATCCTCGTGCCTCCTCTGATGTTCATTGTTCATCGAGGCAAGCACGATGCACTTGGCTTTCGCGCAATCTAAATCCCAGGTTTTGCGGATTTCCTTATCCGCATTGCTGGATTTGGGACCAGGGACAGCAGGTGCCGTAGCGGTGAGGACGTACCCCAATTTGTCATAGGTCAAAGCCATTTTGACATTCCGCAGCCAATCTTTATAGTTTGGCCCTGTCAGTATATTTTTCTCTAAAAGTAACTTAAGTCCAGTCATTTTCAGGATCGCTGCAATTAGGAGAGAGAGAAGAAAACTCTTTAGCATGATGCTTTTGCAAGTTTAGAGTGGTTTTTAGTTTATCTAAACTGGATGGCTCCCACTGTTTCTCGAATCCTTCCTCAAACCATAAAAGAAGAATTAGCCAGGACTATTCTCACCGTACAATACTTGCTTAACCGTTCAGTCAGGCTGGTGTCGGTACTTCGAGGGAGGTTTTCCAACGCTTTCGCGAAGTTCCTTAATTAAATAACCTCTTTTCTCTGGGGGCGTAACCCCGCTGACACTTTTCTGGACACCTACTAGGTTTATAGCATTGATCGTTAAGTGACGAATATCCTGATAAGTAGTGTATACTCACAGTAGGATCGGGATCCAAATATCATCGTCTGATAATGTTGAAGGAATCCTACCAACATTCATCAAACTCCAAATGGTATGCATCTCTTTGCAAATTTCAGTTTCTTTAGAAATTCCCGATATAAGTTTTTGCCCCATGCTCTTATGACCTTGACGAAAGCCAACAAATCATAAGTCACATGTCAAGTTCTGCCCATCATTATCTTGTTAATTTGAACCCACCCGTATATACCCTTGACGAAAGCCAACAAGGTAATGCGACTGTCCCAAACCAACACATCTATCTATGTAACAAATGAATACCCAGCAGCTACCAAACACTATGTCTTGACGAAAGCCAACAAACACAGCTTGAATACTACTGACTATCCATAAGAAATGACGGAGGGCTACGACTGGTTTTGGCGAAACCGTAAACGTAGTGAACTTGATATAACCGAAGGAACCTGATAGCTTTTAAAAGGAGTGGTTAAATCTCCGCATTTAAAAATATCTGTTTTTAAAAATAACCGAGTGGTTTCTTTTAAATTGTTCCAACGATTTAAAACTTTGGTTTATTTTCTTTGCATTATAGATAATGCGTCCCATCATTAACCTATCATTGCAGAAAACAACAAAAATACAACGTCCTCTTATGCCATCCGCATTCGCCACGGGGTCCCGTCATCACCCGTTAGGTTACTTAACTAACGACAGAGCGGGGGCTGGGCTAGCGCGGGTGTAAAACATAAGTGACGTCTAAATAGCTATCATATATATAGATATTTTACATTCGTCTGACGCAATGATATACATTCCAGATCACAGATGAACTTAATTGGATTTGCAAGCAATCCGTGTTTGTTTTTGAGCCTGCAACAAAATACGGATTACACAGTTGTGATGAATAGCCATTACCCCACCCACGACCCCTACGGGTGCGGCAGACTACCCGCCCGGCAGTTTGTGACCCCACCTTGGGTCTGTCCTAGGAGCAAAAACAGTAAAATGAAATAATACAACGGTGGCTACAACCGCAACCTGGATGTGCCCCGCAAAATAATATCACAACAAATTACATTTACAACAAATGAATTAAATAATAACCCATTGCTAAACCCCGGCTATACACCACAACAGTCCAATTACAGTTCATATGCACAAACAGATAAAACCATTACAGAAATGTGCAACCCCCTGCCAACCGACATACTAGCAGTTAGGGGAGGTTTACGAACACATTATACAATCACAGATATAATCCAATATGCAAATACTGTACAATTTCGATCGATTAAACGTATTTAATATTGCTCCAATACTGCTCTGTAAATCTGAAACCTGAGCAAAAATAAAATATTCCAGAAAACACCAAATATCATAGGGGACCCACACAAGAATTTTGGGATCATGACTCGGCAACTCGGCGGCGGAACCGCGGCGGATCGTGTGGGATCCGCCGCGCTTCCGCGGCGCTTTAGCCGAGTCATGGGCCCAAATTTCTTGGGTGTTCTACTGGATGCTTTTCAAGCTTTCTGCACATCCCTGAAAAATTTTAGGACATCATTTTAAAATCGACAGAAAACTGATATTTTTAGGGTTTTCCGGCTTCGTTTTTCCGTTCGAAATTCGTACAAATTTGCAATAAAGTTATTTATTGTTTAGCGAGGCTCTGATACCACTGTAAGTCGATGTTCAACACCCCAATACTTGTGGGGAGGCGGAATTTTCAAAAACGAACTTGTTTAGTGAACAAACATCGACTAACCGCTTGAATCGAAGCTAAACGATAACTAACCAAACATATAGTTGTTCTAAACTACTATGCTTAGGGATTATACCTATCGAACCAAGTCCTTCGTCTTTACGATCTCCTCGTCCTCCTCGGCCTTCTCTTTGTAGTAGACGATCCACCCGAGAGCAAAACTCCAAGCTTAGCCTCTAAACTTGAGGCAACTAACCTTCTTGGATTGCTAATCAAAGAAGATAGATGAGATAGAGTGAGGGTTATGGATTGTTTAGTCTAGCTAATCCTAGTTCTCAACACATGAGAGGTGAGGATTAGGGTTTGAAGAGAGAGAGCTTGAGGAGAGAGAATGTATAGATGATAATGATAATAGAATAGTGAGTCAAGAAGATATATATCAAGCATTTCTTTTATGAAGAAAAGAATAAGAAATGAATTTAGCAACCATGCTTGATAATATCTAGTGATGATTCATTAGAATGACAAAAGACTTCTATGAATCATCAAGGTGACTCACTAATTACAATCATTTCATATGCCACCTTAACCTCCTTAGTCACCACCTTCTAGAAGCTTCCCGCATAATTACGAGAACGCCCCTCTTTTCCGCAAAAATACGGAAAAACTTTAGACTGTAAAAATCCAATAATCGGATACCAGTAACTGGCTTAAACCAAAGCCGACTGGTAAAAACTGTCCGAAAGTCGTACGTGCGTAAACACACGTATGCGTCCGAACCCTTGTCGTAAAACCATACGACCTCTATATCGTTTCGCCTGGAATAGGAAACTCTCTGTGTGGGACTCTAGAGACTCGACTACTACGTTGGCAGTGGGTTTAACCACAGACCGCAAGCGGCACTAGCTGTACATAACGGTCCCCAGGTAGTTGTCGATAAGAAGGCCGATGAGGAAACCCATCCGAACTCCTACTGAGTCTGATGTGACAATCTCCATACAGTCCGGTCCGTTCGTCCAGGACTATCGCATATCCGGCCTAGGGGGCGGCAAGCGTCAGTCCCCTAATAGCTGTATAAGTCGTGTCGGAGGGAAGCCCATTACACCCTGAGAAACTACTGGAACCTACCAGCAAATCTCGCTTGCCCTGGCCAGGGACTTTGCGTAATGGCTCTCTGACACAGCGCGATATCTACTCCCAATACCGGGAGGGACGAATCCTGTCTAACCGCCACTGCCTCCAAGTGCTCGGGACTGCACCCAACTGCTACCTGTTTGCACGACTCTTTTGAGCCGTGGTAGGGTAGCAATCTAAGAACAGTGGGACACACTCGAGGCGAAGTAGCAGTGTCAAGTCTGCGGACTATGCTGTACTCATGTCACCTGGGAACTGTTCACTGACGACTGGTATAAAACCAACCAACAGTTCCCTGTGAGTCCTGTCCGGTGTACCCGTAACCTAACGAGCACCTGTATACTATCTCCAGTACGACGTACTGACGGCTGTGGAACAGACCATCTCCCCAACTGGGATGAGAAGCGTACACACTAGTCTACTCCGGAGTATCGATGCTCTGTCTCGATAATCCAACGACTAGGGACCTGAATAAGGATGTGCTTGTAGACTACCCAGCCCCCCACTAGTGTGACTGCCATCACAACGCTGGTAGTCAAGCAAGATCCTAAGAGCTCTATCAATACGTATACTCACACATTAAGATAGAGAAAACCAAGCAGCATACTACCATGTTTAGCAAGACTGTTATATACATGTGAATATCCCAAGCTTCCATTAAGTAATATACAAACTAGTATGATACAGTAATGGCCTTCTAGGGCATAAACACTAACACTAAAGACAAAATAAATGGACTAGAAAGAGGGCAAAGTAAATTTCGACTGCTAACATTCACGACCAAACCCCGTACTTCATCGCCACTCCTATTTCACCTTTAACTGAATAGGGTATTATTCAGTTGTCTTTTATCATCACCTTCTCTCAAGTTGCGAGTATTCCTAGGATTAGGAGGGTACACCTATTATGCTTACTGGATATTCTTCTTCCAAACCATAGGCTGGTGCCGAACGGTAGGGAAGGAAGAAAACTATTTAGCCTAATGATGGTGTACAGAAGGTAACGACTAAAGACAAATAAAGGGAATTGGAAAGATGGCAGGGAAATATACGGTTAAAGTCATGATTTGGATTATGGAAGAGGAATTACTAAAAAATATCAGGATACCCCTACGAAACATTTTATTTTTTCAGTGCAATGTTAATGGAAAACTGATTTCCCGATTGGATACTTACTCCAGGGTATGTATTTACCAGATATGATTCTCACATCTGTATAGTTTTACAGATAATGGGTGGGAGTAAGTTATTGGGAATTAGGTGACCATTTTCATTATATCGGAATTCGTTGTAATTGGTGATATTTAAGGAAATCGCCTGGGGACAGTTTTCAACATATGACGCACAGTTTTGAGTTATTCAACTCAGTGGACTTATACAGAGTATTGTATGTTTTCCAGTGTCCATCAGGAAAGAGGGGTTGGTCCTCGTACTATATTCTGTTTACTTGTAACTTCTTTAGTTTTTAGACAAGTGTTTCGTAGAAATACAATGTCTAAGATTTGAGAAGTTGTGGGTATAGGAAAAAAGTAGAGAATTAGGTATCGCAAGTATCGGGATTCTTTAAAGAAGTTAAAGATGTAGATTCTTGTTGTTGGTACTCAATTGATAGTAATGATTTTGAGAAACTTGTTTCTCTTTCAGGTTACTCATAATTGGATGGATTCCTAAGTTGAGTAATACTGATTAGCCTCTCTCCATTAAGATAATATGCACTGGAGACAGTTGCATGATTAGAATCTGGTTCCAATTAAATAAGTGCCAAAGTTTCTATATTGGATATAGAATGGTTAATATCTTAACGATGTTAAGGTACGGGGAGTTGTCCAGCTTATGCTTAAAACCAGACACTGGATAACTCAAGACACGTTTCTGTAATAGCAGTTTGTGGGTTGACCTTAGCTTTGACGAGGGTTGATTTTCTACCATCTGGGAGATCAATAGTGATATTGTTCTTGACTCGCCACAGTTTTAATAAAATGGATTTTTTCAGAAAACAGTAGTAGGATTATGGTAGAACTGGAAGCGATTCCAGAACCGCAAACGATTACGGAAAATTTAATAGGACCTATATATTCAATCAGGTTTGACATTCCATTAGTCACTCCGCAGATATGGTGGGTAACCTCAGACACCCGAGAGGTACTCCGGTAGCCTCAAGGAAGGTGGCAGGGAGGTTCTTGTTTATCCAGAATTGACACTACTGTTTTTCCAGACTATGAGACCCGGCAGGAAGATATGTATAGCGTCGTTCTAAATTAGTTTTAGAAGTACACGTATATATTATTCTGCCAGAGGGTTGTTGTAGTCAGTGGGAACAGCGGAAGCATAGTGGGCAAGTAGCTTATGTCTATTTATAGGCGTGAGTAGATATAGCAGAGATAAGATCATCTAATTTTTGATGTGACATGTTAGTGTATATGCCCTAGAGGCCATTACTGTATCATACTAGTTTGTATATTACTTAATGGAAGCTTGGGATATTCACCTTGTATATACAATCTTGCTCAAAATAGTAGTATGCTACTTGGTTTGTTTCTACTTCAATGTGTACATGTGTTTATTTTTGTATATCGCCTATACACATTAGTGGAGCCCTTAGGATCTTTGCTTGATTACCAGCGATGTGATGGCCGTCACACTAGTGGGGCTGGGTAATCTATAAGCACATCCTTATGCAGGTCCCTGGTCGCAGGACTATCGAGACAGGGCATCGATACTCCGGAGTAGACTAGCGCATGCGCTTCTCATCCCAGTGTGGGAGACGGTCTGTCCCACAGCCGTCAGTACGTCGTACTTGAGATAGTATGCAGGTGCTCGTTAGGTTACGGGTACACTGGACAGGACTCGTCGGGAACTGACTAGTTGGTATTATGCCTATCGTCAGTTATCAGTTCCCAGGTGACATGTGTACAGCTTAGTCCGCTGACTTGACACTGTCACTTCGCCTCGAGTGTATTCCCACTGCACTTTGATTACTACCCTACCAGGCTCAAAGGAGTCGTGCAAACAGGTAGTAGTTGGGTGCAGTCCCGAAGCACTTGGAGGCAGTGACGGTTAGACAGGATTCATCTCTCCCGGTATTGGGGGTTGACATCGCGCTGTGTCTAGGAGAGCCATTACACGAGTAGTCCCTGGCCAGGGCAAACGAGATATACTGGTAGGCTTCCAGTGTTATCTTAGGGTGTTTTGGGCTTCGCTCCGGCACGACTTGTACCGCTATTGGGGGACTGACGTTTACCGCCCCCTAGGCCCGCCATGCGATGTATCAGACGAACAGACCGGACTGTACGGAGAATGTCACATTCAGGCTCAGTAGGAGTTCAGATGGGTTTCACCTCGTCAGTCTTCTTGTCGGCATTACCTGGGGACCGTTATGCATAGCTAGTGCCGCTTGCGGTCTGTGGTTAAAGCCACTGCCAGCGTAGTGTCGAGTCTTTAGAGTCCCACACAGAAAGCTTTTCGCTTTTAAGCAAAAGAGTAGAGGTCGCATGGTTTTGCGACAGGTCGCATGGTTTTGCGACAGGGTTCGGTCACATCCGTGCACTTGTGCACGTACAGTGTCCGGACAGTTTACACTAGCGGGCTTTGGTTTAAGCCAGATCCTAGTGTACCTTTTGGGATTGGATTTATCCAGTATGCATTCGTGTTCCTCGGAACGCGGATGCGGGTGTGTATGCACAGTTGACGAGGAGACAGAGGCAGCGGATTCTCATTAGGGTTGTTGACAGTTGACCGTTGACTATTGACTTTTTGCCCAACCCTAATGAGAATATGATATGTGATTAAAAATTATATTAATTAAGTATTATGGTGACATGGTTGTTGACTTTTGTTGACTTTGTTGACTTGTTGACTTTTGTTGACTTGTTGACTTTGTTGACCGGTTGACTAGGCTTGACTAGTTGACCATCATGATAACCATAGCCATCATTGATGGCAAAGACTTTTGCTTGCTTGCTCATTTGTGCAAAATGAGTGCATGAAATGATATGGTTATGGTTGCTTCAACCATCACATAGCACTTGATTGGTATGATGAGTTATGATGCTTTTGGATTATGAGAGGATGAAAGACAAAAGAGAGGCTCATTCTTACTTGCTCATTCTCTCTCTTATTCTTGAGCTCTCTTGTTTTTGCTCTCACCCTCTTCCTCTTGCTCCCTCTCTTGACTCTATGGTTCACTTGTCTCATGAGTTGAGAATCAAGAACCATAGATAAAATCCCATACAAACTCTTCTCTACTCCCTCTAGTTTATAAGGTTTAGCAAACCGAGTGAACTAGTTTCTTCAAAGATCGAAGAAGGAGCCAAAGGTTAGAGCTTTCAGGTGGATCTATCTTCGGCGTAAGGAGACGACGGGAAGAAGCCGATCCGGACCACCATCGGAGTTTCAAGACGAAGGAGTTCAAGACAAGCAAGGTATAACCCCCTAACCGAGTAGTTAGTAACTGGTAGTTAGGTTGTTAGTTAGATGTTTAACCAAGATCCGGGTTATAAGTCCATGTTACCACCTCTATAAAAATCGTTTTTTTATCAAATTCCGCATGCCCGTAAGTACCGGGAGAGGTAGCATGGACTTACAGTGGTATGAGAGCCTAGTTAAACTCTATCTAACATGTTAGCAAGTAACTAGAAGATCGATCAAAGAAAATGTCCCGAAATAAACCCCAAAATTCGAACTTTCTGTCGATTTTAAAAGTGCTGGAAAACTTTTTTGAAATACACCAAAAATCGGCTCAGGCTTTTGTGTGATCACCCACCAAATTTGGTCCAACGATCGAGTCAAAGCGCCGCGGAAACGCGGCGGGAGCACGCTCCCCGCCGCGGATCCGCGGCCGAGTTGACTCGGCCGAGGTCCAAGTTTGGTGCAGTGTTATTCTGGGGTTGTTTTGGGATTTTTGGAATATATATTTTCTGCCCAGATTTTCCAGAACGAAAATTTTGTTTTTGGGGTCCCGAAAATCCGTATTTTTGATCGAACTTCTAAAAGACTTAAGCTAACGGGTTTTTCTGTAATGTGATATTTGTATTAAACGTCTGCTAATCGCTATATGTCGATTAGTGGGGGTTATACAAATCTGTGATCTGTAATGTTGCTGGAATGTGTATATGAATATGTTGGATTGTCGCGGGTGAATAGCCGGGGGTTGTGAGACGAGAGATTTTCTTTTCTTTCAATTCATGTAAATTTGTAAATTGATGTAATAATTATTTGTATGGCCGCACAACCGGGTCGGGGTTGTAGCCGTCATTGTATAATTTCTTTTTACTGTTTTTGCTCCTAGGATAGACCCATGGAGGGGGTGCACAAACTACCGGGTATGCCGAAGTGCCGAGTGGCCTACTCATAGAGATGAGGGAGGTTACTTCGCTTCGGGTACTTGGCGGGTAGTTTGCCGCGCCCGTAGGGGTCTTGGGTGGGGTATTGGCTATTCACCGCGACCGTGTAATCTGTTTTTCGTTACAGGTTCGTGCGAATTATAGATTCCTAGTATATCCAATGTATTCATCTGTGATCTGAAATGTTTATCATTGCAGTATATCTATATATGATATTATTTAGGCGTTGCTTATGTTTTACAGCCGCGCTAGCCCAGCCCCCGCTCTGTCGTTAGTTAAGTAACCTAACGGGTAATGACGGGGCCCAGTGGCGAATGCGAATGGGATAAGCGTACGTCATATTTTGGTTGTTTTCTGCAATGGTAGGATTAAATGATGGGACGCATTAAAAGAACTAATGCAAGAATATCACGCATTAAAAGAACTAATGCAAGATAATAAACCAAGTTAAAGTCGTTGGAACACTTTTGAAAAACCACTCGGTTCTTTTCAAAAACAACTTTTAAATGCGGAGCTTGAGCCACTCCTTTTAAAAGCTATCTCGTTCCATCGACTATATCAAGTTCACTACGTTCACGGTTTTGCCTAAACCATTCGTAGCCCTCCGTCGTTTCACATGAATAATCAATAGTATTCAAGCTGTGTATGTTGGCCAAAGTCAAGGCACAGTGATTGGTAGCTGTTGGGTGTTCATGTGTAGCATAGATAGATGCGTTGGTTTGGGACAGTCGTACTGCCATTTTGGCTAAAGTCAAAGGTAGGTACGGATGGATCCAAATTAACCTGGATAATGACGGGTAGAACTTGACATGTGACTTATGATATTTTGGCCAAAGTCAAGGTCATAAGAGCATGGGGCAAAAATCCACATCGGGAGTTTCATAAGTACTGAAACTTGCTAGATTTGCATACCATTTGGAGTGTGATGATTCTGGTAGGATTCCTTCAGTTTCGTCACGCGGTGATATTTGGATCCCGATCCTACTGTGAGTATATGCTACTCCTCGGGAAATTTCTCACTAAACGATCAATGCTATAAACCTAGTAGGTGCCTAGAAAGGTGTTAGCGGGGCTACGCCCCCAGGGAAAAGAGGTTCTTTAATTAAGGAACTTCGCGAAAGCGTTGGAAAACCTCCCTCGAAGTACCGACACCGGCCTGGCTGAACGGTTAAGCAAGTATTGTGCGGTGGGATTGATCCCGACTAATTCTTCCTTTATGGTTTGAGGAGGGATTCGAGAAACAGTGGGAGCCATCCTGTTTAGACAAACTAAAAACCACTCTAAACTTGCAAGAGCATCATGCTGAGTGTTTCTTCTTCTTTCTCCTAATTGCAGCGACCAATCGACATGACTGGACTTAAGTTACTTCTAGATAAAAATATACTGACAGGGGCCAAACTACAAAGATTGGCTCAGGAATGTCAAGATGGCAATCACTTACGACAAGCTGGGGTATCTTCTTACCACCAAAGCTCCCCCTGTCCCTGGTCCCACTTCCAGCGTCGCGGATAAGGAAATCCGCAAGACTTGGGAGATTGATAGCGCGAAGGCCAAGTGCCTCGTACTTGCCTCGATGGACAACGAACATCAGAGGAGGCATGAGAATATGGACCTTGAATCCATATTTCTCCATACAAAAGAACTGTATGGAGAGCAATCTCGTATCGCAAGATACAAAGCGTCGAAAAAGTTATTTTCGGCAAAGATGGCCGTCGGATCATCAGTGGCCGAGCACCTGCTAAAGATGATTGGCTACATTGAGGAGCTCGCGGACCTAGGGACCACATTGGAGAGTGAGCTCTATACGGACATAGTTCTCCAGTCCCTTCCTTCCACTTACGCCCAGTTTATACTGAACTTCAACTTGCAAGAAAAAGAAGTTAAACTTTCAGAGCTCCTCAACATGCTGAGGAGCGCAGAGGGCACCCTACAGAAGGGTAGGGAAACATCCACTTTGTTTGTAGGAGGATCATCTTCTTCTAGGTCCAAGGCGAAAGCCAAGGGAAAGAAGAAGAAAGCCCCCGCCAAACCAAGGGGCGATGTTAGTAAAGTGGATACGAAGGGAAAAGCTAAAGCAACAAAGAAAGCGGGGGAAGCTTGTGGATAAGGAAGAATGCTTCTATTGTCATAAGAAAGGTCACTGGAAGAATGATTGCAGGGCTTGGAAAGCCAGAACACAGGAATTGAAGCAGGTTGCAGCTTCAGCTTCAGGTGTGTATGTTATTGAAAACTGACTTTCAATAAACTCTACTTCCTGGGTATTGGATACCGGATCAGGATCTCATATCTGTAATTCTTTGCAGGCGTTAAGAAACCGTAGGGTTTTGAAGGCAGGTGACATGACCCTCAGAGTTGCGAACGGAGCTAGCATGGATGCTAAAGCCGTGGGGGACTATCACCTGGGAATGTCAGATGGACATGTTTTGGTTTTGCGTAATTGCTTTTTTGTACCCAACGCAACTTGTAATATCATTTCTGTATCTTTAGTTTCTAAAGAAGGTTATGAATTTGCGTTTGTAAGTAATGTTGTAAACATTCACCTTAATCAAGTTCTGATTGGGTCAAGTACATTGAGTAATGGTATATACGTATTAAACCAACCACAGATTTTCAATGTCCAGAATACACACAAAAGAAAGTCTCCAGAAATCAATCAGGCTTTCTTATGGCATTGTAGACTGGGTCACATCAATGAGAGAAGGTTGACGAAGTTACATACAGAAGGATATTTGAATCCGTTCGTATATCAATCGTATGCCACTTGTCAATCCTGTCTCAAAGGAAAGATGACAAAGACTCCGTTTACTGGACATGGAGTGAGAGCAAGCGAGCTCTTGGGACTCGTACACAGTGACGTGTGCGGTCCAATGTCTACACATGCGCGAAGCGGTTATTCTTACTTCATTACTTTTACGGATGACTTCTCAAGGTACGGTTATGTCTTCTTAATGAAACATAAGTCCGAAGCCTTTGGAAAATTCCAGGAGTATAAGAATGAAGTAGAAAAACAAACCGGCAAAAGTATTAAGATTCTAAGATCGGATCGAGGTGGAGAATACTTAAGTGCCGAGTTCCTGGACTATTTAAAAGAGAACGAAATTCTCTCTCAGCTTACTCCTCCATACACTCCGCAACATAACGGTGTATCGGAGAGACGGAACCGCACCCTATTAGATATGGTACGGTCCATGATGAGTAACGCTGAGTTACCGCGATCATTCTGGGGGTATGCGCTAGAATCAGCTGCATACCTTTTGAACCGAGTTCCCACTAAGACTGTGCCTACCACACCATTTGAGATGTGGTGTGGGAAGAGGCCCCATCTTAATCACATTAAGACATGGGGAAGTCCAGCTTTTGTCAAAAAGCAGCATGCAGACAAGCTCGAGGCACGCTCAGTACAGTGCAAGTTTGTGGGATATCCAAAGAATTCCAAGGGATATTTCTTCTACTGCGAAGAGGAACAAAAAGTTCTTGTTTCTCGTCATGCCCACTTTCTAGAACACCAGTTCTTAGAAAAGGAAATCAGTGGGAGCGCGGTAGAACTGGAAGAAATTCCAGAACCACGGACTATTACTGAAAGTTTAATGGAACCAGAGGGTTCAAAAGAATAGGACATTCCTACGCCGCTCCGCAGGAGTAGTAGGCAAACTCATCCGCCCGAGAGATACTACGGTTTTCTCATAGACGGGGATAGAGAGGATTGCATCATAGATTGTGATGAGCCTACTAGCTTCCAGCAGGCCGTTTAGAGCGTCGACTCAGTGAAATGGCTGGATGCAATGCGGACCGAAATGGAGTCCATGTACACCAACAAGGTATGGACGTTGGACATTGCTCCAGACGGGGTAAAACCCGTAGGATGCAAGTGGATCTTCAAAAGGAAGATTGGTGCAGATGGACAGGTTGAGACCTATAAAGCTAGGCTGGTAGCAAAGGATTTTCGTCAAAGACCTGGCTTGGACTATGACGAAACCTTTTCTCCAGTATCCATGCTGAAATCCATTCGGATCCTTCTTGCCATTGCTGCCTTCCACGATTATGAGATCTGGCAAATGGATGTAAAGACCGCTTTTCTAAATGGAAATTTAGAGGAGTGTGTCTATATGGACCAACCAGAGGGTTTCATTCAGAGTGGGAGCAGCGGAAAGGTGTACAAGTTGCTTAAGTCCATCTACGGACTAAAGCAGGCATCGCGGAGTTGGAACATCTGTTTTGATGAGACGGTCAAGGAATTTGGCTTTATCAAAAATCCAGATGAACCATGCATCTATAGTAGATTTGTAGCGAGAACTGTAGTATTCCTCGTTTTATACGTGGATGACATTCTCTTAATAGGAAATGACATTCCTATGCTACAATCTGTTAAGGGGTTCTTATCGCATAGGTTCTCCATGAAAGACCTGGGTGATGCCTCATACATCCTGGGGATCCGGATCCATCGTGATAGATCCAAGAGGATATTGGGACTTTCTCAGTCCAGGTACATCGACACCGTACTGAAAAGATTCAGTATGGAAGATTCCAAGCGCGGTAACCTACCGGCTTGTTACGGGATCACCCTCTCTAAAGAGATGTCTCCCAAGACTGATTTGGAGAGGGATCACATGTCTATTATACCCTACGCTTCTGCGGTAGGCTCTATAATGTATGCGATGTTGTGTACCAGACCGGATGTAGCTTATGCACTTAGTGTGGTAAGCCGGTATCAGTCAAACCCTGGGGAGAAACACTGGATAGCGGTAAAGAACATTCTCAAGTACCTGAGAAGGACTAAGGAGATGTTCTTGGTGTATGGCGGAAAAGACCTCCAGATCGAGGCCTTTGCTGACTCCAGCTTCCAGAGTGACAAGGATGATTCCAAGTCCATGTCGGGTTTTGTCTTTACCCTCAATGGAGGGGCGGTGTGTTGGAAGAGTTCCAAACAAGAAACCGTTGCGGACTCGACGATGGAAGCGGAATACATCGCTGCATCTGATGCTGCAAAAGAAGCTGTCTGGATGAGGAAGTTCTTGAAAGAACTTCAGGTGGTTCCGTCCATTGTTGATCCAATACCTCTGTATTGCGACAACAACGGGGCTATAGCTTTAGCGAAGGAACCCAGGTCCCATCAGAGATCCAGGCACATCTTGAGGCGGTATCACCTGATCAGGGAGATCGTGGATCGCCAGGAGATCGAGGTTCGGAGAGTCGCTTCAGAAGATAACACTGCAGATCCATTCACCAAGGCCCTGCCCCAGACTCAGTTCGAGCGGCTGATCGAGATGATAGGTCTTCGATACGCCAGTACATGGCCTTAGTGCAAGTGGGAGATTGTTAGTGTATATGCCCTAGAGGCCATTACTGTATCATACTAGTTTGTATATTACTTAATGGAAGCTTGGGATATTCACCTTGTATATACAATCTTGCTCAAAATAGTAGTATGCTACTTGGTTTGTTTCTACTTCAATGTGTACATGTGTTTATTTTTGTATATCGCCTATACACATTAGTGGAGCCCTTAGGATCTTTGCTTGATTACCAGCGATGTGATGGCCGTCACACTAGTGGGGCTGGGTAATCTATAAGCACATCCTTATGCAGGTCCCTGGTCGCAGGACTATCGAGACAGGGCATCGATACTCCGGAGTAGACTAGCGCATGCGCTTCTCATCCCAGTGTGGGAGACGGTCTGTCCCACAGCCGTCAGTACGTCGTACTTGAGATAGTATGCGGGTGCTCGTTAGGTTACGGGTACACTGGACAGGACTCGTCGGGAACTGACTAGTTGGTATTATGCCTATCGTCAGTTATCAGTTCCCAGGTGACATGAGTACAGCTTAGTCCGCTGACTTGACACTGTCACTTCGCCTCGAGTGTATTCCCACTGCACTTTGATTACTACCCTACCACGGCTCAAAGGAGTCATGCAAACAGGTAGTAGTTGGGTGCAGTCCCGAAGCACTTGGAGGCAGTGACGGTTAGACAGGATTCGTCTCTCCCGGTATTGGGGGTTGACATCGCGCTGTGTCTAGGAGAGCCATTACACGAGTAGTCCCTGGCAAGGGCAAACGAGATATACTAGTAGGCTTTCAGTGTTATCTCAGGGTGTTTTGGGCTTCGCTCCGGCACGACTTGTACCGCTATTGGGGGACTGACGTTTACCGCCCCTAGGCCCGCCATGCGATGTATCAGACGAACAGACCGGACTGTACGGAGAATGTCACATTCAGGCTTAGTAGGAGTTCAGATGGGTTTCGCCTCGTCAGTCTTCTTGTCGGCATTACCTGGGGACCGTTATGCACAGCTAGTGCCGCTTGCGGTCTGTGGTTAAACCCACTGCCAGCGTAGTGTCGAGTCTTTAGAGTCCCACACAGAAAGCTTTTCGCCTTTAGGCAAAAGAGTAGAGGTCGCATGGTTTTGCAACAGGTCGCATGGTTTTGCGACAGGGTTCGGTCACATCCGTGCACTTGTGCACGTACAGTGTCCGGACAGTTTACACTAGTGGGCTTTGGTTTAAGCCAGATCCTAGTGTACCTTTTGGGATTGGATTTATCCAGTATGCATTCGTGTTCCTCGGAACGCGGATGCGGGTGTGTATGCACAGTTGACGGGGAGACAGAGGCAGCGGATTCTCATTAGGGTTGTTGACAGTTGACCGTTGACTATTGACTTTTTGCCCAACCCTAATGAGAATATGATATGTGATTAACAATTATATTAATTAAGTATTATGGGGACATGGTTGTTGACTTTTGTTGACTTGTTGACTTTGTTGACCGGTTGACTAGGCTTGACTAGTTGACCATCATGATAACCATAGCCATCATTTCATGGCAAAGACTTTTGCTTGCTTGCTCATTTGTGCAAAATGAGTGCATGAAATGATATGGTTATGGTTGCTTCAACCATCACATAGCACTTGATTGGTATGATGAGTTATGATGCTTTTGGATTATGAGAGGATGAAAGACAAAAGAGTGGCTCATTCTTACTTGCTCATTCTCTCTCTTGTTCTTGAGCTCTTTTGTTTTTGCTCTCACCCTCTTCCTCTTGCTCCCTCTCTTGACTCTATGGTTCACTTTTCTCATGAGTTGAGAATCAAGAACCATAGATAAAATCCCATACAAACTCTTCTCTACTCACTCTAGTTCATAAGGTTTAGCAAACCGAGTTAACTAGTTTCTTCAAAGATCGAAGAAGGAGCCAAAGGTTAGAGCTTTCAGGTGGATCTATCTTCGGCGTAAGGAGACGACGGGAAGAAGCCGATCCGGACCACTATCGGAGTTTGAAGACGAAGGAGTTCAAGACAAGCAAGGTATAACCCCCTAACCGAGTAGTTAGTAACTGGTAGTTAGATTGATAGTTAGATGTTTCACCAAGATCCGGGTTATAAGTCCATGTTACCACCTCTATAAAAATCGTTTTTTATCAAATTCCGCATGCCCGTAAGTACCGGGAGAGGTAGCATGGACTTACAGACAAGTTATGGGTTTGACTTCATCAGAATAGGGGATGGATCTGTTAAGAAGGTAGTAGGGTGTGATGTCCTGGTATTTGGATGACATACACAGAGCAGGAAGTAAAATTCCTATACTACGATCGGTTGTACTTTGGTTATCACACAATTGTTTCTCCATAAAGGACATGGATATAATATTTGACATTCTGGTTTCTAGATCTATGGTTTTAGATCTAGATTTGGGTAGTTTCCTAATTTGGGTACTTTGACAGTATTCTAATGGTATTTTAGAATAGTTGACTCCTGGCATGGTGGAGTACCTGCAGGTGATGGAGTCACCCTCTCTAAAGGTGTCTTACTGACTAAAGGAGAGAGGGACGTGAATGATTGGCAGATCACTTGCTTAGGTAATTGAGTCAATCATGAGATGTCAAGTACCACACCAGATGTTGTTTTTGCACTAGATGCGATAAGTTTATATTAATCCAATCCTGAAGAGACATAAGGAAGCAGTTTTAGAACATAAATGTATGTTCTATGGATTTGATGACGGCGGCCTCCTTCGGGAGACGGTTATCATTCCAGGCTTCAAAGATGACATGGATGACAGAGTGATTGTCAGAGTTATAGTTTTCCCTCTGACGAGGGATAGTATTATGGACAGGTGGTCCAAGAGGATACTGTGGGAGGCATAGTGCTGGACACTGATTAGGTTCAGTTATCGATATAGTCTAAGAAGTTTGGATTAGGAGTTCATTTATGAACTAGGTCCCATCAGATATCCAGACATATTCTAAGACAGGTATTACTCAATTCGGGAGATGGTTTTCTCCACGAAGTTGAGATATAGAGAGATACAGAAAGAAACACCGAAGCGGATCTACACACTGAGGCTATTTCTCGAACACAATAGTTTTGCAAACGAGCTTTGTGAAACTGATTAGTAGAGGAGTTGGATGCTCGGTATCACACGAGCTGTGAGTACACGACATCGCAATAATTAGCCTTAAGTGCAAGTGGGAGATTGTTGGATATAGTGCCCTCTAAGTCAATTATTGGATCGCAGGTACGTGATTGCAATGATTGAGGGAGGACCTATACCGATAGAACAGTCTTACTCGAGATGATAGTATGCTATCTGGTTTGTCTTTATCATCATGTAGATGTTGATAGACCCCATAGGATTCTTACTTGACTACCTGCAGTATGATGGCGATCATATATGTGGGAGTTGGGTCTATAAGCACATCCTTAAAAGTGTCCCTAGTCGTGGGAGTTTCGAGACAGGGCATCGATACTCCAGAGTAGACTAGTGTATACATTCGAGACCCCGAGGAGGGGCGGTGGCCGGTCTCACAAGACATTGGTGTTAGTTGGTTCACCTAAGATGTATACAGGTGCTCATTGGGTTATGAGTACACCGGACAGGACTCGCCGGGAACATGCTAGTTGGTATTATACATATCGTCAGATAGCAGTTCCTTGGTGACATGTGTACAGGTTAGTTCATCGACCTGAGGTCGTCATTTGTCTCGTGTGAGTTCCCACTGTGTTTTGATTTATACCCTACCACGGGTCAAAGGAGTCGTGCAAACAGGTATATTTTGGGTACAGTCCCGAGCCATATGGAGGCAGTGAGCAGATCGTCGGGGATTCGTCTCTCCCGGTATTGGGGGTGAGATCGCGTTGTGATTAGGAGAGCCATTACACGAAATCCCTGTCCAGGGTAATCAAGATATAATGGTAGGTATACCAGTAGTATCTCAGGGTGTTTTGGGCTGCTCTCTGACATGACTTATACTGCTATTGGGGGTCTGACGTTTACCGGCCTCCTAGGCCCTATATGCGATACTCATAGACGAATGTTCCGGACTGTACGAATATTGTCACTGTCAGGGTCAGTAGGGTTTATGGATGAGTTCGCTCGTCAGGTTCCCTTCCAATCAATACATAGGCAACCGTTACGTACAGCTTGTACCTCTGACGTGCTAGAGGTTATACCCAGTGCCAGTGTATTGATGAGTTTTTAGAGTCCCCCACAGACACTTTTCCAAGTTCGGGCGAAACGTTGTAGAGGCCGTATGGTTTTATGGCAGGGTTCGGAAAATGCACGTGGGTTTTCGCACGTGTCATATTTCGGGCAGATAATACTGTTCGGTTTTCGTTTAAGCCGGATCGGAGTATTATGCTGTGTAGATATAATATCTTTGTCTCAGTTGCATTTGTATTCGGTCGTAATACAAATGCGGGTATGTTTATACTGATACGGGGTTATCCTGAAATTCGTTTCAGGATCACTTTTGATAGTTGCCAGTTTCCAGTTTTCTATCGCCCGTCTTTAACATTCCGTTAAAGATGGATTTATCTTTTCTTGAGATGAGTGTGGAAGCTTCTAGATAGTGACTAGGATGATGAGGTGGCTTATGACTCATTTGTTCATTAATGGTGCATTTATTAGTTGATGACTAAGGGTTATGAATCATAGTTTTCATTAATGAGTTCATACTAGGTGTATCTTGACTCATGCTTTTCTTTGTGTGCTTATAGTTACCCTCCCCTCTCCTACACTCACCCTCCCTCTTCTATAAAGTGGCCGGCCCCTCTTGTGGGTAATCATGGATTGATTTTGGCAAAAAGATTATGATAGTTTAGTTCATGGAAATTTCATATAGCTCAATTTCCATTTACCCGATTCCAATTGGCAACTTCATTAACCGTTCGTCCATAGCCTTGGACGTAACGAGACAAAGTGTTCTACTCATTCTCTAAATTAATCTTGGTCATCTCTTTTAGCAAACTTGACGATCGAGTTGTTTCGGTTCAGAGGCGGGAGCCCGTTTAAAGATCCATCGACGTGGAGCCACCTGGACGACGAGACCGGAGATCGAGCGAGTTCGGATCAGCTGCAACAACGCGTGGGATGATGGTTGAAGACCGAAGGACCCGGATCGTTCGGTATAACATTTCTACCCACTTTGTAGTTTGTCAGTTTAGCTTTAATGGCAGATCTTGGGATATAGTATACGATAGCGCTATTTGTAAAAGTTTTGTTCCGCATATTGGCATCTGTCAAAGAGCCGGGGCACTACCGTGGACTTACACCTTCATGGCCGGATTTTTCTGATGGAGGGGCTAATTTGCAAATATGCAAATTAGCAATTGTGGAGGGTTTATTTGTAAATGAGGGATTATGATTATGATAGCATCTTTGATTTTTCTTTCATCATGGCTTGCATTAATGAGATAAGATAAGATTAGAAATGGAAGTGACCTTTATTCCTCATTATCTTCATATGGCTTATGGTCACCATTTTCTTTTTCCCTACACTCACCCCCTTGTAGTTTTTTTCCCCTCCTCATTCATTTGGCCGGCCACTACTTGATGGGGAGAGATTTATTTTTTTGGTGTGGAAAAATTCTTCATCTCATTCTTTGCATACACCAAAAATCCTAAGCTCATTTTCCATTGTTCATTCTTCCATCAAAATGGCAACTTCAAACCCCATGAGACAAACCATCCTGCACTTCGCCTACAGTATTCTTGGACACGTCGACTTACCAACTTCGTGCCCGAGTTGCCTCGGTCCAGAAGTGGGAGCCCGTACAAGAACTCGGCGGTGTGGTGCCCTTTCCGACGAGGAGGTGAAGACCGGAGATTCCGCGAGGAGATCGGGACGGAGGCCAAAGACCGAAGGACACGGATCGCTCGGTATAGCTTTCTACCCATTCTCTAGTTTGCTAGAATTAGGTTAATGGCCCGATCCGGGTTTTTTGTGCGCGGTAGCGCCAGTTTTTAAAATTAAAGAAAAGTTTCGTTTCCGTATTTTGGCCTCGGAATGACGGCCGGGGCGCTGCCGTGCACTTACGGGAAGCTACTCAAGTCACCACACTCCAGAAGGTATACGCATGCCTGGAAAATTTCCCTAATATTTGAAACTCTCGATAAGGTTTTTTCCCTAAGCGCTTATGACCTTGATTTTGGTAAATAAATCATAACACGCAAGTCAAGTTCTACCCATCATTATCCAAATTAATTTAGACCCACCCGTACACACCCTTGACTTTGGCTAACAAAGCGGTCCTAAACCAATGCATTTATCTATACCACGGATAAGCAACACACAGCTACCATTCACGATGCATTGATTTTGGCTAACAAACACCACATGAATACTATATGCTACTTATTCGAAACGACGGAGGGCCACGGCTAGTTTTTGGCGAAAAACCATTAACGTAATGAACTTGATATCGTTGAAGTAACTCGAGTAGTTTTATAATTATAAAGTGGCGTAAACTTTTGCCAAAGAGGTCACTCCCTGTGAAGTGATCTAGGCTTTTTCCTCATCGAATAAGGTGTTGGATATTCCTAGCTGAATATCGTTGTGCAAAGCAAAATAATCGATCGTAGTGAAGTTATTACAACGACGCAAACTTTTGCCCAAGATGTCACTCCCCATGAAGGGATCTCGGCTTTTGCCTCGTCGAATGAGGTAATAGATATTCATAACTGAATACCGCTGTGCAAGGCAAAAGGAAACGTCTGTAATGTCAGTTTTCAAAAATTGGTTCCAACAATATCATTTAGGTTTGTTTTTCTTGCATTAATCAGAATTAATGTAGTCCCATCAATTGATCATATCATGCCAGAATGAAATGAAAATAATCACGCATATATATGCCATTCGCATTCGCCACAGGGTCCCGGGTCTTCACTATAAGGTTACTAAACTTACGGCAGGGCGGGGACAGGACTAGCGCAGATGCAAAACATATATAGCGTCTGCTATATATATATATATAATATGAACATTCGTCTCACGCATGATATCAAGTAACATCACAGAAGTATCACAGCAGAATCACAACGGAAGCAAACATAATATGGAAATGCAGATAAATAAGGAAAAGTAAATTTCAATGGAGCCAAATATAAAATGCAATTTCCCGGTCGTGTGGATAACCCGCAGTATTAGACATTAGACACCTACGAGTGCGGCAAGACACCCGCCAATCCCAGAAGTGAGGCAACCCCAATCAACGAAGTGAGTAGGCCACTTAGCACTTCCGAAATCTGGTGACTTGGACACCCTTCTGCGGGTCAATCCTATACCCCCTACAAGTGTGGAGAATAGCCCGCCAATTCTAGAGTAAAGCATCCCGGTCTCAACGCCATGCGATGGAGGCCCGTTTCCCTCTAGAACCTGGCTACTCGAGCACCCCGCCGCGGGGTAATCCTAGTGCATGTAATGAAAAATAGAATATACAACGGTGACTACGTCCGCAACCTGGACGTGCGCCAAAGAATAATACAAGCCGCGCTGACGGCAGTCCACATGTCGGATGCTCGCCACACAATATGATTATACATTACATCACAGAGAACTACATCTAATACTACGTACACCGGTCTATCCATCGCGACAAATCCTACATAACCATAATCACAGAGCAACATAGAACATTAACGCGAATATCATATTTGTAAACCCATCTGATTGTACATATAGCAACCAGTCGATTTATACCGCGCTATGATATTCACGGCCACAGAAAAAAATGCTCAGAAAATAAAAAATTTAAAATTTCAATCGATTAAAACTTTCCGCATTGGCCCCCAAAATACAAACCAGTACACAAACAAATCTGGACCAAAATCAAATATCCCAAAAATAGTATTTCCATGAACTAGAGCCCCAGAAAAAATTTGGGGCCCGGTAGCCAAAATTGGACCGTGGTTTAGCGGTGAAATGGCGCATATGACTTCTGTTCTGTGGTCGAATTTTGGACTTAGGTGCCTAAATTTTTTTTAGCTCTAGTTTTTCCTGCATATAATTTTAATGCAACCAAATTTTTTTTAACAAGTTTGAAATTCAAACAGCAAGCATGGATTTTGGAAATGTGATTCGGAAAATTCCATCGATCGAAACTCTAAATTAGTGCAAACAAGTCTAACTTTTAGTATGGCTCTGATATTACTGTTGGGAACTTAGGCATACTAGCAAACTAGTTTTCGAAGATGGCAAAATGGATTTCAAATTTTTTCTAGTTCGCTAAAGTTCCCAAAACCAAGAATCGAACTAAATAGCTGGAAACTTGTAAACAAAACTTAGTGAGCTAAAGTAATCTACTATGTGTAGAATACTCACATCCTCAAATTTTCTTCAAGTGCTCTGGATCGCGCTTGCAAGCCGGTCTTCCTTTGACGAAGATGATCCACCTGAGGAAAACGATCCAGGCTCTAGCATCGCCTAGCGAAGTAACCGACGCTCCAAGATCGCTAGCAATGGTGAGTAGGGATGTAGGAATTTTTCACTATCATTTTCTCTCATTTCTTAAGCTCAAATGAGCAACTAAAGAAGGAGGAGGAGGAGGTGAGGAAAACCAAGGCATGAGCAACTCAAGAAAAAGAGCTAAGTGTAAAAGAGCTATCAAGCATGATAGAAATGAAGAGTGAATAGCATGTAGAAAGAATGGCTCTTAATTTTTACAACCATGCAAAAAATATCTCATACATTTTTACAATAAACAAATTGTCACGACCCGAATATTTCGACTCGTGACCGGCACTTAGCCCCGCTACTTCTACAGGCGTAACGCGACTAAGTAAGCCGAACCCAGAAATCAAAACCATATATAAGTAGCGAGTGTTGAAAACATTTAGTTAAAACATTTAGAAAACCTTAAATAATTCAATATGTTCTTTTAAAGTACGTCATCATTTAAATAATTTTGGCAGCATTTCCTTTGTAAAAGTAACCCCAAGACCGGGTATAAAACAGGATATGAGTGAAAATGAGATATAATGAAACAAAACATTCCTAAACGGGAGCAATCACGCCCAACGGCGGAAACCATCATCACAAGAGTAATATACGACGCCCTAGCGAAGAATGAGCAATAGTAAACATCACAGAATAATAACTGCATGTAAAAACAGTCGGCTCCCACGAGCTCGACACCAGAATACAAAATATATACATCATCGTCCTCACACTGTCACTAAGTCCAGTACATATATGGTAGATGGAGAATACTAGATACAAAAGGGGTACAATAAATGTAATCAGATACCACAACCCACCTAAAAGCAAAACAGCTCTCGCGCCAACTGTAGTGGTATCTGTAGCCAAAAGATGCAAAAGGCAGCCTGCCGCGACTACTCTGAAGGGCAACCTGCAAATACTGTGGCACAACGGGGGTGAGTTGCCAACTCGTGAATAGAGATAACATATAAAGGTAATCGCGAGCAAGCACGTACTGCGCTACTCTATCATATGCCAGCAAGTAAGATCTATATGCGACAATCAGTAGGTGCAATAATCATGCAAATGCTCTGTCTGGTAAAACGACTACAGGATGAAATGCATGATAAACAATGCTGAGCATGGGATAAACAACATCTACAACATGGAAAAATAATTGGTGCCCCAAACTGCACCCAAATCCCAAATAAACTCAGGCGCCGGCACTCTCCTCGGCCCTCAAATTCTGTAAATCTCTGAGAATCACGAGTGCCCAACATCGGCACTAAAAATATCATAAAATACTCATATCCAGCATCGAAACGCAAATCCTCATATATCGGGCTCCGTCAGTCCGGATCAGCCCACGGGCTCCGTTTGTGGTATCGGCCCTCGGCCCCGGCAGTACGGATCATCTCGCATCCATCTCTCGACTCAGGTCAGTATCCTCCGGATAACCGCCAGATCCAACCAATCACCAGTAGGTACTCGCCACCCTGCCAGGCTCATCGTCTACTCCACGAAAAGCATTTCTCGCCTCGGGGAACCATACCGGGTCCACCATGAACCCGCAAACGGATCATCCAACTCCTCGAATCGGGTTTCAAGCACACGTCTCAGCACCGAGAAAACGCATGGTGGACGCACCAAAATATCATATCACGAGGAACCGGGTTTTCAAATAGTGCATCTTTTCTTTAATTAATTCCACGATCCTCAAAACCAGAAATCACATGGAAATCCAACACCAATGAGTAAATCAAATGCGATGTGCTATGTACATCAAGTCATAAAGTAGGTACAAGGGAGAACCGCTTTTTAAAATAGTTTCAGTTTTCAAAGACATCTTGCGGCTCCCAATTTCTATGAAAATCATAACGAATCATATATGAAATGAACTACAGCAATATAATCATGGCAATTCTATAGTGAGTGTATCATGGCAATTACTAACGGTGTGTGTGCAACATGTAGATTGGTGCTCGTGCAATATGAACTGTTAGTAATAGTGCGGTGTTCTATCAATTCTAAGTTTACGTATATATAGCAGGGAATGCAGTATGCAACAATAGTATACATGACAGTCAATGTAGGTAAATGCAATATATAACTATAAGGTCCTATCAGCCCTGACGCATAACGCCATGCGAGCGATATCCCCGTAGATGTTAAATCTACTCACCGAAGTCTCGCACTAAGTGTAGCCGACGACTTGCTTCCCTTTCTTCACAGCGTCCGTCTCTCTCGCCTGCCCTAGAATCATACAATATATCACACATAAGCTCAAATCCACAAAATCGTGACATTAAGGTCAAACTAGAAACCCGTGTCGCAAATCAAGCGCGCGTGTGCGCGATACGCAAAAACGTGTGATTACGCGCCTGAAACTACCCCGACGCGTCACGATACGCCGAAACCCCAAACCACATGCGTATCACGCGTGTCACGAAGGTTTAAAATACGAGAAATAGGGTAATTAGCTCCAGATTTTTCTGCAGCAAGACTCAAATAAAATTATACATGCCATGAGTCTAAGGGTTGCAGCAGACACCTAAAGGACCAAACCCCAACCCAAACCCTCCCCATCTGGCCGCAAATTGCGGCCAGAAACAATATTTCGGCAGCCTGCACAAGTCGTATGGGGGTCGGGTTCTACCTGGGGGTCAGCACAAAACAACTATACTGCAGTCTTCTCAAAATTATTTTGAACTCACCGGGTCGATAGCAGTTTACAGAAAGTCAAAATTTGCTTAAAAACGATGAATTTGCATCAAATAGGATTCTAGGGGTATTTTAGTGCAATGGGGGTTAAGCTGGGTTAATATGGCCCTAACAACACTCCAGCAACTTACTAAACCAAATCATACATCACTTGGTCATGGTTCCCACTAATCACCACATATCGCACTAAAACGCACCAATAAACACTAATCGAAGCTAAGCTACACTTAAATAAGAAAACTAGGGAGTAAGTTCAGAAAGTATTCCCCACACTCGACCCTAGGGAGCTAGAGGAAGAAGAAGAACTGGAGGGAAGGAGCTGCAGCTGGGGTTGTGTTGTTGCTGCTGCTCACTGCTGCTGTTGCTGCTCACTGTTGCTGCTGTTGCTGCTTCTGGCGGCTGCTGTGCTTGCTTCAGCTGCTGCTGAGCTTGCTGCTGCTGCTGAGATGGTGTGGGTGTGTGAGTGTGAGAGTGGGGTTGAGAGAAAAGAGCACAAGAATGAGAGGGAATCATAACTCCAAATGTCAACCCCTCCACTCTCTCTCTTCATTAAATGCAAGCATGGCTTTTGCCATGATGCATTCTCTCTCTCTCATTCTCACCAAGTCAACACTCAAAAGGGAAATTCAAATTAAAGCAACCCTCAATTAACTAATTAAACTTAATTAAAACCCAAAAGACTTAATCCCCATGATTGCTAATCATGGTATTACCTCATTTTAAAACCCTAATTTACATGCACATGTGTGTGCAAGCCTAGGAAAAATTCTAGAAAAATATTTATTAAATTTGGAAAAATATTTGAAACCCAATTTGGTAAACTTTTTATTAAAAACCCTTTATTTAAATATAATTAGCCACTAATCGCATCCTAAGGTGTTACAATCTTCCCCCCTTAAAAGAAATTCGTCCCCGAATTTCAAAATCTAACTACACGTACCTTCGAAAAGACGGGGATACTTCTTCCTTATCTCGCTTTCGGTCTCCCAAGTGACCTCCTCGCTGCTTGGACCACGCCAAAGTACCTTGACTGATGGAATATCTTTCGATCTCAATTTCTTCACTTGTCGATTCAAGATCATCATCGGCTGCTCTGCATAGGAAAGGTCGCGCTCAAGCTGGATCGTCGGGTACTGAATCGCATGCGAAGGATCATGAAGATATCTACGGAGCATCGAAACGTGAAATACGGGGTGCACATCTCGGAAAATGGGCGGAAGGGCTAACCGGTATGCAACTGCACCAACACGCTCGAGGATCTTGAAGGGGCTCACATATCTGGGACTGAGCTTCCCCTTCTTCCCAAACCTCATCACACCTTTCATTGGGGAGACCCTCAAGAAAACGTGATCACCAACAGAAAACTCAAGTCTGCGCCGCCAACAGTCCGCATAAGATCTCTGCCTACTCTGCGCTGCTCTCATCCTATCGCGAATCAACTAGATCTTCACGGTCTTCTCCTCAACAATCTGTGGCCCTAAGATACTGCTCTCACTGAGCTCTGTACAACAGGCGGGTGATCTGCATCTCCTCCCATAAAGAGCCTCAAATGGTGCCATCTGAATGGTCTCCTGGTAGCTGTTATTGTAGGAGAACTCTACTAAGGGTAAGTGATGATCCCAGCTACCTCCAAAATCTAATACACACGCTCTGAGCATGTCCTCGAGAGTATGAATAGTTTGCTCTGACTGTCCATCGGTCTGTGGATGAAATGCTGTGCTGAAACTCAAGCGATTGCCCAAAGCCTCTTGAAGCCTCTGCCATAGTCGACTGGTAAACTGGGTGCCTCTATTGGACACGATACACGTCGGAACTCCGTGCAGTCGTACAATCTCGTCGATGTAAATCTGGGCATACTAAGCAAATCCGAAAGTCGTCTTCACTGGTAGGAAGTGAGCCGCTTTCATCAAACGATCCACGATCACCCAAATAGAGTCATACCCTCACCTAGTCCTGGGTAGACCCATAATGAAATCCATCAAAATCTGCTCCCATTTCCACTCCGGAATGGGTAACGGCTGTAGCTCTTCCGCGGGCCTCTGGTGCTCAGCCTTGACCTGCTGACAATTCAGGCATCTCGACACAAAATCTGCGATGTCTCTCTTCATTCCGTCCTACCAGTAAACACCTCTCATGTCATGGTACATCTTGGTGGAACCGGGATGAACACTATATACGGATCGATGTGCCTCCTCAAGAATCTCGCGCCACAGTCTCTCAGCATCTGGTACGCACAGTCTAACCCCAAATCATAGTACCCCCTGATCATCGATCACGAACTCGGAAAATCTGCCTTGTCCAATCTGTGCCATGATCTCCGAACATCGGTCATCACTGCGCTGTGCCTCATATATGCGGTCAAGTAACTGTGGGCGTGCACGAACATGCACGATCTGTCCTCCAATCGGCGTGAACTCGAACTGTACTCGGCTGTCGCATAATATCTGCCAATCTGCCGACGACTGCCCCTGTACTGCGCTCAAACAAGATAGACTACCCCCGGGCCTCCTGCTCAAAGCATCCGCCACCACATTCGCCTTGCCCGGGTGATACAAGATCTCGTAGTCGTAATCCTTCACTAACTCCATCCATCGGTGCTGTCTAAGGTTCAGGTCTCGCTGCTGAAATATATACTTTAAACTCTTGTGATCAGTGAATATCTGGCACGACTCACCGTATAGGTAATGTCGCCAGATCTTAAGTGCAAAGACCACTGCAGCCATTTCCAAATCGTGAGTGGGGTAGTTCTGTTCATGTTTCTTCAATTGTCGCGAAGCATACGCGATCACCATGTTATGCTGCATCAATACACACCCTAGCCCCACTCGAGAAGCATCACAATAGACCACAAATCCGCCTGATCCTGAAGGCAATGATAACACCGGTGCCGTAGTCAGCCGAGTCCGTAGCTGCTGAAAACTGTGCTCGCACTCCTCCGTCCAATCGAAAGGAACTCCCTTCCGAGTCAACCCGGTCAAAGGTGTAGCAATACTGGAGAAGTCCTGCACAAATCTCCTGTAGTAACCGGCCAACCCCAAAAAGCTGCGAATCTCCATAATTGATGTGGGTCTGGGCCAACGCTGAACAGCCTCGATCTTCCTCGGGTCTACACATATACCGTCTCGTGAAATCACATGCCCTAAGAAGTCTACGCTGTCCAGCCAGAAAGCATACTTAGAGAATTTCGCGTAAAGCTGGCGCTCCCTCAAAGTCTGCAGTGTAATCCGCAGGTGCTGCTCGTGCTCCTCACTACTCCGGGAATACACCAAGATATCGTCAATGAATACTATGATGAACAGATCCAAATATGGCCGGAAAATACGGTTCATCAAGTCCATGAATGCTGCTGGCGTATTGGTGAGTCCGAACGACATCACCAAAAACTCATAATGGCCGTAGCGCGTACGGAAAGCCGTCCTAGGAATGTCCTCCTGTCGAACCCGCAGCTGATGATAGCCCGATCGTAAATCGATCCTCGAAAAGTACCCTGCCCCCTGAAGCTGGTCGAACAAATCGTCGATAAGTGGCAAGGGATATCTGTTCCGCACTGTCACCCTGTTCAGCTGGCGGTAGTCGATACACAGACGCAAACTGCCGTCCTTCTTCTTGACGAACAGGACTGGAGCACCCCAAGGAGAAACACTGGGTCGAATAAGTCCCTTATCCAGCAAATCTTGCAACTGACCATTCAACTCTCGAAGTTCCGCCGGGGCCATCCGATAAGGTGGTATGGAAATAGGCCCCGTGCCAGGAACCAGATCAATACAGAAAGAAATGTCGCGCTCGGGCGGTAGCCCAGGAAGCTCGTCAGGGAACACATCAGGAAACTCGCTAACAATCGGAACCTGATCCAATGGAACCTCCATAGCGCTAGCATCGCAAACATAGGCAAGAAATCCCTGACATCCCTTCCTCAAAAGCTGTCCGGCGCGAAAAGAAGAAATCACACTGTGAGGGGCGCACCACGGTCCCCCAACACAACAAAAACCGACTCGCCGGGAAAACAGAATCTAACTGTCTTCTCACGGCAGTCTACAGAAGCATAGCACGTGGCTAACCAATCCATGCCCAAAAGAACGTCGAAGTCCAACATCTCAAGAAGGATCAAGTCGACAGGCAACTCCCTCTCGCCAAGACAGACGGTACAGGATGGGAACACGTGCCTAGCAACAAACGACTCTTGCACAGGACTGGTCACAACAAGCGGCTGATCAAGAAAACCGGACTCTCTACCCAAACTCGGCACGAAGTGTGTGGATACGTACGAGTGCGTGGATCCAGGATCGAAAAACACGTGTGCATCAACAGAACATACTGAAAGGATACCTGAAACCATCGCATTGGACGCCTGCGCGTCCCGATGCGTCAAAGCAAAAACCCGCGCCTGTCTTCCACCGGTGACTAACTGTCCCCTGCCTCGGTCATCCCGTCCTCTCCGAGCAACTCCTCCATGCCCACGACCTCTCTGAGTATGAGTCTGACGCGGAACAATGGTAGGTACAACAGGCAACGCCCTCTGGGATGGTGAAGGTGGTAAAGTAACATGCGGTGCTGTCGCCTCCCTCCGGTGTATCTCAAGACAATCTCTAACGAGGTGAAGTAGACTGCCGCATCTAAAGCAACCCCGTGACGACTGCTGACTCTCCCGGGGATACGAACTAAACATCTGGCCTCGCCCCGAATCTCCGCCACTCCTCGTACCTGAACGATACCTGTCGCGGCATCTGAATGACTGTCTCCGTGCGGATATACTGGTACGAACTCTCTTCAGCTCTGGATCTACCGAAGTCTCAGCAAGGCGCTCCTCGACTAATAGGGCTGCGTCTACAGCTGCTGCATATGTCTCGTAATGCTGCGTGCTGATCGTAAGGAACAGTGGTGTAAGCATGCCTCGAACAAATCTCTTGACTCGCAGCTCCTCGATAGCCACTAAATACGGGGTATAAACTGCTAGCTCTGTAAACAGCACGTCATACTCTGCCACTGTCATCTCTGGCATCTGGCTCAAGGACTCAAATCTGCGTGCTCGGGCATCCCTAACACTCTGGGGAAGGAAACATGCTAGAAATACTGTCACAAACTCCGTCCAGGTCATAGGAGGAAGACCTGCCGCTCTGCCCTTCTCAACTGAATCACACCACTTCTGCGCAAGACCTTCCAGGCGAAAGTTCGCGAACTCAACCCATCTCGCATCTGCGCATCTGAGGGAACGGCATATCCGGGCCATCCTATCAATGAAAGACTGTAGTTCCTCGGCTGTATCAGTGCCTGTGAAGACCGGAGGCTTCAGCCTCATGAACTCTGATAGCGATACTGTAATCACCTCCGTGGCTGCAGGGGCAACTGGCTGCACGGTCGGTACCATCGCGGTCCTTGTGACGGGTGGAGCTACCTCTGGTCGCTGTGCTCGAAGTGTCTCAACTAGCGATCCTATCATCTGGCGCATCTCCTGCATGCTGGATCCCACCGTCTGGCGCATCTCCTGCATACCAGCCCCTAGCGTGGCGATCTGATCTGTCATAGGAGGAACAGTCTGCTCGGGTACAACGATGCACTGCCCGGATCAGTCCTCGTCTCGGATGAGTCAACTCTAATCTCGGCCCTCGCGGCCGCTCTCTGCGCCCTCGTAGTCTTTGGCGGCATAATAGATGAAAGGAAATTAGGATTCAATAAGAATACGGAAATCGAATCACAAGAATATATATACTCAAGAAGGAATTTAAATCAATAAGTCCTAAGGTTGCCTTGGCGGAGAACCGTGTCGTGAGTATGCCGCGGAACATACACACGCAACGCCACTCGGCTTCAGCTACCTACTCTATTATACCAAGGTCATCCTACACTCCGAAAGGTAAAACCTACGCTCTGATACCAACTTTGTCACGACCCGAATATTTCGACTCATGACCGGCACTTAACCCCGCTACGTCTACAGGCGTAACGCAACTAAGTAAGCCGAACCCAGAAATCAAAACCATATATAAGTAGCGAGTGTTGAAAACATTTAGTTAAAACATTTAGAAAACCTTAAATAATTCAATATGTTCTTTTAAAGTACGTCATCATTTAAATAATTTTGGCAGCATTTCCTTTGTAAAAGTAACCCCGAGACCGGGTATAAAACAGGATATGAGTGAAAATGAGATATAATGAAACAAAACATTCCTAAACGGGAGCAATCACGCCCAACGGTGGAAACCATCATCACAAGAGTAATATACGACGCCCTAGCGAAGAATGAGCAATAGTAAACATCACAGAATAATAACTGCATGTAAAAACAGTCGGCTCCCACGAGCTCGACACCAGAATACAAAATATATACATCATCGTCCTCACACTGTCACTAAGTCCAGTACATATATGGTAGATGGAGAATACTAGATACAAAAGGGGTACAATAAATGTAATCAGATACCACAACCCACCTAAAAGCAAAACAGCTCTCGTGCCAACTGTAGTGGTATCTGTAGCCAAAAGATGCAAAAGGCAGCCTGCCGCGACTACTCTGAAGGGCAACCTGCAAATACCGTGGCACAACGAGGGTGAGTTGCCAACTCGTGAATAGAGATAACATATAAAGGTAATCGCGAGCATGCACGAAGGTGCAATAATCATGCAAATGCTCTGTCTGGTAAAACGACTACAGGATGAAATGCATGATAAACAATGCTGAGCATGGGATAAACAACATCTACATGGAAATATCAACATGGAAAAATAATCGGTGCCCCAAACTGCATCCAAATCCCAAATAAACTCAGGCGCCGGCACTCTCCTCGGCCCTCAAATCCTGTAAATCTCTGAGAATCACGAGTGCCCAACATCGGCACTCAAAATATCATAAAATACTGGTGTACAGCATCGACACGCAAATCCTCATATATCGGGCTCCGTTAGTCCGGATCAGCCTACAGGCTCCGTCTGCGGTATCGGCCCTCGGCCCTGGCAGTACGGATCATCTCGCATCCATCTCTCGACTCTGGTCAGTATCCTCCGGATAACCGCCAGGTCCAACCAATCACCGGTAGGTACTCGCCACCCTGCCAGGCTCATCGTCTACTCCACGAAAAACATTCCTCGCCCCGGGGAACTATACCGGGTCCACCACGAACCTGCAAACGGATCATCCAACTCCTCGAATCGGGTTTCAAGCACACGTCTCAGCACCGAGAAAACGCGTGGTGGAGGCACCAAAATATCATATCATGAGGAACCGGGTTTTCAAATAGTGCATCTTTTCTTTAATTAATTCCACGGTCCTCAAAACCAGAAATCACATGGAAATCCAACACCAATGAGTAAATCAAATGCGATGTGCTATGTACATCAAGTTATAAAGTAGGTACAAGGGAGAACCGCTTTTTAAAATAGTTTCAGTTTTCAAAGACATCTTGCGGCTCCTAATTTCTATGAAAATCATAACGAATCATATATGAAATGAACTACATCAATATAATCATGGCAATTCTACAGTGAGTGTGTCATGGAAATTACTAACGGTGTGTGTGTAACATGTAGATTGGTGCTCGTGCAACATGAACCGTTAGTAATAGTGCGGTGTTCTATCAATTCTAAGTTTACATACATATAGCAAGGAATGCAGTATGCAACAATAGTATACATGACAGTCAATGTAGGTAAATGCAAAATATAACTATAAGGTCCTATCAGCCCTGAAGCATAACGCCATGCGGGCGATATCCCCGTAGATGTTAAATCTACACACCGAAGTCTCGCGCTAAGTGTAGCCGACGACTTGCTTCCCTTTCTTCACAGCGTACGTCTCACTCGCCTGCGAACCTAGAATCATACAATATATCACACATAAGCTCAAATCCACAAAATCGTGACATTAAGGTCAAACTAGAAACTCGTGTCGCAAATCAAGCGCGCGTGTGCGCGATACGCAAAAACGTGTAATTACGCGCCTGAAACTATCCCGACGCGTCGCGATACGTAGAAACCTCAAACCACATGCGTATCACGCGTGTCGCGAAGGTTTAAAATACGAGAAATAGGGTAATTAGCTTCAGATTTTTCTGCAGCAAGACTCAAATAAAATTATACATGCCATGAGTCTAAGGGTTGCAGCAGACACCTAAAGGACCAAACCCCAACCCAAACCCTCCCCATCTGGCCGCAAATTGCGTCCAGAAAGAATATTTCGGCGGCCTACACAAGTCGTCTGGTGGTCAGGTTCTACCTGGGGGATCAGCACAAAACAACTATACTGCAGTCTTCTCAAAATTATTCTGAACTCACCGGGTCGATAGCAGTTTACAGAAAGTCAAAATTTGCTTAAAAACGATGAATTTGCATCAAATAGGATTCTGGGGGCATTTTAGTGCAATGGGGGTTAAGCTGGGTTAATATGGCCCTAACAACACTCCAGCAACTTACTAAACCAAATCATACATTACTTGGTCATGGTTCCCACTAATCACCACATATCGCACTAAAACGCACCAATAAATACTAATTGAAGCTAAGCTACACTTAAATAAGCAAACTAGGGAGTAAGTTCAGGAAGTATACCCCACACTCGACCTTAGGGAGCTGGAGGAAGAAGAAGAAGTGGAGGGAAAGAGCTGCAGCTGGAGTTGTATTGCTGCTGTTGCTGCTCACTGTTGCTGCTTCTGGCTGCTGCTGTGCTTGCTTCAGCTGCTGCTGAGCTTGCTGCTACTGCTGAGATGGTGTGGGTGTGTGAGTGTGAGAGTGGGGTTGAGAGAAAAGAACACAAGAATGAGAGGGAATCATAACTCCAAATGTCAACCCCTCCACTCTCTCTCTTCATTAAATGCAAGCATGGCTTTTGCCATGATGCATTCTCTCTCTCTCTCATTCTCACCAAGTCAACACTCAAAAGGGAAATTGAAATTAAAGCTACCCTCAATTAACTAATTAAACTTAATTAAAACCGAAAAGACTTAATCCCCATGATTAAACCCACCATGGTTGCTAATCATGGTATTACCTCATTTTAAAACCCTAGTTTATATGCACATGTGTGTGCAAGCCTAGGAAAAATTCTAGAAAAATATTTATTAAATTTGGAAAAATATTTGAAACCCAATTTGGTAAACTTTTTATTAAAAACCCTATATTTAAATATAATTAGGCACTAATCACATCCTAAGGTGTTACACAAATAATGGTCCATTCCTCTCTACATAACTCCAACCATGCTTATGCCACCTTACCCTCTACCTCATTTACAAATGATTTTCAAAAAAGAAAATCATATAATGAGGTGTCCATCTTTTAGAAGATATTTCGTATAAATACGGAATACAACCTGGTATACGTATAGAAATACATATACGCGTATTCGTATAAAAATACGAATAGCCAATAGATAAAATGAATAGTGAACAATAATACTAGAATACATGTACTATATATATATATAAATTATTAAATCAAAACTTAATTTAATAATTCGGCTTAATCTTAAGCCGCTAGTATTATCAACCGTTTGATTAAAATCTGTGTTGCTTATACACATATTTAATCAGATAACTGTATGTACCAACATACGTCATCTACATCATATCGCATGAACCGTGAAAACCCTCTGTGTGGGACACTAAAGACTTGTCAATACGCTGGCAGTGGGTTTAACCACAAGTATGTTAGCAGCACTAGCTGTACGTAACGGCTACCCGGGTATTGAGCAAAAGGAAATTTGATGAGAAAACTCATCTGAACCCCTACTGAGCCTGTCTATGACAATCTCCGTACATTCTGGTCTGTTCGTCTAAGAGTATCGCATATCGGGTTTAGGGGGTGGATAAAGTCAGACCCCCTAATAACGCGATATTTCATGTCGGTGTGAAGCCCATCACCACTGAGAAACTGATAATCCAAATCAGTAATTCTCTTCCACCTTGGCTAACGATTTCTGGTGATGGCTACTCGTGCATAGCGTGACATCAACCCCCAATACCAGGAGAGACGAACCCCCGACGATCCGCTCACTGCCTCCATGTAGCTCGGGACTGTACCCAACTAAAACCTATTTGCACAACTCCTTTGAGCCATGGTAGGGTAGTAATCAAAGCACAGTGGGAACTCACACGAGAAAAATGACGATCTCAGGTCGACAGACTAACCTGTACTCATGTCACTTGAGAACTGCTATCTAACAATAGGTATAATACCATCTATCATGTTCTCGGCGAGTCCGTCCAGTATAACTCATAACCCAATAAGCACCTGTATACTATCTTAGGTGACTAACTGACACCAATGGCTTGTGAGACTGGCCACTGCCCCTTGTCGGGGTCTTGAAAAATATACACTAGTCTACTCCGGAGTATCGATGCCCAGTCTCGATACTCACTCGACTATGGACATTTAAGGATGTGCTTACGGACCACCCAGCTCCCACGTATATGATCACCGTCATAATGCTGGTAGTCAAGCAAGAATAATATGGGCTCTATCAATATGTAATAGTGATCTGTAATACCACATAATGCATGTACATGATGATAGAGACAAACCAGATAGCATACTATTATCTTGAGTAAGACTGTTCTACCCGTATAGGTCCTCCCTCAATCATCACAATTGGCTGCCTGCGATTACAATAATTGACTTAAGGGCACTATATCCAACAATAGGGGTGGCCAGGTATTCCTAGTAATTCCTTTCCATTATCCAGATTCATGATAGTAGTCTTAATTTCTTTTGCTCTTCACTTCAATCCCTTTATATGTCTTTACATCTTACCTTCTATATATCTCTCTTAAACTAATAGATTTTCTTCCTTCCCTATCTATCGGCACCAGCCTAAGGTTTGGAAGAAGACTATCCAATAAGCGTAATGGGTGTAATCTCCTAATGCAAGGAGCTCTCACAACCTGAGAGAAGGTAAAGGGAAGAGACAACCGAATAATCCTATTCAATTTCTCAGAACCTGTGGCCATTCTCGACTGAAGTAATTTCTTCGAGTTCGTATGTCACTATACGATGGTCGTATCAAGCGATATGGATCATTGTAGTGATTCGAAGTGTTCTAAAGAAATGCAAAGGGTAAAGTAGGAGGGGGAGGGATATATGGGAATTTGTTATGAATCAAGATAATCCAAAACCAAAGGGTGTAAGAAGGTTCAGTTAACTTGCTTCATGAGTTTTTAAGGTAAGTCATGGGTCGCTGTACCAAAGAGAGAGAGAGAGAGAGAGAGAGAGAGAAGAAACACTCAGCGTGCACTCTATCAAGGTTAGGTTGGTTTTTACTTTATCTAATTAGGATGGCTCCTACTGTATCCTTAAATTCTCCTTCAAACCCTAAAAGGAGAATTAGTCAGGATCATTTACACTTTATAAGTTCGCTAACCGTTCAGCCAGGCCAGTGTTGGTACTCTGAGGAAGGTCCCCCGTGCTTTCGCACGGACCCAATTAATAACCCCATTTCCGTAGAGGCGTAATCTCATTAACACTTTCTAGACACTTAATGGGTTAGTTAATTGTGAAGTAAGAAATCTCCTGAGGTGGAATACATACTCATCAGTTGGAATCGGGACCCAACTATCATTGTGTGATAACTTTGACGGAAGCCGACCAAAATTACCACACTCCAAAAGGTATGCACAAACTAGGCAAGTTTCCCGTGTATTTGAAACTCCCGATATGGTTTTTGTCCCTAACGACTTCATGGCCTTGATAGAGACCAACGTGCCATAAGCCGCTAGTCATGTTCAACCCGTCATTATCCAAGATTTATCTAGACCCACCCGCACAAGGCCTTGATTGAGACCAACATAACTATTTGGCTGCCCTAGATAATCGTATATCCATGCTATAGACAAGTATCACCTAGCTATCATATACTATGCCTTGATAGAGACCAACGTACATATCACGAATACTATGAGGTACTTATCTGAAATGACGGAGGGCTACGGCTGGTTTTTGGCGAAAAACCATTAACATAATAAACTTGATATCATTGAAGGAACTCGAGTGGCTTTGAAATGGAGTGGTTTAAGCTCCGCTTTTTAAAACTAGTAATATAAACTTTTACTTGAGAGTGAACTCCCAGTGAAGGGATCAAGGTTCTTCCCTCATAGAATGAGGTGAAAGATGTTCCTAACCGAATACCTCTATGCAAAGCAAAAGAATACGACCATGGGTTTTGAAGAAAATAGTAGTTTTAAAATTGGTTCCGACAATATCATTTAGGTTTATTTTCTTTGCATTATTCAGATAATGCGTTCCCATCATTTTAAGTGTCCAAGCCATAATAGAAAAAACCAAAATAACATGCTATTTATATGCTATCTGCATTCGCCACGGGGCCTCGTCATGGACCGTTAGGTTACTTAACTAACGGCAGAGCGGGGGTAGGAATAGTGCGGATGCAAAACATATAGAAGTGTCTATTAAATATATATATATATATATATATATATATATCAATATCGTAGGTAGATAATAGTCATCACATGCATAAAAATCATCACAAGCATGTGAACAATAATATGGAATAGTAGATAATGTAGGAGCCCCGCGTTTTATTTGAGCTATAAATGAGATGCGACGTTCCCCAGTCATGTGGATAGCTAGTGCGATGAAGAACTTAGACCCCTACAAGTGCGGCAAGTTACCCGCCAATCCCCGAAGTGAGGCAACCCTAATCAACAAATTGAATGGGCCACCCAGCACTTCATGGAATCCGATAACTTGAGCACCCCTCCGTGGGTCAACCTATACCCCCTACGAGTGCAGCGAATAGCCTGCCAATTCTAGAGTAAGGCCCCCCGGTCTCAACGCCATGAGATGCGGTCTCGTTGCTCTCTAGAACCCGACTATTCGAGCACTCCTCCACGGGGTAATCCTAGTACAGAAAATAAAGTATATATACAACAGTGACATCGACCTCAATCCGGTCGTGCCCCAATAAAAGAATAGACAAACTGGCAGAAATGACAGTTTATATGTCAGACGCTCACCCCGCAATAATGAATATACAAATGAATCTGAATTGTACATCTAACATCGCACACAAGTCTATCCATCACAACAATCCATCCCTAACATCAGTGCAACACGGAACATCAACGTGAATATCATGTTCGTAAACCCGTCTGATTATACATATAGCAACCAATCGGATTGTACCGTGCTATGATATTCACGGTCCCAGAAACAATTAAACGCACTGAAAGCCACGAATTCAAAATTTTGATCGATTAAAACTTTCCACATTGGCCCCAAGCACAAACCAATATTAAAAAAACTAAGCCAAAACCAAATATCCCAAAAATCACATCTTCATATCCTAGAGCACTAGAAGAAATTTGGGGCACAATGGCCCAAAGTTGACCGCGGAACCGCAGCCAAATGCCATATTAGGCAGCAGTTCCACGGCCAAAATTTGGGATCATGTGCTCCAATTTTTTCGTGGCCTTTAGTATTGCCTGCACATAATTTTAAGGCAATCTGAACAATTTTTTTGATCAACTTTAAAATTTGAACAGCGGGCAATGATTTAGAAACGCGATTCGGAAAAATCTGTCTATCAAAACTCTAAATAAGTGCAAACTAGCTAGTTAAGATTTATGGAGTGGCTCTGATACCATGTTGGGTTTCGATGTCCGTGCCGTAGAAGCCGCGGCCGAGGCGGATGCGAAAAACAAAAATTTATGTAAGCACCAAACACCCGTAACCCAGGAAAATGATCCATAAAACCTAAACTAGCTAATTAGAAATGTAAGGGTTGAGAAACTATAACTTTTATCGCGTGTCCACTCAATTGTGTGAGACCCTTCCAAGCTCGTAGCTGCCGGGATCACGCTTGAAAATCGACCACCCTCACCGAAGTCGATCCATCCGAAGGAAACCGGAGGACGCTCTAACCGATGATCCAAACTTGCTAGGTGTGGATGGTCGGTGATGTAGGAATATTTCACTAAACTTTTCTTTCATATTCTCAAGCTCAAGCGAGCAAGAGAAAGAAGAAGGAGAAGAGATTAGGATGATGGTTGCCCACTCTTGCAACCATGAAGCATGAGGCATCAAAAATGAAGAAAATCATCAAGTGTGTGTGTATAGAGAATGGCTATATAAAAACAACCAAGATCAAAAATAATGCAACCATGCTCAAAATAGTGCAATCATAAATGCACATAAATGATCACATTAAGCTATACCTCTCGACGTTCTCATGCCACCTCACTTCCACTTCATTTTCCCATTTATTTTTCTAAAAAGAAAAAAATATATGAGGTGTCCTTCTTCTAGAAGCATTCTTGTATAAGTATGGAATACTTCACTTAGTATATTCGTATAAAAATATGGATAGCACCAAAGAGAGAAAATAAATAACGAACAATAATACTAAAATATATGTATCAAAATACATATATAAATTATTAAATCAAAACCTGATTTAATAGTTCGGCTTAATCCTAAACCGGTTAGTATTATCAACCGTCCAATTAAAATCCGTGTATCCCGTACACGTATTTAATCGAACCCCTGCACGTACCAACATATGGCTCCTTCATCTATCGGCTGGACCAGGAAACCTTCTGTGTGGGACTATAAAATCGCGATAATACGCTGGCAGTTGGTTTAACCATAAGCACTTTAGTGGCACTAGATATACGTAACGGCTACGCAGGTACTTATCAAAAAGGGGGTCGACAATCAAGTACATCGTTACTCTACTGAGCCTGAATGTGACAATCTTCATATAGACCGGTCTCTTCGTAAAAAGTATCGCATATCAGATCTAGGGGGTGGATAACGTCAGACCCCTACTAACCCGATAAGTCATGTCTGAGTCAGGCTCATCACCAATAGAGATACCATCGATCAACGACCAGTAAATCTCATCCCCCGTGGCTACGGATTTTTGGTGATAGCCAACAGAACACAGCGCGACATCGACTCCTAATACCAGGAGAGACGAATCCCTGACAGTCGACCACTTCCTCCATATAGTTCGGGACTGTACCCAACTAAAACCTGTTTGCACGACTTCTTTGAGCTGTGGTAGGGTAGTAATCAAAGTACAATGGGAACTCACACAAGACAAATGGTGACTTCAGGTTAAAGGACTAACCTGTACTCATGGCACCTGAGAACTCCATCTGACGATAGATATAATACCATCTAAAAGTTCTCAGCGAGTCCATCTAGTGTACTCGCCTCCAGTGAGCACCTGTATACTATCTTAGGTGACACACACCAATGGCTTGTGAGAACGGCCATCGCCCTTCGTCGGGGTCTAAAAGCGTATGCACTAGTCTTCTTCGGAATATCGATGCCTAGTCTTGATACTCTCACAACTAGGAACATTTAAGGATGTGGTTATGGAAAACCCAGCTCCTGCATATATGATCGCCATCATAATGTTAGTTGTCAAGCAACTATCTTATGAGCTTCATTAACGATGAAGACAAACCAGATATTATACTATCATCTCGAGTAAGACTGTTATACATGTATATATCCTCCTTCAATTATCATAATCGCTTACTCGCGCTCACAATAATTTTCTTGAAGGCACTATATCCAACAATATGAATACATGGATTGTGTTCAAAATACAAAGCATAGTTTTTTTCCATGTTCAAGGAAGAATATAGTATTTTATCATCACATTCCGAATATAAAGATATGTTTTTCATGTGCAAGGGAAAGAGAATTGCATGGACTTCCACATGACCCAAATGAAGGAGAAGTATTCTAATGCATGTTCTTAAGTGTATTTGTTATTGAGAACTATTTTTCGGTCAACCCTACTGTTCTCGCCAAAAATTTCTGCGCAAAAAAGCTCAAGATATCAAATGGCAACAATGCGCTTAAGAAAATGAAAACCAGTATTTTTCGGGCTGTATTTTGGTAAACTCCTGAATGAGATTCAGGTAAATTTTGATGGCATCGAAAGCATCTCGAAACGTCCTTCGATTTGATATATTACGGGCCTCATAACTCTCCCCAAATCAAAAGTTATGAGTAAATGTGCTATGCACGTATAGTCTAAGTAATACTCTACCATATGGGGATACATTTTTAGTCCCGCATCGGGAAAAAGAGTGATCCTTTCTCTACCATTCCCCTATAAATAAGAGGGGATACCTCTTAGAAAAAATATGATTCAAATCTTAAAGGAGCTCAGTTCTCCATAGGAGCTTAGTTCTACAAGTTAGGGCCTTAGCTGCCCCCCATAAAGCGCATATGCGCAAGCGTCGTGTGCGCTACGTGCTACGCACATGCGCAACATGTGTAAGGATTCAATTCTCAAAAGAGTTTAGTTCTCCATAGGAGCTTAGTTCTCCAAGTTAGGGCCTTAGATGCCCTTCCATAATTCGCATATGCGCAAGCGTACGTGCATACCACGTGCAACGCATGTGCACCCTCCACGTGTGCACCACGTGCAAGGATTCAATCCTCAAAGTAGCTTAGTTCTCCAAGTTAGGGCCTTAGCTGCCCCCTATTATGTGCAAGCGCCACGTGCGACGCACGTGCGCCTGCCACGTGTGCACTACGTACAACGTACGTTCGCCCACCAAGTGCGCAACACGTGCGAAGCACGTGCGCAAACGCAAAGAAACCCTTTTCAAGTAGTTAGAAGTTTGAGCTCCAACATGTTCTTCCCCCTAATGAATGCGACATGGTTCAAAGGGTACATCCCTCCACACCTTCGATATATGGCGCTGTAATCCCTTAGCATCGTCGAAGAGGTAGTGGGTCCCAACGACCAATGATCCCTCTTTCCAAATAAGAAGGAGAGACCCCCGTAAGCTTCTGTAAAAATACAGAAGGTTCTCAAAAGATTCTACAAAATAACTGAGAATTTAATTCTCAATAAAGAAAAGATTTTCCTCCTCTCAAACCCTAGGTAAATAAACCACATAGATCAAAACATCTCCTTTACCTATCACAGCATATCTAAGGGTATAACCCTTCTCAAGAACTTAGTTCTTTCTCTGGATCTGAGATCCACAAGACAAGTCTCCCACAAGTTGAGAATTTAATTCTCATCGGGAAGATCTTGTTCTTGAGAATCAAATATTCAGGGAAGAACAAAGTTGAAAAGAAAGAAGATAGAATCCATAATACTCCAGGAACTTAGTTCCTTCAAATCAAGAACTTAGTTCTTAAAGAATCTGATCGCAGATCCTCAAAATAATGATCTTGATGATCGTTAATGGTTAAAATACTATTAACATAGATTTAAGTTCTCTAAAAACATCAACAGACATTAAATCTCCAAAAAATTCAGCGCCCCACGTGAAAAGCACGTGAGCGCTTAAGGCCAAATTATATAGCGCCTCACGTGAAACACACATGAGCGCCGGGAAAAGTTAGTGCTTAGCACTATTTGAGCGCCTCACGTGAGCGCTAAAAAAGTTAGTGCTTAGCACTATTGGAGCATCTCATGTGATATACACGTGAGCGCTATATGCAGCTGAGTGCTTAGCACTGCTGGGTGTTACGGAAACCCAATCTTAGCCCAAATTAGCTAATCTTATATTCATGATATCCAAACTGATCTTAGTCTCAAACATGACTAATGATCTCTTCTTGATGATATCCAAAACGATCTTCATCCTATATCTTATAAGGTAATCTTAGTCTCAAATAAGGCTAATGATTCTTAGATGATCCACCATGATCTTTTCCCTCAAATACGTGATTTGGTTTAAGGGTACAACTTTCCACACCTCTGATATATGTCATTGTAATTCCTCAGCATCTTCAGAGAGGTGGCGGATCCTGACAACTGATTGTTAGTGGTTCTGCGTGTTCAAGTTTTAGTTAAATACCGCAATCAAGACGGTTTCGCTTGTAGCTAGCCGGTTGAGTACGGGTCGTCCGCAGGGAGATGGGAATCTTTTTCTATGTGCTTTAACGAGTTAAGTCCAGTTTTTCAGATTTTGTTGTGATTAATTAAGTGTTAAATTGATATTTATAGAGAGCTTGTTAGGGTTAGGATTAGGTTAGTTTGAGTTAGGAGTCTCCACATCTTTCGTTGCCCCTCTTAATATCGGTGTTACGGTAATCGGCAACAACGGGGATTAGCACGACTAGGAAGGACTTTGCGAGTATAAGCTAGGCTTTCCAACGCATAAGTTCTTCCTTTTGGTATTTGTCCGTCCGTTCTTGGCTCTTAGCCATAACCTCCGGTTAATTCAACCACAACCGGTCTCACTACGGAATCACCGCTATCATGTAGGATAGGGTGCCGTAAGGAGCGGATTGTGGTTTAATTAACGGGAGTCGAATTAAGCTGTTGGGCAAGGAAAGAGTGAGAGAGATTTCCTTCTCTCAAACTTCCCTTATCCTACCCTAACATGTATGAAACTACTCACACATCATGATACGGAAAAATAAAACAAAATAAAAGAGGAAGATAGAAAAAAAGAGATTAAAAGATAACAACTAGCTATTTGCGACCTCACCTCGGCAAGGATCAAGCGTAAGCATCATGGTTGTGTTAAGGATAAAGAAAAAGAGAGAAGAAGAAACAACAAGAAATAACAACAACTAGTTAATAAATGAAAATTACAACAATTAACAAGATAATGAGATAAGCAAAATAATAAATGGTTCTTCTTTATTCATCATTCTTCACTCACAAGCTCACTACAAGTTTCAATGGAGAAGAGATGAGAAGAGGAAGAAGAAACAACACTAAACCTAGGAAAGAAAAATACAAGATTATGGACCCTTTCCTTCACAAAATTCTGGGCTATTTATAGGCTGAGAAATGAAAACCTAGGGCAACCAACAGAACACAATTAAAAAGACCAAAACACCCCTGGAAAAGTTTCATCTGCCGCCACCATACGGCCGCGGATCCGCGGCCTAAGCATGCTTAGGCCGCGGTTCCGCGGCCTAATAGAGGAGTTGGGCCTAGGGCTTTTTGGTGGTACCCTGGTTTGATGTACCCTTCAATCTGGTATATGTGTTTTCTCATAATTTCTTCACGAATTTTCCAGAATTTCTGTTGAGGGAAAGGTGGACTTTTTGTCATGATTGCCTCGAGCTCCGCGTAGATTTCTTGGATCTTGTGCTGCCATTGAGCCTTGTTCATGAAAACGACATTGATTTGACATTTTGTCTCTTAAACTGGTATCTGGCAACATACGGATGAAGAGCGGAGACCGTGTTTTCTCAGTGGTTGGCAGGAACCCGGATTTTGTCGTGTTTTCCATGAATTTCACCGTTTTAGAACCGAGAATCTGTATCCTGCATTTTACTAGCAAACACGGCTCAAGAGTATCTACCGATAAGCAATGTGATAAAAATTGGGCGGTATAAAAATACAAAAATCTGATATGAACAAATACCCCCAAACTTATCATTTGCTCATCCCGAGCAAAGCCAATTTATTCACAAAAAATTTCCTAACCTCACTTTCGCAGGGAACGCGATTGCACTGAGCATGTGCAACAAGCCGTTAAACCTCTAGGTTTCCCTAGTAGGAGGAGTGTTGTCTCCTGAGGGTTTTCAGCGGATACTACCCACAAAATCCGGTCAAGTTGGTTTTGTAAAATAACTAAGATTCAAATCCTAAAGTTTTGTTTTAGAAAATAACAATTCTATAATCCTAAGTCTAGACCATCGAACCTTTATTTTTCACACCTCGCTTCTTATTTAACTACAGATTTTATATGTCTTTACGTGCAGTGCAAATAGTGTCGTTAAGTTCCAGAAGGATCGATTAAAGTCATCATGTCGCACAATAAAGCCCAGATAACAATTTTAAAAGAATCACATAAGTTTTATAAAGAGTTAAGCATTCAAGTTTCGTTTTCCAGTAAGGTTTCAACTTCAGAATTTCTATCTTCCTTAACAGGAAACTAAGTCGTATTTTTCACTCCACCTTTTTCTTGTTTTCATTTCATACACACCTCTGTGAACGTGCAATAGTCTTTATCATAGAATAAAACCTTCATATCTCCGTTAAATTTTTTATAAAAGCCTGTCTTTTATCAAGATTATTCTCACACAAAGAACCGTTAGGAATTTTAACTCGGAGAGAACACTTGCTTGACTTTGTTTTAAACTGGACTTTCTAGGCTTCTTAGCGAGCTTTGGGCCAATGCACCCAAACCAGTTGGTTTTAGGGCATTAGGTGTAGAAACACCCCAGCGGACTTAATTACTCAAGTTACTTAGGTCCAAAAACAACAGACAGTTTGGCGTGAAAATCAGATGATTTAATACGAACCGAGATATAACCGGCAGTTCAATTATTTTTTTTGGATAAAAGACGTGTTTAGTGGGTTCGGTGTGTAATCATTCCAATCAAGTTTCATATGGGTTATTTTTCAGACTTAGTTCCAATTACGGCATCAATAACATTCCTTCATATTCGCTTTACTTCATAAACTATTCTTGACATTACTTATTTCAGAACAAACCTATTTGATCCTCAGAAAATCATTTATCTGTTTAAAAGTTTTTAAACATAACAGACTTGTCATCTAATTCCCAAAAACTCACGACACGTGTAGTGTGATATAAAGACGTATATCAGCTATAGTTAACTTCAAAGGAGAGTTATCTTTCAGGTTTTCAAAATCTAAACATAAGATTTAGTTATTCCTATTTTTTCAAACAAAAACCGTCGAAATGTTGAATCAGAGTTCTTCCACAAGCTAACTTGACAGAAAAGTTTTTATGTTTTTAGAAAATTTTCAGATTTTTATGGATTTTATGGATTTTAATATGCAGATGCAAAATATACACATGAATGCGAAGGTAAGAAATGCGTACCGAGCGTACCCCCAAACTTAAACTGGACAGTGTCCTCACTGTCATTGCATGAAGAGATCATTTGAAGGTTCAAAATTGTCGGTTAGCGATACACAATTTTTTTTGTTTTTGTTTTTAAAGAAAAATAAAAAGAATATACACAAATATATACAAAATGGTTTGTACATACCCCCAAACTTATTTGGAACAGTGTCCACTGTTCTTGGCTGGATAATCGAAGTTTGGAGGTAGGCAGAGGAAGATCATTCAGGGTAAACCGGCTCCTGTAGGAACATGAGCTCCTCTGTTGGTTCGGCGCTAAGGTACGGTTTGCATCGGTGTCCGTTTACTTTGAAAAGTGAACCGTCCTTTGGATTTTCCAAATCCACAGCGCCCTGCGGATACACATTCCACACAAAATACGACCATTTCCAGCGAGATCTGAGCTTTCCTGGATGGAAGTGAAGTCGGGTGTCGTAAAGCAGTACCTGCTGACTAGGTACGAAGGTTTTGTGCAAAAGGTGTTTATCGTGAAACACCTTCGTTCGATTCTTAACGACAACCGCGTTATCGTAAGCCTCATCCCTAAGCTCGCTTAGTTCGTTCAACTGCAGCTTCCGATGGCTGCCCGCATCCTCGAGAGACAGATTCAGCTCCTTTATCACCCAAAATGCGCGATGCTCTATTTCGACAGGTAGGTGGCAGGCTTTTCCGTACACAAGCCGATAGGGAGACATGCCAAGGTCGGTCTTATAAGCGGTTCGAAATGCCCAAAGGGCATCAGTGAGTTTCAGCGACCAATCCTTACGGTTCTTGGAAACCGTCTTCTCCAGTATCTGCTTGATTTGCCGATTTGAAACTTCGGCCTGCCCGCAGGTTTGGGGGTGGTAGGGCGTAGAGAGCTTATGATTAATGGAGTATTTCCGCATCAAGGCTTCGAAAGTTTTATTGCAGAAATGACTTCCATTGTCTCTAATGATCGCTCGGGGGTGCCCAAACCGGGAGAAAATGTTTTCTTTAAGGAACCTAACAACAACCTTGTTGTCGTTAGTCCGGCTGGGCACAGCCTCGACCCATTTAGAGACGTAATCAACAGCTAGAAGGATGTACAAGTTCCCGAAAGAGCTGGGAAATGGCCCCATGAAATCTATCCCCCAAACGTCGAAAATCTCCACAACCAAGATCGGTTGGAGTGGCATCTCGTTCCTCCGGGATATCCGGCCCATGTGTTGGCACCGGGAGCAAGTCTTGCAATAGTCATGAGCGTCTTTGAAGAGTTGTGGCCAGTAGAAACCACATTGCAAGATCTTCTCACCTGTCTTTCTGGGCCCAAAATGCCCGCCACACGCTTGATCGTGGCAAAATGACAGCACACTCTTGAATTCCTCGTCAGGGACACACCGACGAATAATCTGGTCGGGACAGTACTTGAACAGATAGGGTTTGTCCCAGTAAAAGTGTTTTACTTGGGATAAGAAGCGAAGTCTGTCCGGACTTGACCATTCAGTCGGTAGTAATCTTGTGGCCAAATAGTTCACAATATCTGCGAACCAGGGTTCGCAAGATACTGTTAAGAGCTGTTCATCCGGGAAAACGTCGTTGATCGGAATTGGAAGCGAAGGCGAAGAAGGAAGTCGTGAGAGATGGTCGGCAACTACGTTTTCACATCCTCGTTTGTCCTTAATGACAAGGTCAAACTCTTGAAGCAAGAGGATCCAACGTATTAACCGAGATTTTGCATCTTTCTTGGCAAAAAGATGGCGTAGAGCTGAATGGTCTGTGTAGACAATGACTGGAGAGCCGATGAGGTAGGGCCTGAACTTTTCTAAAGCAAATACAACAGCTAAGAATTCCTTCTCAGTTGTTGTATAGTTGAGTTGGGCGTCGTTCAGGATTCGGCTCGCGTAATAAATTACGTGCGGCATCTTGTTGATGTGTTGTCCAAGGACAGCACCAATGGCAAAGTCGGATGCATCACACATAATCTCGAATGGGTGCGTCCAGTCAGGTGAAGAAAGAACGGGAGCAGAAGTGAGCGAGCTTTTCAATGACTCGAAAGCAGTCACACAGCTCGAGTTGAAGTCGAATGGCGTGTCCTTGGCCAGCAAAAGAGTCAAGGGCCTAGCAATCTTGCTAAAGTCCTTGATGAACCGTCTATAGAAACCGGCATGGCCAAGGAAGGCTCGGATATCTCTGACGCATCGGGGAGGAGGTAGATTGGAAATGACCTCAATCTTTGCTTTGTCAACCTCTATGCCATTTTGCGAGATGATATGTCCTAAGACAATACCTTCGCGCACCATGAAGTGGAATTTCTCCCAGTTCAAAGTGAGATTCTTGTCCTTACATTGGGTAAGGACAGCGTCAAGATGCAGCAAACACTCGTTGAAGGAATCGCCGAAGATGGAGAAGTCATCCATGAAAATCTCCAGAAATTTTTCCACCATGTCTGAGAAAATTCCCATCATACACCGCTGAAAGGTAGCGGGCGCATTGCATAACCCAAAGGGCATGCGACGGTATGCAAACGTGCCGAAAGGACAAGTGAATGTGGTCTTGTCCTGGTCTTTTTCGGTGATGGGAATTTGATTATAGCCGGAGTAGCCATCAAGAAAGCAGTAGTATTCGTGTCCGGCCAATCGTTCAAGCATCTGGTCAATGAAGGGTAGCGGAAAGTGGTCTTTCCGCGTTGCGGCATTGAGTTTCCTGTAATCAATGCATACTCGCCAACCAGTTTGGGTGCGAGTAGGGATTAACTCGTTCGCCTCGTTGGTTATGACCGTGATGCCCGACTTCTTGGGGACAACGTGGATGGGGCTAACCCACTGGCTATCAGAGATAGGGTAAATGATACCACTATCTAGACATTTTACGATCTCCTTCTTCACAGCCTCTTTCATGACTGGATTGAGACGTCTTTATGGATCCTGGGCTGGTTTGGCATCATCCATCAGATGAATGTGATGCTCAACGATCAGGGGACTAATTCCCTTGATGTCTGCCATGGACCAGCCAAAAGCTTGCCTGTTGCTGTGCAAGACCGCGAGAAGGGCTTTCTCTTGCTCTGGAGCTAGAGAAGCCGAGATGATGACAGGGAGGGTCTCGTTCTCACCTAAGTAAGCGTACTTAAGGTGAGACGGCAAAGGATTGAGTTCGAGCGTTAGGAGGTGAAACGATGGAAGGCAAGATTGGTGCAAAGGTCTCGAACTCAAAGGACTCCAGCAAAGGTTCAAAACGAGTGTAGGCAACCGAGTTGGATGGTTCAGGTAACTCATCCGGAAAGTCGAAGGATTCAAACTCGGGTTGTGCGCGGCTAAGATCGTTCGAGAACGTGAAACACTCGTAGTCGTTGTCGGGCGCAGAAACAGCAGCAGGTTCGAAGAGAAACGCACTAGTGGCGTCAAGATTATCGTGATCAAACAGAAACTCCTCGAATTCACACTCTTCTGGGGTGATCTCCTGGATCGAGCAGACGTCCAGTATATGAGCATTAGGTTCGGCGGGCTGATTCCCCAACCTAAAAATGTTGAGTTCAATCGTCATAGTTCCAAAAGAGAGGTTCATCGAACCATTGCGACAATTGATCACAGCATTTGAGGTTGCGAGAAATGGGCGACCGAGTATCACCGGAATTTGATTCCGGGGGTTAGCTACAGGCTGTGTATCTAAGATAATGAAGTCAACGGGGAATATGAAGTCCCCGACTTTTATTAACACATCCTCTAGCTCACCCCTAGGATGGGTGATCGATCAGTCGGCCATTTGGAGAGTGCAGTGTGTGGGTTTCAGCTCTCCGACGCCTAATTGCTCGTATACTGAATACGGAAGCAGGTTAACACTGGCACCAAGATCTAATAGTGCGCGGTTGATGTTCTTATCCCCAATAGTAATTGAAATCGTAGGACAGCCAGGGTCCTTCCGTTTTTGTGGTAAAGATTGGGTAAGGGCATCACTCACAGCACTAGCCAAGAAAACTTTCTTGGGTACCTGAGACTTCCTCTTTTTCGTGCACAAGTCCTTTAAGGTTTTCGCGTAGGACGGAACTTGTTGGACAACATCTAAAAGAGGAATGTTAATGTTAACCTGCTTAAATAACTCCAGAATCTTCTCCATTTGAGGATTTTGTTTATTAGACCTCAACCGGTTTGGAAATGGAACATTTTGAAAATTGGTTGAGTCTAATGCTGGAGGAGGAGATTGTGGAGTTGGAACGGATCCCAGAATAGGTGTCTTCGTGGAGTGAGAAGTGGGTCCGTTCAGAGCAGAAGAAGAGGGAGGGGAGCCTTGTGAAGAACGGAGAATAGGCTCAGAAGACGAAGAAGAAGAAGAAGAAGAAGAAGCGGCCGGGGTGTCATCGTTGATCCATTTGCCAATGTTGTTTTGCAGCATCCTCCCCGATCTCAGTGTGGTCACGGCACTCACATTATGGTTTTGTTGTTCAAGAGCAACATGTGCATTATGTGGGTGACCGGGATTTGGAAGTGGCTGGGACGGGAGCTTTCCCTTTTCTCGCTCGCTTAAGGCCGCGTTCAGCTGTGCAATCTGGGCCTCGATGGTCTTGATGCTTTGCCCGTGTGCGGCTGTGGGTTGCACTAAGGATTGAATGGAAGACTGGATGTTGGCGGTAGATTGAGTCGATTGTTTAACGAACACCTCCAGACTTCGCTCGAGCGAGGAAACCTTATCGTTGTTTGACGGAACAAAGTTGTTTGGTGGAAAAGAATTGTTGGGTGCAAAGTTATTCGTCTGATTCTGAAAAGGTTGGGGTTGGAAAGGCTGCTGATACTGAGTTTGTTGTTGCGCTTGTTGTTGCGGCGGAGGGGCCCTTTGGAAATTGTTGCCCTGGAATTGATTCTGATTCTGATTCCAGGAGAAATTGGGGTGGTTCCTCCAACCGGGATTGTAGGTGGAAGAGTATGGATCATTCCTCGGTCTTTGCTGGAATGCAGCATTAACCTGATCCTGTCCTTGCGAGGGTGGATTGTAAGGACACTCTTCGGTCAAGTGAGAAGGATCGGAACAACAAGCGCAGATGGTACGAAGGGGGAGAACAGGGGCAGGAGCAGGAGCAGAAAATTTTCTCTCTATCGCTTCAAGCTTTCTTGTTATTGCAGCCATTTCAGCTTTCATCGCAATAGAGACATCAAGTTGGTGGATTCCTACCCTAGACTGACCGGTAGAAGTGGAGGTAGAAGAAGAAGAAGTCGGTCTGGTGCTCTCCCACTGTAGCGTTTGCTCCGCAAGGTCGTCAAAGAACTGCCACGCTTCCTCGTCAGATTTCGATAGGAAGTGGCCCTGACAGATGGTTTCCAACAACTGCTTCGTTGCTGGGTTCAGTCCCTCGTATAAGGTTTGGTAAAGTTGCCATTTCTCTATACCGTGGTGAGGACACTGAACAAGAAGGTCTTTGTATCGGTCAAAGCACTTCCAGAAGGGTTCAGAAGGAAGCTGGGAGAATTGGTTGATTTCATTTCGAATCCTTGCGGTTTTATGATTCGGATAGAATTTTTTTTAGAAACGCTTTAACAAATTCGTCCCAGCAGATGATTGAGTGGGAAGCGGTGCTATACAGCCATTTTTCAGCAAGATCGCATAAAGTGAACGGAATGACCCGTAGACGTATAGCATCGTCCGACAGTTGGGTAGTTTTCATCATGGCACAGACGTTTTGAAATTTATTGATGAAGATATAGGCATCTTCAGATTCAAGCCCATGAAAACGTGGAAGCATGTTGATGAAGTGGGGCTTAATTTCAAAGTTGTCTCCATTGGTCGGAGGAAGAGAAAGGCAAGTGGGAAGTGCAGAACGGGTGGGATAGAAACGATCCTGGAGCGCGATTCGCTGCGGCGCTACAACAGGCGGTGGTGGTGGGATATTGGTCTCCGTAGGAGGTGGAGCCAATCCAGGGGTAGTCAAAGAGATGTTCGAATTAAATCCTGACATCGCGGAAGAAGAGGTTGGTGAAGGTGAAGGTGAAGATGTATGAACAGAATTCCGGTCAACGTCGGAGTTGGCCGGCAAAGGAAGGGGTGAAAGAGGAGTGGACGGAGTATCGACTTCGGAGTCGATCGCGTAGTCGGTAGCGACTAACGTAACGCGGACTAGACAGGCGCTAGTGTCCCGAGTCCAACCGGACATACACTAAACGAGTTTAGTATAGTCAAAGCGGAGAAGGTGAGGGTAAGAAAACGTCAATGGAGAAAGGCGATGGGTGGTGGGTGAAAAATGGATTTGGCGACAAAGGGCAAGTTTTTATAAAAGTTTTTGATTTTTTTTTTGTTTTTAGAAAGAGATTTACAGAAATATGTACGGATATACGGCTTAAGTAATCACAAACAAGATATGCACAATCACACCTAGATCTAAGGTCACCTAGGTCTACTAGACCTGCTCCTGAACTTGATTGTCGAAGTTAAACAGTGTCGAGAAACGAGCTTAAAAATACACTGATCACGAGGCCAGGTAAGTGCAGAGATAAGGGGAGGTTGTCCAACGCTTTCGCGAAGTTCCTTAATTAAATAACCCTTTCTCTTTTGGCGGTTGCGCCGTTAACACTTTCCTAGACACCCCGTAAACAATATACCGTTAAGCGAGGTTCTAAACACGGTTTATCTTCTCCTAATGAGCGCGAAGTCCTTAGGGCTGAAGTCTAGTATTTTTTTTAATTTACAATGGACAATGCATATGCTTTTGTGATTTTTGGGGTCCTGGGAAGGGTGATGAAATCCCCACCCATTCTGGATTGGTTTCAAGCCCCTTAAGTCCGTATTAAAGAATGCAAAGTGGTAACAAATCAACTGCAAACAATTTTTATTTGCGGCGCAAAGAATCCTGCACAAGAACAGTTTATTGGAAGGGGGAGAAGAGTTTGCGCAAAGAAATCTGCAGAAAACACAATTTATTGGAGTCCAGAGGAGTGGGAGAGAGGAGAGAGACTTACAGAGAGAATTTGGCAGCCCAAAGGCACCAAGTGGCCACGGATCCACGGCCTAAGCCCTCTATTGCCGCGGTTCTGCGGCAGTAACAGGGAGTTGGGCCTTCAGTTTTTGTGTGGGTGCTGGTATGGGTCTCCTCTGCTTGTATGGATCTTCTGAATTTTTATTTTCTCACTGTACCTGCTCTAGATCTTGATAGTAGACCGTTTGTTCCGTTTTTATCCGTCGCGGTGTAGCCGCGAAATGTGGGTCTATCTTCCCACGTCTTTGGCACTGTACTTGAACTCCGTCTTATCCGACGTCTTTGGCGCCGATCTTGAACTTCGTATTTTCCTGCACACTTGCACAAAAGCTAATCAAAAACAACAAGATGGTTTTTTTACAATGTATATTTTTTTTTGTTTTGTTTTTCGGTTATATTCACAAGTTAACCCGAAATTACACAAGGAAATAAACTACCGTCTCCCCGGCAACGGCGCCATTTGATTGTTAGTGGTTCTGCGTGTTCAAGTTTTAGTTAAATACCGCAATCAAGACGGTTTCGCTTGTAGCTAGCCGGTTGAGTACGGGTCGTCCGCAGGGAGATGGGAATCTTTTTCTATGTGCTTTAACGAGTTAAGTCCAGTTTTTCAGATTTTGTTGTGATTAATTAAGTGTTAAATTGATATTTAAAGAGAGCTTGTTAGGGTTAGGATTAGGTTAGTTTGAGTTAGGAGTCTCCACATCTTTCGTTGCCCCTCTTAATATCGGTGTTACGGTAATCGGCAACAACGGGGATTAGCACGACTAGGAAGGACTTTGCGAGTATAAGCTAGGCTTTCCAACGCATAAGTTCTTCCTTTTGGTGCTTGTCCGTCCGTTCTTGGTTCTTAGCCATAACCTCCGGTTAATTCAACCACAACCGGTCTCACTACGGAATCACCGCTATCATGTAGGATAGGGTGCCGTAAGGAGCGGATTGTGGTTCAATTAACGGGAGTCGAATTAAGCTGTTGGGCAAGGAAAGAGTGAGAGAGATTTCCTTCTCTCAAACTTCCCTTATCCTACCCTAACAAGTATGAAACTACTCACACATCATGATACGGAAAAATAAAACAAAACAAAAGAGGAAGATAGAAAGAAAGAGATTAGAAGATAACAACTAGCTATTTGCGACCTCACCTCGGCAAGGATCAAGCGTAAGCATCATGGTTGTGTTAAGGATAAAGAAAAAGAGAGAAGAAGAAACAACAAGAAATAACAACAATTAGTTAACAAATGAAAATTACAACAATTAACAAGATAATGAGATAAGCAAAATAATAAATGGTTCTTCTTTATTCATCATTCTTCACTCACAAGCTTACTACAAGTTTCAATGGAGAAGAGATGAGAAGAGGAAGAAGAAACAACACTAAACCTAGGAAAGAAAAATACAAGATTATGGACCCTTTCCTTCACAAAGTTCTGGGCTATTTATAGGCTGAGAAATGAAAACCTAGGGCAACCAACAGAACACAATTAAAAAGACCAAAACACCCCTGGAAAAGTTTCATCTGCCGCCACCATACGGCCGCGGATCCGCTGCCTAAGCATGCTTAGGCCGCGGTTCCGCGGCCTAATAGAGGAGTTGGGCCTAGGGCTTTTTGGTGGTACCCTGGTTTGATGTACCCTTCAATCTGGTATATGTGTTTTCTCATAATTTCTTCACGAATTTTCCAGAATTTCTGTTGAGGGAAAGGTGGACTTTTTGTGGATGTTTTTGTCATGATTGCCTCGAGCTCCGCATAGATTTCTTGGATCTTGTGCTGCCATTGAGCCTTGTGCATGAAAACGACATTGATTTGACATTTTGTCTCTTAAACTGGTATCTGGCAACATACGGATGAAGAGCGGAGACCGTGTTTTCTCAGTGGTTGGCAGGAACCCGGATTTTGTCGTGTTTTCCATGAATTTCACCGTTTTAGAACCGAGAACCTGTATCCTGCATTTTACTAGCAAACACGGCTCAAGAGTATCTACCGATAAGCAATGTGATAAAAATTGGGCGGTATAAAAATGCAAAAATCTGATATGAACAACAACCAACAACTCCTTTCATCCTACATTGATTGCACTTCCGAATTGACGTGCACACCTCAAATCAGATCGCGCCCTAAATTTGGCGCATTCTATGTCACCATCGTTCACTCTGCAACGTAATAAATACACGTGTGCACAAGATGAATGTTGGACCGAAATATCCTTAAATTAACATTCGTCCTCAAAACGGGAATGTTAGACTGAAATGTCCTTAAACTAACATTCGTCCCAAGCAGGGATGTTAGACCGCGGCGTCCTTAAACTAATATGTTTTGTTATACGGACTGTCTCTATAATGACTACCGTATACTATCCATGGGCTATTCATATATGATCTAATGATCAGTTGAGCCCATATGCTCACTGCTCATAAGTCGATCTTAGTCTCAAATATGGCTAATGATCCTTAGATCAAACCCAAATATCCCATAAACTGATGGACCTTACAAATGTGAGATCCGCGTCCTAAGTTCATTCCCGTTGGTAAACCAAACTACCAACGTGGGCTCCGTCAAGCAAAATTCTTGACCCAAACCCAAATCTCAAATATACGGATTTGGACTAATCCGTGCCCTACGGGCGATGACATAAATTAGTCTCCGTATACAATCTATGGGCAATCCAAAATAAAACAAACACAACAGGACACGAAGTGAACTTCCGTAGCAGAAGAAAATGGTTTTCGCAATGCGGTAACGTAATTAACTGTAAGGGCTTGCTCTTGCAGGGAAGAGCATCCCCATAATCAAAACCCCTCACAAATGAGAGGAATCTGATAAAGTTCGCTACAACAGTCACATCTATCCAAATCTCCGATATACGGTGCTATAAATCAATTTGATATCTTCAGAGAGGTGGATGGCTAAGTCCAAATAGGATCTGCCCCTAAATTGAGGCAAGACGATCTATCCTGGTTCATCTTTGTTTTCAGCGGTAAACAGATTCTGGCACGTCCGGTGGGACCTTTTTCTCTTTCCTCTCCACACTTCGTGTGTTGTGTTTTACGAACAAAATTGCGGTTCACTATGGTTTCCCTTGGATTCGAGATACTAAAATTTGGTGTCTTGATCCTATGCAAAAAAAAATTTGATGGCTTTCAACTGCACAACATGCAACAGCAACACTCGCTCCACCCCAGCTGGAGGAGTAACCTACAGGCCCAACGCGGCCTCAATCTTTTCAATGCCGTTGGGGCAACTTACGCAAGCCACTACTGGACTATTCTTCGTGACCATGTTCCCACCAGTCAGTTTTGGTGCCTCAACGCCGTAAGAGGAAGCTCCCAAGTGGTCGGTCTTCGATCGACTTGCAACCACAATGGCCCCTCTCAACGAGCCATCCAAAGTTGACGTCTCAGTTTTCAACAGGCTGGGCAAGAACCAAAACGGGCCTGCAAAGAGGCTTGTGATACCTAAAAGGGGCGCCTAAAAATGGATAGCCCTCCCAACTCCTGCTATGGGTGAAGTCATTAAAGGTGCTTCCCCCATCAAAAGATTGGTCTTTGAAACATTGGCCGTTTCTTCCCAAACTTCAGTCAGGATGTCGGTCTTCAACAGGCTGGCACCAACAGCAGCCCCTCAGCAAAGCCGGGGGTACGAAGAAGCTGCTTCTAAAACTGATGCGGTCCCTTTTGGAAGGCACACTCAATGTCGCCACTGGCGCCGAGTGAGAAAAGCTGGGGGCAACCCCCCCTCTGGACTTACCCCACTAGCTCCAATGGTGGAAGTTGACGCTGCTGTTCCAACCAGGAACAGATTTGATTTGCTCAGGAGGGTGGGCAAGAACTCTCCAACGGCAGTGCTAAAGAAATCGCCCCCGCCTGCAGAAGCCATAATGCAGGCAAAGACGGAGCAGCCCCATCAACGACTCTCCTCGCAAATTCACAGGGTCTGGCGAAAAGTCCAGGACTCCATGATTGATCAAAACTACTCTCGTTGATCGAAGAAATCGAAGGCTCGGCAAGAGGAAGACCATCCCTCCGTCATACAGTGAGGGACATCTTCTACACTGGTGCCTGCTACAATGGCTCCTTCAACTTCGACCTCCCACAAAAGGATGAGGCCAAAGAAAATCCCACCGCCTAAGGAAAATTCCAAAGGTGATGAACTAGACTCCCCAAGTCTGGGGGCATGATCGTGCATACGGTCTACATGGCTTCCGGGAAAGAAAAAAAGGCGTGCTTCCGTAGGTCATCGACCGCAAACTCGGTCGCTGACAAAAGTACCAAGAAATTCTGACCAAAATGGCAGCACTTACCGGAAAGAAAGAAAGCTCGGACACAACAGCCGAGCAGCGCCGGGAGTAGGAGACCGATACAGAGTTCCTGTGAAGGGTGCTTGAAAGAAAGGACAAGTAAGCTGCTGAGCAGGCTGCTAACATAGAGTAGATAGCTCTCTTATTCCAAGACATGGTTGGAATGATGATCCAGCCAGAACCCAAGGCCGAAGACCCGCCAATAATTGTCGAGTATGATAGAGGGGAAATATCAAATCCTCTTTCGGTTTTATCAACAACCAAGGAGGAAACGATCTCCAAGGCTACTTTTGATGATTATATAGCTCAACAAATAAGAGCTCATCAAGCAAATGAAGCGGCTGGCCAAATCGTCAGAACTGGGCGACCGTATCCAGGCTGGTATGATAAAATCAAGTACCCACAGTGATATACGATCCCCAAGTTCCATGTATACACAAGGACAGGCAACCCCGATCAGCAAGTCGCAGTTTAGAGCTCTATGCGGCAACACTAGAGGTGATGACAAACTGTTGCTTCACTAGTTCGTTGGCAGCCTGTCAGAAACGGCCTTTGAATGGTACTCGGAGCTCCCAAATGATTCCGTAAAAAAATTCACAGAGATGGAACTTCTGTTCACACAGCGCTTCACCAGCGTGAATGAGCGCACTCCAATTACGGCATTAATCAATGCCAACGTAAGGCCAGGAGAAACCTGGATTCAATAAGCGATCCGGTGGCGGAACCTATGGTCAAAGTGCGAATAGCTCATCGAATAATCCCCTACCATGGGCATGTTCATCAGGACCCTTGATCCTACGACTATGTCCCAGTTCATGACATTCTTCAAAGCAACGACCTTCCCGTCTCTGATAGATAAACTGGCCCAAATAGACCAAATGGGCTATGGGCCTTCCTCCTCAAGTAAGGACCCTCGAAATGCCAAGGGTAAAGGGAAAGCGACCTTCGTTGCCAACACTCAACAATAACCGAGTGGCCCAAAACCGGCTGTTCGCCAAAACAACGTGCGCCTATGCCTATCCCTGGAAGAAAGGCTAGGACACGCTTACTCGTTTCCCCGCGACAAGGCGAAGAGATTATTTGAGTTGGTGGTGCATAACAAACTCATCACATTGATAGACCCACGGCATCCACCGCAACCCGACGACGTCAACAACCCCAACTACTGCTCCTATCACAGAATGGTGAGCTACCTAATTAAGTATTGCTACGTCTTCAAGAACTTGGTCGAAGACCAGTATCAATAGGGAAAGTTTGCGCTGTCTGAGAACTGGGGGGTGAACCCACCACAGAGCACAATCCCAAAAATGTGGATATGTCGGGGGCATCATGCTCGCTCGTGGGAGAAACTCCATGGGAAGTCATTCTTTCAGCTAAAACCAAAAGAATCCTAAAGGATTCACAGGCATGATCGGCGGTCAGGTGGAAAAGCCCACTTGAACCTAAAATCATCGAAGGGATGCTGAAACCGCATCCCGTAGCGAAGATTGTTGACAAAGGGCAAAATCCCCAAGTCAAGCCTTCAAAGTCTTCGAAGAAAAAGAAGAAGACCATAAAGCCTGTGAAGACTGCCGAGTATGAAGACAAGGGAACAGACCTACAAAATTACATTGACGCAGTGGAAGCGTATAACCATAAGGTGCGGAAACCGATCACGCTCGAAGATTTCTTTAAGCATATTCTTGAGAACGAAGATAGTGAGAACGATGAGGAAAATGACTCATCAGAAGAAACCAATGACTATGTAGCAAGTTGACACATGGTATCCTATTCATTGTTAAATGACGAAGAAACTCTCTCAGCGTCAGAAAACAATGCGGAGGGACTGGGGGCTAGATCGACGCTAAAATCCCCGGAACTGCCAGAAGACCCGATCGATAGACTAATAAACGAAGCTTTTCAAAAAAGCAAAGCTGACCGAGAACACGAAACAGCCATATACAAAAAGGCTAAGCATCAGTATTAGGATGAAGAAGCCGCGGCAAGGAGGAGTCATAAAGTACTCCAACCAAACTAAAGCATACCTACGACAAATAAAAACAGGATCAAGACAGACAAGCGGTTCGCCAAAACCTTGTCAATGGGACCGAAGCTTCCAACTCTCAAAGGAAACACTCCCGGGGTCATATGCCTCGACGGAGAGGATTCACATCCAAACTACTGCCTATACCATCGGAGGGCTATCCATCCCACCGAGAAATGCAGTGCCTTTAAGAAGTGGTGGCAAGGATACATTGCCCATAAAAAACACTTCAAGAGGATGAAGTGCGAAGCTCGTCGACGGCAAAATAGTGCGACAGATACGCATGAAAAAATGACTGGTAACTATCATATGGTTGATATCAGTTCAGAAAGGGAAAAACTCCAAGTTCGTACTTTCGGTAGTGATTCTGAGGACAAAATACCCCTAAGCCCTCTCTTCAAACACTCTACCTCCGAAAAAGAAGAGGAGGAGTAGAACTGCGAGAATATTCAGCTGCGTAACCGCACGCTACTTGAAAAGAATCTTGGACCTATAAACAAAGGTTCGAGTACAAAGGACAAATGGAAAGAAAAAATCTCTGAAGAAAGTTCCCTCGACGGTGGAGTTGTCAAAAAGCTCGTAGTAAAGGACCCGCCTAGGAAAAATAAGGTGGATTATAATGTTCTAGCACATTTGAGGAAAATACCCTCACAACTGAGCATATTGGATGCTCTCCTCCTGTCCAAACAAACATGAGATTCTTTAATCATGGCATTACAAGAGCCTGATCAGTTCCAAGCTTTCCTCACAGTAGAGAAGATGAAGGATGAGCTGGAAGAGGTCCACATGGCTGACATTACATTTAGCGACGAAAATCTCCTCCTGGGTATGTGCGAACATAATCATCCGTTATACGTCACCGGGTACTGCCATGACATCAAGATAGGGAAAATCCTTGTCGACAACGGATCCTCCATCATCCTTCTAAACGTATGGGTGCTGAAGGAAATTTGCATGAACGTTCAGCACTTGGTCCGAAACAAAATTACCATCTTCGGATTCGACTAGCAGTCGTCCCGGAAGCTTGGGTCCGTAATACAGACGTTACGCTTTGGGCTGCTCGTCACTGACATCAGATTTCATGTCATCGATACCAAGACTTGCTATAACGCTCTGCTCGGCAGGCCTTGGTTACATGAATACAACGTTATCCCTTCTACACAACATCAGTGTATTAAGTATTTCAAAGACAGCTTGGAATACACCATCACAGGGGAGCTAAATCCATTCTCCATAAACGAGGTCCGAAAATATGAAGACGCAAAGTACTTCCTACCAGACTTCGAGGATATGGAAAGGTGTCACAAGCCAGAGGATAAACAGAAGTCCGTTGTCACTATACCGATCTTTGGGAGCAATTCCAAAGAAGATGAAGAAATAGTCTACTCAGGGGACCCCAAAACAACAGGCATGGACCATCTACTCCTATTTTGGTCTTTGGCAGCGACTTTGAGGACGAGGCCAACGCAGTGTTCTCCATCCGCCAGTTAGCGCAAACCCTCACCGGAGAAGATCAGAGTCTGCAAATCACAATGGCTTCGCCTCGGCATTACAAGGAACTTGATGCACTCGATACATACAGCGTACAAGATCTATAGACTTCGTACATCCCTCCCAGGCGAAGAGGTGAAAAGGCGATCCTCTTCTACCGATCTACGGAGACCAGAGTAGAAAAAGAAATCTGGCATGGTGCCGATTTTGCACTCAACAGGCTTCAACCAATCCGTCTGCCAAGATACTACATGGAGGGATTGAAAAGGATGTTGAAATGCCAAGGTGTACCCCTCATACAAACTGTTCGGCAAGCCTAATTTTACAAATTTTTTTTGGATATTCCCGGGACTCAGCGAAAGATGCCTATTGGGAAGATGGAGACAACTGGGCTTGGATATATTCGATCCAAGAAACGGGAGCTGTTCCACAGCTTCCGTGTCATAAACAACTCCACCGAATGGGAAAACGCTGTTCCGAATGGCCGTGACATTTAAACAGAACGAAATCCCGCTCTAAGAACATTATGTTCGTCGCTCGAAGAATAAATAGACATGCTAATAAAAGAATCTTATCGAAAGAGCCGAGACGATCACAGCGGCGAAATAGCCATTTATGAAAAGGCCAAGATGCAGCACCTCAATCAGCAATCGGTGGAGAAGGAAGAATATAATGATCTTCATCCTCGGCCCGCTGTATGTCCTGACAAAAGGGGAAATCTCGAAATAGAGGAAAAAATAGGGCAAAGAACGCAAACAATGTTCGAAAACAACAAAGCGGATCCAAGAAGTCGTGCAATCGAGAAAAGGTCGATTGGAACCCATCCTTTATAAAGAAGATGGGTTGGGAATACTCTTTCCCCCAAGACAAGACAAGGAAATATTCAACCTTGTCATGAAGCACCAAATGATGACACTTCCGGAGTCTCGGCACCCCGAACAAATAAACGAGGCCTATCACCCGGATTTTTGCTCCTACCACCGAGCAATAGGTCATCCTCTCGAAGATTGCTTCACCTTCAAAGACTGAGTAGAAGATCAGTATCAGCAATGCAGGTTCACTTTGTTCGACAGCTGGAGAGTAAACCCGCCGCAAAAGCATAAGCCAAAGAGGACCTATACCGTGAGGATAGGACCAGCTCAACCATAGAAAGGGAAGTGGACTCGTACCTGCTATATAATAACACTCTCAAAAGAGGGAGGGCACGAGATTATGGATGACCTCCATATGTGCTTCGCAAATGAAGACGAAGACAAGGTGATCTTAGAGTTTCCACCAGCACCAAAAGAGCTGGATGATGGGATACACACTACGCGGACAACCTAAAGAAAATTGACTTAGGGACGGAAAATGATCCGAGGCTGACATTTGTTAGTGAGCTACTATCTAAAAAACATGTAGCCACGTTAAAGGACATGCTCATGCAGTATAAAGATTGCTTCACATGGAACTATTCCGAGATGCAAGGTCTAGATCCAAAAGCAGCAGTACATAAACCGGCTCGCATATATCCAGCAGTTCATAACCAACCTCTCCGAAAAATGCCGTCCCTACAGTCATCTAATGAAGAAGGGACCCCGTTTTTCTGGGATCAAAAGTGTCAAAACGCACTGGACGAAATCAAGCAATACCTGCAAAATCCGCCTGTATTGACCGCTCCGGTTAAGGGAAATCCCCTTATCCTATATATGACAGCTCTTGAGGGTTGTCTAGGCATGCTATGGGTACAAGAGAATGATCAAGGAAAGGAGAGAGCTCTGTACTATTTGAGTCGAGTTCTCTTGAGGATAGAAAACAACTACTCCCCCATCGAAAAACATTGCCTGGCACTGATCTTCACGATAACGAAGCTTAGACATTACGCCTTGGCACATGTGATCCATCTCATATCAAAGGTGGATCCTCTCAAATATCTGATGTCAAGGGCCATACTAACAGGAAGGCTTGCCAAATGGGCTCTCCTCCTTATGGAGTTCTCAGTGACGTATCGACCCCTTAAAGTAGTAAAAGATCAGTCTATTGCCGACTTTCTCACGGAGCATCTGATAACAGCCAACTCCCCTTTAAATTGTGTGTTGCCGCATGAACATGCGTTCGACACAATCGAAGGAGTGAAAGAAGAAAATGATTCCCAATGGGAACTCTACTTCGATGGAGCATCTTCTATGAAGAAGAGAAAGCAAAACACCCCCATAATCAAAGCCGGGGCGGGCCTTACCTTCATGGCTCCACAAGGAGGGATATTGCATTACGCCCTCTCCTTAACGGAGCCAAGGACTAATAAAGAAGTTGAATATGAAGCTTTGATAGATGGTCTCGAGATCACCGTCGACATGGGAATCAAAGACCTCCTCATATATGGAAACTCCCAACTGATCGTTAGCCAAGTAAATGGCGACTATCAGACGTGCAAGCCAGAGATGATAAAGTATGGTGAAAGAGTGCAACAACTGCTAGCACAAATCCCTTCCTACATCCTGTAGAGTATACTGCGTGCAGAAAACACAAAGCGGATGCATTAGCCAAATTGGCTAAGGAACCGGCCGATGAAGATCTCGATGACGTAAAAATCATTGTGCAACGCCGCAGGGTTGTTGCGCCAACAGATATATCTTCAGAAGACTTAATGGAGCCATCCAAGAGAAAAGAAACGACCGAACAAGTAGCCCTTCAAATAGAGGACGAAGAAAAGGTCAAGGATTGCATGGAGGTCTTCATAGACTACTTCAAATCCCAACGAACGCCCAAAAATGAGTCGTCTAGACATCAGCTCATGAAATGAGCTCTGTCCTTTGCTTTCGTCAATGATACTCTATATAAGAGATCGTTTGACTGTCTATGGCTAAGATGCCTGGGAACAGAAGAAGTGAAGGAATTCATCCAAAAGACTCATGACGGACTCTGCGGTTCTCATTAAGCTGGGCCAAAGATAAAGCTGAAGATAAAAAGAATGGATTACTGTTGGCCCACAATGATTCAGGACTGCCTCGAATATACGAAGCAGTGTCACTCATGCCAAATCCATGGTGACTTCATCCACCAACACCCAAATCCGCTATACCTTGTTGGAGATAGTGCCCTCAGAGTCAATTATTGGATCACAGGCACGTGATTGCAATGATTGAGGGAGGACCTATGCCGGTAGGACAGTCTTACTCGAGATGATAGTATGCTATCTGGTTTATCTTTATCATCGTGTACTGCTTTAGGTGACCTTACGAGTCGCTATTACACGTTGATAGAGCCCCTAGGATTCTTGCTTGACTACTAGCAGTATGAGGGCGATCATATACGTGAGAGCTGGAGTCTATAAGCACATCCTTAAAAGGTCCCTAGTCGAGAGAGTTTCGAGACAGGGCATCGATTCTCTAGAGTAGACTAGTGTATACAGTCGAGACCCCGACGAGGGGCGGTGGCCGGTCTCACAAGCCACTGGTGTCAGTTGGTTCACCTAAGATGTATACAGGTGCTCATTGGGTTATGAGTACACCGGACAGGACTCGCCGGGAACCTGCTAGTTGGGATTATACCAGACGTCAGATAGCAGTTCCCTGGTGACATGTGTACAGGTTAGTTCATCGACCTGAGATCGTCATTTGTCTCGTGTGAGTTCCCACCGTGCTTTGATTACTACCCTACCACGCTCAAAGGAGACGTGCAAACAGGTTTTAGTTGGGTACAGTCCCGAGCCACATGGAGGCAGTGAGCGGATCTTCAGGGGTTGGTTTCTCCCGGTATTGGGGGTGAGGTCGCGCTGTGTCTAGAAGAGCCAGAACATGAAAAGTCCTTAGCCAAGGCAGGAGATTTGCTGGTAGGTATTCCAGTAGTATCTCAGGGTGTTCTGGGCTACACTCCGACACGACTTGTACTGCTATTGGGGGTCTGACTTTTACCAACCCCCTAGGCCCGCCATGCGATGCTCATAGACGAACAGACCAGACTGTACGGATATTGTCACTGACAGGCTCAGTAGGGTGTCAGGATGAGTTCGCTCATCGACGTCCCTTTTAGTCAGTAGCTGGTGGCCCGTCACGTATGGCTGATACCTCTGACGTGCTAGTGGTTAAATCCACAGCTATAGTATTGACGAGTCTTTAGAGTCCACCACACACAGTTACTCAGGTTTCGGGCAAAACGCTGTAGAGGCCGTATGGAGATATGGCAGGGTTTGATCAGATACGTGCGGTATTGCACGGATCGTGATCGGACGGTTTTTACTAGCCGGCTTTGGCTTAAACCGGATCCTAGTATTTGATAGTGTAGTTTTTTCTCTTTGCATTTGTGTTCAGTGGGAATACAAATGCGGGCATGTATTTGCAGTAGTGGGGTTTTCTTGTAATTTTATTACGGGAACAGTTTTCTGAAGTTGCCAGTTTGCATTCCGTTCCGGCCGGTTTTCCTTTGTTCCTTCACGGCCGGACTTTTCGTTGGAGGGGGTAATTTGCAACTGTGCAAATTACTTTTTGTGGAGGGGTTTTCTTGCATTTTTGTGGCTTCATTTCAATTCCTTCATGATGAGATTCTTTTTGAGTCTTATCTTTTGCACTTATGAGAAAAGGGATTGATTAGGTTTTGAGTGGATTGGGATTAGAAATTTAGTGTAACCTTTTTCCTTGCATAATCTTTTCTTTTCTCCTTGGATTATTCATTCAATTATCTCCACTTTGGAGATGAGGAGCCGGCCACTTTGGAGTGAGGGAAGTTCATTTTGAGTGAGGAAAAAAATGTTTCATTTCATTCTTCATGCTACCAAAATTCCTAAGCTCACTTCCATAGTTGATTTCTTCACCTCCACATCATCCATGGCAACTTCATATACCCCAAAAGAGACAACGATTCTATACTATTCTACAGCACATCTTGGACGCGTCGGCTAGCCAACTTCGCGCCCGAGTTGCCTCGGTTAAGAGGTGGAAGCCCGTAAAAGTACTCGGCTACGTGGTGCTCTTTCCGATGAGGACGTGACGGACAGAGTTTCCGCGGGAGATCGGAGTGGAGACGAAGACCGAAGGACATGGATCGCTTGGTATAGCTTCTCTACTCTTTTCTTGTTTGCTAATAGCTAGGTTAATGGCCCGATCCGGGTTTAAAGTGCGCAGTGGTGCCGGTTTGCTAGTTTGCAAAGTTTTTGTTTCCGCGTTTCCGGCGTCGGATCGACGGCCGGGCCGCCGCCGCCGCGGACTTACATTGGTATCAGAGCCACGCCATTAACCATGCCTAGCTTGCTCTAGTATGTTTAGAACTCGATCGAACAAAAATCCCTAAAAACCGTATTTTAGTGCACATGTGTACTCTGTCGAATTTTTTCCAGCTCCAAAAATTTTTCAGGTCATTGCAGAATGATGTGCAGGAAATTATAAGAATTCTGGTAAAATTTGGTCGCCTGAATCCATCATCCCACCGCGGAACCGCGGCCAAAGCCATGCTTGGGCCGCGGTTCCGCCGCCACTTAGGCTCCTCACTGCACCAAATTTTTCCAGATTGTCTTATACTTGGAAATAGGGGTTTTGGGATATTCTTTTTGGGCCCATATTTTCTGTAAGTGCTACAGTACTGCTTGGGGCCCACTCCGGTAAATTTGTTCGATGGGATATTTTAAACATACTAGTTCACAGTATTTACATTATATCTGCGACCGTGAATGTCACTCGATCGGTAAATCCTGTCTGACTGCTATAGCCCGGTTAGACGGATTTGCGAACGTGACATTCACGTTGATGTTCTGTGTTGTGCTGTGATGTTGTGGATCGGTCGTGGGGGATAGCCTGGATGCAATGTTAGTACAGTTTTGTTTTATATGTACATTTGCTATTGCGGGGCGAGCGTCCGGCTTGTGGACTGCCGTCACTGCCTGTTTGTATTATTCTTTTGGGGCACGATCAGGTTGCGGTCGATGTACCCGTTGTATGTATAATTTTACTTTCTGTACTAGGATTACCCCGCGGAGGGGTGCACGGATAGCCGGGTTCAAGAGGGCAACGAGCCCGCATCTCATGGCATTGAGACGGAGGGGGGCTTTACTCTAGAATTGGAGGGCTATTCGCCGCACTCGTAGGGGGTATAGGTTGACCCAGGAGGGGTGCCCAAGTTACCGGATTCCGTGAAGTGCTGGGTGGTCCATTCACGTTGCTGAAGGGGGCTGCCTCGCTTCAGGTTTTGGCGGGTAACTTGCCACGCCCGTAGGGGTCTAGGATTTCATTGCACAGGCTATCCACACGACCAGGGGAACGTCGGGTTTTAGTAGCGGCTCTATGAAACCCGCGGATCGCAGATATCTGTATTGTTCTGTGATGCTGTACATTTCTGTAATGTTGCATTTTATCACGCCTTGAGCGAAAATTATATATTATATATATACTAGTAGATGTTGTATATGTTTTGCATCCGCGCTAGTCCAGTCCCCGCTCTGTCGTTAGTTAAGTAACCTAACGGGTGATGACGGGACCCAGTAGCGAATGCAGATGGCATATACGTACATCATTATTTTCATTCTTTTGTGGTGTGATCAATTGATGGGACTGCGTTGATTCGGATCAATGCAAGATAAACAAACCTATTCTGATGTTGTTGGAACACTTTTTCAAAAAGCTGTTATTGCAAAGGCGTTCTCTTTCGTTTTGCATCGTGGTATTCAGTCGGAATATCCTGCTCCTCAGTCGACGAGGCAAGGGCCGAGATCCCTTCACCGGGAGTGACCCCTTGGACAGAAGTTTGCGTCAGGACAATAACTTCACTATAGCCGATTACTTTTGCTTTGCATCGTGGTATTCAGTTGGAATATCATGCACCTCATTCCACGGGGAAAGAGCCGAGATCCCTTCACCGGGAGTGACCTCTTTAGCAAAGGTTTTCGTCACTATATTTTTCTAAAGCTATTAGTTCCTTCAACGATATCGAGTTTATTACGTTAAAGGTTTTCGCCAGAAACCATTCGTAGCCCTCCGTCGTTTCATATGGATAGTCAATAGTATTCAAGCTGTGTATGTTGGCCAAAGTCAAGGCACAGTGTTTGGTAGCTATTGGGTATTCATACGCAGCATAGATAGATGCGTTGGTTTGGGACAGTCGTACTGCCATTTTGGCCAAAGTCAAGGGTAGGTACAGGTGGGTTCAAATTAACCTGGATAATGACGGGTAGAACTTGACATGTGACTTATGATATGTTGGCCAAAGTCAAGGTCATAAGAGCATGGGGCAAAAATCCACATCGGGAGTTTCAAAAGAACTAAAACTTGCCAGATATGCCCATACCTTCTGGAGTGTGATAACGTGAGCAGATTCCGTCACGTTATCATGCGATGAGAGTTGGATCCCGATTCCCACTGATGAGTTGGTTTACTCCTCGGGTGATCCCGGCTAATTCTTCTTTCAGGTTTGGGGAAGAATTTGACGTTACAGTGGGAGGTTCCCAGATTAGATAAAGTGATAACCATTTTGATCTAGGTTAGAGTGCACGCTGAGTGTTTCTTTTCTCGCTCTTTTTGGCAGCGACCATTGACCCGACCCTAGACTATGACTCAGTGACCAAGTTGACCGAACCTTCTTAACACTGGCTTTTAGATTGTCAGAGTTGCAAACCTCATTGCCACTCCTACTTTTACTCTTTTCTCCAGGACACCCCGTATTACTACGAACGTCCACTTTCATTGGACAAAACCATCGTATGGTTATATACGAACTCGAAGGAATTCGAGGATGGTTTCTGGTTCTGGAGAAAACGAATAAGACTATTTAGTTGTATTTTCCTTTTACCTTCTCTCAGATTACGAGTACTCCTTGGTTTAGGAGATAGTACACCTGTTACGCAGATTGGATAGTCTTCTTCCAAACCATAGGCAGGTGTCGACCGGTAGGGAATGAAGAAAGCCAATTAGCCTAAACGATGTACAGAAGGTATTAAGTTCAGACAAAGCAAGGGATTAGTAAGAGGGCAAAGTAAATTGCGACTGCTATTCATGACCAAACCAAGTATTTCTTCGCCAATCCTAAATCACCTTAGTTTTTCTCCAGGACACTCCGTATCACTACGAAGATCCCAGTTTATTGGATAATCCATCGTATGGTTATATACGAACTCGAAAGGAACTTGTTTCAGTTCGGGGATGGATCCTGGTTCAGGAGAAATAGGAATAAGGTTCATTCGGTTGTCTTTTATCTTCACCTTCTCTCGCATTGCGAGTGCTCCTAGGATTATGACAGTACACCCATTATGCTTATTGGATAGTCTTCTTCCAAACCATAGGCTGGTGCCGAACGGTAGGGAAGGAAGAAAACCATTTGGCCTAAAGGGGTGTGCAGAAGGTAATGACTAAAGACATATAAAGGGATTTGGAGAGGTGGCAAAGAATTATACGGTTATAGTTGTGAATCTGGATAATGGAAGAGGCATTACTATGAATACCAGGATACCCCATCGAAACATTTCAATGTTTCAGTTTCACTGTAGACTGTTAAAAGAAAACTGATTTCCCAATAAGACACTTGCTCTAGGGTATGTATTTACCAGGTATGAATCTCACATCTGCATGGTTTTACAGATGATGAGTGGGAGTGAGTTATTGGGAATTAGGTGACCATCCTCATTATATCGGGATTCGTTGTAATTGGTGATATTTGAGAAAGTCACCTAGGTAGTTTGCCGGTCGGCAAATATTTGGTTTTGAATATCCGTTGTTATGCACCAATTCCAAATTGATATATCTGTACGTCTATTTTTATAGAGTGAGATATACCTTGTTGAAATTATGTCCATGACATTTACCTATATCAGTGGATGGTTAGGTAAGGAGCATTGAACAGCGGTGTAACTCTTCTTAACCATAAGTACAGTTTTCAACCTACGACACACAATGAATGAGTTATTAGACTCAAGTGACTTATACAGAGTATTGTATGTTGTCCAGCGTCCATTAGGACAGAGGGGTTGGTCCTCGTACTATATTCGGTTTACTTATAACTTCTCTAGTTCTTAGACAAGTGTTTCGTAGAAACACAAGGTCGAAGTTTTGAGAAGTTATAGGTATAAGAATAAAGTAGAGAACCAGGTATTGCAAGTATCGGGATTCTTCAAAGTGATCGAAAATGCAGATACTTGTATGTGGTATTCAGTTGATAGTAATGATTAAGAGAACTTGCTTCTCTTTCAGGTTACTCATAATTGGAAGTACTCCTAAGTTGAGTAACACTGATCGGCCTCCTTCCATCTAGTTGACATGCACTGGAGACAGCTGCATGATTTGAATCTGGTTCAATTAAATCAGTGCCACTGTTTCTGTATTGGATATAGAACAGTTCATATCTTAACGATGTTAAGATACGGGGAGTTGTCCGGCTTATGCTTAAAACCAGACTCCGGATATCTCAAGGCACGTTTCTGTTATGGCTGTTTGTGGGTTGACCCGGGCTATGACGATGGTTGACTTTCTACCATCTGGAAGATCAATAGTGATATTGTTCTTGACTCGCCACAGTTTTAATACAAATGGATTTTTTCAAAAAGCAGTAGTGAGAGTATGGTAGAACTGGAAGTGATTCCAGAACCGCAAACGATTACTGAAGATTTGATAAGAACCTAAAGATTCAATCTGGTTTGACATTCCATTAGCCACTCCGCAGATATGGTGGGTAACCTCAGCCACCCGAGAGGTACTTCGGTATGCTCAAGGACTGTGGCAGGGAGGTTCTTGTTTACCCAGACTTGCCATTGCAGTTGATCCAGACTGTGAGACCCGGTAGGAGGATGAATATAGCGTCGTTCTAAACTAGCTTTAGAAGTGTACGTCTATATGACTCTGCCAGAGGGTTGTCGTAGTCAGTGGGAGCAGCGGAAGCATTGGTGGACAGTTAGCTTATGTCTATTTATAGACTGAAGCAGATATTGCGGAGATAAATCATCTATTTCTGATGTAACAGTCATAGGTTTGACTTCATCAGAATAGAGGATGGATCTGTTAAGAAGGTAGTAGGGTGTGATGTCCTGGTATTTGATGACATACACAGAGTAGGAAGTGATATTCCTATACTGCGATCGGTTATACTTTGGTCGTCACACAGTAGTTTCTCCACATAGGACTTGGATATGATATCGTACATTCTGGTTACTAGATCTATGGTTTTAGATCTAGATTTGGGTGGTTTCCCAATCTGGGTAGTTTGACCGCATTCTAAGAGTATTTAGAATGGACGACTCCTGGCACGATAGTATACCTGCAGGTGATGGAGTCACCCTCTCTAAAGGTGTCTTAAAGACTAAAGGGGAGAGGGATACGCATGATTGACAGATCACTTGCTTAGGCAATTGAGTCAATCATGAGATGTCAAGTACCACACCAGATGTTGTTCTTGCAGTAGGTGCAATAAGTTCATATTGATCCAATCCTGGAGAAACAGTCGGAAGCAGTTTTAGAACATAAGTGGATGTTCCAGGGATATGATAACGGCAGCCTTCTTTAGGAGACGGTTATCATTCCAGGCTTCCAAGGTGACCTGGATGGCAGAGTGGCTGTCAGAGTTATAGTTTTCCTTCTGACGAGGGGCAGTATTTTGGACAGGTGGTCCAGGTAGATACTGAGGGAAGGCATGGCGCAGGATACTGATTAAGTTCAGTTGACGATACAGTCTAAGAAGTTTGGATTTGAAGTTCATTTATGAGCTTGGTCCCATCAGACATCCAGACACATTCTAAGACAGGTATTGCTCATTTCGGGAGATGGCTTTCTTCGCGAACTTGAGATAGAGAGAGACATAGAAAGATACATCAGAGCGGATCCACTCACTGAGGCTATTCCTCGAACGCAATAGTTTCGCAAACGAGCTTTGTGAGACTGACTAGTAGAGGAGTTGGGTGTTCGGTATCACACGGGCTGTGAGTATGCGACATCGCAATAATTAGCCTTGAGTGCAAGTGGGAGATTGTTGGAGATAGTGCCCTCAGAGTCAATTATTGGATCACAGGCACGTGATTGCAATGATTGAGGGAGGACCTATGCCGGTAGGACAGTCTTACTCGAGATGATAGTATGCTATCTGGTTTATCTTTATCATCGTGTACTGCTTTAGGTGACCTTACGAGTCACTATTATACATTGATAGAGCCCCTAGGATTCTTGCTTGACTACCAGCAGTATGAGGGCGATCATATACGTGAGAGCTGGAGTCTATAAGCACATCCTTAAAAGGTCCCTAGTCGAGGGAGTTTCGAGACAGGGCATCGATTCTCTAGAGTAGACTAGTGTATACAGTAGAGACCCCGACGAGGGGCGGTGGCCGGTCTCATAAGCCACTGGTGTCAGTTGGTTCACCTAAGATGTATACAGGTGCTCATTGGGTTATGAGTACACCGGACAGGACTCGCCGGGAACCTGCTAGTTGGGATTATACCAGACGTCAGATAGCAGTTCCCTGATGACATGTGTACAGGTTAGTTCATCGACCTGAGATCGTCATTTGTCTCGTGTGAGTTCCCACTGTGCTTTGATTACTACCCTACCACGCTCAAAGGAGACGTGCAAACAGGTTTTAGTTGGGTACAGTCCCGAGCCATATGGAGGCAGTGAGCGGATCTTCAGGGGTTCGTCTCTCCCGGTATTGGGGGTGAGGTCGTGCTGTGTCTAGGAGAGCCAGAACATGAAAAGTCCTTGGCCAAGGCAGGAGATTTTCTGGTAGGTATTCCAGTAGTATCTCAGGATGTTCTGGGCTACACTCCGACATGACTTGTACCGCTATTGGGGGTCTGACTTTTACCAACCCCCTAGGCCCGCCATGCGATGCTCATAGACGAACGGACCAGACTGTATGGATATTGTCACTGACAGGCTCAGTAGGGTGTCAGGATGAGTTCGCTCATCGACGTCTCTTTTAGTCAGTAGCTGGTGGCCCGTCACGTATGGCTGATACCTCTGACGTGCTAGTGGTTAAATCCACAGCCATAGTATTGACGAGTCTTTAGAGTCCACCACACACAGTTACTCAGGTTTCGGGCGAAACGCTGTAGAGGCCGTATGGAGATATGGCAGGGTTCGATCAGATACGTGCGGTATTGCACGGATCGTGATCGGACGGTTTTTACTAGCCGGCTTTGGCTTAAGCCGGATCCTAGTATTTGATAGTGTAGTTTTGTCTCTTTGCATTTGTGTTCAGTGGGAATACAAATGCGGGCATGTATTTGCAGTAGTGGGGTTTTCCTGTAATTTTATTATGGGATCAGTTTTCTGAAGTTGCCAGTTTGCATTCCGTTCCGGCCGGTTTTCCTTTGTTCCTTCACGGCCGGACTTTTCGATGGACGGGGTAATTTGCAATTGTGCAAATTACTTTTTGTGGAGGGGTTTTCTTGAATTTATGTGGCTTCATGTCAATTCCTTCATGATGAGATTCTTTTTGAGTCTTATCTTTTGCACTTATGAGAAAAAGGATTGATTAGGTTTTGAGTGGATTGGGATTAGAAATTTGGTGTAACCTTTTTCCTTGCATAATCTTTTCTTTTCTCCTTGGATTATTCATTCAATTATCTCCACTTTGGAGATGAGGGGCCGGCCACTTTGGAGTGAGGGAGGTTCATTTTGAGTGAGGAAAAAAATGTTTCATTTCATTCTTCATGCTACCAAAATTCCTAAGCTCACTTCCATAGTTGATTTCTTCACCTCCGCATCATCATGGCAACTTCATATACCCTAAAAGAGACAACGATTCTACACTATTCTACAGCACATCTTGGACGCGTCGGCTAGCCAACTTCGCGCCCGAGTTGCTTCGGTCAAGAGGTGGGAGCCCGTAAAAGTGCTCGGCTACGTGGTGCCCTTTCCGACGAGGACGTGACGGACAGAGTTTCCGCAGGAGATCGGAGTGGAGACGAGGACCGAAGGACACGGATCGCTTGGTATAGCTTCTCTACTCTTTTCTTGTTTGCTAGTAGCTAGGTTAATGGTCCGATCCGGGTTTAAAGTGCGTGGTGGTGCCGGTTTGCTAGTTTGCAAAGTTTTTGTTTCCGCGTTTCCGGCGTCGGATCGACTGCCGGGGCGCCGCCGCGGACTTACATACCTAACAGTAGCCAGCTGGCCGTTCGAAATGTGGGGAACCGATATAATTGGCCCTATTGAACCGGCATCATCCAAGGGACATTGGTTCATTCTGGCAACGACCGACTACTTTTCTAAGTGGGTAGAAGCAGTACCATTAAAGGAGGTGAAGATGGAGAATATCCTCCATTTCTTCAGGACACATGTCATCTATCGGTTCAGCACTCCGCGGCGAATTATCTTGGATAATGGGCCAGTTTATAAAAGCCATAAAATCAACCGCTTCGCACAACTACATAAGATAGATTGGAGATACTCTTCAGTCTATAATTCTCGTGTCAACGGTCTAGCTGAAGCTTTCAATAAGACCTTGACAAAGATTATAAAGAAAACAGTGTCCAAAAACAAAAGAGACTGGCACAAAAGGTTGCATGAAGCTCTCTGGGCGTACCGAACAACGTTCAAAACGGCCACGAATACAATACGATACGCGTTGGTATTCGGCACGGAAGCAGTGCTTCCCCTGGAAATAGAACTCCTTTCTCTACGAGTAGCGGTTCGATACGATCTGACAGATGAAGAAAACGCTCATCTTCGGCTTGAAGAGCTCGATGCCTTCGACGAAACTTGCCTTATAGCACAGCAAAATCTGGCGGCTTATAAGGAAAGGATGGAGAGGTCCTACAAAAAACTGACCAGGCTAAGAATATTCCAACAAGGCGAGCTCGTGCTAGTCATCAAAAGACCCATGATCCCCAATCGTGAAAAACGGGGGAAATTCGAGCCGGACTATGAAGGCCCATACATCATAGACAAAGTCTACTGAGGTGGAGCTTACCTGCTCATGGATATGCATGGCGAAAGACCCTTCCGGCCAATAAACGACTAATTCCTCACAAAATACTAGGCTTGACGAGTCATGACTTAGGTTAATGATAAATGACGTCTCTCATGTCCGCTCACTATCTTCCTGAGTCAGAACACTGAGAGCAATATGCAAAGAAGCTCCGTTGCCTCAAACATAGCGATGAAAGACCGAAAAGTCTTTAAACTAGAATCGCCTCAAACATGGCAATAACTGACCGAGATGTCCCTAAACTAACAATGGACCAGAATGTCCCTAAACTACTGTAAGTCAACGGTGGCGCCCCGGCCATCTTTTAGACGCCAATATGCGGAACAAAAACTTTTATAACTGGTGCTATCGTTTACTATATCCCAGGATCTGCCATTAACACTAAATTAACAAACTACAAAGTGGGTAGAAATGCTATACCAAACGATCCGGGTCCTTCGGTCTTCAACCATCATCCCACGGTTTGTTGCAGCTGATCCGAACTCGCTCGATCTCCGGTCTTGTCGTCCAGGTGGCACCACGTCGACGGATCTTTAAACGGGCTCCCGCCTCTGAACCGAGGCAACACGATCGTCAAGTTTGCTAAAAGAGACGACTAAGATTGATGTAGAGAATGAGTAGAACACTTTGTCTCGTTACGTCCAAGGCTATGGACGAACGGTTAATGAAGTTGCCAATTGGAATCGGGTAAATGGAAATTGAGCTATATGAAATTTCCATGAACTAAACTATCATAATCTTTTTGCCAAAATCAATCCATGATCACCCACAAGAGGGGCCGGCCACTTTATAGAAGAGGGAGGGTGAGTGTAGGAGAGGGGAGGGTAACTATAAGCAAAAGATCAAGGAGAAATATCCTAAGTATTCCAAAAATGCATTAATGGAAACAATGACTCATAACCTTAGTCATCCTCTATCATTAAATGCACCATTAAGGAACAAATGACTCACATGCCTTGTCACCATCTAGAACCATCTAGAAACATGACTCACCCAAGAAAAGATAAATCCGCATTTAACCGAATGTTAAATACGGGTGATAGAAAACTGGTAACTGGCAACTTCCAAAAGTGATCCTGAAACGAATTTCAGGATAACCCCGTATCAGCATAAATATACCCGCATTTGTATTATGACCGAATACAAATGCAACCGAGACAAAGATATTATATCTACACAGTATAATACTCGGATCCGGCTTAAACCAAAGCCGACCTGTATTATCTGCCCGAAATATGACATGTGCGAAAACACACGTGCTTTTTCCGAACCCTGCCATAAAAGCATACGGCCTCTACAATGTTTCGCCCGAACTTGGGAAAGTGTTTGTGGGGGACACTTATGACTCATCAATACACTGGCACTGGGTATAATCACTAGCACGTCAGAGGTACAAGCTGTACGTAACGGTTGCCTATGTATTGATTGGAAAGGAAGCTGACGAGAGAACTCATCCAGAAACCCTACTGAGCCTGACAGTGACAATATCCGTACAGTCCGGTCCATTCGTCTATGAGTATCGCATATAGAGCCTAGGGTGTCGGTAAACGTCAGACCCCCAATAGCTGTATAAGTCGTGTCAGAGAGCAGCCCAGAACACCCTGAGATACTACTGGAATACCTTCCAGTAAATCTCGATTACCCTGGCCAGGGATTTCGTGTAATGGCTCTCCTAAACATAGCGCGATCTCACCCCCAATACCGGGAGAGAAGAATCCCCGATGATCTGCTCACTGCCTCTATGTGGCTCGGGACTGTACCCAAAAAATACCTGTTTGCACGAATCCTTTGACCCGTGGTAGGGTATAAATCAAAGCACAGTAGGAACTCACACGAGAAAAATAACGATCTCAGGTCGATGAACTAACCTGTACACATGTCACCAGGGAACTGCTATCTGACGCTAGGTATAATACCAACTAGCAGATTCCCGGCGAGTCCTGTCCGGTGTACTCATAACCCGATGAGCACCTGCATACATCTTAGGTGAACCAACTAACACAATGGCTTGTGAGACCGGCCACCGCCCCTCGTCGGGGTCTCGAATGTATACACTAGTCTACTCTGGAGTATCGATACCCTGTCTCGAAACTCCCACGACTAGGGACACTTTAAGGATGTGCTTATAGACCCCATCTCCCACATATATGATCGCCATCATACTGCTGGTAGTCAAGCAAGAATCCTATGGGCTCTATTAACATCTACATCATGATAAAGATAAACCAGATAGCATACTATCATCTCGAGTAAGACTGTTTTATCGGTATAGGTCCTCCCTCAATCATTGCAATCACGTACCTGCGATCCAATAATTGACTTAGAGGGCACTATATCCAACAATCTCCCACTTGCACTTAAGGCTAATTATTGCGATGTCACGTACTCACAGCTCGTGTGATACCGAACATCCAATTCCTCTATAATCAGTTTAACAAAACTCGTTTGCAAAACTATTGTGTTCGAGAAATAGCCTCAGTGAGTGGATCCGCTTCGGTGTTTCTTTCTGTATCTCTCTATATCCCAACTTCGCGGAGAAAACCATCTCCCGAATTGAGTAATACCTGTCTTAGAATATGTCTGGATATCTGATGGGACCTAGTTCATAAATGAACTTCAAATCCAAACTTCTTAGACTGTATCGATCACTAAAACTAATCAGTGTCCAGCACTATGCCTCCCACAGTATCCTCTTGGACCACCTGTCCATAATACTGTCTCTCGTCAGAGGGGAAAACTATAACTCAGACAATCACTCTGTCATACATGTCACCTTTGAAGCCTGGAATGATAACCGTCTCCCGAAGGAGGCTGCCGTTATCAAATCCGTAGAACATTCACTTATGTTCTAAAACTGCTTCCTAATGTTTCTCCAGGATTGGATTAATATAAACTTATCGCATCTAGTGCTAAAACAACATTTGGTGTGGTACTTGACATCTCACGATTGACTCAATTGCCTAAGCAAGTGATCTGCCAATCATGCACGTCCCTCTCCTCTTTATTCTGTAAGACACCTTTAGAGAGAGTGACTCCATCACCTGCAGGTACACTACCATGCCAGGAGTCATCTATTCTAAAATACTATTAGAATACTGTCAAGGTACCGACATTGGGAAACTACCCAAATCTAGATCTAAAACCATAGATCTAGTTACCAAAATGTTAGATATTATATCCATGTCCTTTGTGGAGAAACAATTATTGTGACGACCAAAGTACAACCGATCGTAGTATAGGAATTTTACTTCCTACTCTGTGTATGTCATCCATATACCAGGACATCACACCCTACTACCTTCTTAACAGATCCATCCCCTATTCTGATGAAGTCAAACCCATGACTTGTCACATCAAAAATTAGATGATCTTTCTCCGCTATATCTGCTTAAGTCTATAAATAGACACTAGCTACATGCCCACTATGCTTCTGCTGCTCCCACTGACTACAACAACCCTCTGGCAGAATAATATATATACGTGTACTTCTAAAACTACTTTAGAACGACGCTATACATATCCTCCTGCCGGGTCTCATAGTCTGGAACAACAATAGTGTCAAGTCTGGGTAAACAAGAACCTTCCTGTCACCGTCCTTGAGGCTACTGGAGTACCTCTCGGGTGTCTGAGGTTACCCACCATATCTGCGGAGGGGATAATGGAATGTCAAACTTGATTGAATATATAGGTCCTATTAAATTTTCCGTAATCGTTTGCGGTTCTGGAATCACCTACAGTTCTACCATACTCCCACTACTGTTTTCTGAAAAAATCCATTTTATTAAAACTGTGGCGAGTCAAGAACAATATCACTATTGATCTCCCAGATGGTAGAAAATCAACCCTCGTCAAAGCCAGGGTCAACCCACAAACTGCCATTATAGAAACGTACCTTGAGTTATCCAGTGTCTGGTTTTAAGCATAAGCTGGACAACTTCCCTTATCTTAACATCGTTAAGATATGAAGTATTCTATATCCAATATAGAAACTTTGGCACTTATTTAATTGGAACCAGATTCAAACCATGCAGCTGTCTCCAGTGCATATCAACTTAATGGAGAGGGGCTAATCGGCATTACTCAACTTAGGAATCCATCCAATTATGAGTAACCTGAAAGAGAAACCAGTTTCTCAAAACCATTACTATTAACTGAATACTAAGCACAAGAATCTACATCTTCTATTACTTTGAAGAATCCCGATACTTGCGACACCTAGTTCTCTACTTTATTCCTATACCCACAACTTCTCAAAACTTAGACATTGTATTTCTACGAAACACTTGTCTAAGAACCAGAGAACTTACAAGTAAACAGAACAGAGTACGAGGACCAACCCCTTTGTCCTGATGGACACTGGACAACATACAATACTCTGTATAAGTCCGCTGAGTTGAATAACTCAAAACCTGTGTATCGTAGGTTGAAAACTGTCCCCAGGCGATTTCCTCAAATATCACCAATTACAACGAATTCCGATACAATGAGGATGATCACCTAATTCCTAATAACTTACTCCCACTCATTATCTGTAAAACTATACAGATGTGAGAATCATACCTGGTAAATACATATCCTGGAGTAAGTATCCAATCGGGAAATCAGTTTTCTATTAACAATGCACAATGAATATGAAACATAAATATGTAAGTAGGGGTATCCTGGTATTCCTAGTAATGCCTCTTCCATAATCCAAATCATGACTTTAACCGTATATTTCCCTGCCATCTTTCCAATTCCCTTTATTTGTCTTTTGTCGTTACCTTCTGTACACTATCATTAGGCTAAATGGTTTTCTTCCTTCCCTACCGTTTGGCACCAGCCTATGGGTTGGAAGAAGAATATCCAGTAAGCATAATAGGTGTACCCTTCTAAACCTAGGAGTACTCGCAACTTGAGAGAAGGTGATGATAAAAGGCAACTGAATAATCCTTATTGTTATTTCTCCTGAACCAGAATCCATCCTCGAAAAAATATCCTTCGAGTTCGTATATAACCATACGATGGATTTATCCAATGGAATTGGATGTTCGTAGTGATACGGGTTGTTCTGGAGAAATGAAAGGTGAAGTAGGAGTGGCGATGAAATACGTGGTTTGGTCGTGAATGTTAATAGTCGCAATTTACTTTGCCCTCTTTCTAATTCCTTTATCTTGTCTTTACATATTACCTTCTGCACACCCTACTTAGGCTAATTGGTTTTCTTCATTCCCTACCTTTCGGCACCTGCCAATGGTTTGGAAGAAGAATATCCAGTAAGCGTAATAGGTGTACTCTCCTAAACTAAGGAGCCCTCGCAACCTGAGAGAAGGTGATAATAAAAGACAACTGAATAAACCAATTCTATTTCTCCTGAACCTGGATCCATCCTTAAAAAAATTCCCTTCGAGTTCGTATATAACCATACGATGGATCTATCCAATGGAAGTGGATGTCCGTAGTAATACGGGGTGTTCTGAGAAATACAAAGGATAAAAGGAGCGGCAATGACTTATGCAACTATAGACAATCCAAAAGCCAGTATTTTAAGAAGGTTCGGTCAACTTGGTCACTGAGTTATAATCTAGGGTCGGTCAAAAGTCGTTGCCAAAGAGAGAGAGAGAGAAAAGAAACACTCTGCGTGCACTCTAACCTAGATCAGAATGGTTATCTCTTTATCTAATTAGGAAACCTCCCACTGTTATCTCAAATTCTCCTCCAAACCTGAAAGAAGAATTAGTCGGGATCACCCGAAGAGTAAACTAACTCATCAGTGGGAATCGGGATCCAACTCTCATCGCATGATAACGTGACGGTATCCACTCACGTTAGCACACTCCAGAAGGTATGCTCAAGTTTTGCAATTTTTCTGTATGTTTGAAACTCCCGATATAATTTTTATCCCATGCTCTTATGACCTTGACGTAGGCCAACAAATCAGAAGCCACATGTCAAGTTCAACCCGTCGTTGTCCTGATTAATTTAGGTCATCGTATATGCCCTTGACGTAGGCCAACAAGGCTGTACGTCTGTCCTAAACTAATGCATCTATCTATGCAACAAATGAATACCCAGCAGCTACCAAACACTACGCCTTGACGTAGGCCAACAAATATAGCTTGAATACTACTGACCATCCATAAGAAACGACGGAGGATTACGGCTGGTTTTTGGCGAAAAACCTTTAACGTAATGAACTTGATCTCATTGAAGGAACCTGATAGCTTTTTTTTATAAAAATATAGTAGCGAAAACCTTTTGCTAAAGAAGTCATTCCCGGTGAAGGGATCTCGGCTCTTTCTTTGTGGAATGAGGTGCAGGATATTCTAACCGAATACCGCGATGCAAAGCAACTTGTAATCGACTATACTTAAGTTATTACCCTGACGCAAACTTCTGCCCAAGGGGTCACTCCCGGTGAAGGGATCTCGGCCCTTGCCTCATCGAATGAGGTGCAGGATATTCTAACTGAATACCGCTATGCAAAACAAAAGGAAACGTCTTTGTAATAACACCCTTTTATAAAATTTGTTCCAACAACATCAAATATTGGTTTGTTTTATCCTTGCATTGATAAGAATCGATGCAGTCCCATTAATCATTCACACCAGAAAAGAACGAAAATATAATGCACGTATATGCCATCCGCTTTAGCCACTGGGTCCCGTCATCACCCGTTAGGTTACTTATCTATCGACAGAGCGGGGGCTGGACTAGCGCGGGTGTAAAACATATACAACATCTAATAGTATATATGCTAATATACAATAATCGCTCCAGGCGTGATAATATGCAATATTACAGAAAAGTAATAAGCATCACAGAACAATACAGATAAACTGGGATCCCCGGGTTTCACAGAGCCGCTACTGAAAACCGACGTTCCCCTGGTCGTGTGGATAGCCTGTGCAATGAAACCTAGACCCCTACGGGTGCGGCAAGTTACCTGCCAAAACCTGAAGCGAGGCAGCCCCCTACAGCAAAATGAATGGACCACCCGGCACTTCACGGAATCCGGTAACTTGAGCACCCCTCCTTGGGCCAACCTGTACCCTCTACGAGTGTGGCGAATAGTCTGCCAATTCTAGGGTGAGGTCCCTTTGCCTCTCGAAACCATGAAATACGGACCCGTTGCCCTCCAGAACCCGGCTATCCGTACACTCCGTCGCGGGGTAAACCTAGTATAGAAATAAATATATACAACGGGTATATCGACCTCATCCCGGTCGTGTCCCAAAAGTTGTTAGTGTATATGCCCTAGAGGCCATTACTGTATCATACTAGTTTGTATATTACTTAATGGAAGCTTGGGATATTCACAGTTGTATATACAATCTTGCTCGAAATGGTAGTATGCTACTTGGTTTGTCTCTGCTTTAATATGTGCATGCGTTTCTTTTAGCATATTGCTGATATACATATTAGTAGAGCCCTTAGGATCTTTGCTTGATTACCAGCGTTGTGATGGCGCTCACACTCGTGGGAGCTGGGTGATCTATAAGCACATCCTTATACAGGTCCCTAGTCGTTGGACTATCGAGACAGGGCATCGATACTCCGGAGTAGACTAGCGTATACGCTTCTCATCCCAGTGTGGGAGACGGTCTGTCCCACATCCGTCAGTACGTCGTACTTGAGATAGTATGCGGGTGCTCGTTAGGTTACGAGTACACTGGACAGGACTCGTCGGGAACTGTTGGTTGGTATTATATCTATTGTCAGTTATCAGTTCCCAGGTGACATGAGTACAGCTTAGTCCGCTGACTTGACACTGTCACTTCGCCTCGAGTGTGTTCCCACAGCACTTTGATTACTACCCTACCACGGCTCAAAGGAGTCGTGCAAACAGGTAGTTTTTGGGTGCAATCCCGAAGCACTTGGAGGCAGTGCCGGTTAGACAGGATTCGTCTCTCCCGGTATTGGGGGTTGACATCACGCTGCGTCCAGGAGAGCCATTACACGAGTAGTCCCTGGCCAGGGCAAGCGAGATATACTGGTAGGTTTCCAGTGTTATCTCAGGGTGTTCTAGGCTACACTCCGACACGACTTGTACCGCTATTAGGGGACTGACGTTCACCGCCCCCTAGGCCCGCCATGCGATGTATCAGACGAACAGACCGGACTATATGGAGACTGTCACATACAGGCTCAGTAGGAGTTCAGATGGGGTTCACCTCGTCAGTCTTCTTATCGACATCTACCTGGGGACCGTTACGTACAGCTAATGCCGCTTGCAGTCTGTGGTTAAACCCACTGCCAGCGTAGTGTCGAGTCTTTAGAGTCCCACACAGAGAGCTATTCGCCTTTAGGAAAAATGAGTAGAGGTCGCATGGTTTTGCGACAGGGTTCGTTCACATCCGCGCACTTGTGCACGTTTGCTGTCCGGACAGCTTATACTAGCGGGCTTTGATTTAAGCCTGATCCTAGTATATGATTTGGGATTGGTTTTTCTCATTGTATTCGTGTTCCTCGGATCACGAATACGGGTGCGTATGCACAGTTGCTTGAGACAGAGGGAGAGGACTTTGATTAGGGTTAATGACTATTGTCATTTTATTAACCCTAATGCTTATGTGTGTATTATGGTTAATTGATATTAGTTTAATAATTGTGCATGGTTATGGTTGTTGACCATTTGACCTTCTTGACTTGTTGACCTTGGTTGACACTTTGACCATCATCATTTCATTTGGAAGATGCTTTTTGATCCTTGCAATTTGCATTAAAAATGAAATGATAATGGTCATGTCTTGATTAAGCCATGGCAATTATCTCACTAATTATCTAATTACAATAATTCACACATATATGAGAGAATGCTTCATATTATTCTCTCATTCTATGATTCACTTTCTCTCTCTTGTTCTTCCTCTCCCTCAAGCTCTCCCCTCTCATGTGTTGAGAAACACTTGAGCTTGAGAAAAACCCCTTCTTGATAATCTCTACTCTCATCTAGGGTTCAAGGATTAGCACTTCTTGCACCCTAGTTACTTCTAGCTTGGGGTTGAAGCCAAAGGTTGAGGCTTTCGGATGGATCTTTCTTCGACGTGAGAAGACGACAAAGGTGACATCTTTCCACCACTCTAAAGAGCAAGGAGAGAAGGACATAAAGCCCTAGGTATAACTTTTCAAACACCTTGCTAGTTTCTAGTTAGCTTTATCTTGTTTTTGTTTAGCAAAGATCCTTCATAGTTTAGTCCATGTTGCCTAAGTTGATAAAAATTCGATTTTTATTCCGTTTTCCGTCTCCCCGCAAGCACCGGGGTGGGCTACGTGGACTTACGGTGGTATCAGAGCCTAACTAAACATAAACAAGCTAGGTAGTAGAGTGTATCGAAGTTCGAATCGGAAAAATAGGAAAAACCGAGTTTTCAAAACCCTAAGTTTCTGTTAAAATTTTTTCTGTTCAAAACAAAATAAATCATACTCCAAAAATCATCTCAGGGTTTTATGAAGAAAGCCACCAAAAACGTTCCAGTAATTCGACCAAAGAGCCGCGGTTCCGCTGCAATAGCAAGCTATTGCCACGCAACCGCGGCCGTCTTGGCTTGTCTCTGGGTCGAGTTTGGTGCAGTGTATTTCTGGCTTGGTTTTAGGATTTTAAGATGGTTTATATGTGCCCAGGTTTTCCAGAATAGAAATTTATTTTTGGGGGCCTATAAATCCGTATTTTTTATCGAACTTCAATACACTTTGACTAAAAGGTTATATCTGTGATGTTTATATGTATTGAACGTCGGCTAATCGCTATATGTCGATTAGTCGGGGTTATACATATCTGTGATCTGTGTTTGATGATGGTATGTGTATATGAATGGGTTGGATTGTCGCGGATGAATAGCCGGGGTGGATGTGAGATGAGTGTTGCTTTTTCTTTCATTCATTGTAATATGTAAATTGATGTAATATTATTATTTGTATGGCCACACAACCGGGTCGGGGTTGTAGCCGTCATTGTATAATTCTTTTTACTGTTTTTGCTCCTAGGATAGACCCATGGAGGGGGTGCACAAACTACTGGGTATCTCGAAGTGCCGAGTGGCCTACTCACGGAGTTGAGGGAGGTTGCTTCGCTTCGGGTACTTGGCGAGTAGTTTGCCGCACCCGTAGAGGTCTTGGGTGGGGTATTGGCTATTCACCGCGACCGTGTAATCCGCTTTTCGTTGCAGGCTCGAACGGATTGCGGATTCCTAGTATATCCAATGTATTCATCTGTGATCTGTAATGTCTATCATTGCTATATACTAATATATGATAACTATTTAGGCGTTGCTTATGTTTTACAGCCGCGCTAGCCCAGCCCCCGCTCTGTCGTTAGTTAAGTAACCTAACGGGTGATGACGGGGCTCCATGGCGAATGCGAATGGCATAAGCGTACGTCATATTTTGGTTGTTTTCTGCAATGGTAGGATTAAATGATGGGACGCATTAAAAGAACTAATGCAAGAAAATAAACCAAGTAAAAGTCGATTGGAACACTTTGAAAACCACTCGGTTCTTTTCAAAACTAAACTTTTAAACGCGGAGCTTGAACCACTCCTTTTAAAAGCTATCTCATTCCATCGATTATATCAAGTTCACTACGTTCACGGTTTCGCCAAAACCATCCGTAGCCCTCCATCATTTCAGTTAAATATTCGGTAGTATTCAAGCTATGTATTTTGACCTTACGCCAAGGCATAGTGATTGGTAGCTGCCGGATATTTATCTGTTGCATAGATAGAATGCGTTGGTTTGAGAAAGTCGTACTGCCATTTTGGCCTACGTCAAGGGTAGGTACGGGTGGGTTCAAATTAACCGGGATAATGATGGGAAAAACTTGACATGTGACTTATGACATTTTGACCTCACGCCAAGGTCATAAGAGCATGAGGCAAAAATCCACATCGGGAGTTTCATAAGTACTGAAACTTGCTAGCGCTGCATACCATTTGGAGTGTGATAATTCTGGTAGGATTCCTTCGGTTTTATCACGCGATGATGTTTGGATCCCGATCCTACTGTGAGTATATGCTACTCCTCGGGAAAACTTTCACTTAACGATCAATGCTATAAACTTAGTAGGTGTCTAGAAAAGTGTTAGCGGGGCTACGCCCACAGGGAAAAGAGGTTACTTAATTAAGGAACTTCGCGAAAGCGTTGGAAAACCTTCTTTGAAGTACCGACACTGGCCTGGCTGAACGGTTAAGCAAGTATTGTACGGTGAGAGTGATCCTGACTAATCCTTTCTTTACGGTTTGAGAAGGGATTCGAGAGACAGTGGGAGCCATCCAGTTTAGAAAAACTAAAAACCACTCTAAACTTGCAAGAGCATCATCCTAAAGTGTTTCTTTTCTCTCTCCTAATTGCAGCGACCATTCAACATGACCGGACTTAAGTTATTACTAGATAAAAACATATTGATAGGGCCAAACTACAAAGATTGGCTCAGGAATATCAAGATGGTAATCACTTACGACAAGTTGGGGTATGTCCTTACCACCAAAGCTCCCCCTGTCCCAGGTCCCAAAACCAGTGTCGTAAATAGGGAAATCTACAAGACCTGGAAAATAGATTACGCGAAGGCCAAATGCCTCGTACTAGCCTCGATGGACAACGAACATCAGAGGAGGCATGAGAATATGGACCTAGAGTCCATATTTCTTCATACAAAAGAACTGTATGGAGAGCAGTCTCGTATCGCAAGATACGAAGTGTCGAAGAAGTTATTTTCGGCAAGGTTAGCCGTCGGATCATCGGTAGCGGAACACGTGCTTAAGATGATTGGCTACATAGAAGAGCTCGCGGACCTTGGGACCACGTTGGAGAATGAACTCTATACTGATTTGATTCTCCAGTCCCTTCCTTCCACTTATGCCCAGTTTATCCTTAACTTCAACATGCAAGGAAAGGAGGTTGAACTTTCCGAACTTCTGAACATGTTGAGGAGTGCTGAGGGCACCCTACAGAAAGGTAGGGAGACATCCACTTTGTTTGTAGGAGGATCTTCCTCTTCTAGATCCAGGGCGAAAGCCAAGGGTAAGAAGAAGAAAGCCCCCGCCAAACCAAGAGGCGGTGTCGGTAAAGTGGATGCGAAGGGAAAAGGAAAAGCAACAAAGATAGCGGGAAAGCTGGTGGGGAAGGAAGAATGCTTCTATTGTCACAAAAGTGGTCACTGGAAACAGGATTGCAAGGCTTGGAAGGCCAGAACACAGGATTTGAAGCGAGTTGCAGCTTCAGCTTCAGGTGTGTATGTTATTGAAAACTTTCTATCAATAAACTCTACTTCCTAGGTATTGGATACCGGATCAGGATCTCATATCTGTAATTCTTTGCAGGCGTTGAGAAAGCGTAGAGTTTTGAAGGCAGGTGACATGACCCTCAGAGTTACAAACGGTGCTAGCATGGATGCTGAGGCCGTGGGGGACTATCACCTGGGATTGTCGGATGGATATTTTTTGGTTTTGCGTAGTTGTTATTATGTACCAAATGCAACCTGTAATATCATTTCTGTATCTTTATTATCTAAAGAAAGTTATGAATTTGCATTTGTAAGTAATGTAGTGAACTCACCTTAATAAAGCTTTGATTGGGTCAGGTACATTGAACAACGGTATATACGTATTAAACCAACCACAGATTTTCAATGTCCAGATACACACAAAAGAAAGTCTTCAGAAATCAATAAAACTTTCTTATGGCATTGTAGACTGGGCCACATCAGTGAGAGAAGGTTGACTAAGTTACATGCAGAAGGATATTTGGATCCGTTCAAATATCAATCGTATGCAACTTGTCAATCCTGTCTAAATGGAAAGATGACAAAGACTCTGTTCACTGGACACGGAGTAAGAGCGAGCGAGCTCTTGGGACTCGTACACAGCGACGTGTGCGGTCCAATGTCTACACATGCGCGAAGCGGTTATTCTTACTTCATTACTTTTACGGATGATTTCTCAAGGTTCGGACATGTCTTCTTAATGAAGCATAAATCCGAAGCTTTTGAAAAGTTCCAGGAATATAAGAATGAAGTAGAAAAACAAACAGGCAAAAGTATCAAGGCACTGAGATCTGATCGAGGTGGTGAATACTTGAGTGCCGAGTTCCTGGGTTACTTAAAAGAGAATGGAATTCTCTCTCAGCTTACTCCTCCATACACTCCGCAACATAACGGTGTATCGGAGAGACGGAACCGAACCCTATTGGATATGGTACGGTCCATGATGAGTAACGCTGAGTTGCCGCGATCGTTCTGGGGATATGCGCTAGAATCAGCTGCATAACTTTTGAACCGAGTTCCCACTAAGACTGTGCCTACCACACCATATGAGTTATGGAGTGGGAAGAAACCCTATCTTCAATACCTGAAGATTTGGGGATGTCCATCTTATGTCAAAAAGTAGCATACGGACAAGCTCGAGGCACGCTCAGTACTGTGCAAGTTTATGGGATACCCAAAGAACTCCAGGGGGTATCTTTTCTATTACGCAGAGGAACAAAAAATCCTTGTTTCTCGTAATGCCCATTTTCTGGAACATCAGTTCTTAGAAAAAGAAATAAGTGGGAGCACAATAGAACTGGAAGAAATTCCAGAACCACAAGCTATTACTGAAAGCTTAGTAGAACCAGAGGGTTCAAAAGATCAAGACATTCCTACGCCACTCCGCAGGAGTAGTAGGAAGTCTCATCCGCCCGAGAGATACTACGGTTTTCTCATTGACGGGGATAGAAAAGATTGCATCATAGATTGTGATGAGCCTACTAGCTTCAAGCAAGCCATTCAGAGCGTCGACTCAGTAAAATGGCTGGATGCAATGCGGACCGAAATGGAGTCCATGTACACCAACAAAGTATGGACGTTTGACATTGCTCTAGATGGGGTAAAACCCGTAGGATGCAAGTGGATCTTCAAAAGGAAGATTGGTGTAGATGGACAGGTTGAGACCTATAAAGCTAGACTGGTTGCAAAGGGTTTTCGTCAGCGACCTGGTTTGGACTATGACGAAACTTTTTCTCCAGTAGCTATACTGAAATCCATTTGGATCCTTCTTGCCATTGCTGCCTTCCACGATTATGAGATTTGGCAGATGGACGTAAATACAGCTTTTCTAAATGAACATTTAGAGGAAGGTGTCTATATGGACCTGCCAGAGGGTTTCATTCAGAGTGGGAGCAGCGGAAAGGTGTGCAAGTTGCTTAAGTCCATTTATGGACTAAAACAGGCATCGCGGAGTTGGAACATCTGTTTTGATGAAACGGTCAAGGAATTTGGCTTTATCAAAAATCCAGATGAACCATGCATCTATTGTAGATTTGTAGCGAGAACTGTAGTATTCCTCGTTTTATACGTGGATGACATTCTCTTAATAGGAAATGACATTCCTATGCTACAATCTGTCAAGGGGTTCTTGTCACACAGGTTCTCCATGAAAGACCTGGGTGATGCCTCATACATTCTGGGTATCCGGATCTACCGTGACAGATCCAAGAGGATATTAGGACTTTCGCAGTCCAGGTACATCGACGCCATACTGAAGAGATTCAGTATGGAAGATTCCAAGCGCGGTAATCTACCGGCTTGTCACGGGATCACCCTCTCCAAAGAGATGTCTCCCAAGACTGATTTGGAGAGGGATCGCATGTCTATTATACCCTACGCTTCTGCGGTAGGCTCTATAATGTATGCGATGTTGTGTACCAGACCGGATGTGGCTTATGCACTGAGTGTGGTAAGCAGGTATCAGTCAAACCCTGGGGAGAAACATTGGATAGCAGTAAAGAACATTCTCAAGTACCTGAGAAGGACTAAGGAGATGTTCTTAGTGTATGGCGGAAAAGACCTCCAGATTGAGGCCTTTGCTGACTCCAGCTTCCAGAGTGACAAGGATGATTCCAAGTCCATGTCGGGTTTTGTCTTCACCCTCAATGGAGGGGCGGTGTGTTGGAAGAGCTCCAAACAGGAAACCGTTGCTGACTCGACTATGGAAGCGGAATACATCGCTGCATCTGATGCCGCAAAAGAAGCTGTCTGGATGAGGAAGTTCTTGAAAGAACTTCAGGTGGTTCCGTCCATTGTTGACCCAATACCTCTGTATTGCGACAACAACGGGGCTATAGTTTTAGCGAAGGAACCCAGGTCCCATTAGAAATCCAGACACATCTTGAGGCGGTATCACCTGATCAGGGAGATCGTGGATCGCCAGGAGATCGAGGTTCGGAGGGTTGCATCAGAAGATAACACAGTAGATCCATTCACCAAGGCCTTGCCCCAGACTCAGTTCGAGCGGCTGATCGAGATGATAGGTCTTCGATACGCCAGTACATGGCCTTAGTGCAAGTGGGAGATTGTTAGTATATATGCCCTAGAGGCCATTACTGTATCATACTAGTTTGTATATTACTTAATGGAAGCTTGGGATATTCACAGTTGTATATACAATCTTGCTCGAAATGGTAGTATGCTACTTGGTTTGTCTCTGCTTTAATACTTGCATGTGTTTCTTTTAGCATATTGCTGATATACATATTAGTAGAGCCCTTAGGATCTTTGCTTGATTACCAGCGTTGTGATGGCGCTCACACTCGTGGGAGCTGGGTGATCTATAAGCACATCCTTATACAGGTACCTAGTCGTTGGACTATCGAGACAGGGCATCGATACTCCGGAGTAGACTAGCATATGCGCTTCTCATCCTAGTGTGGGAGACGGTCTGTCCCACAGCCGTCAGTACGTCGTACTTGAGATAGTATGCGGGTGCTCGTTAGGTTACGAGTACACTGGACAGGACTCATCGGGAACTGTTGGTTGGTATTATACCTATCGTCAGTTATCAGTTCCCAGGTGACATGAGTACAGCTTAGTCCGCTAACTTGACACTGTCACTTCGCCTCGAGTGTGTTCCCACTGCACTTTGATTACTACCATACCACGGCTCAAAGGAGTCGTGCAAACAGGTAGTTTTTGGGTGCAGTCCCGAAGCACTTGGAGGCAGTGACAGTTAGACAGGATTCGTCTCTCCCGGTATTGGGGGTTGACATCGCGCTGTGTCCAGGAGAGCCATTACACGAGTAGTCCCTGGCCAGGGCAAGCGAGATATACTGGTAGGTTTCCAGTGTTATCTCAGGGTGTTCTGGGCTACACTCCGACACGACTTGTACTGCTATTAGGGGACTGACATTCACCGCCCCCCTAGGCCCGCCATGCGATGTATCAGACGAACAGACCGGACTGTACGGAGACTGTCACATACAGGCTCAGTAGGAGTTCAGATGGGGTTCACCTCGTCAGTCTTCTTATCGGCATCTACCTGGGGACCGTTACGTACAGCTAGTGCCTCTTGCGGTCTGTGGTTAAACCCACTGCCAGCGTAGTGTCGAGTCTTTAGAGTCCCACACAGAGAGCTATTCGCCTTTAGGCAAAATGAGTAGAGGTCGCATGGTTTTGCGACAGGGTTCGTTCACATCCGCGCACTTGTGCACGTTTGCTGTCCGGACAGCTTATACTAGCGGGCTTTGGTTTAAGCCGGATCCTAGTATATGATTTGGGATTGGTTTTTCTCATTGTATTCGTGTTCCTCGGATCACGAATACGGGTGCGTATGCACAGTTGCTTGAGACAGAGGGAGAGGACTTTGATTAGGGTTAATGACTATTGTCATTTTATTAACCCTAATGCTTATATGTGTATTATGGTTAATTGATATTAGTTTAATAATTGTGCATGGTTATAGTTGTTGACTATTTGACCTTCTTGACTTGTTGACCTTGGTTGACACTTTGACCATCATCATTTCATTTGGAAGATACTTTTTGATCCTTACAATTTGCATTAAAAATGAAATGATAATGGTCATGCCTTGATTAAGCCATGACAATTATCTCACTAATTATCTAATTACAATAATTCACACATATATGAGAGAATGCTTCATATTATTCTCTTATTCTATGATTCACTTTCTCTCTCTTGTTCTTCCTCTCTCTCAAGCTCTCCCCTCTCATGTGTTGAGAAACACTTGAGCTTGAGAAAAACCCCTTCTTGATAATATCTACTCTCATCTAGGGTTCAAGGATTAGCACTTCTTGCACCCTAATTACTTCTAGCTTGGAGTTGAAGCCAAAGGTTGAGGCTTTCGGGTGGATCTTTCTTCGACGTGAGAAGACGACAAAGGTGATCTTTTTCCACCACTCCAAAGAGCAAGGAGAGAAGGACATAAAGCCCTAGGTATAACTTTTCAAACACCTTGCTAGTTTCTAGTTAGCTTTAGCTTGTTTTTGTTTAGCAAAGATCCTTCATTGTTTAGTCCATGTTGCCTAAGTTGATAAAAATTCGATTTTTATTCCGTTTTCCGCCTCCCCGCAAGCACCGGGGTGGGCAACGTGGACTTACAAAAGAATAATATACAAACAGGTAGTGACGGCAGTCCACATGTTGGACGCTCGTCCCGCAATATCAAATGTACAAATAAATCCAAACAGCACTACCACTGCACACTGCTATCCACCATAACATATCCGCAATATCACAGCACAACACAGAACATCAACGCGAATGTCATGTTCGCAAACCCGTCTAAAAAAACTATAGCAATTAGACACGGTTTACCGCTCAAATGACATTCCCGGTCGGAGATATAAAGTAAGTACTGTAAACTAACACGTTTAAATTTCGAACGATAAAATTTCCCGAAGTGGGCCCCATGCACATCTGCTGTACAGTAATAAAAACTGGGCCCAAAAGAACAGTACCAGAAACCACAATTTCCCAAGATGAAAGCCCAGAAGAAAAATGGCCCACCAAGTCACCAAGATGGCCGCGCTTCTGCGGTCAAAGCTAGGCTTTGACCATGGATGCGCGGCCGTACGGTCGAATTGGTGGATCGTTTTTCTTCTGTTTCCATAAAAAAGCCTCCTGAATTTTCTGGTATGGTCAAAATGAATTTTAGAACAGATTAAAAATCAACAGAAACTTTGAACTTGAAAATTATGATTTTCGAAAATCCGTTCGATCGATATTTTAAACGTGTTAGCACAAGTTACTATAGCTTAATGGTGAGGCTCTGAAACCAATGTAAGTCTACGGTGGTGCCCCGGCCATTTTTTAGACGCCAATATGCGGAACAAAAACTTTTATAACTGACGCTATCGTATACTATATCCCAGGATCTGCCATTAACGCTAAACTAAAAAACTACAAAGTGGGTAGAAATGTTATACCGAATGATCCGGGTCCTTCGGTCTTCAACCATTATCCCACGCTTTGTTGCAGTTGATCCGAACTCGCTCGATCTCCGGTCTCGTCGTCCAGGTGGCACCACATCGACGGATCTTTAAACGGGCTCCCGCCTCTGAACCGAGGCAACTCGATCATCAAGTTTGCTTAAAGAGACGACCAAGATTGATGCAGAGAATGAGTAGAACACTTTGTCTCGTTACGTCCAAGGCTATGGACGAATGGTTAATGAAGTTGCCAATTGGAATCGGGTAAATGGAAATTGAGCTGTATGAAATTTCCATGAACTAAACTATCATAATCTTTTTGCCAAAATCAATCCATGATCACCCACAAGAGGGGCCAGCCACTTTAAAGAAGAGGGAGGGTGAGTGTAGGAAAGGGGAGGGTAACTATAAGCAAAAGATCAAGGAGAAATATCCTAAGTATTCTAAAAATGCATTAATGGAAACAATGACTCATAACCTTAGTCATCCTCTATCATTAAATGCACCATTAAGGAACAAATGACTCACATGCCTTGTCACCATCTAGAACCATCTAGAAACATGACTCACCCAAGAAAAGATAAATCCGCATTTAACCGAATGTTAAATACGGGTGATAGAAAACTGGAAACTGGCAACTTCCAAAAGTGATCTTGAAACGAATTTCAGGATAACCCCGTATCAGTATAAATATATCCGCATTTGTATTACGACCAAATACAAATGCAACTGAGACAAAGATATTATATCTACACAGTATAATACTCGGATCCGGCTTAAACCAAAGTCGACCAGTATTATCTGCCCGAAATATGACACGTGCGAAAACGCACGTGCATTTTCCGAACCCTGCCATAAAACCATACAGCCTCTGCAACGTTTCGCCCGAACTTAGGAAAGTGTCTGTCGGGGACACTAATGACTCATCAATACACTGGCACTGGGTATAACCACTAGCACGTCAGAGGTACAAGCTGTACGTAATGGTTGCCTATGTATTGATTGGAAGGGAAGCTGACGAGCGAACTCATCCAGAAACCTTACTGAGCCTGCCAGTGACAATATCCGTACAGTCCAGTCCATTCGTCTATGAGTATCGCATATAGGGCCTAGGGGCCCGGTAAACGTCAGACCCCCAATAGCTGTATAAGTCATGTCAGAGAGAAGCCCAGAACACCCTGAGATACTACTGGAATACCTTCCAGTAAATCTCGATTACCTTGGCCAGGGATTTCGTGTAATGGCTCTCCTAAATATAGCGCGATCTCACCCCCAATACTGGGAGAGACGAATCCCCGATGATCTGCTCACCGCCTCCATGTGGCTCGGGACTGTACCCAAAAAATACCTGTTTGCACGACTCCTTTGACCCGTGGTAGGGTATAAATCAAAGCACAGTGGGAACTCACACGAGACAAATGACGATCCCAGGTCGATGAACTAACCTGTACACATGTCACCAGGGAACTGCTATCTGACGCTAGGTATAATACCAACTAGCAGATTCCCGGCGAGTCCTGTCCGGTGTACTCATAACCCAATGAGCACCTGCATACATCTTAGGTGAACCAACTAACACCAATGGCTTGTGAGACCGGCCACCGCCCCTCATCGGGGTCTTAAATGTATACACTAGTCTACTCTGGAGTATCGATACCCTGTCTCGAAACTCCCATGACTAGGGACACTTTAAGGATGTGCTTATAGACCCCAGCTCCCACATATATGATCGCCATCATACTGCTGGTAGTCAAGAAAGAATCGTATGGGCTCTATCAACATCTACATGATGATAAAGACAAACCAGATAACATCTATCATCTCGAGTAAGACTGTTTTATCGGTATAGGTCCTCCCTCAATCATTGCAATCACGTACCTACGATCCAATAATTGACTTAGAGGGCATTATATCCAACAACTAGCGCATCGCCTAAAAGTGGTGATAATGGACCAAAACGTCTCTAAACTAGTGTGTCGCCTCAAACATGGCGCATCATCCTCAATACGGCGATATCCTCCCTTGAGATCTATATTGCAATCGAAATCTCAACGGTGAGGGTTGCAACTCAAGTCCTACCGGCTACAAAACTACACCAGCGATGAAGCCACCCCCAAGTCCTACCAGCAAACAGATGTGTTATTTGCGGCGAAACTATTTTCAAGAGTTCCATCATTCGTAAAAAAATAATATGTCCACGAGCGAAATGGGCACAGATGAAAACCCGAAAGGGCATCGTGAGTAAAAACAGCAGGATTGCCGGCGAGTTTGTGAAAACCCGAAAGGGCACAATCTCGTTTAAAAATAATAGTAATAATAAAGAGAGAAAAAAAGAAAAACGGTATGTCCACAACCAAAATGGGCACGGATGAAAACCCAAAAGGGCGCCATGAGTATAAACTGTAGGATTGCCGACGAGTTTGTGAAAACCCGAAAGGGCTCAAACTCATAAAATAAAGAAATTTATGTGCACTTGCAAAGTCCTCTCGACCTTATGGGGAGAAAAAACCTGCGTGAGATCTTTACGACTCACAAATGAGCAACACACTTAGGAATCCCCACGATTCCTAAGGAGAAAGTACACCTACGAGGTGCTCACGACTCGTAAGGAGAAATAACTTTATGAGACCCTTACGGCTTATAAAGTCAAAAAGGCTTAGTCAACCGGATCTTAACCCTATTTGCTAAGCCACCTTTGTTCAAATCGACAAGGGAAAATGATGATTCGATCCTGACAATATTCTAGTTATAGCGATACTGATGCCTAAATAGGTATCAAATTCCAAGTCCTCTTACGGTAAATGATGATTCGCTCCTGGCAATATTCCAGTTGTAGCGATACTGATGCCTAAATAAGTATCAAGCTCTAGGACCTCTCACGGCAAATGATGATTCACTCCTGAAAGTATTCCAGTGGTAGCAATGCTGATGCCTCAATAGGTATCAAGCTCCATGTCCTCTTACGGCAAATGATGATTCGCTCCTGACAATATTCCCGTTGCAGCGATGCTGATGCCAAGATTAGAATCAGATATCAAGTTCCTAACTCGCAATAAAAAGAAGCGAGTAAATAAAAAATATATATATCCGAAATGATTGGGCACCGCGATAAATACATAGCCGAAATGATTGGGCAATCGCGATTTTCACGATATGAAAAGCTGAAAAGATAGAGTATCGCAGAAAAATATAAAAATATATATAAAATGAAATTTTCTCTGCCCTGTAGGTGAGTCCACACTGACCCCTGTATACAATCAATAGGCACAAATGAAAGAAAGGGTACCATATTTTCCCACCAGGCTCCGTCAAAAGGAGAGCCAGATCTTAATGGCAACATGTACAGCCTAGAGGTCATCCCAACATTTTTCTCATTCCGACAGGATGCAGATGCAATGTCAACAATGCTCCAAGGAGCTGAAACAAAAAAGGAGTGATGGCAAAATCCTAACTCCAGCTCGACGTGCTTCTCATGCCAACAGGATGCAGACGCAACATCAACAAGGACCTAAGGGCCAAATTAAAGTGGTGCGATAACATATTCCTAGCTCCAGATCTTGATGGCGACATCTATAGCATAGAGATCGACTCGACGTGCTTCTTATGCCAGCAGGGTGCAGATGCGACGTCAACAAAGACCCAAGGGTCGAATAAAAAAAGGAGTGATGTCAAAATCCTAACTCTACCTCGACGTGCTTCTCATGCCAGTAGGATGCAGACGCAACGTCATCAAAGACCCAAGGGTCAAACAAAAAATGGGTAATAGAAAAATCCCAGCTCCAACCCGACATTCCTTCTCGGTGCAAATGCGACGTCAACAAAGGCTCCAAGGAGCCAAATCAAACAGGAGTGACGGTAAAATCCTAACTCCATCTTGACATGCTTCTCATGCCAGCAGGATGTAGACGCAACGTCATCAAAAACCTAAGGGTCAAACAAAAAAGGAGTAATGGAAAAATCCCAGCTCTAGCTCGACATTCCTTCTCGGTGCAGATGCGACTTCAACAAAGGATCTAAGGAGCCAAATCAAAAAGGAGTGACGGCAAAATCCTAGGTCCAAGTCTTGACGGTACATATACAACCTAGTGACTATACCTGTGTCCCCTCCCTCCTCATTCCAGTAGGGGCAAACACGGAAATCAAATAAAAGTGAGGTGACAGCAAAATCCTAACTTCATGTCTTAGTGGCAACATCTAAAGCCTAGAGATCACCTCGACGTTCTTTTCATTCTAGCAGGATGCAGACACAACGTCAACAAAAGACCCAAGGGTCAAAGCAAAAATAGAGCCATAGAAAAATCCTAGCTCTAAATCTTAACGGTAAATATACAACGAAGAGACTATCCCGGCGTTCCCCCTCATTTTACCAGGATGCGAACACAGCTATCAAATGAAATTGGAGCAATGGCATATTCCTAGCTCCGGACTTCAACTGCAATACACGCAGCATAGAGGTCCTACAAATGTCTACCCTACTTCAGCAAAGAATCGGCGTGACATCGTCAAAGCAAAAAAAGAATCGAAGTGATGGCATATTCCCAGCTTCGGGTCTTGATGGAAACTCATATAAAGCCAAAAATACCATTGGAGATCATCCCACCCCAGAAAGGTGCGGTTATAGCTCATCAGGGCTCCGAATTGAGCCTAATCTTAGGTAAAAAGCATCATGGAAAATTCTTAATGCTTTCTCTTCCGACGGTAATATGACCTAAGGAGATTATTTGAAGACGTCTTGTCCAGCGCCCGAAAGGATCAGAGACACGGCAGTCGCAGGGCTAATCAAACAACGACTTAAAGACTGCATATCGAGAAATATATCAGCCAACGCGATGGTACCACGGACTAAAACCCTAGTACCACAAACCTAACAGACCCCTATCAAAAAAGGGGGTTATATATATTTCAAGTTAGGATACACCTGCGAGATCCTCTCAACTCGTCTCGACTCGTAGGGAAAAACATCCTTATGAAACCCTCATGGCTCATAAATGTGAAAAGTCTTAGGCGAAGGGGATATCAACATGTTTCCTAAGCATTGTGGCCCTACAAGTAGGTCCAAATTGACTCTTGTATACTATACATGGGCCACATTCTCCAAACACGCATACTGATGTGGAGGAGAAACCACTTACGAGTCCTCTCGACTCGTAAGGGGAAAATTCTCTTGTGAGATTCTTACAACTCTCAAGAGAAAACACACTTAAGTGTCCTCACAACTTCTAAGAACAAAAGACACCTACGAGATTCTCTCAATCCGTAGGGAGAAAAGACTTTATGAGACCCTCACAGCTCATAAAGTTGAAAAGCCTTAGGCGACAGATCTAAACCTTTTTCCTAAGTCATTGCTGCCCTATAAAATGGTCCAAACTGGCTCTTGTAAATTATCCACGGTCCACATCCGCCAATAAAGTGAAGAAGCCACCTGCAAGTCCCCTCGACTCGTAAGGAGAAAATACTTGCGTGAGATCTTTACGACTCATGAAGCTGAAAGACACTTAGGAATCCTCATGATTTCTAGGAAGAATTCACACCTATGAGATCCTCATGACTCATAGGGAGAAAAACCTTCTTGAGAGCCTTACGACTCATGAAGATGAAAAAGTCTTAGGCGACAGGGACCTAAACCTGTCTCCTGAGCCATCAATTCTATGGAGATGCATAATTTTGCACTACTTAACCCACGTACATACCTATATGGGCAAGGTATTTAGGGGCATTTGTTCCCACCAAAAATATCTGCGCAAAAAAGCCCAAGGTATTAAATGGCAGCAATACGCTTAAGAAAATACAAACCAGTATTTTTCGAGCTGTATTTTGCCAAACTCCTAAATGAGAATCAGGTAAATTCAGATGGCATCAAAAGCGTCAAGAAAAATCCTTCGATTTGATATATTACGGGCTCATAACTCTTCCGGAATCAAAAGTTATGAGCAAATATGCTATGCACGTATAGTCTAAGTAATGCTCTACCACATGGGGAATACATTTTTAGTCCCACATTGGAAAAAAGAAAGATCTTTTCTCTACCACTTCCCTATAAATAAGAGGGGATACCTCATTGAAAAAATAGGATTCAATCCTTAAAGGAGCTTAGTTCTCCATAAGAGCTTAGTTCTCCAAGTTAGGGCCTTAGCTTCCCCCCATAATGCGCATATGCACAAGCGCGAACACTCACCACGTGCGCACCATGTGCAACGCACGTGCACCCACCACGTGCGAGGATTCAATCCTCAAAGGAGCTTGGTTCTCTGTAGGAGCTTAGTTCTTCAAGTTAGGGCCTTAGCTGTCCTCCCATAAAGCGCGCATGCGCACCACATGAAACGCATGTGCGCCCACCACGTACGCACCACGTGCGAAGATTCAATTCTCAAAGGAGCTTATTTCTCCAAGTTAGGGCTTTAGCTGCCCCCTATGATGTGCAAGAGCCATGTGCGATGCACGTGAGCCCGCCACGTGCATACCACGTGCGCCGCACATGCGTCCACCAAGTGTGCAACACGTGCGACACATGCGTGCCCAACACGTGCGACGCACGTGCGCAAATGCAAAGAAACCTTTTTCAAGAAGCTTGAAATTTAAGCTCCAATATATTCTTCCCCTGATGAATGGGACATGGTTCAAAGGGTACGTCCCTCCATACCTTCATTACATGGCGCTGTAATCCCTCAGCGTCGTAGGAGAGGTGGTGGGTCCCAACGAAAAATGATCTCTCTTTCTAAATAAGGAGGAGAGACCCTCCTTAAGCTTCTGTAAAAATACAGAAGGCTCTCAAAAGGTTCCACAAAACAATAGAGAATTTAATTCTCAATAAAGAAGAAGATCTTCCTCCTCTCAAACCCTAGGTAAAGAAACCACAAAGATCAAAATATCTCCTTTACCTATCATAGCATATCTAAGGGTATAACCCTTCTCAAGATCTTAGTTATTTCTCTGGATCTGAGATCCAAAAGACAAGTCTCCCACAAGTTGAGAATTTAATTCTCATCGGGAAGATCTTGTTCTTAAGAATCAAACATTCAGGAAAGAACAAAGTTGAAAAGAAAGAAGATAGAGTCTATAATACTCCAGGAACTTAGTTCCTTCAAATCAAGAACTTAGTTCTTAAAGAATCTGATCACAGATCCTCAAAATAATGATCTTGGTGAACGTTAATGGTCAAAATACCATTAACAGAGATTTATGTTCTCTAAAAACATCAACAGAAATTGAATCTCCAAAAGAATTCAGGGCCTAAAATCATTCGATTTGATCTAATAAGTACCCTAGGTGGGAAGGTGGACAGAGTCGGTGCCTCACGTGAAACAAACGTGAGCGCCACAAAAGTTAGTGCTTAGCATTATTGGAGCGTCTCACGTGATATACACGTGAGCGCTATATGCAGCTGAGTGCTTAGAACTGCTGGGTGTTATAGAAACCCAATCATAGCCCAAATTGGCTAAGATTATATTCATGATATCCAAATTAAGCTTAGTCTCAAACATGACTAATGATCTCTTATTGATGATATCCAAAACGATCTTCATCCCATATCTCCTAAGGTAATCTTAGTCTCAAATAAGGCTAATGATTCTTAGATGATTCACAATGATCTTTTCCCTAAAATACGAGATTTGGTTTAAGGGTACATCATTCCACATCTCTGATATATGTCGTTGTAATTCCTGAGCGTCTTAAGAGAGGTGGCGGGTCCCGACAACCAACAACTCCTTTAATCCTACATTGATGCACTTCCAAATTGACGTGCACATCTCAAATCGGATAGCGCCCCAAATTTGACGCATTCTATGTCACCATCGTTCTCTCTGCCACGTAACAAATACACATGCACGCAAGATGAATGTTGGACCAAAATGTCATTAAACTAACATTCATCCCTAAAAAGGGAATGTTGGACCAAAATGTCCTTAAACTAACATTCGTCCCAAACAGAAAATGTTGGACCGCGACATCCTTAAACTAATATGTTTTGTCCTGCGGACTGCCTCCATAATGACTACCGTATACTATCCATGGGCTATTCATATATGATCTAATAATCAGTTGAGCCTGTTAGGAATATGTATGCCTTAGAGGCCATTATTGTATGATATATGTTGGATATAGTGCCCTCAAAGTAAATTATTGGATCGCAGGTACGTGATTGCAATGATTGAGGGAGGACCTATACCGATATAACAGTCTTACTCGAGATGATAGTATGCTATCTGGTTTGTCTTTATCATCATATATTGATAAATCACATAGGATTCTTGCTTGACTGCCAGTATTGTGATAGCGATCACATACGTGGGAGCTGGGAGTCTATAAGCACATCCTTAAATGTCCCTAGTCATGGGAGTATCGTGACTGGGCATCGATACTCCAGAGTAGACTGGTGTATACTTATCTAGACCCTGACGAGGGGCGGTGGCCGGTCTCACAAGACATTGGTGGTAGTTGTTCACCTAAGATAGTATACAGGTGCTCATTGGGTTATGAGTACACTGGACGGACTCGCCGGGAACATGCTAGTTGGTATTATACCTACAGTCAGATAGCAGTTCCCTGGTGACATGTGTACAGGTTAGTTTGTCGACCTGAGATTGTCATTTGTCTCGTGTGAGTTCCCACTGTGCTTTGATTACTGCCCTAACACGGCTTAAAGGAGTCGTGCAAACAGGTTTTATTTAGGTACAGTCCCGAGCCACATGGAGGCAGTGAGCGGATCGTCGGGGATTCGTCTCTCCCGGTATTGGGGGTTGATGTCGTACAGTGCACGGATGGCCATCACCTGAAATCCTCGGCCGGGGTAATGGAGAATTACTGATTTGGATCAGTAGTTTCTCAGGAGGTGATGGGCTTCATACCGACACGAGTTATCGCGTTATTAGGGGTCTGACTTTATCCACCCACCTAGACTCGATATGCGATACTCTTTAGGCGAACGGACCGGACTGTATGGATATTGTCACTGTCAGGCTCAGTAGAGTTTCACGATGAGTTCGCTCGTCAGCTTCCCTTCCAATCAATGCATAAGCAACCGTTACGTACAGCTTGTACCTCTGACGTGCTAGTGGTTATACCCAGTGCCAGTGTGTTGACGAGTCATTAGAGTCCCCCACAGACAGTTTCCCAAGTTCGGGCGAAACGTTGTAGAGGCCGTATGGGATTATGGCAGGGTTCGGAAAATGCACGTGCATTTACGCACGTGTCATATTTCGGGCAGATAATACTGGTAGGATTTGGTTTAAGCCGGATCCGAGTATTATACTGTGTAGATATAATATCTTTGTCTCAGTTGCATTTGTATTCGGTCGTAATACAAATGCGGGTATGTTTATACTGTTACGGGGTTATCCTGAAATTCATTTCGGGATCGCTTTTGGAAGTTTCCAGTTTCCAGTTTTCTATTGCCTGTATTAAACATTCGGTTAAATACGGATTTATCTTTTCTTGAGGGTGAGTCATGAGTGTGGAAGTTTCTAGAATTTGTGACTAGGATTAGTAAGTCATCCATTTGCATTTAATGATTTGATGATGTGTCAAGTTGTGTCATCATTTGCATTAATGGTTTTGATGACTAAGGATTATGATTCATTGTTTGCAATTAATGATAATGCAGGGTGTCTATATGACTCATTCTTCTCATTATTGTTAAGGTCACCTTCCCCACTCCTACACTCACCTCCCTCCTCCTTTTAGATTGGCCGGCCCATTCTTATGAAGGGGATGATTGATTTTTGGGAAAATGATTATGGTTTTGGTTCATGGAAATTAATATACTCATTTCTCATTTCACCCGATCCATTTGGCAACTTCATTAACCGTTCGTCTATGGCTTTGGACAAAGTGAGACAAAGTGTTCTACTCATTCTCTACATCAATCTTGGTCATCTCTTTTAGCAAACTTGATGACCGAGTTGCCTCGGTTCAGAGGTGGGAGCCCGTTTAAAGATCTGTCGACGTGGTGCCACCTGGACGAGGAGACTGGAGATTCAGGAGATCGGAGCAGCCGCAACAAAGCGTGGGATGATGATTGAAGACCGAAGGACTCGGATCGTTCGGTATAACATTTCTACCCATTTTGTTATTTGTTAGTTTAGCTTTAATGGCAGATCCAGGTTATAGTATGCGATAGTGCCAGCTAAAAAGTTTTTGTTCCGCATTTGGTGTCTGTTAGACGGCCGGGGCGCTACCGTAGACTTACAGTGGTATCAGAGCCTCGCCATTAAGCTTTGCTAACTTGTGCTAACGTGTTTAAAATATCGATCGAACGGAATTTCGAAAACTATAATTTTCTGGGTTAAAGTTTCTGTTGATTTTAAATCATGTACAAAAATTATTTTGAGTATACCAGAAAATAGAGCAGTCTTTTAAATGAAAACAGCAGAAAGACGATCCACTAAATCAACAGTACGGCCGCAGGAACGCGGTCAAAGCCTAGCATTGACCGCGGAACCGCGGCCGTCTTGGTGATTTAGTGGGCCATTTTTCTTCTGGGGTTTCACCTTGGGAAATTATGGTTTTTGGTATATTTATTTTGGGCCCATATTTTGTTATTGTACTGCAGATGTACGTGGGGCCCACTTCGCGAAATTTTGTCGATCGAAATTTTAAACTTGTTAGTATACGGTACTTGCTTTATATCTCCGACCGTGAATGTCATTCGAGCGGTAAATTGCGTCTAATTTCTATAGCTCTTTTAGACGGATTTGCGAACGTGACATTCGCGTTGATGTTCTGTGTTATGCTGTGATATTGCGGATTTGTCGTGGTGGATAGCAGTGTGCAATGGTAGTGCAGTTTGAATTTATTTATACATTTGATATTGTGGGACGAGCGTCCAACATGTGGACTGCCGTCACTGCCTGTTTGTATAATATTCTTTTGGGGCACGACCGGGCTGAGGTCGATGTACCCGTTGTATATATTTTCTTTTATGTACTAGGATTACCCCGTGACAGAGTGCACGGATATCCGAGTTCTGGAGGGCAACGGGTCCGTATCTCATGGCTTTGAGAGGCAGAGGGGCCTCACTCTAGAATTGGCAGACTATTCGCCGCACTCGTAGGGGGTACAGGTTGACCCAAGGAGGGGTGCTCAAGTTACCGGATTCCGTGAATTACTGGGTGGTCCATTCACTCTGCTGTAGGGGGCTGCCTCGCTTCAGGTTTTGGCGGGTAACTTGCCGCACCCGTAGGGGTCTAGGTTTCATTGCACAGGCTATCCACACGACCAGAGGAACGTTGGGTTTCAGTAGCGGCTCTGTGAAACTCGGGGATCCCGGATTATCTGCATTGTTCTGTGATGCTTTTTACTTTTCTGTAATGTTGCATATTATCATGCCTGGAGCGATTACTGTATATTGGTATATATACTGTTAGATGTTGTATATGTTTTACACCAGCGCTAGTCCAGTCCCCGCTTTGTCGTTAGTTAAGTAACCTAACGGGTGATGACGGGACCCAGTGGCGAATGCGGATGGCATATACGTACATTATATTTTCGTTCTTTTCCGGTGTGATTAATTGATGGGACTGCATTGATTCTTATCAATGCAAGGATAAAACAAACCTATATTTGATGTTGTTGGACCAATTTTAAAAGTGTTATTACAAAGATGTTTCCTTTTGTTATGCACAGTGGTATTCAGTTATGAATATCCAGCACCTCATTCGACGAGGCAAGGGCCGAGATCCCTTCACCGGGAGTGACCCCTTGGGCAGAAGTTTGCGTCAGGGTAATAACTTCACTATAGTCGACTACAAGTTTCTTTGCATCATGGTATTCAGTTTGGAATATCTTGCACCTCATTCCACGAGGAAAGAGCCGAGATCCCTTCACCGGGAGTGACCTCTTTAGCAAAGGTTTTCGCCACTATATTTTATAAAAAGCTATCAGGTTCCTTCAACGAGATCAAGTTCATTACGTTAAAGGTTTTTCGCTAAAAACCAGCCGTAGCCCTCCGTCATTTCTTATGGATGGTCAGTAGTATTCAAGCTATGTTTGTTGGCCTACGTCAAGGCATAGTGTTTGGTAGCTGCTGGGGTATTCATTTGTTGCATAGATAGATACGTTGGTTTGGGACACACGTATAGCCTTGTTGGCCTACGTCAAGGGCTTGTACGGGTGCTTCAAATTAACCTGGACAATGACGGGTAGAACTTGACATGTGACTTATGATTTGTTGGCCTACGTCAAGGTTATAAGAGCATAGGATAAAAAATCACATCGAGAGTTTCTAAAGAAACCGAAACTTTCCAGTTATGCGCATACCTTCTGGAGTGTGATAACGTGAGTGGATTCCGTCACGTTATCATGCGATGAGAGTTGGATCCCGATTCCCACTGATGAGTTGGTTTACTCTTCGGGTGATCCCGATTGATTCTTCTTTCAGGTTTGGAGGCGAATTTGACGGTACAGTGGGAGGTTTCGTGATTAGATAAAGTGATAACCATTCTGATCTAGGTTAGAGTGCATGCAGAGTGTTTCTTTTCTCTCTCTCTCTCTTTGGCAGCGACCTTTGACCGACCCTAGACTATGACTCAGTGACCAAGTTGACCGAACCTTCTTAAAATGCTGGCTTTTAGATTGTCTAAAGTTGCATAAGTCATTGCCGCTCCATCTTTTACCCTTTGAATTTCTCAGAACACCCCGTATTACTACGGACATCCACTTCCATTGGATAGATCCATCTTATGGTTATATACGAACTCGAAGGGACTTCTTCAAGGATGGGTCCAGGTTCAGGAGAAATAGAATTGGTTTATTCAGTAGTCTTTTATTATCACCTTCTCTCAGGTTGCGAGAGCTATTTAGTTTAGGAGAGTACACCTATTACGCTTATTGGATAGTCTTATTCCAAACCATAGGCAGGTGCCGAAAGGTAGGGAATGAAGAAAACCAATTAGCCTAAGTAGGGGGTACAGAAGGTAATAACTAAAGACAAAATAAAGGAATTAGAAAGAGGGCAAAGTAAATTGCGACTGCTAATATTCACGACCAAACTGCGTACTTCATCGTCACTCCTATTTCACCTTTGCATTTTTCCCCAGTTCGGGAGAAATAGAATAAGGTATTATTCAATTGTCTTTTATCATCACCTTCTCTCAAGTTGCGAGTACTCCTTGGTTTAGGAGGATACACCTATTATGCTTACTGGATAGTCTTCTTCCAAACCATAGGCTGGTGCCGAACGGTAGGGAAGGAAGAAAACCACTTAGCCTAACGATGGTGTACAGAGGTAGTGAATAAAGACAAATAAAGGGATTTGGAGAGATGGCAAAGAAATATACGGTTAAAGTCATGAATTTGATTACGGAAGAGACATTACTGGGAATACCAGGATACCCCTACGAAACATTTTTATGTTTCAGTGCATTGTTAATGGAAAACTGATTTCCCGATTAGATACTTACTCCAGGGTATGTATTTACCAAGTATGATTCTCACATCTGTATAGTTTAACAGATGATGAGTGGGAGTAAGTCATTTGGGAATTAGGTAATCATCCTCATTATATCGGAATTCATTGTAATTGGTAATATTTGAGGAAATCACCTGGGTACAGTTTTCAACCTACGACGTACAGGTTTTGAGTTATTCAACTCAACGGACTTATACAGAGTATTGTATGTTGTCCAGTGTCCATTAGGACAAAGGGTTGGTTCTCGTACTATGTTCTGTTTACTTGTAACTTCTCTAGTTTTTAGACAAGTGTTTCGTAGAAATACAATGTCTAAGTTATGAGAAGTTGTGGGTATAAGAATAAAGTAGAGAACCAGGTGTCGCAAGTATCGGGATTCTTCAAAGAGATCGAAGATGTAGATTCTTGTGATTGGTATTCAGATGATAGTAATGGTTATGAGAAACTTATTTCTCTTTCAGGTTACTCATAATTGGATGGATTCCTAAGTTGAGTAATGCTGATTAGCCTCTCTCCATTAAGTTGATATGTACTGGAGACAGCTGCATGATTTGAATCTGCTTCCAATTAAATAAGTGCCAAAGTTTCTATATTGGATATAGGATGGTTCATATCTTAACGATTTTAAGGTACGGTGAGCTGTCTAGCATATGCTTAAAACCAGACACTGGATAACTCAAGGCACGTTTCTGTAATGGCAGTTTGTGGGTTAACCCTGGCTTTGACGAGTGTTGACTTTCTACCATCTGGAAGATCAATAGTGATGTTGTTCTTGACTCGCCACAGTTTTAGTAAAATGTATTTTTTCAGAAAACAGTAGTGGGAGTATGATAGAACTGGAAGTGCTTCCACAACCACATACGATTATGAAAAATTATTAGGACCAATATATTCAATTAGGTTTGACATTCCAATAGCCACTCTGCAGATATGGTGGGTAACCTCAGACACCCGAAAGGTACTCCGGTAGCCTCAAGGACGGTGACAGGGAGGTTCTTGTTTACCCAGACTTGACACTACTGTTGTTCCAGGCTATGAGACCCGGCAGGAGGTTAAGTATAGCGTCGTTCTAAACTAGCTTTAGAAGTGTACGTATATATTATTCTGCCAGAGAGTTGTCGTAGTCAGTAGGAGCAGCGGAAGTATAGTGGGCAAGTAGCTTATGTCTATTTATAGGCTTGAGCAGATATAGCAGAGATAGGTCATCTAATTTTGATGTGAAAGTCATGGGTTTGACTTCATCAGAATAGGGGATGGATCTGTTAAGAAGGTAGTTGAGTGTGATGTCCTGGTATTTGGATGACATACACAGAGTAGGAAGTAAAATTCCTATACTACGATCGGTTGTACTTTGGTCGTCACACAGTTGTTTCTCCACAAGGGATATGGATATAATATCAGACATTCTGGTTACTAGATCTATGGTTTTAGATCTTGAATTGGGCAGTTTCCCAATCTGGGTACTTTGACAGTATTCTAATAGTATTTTAGAATAGTTGACTCCTGCCATGGTGGTGTACCTGCAGGTGATGAATTAACCCTCTCTAAAGGTGTCTTACAGACTAAAGCGGTGAGGGATATGCATGATTGGTAGATCACTTTCTTAGGCAATTGAGTCAATCGTGAGATGTCAAGTACCACACCAGATATTGTTTACGCACTAGATGCGATAAGTTTATATTAATCCAATCCTGAAGAAACATAAGGAAGCAGTTTTAGAACATAAGTGCATGTTCTACGGATTTGATGACGGCATCCTCCTTCGGGAGACGGTTATCATTCCAGGCTTCAAAGGTGACATGGATGACAGAGTTATAGTTTTCCCTCTGACGAAGGACAATATTATGGACAGGTGGTCCAAGAGGATACTGTGGGAGGAATGGTGTTGGATACTGATTAGGTTAAGTTATCGATACAGTCTAAGAAGTTTGAATTTGGAGTTCATTTATGAACTAGGTCCCATCAGATATCCAGACATATTCTAAGACAGGTATTACTCGATTCGGGAGATGGCTTTCTCCGCGAACTTGAGATTAAGAGAGACATAGAAAGAAACATCAGGGCGGATCCACTCACTGAGGCTATTTCTCGAACACAATAGTTTTACAAACGAGCTTTGTGAAACTGATTAGTAGAGGAGTTGGATGTTCGGTATCACACGGGCTGTGAGTATGTGACATCGCAATAATTAGCCTTAAGTGTAAGTAGGAGATTGTTGGATATAGTACCGTCAAAGTCAATTATTGGATCACAGGTACGTGATTGCAATGATTGAGGGAGGACCTATACCGATATAACAGTCTTACTTGAGATGATAGAATACTATCTGGTTTGTCTTTATCATCATATATTGATAAAGCCCATAGGATTCTTGCTTGACTGCCAGTATTGTGATGGCGATCACATACGTGGGAGCTGGGGGTCTATAAGCACATCTTTAAATGTCCCTAGTCGTGGGAGTATCGAGACTGGGCATCGATACTCCAGAGTAGACTGGTGTATACTTATCTAGACCCTGATGAGGGGCGGTGGCCGGTCTCACAAGCCATTGGTGGTAGTTGTTCACCTAAGATAGTATACAGGTGCCCACTGGGTTATGAGTACACTAGATGGACTCGCCGGGAACATGCTAGTTGGTATTATACCTACAGTCAGATAGCAGTTCCCTAGTGACATGTGTACAGGTTAGTTTGTCGACCTGAGATCGTTATTTGTCTCATGTGAGTTTCCACTGTGCTTTGATTACTACCCTACCACGGCTCAAAGGAGTCGTGGAAACAGGTTTTAGTTGGGTACAGTCCCGAGCCACATGGAGGCAGTGAGCAGATCGTCGGGGATTCGTCTCTCCCGGTATTAGGGGTTGATGTCGCACAGTGCACGGATGGCCATCACCTGAAATCCTCGGCCGGGGTAATGGAGAATTACTGATTTAGATCAGTAGTTTCTTAAGAGGTGATGGGCTTCATACCGACACGAATTATCGCGTTATTAGGGGTCTGACTTTATCCACCCCTAGACTCGATATGCGATACTCTTTAGATGAATGCACCGGACTGTACGGATATTGTCACTGTCAGGCTCAGTAGAGTTTAAGGATGAGTTCGCTCGTCAGCTTCCCTTCCAATCAATGCATAGGCAACCGTTACGTACAGCTTCTACCTCTAACGTGCTAGTGGTTATACCAAATGCCAGTGTGTTGATGAGTCATTAGAGTCTCCCACAGACAGTTTCCCAAGTTCGGGCGAAACGTTGTAGAGGCCGTATGGGATTATGGCAGGGTTCAGAAAATGCATGTGCGTTTACGCACGTGTTATATTTCGGGCAGATAATACTGGTAGGCTTTGGTTTAAGCCGGATCCGAGTATTATACTGTGTAGATATAATATCTTTGTCTCAGTTGCATTGTATTCGGTCGTAATACAAATGCGGGTATGTTTATACTGTTACGGGGTTATCCTGAAATTTGTTTCGGGATCGCTTTTGGAAGTTGCCAGTTTCCAGTTTTCTATCGCCCGTATTAAACATTCGGTTAAATACGGATTTATCTTTTCTTGAGGGTGAGTCATGAGTGTGGAAGTTTCTATAAGTTGTGACTAGGATTAGTGAGTCATCCATTTGCATTTAATGATTTGATGATGTGTTAAGTTGTGTCATCATTTGCATTAATGGTTTTGATGACTAAGGATTATGATTCATTGTTTGTAATTAATGATAATGCAGGATGTCTATATGACTCATTCTGTTAGTGTATATGCCCTAGAGGCCATTACTGTATCATACTAGTTTGTATATTACTTGATGGAAGCTTGGGATATTCACCTTGTATAAACAATCTTGCTCAATATAGTAGTATGCTACTTGGTTTGTTTCTACTTTAATGTGTACTTGTGTTTATTTCAGTATATCACTTATACGCATTAGTGGAGCCCTTAGGATCTTTGCTTGATTACCAGCGTTGTGATGGCAGTCACACTAGTGGGGGCTGGGTAATCTATAGGCACATCCTTATACAGGTCCCTAGTCGTAGGACTATCGAGACAGGGCATCGATACTCCGGAGTAGACTAGCGTATGCGCTTCTCATCCCAGTATGGGAGATGGTCTGTCCCACAGCCATCAGTACGTCGTACTGGAGATAGTATACGGGTGCTCGTTGGGTTACGAGTACACTGGACAGGACTCGTCGGGAACTGACAGGTTGGTATTATACCTATCGTCAGTTATCAGTTCCCACGTGACATGAGTACAGCTTAGTCCGCTGACTTGACACTGGCACTTCGCCTCGAGTGTGTTCCTACTGCACTTTGATCACTACCCTACCACGGCTCAAAGGAGTCGTGCAAACAGGTGGTGGTTGGGTGCAGTCCCGAAACACTTGGAGGCAGTGACGGTTAGACAGGATTCGTCTCTCCCGGTATTGGGGGTTGACATCGCGCTGTGTCTAGGAGAGCCATTACACGAGTAGTCCCTGGCCAGGGCAAGCGAGATATACTGGTAGGTTCCAGTGTTATCTCAGGGTGTTTTGGGCTTCACTCCGACACGACTTGTACCGCTATTGGGGGACTGACGTTTTACCGCCCCCTAGGCCCGACATGCGATGTATCAGACGAACAGACCGGACTGTACGGAGAATGTCACATTCAGACTCAGTAGGAGTTCAGATGGGGTTTCACCTCGTCAGCCTTCTTGTCGGCATCTACCTGGGGACCGTTACGCACAGCTAGTGCCGCTTGCGGTCTGTGGTTAAACCCACTGCCAGCGTAGTGTCGAGTCTTTAGAGTCCCACACAGAGGGTATTCGCCTCTGGGCAAAACAGAGTAGAGGTCGCATGGTTTTGCGACAGGGTTCGTTCTCATCCGCGCACTTGTGCACGTTTGGAGTCCGGACGGATTATACTGGCAGGCTCTGGTTTGAGCCAGATACCGGTATATGTTTTGGGGTTGCTTTTATCTCTTGGTATTCTTGTTCCTCGGAACGAGAATACAGGTGTGTATGCACAGTTGCTTGAGGCGGAGGATGAGGTTTTTCATTAGGGTTTCGGAACGGGTGCGTATGCACAGTTAACAGTCTTCATTTTCCAAACCCTAATGGATTTATATATTATCTAATAGTAATTAAATGAGAATTATGTTATGGTTGTTTTTTTGTTGACTTGTTGACCATGGTTGACTTGTTGACCATTGACCACCATCATGCTTTGAAAGATCCTCCTTGATTCATGCTTACACTTCATTTAAAGAAGCATGATAGTGGTCATTCCAAAATTACCATCAACTATTCTTATTTCAATTATTATCATTTAGATAATTCTTTTCTTTTGCATTATGGTTGCAAGAAAGAGAAATATAGCTCATTCTATCATAACCTCTCTCTCTCCTCATTTTCATATTCTTCTTCCTCTAGCAAAGAGAAACCTTCTCATGTGTTGAGAATCCTTCTCTTTAAAAAGGAAAAGCAAACCCTAGTTACTCTCTACTCATTCTAGGTTCAAGGTTTGGCAAGCCGGGAACCCTAGTTCACTCAAAGATCGAGGAAGAGCCCAAAGGTCGAACCTTCGAGGTGGATCCATCTTCGACGGAAGAAGGCGACGAAAAGAGAACCATCAACCTCTACAAGATCTCAAGAAGAAGGAGTTCAAGTTTAGGTATAACCTTCATCCGAGTAGCTAACTCTCTTTAGCGTATTTGCTAGTTTAGTTTAGCAACGATCCCGACCTAGTTTAGTCCATGTTGTCTCTTGCGATAAAAATTCGTTTTTTATACCGTTTCCGCCTCCCCGTAAGCACCGGGGGTCGCAATATGGACTTACAGTGGTATCAGAGCCTAACTAAACTTAAACTAGCTTGGTAGCGAAGTGTATGGAAGTTCGAAACCGAAAAATCACAAAACCGGAAAAACCAAAACCCTAACTTTCTGTTGAAATTTTTTCTGCTCTAAATGAAAAACTTTATACTCTAAAAATCGTCTCAGGGTTTTCTAAGAACACCCACCAAAAACGATAGCATGATTCCTTCAAAGCGCCGCCCTTCCGCGGCCTCACCTGTTCATCAGGCCGCGGAACCGCCGCTGTTTGGTGTCCTCTCTGCATCGTTTTTTGTGCAGTGTTCTTCTGTGTTGGTTTTGGGATTTTTCAGATATATTATATGTGCCCAGATTTTCCAGAACAGAAATTCACTTTTGGGGTCCTATAATTCCGTATTTTTTTCCGAACTTCACTGCACTTTGGCTATGTTGGTTATATCTGTGATGCTTGCATGTATTGAACGTCGACTAATCGCTATAAGCCGATTAGTCGGGGTTATACATGATCTGTGTTTGATATTGGAATGTGTATATGAATGTGTTGGACTGTCGCGGGTGAATAGCCGGGGTGGATGTGAGATGAGCTTTTGTTTTTCTTTCATTCATTGTAAATGTAAATTGATGTAATAATTTTATTTGTTTGGCCGCACAACCGGGTCGGGGTTGTAGCCGTCATTGTATAATTCTTTTTACTGTTTTTGCTCCTAGGATAGACCCATGGAGGGGTGCACAAACTACCGGGTTCTTGGCGGGTAGTTTGCCGCACCCGTAGGGGTCTTGGGTGGGGTATTTGCTATTCACCGCGACCGTGTAATCCGCTTTTCGTTGCAGGCTCGAAAGGATTGCGGATTGCTAGTATATCCAATGTATTCATCTGTGATCTGTAATGTCTATCATTGCTTTCTATTTAGGCGTTGCTTATGTTTTACAGCCGCGCTAGCCCAGCCCCCGCTCTGTCGTTAGTTAAGTAACCTAACGAGTGATGACGGGACCCCGTGGCGAATGCGAATGGCATAAGCGTACGTCATATTTTGGTTGTTTTCTGCAATGGTAGGATTAAATGATGGGACGCATTAAAAGAACTAATGCAAGAATATCACGCATTAAAAGAACTAATGCAAGATAATAAACCAAGATAAAGTCGTTGGAACACTTTCGAAAAACCACTCGGTTCTTTTCAAAAACTAACTTTTAAATGCGGAGCTTGAGCCACTCCTTCTAAAAGCTATCTCGTTCCATCGATTATATCAAGTTCACTACGTTCACGGTTTTACCAAAACCATTCGTAGCCCTCCGTCGTTTCGCATGAATAGGCAATAGTATTCAAGCTGTGTATTTTGGCCAAAGTCAAGGCACAGTGATTGGTAGCTATTGGGTGTTCATGTGTAGCATAGATAGATGCGTTGGTTTGGGACAGTCGTGCTGCCATTTTGGCCAAAGTCAAGGGTATGTACGGATGGATCCAAATTAACCTGGAAAGTGACGGGTAGAACTTGACATGTGACTTATGATATTTTGGCCAAAGTCAAGGTCATAAGAGCATGGGGCAAAAATCCACATCGGGAGTTTCATAAGTACTGAAACTTGCTAGATTTGCATACCATTTGGAGTGTGATGATTATGGTAGGATTCCTTCATTTTCGTCACGCGATGATATTTGGATCCCGATCCTACTGTGAGTATATGCTACTCCTCGGGAAATTTCTCACTAAACGATCAATGCTATAAACCTAGTAGGTGCCTAGAAAGGTGTTAGCGGGGCTACGCCCCCAGGGAAAAGAGGTTCTTAAATTAAGGAACTTCGCGAAAGCGTTGGAAAACCTCCCTCGAAGTACCGACACTGGCCTGGCTGAACGGTTAAGCAAGTATTGTACGGTGGGATTGATCCCGGCTAATTCTTCCTTTGTGGTTTGAGGAGGGATTCGAGAGACAGTGGGAGCCATCCTGTTTAGACAAATTAAAAACCATTCTAAACTTGCAAGAGCATCGTGCTAAGTGTTTCTTCTCTCCCCCTGCAGCGACCAAATCGAAATGACTGGACTTAAGTTACTTCTAGATAAAAACATATTGACAGGGCCAAACTACAAAGATTGGCTCAGGAATGTCAAATTGGCAATCTCTTACGACAAGCTGGGGTATCTTCTTACCACCAAAGCTCCCCCCGTCCCAGGTCCCACCTCCAGCGTCGCGGATAAGGAAATCCGTAAGACTTGGGAGATTGACAGCGCGAAGGCCAGATGCCTCGTACTTGCCTCGATGGACAACGACCATCAGAGGAGGCACGAGAATATGGATTTGGAATCCATATTTCTTCATACAAAAGAACTGTATGGAGAGCAGTCTCGTATCGCAAGATACGAAGTGTCGAAGAAGTTATTTTCGACAAAGTTGGCCGTCGGATCATCGGTAGCGGACCACGTGCTTAAGATGATTGGCTACACTGAGGAGCTCGCGGAACTTGGGACCACGTTGGACAGTGAACTCTATACGGATATAATTCTCCAGTCCCTTCCATCCACTTACGCCCAGTTCATACTGAATTTCAACTTGCAAGAAAAGGAAGTTGAACTTTCAGAACTCCTCAACCTGCTGAGGAGCGCAGAGGGCACCCTACAGAAGGGTAGGGAAACACCCGCTTTGTTTGTAGGAGGATCTTCTTTCTCTAGGTCCAAGGCGAAAGCCAAGGGAAAGAGGAAGAAAGCCCCCGCCAAACCAAGAGGCGGTGTTAGTAAAGTGGGTACGAAGGGAAAGGAAAAGGCAACAAAGATTGCGGGGAAGCTTGTTGGAAAGGAAGAGTGCTTCTATTGTCATAAGAGTGGACACTGGAAGAAAGATTGCAGGGCTTGGAAAGCCAGGACACAGGAACTGAAGCAGGTTGCGGCTTCAGCTTCAGGTGTGTATGTTATTGAAAACTGTCTTTCTATAAACTCTACTTCCTGGGTATTGGATACCGGATCAGGATCTCATATCTGTAATTCTTTGCAGGCGTTGAGAAACCGTAGGGTTTTGAAGGCAGGTGACATGACCCTCAGAGTTGCGAACGGAGCTAGCATGGATGCTAAAGCCGTGGGGGACTATCACCTGGGAATGTCAGATGGGCATGTTTTGGTTTTGCGTAATTGCTTTTTTGTACCCAACGCAACTTGTAATATCATTTCTGTATCTTTGGTTTCTAAAGAAGGTTATGAATTTGCGTTTGTAAGTAATGTTGTTAACATTCACCTTAATCAAGTTCTGATTGGGTCAGGTACATTGAGCAATGGTATATACGTACTAAACCAACCACAGATTTTCAATGTCCAGAATACACACAAAAGAAAGTCTCCAGATATCAATCAGACTTTCTTATGGCATTGTAGACTGGGTCACATCAATGAGAGAAGGTTGACTAAGTTACATACAGAAGGATATTTGGATCCGTTCGAATATCAATCGTATGCCACTTGTCAATCCTGTCTCAAAGGAAAGATGACAAAGACTCCGTTCACTGGACACGGAGTAAGAGCGAGCGAGCTCTTGGGACTCGTACACAGCGACGTGTGCGGTCCAATGTTTACACATGCGTGAGCGGTTATTCTTACTTCATTACTTTTACGGATGATTTTTCAAGATACGGTTATGTCTTCTTAATGAAACATAAGTCCGAAGCTTTTGAAAAATTCCAGGAATTTAAGAATGAAGTAGAAAAACAAACCGGCAAAAGTATCAAGATTCTAAGATCGGATCGAGGTGGAGAATACTTAAGTGCCGAGTTCCTGAATTACTTAAAAGAGAATGGGATTCTCTCTCAGCTTACTCCTCCATACACCCCGCAACATAACGGTGTATCGGAGAGACGGAACCGAACCCTATTGGATATGGTACGGTCCATGATGAGTAACGCTGAGTTACCGCGATCATTCTGGGGGTATGCGCTAGAATCAGCTGCGTACCTTTTGAACCGAGTTCCTACTAAGACTGTGCCTACTACACCATATGAGATGTGGTGTGGGAAGAGACCCCATCTCAGTCACATTAAGACTTGGGGAAGTCCAGCTTTTGTTAAAAAGCAGCATGCGGACAAGCTCGAGGCACGCTCAGTACTGTGTAAGTTTGTGGGATATCCAAAGAATTCCAAGGGATATCTCTTCTACTACGAAGAGGAACAAAAAGTTCTTGTTTCTCGTCATGCCCACTTTCTAGAACATCAGTTCTTAGAAAAAGAATTAAGTGGGAGCGCAGTAGAACTGGAAGAAATTCCAGAACCACAGACTATTACTGAAAGCTTAGTGGAACCAGAGGGTTCAAATGAACAGGACATTCCTACGCCGCTCCGCAGGAGTAGTAGGCAGTCTCATCCGCCCGAGAGATACTACGGTTTTCTCATAGACGGGGATAGAGAGGATTGCATCATAGACTATGATGAGCCTACTAGCTTCCAGCAGGCCGTTCAGAGCGTTGACTCGGTAAAATGGCTGGATGCAATGCGGACCGAAATGGAGTCCATGTACACCAACAAAGTATGGACGTTGGACATTGCTCCAGACGGGGTAAAACCCATAGGATGCAAGTGGATCTTCAAAAGGAAGATTGGTGTAGATGGACAGGTTGAGACCTATAAAGCTAGACTTGTAGCAAAGGGTTTCCGTCAAAGACCTGGCTTGGACTATGACGAAACCTTTTCTCCAGTGGCTATGCTGAAATCCATTCGGATCCTTCTTGCCATTGCTGCCTTCCACGATTATGAAATTTGGCAGATGGACGTAAAAACCGCTTTTCTAAATGGAAATTTAGAGGAGTGTGTCTATATGGATCAGCCAGAGGGTTTCATTCAGAGTGGGAGCAGCGGAAAGGTGTGCAAGTTGCTTAAGTCCATCTATGGACTAAAGCAGGCATCGCGGAGTTGGAACATCTGTTTTGATGAGACGGTCAAGGAATTTGACTTTATCAAAAATCCAGATGAACCATGCATCTATAGTAGATTTGTAGCGAGAACTGTAGTATTCCTTGTTTTATACGTGGATGACATTCTCTTAATAGGAAATGACATTCCTATGCTACAATCTGTCAAGGGTTTCTTGTCACAAAGGTTCTCCATGAAAGACCTGGGTGATGCCTCTTACATCCTGGGGATCCGGATCCATCGTGATAGATCCAAGAGGATATTAGGACTTTCACAGTCCAGGTACATCGACACCGTACTGAAAAGATTCAGCATGGAAGATTCCAAGCGCGGTAACCTACCGGCTTGTCACGGGATCACCCTCTCTAAAGAGATGTCTCCCAAGACTGATTTGGAGAGGGATCGCATGTCTATTATACCCTACGCTTCTGCGGTAGGCTCTATAATGTATGCGATGTTGTGTACCAGACCGTATGTAGCTTATGCACTGAGTGTAGTAAGCCGGTATCAGTCAAACCCTGGGGAGAAACATTGGATAGCGGTAAAGAACATTCTCAAGTACCTGAGGAGGACTAAGGAGATGTTCTTGGTGTATGGCGGAAAAGACCTCCAGATTGAGGCCTTTGCTGACTCCAGCTTCCAGAGTGACAAGGATGATTCCAAGTCCATGTCGGGTTTTGTCTTTACCCTCAATGGAGGGGCGGTGTGTTGGAAGAGTTCCAAACAGGAAACCGTTGCAGACTCGACTATGGAAGCGGAATACATCGCTGCATCTGATGCCGCAAAAGAAGCTGTCTGGATAAGGAAGTTCTTAAAAGAACTTCAGGTGGTTCCATCCATTGTTGACCCAGTACCTCTGTATTGCGACAACAACGGGGCTATAGCTTTAGCAAAGGAACCCAGGTCCCATCAGAGATCCAGGCACATCTTGAGGCGGTATCACCTGATCAGGGAGATCGTGGATCGCAAGGAGATCGAGGTTCGGAGGGTTGCTTCAGAAGAGAACACTGCAGATCCATTCACCAAGGCCCTACCCCAGACTCAGTTCAAGCGGCTGATCGAGATGATAGGTCTTCGATACGCCAGTTCATGGCCTTAGTGCAAGTGGGAGATTGTTAGTGTATATGCCCTAGAGGCCATTACTGTATCATACTAGTTTGTATATTACTTGATGGAAGCTTGGAATATTCACCTTGTATAAACAATCTTGCTCAATATAGTAGTATGCTACTTGGTTTGTTTCTACTTTAATGTGTACTTGTGTTTATTTCAGTATATCACTTATACGCATTAGTGGAGCCCTTAGGATCTTTGCTTGATTACCAGCGTTGTGATGGCAGTCACACTAGTGGGGGCTGGGTAATCTATAGGCACATCCTTATACAGGTCCCTAGTCGTAGGACTATCGAGACAGGGCATCGATACTCCGGAGTAGACTAGCGTATGCGCTTCTCATCCCAGTATGGGAGATGGTCTGTCCCACAGCCATCAGTACGTCGTACTGGAGATAGTATACGGGTGCTCGTTGGGTTACGAGTACACTGGACAGGACTCGTCGGGAACTGACAGGTTGGTATTATACCTATCGTCAGTTATCAGTTCCCAGGTGACATGAGTACAGCTTAGTCCGCTGACTTGACACTGGCACTTCGCCTCGAGTGTGTTCCCACTGCACTTTGATCACTACCCTACCACGGCTCAAAGGAGTCGTGCAAACAGGTGGTGGTTGGGTGCAGTCCCGAAACACTTGGAGGCAGTGACGGTTAGACAGGATTCGTCTCTCCCGGTATTGGGGGTTGACATCGCGCTGTGTCTAGGAGAGCCATTACACGAGTAGTCCCTGGCCAGGGCAAGCGAGATATACTGGTAGGTTCCAGTGTTATCTCAGGGTGTTTTGGGCTTCACTCCGACACGACTTGTACCGCTATTGGGGGACTGACGTTTTACCGCCTCCTAGGCCCGACATGCGATGTATCAGACGAACAGACCGGACTGTACGGAGAATGTCACATTCAGACTCAGTAGGAGTTCAGATGGGGTTTCACCTCGTCAGCCTTCTTGTCGGCATCTACCTGGGGACCGTTACGCACAGCTAGTGCCGCTTGCGGTCTGTGGTTAAACCCACTGCCAGCGTAGTGTCGAGTCTTTAGAGTCCCACACAGAGGGTATTCGCCTCTGGGCAAAACAGAGTAGAGGTCGCATGGTTTTGCGACAGGGTTCGTTCTCATCCGCGCACTTGTGCACGTTTGGAGTCCGGACGGATTATACTGGCAGGCTCTGGTTTGAGCCAGATACCGGTATATGTTTTGGGGTTGCTTTTATCTCTTGGTATTCTTGTTCCTCGGAACGAGAATACAGGTGTGTATGCACAGTTGCTTGAGGCGGAGGATGAGGTTTTTCATTAGGGTTTCGGAACGGGTGCGTATGCACAGTTAACAGTCTTCATTTTCCAAACCCTAATGGATTTATATATTATCTAATAGTAATTAAATGAGAATTATGTTATGGTTGTTTTTTGTTGACTTGTTGACCATGGTTGACTTGTTGACCATTGACCACCATCATGCTTTGAAAGATCCTCCTTGATTCATGCTTACACTTCATTTAAAGAAGCATGATAGTGGTCATTCCAAAATTACCATCAACTATTCTTATTTCAATTATTATCATTTAGATAATTCTTTTCTTTTGCATTATGGTTGCAAGAAAGAGAAATATAGCTCATTCTATCATAACCTCTCTCTCTCCTCATTTTCATCTTCTTCTTCCTCTAGCAAAGAGAAACCTTCTCATGTGTTGAGAATCCTTCTCTTTAAAAAGGAAAAGCAAACCCTAGTTACTCTCTACTCATTCTAGGTTCAAGGTTTGGCAAGCCGGGAACCCTAGTTCACTCAAAGATCGAGGAAGAGCCCAAAGGTCGAACCTTCGAGGTGGATCCATCTTCGACGGAAGAAGGCGACGAAAAGAGAACCATCAACCTCTACAAGATCTCAAGAAGAAGGAGTTCAAGTTTAGGTATAACCTTCATCCGAGTAGCTAACTCTCTTTAGCGTATTTGCTAGTTTAGTTTAGCAACGATCCCGACCTAGTTTAGTCCATGTTGCCTCTTGCGATAAAAATTCATTTTTTATACCGTTTCCGCCTCCCCGTAAGCACCGGGGGTCGCAATATGGACTTACACATTCTTCTCATTATTGTTAAGGTCACCCTCCCCACTCCTACACAAACCTCACTCCTCCTTTTAGATTGGCCGACCCATTCTTATGAAGGGGATGATTGATTTTTAGGAAAAAGATTATGGTTTTAGTTCATGGAAATTAATATACTCATTTCTCATTTCACCTGATCCATTTGGCAACTTCATTAACCGTTCGTCCATGGCTTTGGACAAAGTGAGACAAAGTGTTCTACTCATTCTCTACATCAATCTTGGTCATCTCTTTTAGCAAACTTGATGACCGAGTTGCCTCGGTTCAGAGGCGGGAGCCCGTTTAAAGATCCTTCGACGTGGTTCCACCTGGACGAGGAGACTGGAGATTCAGGAGATCGGAGCAGCCGCAACAAAGCGTGGGATGATGGTTGAAGACCGAAGGACACGGATATTTCGGTATAGCATTTCTACCCACTTTGCAGTTTGTTAGTTTAGCTTTAATGGCAGATCCGGGTTATAGTATGCGATAGCGCCGGCTAAAAAGTTTTTGTTCCGCATTTTGCGTCTGTTAGACGGCCGGGGCGCTACCGTAGACTTACAATATAGTGGATGCTTGGACATATATATAGAGGACTTTCTTGCTCGACATGATAATATGCTATCTCGTTGCTTTTTATCTTAACATGTACACTTATATTATTATACCGTCTCTCTGATACATGTTGATAAAGCCCTTAGGATGTTGGCTTAACTACCAGGACTATGATGCAGATCATACTGGTGGGCTTGTGTAGTCCGTAAGCACATCCTTTAACCGTTCCTAGTCGAGAGAGTATCGAGATAGGATATCGATATTCCAGAGTAGACTAGTGTGTACGTTTCTTAACCCTGTATGGGGCGATGGTTAATCCCACAACCATTGGTGTTTGACATCAAAAATTGTACACAGGTGCTCATTAGAGAATGGGTACACCGAATAGGACTCACCGATACTCCTAGTTAGTACCATACCTATCGTCAGATAGCAGTTCTCTGGTGACACTTGTACAAGTTAGTCTGTAGACCCGAGATCCTCATAGAGTCTCGTGCAATTCCCACTGTGCTTTGATTTCCTCCCTACCACGGCTCAAAGGAGGCGTGCAAACAAGTGGATTTTGGGTACAGTCCCGAGTCACATGGAAGCAGTAAGCGATAGGAGGCGTTTCGTCTCTCCCGATATAGGGAGTTGATGTTGCGCTATGCTCGATTAGCGATAACAGCAAGTCCCTGGCCAGGGCTGATGAGATTTACCGGTAAGTGTTATTAGTAGTTTCTCGAACGGCTATAGACCACACATCAGAATGACTTATCAAGTTACTGGGGTCTGACGATTCCATCCCTAGGCTTGATGTGCGACATATCAAACGAAGAGACCGGACTGTATGGTAAGTGTTGCTTATAGGCTTTGCGGGAGTTTAGAAAGCTTGCTTATTGACCTTATATTCGTTCAATACCTGGGTAGTCGTTACGTCCAGCTAATACCGCCGACGGCTTGTGGGTATAAACCTACTGCTGGCGTATTGACGAGTCTTTAGAGTCCCACATAGAGGTTTTCTAGCTCAAGTGAATCGAAGTAGGGCACATATGGTGATTTGTGAGGGAGCTTGATTAAATAAGAGTATGTGATACCGTATTCTAATCTCGTAATATATGATATCGGTTAAGTTATATGTGATATAACTGGATTATTTAATCAAGTGTTGATTCAATGGTATATGTATATGTTGTTGATATATATTTGATATATATTTGTGTATTTAATATTAACCGGATTATATTTGATATAGCCGGATATTAAATCAAGTGTTGATTTAATAAATGTAACATTTCAGAAAATAAAATATTATTTTTGGGAGTTTAAATAAATAAAATGATTAAATTCATGAACACTATAAAGGTATAGAAACTGATTTTAATGAAGAAGTATAATTATATACCGATAATTTAGAAAATATTCGGAAAATTAATAAGAATTATTGTTTTTGAAAGTGTTTAGTTGATTTGGATATTTTATAAATTATTATATAATTATTTGTATACGAGTTTAATACTAAACTAGATTAGCATTTTAATAATTATGCATTAATCTTTCTAATGTTCATGGCATGCAACAAAATATGTTGCAAACACTTATTTCATGTTTTTGAACCATGCCTTATTGCATTTACAGGGCGTGTTTTGTTTTGGAAATAAAAAACAAAATGAAAAGAAGAATAAAAAAGAATGAGAGGGAGAAGGTGACATGATGGCATGGGACAATGTGAGAGAGAGAGAGTGAGAAGACTCCAGAGCTGATCAGTCGAAAATATTACATTTTTAACACAGCAATTTCCCTACTCTTTGCAATCATCTAAAGGTGTTTGGTATAAATATAGCACATATTAGCAATTTGTCTGCAAAATACCAAATAACATGTGTTATACATTATAACCAGTATTATGAAGGAAATTGTGTGTTTATTATTACACGCATGATCTTTTGGGTATCAAACACTTGTCTCGAGATTGTGTGCAGGAAATTCTCCAGGTAAAAGAGCTGGAACTGCTAAAAATGCTGATATAATACGTCAAGTCTAAGACTTGAAATCTGACAGTAAACAAGAAAGTATAAAAATATTCCAGACATCAGGAAAGTGCCATAAAGCCAACACTAGAATTACCCTGGAAAAATAATGCAGAAAGCTCAGGCCGATCCGCCGTGGATCCACAGCTGTTCTGACTCATTGGCGGTTGGTAATTTTCCTCGAGGCTTCTTTTCAACAGCAAAACTTCTTCCAGAAGCTTCCCTTCTAACAGCCAAGCTTCTTGTGCAAGCTTAATACCTACCAAGTTTCTCATGCAAACCTCATAACAACCAAGCTTCTCATGCAAGCTAGCTAACTACCTTAATGTAGAAACTTCTACATAACTACCTAGCTTCCTATGCAAGCTTCATAACAACCAAGCTTTCAAGGGAAGCTATACCTAGCTTCTATGGGAAGCTTGAAGGAAAACTATAAAAGGGCACCTAGGGCATCATTACAAAGGTTGTTCATTAGTTGTTGAGTGTTGTTCATTAATGAGGGTTGAATATTGAGCCAAATTTCCACAAGTTGAGTGACACAACTTGATCTAAAACCCTAGCCCAAATCCATTTCCAAAGCCAAATCAAGATCATTTTGAGAAGCAAATCAAGCAAGCAACTATCGATCCTTTATCCGTGAAGCCAATCTTCATCCGAGCAAGAGATCCACGACGATCCACGACTCACGGAGATCGAGCGGAGCGAAATTCGACGGATCTAGTTACCTCTTCAAAAGGAGCGATCAAGAGAAAAATCTTGTAACCTCGAATTGAGGGAATGTGTAATTAGTCGTCGATTCAATAAAGGTGATAATTGAAATTCTTGTTTTCTTTACATTCTTGCGTTGTGAAATTTCTTGATCTTTGATTCATTTATTTTCAGGATGCTTGAGTAAATTCTCCGCTTGTGGAGGATTCGAGAGAATTTATAGATCTAATGATGATCAAATTTTAATAGTAGCCTTAATTCTTTTGAGATTTGTTAACCTTAGCAAAAAGAATCGTTGATGGCCTAATTTGGAGCGAAATGACTTCTTGATTATTTCATTGCAAATTAGGGATCAAATGATTGATGGTTTTCTTTGCTAGAGGCTAGATCCGAATGATCATGATTGAAAAAACAAGGGATAGAAGGAGAAACCATAGTTTCTTCAATAGATCCCTAATCTTCATCATAATCATCAATCTAGCTACAAATTATCAATAGAAAAGATTAAGAATTATTAGATTCATCATTAACTGTTGACTCAATCGAATCCTACAAGCTTTTCTTCATTACCTTGATAAATCAAAGTGATTGGGACATTTCTTGATTCTTGATTCTAGATCTAGATTCTTTATGTTTTCTTAAATTCAAATCTCACAAATCTTGAATTTTCTTTTATCTTTTAAATTTCGACTCATCTAAAACAAGATCGATCAAAACACACATCTCAGTGGACGATCCATATTCATTAACGCGCTACATCGACACCGTTAATTGATTGCGGTATAAATTTCTTTGATTGTGAACACTTTACATTTTATCACAACTTAGATGATCAATCAAGAGCTTATCCTCACTTTGTCCTTTTCTCTTCACCTCCCATTATTCTTCATCCCTTCTATGGTTCTCCTCCTCCTCAACCTCCACTACCACCCTCAAACACCCCCAAATCCACATCAAAACACCTTTTCACCTTCACAAAAAAAGATCCCAAGCTCACTAAAAACCCTATGGTAGGATCAAGTCAAGACTTTGGGCAACCCTAGAATTTTCTCTAGTTGCTTTCATGAGATAAATCCTACACTATTAGTTAAGTTATTAGTTTTCCTAACATCCTATAGTAGTTTAGAGTTGGTCAAGAGAAGTTTAGTGATGTTAGAATATTCCAAGATGAGGTTTAGGGTATAATTTGACTTATGAAGCTGTAATTGAAGGTTAGTCATGGCTACAACCCCTGTAGTGATAGTATATTGGACTAAAACCAGAGACTTAAACCCAAGACTTGAACTTAGAAACCCTGAAGATGGAGGAAGACTGGCAACCAAACCACATCAAGGAGCCGCTAGGAGCTTGGATTGAAGACCGAAGGACACAGATCAACTCGGCATAACGATTCTAACTCTTAGTTAGCATGCTAGATTAAGGTTTAAGGTCGATCCGGGAATCGGGTAACGGTAGCGCTGGTTTTAGAAAAATTTTGTTCCGCATTTGGCTACGTTTCAATGGTCGGGACGCTGCCGTAACCCTTCATGGTATCAGAGCCACCCTTTAAACCCTTTACAAGCTTGTTTAGACAATGTTAAAGTGTCGAAATCGAAACAGTCCCGAAATGATGCACTGCAGTTTTGCTTTCTGTTGATTTTCAAAAGTCTTCAAAAAATCTTCCAAACATTTTCAGAAGACTCCTGACATGACCAAAGACCACACTCCAAACATGAGACCACCTTGCCGGAATTAGGCCGAGCACATTTAAGGAAATTCCGATGAGTCCGGTCTTAGTGTAGGGTTTTTGCTTCGTTTTTGGTGTGTGGTTTGGTCTCTGGAAACTTGGTGCAGTGGTATTGTTTGTTTAGCCCATTTTTGATATTATGTTATCTGTTGTTTGGGAGATATTCAGGGCGTTTCAAAGTCGATGTTTTTAACACTGTTTAAACATTTAAACAGTATTTACATTTATATCTGCGTACGTGAATGTCATTTGATCGGTAAACCCGTCTAACTACTATATGTTCCTTTAGACGGGTTTGCGAACGTGACATTCACGTTGATGTTCTGTGTTGTGCTATGTTGTTGGTTGGATCGTCGTGGTGGATAGCTATGGTGCAATGTTAATACAGTTTAGTTTCAATTTGTACATTTGATATTGCGGGGCGAGCGTCCGACGTGCAGACTGCCGTCACTGCCAGTTTTTATATTATTCATTTGGGGCACGACCGGGTTGAGGTCGATGTCACCCTTGTATATTATTTTCTTTTCTGTACTAGGATTACCCTACGGTGGAGTGCACGAATAGCCGAGTTCTAGAGGGCAACAGGTCCACATCTCATGGCGTTGAGACGGAGGGGACCTTACTCTAGAATTGGCGGGCTATTCGCCTCACTCGTAGGGGGTATAAGTTGATCCATGGAGGGGTGGCCAGGTTACCGAATTCCGTGAAGTGCTGGGTGGCCCATTCATGTTATTGAAGGGGGCTGCCTCACTTCTGGTTTTGGCGGGTAACTTTCCGCGCTTGTAGGGGTCTAGGTTTCATTGCACAGGCTATCCACATGACAGGAAATGTCGGGTCTCATTTGCGGCTCAAGTGAAACTCGGGGCTCCAAGATAATCCACCAATCTCTGTTGCTTCTGTGTTGTTTCTATGATGTTACTTTATATCATGCCTGGGACGAATGTTATATATATATATATATATATATATATATTTATATATACTAGTAGATGTTGTATATGTTTTACACACGCGCTAGCCCAGTCTCCGCTCTGTCGTTAGTTAAGTAACCTAACGGGTGATGACAGGACTCAGTGGCGAATGCGGATGGCATATACGTACATTTTATTTTCGTTCTTTTCTGGTGTGATTAATTGATGGGGTTGCATTGATTCTTATCAATGCGAGGATAAAAATAAACCTATATATGTTGTTGTTGGAACCAAGTTTTTTTAAAACTGACATTACAGACGTTCTATTTTGCTTTGCACAGTGGTATTCGGTTATGAATATCCAGCACCTCATTCGACGAGGCAAGGGCCGAGATCCCTTCATCGGGAGTGACCCCTTGAGTAAAAGTTTGCGTCAACGTAATAACTTCACTATAGTCGATTCTTTTGCTTTGCATCATGGTATTCAGTTTGTAATATCCTGCACCTCATTCTATGGGGAAAGAGCCGAGATCCCTTCATCGGGAGTGACCTCTTTAGTAAAAGTTTTCGCCACTATATATTTGCAAAACCACTTAGATTCCTTCAACGAGATCAAGTTCATTACGTTAAATGTTTTTTGCCAAAAACCAGCTGTAGCCCTCCGTCATTTCTTATAAGTACTATTTGGTATTCGTGCTATGTTTGTTGGCAAGCGTCAAGGCATAGTGTACGATAGCTGAATAATACTTATTTGTAGCATGGATATGCGATTGATCGGGACAGTCATACAGCTTTGTTGGCAAGCGTCAAGGGCTTGTGCGGGTGGGTTCGAGTTAATCCAGGAAAATTACGGGTTGAACTCGACTAGTGGCCTATAACTTGTTGGCAAGCATCAAGGTTATAGGTCGTTAGGGGTAAAAATCATATCGGGGTTTTCAAACATATAGGAAACTTGCCAGGCTTGCGCATACCTTCTGGAGTGTGGTGACTTGAGTGGCTTCCATCAAGTTATCATGCAATGATAGTTGGATCCCGATTCCCACTGATGGGTAGGATTACTCCTCGGGTGATTCCGACTAATTCTCCTTTTAGGTTTGGAGGAGAATTCGAGAAAACAGTGGGAGCCATCCAGATTAGATAAAGTGATTGACCATTCTGATCTAGGTTAGAGTACACGCTGAGTGTTTCTTTTCTCTCTCTCTCTCTCTCTTGCTGCGGCTATGACCTGACCCTTGACTAAAACTCATGAACCAAGTTTACTGAACCTTCTTAAAACACTTTGGCTTTTGGAATGTCACAGTGTCGCATACATCATTGCCAATTCTATTTCACCTTTACATTTCTCCAGAACACCCCGTATCACTAAGGATATCTACTTCCATTGGATAAATCCATCGTATAGTTACATACGAACTCGAAGAAACTTTTTCGAGTATGGATTTTGGTTCTGGAGAGATTGAATATGATTATTCAGTTGTCTTTTCCCTTTACCTTCTCTCAGGTTGTGAGGGCTCCTAGGATTAGGAGAGGGTACACCTATTAAGCTTATTGGATAGTCTTCCTCCAAACCTTAGGCTGGTGCCGAAGGGTAGGGAAGGAAGAAAACCAATTAGCCTAAGAGTGGTATACAGAAGGTAATAAGTAAAGAAAAATAAAGGGATTAGAATAACGCCAAAGACAATTGCGACTGCTATCATTCACGACAAAACTGTGTATACCCCTGCCACTCCCACATCCACTTTGGATTTCTCCGGAACACTCCGTATCACTACGGATATCGACTTCCATTGGATATGCCATCGTATATTTACATAGGAACTCGAAGGAATTCGTTCCTGATTCGGGGATGGTTTCCGGTTCAGGAGAAAAAGAATAGGATTATTCAGATGTTTTTTCCCATTACCTTCTCTCAGGTTGCAAGGGCTTCGAGGATTAGGAGAGTACACCTATTACGCTTATTGGATAGTCTTCTTCCAAACCTTAGGCTGGTGCCGAAGGGTAGGGAATGAAGAAAACCAATTAGCGTAAAGGAGGTGTACAGAAGGTAATAAGTAAAGACATAATAAAGGGATTGCAGTGAGGGCAGGTAAGTATATAGTTACTGTCATGATTCACGATTATTCCCCGTCGAAAATCGGAGACGCGAAAAACGTCTCGCCTGTATTTTTGGGCAGATGCTAACTGGTGCTATCCGTCCACCTCTCCGAAGATGCCAAGTTGATTTATGACACCACGTATCGAAGGTTTAAACTGATGCGGCCGATGTAGCAGACTTCATCAGATTCCCCCTCATTTGAGGGGTTTTGATTGTGGGGACGCTCTTCCCTGCAGGCGCAAGCCCCTGCAGTTAATTACGCTACCGCATCGCGGTAACAACTTTCTCTTTCTCCAGATGGTCACTTCGTGCCGTGGGTGTTTGTTTTGTTTTTTGGTTGCCCGTGGATTGTATACGGAGACTAATTTATGTGGCTGCCCGTAGGGCGTGGATTAGTCCAAATTCGTATTTTCTTAGATTTGGGTTTAGGGGTTGGGTTTAAGGATACGTTAGTCTCATTTGGGACTAAGATCAACTTAAACATTTGTTAAGGATACGTTAGTCTAATTTTAAACTAAGATCAACTTAATAGGATCCTTTAGATCCAACAAGAGAGCATTTGGGCTCTACTGTTTAGTTTCGGGACATTGCAGTCGATAATTAATTTAAGGACATTACGGTCCAATACCAGTTTAAGGACATGGTGGTCCAGTTTAAAGATATCATAGTCTGTAAAGGTTAAGGACATCATAGTCCATGGGCTTAAGGACCCCACAGTCCGAGGTTAAGGACATCATAGTCCATGAGTTAAAGGACCTCACAGTACAGTTTAAAGACGTCATAGTCTGTGAAATGTGTGGTTGTCGGGACCCGTCACCTCTCTGAAGCCGTTGAAGGATTACAACGACAAATATCAAAGGAGTGAAAAGATGTACCCTTGAACCAAAGTTGATTAGGAGATCTATAGACCAATTTAAAACTAAGATCAATTAATTAGATTATGAGCAAATTGGCTCAGTTAAATCTGAATTGAGGACTTATGGCCAATTTAGGCTAAGTCTATTTAAGTTTGAAACGTTGGCCTTTTATTGGGCTATTGAACATTTGTCTGGAATCAGCCCCTCATTATTTAGCAATGCTAAACAAGAGTTTGAGGGATCTGATAACATTTTTGTCTTTAGCTGAGCATTAAACATTATAGCTCTGGATTTTAAAGTTCATTTGAAGGGGAGATTTGCCTCTAGAAAACTTAGCCAATTTGGGCTAAGCTGGCTTTAAAATAGTGTTAAACACTAGAGGACATCTAGCGGTCACGTGTCCTCATGTGATATGTTTAAAATAGTGTTAAACACTGGAGACAAAATGCTCAAAATAGTGTTAAATACTAGAAATAAAGGGGTCACGTGGGGTCAAGTGAGAGCGCCTGAGATGGGGCCAGACCTCTTTTATTTTATTCTCAAATCTGCAAATAAGTGTTAAACACTTCTGATCTTCTGGCCATCATGTGTTGGCACGTGATGGATATCCATATATTTATTAGGGGTCACGTGAGGACACGTGAGAGCGCCCAAAATCAGTACTGCCTTTACCTTTGATCTCTTTGTTTTGAAGGTCACGTGGGAGCACGTGAGGTATTGCCTCTGGGCTAATTCCTTCTTTTTTTAGGGAGTCTGTTTAAGGGTCATGTGGGAACACGTGACCTAGTCTTGTTCCCTCTTTTCTGCTCATTGAGATTGGGGGTCACGTGTTACCACGTGACCAAGTTCTTTACGTGCATGGAGAGCTTTAAGTCTCTTGTTTTAAGAATTAAATTCTCTGTAGGGTTAAACCCTAATTCTGTTTTAGAGGAATTAAATTCCTATATATGTGGAAGAATTAAATTCTCATATAGGGTTAAACCCTAGTTCTATTTTGGAGGAATTAAATTCCTATGAGTTTGGGAGAATTAAATTCTCATATAGGGTTAAACCCTAGTTTTATTTGGGAGGAATTACATTCCTGTGATTTTGGGAGAATTAAATTCTCATATAGGGTTAAACCCTAGTTTTATTTGGAGGAATTAAATTCCTGTGAATTTGGGGGAATCAAATTCCTCAAACTCAGATTCTCCCTCTAGGTCTTGGATCTGCATGACAGAATCTCCTCGATGAGAATTAAATTCTCAACTTGTGGGAAGATCTGCTTCTGCAGATCTTCAACCAAAAGAAAAACTAAGTTCTTATTTAGAAGAGTTAAACTCTCAAATTTGATAATTAAATTCTCTTTTATTTTATAGAGCTTAGATTTCTTTCCCCTTTCTCACCTAGGATTTCTTTTCTCTGAAAAAAACTTCTTTTCTCTTTTGATAATTAAATTCTCCTCTCTTTTCTTTCTGTTGTTGTTTTTCTCCAGAAAATCAAAATTCCCAAAGATCCCTTTTCTTCTGTTCTTGGCTCCTTTTTATAGGAGAAAGAAAAGAATCAATTTGTTTAGCGAATCTTTCATTGAAAGATTTTTGGTTGTTTTTGTAACTAACATGATCTTTTAGATCACTCAGTGAATTTTATTCACCATTGGATTTTTAATCCAAAAGATATTCTGTCTGTTATTCTTGGTGAATTTTAGGGAAATCTTTCATATAAAATCTTTCTATAAATTGGTGATTTTTAATCACCATTGGATTTTTAATCCAATGGTGCTCTAATTTACAGAGTAGCATCTTTTTTGTTTGGAAAGATTTAAAGAAATATTTTCCCAGTTAGGGTCTTTGATTTCCCTTAATTAGAATTTAATTCTATTATTTCAGAAGGCTTTTAAAAGACTATCGCGTGTTAGCACATGATCCCTTTATTTGATTATTAAATAGAATTTAATTCTATCAATTAAAGAGTATAGGAACCTGTCACGTGTTGGCAGGTGACCCTCTTGATTAAACATTTTATACAGAATTTAATTTTGCCTTTTAACAGAGCTAAGGAATCATCACGTGTCAGCACATGACCCTTGATCACGTGTGAGCACGTGATGCCCCATTGGAGTTTTTCCTTAGTGTCTTATTATATTTTTGTTTGACTAGAATTTAATCCTATAAAGCAGAGATCGCAGGAACCTATCACGTGTCAACACGTGACCCTTGATCACGTATGAGCACATGATACCCCATTGGGATATTTCCTGGCTGTTTTTTTATATTTTTGTTTGATTAGAATTTAATTATATAAAGCAGAGATCACAGGAACCTATCACGTGTCAACACGTGACCCTTGGTCACGTGTGAGCACGTGATACCCCACTGGGGTATTTCTTGATATTTTATTAGGGAACAAATGCCCCCACAGCGTTTTTCTTACGTGTCTGCACATGAGTGCAACGCTGTCACCTTTATGACCGTTGGATCTGTCTAGGGAATAGGGGAGATGAACCGTTCCCCATTACATCCTATAAATACAAGAGTCCCTTCAGAAGCGCCTCCACTTTTTCCATCTTCTTCCTTGCTTGTTTTTTTCCTCTGAGAATTTAATTCTCTTTCCTAGAGCTTAGTTCTCTGATTCAAAATATTTCCAGAGTTTAACTCTGTCAACAATGATTTCCTTTTTTCAGGTGAGAATCTTGGACGGCTGAGGAACTCGTAGAAGAAATTTGGATTTTAAATCCACACTAAGGGTTTTTCCTTTTAACAAGAACCCATTTTTTTAACGTTCTTTTAAAAATAAAACTGCTCAATCTTTAAATAATAAACCTCTCGGGGCTTCTCTGATCTTCAGGGATCGATGGTGATGCTTGTCTTCTCTCTGGAATTTAATTCCATTCCAAAGAGCTTTGGCTCTGAAAAATATTTTCTGGGAATTTAATTCCTCTATTCAAAAGGAATTTAATTCATCTAAAGAACTCAGTTCTTCCCAGAGAACTTCTTGGGGTTTTCTTGCCTTGAGTTGTTTTTTGCCAAAAAAAAAAAGAATTGCAGTAGAGTTAACTGGGAATTTAATTCCCCTGTTCTGCTTGATTTTCGTATAGTCCAAGATAGGTTTCTCCTTTGGGGTAATGTGTAGAGTTATTTGAATTCATTGAGAATCTTCCATTTATTCTCATGATGATTTCTTGGCCTCATTATTAGTGAGCCGCCATCTTGATTATGTGGGACCCATGTGTTTTGTAACCAATGGTCCCATAAAATAAGTCCTCTGTCTCTTTCTTCCACTGTCTTTTTATATATGTACATTTATAAACATACACACACACACACACACACACACACACACACACACACACACACGTGTTGGCTTCGCTTAACAGTTTCCCTTTCTTTTATTTCAGGCAAAATGACTTATGTTCCATACTTCCCTTTCACCCGCTCGGAGGCCGCCTTTCCTCAGTCACCGTCTGACGAATAGGTGATGGCGATGATCAGGGCTCATGACCCGAATTGCACCAATCTACTTTTATAGGGGACCTGGTACGGTCATATCATCCGCGGTAGCCGCAGTTTCCTTTGCGAGATACCGACAGAGCCTACCTATCCATTCCTGCCGATGGATCATTCACGGACCGCCTTTGCTGTGGAGATGCTAAATTGGACCTCTATAGGATGGGTTGAGCCATCAACAACTGGTATTCCGAACCATCCTGTGCTGGCTATAGACATTTTAGGGCACCGCATTTGCCTAGGCGAAGCCCATCCATGGGGACAGATTTACAAGGTAGGGCTTACCCCTCGACATCCCACGGGCTACCTTCTCTGGGCCCGTTATATCCTGTCTGCCCATCGTGCGCGGATGCAGAGGGTCGGACTCTATCAGGCGATATATGCGTCTCTTTTCCACTATCAGTCTCCCCATGTCTGGTGAGTTAAGGCCTTCTTAAACCAATGGAATCTTCCCACCAACACCTTCTTTCTAGGGGACCGCGAAGTTTCAATTTCTGTGGAAGAATTTCGCGAGATCTCAGGATTGCCGGTCTGGGGGACACTTTATGAAGAATTACTGCCTCCCGATGAGTATGTCTTCGAAACCGAGCTTGCCATGCTTGACGGCCTGTCGACCCAGAATGTCGTCCGCCACAAGCGCTCAAGTTTGATCAAGACCCTGAGTATTTTTGAGAAGTTATTCACAGAGTCAGAGGAGCAAGGCAACACTTTTAAAAGCTTTATCACCTGCTTCCTTCGCGAAGATGTCCTATCAAAGACGGTTCCAAAGTTCACGAATATCAATGACCCCTTTGGGTTCGGTTTAAATAAGCGGCCGACTAAAGAAGAGGACTTGCCACAGTTTTACATTCCCATCATGTCAGCGGTATCTTTCGAGTCAATTGCAGCTCCTGGTATGGATGAGGAGACTTTCTTTGTGGGCTTCATCAGTGTTTTCCTCAGTTGGTTCGCCATTCCCATGCACTGTCGTTTCATGAGAGCCTCGGTTATTTACCCTGCTCATCACATTGCCGAAGGGACGCGACTAGCTGTGGGCATTGCAGGGCTAGCACATCTGTATCATGGGTTAAGCACCACGGCCAATACCTCAACTCCAGGCGTAGATGTGGTAAATTTCTCTCTTCATTACTTTACGTCCTGGATTGAGATGCACGTGCTGGGGGCATTTGCTGCGCACCAAAGACCCAGCTTTTATGACGCTTACACTTTTCCGTGACTCATGCGGCTGGTGGACCCTTCTGCTCCTGACCCAACTCAGTCTGGTGCTATTCGCGTGCTGGTTAATCCCTATGCCATTATATGCAGGATGGTATTCAATGACCGAGTCCTATCTGCTCCCTTAGGGCCGGTTCAACAGCTCTGTGACTCGTCGAAAGAGGGGGTACCTTCTCTGAAGCCCAGGGAGGCCATGCACTTATATTCGATCAGACCAGGTTATCTGGTATTTTGTCAGAATGGTGCGGCCCTTTTTATGCGGTACAACCCATACCTCTTTGCTTGGCAACTCGGATATGATCAGGGCGTCCCCTTCGAGGCATTTATAGTGGAGCCTAGCCCGTCGTCAGAAGTTGTTCGTGACGCCGCTCATCACTTCATGCGGCTGAACACTGGTTCGCGCTTCATGATTCTTGAAACTGATCATATTCCTCGATGTGTGGGGTCATTCACGGGCTGGTACCTCCACCGAGTCAGTTCAATTATTGCCGAGGAGAGGAGGATGCTTCTCGGATATAGAGCTCCCACTCCGATCCAAGCTACAAGAGTTCTGCCGCAGCCGCGTGCAGCGGTTCGCCCTCCTTTGAGAGATACCAGGGTCATGCTTATCCCGGAAGCGGCAGAAGTGGATTTAACTCCCACAGCTGGCATGCCACTGCGTACTAGAGCTCAATCGAGGGCTAATAGGGCACCAGTAGCAGTGTCATCGGCTGCGGCATCAGCAATGTCCGTGTCGTCATTGGTAGCACCACCGAGCGAGGACATTGAAGGCGAAGTAGGTCAACGCCGTACCAAAGCACCAAGGGAAAGGAAGCGATCGTTTTCGGCGGTTAGTTCTGGGCCCACGAGACGGAGGAAGAAGGTCACCAATCTACTCGACTCTTTAGTGGAATCCGAGCCTATTCTTCAAGATGAACCACTAGCCATGCAAGAATCGGATGGTGGTTTACTTTTCCCGGGTTCATCTGACGTGGAAGCTGCACAATTGGCTGAGGCTATAAGACGCTCACAAGATGAATCCGAGAACATAAGGATCCCGAAGAGGCCTTATCCTGCCGTCATTTTTTACGAAGACCATCCATCGATACGGCGGCTATTTATAGGCCCTTTGGAAGAATGGGGTGAGAGGGCCCTTAAGCAGGCTGTTTCAGCCGACGCCGAAGACGCACTTTCATTTTGGACCGGTGGCCACGAGTCTACTCTCGAACCTTGGCGAGTATACCTCCTCAGGAAGGAGCGTCGGCTTGAACAAGCCATACTAGAGGCTTCTTTGCGCATCGGTATGTTCATGTATCTCTTTGCAATATTTTGTATTGCTCATATACATATATATATCCTTATCCTCGTACAAACTTTGCAGGGACTTCTGCGATGGCGGAGGATCTAAGTTCGAGTCACGCTTTGACTGTAGACTATGCCAATATCCCTAATGAAACACTAATCAGTGTAGAGGGGGTCGATGCAACCGTTGCTCCTGCGATGGAGCTTCCTTCGGTGATTCCCGCTCCCTAAGTGCTTGCTCCCCTGGGAGAGGCATCTTTGTTGGTCGCCGATTCAATAGAGCTTTCTTGGGGCCGCCCGGAGATTAGGGGACAGATAGTCGGGGCTACCGTCCTTCTGCTGGAGACTGCAGTGGCGGCCACTGCTCCTCACTCGTAAGTTGTTACACTGGCCTACGTCCCCGATGATGTGCCTGGGGGCATGGAGGAGGATGCCGAAGCTGCTATCCCTCCAGCCCAGAATGGGAGAAGCATCGAAGGTAGCCTTCTATATTTTACATTAATAGTCACTCCATTATCTGAACGCTTCTATCTTTTCAGAATTGCGCGGATTGGCGGCATTTATTGCCGATCTGTCTCCCAGGAAGTCTTTTCAGCGCCTGTTGGAGATGGCCGCTCCGTAGGCGATATCTCCTCAACGCATCGTTCTCTCTTTCGGGCAAGATTAGTGTCATTTTCCCTCTCCTCACGGTGTTATTATTATTTCATTTAATGACATTGATGTCTTCTATAGTTCTGGAAGCTGATGATGAGGTTGAGATTCTTGACGGGCGTGGGGAGCCTTCAGACCCCTCTTGCATGACTGTGGGTAAGTAAAGTCTCAACGTTGTTCCATTTGCTATTTGCTTACAAGTCTCGCTGACTATTTATAAATCTGAACAGCTTTGCCAGTTCTTACCATGCTGGAATCTCGCATCGTCATGCCACCCGGCCCCTATGCTCTGTGTGCCTCAGAGCGGATGGCAAAGCTAAGCCTTCACTCCCTATCAGCCTTAATTGAAGACCTTCGTGCTGGCAGTCTGATCACAGCCGAAGCGTTTTCCGCTGAAGCCAACGTTTCTTTTCCCTTTCTTGCCACCTACCATAGTGAAACCTTGGTGCAAGTCTGGGTTGAGTTTTGTCGGCAGGTGGAGGCTTGCTTGCATATTCTTGAATGTACACGCCTTTCTTCAGAGGTCGTGGCTGCAAAGGTGAGCTTACAGAGGCTGATTGAGCGGTGCGCTGCGAACATGATATCATGCGAGAAGAGGCTCAGCCGCAAGTTTTCGGAGAGGAAGCTGGCTTCCAAAGCGCTGAGGGAGCTTCAAGCCAATCTTACGGCCAAGACCACTAGGGCATATGAACTTTGGCGGGTGCTTCAAGAGGCTATCAAGGAGGTGGTAGCCATTGATAAGGCCACCGTTTTTACTCGTGAAATGGTCGAAGCCCATAAGGTTACTGAAAAAGAGCTTGAAGGCCGGCTTGCCTCATACTAGGCCCAACAGGCTCAAGCGGAGGCCCGTCTTTTGACGATACTAAATCATGAAGCCGAAGCCCAGAGGAAAAGGGGTGAACTAGAAAATCTACTGAATCGTCCACCGGCTTGAATAATTGTATATATTTTTTTTATTCTTCTTCTGTACATACTCCTGAATGAGAGTATATTTTCTTTTATTCTTTCATAAATTATACTTTGTATTTATTTTGATTCATGAATAAAAGATATATTTTACTTCATGATGATGTGTCCCTTTTAGTAAATGCATTTTTTGGATAACCTATTTTCATTTCTCCGTAGGACAGCGATGGCTTAGGATTCAGGGTTAAGATCTGCCTCCTAATACTTTTCAATTTTATGAGCCGTGAGGGTCTCATAAAGAATTTTCTCCCTACAGGTCGAGAGAATCCCGTAGGTGTAATTTCTCCTTAGGAGTTGTGAGGATTCCTAAGTGCGTTTTCTACTGAGAGTCGTAAGGATCTCACAAAAGAGTTTTCTCCCTTACAAGTCGTGAGGACCTGTAACTGATGGACGAGGTTGACATTATCCGCATTTCACGGAGTCAGGGGTTGCTCTGGCCATTTCCCACGAGGTCAAGATTGACTTTAACCGTGTTCTATGGGACCAAGATTTGCTCTGGATGCTTCCCACGGGATCAGGATTGACATAGGCCGTATTCTGCAAGGATCAGGCTCCGCTCTGGATGCTTCGTACGGGGTCAGGATTAACATAGCCGTGTTCTGTCAGGACCAGGATCCGCTCTGGACGTTTCCCACGGGGTCAGGATTTACATTGGCCGTGTTCCACGTGACCAGGAATTTGCTCTGGATGCTTCCTACGGGGTCTGATTGACATAGCCGTGTTCTGCGAGGACCAGGATCCGCTCTGGATGTTTCCTACGGGGTCAGGATTGACATAGGCCGTGTTCCATATGACCAGGAATTTGCTCTGGATGCTTCCCACGGGGTCTGATTGACATAGCCATATTCTGTGAGGACCAAGACCCTCTCTGGACGTTTCCCACGGGGTCAGGATTGACATTGGCCGTGTTCCACGTGACCAAGAATTTGCTCTGGATGCCTCCCACGGGGTCTGATTGACATAGCCGTGTTCTGCGAGGACCAGGCTTCCTCTGGACGTTTTCAATGGGGTCAGGATTGACATAGGCCGTGTTTTATGTGACCAGGAATTTGCTCTGGATGCTTCCCACGGGGTCTGATTGACATAGCCGTGTTCTACGAGGACCAGACTCCGCTCTGGACTTTTCCTACGGGGTCAGGATTGACATAGGCCATGTTCCACGTGACTAGGAATTTTCTCTGGATGCTTCCCACGGGGTCTGATTGACATAGCCATATTCTGCGAGGACCGGCTCCGCTCTGGACGTTTTCCACGGGGTCAACATTGACATAGGCCATGTTCCACGTGACCAGGAATTTGCTCTGGATGCTTCCCACGGGGTCTGATTGACATAGTCGTGTTCTGCGAGGATCAGGATCCGCTCTGGACGTTTCCCACAGGGTCGGGATTGACATAGGCTGTGTTCCACGTGACCAGGAATTTGCTCTAGATGCTTCCCACGGGGTCTGATTGACATAGCCGTGTTCTGCAAGGACCAGGCTCCGCTCTGGACGTTTCCTACGGGGTCAGGATTGACATAGGCCGTGTTCCACGTGACCAGGAAAGGTTGACTCTCGGTTGTTTATGCATCGTCGAGTCATGGAACTGGGCATTTTGCCTCAGCTCTGATTTTTTGATGTCGTGTCTGTTGAAATGAGACGGATATTGAGATGATCTCCAGGATATCTGTGAACCCTTTAGATTTGGCTTCTTCTTCTGATGGAGCCTGGGGAGGGAAGGTGTGATTCCTTCTTTGTTTGCGCCCCTGGATTGTATATAGAGATTGATGTGATATCACCTGTAGGGCATAAATTTCAGTTTTTCAAATTTTTCTATTTCTTTCCACGATGCTCTATCATTTCAGCTTTTATATCGCAAAGGTCGCGACTGCCCAATCATTTCAGCTATTTTTCGCGGTTCCCAATCATTTCAGCTATTTGTTTTATTTTTACTCGCTGCTTTTTATTGCGAGTTGCCCAATCATTTCTGCTATTTTTGTTTGCATACATTTTTACTTGCTGATTTTGTTGCAAGTTGCCCCATCATTTCGGCTATTTCGTATGCATGTGTGGCTCGCTGGCTTTTTGCTGCAAGCTTGGAATTAGACACCGATTTCGGCATCAGCACCGCTACAACTGGGATATTGCCAGGAGCGAATCATCATTTGCCTTCATCGATGTCGAACATAGGTGGCTTAGTAGACATGGTTAGGATCATGTCGCCTAAGGCTTTTAACTTCATGAGCCGTAAGGGTCTCATAAAGGTATTTCTCCCTATGAGTCATGAGGATCTCGTAGGTGCGTTTTCTCCTTAGGGATCATGAGGATTCCTAAGTGCATGGTCTCTTATAAGTCGTAAGGATCTTACAAGAGTGCTTTCTTCTTATAAGTCGAGAGGGCTTATAAGGGGGGTTCACTATGCAAATATATCCCTAGTCACGGATGGGACTTTGTTAGGGAAATGTTTATTCGCGCCCGTGGATTGTATACAAGGGTCAGCATTGAGCCGCTTGTAGGGCAGAATTGGAGGTTGTGATGGCTTAAGAACAGGTTCAAATCCCTGTAGCTTAAGACTTTTGAATCTTATGAGCCGTGGGGGTCTCATAGGAGGTTTCTCCTTACGATTCGTGGGGATCCCGCAAGTGTAATTTCTCCTTATGAGTCATGGGGATCCCTAAGTGTGTTGCTCCCTTATGAGTCGTAAGGATCTCACGCTGGTGGTTTATCCTTACAGGGTCGAGAGGACCTTGCAAGTGTCTTTTAACGAGATCGTGCCCTTTCGGGTTTTCACAAAAACTCGCCGGTAGCCCTGCTGTTTTTACTCACGGAGCCCTTTCGGGTTTTCATCCGTGCACATTTGCTTATAGACATACCGTTTTCTCTTTTTTTTATTTATTATTTTTTGTGTCAGCCTTAGGATGCTGCAGTCCACAGTAGTTTATCGACGTCTTGGTCAACAGCCAGTTTTAGGACATAGTGGTCCATTGTTAGTTTAAGAACGTTTCGGTCCGCTAGCCGGCTACTACTTATAGAGTTTGGGCTCAAGAAGATAGCGAGCGGACATAGTCATCGTCATCTATCGTTGACCTAAGCCGTGACTCGTCAGGCGTAATATTTCTTTAGGAAGCAACCGATTATTGGCCTGAAAGGTCTTTCACCATGCATGTCCATGAGTAGGTAGGCTCCACCCTGGTAAACTTTGTCTATGATATACGGGCCTTCATAGTTCGGCTCGAATTTCCCTCGTTTGGTACGATTAGGGATCATAAGTCTTTTGACCACTAGCACGAGTTCGCCTTGGCGGAATGTTCTCGGCCTAGTCAATCTTTCATATGAGCGCGTCATCTTTGCTTTATAAGCCTCCAGATATTGTTGCGCCATGAGCCGGGTTTCATCAAGGGCATCGAGCTCCTCAAGCCGAAGGTGGGCATTTTCTTCGTCTGTTAGCTCGTAGCGAACTGCCACTCGTAGAGAGGGTAACTCTATCTCGAGGGGGAGTACCGCTTCTGTGCCGAATACCAATGCGTACGGCGTTGTGTTCGTGGCAGTTTTGAACGTAGTTCGATACGCCCAGAGAGCTTCATGCAGTCTCTCATGCCAGTCCTTCTTATTTCGAGAAACCGTCTTTTTCACGATCTTCGTCAAGGTGTTGTTAAAAGCCTCAGCTAGACAGTTAGCTCGAGGATTATAGACTGAAGAGTAACTCCAGTCTATGTTATGCTGTTGCGTGAAGCGGCTGATCTTGTGGCTTCTGTAGGCCGGCCCGTTATCGGAGATGATTTGTCGCGGAGTTCCAAACCAATAAATAACGTGCGTCCTGAAGAAATGGAGGATATTCTCCGTCTTCACTTCCATCAGCGGTGCAACTTCTGCCCATTTGGAGAAGTAATCAGTTGTTGCCAAAATGAATCGATATCCTCTGGACGATACTGGTTCGATGGGGCCGATTATATCAGTTCCTCACATCTCAAATGGCCAGCTAGCCACTGTTGGATGCAGTGGATTTGGATGCTGATGGATAAAGTCCCCGTGAATCTGGCACGAGTGGCATTGCTTCGCGTATTCAAGGTAGTCCTGGATCATCGTGGGCCAATATTAGCCCATCCTTTTGATCTTCAGCTTCATCTTCGGGCCGGCTTGGTGAGAACCGCAATGTCCGTCGTGAGTTTCTTGGACGACTCTTTTTGCTTCTTCAGGTCCCAGTCATCTTAACCAGAGAGAATCAAATGAACTCTTGTATAGAGTATCATTGACGAAGGAAAAAGAAAGGGCTCGTTTCGTGAGCTGATGTCTCGAGGATACATCTTCGGGTGTTCAACGGGATTTGAAGGAGTCTATAAAGACTTCTCTCCAATCCATAGCCTTTTCTTGGTCTTTTATTTGCAGGGCCATTTGCTCGGTCGCTCCCTGATTGTTAGAGTTTTGCGTGTTCAAGTTAATTACCGCAATCAAGACGGTTTCGCTTGTAGCTAGCCAGTTGAGTATGGGTCGTCCTCAGGGAGATGGGAATCCTTTTCTATGTGCTTTAACGAGTTAAGTCCAAATGTCCAGGTTTGTTTTGAGATTAACTATGTGCTAAAATGATATATAAAGAGAGCTTGTTAGGGTTAGGATTATGTTAGTTTGAGTTAGGAGTCGCTCACTTCTTTCGTTGCCACTCTTAATATCGGTGTTACGGTAATCGGCAACAACGGGGATTAGCACGACTAAGAAGGAACTTGCGAGTATAAGCTAGGCTTTCCAACGCTTAAGTTCTTCCTTTTGGTGTTTGTCCGTCCGTTCTTGGCTCTTAGCCTTAACCTCCGGTTAATTCAACCACAACCGGTCTCACTAAGGAATCACCGCTATCATGTGGGATAGGGTGCCGTAGGGAGTGGATTGTGGTTCAATTAACGGGAGTCCGAATTAAGATGTTGGGCAACGAAAGAGTGAGAGAGATTTCCTTCTCTCAAACTTTCCTTATCCTACCCTAACAAGTAAGAAAACTACTCACCCATTACAAGAAAAAGGAAAATAAAACAAAAGGAGGAAGATAGAAAGAAAGAGGTTAGAAAATTACAACTAGCTATTTCAGACCTCACTTTGGCAAGGATTAAGCTTAAGCATCATTGTTGTTATGGATAAAGAAAAAGAGAACAAGAAAGAAACAAACAACAAATAACAACAACTAGATTAGCAAATGAAAAATACAAGCAATTATAATTAACAAAATAACAAGACAAGCATGGTAACAAAAAGAACTCCTTTATTCATCCTTCACTCACAAAAGCTCACTACAAGTTTTTAATGGAGAAGAGATGAGAAGAACAACAACATGTATTCTAAAATATAAATGCAAGAATAAGCACCCTTGGCTTTAGCAAGTTCTGGACTATTTATAGGCAGGGAACTGGAAACCTAGGGCAACAAACTGCCTCCATATAGAATGACAAAAATAACCCTGAAACCTCATCCACTGCGGAGCCTGTACGGCCGCGGTTCCGCGGCCTAAGCATGCTTATGCTGCGGAACCGCGGCCCTTTAGTGGAGTTAGGCCATGAAATTTGGTGGTTTTCCCTTCTTTTTAGTACTCTTCAGTGTGGTATATGTTGTTTCTCAGAATCTCTTCACAATATTTCCAGAATTTCAGCAGAACAAAAGGTGGTGTAATGTGGATCTTTTGTCATGATTTTTCTTGAGCTCCGCGTAGATATGTTGGATCTTGTGTTGCCATTGAGCTTTGTGCATGAAAATGACATTGATTTGCCATTTTGTCCCTTAAACTGGTGTGCGGCAACATACGGATAGAGAGCGGAGACCCGTGTTTTATCTGTGGTTGGCACTAATCCGGATTTTGTCGTGCTTTTCCATGAATTTCATTGTTTAGAGCTGAGAACCTGTATTCTGCAATTAACTAGCAAATACGGCTCAAGAGTACCTACCGATAAGCAATGTGATAAAAATTAGGCGGTATAAAAATGCAAAAATCTGATATGAACAAATGCCCCCAAACTTATCATTTGCTCGTCCCGAGCAAAGCCAATTTATTCCCAAAAATTCCTAACCTCACTTTCGCAGGGAACGCGATTGCACTGAGCATGTGCAACAAGCCGTTAAACCTCTAGATGTCCCTATTAGGAGGAGTGTTGTTTCCTGAGGGTTTTCAGCGGATACTACCCACAAAATCCGGTCAAGCTAGTTTTGCAAAATAACTATGATTCAAACCCCTAAAGTTTTGTTTCAGAAAATAACAATTCTATGATCCTAAGTCTAGACTATCGAACCCTTATTTTTCACACCCCGCGTCTTATTTAACTAAAGATTTTATATGTCTTTACGTGCAGTGCAAATAGTGTCGTTAAGTTCCAGAAGGATCGATTAAAGTCATCATGTCACACAATAAAGCCCAGATAAATTTTTTTAAAAGGATCACATAAGTTTTATAAAGAGTTAAGAATTTTTCATGTTTCGTTTTCCAGTAAAGTTTCAACTTCAGAATTTCTATCTTCCCTAACAGGAAACTAGGTCTTATTTTTCACTCCACCTTTTTCTTGTTTTCATTTCATACACACCTCTGTGAACGTGGAATAGTCTTTATCATAGAACAAAACCTTCATATCTCCGCTAGAAATACTTTTTATAAAAACCTGTCTTTTGTCAAGATTATTCTCACACAAAGAACCGTTGGAAATTTTAACTCGGAGAGAACACTTGCTTGACTTTGTTTTAATCTGGACTTTCTAAGCTTCTTAACGAGCTTTGGGCAAATGCACCCAAACCAGTTGGCTTTAGGGCATTAGGTGTAGAGACACCCCAGCGGGCTTAATTACTCAAGTTACCTAGGCCCAAAAACAAAAAACAATTTAGCGTGAAAATCATGATGATTCAATGCGAACGGAGATATAACCGGCAGTTCAATTATATTTTTTTTTTGGATAAAAGACGTGTTTAGTGGGTTTGGTGTGTAATCATTCCAATCAAGTTCCAGATGGGTTATTTTTCAGACTTAGTTCCAATTAAGGCATCAATAATATTCCTTCATATTCACTTCACTTCATAAACTATTCTTGATATTACTTATTTCAGAACAAACCTATTTGATCCTCAGAAAATCATTTATCCAATTAAAGGTTTTTAGACATAATAGACTTGTTACCTAATTTCCAAAACTCACGACATGTGTAGTGTGATGCAAAGACGTATATCAGCTATAGTTAACTTCAAAGGAGAGTTATCTTTCAGGTTTTCAAAATCTAAAAATAAGATTTAGTTATTCTTATCTTATCAAACAAAACTGTCGAAATGTTGAATCAGAGTTCTCCCACTAGCTAACTTGATAGAAAAGTTTTTATGTTTTTAAAATTTTTTCTGATTTTTATGGATTTTATTGATTTTAGTATGCTGATGCAAAATATACATATGAATGCGAAGATTAGAAATGCGTACCGAGCGTACCCCCAAACTTAAACTGGATAGTGTCCTCACTGTCATTGCATGAAGAGATCATTGAAGGGTCAAAATTGCCGGTTAGATATACACAATTTTTTTTGTTTTTAGAGAAAAGAAAAATAGGAAAAAAGGAAAAGAATATTCACAAATATATACAAAAAGGTATATACATACCCCCAAACTTATTTGGAACAGTTTCCACTATTCTTGGCTGGATAACCGAAGTTTAGTGGTAGGCAGAGGAAGATTATGCAGGGTAAACCGGCTCCTGTAAGACCAGGAGCTCCTCTGTTGGTTCGGCGCTAAGGTACGGTTTAAGTCGGTGTCCATTTACTTTGAAAAATGAACCGTCCTTTGGATTCTCCAAATCCACAGCGCCATGCAGATACACATTCCGCATAAAGTATAGCCCTTTCCAGCGAGATCTGATCTTTCCTGGATGGAAGTGTAGCCGGGTGTCGTAAAGCAGTACCTGTTGACCAGGTATAAAAGTTTTGCGCAAAAGGTTTTTATCGTGAAACACCTTCGTTCGGTTCTTAACGACAACCGCGTTATCGTAAGCCTCATCCCTAAGCTCGCTCAATTCGTTCAACTGCAGCTTCCGATGGCTGCCTGCATCTTCGAGAGACAGATTCAGCTCCTTTATCGCCCAAAATGCGCGATGCTCTATTTCAACAGGGAGGTGTCAAGCCTTTCCGTATACAAGCCGATAGGGAGACATGCCAAGATCGGTCTTATAAGGAATTCGAAATGCCCAAAGGGCATCAGTGAGTTTCAACGACCAATCCTTACGGTTCTTGGAAACCGTCTTCTACAGTATCTGCTTGATTTGCCGATTTGAAACTTCGGCCTGCCCACAGGTTTGGGGGTGGTAGGGCGTAGACATATTATGATTAATGGAATATTTCCTCATCAAGGTCTCGAAAGTCTTATTGCAGAAATGAGTTCCATTGTCGCTAATGATTGCTCGGGGGTGCCCAAACCGGGAGAAAATGTTTTCTTTAAGGAACCTAACGACAACCTTGTTGTCGTTAGTCCGGCTGGGCACATCCTCGACCCACTTAGAGACGTAATCAACAGCGAGAAGGATGTACAAGTTCCCAAAAGAGCTGGGAAACGGCCCCATGAAATCTATCCCCCAAACATCGAAAATCTCCACAACCAAGAATGGTTGGAGCGGCATCTCGTTCCTCCTGGAAATCCGGCGCAAGTGTTGGCACCGGGAGCAAGTTTTGCAGTAGTCATGAGCGTCTTTGTGTTAGTTATATGTATGCCCTAGAGGCCATTACTATACATAGGATGTATATTGTAGTGGATGCTTGGACATATATAGGGAGGACTTTCTTGCTCGACATGATAGTATGCTATATGGTTACTCTTTACCTTAACTTGTATACTGATTGTCTCTCTGTTACATGTTGGTAAAGCTCTTAGGATGTGTACTTGACTACCTGGACTATGATGCAGATCATACTAGTGGGGACATGGTAGTCCATAAGTACATCCTTCAAGGTCCCTAGTCGTGGGTGTATCGAAACGGGGCATCGATATACCAGTGTAGACTAGCGTATACCTTCTCGACCCATAAAGATGGGCGATGGATGATCCCATATCCATTGGTGTTTGACATCAAAGATGATATACGGGTGCTCAGTGGAGACTGGGTACACTGGACGGACTCGCCGAGAACTCCCAGATGGTATTATACCTCACGTTAGATGGCAGTTCTCTGGTGACACTGGTACAGGTTAGTCTGTAGACCCGAGATCGCCATAGAGTCTTGTGTGATTCCCACTGTGCTTTGATTTCCACCTTACCACGTTCAAGAGGGCATGCAAAACGGTGGTTTTTGGGTACAGTCCCGAGTCACATGGAGGCAATGAGCGATAGGAAGGGCTTCGTCTTTCCCGGTATTGGGGGTTGATATTGCGCTATGCTCGATTGGCCATAACAGGGAAGTCCCTGGCCAGGGCTGGTTTAGAGATATACTGGTAAGTGTTACCAGTAGTTTCTTGACCCGTTATGAGCCTCACATCGGCATGACTTATCGGTTATTGGGGTCTGACGTTTACCACCCCTAGACTTGATATGCGACATATCAGACGAGGAGACCGGACTGTACGGTAGTGTCACTGTCAGGCTTTTTGCAGGAGTTGGAGCGGGCTTGCTTGCTGATCTTCTGATCGCTCAATACCCGGATAGCCGTTACGTCCAGCTAGTACCGTTGACGGCTTGTGGGTGCTTGATATGATCATCACCTACTGCCAGCGTATTGACGAGTTTTTAGAGTCCTACATAGAGGTTGTACTGGCTCAGGCAAAACGAAATAGGAGCGTATATGTGATATGTGCGGGACCGAGAATGATGCGAGTATATGATACTGTATTCAATTCTCGCGATATTTGTATCAATCGGTTATATGCGATATAACCGGGTTATCGAATCAAGTGTTAATTCGATAAGTCGATACATTGATATTAGTCGGTTATATGCGATATGACCGGATCGTTAAATCAAGTGTTGATTTAATGATTTAATGTATAATTATATATTTGATATATTATTTTACATTAACTAGTATTGGTTCACTTTAGGGTTTTTCTCACAAGAGCACAACTTTAATGTATATATGATATATATTAAAATTGTGTTTTCTTTTTGTATCATGTTTGATGATACACAAGACATGGGAGTAGAAGACATACACCATTCTATTTGTAAATGGTGGTTAATAATTATATAATGTAAAAGCAAATTAGTGGAGGTTTTGTCACTAGCTTGAAACTTGTAGAAGTTTGTGGAGGCTTTGACAAAGTCCACTAACTTTGTTTTACTTTAGGTTTTTATTAACCTAACCATTTGTCTTAGCCATGGTAATGTATCTGCATGGGTTAGTATATGATACTCACTCACCATGGTTAGATAACTCACTTGATCATTATCCTCTTCTCTTTCTTTTTGTTCATCATCTTCTTCTTGATTCAAAAAGGAAAAGCTTGCTAGGGTTTGATCCTAAGTGAAAAATATTGTGAGAAATGAAAATCCAAAGAGTACCCATTTCCTATCTCACCATCCTCTACTAGACTAGCACTTTAGTTTAGGGTGTTTGCTTCACTAATTCTATGGTTAGTATGGTAGAAGCTTGAGTCCATATTCTCTCGACGTAGATCATCTTCGGCACCGAAGACTTCAAGCGATCCCGTTGCAATTTCTCAAGGAGCCGTCCGAGAGTCCGAGAGTTGGATGATCATAGCGAAGGGATGTCGTCACAGAGCCTTGGAAGTGGACGACCGGATCTACAAAGGTTGTAGTCCCTTTCACTTAGTGTAAATGTGATTTACTTGCTTTTGATTCGCCTAATATTTAGTTAACGATCTTGCTTAGGGTTGTTCGGCACCTAAAATTTTTAATCCGGCATGGTCGATGCCTTGTAGAGCTTTATTAGAGTCCCTAGTAACCCTACAGTGGTATCAGAGCCTAGCCAGAGCATTAGGCGATGTGTTTACGATGTTAAAACTCCGAACGAACCCGGAAACTACAAAATATACCCCTCTCTGTACATTTTTTAAAATCTGGGAATTTTCTGAATTAAAAATGCCTAAAACAATCAGCAGGCAATTATAAGAAACACTGTGCAAAACGGCACTGTTTGGCGCTCAAAGCCCCGCAGAACCGCGGCACGAGCATGGCTCGTGCGGCAGTTCCGCGGCCAAAAGATGATGTCAACATTTTCGTTTTGCACAGTAATGTTTCCATTTGATTTCCTGATATTTTATGGGTATTTTTATCTGACTCAAGTGTTGAGTATTTTGGGGTTTATTTTGTAGTCATTGTTTCGATCGGAATTTTTAATTTCGTTGTGTTTTCCGGATATTTTAGAACATGTTAAAAAGTTCGACCGGATATAAATACCCAATTTTTCCCCTGCCGGGAAATTTCCAAGTGTTGGATTTTTCCGTGGTTTAATGACGTTCTAAGTAGTGCAAGTAACGCGATGGACCCTCTAGAAGACAACAAACCTTAACTCGATTATGTGACCGTCTTGAACTGCCCTTTGAACCTTAGGGTTGAGGTTGATGTCACCATTTGTATATTATTTACTTTTCCGCACTAGGATAGACCCAAGGAGGGGAGCACAAGTAACCGGGTTCTAGAGTCTAGTGGGAGACCAACTTGAGGAGTCGAGTCCGGGTCTCCTAACTCTAGAATTGGTAGGGTTGCTTGCCGCTCTCGTAGGGGTCTAGGGGTGTGGGTTTAGCTATTCATCGCGACCGTGGAATCCGTGTTTTATACTGGCTCGTATTAAAAACACGGACATCCTAGTATATCCAATGTTTCATATGTTTCTTCTGCTGCGATATCTGTGATGTGATCATTTGATATGCTGTGATGGATACTGTATATAGTATATATGATATATTATATAGATGTTACTTATATTTTACACCCGCGCTAACCCTGCCCCGCTCTGCCGTTAGTTACCTAACCTAACGGTGCACGAGGGGACATCGAGGCGAATGCGGATGGCATAAGTGTACGTCGTATTTATCTGTGATGCTTAGGTATTTTAAATGATGGGACTTCATTAATATGATTAATGAAAGAAAAAGAAACCAAAAAGATGTTGTGGAATCGAATTTTCAAAAACAGGTAGCTACGGTTCTTGCTTTGCATCGGGTGTTCCTTGTAGAACATCCTACACCTTATTCGATAAGGAAAGGGCCGAGATCCCTTCACCGGGAGTGACTCCTTTAGAAATGACTGGCAGATGCTATACCCCTCGGTTTTTCTTTTGATTGCTTTTGCAGTTTTTGCTTTGCATAGTGATATATATATATGATATATCCTGCACCTTATTCGATGAGGAAAGGGCCGACGATCCCTTCACCGGGAGTGACCCCTTTAGCGAAACTAGAAAAGCCTAAAAAACACCCCATTTTAAAATCATTTGATTCTACAACGATATCAAGTTCATTACGCAATAGGTTTTCAGAAAAACAGCCCTCCGTCATTTCAGATAAATCCTGCTTAGTATTCGTGCTGCGTTTGTTGACCTTGTCAAGGCGCAGTGTGCGGTAGCTGACCAGTATTTATCTGTTTATGCATATGATGCAGATTGTTTTAAGGTAGTCGTACGGCCTTGTTGACCTTGTCAAGGGTCGTGCGGGTAGGTTTGATTCAATCAAGAAATGATGGGTTGAACTTGACTTACGGTCTATGGTTTGTTGACCTTGTCAAGGTCATAGATCGTTTGGGGCAAAATATTATCGGGAATTTCAAGTGTTGAAATTTGCAATGAGATTGCATACCTTCTATGTGATAGTTGGATCCCAATACCCACTGCGAGTAATTGTTACTCCTGGGAGAGTTTTACACATTACAATTAGCCGATCAAGTAGGTGTCTAGAAAGGTGTCAACGGGGTTACGCCTCTGGAAAAACGAGGTTTACTTTAATTAGGTCTGTGCGAAAGCACGAGGAACCTCCCTCAAAGTACCGACACTGGCTTGGCTGAAAGATTGGTAATGTTATAGGGTGTAATTAATCCCGGCTAGTCTGTCCTTTTAGGGTTTGAAGGAAGATTTGATAAAAACAGTGGGAGCCATCCTGATTAGATAAAATAATAACCAATCTGATCTTGCAAAAGCGCACGCAGAGTGTTTTCTTCTCTCTCTCTCTCCAGGTAGAGACCATATCACGCCTTAATCAAGATAATAATACGGATGAATTGACTGAACCCGCTTGTTATACTGAGCTGGGGAACATTTGTCCCGCTCCAACTTATAATTGTTATAAGACAGAGCAGGAAATAGGGGATTACCAGAATTCCTGTGCCGCCCAAACGAAGAAAGTGCATGTTGATGCATCATCTTCGGGTGTGTTCATTACAGGGAACTGTTTCTCAATATCCTTTACTTCCTGGGTATATGATATCGGATCAGGATCCTGCATATGTAATCTGTTACATGGGCTACAGATAGGTAGAGTACTGAGAACGGGTATAAGTTTCATGAGATAGAAAACGGTGCAAATGTTGCAGCCAAGTCTGTCGGTCACTATCACCCTGTATTACCAAAATACATTGATTCAGAACAAATGTTATTAGATACTGAACCTGATATACAACATCATATCAATTTCTTTATTAATAAAGAAGGATATAATTTTGTATTGTTGGATAATGTTTTGAACATTTCCTATATCAAAAGTTGATCGGTTCAGGCAAGTTATCTAAAAGCATTGACGTTCTGAATCAAACTACAGTTTTTAGTATATAGAACACATACAAGAGGAAAAGTTCAGAAATGAACGAATCCTTCTTGAGGTATTGTAGACTAGGTCATATCAATGCGACCCGACTAGCTGAAGTTACATATAGATGCATATTTAAATTAGTTTGAATTTATATCTTCTGAAACTTGCCAGTCATGTCACAAAGATAAGATGACCATAGCTCTGTTAATAGGAAACAGAGAAAGAGTTAGTAAACTCTTGGGATGATACATGGTGATGTATGAAGGTCCCCTGTCTATACATACCAAGACCGGTTCTTTATACTTCATTACATTCTCTGATAATCTCTCAAGATTCAGACATATGTTCCTGTTGAAACACAAATCCGAACCTTTTGAGATATTCACAGAATATAAGTTAGAAGTAGAGAACCAAAAACGGGTATAAGTATTATGTCCTTTGATACGATCAAGGAGGAGAATACTTGAGCACGGGATTCCTGGACTATTCTAAGAGTGAGATTCTCTCTCAGCATTATTCCTCCGCATACACCAGAGCACGTCGGTGTATCGGGGCGAAGCTATCACACCCTATATGATATGGTGCGCTCTATGATGAGTACTACTGAGTTTCCTATTTCCTTTTAGGGAGTTATGCACTTATGAAGTTGCATACCAATTGAATAGGGTTCCAATCAAATCAGATACCTACCATTTCATATGAGATATGGAAAGGGAAGAGCCCATCTCTTAAGTCAGTTAAGATTTGGGGTTTTCCAGCCTATGTCTAAAAGCATAATCCGGACAAGCTCGAGGCAAAGTCAGTTCTGCAGAAGTTTGTTGGATATCCCAAGCATATGCATTGGAATATCTTCTACTTAACCGAGGAACAATAATGTTTTTTTTCTTAGCATGCCACCTTTGTGAAAGGGAATTTCTTGTGAAGAAATTAATGGACATGAGGTAGAACTGGAAGGAGTTCCAGCTATACAAACTGCAGCTGATGATTTGGTAGAACCGAAGGATTCAATTGTTTCCAACGAACCTCCGCCTCTCCGCCGATCTAGTAGGGTTCCTCACCCACCTGAGAGATACTTCTGTTTCTCTATGACAGTGGGAGCGAGGATTGCATCATGAGATGATGACCCAACTAGTTTCGAGCTGGCCATCAGGAGTGGGACTCTGTAAGAATGGCTGGATGCTTATCGATCTGAGATGGAATCCTTATACACCAACAAAGTATAGACTTTGGTTGCTTGATCTGGAGGGTTAAATCCATATCAGGAGCAAGTATATCTTAAGAAGATTACTTGGTGTACATGGAAAAGTTGAGACTTTCAAAGCTAGACTTGTTAAAAGTTTGCATCATTAACCAGGTATGGATTATGATGAAACTTTTTCTAAGTAGCTATGCTTAAGTCCATCCAGATCCTATTTGCCACGGCTACATACCATGACTACGATATATGGCGGTTGGGTGCCATGACTGTTTTTCTAAATGATGTTTTAGAAGAGTGCATCTATAAGTACACAGCCAGTGGGCTTCGTAGACAGTGGGAGCAGCAGAAACGTGTGCAAGATGTTTTATGTGATAAAGCAGGCATCGCGGAGTTGGAACATCTGTTTTGATATGGTATTCAAAGAGTTTGACTTCATCAAAATAGTAGTTGAACCTTGTATATACAAAAAGGTAGTAGAAAGTATGGTGGTGATCCTCGTAGAGTACGTGGATGACATACTCTAGATGGGGAAGGAGTTTCCTATGCTACGCTCGGTCAATCTCCGCTTATCACAATGATTCTCCATTTAGGATCAAAATGATACCTCCTAAATCCTGAGTTTTGATCTATGAGATAGATGTAATAGGATGTTAGGATTCTCACTAGTTGTAGTGAGATGGTATCAAACGATCCTAGGGAGAATCACTGGAAAGGTTCCAGGGTGATAAGGATGACTGAATGTCAGTCACAGGCATTGTCTTTACCCTCAGTAAAGGGACGGTATGTTGGAAGAGTTCCAAGCTATATATCATGGCATTCTAGAAGATTAAAGGCAAGATACATCGTTACCAAAGATGCTACCAAAGAGGAAGTCTGGGTGTATATATAAGTTCATAAGATGAACTTCGTTCCTACCATTGTATGACAATGGAGTTGTGGCTTATGCCTAGGAACGCCCGTCCCATCAGTGATCCAGACATATTCTAAGGCAGTGTCACTTGATCATGGAGATGGCTGATCTCCAGGGGATCGAGGTTAGGGGAGTAGACTCAGAGGACAACACGGCGGATCCACTCACAAAGGCCTTTTCCCAGAGAGAGACTAGTTATGGGATGGTTAAGTATGAGATACTACAACCACTGTTATCAGATGGCCTTAGTGCAAGTGGGAGATTGTTAGTTATATGTATGCCCTAGAGGCCATTACTATACATAGGATGTATATTGTAGTGGATGCTTGGACATATATAGGGAGGACTTTCTTGCTCGACATGATAGTATGCTATCTGGTTACTCTTTACCTTAACTTGTATACTGATTGTCTCTCTGTTACATGTTGGTAAAGCTCTTAGGATGTGTACTTGACTACCTGGACTATGATGCAGATCATACTAGTGGGGACATGGTAGTCCATAAATACATCCTTTAAGGTCCCTAGTCGTGGGTGTATCGAGACGGGGCATCGATATACCAGTGTAGACTAGCGTATACCTTCTCGACCCATACAGATGGACGATGGACTATCCCATATCCATTGGTGTTTCACATCAGAGATGATATACGGGTGCTCAGTTGAGACTGGGTACACTGGACGGACTCGCCGAGAACTCCCAGATGGTATTATACCTTACGTCGGATGGCAATTCTCTGGTGATACTGGTACAGGTTAGTCTGTAGACCAGAGATCGTCATAGAGTCTTGTGTGATTCCCATTGTGCTTTGATTTCTACCTAACCACGTCCAAGAGGGCGTGCAAAACGGTGGTTTTGGGTACAGTCCCGAGTCACATGGAGGCAATGAGCGATATGAGGGGTTTCGTCTCTCCCGGTATTGGGGGTTAATGTTGCGCTATGCTCGATTGGCCATAACAGGGAAGTCCCTGGCCAGGGCTGGTTTAGAGATATACTGGTAAGTGTTACCAGTAGTTTCTTGACCCGTTATGAGCCTCACATCGGCATGACTTATCGGTTATTGGGGTCTGACGTTTACCACCCCTAAACTTGATATGCGACATATCAGACAAGGAGACCGGACTGTACGGTAGTGTTACTGTCAGGCTTTTTGCAGGAGTTGGAGCGGGCTTGCTTGCTGATCTTCTGATCTCTCAATACCCGGGTAGCCGTTACGTCCAGCTAATACCGCTGACGGCTTGTGGGTGCTTGATATGATCATCACCTACTGTCGGCGTATTGACGAGTCTTTAGAGTCCTACATAGAGGTTGTACTGGCTCAGGCAAAACGAAATAGGAGCGCATATGTGATATGTGCGGGACTGAGAATGATGCGAGTATATGATACCGTATTCAATTCTCGCGATATTTTTATCGATCGGTTATATGCGATATAACCGGGTTATCGAATCAAGTGTTGATTCGATAAGTCGATACATTGATATTAGTCGGTTATATGCGATATGACCGGATCGTTAAATCAAGTGTTGATTTAATGTTTTAATGTATAATTATATATTTGATATATTATTTTACATTAACTAGTATTGGTTCACTTTAGGGTTTTTCTCATAAGAGCACAACTTTAATGTATATATGATATATATTAAAATTGTGTTTTCTTTTTGTATCATGTTTGATGATACACAAGACATGGGAGTAGAAGACATACACCATTCTATTTGTAAATGGTGGTTAATAATTATATAAAGTAAAAGCAAATTAGTGGAGGTTTTGTCACTAGCTTGAAACTTGTAGAAGTTTGTGGAGGCTTTGATAAAGTCCACTAACTTTGTTTTACTTTAGGTTTTTATTAACCTAACCATTTGTTTTAGCCATGGTAATGTCTCTACATGGGTTAGTATATGATACTCACTCACCATGGTTAGATAACTCACCTGATCATTATCCTCTTCTCTTTCTTTTTGTTCATCATCTTCTTCTTGATTCAAAAAGGAAAAGCTTGCTAGGGTTTGATCCTAAGTGAAAAATATTGTGAGAAATGAAAATCCAAAGAGTACCCATTTCCTATCTCACCATCCTCTACTAGACTAGCACTTTAGTTTAGGGTGTTTGCTTCACTAATTCTATGGTTAGTGAGGTAGAAGCTTGAGTCCGTATTCCCTCGACGTAGATCATCTTCGGCACCGAAGACTTCAAGCGATCCCGTTGCAATTTCTCAAGGAGCTGTCCGAGAGTTCGGGAGTTGGATGATCGCAGCGACGGGACATCATCACGGAGCTTTGGAAGTGGAGGACCAGATCTACAAAGGTTGTAGTCCCTTTCACTTAGTGTAAATGTGATTTACTTGCTTTTGATTCGCCTAATATTTAGTTAACGATCTTGCTTAGGGTTGTTCGGCACCTAAAATTTTTAATCCGGCTTGGTCGATGCCTTGTAGAGCTTCATTAGAGTGCCTAGTAACCCTACACTTTGAAGAATTGTAGCCAGTAGAAACCACACTGCAAGATCTTCTTAGCTGTCTTTCTTGGGCCAAAATGCCCGCCACATGCTTGATCGTGGCAAAATGACAGCACACTCTTGAATTCATCGTCAGGGACACACCGACGAATAATCTGGTCGGGACAGTACTTGAACAGATAGGGTTCGTCCCAGTAAAAGTGTTTTACTTGGGATAAGAATCGAAGTCTGTCCTAACTTGACCATTCAGTCGGTAGTAACCCTGTGGCCAAATTGTTCACAATATCTGCGAACCAGGGTTCGCGAGATACTGTCAAGAGTTGTTCATCCGAAAAAACGTCGTTGATCGGAATTTGAAGCGACGGCGAAGAAGGAAGTCGTGAGAGATGGTCGGCGACTACGTTCTCACATTCTCTTTTGTCCTTGATGACAAGGTCGAACTCTTGAAGCAAGAGGATCCAACGTATCAGCCGAGATTTTGTATCTTTTTTCGCAAAAAGATGGCGCAGAGCAGAATGGTCTGTGTAGACAATGACTGGAGAGCCGATGAGGTAGGGCCTGAACTTTTCTAAAGCAAATACAACAGCTAAGAATTCCTTCTCAGTTGTTGTATAATTAAGTTGGGCGTCGTTCAGGGTTCGGCTAGCATAATAGATTACGTGCGGCATCTTGTTGATGTGTTGTCCAAGGACAGCACCAATGGCGAAGTCGGATGCGTCGCACATAATCTCAAATAGGTGCGTCCAGTCAGGTGAAGAAAGAACGGGAGAAGAAGTGAGTGAGCTTTTTAATGACTCGAACGCAGTCACACAGCTCGAGTTGAAGTCGAATGGCGTGTCCTTGGCCAGTAGAAGAGTCAAGGGCCTAGCAATCTTGCTAAAGTTCTTGATGAACCGTCTGTAGAAACCGTCATGGCCAAGAAAGGCTTGGATGTCTCTGACGCATCTGGGAGGAGGGAGATTGGAAATGACCTCAATCTTCGCTTTGTCAACCACTATGCCATTTTGCGAAATGATATGTCCTAAGACAATACCTTCGCGCACCATGAAGTGGCACTTCTCCCAATTCAAAGTGAGGTTCTTGTCCTTACATCGGGTAAGGATAGCGTCAAGATGCAACAAACACTCATTGAAGGAATCGCGGAAGATGGAGAAATCGTCCATGAAGATCTCCAGGAATTTTTCCACCATGTCTGAGAAGATTCCCATCATACACCGCTGGAAGGTAGCGGGCGCATTGCATAACCCAAAGGGCATGCGACGATATGCAAACGTGCCGAAAGGACAAGTGAATGTGGTCTTGTCCTGGTCTTTTTCGGCGATGGGAATCCGATTATAGCCGGAGTAGCCATCAAGAAAGCAGTAGTACTCATGTCCGGCCAATCGTTCAAGCATTTGGTCAATGAAAGGTAGCGGAAAGTGGTGCTTCCGCGTTGCGGTGTTGAGTTTTCTGTAATCGATGCATACTCGCCACCCAGTTTGGGTGCGAGTAGGGATTAACTCGTTCGCCTCGTTAGTGATGACCGTTATGCCTGATTTCTTAGGGACAACGTGAATGGGGCTAACCCACTGGCTATCAGAGATAGGGTAAATGATACCACTATCCAGACACTTTACGATTTCCTTTTTCACAGCCTCCTTCATGACTGGATTGAGTCGCCTTTGTGGATCCCTGGCTGGTTTGGCATCATCCATCAGATGAATGTGATGTTCAACGATCAGGGGACTAATCCCCTTGATGTCCGCCATGGACCAGCCAAAAGCTTGCCTATTTCTGTGCAAGACCGCAAGAAGGGCTTTCTCTTGCTCTGGAGCTAGAGAAGCCGAGATGATAACAGGGAGGGTCTCATTATCACCCAAGTAAGCGTACTTAAGGTGAGATGGCAAAGGCTTGAGTTCGAGCGTTGGAGGTGAAACGATTGAAGGCAAGATTGGTGAAAAGGTCTCGAACTCAAAGGATTCCAGCAAAGGTTCAAAACGAGTGTAAGTGACCGAGTTGGATGGTTCAGGTAACTCATCCGGAAATTCGAAGGATTCAAACTCGGGTGGTGAGTAGCTAAGATCGTTCGAGAAAGTGAAACACTCGTAGTCCTTGTCGGGAGCAGAAACAATAACAGGTTCGAAGAGGAACGCACTAGTGGCGTTAAGGTTATCATGATCAAACAAAAACTCCTCGAATTCACACTCTTCTGGGGTGATCTCCTGGATTGAGCAAACGTCTAGTATATGAGCATTAGGTTCGGAGGGCTGATTCCTCAACCTAAAAATGTTGAGTTCAATTGTCATATTTCCAAAAGATAGGTTCATCGAACTATTTCGACAATTGATCACAGCATTTGAGGTTGCAAGGAATGAGCGACCGAGTATCACCGGAATTTGATTCTGGGGGTTAGCTACAGGCTGTGTGTCCAAAACAATGAAGTCAACGGGGAATATGAAGTCCCCGACCTTGATTAACACATCCTCTAGCTCACCCCTAGGATGGGTGATTGATCGGTCGGCCATTTGAGAGTACAGTGTGTGGGTTTCAGCTCTCCTATACCTAATTGCTCATATACTGAGTATGGAAGCAGGTTAACACTGGCACCAAGATCTAATAGTGTGCGGTTGATGTTCTTATCCCCAATGGTAATAGAAATCGTAGGACAGCCAGGGTCCTTCCGTTTTTGCGGTAAAGATTGGGTAAGAGCATCACTCACAGCACTAGACAAGAAAACTTTCTTGGGTATCTGAGACTTCCTCTTTTTCGTGCACAAGTCCTTTAAGATTTTCGCATAGGACGGGACTTGTTGGACATCATCTAAAAGGGGAATGTTGATGTTAACCTGCTTAAACAACTCCAAAATCTTCTCCATTTGCGGATTTTGTTTATTGGACTTCAACCGGTTTGGAAATGGAACATTATTAAAATTGGTTGAATCCAATGCTTGTGGAGGAGATTGTGAAGTTGGAACGGATCCCAGAGCTGGTGTTTTTGTGGAGTGAGAAGTGGGTCCGTTCAGAGCAGAAGAAGAAGAAGAAGAGGAGGAGCCTTTTGACGAATGGAGAATAGGCTCAGAAGACGAAGAAGAAGAAGAAGAAGAAGCGGCCGGGGTGTCATTATCCTCAATTGTTGTGCCGATGTTGTTGTGCAGCATCCTTCCCGATCTCAATGGAGTTACGGCACTCACATTATGGTTCTGTTGTTCAAGAGAAATATGTACATTATATGGGTGACCGGGATTTGGGAGTGGTTGAGATGGAAGCTTCCCCTTTTCTCTCTCGTTTAACGCCGCATTCAGCTGTGCAATCTGGGCTTCGATGGTCTTGATGCTTTGCCCGTGTGCAGCAGTGTGTTGCACCAAAGACTGAATAGACGACTGGATGTTGGCGGTGGATTGTGTCGATTGTTTAACGAACGCCTCCAGACTTCGTTCTAGCGAGGAAAACTTATCGTTGTTTGACGGAACAAAGTTGTTTTGCGGAAAAGAATTGTTGGGTGCAAAGTTTCTCGTCTGATTTTGAAAAGGTTGGGGTTGGAAGGGCTGCTGAAACTGATGTTGAGTTTGTTGTTGCGCTTGTTGTTGCGGAGGAGGGGGCCTCTGGAAATTGTTGCCTTGGAATTGATGCTGATTCTGATTCCAGGCGAAATTGGGGTGGTTCCTCCAACCGAGATTGTAGGTGGAAGAGTATGGATCATTTCTCGGTCTTTGCTGAAATGCAGCATTAACTTGATTCTGTCCTTGAGATGGTGGATTGTAAGGACACTCTTCGGTTAAGTGAGAAGGATCGGAACAATAAGCACAAATGGTACGAAGGGGAAGAACAGGGGCAGGAGAAGGAGATGAAAATTTGCTCTCTATCACTTCAAGTTTTCTCGTTATTGCAGCCATTGCAGCTTTCATCGCAATAGAGACATCGAGTTGGTGAATTCCTATCCTAGACTGACCAGTAGAAGCGGAGGAAGAAGAAGAAGAAGTTGGTCTGGTGCTCTCCCATTGAAGCGTTTGTTCCGCAAGGTCGTCGAAGAATTGCCACGCTTCCTCGTCAGATTTCGATAGGAAGTGGCCCTGACAAATGCTTTCCAACAACTGCTTGGTTGCTGGGTTCATGCCCTCGTATAAGGTTTGGCAAAGTTGCTATTTCTCGATACCATGGTGAGGGCACTGAACAAGAAGGTCTTTATACCGGTCAAAGCATTTCCAGAAGGGTTCAGTAGGAAGTTGAGAGAATTGGTTGATTTCGTTACGGATCCTTGCGGTTTTATGATTCGGATAGAATTTCTTGAGAAATGCTTTCACAAACTCGTCCCAACTGGTTATGGAGTGGGAAGCGGTGCTAAACAACCATTTTTCAACAAGATCGCACAAAGTGAAAGGAATGACCCGTAGCCATATAGCATCGTCCGACAGCTGGGTAGTTTTCATCATGGCACAAACATTTTGGAACTTGTTGATGAAGATATAGGCATCTTCAGATTCAAGCCCATGAAATTTTGGAAGCATGTTAATGAAGTGGGGATTAATTTCCAAACTATCCCCATTGGCCGGTGGAAGGGAAAGACAGGTGGAAAATGCAGAGCGGGTGGGATAGAAACGATCCTGGAGCGCGATTCGCTGTGGCGCTACAACAGGCGGCGGTGGTAGGTTATTCGCATCCATAGGAGGTCGAATCAATCCCGGGGGAGTTGTAGGGATGTTTGGATTAAATCCTGACATCGCGGAAGAAGAGGTTGGTGATGGTGAAGGTGAGGATGTATGAACAGAATTCTAGTCAACGTCGGAGTTGGCTGGCAAAGGTAAGGGTGAAAGAGGCATGGACGGAGTTTCGACGTCTGAGTCGATTGTGTAGTCGGTAGCGACTAACGTAACGCGGACTAGGAGGGCGCTAGTGTCCCGAGTCCAAGAGAACATACACTAAACGAGTTTAGTATAGTCAAAGCGGAGAAGGTGAGGGTAAGAAAACGTCAATGGAGAAATACGATGGGTGGTGGGTGAAAAAATGGGATTTTGGCGACAAAGGGCAAGTTTTTATAAAAGTTTTTGGTTTTTATGTTTTTTTTTTCTTTTTAGAAGGAACTTTACAGAAATATGTACGGACTTACGGCTTCAAGCAATCACAAATAAGATATGCACAATCACACCTAGATCCAGGATCACCTGGGTTAGCTAGACAGCTCCTAACAGTTCCAAAGGGCTAGAAATAAGACCTCAAACCGCCTCTTCTCTGCCAATTGCGGCCAGGTAAGTACCAGGTAAGTGGGAGGCTCCCCACTATGTAAGTAAAGGTCCTAATTAAGTAACCACTTGCCTTGGACACACTTTCCTAGACACGTCAAAGTCAGGATAGGATAAACGGCCGATGCCTGTAACTAGTCCTCTGTCCTATTGAGCGCGAAGTCCTTAGGGCTGAGTCTAGTATTTTTTAATTAAACAATGGTCAATGCATATACTTTTTGTGATTTCTGGGGTCCTGGGAAGGGTGATGAAATCCCCACCCAATCTGGATTGGTTTCAAGCCCCTTAAAATCCGTATTAATAAATGCAAAGCAGTAACAATCAACTGCAATCAATTTTTATTTTTTAGCGCGGCGCAAAGAATCCTGCACAAAAACAATTTATTGGAAGGGGGAAGAGAGTTTGCGCAAAGAATGCTGTAGAAAACACAGTTCAGTGGAGTTCAGAGGAGTGAAGAAGAGAGCAGAAGGACTCACAGGGATTTTAGGGTTTTGAGGGCACCAAATGGCCGCGGTTCCGCGGCCAAAGGACTCTTATGCCGCGGTTCCGTGGCAGGAATGGTGTGTTGGCCCTTCTATTTTCTTGCAGGTGCTGGTCTGGGTGTCCTCTTCAGTTTTGAAGCCCCTGAATCTGGCTTTGCTCACTGGATCTGCTCCAGAATTTTACAGTAGACCATTGGCTCCGTCTTGATCTGTCGCGGTGTAGCCGCGAGATATGGGTCTAACTTCTCACGTCTTTGGCACTGAACTCGACCGTCTTTTTATCCTGCACACTTGCACAAAAACTAATCAAAAATAACAAGATGGTTTTTTACAATGTATATATTTTTGTTTTTCTTTTCGGTTAGATTTATATTCACAAATTAACCCGAAATTACACAAAGAAATAAACTACCGTCTCCCTGGCAACGGCGTCATTTGATTGTTAGAGTTTTGCGTGTTCAAGTTAATTACCGCAATCAAGACGGTTTCGCTTGTAGCTAGCCGGTTGAGTACGGGTCATCCGCAGGAAGATGGGAATCTTTTTCTATGTGCTTTAACGAGTTAAGTCTAAATGTCCAGGTTTGTTTTGAGATTAACTATGTGCTAAAATGATATATAAAGAGAGCTTGTTAGGGTTAGGATTAGGTTAGTTTGAGTTAGGAGTCGCTCACTTCTTTCATTGCCACTCTTAATATCGGTGTTACGGTAATCGGCAACAATGGGGATTAGCACGACTAGGAAGGAACTTGCGAGTATAAGCTAGGCTTTCCAATGCTTAAGTTCTTCCTTTTGGTGCTTGTCCGTCCGTTCTTGGCTCTTTGCCTTAACCTCCGGTTAATTCAACCATAACCGGTCTCACTAAGGAATCACCGCTATTATGTAGGATAGGGTACCATAGGGAGCGGATTGTGGTTCAATTAACGGGAGTCCGAATTAAGATGTTGGGCAAGGAAAGAGTGAGAGAGATTTCCTTCTCTCAAACTTTCCTTATCCTACCCTAACGAGTAAGAAAACTACTCACCCATTACAAGAAAAAGGAAAATAAAACAAAAGGAGGAAGATAGAAAGAAAGAGGTTAGAAGATTACAACTAGCTATTTGAGACCTCACCTTGGCAAGGATCAAGCTTAAGTATCATTGTTGTTAAGGATAAAGAAAAAGAGAACAAGAAAGAAAAAAACAACAAATAACAACAACTAGATTAGCAAATAAAAATACAAGCAATTATAATTAACAAAATAACAAGACAAGCATGGTAACAAAAAGAACTCCTTTATTCATCCTTCACTCACAAAAGCTCACTACAAGTTTTTAATGGAGAAGAGATGAGAAGAGGAAGAAGAACATGTATTCTAAAATCTAAATGCAAGAATAAGCACCCTTGGCTTTGGCAAGTTCTGGACTATTTATAGGCAGGGAACTGGAAACCTAGGGCAACAAACTGCCTCCATATAGAATGACAAAAATACCCCTGAAACCTCATCCACTGCGGAGCCCGTACGGCCGCGGTTCCGCGGCCTAAGCATGCTTATGCTGCGGAACCACGGCCCTTTAGTGGAGTTAGGCCATGAAATTTGGTGGTTTTCCCTTCTTTTTAGTACTCTTCAGTGTGGTATATGTTGTTTCTCAGAATCTCTTCAAAATATTTCCAGAATTTCAGCAGAACAAAAGGTGATGTAATGTGGATCTTTTGTCATGATTTTTCTTGAGCTCCGCATAGATATGTTGGATCTTGTGTTGCCATTGAGCTTTGTGCATGAAAATGGCATTGATTTGCCATTTTTTCCCTTAAACCGGTGTGCGACAACATACGGATAGAGAGCGGAGACCCGTGTTTTATCTGTGGTTGGCACTAATCCGGATTTTATCGTTCTTTTCCATGAATTTCATTGTTTAGAGCTGAGAACCTGTATCCTGCAATTAACTAGCAAACACGGCTCAAGAGTACTTACCGATAAGCAATGTGATAAAAATTGGGCGGTATAAAAATGCAAAAATCTGATATGAACACTCCCTTTTCTTCGGACGACTCCGGAGATATTTCTGCCGGTGCATGATCCCGACGACTTTGCACAATGATCCTCACGTCATCGAGGAACTCGTCAGCCAGTTCTTTAGCGAGCTTGGCTAATGCATCCGCCGTGCTATTTTCCGCACGCGGTATACTTTCCAAGGTGTAGGAAGGAATTTGAATTAGCAGTTGCTGTACTCTCTTGCCATACTTCACCAACTCTGGCTTGCATATTTGATAGTCGCCGTTTACTTGACTAACGATCAGTTGGGAGTCTCCGTATATGAGAAGGTTTTTAATTCCCATGTCGATAGCGATCTCGAGACCTGCTATCAAAGCTTCATATTCGGCTTCATTGTTTGTCCTCGGCTCTGTTAAGGAGAAGGCAAAGTGCATTATCCCTCCTTGTGGAGTCACGAAAATGAGGCCTACCCCTAATTTGATTATAGGGGTGCTTTGTTTACGCTTCTTCATGGAAGATGCCCCATCAAAATAGAGTTCCCACTGGGTATCATCCTTTCTTCTCTCTTCGTCGATCATGCCAAATGCATGCTCGTCTGGCAATTCGCAGTTCAAGGGAGATTCGGCAGATATCGGATGCTCAGCGAGGAAGTCGGTGATGGCATGGCCTTTCACTGCCTTGAGGGGTCAATAAGTTATCGAGAACTCCATCAAGAGCAGGGCCTATTTAGCGAGTCGTCCTGTTAATATAGCCTTTGACATTAAATATTTAAGAGGATCCACCTTCGATCTGAGATGGACCTCATGTGCCAAAGCATAGTGTCTGAGCTTCGTTATCGCGAAGATCAACGCCATGCAGTGTTTTTCAATGGGAGAGTAATTGCTTTCTGCCCCGAGGAGAACTCGACTCAGATAATAAAGGGATCTTTCTTTCCCTTGGTCTTTTTCTTGTGCCCACAGCGCGCTTAAAGAACCTTCGAGGGCTGTTGTGTACAGGACGAGAAGTTTTCCTTTAACGGGAGCGGCCAGTACTGGCGGATTCTGCAAGTATTGCTTGATTTCATCCAGTGCGTTTTGGCATTTATGATCCCAGATGAACGGAGTTCCCTTCTTCATTAAGTGACTGTAGGGGCGACACTTGCCGGAGAGATTGGCTATAAATCGCCGGATATACGCGAGCTTCCCTTGGAGAGACCGCAGTTGCTTGAGAGTCCTTGGCCGAGGCATTTCCATAATCGCCTTGATATTTGACAGATCTATCTCGATGCCTCGGTGTCGGATGATGAATCCTAGGAATTTGCCTGAGGAAACTCCGAACGCTTATTTGAGAGGGTTCATCTTCAAGTTGTATTACCGAAGGCGTTGAAATACGATCTTCAGATGCTCTAGATGTTCCTCGTATGATTTGCTTTTAACTACGAGGTCGTCGATATAACATTCGACGATTTCATGTATGAGGTCATCGAAGATCTTCGTCATGGCCCTCTGATTGGTGGCACAGGCGTTCTTTAGACCGAAGGGCATCACCTTGTAGCAGAATATGCCCAAAGGGGTCCGGAAAGCGGTATGCTTTTGGTCCTCGGGATGCATTTTTATCTCATCGTATCCTGACAAGCCGTCCATGAAGGAGAAAACTTCGTGAGTGGATGTGTTATTTATTATCAGCTCAGTGACTGGTACTGGAAAGTCGTCTTTTGGACAGGCTTTATTGAGATCCCGAAAGTCCACACATATACGCACCGTCCCATTTTTCTTCATTACTGGAATAATGTTGGCAATCCAGTCAGGGTATTGAACCTCTTGGATGAAGCCAGAGTCAATTAGCTTCTTGACCTCGGCGTTGATGCTCATCTCAAGCTCATACCGCATTCTTTTCGGTGCTTGTTTGATCGGCTTGACGTCCGGAGATAACGCCAATTTGTGCACAGCGATCTCTGGATCGAGTCCCGGCATCTCTGAATAGTTCCATGCGAAGCAATCTTTATGCTGCATGAGCACGTCCTTTAGCGTAACTACCCTTTCTGCAGACAATAGCTCACTGATGAACGTCGACCGCGGGTCACTTGCCGTCCCCAAATCAATTTTCTTGAGGTTATCTGCGGTAGTATGTATTCCATCTTCCAGCTATTTTGGCGCCGGTGGAAATTCTGAGTTTACCTCGTCATCATCATTTTCGAAGCACCACGGGAGGTCATCCGTATTCTCAGGCTCTTCTTCTGACAGCGTTATCACGTGGCAGGTACGAGATCATTTCCAAGATCGATGTTGATCTGGTTCTACTCTCGTTATACGCGTCGCTTTCGGTTCATACTTCTGTGGCGGGCTTACCCTCCAACTGCTGGATAGAGCGAACCTACCTTGTTGATATTGGTCTTCGACCCAGTTCTTAAAGGTGAAGCGGTCTTCGAGAGGATGCCCTATTGCCCGGTGATAGGAGCAATAGTCTGGGTGAGAGACTTCGTTCGCTTGCTCGGGATGCTTGGACTCCGGGAGTGTCATCATCTAATGCTTTACGACGAGATTGAATATCTTCTTTGTATTATCTTGGGGAAAAGAATATTCCCGACCCATCTTCTTTATAGAGGACGGATCCCGGCTGCTCGACTCTTGCTCGCGTGGCTTCTTAGACCCGCTTGGCTGTTGTCGAACGTTTTTTTCCGTTCTTTGGTTTATTTTTGCCTCTGCGCTGGGTCTTTTGTATAACGGGCTGGCGACGAGGAGCATTGTCATTTTCCACGGCTTGCTGAAGGAGGCGCTGCGTCCTGACTTTCTCGTAAATGGCTAATTCATGGTTATGGTCATCCCGGACCTTTTGACCCGCTTCCCTTATTAGCTTGTCCGTCCGTTCTTCAAACGACGGACTCAGCATTATGATGGTAGGATCTCGTTTTGGTTCAAGATCAGGGTCTTCTAACAGGACGTCTCCTTCTTCATCGAAATCATGTATGACGTAGCTACCATGGACTCATTCCCATTTCTTGGATTGGACATATCCAAGCCCGACCGTTTCTATTTTCCCGTTGGGCAACTTTCACTGAGTTCCGGGGACGTCCCAAATCCTGTTGTCGAATCGAGCTTATCGAGTAGTCTGTCTGAAGGGTACCCCTTAGCGCTTCAATAGCTTTTTCAAGCCTTCCATGTAATATCTAGGCAGACGGATGGGATGGAGCCTTTCAAGTGTAGAATCCGCACCATGCCAAATTTCTTTCTCCACTTTGGTTTCCGTTGATCGGTAGAATAGGATTGCCTTTTCATCTCTTCGCCTGGGAGGGACGTAAAATGTTTGCAGTTCCTGCACACTATAAGTTTCAAGTGCGTCGAGATCTTTGCAATGTTCTTGTGAAACCATGGTAATTTGCAAACTCTGATTATCGCCAGCAAAGGCTTGTATTGATGGCCGAGCGGAAAATATAGCGTTGACCTCATCTTCCAAGTCGCTGCCATAAAGGGGACGGTTATGCTCGCATGTCCCAAGGAGGAGATCTTCATTGCCGAAAGTGATATCCGCTGTGTGCACTTCTTCCAGCTCGTCCTTCATTTTTTCTTCGGCGAGGAAAACTTGGAATTTCTCTAGCCATTGTAATGCCTTGATCAAAGAATTTCTTGCCTCTTTGGATAGCAGAAGGGCGTCGAGAATGCTTAATTGCGAAGGTAGCTTTCTCAAGTGTGCCAGAACGTTGTAGTCCACCTTACTTATCTTTGGCGGGTCTTTGGCTGTCAGCTCTTCGACGGCTTGGTCATCAAGGATGATATCCTCAGGGACCTTTTCTTTTCCCTTATCTTTTCTATTTGACCCATTGTTTGAGGGCCCAAGATTCTTTTCGGGAAGCGTGCGATTGCGCAGCCGAATGTTCTCGCAGTTCTTCGGTTCTTCCTCTTTTCCCGACGTGGATTATTTGAAGATAAGGCCAAGAGTCATTTCTTCGTCAGAGTCGCTCCCGAATGTGAGAACTTGCGGTCCCCCAACGTCGACCATGTGATAGCTGCCGGTAGTTCGTTTACGCTCCTCGGTCGTATTTCTTTGTTCCAGACGAGTTTTGCGTTTCATCTGCTTGAAATGTTGCCGGTGAGCAACATATCCCTGCCACCATCTTTTAAAAGTGTTGCACTCTTCGGTGGGGTGCACAATCTTTCGATGATATAAGCAGTAGCTAGGATGTATTTCCGCTTCACCAAGGGTGTTTCCTTCGGATGGTGGCAGCTTCATTCCCATCGATATGGTTTTGGCGAACCTCTTCCTCGTCTTGAACCTGCTTTTATTTGCGGCGGATGTACTTTGATCTGGCAGGGGTGTTTCAACCCTTTCGTCCAGTCGCCGACGTTTGGCTTTTTCGGATATGTCCAACTAACGCTCTCGAGCAGCTTTGCTTTTAAGAAGAGTTTCGTCTAGGAATGCATCAATCATCTTTTTTGATGGCCCTAGAAGTTCCGGCTCAGGATTTGTCCCCAGTTTCTTTGTGTAACGAGCTTCTTCATTGTTTATCGACGAGTGAGAGATCACATGGCAACTTGCCACGTAATCTTCAGATTCATCCGACGAGTCTTCTCCATTGTCATCATCTCCGTCCTCAAGGACGTGGCTGAGAAATTCTTGGAGTGTGACCGGAGTCTGCACCTTCTGGTTATACTCTTCCAGCGCGTCAATCTGCTTTTGCTGGTCTGTGCGCCTGTCACCAGGCTTCACGGGCTTCTTGGATTTCTTCTTCTTCTTCGAAGACTTTGGTGGCTGGGTGTGAGTGCTTTGGCTGTCACCACCAACCTTTGGAGTTGGGCGTGGTTTCAGCATTCCCTCGATGATCTCGGGTTCCAGTGGATATTTCCACCAGATCGTCGGGCATGTTTGGAGATTCTTCAGCATTCTTTTCGTCTTGGCTGAAAGAGCGATCTCCCATGGAGCTTCTTCTATGAAAGAACATGATGCCATCGGTGTGTTCGTCTTCTTGGGAGCGTGTGGTTGTGGTGTGTTCCCCTCCGAATGGCGGCCTGGACTTTGCGTCTGGGCCTGAGATTCAGGGCAGATGCTATATGGTTTTATCCGTCTACCTTTCCGAAGATGCCAAGTTGATTTATGACACCGTGTATCGGAGGTTTAGACGGATGCGGCCGATGTAGCAGACTTCGTCAGATTCCCCCTTTGGGTGACGGGTTTTTGATTGTGGGGACGCTCTTCCCTGCAGGTGCAAGCCCCTGCAGTTAATTATGCTACCGCATCGTGGTAACAACTTTCTCCTTCTCCAGAGTTTCACTTCGTGTCGTGTGTGTTTGTTTTGTTTGTGGTTGCCCGTGGATTGTATACGGAGACTGAGTAATGCCGTCGCCCGTAGGACGTGGATTAGTCCAAATCCATATTTTCTTAGATTTGGGTTTGGTTTTTTTAGTTTAAGGATGCATTAGTCGCGTTGCGGCTAAGATCAACTTAAACGTTCATTAAGGATACGATAGTCCTGTTTGAGACTAAGATCAACTTAACGTGATAATCCATTTAATATCTGTCCATCGGGACTCGTCACCTCTCTAACGTCGTTGAAGGATTACAACGGCAGATGTCAGAGGAGTTCAGAGATGTACCCTTGAACCAAGGTTGATTTGGAGTTTTATAGTCCGTTTGAATGTTTAAGGATACGTTAGCCGTGTTTGGGGGCTAAAATCAACTTAAACGGGATCGTTTAGATCCGGAAGCATTTGGATTCTCTATTATTCCAGTTTAGGGACGTAGTGGTCCTTGTTCCAGTTTAGGGACGTGGTGGTCCACCATTAGTTTAAGGACGTTTCGGTCCGATATTAGTTTAGGGACGTTTCGGTCCGATATTAGTTTAAGGACGTTTCGGTCCATGTTCCAGTTTAGGGACGTGGTGGTCCATATTCCAGTTTAGGGACGTGGTGGTCCATTGCCAGTTTATGGACATGGTGGTCCATAGGTAGTTTAGGGACATTGCGGTCCAACATTAGTTTAAGGACATTTCGGTCCACGAGTTTATGGACCCCGCAGTCCGTATTCATGTGTGATTGTTGGGACCCGTCGCCTCTCTGACGTCGTTGAAGGATTACAACGAGAGGTGTCATAGGAGCTCGGAGATGCACCCTCGAACCGGATATAAATTGATTTAAGGGAGCAATATCGCTCAGTCAATTTAATTTGAGGACTTACGGCCATGATTGGGCTAAGTCCAAAGTATTCAACGCTTTTTATTTGTTCTTGGTCTGTTAGACCTGTGTTGAGGCTTGGCCCATTTTTAAATAATGCATTGCATTATTTTCTATTTTTTTTTGTTTAGGCTCTGCCCATAAAAGATGCAGAGCATCAATTTATTTTGGACTCTGCAAGGCATCTGCATAACATTTTATTATTTTGTTTGGGCTCTGCCCATTTATAAATGATGTAGTGCATCAATTTAATTAGGCATGTTTGGTCTTTTAATTGGGCCTGGCCTTTCAGGAAAAGAAATGCATTGCATTTGTCAGGCGCTTTGCGCCAATTATTGAGCGCAAGAGCTTGTGGTGAGGACACGTGTCATGCTCTGGTGAGCGCAAGCGCAACGGCGCAGTGCGCTGCGCTAATGTGCTGCACTGTTGCGCTGCGCTAATGCGCTGCGCTGTTGCGCTGCTGACACGTGGCACACTCTGGTGAGTTGCGCCTATTCCAGAGAGCAAAGCTCTATTTCAAGAGCGCGTAGCGCAAGTTGTTCTGTAGCTGACACGTGGCGCTCTCTCAAGAGCGCAACAGCGTAGTTTGGAAGTGCAAAGCACTAAGAATCTTTTAGATTCAAGAACAGAAGTGCAGAGCACTATTTAATTTCTTGATCTAATTTAGATCAAAGAAAAATAAGTTTTTCTTTTTGTTTCAAGAACCAGAGGTTCATAAAAGTGCAAAGCACTATTTTAATTTTGTTATTTTCTTGTTTTTAAAGAACCAGTGGTTCATGAGAAGTGCAAAGCACTGTTTATTATGTGAAGAACATTGATCTGGTTTTTAGATCAATGATTTATTAAAAGAGATTTCTTTTCTCTTGTGAAGGTTTTACCTTTTTCTTTGAAATTTTCTCAGAATTCTCTCTCTGTTTGAAGCTCTTGACTTTTTTGAAGAAAATGTTTATGCCTTTGAATTGAGGTCTGAGGTCTTTTTTATAGTGCCCATAAATTAGTTAGTTTTGTTGAAGAGATCTTTCTCTGAGTGATTTGGGGAATTTTCCCCACCGTTGGATTTTTGATCCAAGAGCTTCTGTTTTACAGAAGAAAATCTTCTTGTTTTAACAAGAACAGAAAGATTTCTTTAAAATCTTAATTCTGTTTGGCGCAAATGCCCCAGCGCGTGACACGTGTCGCGCAGCGCACAGCGCAGCGCAACTGCGCTGACACGTGTCGCGCAGCGCACAGCGCAGCGCAACTGCGCGAGCGCATCTGCGCTGACACGTGTCGCGCAGCGCACAGCGCAGCGCCACTGTGCTGACAAGTGTCGCGCATCGCCGTGCTTGCGCAACTGAAGCGTTGCTTCCTTTAATTTTGCTTAAAATAGAGCTTTGCTCTGATTGGGCACGCCTTCTTGGACGCTGCGCTGACATATCAGCGCCTGACATGTGGCGCGTTGCGCCCGAGATTTGAAGCGTTGCTTAAAAATTTTGAATTTTGAATTTCAACAGAGCTTTACTCTGATTGGGCAAAACAAATGCCCCCCCCACCGTTGCGCTCACGTGGCGCACACGTGAGTGCAACGGTGGCAAACTCCTGATCGTTGGATCAAGAGGTGAGCTCAAGGGGCGCAAGCGCCTTATAAATAGGACCTCTGGCCATTAGAAAAAATCTCATCATTTCTAGATTTTTATTTCCCAGAGCTTTGCTCCCATTCAAGAACTTTCAGAGCTTTGCTCATTTCTAAAGTCAAAACTTTAGGTAAAATTAATTAAACTTAATTGAACTTAATTTTCAACCAAAGAGCTTTGCTCTCACCGATCTTTTGATCTAAAGAGATCCCCATTGGGGTTTTCATAAACAGAGCTTTGCTCTTAAGAACTTATAGATCTGTAGAGATCTTGTTCATGGGTTCTAACCCATGAACAGAGCTTTGCTCTTTGACTCATCTGTAGATCTTTTAGATCTGAAAAATGAAAAAATTTCACAAGTTTTTCATGGATTTTTCCAAGATTCCAAAAATTCTAATTCTTTTAGGTGTAACATTTTCTGATGGACCATAGAGCTATGCTCTTTTAAGGAATCTTATTTCTCTTAGATCAGAGTTTGACAAGTGTCACTTTGTGACAGAGCTTTGCTCTGAAAGAGGAGATTTTCTCCTTGTTTCTAGGGATTCTTCCCCCCCTTTTTTTATAAATGGGAATGTTTTCCTGGGGACCAACTGACAATCTCATCCAATGATGAGGTTGTCTTATTAACTGACGTATTGTCATCCAGATTTTGTGGGTCCCTCTTTGGTCTCCTACTCACTGCACTGCTGTGTGGTGTAATTAATTAATTTTAATTTAATTTAATTAATGCATTTTCTTCTTTAGACGCCAAACGTTGGAATTACAACACTAACGGCTAAATTGTTCTTTTGCAGCGATCATGTCTCTAGATACTTCATTCCCGTTCGTCCGCTCGGAGGAGGGATTTCCCGAGGCGCCCTTAGACCGTGAAGTCCTGACCATGATTAGAGAATACGACCCGAAGTATAAGAACCTCCACCTTTGGGGGTCTTGGTATAACCAGATCATCATGGGTCGACGCAGCTTCATATGCGCAGTGCCGTCCGAGCCCATCACGGCAATTCATTATGCTACCCCCACCCTCGGTGCAGTATGCCGTGGAGATGGTGGATTGGACCGCGAACAGCTTTCTTCATCCCGCTATAGATGCGGTTCCGGTCCAACGTCCTATGGTCTTGGATATCCTAGGACGTCGTTTCTTTCAGGGCGAGGCGAGACCCAGGGGGCAATCATATAACATTGGTCTGATCCCCCGCCATCCGATTGGCTACCTGCCGTGGGCCCGGTACATCCTGTCGATGAAGAAGTCGCAGTTGATAAGATTAGGATTGTACACCGCGGTCTACGTCTCTCTCTTCCTGTATCCCACGCTCCCCACCTGGTGGTTTAAGGCTTTCCTTGAGCAGTGGAACATTCCCACCCACACTTTCCTTGCCATGGATCGGGAAGTGTCCATCTCTTTGGAGGAGTTCACGGAGGTATCCGTCCTACCAGTCATGAGAGAACATTATGAGGGGCTGCTCCCGACAGATGTGTACGTCTTTGGTGCTAGGCCAGTGGTAAGGGGGGTCACACCGGAGAATGCTGTTCAACATCAATTCCCAAGTTTGATTAAGGTGTTGAACATCTATGAATCTCTTTTTATCGAACATGGAAGTCGGGGGGTTAACTTTGAAGATTTCATCGCTCGGTTCCTTTGCCCAAGCGTCTTCTCATCAGAGGCTGCCAAGTTTGCCACTCTGGATGACCCTTTCGGTTTAGGTGTGGACAACCTACCGGAGAAGGAGATAGATCAAAAGGGTTTTTTCCTTCCGGACTTCCCTACCATGTCATTTGCAGAAATTGCGGCCCCTGGAATGGATGAGGAGGCCTTTTTCTTAGGATTTCTTGGATTGTGGCTGAGCTGGTTTGCGATCCCAATGCACTCTCATCGTATGCGGCCCTCTGTCTTTTACCCAGCCTACCGGATGGCCATCGGGGTAAAGGTGGCTGTTGGGATCGCTGGCTTGACGCACCTATATCATGGTCTCAACCGAGCAGCGGATGCTAATGAGCCCGGGGTATTGCACGTGGTCTTTCCGATGCACTACTTTATGTCGTGGTTCGAGCTACATACGGCGGGTGTCTTCGGCATGCATAAAAGGCCCTCGTTCTTTGACAAGTATGGTTTCCCTCGCATTATTCAGTTGATTGGCACATCAATCGTGACCCCTTCACCACGGAACGCCAGAGGTTTACTGCTTCGCCCTCACACCATTGGAGTCGGGATGTACTTCATTGACAAGGTATTAACCATTGGAAAAGCGTCCACCACTGCGGTGCGACTATTACAGGACTCCTTCAAGGATGGAGCTTCAGTGTTGACGGCCCGGGAGACCCTCCACTTGTATTCTATTAGATCGGGCTTCCTAGTCTTCACGCAGGGCGGTGCGGCAATCTTCATGAGATATAACCCGCATCGTTTCGCCCAACAACTGGGCTACGATCAAGGGGTACCCTTGGAAGCTTTTGTTGGAGATAGTGCCCTCAGAGTCAATTATTGGATCACAGGTACGTGATTGCAATGATTGAGGGAGGACCTATCCCGGGACGACAGTCTTACTCGAGATGATAGTATGCTATCTGGTTTACCTTTGTCATCGTGTAATGTTTCAGGTGACCTTACAAGTCGCTATTACACGTTGATAGAGCCCCTAGGATTCTTGCTTGACGACCAGCAGTATGATGGCGATCATATACGTGGGAGCTGGGGTCTGTAAGCACATCCTTAAATGGTCCCTAGTCGTGGGAGTTTCGAGACTGGGTATCGATACTCCATTAGTAGACTAGTATATACAGTCGAGACCCCGACGAGGGGCGGTGGCCGGTCTCACAAGCCACTGGTGTCAGTTGGTTCACCTAAGATGTATACAGGTGCTCATTGGGTTATGAGTACACTGGACAGGACTCGCCGGGAACCTGCTAGTTGGGATTATACCAGACGTCAGGTAGCAGTTCCCAGGTGACATGTGTACAGGTTAGTTCATCGACCTGAGATCGTCATTTGTCTCGTGTGAGTTCCCACTGTGCTTTGATTACTACCCTACCACGGCTCAAAGGAGTCGTGCAAACAGGTTTTAGTTGGGTACAGTCCCGAGCCACATGGAGGCAGTGAGCGGATCTGCAGGGGTTCGTCTCTCCCGGTATTGGGGGTGAGGTCGCGCTGTGTCTAGGAGAGCCATTACGCAAAGCCCTCGGCCGAGGCAGGAGATTTACTGGTAGGTATTCCAGTAGTATCTCAGGGCGTTCTGGGCTTCACTCCGACACGACTTGTACCGCCTTTGGGGGTCTGACTTTTACCAACCCCCTAGGCCCGACATGCGATGCTCATAGACGAACGGACCGGACTGTACGGATATTGTCACTGACAGGCTCAGTAGGGTGTCAGGATGAGTTCGCTCATCGACGTCCCTTTTGGTCAATAGCCGGTGGCCCGTCACGTATTGGCTTATACCTCTGACGTGCTAGTGGTTAAATCCACAACCATAGTATTGACGAGTCTTTAGAGTCCACCACACTTTCAGTTACTCAAGCTTTCGGGCGAAACGCTGTAGAGGCCGTATGGAGATATGGCAGGGTCCGATCAGATACGTGCGGTATTGCACGGATCAGGATCGGACGGTTTGTACTAGAGGCCGTATAGTTATATGGCAGGGTTCGATCAGATACGTGCGGTATTGCACGGATCAGGATCGGACGGATATTGCTAGCCGGTTTTGGTTTAAGCCGGATCCTAGTATAGAACAGTGTAGATTATGTCTCTTTGCATTTGTATCCGGACGGAATACAGATGCGGGTGTGTATGCACAGTATCGGGGTTTTCCTGTAATTTATTACGGGACCAGTTTTCTGGAGTTGCCAGTTTGCATTCCGTTCCGACCGGTTTTCCTTTGTTCTTTCCCGGCCGGACTTTTCCGATGGAGGGGGTTATTTGCAATTGTGCAAATAACATTTGAGGAGGGGGTTTCTTGAAATTGCTTTGATTATGATAGCATCATTTCTTTTGCACCATCACTTGCTTTAATGGTGATTTGAGAGGGTATGGTTTGGATGTAAGTATGTGATGATGATGTTTTTGGATATGGTCACCTTTCTACTTTTACTACACTCACTCTCCTTCTTGTTTTGATCATGGTTGATTTCATTTTTCCCCCCACCATTCTCTAACATTGGCCGGCCAACAATTTGGGGAGAGGAGAAAAATGAGAGAGTTTGATTTTGGTGTGGGAAATTAATCATCCATCTCATTTTTCCATTGCTACCAAAATCCCCAAGTTCATATCATCTTGATTCCTCCATCAAGGCAACATAACCCCAAAGAGACAAAGCACTACACTTTCTACAGCAAATCTTGGGCACGTCGACTTGCCAGCTTCGTGCCCGAGTTGCCTCGGTATTGAGGTGGGAGCCCGTAACAGATACAGACGATGTGGTGCCCTTCCGGCAAGGAGGCGACGACCGGAGTTTCCGCGGGAGATCGGGACGATGACGAGAAGACCGGAGGACTCGGATCGCTCGGTACATCTCTCACCCCATCTCTAGTTAGCTAGTGTAGGTTAATGGCTTCGATCCGGGTATATTGTCCGCGGTAGCGCCAGTTTCCAAGTAAGGAAAATTTTTGATTCCGCATTTTGGCCTCGGATAGACGGCCGGGACGCTGCCGTGGCGCAACATGGTATCAGAGCCACGCCATTAACCTTGCCTAGCTTGTTCTAATGTGTTTTGCATTTCCGATCGACCAAAATTCCAAAAACTACATTTTTCCCCACATCAGTTTTCTGTTGAATTTTTCCTTGCTCAAAAAATTTTTCAGTTTGTAGAAAACTGATGTACAAGAAATTCTAAGACTTCTGCAAAAATTCGACGCAGTCAGTCGACACCTCGAGCGCGGAACCGCGGCCAAACCCCCCCTTGGGCCGCGGTTCCGCCGCACATTTGTGTCTGCACTGTGTCCAAATTTTCCAGTGGCCTTGTGGGCTCATTTTGGGGGTTTTGGGATATTAATTTTGGGCCCAGATTTTCTGTGACTGCTACAGTATTGCTTGGGGCCCACTTGTTAATTGTTTGATCGATCAGATATTTTAAACACATTATTTCACAGTATTTACATTATATCTGTGACCGTGAATGTCACTTGATCGGTAAATCTCGTCTAACTGCTATAGCCCGGTTAGACGGATTTGCGAACGTGATTTTCACGTTGATGTTCTATGTTTATGCTGTGATATTGCGGATCGGTCGTGGGGGATAGCCTGGGTGCAATGCTAGTACAGTTTTGTTGTTTTATGTACTTTTGATATTGCGGGGCGAGCGTCCGACATGTGGGCTGCCGTCACTGCCTGTTTGTATTATTATTTTGGGACACGACCTGGTTGCGGTCGATGTACTCGTTGTATGTATATTTTACTTTCTGTACTAGGATTACCCCGCGGAGGGGTGCACGGATAACCGGGTTCTTGAGGGCAACGGGCCCGCATCTCAGGGCATTGAGACGGAAGGGGCTTCAATCTGGAATTGGCGGGCTATTCGCCGCACTCGTAGGGGGTACAGGTTGACCCAGGAGGGGTGCCCAAGTTACCGGATTCCGTGAAGTGCTGGGTGGTCCATTCACGTTGCTGAAAGGGGCTGCCTCGCTTCAGGTTTTGGCGGGTGACTTGCCGCGCCCGTAGGGGTCTAGGTTTTCATTGCACAGGCTATCCACACGACCAGGGGAACGTCGGGTTTCAGCAGCGGCTCTGTGAAACCCGGGGCTTCCAGATATCTGTATTGTTTTGTGATGCTGCATTTTTCCTGTGATGTTGCATTTTATTCACGCCTTGAGCGAACTACTATATATTGGTATATATATTAGTAGATGTTGTATATGTTTTTCATCCGCGCTAGTCCAGTCCCCGCTCTGCCGTTCGTTAGCTAACCTAACGGGTGATGACGGGACCCAGTGGCGAATGCGGATGGCATATACGTACGTCAGTATATTTTCGTTCTTTGTGGTGTGATCAATTGATGGGACTGCATTGATTCGGATCAATGCAAGCTAAAACAAACCTATTCTGATGTTGTTGGAACACTTTTCAAAAAGCTGTTATTGCAAGGACGTTCACTTTTGTTTTGCATCGTGGTATTCATTTGGAATATCCTGCTCCTCAGTCGACGAGGCAAGGGCCGAGATCCCTTCACCGGGAGTGACCCCTTGGACAGAAGTTTGCGTCAGGGCATTAACTTCACTATAGCCGATTACTTTTGCTTTGCATCGTGGTATTCAGTTGGAATATCCTGCACCTCATTCTACGGGGAAAGAGCCGAGATCCCTTCACCGGGAGTGACCTCTTTAGTAAAGGTTTTCGTCACTATATTTTCTAAAAAGGTTATCCAGTTCCTTCAACGATATCAAGTTCATTACGTTAAAGGTTTTTCGCCAAAAACCAGTCGTAGCCCTCCGTCATTTCAGATTAGTATTACTTAGTATTCGTGCTGCGTTTGTCGTGCATTGCCGTGGCGTAGTGTTCGGTAGCTATGTAATGCTTTTCTGTCACATGGATAAGTGGATTGGTTAGGACAGTCGTGCGGTCTTGTTGGCATTGTCAAGGACTCGTACGGGTTGGTTTAACGCAATCAAGATAATGACGGGTAGAACTTGACTATGACTCTTTGATTTGTTGGCATTGTCAAGGTCACTTGGGTCCTAGGGGTAAAAACATCACATCGGGAGTTTCAAAAGAACTAAAACTTGCCAGATATGCGCATACCTTCTGGAGTATGGTGACTTGAGTGGATTCCGTCAAGTTATCATGCGATGATAGTTGGATCCCGATTCCCACTGATGAGTTGGTTTACTCCTCGGGTGATCCCGACTAGTTCTTCTTTCAGGTTTGGAGGAGAATTTGACGGTACAGTGGGAGGTTTCCTGATTAGATAAAGTGATAACCTTTTTGATCTAGGTTAGAGTGCACGCCGAGTGTTTCTTTTCTCTCTCTCTTTGGCAGCGACCATTGACCCGACCCTGGACTATGACTCAGTGACCAAGTTGACCGAACCTTCTTAACACCGGCTTTTGGATTGTCAGAGTTGCAAACCTCATTGCCACTCCTACTTTTACCCTTTTCTCCAGGACACCCCGTATTACTACGAACGTCTACTTCCATTGGACAAAACCATCGTATGGTTATATACGAACTCGAAGGACTTCGAGGATGGTTTCTGGTTCTGGAGAAAACGAATAGGATTATTCAGTTGTCTTTTCTTTTCACCTTCTCTCATTATGAGTACTCCTTGGTTTAGGAGATAGTACACCTATTACGCAAATTGGATAGTCTTCTTCCAAACTTTAGGCTGGTGCCGAACAGTGGGGAATGAGGAAAACCAATTAGCATAACCATGGTGTGCAGAAGGTATTAAGATTAAGACAAAGTAAGGGATTAGTAAGAGGGCAAAGTAAAATGCGACTGATATTCACGACCAAACCAAGTATTACTTCGCCAATCCTAAATCACCTTTGTATTTCTCCAGGACACTCCGTATCACTACGAAGATCCACAGTTTATTGGATACTCCATCGTATGGTTATATACGAACTCGAAAGGAACTTGTTCCAGTTCGGGGATGGATCCTGGTCCAGGAGAAATAAGAATACGGTTTATTCGGTTGTCTTTTCTATTCACCTTCTCTCGTATTGCGAGTGCTCCTAGGATTAGGACAATACACCTTTTATGCTTATTGGATAGTCTTCTTCCAAATCATAGGCTGGTGCCGAACGGTAGGGAAGGAAGAAAACCAATTGGCCTAAAGGGGTGTGCAGTGTTAGTTATATGTATGCCCTAGAGGCCATTACTGTACATAGGATGTATATTGTAGTGGATGCTGGGACATATATAGGGAGGACTTTCTTGCTCGACATGATAGTATGCTATCTGGTTACCCTTTACCTTAACGTGTATGCTGATTGTCTCTCTGTTACATGTTGGTAAAGCCCTTAGGATCTGTACTTGACTACCTAGACTATGATGCGGATCATACTAGTGGGGACATGGTAGTCCATAAGTACATCCTTCAAGGTCCCTAGTCGAGGGTGTATCGAGACGGGGCATCGATATACCAGAGTAGACTAGCGTATACCTTCTTGACCCATGTAGATGGGCGATGGATGATCCCATATCCATCGGTGTTTGACATCAGAGGAGATATACGGGTGCTCAGTAGAGACTGGGTACACTGGACGGACTCGCCGAGAACTCCCAGATGGTATTATACCTCACGTCAGATGGCAGTTCTCTGGTGACACTGGTACAGAGTAGTCTGTTGACCCGAGATCGTCATAGAGTCTTGTGTGGTTCCCACTGTGCTTTGATTTCCATCTTACCACGTCCAAGAGGGCGTGCAAAACGGTGGTTTTTGGGTACAGTCCCGAGTCACATGGAGGCAATGAGCGATAGGAGGGGATTCGTCTCTCCCGGTATATGGGGGTTGATGTTGCGCTGTGTTCGATTGGCTATAACAGGAAATCCCTGGCCAGGGTTGCTGAGATTTACTGGTAAGTGTTACCAGTAGTTTCTCGAATAGTTATAGACCTCATATCGACACGACTTATTGAGCTATTGGGGTCTGACGTTTTACCACCCCTAGGCGAGATATGCGACATATCAGACGATCAGACCGGACTGTACGGTAGTGTTACTGGTCGGATTCACTGGAGTGTGAGCGGGCTTGCTCGTCGATCTTCAGATCGCTCAATACCCGGGTGGCCGTTACGTTTAGCAGACCGCTTGCGGCTTGTGGATGTTTGATATGATCATCATCCGCTGCCGGCGTATTGACGAGTCTTTAGAGTCCTACACAGAGGTTTCCTGGCTCAAGCGAAACGAAATAGGAGCGCATATGAGATATGTGCGGGACCGAGAATAATGCGTGTATGTGATACCGTATTCCATTCTCGCGATGAATGTGTCGAATGGTTGTATGCGATATAACCTAGTTATCGAATCAAGGATTGATTCGATAAGCCGATACATTCTATACTAGTCGGTTGTGTGCGACATGACCGGATCATTGAATCAAGTGTTGATTTAATGATTTAATGTATAATTATATATTTGATATATTACTTTGCATTAACTAGTATCGGTTCACTTTAAATGGATTTTCTCACTCGGGTGTGCGCATTACATATGCGATATGATTTTGTGCACTTGATTGTATCATGTTTGATGATGCATACCACTTTGGTTAAGTGTAAAGTTTGAACCATGGTTGTGTTTATGTTTAGGGTTTTATTTTCTTAATTATTCATTTATTCTTTTTTGATAAATGAATAAAAGAAAGTGAGAAAAGAAAATGAGAAAATAATGGTGGCTTCTTTTGTTGTTTAGTTGAAACTTCATGAAGCTTTGACCTAAGTCCACCATTCTTATCTCATTCTTAACCCTAACCATACAACTAACCTTGGTTAACTCTCTACACTTTACCATAGTTAGAATTATGATAAGTATTCTATTTTTTCCATTTTCTAATAACTTATCATAATTCTATGCTCATCTTCATCTTCTTCTTCAAGTGAGCAACCTTGATGCCATTCATGGCAACTTGTGTTCTAGTGAGCAAAATCCAAATCTAAAGTTAACCCACTTCCTATTTCTTCATCCTCTACCTCTTGCCAAGTAGTAGAGTGTGTTTACTTCACAAGTTTCATGACTTGGTGAAGTGAGAGCTTGATCTTGCGATGCTTCGACGTAGATCATCTTCGGCATGGACATCGACGACCTAGCTTGCCCATTCTCCGACGAAGCCGACTCTAGAGCCCGGATTTGATTTGGACAGCGGAGACGACCTCGTTGCGGAGCTATGGAGGTGGAGCACCGGATCTACAAAGGTTGTATTTCTGTTTTCTCATTAGTTATTTGTTAACTAGTTCTTGTTCGCCTAGACATCTAGTTATCGATCCGTAGTTTAGGGTTTGTAGGCACCATAATTTTTGAAATTGCCATGGTTGATGGCTTGGGAGACCTCACTAGCGTTCCTAGGAACCCTACAGTGGTATCAGAGCCTAGCTAGAGCCTTAGGCGAAGTCCAGACGGAATTTGAAGTCCGAACGACACAAAACCGAAACCCAAAACATGCTCTCTGTACAATTTTTAAAATCTGGGATTTTTCAACATTAAAAATGTTCAGAAAAATCAGCAGGCAATTATAAGAAAGACTGTAAAATTCGGTTGCCTAATTCCAACAGTGCGCCGCGCTTCCGCGGCACGAGCTTGGCTCGTGCGGCGCAAGCGCGGCCATTTTGTCGTTTCTGGCATCCTAATTTCTACAGTAATTCATATTGTGCTGTGCTGGTATTCCTGGGTATTTTAAATATTTTTTCAAGAGTTGAATTTTTCTGAGTTGTTTTGGGGATTCGGTGTTTCGATCGGGGTATCAAATTTTGTCTATTTGGCTTTCCGGATAAATTTTAGAATATGTTAAAAAGTTCGACCGGATATAAATACCCAATTTTTCCCCTGTCGGGAAATTTCCAAGTGTTGGATTTTTCCGTAGTTTAACGACGTTCTAAGTAGTGCAAGTAACGCGATGGTCCCTCTAGAAGACACAAACCTTAACTCGATTATGTGACCGTCTTGAACTGCCCTTTGAACCTTCGGGTTTGGGGCAGTACGGCGTGCCACATGTGAGGCGTTGGCTTGACCCTTCTACGGCTGGACCGTTGGTACTGAGGCACGAACTGAATATTGTTAGACTTGTTTCATGTGTTGATCTCTATCGGGAAAACTTGGGTGTTCGATTGTTCGATCGAAAAGTTTAACATTTTCTGTTTATCTGGAATGGGATACAATAATTGGAATTCACAATGAGTTATGAGATAACTGAATGAATGTTATAAACGTAGCAATTTAGTCTCACTTGATCGGTTGCCACGGAATTTTGATGTGATCAAAAGTCCGTCGCAATCACGTAGCGTACGCGGATACTCGCCGGGTAAACTTAATAGACAGCCTCACTCCATAGCCCCGACCAAGTGACTGTAGGAGAACCCCGTCGCCGAAAGCATCCGTCCGGGTGCTCGCGGTAGCGGTGTTCCGCCTTGGTGCACTTCGTCGACGGTATCGGGGGTGCAGCCGTCTACTGAAGTTTGCGACGAGCATTCGATCAGAATGTCGGGAATCTTGTTGAATTGCCCGACTTGGTATTGAAAAGAGTTTTCGATTTTGAGACTAAAATGCGGCGTTTATAATTTTTAGGCATGCGATGTCTAAGTAATTCATTTGGTCAGGCATGTGATGTCTGAGGAGGTTGCGGATTCCAACTGTTGTAGTTTTACACTTTCTTTTCTGTGACCGTAAGTGTAATATGTGATATCACCGGTTTCGTTGCTATATGTCAACGACAATTGGGATGGACATATTTACTTACGTTGATGACATGTGATGTTATGTGTTGCTGGATATGTTATATTGGATCGTCGTGTTTGAATAGCCGGGGGTTTTTATGTGAGATGAGTGTTTTTCATTTTCATTCATGTAAAAACTTGTATGTAATATTCTTTTATTAGGGCGCTTCCAGGTTGCGGAAGTAGTCACCGTTTGTATATTATTTACTTTTCCGCACTAGGATAGACCCAAGGAGGGGAGCACAAGTAACCGGGTTCTGGGGTCCAGTGGGAGACCAACTCGAGGAGTCGAGTCCGGGTCTCCTAACTCCAGAATTGGTAGGGTTGCTTGCCGCTCTCGTAGGGGTCTAGGGGTGTGGGTTTGGCTATTCATCACGACCGTGGAATCCGTGTTTTATACTGGCTCGTATTGAAAACACGGACGTCCTAGTATATCCAATATTTCATATGTTTCTTCTGCTGCGATATCTGTGATGTGATCATGTGATGTTCTGTGATAGATACAGTATATAGTATATATAATATATTGTATAGACGTTACTTATGTTTTACACCCGCGCTAGCCCTGCCCCGCTCTGCCGTTAGTTACCTAACCTAACGGTGCACGAGGGGACATCGAGGCGAATGCGGATGGCATAAGTGTACGTCATATCTATCTGTGATGTTTAGGTAATTAAATGATGGGACTTCATTAATGTGATTAATGAAATTAAAAGAAACCTAAGATGTTGTAGAATCGAATTTCAAAATAAAAACAGGTAGCTACAGTTCTTGCTTTGCATAGTGGTATATGTGATATATCCTGCACCTTATTCGATAAGGAAAGGACCGAGATCCCTTCACCGGGAGTGACTCCTTTAGCAATAACTGGCAGATGCTACACACTCGGTTTGTCTTTTGATTGCTTTTAAGAGTTTTTGCTTTGCACAGTGATATATATGATATATCCCGCACCTCATTCGACGAGGAAAGGACCGACGATCCCTTCACCGGGAGTGACTCCTTTAGCAAAACTAGAAAAGCCTCAAAAACACTCCATTTCAAAATTCATTCGATCCTACAACGATATCAAGTTCATTACGCAATAGGTTTTCAGAAAAACCTGTCGTAGCCCTCCGTCATTTCAGATAAGTGCTGTTTAGTATTCGTGCTGCGTTTGTTGACCTCCGTCAAGGCGCAGTGTGCGGTAGCTAACCAGTATTTATCTGCTTATGCATATGATGCAGATTGAGTTAGGGTAGTCGTGCGGCCTTGTTGACCTCCGTCAAGGGTCGTGCGGGTGGGTTTAATTCGATCAAGAAATGACGGGTTGAACTTGACTAGTAGCCTATGATTTGTTGACCTCCGTCAAGGTCATAGGGTGCTAGGGGCAAAATATTATCGGGAATTTCAAGTGTTGAGATTTGCAATGAGATTGCATACCTTCTATGAGATAGTTGGATCCCGATACCCGCTGCGAGTAAGAGTTACTCCTGGGAGAGTTTTATACATTACAACTAGCCGATCAAGTAGGTGTCTAGAAAGGTGTCAACGGGGTTACGCCTCTGGGAAAACGAGGTTTACATTAATTAGGTTCGTGCGAAAGCACGGGGGACCTCCCTCAAAGTACCGACACTGGCCTGGCTGAAAGATTGGTGAACTTGTAGTGTGTAATTAATCCCGGCTAGTCTTTCCTTTTAGGGTTTGAAGGAAGATTTGATAAAAAGCAGTGGGAGCCATCCTGATTAGATAAAATAATAACCAATCTATTCTTGCAAGAGCGCACGCTGAGTGTTTTCTTCTCTCTCTCTCCTGGTAGCGACCATATCACGCCTTAATCAAGATAATAATACGGAATATTGACCGAACCCGCTTGTTATACTGAGCTGGGGAACGTTGGTCCCCCTCCAACTTATAATTGTTATAAGACAGAGCAGGAAATTGGGGATTACCAGAATTCCCGTGCCGCCCAAACGAAGAGAGTGCATGCTGATGCATCATCTTCGGGTGTGTTCATTACAAAGAACTGTTTCTCTGTATCCTCTACGTCCTGGGTATGTGATACCAGATCAGGATCCCAGATATGTAATCTATTACATAGGGCTACAGATAGGTAGAGAACTGAGAACGGGTGATAAGTTTCATGAGGCAGAAAACGGGGCAAGAGTTGCAGCCAAGTCTGTCGGTCACTGTCACCCTGTATTACAATACATTGATTCTGAACGAATGTTATTAGATACCGAACCTGATATACAAAATCATATCATTCTCTTTATTAGTAAAGTCAGGATATAATTTTGTATTGTTGGATAATGTTTTGAACATTTCCTATATCAAAAGTTGATCGGTTCAGGCACGTTATCTAAAAGCATTAATGTTCTAAATCAAACTACAGTTCTTAATATACGGAACACACACAAGAGGAAGAGTTCAGAAATGAACGAATCCTTCTTGAGGTATTGTAGACTAGGTCAGATCAATGCGACCCGACTGGCTAGAGTTACATATAGATGTATATTTAAATCAGTTTGAATTTACATCTTGTGAAACTCGCCAGTCGTGTCACAAAGATAAGATGACCATAGCTCCGTTTATTGGAAACAGAGAAAGAATTAGTGAACTCTTGGGATGCTACATGATGATGTATGTAAGGTCCCCAGTCTACACATACCAGGACTGGTTCTTTATACTTCATTACGTTCTCTGATAATCTCTCAAGATTCAGTCATATGTTCCTGCTGAAACATGAGTCCGAACCTTTTGAGATATTCACAGAATATAAGTTAGAAGTAGAGAACCAGAATACGGGTATAAGTATTATGTCCTTTGATGAGATCAAGGAGGAGAATACTTGAGCACGGAATTCCTGGACTTTTCTAAAGGAGAATGAGATTCTCTCTCAGCATTACTCCTCCGTATACACCATAGCACGATGGTATATCGGGGCGGAGCATTCACACCCTATATGATAAGGTGTGCTCTATGATGAGTACTACTGAGTTACCTGTTTTCTTTTTGGGAGTTATGCGCTTGAGAAGCTGCATACCTATTGAATAGGGTTCAAATCAAATCAGTTGCCTACCACTTCATATGTGATATGGAAAGGGAAGAGCCCATGTCTTAAGCTAGTTAAGATTTGGGGTTGTCCGGCCTGTGTCTAAAAGCAAAATCCGGACAAGCTCGAGGCAAAGACTGTAATGTAGAACTGGAAATGTTCCAGCTATACAAACTACAGCAGATGATTTGATAGAACCAAAGGATTCAGTAGATACCAACGAACCTCAGCCTCTCCGCCGATCTAGTAGGGTTCCTCACCCACCTGAGAGATACTTCAGTTTCTCTATGACAGTGGGAGCGAGGATTGCATCATGAGATGATGACCCAACTAGTTTCGAGCTGGCCATCAGGAGTAAGACTCCGTAAGAATGGCTGGATGTTTATCGATCTGAGATGGAATCCTTATACACCAGCAAAGTATGGACTTTAGCTGCTAGATCTGAAGGGTTAAATCCCCATCAGGAGCAAGTATATCTTGAGAAGATTACTTGGTGTACATGGAAAGGTTGAGACTTTCAAAGCTAGACTTGTTAAAGGTTTTCGTCATCGACCAGGCGTGGATCATGATGAAACTTTTTCAAGTGACTATGCTTAAGTCCATCCAGATCCTACTTGCCACGGCTACATACCATGACTGCGATATCTGGTGGTTGGGTGTCTTGACTGCTTTTCTAAATGATGATTTAGAAGAGAGCGTCTATAAGTACACAGCCAGAGGGCCTCGTAGACAGTGGGAGCAGCGGAAACGTGTACAAAATGTTTTATATGATAAAGCAGGCATCGCGGAGTTGGAACATCTGTTTTGATGAATTAGTCAAAGAAGTTGACATCATCAAAATGGTAGATGAACCTTGTATAAAAAAAAAGGTAGTAGGGAGTATGGTGACGATCCTCGTAGAGTACGTGGATGACATACTCTTGATAAGAAAAGAGTTTCTTATGCTACGTTCGATCAATCTCCGCTTATCACTAGGATTCTCCATATAGAATCAAAATGATACCTACTAAATCCTGGATTTTGGATCTATGAGATAGATATAAATGGATGTTAGGATTCTCACTAGTTGTAGTGAGATGGTATCAATCGATCTTAGGGAGAATCACTGGAAGGGTTCCAGGGTGATAAAGACGACTGAGTGTCAGTCACAGGCATTGTCTTTACCCTCAGTACAGGGACGGTATATTGGAAGAGTTCCAAGCTAGATACCGTGGCATACTAGACGATAAAGGCTGGATACATCGCTACTTAAGATGCTACCAAAGAGGCAGTCTGGGTGTATATTGGTTCATGAGATGAACTATGTTCCTCCCATTGTGTGTCAATGGAGTTGTGGCTTATGCCAAGGAACGCCGGTCCCATCAGTGATCCAGACATATTCTAAGGCAGTATCACTTGATCATGGAGATGGTTGATCTCCAGGGAGATCGAGGTTAGGAGAGAAGACTCAGAGAACAACACAGCGGATCCACTCACAAAGGCCTGTTCCCAGAGAGAGACTTTCATGGGATGGTTGAGTATGAGATACTGCAACCACTGCTACAGATGGCCCTAGTGCAAGTGGGAGATTGTTAGTTATATGTATGCCCTAGAGGCCATTACTGTACATAGGATGTATATTGTAGTGGATGCTGGGACATATATAGGGAGGACTTTCTTGCTCGACATGATAGTATGCTATCTGGTTACCCTTTACCTTAACGTGTATGCTGATTGTCTCTCTGTTACATGTTGGTAAAGCCCTTAGGATCTGTACTTGACTACCTAGACTATGATGCGGATCATACTAGTGGGGACATGGTAGTCCATAAGTACATCCTTCAAGGTCCCTAGTCGAGGGTGTATCGAGACGGGGCATCGATATACCAGAGTAGACTAGCGTATACCTTCTTGACCCATGTAGATGGGCGATGGATGATCCCATATCCATCGGTGTTTGACATCAGAGGAGATATACGGGTGCTCAGTAGAGACTGGGTACACTGGACGGACTCGCCGAGAACTCCCAGATGGTATTATACCTCACGTCAGATGGCAGTTCTCTGGTGACACTGGTACAGAGTAGTCTGTTGACCCGAGATCGTCATAAAGTCTTGTGTGGTTCCCACTGTGCTTTGATTTCCATCTTACCACGTCCAAGAGGGCGTGCAAAACGGTGGTTTTTGGGTACAGTCCCGAGTCACATGGAGGCAATGAGCGATAGGAGGGGATTCGTCTCTCCCGGTATATGGGGGTTGATGTTGCGCTGTGTTCGATTGGCTATAACAGGAAATCCGTGGCCAGGGTTGCTGAGATTTACTGGTAAGTGTTACCAGTAGTTTCTCGAATAGTTATAGACCTCATATCGACACGACTTATTGAGCTATTGGGGTCTGACGTTTTACCACCCCTAGGCGAGATATGCGACATATCAGACGATCAGACCGGACTGTACGGTAGTGTTACTGGTCGGATTCACTGGAGTGTGAGCGGGCTTGCTCGTCGATCTTCAGATCGCTCAATACCCGGGTGGCCGTTACATTTAGCAGACCGCTTGCGGCTTGTGGATGTTTGATATGATCATCATCCGCTGCCGGCGTATTGACGAGTCTTTAGAGTCCTACACGGAGGTTTCCTGGCTCAAGCGAAACGAAATAGGAGCGCATATGAGATATGTGCGGGACCGAGAATAATGCGTGTATGTGATACCGTATTCCATTCTCGCGATGAATGTGTCGAATGGTTGTATGCGATATTACCTAGTTATCGAATCAAGGATTGATTCGATAAGCCGATACATTCTATACTAGTCGGTTGTGTGCGACATGACCGGATCATTGAATCAAGTGTTGATTTAATGATTTAATGTATAATTATATATTTGATATATTACTTTGCATTAACTAGTATTGGTTCACTTTAAATGGATTTTCTCACTCGGGTGTGCGCATTACATATGCGATATGATTTTGTGCACTTGATTGTATCATGTTTGATGATGCATACCACTTTGGTTAAGTGTAAAGTTTGAACCATGGTTGTGTTTATGTTTAGGGTTTTATTTTCTTAATTATTCATTTATTCTTTTTTGATAAATGAATAAAAGAAAGTGAGAAAAGAAAATGAGAAAAGAATGGTGGCTTCTTTTGTTGTTTAGTTGAAACTTCATGAAGCTTTGACCTAAGTCCACCATTCTTATCTCATTCTTAACCCTAACCATACAACTAACCTTGGTTAACTCTCTACACTTTACCATAGTTAGAATTATGATAAGTATTCTATTTTTTCCATTTTCTAATAACTTATCATAATTCTATGCTCATCTTCATCTTCTTCTTCAAGTGAGCAACCTTGATGCCATTCATGGCAACTTGTGTTCTAGTGAGCAAAATCCAAATCTAAAGTTAACCCACTTCCTATTTCTTCATCCTCTACCTCTTGCCAAGTAGTAGAGTGTGTTTACTTCACAAGTTTCATGACTTGGTGAAGTGAGAGCTTGATCTTGCGATGCTTCGACGTAGATCATCTTCGGCATGGACATCGACGACCTAGCTTGCCCATTCTCCGACGAAGCCGACTCTAGAGCCCGGATTTGATTTGGACAGCGGAGACGACCTCGTTGCGGAGCTATGGAGGTGGAGCACCGGATCTACAAAGGTTGTATTTCCGTTTTCTCATTAGTTATTTGTTAACTAGTTCTTGTTCGCCTAGACATCTAGTTATCGATCCGTAGTTTAGGGTTTGTAGGCACCATAATTTTTGAAATTGCCATGGTTGATGGCTTGGGAGACCTCACTAGCGTGCCTAGGAACCCTACATGCAGAAGGTAATGACTAAAGACATATAAAGGGATTTGGAGAGGTGGCAAAGAATTATACGGTTATAGTTGTGAATCTGGATAATGGTAGAGGCATTACTAGGAATACCAGGATACCCCACCGAAACATTTCAATGTTTCAGTTCTACTGTGTACTGTTAAAGGAAAACTGATTTCCCGATTGGACACTTGCTCCAGGGTATGTATTTACCAGGTTTGATTCTCACATCTGTATGGTTTTACAGATGATGAGTGGGAGTAAGTTATTGGGAATAGGGTAATCATCCTCATTATATCGGGATTCGTTGTAATCGGTGATATTTGAGGAGATCATCTGGGCTGTTTGCCGGTCGGCAAATATTTGGTTTTGAATATCCGCTGTTGTGCACCAATTTCAAATTGATATATCTGTACGTCTATTTTCATAGAGTGAGATATACCTTTTGATATTATGTCGGTGACATTTACCTATATCAGTGGATGATTAGGTAAGGAGCATTGAACAGCGGTGTAATTCTTCTTAACCATAAGTACAGTTTTCAACCTACGACGCACAGTGAAAGAGTTGTTAGACTCAGCGGACTTATACAGAGTATTGTATGTTGTCCAGTGTCCATTGGGACAGAGGGGTTGGTCCTCATACTATATTCTGTTTACTTTTAACTTCTCTAGTTCTTAGACATATGTTTCGTAGAAACACAGGGTCTAAGTTTTGAGGAGTTATAGGTATTTGAATAGAGTAGAGAACCAAGTGTAGCAAGTATCGGGATTCTTCAAGGTGATCGAAGATGTAGATACTTGTGTATGGTATTCAGTTGATAGTAATGATAAAGAGAAATTGCTTCTCTTTCAGGTTACTCATAAATGGAAGCATTCCTAAGTTGAGTAACGCTGATCGGCCTCCTTCCATTTAGTTGACATGCACTGGAGATAGCTGCATGATTTGAATCTGGTTCATTTAAATCAGTGCCTCTGGTTCTATATTGGATATAGAACAGTTCATATCTTAACGATGTTAAGGTACGGGGAGTTGTCCGGCTTATGATTAAAACCAGACACTGGACAACTCAAGGCACGTTTCTGTAATGGCTGTTTGTGGGTTGACCCAGGCTATGACGAGGGTTGACTTTCTACCATCTGGAAGATCAATAGTGATATTGTTCTTAATTCGCCACATTTTAAAAAGGAAATGGTTATTTTTCAGAAAACAGTAGTGGGAGTATGGTAGAACTGGAAGCGATTCCAGAACCGCAAACGATTACTGAAGATTTGATAAGGAACCTAAAGATTCAATCTGATTTGACATTCCATTGGCCACTCCGCAGAAACGGTGGGTAACTTCAGGCACCCGAGAGGTACTCCGGTAGCCTCAAGGACGGTGACAGGGAAGTTCTTGTTTACCCACACTTGCCATTGCTGTTGTTCCAGGCTGCGAGACCCGGTGGGAGGATGAGTATAGCGTCGTTCTAAACTAGCTTTAGAAGTGCACGTCTATATGACTCTGCCAGAGGGTTGTCGTAGTCAGTGGGAGCAGCGGAAGCATTGGTGGACATCAGGCTTATGTCTATTTATAGACTAAAGCAGATATAGCGGAGTTAGATCATCTGTTTCTGATGTGACAGTCATGGGTTTGACGTCATCAGAATAGGGGATGGATCTGTTGAGAAGGTAGTAGGAAGTGATATTCCTATACTACGATCGGTTATACTTTGGTCGTCACACGGTGTTTTCTCCACATGGGACTTGGACATTATATCAGACATACTGGTTACTAGACCTATGGTTTTAGATCTAGATTTGGGTGGTTTCCCAATCAGGGTACTTTGACAGCATTCTAAGAGTATTTAGAATGGACGACTCCTGGCACGGTAGTACACCTGCAAGTAATGGAGTCACCCTCTCTAAAGGTGTCTTATAGACTAAAGTAGAGAGGGGTGTGCATGATTGGCAGATCACTTGCTTAGGCAATTGAGTCAATCATGAGATGTCAAGTACCACACCAGATGTTGTTCTTGCACTAGATGCAATAAGTTGATATTGATCCAATCCTGGAGGAACAGTCGGAAGTAGTTTTAGAACATAAGTGAATGTTCTAGGGATATGATAACGGCTGCCTCCTTTAGGAGACGGTTATCACTCCAGGCTTCCAAGGTGACATGGACGACAAGGAGGTTGTCAGAGTTATAGTTTTCCTTCTGACGAGGGGCAGTATTTTGGACAGGTGATCCAAGGCAATACTGAGGGAGGCATGGCGCAGGATACTGATTAAGTTCAGTTGTTGATACAGTCTAAGAAGTTTGGATTTAGAGTTCATTTATGAGCTAGGTCCCATCAGATATCCAGACATTCTAAGACAGGTATTGCTCATTTCGGGAGATGGTATTCTCCACGAACTTGAGATTTAGAAAGACATAGAAAGAAACATCAGAGCGGATCCACTCGCTGAGGCTATTCCTCGAACGCAATAGTCTCGCAAACGAGCTTTGTGAGACTGACTAGTAGAGGAGTTGGGTGTTCGGTATCACACGGGCTGTGAGTATGCGACATCGCAATAATTAGCCTTGAGTGCAAGTGGGAGATTGTTGGAGATAGTGCCATCAGAGTCAATTATTGGATCACAGGCACGTGATTGCAATGATTGAGGGAGGACCTATCCCGGGACGACAGTCTTACTCGAGATGATAGTATGCTATCTGGTTTACCTTTGTCATCGTGTAATGTTTCAGGTGACCTTACAAGTCGCTATTACACGTTGATAGAGCCCCTAGGATTCTTGCTTGACGACCAGCAGTATGATGGCGATCATATACGTGGGAGCTGGGGTCTGTAAGCACATCCTTAAATGGTCCCTAGTCATGGGAGTTTCAAGACTGGGTATCGATACTCCATTAGTAGACTAGTGTATACAGTCGAGACCCCGACGAGGGGCGGTGGCCGGTCTCACAAGCCACTGGTGTCAGTTGGTTCACCTAAGATGTATACAGGTGCTCATTGGGTTATGAGTACACCGGACAGGACTCGCCGGGAACCTGCTAGTTGGGATTATACCAGACGTCAGGTAGCAGTTCCCAGGTGACATGTGTACAGGTTAGTTCATCGACCTGAGATCGTCATTTGTCTCGTGTGAGTTCCCACTGTGCTTTGATTACTACCCTACCACGGCTCAAAGGAGTCGTGCAAACAGGTTTTAGTTGGGTACAGTCCCGAGCCACATGGAGGCAGTGAGCGGATCTGCAGGGGTTCGTCTCTCCCGGTATTGGGGGTGAGGTCGCGCTGTGTCTAGGAGAGCCATTACGCAAAGCCCTCGGCCGAGGCAGGAGATTTACTGGTAGGTATTCCAGTAGTATCTCAGGGCGTTCTGGGCTTCACTCCGACACGACTTGTACCGCCTTTGGGGGTCTGACTTTTACCAACCCCCTAGGCCCGACATGCGATGCTCATAGACGAACGGACCGGACTGTACGGATATTGTCACTGACAGGCTCAGTAGGGTGTCAGGATGAGTTCGCTCATCGACGTCCCTTTTGGTCAATAGCTGGTGGCCCGTCACGTATTGGCTTATACCTCTGACGTGCTAGTGGTTAAATCCACAACCATAGTATTGACAAGTCTTTAGAGTCCACCACACTTTCAGTTACTCAAGCTTTCGGGCGAAACGCTGTAGAGGCCGTATGGAGATATGGCAGGGTCCGATCAGATACGTGCGGTATTGCACGGATCAGGATCGGACGGTTTGTACTAGAGGCCGTATAGTTATATGGCAGGGTTCGATCAGATACGTGCGGTATTGCACGGATCAGGATCGGACGGATATTGCTAGCCGGTTTTGGTTTAAGCCGGATCCTAGTATAGAACAGTGTAGATTATGTCCCTTTGCATTTGTATCCGGACGGAATACAGATGCGGGTGTGTATGCACAGTATCGGGGTTTTCCTGTAATTTATTACGGGACCAGTTTTCTGGAGTTGCCAGTTTGCATTCCGTTCCGACCGGTTTTCCTTTGTTCTTTCCCGGCCGGACTTTTCCGATGGAGGGGGTTATTTGCAATTGTGCAAATAACATTTGAGGAGGGGGTTTCTTGCAATTGCTTTGATTATGATAGCATCATTTCTTTTGCACCATCACTTGCTTTAATGGTGATTTGAGAGGGTATGGTTTGGATGTAAGTATGTGATGATGATGTTTTTGGATATGGTCACCTTTCTACTTTTACTACACTCACTCTCCTTCTTGTTTTGATCATGGTTGATTTCATTTTTCCCCCCACCATTCTCTAACATTGGCCGGCCAACACTTTGGGGAGAGGAGAAAAATGAGAGAGTTTGATTTTGGTGTGGGAAATTAATCATCCATCTCATTTTTCCATTGCTACCAAAATCCCCAAGTTCATATCATCTTGATTCCTCCATCAAGGCAACATAACCCCAAAGAGACAAAGCACTACACTTTCTACAGCAAATCTTGGGCACGTCGACTTGCCAGCTTCGTGCCCGAGTTGCCTCGGTATTGAGGTGGGAGCCCGTAACAGATACAGACGATGTGGTGCCCTTCCGGCAAGGAGGCGACGACCGGAGTTTCTGCGGGAGATCGGGACGATGACGAGAAGACCGGAGGACTCGGATCGCTCGGTACATCTCTCACCCCATCTCTAGTTAGCTAGTGTAGGTTAATGGTTTCGATCCGGGTATATTGTCCGCGGTAGCGCCAGTTTCCAAGTAAGGAAAATTTTTGATTCCGCATTTTGGCCTCGGATAGACGGCCGGGGCGCTGCCGTGGCGCAACAGCTTTCTTACTGGAACCTGCTGCCAATGAAGAAGGGATGGAGAACGTGTTACATCGCTTCATGCGCCTGAACACGGGTTCTCGTTTTTTCATCAGCGCGCCGGCCTGCGCTCCACGACTCCTTAATGTATATAAAGAGTGGTACAATCATGCGACGGGGGCCGTTATAAAGGAAGAGAGGCGAGTGTTGATCGACCGTAAAGAAGCACCTCCCGGCACCAACCGTAACGCTCCCTTAGTGCCAAGGACCCCGGTGGTTCCTCCTCTAAAAGATGCCGGGGGCAGACCATCGCGTGCGCAAAGTCCTCCACGTGAGTTGCCACTCCCTGATATCACAGATGCACCTCCCGCACCCTGTGCTCCAGTGGAGACAGTGGTTGTATCCTCACCGGAGTCTGGCGTGGGTGCGGACATCGGGACCCGTCGTCCTAAAGTGGCTGCTAAGCGGAAGTCGATCCCACGTGAGCCTAGGGTCGGAGGGCAAAAGAAAAAGAAGTCGCTCTTCGCTGCGGACGTCGTATTCGGTCAGGAACCCCATGCTCCCTATGCCGAGGGCCTGATCGAATACAAGACTAACGAAGGATTAGTGATGCCGCCGCCGGACGATACAGACTTGGAGGCTGCTCTCGAAGCTTCAGCGTGGTTGGCGAGGCGTGACGCGTGGCTAGCTAAGCTTGCGCAATCAGGTAACTACTAGTCGCCTTTTCTTTATTGCAACACATCCTCTTCATTGCCTTTGACTAACGCTTTTCTTTCTTTTCTTTCAACAGGCATCACTGATGAAGAAGCCATTGTCGCTTCTCTGAAGACTTTCCAGGAGGAGGAACTTCTTAGAGCATCCATGGGCCTTAGTAAGTTTCGATTCATTAGTTTTCATTTCCCTTGTGTTATGGTCAATCTAACCTTTCCCTTTTAATCAAAGGAACCTCAATGTCGTTCCCGCCAAGTGATGCAGATGTCCTACCGGCTGCCGACGTTCCTGTTTCCTCGGGGTTACCGCTAGAAGTCCGTCTTGAGGAGCCGATGAGAGACGCTTTGAAGGCTCTGGAGGTGTCTTTGTTTACGGATGACGACGCCGCGGTGAAAGAGGCGTCACGGAGGTCCATTGTGACAGCTCGGGAGGAAAGAAAGCCTCTAAAGCGTGAGGCGAAGGCGCGCAGGGCTGCCTTGGCTGTGGGAACGGGCCCCAGCACTGTCCCTCGCACTGATACTCTATCCGAAGAGGCCCCTGTCGCCCTATCCACTGCCCGCAGAGAGGTGGCGCGCGCAGTTCGGAGTGCAAACGGTAAATCCACTTCAGGTAATATTTCTCTCAGAGTTTTTGTTATAAGGATTTTAATGTCATTGGTCCTTATATCTCTTATCTTGCAGGGCCAAGTCCGATCGAGGGGGAGGCGGAAACCGTTGATCCCAAGGAGACAAAGGAGGCAGCTCCTACTTAGCCTGAGCCGACGGTGGGCAACATCGCCGAGGCTTCGGGGCCCGAGATGGAGGTTGAGGGATCTGCAGCTGAGAGGGTCATTGATGCCCAGCCTGAAGTGGCAGCAGATGAAATGATCATTACAACTGAACCGAGGGTGGTGGCGGACGAGGCGCTTGAGGCCGGCGATCTCGTAGTGGCGGTGGATGAGCCGATGGAGACGGCGGAGCCCGAAGAAGTAGCGGGTGAGATGGGTACGACTCTTGGAGAAGAGTTAGCCACTCTCTCTCAAGAGTCCGGCAATGCTCCAATCATTGCCCTCCCCGTCTATGATCTTCCGCCGTCTCCTGGCCGCGCGAGCACGACGACGGTCCCCATCGAGTCGGGTGATGAGGCCACGGGCGATGGTCTCATGTCGATAGAGGAGGGAGTCGCCTCCGTTTCAGCCGGGAGCTCCTCAGGTAAACCCCAAGTTGCTGCTTTTCTTTACTTTACAATCTTTTCTGACAAGTTCACCTTTTCGTGACGCAGGTGCAGCCAGTGCCGATGCCCCATTGCTCGAAAGAGAGCCTTCAACGACTGCCTTGGCGGTGGTCATCTCTCAACCTTCTCTCATACCCTCGAAGATGTTGGAAGGTATGTGTTTGCAATTTATTAATTTTATCTTCCAGACGCATAATTTGTGTACTAAAGTCACACTGTTGTGTCTTCCAGGAGTACTTTTTGACCATCTCTATCAAGTGTTGCTCCCACACTTCTCCTTCCCATCTGAATTCGCCTCTCCCTCTGGTGGCGCTGGTGAGTACCGTTCTCGATTGATATCTTTGTTTTTCAGTGGTAGAATTATTTCTAACTCTCTCTTGTCCTGACTGCAGTGTTACAAATCGAAGGGGGAGAAGAAAGATCGGTTGCGCCACCGGCCTTTCCGGCCTTGCCACCTGCTTCAATCGGTATAGTAAACTATCTTATCAATGACTTTCTCCATATCTATTGAATCATCATCTAATCGCATTTTTTCTTTTTCAGCTGTCGTTCCAGTCTCGGTGCCTTTTGAGTCTCATATTACAATACCGGGCGGCCCTTCCCAGAGACGTCCGTCCTTAAAAGGTGCGGCGAATAGTCTGCGCATGTTAAACGACTATATCGAGGAACTCGACGTCGAGGTTCCTACATCTGCTGAGGACTTCGCTACGACGGTTAACCCGATGTTGGTGATATTTGCCACCTTCCATGACGAGGGCATTGTCGCCTCTTGGGTTAACTATTGTCGGGAGATTGAGGCTCGCCTTCATCAGCTGGAGTCGATGCGCCTATCCCCCGAGACTTTGGCCTTGAGCACTCAACGGGGAGCATGGCTCGAGCAAAGCACTTCTCATTTCCGTCATTTGGAACAAGAAGTAGCTTTGAGGCTGAAGGAGTGCCAAGAATCTTCAAGCAAAACCGCTCGCCTGCGTGCTGAAGTTGTGGCAAACGCCGCTGAGGTAAAGGCCGTCTTCGAGGGCCTTCTGGAGCGCATCTCAAATGGGCTGAGATTGAAGCGGGCACTTGATGTCGCAGAGCATGACACTCCAGGCCGTGAAGCTGCTCATCAGGCCATCAGGGATCAGCTTGCATCTGTCGCACAGCAACGGGCCCAAGTGGAGGCGGAGTTGGCAGTGGTGGCCATTCAGGAAAAGGCATGGAAGGAAGTGTACGAACAACTGATAAAGCTACTTAAGATGCTTCCTTCTTAATAGTTCCCTTTGTATCAATGTATTTGTAAAATTTTCCTTTTAAGTAATATGTATCCATTCTTTATTCTTTTGTACGATTCATCTTGTATTTGATTGAAGTCAATGAATAAAGATACACATTTTCTTTTGCAATGTCTTGTATGCTCTTTTGCTTTCTGCCTTCTCTTATTATCAGCATGTTATCTTTGATAAACATAATTGGCAGATAACTTAGTTTTTTTTTTTAAGAGATAGCGATGGCTTAGGCCGCAGGTTCAGATCTGCTGCCTAAGACTTTTCAACTCTATGAGCCGTGAGGGTCACATAGAGACTTTTCTCCCTACGGATCGTGAGGATCTCATAGGTGGATTTTCTCCTTAGGAATCGTGTGGATTCCTAAGTGTGTTTTCTCTTACAAGTCGTAAGGATCCTATAAGAGAATTTTTCCCTCTTACGAGTCGAAAGGGCCCGTAAGCGGTTGTTTCCCTCCTTGTCGAGATTCGACTTTGGAGAGTGAGACCCGTGAATAGTATGCAAGACATCTTTTTGGATCGACTTGCAGGGTCCCATTGTTCGGGGAGCAAGCTTTTTGATTCCTGCTGCCTGGGGCTTCATCTTGCAATTTGAGACGAATCGGGAATTTCCCGCGGAGACACTGGTTTCTCTGCGAGCCGACGCGAATCAGGAGGCTCTCATCAAGGAGTGTTTATATCCGTGAGTCGAGGAATTTGCTAGGGATTATTTGTTTCCCAAGCGCCAAGGATTATTTGTTTCCTTGGGGTTTGAAAAGAGTCGAGAATTTCCCACGGAGGCACTGGTGGCTCTGCGAGTCGACGCGAATCAGGAGGCTCTCGTCAAGGAGTGTTTGTATCCGTGAGTCGAGGAATTTGCTAAGGATTATTTGTTTCCCTGGCGCCAAGGATTATTTGTTTCCTTAGGATTTGAAACGAGTCGAGGATTTCCCACGGAGGCACTGGTGGCTCTGCGAGTCGACGCGGATCAGGAGGCTCTCGTCAAGGAGTGTTTGTATCCGTGAGTCGAGGAATTTGCTAGGGATTATTTGTTTCCCAAGTTTCAAGGATTATTTGTTTCCTTGGGGTTTGAAACGAGTCGAGAATTTCCCACGGTGGCACTGGTTGCTCTGCGAGTCAACGCGGATTAGGAGGCTCTCGTCAAGGAGTGTTTGTATCCGTGAGTCAAGGAATTTGCTAAGGATTATTTGTTTCCCTAGCGCCAAGGATTGTTTGTTTCCTTGGGGTTTGAAACGAGTCGAGGATTTCCCACGGAGGCACTGGTGGCTCTGCGAGTCGACGCGGATCAGGAGGCTCTCGTCAAGGATTGTTTGTATCCGTGAGTCGAGGAATTTGCTAGGGATTATTTGTTTCCCAAGCACCAAGGATTATTTGTTTCCTTGGGGTTTGAAACGAGTCGAGAATTTCCCATGGAGGCACTGGTTGCTCTGCGAGTCGACGCGGATCAGGAGGCTCTCGTCAAGGAGTGTTTGTATCCGTGAGTCGAGGAATTTTCTAAGGATTATTTGTTTCTTTAGCGCCAAGGATTATTTGTTTCCTTGGGCTTTGAAACGAGTCAAGAATTTCCTACGGAGGCACTGGTTGCTCTGCGAGTCGACGCGGATCAGGAGGCTCTCGTCAAGGAGTGTTTATATCCGTGAGTCGAGGAATTTGCTAGGGATTATTTATTTCCCTAGCGCCATGGATTATTTGTTTCCTTGGGGTTGAAACGAGTCGAGAATTTCCCACAGAGGCACTGGTTGCTCTGCGAGTCGACGCGGATCAGGAGGCTCTCGTTAAGGAGTGTTCGTATCCGTGAGTCGAGGAATTTGCTAAGGATTATTTGTTTCCCAAGCGCCAAGGATTATTTGTTTCCTTGGGGTTTGAAATGAGTCGAGAATTTTCCACGGAGGCACTGGTTGCTCTGCGAGTCGACGCGGATCAGGAGGCTCTCGTCAAGAAGTGTTTGTATCCGTGAGTCGAGGTATCTGCTGAAGACACTGGTTTCTTCGGAGTTGGACTGAACCGTCGAGATTTGGCTTCGTCTTCTGGCGGAGCCTGTTGGGAAAGTATGGTTCCCTCTTTGTTTACGCCCTTGGATTGTATACAGGGATCGATGTGATCTTAACTGTTGGGCCAAAGTTTTATCATCATTTTTTTTGTTTTATTTCCGCGACGCTCTATCATTTCATCTTTTATATCGCGAAGGTCGCGATTGCCCAATCATTTCGGCTATTTTATCGCGGTGCCCAATCATTTCGGATATTTATTTTATTCTTAATTACTCGCTGTTTTTTATTGTGAGTTGCCCAATCATTTTGGCTATTTATTTTATTCTTACTCGCTGTTTTTGATTGCGAGTTGCCCAATCATTTCGGCTATTTTGCTTGCATACATTTTACTTGCTGCTTTTTATTGCAAGTTGCCCCATCATTTCGGTTATTTCGTATGCATGTGCGGCCTACTGGCTTTTCGCCGTAAGCCGGTTTCGGCATCAGCACCGCTACAACTGGGACCGTAACCCTGTTCGCTAAGCCACCTTTGTTCGACACCGCTACAAGTTGCCCCATCATTTCAGGTTTTCACAAACACTCGCCGGTAGCCCTGCTGTTTTTACTCACGGAGCCCTTTCGGGTTTTCATCCGCGCCCATTTTGCTTATGGACATACCGTTTTTTTATTCTTTTTATTTTTATATTTTTTTACGAGGCCGCGCCCTTTCGGTTTTCACGAACACTCACCGGTAGCCCTGCTGTTTTTACTCACGGAGCCCTTTCGGGTTTTCATCCGTGCCCTTTTTGCTTATGGACATACCGTTTTTATTTTATTTTATTTTTATATGTTTTTTTTATCTCGTCAGCCTAAAGATGCTGCGGTAGTAGTTTAAAGACGTTTCGGTCTGCTATTAGTTTAAGGACATTTCGGTCCCACGTTTGCTGATAGAGTTTGAGCTTAGGAAGATAGCGAGCGGACATAGTCGTCGTCATCTACCACTGACCTAGGCTGTGGCTCATTAAGCATAGTATTTCTTTAAGAAGCGACCGTTTATTGGCCTGAAAGGCCTTTCGCCGTGCATGTCCATGAGTACATAGGCCCCACCCTGGTAGACCTTATCTATGATGTATGGGCCTTCATTGTTTGGCTCGAATTTTCCTCGCTTGGCGTGATTGGGGATCATAGGCCTTTTGACCGCTAGCCCAAGTTCGCCGTGGCGGAATGTCCTCGGTCGGGTCAATCTTTCATATGAGCGCGTCATCTTTGCTTTATAAGCTTCCAGATTTTGTTGTGCTATGAGCCGGGTTTCATCAAGGGCGTCAAGCTCCTCAAGCCAAAGGTGAGCATTTTCTTTGTCCGTCAGCTCGTAGTGGACTGCCACTCGTAGAGAGGGTAACTCTATCTCGAGGGGGAGTACTGCTTCCGTTCCAAATACCAATGTGTACGGCGTTGTGTTTGTGACCGTTTTAAATGTAGTTCGATATTCCCAAAGAGATTCTTGCAGTCTTTCGTGCCAGTCCTTCTTATTTCGGGACACTGTTTTCTTTATGATCTTTGTCAAGGTCTTGTTGAAGGCTTCGGCTAGACCATTAGCTCGTGGATTATAAACCGAGGAATATCTCCAGTCTATATTGTGCTGCTGTGCAAAGCGACTGATCTTGTGGCTTCTGTAGGCTGGCCCGTTATCGGAGATGATTCGCCTTGGCGTTCCAAACCGATATATGACATGTAAGTCCGTGTTGCCCACCCCGGTGCTTACGGGGAGGCGGAAAACATAATAAAAATCGGATTTTAAAGACTTAGGCAACATGGACTAAGCTTGTGAGGATCTTTGCTAAACTAAAACTAGCTAAAGAAAACTAACAACTAACAAAGTTGTAGAAAGGTTATACCTTTGGTCTTTAGTCCTTCTCTCCTTGCTCCTAGGTATGGTAGAAAAGGATCACCTTGCTTGTCTTCTCCCGTCAAAGAAGGATCCACCCGAAAGCCACCACCTTTAGCTTCAACTCCAAGCTAGGAGTAACTAGAGTGCAAGAAATGCTAAGACTTGAACCCTAGAAGTGAGTAGAGAAGATCAAGAGAGGGTTTTTCTCAAGCTATTTGTTTCTCAACACATGAGAGGGAGAGAGCTTGAGGGAGAGGATGAGCAAGAGAGAGAAAAGAAATGAGAGAATGAGAATAATAGTGAGCCATTCTCACTAATATGTGAGGATAAGTTTAATTAGATAATTAGCTTGAAAATTGTCATGATAAATCATGAATTGACCATTATCATTTCATTTTTGCAAAGATCAAAGAGCATCTTCCAAATGAAATGATTATGGTCAAGTTGTCAACATGGTCAACAAGTCAATGAAGTCAAATTGTCAACAACAACCATGCACAATAATTAAGCTAATTATCAATTAACAATAATCCACACAAAATCAATAGGGTTAATAAAATGACAAAGGCCATTAACCCTAAACAAGGTCCTCCCCCTCAATCTCAAGCAACCGTGCATACGCACCCGCATTCGTGATCCGAGGAACACGAACACAATGAGAAAAACCAATCTCAAATCATATACTAGGATCCGGCTTAAACCAAAGCCCGCTAGTATAAACTGTCCGGACAGCAAACGTGCACAAGTGCGCGGATGCGAACGAACCCTGTCGCAAAACCATGCGACCTCTACTCGTTTTGCCTAAAGGCGAATAGCTCTCTGTGTGGGACTCTAAAGACTCGACACTACGCTGGCAGTGGGTTTAACCACAGACCGCAAGCGGCACTAGCTGTACGTAACGGTCCCCAGGTAGATGTCGATAAGAAGACTGACGAGGTGAACCCCATCTGCACTCCTACTGAGCCTGTATGTGACAGTCTCCGTACAGTCCGGTCTGTTCGTCTGATACATCGCATGGCGGGCCTAGGGGGGCGGTGAACGTCAGTCCCCTAATAGCGGTACAAGTCGTGTCGGAGTGAAGCCCAGAACACCCTGAGATAACACTGGAAGCCTACCAGTATATCTCGCTTGCCCTGGCCAGGGACTACTCGTGTAATGGCTCTCCTAGACACAGCGCGATGTCAACCCCCAATACCGGGAGAGACGAATCCTGTCTAACCGTCACTGCCTCCAAGTGCTTCGGGACTGTACCCAAAAACTACCTGTTTGCACAGCTCCTTTGAGCCGTGGTAGGGTAGTAATCAAAGTGCAGTGGGAACACACTCGAGGCGAAGTGACAGTGTCAAGTCAGCGGACTAAGCTGTACTCATGTCACCTGGGAACTGATAACTGACGATAGGTATATTACCAACCAACAGTTCCCGACGAGTCCTGTCCAGTGTACTCGTAACCTAACGAGCACCCGCATACTATCCCAAGTACGACGTACTAACGGCTGTGGGACAGACCGTCTCCCACACTGGGATGAGAAGCGCATACGCTAGTCTACTCCGGAGTATCGATGCCCTGTCTCGATAGTCCAACGACCAGGGACCTGTATAAGGATGTGCTTATAGATTACCCAGCTCCCACGAGTGCGAGCGCCATCACAACGCTGGTAATCAAGCAAAGATCCTAAGGGCTCTACTAATATGTATACCAGCAATATGCTAAAAGAAACACATGCACATATTAAAGCAGAGACAAACCAAGTAGCATACTACCATTTCGAGCAAGATTGTATATACAACTGTGAATATCCCAAGCTTCCATTAAGTAATATACAAGCCAGTATGATACAGTAATGGCCTCTAGGGCATATACACTAACAATCTCCCACTTGCACTAAGGCCATGTACTGGCGTATCGAAGACCTATCATCTCGATCAGCCGCTCGAACTGAGTCTGGGGCAAGGCCTTGGTGAATGGATCTGCTGTGTTATCCTCTGATGCAACTCTCCGGACCTCGATCTCCTGGCGATCCACGATCTCCCTGATCAGGTGATACCGCCTTAAGATGTGTCTGGATTTCTGATGGGACCTGGGTTCCTTCGCTAAAGCTATAGCCCCGTTGTTGTCGCAATACAGAGGTATTGGGTCAACAATGGACGGAACCACCTGAAGTTCTTTCAAGAACTTCCTCATCCAGACAGCTTCTTTTGCGGCATCAGATGCAGCGATGTATTCCGCTTCCATAGTCGAGTCAGCAACGGTTTCCTGTTTGGAGCTCTTCCAACACACCGCCCCTCCATTGAGGGTAAAGACAAAACCCGACATGGACTTGGAATCATCCTTGTCACTCTGGAAGCTGGAGTCAGCAAAGGCCTCAATCTGCAGGTCTTTTCCGCCATACACCAAGAACATCTCCTTAGTCCTTCTCAGGTACTTGAGAATGTTCTTTACTGCTATCCAATGTTTCTCCCCTGGGTTTGACTGATACCTGCTTACCACACTCAGTGCATAAGCCACATCTGGTCTGGTACATAACATCGCATACATTATAGAGCCTACCGCAGAAGCGTAGGGTATAATAGACATGCGATCCCTCTCCAAATCAGTCTTGGGAGACATCTCTTTGGAGAGGGTGATCCCGTGACAAGCCGGTAGATTACCGCGCTTGGAATCTTCCATACTGAATCTCTTCAGTATGGTGTCGATGTACCTGGACTGCGAGAGTCCTAATATCCTCTTGGATCTGTCACGGTAGATCCGGATACCCAGAATGTAGGAGGCATCACCCAGGTCTTTCATGGAGAACCTGTGTGACAAGAACCCCTTGACAGATTGTAGCATAGGAATGTCATTTCCTATTAAGAGAATGTCATCCACGTATAAAACGAGGAATACTACAGTTCTCGCTACAAATCTACAATAGATGCATGGTTCATCTGGATTTTTGATAAAGCCAAATTCTTTGACCGTCTCATCAAAACAGATGTTCCAACTCCGCGATGCCTGCTTGAGTCCATAAATGGACTTGAGCAACTTGCACACCTTTCCGCTGCTCCCACCCTGAATGAAACCCTCTGGCTGGTCCATATAGACACACTCCTCTAAATGACCATTTAGAAAAGCTGTCTTTACGTCCATCTGCCAAATCTCATAATCGTGGAAAGCAGCGATGGCAAGAAGGATCCGAATGGATTTCAGCATAGCTACTGGAGAAAAGGTTTCGTCATAGTCCAAACCAGGTCGCTGACGAAAACCCTTTGCTACCAGTCTAGCTTTATAGGTCTCAACCTGTCCATCTACACCAATCTTCCTTTTGAAGATCCACTTGCATCCTACGGGTTTTACCCCGTCTGGAGCAATGTCCAACGTCCATACTTTGTTGGTGTACATGGACTCCATCTCGGTCCGCATTGCATCCAGCCATTTTACCGAGTCGACGCTCTGAATGGCTTGCTGGAAGCTAGTAGGCTCATCGCAATCTAGGATGCAGTCCTCTCTATCCCCGTCAATGAGAAAACCGTAGTATCTCTCGGGCGGAAGAGACTGCCTACTACTCCTGCGGAGCGGCGTAGGAATGTCCTGTTCTTTTGAACCTTCTGGTTCCACTAAACTTTCAGTAATAGTTTGTGGTTCTGGAATTTCTTCCAGTTCTATTGCGCTCCCACTTATTTCTTTTTCTAAAAACTGATGTTCCAGAAAGTGGGCATTGCGAGAAACAAGGACTTTTTGTTCCTCTGCGTAATAGAAAAGATACCCCCTGGAGTTCTTTGGGTATCCCACAAACTTGCACAGTACTGAGCGTGCCTCGAGCTTGTCCGTATGCTTCTTTTTGACATAAGCTGGACATCCCCAAATCTTCAAGTATTGAAGATAGGGTTTCTTCCCACTCCATAACTCATATGGTGTGGTAGGCACAGTCTTAGTGGGAACACGGTTCAAAAGATATGCAGCTGTTTCTAGCGCATATCCCCAGAAAGATCGCGGTAACTCAGCATTACTCATCATGGACCGTACCATATCCAATAGGGTTCGGTTCCGTCTCTCCGATACACCGTTATGTTGCGGGGTGTATGGAGGAGTAAGCTGAGAGAGAATTCCATTCTCTTTTAAGTAATTCAGGAATTCGGCACTTAAGTATTCTCCTCCTCGATCCGATCTTAGGATCTTGATACTTTTGCCGGTCTGTTTTTCTACTTCATTCTTATATTCCTGGAACTTATCAAAAGCTTCGGATTTATGCTTTATTAAGAAGACATGTCCGAATCTTGAGAAATCATCCGTAAAAGTTATGAAGTAAGAAAAACCGCTTCGCGCATGTGTAGACATTGGACCGCACACATCGCTGTGTACGAGTCCCAAGAGCTCGCTCGCTCTTTCTCCGTGTCCAGAAAACGGAGCCTTTGTCATCTTTCCTTTGAGACAGGATTGACAAGTTGCATACGATTGATATTCGAACGAATCTAAATATCCTTCAGTATGTAACTTAGTCAATCTTCTCTCGTTGATGTGACCCAGTCTACAATGCCATAAGAAAGTTTTATTAATATCTGGAGACTTTCTTTTATGTGTATTCTGGATATTGAAAACCTGTGGTTGGTTTAAAACGTAAATACCGTTGTTTAATGTACCTGACCCAATCAAAACTTGATTAAGGTGAATGTTCACTACATTACTTACAAATGCAAATTCATAACCTTCTTTAGATAATAAAGATACAGAAATGATATTACAGGTTGCATTTGGTACATAATAACAACTACGCAAAACCAAAAAGTGTCCATCTGATAATCCCAGGTGATAGTCCCCCACGGCCTCTGCATCCATGCTAGCACCGTTCGCAACTCTGAGGGTCATGTCACCTGCCTTCAAAACTCTACGCTTTCTCAACGCCTGCAAAGAATTACAGATATGAGATCCTGATCCGGTATCCAATACCCAGGATGTAGAGTTTATTGATAGACAGTTTTCAATAACATACACACCTGAAGCTGAAGCTGCAACTCGCTTCAAATCCTGTGTTCTGGCTTTCCAAGCCTTGCAATCTTGTTTCCAGTGGCCACTTTTGTGACAATAGAAGCATTCTTCCTTCCCCACCAGCTTCCCCGCTACCTTTGTTGCTTTACCCTTTCCCTTCGTATCCACTTTACCGACACCGCCTCTTGGTTTGGCGGGGGCTTTCTTCTTCTTGCCCTTGGCTTTCGCCCTGGACCTAGAAGAGGAAGATCCTCCTACAAACAAAGTGGATGTCTCCCTACCCTTCTGTAGGGTGCCCTCAGCAGTCCTCAACATGTTCAGAAGCTCGGCAAGTTCAACCTCCTTTCCTTGCATGTTGAAGTTAAGAATGAACTGGGCGTAAGTGGAAGGAAGGGACTGGAGAATCAGATCAGTATAGAGTTCATTCTCCAACGTGGTCCCAAGGTCCGCGAGCTCCTCTATGTAGCCGATCATCTTAAGCACGTGGTCCGCTACCGATGATCCGACGGCCAACCTTGCCGAAAAGAGCTTCTTCGACACTTCGTATCTTGCGATACGAGACTGCTCTCCATACAGTTCTTTTGTATGGAGAAATATGGACTCTAGGTCCATATTCTCGTGCCTCCTCTGATGGTCGTTGTCCATCGAGGCTAATACGAGGCATTTGGCCCTCGCGCAATCTATCTCCCATGTCTTACGGATTTCTACATCCGCGACGCTGGAGGTGGGACCTGGGACGGGGGGAGCTTTGGTGGTAAGTATATACCCCAGCTTGTCATAAGTGATAGCCATCTTGACATTCCTGAGCCAATCTTTGTAGTTTGGCCCTGTCAATATGTTTTTATCTAATAGTAACTTAAGTCCGGTCATCTTGAATGGTCGCTGCAATTAGGAGAGAGAAAAGAAACACTTTAGCATGATGCTCTTGCAAGTTTAGAGTGGTTTTTAGTTTGTCTAAACTGGATGGCTCCCACTGTCTCTCGAATCCCTTCTCAAACCATAAAGAAAAGGATTAGCCGGGATCATTCTCACCGTACAATACTTGCTTAACCGTTCAGCCAGGCCAGTGTCGGTACTTCGAGGGAGGTTTTCCAACGCTTTCGCGAAGTTCCTTAATTAAGTAACCTCTTTTCCCTGTGGGCGTAGCCCCGCTAACACCTTTCTAGGCACCTACTAGGTTTATAGCATTGATCGTTAAGTGAGAGTTTTCCCGAGGAGTAGCATATACTCACAGTAGGATCGGGATCCAAATATCATCGCGTGATAAAACCGAAGGAATCCTACCAGAATTATCACACTCCAAATGGTATGCAACGCTAGCAAGTTTCAGTACTTATGAAACTCCCGATGTGGATTTTTGCCCCATGCTCTTATGACCTTGGCGTGAGGTCAAAATGTCATAAGTCACATGTCAAGTTCTTCCCATCATTATCCTGGTTAATTTGAACCCACCCGTACCTACCCTTGACGTAGGCCAAAACGGCAGTACGACTGTCTCAAATCAACGCATTCTATCTATGCAACGGATAAATATCCGGCAGCTACCAATCACTATGCCTTGGCGTGAGGTCAAAATACATAGCTTGAATACTACCGAATATTTAACCGAAATGATGGAGGGCTACGGATGGTTTTGGCGAAACCGTGAACGTAGTGAACTTGATATAATCGATGGAACGAGATAGCTTTTAAAAGGAGTGGTTCAAGCTCCGCGTTTAAAAGTTTTAGTTTTGAAAAGAACCGAGTGGTTTTCAAAGTCTTCCAATCGACTTTTACTTGGTTTATTTCTTGCATTAGTTCTTTTAATGCGTCCCATCATTTAATCCTACCATTGCAGAAAACAACCAAAATATGACGTACGCTTATGCCATTCGCATTCGCCACGGGGCCCCGTCATCACCCGTTAGGTTACTTAACTAACGACAGAGCGGGGGCTGGGCTAGCGCGGCTGTAAAACATAAGCAACGCCTAAATAGTTATTATATATAAATATATAGCAATGATAGACATTACAGATCACAGATGAATACATTGGATATACTAGGAATCCGCAATGCGTTCGAGCCTGCAACGCAAAGCGGATTACACGGTCGCGGTGAATAGCCAATACCCCACCCAAGACCCCTACGAGTGCGGCAAACTACCCGCCAAGCACCCGAAGCGAAGCAACCTCCCTCACCACCGTGAGTAGGCCACTCGGCGCTTCGAGATACCCGGTAGTTTGTGCACCCCCTCCATGGGTCTATCCTAGGAGCAAAAACAGTAAAAAGAATTATACAATGACGGCTACAACCCCGACCCGGTTGTGCGGCCATACAAAGAATATTATTACATCAATTTACATGTTACAAATGAATGAAAGAAAATAACACTCATCTCACATCCAACCCGGCTATTCACCCGCGACAATCCAATCCATTCATATCCACAAACCAACAATCACAAATCACAGAGATGTATAACCCCGACTAATCGACTTATAGCGATTAGCCGACGTTCAATACATACAAGCATTACAGATATAACCGATGTAGTTAAAGTGTAGTGAAGTTCCGAAAAATACGGATTTATAGGCCCCCAAAAGTAAATTTTAGTTCTGGAAAATCTGGGCATATATTATATATCCTGAAAATCCCAAAATCAACACATACAGACACTGCACGAAAAACGATGCAGAGAGGACATCAAACCGCGGCGGTTCCGCGGCACGAGCCTACCTCGTGCGGCGGAAGGGCGGCGGTTTGAACGAATCTCTGTGTCGTTTTTCATGGGTGTTCATAAAAAACCCTGAGATGAATTTACAAATATACAGTTTTTCATTTTGAGCAGAAAAAATTTCAACAGAAACTAGGGTTTTTCAAAAGTTCGGTTTTTGGATTTTCGGTTTCGAAACTTCGTTACACTTCACTACCTAGCTAGTTTGAGTTTAGTTAGGCTCTGATACCACTGTAAGTCCGTGTTGCCCACCCCGGTGCTTACGGGGAGGCGGAAAACATAATAAAAATCGGATTTTAAAGACTTAGGCAACATGGACTAAGCTTGTGAGGATCTTTGCTAAACTAAAACTAGCTAAAGAAAACTAACAACTAACAAAGTTGTAGAAAGGTTATACCTTTGGTCTTTAGTCCTTCTCTCCTTGCTCCTAGGTATGGTAGAAAAGGATCACCTTGCTTGTCTTCTCCCGTCAAAGAAGGATCCACCCGAAAGCCACCACCTTTAGCTTCAACTCCAAGCTAGGAGTAACTAGAGTGCAAGAAATGCTAAGACTTGAACCCTAGAAGTGAGTAGAGAAGATCAAGAGAGGGTTTTTCTCAAGCTATTTGTTTCTCAACACATGAGAGGGAGAGAGCTTGAGGGAGAGGATGAGCAAGAGAGAGAAAAGAAATGAGAGAATGAGAATAATAGTGAGCCATTCTCACTAATATGTGAGGATAAGTTTAATTAGATAATTAGCTTGAAAATTGTCATGATAAATCATGAATTGACCATTATCATTTCATTTTTGCAAAGATCAAAGAGCATCTTCCAAATGAAATGATTATGGTCAAGTTGTCAACATGGTCAACAAGTCAATGAAGTCAAATTGTCAACAACAACCATGCACAATAATTAAGCTAATTATCAATTAACAATAATCCACACAAAATCAATAGGGTTAATAAAATGACAAAGGCCATTAACCCTAAACAAGGTCCTCCCCCTCAATCTCAAGCAACCGTGCATACGCACCCGCATTCGTGATCCGAGGAACACGAACACAATGAGAAAAACCAATCTCAAATCATATACTAGGATCCGGCTTAAACCAAAGCCCGCTAGTATAAACTGTCCGGACAGCAAACGTGCACAAGTGCGCGGATGCGAACGAACCCTGTCGCAAAACCATGCGACCTCTACTCGTTTTGCCTAAAGGCGAATAGCTCTCTGTGTGGGACTCTAAAGACTCGACACTACGCTGGCAGTGGGTTTAACCACAGACCGCAAGCGGCACTAGCTGTACGTAACGGTCCCCAGGTAGATGTCGATAAGAAGACTGACGAGGTGAACCCCATCTGCACTCCTACTGAGCCTGTATGTGACAGTCTCCGTACAGTCCGGTCTGTTCGTCTGATACATCGCATGGCGGGCCTAGGGGGGCGGTGAACGTCAGTCCCCTAATAGCGGTACAAGTCGTGTCGGAGTGAAGCCCAGAACACCCTGAGATAACACTGGAAGCCTACCAGTATATCTCGCTTGCCCTGGCCAGGGACTACTCGTGTAATGGCTCTCCTAGACACAGCGCGATGTCAACCCCCAATACCGGGAGAGACGAATCCTGTCTAACCGTCACTGCCTCCAAGTGCTTCGGGACTGTACCCAAAAACTACCTGTTTGCACAGCTCCTTTGAGCCGTGGTAGGGTAGTAATCAAAGTGCAGTGGGAACACACTCGAGGCGAAGTGACAGTGTCAAGTCAGCGGACTAAGCTGTACTCATGTCACCTGGGAACTGATAACTGACGATAGGTATATTACCAACCAACAGTTCCCGACGAGTCCTGTCCAGTGTACTCGTAACCTAACGAGCACCCGCATACTATCCCAAGTACGACGTACTAACGGCTGTGGGACAGACCGTCTCCCACACTGGGATGAGAAGCGCATACGCTAGTCTACTCCGGAGTATCGATGCCCTGTCTCGATAGTCCAACGACCAGGGACCTGTATAAGGATGTGCTTATAGATTACCCAGCTCCCACGAGTGCGAGCGCCATCACAACGCTGGTAATCAAGCAAAGATCCTAAGGGCTCTACTAATATGTATACCAGCAATATGCTAAAAGAAACACATGCACATATTAAAGCAGAGACAAACCAAGTAGCATACTACCATTTCGAGCAAGATTGTATATACAACTGTGAATATCCCAAGCTTCCATTAAGTAATATACAAGCCAGTATGATACAGTAATGGCCTCTAGGGCATATACACTAACATGACATGCGTCTTGAAGAAGTGGAGGATATTCTCCGTCTTTACTTCCCTCGGCGGTACCGCTTATGCCCACTTAGAGAAGTAGTCAATCGTCGCTAGGATGAAACGATGTCCTCTAGACGATGCTAGTTCGATGGGGCCGACTATATCAGTCCCCCACATTTCGAATGGCCAGCTAGCCACAGTTGGATGTAGTGGATTCGGATGCTGATGGATGAAATCCCCATGAATTTGACATGAGTGACACTGCTTTGCATATTCGAGGCAGTCCTGAATCATCGTGGGCCAGTAGTAGCCCATCCGTTTTATCTTCAATTTCATTTTTGGGCCCGCTTGGTGAGAACCGCAGAGTCCATCATGAACTTCCTGGACGACCCTTTTCGCTTCGTCAGGTCCTAAGCATCTCAGCCACAGAGAATCAAATGACCTCTTGTACAGGGTATCATTGACGAAGGCGAAAAACAGAGCTCGTTTCATAAGCTGATGTCTTGTGGATCCTTCTTCAGGCATTCGGTAGGACTTGAAGTAATCTATGAAGACTTCTCTCCAATCCTCGGCCTTTCCCGGGTCTTTTATTTGCAGAGCCATTCGCTCAGTCGTTTCCTTTTCTTCGGATGATTCCGGAGATATTTCTGCTGGGGCAAGCACTCGACGGCTTTGTACCGTGATTCTAACGTCATCGAGGTCCTCGTCAGCCAGTTCTTTAGCAAGTTTGGCCAACGCGTCTGCTTTGCTGTTTTCCGCGCGCGGTATGTTCTCCAAAGTATGAGAGGGAATTTGGGTCGACAATTGTTGCACCTTTTCTCCGTACTTCACCAACTCCGGTTTGCACGTTTGGTAGTCGCCGTTTACTTGACTAACGACCAGTTGAGAATCCCCGTATATGAGGAGGTTTTCAATTCCCATGTCAATGGCGATCTCGAGGCCCGCTATCAGAGCTTCGTATTCGGCTTCATTATTTGTCCTTGGCTCTGTTAAGGAGAAAGCGAAACTTATTATCCCTCCTTGTGGAGTCACGAAGATGAGGCCTACCCCCGATTTGATTACAGGGGTACTTTGCTTGCGCTTCTTCACGGAAGATGCTCCGTCAAAATAAAGCTCCCATCAGATATTATCACCGTTGATCGCATCAAACGCATGTTCGTCTGGGAAATCACAATTCAGAGGAGAATCGGCGGGTATCGGATGCTCAGCGAGGAAATCGGCGATGGCCTGGCCTTTCACTGCCTTGAGAGGTTGATATGTTATCGAGAACTCCATCAAGATCAGAGCCCATTTGGCGAGTCGACCTGTCAATATGGCCTTTGACATTAGATATTTGAGAGGGTCCACCTTCGACATAAGACGGACTTCATGCACCAACGCATAGTGCCTGAGCTTTGTTATCGCAAAGATCAATGCCAGGCAGTGTTTCTCAATGGGGGAGTAGTTGCTTTCTGCCCCCAGCAGAACTCGACTTAAGTAGTAGAGTGCCCTTTCCTTCCCTTGGTCGTTCTCTTGCGCCCATAATGCGCCTAAGGAACCTTCGAGGGTGGTCGTGTAGAGAATGAGAGGCTTTCCCTTAACTGGAGCAGCCAATACTGGAGGGTTCTGCAGGTACTGCTTGATCTCGTCTAGTACGTCTTGGCATTTATGGTCCCAGACAAATGGGGTTCCCTTCTTCATTAGGTGGCTATAGGGACGGCACTTGCCTGAAAGGTTGGCTATAAATCGCCGTATGTATGCGAGCTTCCCTTGGAGAGATCGCAACTGTTTGAGAGTCCTCGGCGGAGGCATTTCCATGATCGCTTTGATCTTTGACGGATCTATTTCAATACCTCGGTGTCGAACAATGAATCCTAGGAATTTGCCTGAGGAAACTCTGAATGTACACTTGAGCGGGTTCATTTTCAAGTTGTATTGTCGAAGGCGTTGAAATACGGTCTTCAGATGCTCGAGATGTTCCTCATATGATTTTCTTTTAACCACGAGATCGTCGATATAGCATTCGACGATTTCGTGTATAAGGTCATCGAAGATCTTCGTCATAGCCCTTTGGTAGGTGGCACCGGCGTTCTTTAAACCGAAGGGCATCACCTTGTAACAGAATATTCCTAAAGGGGGATGTGTGCTTCTGGTCTTCTGGATGCATTTTTATCTGATTATATCCTGACGAGCCGTCCATAAAGGAGAAAACCTCATGAGTGGACGTGTTGTCTATCATCAGTTCGGTGACTGGCACTAGGAAATCGTCCTTCGGGCAAGCTTTATTGAGATCCCGAAAGTCCACGCATATACGCACTGTCCCATTTTTCTTCATCACCGGGACGATGTTGGTGATCCATTCAGGGTATTGAACCTCCTGGATGAAGCCAGAGTCGATCAGCTTTTTGACTTCAGCATTGATACTCATTTCAAGCTCGAGCCGCATTCTCCTCGGCGCCTGTTTGACTGGCTTGATGTCCGGGGATATCGCCAATTTGTGCACATCAATTTCTAGATCTAGTCCCGGCATTTTGGAATAGTTCCATGCGAAGCAATCTTTATGCTGTAGAAGCACATCCTTTAACGCAGCCACCCTTTCTTCAGATAGCAGCTCGCTGATGAATGTCGGTCGTGGATCGTTTGCCGTCCCCAACTCAATCTTCTTGAGGTTATCTGCAGTGGTATGGATTCCATCTTCTAGCTCTTTTGGCGCTGGTGGGAATTCTGAGATTATCTCGTCGCTGCTGTTTTTGAAGCACCAAGGGAGCTCATCTATGTCCTCGGGCTCTTCTTTTAATATTGTAATCATGTGACAGGTGCGAATTCGCTTCCAATCCCAATGTGGAACCGGTTCTTCTTTCGTGGCCTTGGGCTCATGCTTTTGTGGCGGTGCTACCCTCCAGTTGTCGGATAGAGAGAACTTGCCAAGCTGATACTGATCTTCGACCCAATTCTTGAAGGCGAAGCAATCTTCAAGAGGATGACCTATTACTCGATGGTAAGAGCAATAGTCCGGGTGTGAGACTTCGCCAATTTGTTCGAGGTGTTTAGACTCCGGCAGTGTAAGCATCTGATGTTTTAGAGCGAGGTCAAGTATCTTCTTCGTCTTATCCCGAGGAAAGGAGTATGCTCGACCCATTTTCTTCATGAGGGATAGATCAATAACGCTCGACTCCCGTTTGCATTGCTTCTTAGCCCCGCTTTGTTGCTGTTGAGCGCTTTTTTGGCTTTTTGACTTATTTCTGCTTTTGCACCATGCCTTCTTTATAACAGGTTGGCAAGGAGTGGCATTTTCATCTTTCACGGCCTGTTGAAGGAGGCGTTGCGTTCTGGCTTTCTCGTAGATGGCCATTTCGCGGTTATGATCGTCCCGGACTTTTGACCGGCTTCCTTTATAAGCTTGTCCATTTGCTCTTCGAACGATGGACTGGGCGCTTTTGCATCTGGAACTTTCACGGGCTCAGGATTAGCGTCTTCCCATTGAACATCTGCTTCTTCATCGAAGTCATACATGACGTGACAGCTGTATAGTAGCTCCCGTTTCTTTGACCGGATATATCCGAGTCCTTTCGTCTCCATTCTCCCGTTAGGTAGTTTGCGTTGAATCCCAGGAACGTTCCAGACTTCATCATAGAACTTGGCTTTTCGAACGGTCTGCTTGAAGGATATCCCCTGGCGTTTCAGCAGCTTTTTCAAACCTTCCGTATAATATCTAGGGAGACGGATGGGCTGAAGCCTGTCGAGCGTAGAATCCGCACCATGCCAAATTTCTTTTTCTATCTTGGTTTCTTCAGAGCGGTAAAACAGAATTGCTTTCTCGCTAACTCGCCCGGGAGGGATATAGAATGTCCACAACTCTTCTACACTGTAGATATTAAGTGCATTCAGTTCTTTATGGTGTTTAAGCGGCACTATGGCGACTTGTAGACTTTGCTCTTCGTCAGCAGACGTTCGTATTGAAGGTCGAGCAGAGAATACAACACGGATCTCATCTTCCGATTCGCTACCAAAGATCAACGTAGGAGCGGACGGACCCGAATACACTATCTCCTCTTCCTCCTCAGTATCACTACCAAAGATAGGGATGGTAGCGTTAGTTTTATTCTCCGGTTTGTGACACTTCTCCGTATCTTCGAAATCCGGTAAGAAATATTTGGCGTCTTCATATTTGCGGACCTCGTTGACAGAGAACGGGTTCAGTTCTCCCGTCACGGTATACTCGAAACCATCCTTAAAATACTTCATACACTGATGTTGTGTAGAAGGGATGATGTTGTACTCGTGTAACCATGGTCGGCCGAGCAAAGCATTATAGCATGTCTTGGCGTCTATGACGTGGAACTTAATGTCCATGACGAGTAACCCGAAGTGTAGCGTCAGTATCACAGATCCAAGAGTCTTTGACGATTGGGAGTCGAACCCGGAGATGGTGATCTTGTCCCGAGCAAGGTGCTGGACGCTCATGCAGATTTCTTTTAACACCCGCACGTTGAGGAGATTAACGGAGGATCCATTGTCGATCAGGATTTTGCCTATCTTAATATCGTGGCAGTATCCTGAGACATAGAGGGGGCGATTGTGTTCGCACGTCCCAAGGACAAGGTCCTCGTCGCCGAAAGTGACATTGGCCGTGTGCACTTCCTCCAATTCATCCTTCATCTTTTCCTCGGCCAGGCAAGCTTGGAATTGTTCCGGATCTTGTAGTGCCTTGATCAACGAATCTCTCGCCTCTTTTGATAGCAAAAGGACGTCAAGAATGCTGAGCTGTGAGGGCAGCTTCCTCAGATGTGCTAGGACGTTGTAATCCACCTTATTCTTTTTCGGTGGGTTATCGACGCTTAGCTCATCCAGAACTTGGTCATCTAAGACGATATCTTCAGAGACCTTTTCTTTCCCTTTATCTTTTCTGTTTGAGGGTCCGAGGTTCTTTTCAGGCAGCGTCCGATTCCGCAGCCGAATATTTTCGCAAACCTTCGGCTCTTCTTCTTTTCCCGAATTGGACTCTTTAAAGAGAGGGGCAAGTTCCAACTCCTCATCAGAATCGCTCCCGAATGTAGGCACTTGTGTCCCGCCAGTGTTAACCATGCGACAATTGTCGGTAGTTCTTTTAATCCCTTCGGTCGTATTTCTTTGCTATCGACGAGTTTTACGCTTTTCCCGCTTAAAGCGTTGTCGATGAGCAACATATCCTTGCCAACATCTATCGAAAGTTTTGCACTCTTGAGTGGGGTGCGAAATATTTTGATGATATAAGCAATAGGAGGGGTGCGTTTCCACTTCACCGGTGATGTTCCCTTCGGAGGATGGTAGCTTCATGCCCATTGATATGGCCTTAGCAAACCTTTTCCTCATCTTGAATTGGCTCTTGTCGGTAGTGAAGATGTTTTGCTCCAGCGGGATCGTCTCAGCTCTTCCATCAAGTCGCTGGCGCTTGGCCCTTTCAAATATAGCCGTCTCACGTTCTCGATCAGCTTTACTTTTCAATCGAGCTTCGTTAAGGAACACGTCAATCATTTCGTCTGATAGCTCCGGAAATTTTGGTTCAAGATCTGCCCCCAGCGTTTCAGTGCAAGGAGTCTCCTCATCGTTCGTGATCGAATGGGAAATCATATGACAGCTCGCCACATATTCCTCGGATTCATCCGATGAACTTTCTCCCTCATCTTCTTCTTGAAAGACGTGATTGAGGAACTCTTGGAGTGTAATGGGAGTCCGTGCCTTTTGGTTGTATTCATCCAGCACGTCAATTTGCTTTTGTAAGTCCGTGCGCTTGTCGCCAGGCTTCACGGGCTTCTTAGATTTCTTCTTCTTCTTTTTCGAAGATTTTGACGGCTGGTTGCGAGTGCTCGAACCACCCTCATCGGTCTTTGGAGTTGGGCGTGGCTTCAACATCCCCTCAATGACCTGCGGTTCCAACGGGTTCTTCCACTTGATCGCTGGACATGTCTGAAGATCGTTTAGCATTCTCTTTGTCTTGGCTGGTAATACAACCTCCCAAGGAGCTTCTACAATGACGGAGCATGTTGCCCCCGGCGTATTCGTCCCCTTAGAGGTGTGGAGCTGCGAGGGATTCACCTTCCATTTGTCAGATAACGCGAACTTGCCCTGTCGGTACTGGTTTTCAAGCCAATTCTTGAAAACGTAGCAATCTTCGATCGGATGGCCTAATACTCGATGATAAGGACAGTAGTTGGGCTCGTTGACGTCACTTGGTTGCAACGGACGTTTTGGATCCGGCAGATTTATGAGTCTGTTACGCAACGCCAGCTCGAATAACCTCCTCGTTTTATCGCGGGGAAAGGAATAAGGACGTCCCATCCTATCCTCAAAGGGTACTTACGGGCGCATATTATTTTGACGAACGACCGGCTTTGAGTCGCTCGGTTGTTGTTGAGCATTAGCGACAACGATCGCTTTTCCCCTCCCTTTGTCATTTCGGGAGTCCGGCCTTGGAAGGGGGGTTTATGGCCCATTTGATCCATTTGCGCTAGTTTGTCAATCAAGGTCTGGAAGGTAGTTGGCTTGAAAAACATCATAAATTGTGAAATGGTCGCTTGCGGATCAAGGGTTCCCACAAACATACCCACCGCAGGAGCTTCTTCAATGCGCTGCTCACACTTTGACCATAAGTTCTGCCATCGTATAGCGTACTGAACCCACGTCTCGCCTGGCTTTATCCTGGCGTTAATCAGTGCTGTCATCGGGGTACGTTCACTGGCGCTTGCAAAACGCTGAGTAAACAGCAGCTCCATCTCCGCGAAGGTCTTGATAGAGTCATTCGGGAGCTCAGAGTACCACTCGAACGCCGTATCTGATAAACTTCCAACAAACTGGCGAAGCAATAGCTTGTCGTCACCGTCGGTGTTGCCGCAAAGCGCCCTGAACTGGGCAACATGCTGGTGAGGATTGCCCGTCCCCTTGTAGACATGGAACTTGGGAATTGTATAACCTGGCGGGTACTTGATTTGGTCATACCAACTTGGATATGGCCGCCCCATTTTTACGACCTGGCTGGCTGCTTCGGTAGCATGATGAACCCGTATTTGTTGGGCGATGTACTCATCCAAATCAGCTTTGGAGATTGTATCCTCTTTAGCCGTCGACAGAGCTAGTGGAGGATTTGATGTCTCTCCCCTATCGTCTCTAAGGACGATCGGGGGCTCTTAAGCCGGGGGATCTTGTTGTATCATCATCCCTATCATGTCCTGGAAGAGGAGGCCCATACGCTGTATGTTGGCTGCTTGTTCAGCAGCCTCTTTGTCCTTCTTCTCCAATATCCAACGAAGGAATTCGGCGTCGGTTTCTTCCTCCTGGCGCTCATCTGAGGACGTTTCAGAGTTCTCTTTTGGCCCTGTAAGTGCAGCCATAGCATTCATCATTTCTTGGAGCTTTTGCTGTTGCTCCTGTGCCTTGGTCACTGATCGGGTGAGCGGTCTATGACCCGTGGATGCACGGCTGTCTTCTTTTCCCGATGCCATGTAAACCGTATGAACTGTTATGCCCCCTGACTTGGGGCGTTTAGGTTCACCATTTTTAACTTTTGCTGCTGACACGGGAGTTTTCTCTAGCCTCCTTTTTTTGTGGGCCGTTGGGGTTGAAGGGGCCGTTGCAGTGGGCACCCTAGCGATTGTTGTCCCTTGCTGTTTAATAGGGCGGTCCTTGTCTTTTTCTACCTTCGCCTTTTTCTGGCGACGAGAGTAACCTGGGTCAATCACGGAGTCTTGAACCCTCCGCCAAACTTTATAAATTTTTGAAGACAGCCGTTGAGGGGGCTGTTCTTGCTTTGTTTCCGGATCTCTCTCCATAGGTGGAGGAGATCTTTTCAGTGTAGCGGTTGGAGAGTTCTTCCGTACCCTCCTCAGCAGTTCAAAGCTGTTCCCAGTTGGAACAGCAACGTTGACTTCCACCACTGGAGCCGGTAGAGTTAGCCCTGAGGGGGAGTTGCCCCCTGCCTTCCTCACTCGTTGCCAATAGCGACGTCGAGCACGACGAGCCATTGGGACTGGCTCAAAGATAGAGATAGCTTCTTTTTGCCCCCTGTCTGAATGAGGCACCGCCGGTGTTAACCTCTTAAAGACTGAAGTTGTCTTTTGAGGGATGATATTCAACCTGTCGAAGATGGATCCTCGGGCAGGGGCAGGAGCAGGAATCGTCAGTCTTGAAAAGACTGACTCTTTGACAGGGGAAGCCGCCTTGACGACTTCTGGAGCAGCAGTTATTGCCTTCCTTGGGACAGCCAGTTTAGAGTTCTGATTTAGCCTGGTGAAAACAGAGGCTGTCGGTTTGGTAGCGGGTGACCCGTTGACAGGGGCCGTCGTAGCAGTGAGCCGGTCAAAGACCGACTTTTTGTTCACCTCCAGTGCAGGTATTGGCACAGAGAAGCTTGTAGGTAGGATCATGGTCCCGAAGAACAGGCCAGTGGTGGCCTGGGTCACCAGGTCTACTGGCAGAGCGAGGAAGGAAGCCGCTTGGGGCCCATATGCTACACTTCCCGGTGAGGTGGAGCGTCCATTGCAGGGGCACTTCGAGCAGTTGGTGCAGTTAGAGGCCATTGATGCTTGAGTTCTGCGCCAGGCAAAAGACTAAATCTTAGTAACTTGAAATCCGAAGGCAACCATTAACAAACCGCGATTGGTTCGCGAAGACGACACACGAAGTGTCGAGTGGAAAGAGGAAAAGATCCCACCGGGCGTGCCAGAATCTGTTCCCCTCCGAATGGCGGCCTGGACTTTGCGTCTGGGCCTGAGATTCAGGGCAGATGCTAAATGGTTTTATCCGTCTACCTCTCCGAAGATGCCATGTTGATTTATGACACCGTGTATCGGAGGTTTAGATGGATGCGGTCGATGTAGCAGACTTCGTCAGATTCCCCCTCTGGGTGAGGGGTTTTTGATTATGGGGACGCTCTTCCCTGCAGGTGCAAGCCCCTGCAGTTAATTACGCTACCGCATCGCGGTAACAACTTTCTCCTTCTCCAGAGTTTCACTTCGTGTCGTGTGTGTATGTTTTGTTTGTGGTTGCCCATGGATTGTATACGGAGACTGAGTAATGCCGTCGCCCGTAGGACGTGGATTAGTCCAAATCCGTATTTACTTAGATTTGGGTTTGGTGTTTTTAGTTTAAGGATGCATTAGTCGCGTTGCGGCTAAGATCAACTTAAACGTTCGTTAAGGATATGATAGTCCTGTTTGAGACTAAGATCAACTTAACGTGATAATCCATTTAATATCTGTCCATCGGGACTCGTCACCTCTCTAACGTCGTTGAAGGATTACAACGGCAGATGTCAGAGGAGTTCAGAGATGTACCCTTGAACCAAGGTTGATTTGGAGTTTTATTGTTTGTTTGAATGTTTAAGGATACGTTAGCCGTGTTTGGGGGCTAAGATCAACTTAAACGGGATCGTTTAGATCCGGCAGCATTTGGATGCTCTATTGTTCCAGTTTAGGGACGTAGTGGTCCATGTTCCAGTTTAGGGACGTGGTGGTCCACCATTAGTTTAAGGACGTTTCGGTCCGATATTAGTTTAAGGACGTTTCGGTCCATGTTCCAGTTTAGGGACGTGGTGGTCCATATTCCAGTTTAGGGACGTGGTGGTCCATTGCCAGTTTACGGACGTGGTGGTCCATAGGTAGTTTTGGGACATTGCGGTCCAACATTAGTTTAAGGACGTTTCGGTCCACGAGTTTATGGACCCCGCAGTCCATATTCATGTGTGGTTGTTGGGACCCGTCGCCTCTCTGACGTCGTTGAAGGATTACAACGAGAGGTGTCGGAGGAGCTCGGAGATGTACCCTCGAACCGGATATAAATTGATTTAAGGGAGCAATATCGCTCAGTTAATTTAATTTGAGGACTTACGGCCATGATTGGGCTAAGTCTAAAGTATTCAACGCTTTTTATTTGTTCTTGGTCTGTTAGACCTGTGTTGAGGCATGGCCCATTTTTAAATAATGCATTGCATTATTTTTTTTTTTTTTTTTGGGCTCTGCCCATAAAAGATGCAGAGCATCAATTTATTTTGGACTCTGCAAGGCATCTGCATAGCATTTTATTATTTTGTTTGGGCTCTGTCCATTTATAAATGATGCAGAGCATCAATTTAATTAGGCATGTTTGGTCTTTTAATTGGGCCTGACCCTTCAGGAAAAGAAATGCATTGCATTTGTCAGGCGCTTTGCGCCAATTACTGAGCGCAAGCGCTTGTGGTGAGGACACGTGTCATGCTCTGGTGAGCGCAAGCGCAACGGCGCAGTGCGCTGCGCTGCTGACACGTGGCGCGCTCTGGTGAGTTGCGCCAATTCCAGAGAGCAAAGCTCTATTTCAAGAGCGCGTAGCGCAAGTTTTTCTGTAGCTGACACGTGGCGCTCTCTCAAGAGCGCAACAGCGCAGTTTGGAAGTGCAAAGCACTAAGAATCTTTTAGATTCAAGAACAGAAGTGCAGAGCACTATTTGATTTCTTGATCTAATTTAGATCAAAGAAAAATAAGTTTTTATTTTTGTTTCAAGAACCAGAGGCTCATAAAAGTGCAAAGCACTATTTTTATTTTGTTGTTTTCTTGTTTTTAAAGAACCAGTGGTTCATGAGAAGTGCAAAGCACTGTTTATTATGTGAAGAACATTGATCTGGTTTTTAGATCAATGATTTATTAAAAGAGATTTCTTTTCTCTCATTAAGGTTTTTACCTTTTTCTTTGAAATTTTCTCTGAATTCTCTCTCTGTTTGAAGCTCTTGACTTTTTTCAAGAAAATGTTTATGCCTTTGAATTGAGATCTGGGGTCTCTTTTATAGTGCCCATAAATTAGTTAATTTTTTTGAAGAGATCTTTCTCTGAGTGATTTGAGGAATTTTCCCCACCGTTGGATCTTTGATCCAAGGGCTTCTGTTTTACAGAAGAAAATCTTCTTGTTTTAACAAGAACAGAAAGATTTCTTTAAAATCTTAACTCTGTTTGGCGCAAATGCCCCAGCGCGTGATACGTGTCACGCAGCGCAACTGCGCTAGCGCATCTGCGCTGACACGTGTCGCGCAGCGCACAGCGCAGCGCAACTGCGCGAGCGCATCTGCGCTGACATGTGTCGCGCAGCGCGAAGCGCAGCGCAACTGCACCAGCGCATCTACGCTGACACGTGTCGCGCAGCGCAGTGCTTGCGCAACTGAAGCGTTGCTTCCTTTAATTTTGCTTAAAATAGAGCTTTGCTCTGATTGGGCGCGCCTTCTTGGACGCTGCGCTGACATATCAGCGCCTGACATGTGGCGCGTTGCGTCCGAGATTTGAAGCGTTGCCTCAAAATTTTGAATTTTGAATTTCAACAGAGCTTTGCTCTGATTGGGCGAAACATGGTGGGTTCACCTTCCAATTCTCGGACAGGGCAAATTTGCCCTGTTGGTATTGATCTTCAATCTAGCCTTTAAAAACAAAGCAATCTTCAATTGGATGGCTTACTGTTTGATGGTAGGGGCAATAATTGGGACTATTTGCCTCACCAGGTTGCAACGGTCATTTTGGATTCGGCAAATTGATGAGTCTGTTGCGCACCGCCAGCTCAAACAATCTCCTTGTTTTGTCCCGGGGGAATGAATAAGGGCGCTTCATCTTCTCATTATAGAATTGCCGCCTCTCGTCTAGAAGATCAGTTATTTTTGGGCCACTGGGCTACTGTTGAGTATTCGCGACGAAGGTCGCTTTCCCTTTGCCCTTTTTGTTCTGTGGCTCCGGCTTTGAAGGAGACGGTCTATGACCCATCTGGTCTATTTGGGCCAGTTTATCAATCAAGGCCTGGAATGTGGTCGGCTTGAAGAACATCATGAATTGGGAAATAGTTGCCTGAGGGTCCAGAGTGCCCACGAACATGGCCACTACCGGCGCTTCCTCAATGCGCTGCTCACATTTTGACCATAAATTTCGCCATCGTATTGTGTATTGCACCCACGTTTCACCTGGCTTTACCCTGGCATTGATCAATGCTGTTATTGGGGTGTGTTCACTAGCACTCACGAAATGCTAGGTGAATAATAGTTCCATCTCTGCAAAAGTCTTGACGGAGTCGTTTGGAAGTTCAGAATACCACTCGAATGCCGTTTCCGACAAGCTACCAATAAAACTGGCAGAGCAGAAGTTTATCATCACCCCCGGTGTTGCCGCACAAAGCTCTGAATTGAGCGACATGCTGATGTGGATTACCCGTCCCTTTATATACGTGAAATTTAGGGATCGTATATTCTGGTGGGTACCTTATTTGGTCATACCAACCTGGATATGGTCGCCCAGTTTTAACAGTTTGGCCGGCCTCTTCATTCGCCTGGTGAACCCGTATTTGCTGAGCAATGTAATCATCTAAAGTGGCCTTGGAGATGGTCTCCTCTTTGGCTGCTAAAAGCGCTTGAGGAAGGTTCGATGTTTCCCCTCTGTCGTCTTCAATGATGATCGGGGGGTCTTCAGCTGGAGGTTCCGGCTGTAAGATCATCCCAGCCATGTCTTGGAACAAAAAAGCCATTCATTTTATATTGGTTGCCTTCTCCGCAGCCTCCTTTTCTTTCCTATCGAGCATTCTTCGGAGGAACTTTGTATCAGTTTCTTGTTCCCGACGCTGCTATGAGGTTACTGGATTTTCTTTTGGCCCATTGAGTGCGGCCATTGTAGTCAGCATCTCCTAAAGTTTCTGCTGCTGTTGTTCCTGAGCCTTCGTTATCGATCGGGTAAGCAGTCGATGACCAATAGAAGCACGACTTTCCTCTTTTCAGGAATCCATATAAACAGTATATATTACCATGCCCCTGTACTTGGGGCATTTAGATTCAACGTCCTTGCGGCTTGCCGTATTCACGGGGGCTTTCTCTGGCCTCCTTCTCTTGTGAGCAGTCGAAGTCGAGGGGGCCGTTGCAGCGGGCACCCAGACGGATGATGTCTTCTGTGGTACCACGAGATGGCTCTTTTCTTGCTGAGCTTTGAGCTTCTTTGGCCGGCGAGAGTAGTCCTGATTAATCACCGATTCTTGGACCTATCGCCGGACTTTATAAATTTTGGAGGATAGCCGCTAAGGGGGATGCTCCGTCTTCTTTTCTGTAGTAATCTCCATAGGTGGAGGAGATCTCTTCAGCACGGCAGTCAGAGAGTTCTTCCGAACCCTCCTAAGCAGTTCAAAGCTGTTCCTGGTTGGAACAGCAGCATTGATTTCCACCATCGGAGCTGGCGGAGTTAGTCCAGAAGGGGAGCTGCCCCCGACCTTCCTTACTCGGCGCCAGTGGCGAGGGGTGACTTCGTCATGCTCCCCGTGTTGGCCAAGGGTTGTCGCCGGCGTTAGCCTCTTAAAGACCGATGCCCGTTGAGAATCAACGTCCAATCTGTCAAAGACAAACCTCTGGGCAGGGGAAGCAGTTTTGGGGACTTCTCCTGGAGCAGGAGCCGGAATGACCAACCTTGTGAATACTGACTTCTTTGCAGAAGAAGCCTCTGCGATGATTTCGTCCACTTGAACCGGGATGGCTATCCGCTTAGCGATGGCTGCTTCAGGTATCACGGGCTTGTTAGCGTTCTGGCCCAGTCTGTTTAAAACTGAGGCAGTAGAGTTGGGCGACCCATTGAGAGGGGCCGCGGTAATGTTAAGTCGATCAAAGACCGACTTCTTTGGGGCTTCTTACGACAGCATCGGGGCATTGAAGCTCATGGGTGGGATCATAGTGCCAAAGAACAGCCCGGTGGTATCCTGAGTTACTTGGTCCACCGGCATCGTGAATAGGGAGGCCGCCTGGGGCCCGTAAGTTACACCTCCAGATGAGGTGGAACGGGAGTCGCAGTTGCAGCTGGAGCATTTTGTGTAGGTAGAAGCCATTGATCTTTTGTTTTCTGCACGGAGCAAGACACCAAATCTTACTACCTCAAACCCAAGGGCAACCATATCAAACCGCAATTCGTTCGTGAACAGGACATACGAAATGTGGAGTAGAAAGAGGAAAAGGTCCGACCGGGCATGCCAGAATCTGTTCGCCGCCGAAAATCGGAGACGCGATAAACGTCTCGCCTGAATTTTGGGGCAGATGCTAACTGGTGCTATCCGTCCACCTCTCCGAAGATGCCAAGTTGATTTATGACACCACGTTTCTAAGGTTTAAATGGATGCGACCGATGTAGCAGACATCGTCAGATCCCCCCTCATTTGAGGGGTTTTTGATTGTGGGGATGCTCTTCCCTGCAGGCGCAAGCCCCTGCAGTTAATTACGCAACCGCATCGCGGTAACAACTTTCTCCTTCTCCAGATGGTCGCTTCGTGTCGTGGGTGTTTGTTTTGTTTTTTGGTTGCCCGTGGATTGTATACGAAGACTAATTTATTTCGTCACCTGTAGGGCGTGGATTAGTCTAAATCCGTATTTTCTTAGATTTAGCTTTGGGGGTTGGGTTTAAGGATACGTTAGTCTCATTTGGGACTAAGATCAATTTAAACGTTTGTTAAGGATACGTTAGTCTAATTTTAAACTAAGATCAACTTAACATGATCGTTTAGATCCAACAAGAGAGCATTTGGGCTCTATTGTTTAGTTTAGGGACATTGCGGTCGATAATTAGTTTAAGGACATTACGGTCCAATACCAGTTTAAGGACATGGTGGTCTAGTTTAAAGACATCATAGTCTGTAAAGGTTAAGGACATCATAGTCCATAGGCTTAAGGACCCCACAGTCCGAGCTTACGGACATCATAGTCCATGAGTTTAAGGACCTCACAGTCCAGTTTAAAGACGTCATAGTCTGTGAAATGTGTGGTTGTCGGGACCCGTCACCTCTCTGAAGACGTTGAAGGATTACAACGACAAATATCAAAGGAGTGAAGAGATGTACACTTGAACCAAAGTTGATTGGGAGATCTATAGTCTAATTTGAAACTAAGATCAATTAATTAGATTATGAGCACATTGGCTCAGTTAAATCTGAATTGAGGACTTATGGCCAATTTGGGCTAAGTCTATTTAATTTTGAAATGTTGGCCCTTTATTGGGCTATTGAACATTTGTCTGGATTCAGCCCCTCATTATTTAGCAATGCTAAACAAGAGTTTGAGGGCTCTGTTAACATTTTTTTCTTTGGCTGAGCATTAAACATTGTAGCTCTGGATTTTAAAGTTTATTTGAAGGGTAGATTTGCCTCTGGAAAACTTAGCCAATTTGGGCTAAGCTGGCTTTAAAATAATGTTAAACACTAGAGGATATCTAGCGGTCACGTGTCCTCACGTGATGTGTTTAAAACAGTGTTAAACACTGGAGACAAAATGCTCAAAATAGTGTTAAACACTAGAGATAAAGAGGTCACGTGGGTTCACGTGAGAGCGCCTGAGATAGGGCCAGACCTCCTTTATTTTATTCTCAAATCTGCAAATAAGTTTTAAAAACTTCTGATCTTCTGGCCATCACGTGTTGGCATGTGATGGATATCCATGTATTTATTTGGGGTCATGTGAGGACACATGAGAGCGCCCAAAATCAGCACTGCCTTTGCCTTTGTTCTCTTTGTTTTGATGGTCACGTGGGAGCACGTAAGGCATTGCCTCTGGGCTAATTCCTTCTTATTTTGGGGAGTCTATTTAAGGGTCACGTGGGAACACGTGACCAAGTCTTGTTCCCTCTTTTCTGCTCATTGAGAATAAGGGTCACGTGTTACCACGTGACCAAGTTTTTTACGTGCATGGAGAGCTTTAAGTCCCTTGTTTTAAGAATTAAATTCTATGTAGGGTTAAACCCTAATTCTGTTTTATAAGAATTAAATTTCTATGTATGTGGAAGAATTAAATTCTCATATAGGGTTAAACTCTAGTTCTGTTTTGGAGGAATTAAATTCCTATGAATTTGGGAGAATTAAATTCTCATATAGGGTTAAACCCTAGTTTTATTTGGGAGGAATTAAATTCCTGTGAATTTGGGAGAATTAAATTCTCATATAGGGTTAAACCCTAGTTTTATTTGGGAGGAATTAAATTCCTGTGAATTTGGGAGAATTAAATTCTCATATAGGGTTAAACCCTAGTTTTATTTAGAGGAATTAAATTCCTGTAAATTTGGGGAATTAAATTCCTCAAACTCAGATTCTCTTTCAAGGTCTTGGATCTGAATGACAGAATCTCCCCGATGAGAATTAAATTCTCAACTTGTGGGAAGATCTGCTTCTGCAGATCTTCAACCAAAGAAAGAACTAAGTTCTTATTCAGAAGAGTTAAACTCTTAAATTTGATAATTAAATTCTCTTTTATTTTATAGAGCTTAGATCTCTTTCCCTTTTCTCACCTAGGGTTTCTTTTCTCTGAAAAGAACTTCTTTTCTCTCTTGAGAATTAAATTCTCCTCTCTTTTCTCTCTGTTGTTGTTTTTCTCCAGAAAATCAAAATTCCCAAAGATCCATTTTCTTCTGTTCTTGGCACCTATTTATAGGAGAAAGAAAAGAATCAATTTGTTTAGCGAATCTTTCATTGAAAGATTTTTGGTTGTTTTTGTAACTAACATGATCTTTTAGATCACTCAGTAAATTTTATTCACCATTGGATTTTTAATCCAAAAGATATTCTGTCTGTTATTCTTGGTGAATTTTAGGAAAATCTTTCCTCGTATAAAATCTTTCCATAAATTGGTGATTTTTAATCACCATTGGAATTTTAATCCAATGGTGCTCTAATTTACAGAGCAGCATCTTTTTTGTTTGGAAAGATTTAAAGAAATATTTCCCAGTTAGGGTCTTTGATTTCCCTTAATTAGAATTTAATTCTATTATTTCAGAAGGCTTTTAAAAGTCTATCACGTGATCCCTTTATTTGATTATTAAATAGAATTTAGTTCTATCAATTAAAGAGTTTAGAAACATGTCGCGTGTTGGCACGTGACCCTCTTGATTAAACATTTTATAGAGAATTTAATTCTGCCTTTTAACAGAGCAAAGGAATCATCACGTGTCAGTACGTGACCCTTGGTCACGTGTGAGCACGTGATGCCCCATTGGGGTTTTTCCTTAGTGTCTTATTATATTTTTGTTGGACTAGAATTTAATCCTATAAAGCAGAGATCACAAGAACCTATCACGTGTCAACACGTGACCCTTGATCATGTGTGAGCACGTGATACCCCATTGGAGTATTTCCTGGCTGTTTTGTTATATTTTTGTTTGATTAGAATTTAATTTTATAAAGCAGAGGTCACAGGAACCTATCACGTGTCAATACGTGACCCTTGGTCATGTGTGAGCACGTGATACCCCATTGGGGTATTTCCTGATATTTTATCTGGGAACAAGGATAATGGTAGAGGCGTTACTAGGAATACCAGTTAACCCTTTTGAAACATTTTCATATTTCAGTTTTACTGTGCGATGTTAATTGAAAACTGTATTCCCAATAAGAATCTAACTCCAGGGTATGTATTTACCAGATCAGTTTCTCACATATGTAGGTTATTACAGATGGTGAGTGGGAGTAAGATATTGCGAATTGGGTGATTAGATCCTCTTTATATTGGAATTCATTGTAATTGGTGATATTTGAGGAAATCATTTGGTTTTTGCCGGACAGCAAATATTTGGTTTTGAATATCCGTTGTTATGCACCAATTTCAAACTGATGTATCTATACGTTTATTATATAAAGTGAGATATAACTTTTTGAAATTGTGTTTATGACATTTACCTATATCAGTTGGTGATCAGGTAAGGTGCATTCAACAGCGGTGTAACTCTTCTTAACCAAAGTACAGTTTTTCAACCTACGACGCACAAGGTTTGAGTTATTAAACTCAGTGGACTTGTACAAAGTATTGTATATTTTCCGGTGTCCATTAGGACAGTGGGGTTGGTACTCGTATTATATTCTGTTTACTCATAGCTTCTCTAGTTCTGGACAAGTATTTCGTAGAAATACAAGGTTTAGATTTTGAAAAGTTATAGGTATAAGAATAAAGTAGAGAACCATTTGTTGGAAGTATCAAGATTCTTCGATGAAGTCGAAGATGTAGATACTTGTGTTTGGTATTCCGTTGATAGTAATGTTTTTGAGAACTTGTTTCTTTTTCAGGTTACTCATATATGGATGCACTCCTAGTTGAGTAACGCTGATTAGCTTTTTTCCATTTGGTTGCACTGGAAACAGCTGCATGATTTTGAATCTCGTTCCAATTAAATTAGTGTTTTTGTTTCTATATTAGATATATATAGAATCAATTTATATCTTAACGATGTTAAGGTATAGAGAGTTGTCCGGCTGATGGTTAAAACCAGAATCCGGATAAACTCAAGGCACGTTTCAGTAATGGTTGTTTGTGGGTTATCCCGGGCTTTGACGAGGGTTAACTTTCTAACATCAGGAAGGTCAATATTTATATTGTTCTTGACTCGCTACTGTTTTAGTAAAATGGATTTTTTCAGAAAACAAAAGTGGGAGTATGGTAGAACTGGAAGTGATTCCAGAACCACAAACGATTACTGAAGATTTAATAGAACTTGATGATTCAAATGGTTTCAATATTCCATTAGCCACTCCGCAGATATTGGTGGGTAACCTCAGGCACCTGAGAGTTAGTTCGGTCTTCTCAGTGACGGTGACAGGGAGGTTCTTATTTACCCAGACTTGTATTGCTGCTGTTCTAGACTATAAGACCCGGCAGGAGGATGTGTATAGCGTCGTTCTAAACTAGCTTTAGAAGTGCATGTATATATATGACTCTGCCAGAGGGTTGTTGCAGTCAGTGGGAGCAGCGGAAGCATAGTGGGCAAGTTGCTTATGTCTATTTATAGACTAAAGCAGGTATAGAGGAAATAGATCATCTATTTCTGATATGACAGTCATAGGCTTTGACTTCATCAGAATAGGAGATGGATCTGCTAAGAAGGTAGTAGAGAGTGATGTCCAGGTATTTAGGATGACATGCAATTGATAGGAAGAGATATTCCTATACTACGATCGGTTGTACTATGGTTGTCACAAAGTTGTTTCTCCACATAGGATATGGATGTAATATCAGGGCTTCTAGATACTAGATCTATGGTTTTAGATCTAGATTTGGAAAGTATCCCAATCTGGGTACTTTGACATTATTCTAATGGAATTTTAGAATGGAGGATTCCTGGCATGGTGGTGTACCTGCAGGTGATGGAGTCACCCTCTCTAAAGGTGTCTTACAGACTAAAGGGGAGAGTGATCTGCATGATTAGCATATCACTTTCTTAGGCAATTGAGTTAATCATGAAATATCAAGTACCACACCAGATGTTGTTTTTGCACTAGCTGCAATAAACATATATTAATCCAATCGTGGTGAAATATTGGGAAGCAGTTATGAACATAAGTGAATGTTCTTGAGATATGGTAACGGCAGCCTCCTTCAGGAGACGGTTATCATTTCAGGCTTCCAAGGTGACCTGGATGATAGAGTAATTGTCAGAGTTATAGTTTTCCCTCTTTTGAGAGACAGTATGTTGGACAGATGGTCCAAGCGGATACTGAGCAAAGGCATGGCGCAGAATACTGATTAAATTCAGTGGACGATACAGTCTAGGAAGTTTGCTGGAATTGGAGTTCTTTTGTGAACTGGGTCCCATCAGATATCCAGACAAATTCTAAGACAAATATTGCTCATTTAGGGAGGTAGCTTTCTCCGTGATGCTGAGATATAGAGAGATACAGAAAGAAACATTGGAGCGATCCACTCACTAAGGCTATTTCTCGAACGCAATCATTTTCGCAAATGGGCTTTGCGAAACTGATTAGTAGAGAAGTTGGGTGTTCGGTATCATACGGGCTGTGAGTATGCGACATCGCAATAATTGTCCTTAAGTGCAAGTGGGAGATTGTTGGCTATAGTGCCCTCAAGGCAATTATCATAGTCGCGGACTTGTGATTATGATGATTGAGTGAGGACCAATACCGATAGAACAATCTCACTTGAGATGATAGTATGCTATCTGGTTTGTCTTTATCATCATGTACATGTTAGTAGAGCCCATAGGATTCTTTCTTGACTGCCAGCATTATGATGGCGATCATATACGTGGGAGCTGAGGGTCTATAAGCACATCCTTAAATGTCCCTAGTCATGGGAGTATCGAGACTGGGCATCGATACTCCAGTGTAGACTAGTGTATACTGATCGAGACCCCGACGAGGGGCGGTGGCAAGGTCTCACAAGCCATTGGTGTTAGTTTGTTCACCTAAGATAGTATACAGGTGCTCATTGGGTTATGAGTACACTGGACGGACTCGCTGGGAATCTGCTAGTTGGTATTATACCTATTGTTAGATAGCAGTTCCCAGGTGACATGTGTACAGGTTAGTCTGTCGACCTGAGATCGTCATTTGACTCGTGTGAGTTCCTACTGTGCTTTGATTACTACCCTACCACAGCTCAAAGGAGTCATGCAAACAGGTTTTAGTTGGGTGCAGTCCCAAGCCACATGGTGGCGGTGATCGGATCGTCGGGGATTCGTCTCTCCCGGTATTGGGGGTTGATGTCGCGTTGTGCACGGGTGGCCATCACCAAAAATCTATGGCCATGGTGAACGGGAATTATCGATCCAGGATTGATAATTTCTTAGGTGGTAATGGGTTACATGCCGACACTAAATATCACGTTGTTAGGGGGTCTGACTTTATCCACCCCCCTAGACTCGATATGCGATACCTTTAGACAAACAGACCGAACTGTACGGATATTGTCACTGTCAGGCTCAGTAGGGGTTCAGGATGAGTTTGCTCGTCGGTCTCCCTTTCGCTCAATACCTGGGTAGCCGTTACGTACAGCTAGTGCCGCTGACGTACTTGTGGTTAAATCTACTGTCAGAGTATTGACGAGTCTTTAGAGTCCCACATAGAGGGTTTTCACGGTTTAGGCGATATGGTGTACATGAGGTATGTTGTTACATACAGGTGTCCGATTAAATATGTGCATGTGCGGCAAAGACTTTAATCGGACGGTTGATAATACTAGCGGCTTAGGATTAATCTAGATTATTAAATCAGGTTTTGATTTAATAATTTACATATGTATTTATATATATGTATTCTAGTATTATTGTTCGCTATTTATTTTCTCTCTTCACTACATATTTTTGTACGAATACGCGTATATGTATTTTGATACATATACCGAGAAGTATTCCGTATTTTATACGGAATGGCTTCTAGAAGATTTGCCACCTCATTATTGATTTTCCTTTTTAGAAAAATCATTTGTCTTCATAATAAGGTGGAGGGGGTGACATGGCAAAGGCATGGGCTTGAGGTATGGGTTGGATTTGTTTATTGTAAATTGGTGAGATATTTTTTTTATGGGAGAGAGAGGGGGGGCGGCCACTTATGGAGTGGGATTGATTTTATTTTTGGTTCATGATTTATCACTACACTAGCCTCCTCACTCTCTCACTCTCATTCTCACAAATACTTAGCCATTTTATTAGTTGCTCATGCCAAAGCTTCATCACCTCTTTCATCTTCTTTTTGCATTGCTCATTGAGCATATGGGTTGAGAGAAAATTGTAGTGACATTTTCATAAACCCTTACTCTCCATCGCTAGCGTCTTTGGAGCATCGGTTGCCTCGTTCGACGAGGTTGGACCTTGCGTCGGTTCCCTCGGGTGGATCATCGGAGATGGAAGAAGACCGGCAACCAAACCACATCAAGGAGCTGCTAGGAGCTTGGATTGAAGACCGAAGGACACGGATCAACTCGGTATAACGATTCTAACTCTTAGTTAGCATGCTAGATTAGGGTTTAAGGTCGATCTGGGAATCGGGTAACGGTAGCGCCGGTTTTAGAAATTTTTTTTCGGTATTTGGCCACGTTTCGATGGCCGGGGCACTGCCGTAACCCTTCAGGTATATGTCGTATACCGTTGATTTCAATTTTTATACTCGATATTCGTTTTCGTGCACCCTAGTGCACTGGAATTATGTTTTCGTGCACTATGTGTATTTGATTGAGATTTTTGCGCACCCTTTGTGCACACCATGCACTAAATTGGGATTCTTCGTGCATATCAGATGCACCAAATGTCATTGTCGTGCACACCAGTTGCACTCGACATGTGTTTTCGTATACACCCATTGCACTTAGATTTTGTTTCTGTGTACATGTATGGCACCTGTTTTTTATTTCGATTTCCGTGTGCACCATACGCACGTGGCATTCTTGTACACATTTGGGATCGATTTCATTTGGAGCAGTATGTTTTATGATATTTACTATTTGGTTTAGTAACTGAGCAGGACTGTTCTGAGAACAGTATCAAAGTGTTTTTGCATGCATCGATAATTACCGAAGGGATTTCCAAAAAGAAGCTATGGTCTCAAAAGGAGGAACGTATATGTTAAACAAAGGATATATATATGTAGCTATTTTCCTTATAATGAACGTCCACTATCTATGTCGTGATTTGCGCATCGCACGGAGATTTGAAAAGGATTGACATTACCTTTTATTCGGGTTTTTTGACGATTTCACCACGATGCATACTATATATATGTTATAGTTTTGATTATATCATGATGATTTTCGTATTAGATTTTGACATTTTTACTTCTGCCATAACTCCAATGATTGCGTGATGCTTGATGGAGTTTTGATTTTGAGCTTTACACTCATTTTCATTACGCATGCACTGCACCTAACCCCTTATTTGGTTGCAGTTCTGCCGCAATCTTGAGTTGATGGATCGTTTTTCTTGTGCTGCTCCATTTTGACATTTTGGATTTTCTGGGGATTTTTAGTGAGACTCAAGTTGTTGAGGTCTCTGTGATTTGTGGGTGTTTGATATATCGATCGAAAAGTTTAACATCGTCTAGATTATTATGATATGTGATGCAATTTTTAGAATCTACATTAATTAGTTTTGTTAAAACTAGTTTGTGTTTTGTGAATCTAGCATTTTTGTCTCATTTGATCGATTGCCACAGAGTTTCGATTCGGATCAAAACTCCGTCGCAATCTCGTATTGTACGTGAACACTAGCCGGGAAACACTACTAGATAGCCACACCCTATAGCCCTGACCAAGTGACTATAGGAGAACACCATAACCAAAAGCATCCACTTGGGTGCTCGCGGCCGCGGTGTTCTGCTCAAGTGCACTTTGTTAACGGCATCGGTGGTGCGGCAATCTACTAAAGTTCCCGACAAGCATTCGATCATTTTATTGGGAATCTTGTTGAATTGCCCGACTTGTTATTGAAAAGTGTTTTCAATTCGAGACTTAAATGCAAGGTTTATTGGGTTAGGCATGAAATCCGGAGTATGTGATATTCCGGATTTATGATGTCTATGGAATATGCGGATTCTAATTATTATAGTTTTCATTTTTTTTCTACGACCGTAAGTGTAATATGTGGTGCATCCCCGATCTCATTGCTATATGTCAAAGACATTCGAGATACGCATATTTATTTACATTGATGACCAGTGATGTTATGTGTAGCTTGTGATATGTTATATTGGATCGTCGTGTTTGAATAGCCGAGGGGTTTTACGTGAGATAAGAGTTTTTCCTATTTTCATTCATGTAAAAGATGTATGTAATATTATTTTATTCGAACACTTCCGGGTTGAGGTTGTTGTCACCATTGATGTATATTACTTACTTTATCGCATTAGGATAGACCCAAGACGGGGAGCACAAGTAACTAGGTTCTAGAGTCCAGTGGGAGACCATCTGGAGGAGTCGAGACCGGGTCGCCTAACTCTAGAATTTCCAGGGTTGCTTGCCGCTCTCGTAGGGGTCTAGGGATGTGGGTTTGGCTATTCATCACGCTGTGGAATCCGTGTTTCTCATCACTGGATAAATTTAAAACACGGACCTCCTACTATATCCAATATTTCATATGTTTGCTTCTGCTGCTTGAGTTTTGTGATGTGATCATATAACTGCGTGAGACGAATGCTCTCTCTCTCTCTCTCTCTCTCTATATATATATATATATATATAATAAACGTTGCTTATGTTTTTCTCCCGTGCTAGTCCAGCTCCCGCTCTGCCATTAGTTAAGTAACGTAACGGTGCATGACGGGGCCCCGTGGCGAATGCGGATGACATACGCGTACGTTCTATTTTTGTTTCTTCTGTGATGTTTACGAAACATAAATGATAGGACGTCATTAACGAGATTAATGAAAAGAAAAGAAACTTAAAGATATTGTAGAATCAAATTTTTCAAAAAGGTAGCTCTAGTTTTTTCTTTGCATAGCGGTATTTCATTATGAATATCCAGCACCTCATTCGATGAGGAAAGAGCCTAGATCCCTTCACCGGGAGTGACCTCTTTAGCAAAACTAGAAAATGCTATAACCCACTCGGTTTATTTTGAAAACTACTCGATTTTAAAAGCGGAGTTTAAACCACTTCTTTTCAAATCACTAGATACTACAATGATATCAAGTTCATTATGTTAGGAATATGTATACTCTAAAGGTCATTATTGTATGATATAGTGGATGGTTGGACATATATAGAGAAGACTTTCTTGCTCGACATGATAGTATGCTATTTGGTTGCTCTTTATCTTAACATATACGCTTTGTATTATTATACTGTCTATATGATACATGTTGATAAAGCCCTTAGGATGTTGACTTGATTTCCAGGATTATGATGCAGATCATACTAGTGGGGACTGGGTAGTCCACAAGAACATCCTTTAATTGTTCCTAGTCGAGGGGATATCGAGACAGGGCATCGATATTCCAGAGTAAACAAGTGTGTACGTTTCTTGACCCTGTATAGGGCGATGGTTGATCCCATAACGATTGGAGTTTAACATCAAAGATTGTACATAGGTGCTCATTAGAGAATGGGTACACCGAATAAGACTCGCCGAAAACTCCTAGAAGGTACCATACCTATCGTCAGATAGCAGTTCTCTGGTGACACTGGTACATGTTAGTCTGTAGACCCGAGATCGTCATAGTTTCTTGTGTGGTCCCATTGTGCTTTGAATTCCTCCCTACCATGGCTCAAAGGAGTCATGCAAACAAGTGAATTTTAGGTACAGTCCCGAGTCATATGGAAGCAGTGAGTGATAGGAGGGGTTTCGTCTCTCCGGTATAGTGAGTTGATGTTGCGCTATGCTCGATTGGTTATAACAGTAAGTTCCTGGTCAGGGTTGATGAGAGTTACCGGTAAGTGTTATCAGTAGTTTCTCGAACCGTTATGAGTCATATATCGGCATAACTTATCAAGTTACTGAGGTCTGACGATTCCACCCCTAGACTCGATATGCGACATATCAGACGAAGAGACCGGACTATATGGTAAGTGTTACTTATACGCTTCACGGGAGTTTGCACAAGCTTACTTGTTGATCTTCTATTCGCTCAATACCTAGGTAGCCGTTACGTCTAGCTAGTACCGCTGACGGCTTGTGGGTGATTGATATGGTCATCACCTACTGCTGGCGTATTGACGAGTCTTTAGAGTCCCACACAGAGGTTTAATAGTTCAAGCGAAACGAAGTAGGACACATATACTGATATGTTCGGGGCCCTGATTAAATATGAGTATGTGATACCGTATTCTAATATGGTGGTTATTTGATATCAGTTAGTTTATATGTGATATAACCGGATTATTGAATCAAGTGTTGATTTGATAATGTGATATACAGATAAATGATATTAGTCGGTTATATGTTATATAACTGGATTATTGAATCAAGTGTTGATTTAATATGATATATATTTATATTTGACATAATTATATATTAACTAATATTATTGCTCACTAATTATATTCTTATCTTTATATGTATATATGATATATATATATATATGATATATATATATATGAAGGATGCTTTTCTATTTTAAGAAAATAGAAAAGAGGTGGAAAATGAGGAGATATTTGTGTAATGGTGAGAGGCATGGCTAAAACATTTGTTTATTCATTTGTTTGCACTATTGAAGCATGGTGCATTATATGTATTGATTTATATTCATACTTCAATAAGTGAGCAAATATATGAGAGCCATATTACTTCACTCAGTCATACACTTTGTTCATTTTTTTCTTAAGCTCTTTTTCTTTACTCTCTACCATTATCTCATTCTTCCTTCACCTCATAACCATAACCCTCACATGTGGGCTTTGAATCAATCTAAGTGAGCCATTAACCCCTACTTCATCATCCTAGTTTAGATTAGCAATTTAAACTAGGGTGTTCACTTCACTAAAGATAGATTAGAGAAGAGGTAGCTTGAATTAGAGAAGTTTCGGGTGGATCATCTTCGGCACGAAGATCATGAAGGAAGTTCGTTCAATCTTCAAGTGGAGCCTAATGGAGTCGTAGAGACTACTACCCGGAGCTATAGAAGTGGAGGACACAGTCTTCAAAGATTGTTGCCTCCTTCTCTTATTGTTAAAATTTAGTGATATCTAATCATCTAGTTAAGATTCTAAATAAGTGTAGCTTAACATCAAGATTTTTTAAAAGTAGCATGTTAGATGCTTGTGAAAACCCAGTGGTGGTGCTAGGCCACACTTTCATGGTATCAGAGCCAGGCTAGAAGATTATACGATGTTTATAAAATTGTGAAACCGAAATGACTCCGAAAACCGTAATCTAAAACCCGATTCTCTGTCGATTTTAAAATGGTCTCTGAAATTTTTTTAAACAACTGCAGAGAGCTACTTATTATATATCTAGAACACCAACGAAATTCGAGGCAAAACAGAGAAAATTTGGCCTACCACTTTGCTTAAAAAACCAGCCTCACCCATTTTATTGTAGCAAAAGACCTCGAAATTTTTTTGGTGTTCTGATCTTTGGGTTTAGGGTTTCATGTTATTGTTTGATTTTTCCAAGTTTGCATGTGATGTTAACTTTTCAATTGGGACAATTCAGAGTGTTTCGTAGTCGTGTTTTAAACATCGTTTCAGCTGTAAGTATTGATATGTGATACAATATTTAGAATCCACATTTAATTAGTTTTGTGAAAACTAGTTTGCTAATTGTAAATCTAGCGTTTTAGTCTCGGTTGATCGATTGCCACAGAGTTTCGATTCGGATCAAAACTCCGTCGCAATCGCGTATAGTACGTGAACACCTAGTCGGGAATCTTGTTGAATTATCCGATTGCTTATTGAAAAGAGTTTTCAATTTGAGACTCAAATGCAAGGTTTATAGGGTTAGGCATGAAATTCGGAATATGGGATATTCCAGGTTTATGATGTCTATAGTATTTGCAAATTCTAAATATTGTAGTTTTTCATTTCTTTCATGCGACCGTAAGTGTAATATGGGGTATATCCCCGATCTCGTTACTGTATGTCAATGGAATTTGTGATACGCATATTTACTTACGTTGATAACATCTGATGTTATGTGTTGCTGTGATATGTTATATTGGATCGTCATGATTGAATAGCCGGGTGGTTTTGCGTGAGTCGAGAGTTTTTAATTTTCATTCATGTAAAAATTGTATGTAATATTCTTTTATTGGGACACTTCCTGGTTGAGGATGATGTCACCATTGATGTACATTATTTAATTTTCCGCATTAGGATAGACCCAAGGTGGGGATCACAAGTAACCAGGTTCTAAAGTCTAGTGGGAGACCATCCTGAGGAGTCGAGACCAGGTCTCCTAACTCTAGAATTGGCAGGGTTACTTGTCGCTCTCGTAGGAGTATAGGGATATGGGTTTGTCTATTCATAACGACCGTGGAATCTATGTTTTTCATTACTAGCTAAATTTAAAACACGGACCTCCTAGTATATCCAATATTTCCTATGTTGACTTCTGCTGCTTGTGTTATGTGATGTGATCATATAATTGCGGAGACGAATGATATATATATATATATATATATAATAAATGTTGATTATGTTTTGCACCCACGCTAATCCATCCCCCCGCTCTACCGTTAGTTAAGTAACCTAACGGTGCATGACGGGCCCCGTGGCGAATGCGGATGGCATAAGCATACGTTCTATTTTCGTTTCTTTTTCTGTGATATTTAGGGAAACATAAATGATGGGACTTCATTAATGAGATTAATGGAAAGAAAAGAAACCTAAAGATATTGTAGAATCAAAATTTTTAAAAAGTTAGCTCTAGTTCTTGTTTTGCATAGTGGTATTCATTGATGAATATCCAGCACCTCATTCAATGAGGAAAGAGCCGAGATCCCTTCACCGGGAGTGACCTCTTTAGAAAAACTAGCAAATGCTACAACCCACTCGGTTTTGTTTTGATAGATTCTCTAGTTCTTGCTTTGCATAGTGGTATTCCTTGATGAATATCCAGCACCTCATTCGATGAGGAAAGAGCCGAGATCCCTTCACCGGGAGCGACCTCTTTAGCAAAACTAGAAAATGCTACAAAAACACTCCTTTTCAAATCATTAGATTCTACAAAGATATCAAGTTCATTACGTTAAAGGTTTTCTACAAAACCAGTCATAGCCCACCGTCATTTCAGATAAGTTCTATTTAGTATTCGTGATGCGTTTGTTGACCTTGTCAAGGCGTAGTGTGCGGTAGCTGATTAGTGCTTATATGCCGTATATGATTCGATTGGATTAGGGTAGTCGTACGGCCTTGTTGACCTTGTCAAGGGTCATACGGGTGGGTTTAATTCAATCACGAAATGAACGGGTTGAACTTGACTTGCGTTTTATAGTTTGTTGACTTTGTCAAGGTCTTAAATCGCTTAGGGTAAAAACAGATATCAGGAATTTCAATTGTTGAAATTTGCAATGAGATTGCATACCATCTATAAGATAGTTGGATCCCGATACCCACAGTAAGTAAGAGTTACTCCTGGGAGAGTTTTCCACTTTACAATTAGCTGATCCTGTAGATGTATGAGAAAGGTGTTAACGGGGTTATGGCCTTGCGGAAACAGTTTATTTAATTAGTTCCATGCAAAAGTATGGGAAGACTCCCTCGGAGTACCAATACATGCCTGGCTGACCGAATGACAAACTTGTAGGATGTAATTAATCTCGACTAATCTTACCTTTTATGGTTTGAAGGAAGATTTGATAAAAATGGTAGGAGAATAAGATAATAACCAAACTAATCTTGCAAAGAGAGCACGCTAAAGCGTTTCCTTCTCTCTCTCCTGGTAGCGACCAATGACACACCTTAATCAAGATAATAATATGTATGTATTGACCGAACCCAGTTATTATACTGAGCTAGGGTATGTTGGTTCCGCTCTATCTTATGACTGTCATAAGTCTGAGCAAGGAATAGAGGAATACCCGGATTTCCACGCCATCCAATCGAGGGAGTATGCTAATGCATCTTCTTCGGTTGTGTTCGTTACCGAGAACTGTTTCTCAGTTTGCTCTACGTCCTGGGTATTGGATACCAGATCAGGATCCCACGTTTGTAATTTGTCACATGGGCTAAGAAGAGGTAGAGAACTAGGAAAGAGTGATATGTCTCTAAAAGTAGGGAATGGAGCAATTGTCGCAGGCAAAGAAGTTGGCGAATATCACCTAGTATTACCAAATGGTAACACAATGATTCTGAATGACTGTTATTACATACCAAATATGATGTGCAATATTATATCGGTTTCTTTGTTGCATAAAGAAGGATATAACTTTGTATTGGAGAATAATATAATGAACATTTTCCTAAATAAAGCGTTGATTGGGTTTGGTACGTTATGTAATGGTATATACGTTCTAAATCAAAGTACAGTTCTAAACATACAGAACACACATAAGAGGAAAAGTTCAGAAATGCGTGAAGCCTTATTGTGGCATTGTAGACTAGGTCATATCAATGCGACAAGACTAGTTAAGTTGCATAAAGATAAATATTTGAATCAGTTTGAATTTACATATGATGAAACTTGCTAGTCATGTCTCAAAGGTGAAATGACTAAAACTCCGTTTACTGGATACGGAGAAAGAGCTACTAAACTCTTGGGACTGATACATAGTGATGTATGCAGTCCTATGTCTACACATGCCAGAAATGGTTTCTCGTACTTTATTAAATTCACCGATGATCTCTCAAGATTCGGACATATGTTCTTTTTGAAACATAAATCTGAAACTTATGAGAAATTCAAGGATTATAAGTACGAAGTTGAGAACCAGACGAGCAAAAGTATTAAAATCTTTCAATCTGATCGGGGAGGAGAATACTTGAGCACGGAATTCCGTGACTATTTAAAAGAAAATAGGATTCTCTCTCAGCTTACTCCTCCGTATACACCACAGCACAGCAGTGTATCGGAGCGGAGAAATCACACCCTATTAGATATGGTGCGCTCTATGATGAGTACTGCTGAGTTACATATTTCTTTTTTGGGTTATGCGCTTGAGACGGCCGCATACCTATTGAATCAAGTTCCATCAAAATCTGTGCCTAAAACACCATATGAGATATAGAGTGGAAAGAGACCATATCTTAAACGAGTTAAGATATGGGGTTGTCCGGCCTATGTCAAAAAGCAAAATCCGGACAAGCTCAAGGCAAGGCCAGTTCTTTGCAAGTTTGTGAGGTATCCAAAAAATTCGCATGGATACATTTTCTACCATAGTGAAGAACAAAAAGTGTTTGTTGCTCAACATGCCACCATTTTAGAAAAGGAATTTCTTGTGAAAGAAATTAGTGGTAATAAGGTAGAACTAAAAGAAGTTTCAGCTGCACAAACTACAACTGATGATTTGATGGAACCGGAGAATCCAATAGTATCCAACAAAGCTCAGCCACTCCGCAGATCTAGTAGGGTTTCTCATCCACCTGAGAGATACTACAGTTTTCTCATAGACGGTGGGAGCGAGGATTGTATGATGGAAGATGATGACCTAACTAGTTTCAAGCTGGCCATCACAAGAGGTGACTCTATGAAATGGCTGAATGATATGCAATCTGAGATGGAATCCATGTACACCAGCAAAGTATGGACTTTGGAAGTTGCTCCTGAAAGGGTAAAACCAATTGGGAGAAAGTGGATCTTCAAGAAGAAAATTGGTGTAGATGGAAAGGTTGAGACCTTCAAAGCTATACTTATAGAAAAAGGTTTTCCTCAACGACCAGGAGTCGACTATAATGAAATATTTTCTCCTGTCGCTATGCTTAAGTGCATCAGGATCATACTTGCCATTGCTTCATACCATGACTACGAAATCTGGCAGATGGAGGTCAAGACCGCTTTTCTAAATGGTGATTTAGAATAAAGTGTGTACATGACACAGCCATAGGGCTTCGTAGACAGTGGGAGCAGCAGAAGTGTATGCAAGCTGCTTAAATCAATCTACGGATTAAAGCAGGTATCACGGAGCTAGAACATCTGTTTCGATGAATCTATCAAAAAGTTTGACTTCATCAAAAACGTAGATGAAACTTGTATATATAAGAAAGTTATAGAGAGTAAGGTTGTCTTCGTCGTATTGTACGTGGATGGCATACTCTTGATAGGAAATGATGTTCCTATGGTACATTCGGTTTAGCTCTTATTGTCACATAAGTTCTCCATGAAAGATCTAGGTGATGCCTCCTACATCCTGGGGATTAAGATCTATAGAGATAGATCTACAAGGATGTTGGGATTGTCCTAATTTAGGTACATTGACACCATACTAAATAGGTTTAGTATGGAAGATTCTATGCGTGGTAATTTACCCGCTTGCTTAGGAATCACTCTCTCCAAAGAGATGTCTCCCAAAACTGATTTGGAGATGGTTCACATGCATGGATACCCTATTCTTCGGCAGTCAGGTCTATTATGTATGCGATGTTATGTATCAGACCGGATGTAGCTTACTCACTAAGTGTAGTGAGTAAGTATCAATCAATCCTGGGGAAAAGCACTGGACAGCTGTGAAGGACTAAAGAAATATTCTTAAGTACTTGAGAAGGACTAAAGAAATGTTCTTGGTGTATGGTAACGGAGAACTTCAGATGGAGTCCTTTACTGATTCGAGCTTTCAGAGTGCTAAGGATGACAGTAAGTCGGACTCGGTTTTGTTTTCACCCTCAATGGAGGGGTGATATGTTAGAAGAGTTCCAAGCAAGATACCGTAGCAGACTCGACGATGGAGGCTGAATACATCGCTGCCAACGATGGTGCCAAAGGGGCAGTCTGGATGAAGAAGTTCATTGCTGAACTTCTTGTGATTCCATCCATTGATCATCCAATACTTTTGTATTGTGATAACAATGGAGCTGTGGCTTTGGCCAAGGAACCCCGGTCCCATCAGAGATCCAGACATATTCTTAGGCGGTATCACCTGATCCGGAAATAGTAGATCGACAGGAGATCGAGTTCAGGAGAGTTGACACAGAGGACAACGTAGTGGATCCACTCACGAAGGCCCTCCCCCGGATGTGGTTTGAGGGACATTTTGGGATGTTGGGTATGTGATACTACAACAACTGGCCTTAGTGCAAGTGGGAGATTGTTAGGAATATGTATGCCCTAAAGGCCATTATTGTATGATATAGTGGATTCTTGGACATATATATATTTATATATATATATAGGACTTTCTTGCTCGACATGATAGTATGCTATCTGCTTGCTATTTATCTTAACATGTACACTTGTATTATTATACTGTCTCTCTGATACATGTTGATAAAGCCCTTAGGATGTGGACTTGACTTCCAGGACTATGATGCAGATCATACTAGTAGGGCCTGGGTAGTCCACAAGCACATCCTTTAATTGCTTCTAGTCGAGGGGATATCGAGACAGGGCATCGATATTCCAGAGTAGACTAGTTTGTACGTTTCTTGACCCTATATAGGGCGATGGTTGATCCCATAACCATTGGTGTTTGACATCAAAGATTGTACTCAGGTGCTCATTAGAGAATGGGTACACCGAATAGGACTCGCTGAGAACTCCAATATAGTACCATACCTATCGTCAGATAGCAGTTCTCTGGTGACACTGGTACAGGTTAGTCTGTAGACCCGAGATCGTCATAGTGTCTTGTGTGGTTCCGACTGTGCTTTTATTTCCTCCCTACCACGGCTCAAAGGAGTCATGCAAACAGGTGGATTTTAGGTACAGTCCTGAGTCAAATGGAGCCAGTGGGCGATAGGAGGGGTTTTGTCTCTCCTGGTATCGAGAGTTGATGTTGCGCTATGCTCGATTGGCTATAAAGTAAGTCCCTGGCCAGGGCTGATGAGATTCACTGGTAAGTGTTATCAGTAGTTTCTCGAACTGTTATGAGCCATACATCGGCATGACTTATCAAGTTACTGGGGTTTGATGATTCCACCCCTAGACTCGATATGCGACATATCAGACGAAGAGACCGGACTGTACGGTAAGTGTTACTTATAGGCTTCTCGGGAGTTTGGACAAGCTTGCTTGTTGATCTTGTATTCGCTCAATACCTGGATAGCCGTTGCGTCCATCTAATACCGTTGACGGCTTTTGGGTGACTGATGTGATCATCACCTACTGCTGACATATTGACGAGTCTTTAAAGTCCCACACGGAGATTTCATAGTTCAAGAGAAACGAAATAAGGCACATATGCTGATATGTATGGGGACCTGATTAAATACGAGTATGTGATACCGTATTCTAATCTGGCGGTTATTTGATATCAATTAGGTTATATGTGATATAACCAGATTATTGAATCAAGCGTTGATTTTATAATGTGATATACAGTTAAATGACATTAGTCGGTTATATGTGATATAACCGGATTATTGAATCAAGTGTTGATTTAGTATGATATATATTTATATTTGATATAATTATATATTAACTAATATTATTGCTTACTAATTATATTCTTATCTTCATATATATATATATATATATATATATATATATATATATATATATATATATATATATATATATAGATGAAGCATGGTTTTCTATTTTAAGAAAATAGAAAAGAGATGGAAAATGAGAAGATATTTGTGGAATGGTGGGAGGCATGGCTAAAACATTTATTTATTCATTTGTTTGCACTATTGAAGCATGGTGCATTATATGTATTGATTTATATTCATGCTTCAATGAGTGAGCAAATATATGACAGCCATATTACTTCACTCATTCATACACTTTGTTCATTTTTTTCTTGAGATTATTTTCTTTGCTCTCTACCATTATCTTCTTCTTCCTTCACCTCAAAGCCCTAACCCTCACATGTGATGTGAACCATAGGGCTTTGAATCAATCTAAGTGAGCCATTAAACCCTACTTCATTATCCTAGTTTAGATTAGCAATTTAAACTAGGGTGCTCACTTCACTGAAGATAGATTAGTGAAGAGGTAGCTTGAGTTAGAGGAGCTTCGGGCGGATCATCTTCAGCACGAAGATCATGAAGGAAGTTCGTTCAATCTTCAAGTGGAGCCTAGTGGAGTCGTAGGGACTACTACCCGGAGCTATAGAAGTGGAGGACACAGTCTTCAAAGTTTGTTGCCTCCTTCTCTTAGTGTTAAAGTTTAGTGATATCATGCTTAAAACCATAATCATCTAGTTAAGATTCTAGATAAGTGTAGCTTAGCACCAATATTTTTTAAAAATAGCATGCTAGATGCTTGTAAAAACCCAGTGGTGATGCTAGGACACACTTTCACATTACGTTAAAGGTTTTCTACAAAACCAGTCGTGTACTACATTACATTCCGAGACTACAGAACTCTTGGGATTGATACACAGTGATGTATGCGGTCCTATGTCTACACATGCCAGGAATGGTTTCTTGTACTTCAATACATTCACCGATGATCTCTTAAGATTCGGACATGTGTTCCTGTTGAAACACAAATCTGAAGCTTTTGAGAAATTCCAGGAATATAAGTGTGAAGTTGACAACCATACGGGTAAAATTATTAAAAAGCTTCGATCTGATCGAGGAGGAGAATACTTAAGCACGGAATTCCGAGACTATCTAAAAGAGAATGAGATTCTCTCTCAGCTTACCCTTCCGTATGCACCACAGCACAATGGAGTTTCAGAGCGGAGAAATCGCACCCTATTAGATATGGTGCGCTCTATGATGGGTGCTGTTGAGTTACCTATTTCCTTTTGGGGTTATGCACTTGAGACAGCTGCATACCTATTGAATAGGGTTTCGACTAAATCAATGCCTACCACTCCATATGAGATATGGAAGGGGAAGAGACCATATCTTAAACGAGATAAAATATGGGGTTGTCCAGCCTATGTTAAAAACAGAATCCGGAAAAACTCGAGGCACGATCAGTTATATGCAAATTTGTGAGATATCCAAAGAATTCATATGGATATATTTTCTACCACACTGAGAAACAAAATGTGTTTGTTTCTGAAAATGCCACTTTCTTAGAAAAGGAATTTCTTATGAAATAAATTAGTGGTAATGAGGTAGAAATGAAAGAAGTTCCAGCTAGACAAATTATAACTGATGATTTGGTAGAACCGGAGGATTCAATAGTCCCCGAAGAATCTCAACCACTCCGCAGATCTAGTAGGGTTTCACATCCACCTGAGAGATACTAAGGTTTTCTCATAGCCAGTGGATGTGAGGATTGCATCATGGAAGATGATGATCCAACTAGTTTCGAGCAGGCCATCGCAAGTGGGGACACTATGAAGTGGCTAGATGCTATGCGATCTGAGATGGAATTCATGTACACCAACAAAGTATGGACTTTGAAAGTTGCTCATGAAGGGGTAAAACCCATTAGGATCAAATGGATCTTTAAGACGATACTTGGTGTAGATGGAAAGGTTGAGATCTTCAAAGCTTTACTTATTGCTAAAGGTTTTCGTCAACGACCAGGTATTGATTATAATGAAACTTTTTCTTCGGTGCCTATGCTTAAGTCCATCAGGATCCTATTGTTGGATGTAGTGCCCTCAAAGTCAATTATTGGATCGCAGGCACGTGATTGCAATGATTGAGAAGGACCTATACCTATAGGACAGTCTTACTCGAGATGATAGTATGCTATCTGGTTTAACTTTATCATCGTGTACAGCTTTAGGTGACATGATCACTATTACACGTTGATAGAGCCCTTAGAATTCTTGATTGACTACCAGCAGTATGATGGCGATCATATACGTGAGAGTTGGGTAGTTCATAAGCACATCCTTAAAAGTGGTCTCTAGTCGTGGGTGTTTCGAGATAGGGCATCGATACTCCGGAGTAGACTAGTGTATACAGTTGAGACCCCGACGAGGGGCGGTGGCCGGTCTCACAAGCCATTGGTACCAGTTGGTTCACCTAAAATGTATACAGGTGCTCATTGGGTTATGAGTGCACCGGACAGGACTCGCCGGGAACCTGCTAGTTGGTATTATACCTAGCGTCAGATAGCAGTTCCCTTGTGACATGTGTACAGGTTAGTTCATCGACCTGAGGTCGTCATTTGTCTCGTGTGAGTTCCTACTGTACTTAGATTACTACCCTACCACGGCTCAAAGGAGTCATGCAAACTGGTTTTAGTTGGGTACAGCCCCGAGCCACATAGAGGCAGTGGGCGGATCGGCAGGGGATTTGTCTCTCCCGGTATTGGGGGTGAGATCGCGCTGTGTCTAGGAGAGCCATAACACCAAGTCCTTGGCCAAGGCAGGTGAGAATTAATACTAGGTATTCCAGTAGTTTCTCAGGGTGTTCAGGGCTACCCTCCGACACGACTTATACCGCTATTGGGGGTCTGACGTTACCGGCCCCTTAGGCCCGATATGCGATGCTCATACACGAATGGACCGGACTGTACGGATATTGTCATCGATAGGCTCAGTAGGGTTCCAGGATGAGTTCGCTCATCAGCCTCCCTTGTGGTCAGTACATGGGCAGCCGTTACGTACAGCTAGTACCACTGACGTGCTTGTGGTTAAACCAACTGCCAGAGTATTGACGAGTCTTTAGAGTTCCCCACAGATAGTTTCCCAAGTTCGGGTGAAACGTTGTAGAGGCCGTATGGTTTTATGGCAGGGTTCGAACATGCACGTGCACTTATAGACGTGTCATGGTTCGGACAGATAATACTGGTGGGCTTTGGTTTAAGCCGGATCCTAGTATTATATTGTGTAGGAATATTTTTCATCTCTTTGCATTACGTATTCGGTCAGAATACAAATACGGGTATGTATATACTGTTGTGGGGTAATCCTGTAAATTGTTACGGGATTACTTTTGAAGTTGCCAGTTTTTTCTTCTCATGATTAAACATTAGATTTAATGTTTAATTATTGCTTCTTGTGAGTGTATCTTTTTTTGGCCAAGTTATCATTTCCTTGCCATGGAGGAAATTTGAATGGGCTTCATTTGTTTTGGATGAGGGTGAGTCATTGTTTCATTAATTGATAGAGCATGGTTCATTTGTGACTCATTATTAACATTGAATGCTTATTGTTTTGCTTAAGGATATTTAGTCGGATATTTGTGTGGATATTTTTTGCTTAAGGTCTCCACCAAATCCTTGTGCTCACCCTCCCTTTACAATTCACAGTGGATTTTTTTTTAAAGTGGCCGAGCACTTAAGAATTCGCAGAGCACCATGTAGGGTGTTTTTCGTCACCCTATTAAGATGGGAATACGCACGGGCTTGCCAGGCGTACTATAGATTCACCTGCCTAGGGTAGGCGGGAGTTTAATGATTGTGGGGATCCGAATCTCCGGTAGCCGCGGACTAAGCCGCCGTTAATTACCCCTCGCCTTTGGAGCGAGGGAACCTCCGATTGACGGGTTAAACTGGTCATGCGAACTCAATATGCAGTGTACGTGTGTTTTGTTTTGGAGGGGGATTGGATATATCGGGGGCCCACAGAGTTTTTACGGGGGTCCCGCTACCCGGATAGCGGGCTGGGGGTCAAGGGGGCTAGCAGCCCCCTTGCGGGATGCGGCGCAGCGTCCCGGCCCAAAATTTTTTGAGGGGGATAGTGTTGTAGAGTGTGTATGTGTGTGTGTGTGTTTGTGTGTATAAGGGGAAAAGGCATCCAAAGGATGCGTAGGGCCAGCGCCAGCGCTTTGAGCGCAAAAGCGCTAGCGCCACGTGTAAGCAAGTGGGCGCTCGGGCGCTAGAGCTTTGGGCGCTAGCACTCTGAGCGCAAGAGCGCTAGCGCTTTGAACGCTAGCGCGCCACGTGTCAGCACGTGGGCACTCGGGCGCTAGCGTTTCGGGAGCTAGCGCTCTGAGCGCAAGAGCGCTAGCGCACAACGTGTCAGCACGTGGGGCCTCGGGCGCTACGCTTTGGGCGCTAACGCTCTGAGCGCAAGAGCGCTAGCGCTTTGAGCGCTAGCGCTTTGAGCGCTAGCGCACCACGTGTCAGCACGTGGGCTCTCGGGCACTAGCGCTTTGGGCGCTAGCGCTCTGAGCGCAAGAGCGCTAGCGCTTTGAGCACTAGCGCACCACGTGTCAGCACGTGGGCGCTCGGGTGCTAGCGCTCCGAGTGCAAGAGCGCTAGCGCGCCACGTGTCAGCACGAGGGCGCTCGAGCAGCAAAAGGGACCTTGTCCCTGCAATGGGAGTTGTACTCCCAGAAAAGCGCACTTATTATTCTGTGTGTGTGTGTGTGTATGAGGAGTTAAACTCCTAGGATGTTTTGAAGCTGATGAAAGGCTTCTGCCTTTGAGCCCTAGTTCTTCCCCAAAGTGGGGTTTCTGGAGATGGGTATCTTTCTTCTTCCTTTGTTGGCCGGATCTTGAAGATCAAGAAGTAGGAGATTTTAAAATTCTCTCCTTTTTGAGATTTGATGGGAGATTTGAGTTCCCCTTTGTGGGTTTTATAGTGGAAAACTACTTCGTTTTGGAAAAGAAAGAGTAAAACTCTTGATTTAATTCAAAAGAAATGAGAAGATTTAGAACCTTGGAGAAGGAGCAGGAGGCATAAAGAACCCTAGTTTTTTTTAGGGGAATGAAAAAGTATATTAGATATTTTCATCATGTTGCCTCTTATAGGCTTACATATTTACATATAGCTCCTTGGCCTTTACAAAATGGCATTTTGCCCATCCCATGGCTCATGTGCTATTTCTTTTTGCACATAAGCCATGGGCTTATAAAAAAATTGGTTTTATGCCCATTTTGCATACATTCATGCACAAAAATTACATCAAAATTATTTGTTACATGATTTTTTTTATTTTGGTACGGCGGAAGGCCGTAAGCTTCGTGTTTGGGCTCGACCTGGGTATTGGCCCACTTGCTTGGGCTTGGGCCCACTTGGCTTGCGCTTGACCTTGACTTTGACTTGGTCAACCGGGGTATAAATTTTGACTTCAACACACCATTTTGAGCAAAGGCTGATTTGATTTTTCCATTTGCAAAATCTTTTGCTCACAAAATTCCATTCATGGCAACTTCAATTAACCTTCACCCAATAGCTTGGGTGTCTTGAGAAAAACTATTCTACACACTCTCTACATCAATCTTGGACATGTCGGTTAGCAAACTTCATGTCCGAGTTGCTTCAGTTTGAAGCGGGAGCCCGTATAAAAATTCGTTGACGTGGTGCCATCTCGACGAGGAGACCGGAGATCGAGCGAGATCAGAGATGCTGCGAGGAGCGTGGGATGATGGCTAAAGACCAAAGGACACGGATCGATCGGTATAGCCATTTTATCATTTTGTAGATTGCTGGTTTAGTGTTAATGGCACGATTCGAATTACAGTCTATGTTAGAACCAGTTTATGAAAAAGTTTTTATTCCGCGTTTGGCCTCAGATTATTGGCCGGGGCGCTGGCGTAGACTTACATAGTATCAGAGCCACGCCATTAACCTTTACTAGCTTGTTCTAACATGTTTAAAATATCGATCGAACGAAATTTCCAAAACTGCAATTCCAAATTTAAAGTTTCTGTCGAAATCTTTTTGTCGTCTAAAAATTATTTTGAATATGTCAGAAAATCGAGCAGGCTTTTCTAAGACTGCAGAAGAAATTTGGTAGACTGATCCCACAAAACCGCCGCGGAAACGCCGCAGAACCCATGGGTTTGCCGCGGTTCCGTCACCGTTTTGGGGCTTCAGTGCACCATTTTCTTCTTGGTGTCTTTCATGTGGAATTGTGGTTTCTGGAATATTATGTTTGGGCCCAAATTTGTTTGAGTACTGGATTTGTACTTGGGGCCCACTTCAGGAAGTTTTGTCGATCGGAATTTTAAATGTGTTAGTTTACAGTGCATTACATTATATCTTGGACCGTGAATGTCATTTGAGCGGTATAATTCGTCTAATTGCTATAATCCTTTTAGACGGGTTTACGAATGTGACATTCACGTTGATGTTCTGTGTTGTGCTGTGATGTTGCGGATTTGTCGTGGTGGATAGCCTGGTGCAATGTTAGTGCAGTTTGGATTTATTTGTACTTTTGATATCGTGGGGCGAGCGTCCGACATCTGGACTACCGTCGCTGCCTGTTTGTATATTATTCTTTTGGGACATGACCGGGTTGAGGTCGATGTACCCGTTGTACATATTTTCATTTCTGTACTAGGGTTATCCCACGACGGGGTGCACGGATAGCCGGGTTCTAGAGGGCAACGAGTCTGCATCTCATGGCATAGAGAAGGAGGGGACCTCACTCTAGGATTGGCGAGCTATTTGCCCCACTCGTAGGGGGTACAGGTTGACCCAAGGTGGGGTGCTCAAGTTACCGGATTCCGTGAAGTGCCGGGTGGTTTATTCACTTTGCTGAAGGGGGCTGCCTCGCTTCATGTTTTGGCGGGTAACTTGCCGCACTCGTAGGGGTCTAGGTTTCATTGCACAGGCTATCCACACGACCAGAGGAATGTCGAGTTTCAGTTGCGGCTATGTGAAATCCGGGGCTCCCAGATTATCTATATTGTTCTTTGATGCTTATTATTTTTCTGTGATGTTGCATTTATCATGCCTGGAGCGATTATTGTATATTGGTATATATACTAGTAGATGCTGTATATGTTTTACACCCGCGCTAGTCCAGTCCCCGCTCTGTCGTTAGTTAAGTAACCTAACGGGTGATGACGAGTCCCGGTGACGAATGCGGATAGTATATACGTACATTTTATTTTTGTTCTTTTCTGGTGTGATTAATTGATGGGTCTGCGTTGATTTTGATCAATGCAAGGAAAACAAACCTGTTTGACGTTGTTGGAATAGTTTTCAAAAAGTGTTATTACAAGAACATTTTCTTTTGTTTTGCACAGTGGTATTCAGTTGGAATATCCTGCACCTCATTCGACGAGGCAAGGGCCGAGATCCCTTCACCGGGAGTGACCCCTTGGGCAGAAGTTTACGTCAGGGTAATAACTTCACTATAGTCGATTACTTATTGCTTTGCATCACGGTATTCATTTGGAATATCTTGCACCTCATTCCACGAGGAAAGAGTCGAGATCCCTTCACTAGGAGTGACCTCTTTAGTAAAGGTTTTCACCACTATATTTTTGTAAAAAGCTATCAGGTTCCTTCAGCGATATCAAGTTCGTTACGTTAAAGGTTTTTCGCCAAAAACCAGCCGTAGCCCTCCGTCATTTCAGTTAGGTATTCAGTAGTATTCAAGCTATTTATTTTGACCAACGCCAAGGCATAGTGTTTGGTAGCTGCTGGGTATTCATCTGTTGCATAGATAGATGAGTTGGTTTGGGACAGTCGTACTTCCATTTGGCCAACGTCAGAGGTATGTACGGATGGGTTCAAATTAACAAGATAATGATGGGTAGAACTTGACATGTGACTTATGATTTATTGGCCAACGTCAAGGTCATAAGAGCATGGGCCAAAAATCCATATCGGGAGTTTCTAAAGAAACTGAAACTTACCAGGCATGCGCATATTTTCTAGAGTGTGATAACGTGAGTGGATTCCTTCACGTTATTATGCGATGAGAGTTGGATCCCGATTCCCACTGATGAGTTGGTTTACTCTTCGGGTAATCCCGACTAATTCTTCTTTCAGGTTTGGAGGAGAATTTTATGATACGGTAGGAGGTTTCCTAATTAGATAAAGTGATAACCATTCTAATTTAGGTTAGAGTGTACGCAGAGTGTTTCTTTTCTCTCTCTCTCTCTTTGGCACCGACCATTGACCGACCCTAGACTATGACTCAGTGACCAAGTTGACCAAACCTTCTTAAAATACTGGATTTTGGATTGTCTGAGTTGCATACATCATTGCCGCTCCTTCTTTTACCCTTTGCATTTCTCCAGAACACCTCGTATCACTACGAACATCCACTTCCATTGGATAAATCCATCGTATGGTTATATACGAACTTAAAGGGACTTCTTCGGGGATGGATTCAGGTTCAGGAGAAATTGAATTGGTTTATTCAGTTGTCTTTTATCATCACCTTCTCTCAGGTTGAGAGTGCTCCTTGGTTTAGGAGACGGTACACCTATTACGCTTATTGAATAGTCTTCTTCCAAACTATAGAAAGGTGCCGAAAGGTATGGAATGAAGAAAACCAATTAGCCTAAGTAGGGTGTCACGACCCGAAAGTACGGAACATGACCGGCACTTAAACTACGAACGTCTCGAGGCGTACGTAATCTAAGTAAACCGAAAACCCAAAAATCCAAACCAAGAAAAGTATTAGAGTGCAGGAAAAACCAACTTAAAGCAAGTAGTTTCAATAGCATAAGCTGAATTATGCGGTTTTTAAAACATCAAAAATTTACTGAAAATTTCGGCAGAGTCTCCTTTGTAAATACTGGCCCCCAAACGGGATACAACATGAATAGTATAAGAAATCAATAAAAAGGCATCCCCAAGCGGGAGCTAGCTCTTCGTCAATCGACGGCCACAACCACACAAGCAATATAATATACAACGCCCACGGCGAGGATCAAAACTCAAAAGGAAACTCAAAACCACCAGAAATATAACGAGCGACTCTAAGGTCGAAAGAATAAACAACACTGGTCTCTATCTCAAAATAAATACATATTTGGTTGATGGAACTTCTAGATACAACTGAATAATAATATACAAGATATAATGATGGGTAAGATACAAATAACCCACCTACTAGCAAGCCACCCGGAAATGGACACTATGCCCGCAAAGCCGTAAAGAAACCTGTACGGCAAACCTGCAAGAAACTGGGGCACAACGGGGGTGAGTTGCCAACTCGTGAATAGAAAAACATCTACAGAAGGAAATCGCATAAATAACGCAACCTGGGTCAACGATCATAATATATCCTCAATATATATAACATGCAACCTATAACAAGGCTAGGGTAAATATCTAACCCGAGTGTAATCTCATGTGCCCGTGTCAGTGCCTCAGGTAGCAATATATCATATGAATGAGGTATGAATGCATGAAAACAGAATACATGTAATTGAAGAACTGTTTTCATAATTTAGTGAGAATTCCCTTGTATTTTTAAAATGAGATATCATAATGAAATCAGCATAAAACAGTGCCCAGCATCGACACAAAACAAGTGTCCAAATACCTCGATATCTCTGTGTCACAATCTATGTACCTCAAGTCTCAATCTCAATGTCTCAATCACAATATCTAGGGCGCCGTCAGTCCAGACCGACCCCTATCATCCATCTTAAGACCACGACGGTATCCTCCGTATATCCGACGCGTCGGGTAATATCACCGGTAGGTAGTGCTCCCCTGCCAGGCTCACATCGTCATCATCACGCGCTTCATACCCCGGGATACCTTACCGGGTCCACCATGTACCCGAAACGGTTTATCCGTCTCCTCGAATCGGGTCTCGAAATCCATCAGCAAACTCATGGTGGACGACTCATACATCATCGGAAAAACCGCACTTTTATTTAAAAAGAGAGAAATCAGTTTATATATGTTTTGCGGTTTTCCTCCAAATCCAGAAAATATCATGGAAATCCGAATCATCAATAGCATATAGAACCATGAATATAAGCATGAGAATGAATAACAGTATGCATGAAGCGACAAGTAATAACTACGATATCTAAGCTGGCATATAAGGTATGTACACTAATATTATGTCAAACTACTGGCTATCAAGCTAAGTTGAGCAACAATATTTTCTAAGGTGTACGTGACATGGCAATTACCGATGAAGATGTGTGTGAGCCGGCAAGTAAGTGTATGTGGTACATACGCATCATCGGTAATGGTGCTGGTGTCCTAACAGCATAATGTCAACAATGCAATATGAAATAACAATGTAAATATGCAATGCGGAGCGAGCAACCAAAATGAGCGGGAGCTAAAAACTAGACGCAACTATAACTAATCTGCATTAATCTAATATAAGTCCTACAAATGGTGCCATTTGAAATAACACGAACCGCGGGGTTTTGAAAATAGGGCTACGGTGGTTTTTAAGAAAGGATACGTCTTTTGAAATATCCGTAGATCCCTTGACCTGTCTTTTAAAATACCCACGATCCGCTAGTTTTGAAATAGGTAGGAGTCTAATCTAATCTAACAACTACATTAAACTATACGGCTGAACTAACAAGCTGAACTACTGGTAAGGAAACCGCCTATCATCTGAGTCGATACAAATACATACCTGTATATATACAGTCGGTGATCCTGCCTCAATAATATCATATCCGATACCATATCTACAATCAGACATCCCAAGTCAAGAGTGCAGATCAATCATCAAAATATAGCTCGTACGTAAATCCGTCGTACGGCATCCCCAAATCTGGGTACGGGTCAATATCACATTCATCATACTATTCACCTGGTATCCTCTTTATCAAATATCATGATCGGGGTACTGATCTACGTATAGTACCATACTGATACCGCCTAAGTATGCATGGACGTGTGTGAAACACTACGTCAAGGACCCGCTACAACGTCATGTCGTATCTCAAATACGAATCCTGCCATATCACCGAAGTCACAACCTCAATACAAATCCCATCGACTCATCTCAAACCCAAGCCTCAAATTCGTATGTGAACCCATAGTCCCATACCCATGCGAACACATAACTATATATCCCGTATAAGCATAAATGAAAGAAGAAAGTATGCAAGTATGGGTTGGTGTGTGCATGTGTAGTGCGACCACTACTCTAGGGTTTCGGGACACTAAATCATCCAAGAACACCAAATATCCATATTATCATCAATATACTCAAACAATATATAAACAATATATATATATGTGTGCATACGTATTCGTATACATCACCACGAACTGCGGGGGTGCTATACGCCATCCACCCGACTTCTCCCCGTAGATATAAATCTACTCACCTGGTCCTCGCTAGCCGGTGCCGACGTCACCACGAGCTTGCTTGTCATATCGAAGTCCACATGGGGTACCTACATATCATAACGCACCGTATCGCATTAAAACTAAATTCGAAATCGAAACGGCATACGAAAATCAAATCGGCACGCGTATCACGCATAGGTCCAAACCTATCGCCTACGCATGCAAGAATAGTCAAACCAACCCTCGATGTCGATGTGCAAACGTCAAACCATCGAGAAAAATCCAATCACACTCATTTGCACATTCACGAACACTAATTTTAATATAAACTAGGTTAAAACTCACAAAAACCCCAATTTCACTTAAAAAGTCATTTTTTCGAAAATCTAGCAAGCACAATTCGCCGTTTTTGTACAAAATATGATGTTTAAATGAATGTAGCGGCCAATATACTTATTAAATATCTTAAATAAGTCATAGAAACAATTTCCGGAATTTAATCTCATTAAATTCCAAACACCCTAATATTCTAGTTTACAAAATACCCTTTTTAACAATTTCATAGCAAAAATACACAAACTACAATTTAGGTTGGATTTCCATGCCCTAAAGCATTAAACTACCCTTAATAAAGTTAATAATACGATAAAAACCCTAACCATATTTTTAATCTCATATTTCGAATTAAATCAAAAAACCTAGTTTGCAACAAAAAGCTTAATTTGGACATTTTTCAAGTAACAACTTGTAATTAACAACTAGATTAGTTTTCTACAAAACTAAATATGTTAATCCACATCACTAAACCATGCACAATCAAACACAACTCATTTCCACAACAAACCCTAACTTGAAATCTTTAATCATGCAATTAAACTCACATAAACCAAATTAACACTTAATTAAATTAGCTTTAAGAAATTAGTAACAAATTAAGCAAAAATGTTTAGAATTATACCCAAAAACATTTGAAGATCCACAAGCACCCATAGTCTCCCAAAATGCTCTCTTTTCACAAGGATCCATGCTATACGGGCTAAGCTAAAATGGGTAGGAGTCGGATTTGGGTTTTGGGATCTTTTTGATGGATTTTGGGGCAATTTTTGATGAAGTTTTGAAGGGAAAAGTGAAGGGAAATGGGGGGGCTGCTGCTGCAGTAGGAGAGGGGGAGTCGGCTGGAATGGGAGGGGGAGAGGAGAGAGAGGGAGGTAGAGAAAGTGGGGGGAGAAAGTCAAGGTCAAACCAAAGTCAAAAGTCCACCTCATTTATCCATTTTCTTTTCTTTTCTTTTCTTTCATTTCTTTCCTTTGAAATTCAAGTGGGGAAAAAGATGGGGGCTGCTGAATTCAGCCAAGGGGAGAAGTGAATGGGGGTGTGTGGGTGTGGGTACGGGTGTGGGGTGATGAAAAATGATAAATACAATACCCCAAACATCCATTTACGCTAAAAAAAAAGCCTTTTTTCTTCAATAATTTCTAAACCGTTTTGGCAAATGATTTCATTCCAAAAACCACATGATAAAATTTTATTTAATATTTTATGATACACAAAAATTTTTTCAACTCATTCCAATTTGTAATTTTCCCTAATTAAATGTATTAGTGACGGCTTAAAATAATAATAAAATAATATTTTTTTCAGAAAATTTGAAATTTCACCAGCTGCTCAATAAACACCAAATAATAGCAATTACATAGCTAGAATATGTATATTTGATTTTTATAATAAGATATTTGTATTTTGACTTTTTACAGAAAACCCCATTATTTTACCGATTTTTTCGAAATTTCACCGAAACGATTTTCAAAACGTTACAATCTTCCCCCCTTAAAGAAATTCGGTCCCCGAATTTAAATTCAAACTCCCCCAAATACTAAAACATCTAAGAAAACCATCAAGTTGTCGGGGCTCCGAAATTGTAAATACATAAAACAAATCGTAGCGCAGCGCATGCGCTTGAAAAATGAGCGTATAACTCAAATCAATACTCCGTCAAGTATCCCGCAATCATCGGAGTCATGGAGAAGACATCAATGCCAAATCCAAATCAAACCAATATGATATAACTCGAAACTATACATGTAAACATCGAATCTATATCTGTAAGTATCTGAAGGAAATGCATGCCAAATCTCTTTAAGTCGCTGTGCAACGCGTATAACACTGCACAGTTGCGGACGTCTATCATAAGAAAATAACTATATACATATATACCTTTGTTTGAAATGTACGTTCCGCCGTTTTGGAAACAATTTAGAAGGGTCTCCTTGTTTTAAACATTTCGTGTCATATCAGACACGTAGGTAAATACTGAGGCTATAGCTCGCTTTTTGGAAATCCCTTCAATAACTATCAATGCATGAAAAAATATATTCAGGTACTGTCCTCTGACTAGTCCTGCTCAGTACGAAAACACATAGCAATATCATAAAAACGTACTACTCTATATGAAATCAATCCAAAAATATGCACATGAATGCTACGTGCGTCTGGTGCGCACGGAAATCAAAATCCATGAATGAGCCATACCTGCACATAGAAACAACATCTAAGTGCATCGGGTGTGCACGAAACATCTGTTGTAGGCAACGTGTGTGCCTGACAGCAAAATCAGGTGCATTTGACATGCACGAAAGAAAAAAAATCTCGATTTAGTGCATCTGGTGTGCACCAAAATCGCATCTCAAGACATGCGCTCAACATGCGCGAAAACCCAAAACCAGGGGCATCCATCGTGCACGAAATCATGAAATCCAATATCAAGCGCCGAACGTGCGCAAAATCAATCAGGTGCACAAGGTGCACAAAACAAATATCGAGTATCACAATCGAAATCGAAGTCCAGTGCATCTAAGTGCACAAAAGGCGTATCACTGCACTGTAAGCATATATAAACTATACAGAGTGCATGAACGAATTCGTGTGCGTGCATACGCACAAAATCAACTCAAATGACTAAAACCGTAAAATCACAAACATGTGAAACCAAAGCACAAAAACGATATCAAGTGCAACGACTGTGCGAAAATTGTAAATCCTCAATCATCAAAATCAAATCATGCGAATAAATCACCCAAAACATTGAAATTAATAATGGTGGAATAGTACCGCTCAAGCATATACTCAAGAATCTCTGGCCAATTTTCGTGGTCACTCATAGCATGTCTCGTCGACGATCCTGAACTCTGGCCTGCCGGTGTGCATAATATGACCACTACTGGGTACAAGTCTTCTCGTAATTTATTCCAAAAAGGTCCTATCGAGATCTCTCCCAAATCTCGTCTCTGCCGAACTGTTCGGAAGTCATCGTCCCTTACTAGATCTGTTCTCGTTCTGGAACGGCTGCAAACTCAACGCGACTCTTTCTGGAAGGTATATCCAAGTACAATGCCTCGGCATACGTATCGCATCTCTGATGTCGGCGGAGTGGAACGTCATCTCATCTAGATCTGGTACGAACCTCTTACTTCACTTTTCTCTAATGTCGTCTGCTTTGGACTCGTCTCGTCGCGGCTGTATGGACTGAGCTCCAACGGCTATCCTCGTATCGGGAGTCTCCCAAGAAATGCATCTCACCACCCAGCATCCGAATTAAGTCGAGCCACCCGATCGAGTCGTCAAAACCTCATAATCCTCCAAGAGCTCAACATCTTGGGCACAGTTTAATAGTATTGAGTACATACCACAGCATCGGTGGTCCAGCCGTAGAAGGGCAAACCCAAGCCTCACTAATGGTGCCGCAGAACTGCCGCAAACCCTAAGGTTCAAAGGCTTTCATACGGTCATTATGTCGAGTTAGGGTTTCATTCTTCTAGAGGGACCATAGAATTGCCTGCATGTCTTTCCGACTACTTTAAACCTGGAATAATAGGTTTCTGACATTCGATCGTCTCTGTCGACTCCCAACGTCTCCGCGTGCAGTCGTCTCTAGCTGGAATCAATCTATCTGATGACCTCGCATCGGGGTAGGTGAACGATCCACATGTCCTAGTCATTCATCCTCGATGACTAGTGACCTTCTATCATCTCTTAGTACAACTCGTTCTGCACTAACGCCAGCATCTGGGGCAACATCTCGTCGTTCGCAGCAATAACCGGCTCGCTCGTCTGCACGCTGAACAGTGCCTCGACCATCAGGAGTAAGCAACACACCAACGGTCATCAAAATCTGGTTGGCCTCTGTCAGTGGCCCAATCCTTTGATACTGATCGGCACGTCCGAGAAATCTCATAAAGGGGATCCGCCAAACGCTCGTGGCGCGGAAACACAGTAAAAATACAAATCTCCGCAATCGAGTGTCACCAGAATTTCGCCCTGGTCAGTCCTTGTTCGTGACGAGCTTGTGCTGACCGCAACTCTAGCCGTAGCTCTCCCTGCCCGTAACCGTAGCAGCAAAACCAAACCGGTACCGATGAGGCTAGATCAGGAAGGAATATAATACTGAACAAGGAAATGTACATCCTAAGGCTTCATAAGTGGAGTGGCGTGTCGTAAATATGCCGCGGAACATACCAACGGTACGTCACTCTACTTTAGTCACCTATTCCATCAACCAAGGGTCATCCTACGCTCCGAAGGTTAAAACCTAACGCTCTGATACCAACTTTGTCAAGACTCGAAAGTACGGAACATGACCGACACATAAACTACGAACGTCTCGAGGCGTACGTAATCTAAGTAAACCGAAAACCCAGAAATCCAAACCAAGAAAAGTAGTAGAGTGCAGGAAAAACCAACTTAAAGCAAGTAGTTTCAATAGCATAAGCCGAATTATGCGGTTTTTAAAACATCAAAAATTTACTGAAAATTTCGGCAGAGTCTCCTTTGTAAATACTGGCCCCGAAACGGGATACAACATGAATAGTATACGAAATCAATAAAAAGGCATCCCTAAGAAGGAGCTAGCTCTTCGTCAATCGACGGCCACAACCACACAAGCAATATAATATACAACGCCCACGGCGAGGATCAAAACTCAAAAGGAAACTCAAAACCACCAGAAATATAACGAGCGACTCTAAAGAATAAACAACACTGGTCTCTATCTCAAAATAAATACATGTTTGGTTGATGGAACTTCTAGATACAACTGAATAATAATATACAAGATATAATGATGGGTAAGATACAAATAACCCACCTACTAGCAAGCCACCCGGAAATGGACACTATGCCCGCAAAGCCGTAAAGAAACCTGTACGGCAAACCTGCAAGAAACTGGGGCACAACGGGGGTGAGTTGCCAACTCGTGAATAGAAAAACATCTACGGAAGGAAATCGCATAAATAACGCAACCTGGGTCAACGATCATAATATATCCTCAATATATATAACATGCAACCTATAACAAGGCTAGGGTAAATATCTAACCCGAGTGTAATCTCATGTGCCCGTGTCAGTGCCTCAGGTAGCAATATATCATATGAATGAGGTATGAATGCATGAAAACAGAATACATGTAATTGAAGAACTGTTTTCATAATTTAGTGAGAATTCCCTTGTATTTTTAAAATGAGATATCATAATGAAATCAGCATAAAACAGTGCCCAGCATCGACACAAAACAAGTGTCCAAATACCTCGATATCTCTGTGTCACAATCTATGTACCTCAAGTCTCAATCTCAATGTCTCAATCACAATATCTAGGGCGCCGTCAGTCCAGACCGGCCCCTATCATCCATCTCAAGACCACGACGGTATCCTCCGGATATCCGACGCGTCGGGTAATATCACCGGTAGGTAGTGCTCCCCTGCCAGGCTCACATCGTCATCATCACGCGCTTCTTGCCCCGAGGTACCTTACCGGGTCCACCATGTACCCGAAACGGTTTATCCGTCTCCTCGAATCGGGTCTCGAAATCCATCAGCAAACTCATGGTGGACGACTCATACATCATCGGAAAAACCGCACTTTTATTTAAAAAGAGAGAAATCAGTTTATATATGTTTTGCGGTTTTCCTCCAAATCCAAAAAATATCATGGAAATCCGAATCATCAATAGCATGTAGAACCATGAATATAAGCATGAGAATGAATAACAGTATGCATGAAGCGACAAGTAATAACTACGATATCTAAGCTGGCATATAAGGTATGTACACTAATATTATGTCAAACTACTGGCTATCAAGCTAAGTTAAGCAACAATATTTTCTACGGTGTACGTGACATGGCAATTACCGATGAAGATGTGTGTGAGCCGGCAAGTAAGTGTATGTGGTACATACGCATCATCGGTAATGGTGCTGGTGTCCTAACAGCATAATGTCAACAATGCAATATGAAATAACAATGTAAATATGCAATGCGGAGCGAGCAACCAAAATGAGCGGGAGCTAAAAACTAGACGCAACTATAACTAATCAGCATTAATCTAATATAAGTCTTACAAATGGTGCCATTTGAAATAACACGAACCGCGGGGTTTTGAGAATAGGGCTACGGTGGTTTTTAAGAAAGGATACGTCTTTTGAAATATCCGTAGATCCCTTGACCTGTCTTTTAAAATACCCACGATCCGCTAGTTTTGAAATAGGTAGGAGTCTAATCTAATCTAACAACTACACTAAACTATACGGCTAAACTAACAAGCTGAACTACTGGTAAGGAAACCGTCTATCATCTGAGTCGATACATATACATACCTGTATATATACAGTCGGTGATCCCGCCTCAATAATATCATATCCGATACCATATCTACAATCAGACATCCCAAGTCAAGAGTGCGGATCAATCATCAAAATATAGCTTGTACGTAAATCCGTCGTACGGCATCCCCAAATCTGGGTACGGGTCAATATCACATTCATCATACTATTCACCTGGTATCCTCTTTATCAAATATCATGATCAGGGTACTGATCTACGTCTAGTACCATACTGATACCGCCTAAGTATGCATGGACGTGTGTGAAACACTACGTCAAGGACCCGCTACAACGTCATGTCGTATCTCAAATACGAATCCTGCCATATCACCGAAGTCACAACCTCAATACAAATCCCATCGACTCATCTCAAACCCAAGCCTCAAATTCGTATGTGAACCCATAGTCCTATACCCATGTGAACACATAACTATATATCCCGTATAAGCATAAATGAAAGAAGAAAGTATGCAAGTATAGGTTGGTGTGTGCATGTGTAGTGCGACCACTACTCTAGGGTTTCGGGACACTAAATCATCCAAGAACACCAAATATCCATATTATCATCAATATACTCAAACAATATATAAACAATATATGTATGTGTGCATACGTATTCTTATACATCACCACGAACTGCGGGGGTGCTATACGCCATCCACCCGACTTCTCCCCGTAGATATAAATCTACTCACCTGGTCCTCGCTAGCCGGTGCCGACGTCACCACGAGCTTGCTTGTCGTCTCGAAGTCCACATGGGGTACCTACATATCATAACGCACCGTATCGCATTAAAACTAAATTCGAAATCGAAACGGCATACGAAAATCAAATCGGCACGCGTATCACGCATAGGTCCAAACCTATCGCCTACGCATGCAAGAATAGTCAAACCAACCCTCGATGTCGATGTGCAAACGTCAAACCATCGAGAAAAATCCAATCACACTCATTTGCACATTCACGAACACTAATTTTAAAATAAACTAGGTTAAAACTCACAGAAACCCCAATTTCACTTAAAAAGTCATTTTTCGGAAAATCTAGCAAGCACAATTCGCCGTTTTTGTACAAAACTGTAAGTCTACGCTAGCGCCCCGGCCGTCTACAGACGCCAAAATGCGGAACAAAAACTTTTTAACTGGCGCTATCGTATTCTTTAACCTGGATCTGCCATTATTGCTAAACTAACAAACTGTAAAGAGTGTAGAAAGGTTATACCGAACGATCCGAGTCCTTCGTTCTTCAACCATCATTCCACGCTCCGTTGCGGCTGCTCCGATCTCGTCGATCTCCGATATGCTCGTCCAAGTGGCACCACGTCTCTGATTCTTTAAACGGGCTCCCGCCTCTGACTCGAGGCAACTCGGTCGTCAAGTTTTCTAAAAGAGACGACCAAGAATGATGTAGAGAATGGGTAGATGACTTTGTCTCATTTCGTCCAAGTCCGTGGACGATCGGTTAATGAAGCTGCCATTTTTATCGGGTGATGGAATGAAAGAGGTAATGAAATTTCCATGCACCCTTAACCATAGTCTTTTCTCTCTAAAATGAAATCATTCTCTCTCTCTCTCACAAAGAATGGCCGGCCACTATTTATCAAAGAGGGAGGTGAGTGTAGAAGAGGGGAGAGTAACCATAAGCAAAATATCATAATGTGAACACAAAAGAATATCTTAAGGAAAACAAGAATGTTTAGAAATCAAAGCATGAGTCATAATCCTTGTCACCAAATTCTAGAACCTTCTAGAACCTTCTAGAAGCTTGACTCACTCTCATCCAAGAAAAGATAAATCCGTCTTTAACCGAATGTTAAAAGACGACTGATAGAAAACTGAAAACTGGCAACTTCCAAAAGTGATCCTGAAACGACTTTTAGGATAACCCCGAAACTGTATAAATATACCCGCATTTGTATTACGACCGAATACAAATGCAACTGAGACAAAGATATTATATCTACTCAATATAATACTTGGATCCGGCTTAAACCAAAGCCGACCAGTATTATCTGTCCGAAAAATAACACGTGCGTAAACGCACGTGCATTTTCCGAACCCTGCCATAAAACCATACGGCCTCTACAACGTTTCGCCCGAACTTGGGAAACTGTCTGTGGGGGACTCTAATGACTCGTCAGTACCCTGGCAGTGGGTTTAACCATAAACCGTCAGCGGCACTAGCAATGCGTAACGGCTGCCCATGGACTGACCTCAAGGGAGGCCGATGAGCGAACTCATCCGGAAACCCTACTGAGCCTAACAGTGACAATGTATATACAGTCCGGTCCGTTCGTCTATGAGTATCGCATATCTGCCTAGGGGGCTAGTAACGTCAGACCCCCAATAGCAGTATAAGTCGTGTCGGAGTGTAGCCCAATAACACCCTGAGATACTACTGGAGTACCTACCAGTAAATCTCCTGCCATGGCCATGGACTTTGTGTAATGGCTCTCCTAGACACAGCACGACCTCGCCCCCAATACCGGGAGAGACGAATCCCCTGCCGATCCGCTCACGTGCCTCCATATGGCTCGGGACTGTACCCAAAAGCTACCTGTTTGCACGACTCCTTTAAGCCGTGGTAGGGTAGAAATCAAAGCACAGTGGGAACTCACACGAGACAAATGACGACCTCAGGTCGATGAACTAACATGTACACATGTCACCTGGGAACTGCTATCTGACGATAGGTATAGTACTAACTAGCAGATTCCCGGCGAGTCCTGTCCGGTGTACTCATAACCCAATGAGCACCTGTATACATCTTAGGTGATCCAACTAACACCAATGGCTTGTGAGACCGGCCACCGCCCCTCGTCGGGGTCTCGACTGTACACACTAGTCTACTCCGGAGTATCGATGCCCTGTCTCGAAAACTCCCACGACTAGGGACCACAATTAAGGATATGCGTATAAACCACTCAACTCTCACGTATATGATCGCCATCATACTGTTGGTGGTAAAGCAAGATCCTAAGGGCTCTATCAAAGTGTAACATGTGATCAGTCACCTGAACATGTACACGACTGATAAAGGCAAACCAGATAGCATACTATCATCTCGAGCAAGACTGTCCTACCGGTATAGGTCCTCCGCAATCATTGCAATCACGTACCTGTGACCCAATAATTGACTATGAGGGCACTATCTCCAACAATCTCCCACTTGCACTCAAGGCTAATTATTGTGATGTCGACTACTCACAGCCCGTGTGAAACCGAACATCCAACTCCTCTACTAATCAGTTTCACAAAGCCCGTTTGTAAAACTATTGTGTTCGAGAAATAGCCTCAGTGAGTGGATCCGCCTAGAAGTTTCTTTCTATATCTCTCTTTGTCTCAAGTTCGCGGAGAAAGCCATCTCCCGAATCGAGTAATACCTGTCTTAGAATATGTCTGGATATCTGATGGGACCTAGTTCATAAATGAACTCCAAATCCAAACTTCTTAGACTGTATCGATCACTGAACCTAATCAGTATCCGGCACTATGCCTCCCACAGTATTTTCTTGGATCACCTGTCCCTAATACTGTCCCTCGTCAGAGGGAAAACTATAACTCTGACAATCACTCTGTCATCCATGTCACCTTTGAAGCTTGGAATGATAACCGTCTCCCGAAGGAGGCTGCCGTCATCAAATCCGTAGAACATGTACTTATGTTCTAAAACTGCTTCCTTATGTTTCTCCAGGATTGGATTAATATAAACTCATCGCATCTAGTGCAAAAACAACATCTGGTGTGGTACTTGACATCTCACGATTGACTCAATTGCCTAAGCAAGTGATCTGTCAATCATGCACATCCCTCTCCCCTTTAGTCTATACGACACCTTTAGAGAGGGTGACTCCATCGCCTGCAGGTACACCACCATGCTAGGAGTCAACTATTCTAAAAACCATTAGAATATCTGTCAAAGTACCCACATTGGGAAACTACCCAAATCCAGATCTAAAACTATAGATCTAGAAACCAGAATGTCAAATATTATATCCATATCCTGTCTAGAGAGACAACTGTGTGACGATCAGAGTAGAACCGATCGTAGTATAGGAATTTTACTTCCTACTCTGTGTATGTCATCCAGATACCATGACATCACACCTTACTACCTTCTCAACAGATCCATCCCCTATTCTGATGAAGTCAAACCTATGACTGTCACATCAAAAATAGATGATCTATCTCCGCTATAACTGCTCAAGTCTATAAATAGATATAAGCTACTTGCCCACTATGCTTCCGATGCTCCCACTGACTACGACAACCCTCCTACCGGGTCTCATAGCCTGGAACAACAGTAGTGTCAAGTCTGGGTAGATAAGAACCTCCCTGTCACCGTCCTTGAGGCTACTGGAGTACCTCTCGGGTGTCTGAGGTTACCTACCATATCTGCGGAGTGGCTATTGGAATGTCAAACCTGATTGAATATATAGTTCCTATTAAATTTTCCGTAATCGTTCGCGGTTCTGGAATCACTTCCAGTTCTACCATACTCCCACTACTGTTTTCTGAAAAAGATCCATTTTACTAAAACTGTGGCGAGTCAAGAACAATATCACTATTGATCTTCCAAATGGTAGAATATCAACCCTCGTCATAGCCAGGGTCAACCCATAAACAGCCATTACAGAAACGTGCCCTGAGTTATTCAGAGTCTGGTTTTAAGCATAAGCTGGACAGCTCCCCGTACCTTAATATCTTTTAAGGTACGAACTATTCTATATCCAATATAGAAACTTTGGCACTTATTTAATTGGAACCAGATTCAAATCATGCAGCTGTCTCCAGTGCATATCAACTTAATGGAAAGAGGCTAATCAGTATTACTCAACTTAGGAATCTATCCTATTATGAGTAACCTAAAAGAGAAACACGTTTCTCAAAACCATCACTATCATCTGAATACCAATCACAAGAATCTACATCTTCGATCTCTTTGAAGAATCCCGATACTTGTGATACCTGGTTCTCTACTTTATTCTTATACCCACAACTTCTCAAAACTTAGACCTTGTATTTCTACGAAACACTTGTCTAAATACTAGAGAAGTTATAAGTAAACAGAACATAGTACGAGGACCTACCCCTTTGTCCTGAAGGACACTTGGACAACATACAATACTCTGTATAAGTTCGCTGAGTTAAACAACTCAAAACCTGTGCGTCGTAGGTTGAAAACTGTACCCTGGCGATTTCCTCAAATATCACCAATTACAACGAATTCCGATATAATGAGGATAATCACCTAATTCCCAATAACTTACTCCCACTCATTATCTATAAAACCATACAGATATGAGAATGAAACCTGGTAAATACATACCCTTGGAGTAAGTGTCTAATCAGGAAAACAGTTTTTCTTTAACAATGCACTGAAACATGAAAATGTTTCGTAGGGGTATCTTGGTATTCATAGCAATGCCTCTTCCATAATCCAATTCATGACTTCAACCGTATATTTTATTGCCATCTCTCCAAATCCCTTTATTTGTCTTTAGTCATTACCTTCTGTACACCATCGTTAGGCTAAATGGTTTTTCTTCCTTCCCAACCGTTCGGCACCAGCCTAAGGTTTGGAAGAAGACTATCCAGTAAGCATAATAGGTGTACCCTCCTAAACCAAGGAGTACTCGCATCTCGACAGAAGGTGATGATAAAAGACAACTGAATAATACCTTATTCTTTTAAAGGTGAAATAGGAGTGGCGATGAAGTACGCGGTTTTGGTCGTGAATGATATCAGTCGCAATTTACTTTGCCCTCTTTCTAATCCCTTTATTTTGTCTTTACATATTACCTTCTGCACACCCTACTTAGGCTAATTGGTTTTCTTCATTCCCTACCTTTCGGCACCAGCCTATGGTTTGGAATAAGACTATCCAATAAGCGTAATAGGTGTACTCTCCTAAACCAAGGAGCCCTCGCAACCTGAGAGAAGGTGATAATAAAAGACAACTGAATAAACCAATTCTATTTCTCCTGAACCTGGATCCATCCTCGAAGAAGTCCCTTCGAGTTCGTATATAACCATACGATGGATCTATCCAATGGAAGTGGATATCCGTAGTAATACGGGTGTTCTGAGAAAATGCAAAGGGTAAAAGAAGGAGTGGCAATGACTTATGCAACTCAGACAATCCAAAAGCCAGTATTTTAAGAAGGTTCGGTCAACTTGGTCACTGAGTCATAGTCTAGGGTCGGTCAAAGGTCGCTGCCAAAGAGAGAGAGAAAAGAAACACTCTGCGTGCACTCTAACCTAGATCAGAATGGTTATCACTTTATCTAATCCGGAAACCTCCCACTGTCCTGTCAAATTCTCCTCCAAACCTAAAGAAGAATCAATCGGGATCACCCGAAGAGTAAACCAACTCATCAGTGGGAATCGGGATCCAACTCTCATCGCATGATAACGTGATGGAATGCATCCACGTTACTCATACTCCAGAAGGTATGCGCATACTTGGCAAGTTTCAGTTTCTTTAGAAACTCCCGATTTAGTTTTTGCCCCATGCTCTTATAACCTTGGCGTTAGGTCAAAATGTCATAAGTCACATGCCAAGTTCTACCCATCACTATCTTGTTAATTTGAACCCACCCGCACATGCCCTTGGCGTTAGGTCAAAATGGCAGAACGGCTGTCCCAAACCAACTCATCTATCTATGCAACAATTGAATACCCAGCAGCTACCAAACACTATGCCTTGGCGTTAGGTCAAAATACATAGCTTGAATACTACTGAATATCCAAAAGAAGTGACGGAGGGCTACGGCTGGTTTTTGGCGAAAAAACCTTTAACGTAGTGAACTTGATATCGCTGAAGGAACCTGATAGCTTTTTAAAATATAGTAGCGAAAACCTTTTGCTAAAGAGGTCACTCCCGGTAAAGGGATCTCGGCTCTTTCCTCGTGGAATGAGGTGCAGGATATTCCACTGAATACCGCTATGCAAAGCAACTTGTAATCGACTATAGTGAAGTTATTACCCTGACGCAAACTTCTGTCCAAGGGGTCGGTCCCGGTGAAGGGATATCGGCCCTTGCCCCGTCGAATGAGGTGTATGATATTCCACTGAATACCGCTATGCATAACAAAAGGAAACGTCTTTGCAATAACGCTTTTTAAATTTGTTCCAACAACTGCAAACAGGTTTGTTTTACTTTGTATTGATCAGAATCAACGCAGTCCCATCAATAATCACACCAGAAAAGAACGAAAATAAAATGTACGTATATGCCATCCGCATTCGTCACTGGGTCCCATCATCACTCGTTAGGTTACTTAACTAACGACAGAGCGGGGACTGGACTAGCGCGGGGGTAAAACATATACAACATCTAATAGTATATAAACCAATATACAATAATCGCTCCAGGCGTGATAATATGCAACATTACAGAGAAGCAATAAGCATCACAGAACAATACAGATAACTGGGATCCCCGGGTTTCACAGAGCTGCTGCTGAAACCCGACGTTCCCCTGTCGTGTGGATAGCCTGTGCAATGAAACCTAGACCCATACGGGTGCGGCAAGTTACCCGCCAAAACCTGAAGCGAGGTAGCCCCCTACAGCATAGTGAATGGACCACGCAGCACTTCACGGAATCCGGTAACTTTGGGCACCCCTCCTTGGGTCAACCTGTACCCCCTATGAGTGCGGCGAATAGTCTGCCAATTCTAGAGTGGGACCCCTCTGCCTCTCAAAGCCATGAGATGCGGAACCGTTGCCCTCCAGAACCCGGCTATCCGTGCACTCCGTCGCGGGGTAAAACCTAGTACAGTAATGAAAAATAGTACAATAGGTACATCGACCGCAACCTGGTCGTGCCCCAAAAGAATATTATACAACAGGCAGTGATGGCAGTCCACATGTTGGACGCTCGCCCCGCAATATCAAATGTACAAATAAACTCAAACTGTACTACCATTGCACACTGCTATCCACCACGACAAATCCGCAACATCACAGCACAACACAGAACATCAACGCGAATGTCACGTTCGCAAACCCGTCTAAAAGAACTATAGCAATCAGACGCGGTTTACCGATCAAATGACATTCCCGGTCGGAGATATAATGTAAGCACTGTAAACTAACATGTTTAAATTTCGATCGACCAAATATCAAGAAGTGGGCCCCACGACCTACTGGTGAACAGTAACAAAACCTGGGCCCAAATGATATATACCACAAACCACAAAATCCAGAGAAGAACATACTGTTCAATTTTGGGAGCATGATCTCACCAAGTGGCGGCGGATCCGCGGCCAAACAATGGGTTTGGCCGCGTTTCAGCGGCGGCTTGGTGGGATCACGTGCCCAAATTTGGTCCGTGTTCTTAGAAAAGCCTGCACAGATTTTTGAGACATGTAGAAAAATTTTAGGAGACCATTTAAAATCGACAGAAACTGTGAGCTTGGAATTTTGCAATTTTCGATTTCCGGTTCGATCGATATTTTAAACGCGTTAGCACAAGTTAGCATAGCAAAATGGTTAGTCTCTGATACCACTGTAAGTGTACGCTAGCGCCCCGGCCGTCTACAGACGCCAAAATGCGGAACAAAAACTTTTTAACTGGTGCTATCGTATACTTTAACCCGGATCTGCCATTATTGCTAAACTAACAAACTGTAAAGAGTGTAGAAAGGTTATACCGAACGATCCGAGTCCTTCGTTCTTCAACCATCATCCCACGCTCCGTTGCGGCTGCTCCGATCTCGTCGATCTCCGATATGCTCGTCCAAGTGGCACCACGTCTCTGATTCTTTAAACGGGCTCCCGCCTCTGACTCGAGGCAACTCGGTCGTCAAGTTTGCTAAAAGAGACGACCAAGAATGATGTAGAGAATGGGTGGATGACTTTGTCTCACTTCGTCCAAGTCCGTGGACGATCGGTTAATGAAGCTGCCATTTTTATCGGGTGATGGAATGAAAGAGGTAATGAAATTTCCATGCACCCTTAACCATAGTCTTTTCTCTCTAAAATGAAATCATTCTCTCTCTCTCTCACAAAGAATGGCCGGCCACTATTTATCAAAGAGGGAGGTGAGTGTAGGAGAGGGGAGAGTAACCATAAGCAAAATATCATAATGTGAACACAAAAGAATATCTTAAGGAAAACAAGAATGTTTAGAAATCAAAGCATGAGTTATAATCCTTGTCACCAAATTCTAGAACCTTCTAGAACCTTCTAGAAGCTTGACTCACTCTCATCCAAGAAAAGATAAATCCGTCTTTAACCGAATGTTAAAAGACGGCTGATAGAAAACTGAAAACTGGCAACTTCCAAAAGTGATCCTGAAACGACTTTTAGGATAACCCCGAAACTGTATAAATATACCCGCATTTGTATTACGACCGAATACAAATGCAACTGAGACAAAGATATTATATCTACTCAATATAATACTTGGATCCGGCTTAAACCAAAGCCGACCAGTATTATCTGTCCGAAAAATAACACGTGTGTAAACGCACATGCATTTTCCGAACCCTGCCATAAAACCATACGACCTCTACAACGTTTCGCCCGAACTTGGGAAATTGTCTGTGGGGGACTCTAATGACTCGTCAGTACCCTGGCAGTGGGTTTAACCAGAAACCGTCAGCGGCACTAGCAATGCGTAACGGCTGCCCATGGACTGACCTCAAGGGAGGCCGATGAGCGAACTCATCCGGAAACCCTACTAAGCCTAACAGTGACAATGTATATACAGTCCGGTCCGTTCGTCTATGAGTATCGCATATCTGCCTAGGGGGCTAGTAACGTCAGACCTCCAATAGCAGTATAAGTCGTGTCGGAGTGTAGCCCAATAACACCCTGAGATACTATTGGAGTACCTACCAGTAAATCTCCTGCCATGGCCATGGACTTTGTGTAATGGCTCTCCTAGACACAGCACGACCTCGCCCCCAATACCGGGAGAGACGAATCCCTTGCGGATCCGCTCACGTGCCTCCATATGGCTCGGGACTGTACCCAAAAGCTACCTGTTTGCACGACTCCTTTGAGCCGTGGTAGGGTAGAAATCAAAGCACAGTGGAAACTCACACGAGACAAATGACGACCTCAGGTCGATGAACTAACATGTACACATGTCACCTGGGAACTGCTATCTGACGATAGGTATAGTACTAACTAGCAGATTCCCGGCGAGTCCTGTCCGGTGTACTCATAACCCAATGAGCACTTGTATACATCTTAGGTGATCCAACTAACACCAGTGGCTTGTGAGACCGGCCACCGCCCCTCGTCGGGGTCTCGACTGTACATACTAGTCTACTCCGGAGTATCGATGCCCTGTCTCGAAAACTCCCACGACTAGGGACCACAATTAAGGATATGCGTATAAACCACTCAACTCTCACGTATATGATCGCCATCATACTGTTGGTGGTAAAGCAAGATCCTAAGGGCTCTTTCAAAGTGTAACATGTGATCAGTCACCTGAACATGTACACGACTGATAAAGGCAAACCAGATAGCATACTATCATCTCGAGCAAGACTGTCCTACCGGTATAGGTCCTCCGCAATCATTGCAATCACATACCTGTGACCCAATAATTGACTATGAGGGCACTATCTCCAACAAAAACATGATGTTTAAATGAATGTAGCGGTCAATATACTTATTAAATATCTTAAATAAGTCATAGAAACAATTTCCGGAATTTAATCTCATTAAATTCCAAAAACCCTAATATTCTAGTTTACAAAATACCCTTTTTAACAATTTCATAGAAAAAATGCACAAACTACAATTTAGGTTGGATTTCCATGCCCTAAAGCATTAAACTACCCTTAATAAAGTTAATAATACGATAAAAACCCTAACCATATTTTTAATCTCATATTTCGAATTAAATCAAAAAACCTAGTTTGCAACAAAAAGCTTAATTTGGACATTTTTCAAGTAACAACTTGTAATTAACAACTAGATTAGTTTTCTACAAAACTAAATATGTTAATCCACATCACTAAACCATGCACAATCAAACACAACTCATTTCCACAACAAACCCTAACTTGAAATCTTTAATCATGCAATTAAACTCACATAAACCAAATTAACACTTAATTAAATTAGCTTTAAGAAATTAGTAACAAATTAAGCAAAAATGTTTAGAATTATACCCAAAAATATTTGAAGATCCACAAGCACCCATAGCCTCCCAAAATGCTCTCTTTTCATAAGGATCCATGCTAAACGGGCTAAGCTAAAATGGGTAGGAGTCGGATTTGGGTTTTGGGATCTTTTTGATGGATTTTGGGGCAATTTTTGATGAAGTTTTGAAGGGAAAAGAGAAGGGAAATGGGGGGGGGGCTGCTGCTGCTGTAGGAGAGAGGGGGTCGGCTGGAATGGGAGGGGGAGAGGAGAGAGAGGGAGGTAGAGAAAGTGGGGGGAGAAAGTCAAGGTCAAACCAAAGTCAAAAGTCCACCTCATTTATCCATTTTCTTTTCTTTTCTTTCATTTCTTTCCTTTGAAATTCAAGTGGGGAAAAAGATGGGGGCTGCTGAATTCAGCCAAGAGGAGAAGTGAATGGGGGTGTGTGGGTGTGGGTATGGGTGTGGGGTGATGAAAAATGATAAATACAATACCCCAAACATCCATTTACGCTAAAAAAAAAGCCTTTTTTCTTCAATAATTCCTAAACCGTTTTGGCAAATGATTTCGTTCCAAAAACTACATGATAAAATTTTATTTAATGTTTTATGATGCACAAAATTTGTTTCAACTCATTCCAATTTGTAATTTTCCCTAATTAAATGTATTAGTGACGGCTTAAAATAATAATAAAATAATATTTTTTTCAGAAAATTTGAAATTTCACCAGCGGCTCAATAAACACCAAATAATAGCAATTACATAGCTAGAATATGTATATTTGATTTTTATAATAAGATATTTGTATTTTGACTTTTTATAGAAAACCCCATTATTTTACCGATTTTTTCGAAATTTCACCGAAACGATTTTCAAAACGTTACATAGGGTGTACAGAAAGTAATAAGTAAAGACAAAATAAAAGGATTAGAAAGAGGGCAAAGTAAATTATGACTGCTATCATTCACGACCAAACCGCGTAGTTCATCACCACTCCTACTTCACCTTTGCTTTTTCTCCAGTTCAGGAGAAATAGAATAAAGTTTAATTCAGTTGTCTTTTATCATCACCTTCTCTCAGGTTGCGAGTACTCCTAAGATTAGGAGTATACACCTATTACGCTTATTGGATAGTTTTCTTCCAAAACATAGGCTGGTGCCGAACAGTAGGGAAGGAAGAAAACCATTTAGCCTAATGATGGTGTACAAAAGGTAACGACTGAAGACAAATAAAGGGACTTGTAGAGATGGCAACGAAATATACGGTTACAGTCATGAATCAGGATAATGGAAGAGGCATTACTACGAATACCCGGATACCCCTTCGAAACATTTTCATGTTTCAGTTTCACTGTGTATTGTTAATAGAAAACTTATTTCCCAATTAGACACTTACTCCAGGGTATGTATTTACCAGGTATGATTCTCATATCTGTATGGTTTTACAGATGATGAGTAGTAGTAAGTTATTGGGAATTAGGTGATCATCCTCATTATATCGGAATTCGTTGTAATTAGTGATATTTGAGGAAATCGCCTGGGTTTTTGCCTGACAGCAAGTGTTTGGTTTTGAATATCCGTTGTTATGCACCAATTTCAAATTGATATATCTGTACGTTTATTTTCATAAAGTGAGATATATCTTTTGAAATTATGTGTGTGATGTTTACCTATATCAGTTGACGATTGGTTAAGGAGCATTGAACAGCGGAGTAGTTCTTAACCATAAGTACAGTTTTCAACCTATGATGCACAAGTTTTGAGTTATTCAACTCAGCGGACTTATACAGAGTATTGTATGTTGTCTAGTGTCCATTAGGACAAAGAGGTTGGTCCTCGTACTATGTTCTGTTGACTTGTGACTTCTCTAGTTTTTAGAAGTGTTTCGTAGAAATACATGGTCTAAATTTTAAGAAGTTATAAGTAAAAGAATAAAGTAGAGAAGCAGGTGTTGTAAGTATCGGGATTCTTCAAGGTGATCAAAGATGTAGATACTTGTGTTAGGTATTCAGTTGATAGTAATGGTTTTGAGAAACTTGTTTCTCTTTCGGGTTACTCATAATTGGATGCATTCCTAAGTTGAGTAATGCTGATCGGCCTCTCTCCATTTTGTTGACATGCACTGGAGACAGCTGCTTGATTTGAATCTGGTTCCAATTAAATAAGTGCCAAAGTTTCTATATTGAATATAGAATGGTTCGTATCTTAACGATGTTAAGGTATGAGGAGTTATCCGGCTTATGCTTAAAACCAGACTCTGGATAACTCAAGGCACGTTTCTGTAATGACAGTTTGTAGGTTGACCCGGGCAATGACGAGGGTTGATTTTCTACCATTTGGAAGATAAATAGTGATATTGTTCTTGACTCGCCACAGTTTTAGTAAAATGGATTTTTTCAGAAAACAGTAGTGGGAGTATGGTAGAACTGGAAGTGATTCCACAAACGCAAACGATTACGGAAAATTTAATAGGACCTAAATATTCAATCAAGTTTGACATTCCATTAGCCACTCCGCAGATATCGTGGGTAACCTCAGACACCGAGAGGTACTCCGGTAGCCTCAAGGACGGTGATAGGGAGGTTCTTGTTTACCCAGACTTGCCATTACTGTTGTTCCAGACTATAAGACCCAGCAGGAGGATGAGTATAGCATTGTTCTAAACTAGTTTTAGAAGTGCACGTGTATATGACTCTGCCAGAGGGTTGTTATGGTCAGTGGGAGTAGCGGAAGTATAGTGGACAAGTAGCTTAAGTCTATTTATAGACTAAAGCAGATATAGCGGAGATAGATCATCTATTTTTGATGTGACAGTCATGGGTTTGACTTCATCAGAATAGGGGATGGGTATGTTAAGAAGGTAGTAGGGTGTGATGTCCTGGTATTTAGATGACATACACAGAGTAGGAAGTAAAATTCCTGTACTACGATCGGTTTTACTGTGGTTATCACACAGTTGTTTCTATATAAAAGATATAGATATAATATCTGACATTCTGGTTACTAGATCTATGGTTTTAGATCTAGATTTGGGTAGTTTCCCAATCTGGGTACTTTGACAGTATTCTAAAAGGTATTTTAGAATGAACGACTCCTGGCATGGTGGTGTGCCTGCAGGTGATGGAGTCTCCCTCTCTAAAGGTATCTTACAGACTAAAGGGGAGAGGGATGTGCATGATTGGCATATCACTTGCTTAGGCAATTGAGTCAATCATGAGATGTCAAGTACCACACCAGATGTTGTTTTTGCACTAGATGCAATAAGTTTATATTAATCCAATTCTGGAGAAACATACGGAAGCAGTTTTAGAACATAAGTGGATGTTCTAGGGATTTGACAATGGCAGCCTCCTTCTGGAGACGGTTATCATTCCAAGCTTCCAAGGTGACATGGATGACAGAGTGACTGTCAGAGTTATAGCTTTCCCTCTGACGAAGGAGGCAGTAGTTTGGACAGGTGGTCCAACAGGATACTGTAGGAGGCATGGTGTAGGATACTGATTAGGTTCAGTTGACGATACAGTCCAAGAAGTTTGGATTTCGAGTTCATTTATAAACTGGGTCCCATCAGATATCCAGACATATTCTAAGACAGGTATTACTCAATTCGGGAGATGGCTTTCTCCGCGAACTTGAGATTAAGAGAGACATAGAAAGAAACATCAGGGCGGATCCACTCATTGAGGCTATTTCTGGAACACAATAGTTTTACAAACGGGCTTTGTGAAACTGATTAGTAAAGGAGTTGGATGTTCGGTATCACACGGGCTGTGAGTATGCGACATCGCAATAATTAGCCTTAAATGCAAGTGGGAGATTGTTGGATGTAGTGCCCTCAAAATCAATTATTGGATCGCAGGCACATGATTACAATGATTGAGGAGGATCTATACCTGTAGAACAGTCTTACTCGAGATTATAGTATGCTATCTGATTTAACTTTATCATCGTATACAGTTTTAGGTGACATGATCACTATTACACGTTGATAGAGCCCTTAGGATTCTTGCTTGACTACCAGCAGTATGATGGCGATCATATACGTAAGAGTTGGGTAGTCAATAAGCACATCCTTAAAAGTGGTCCCTAGTCGTAGGAGTTTCAAGACAGGGCATCGATACTCCAGAGTAGACTAGTGTATACAGTCGAGACCCCGACGAGGGGCGGTGGCCGGTCTCACAAGCCATTGGTGTCAGTTGGTTCACCTAAGATGTATACAGGTGCTCATTGGGTTATGACTGCACCGGACAGGACTCTCCGGGAACCTGCTAGTTGGTATTATACCTAGCGTCAGATAGCAGTTCCCTGGTGACATGTGTACAGGTTAGTTTATCGACCTGAGGTCGTCATTTTTCTCGTGTGAGTTCCCACTGTACTTAGATTACTACCCTATCACGGCTCAAAGGAGTCGTGCAAACAGGTTTTAGTTGGGTACAGTCCCGAGCCATATAGAGGCAGTGAGCGGATCGGCAAGGGATTCGTCTCTCTCGGTATTGGGGGTGAGATCGCGCTGTGTCTAGGAGAGCCATTACACCAAGTCCTTGGCCAAGGCAGGTGAGAATTACTGGTAGGTATTCCAGTAGTTTCTCAGGGTGTTCAAGACTACCCTCCGACACGACTTATACCGCTATTGGGGGTCTGACGTTACCAGCCTCCTAGGCCCGATATGCGATGCTCATAGACGAACGGACCGGACTGTACGGATATTGTCACTGATAAGCTCAGTAGAGTTCCAGGATGAGTTCGCTCACCAGCCTCCCTTATGGTCAGTACATGGGCAGCCGTTACGTACAGCTAGTACCACTAACGTGCTTGTGGTTAAACCCACTACCAGAGTATTGATGAGTCTTTAGAGTCCCCCACAGATAGTTTCCCAAGTTCGGGCGAAACTTTGTAGAGGCCATATGGTTTTATGGCAGGGTTCGAACATGCACGTGCACTTATGCACGTGTCATGATTTGGACACATAATACTGGTGAGCTTTGGATTAAGCCGGATCCTAGTATTATATTGTGTAAGCATATTCTTCGTCTCTTTGCATTTCGTATTCGGTCGGAATACAAATGCGGGTATATATATACAGTTGTGGGGTAATCCTGTAAATTGTTACGGGATTATTTTTGAAATTGCCAGTTTTTTCTTCTCTTGATTAAACATTAGATTTAATGTTTAATTATTGATTTTTGTGAGTGTATCTTTTTTTGGCCAAGTTATCATTTCCTTGTCATGGCCAAAATTTGAATGGGCTTCATTTATTTTGGATGAGGGTGAATCATTGTTTCATTAATTGATAGCATGGTTCATTTGTGACTCATCTTTAACATTGAATGCTTATTCTTTTGTTTAAGGATATTTAGTTGGATATTTATGTGGATATTTTTTGCTTAAGGTCTCCACCAAATCCTTGTGCTCACCCTCCCTTTACAATTCACAGTGGACTTTTTTTTAAAGTGGCCGAGCACTTAAGAATTCGCAGAGCACCATTTTGAGCAAAGGCTGATTTGATTTTTCCATTTGCAAAATCTTTTGCTCACTAAATTCCATTCATGGCAACTTCAATTAACCTTCTCCCAATTGCTTGGATGCCTTGAGACAAACTATTCTATACACTCTCTACATCAATCTTGGACATGTCGATTATCAAACTTCATGTCTGAGTTGCTTCAGTTTGAAGCGGGAGCCCGTATAAAGATTCGTTGACGTGGTGCCACCTCGACGAGGAGACCGGAGATCGAGCGAGATCAGAGATGCCGCGAGCAGCGTGGGATGATGGCTAAAGAACGAAGGACATGGATCGATCGGTAGAGCCATTCTATCATTTTGTAGATCGCCAGTTTAGTGTTAATGGCACGATCTGGGTTACAGTCTATGTTTGCGCCAGTTTATGAAAAAGTTTTTATTTCGCATTTGGCCTCAGATTATTGGCCGGGGCGCTGGCGTAGACTTACACCTACTTGCCATTGCTGCATACCATGACTAAGAAATTTGGCAAATGGAAGTCAAGACCGCTTTTCTAAATGGTGATTTAGAAGAGAGCGTGTACATGACACAGTCAGAGGGCTTCGTAGATAGTAGGAGTAGCGGAAAGGTGTTCAAGCTTTTTAAATTAATGTACGGATTAAAGTAGGCATCGCGGAGCTGGAACCTCTGTTTTGATGAAGCGGTCAAAGAGTTTGACTTCATAAAAAACGTAGATGAACCTTGTATATACAAAAAGGTTGTAGATAGTAAGGTTGTCTTTCTTGTATTGTACGTGGATGACATACTCTTGATAGGAAATGATATTCCTATGCTACACTCGGTCAAGCTCTTCTTATCACAAAAGTTCTCCATGAAAGATATAGGTGATGCCTCATACATCCTGAGGATTTAGATCTATAGATATAGATCTAAGAGGATGTTGGAATTGTCCCAATCCAGGTACATAGACACCATACTAAATAAGTTTAGTATGGAAGATTGTAAGCGTGGCAATTTACCTACTTTCTCAGGAATCACTCTCTCCAAAGAGATGTCTCCCAAGACTGATTTGGAGAAGGCTCGCATGCAAGAGATACCCTATGCTTCTGTCGTTGGTTCTATCATGTACGCGATGTTATGCACCAGACCGGATGTAGCTTACGCACTTAGTGTGGTAAGTAGGTATCAATCAGACCCAGGGGAGAAACACTGGATAGCTGTGAAGAACATTATTAAGTACTTGAGAAGGACTAAAGAGATGTTCTTGGTGTATGGTAACGGTGAACTCTATGTGGAGTCCTTTACTGATTCGAGGTTCCAGAGTGATAAGGACGATAGTAAGTCAGTCTCGAGTTTTGTTTTTACCCTCAATGGAGGGGTGGTATATTGGAAGAGTTCCAAGCAAGTTACCATGGCAGACTCGATGAAGGAGGCTGAATACATCGCTGCCAACGATTCTTCCAAAGGGGCTGTCTGGATGAAGAAGTTCATTGCTGAACTTGATGTGGTTCCATCCATTGAGCATCTAATACCTTTGTATTGTGATAACAATGGAGCTGTGGCTTTAGCCAAGGAACCCCGATCCCATCAGTGATCCGGACATATTCTTAGGCGGTATCACCTGATCCGGGAGATAATAGATCGCCAGGAGATCGAGATCAGGAGAGTTGACACGAAGGATTACACAGCGGATCCACTCACGAAGGCCCTCCCCCAGACGCAGTTTGAGAAATTTTTTGGGATGTTGGGTATGAGATACTACAACAACCGGCCTAAGTGCAAGTGGGAGATTGTTACGAATATGTATACCCTAGAGGCCATTATTGTATAATATAGTAGATACTTGGACATATATATATAGGACTTTCTTGCTCGACATGATAGTATGCTATCTGGTTGCTCTTTATCTTAACATGTACACTTGTATTATTATATTGTCTCTCTGATACATGTTGATAAAGCCCTTAGGATGTTGGCTTGACTACCAGGGTTATGATGCAGATCATACTATGGGGCTTGTGTAGTCCGCAAGCACATCCTTTAACCGTTCCTAGTCGAGGGAGTATCGAGACAGGGCATCGATATTCCAGAGTAGATTGGTGTGTACGTTTATTGACCCTGTATAGGGCGATAGTTGATCCCACAACCATTGGTGTTTGACATCAAAGATTGCACACAGGTGCTCATTAGAGAATGGGTACACCGAACAGGACTCTCAGAGAACTCCTAGTTGTTACCATAGCTATCATCAGATAGCAGTTCTCTGGCAACACTTGTACAGGTTACTCTGTAGACCCGAGATTGTTATAGAGTCTTATATGATTCCCACTGTGCTTTGATATCCTCACTACCATGGCTCAAAGGAGTCGTGCAAACAGGTGGATTTTAGCTACAGTCCCGAGTCACATGGAGGCAATTAGCGATAGGAGGGGTTTCGTCTCTCCCGGTATAGGGAGTTGATGTTGCGCTATGCTCGATTGGCTATAACAGCAAGTCCCTGGCCAAGGCTGATGAGATTTACTGGTAAGTGTTATCAGTAATTTCTCGAACGGTTATAGGCCACACATTAGCATGATATGTGACATATCAAACGAAGAGACCGGACTGTATGGTAAATGTTACTTATAGGCTTTGCGGGAGTTTGGACAAGATTGTTTATTGATCTTCTATTCGTTCAATACCTGGATAGCCGTTATGTCCAGCTAGTACCGCTGACGGCTTGTGGGTATCTAATATGATCAATACCTACTGCTGGTGTATTGACGAGTCTTTAGAGTCCCACACAGAGATTTTCTAGCTCAAGCGAAACGAAGTAGGGCACATATGGTGATATGTGCGGGAGCTTGATTAAATACGAGTATGTGATACCATATTCTAATCTTGCGATATATGATATCGATTAGGTTATATGTGATATAACCGGATTATTGAATCAAGTGTTGATTCAATGGTATATGTATATGTTGTTGATATTTATTCATGTATTTGATATTAGCCGGATTATATTTGATATAGCCGGATTATTAAATCAAGTGTTGATTTAATAATTTGATAAATATATGTTATATATATATATATTAATTAGTATTGAATATAAGACGGTCATATGTGATATAACTGGATTATTTAATCAAGTGTTGATTTAATAATGTGATATATATATATATATGATATTAGTCAGTTATATATGATATAACCGGATTATTGAATCAAGTGTTGATTTAATAATTCAATATATATATATATATATTAATATATTATATATATATATATATATATAAACTAATATTGGCTAACTAAACATTTTCTTCTCATTATACATGTTAATATATATGTGATATATATATATATATGTATGTATGTATGTATGTATGTATGTGTGTGTGTGTGTGTGTGTGTGTGTAGATTATTGTATCATGGTTGATGATACATATAACTAGGATGTATGAGAATTACACATGAGAATTGTGATGAGTTGGAAATAGATTAATTAATGAATTAATGGAAAATGAGAATGAGTCATTTTCTTAGATGCTTATAGAAGCTTTGAGAAGTCATGACTCACTCCATTCTTTTTGTTTTTATTCATAGGTATTTTCATACCATCTCATCACTGTAGGGTTCCTAGGCACTCTTGTGAAGGTTCATAAGGCATCAAACATGCCCGAATTAAATTTTAGACGTGCCGAACAACCCAAAACCGGGATCTTTGCTAGATTATTAGGGTTTAACATGCAATAAGATAACTTTTTATCTAAGTGTGAGGGATTACAACCTTTGTAGTCCGCTCCTTCACTTCACAAGCTCCGAGTAGAAGTCCCTTTGCCGCGATCCATGATCTCCCGGACTCATAAGAGGCTCCACGACTCGAACGATCCATGCTAGCTCGAAGTATTCTAATTCTCCGATGATCTACCTTGAAGTTGCTTCGACTCAAGCTTTCTCACTCAAAAGAGAAAAACACACTAATCCCATGGGCTAGATGAGATGAGGATGAGAGAGTAGTAATTTTGCTTTCTTTTTAAATCATTTTCTCAATTTTAATCATCACTTTAGGATTTTCAAGAGAGCTTATCAAGAAGGAAGAAGATGATAATGGAAAATATAATCCTTAGATTAAAACCTTTTGTGATGAATAGAATAAAACTATATGATTGATTATTAACCATGGTCAAGGATGAGTGGCTAGGATTTTGTAGAGAAATAACTAGAGTTAGGGTTTGGTTGAGTTAAAGAATGTGTCATCCATAAAGATCTTAAGAATGACAAAAGAAAAAGCTTCTAGAAGGTGCATGAAGCTACTAACCCAAATCAAACCCTAATCTCAATTAATCATCCTTAAACAAGTTTAACAATTAATCATATCATGTCACAATAATATATATCACATATATATTATATATTTGCAACAAAAGAAAATAATACAATTAACATATATCGCATATATATCAATGTATCATCCACTGAGAAAATGAAATCATAAAGCGAGCCAATATTAGATAATGTAATACAATATATCATGTATACTATTATACATTAAATCATCGAATCAACACTCGATTCGACGATCCGGCTATATCGAATATTACCGACTAATATATCATGTACCGATTCATCGAATCAACACTTGATCCGATGACCCGGTTTATATCCATATATCGCGAGAATATAATACGGTATCCCATATCGCATTATTCTCGCTCCTGCGCATATCACATATGTGCCACTACTCCGTTTCGCCTGAGCCAAGAAACCTCTGTGTAGGACTCTAAAGAATCGTCAATACGCCGGTAGCAGGTGATAATCATATCAAACACCCACAAGCTGCAAGCGGTCAGCTAAACGTAACAGCCACCCAGGTATTAAGCGATCAGAAGATCAACAAGCTAGCCTGTGCGTTCTCCTATGAATCAACCAGTAACACTCCCGTACAGTCCGGTCTGTTCGTCTGATATGTCGCATATCAAGTCTAGGGATGGTATACGTCAGACCCCAGTAACCGATAAGTCGTGTCGATGTGTGGCTCATAACGGGTCGAGAAACTACTAGTAACACTTACCAGTAAATCTCCATATCAGCCCTGGCCAGGGACTTCCAGTTATAGCCAATCGAACACAGCACAACATCAACTCCCTATACCGGGAGAGACGAATCCCCTCCTATCGCTCATTGCCTCCATGTGATTCAGGACTGTACCCAAAAGCCACCGTTTTGCACGCCCTCTTGGACGTGGTAAGGTGGAAATCAAAGCACAGTGGGAATCACACAAGACTCTATGACGATCTCGGGTCTTCAGACTACCCTGTACCTGTGTCACCGGAGAACTGCCATCTGACGTGTGGTATATCACCATCTGGGAGTTCTCGGCGAGTCCGTCCAGTGTACCCAGTCTCTACTGAGCACCCGTACACCATCTATGATGTCTAACACCGATGGATATGGGATCATCCATCGCCCATCATATGGGTCAAGATGCGTATACGCTAGTCTACTCTAGTGTATCGATGCCCTGTCTCGATATACCCTCGACTAGGAACAGTTATAGGATGTACTCATCGACCACCGCGGCCCCACTAGTATGATCTCATCATAGTCCCAGTAGTCGAGTACGGATCCTAAGGGCTTTATCAACATGTGAGAGTAAAACAGTAAACCAATACAAGTCAACATGTTAAGATAAAGTGAAACCAAATAGCATACTATCATTACGAGCAAGAAAGTCTTCTCTATATATAACCAAGCATCCATTATAATATACATCATATGTACAACAATGGCCTCTAGGGCATATATATAACTAACAATCTCCCACTTGCACTAAGGCCAGCTGCTGTAGTATCGCATACCTAGCATCCCGAATAATCTCTCAAACTGTATCTGGGGAATAGCCTTCGTGAATGGATCCGCAGTGTTGTCCTTCATATCTACTCTCCTGACCTCGATCTCCCGGCGATCAACTATCTCCCTGATCAGGTGATACCGCCTCAGAATATGTCTAGACTTTTGATGGGACCTGGGTTCCTTGGCTAAAGCCACAGCTCCATTGTTATCACAATACAGAGGTATTGGATGCTCAATGGATGGAACCACACCAAGTTCACTAATGAACTTCTTGATCCAGATAGCCTCTTTGGCAGCATCGTTGGCAGCGATGTATTCAGCCTCCATCGTTGAGTCTGCAACGGTATCCTGTTTGGAACTCTTCCAACATACCGCCCCTCCATTGAGGGTAAAGACAAAACCCGAATGCGACTTAGAGTCGTCCTTATCACTTTGGAAGCTGGAATCGGTAAAGGACTCCACCTGGAGTTCTGCGTTACCATACACCAAGAACATCTCCTTAGTCCTTCGTAAGTACTTGAGAATGTTCTTCACAGCTGTCCAATGACTCTCTCCTGGATCTGCTTGATACCGACTCACTACACTTAGTGAGTATGCAACATCGGGTCTGGTACATAGCATCGCATACATGATAGAGCCTACTGCCGAAGCATAGGGTATCCCTTGCATGTGAGCTCTCTCCAAATCAGTCTTGGGAGACATCTCTTTAGAGAGAGTGAGTCCAGAGATCGTGGGTTGGTTCCCACGTTTGGATTTTTCCATACTAAACCTCTTTAGTATGGTGTCAATGTACCTGGATTGGGACAATCCCAGTATCCGTTTAGATCTATCTCTATAGATCATGATTCCCAATATGCAAGAGGCATCACCTAGATCTTTCATTGAGAATCTCTGTGATAAGAAGAGCTTGACTGATTGCAGCATAGGAATATCATTTCCTATCAAGAGTATGTCATCCACGTACAATACGAGGAAGACAACCTTACCCTCTGCTACCTTCTTATAGATACAAGGTTCATCTATATTTTTGATGAAGTCAAACTCTTTGACTACAACATCAAAACAGATGTTCCAACTCCGCGATGCTTGCTTTAACCCATAAATGGATTTAAGCAGCTTGCACACCTTTCCGCTGCTCCCACTATCTACGAAGCCCTCTGGCTGAGTCATGTACACGCACTCTTCTAAATCACCGTTTAGAAAGGCGGTCTTAACATCCATTTGCCAGATTTCGTAGTCATGGTATGCAGCAATGGCAAGTAAGATCCGGATGGACTTAAGCATAGCTACTGGAGAAAAGGTTTCGTCATAATCCACACCTGGTCGTTGACGAAAACCCTTCGCTACCAGTCTAGCTTTGAAAGTCTCAACTTTTCCATCTACACCAAATTTCCTTTTAAAAATCCACTTGCTCCCAATGGGTTTTACCCCTTCAGGAGCATTTTCCAAAATCCATACTTTATTGGTGTACATGGATTCCATCTCAGATCGCATTGCATCCAGCCATTTCACAGAGTCACCACTCGTGATGGCCTGCTCGAAACTAGTCGGTTCATCATCATCCATGATGCAATCCTCGCTTCCACCATCAATGAGAAAACCGTAGTATCTCTCAGGTGGACGAGAAACCCTACTAGATCAGCGGAGAGGCTGGGGTTCGTCGGGTATTACTGAATCCTCTGGTTCCACTAAATCATCTGTTGTAGTTTGTTCTGCTGGAACTTCCTCCAGTTCTACCTCAGAGCCACTAATCTCTTTTGCAAGAAATTCCTTTTCTAAAAAGGTGGCGTGTTGAGCAACAAACACTTTTTGTTCCTCGGAGTGGTAGAAGATATACCCTCGCGAATGCTTGGGATATCCAATAAATTTACATAAAACAGATCTTGCCTCGAGTTTGTCCGGGTTTCGTCTTTTGACATAAGCCGGGCAACCCCATATCTTAACAAAATTAAGATATGGTCTCTTCCCTTCCCATATCTCATATGGGGTGGTAGGCACTGATTTGGTAGGAACTTTATTCAGTATGTATGCCGCTGTCTCAAGTGCATACCCCCAGAAGGAAATAGGCAACCCAGTCTCGCTCATCATAGAGCGCACCATATCTAATAGGGTGCGATTCCTCCACTCCGATACACCGTTGTGCTGTGTTGTATAAGGGGGAGTAAGCTGAGAGAGAATCCCATTCTCTTTTAGATAATCTAGGAACTCACTGCTTAAGTATTCACCTCCTCGATCAGATCGAAGAATCTTAATACTTTTGCCCGTTTGGTTCTCTACTTCGTGTTGATATTCCCTGAATTTCTCAAAAGCTTCAGACTTGTGTTTCATCAGGAACACATATCCGAATCTTGAGAGATCGTCAGTGAATGTAATGAAGTAGGAAGAACCGTTCCTGGCATGCGTAGACATGGGACCGCATACATCACTATGTACCAGTCCTAAGAGTTCGGTAACTCTTTCTCCGTGTCCACTAAACGGAGCTTTGGTCATTTTTCATTTGAGACATGAATGGCAAGTATCATAAGATGATAATTCGAACGGATTCAAATAACCATCCTTATGTAACTTAGCCAGTCGTGTTGCATTGATATGACCAAGTCTACAATGCCACAAGTAGGATTCGTTCATATCTGAACTTTTCCTCTTGTGCGTGTTTTGTATATTCAGGACTGTATTCTGATTTAGAATGAATATGCCATTATGTAACGAGCCTGATGCAATCAACTTTTGATCTAGGAATATGTTCATAACATTATCCTGTACTACAAAATTATATCCCTCTTTACTCAATAAAGAAACTGATATAATGTTGCACATCATGTTCGGTATATAATAACACTCATTCAGATGCAGTGTATTACGACTTGGTAATACAAGGTGATATTCGCCAACTGCTTTGGCTACAATACTTGCACTGTTCCCTACTTGAACGGAATGATCACCTTTTCCCAGTTCTTTACCTTTACGTAGCCCATGTAACTGTTTACATATGTGGGATCCTGATCCGGTATCTAATACCCAGGACGTAGGGTGAACTGAGAAATAGTTCTCAATAACCAACACACCTGAAGAAGATGCATCAACATGCATGTTCTTTTGGGCGGCGTGAGAATCCAGACATTCTACTATTTCCTGTTCAGTCTTATAACTCTTATAAGAAAGAACGGGTCCAACATTCCCTAGCTCAGTACAAAAATTGGGTTCAGTCAATACATCCATATTATTATCTTGATTATGGCATGACATGGTCGCTACCTGGAGAGAGAGAGAAGAAAACACTTTTAGCGTATGCTCTTGCAAGATTAGATTGGTTATTATCTTATCTAATCAGGATGTCTCCCACTGTTTTTATCAAATCTATCTTAAAACCCAAAAAGGTAAGATTAGCCGGGATTAATTACACCTTACAACTTCGTCAATCTTTCAGCCAGATCAGTGTCGGTACTTTGAGGGAGGTTCCCCGTGCTTTCGCACGGACTTAATTAATGTAAACCTCGTTTTCCCAAAGGCGTAACCCCGTTAACACTTTTCTAGACACCTACTTGATCGGCTAATTGTCCTGTGTAAAACTCTCCCAGGAGTAACTCTTACTCGCAGCGGGTATCAGGATCCAACTATCTCATAGGAGGTATGCAATCTCATTGCAAATTTCAACACTTGAAATTCCTGATAATGTTTTGCCCCTAGTGTCCTATGACCTTGACGGAGGTCAACAAACCATAGGCTACTAGTCAAGTTCATCCCGTCATTTCTTGATTGAATTAAACCCACCCGCACGACCCTTGACGGAGGTCAACAAGGCCGTACGACTACTCTAATCCAATCTGCATCATATGCATAAGCAGGTAAATACTAATCAGCTACTGCACACTACGCCTTGACGGAGGTCAACAAACGTAGCACGAATACTAACTAGTCTATATCTGAAATGACGGAGGGCTACGCAGGTTTTTCATAAAACCTTGAGCGTAATGAACTTGATATCGTCGTAGAATCGAGTGAAGCTTTGAAAAGAAGTGTTTTTGAGGCTTTTCTTAGTTTCGCTAAAGGGGTCACTCCCGGTGAAGGGATCGTCGGCCCTTTCCTCATCGAATAAGGTGCAGGATATATCATATATACCGCTGTGCAAAGCAAAACACTTAAAGCAATCAAAAGACAAACCGAGTTTTGTAGCATCTGCCAGTTTTGCTTAAGGAGTCACTCCCGGTGAAGGGATCTCGGTCCTTTCCTCATCGAGTAAGGTGCAAAATATATCGTATATATCACTGTGCAAAACAAAACTGTAGCTACCCTTTTTATTTAGTTTTTGATTCTACAACATCTTTAGGTTTCTTTTCTTTTATTAATCTCATTAATAAAAATCCCATCAGCTTATGCTTCCTAAGCATCACAGAAGAAATAAAAGCAGTAATATTTATATATCAGCATATATATATAGTATAAGCATTCGTCTCAGGCAGTAATATGATCTCATCACAGAACATTGCAGCAGAAGAACATATATGAAATATTGGATATACTAGGACGTCCGTGTTTTCAATACGAGCCTGTATAAAACACGGATTCCACGGTCGCGACGAATAGCCAAACCCACATCCCAAGACCCCTACGAGAGCGGCAAGTAACACTGCCAATTCTAGGGTTAGGAGACCCGGTCTCGACTCCTCGAGATGGCCTCCCACTGGACCCTAGAACCCGGTTACTTATGCTCCCCTCCTTGGGTCTACCTAATGCGGAAAAGTAAATAATATACACTGGTGACAGCAACCGCAACCTGGAAGTGCCCCAAATAAAAGAATATAACATTACAAATGAATTTTACATGAATGAAAATAAAAACCCTCATCTCACATAAAACCCCCGGCTATTCAGAACGCGACGATCCAATATAACATATCACAGCAACACATAATATCACATATCATCAACGTAAGTAAATATGCGCATCCCAATTGTCGTTGACATATAGCAACGAAACCGGCGATATCACATATTACACTTACGGTCACAGAAAAGAAAGTGTAAAACTACAATATTTGGAATCCACAATCACTTTAGACATCGTAAATCCGAAATATCACATACTTCGTATTTCATGCCTAACTCTATGAATTCCACATATTGTATCACATTCCAGATAAATAAACAGTATTAAACTTTTCGAACAGATAATCAAACACCCAAAATTTCCTAAACTGCTCAACACTTGAGCGGGGTTCAAATAATCCCAGAATATGTCACAGTACCGGTGATCCAGCCGTAGAAGGGTCAAGCCAACGCCTTACATGTGGCACGCCGTACTGCCCCAAACCCGAAGGTTCAAAAGGCAGTTCAAGACGGTCACATAATCGAGTTAAGGTTTGTTGTCTTCTAGAGGGTCCACCGCTTAACTTGTACAATTTTTCCGAAAGATTTAAACCCGAATAAATTTCAACACTTGAAAGTTTGCCGTACCGGGAAACAGTAAGTTAACGATATCCGTTCAAATAGTTTAACAGTTTCTAAATATCCGGAAAGAAATACGAATTTAAAATTTCCGATCGAGTCTACTATTACAAAACAAACCCCAGAATTTTAAACACCTGAAACAGATTAAAAATACCCAGAATAGCCAGCAAGTACCTACGGTCTATACCATGAAGCCACGTGTCACAATCCTACAATTCGGCCGCGGAACTGCCGCGAGAACCATGTTCCTGCCGCGGTTCCGCGGTGAGTTGGTGGAATTGTGGGCACGTGTTTCATGGTAATTCTTAGAATTCCCTGCTGATTTTTTTACATATTTTTAATTCAGAAAAATCCCAAAATTTAAAAAATTTCCAGAGAGGGGTCAAGTTTCGTCGTTTCGGGTTCGATCGGAGTTTTAACTTCGTAAACACATCGCCTAATGCTCTAGCTAGGCTCTGATACCACTGTAGGGTTCCTAGGCACTCTTGTGAAGGTTCATAAGGCATCAAACATGCCCGGATTAAATTTTAGATGTGCCGAACAACCCAAAGCCGGGATCTTTGCTAGATTATTAGGGTTTAACATGCAATAAGATAACTTTTTATCTAAGTGTGAGGGATTATAACCTTTGTAGTCCGCTCCTTCACTTCACAAGCTCCGAGTAGAAGTCCCTTTGCCGCGATCCATGATCTACCGGACTCATGAGAGGCTCCACGACTCGAACGATCCATGCTAGCTCGAAGTATTCTAATTCTCCGATGATCTACCTTGAAGTTGCTTCGACTCAAGCTTTCTCACTCAAAAGAGAAAAACACACTAATCCCATGGGCTAGATGAGATGAGGATGAGAGAGTAGTAATTTTGCTTTCTTTTTAAATCATTTTCTCAATTTTAATCATCACTTTAGGATTTTCAAGAGAGCTTATCAAGAAGGAAGAAGATGATAATGGAAAATATAATCCTTAGATTAAAACCTTTTGTGATGAATAGAATAAAACTATATGATTGATTATTAACCATGGTCAAGGATGAGTGGCTAGGATTTTGTAGAGAAATAACTAAAGTTAGGGTTTGGTTGAGTTAAAGAATGTGTCATCCATAAAGATCTTAAGAATGACAAAAGAAAAAGCTTCTAGAAGGTGCATGAAGCTACTAACCCAAATCAAACCCTAATCTCAATTAATCATCCTTAAACATGTTTAACAATTAATCATATCATGTCACAATAATATATATCACATATATATTATATATTTGCAACAAAAGAAAATAATACAATTAACATATATCGCATATATATCAATGTATCATCCACTGAGAAAATGAAATCATAAAGCGAGCCAATATTAGATAATGTAATACAATATATCATGTATACTATTATACATTAAATCATCGAATCAACACTCGATTCGACGATTCGGCTATATCGAATATTACCGACTAATATATCATGTACCGATTCATCGAATCAACACTTGATCCGATGACCCGGTTTATATCCATATATCGCGAGAATATAATACGGTATCCCATATCGCATTATTCTCGCTCCTGCGCATATCACATATGTGTCACTACTCCGTTTCGCCTGAGCCAAGAAATCTCTGTGTAGGGCTCTAAAGAATCGTCAATACGCCGGTAGCAGGTGATGATCATATCAAACACCCACAAGCTGCAAGCGGTCAACTAAACGTAACAGCCACCCAGGTATTGAGCGATCAGAAGATCAACAAGCTAGCATGTGCGTTCTCCTGTGAATCCAACCAGTAACACTCCCGTACAGTCCGGCCTGTTCGTCTGATATGTCGCATATCAAGTCTAGGGGTGGTATACGTCAGACCCCAGTAACCGATAAGTCGTGTCGATGTGTGGCTCATAACGGGTCGAGAAACTACTAGTAACACTTCCAGTAAATCTCCATATCAGCCCTGGCCAGGGACTTCCAGTTATAGCCAATCGAACACAGCACAACATCAACTCCCTATACCGGGAGAGACGAATCCCCTCCTATCGCTCATTGCCTCCATGTGATTCGGGACTGTACCCAAAAGCCACCGTTTTGCACGCCCTCTTGGACGTGGTAAGGTGGAAATCAAAGCACAGTGGGAATCACACAAGACTCTATGACGATCTCGGGTCTTCAGACTACCCTGTACCTGTGTCACCGGAGAACTGCCATCTGACGTGTGGTATATCACCATCTGGGAGTTCTCGGCGAGTCCGTCCAGTGTACCCAGTCTCCACTGAGCACCCGTACACCATCTATGATGTCTAACACCGATGGATATGGGATCATCCATCGCCCATCATATGGGTCAAGATGCGTATACGCTAGTCTACTCTGGTGTATCGATGCCCTGTCTCGATATACCCTCGACTAGGAACAGTTATAGGATGTACTCATCGACCACCGCGGCCCCACTAGTATGATCTCATCATAGTCCCAGTAGTCGAGTACGGATCCTAAGGGCTTTATCAACATGTGAGAGTAAAACAGTAAACCAATACAAGTCAACATGTTAAGATAAAGTGAAACCAAATAGCATACTATCATGACGAGCAAGAAAGTCTTCTCTATATATAACCAAGCAACCATTATAATATACATCATATGTACAACAATGGCCTCTAGGGCATATACATAACTAACAATCACTTCACCTTATGGCTCTCTCTCTTCATCTAAGTTCATTCTCATCTTCATCTTCTTCCTCACTTGCTTTCTAGCATTTTCTTGACGTGAAAAAGAAAAGGAAAAAGAAGAAAATAATGTGAGCAAAATTCTTACTTCATCAACTTACACTATACTAGCCATTTAGTTTAACTTGTTTGCTTCACTAATTCCTTGATTAGTGAAGAGATAGCTTGAGTTAGAGAGATTTCAAGGTGGATCATCTTCGGCCTCGAAGAAAATGAAGCAAGCCCGTTCCTTTCACCAAGTGGAGTCTAAGAAGAGTTTTAAGGACTACTACTTGGAGCTTTAGAAGTGAAAGACCGGTCAACAAAGGTTGTATTCTCTTTTCACTTAGTGTACAACTTGTTTCCTTATACTAAAACCCTAATTCTCTAGTTCGATTCTAGATTAGTATAGCTTAGCACACTAGATTTTTTAAAATTGCATACTTGATGTTTGTAATAACCTAGTGGTGGTGCTAAGACATACTTTCTGAGCCCATATGCTCACCGTTCATAAGTCAATCTTAGTCTCAAATATGGCTAATAATTCTTAGATTAAACCCAAATATCCCATGAACTGATGGACCTCACAAATGTGAGATCCGCGTCCTAAGTTGATTCCCGCCAAGCTACCAACGTGGGCCCCGTCAAGCAAAATTCTTGACCTAAACCTAAATCTCAAATATACGGATTTGGACTAATCCGCGCCCTACGGGCGATGACATAAATTAGTCTCCGTATAAAATCTATGGGCAATCCAAAATAAAACAAACACAACACGACACGAAGTGAACTTCCGGAGCAGGAGAAAGTGGTTATCGCAAAACGGTAACGTAATTAACTGCAGGGGCTTGCGCCTGTAGGGAAGAGCGTCCCCACAATCAAAACCACTCACAAACGAGGGGGGAATCTGATAAAGGATGCTACAACAGTCGCATCTATCCAAACCTCCGATATACTGTGCAATAAATCAATTTGGTATCTTTGGAGAGGTGGATGGATAAGTCTAAATAGCATTTGCCCCCAAATTCAGGCAAGACGATCTATCCCAGTTTGTCTCTGTTTTCGGCGGTGAACACCTACCTCCTGGGTACTAGATACCAGATCAGGATCTCATATCTGTAATTTATTATAAAGACTGAGAAAAAGTAGAATGGTTGGACCGGATGATATGTCCCTCAAAGTAGGGAATGGTGCACAAGTTGATGTTGTTACCGTCGATGAATATTACCTAGTGTTGCCAAGTGGCAACACTATGATTTTGAACAACTGTTATTATGCATCTTTCATGTTGTGCAATATTATATCAGTTTCTTTATTGGATAAAGATGGATATAACTTTGTTTTAGATAGAAATATCATGAACATTTACCTTAATCAGGTATTGGTTGCAGAAGGTAAATTATGTAATGGAATCTATATTCTTAATAAAAACACAGTTTTCATTGTAGAAAACACACGCAAAAAGAAGAGTTCAGATATGAACGAAGCCTACTTGTGGTATTGTAGATATGGTCACATCAATGAGAAAAGACTAGCTAAGTTGCATAAGGATGGATTTTTAGATCTATTCAAATTTTCATCATAGAAATTTTTCAGTCTTGTCTCAAAGGAAAGATGACCAAAACTTCGTTCACAGGATACGGAGAAAGAGCTACAGAGCTCTTAAGACTCATACACAGTGATGCGTATGATCCAATGTCTACACATACAAGGGGTAGGTTCGCATACTTCATTACATTCACTGATGATCTCTTTAAGTTTGGATATGTGTTTCTGATGAAGCAAAAATCTGAAGCTTTTGAGAAATTCAAAGAATATAAGAGAGAAGTAGAGAATCGGACTGGAAAAAGTATTAAAGTCCTACGATCTGATCAAGGAGATGAATACTTAAGCATGAAATTCCTTGAATTTCTCAAAGAGAATGTTATTTTCTCTCAGCTTACAACTTCGTGTACACCACAATACAACGGTGTATCGGAGCGGAAGAATCATACCCTATTGGATATGATTCGCTCCATGATGAGTAGTGCTGAGTTGCCTCTTTTATTCTGAGGATATATGCTTCAGATAACGACATATCTATTGAATGATGTTCCATCCAAATATGTGCCTAAGACACCATTTGAAATATGTAATGGTAAGAGACCGTATCTTAAACGTATTAAGATATGGGGTTGTCCGGATTGTGCAAAAACGTAAAAACCGGACAATCTTCAGACACGATCAGTTCTTAGTTCTATGTAAGATTGTGGGATATCCAAAGCATTCACTTGGGTATCAGTTCTACCACACCGAGGAACGAAAGATGTTTGTTGCTCGCTACACCGTCTTTTTAGAGATGGAATTTCTTACAAAAGAACTTAGTGGGAGTACGGTAGAACTGAAAGAAATTCCGAAACCACAAACTGAAACTGAAGATTTGGTAGAACCTTAAGATTCAATAATGCCGGACGAAGCTCAGCCGCTCCGCAGATCTAGTAGGATTTCACATCCATCCAAGAGATACTACGGTTTTCTCATAGACGAGGATCGAGAGAATTTCATGTTGGAAGAAGATAATCCTACTAGTTTCAAGCAGGCCATTACCAGTAGGGACTCTGAGAATGGCTGGATACTATGCAATCCGAATGGAGTCCATATACACCAATGAAATTTGGACTTTGGATGTTGCTCCTCCTAGGGTAAAGTCTGTTGGATGTAAGTGGATCTTCAAAAAGAAAATTGATGTTGATGGATAAATGAAAACCTATAAAACCAGACTTCTTGCAAAAGGTTTTTGTCAAAGATCCGGTGTGGACAATGACGAAATCTTTTCTCCAGCGGCTATGCTCAAATCCATTCAGATCCTACTTACCATTGCTACCTACCATGACTATGATATCTAGCAGATGGACATAAAAATGGCTTTTCTAAATGGAAGCTTAGAAGAGTACGTTTATATGGATCAGCCAGAGGGATTCATAGACAGTGGGAGCAGCGGGAAGGTGTGCAAGTTGCTTAAATCTATTTATGGATTAAAACAGGCATCGCGAAGTTGGAACATCTGTTTTGATGAGTTAGTTAAGGAATTTGAATTCATCAAGAATGAGGATGAGCCATATATTTATAAGAAGATTGTAGGAGGAGTTGTCTTAGTCATCATCTTATACATTGATGATATTCTCCTGATAGAAAATGATATTCCTATGCTATAATCGGTCAAGCTGTTCTTGTCACAAAAGTTCTCCATGAAAGACCAAGGTGATGCCTCCTACATTCTGGGGATTAAGATCTACAGAGATAGATTCAAGAGCTTGTTGGGATTATCACAGTCCAAATACATAGACGCCATACTAAAAAAGCTTAGTATGAAAGATTCCAAGCGCGGTAATATACCCGCTTTGCACGGAATCACCCCCTCCAAAGAGATGTTTCTAAAGACTGATGAGGAGAGGGTTCGCATGAGCATTATACCCAAAATTTCGGTAGAAGGATCCATAATGTATGCGATATTATGTACCAGACCAGATGTAGCTTACGCACTTAGTGTGGTAAACTGGTATCAGTCAAACCCAGAGGAGAAGCATTAGATAGCTATGGATAACATTCTTAAGTACCTAAGAAGGACTAAGGAGATGTTCTTGGTGTACAGTAATGGAGACCTCCAAGTGGAGTCTTTTACCGACTCAGGCTTCTAAAGTGATAAGGATTGCAGCAAATCTGTCTCGGATTATGTGTTTACCCTCAACGGAGGGACGATCTGTTGGAAGAGCTCCAAACAGGACACCGTCGCAGACTCGACGATGGAGGCTGAATACATTACTGCCAATGATGCAGCAAAAGAAGCGGTCTGGATGAAGAAGTTCATTACTGAACTTGAGGTGGTATCGTCCATTGTTGATCTAATAGCTTTGTATTGCGATAACAATGGGGCTATGACGTTAGCAAAGGAACCACGGTCCTATTAAAGATCTAGATATATCTTGAGGCGGTATCACCTGATCAAGAAGATCGCAGATGGATGGGAAACCAAGATTCAGAGAGTGGACACAATAGAAAACAGGACGGATCCATTCATAAAGGCCCTCCCTCAAGCACAGTTCGAGCGACCTTTTGAGATGTTTGGTATGCGATACGCCAACAACTGGCCCTAGAGCTGACGTTGGGTACTCGATACACCAATAACTGTCCTTAGTGCAAGTGAGAGGTTATTAGATATGTTTTCCCTAGAGGCCATTATTGTATGTATATAGTGGATACTTGGACATATGTATGTATAAGACAATCTTGCTCGATGTTATAATATGCTATTTGGTTTGTCTTTATCTTAATATGTGTATATTTTTTACTTGTTATTACGTATCACTAATATATGTTGATAAATCCCGTTGGATTATTGCTTGACTACCAGCGTTATGATAGAGATCATACATATGGGGATGGGTAGTACATAAGCACATTCTTAAATGCCCTTAGTCGTAGGTGTATCGAGACTGCACATCAATATTCCGGAGAAGTCTTGTGTATACGTTTCTAGACCCTGATGAGGGGTGATGGTTGGTCCCACAACCATTGGTGTGTGGCACCTATGATCGTATATAGGTGCTCACTGGGGGTGAGTACACTGGACAGACTCGCCGAGAACTTCTATATTGTATTATAACTATCGTTAGATAGTAGTTCTAAGGTGACATGAGTACATGTTAGTCTTTAGACCTGAGATTGTCATTTATCTCATGTGAGTTCCCACTGTACTTAGATTACTACCTTACCACGGTTTTACTGAGTCGTGGAAATAGGTTTTAGTTGGATACAGTTCCGAGCCACATAGAGGAAGTGAGTGATTGTTAGGGATTTTTCTCTCCCGGTATAGGGAGTCGATGTCGTGAAAGTGTATCCTAGCACCACCACAAGGCTTTAACTGGCATCAAGCATGCAATTTTAAAAATTTCTTGGTGCTAAGCTACACTAACCTAGAATCTAACTAGAATATTAGGGTTAACATGATCATAGATTAAAATCTACACTAAGAGAAAGAAAACTACAACCTCTGTAGACCAAGTCCTTCTCTTCTAAACCTCCAGGTAGTAGTCCCTACGAATCCCCGTAGCTCCACTTGAAGAAGGATCGAGCTTGCTTTGCAACCTTCGTGTTAAAGATGATCCATCCGAAGTTCCTCTAGGTCAAGCTATCTCTTCACTAATCTAGTATTAGTGAAGTAAAACACCCTAATTTAAATGGCTAATTTAAAGTAGGATGATGAAGTAGGAGTTTAGCTTACTTAGTATCTTCTAAAGCCATAGAGTTCACAACACATGTGAGGGTTAAGGCTAGATGCAAGAGGAGGAAGAAGAAGGAAATGGAAGAGAGCTAAAAAAATGAGCTAAGGAAAAGAACTCTAGAAAAAAATATCAAGTGAAGAATGACTCTTTTCAAAAATGAGTTCACTTATTGAAGCATGGAATAAATTGCAATAATAAATTGCAACCACGCTTGTATAGTGAACAAAAATGAATAAACAAATGATAAATGCCATGCTTCATCCCATGCTCAAAACATCTCCTATTTTCCACCTCAATATTCTATTTTCTCAAAATAGAAAATCCAACCATTCTTCATAAATATTATATATATATATATATAGACACACACACATACATATATCATACACACACACATATATGTTAAGAGAAGAAAATAATTAGTGGGAAATAATAGTAGTTAATATATAATTATATCAAATAAAAATATATATCATATTATTAAATCAACACTTTATTCAATAATCCGGTTATTTCACATATAACCGACTAATATCATTTATCTGTATATCACATTATCAAATCAACACTTGATTCAATAATCCGGTTATATCACATATAACCCGACCGATAACAAATGTCGCCGGATTAGAATACGGTATCACATACTCGTATTTAATCAGGCTCCCGCACATATCATCATATGTGCCCTACTTCAATTCGCTTGAACTAGAAAACCTCTATGCGGGACTCTAAAGACTCATCAATACACCAGCAGTAGGTAATGATCACATCAGTTACCCACAAGCCGTTAGCGGTACTAGCTAGATGTAACGACTACCTAGGTATTGAACGATTAGAAAATCAACAAGCAAGCTTGTCCAAACTCCCATGGAGCCTATAGGTAACACTTACCGTACATTCTGGTCTCTTCGTCTAATATGTTGCATATTATGTCTAGGGGTGGAATCGTCAGACCCAAGTAATTTGATAAGTCATGCCGATGTATGACTCATAACAGTTCAAGAAACTATTGATAACATTTACCAGTAAATCTTATCAGCCCTAGCCAGGGACTTACTGTTATAGCCAATTGAGCATAGCGCAACATCAACTCCCAATACCAGGAGAGATGAAACCCCTCCTATCGCTCACTGCCTCCATGTGATTCGGGACTGTACCCAAAATCCACCTATTTGCATGACTCCTTTGAGCCGTGGTAGGGAGGAAATCAAAGCATAGTGGGAACCAAACAAGATACTATGACAATCTTGGGTCTATAGACTAATTTGTACCAGTGTCACCAGAGAACTGCTGTCTGAAGATAGGTATGGTACCATCTAGGAGTTCTCGGTGAGTCATGTTCGTGTACCCATTCTCTAAAGAGCACATGTATACAATCGTTGGTGTCAAACACCAATGGTTATGGGATCAAACATCGCACCTTATAGGGTCAAGAAATGTACACACTAGTCTACTCTGGAATATCGATGCCCTGTCTCGATACTCCCTCGACTGGGAACAATTAAAGGATGTACTTGTGGACTACACAAGTCCCAGTAGTATGATCCACATCATAGTCCTGGTAGTCAAGCAAACATCTTAAGGGCTTTATCAACATGTATCAGAGAGACAGTATAATATTACAGGTGTACATGTTAAGATAAAGAGCAACCAGATAGCATATTATCATGTCGAGAAAGAAAGTTTTCTCTCTCTCTCTCTCTCTCTATATATATATATATATATATATATATATATATCCAAGCATCCACTATACAATAATTGCCTCTAGGGCATACATATTCCTAACAATCTCTCACTTGCACTAAGACTAGTTATTGTGGTATCTCATACCCAACATCCCAAAAAGTCTCTCAAACTGCATCTGGGGGAGGGCCTTCATGAGTGGATCTGCTACGTTGTCCTTCGTGTCAACTCTCATGATCTCAATCTCCCGTCGATTTACTTTCTCTAGGATCATGTGATAACGCCTAAGAATATGTCTGTATCGCTGATGGGACCGGGGTTCCTTAGCCAAAGCCATAGCTCCATTGTTATCACAATACATAGGTATTGGATGCTCAATGGATGGAATCACACCAAGTTTAGCAATGAACTTCTTCATCCAAACATCCTCTTTGGCAACATCATTGGCAGCGATGTATTCAACCTTCATCGTCGAGTCTGCTACGGTATCTTGCTTGGAACTCTTCCAACATACCGCCCCTCAGACAAAACCCGAGACCGACTTACTGTCGTCCTTATCACTCTAGAAGCTCGAATAGGTAAAGGACTCCTCCTGGAGTTCACCGTTACCATACACCAAGAACATTTCTTTAGTCCTTCTCAAGTACTTAAGAATGTTCTTCATAGCTGTCCAGTGCTTTTTCCCAGGATCTGATTGATACCTATTCACTATACCTAGTGAGTAAGCTACATCCGGTCTGGTACATAACATCGCATACATGATAGACTAGACTGCCGAAGCATAGGGTATCCCTTGCATGAGAGCCCTCTCCAAATCAGTCTTGGGAGACATCTCTTTGGAGAGAGTGATTCCTGAGCAAGCGGGTAAATTACCACGCTTAGAATCTTCCATATTAAACATCTTTAGTATGGTGTCTATGTACCTGGATTAGGACAATCCCAACATCCGTTTAGATCTATCTCTATAGATATTTATCCTCAGGATGTAGGAGGCATCACCTAAATCTTTCATGGAGAACTTGTGTGATAAGAAGAGCTTGACCGAGTGTAGCATAGGTACATCGTTTCCTATCAAGAGTATGCCATTCACGTAAAATACGAGGAAGACAACCTTACTGTCTACAACCTTCTTGTATATACATGGTTCATCTGCATTTTTGATGAAGACAAACTCTTTGATAGCTTCATCAAAACAGATGTTCCAGCTTCGCGATCCTGCTTTAATCCATAAATGGATTTAAGCAGGTTACACACCTTTCCGCTACTCCTACTATCTATGAAGCCCTCTGGCTGAGTCATGTACACGCTCTCTTCTAAATCACCATTTAGAAAAGTGGTCTTGATGTCTATCTTCTAGATTTCATAGTCATAGTATGCAGCAATGGCAAGCAGGATCCTGATGGACTTAAGCATAGCGACACATGAAAAGGTTTCATCATAGTCGACACCAGGTCGTTAACGAAAACCTTTTGCTACAAGTCTGGCTTTGAAGGTCTTGATCGCACGCTTTCGGCGTGTCGAGTTTAGACTTCTAAAGTTTAACCGCGATCAGGACGATGTCGCTTTGCAGCTAGCCGCGATGAGCACGGGTCGATCCACAGGGAGACAAAGCATTTTGTTAGGTCCACGTTACCTCTCCCGGCACTTCCGGGGTTGCGGAAACGGTAAAACAAAAAATTTTCTGGACTTGGTAACATGGACCGTAAAAGCCGGATCTTTGCTAAACAATACACTAGCATCCTAACATGAGATGTTATCTACTCGGTTAGGGGTTATACCTCAACTTGAACTCCTTCTCTTCTTGTTGTTCTTCACTTCTTGTTGTTCTTCTCTTCTTGTTATTCTTCTCTTTGCTTGCTCAATGGTTGATCCGGACTTTGGTCACCTCCGCGGCCTCCTTGAGTCGAAGACGATCCACCCGAGAGATGTATACCGAGCTCCACCTCGAGCCGAGGTAACTAGGGCAAGGAGATTGATAATCTATAAGCCCTAGGTTATGTAGAAATGGTAGATGAATGGTTTTGTCTTTGTGGGATCTTTATCTCTCAACACATGAGATCAAAAGATAAATCAAGAGGAGGAAGAAGGAGGAGCTAGCTAGCAACCATGGAGCTTCTCATTTCAAGAGAGAGAATGAGAATGAGCAAATGAAAAGCTTAACCAAGAGAAAACCCAACCATGGTTGCAATAATACCAAAACATTATCATTACTAATCATATCAAGATAAAAGTGATGGCTACAAATGACATGACCATTATCATAACAAATGAAAAAAGAAAACCAAAGAATACTTTAGATCTTTCAAGAAGATCCTAGTCAACTTTGGTCAAATGGTCAACAAAGTCAAGATGGTCAAATGGTCAATGTAATTAGCCATAACATAATTATCAATGAAAGGATTAGTAAATAATATCCCCGGCTCATAATGGTTTTGACCAAACGAACTGTCAAAACCCTAATGAGTCCGCCTCAAAATGGTTTTGACCGAATCAACTGTCAAAACCCTAATGAGGCACCTCCTCCTTCATCACTCCGGAAAACTGTGCATACACACCTGCATCCGCATTCCGCAGAATGCGGATGCGCAGAAGACAAAATAAATCCATCCGTGCAATACTAGGATCCGGCTTAAACCAAAGCCCACTAGTACTGCCTGCCCGAACACCATACGCACACAAGTGTACGTAAGTGATCGCAGCCCTGCCGTAAAACCATACGGCCTCTACACGTTTCGCTCAGTGCAGGGAAACTCTCTGTGTGGGACTCTAAAGACTCGACACTACGCTGGTAGTGGTTTAACCACAGACCGTAAGCGGCACTAGCTGTACATAACGGTCCCCAGGTAGATGTCGATAAGAAGGCCGATGAAGTAAACCCATCCGAACTCCCACTGAGCCTGTATGTGACAATCTCCGTACAGTCCGGTCTGTTCGTCTGATACATCGCATGTCGGGCCTAGGGGGCGGCAAGCGTCAGACCCTTAATAGCGGTACAAGTCGTGTCGGAGTGAAGCCCAGAACACCGTGAGACAACACTGGAACCTACCAGTATATCTCGCTTGCCCTGGCCAGGGACAACTTGTGTAATGGCTCTCCTAGACACAGCGCGATGTCAACTCCCAATACCGGGAGAGACGAATCCTGTCTAACCGTCACTGCCTCCAAGTGCTTCGGGACTGCTCCCAACTACTACCTGTTTGCACGACTCAGTAGAGCCGTGGTAGGGTAGCAATCAAAGAACAGTGGGAACACACTCGAGGCAAAGTGACAGTGTCAAGTCAGCGGACTAAGCTGTACTCATGTCACCTGGGAACTGATAACTGACGATAGGTATAATACCAACCATCGGTTCCCGACGAGTCCTGTCCAGTGTACTCGTAACCTAACGAGCACCCGCATACTATCTCAAGTACGACGTACCGACGGCTGTGGGACAGACCGTCTCCCGTGCTGGGATGAGAAGCGCATACGCTAGTCTACTCCGGAGCATCGATGCCCTATCTCGATACTCCCACGACTAGGGACGTGTATAAGGATGTTCTTGTAGATTACCCAGCACCCACGAGTGTGATCGCCATCACAACGCCGGTAATCAAGCAAAGATCCTAAGGGCTCTACTAATGCGTATAGGTGATATAATAAATAAACACACATGTACACATTAAAGCAGAGACAAACCAAGTAGCATACTACTATATTGAGCAAGATTGTCTGTACAACTGTGAATATCCCAAGCTTCCATCAAGTAATATACATACTAGTATGATACAGTAATGGCCTCTAGGGCATATACACTAACAATCTCCCACTTGCACTAAGGCCATGTACTGGCGTATCGAAGACCTATCATCTCGATCAGCCGCTCGAACTGAGTCTGGGGTAAAGCCTTTGTGAATGGGTCCGCAGTGTTGTCCTTTGTGTCCACTCTCCGCACCTCGATCTCCTGGCGATCAATGATCTCCCTGATCAGGTGATACCGCCTTAAGATGTGCCTGGATTTCTGATGGGACCTTGGTTCCTTCGCTAAAGATATAGTCCCATTGTTATCGCAATACAAAGGTATTGGGTCAACAATGGACGGAACCACCTGAAGTTCACTAATGAACTTCTTTATCCAGACCGCCTCTTTTGCGGCATCGCTTGCAGCAATGTATTCAGCCTCCATCGTCGAGTCTGCGACGGTATCCTGCTTGGAACTCCTCCAACATACCGCCCCTCCGTTGAGGGTAAACACAAAACCCGAGACAGACTTGCTGTCATCTTTGTCACTCTGGAAGCTTGAATCGGTTAAGGACTCGACCCTGAGGTCTCCATTACCGTAAACCAGGAACATCTCCTTAGTCCTTCTCAGGTACTTGAGAATGTTCTTCACAGCTGTCCAGTGGTCCTCCCCTGGGTCTGACTGATACCGGCTTACCGCGCTCAATGCGTAAGCTACATCTGGTCTTATACATAGCATCGCATACATTATAGATCCTACCGCCGAAGCGTAGGGTATAGTGCACATGCGAACCCTCTCCTCGTCAGTCTTAGGAGACATCTTCTTGGAGAGGGTAATTCCGTGCAATGCGGGTATGTTACCGCGCTTGGAACCCTCCATACTAAATCTCTTTAGTACGGTCTCTGTGTACCTGGACTGCGAAAGTCCCAATAGTTTCTTGGATCTATCTCTATAGATATTGATCCCCAGAATGTACGAGGCATCACCCAGGTCCTTCATGGAGAACCTTTGTGACAAAAATAGCTTGACCGATTGTAGCATAGGAATATCATTTCCTATCAAAAGAATGTCGTCCACGTACAAGACTAGGAATACGACAGTTCGTCCTACAATCTTCTTATACACACAGGGTTCATCTTCGTTCTTGATGAAATCAAATTCCTTGATTGCCTCATCAAAACAGATGTTCCAGCTCCGCGATGCCTACTTTAATCCATAAATGGATTTAAGCAATTTGCACACCTTTCCGCTGCTCCCACTGTCTACGAAACCTTCTGGTTGATCCATGTAAACGCACTCTTCCAAACAACCGTTTAGGAAAGCCGTTTTAACATCCATCTGCCAGATTTCATAGTCATGGAAGGCAGCAATGGCAAGTAGGATCCGAATGGATTTGAGCATAGCCACCGGAGAAAAAGTTTAATCATAGTTCAAACCAGGTCTTTGACGAAAACCTTTTGCAACGAGTATAGCTTTATAGGTTTCCACCTGCCCATCTACACCAAGTTTTCTTTTGTAGATCCATTTGCATCCAACGGGTTTTACCCCAGGTGGAGCAATATCCAAGGTCCACACTTTATTGGCGTACATGGACTCCATTTCGGATTGCATTGCTTCCTGCCACTTATCAGAGTCCCTACTGATAATGGTCTGCGTGAAACTGGTAGGGTCATCTTCTTCCAAGATGCAATCCTCTCGATCCCCGTCTATGAGAAAACCGTAGTATCTCTCGGGCGGATGAGAAATCCTACCAGATCTGCGGAGTGGCTGAGGTTCTTCTGGGGTTATTGAATTCTGAGGTTCTGTCAAATTTTCAGTTTCAGTTTGTGGTCGCAGAATTTCTTCCAATTCTACCGTGCTCCCACTAATTTCTTTTGCAAGAAATTCCGTTTCTAAGAAAACGGCATGCTGAGCAACAAACACCTTCTGTTTCTCGGTGTAGTAGAATAGATATCCATAACCATTCTTTGGATATCCCACAAACTTACATAAAACTGACCGTGCCTCTAGTTTATCCGGTTTATGCGTTTTAACATAAGCCGGACAACCCCATATCTTAAATCTTTTAAGATATGGCCTCTTTCCATTCCATATCTCGAACGGAGTTTTAGGCACTGATTTAGACGGAACATCATTCAATAGGTATGCTGCTGTCAATAGCGTATGTCCCCAAAATGAAAGAGGCAACTCGACATTACTCATCATGGAGCAAACCATATCCAGTAGGGTACGATTCCTCCGCTCCGAAACACCGTTGTGCTGTGGTGTATAAGGAGGAGTAAGCTGAGAGAGAATACCATTCTCTTTTAAGTAATCTAGGAATTCCGTGCTTAAATACTCCCCTCCCCTGTCAGACCGGAGGATCTTGATACTTTTGCCTGTCTGGTTCTCTACTTCGTTTCTAAATTCCTTGAATTTCTCAAAAGCTTCAGATTTGTGTTTCATCAGATACACATATCCGAATCTAGAGAGATCGTCAGTGAACGTGATGAAGTACGAGAACCCACCCCTTGCATGTATAGACATCGGACCGCATACATCACTATGTACGAGTCCCAAGAGCTCGGTTGCTCTTTCTCCATGTCCGGTGAACGGAGATTTGGTCATCTTCCCTTTGAGACAAGACTGACAAGTTTCATAAGTTGAAAACTCGAACGCATTCAAGAGTCCATCTTTATGCAACTTACTCAGTCTTTTCTCTCCGATATGACCAAGTCTACAATGCCACAAGTAGGATTCATTCGTATCTGAATTCTTCCTCTTGCGTGTGTTTTGTATATTGAGAACTGTATTCTGATTTAGAATATAGATACCATTACACAGTGTACCCTCTGCAACCAGTACCTTATGAAGGTAAATGTTCATGATATTCTTTTCAAGAACAAAGTTATATCCATCTTTATCGAGTAAAGAAACTGATATGATGTTGCAAACCATGGAGGGTACATAGTAGCAATCGTTCAAAATCATAGTCTTGCCGTTTGACAATACTAGGTGATATTCACCGACGGCTGCCGCATTAACTTGTGCTCCTTCGCTACTCTGAGCGACATATCACCCGGTGCAACTTTCCTACTTTTTCTCAGTCCCTGCAATAAATACAGATATGAGATCCTGATCCGGTATCAAGTACCCAGGAGGTAGGGCTAACCGTAAAACAGTTCTCAATTATAAGAACACCTGAAGTAGATGCAAAACCATGCTTCTTCTTCAACTGGGTATCCTGGAAATCCATACAATCCCCTTTCCCATTCTCATACTCATGACTGTTGTCACAAGTTAGAGCTGAACCAACTTTCCCCAGTCCCGAATAAGAATTCGGATCGGTCAAGCGATACATTTTATTATCTTGATTAGGGCGTGAAATGGTTGCTGCCTGGAGAGAGAGAAAAAGAAACACTCAGCGTATGCTCTTGCAAGATTAGATTGGTTTATTAATTTATCTAACCAGGATGTCTCCCACTGTTTACTCAAATTCTTTTTAAAACCCTTTTAAAAGAAGAACTAGCCGGGTTTTAATTCACGTCACAATACTTGCTTAACCTTTCAGCCAGGCTAGTGTCGGTACTTCGAGAGAGGTTTTCCAACGCTTTCGCGAAGTTCCTTAATTCAAGAACCTCTTTTCCCTGGGGGCGTAGCCCCGCTAACACCTTTCTAGACACCTACTAGGTTTATAGCATTGATCGTTTAAGTGAAATAATCTCCCGAGAGTAATCCAACTCATCAGTGGGATCGGGATCCAACTGTCATTGTGTGATAACCTAGATGGAATCCACTCTAGTCACCACACTCCAGAAGGTATGCTAAATCTGCAAGTTTCAGTTCTTTTGAAACTCCCGATGTGGTTTTTTCCCCTAACGGTTCATGACCTTGACTAGGTCAACAAGCCACAAACTGTTAGACAAGTTATACCCGTCATAATCCTGATTGCATTAGACCCACCCGTACGTGCCCTTGACTAGGTCAACAAGGCCGCACGACTGTCCTAACCAATCACATTTTCAATCCATAGAAAAATATTATTTAGCTACCGTTCACTACGCCTTGACTAGGTCAACAAACGCAGCACGAATACTGAATAATATTAATCCGAAACGACGGAGGGCTACGGCTGGGTTTTTGGCGAAAAACCCGTTAACGTAATGAACTTGATATCGTTGAAGGAACATGATTGCACCTTTTTGAAAATATAGTGGTGAAAACTTTTGCTAAAGAGGTCACTCCCTGTGAAGGGATCTCGGCTCTTTCCTTGTCGAATGAGGTGCAGGATATCCCAAACTGAATACCTCGATGCAAAGCAAGAATAATCGAATATAGTGAAGTTATTACTCTGACGCAAACTTTTGTCCAAGGGGTCACTCCCGATGAAGGGATCTCGGCCCTTTCCTCGTCGAGTGAGGTGCTGGGCATTCACAACCGAATACCGCGATGCAAAACAAAAATGAACGTCCTTGCAATAACAGCTTTTTGAAAAATTGTTCCAACAACGTCTTTTAGGTTTATTTTCTTGCATTAGTTCTTTTAATGCGTCCCATCATTTAAATCCTACCATTACAGAAAACAACCAAAATATGACGTACGCTTATGCCATTCGCATTCGCCACTGGGCCCCGTCATCACCCGTTAGGTTACTTAACTAACAACAGAGCGGGGGCTGGGCTAGCGCGGCTGTAAAACATAAGCAACGCCTAAATAGTTATTATATATAGATATACTGCAATGATAGCCAATCCAGATCACAGATGAACACTTTGGATATACAAGGAACCCGCGATTCGTTCAAGCTTGCAACGAAAAGCGGATTACACGGTCGCGATGAATAGCTAATACCCCACCCAAGACCCCTACAGGTGCGGCAAACTACCCGCCAAGTACCCGAAGCGAAGCAACCTCCCTCAACGCCATGAGTAGGCCACTCGGCACTTCGAGATACCCGGTAGTTTGTGCACCCCCTCCATGGGTCTATCCTAGGAGCAAAAACAGTAAAAAGAATTATACAATGACAGCTACAACCCCGACCCGGTTGTGCGGCCAAACAAATAATATTACATCAATTTACAAATTTATTACATGAATGAAAGAAAAAGAAACTCTCATCTCACATCCACCCCGGCTATTCATCCGTGACAATCCAACGAGTTCATATACACAAACCATCAACAACACAGATCACAGATATGTATAACCCCGACTAATCGACATATAGCGATTAGCCGACGTTCAATACATATGAACATCACAGATATAACCTTTGTAGTCAAAGTATATTGAAGTTCGGAAAAATACGGATTTATAGGCCCCCAAAAACAAATTTCTATTCTGAAAAATCTGGGCACATATAAACTATCTTAAAAATCCTAAAACCAAGTCAGAAAGACACTGCACCAAAATCGACCCAGTGACTCACCAAGATGGCCGCGATTCCGCGGCAATAGCTTGCTATTGCCGCGGAAACGCGGCTCTTTGGTCGAGTTGCTGGCTCGTTTTTGGTGGCTTTCTTCTAAAAACCCTGAGATGATTTTTTGAGTATGACAAATTTTGTTTTGACCAGAAAAATTTTTAACAGAAACTCAGATTTTTCGTAACTCGGTTTTTCGATTTTTCCGTTTCGAACTTCGATACACTTCACTACCAAGCTAGTTTATATTTAGTTAGACTCTGATACCACTGTTAGGTCCACGTTACTTCTCCCGGTACTTTCGGGGTTGCGGAAACGGTAAAACAAAATTTTTTCTGGACTTGGTAATATGGACCGTAAAAGCCGGATCTTTGCTAAACAATACAATAGCATCCTAACATGAGATGTTATCTACTCGGTTAGGGGTTATACCTCAACTTGAACTCTTTCTCTTCTTGTTGTTCTTCACTTCATGTTGTTCTTCTCTTCTTGTTGTTCTTCTCTTTGCTTGCTCAATGGTTGATCCGGACTTTGGTCACCTCCGCGGCCTCCTTGAGTCGAAGACGATCCACCCGAGAGATGTACACCGAGCTCCACCTCGAGCCGAGGTAACTAGGGCAAGGAGATTGCTAATCTAGAAGCCCTAGGTTATGTAGAAATGGTAGATGAATGGTTTTGTCTTTGTGGGATCTTTATCTCTCAACACATGAGATCAAAAGATAAATCAAGAGGAGGAAGAAGGAGGAGCTAGCTAGCAACCATGGAGCTTCTCATTTCAAGAGAGAGAATGAGAATGAGCAAATGAAAAGCTTAACCAAGAGAAAACCCAACCATGGTTGCAATAATACCAAAACATTATCATTACTAATCATATCAAGATAAAGGTGATGGCTACAAATGACATGACCATTATCATAACAAATGAAAAAAGAAAACCAAAGAATACTTTAGATCTTTCAAGAAGATCCTAGTCAACTTTGGTCAAATGGTCAACAAAGTCAAGATGGTCAAATGGTCAATGTAATTAGCCATAACATAATTATCAATGAAAGGATTAGTAAATAATGTCCCCGGCTCATAATGGTTTTGACCAAATGAACTGTCAAAACCCTAATGAGTCCGCCTCAAAATGGTTTTGACCGAATCAACTGTCAAAACCCTAATGAGGCACCTCCTCCTTCATCACTCCGGAAAACTGTGCATACACACCTGCATCCGCATTCCGCAGAATGCGGATGCGCAGAAGGCAAAACAAATCCATCCGTGCAATACTAGGATCCGGCTTAAACCAAATCCCACTAGTACTGCCTGCCCGAACACCATACGCACACAAGTGTACGTAAGTGATCGCAGCCCTGCCGTAAAACCATACGGCCTCTACACGTTTCGCTCAGAGCAGGGAAACTCTCTGTGTGGGACTCTAAAGACTCGACACTACGCTGGTAGTGGGTTTAACCACAGACCGTAAGCGGCACTAGCTGTACATAACGGTCCCCAGGTAGATGTCGATAAGAAGGCCGATGAGGTAAACCCATCCGAACTCCCACTGAGCCTGTATGTGACAATCTCCGTACAGTCCGGTCTGTTCGTCTGATACATCGCATGTCGGGCCTAGGGGGCGACAAGCGTCAGACCCCTAATAGCGGTACAAGTCGTGTCGGAGTGAAGCCCAGAACACCCTGAGACAACACTGGAACCTACCAGTATATCTCGCTTGCCCTGGCCAGAGACTACTTGTGTAATGGCTCTCCTAGACACAGCGCGATGTCAACTCCCAATACCGGGAGAGACGAATCCTGTCTAACCTTCACTGGCTCCAAGTGCTTTGGGACTGCTCCCAACTACTACCTGTTTGCACGACTCAGTAGAGCCGTGGTAGGGTAGCAATCAAAGAAAAGTGGGAACACACTCGAGGCGAAGTGACAGTGTCAAGTCAGCGGACTAAGCTGTACTCATGTCACCTGGGAACTGATAACTGACGATAGGTATAATACCAACCATCAGTTCCCGACGAGTCCTGTCCAGTGTACTCGTAACCTAACGAGCACCCGCATACTATCTCAAGTACGACGTACCGACGGCTGTGGGACAGACCGTCTCCCGTGCTGGGATGAGAAGCGCATACGCTAGTCTACTCCGGAGCATCGATGCCCTATCTCGATACTCCCACGACTAGGGACGTGTATAAGGATGTGCTTATAGATTACCCAGCCCCCACGAGTGTGATCGCCATCACAACGCCGGTAATCAAGCAAAGATCCTAAGGGCTCTAATAATGCGTATAGGTGATATAATAAATAAACACACATGTACACATTAAAGCAGAGACAAACCAAGTAGCATACTACTATATTGAGCAAGATTGTCTGTACAACTGTGAATATCCCAAGCTTCCATCAAGTAATATACATACTAGTATGATACAGTAATGGCCTCTAGGGCATATACACTAACACATTTTACGTTCTTGTTCTCACGAGTTAATGCACGTGGACGGAATTGTTCGCATCTAACCTATGTGTTATATGCAAAGTATAAAGTTGTTAGGAAGAGATACAATAGTGTAAGCTAAGAAAATCCGCACTAAAAACCTTTGAGCCGAACTTAACGATTGAAGCAAGAGCAATCGGCAACGACGTGGATTTGGGTACTTAAGCACGGTATTCGTGGAATCCGACTTATTGACCCTTGTCCGTCCGTTCTTGTCTCTTGCTTTTGCCTCCGGCCAAACCGAACGCAACCGGTCGCGGTTAGGAATCACCATTACCTTGGTAGGGTAGGGTGCCTAACGGAGCGCTTGCGTAATGTTTGGAAGGAGTTCAATAAGAAATACGGGAAAAGGAAATGAGAAACGGAACGTTAACTTACAATATCGTATTCTTTGCCTAACAACACATAGTCACAAACATTTCAACAATAAACCAAAAAGAGCAAAGAAAAGAAAAGAAAACATTACAAGTAAATTGTATGGAATGAAAGTACAAGTAAGTAAAACAAGATAATAAAAGAGCAAGTAAGTTACACTAAGAACTATTAGAACACAAGACAAGTCATGGGATCAATAACCAACCCTTAAACTTGCAAGCTCAATGAAGTGGTTGCAAGATCAAAAAGAGGCAAAGAACTCATATGAAAATGAAGGCACAAAAGAGAGCTTTATTGATTCCTTAAGTAATGATACAACCCCTTGAGATCAATGACCAAAGCTTAAACTTGCAAGCTCAATGAAGAGGTTGCAAGATCAGGTTAAGGTAGAGAGCTCAAGGGGGATTAGCTATGTTCAATAATAAAATGAAAACAAAAGAGTATGAAGTGTAAAAATGTAAGCAAAAGAATGACCCCTCTCCTTTGCTGCCTTGTTCTGTATTTATAGGCTCACAAGAAAATTAAATAAACAATAAAAATGAGTTGAGGTGGCATCAAGGGAGGCACTGTGAGAAACTAGGGGCAAATGGAGGCAGTGGGGCCGGCCACAAGGGGTATGATCTCGGGTGAAATCCGAGGTCTCTGGCTCGTATTTGGTGTGTTGGTTTGTGTGTTCCCTAACATCACTCTGATGTTGTTTGCTTGGTCTAAAAAGTTCTGTGTTGCACTCAGGGCTTGGAGAGAAACTTGTAGCTATGAATCACATCAACACTTTATGCATTGAATGCACTAGTAATGCACATCACACCATGCCCACTTGTGCCACCATGTGCCCACTTGTGCCATGCATCATGGCTGCCCCATCATAGTCCATGCCCAAAAAGTCTTGTGTACACACTTGTATGTGTTAGACCATTTAGATAAAAAGTGTGTATAGAAACTTGTTGCAAAAAGAAACTCATGAAGAATCAGTCGATTTGCAGTTCTGGTTGCAGTGTCGGCTCACATATGATATATCCGTGATTTTAAGTGTATTTTCAGTATTTTGTCACGGATACCTGTAATCTGTATTACTGGGCAAACACCGGTTAATAGTACCGATATATACAAAAAATAGATAATGAATGGGTGGTAATAAAATACAGTTTTCTGGTATGAACAGGTCTCAACCTTTCCAACTACACCAATTTTCTTCTTAAAGATCCTCTTGCACCCGATAGGTTTTACCCCTTCAAGAGCAACTTCCAAAGACCATACTTTTTTGGTGTACATGGATTCCATCTCAGATCGCATAGTATCTAGCCATTTCAAAGAGTCTCCACTTGTGATGGCCTGCTCGAAATTAGTTGGATCATTATCTTCCATGATGCAATCCTCGCTCCCTTCGTCTATGAGAAAACTGTAGTATCTCTCAGGTGGATGAGGAACCCTACTAGATCTGCAGAGTGGCTGAGGTTCGTTGGGGACTATTAAATCCTCCGGTTCTACCAAATCATCAGTTATAGTTTGTGTAGCTGAAACTTCTTCCAGTTCTACATCATTACCACTAATTTCTTTCACAAGAAATTCCTTTTGTAAAAAGGTGGCATGTTAAGAAACAAACACTTTTTGTTCCTTAGTTTGTGTAGCTAGAACTTCTTCCAGTTCTACATCATTACCATATGAATCATTTGGATATCCTACAAACTTGCACAAAACAGATCTTCCTTCGAGCTTGTCCGGATTTTGCTTTATAACATAAGCCGGACAACCCCATATCTTAACTCGGTTAAGAGTTGGTCTCTTCCCATTCCATATCTCATATAGAGTGGTAGGCACGGATTTGGTCGGAACCCTGTTCAATAGATATGCAGCTGTCTCAAGTGCATAACTCCAAAAGGAAATAGGTAACTCAGCATTACTCATCATAGAGTGCACCATATCTAATTGGGTATGATTCCTCCGCTCCGATACTACATTGTGTTGTGGTGTATACGGAGGAGTAAGCTGAGAGAGAATACCGTTCTCTTTTAAATAGTCTCGGAATTCCGTGCTTAAATATTCTCCTTCCCGATCAGATCATAAGATTTTAATACTTTTACTCGTCTGGTTCTCAACATCGTACTTATATTCGTTGAATTTCTCAAAAGTTTCAGATTTTTGTTTCAACAAGAACATATGTCCGAATCTTAAGAGATCATTGGTGAATGTAATAAAGTACGAGGAACCATTCCTGGCATGTGTAGACATAGGACCGCATACATCACTATGTATCAGTCCCAAGAGTTCAGTAGCTCTTTCTCCGTGTCCAGTAAACGGAGTTTTGGTCATCTTGCCTTTGAGACATGACTCGCAAGTTTCATAAAATGTAAATTCGAACGGATTGAAATATCCATCTGTATGCAACTTAGCTAGTCCGGTCGCATTGATATGACCTAGTCTATAATGGCACAAGAAGGCTTCATTCATTTCTAAACTTTTTCTCTTGTGTGTGTTCTGTATGCTTAGAACCGTCGTTTGATTTAGAACGTATATATCATTACATAATGTACCAAACCCAATTAACACTTGATTTAGGAAAATGTTCATAACATTATCCTCCAATACAAAGTTATCTTTCTTTATGAAACAAACAAACTGATATAATATTGAACATCGTATTTGGTACATAATAACAGTTGAAAGCCTGTTTTCTATCATAAAACAGGGCTCTGAGGACTTTTTAATCCAAAATCATTGTATTACCATTTGGTAATACCAGGTGATATTCGCCAACTGCTTTGGCTGCAACAATTGCTCTATTCCCTACTTTTAAAGACATATCACGTTTTCCCAGTTCTCTACCTCTCCTTAGCCCATGTAACAAATTACAGACGTGGGATCCTGATCCGGTATCCAATACCCAGGACGTAGAGCAAACTGAGAAACAGTTCTCGGTAATGAACACACCCGAATAAGATGCATCATCATGCTCTTTTTTCGTTCGGGTTGCGTGGGAATCCTGATATTCCCATATTCCTAGCTCAGACTTATGGCAATCATAAGAAAAGGCGGAACCAACGTTTCCCAGCTCAATATAATAAGCGGGTTTGGTCAATATATCCATATTATTATCTTGATTAAGGTGTGTCATGGTCTCTACCTAGAGAGAGAGAGAAGGAAATGCTTTAGCGTGCGCTCTTTGCAAGATTAGATTGGTTATTGTCTTATCTAATCAGGATGGCTCCCACTATTTTTATTAAATCTTCCTTCAAACCATAAAAGGTAAGATTTGCCGGGATTAATTACACCCTACAAGTTCACCATTTGGTCAGCCAGGGAGGTATTGGTACTCCGAGAGAGTCTCCCCATGCTTTCGCATAGAACTAATTAAATAACCTCGTTTCCATAGGGGCATGATCCCGTTAACACCTTTCTTAGACACCTACTGGATCATCAAATTGTAAAGTAGAAAACTCTCGCAGGAGTAACACTTACTCACAGTGGGTATCGGGATCCAACTATCTCATAGAAGGTATGCAATCTCATTGCAAATTTCAACACTTGAAATACCCAATATCTGTTTTTACCCCTAACGACTTATGACCTTGGCTATGGTTAACAAATCATAAGTGCTAGCTAAGTTCGATCCGTCATTTCGTAATTAAATTAAACGCACCCGTACAACCCTTGGCTAAGGTCAACAAAACCGTACGACTACCCCAATCCAATCGCATCACATGCGGTAGATAAGCACTAATCAGCTATCGTACACTGTGCCTTGGCTATGGTTAACAAACGCAGCATAAATACTAAATAGCACTTATCTGAAATGATGGAGGTCTACGACTGGGTTTGAAGAAAACATTTATCGTGATAAACTTGATATCGTTGTAGAATCTAGTGATTTGAAAAGGGAGTGTTTTTTTGTAGCTTTTGCTAATTTTGCTAAAGAGCTCACTCCCGATGAAGGGATCTCAGCTCTTCCCTCTTCGAATGAGGTGCTGGATATTCATCAAGGAATACCACTATGCAAAACAAGAATTAGAGAAGCTATCAAAAACAAAACCGAGTGGGTTGTAGGATTTGCTAGTTTTGGTAAAGAGGTCACACCCGGTGAAAGGATCTCGGCTCTTTCCTCATCGAATAAAGTGCTGGATATTCATCAAGGAATACCACTATGTAAAGCAAGAACTAGAGCTATCTTTTTGAAAATTTTGATTCTACAACATCTTTATGTTTCTTTTCTTTCCATTAATCTCATTAATGAAGTCCCATCATTTATGTTTCCCTAAACATCACAGAAAAGAAACGAAAATAAAACATACGCTTATTCCATCCGCAATCGCCATGGGGTGCCATCATGCACCGTTAGGTTACTTAACTAACGGCAGAGCGGGGGCTGGACTAGCACGGGTGCAAAACATAAGCAACGTTTATTATATATATCATATATATAGCATTCGTCTCACGTAGTTATATGATCACATCACAGAACTCAAGCAACAGAAGTCAACATATGAAAGATTGGATATATTAGGAGGTCCATGTTTTAAATTCAGCCAGTAATGAAAAACACGGATTCCATGGTCGTGATGAATAGCCAAATCCACATCTTTAGACCCCTACGAGTGCGGCAAGTAACCCTGGCAATTCTAGAGTTAGGAGACCCAGTCTCGACTCCTCAAGATGGTCTTCCACTAGACTCTAGAAGCTGGTTACTTGTGCTCCCCGTCTTGGGTCTATCCTAATGCGAAAAAGTAAATAATATACATCAATGGTGACATCATCCTCAACCCGGAAGTGTCCCAATAAAAGAATATTACACACATTTTTACATGAATGAAAATTGAAAAACTCTCATCTCATGCAAAAACTGTAGTGTTCATATGAACGACAGCATGGTTTCGGGAGGCATCATCCATGCCATTTTCAAAATTTTGCCGTTTTAAAGAACCCTAAACTAGAGAATCATACGAAACAAAAAGTAAACTACTTTACTTCTATGTGATAATGGAAATACAACCTTTGTAGACCGGTCCTTCACTTCAATAGCTCCTTGTAGTAGTCCCTTCGCTGCGATCATGGAACTCCCAGACTCTTGCATGGCTTCTCAAGGCAAAAGGAACATTCTTGCTTGAAGTTTTCGAGGCCGAAGATGATCTACGTCGAGGAGATACTAACTCAAGCTACTACTTCACTAAAGAGAGAATGGTGAAGCAAACACTCTATACTAAAGTGCTAATCTGGTATAGGATGATGAAGTAAGAAGTGGGATCACTTTAGTTTTATTTTTTCTCACTTTAGAAAACCCTAGAAAGCTTTTTTCTCAAGGAAAAAGAAGATGAGCAAAAGAAGTGAGAATGAACTAAGGAGGTGAGATAATGAACCATGAGTGAGTTTGTATCATATACTAACTCATGTAGAGACATAACCATGGCTAAATTATAATGGTTAGGTTAATAAATATCTTAAGTAAAGAAAATTAGTGGACTAAGTCAATGCATCCACAAGCTTCATGAAGCTTCATGCATGTGAGCTATTATCCACTAATTTAGAATTATTTTAAATACTAAAACCCAACATTATAATTAGTATGGTGTAAGTCTCATACATCCATATAGTGTGTATCAACAACCATGATACAAAATAAAACACAATTAATATATATCACATATATATTAAGTGTGCACATGAAAGCATAATAAATGCATAGGTGAGTTAATATTAGTTAATGTAAATTAGTATATCAAATATACAATAATATATTAAATTATCAAATCAACACTTGATTTAATAATCCGGCTATATCACATATAACCGACTAATATAAAATGTACCAACTTATCGAATCAACACTTGATTCGATAACCCGGCTATATCACATATAACCGACCGATACAAATATCGCGAGAATAGAATACGGTATCACATACTCGCATTATTCTCGGTCCCGCACATATCACATATGTGCTCCTATTTCGTTTTGCCTGAGCCAGTAAAACCTCTATATAGGACTCTAAAGACTCGTCAATACGCCGGCAGTAAGTGATGATCACATCAAGTATCCACAAGCTGTCGGCGGTACTAGCTGGACGTTACGGCTACCCGGGTATTGAGCGATCAGAAGATCAACAAGCAAGCCCGCTCTGGCTCCTGTAAAGCCTGTCAGTAACACTACCGTACAGTCCGGTCTCCTCGTCTGATATGTCGCATATCCAGTCTAGTGGTGGTAAACGTCAGACCACCAATAACCGAGAAGTCATGCCGATATGAGGCTCATAACGGGTCGAGAAACTACTGATAACACTTACTAGTAAATTTCTAAAACAGCCCTGGCCAGGGACTTCCCTGTTATGGCCAATCGAGCACAATGCAACATCAACCCCCAATACCGGGAGAACCGAAACCCCTCCTATCGCTCATTGCCTCCATGTGACTCGGGACTGTACCCAAAAACCACCGTTTTGCACGTCCTCTTAAACGTGGTAAGGTGGAAATCAAAGCACACTGGGAATCACACAAGACTCTGTGACGATCTCGGGTCTACAAACTAATCTGTGCCAGTGTCACCAGAGAACTACTATCTGACGATAGGTATAATACCAATTAGGAGTTCTCGGCGAGTTCGTCCAGTGTACCCTGTCTCCACTGAGCACCCGTATACCATCTCTGATGTCAAACACCAATGGATATGGGATCATCCATCGCCTATCTCACGGGTCGATAAGCGTATACGCTAGTCTACTCTGGTATATCGATGCCCCATCTCGATACACCCACGACTAGGAACATTAAAGGATGAACTTGTGGACAACCATGGCCCCACTATTATGATCTGCATCATAATCCTGGTAGTCAAGTACACATCCTAAGGGCTTTACCAACATGTAACCATAAGATAGTAAGAGACAAATATACATGTTAAGATAAAGAGCAACCAGATAGCATAATATCATGTCGAGCAAGAAAGTCCTCTCTATATATGTCCAAGTATCCACTATAATATACATCATATGTACAATAATGGCCTCTAGGGCATACATACAACTAACAATCTCCCACTTGCACTAGGGCCAGCTGCTGTAATATTGCATACCCAGCATCCCGAAGAGTCTCTCAAACTGTATATGGGAAATAGCCTTCGTGAGTGGATCCGCAGTGTTATTCTTCGTGTCAACACTCTTGACCTCGATCTCCCGGCGATCAACTATCTCCCGGATTAGGTGATACCGCCTCAGAATATGCCTGGATCACTGATGGGATCTGGGTTCCTTGGCCAAAGCCACCGCTCTATTGTTATCGCAAGACAAAGGTATTGGATACTCAATGAATGGAACCACTCCAAGTTCAGTTATGAACTTCTTCACCCAGACAGCCTCTTTGGCAGTATCGTTGGCAGCGATGTATTCAGCCTCCATCGTCGAGTCTACCATGGTTTTCTGCTTGGAACTCTTCCAGCATACCTCCCCTCCATTGAGGGTAAAGACAAATCCCAAGTGCGACTTAGAGCCGTCCTTATCACTCTGGAAGCTCGAATCGGTAAAGGACTCCACTTGGAGTTCTCTGTTACCATACACCAAGAGCATTTCATTAGGAACACATGTCCGAACACATGTCCGAATCTAGAGAGATCGTCAGTGAATGTAATGAAGTACGAGGAACCATCCCTGGCATGTGTAGACATGGGACCGCATACATCACTATGTATCAGTCCTAAGAGTTCAGTAACTCTTTCTCCATGTCCACTAAACGGAGTCTTAGTCATTTTTCCTTTGACACGGGACTGGCAAGTGTCATAAGATGAGAATTGGAACGAATTCAAATAACCATCTTTATGTAACTGTCGCATTTATATGACCTAGTCTACAATACCACAAGAAGGATTCTTTCATCTCTGAACTCTTCCTCTTGTGTGTGTTTGTTATGCTTAGAACTATTGATTGATTTAGAACATAAATGCCATTGCACAATGTGCCTGATCCAACCAACTTTTAGTTCAGGAAAATGTTCATAATATTATCCTGTAATACAAAATTATATCTCTCTTTACGCAATAAAGAAACTGATATAATGTTGCATATCAGGTTCGGCATGTAATAGCATTCATTCAGAATCAACGTATTACCACTTGGTAATACAAGGTGATATTCCCCGAAAGATTTAGCTGCAACAATTGCATCATTTACAGCCCTTATGTCTTTATCACCTTCTCCCAGTTCTCTACCTTTCCTTAGCCCATGTAACAAATTACATATATGGGATCCTGATCGGGTATCCATTACCCAGGACGTAGAGCAAAGGGAGAAACAGTTCTCTGTAACGAACACACCCGAAGAAAATGCATCAACATGTACTTTCTTCAATCAGGTGGCATGGGAATCCTGGCATTCCCCTATATCCTGTTCAGTCTTATAACTCTTATAAGAAAGAACGGAACCAACGTTCCCCAGCACAGTATAACATGCGGGTTCGGTCAATACATCCATATTATTATCTTGATTAAGACGTGACATGGTCGCTACCTGGAGAGAGAGAGAAGAAAACACTTTAGCGTATGCACTTGCAAAATCAGATTGTTTATTATTTTATCTAATTAGGATGGCTCCTACTGTTTTTATCAAATCTTCCTTCAAACCCTAAAAGGAAAGACTAGCCAGGATTAATTACACCCTACAATTTCGCCAATCTTTCAGCCAGGCCAGTACCAGTACTTTGAGGGAGGTTCCCCGTGCTTTCGCACGGACCTAATTAAAATAAACCTCATTTTCCCAGAGGCATAACCCCGTTGACACCTTTCTAGACACCTACTTGATCAGCTAACTGTCTTGTGTAAAACTCTCACAGGAGTAACACTTACTCGCAATGGGTATCGGGATCCAACTATCTCATAGAAGGTATGCAATCTCATTGCAAATTTCAACACTTGAAATTCCAGATAATATTTTTCCCCTAGAAACTTATGATCTTAACATAGTCAACAAATCATAAGCGCTAGCCAAGTTCAACCCGTCATTTCCTGATTGAATTAAACCCACCCGCACAACCCTTAACATAGTCAACAAAGTCGTACGACTACCCTAATCCAATCGCATCTCATACTTTAGCAGATAAGAACTAATTAGCTACCGCATACTACGCCCTAACATAGTCAACAAACGTAGCACGAATACTAAGTAGTACTTATCTGAAATGACGGAGAGCTACGACCGGTTTTTCTGAAAACCTTTTGCGTAATGAACTTGATATCGTTGTAGAATCGAGTGATTTTGAAAAGAGTGTTTTTTAGGCGTTTCCTAGTTTTTCTAAAGAGGCCACTCCCGATGAAGAGATCTCGGCTCTTTCTTCATCGAATAAGGTGCGGGATATATCACATATATCACTATGCAAAGCAAATACTCTAAAAGCAATCAAAAGACAAACCGTTTATTGTAGCATCTGCTAGTTATTGCTAAAGAGGTCACTCCCGGTGAAGGGATCTCGGCTCTTTCCTTATCGAATAAGGTGCAGGATATATCACATATATCACTATGCAAAGCAAATACTGTAGCTACCCTTTTTGAAAATTTGATTCTACAACATCTTTTAGGTTTCTTTTTCTTTCATTATAATGAAGTCCCGTCATTTAAGATTCCTAAGCATCACAGAAGAAATGAAAATACAACATACGCTTATGCCATCGGCATTCGCCACAGTGTCCCGTTAGGTTACGTAACTAACGGCATACCGGGACGGGACTAGTGCGGGTGCAAAACATAAGCAATGTCTACTATATATCTCATATATAATGTATATCCATTCGTCTCAGAATCCACAGTGATCATATCACAGAGCAGCAGAAGAAACATATGAAATATTGGATATACTAGGAGGTCCATGTTTTATTTTGAGCCTGTATAAAACACGGATTTCATGGTCGCGATGAATAGCCAAACCCACATCCCTAGACCCCTACGAGAGCAGCAAGCAATCCTACCAATTCTAGAGTTAGGAGACCCGGACTCGACTCCTTGAGTTGGTCTCCCACTGGACTCTAGAACCCGGTTACTTATGCTCCCCTCCTTGGGTCTATCCTAATGCAGAAAAATAAATAATATACAACAATGGTGACATCATCCTCAACCAGGAAGTGCCCCGATAAAAGAATATTACATACATTGAATTTTACATGAATGAAAATAAAAACTCTCATCTCACATAAAACCCCCAGCTATTCAAAACACGACGATCCAATATAACATATTCAGCAACACATAACATCACATGTCATCAACATAACTAAATATGCGTATCCCAATTGTCGTTGACATATAGCAACGAAACCGGCGATACATCATATATTACACTTACGATTGCAGAAAAAGCTAGACGATTTTAAACATTCCGATCGAATCAACAAACACCCAAAATTGCCCAAAAAGCTCAACACTTGAGCGTTGTTTAAAATTATTCAGCACATGCCACAGTACCAATGAACCAGCCATAGAAGGGTCAACCAAGGCCTCACATGTGGCACCGCTGAACCACCACAAACCCTAGGGTTTAGTGACGGTTCTGATGGTCACATAATCGAGTTAGGGTTTCGTTCTTCTAGAGGGTCCATCGCATAACTTGCATGATGTTTGAATGCTCTTTAACTACGGAAAAATCCAATGCTTGGAAAATTTTCCGGCAAGGGTCAAAGCGGGTATTTGATATCCGATTGAACTTTTTAACACCATATAAAGTAACCCGAAAACAGTTAGAATTACGACTATGAAACACTCCGAGTTGCCATTTCAGTAAGTTAATCATCACATGAAAAAGTAGAAAAATCAAACAACACCTGAAACACAAAAACCCAGAGACCAGAACATGTAAAAACTTTGGGACCAAATTTCCTCTGTTGGGCCGGCCTGCTCGGAAAAACCCTTCATCTGCTCGGCTAAAATCCGAGCAGATGCCCCTAAATTTCTTCCATGTTCTTATTTTCTCTCAAATATGATTTTGCACTTGTTTAAAAAAATTTTAGAGCTCATATAAAAATCGACAGAAACATGATTTTGATGTGTCAAGTTTCGGAGTCGTTTCGGTTTCGTAATCCTACACAATCCATCTAATTCTCTAGCTAGGCTCTGATACCACTGTAGGTTTCCTATGAACGACAGCAAGGTTTTGGGAGGCATCATCCATGCCATTTTCAAAATTTTTCCGTTTTAAAGAACCTTAAACTAGAATCAATAACTAGAAAATCATACGAAACAAAAAGTAAACTACTTTACTTCTAAGTGATAATGGAAATACAACCTTTGTAGACCAGTCCTTTACTTCAATAGCTCCTTGTACTAGTCCCTTCGCTGTGATCATGCAACTCCCGGACTCTTGCATGGCTTCTCAAGGCTAAAGGAACGTTCTTGCTTGAAGTCTTCGAGGCCGAAGATGATCTACGTCGAGGAGATAGTAACTCAAGCTACTACTTCACTAATGAGAGAATGGTGAAGCAAACACCCTTTACTAAAGTGCTAATCTAGCAGAGGATGATAAAATAGGAAGTGGACTCACTTTAGTTTTATTTTTTCTCACAATATTTTTCTCTCTTTAGAAAACCCTAGCAAGTTTTTTGCTCAAAGAAGAAGAAGATGAGCAAAAGATATGAGAATGAACTAATGAGGTGAGAGAATGAACCATGAGTGAGTTTGTATCATATACTAACTCATGTAGAGACATAACCATGGCTAAATTATAATGGTTAGGTTAAAAAATATCTTAAGTAAAACAAAATTAGTGGACTAAGTCAATGCATCCACAAGCTTCATGAAGCTTCATGCATGTGAGCTATTATCCACTAATTTGGAATTACTTTAAATACTAAAACCCAACATTATAATTAGTATGGTGTAAGTCTCATACACCCATGTAGTGTGTATCAACAACCATGATACAAAATAAAACACAATTAATATATATCATATATATATTAAGTGTGCACATGTGAGAATAATAAATGCTTAAGTGAGCTAATATTAGTTAATGTAAATTAGTATATCAAATATACAATAATACATTAAATTATCAAATCAACACATGATTTAATAATCCGGCTATATCACATATAACCGACTAATATAAAATGTACCAACTTATCGAATCAACACTTGATTCGATAACCCGGCTATATCATATATAACCGACCGATACAAATATCATGAGAATAGAATACGGTATCACATACTCGGATTATTCTCGGTCCCGCACATATAACATATGTGCCCCTACTTCATTTTTCCTGAGCCAGTAAAACCTCTATGTAGGACTCTAAAGACTCGTCAATACGCCGGCAGTAGGTGATGATCACATCAAGCATCCACAAGCCGTCAGCGGTACTACCTGGACGTAACGGCTGCCTAGGTATTGAGCAATAAGAAAATCAACAAGCAAGCCCACTATAGCTCCTGTAAAGCCTGTCAGTAACATTACCGTACAGTCCGGTCTCCTCGTCTGATATGTCACATATCCAGTCTAGTGGTGGTAAACGTCAAACCCCCAATAACCGATAAGTCATGCCGATATGAGGCTCATAACGGATCGAGAAACTACTGATAACACTTACAAGTAAATCTCTAAAATAGCCCTGGCCAGGGACTTCCCTGTTATGGCCAATCAAGCACAGCGCAATATCAACCCCCAATACCGGGAGAGACGAAACCCCTCCTATCGCTCATTGCCTCCATATGACTCGGGACTGTACCCAAAAACCACCGTTTTGCACGTCCTCTTAAACGTGGTAAGGTGGAAATCAAAGCACAGTGGGAATCACACAGGACTCAATTACGATCTCGGGTCTACAGACTAACCTGTACCAGCGTCACCAGAGAACTGCTATCTGACGATAGGTATAATACCAACTAGGAGTTCTCGTCGAGTCCGTCCAGTGTACCCAGTCTCCACTGAGCACCCGTATACCATCTCTGATGTCAAACACCAATGGATATGGTATCATCCATCTCCCATCTCATGGGTCGAGAACCGTATACGCTAGTCTACTCTGGTATATTGATGCCCCGTCTCGATACACCCACGACTAGGAACATTAAAGGATGAACTTGTGAACTACCATGGCCCCACTAGTATGATCTGTATCATAATTCTGGTAGTCAAGTACATATCCTAAGGGCTTTACCAACATGTAACCATAAGACAGTAAGAGACAGGTATACATGTTAAGATAAAGAGCAACCAGATAGCATCTATCATGTCGAGCAAGAAAGTCCTCTCTATATATATCCAAGCATCCACTATAATGTACATCATATGTATAATAAAAGCCTCTAGGGCATACATACAACTAACAAAAAAAAACCCAGCTATTCAATCACGACGATCCAATATAACATATCACAGCAACACATAATATCACATGTTATCAACGTAAGTAAATATGCGTATCCCGAATTCCGTTTACATATAGTAACGAGATCGGGGATACCCCATATATTACACTTACGGTCGCAGAAAAGACATGAAAAACTACAATAGTTAGAATCCGCAAATACCTTAGACATCATAAACCCGGAATATCCCATATTCCGAATTTCAAGCCTAGCCTATTAACCTTGCATTTTAGTCTTAAATTGAAAACGCTTTTCAATAAGTAGTCCGATAATTCAACATGATTCCCGACTAAGTGTTCGCGTACTATACGCAATTGCGACGGAGTTTTGATCCAAATCAAAACTCCATGGCAATCGATCAACCGAGACTAAAACGCTAGATTTACAAAACACTAACTAGTTTTCACAAAACTAATTATTGTGGATTCTAAATTTGTATCACATATCATCATAATCTAGACAGCGTTAAACATTTTGATCGATTTATCAAACACCCAAAAAACCCAGAGACCTCAACAACTTAAGTCTCAATAAAAATATCCAGAAAGTGGCAAATATTACAATGGAGCTGCACAAGACAAACGATCCCAAAATACCCTAAACTTGCGGCGGAACCGCGACCAAACATGAGGTTAGGCCGCGGTTCCGTGGAGCTTTGATGGAATTAGGGCTTCGAATTTCTTGGGGCTCCATTAAATACCCTGCACAATTTTCTAACTATTTTTAATCTGAAAATTTTCAACTTTTGAAAAAAGACAGAAACTTGATAAAAATCTGGCTTCAAAAACCGATCGAACACTTTAACGTCGTAAAGACTTCCCCTAATATTCAAGCTTGGCTCTGATACCATTAAAGTGTATCCTAGCACCACCACAAGATTTTAACCAGCATCAAGCATGCCATTTTAAAAATTTCTTGGTGCTAGGCTACACTAACTTAGAATCTAACTAGGGTTAAAATGATCATAGAGTAAAATCTACTCTAAGAGAAAGAAAACTACAACCTTTGAAAACCAAGTCCTCTTCTAAAGCTCCGGGTAGTAGTCCCTACAACTCCGAGTAGCTCCACTTGAAGAATGATCGAGCTTGCTTCGCAACATTCGTGTCGAAGATGATCCACCCAAAGTTCCTCTAGGTCAAGCTAACTCTTCACGAATATAGTATTAATGAAATAAAACACCCTAATTTAAATAGCTAATCTAAAGTAGGATGATGAAATAGGGGTTTAGCTCACTTAGTACCTTCTAAAGCCCTAAGGTTCACAACACATGTAAGGGTTAGGGCTAAAAGTAAGAGGAAGAAGAAGAAGGAAATGGGAAAGAGCTAAAAAATGAGCTATGGAAATGAACTCTAGAAAAAATATCTAGTGAAGAATGGCTCTTTTCAAAAATAAGTTCACTTATTGAAGTATGGAATAAATTGCAACCATGCTTGTATAGTAAACACAAATGAATAAATAAATGATAAATGCCATACTTCAACACATACTCAAAATATCTCCTATTTTCCACCTCAAAATTCTATTTTCTCAAAATAGAAAATCCAACCATGCTTCATATAATATATATATATATATATATATATATATATATATATATATATATATATATATATATTTATATATTAAGAGAAGAAAATGATTAATGAGCAATAATATTAGTTAATATATAATTATACCAAATATTAATATATATCATATTATTATATCAACACTTGATTCAATAATCCGGTTATATCACATATAACCGACTAATATCATTTATCTGTATATCACATTATCAAATCAACACTTGATTCAATAATCCGGCTATATCACGTATAACCTGACCGATAACAAATGTCGCCAGATTAGAATACGGTATCATAAACTCGTATTTAATCAGGCTCCCGTACATATCAGCATATATACCCTACTTCGTTTCGCTTGAACTATGAAACCTCTATGTGGGACTCTAAAGACTCGTTAATACGCCAGCAGTAGGTAATGATCTCATCAGTTACCCCCCGTCAGCAGTACTAGCTGGACGTAACGGCTATCAGGTATTGAGCGATTAGAAGATCAACAAGCAAGCTTGTCCAAACTTCCATGAAGCCTATAAGTAACACTTACCGTACAGTCCGGTCTCTTCTTCTAATATGTCGCATATCAAGTCTAGGGGTGGAATCGTCAAATCCCAGAAACTTGATAAGTCATGCCGATGTATGGCTCATAACGATTGGAGAAACTACTGATAACACTTACCAATAAATCTTATCAGCCCTGGCTAGGAACTTACTATATAGCCAATCGAGTATAGCGCAACATCAACTCTCAATACCGGGAGAGACGAAACCCTTCCTATCGCTCACTGCCTCCATGTGACTCTGGACTGTACCCAAAATCCACCTATTTGCACGACTCCTTTGAGCCGTGGTAGTGAGGATATCAAAGCACAGTGGAAACCATAAAAGAAACTATGAAGATCTCGGTCTACAACCTAACATGTATCAGTGTCACAAGAGAACTTCTATCTGACGATAGGTATGGTACCATCTAGGAGTTCTCGGCGAGTCCTGTTCGGTGTACCCATTCTTTAATGAGCACATGTGTACCATCTTTGGTGTCAAACACCAATGGTTATGGGATCAACCATCACCCCCTACAGGGTCAAGAAACGTACACACTATTCTACTCTGAAATATCGATGCCCTGTCTTGATACTCCCTCGACTATGAACAATTAAAGGATTTGCTTGCGGACTACACAAGTCCCGGTAGTATGATCTGCATCATAGTCCTGGTAGTCAAGCAAACATCATAAGGGCTTTATCAACATGTATCAGAGAGACGGTTTAATAATACAAGTTTACATGTTAAGATAAAGAGTAACCAGATAGCATACTATCATATCGAGTAAGAAATTCCTATATATATGTCCAAGCATACAATAATGGCTTCTAGGGCATACATATTCCTAACATGTCATACTGTGTTCGATTGGCCAGCACCATAAGATCTTGGCCAAGACAGATGAGATTTACTGATAGTTAGATCAATAATTTCTCGGATTAGTCCTGAGCCACATCGACATGAATTATCGGGTTATTAGGGTCTGACGTATACCACCCCCAGACCTGGTATGTGATACTTTTAGACGAAGAGACCTGACTGTATGGTGATTTTCACAGATCAGTAGGGATTCAGATGAGTTTGCTCGTCGGCCTTCCTTTCGAAAGATACTTGGGTAGCCATTGCGTACAGCTAGTACCGCTGATGTGCTTATGGTTATGGATTTATCCAGTAACTCACTGTCAGCATACTGTCGAGTCTTTAGAGTCCCACACAAAGGGTTTTCCTGGCTCTGGTGAAATGATGTAGTGGCCGTATTTTGATACATGCAGGGTTCCAATTAAATAGGTGTACTAGCTACATAGACTTTAATCGGACGGATAATGATACTAGCCAGCTTAGGATTAAGCCGAATTATTAAATCAATTATTGATTTAATAATTTACATATATATTTTGATATGTATATTCTAGTATTATGTTCATTGTATTTTTCCTATCACTTGGGCATTTGTATTTTTATATGTATACGGGTATGTATATAGGATAGAATGTATTTTGTATTTATACATCATACATTCTAGAAGGAGGACACATCATTTTTGGATTTTCCATTTATTACGAAATGAAAATGAGGTGGAGGGGTGAGGTGGCATGGATGAATGGTGAGAGTAATGGCTTTGTTATTTGTTTATTTCATTTGCTTCTACCATTCAAGCATTGTTGCTACTTCTCTATTTGAAAAATAGTTTAACAAAACCATGCTAGCCATTTTCTCTCTCACTTGATAATTCATTTTCACCATTTTCTTTCTCTTTCATTACTTGAGCTCCTCCTCCTCCTCCTTCCTTTTTCCCTTTCCTTAACCTCTCATGTGTTGAGAATCAAAGGAAAGGAGAGATAAAAAAATACTAGAACACATCACTACATCCCTAAGTATCTTTAATTAGCAATCTAGGGTTTTTAGTTGCTTCATTTGGTTTTTGGTGTGAAGCTAGAGCCTTGAACCATTTCTCTCGGATGGATCATCTTTGGTGAAGGAGGACCGGCTTACAAGCTCGATCCTGGAGTTCCGAGGAGCTAAGGAAGCAGATTTAAAGATGAAGGGCACGTTTACAAAGGTTGTAATTCTAATCGAACAGTTAGATCTCCTTTGTATTTAGCTAGTTTTAGTGTTTGGTTAATATTCTAGGGTTTTAGTTTCTAGCGTCTCTTCGAAAATTTTCTTTTTTCATTCCGCATAAGCTATGGTTGTAGCGGCTAGGGCGTTGGGAACTTAATCAGTGTCAAACACCAATAACTATGGGACCGGCTATTGTCCTCCAATCAGGTTAGGAAACGTATACACTAGTTAGAGTATCAATGCCCAGTCTTAATACTCCTACGACTATGAACATTTAAAGATGTGCTTATGGACTTTCTAGACCCCACTATTATAATCTCTATCATAATTCTGAAAGTCAAGCAACTATCCCAGAGGCTTTACTATTTATGTATTAACTATGAATAATAAGTAATTAACATAAATGATAAAGTAAAACCAAATAGCATACTATCATTTTGAGCAACACTGTTCTCTATATATAGGTCCTTATACAATTCCAATAATTGCCTTCGGGACACCTATATTCAACAGACGGTGCCGTCCGCGTTGGAAATTTCGATCAAGGTTTAGGCCTTCGTCTTCCCCATATTCCTTTTTTCGCCGCCGCAACCTAAAGCTTCAAAATTTTCGCAGTCACGTACTCGTCCTTGTTTAGATACCTAGATGGCTTTCAATCCTGCCTATTCTCCACTCATTTCTCAAGACTTTTGGTGGTGGATTTATAGGCGACCACTTTCCTCTTATAAACAGGTAGAAGGGTGACCGTGAAAGACTTCAACACATCATCAGCACACTCAATAACTGGCTCAACCGCGGCACAAAACATCCCCTCATTAGAAGCAGCTGCAACTTCTTCCTCCTCCATTCGAGCAACCTCCTGGGATATAGTAACCGCCAAACTGTCATCCAACTCTCATCCTCTTCTTTTCTACCTCACCCATTTTGGCTCTCCTTCTCCTCTTCTGCTTCGGACACTTCCTTGCCTTTCACTGGCCTAGGATCGACAAACTTTTGGTATCCCAACCCATAGAGTAAGCTATACAAATGTTTATTTTTGGTTTCCGTTGCCTCCAACAACGCTTGCTCCTTCAAAAGGAACGTTTTATAATCCAACTCCTTTTCCACTTCTGCTTAATAGGATATACCCTTCGCATTGTCCTTCTCATCCGTCTTCTCAAAAGATCATTCCTTCAAAATCTGCACCAATGAATATCACAATATGTTATAATTAAGTCATTAGAGGTTACGTGCAATTTATTAGAATTTACAGGCAACTGCTTACAAGTTACATACAACTTCTTACAAGTTACAGGCAAATATTGTAGGGTTCCGCAACACCGCCACTGGGTTTCGGGAGGCATCGACCATTCCGTTTTTTAAAAATTTGGCGTGCTAAAGAACCCTAACCTAGAATCTTAAGTAGAGAATTAGATGAAACTAGTATGTAAACATCTTTACATCTAAGTAAACAAAGAATACAACCTTTGTAGATCGGTCCTTCACTTCAATAGCTCCGTGTAGTAGTCTTCCGCTCCAAGTAGTGAACTCCTGGACTCTAGAAAGGCTCCACAAGATGAAAAGAACAAGCTTTCTTGAAGTCTTCGAGGCGAAAGATGATCTACATCGAGGAGATACCAACTCAAGCTACCTCTTCACTGATTGTGAAGCAAACAACCTAAACTAAATGGCTAATCTAGTGTAGGTTGATGAAGTAGGAATTTTGCTCACTTTAGAATATTTTTTCTCACTAATTTTCTTCAGCTCCCAAAAATTAAATAGCTTGAGAAAGGAGATGAAGAAAAACAATCATGAAAAAAACTCAAGTGTAGAATTGAAACCATGGGTGAGTTAATATCATATACTAACCCTTATAAAGACTAAACTATAACTAATCATAATGGTTGGGTTAACAAATATCTTAAGTAAAACAAAATTAGTGGACTTAGTCAATGGTTCCACAAGCTTCAACCATATGAATAATTTCCAAATAATTATGATTTACTTTAAATAAATAAAATCCTAGATTATGATAAGCATGGTGTAAGTCTCATACACCCATATTGCATGTAGCAAAAAGCATGACATAATAATATATATCACATATATATTAAGTGTACATATTAGTGAGAAAAAGAAATGCTTAAGTGAGCTAATATTAGTTAATGTAAGTTAATATATAATTATACATTAAATTATTAAATCAACACTTGATTTAATAATCCGACTATATCACATATAACCGACTAATATCATATGTATCAACTTATCGAATCAACACTTGATCCGATAACCCGGCTATATCACATATAACCGACCGATATCACATATCGCGATAATACAATATGGTATCACATACGCGTATTAATCTCGGTACCGCACATATCACATATGTGCTCCTACTTCGTTTCGCTTGAGCCAGGAAACCTCTGTGTAGGACTCTAAAGACTCGTCAATACGCCGGCAGTAGGTGATGATCATATCAGTCACCCATAAGCCGTCAGCGGTACTAGCTGGACGTAACGGCTAACTGGGTATTGAGCGATTAGAAGATAAACAAGCAAGCCTGCTCATACTTCTGCGAATCCAATAAGAAACACTACCTTACAGTCCGGTCTCTTCGTCTGATATGTCCTATATCTCAGCCTGGGGGTGGTAAATGTCAGACCCTAATAGCCTGATAAGTCATGCCGATGTGAGGCTCATAACGGTTCGAGAAACTACTGATAACACTTACCAGTAAATCTCAGCAATCTTGGCCAGTGATTTCCAGTTGTGGCCAATCGAGCATAGTGCAACATCAACCCCCAATACCGGAAGAGAAGAAATCCCCCCTATCGCTCATTGCCTCCATGTGACTCGGGAATGTACCCAAAAACCATCGTTTTGCACGATCTCTTGAACATGGTAAGGTGGAAATCAAAGCACAGTGGGAATCACACAAGACACTATGACAATCTCGGGTCGACAGACTAACCTGTACCAGTATCACCAAAGAACTGCTATCTGACAATAGGTATAATACCATCCAGGAGTTCTCGGCGAGTCCGTTCAGTGTACCCAGTCTCCACTGAGCACCCGTACACCTTCTCTGATGTCAAACACCAATGGATGTGGGATCATCCATCGCCCATCATATGGGTCAAGAAGCATATACGCTAGTCTACTCTGGAATATCGATGCCCCGTCTCGATACTCCCACAATTAGGAACATTTAAAGGATATACTTACCGACTACCCTTGCCCTACTAGTATGATCTGCATCATAACCCTGGTAGTCAAGTACTCATCCTAAGGGATTTATTAATATGTAATAGAGAGACAATAAGTGTACATGTTAAGATAAAGAGCAACCATATAGCATACTATCATGTCGAGCAAGAAAGTCATCCCTATATATGTCCAAGCATCCACTATAATATACATCACATGTATAATAATGGCCTCTAGAGCATACATATAACTAACAATCTCCTACTTGCATTAAGGCCATTTTTTGTAGTATCTCATACTCAACGCTCCATAAAAGTCTCTCTAGGGAAAGGCCTCTGTGAGTGGATCCGCCGTGTTATCCTTCACATCAACTCTCCTTACCTCGATCCCTTGGAGATCAACCATCTCTCTGATCAGGTGATAATGTCCTCAGAATTTGTCTGGATCACTAATGAGACCGGCATTCCTAGAATAAAATTACAACTCCATTGTTTTCACAATAACAGTTATTGGACGCTCAATGGTAGGAACCATGTTCATCTCATGAACAAGAAATATCCAGACACCCACTTTGGCAGCATCGTTGGTAGCGATGTATTCAGCCTTTATCATCTAGTTTGCCATGGTATATAGCTTGGAACTCTTCCAATATACCGTCCCTCTACTGAGGGTAAAGACAAAGCCTGTGACTGACTTTCAGTCGACCTTATCACTCTGGGAGCTCGAATTGGCAAAGGACTCCCACTGGAGTTCACCATTACCAAACACCAAGAACATTTCTTCAGTACTTCTCAATCACTTAAGAATGTCCTACACAGCTGTCCAGCGATTCTCCCAAAATCCGATTGATTCCTGATCACTACCCCTAGTGAGTTAGCTACATATGGTTTGGTACATAACATCGCATACATGATAGAGCTTACTGCCGAAGCATAAGGTATCCCTTATACGCGAGCTTTCTCCAAATCAGTCTGGGGAGACATCTTTTTGGAGAGAGTGATTCATAAGTAAATGGGCGAACCACCACGCTTAGAATCCTCCATACTAAACCCCTTTAGTAAGGTGTTAATGTACCTGGATTTAGGACACTCCCAACATCCACTTAGATCTATCACTATAGATCATAATCCATAAGATATAGTAGGTATCATCCAGATGTTCCATGGAGAATTCTTGTGATAAGAGGAGATTGACCGAGCATAGCATAGGAAACCATTTCCTATCAATAGTATGTCATCTACGTACAATACGTGGAAGACGGCCTTACTCTCTACAACCTTCTTGTATATACAAGATCATCTACCTTTTGATGAAGTCAAACTCTTTGACTGCCACATCAAAAAAGATGTTTCAACTCCGCGATGTGTGCTTTAATCCTGATGGACTTAAGCAAAACCATTGGAGAAAAGGTTTCATCATAAACCACACATGGTTATTGACGAAAACCTTTTACTACAAGTCTAACTTTGAAAGTCTCAACTTTTCCATCTATACAAAGGATCTTCTCATGATCCATTTGCTCCCGATGGGTTTTACCCTTTTTAGGTGCAACATTCAAAGTCATACTTTGTTGGTGTACATGGATTCCATCTTTGATCGCATAGCATCCAGTCATTTTACAGAGTCCCCACTCGTGATGGAATGTGCAATCCTTGCTCCCACCGTCACCGAGGAAACCGTAGTATCTCTCAGGTGGATGAGGAACCCTACCAGATTCGCGGAGAGGCTGAGGTTCGTTAGAGACTATTGAATCCTTTGGTTTCACCAAATCATCAGCTATTAATTTGTCTAGCTGGAACTCCTTCCAGTTCTACCACATGACCACTAATTTCTTCATAAGAAATTCCTTTTCTAAAAAGGTGGCATGCTGAGAAACAAAACACCTTCGCTCCTCAGTGTGGTAGAAGATATACCCTCACGAATATTCGGGATATCCAACAAACTGATACAAAACTGACCTTACCTCGAGCTTGTCCGGATTTTGCTTTTTAACATAGGCCGGAGAACCCCATTCAATAGGTATGCAGCTTCTCAAGTGCATAACACCAAAAGGAAACAGGCAACTCAGCAGTACTCATCATAGAGCGCATCATATCTCATAGAGCGCGATACCTCCGTCCCGATACACCAATGTGCTGTGGTGTATACGAAGGAGTAAGCTGAAAGAGAAATCCTATTCTCCTTTTAGAAAATCCAGGAACTCCATGCCCAAGTATTCGCCTCCCCGATCTCATCGAAGGACTTAATACTTCTACCCGTCTAGTTCTTAACTTCAAGCTTATATTCCTTGAATTTCTCAAAAGTTCCAGACTTGTAATCTTGAGAGATGGTCAGTGAATATAATGAAGTACGAGAAACCAAGCCTGACATTTGTAGACATAGGACCGAATAAATCATCATGTATCTATCCCAAGAGTTCAGTAACTCTTTCTCTGTTTTCAGTAAACGGAGTATTAGTCACTTTACCTTTGTGACAAGACTGGCAAGTATCATAAGATGAAAATTTGAACAGATTCAAATATTCATCCTTAATATAACTTAGCCAGTCATGTCACATTGATATGACCTAGTCTACAATGCCACAAGAAGAATTCGTTCATTTCTGAACTACTCCTTTTGTGTGTGTTCTATATACTTTGAACCTTGGTTTAATTTAGAACATATATGCCATTTCATAACGTGCCTGATCCAATCAACTCTTGATTCAGGAAAATGTTCACAACATTATCCTGTAATACAAAATTATATCCTTCTTTAACTTAATAAAGAAACTGATGTAATATTGTATATCAGGTTCGGCATGTAATAACATTTGTTCAGAATCAATGTATTTACCATTTGGTAATATAAGGTGATATTTGTTAACTGATTTGGTTGCAATAATTGCACTATCACCTGCACCCAGTTCTCTACCTTTCTGTAGCCCATGTAACATATTACATATATGGAATCCTGATCCGGTATCTAATACCCAGGACGTAGAGTATACTGAGAAACAGTTCTCGGTAATGAACACACCCAAAGAATGTGCATCAACATGCTATTTCTTCGATAGGGTCGCGTGGGAATCCGGATATTCCTCTATTTCCTTCTCGGACTTATAACAATTATAAGATAGAGTGGAACCAACGTTCCCCTGCTCAGTATAATAAGCAGATTCGGTCAATACATCCATATTATTATCTTGATTAAGGCATGTCACAGTCGCTACCAGGAGAGTGGAAGAAGAAAACACTCTGCGTGCACTCTTTGCAAGATTAAATTGGTTATTATTTTATCTAATCAGGATGGCTCCTACTGTTTTTATCAAATCTTCTTTCAAACCCTAAAAGGAAAGATTAGCCGGGATTAATTACACCCTACAAGTTCGCTAACCGTTCATCCAGGCCAGTGTCGGTACTTTAAGGGCGGTTCCCCGTGCTTTCACACGGACCTAATTAAAATAAACCTCGTTTTCCCAGAGGCATAACCTCGTTGACACCTTTCTAGACACCAAATGGGTTAGCTAATTGTAAAGTGCAAAACTCTCCCAGGAGTAACTCTTACTCACAGTGGGTATCGGGATCCAACTATCTCATAGAAGATATGCAATCTCATTACAAATTTCAACACTTGAAATTCCCGATAATGGTTTGTACCCCTAGCACTTATGACCTTAACTATGGTCAACATATTATAAGCACTAGTCAAGTTCTACCCGTCATTTCGTGATTATTTAGACCCACTCATATGACCCTTAACTATAGTCAACATAATCACATGAATGTTTTAACTAATCGCATCATATGCTGTGTAGGAAGACATCACTTGGTTACCATACACTGCGCCTTAACTATAGTCAACATACGTAGCACGAATACTAAGTAGCTTTCTAAAATGACGGAGGGTTGCGGATAGTTTTTAAGAAAACCTTTAACGCTTTGAACTTGATATCATTGTAGAATCGAGTGATTTTGAAAAGGAGTGTTTATTAGGCTTTTGCTAGTTTCCCTAAAGAGGTCACTCCCGGCGAAGGGATCTCGGCTCTTTTCTCATCGAATGAGATGATGGATATTTTACAAAGAATACCACTATTCAAAGCAAGAACTAAAAAGCAATTAAAAACAAAACTGAGTTGGTTGTAGCATATGCTAGTTTTGCTAAATAGGTCACTTCCGGTAAAGGGATCTCGGCTCTTTCCTTATCGATTAAGGTACTGGATATTCTACAAGAAATACCACTATGCAAAGCAAGAACTAGAGCTACCAGTTTTTAAAAAAGAATTCTACAACATTTTTAGGTTTCTTTTCTTTCATTAATCTCATTAATGAATTCTCATCAATTTATGCTTCCTAAGCATCTCAGATAAAGAAACGAAAATAGAACGTACGCTTATGCCATCCTCATTCTCCACAGTGTCCCGTTATGCACCGTTAGGTTACTTAACTAACGGCATAGCGGGGCGGGACTAGCGCGGGTGCAAAACATAAGCAGTGTTTATTATATATCATATAAATAATAGCAACATTCGTATCAGCATATAAAATGATCACATCACAAAATATCAACAGCAGAAGTCCACATATGAAATATTGGATATACTAGGAACACTACTACAAATAAGGGTTGCCCCTACGGATTTATCCGTAGGGGCAAACCACTGCCCCTACGGAGATGTGCGTAGGGGCGAAAAAAGACCCCGCAGGTGCAAAGGCCACAGGTGTAAGTTGAAGCCCTGAACTTGCCCCTACGGGCAAAATCCTGCCCTACGGATTTCTGTGTAGGTCCTGTTGCACCTACGGAGTAGGCCGTAGGGTAAAAAAAGGTATATTATGTACAGTTTTTTTAAATATATTAATTGTACCTACGGACATACCCGTGTTAGTAGTATGTATGCCCTAGAGGCCAGTATTGTACAGATGTTGTATATTATATTGGATGCTTGGACATATATAGAGATGACTTTCTTGCTCAATATGATAGTATGCTATCTGGTTGCTCTTTATCTTAACATGTATACTAGTCTCTTTAAACTGTCTTATAGTTACATGTTGGTAAAGCCCTTAGGATGTGTACTTGACTACCTGGACTATGATGCAGATCATACTAGTGGGGACATGGTAGTCCATAAGTACATCCTTCAAGGTCCCTAGTCGTAGGTGTATCGAGACGGGGCATCGATATACCAGTGTAGACTAGCGTATACGCTTCTCGACCCATGAGATAGGCGATGGATGATCCTATATCCATTGGTGTTTGACATCGGAGATGGTATACGGGTGCTCAGTGGAGACTGGGTACACTGAACGGACTCGCCGAGAACTCCCAAATGGTATTATACCTCACGTCAGATGACAGTTCTCAGGTGACACTTGTACAGGTTAGTCTGTAGTCCCGAGATCGTCATAGAGTCTTGTGTGATTCCCACTGTGCTTTGATCTCTACCTTACCACGTCCATGAGGGCGTGCAAAACGGTGGTTTTGGGTACAGTCCCGAGTCACATGGAGGCAATGAACGATAGGAGGGGTTTCGTCTCTCCCAGTATTGGGGGTTGATGTTGTACTGTGCTCAATTGGCCGTAACAGGGAAGTCCCTGGCCAGGGCTGTTTCAGAGATTTGCTGGTAAGTGTTACCAGTAGTTTCTCGACCCGTTATGAGCCTTACATCGACACGACTTATCTGTTATTGGGGTCTGATGTTTACCACCCCTAGACTTGATATGCGACATATCAGACGAGGAGACCGGATTGTACGGGAAGTGTTGCCGATCGGCTCGACGGGAGTTGTAGAAGGTTCACTTGTTCTCTTCTGATCGCTCAATACCCGGGTGGCCGTTACGTTTAGCTGACCGCTTGCGGCTTGGGGGTGCTTGATATGATCATCACCCACTGCTGGCGTATTGATGAGTCTCAGAGTCCCACAATGGAGTTTCCTAGTCCAGGCGAAACGTTGTGGTGTGCGTATGCGATATGCGCATGGACCCGATTAAAATGCGCGTATGGGATACCGTATATTGATCGGGCGACTTGCTTTTGGTAGGGGTCATATGTGATATGGCCGGATTGATAAATTAAGTGTTGCTTTATCATTTAACCATTAGCTTCTCACTTGAAATCCTTTCTTGAGTTAGTTGGATGTATGCATGCATGTATGCCTTCTTTTTGATTCATGCACATATGGATGTACATATACACATACATACATACATACATCTTTCATGGTTGATTATACAAGGAAATGGTGGCAATATAAGACTCACACCATGGGTTTTTTTATATGGAATATTATTGTATTTAAGCTAAAAACAAAAGGAAAAAGAAATGGGTTTGTTTTGGATTGTTTCTACACTCTTCTTCACCTAACCTCACTCACCCACCATTTAACCATGGTTTACTCTTCCTTTTAGTTTTTAACTCAAGTACAATAATGATTCAACCATGGTTTGAGATGAGAGATAGAAAATATATATTTATATATTTTTTCTATTTTCTTTTAAGTGTTGAACTTATCATCTTCTAAAAAGTCATCATCTTCATCAACCTCTCTCATTTTGCTCTCTAGTTCTTTGTAGTGAGCAATATACTCATCAAGATTGGATTTTGAAGTGAGAAAGAGAACCACAACACCATTCTACACAAGTCTAGCCCACTTGTTTAGAGTGTTAGCTTGATTTCGTTCACTTGATCGGATAAAGTTGCAAGCTTGGACAAAGCGGACCCCGGGTGGATCATCGGTGACATCGAGGAGTTCAAGCGGAGCTCTTTCAAACCCTAAGTAGCCGAGGAGTCTAGCGTAGGGAGCTACAAAGGTTGTACTCTCTAAACCCTAGCTTTCCTTTCATATGATGATGTGAAAATTTTGAAACCCTAATCGATTCTAGGAACGATTCTTTGTTAGTTAACTTAGCACCCTAAAGACTCCACTTTTGGTTCATGTGATGCTTCCAAACCCTTCATGTGGTGCTAGGCTAACCTTTCATTGGTATCAGAGCCGACCTAGAACATTAGGCGACACCTTTAGGAAGTTAAAACTCCGATCGAACCGAAAATACGGCTTTTTGGGTGCTCTCTGGCCTTTTTTCAAAATCTGGTTATTTTCGGAATTAAAAATATGTAAAAAATTCAGCTGGTAAAACTAAGAATTACGGTATAAAAATATTTCGATGAACAGTCTTTTCGGCCGCGGAAACGCGGCCTAAGCCTTAGACCGCGTTTCCGCGGCCGTATACCTCAATCACTATAAACTTTTTATGCCGTAATGCTTACTTCTGCTCGTATATTTTTAGGGTATTTTTAATCTGTTTTTAGTTCTGAAAAATTCTGGAGATGGTTTTGACTCGTCGATTCGATCGGAATTTTGATTTCGTGATTTTTCGGGGTAAATTAGAAAGTAGTGAAGTGTTTGAACGAGTATCATTTGCTCACTTTTCACGGGGTTTAAAAGCTTTCGGAAATACGTGCAAGTTTGTTTGTGGTGGACCCTCTAGAAGACAACAAACCTTAACTCGATTATGTGACCGTCTTGAGCTGCTCTTTGAACCTTAGGGTTTGGGGCAGTACGGCGTGCCACATGTAAGGCGTTGGCTTGACCCTTCTATGGCTGGACCGCTACCACTGTGTCACACTCCGGGTTTTTGAACTCCGCTCAAGTGTTGAGATTTAGTGAATCTTGGGTATTTGATCGTTCGTTCGAAAACTTTAATACTGTCTAATTATCTGGAATGTGATGCAATGTGTAGAATTCATATTATAAGACATGAAATACGAGGTATGTGATGCTTCGCATTTACGATGTCTAAAGAGAATGTGGATTCCAGATATTGCAGTTTTACACTTTCTTTTCTGTGACCGTAAGTGTAGTATGTCGATATCGCCGGTTTCGTTGCTATACATCAACGACAATTGGAGTACGCATACTTACTTACGTTGATGATATGCGATATTATGTGTTGCTGAGATATGATGTGCAGGATTGTCACGATTGAATAGCCGGGGGGTTTTTTATGTGAGATGAGAGTTTTATATTTTCATTCATGTTAATTCAAATGTAATGTAATATTCTTTTATTTGGGACACTTCTGAGTTGAGGTCGATGCCACCTGTGTTGTATATTATTTACTTTTCCGCATTAGGATGGACCCAAGGAGGGGAGCACAAGTGACCGGGTTCTGGGGTTCAGTGGGAGGCCATCTCGAAGAGTCGAGACCGGGTCTCCTAAACTCCAGAATTGGTAGGGTCGCTTGCCACTCTCGTAGGGGTCCAGGGTGTGGGCTTGGCTATTCATCGCGACTGTGGAATCCGTATTTTCTATTGTTGGCTGAATACTAAATACGGACGTCCTAGTATATCCCACATTATATCTATGTTTCTGCTGCGATATCTGTGATGTGATCATTAGATATGTTCTGTGATGGATACTTTATATAGTATATATGATATATTATATAGGCTTTACTTATGTTTTACACCCGCGCTAGCCCTGCCCTGCTCTGCCGTTAGTTACCTAACCTAACGGTGTACGAGGGGACATCGAGGCGAATGCGGATGGCATAAGTGTACGTCGTAGTTATCTGTGATGTTTAGGTAACTTAAATGATGGGACTTCATTAATGTGATTAATGAAAGAAAAGAAACCTAAAAGATGTTGTAGAATCAAATTTTAAATAAAAAGGGTAGCTACAGTTTTGCTTTGCATAACGGTATATATGATATACACTGCACCTTATTCGATGAGGAAAGAGCCGAGATCCCTTCACCGGGAGTGACCTCTTTAGCGAAACTGGCAAATGCTACAACACTCGGTTTGACTTTTGACGGCTTTTGAAGTTTTACTTTGCACAGTGATATATATGATATATCCCGCACCTCATTCGACGAGGAAAGGGCCGGCGATCCCTTCACCGGGAGTGACCCCTTTAGCAAAACTAGAAAAGCCTCAAAATCACGCCGTTTCAAAACTTTACTTGATTCTACAATGATATCAAGTTCATTACGCAATAGGTTTTCAGAAAAACCTGTCGTAGCCCTCCGTCATTTCAGATAAGAACTGTTTAGTATTCGTGCTGCGTTTGTTGGCCTTTGTCAAGGCGTAGTGAGCGGTAGCTGAATAGTGCTTATCTACTTATGCATGTGATGCAGATTGTTTCAGGGTAGTCGTACGACCTTGTTGGCCTTTGTCAAGGGTCGTGCGGGTGGGTTTGATTCAATCAAGAAATGACGGGTTGAACTTGACCAGCATCCTATGATTTGTTGGCCTTTGTCAAGGTCATAGGACGCTAAGGGCAAAATATTATCGGGAATTTCAAATGTTGAAATTTTCAATGAGATTGCATACCTTCTATGAGATAGTTGGATCCCGATACCCACTGCGAGTAATTGTTACTCCCGGGAGAGTTTTACACAGGACAATTAGCCGATCAAGTAGGTGTCTAGAAAGGTGTCAACGAGGTTACCCCTCTGGGAAAACGAGGTTTACTTTAATTAGATCCGTGCGAAAGCACGGGGAACCTCCCTCAAAGTACCGACACTGGCATGGCTGAAAGATCGGCGAAGTTGTAGGGTGTAATTAATCCCGGCTAGTCTTTCCTTTTAGGGTTTGAAGGAAGATTTGATAAAAACCAGTGGGAGCCATCCTGATTAGATAAGATAATAACCAATCTGATCTTGCAAGAGCATACGCTAAAGTGTTTTCTTCTCTCTCTCTCTCCAGGTAGCGATCATATCATGCCTTAATCAAGATAATAATATGGATGTATTGACCGAACCCGCATGTTATACTGTGCTGGGGAACGTTGGTTCCGTTCTTTCTTATAAGAGTTATATGACTGAACAGGACATAGGGGAATACCAGGATTCCCATGCCACCCGAATGAAGAAAGTACATGTTGATGCATTTTCTTCGGGTGTGTTCGTTACAGAGAACTGTTTCTCCATTTGCCCTACGTCCTGGGTATTAGATACCGGGTCAGGATCCCATATTTGTAATCAGTTACATGAGCTTAGAAAAGGTAGAGAACTTGGAGAAGGTGATAAAGACATAAGAGTTGGAAATGGTGCAATTGTTGCAGCTAAGACTGTCGGGGAATATCACATTGCATTACCAACTGGTAATACTTTGGTTCTGAACGAATGCTATTACATGCCGAACCTGATTTACAACATTATATCGGTTTCTTTGTTGAGTAAAGAGGGATATAATTTTGTATTATAGGATAATGTTATGAACATTTTCCGTAACCAAAAGTTGGTTGGATCAGGCACGTTATGCAATGGTATTTATGTTCTAAATCAATCAACAGTTCTAAGCATAACAAACACACACAAGAGGAAGAGTTCAGAACTGAACGAATCCTTCTTATGGCATTGTAGACTGGGTCACATCAATGTGACACGACTAGCTAAGTTGCATAAAGATGGATATTTGAATCCGTTTGAATTATCATCTTATGACACTTGCCAGTCATGTCTCAAAGGCAAGATGACCAAAACTCCGTTTACGGGATACGGAGAAAGAGTTACCGAACTCTTGGGACTGATACATAGTGATGTATGCGGTCCCATGTCTACACATGCCAGGGATGGTTCTTCGTACTTCATTACATTCACTGACGATCTCTCTAGATTCGGATATGTGTTCCTGATGAAACACAAATTAGAAGCTTTTGAGAAATTTAGAGAATATAAACAAGAAGTCAAAAACCAAACCGGAAAAAGTATTAAAATCTTTCGATCTGATCGAGGAGGTGATTACTTGAGCAATGAATTCCTGGACTTCCTAAAAGAGAATGGGATTCTCTCTCAGCTGACTCCTCCATATACTCCACAGCACAACGGTGTATCGGAACGGAGGAACCGCACCCTATTAGATATGGTGCGCTCTATGATGAGCACAGCTGAGTTACCTATTTCCTTCTAGGGATATGCATTGGAAACAGCCGCATACCTATTGAATCAAGTTCCAACTAAATCTGTACCTACCACACCATATGAGATATGGAGTGGGAAGAGACCATGTCTTAAACGAGTTAAGATATGGGGTTATCCGGCTTATGTCAAGAGGCAAAATCCGGACAAACTCGAGGCGCGGTCAGTTATATGCAAGTTTGTGGGATATCCCAAACATTCACATGGATATCTTTTCTACCAAGCAGAGGAACAAAAAGTGTTTGTTTCTCAACATGCCACCTTTTTGGAAAAGGAATTTCTTGCAAAAGAAATTAGTGGCGATAAGGTAGAACTGGAAGAAATTCCGGCTACACAAACTCAAACTGAAGATTTAGTGGAACCAGAGGATTCAGTAGCTCCCAACGAACCTCAGCCTCTCAACCGATCTAGTAGGGTTCCTCGCCAACCTAAGAGATACTACGGTTTTCTCATGGATGGTGGGAGCGAGGATTGCATCATGGAGGATGATGACCCAACTAGCTTCGAGCAGGACATCACGAGTAGGGACTCAGTGAAATGGCTGGATGCTATGCGATCCGAGATGGAATCCATGTACACCAACAAAGTATGGACTTTGGATGTTGCTCCTGAAGGGGTAAAATCCATTGGGAGCAAGTGGATCTTCAAGAGAAAAATTGGTGTAGATGGAAAAGTGGAGACATTCAAAGCTAGACTTGTTGCAAAGGGTTTTCGTCAAAGACCAGGTGTGGACTATGACGAAACCTTTTCTCCAGTGACTATGCTTAAATCCATCCAGATCATGCTTGCAATCGCTGCATATCATGATTACGAAATCTGGCAAATGGATGTTACTGTAAGTCCACGTTGCCCACCCCGGTACTTGCGGGGAGGTGGAAAACGGAATAAAAATCGAATTTTTATGAACTTAGGCAACATGGACTAGACTTTGAAGGATCTTTGCTAAACAAAAACAAGCTAAAGCTAACTAGAAACTAGCTAAGTGCTAGAAAGGTTATACTTTGGGCTTTATGTCCTTCTCTTCTTGGTTCTTGGAGTGGTGGAAGGAGGTCACCTTAGTCGTCTTCTCACGTCGAAGAAAGATCCACCCGAATGCCTCGACCTTTGGCTTCAACTCCAAGCTAGAAGTAACTAGGGTGCAAGAAGTGCTAATCCTTGAACCCTAGATGAGAGTAGAGATTATCAAGAGAGGGTTTTTCTCAAGCTCAAGTGTTTCTCAACACATGAGAGGGAGGAGCTTGAGGGAGAGGAAGAACAAGAGAGAGAATGTGAATGATAGAATGAGAATAAAATAAACCATTCTCACATATATGTGTGAATTATTGTAATTAGATAATTAGCTAGATAATTGTCATGGTTAATCAAGACATGACCATTATCATTTCATTTTTAATGCAATTTGCAAGGATCAAAGAGCATCTTCCAAATGAAATGATGATGGTCAAAGTGTCAACCTAGGTCAACAAGTCAAAGAGGTCAAATGGTCAACAACCATAACCATGCACAATTATTTAAACTAATATCAACTAACCATAATACACACATAAGCATTAGGGTTAATAAAATGACAATAGTCATTAACCCTAATCAAAGTCCTCTCCCTCTGTCTCAAGCAACTGTGCATACGCACCCGTATTCGTGATCCGAAGAACACGAATACAATGAGAAAAACCAATCTCAAATCATATACTAGGATCCGGTTTAAACCAAAGCCCGCTAGTATAAGCTGTCCGGACAGCAAACGTGCACAAGTGCGCGGACGTGAACGAACCCTGTCGCAAAACCATGCGACCTCTACTCATTTTGCCTAAAGGCGAATAGCTCTCTGTGTGGGACTCTAAAGACTCGACACTACGCTGGCAGTGGGTTTAACCACAGACCGCAAGCGGCACTAGCTGTACGTAACGGTCCCCAGGTAGATGTCGATAAGAAGACTGACGAGGTGAACCCCATCTGAACTCCTACTGGGCCTGTATGTGACAATCTCCGTACAGTCCGATCTGTTCGTCTGATACATCGCATGGCGGGCCTAGGGGGCGGTGAAACGTCAGTCCCCTAATAGCGGTACAAGTCGTGTCGGAGTGTAGCTCAGAACACCCTGAGATAACACTGGAAACCAACCAGTATATCTCACTTGCCCTGGCCAGGGACTACTCGTGTAATGGCTCTCCTGGACACAGCGTGATGTCAACCCCCAATACCGGGAGAGAAGAATCCTGTCTAACCGTCACTGCCTCCAAGTGATTTGGGACTGCACCCAAAACTAGCTGTTTGCACGACTCCTTTGAGCCGTGGTAGGGTAGTAATCAAAGTGCAGTGGGAACACACTCAAGGCGAAGTGACAGTGTCAAGTCAACGGACTAAGATGTACTCATGTCACCTGGGAACTGATAACTGACGATAGGTATAATACCAACCAATAGTCCCCGACGAGTCTTGTCCAGTGTACTCGTAACCTAACGAGCACCCGCATACTATCTCAAGTACGACGTACTGACGGCTGTGGGACAGACCGTCTCCCACGCTGGGATGAGAAGCGCATACGCTAGTCTACTCCGGAGTATCGATGCCCTGTCTCGATAGTCCAACGACTAGGGACCTGTATAAGGATGTGCTTATAGATCACCCAGCTCCCACGAGTGTGAGCGCCATCACAACGCTGGTAATCAAGCAAAGATCCTAAGGGCTCTACTAATATGTATATCAGCAATATGCTAAAAGAAACACATGCACATATTAAAGCAGAGACAAACCAAGTAGCATACTACCATTTCGAGCAAGATTGTATATACAACTGTGAATATCCCAAGCTTCTATCAAGTAATATACAAACTAGTATGATACAGTAATGGCCTCTAGGGCATATACACTAACAATCTCCCACTTGCACTAAGGCCATGTACTGGCGTATCGAAGACCTATCATCTCGATCAGCCGCTCGAACTGAGTCTGGGGCAAGGCCTTGGTGAATGGATCTGCTGTGTTATCTTCTGAAGCAACCCTCCGAACCTCGATCTCCTGGCGATCCACGATCCCCCTGATCAGGTGATACCGCCTAAAGATGTGTCTAGATTTCTGATGGGACCTGGGTTTCTTCGCTAAAGCTATAGCCCCGTTGTTGTCGCAATACAGAGGTATTGGGTCAACAATGGACGGAACCACCTGAAGTTCTCTCAAGAACTTCCTCATCCAGACAGCTTCTTTTGCGGCATCAAATGCAGCGATGTATTCCGCTTCCATAGTCGAGTCAGCAACGGTTTCCTGTTTGGAGCTCTTCCAACACACCGCCCCTCCATTGAGGGTAAAGACAAAACCCGACATGGACTTGGAATCATCCTTGTCACTCTGGAAGCTGGAGTCAGCAAAGGCCTCAATCTGCAGGTCTTTTCCGCCATACACCAAGAACATCTCCTTAGTCCTTCTCAGGTACTTGAGAATGTTCTTTACTGCTATCCAATGTTTCTCCCCAGGGTTTGACTGATACCTGCTTACCGCACTTAGTGCATAAGCCACATCCGGTCTGGTACACAACATCGCATACATTATAGAGCCTACCGCAGAAGCGTAGGGTATAATAGACATGCGATCCCTTTCCAAATCAGTCTTGGGAGACATCTCTTAGGAGAGGGTGATCCCGTGACAAGCCGGTAGATTACCGCGCTTGGAATCTTCCATACTGAATCTCTTCAGTATGGTGTCGATGTACCTGGACTGTGAAAGTCCTAATATCCTCTTGGATCTGTCACGGTAGATCCGGATACCCAGAATGTATGAAGCATCACCCAGGTCTTTCATGGAGAACCTGTGTGACAAGAACCCCTTGACAGATTGTAGCATAGGAATGTCATTTCCTATTAAGAGAATGTCATTCACGTATAAAACGAGGAATACTACAGTTCTCGCTACAAATCTACAATAGATGCATGGTTCATCTGGATTTTTGATAAAGCCAAATTCCTTGACCGTCTCATCAAAACAGATGTTCCAACTCCGCGATGCCTGCTTTAGTCCATAAATGGACTTAAGCAACTTGCACACCTTTCCGCTGCTCCCACTCTGAATGATACCCTCTGGCTGATCCATATAGAAACACTCCTCTAAATGTCCATTTAGAAAAGCTGTCTTTACGTCCATCTGCCAAATCTCATAATCGTGGAAGGCAGCAATGGCAAGAAGGATCCGAATGGATTTCAGCATAGCTACTGGAGAAAAAGTTTCGTCATAGTCCAAACCAGGTCGCTGACGAAAACCCTTTGCAACCAGTCTAGCTTTATAGGTCTCAACCTGTCCATCTACACCAATCTTCCTTTTGAAGATCCACTTGCATCCTATGGGTTTTACCCCATCTGGAGCAATGTCCAACGTCCATACTTTGTTGGTGTACATGGACTCCATTTCGGTCCTCATTGCATCCAGCCATTTTACCGAGTCGACGCTCTGAATGGCTTGCTGGAAGCTAGTAGGCTCATCACAATCTATGATGCAATCCTCTCTATCCCCGTCAATGAGAAAACCGTAGTATCTCTCGGGAGGATGAGACTGCCTATTACTCCTGCGGAGTGGCGTGGGAATGTCCTGATCTTTCGAACCCTCTGGTTCTACTAATCTTTCAGTAATAGCTTGTGGTTCTGGAATTTCTTCCAGTTCTATTGCGCTCCCACTTATTTCTTTTTCTAAGAACTGATGTTCCAGAAAATAGGCATTACGAGAAACAAGGACTTTTTTTTCCTCTGCCTAATAGAAAAGATACTCCATGGAGTTCTTTGGGTATCCCACAAACTTGCACAGTACTGAGCGTGCCTCGAGCTTGTCCGCATGCTGCTTTTTGACATAAGCTGGACATCCCCAAATCTTTAAGTATTGAAGATAGGGTTTCTTCCCACTCCATAACTCATATGGTGTGGTAGGCACAGTCTTAGTGGAAACACGGTTCAAAAGGTATGCAGCTGTTTCTAGCGCATATCCCCAGAACGATCGCGGTAACTCAGCGTTACTCATCATGGACCGTACCATATCCAATAGGGTTCGGTTCCATCTCTCCGATACACCGTTATGTTGTGGAGTGTATGGAGGAGTAAGCTGAGAGAGAATTCCATTCTCTTTTAAGTAACCCAGGAACTCGGCACTCAAGTATTCACCACCTCGATCAGATCTCAGTGCCTTGATACTTTTGCCTGTTTGTTTTTCTACTTCATTCTTATATTCCTGGAACTTTTCAAAAGCTTCGGATTTATGCTTCATCAAGAAGACATGTCCGAATCTTGAGAAATCATCCGTAAAAGTAATGAAGTAAGAATAACCGCTTCACGCATGTGTAGACATTGGACCGCACACGTCGCTGTGTACGAGTCCTAAGAGCTCGCTCGCTCTTACTCCGTGTCCAGTGAACGGAGTCTTTGTCATCTTTCCCTTGAGACAGGATTGACAAGTTGCATACGATTGATATTCGAACGGATCCAAATATCCTTCTGTATGTAACTTAGTCAACCTTCTTTCATTGATGTGACCCAGTCTACAATGCCATAAGAAAGTTTTATCGATTTCTGGAGACTTTCTTTTGTGTGTATTCTGGACATTGAAAATCTGTGGCTGGTTTAATAAGTAAATACCGTTGTTCAATGTACCTGACCCAATCAAAACTTGATTAAGGTGAATGTTCACTACATTACTTACAAATGCAAATTCATAACCTTCTTTAGACAATAAAGATACAGAAATGATATTACAGGTTGCATTTGGTACATAATAACAACTACGCAAAACCAAAAAGTGTCCATCCGACAATCCCAGGTGATAGTCCCCGACGGCCTCAGCATCCATGCTAGCACCGTTTGCAACTCTGAGGGTCATGTCACCTGCCTTCAAAACTCTACGCTTTCTCAACGCCTGCAAAGAATTACAGATATGAGATCCTGATCCGGTATCCAATACCCAGGATGTAGAGTTTATTGATAGACGGTTTTCAATAACATACACACCTGAAGCTGAAGCTGCAACTCGCTTCAAATCCTGTGTTCTGGCTTTCCAAGCCTTTCAATCCTGTTTCTAGTGACCACTTTTGTGACAATAGAAGCATTCTTCCTTCCCCACCAGCTTTCCCGCTATCTTTGTTGCTTTTCCTTTTCCCTTCGTATCCACTTTACCGACACCGCCTCTTGGTTTGGCGGGGGCTTTCTTCTTCTTGCCCTTGGCTTTTGCCCTGGACCTAGAAGAGGAAGATCCTCCTACAAATAAAGTGGATGTCTCCCTACCCTTCTGTAGGGTGCCCTCAGCACTCCTCAACATGTTCAGAAGCTCGGAAAGTTCAACCTCCTTTCCTTGCATGTTGAAGTTAAGAATAAACTGGGCGTAAGTGGAAGGAAGGGACTGGAGAATCAAATCAGTATAGAGTTCATTCTCCAACGTGGTCCCAAAGTCCGCGAGCTCCTCTATCTAGCCAATCATCTTAAGCACGTGTTCCGCTACCGATGATCCGACGGTCAACCTTGCCGAAAACAACTTCTTCGACACTTCGTATCTTGCGATACGAGACTGCTCTCCATACAGTTCTTTTGTATGAAGAAATATGGACTCTAGGTCCATATTCTCGTGCCTCCTCTGATATTCATTGTCCATCGAGGCAAGTACGAGGCATCTGGCCTTCGCGCAATCTATTTCCCAGATCTTGTAGATTTCTCTATCTACGACACTGGTTTTGGGACCTGGGACAGGGGGAGCTTTGGTGGTAAGGACATACCCCAACTTGTCGTAAGTGATTGCCATCTTGACATTCCTGAGCCAATCTTTGTAGTTTGGCCCTATCAATATGTTTTTATCTAGTAATAACTTAAGTCCGGTCATGTTGAATGGTCGCTGCAATTAGGAGAGAGAAAAGAAACACTTTAGCATGATGCTCTTACAAGTTTAGAGTGGTTTTTAGTTTGTCTAAACTGGATGGCTCCCACTGTCTCTCGAATCCCTTCTCAAACCGTAAAGAAAGGATTAGTCAGGATCAATCTCACCGTACAATACTTGCTTAACCGTTCAGCCAGGCCAGTGTTGGTACTTCGAGGGAGGTTTTCCAACGCTTTCGCGAAGTTCCTTAATTAAGTAACCTCTTTTCCCTGTGGGCGTAGCCCCGCTAACACCTTTCTAGACACCTACTAAGTTTATAGCATTGATCGTTAAGTGAGAGTTTTCCCGAGGAGTAGCATATACTTACAGTAAGATCGGGATCCAAATATCATCGTGTGATAAAACCGAAGGAATCCTACCAGAATTATCACACTCCAAATGGTATGCAGTGCTAGCAAGTTTCAGTACTTATGAAACTCCCGATGTGGATTTTTGCCCCATGCTCTTATGACCTTGACTTTGGCCAAAATATCATAAGTCACATGTCAAGTTCTACCCGTCATTCTCCTGGTTAATTTGGACCCACCCGTACCTACCCTTGACTTTGGCCAAAATGGCAGCACGACTGTCCCAAACCAACGCATCTATCTATGCTGCACATGAATACCCAATAGCTACCAATCACTATACCTTGACTTTGGCCAAAATACATAGCTTGAATACTTTTGACCATTCATGTGGAATGACGGAGGGCTACGAATGGTTTTGGTGAAACCGTGAACGTAGTGAACTTGATATAATCGATGGAATGAGATAGCTTTTAAAAAGGAGTGGTTCAAGCTCCGCGTTTAAAAGTTTAGTTTTGAAAAGAACCGAGTGGTTTTCAAAGTGTTCCAATCGACTTTTACTTAGTTTATTTTCTTGCATTAATTCTTTTAATGTGTCCCATCATTTAATCCTACCATTGCAGAAAACAACCAAAATATGACGTACGCTTATGCCATTCGCATTCGCCACGGGGCCCCGTCATCACCCGTTAGGTTACTTAACTAACGACAGAGCGGGGGCTGGGCTAGCGCGGCTGTAAAACATAAGCAACGCCTAAATAGTTATCATATATAAATATATAGCAATGATAGACATTACAGATCACAGATGAATACATTGGATATACTAGGAATCCGCAATCCGTTCGAGCCTGCAATGAAAAGCGGATTACACGGTCGCGGTGAATAGCCAATACCCCACCCAAGACCCCTACGGGTGAGGCAAACTACCCTCCAAGTACCCGAAGCGAAGCAACCTCCCTCACCACCGTGAGTAGGCCACTCGGCACTTCGAGATACCCGGTAGTTTATGCACCCCCTCCATGGGTCTATCCTAGGAGCAAAAACAGTAAAAAGAATTATACAATGACGGCTACAACCCCGACCCGGTTGTGCGGCCAAACAAATAATAATATTACATCAATTTACATATTACATTAAATGAAAGAAAAAGCAACACTCATCTCACATCCATCCCGGCTATTCATCCGTGACAATCCAACCCATTCATATACACATACCATCATCAATCACAGATCATAGATATGTATAACCCCGACTAATCGACATATAGCGATTAGCCGACGTTCAATACATGTAAACATCACAGATATAACCCTTATAGTCAAAGAGCAGTGAAGTTCGATAAAAATACGGATTTATAGGCCCCCAAAAACAAATTTCTATTCTGGAAAATCTGGGCACTTATAAACCATCTTAAAAATCCCAAAACCAAGCCAGAAATACACTGCACCAAACTCGACCCAGAGAAGAGCCAAGATGGCCGCGGTTGCGCGGCAATAGCTTGTTATTGCCGCGGAAACGCGGCTCTTTGGTCGAATCTTTGGATCGTTTTTGGTGGCTTTCTTCACAAAACCCTGAGATGATTTTAGGTGTATGATAAATTTTATTTTGAACAGAAAAAATTTTAACAGAAACTTAGGGTTTTGAAAACTCGGTTTTTCGATTTTTTCGGTCGAACTTCCATACACTTTACTACCTAGCTAGTTTATGTTTATTAGGCTCTGATACCACTGTAAGTCCACGTTGCCCACCCCGGTACTTGCGGGGAGGTGGAAAACGGAATAAAAATCGAATTTTTATGAACTTAGGCAACATGGACTAGACTTTGAAGGATCTTTGCTAAACAAAAACAAGCTAAAGCTAACTAGAAACTAGCTAAGTGCTAGAAAGGTTATACCTTGGGCTTTATGTCCTTCTCTCCTTGCTTCTTGGAGTGGTGGAAGGAGGTCACCTTAGTCGTCTTCTCACGTCGAAGAAAGATCCACCCGAAAGCCTCGACCTTTGGCTTCAACTCCAAGCTAGAAGTAACTAGGGTGCAAGAAGTGCTAATCCTTGAACCCTAGATGAGAGTAGAGATTATCAAGAGAGGGTTTTTCTCAAGCTCAAGTGTTTCTCAACACATGAGAGGGGGAGCTTGAGGGAGAGGAAGAACAAGAGAGAGAATGTGAATGATAGATTGAGAATAAAATAAACCATTCTCACATATATGTGTGAATTATTGTAATTAGATAATTAGCTAGATAATTGTCATGGTTAATCAAGACATGACCATTATCATTTCATTTTTAATGCAATTTGCAAGGATCAAAGAGCATCTTCCAAATGAAATGATGGTCAAACTGTCAACCTAGGTCAACAAGTCAAGGAGGTCAAATGGTCAACAACCATAACCATGCACAATTATTTAAACTAATATCAACTAACCATAATACACACATAAGCATTAGGGTTAATAAAATGACAATAGTCATTAACCCTAATCAAAGTCCTCTCCCTCTGTCTCAAGCAACTGTGCATACGCACCCGTATTCGTGATCCGAGGAACACGAATACAATGAGAAAAACCAATCCCAAATCATATACTAGGATCCGGCTTAAACCAAAGCCCGCTAGTATAAGCTGTCCGGACAGCAAACGTGCACAAGTGCGCAGATGTGAACGAACCCTGTCGCAAAACCATGCGACCTCTACTCATTTTTCCTAAAGGCGAATAGCTCTCTGTGTGGGACTCTAAAGACTCGACACTACGCTGGCAGTGGGTTTAACCACAGACCGCAAGCAGCACTAGCTGTACGTAACGGTCCCCAGGTAGATGTCGATAAGAAGACTGACGAGGTGAACCCTATCTGAACTCCTAATGAGCATGTATGTGACAATCTCCGTATAGTCCGGTCTGTTCGTCTTATACATCGCATGGCGGGCCTAGGGGGGCGGTGAAACGTCAGTCCCCTAATAGCGGTACAAGTCGTGTCGGAGTGTAGCCCAGAACACCCTGAGATAACACTGGAAACCTACCAGTATATCTCGCTTGCCCTGGCCAGGTACTACTCGTGTAATGGCTCTCCTGGACACAGCGCGATGTCAACCCCCTATACCGGGAGAGACGAATCCCGTCTAACCGTCACTGCCTCCAAGTGCTTCGGGACTGCACCCAAAAACGACTTGTTTGCATGACTCCTTTGAGCCGTGGTAGGGTAGTAATCAAAGTGCAGTGGGAACACACTCGAGACGAAGTGACAGTGTCAAGTCAACGGACTAAGCTGTACTCATGTCACCTGGGAACTGATAACTGACGATAGGTATAATACCAACCAACAGTCCCCGACGAGTCCTGTCCAGTGTACTCGTAACCTAACGAGCACCCGCATACTATCTCAAGTACGACGTACTGACGGCTGTGGGACAGACCGTCTCCCACGCTGGGATGAGAAGCGCATACGCTGGTCTACTCTGGAGTATCGATGCCCTGTCTCGATAGTCCAACGACTAGGGACCTGTATAAGGATGTGCTTATAGATCACCCAGCTCCCACGGGTGTGAGCGCCATCACAACGCTGGTAATCAAGCAAAGATCTTAAGGGCTCTACTAATATGTATATCAGCAATATGCTAAAAGAAACACATGCACATATTAAAGCAGAGACAAACGAAGTAGCATACTACCATTTCGAGCAAGATTGTATGTACAACTGTGAATATCCTAAGTTTCCATCAAGTAATATACAAACTAGTATGATACAGTAATGGCCTCTAGGGCATATACACTAACAGTTAAGACCGCCTTTCTAAACGGTGATTTAGAAGAGTGCGTGTACATGACTCAGCCAGAGGGCTTCGTAGACAGTGGGAGCAGCGGGAAGGTGTGCAAGCTGCTTAAATCCTTTTATGGATTAAAGCAAGCATCGCGGAGTTGGAACATCTGCTTTGACGTCGTTATCAAAGAGTTTGATTTCGTCAAAAACCCAGGTGAACCTTGTATTTACAAGAAGGTGGCAGAGAGTAAGGTTGCCTTCCTCATATTGTACGTGGACGACATACTCTAGATAGGAAATGATATTCTTATGCTGCAATCGGTCAACCTCTTCTTATCACAAAGATTCTCAATGAAAGATCTTGGTGATGCCTCATGCATATTGGGAATCAAGATCTATAGAGATAGATCCAAACGGATATTGGGATTGTCCCAGTCTAGGTACATTGACACCATACTAAAGAGGTTTAGTATGGAAGAATCCAAGCATGGGAACTTGTCCACGATCTCTGGAGTCACTCTCTCCAAAGAGATGTCTCCCAAGACTGATTTGGAGAGAGCTCGCATGCAAGGGATACCCTATGCTTCGGCTGTAGGATCTATCATGTATGCGATGCTATGTACCAGACCCGATGTAGCATACTCACTAAGTGTAGTGAGCAGGTATCAAGCTGATCCTGGAGAGAGTCACTGGACAGCTGTGAAGAGCATTCTCAAGTACTTGCGAAGGACTAAAGAGATGCTCTTTGTGTATGGTAATGGAGAACTCCAAGTGGAGTCCTTTACCGATTCAAGCTTCCAGAGTGATAAGGACGACTCTAAGTCGCAGTCGGGATTTGTCTTTACCCTTTACGGAGGGGCGGTTAGCTGGAAGAGTTCCAAGCAGGAAACCATGGCAGACTCGCCGATGGAGGCTAAATACATCGCTGCCAACGATGCTGCCAAAGAGGCTGTCTGGATCAAAAAGTTCATTACTGAACTTGGAGTGGTTCCATCCATTGAGCATCCAATACCTTTGTATTGCGATAACAATGGAGCGGTGGCTTTGGCCAAGGAGCCCTGGTCCCATCAGCGATCCAGGCATATTCTGAGGCGGTATCACCTCATCCGGGAGATAGTTGATCGCCGGGAGATCGAGGTCAGGAGGGTTGACACGAAGAACAACACGGCGGATCCACTCACGAAGGCCATTCCCTAGATACAGTTTGAAAGACTCTTCGGGATGCTCGGTATGCGATACTACAGCAGCTGGCCCTAGTGCAAGTGGAAGATTGTTAGTAGTATGTATGCCCTAGAGGCCAGTATTGTACAGATGATGTATATTATATTGGATGCTTGGACATATATAGAGATGACTTTCTTGCTCGATATGATAGTATGCTATCTGGTTGCTCTTTATCTTAACATGTATACTAGTCTCTTTAAACTGTCTTATAGTTACATGTTGGTAAAGCCCTTAGGATGTGTACTTGACTACCTGGACTATGATGCAGATCATACTAGTGGGGACATGGTAGTCCATAAGTACATCCTTCAAGGTCCTTAGTCGTAGGTGTATCAAGACGGGGCATCGATATACCAGTGTAGACTAGCGTATACGCTTCTCGACCCATGAGATGGGCGATGGATGATCTCACATCCATTGGTGTTTGACATCGGAGATGGTATACGGGTGCTCAGTGGAGACTGGGTACACTGGACGGACTCGCCGAGAACTCCCAGATGGTATTATACCTCACGTCAGATGGCAGTTCTCAGGTGACACTTGTACAGGTTAGTCTGTAGTCCCGAGATCGTCATAGAGTCTTGTGTGATTCCCACTATGCTTTGATCTCCACCTTACCACGTCCAAGAGGGCGTGCAAAACGGTGGTTTTTGGGTACAGTCCCGAGTCATATAGAGGCAATGAGCGATAGGAGGGGTTTCGTCTCTCCCGGTATTGGGGGTTGATGTTGTACTGTGCTTGATTGGCCGTAACAGGGAAGTCCCTGGCCAGGGCTGTTTCAGAGATTTGCTGGTAAGTGTTACCAGTAGTTTCTCGACCCGTTATGAGCCTCACATCGGCATGACTTATCGGTTATTGGGGTCTGACGTTTACCACCCCTAGACTTGATATGCGACATATCAGACGAGAAGACTGGACTGTACGGGAAGTGTTGCCGATCGACTCGACGGGAGTTGTAGCAGGTTCGCTTGTTCTCTTCTGATCGCTCAATACCCGGGTGGCCGTTACATTTAGCTGACCGCTTGCGGCTTGGGGGTGCTTGATATGATCATCACCCACTGCCGGCGTATTGACGAGTCTCAGAGTCCCACAATGGAGTTTCCTAGTCCAGGCGAAACGTTGTGGTGCGCGTATGCGATATGCGCATGGACTCGATTAAAATGCACGTATGGGATACCGTATATTGATCGGGCGACTTGCTTTTGGTAGGGGTCATATGTGATATGGCCCGATTGATAAATCAAGTGTTGATTTATCATTTAACCATTAGCTTCTCACTTGAAATCCTTTCTTGAGTTAGTTGGATGTATGCATGCATGTATGCCTTCTTTTTGATTCATGCACATATGGATGTACATATACACATACATACATACATACATCTTTCATGGTTGATTATACAAGGAAATGGTGGCAATATAAGACTCACACCATGGGTTTTTTATATGGAATATTATTGTATTTAAGCTAAAAACAAAAGGAAAAAGAAATGGGTTTGTTTTGGATTGTTTCTACACTCTTCTTCACCTAACCTCACTCACCCACCATTTAACCATGGTTTACTCTTCCTTTTAGTTTTTAACTCAAGTACAATAATGATTCAACCATGGTTTGAGATGAGAGATAGAAAATATATATTGATATATTTTTTCTATTTTCTTTAAGTGTTGAACTTATCATCTTCTAAAAAGCCATCATCTTCATCAACCTCTCTCATTTTGCTCTCTAGTTCTTTGTAGTGAGCAATATACTCATCAATATTGGATTTTGAAGTGAGAAAGAGAACCACAACACCATTCTACACAAGTCTAGCCCACTTGTTTAGAGTGTTAGCTTGATTTCGTTCACTTGATCGGATAAAGTTGCAAGCTTGGACAAAGCGGACTGCGGGTGGATCATCGTTGACATCGAGGAGTTCAAGCGGAGCTCTTTCAAACCCTAAATAGCCGAGGAGTCTAGCGTAGGGAGCTACAAAGGTTTTACTCTCTAAACCCTAGCTTTCCTTTCATATGATGATGTGAAAATTTTGAAACCCTACCCTAATCGATTCTAGGAACGATTCTTTGTTAGTTAACTTAGCACCCTAAAGACTCCACTTTTGGTTCATGTGATGCTTCCAAACCCTTCATGTGGTGCTAGGCTAACCTTTCAACCCGTAGGGCCAAGTACTACCCCCTACGGATACCTGCGTAGGTACCTATCTGTACGGGCAACATATCAGGATTTCTGATATTTTGCCCCTACGGATAAGTCCGTTGGGGCGAAGCAATGGCCCCTATGGATATGTCCATAGGGGCACTCCCAACCCCCTGGTACTGAGATCAGGGGAGAAATATCAGTTACTACTGATATTTTGCCCCTACGGATATAGCCGTAGGGGCAACATGTGTACCTACGGATTAATCCGTAGGTACACATTATCTGTATTTTTTTTTAAAAAAGGGCTGCCTGATTTTTTCCCGCCCTGTGCACAATAATATATACATCAATCAAATATAAAATTAATCATCATACAACATATATCGCAGTATTCATAATCACATCTCACGTATATAATATACAAAAGAAACCCAAAAACTGAATATGATATAAATATAAACCAATATCAATATCGTTTCAAAATGTAGTACAATGTGTATGATATAAATAAATACATGTTTCAAAAAATAAGAACCAAAAAGCTACCCTAGCTCGGTCCAGCTCCACCTCTGAATAACGATAGAATAACGCGCGCCTGCCCCTCGGTCAATAAACTCTGCAATTCGGCGCGAGCGGGAGTCTGAGCGGCTTGTGGAGCTGGCGATGTAGTCTGCGCAGCCGCCGTCGAGGTAGTCGCTTGCGGAGCCGCGGCTGCGGGAGTCTGAGTGGGCGGTGGAGCTATAGGAGCTGTCTGCGGAACCGCAGCCGATGTAGTAGCTTGCGGAGCCGCAGCCGAAGGAGATGCATGTGGAGACTCGGTCGATGTACCCTATCGCGTCTGGACATAACGTGTGTAAGTAGCATGTAAGAATTGTGTATTATTCGAATTCGTATCATTATTAAGTTATTTCGAAAGCCCGTTTGGATATCTAGTTTAGAAAACCGTTGTTTAGTTTAATTACATATGTATGTATGATTAATCAAACTTAAGTCTAAAAACAAATAAACTCAAGCTACATACTAATTATGGATATGTTGATATCTATATAATATGACATGATATTTTACTATAAAGTAGTATACATACCATCATCTCCTTTAACTCCTGAACGGTGGCCCTCAAGCTCTCCAGTTCCTGATGGACACGTCGGTCACCGGAGACGGAGGAAGTAACCGCCGGGGTGGAGTCCAACCTCATATGGGCCCTGCTAGGGCCCAGTCCCCGGCCTCTCTCCCAACCTCCGTGGTGCCCTCCGTGTGCGGCGTCCAGAACTGGGGTCAGCAGCCTCGGATCGCTCTGTCCGGTAAAATCGATCCCCGAGGCCTGGGCCTGCTCAACCACCCGCTCCTACACCCACATTAAGCAGTAAAGTATAAGTATAAAATTTAAACTTGAACCTTCCAAAACTAAAATTTTAAATTTGGGTAGAAAAAATATTAACACTTACGCAATACTCCTGGGTAGCGACGTCGGGATATCGAAGCTCTCCCGTGGCGGGATCTGTCGAGGTGCCGTGGACGGCAAGATATGCGGACAGCACGCTCGGTGTACCACCTGACGCCACGGTCCGAGATATCTATAATATTAGAAAGCAACTCTTAATATTAGAAATATTAGAAAATAACTCTTAATATTGCAGAATATCACAAAGGTCGGTCTATTGTAATTTACCGATAACTCCATGGCTCGAGTAATGTTCCTCGAGCCACCTGTGTAAGTAGGGCGACCCCTCTTCGCCGACTTCATGTTCTCTGTATTCTGAGCGGACTGTTTCTGCACAACGCATTAACATTTAGTTTTCTAATTAAGGAACACAAAAAATAAATTATATCCTAAATAATGAATTACATTTAAAATACATACATGTTTGCGCTGGGAGTCGAAATATTCGCACAATAGAGGCCATGTCTCTACGTCGACTCTCGCAAACGCCGGAGTAGATAGGAGGGCCGCTCTCTCTGCCTTGGGGGTCGCCATCCACAGGAAGTAGCAGTCGGCCTTCAGCTCATTCCTGTTATATCGGACCTTGGCCTGCATGTTCTTCATCAGGCCATTGTACAGAGCATGAAGTTCGAGCACCCTCCCCGGACGATCAGGGTCGGCTACAGGCTGAAAATCCTAATCCAACTGAAAATACAAAAAAAAAACATTGTTATTAGATTGCAAGTGTTAATAATAAATATGATAAGCGAATATATCAACTAAAAATATATATTAATACGTACCCGAGCCTGATCAAAGAAGAGGGCGAATGAGCGCTAGTGCAGCTCGCCCCTCTCAACGTGAAGTGGATAGTTCTTCATGAGCCGGTTCTCGTCCCCCATATACCGGCCGAACCTCTCGGCATGAGGATTGGTATAGCGATAGTCAAGGGTAAAAAAAAGGGGGAATGCTGCCTCCCCCCTAGCTCTGTCAGGCCTCAGCCTATGGGACTGATTCAGGCCTCGAGTCCCCCTCTAGGGATGGGGAGGCCCTGCGTCTGCACAAAATATCAAGACAATCAATATTAAGATAAAGTTGTATTAAGAAATCAAGGTTAAATGATAATTCAAGTGCGATATATACCTCCGGTGACTATCGCATGAGCCTGGGCCCAGGCAGCAGCACGAGCGGGACGATAGTTCCTCCGGTGAGGAACAACCGGGGTCCCGGATGCGGACGCATCCCCTCCAACTAGAAAATAAACATCGACTCTAAATTTCCATGAAGTTCGTATTTATTCTATAGAGCATGTGTAAAATGAATAAATATTTTAAATCTATTCATACTAACCTGCAGACGATGCGGATGGTATAGAAGCGGTAGGAGTGGCCCCTGCAGAAGATGTAGACGCACCACCTATAATTAGATAATTAAAAATAGATTATATATGTAATTGCAAAAAGAATGTGCAGATCAATAATATAACGTTCTAAATCAATATGCATGCACTATAGGATATATAAACATACCCGCAGGTGCGGTGGTGTCACCACCTACAGCTAGACAATAATAAAAATTGCTAAGTAAGAGCAAAAGGAATGTGTGTATTTATGATATAGCATTCTAAATCAATATACATGCACTATATGATATATAAACATACCTGGAGGAGCGGGAGTGGCATCTGTCCTAGATGTGGACGCATCACCAACAACTAGACAATCAAACATTGACAATATAAGTAATTTTGACATAAACAGGAATGAATATCTGTAATATTACATTCAAAATGGATATGCGTGTAGTATACCTGGATGTGTGGAAAAATCCACACGGAAGGAGGCATCCGAAGGGGTCTCCGATCTGGGTGCAAGACCGGCCCTCTGAAGCTCCCTACGGAGCTCTCCGGGCGGCAGAACCGCTCTGCCTCTGCCTCTGCCGCGGCTGAAGCTCCTGCCGCCCCTCACTGCTCCTGACATCGTCATCAAATCTAGATAAACGGTTCGTGGACGCATTAGACAATCATTAAAAGTATTGACTATATATGTATAGAGCGTAAAATGTGAAGTAATAATATGACATTATCGATAACCTTTTTCGTTTCGTAGGCGCATTATACATATCTACTTGGATTTCATCGTCGATGTCATTTCTAACCTATGTAACTTCATGATCGGTCGAAAACAACCCGTCCTTCGAAACAGACGGTCGGAGCACTTTAAGCCTTCTTTCTTCTTCGTCCTCATCGCTGTCCTCGAATTCTGGGACATCGTAGACATCTCTGGGTTTCCATCGGCATACAACATTCCATCCCGGATGCTTCAAACACTATGAGTAGTATACTTGGAATGCTTGGTTCGGAAAGATAAACGGATCGTCCTGACCGTAAAATCGAAGTGTGTTCACACTGGTCAATCCATATTCATCTTTCCAAGTCCCAAGATTGCTTCTCCACCTGTCCGTATCGGTTCGCGGATCGTACCAAGTACACTGGAATATATAAAAGGGTTCTGATCGTCCGGGATAGTAGATGCCGAGTATACAATTTAAGTACCCATAGTAAATCACACCGTCCGATCCTACCGTCGCAATCCCACTATTCTGAGTGGTTCTAGATGTTTCTATGTCCTTAACTTCGAATTTGTATCCAAGGACACCAAATCCTTTGTAATATGCAACCTCCATACTAAGAAATTGAGCTAAACATCTTGAATCACTCTCAAATGATGCAGACAAGTTCGGATCGTGGATCTAACAAAATAAATTTTACGACAAATACATAACGATACAAGTTTAGATTAAAACTGATAGCAATAAAATGTTATTCGACTAACTTACATGATCTGTGATCCAATCCCAAAAATTATCCTGATGGTATTTTTCCAAACGTTCTTCGTTCCAATCAGGATGCCCCTCACGTACCTTGTTAAAATGAATTCTGTTTTCGACAAATAATTATGACATTAATATTATATCATTTCATACACACACAAACAAAGATATAACAATTAATCCAAAAGAACTTACTCTTTAATTTGTTCAAGACATGCGTAATTAAGCAAGATAAACCGGTATATCTTGTTGATAAACATAGTGTCTACCCTCTTATACTCGGCTTTACCATATAGCCCATCTTGAATTCTTCGTGGTCGGTTAAGCCTTGTCTCAATGTTCTCGTCCAGATAGCGGGAACAAAATGTGGTTGCTTCATCAAGAAGATAACCTTGCATGATAGAACCCTCTGGTCGATTTTTATTGCGTATATACTTCTTAAGAGTGTAGAGGTACCTAATGAGAATATGTTGATTAAATAAATACGGGCATACATGACAACAATAAATTTATAAATTGCGCGAAATGAAAAATTACACGTACCTCTCGACGGGATACATCCATCGATATTGTACCGGTCCGGCTAACTTCGCCTCAGTTGCAAGATGAACCATCAAGTGTATTATGATATCGAAGAATGACGGTGGGAAAATACGCTCAAACTTGCAAAGTATCAACGCAATAGAATTTTCTAGTTTATCCAGCGTCGCAACCTCTAGTGTTTTAGCACACAACTCCCTGAAAAAACAACATAGGTCGTTGATTACTAGACCAACCGAGTCGGGGAGAGAAGTCCTGAGGGCTAATGGAAGAAGGTTCTCCACGATAACATGGTGATCATGACTTTTCAGCCCATCGATCTTGCCCTTCATAATTTTTATTTTCTTGCTGAATGATCCTGAGAAACCTGTGGGGACTTTCAAATCATGCAACACCTGCAGGAATCTTTTCTTCTCCGGCTGTGACATATGATAAGCGGCATTGGGAAGTACAAACTTGCCCGGTTTACCCGCTACCGTTCTAGGGTGCAATTCACTTCTTATTCCCCATTCTTGTAGATCCATCCGAGTTCATGTTGTCTTTCGATTTCCCGTCTTTACAATGAAGCAAGTTAAGTATGTACTCTGATACTCCCTTCTCTATATGCATGACGTCCAGACAATGACGCACTGAATTTGTAGACCAGTACGGAAGCTCGATGAAAATGCTTAACTTGTTCCAATATTGTGGTTTGACCTGTTTCGTCGGATCCATCCCAAAGGTCACGTTATTGTAACCATCCCATTTAGCAGTCACGTCCTCTCCAGACAATGGGGATGGAGGTCCAAGAAGCTCCTGATGACCATCAAAGTGAACCGTGTCTAATCTATAGGAGTGGCCTGGAGGCAGGAAACGTCGATGGCCGCAATAACAAACCTTCCTGCTAAAATTCAAGAATTTTGATGTTGTGTATTCATGGCAATGAGGACATGCTTTGTGACCATGTACGGACCAACCTGATAGCATTCCATACGCAGGAAAGTCATTAATTGTCCACATTAAAGCCGCACGCAGTATGAAGGTTGTATTTGTGTTTGAATCATATGTCTCTACACCATCAATGAACAAAGATTTCAACTCCTCGATCAGAGGTCGGAGATAGACGTCGATATTGTTCCCCGGTGAATTTGGTCCGTCGATAAGAAGAGGCAACATAAAGTATGATTGGTCCATAGCCAACCAAGGCAACAGATTATAAATTATCATTACAACGGGCCATGTGCTGTGACTCCCAGCCATATAGTTGAATGGGCAGAAGCCATCAGTAGCCAGCCCGAGCCGGACATTGCGAGGATCGCTACTGAATATTGCGTGCCTCCTATCGAAATCCTTCAATGCCGGTGAATCTCTTGGATGGCTAATTTTTCCATCTTCGCTTGGAGGAGCACGGTGATGCCAAATCATTGCCTCAGCTGTTTTCTTGCACCTGAATAGCCTCTGTAGCCTCTGTGTTATGGGAAAGTATCGTGCTATCTTCACAGGTATATCAGGCTTCTTATCAGAATCTTTCGGCTTATACCTGGCCTCTCCGCATGTTAGACACTCTTTCAAATCTGAATTCTCTTTCCGGTACAACATGCAATTTTTAGGAAATGCTTGAATCTTCTCGCACTTTAGACCCAAATCAGACATCATCTTCTGGGCTTCGTACCAACTGTCGGGCACATTATTTCCCGGAGGCATAGAATCTTCCAAGAACGAAAGAAGTATTGTGAATGAATTGTTGCTCCATCCATTTAGGCACTTAATCTGGAAAAGTTGGACGAACCATGAGAGAGTGGAATACTTCGCATTCTCATAAATTGGTTTCCTAGCATCAGTCATGAAATTTTCATATTTATCCGCATGCGGTCCTTGACCGGAAGGAATGTCATCTTCGGTACGAATAGATTCACCTAGGGCAGCCTCTACCATATCCTTCATTTCTTCTGATGGAAATAAATTTCCGTCTCCTGCCGCATTACCGAATTCTTCTTCTTCTCCTGCCGCATTATCGTGTTCTCCTTCTTCTGCCGCAGTACTGCATTCTTCTCCTTCCCCGTGATATTTCCAAGTTGTATAAAGTCTAGTAAACCCATGTTTTACAATATGAAGCTCTGCCAATTCTACCTTCTGCCAGTACTTATTACCACATCTATCGCACGGACAGAGAATCTTCTCTATTATGATCTTATTATGTGCGCGTGCAAATTCAAGGAAAGCAGCAACTCCTGCGACAAACTTAGGTTGCATACGTTGTTTCCAATCCACATACATCCAGTCTTTAACTCTGGCGTACTCATTGGCTATGTTAGACTGTATAACATATAAATTGTAGGTTATGCTGACTATATTGAGAAATATAAGAACGGGATAGTTACTGACAAAGGAGAAAATCCGTGTATATGCTTTGTGTGTGCGTTTGTCGTTGAAAAGAATAAATTATCGCACGTATGTTAACCGATAGACGGGGACTAAGTGGCACTTTTAGTTTCATATATGAGTATCGATAGGAATATGAAGGTTTCATATTATCATATATTGGTTTTAACCCGAACATCTCGAATCGCTCTCTAATTATGCGTTTGTTGTGTATTCTTGTTGTATGTGTGTGTTCCGGCTGTCGGGGGTAGGCTTCTATCCCATTAAGAATGTATAGAGCGAACACCCATCACTTGTGCTTTCAACCGTTTCGAGTAAATTTCGGCAGCACCTCCCCGCTGTTCTCCGAGTACACTGTAATAGAATAGATAATCATTTCAAAGCTGTGAAACAACGTTGAAATGAACATCTAATCTATCTTTGTACATGGAGAACCAGCGGAAAGGTACCGACTAAATATCTCGAAACGGATGAAAACACAAGTGAATGAAGGCGTTTGCTTTATACATTCTTAACTTGTCCACATGGGACAAATCTATGGGTTACCATACGATTGAATTTTCTCGTCGCGTAGACTATACGACGGTTGTTAGTATCCAGCTATACTGTCCGATATTTAACAACCTTCGTATAGTTCTAGGTCACGAAGAGCATCGCACGTATGTTAACCGATAGACGGGGACAAAGTGGCGCTTTTAGTTTCATATATGAGTATCGATGGAAATATGAAGGTTTCATATTATCATATATTGGTTTTAACCCGAACATCTCGAATCGCTCTCTAATGATGCGTTTGTTGTGTATTCTTGTTGTATGTGTGTGTTCCGGCTGTCTGGGGTAGGTTTCTATCCCATTAAGAATGTATAGAGCGAACACCCATCACTTGTAAAGTTGTGCGTTTACGTTATCATCGAGTATTCTTCTGCAATGAACTATTGTATCCTACTAAATAAACTAGTGCACCATAAACCAAAATAACCCAAATTAACCTAATTAAGCACAATTAACCATAATCGTTACCTTAACACAAATTATCTCTAATTAACCCAAACTTAACCCAATTTACCCAAATTAACCCTAATCAACCCAAACTTAACCAAATTAAACCTAATCAACACCATAATCCTTTCAAATTATCACTAATTAACCCAAATTAACCCTACCCTTTAATTAACCCAAATTAACCCTAGCCTCTAACACTAAACCCAAATTAACCCTAGCCTTTAATTAGAGTTGTTTTCAAGAAAAAACAACCCCAACCCCAATTCCTAACCCTAACCCTAACCCCAATTCCGAACCATAACCCTAATCCCAACCCCAACCCCAATTCCTAACCCTAACCCTAACCCCAATTCCGAACCCTAACCCTAACCCCAACCCCAACCCCAACCTTAAACCCAACCCCAACCGCAATAGAACCCTAACCCCAACCCTAACCGACCCCTAACCCTAACCCTAAACTGACCCGATGCCTAACCCCCACCTTCACCCGTACCCAAACCCTGACCTGAACCTAACATCATCAAAAGAGGGAAATAAAAGCATTATATTAGAAGTAAAAATTAGAGATTTACTAACCTTTTTCACGGTGGAAGAGACGACGGAGGAGGCGACGAGGAAGTCGACGAGGCTCGGGATCGAAGCGCTGGAGGAAGTCGACGAGGATGTTATGAGGAGACGACAGAAGAGGTGACGACGAAGTCGATGAGGCGCGGGAGGAAATTGATCGCGAGGCGTGGGAGAAGATGAAAAAGATTTTTGGGAACGAAGGGATTTTCTGTGCCATTTTTTTTATTAATTAACCAATATACATGTCCCTACGGACTAACCCGTAGGTCCTTTGTTTGCGGCTCTGTAGGGCCAAACATCAAATTACGATTAAATATTTTTAAATTAAAACGTAGAGAACCGTAGGGCCAAGTATATGGACCTACGGTTCAATCCGTAGGGGCAATAAATAGTTGCCCCTACGGATTCCTTTATCCGTAGGGGCAACCCCATATTGTAGTAGTGGAATTCCGTGTTTTAAATTAATCCAGTAAAAAACACGGATTCCACGGTCGTGATGAATAACCAAACCCACATTCTTAGACCCCTACGTGAGCGGCAAGCAACCCTACCAATTTTAGAGTTAGGAGACCCGGACTCGACTCCTCGAGATGGTCTCCCACTAGACTTTAGAACCCAGTTACTTGTGCTCCCCGCCTTGGGTCTATCCTAATGCGGAAAAGTAAATAATATTCATGAATGGTGACATCATCCTCAACCAGGAAGTGCCCCAATAAAAGAATATTACATACAAGTTTTTACATGAATGAAAATGAAAAACTCTCATCTCACGCAAAAAAACCCGGCTATTCAAAACATGACGATCCAATATAACATATCACAGCAAATGCGTATCCCAATTATCGTTGACATATAACAATGAAACCGGCGATACACTACATATTACACTTATGGTCGCAAAAAAGAAAGTGAAAACTACAACAATTGGAATCCGCAACCACCTTAGACATCATAAACCCAATGTATCACATACTTTGGATTTCATGCCTAATCAAATGAATTCCTTTGACATCGCATACCTAACAATTATAAACCCCGCATTTTAATTTCGATATTGAAAACAGTTTTCAATAACTAGTCGGGTAATTCAACAAGATTTCCAACAACCTGATCGAATACTTGTCGAAAACTTTAGTAAACGGCCGCACCCCCGATGCTGTCGATGAAGTGCACTTAGGCGGAACACCACGGCCGTGAGCACCCGAACGGATGCTTTTGGCAACGGGGTTCTCCTACAGTCACTTGTTCGGGGTTATGGGGCATAGCTATCTAGTAAGGTTACATGGCATGTATCCACATACGCTACGTGATTGCGACGGACTTTTGATCCACATCAAAATCCCGTGGCAACCGATCACATGAAACTAAATTGCTAGATTTATAAAATTTAAATTAGTTTTCATAAAACTAAATATTGTGGATTCCAAGTATTATATCACAATCATAGATAGTTAGACGATATTAAACTTTTCGATCGAATCAACAAACACACAAAATTTTCTAGAGAGCTCAACACTTGAGCACAGTTTAAAAAATATCCAGAACATACCACAGCACCTATGGACCAACCGTAGAAGGGCCAACCCGTGTCTCACCTATGGCGCCGTGGAACTACCGCAAACCCTAGGGTTTGGTGGTGGTTATGGCGGTCACAGAATCGAGTTAGGGTTTCATTCTTCTAGAGGGTCCATAGAAAACACCTGCATGATTTTCTGAAGATTTTAAACATGGAAAAATCCAACTCTTGGAAAATTTCCAGCGAGGGAGAAAAATGGGTATTTAATATTCGTTCGAACTTTTTAACGTCGTCAAAACTACCCGAAACGATATTAGAATTACTACTACGAAGAACTCCGAATTGTTTTTACACAAAGATAACATCACATGCAATCTCCGTAAAAACAAGTAACATCTGAAACACCAAAACCTAAAGACTGGAACACAGGGAAAAAATTGAAGCCAAGGAAACAACATAGAACCGGCGAGGCCAGATTTATTGCATTATTCGCTGGGTCAAAACCGGTTAATGGGTTCAATTTTCTCCAGTGTTCATGTCACATCACATGTAACATTTTGCAGTTGCTTAAAAAATTTTAGACACTATGAAAATTTCGACAGAAACTAGGTTTTTGTTTCGAGTGTTTCGGAGCTGTTTCGCTTTCGTAATACTACAAATATCGTCTTATTCTCTAGCATGTCTCTGATGACACTATAGGGTTCCGCAGCACCGCCACTGGGTTTCAGGAGGCATCAAACATGCCGTTTTTAAAAAATGTTGGGGCGCTAAAGAACCCTAACCTAGATTCTTAACTAGAGAATTAGACGAAACTAATATGTAAACATCTTTACATCTAAGTGAACAAAGAATACAATCTTTGTAGACCGGTCCTTCACTTCAATAGCTCCGTGTAGTAGTCCCTTCGCTCCAAGTAGTGAACTCCCAGACTCTAGAAAGGCTCCACAAGATAAAAAGAACAAGCTTGCTTGAAGACTTCAAGGCCGAAGATGATCTAGGTCGAGGAGACACCAACTCAAGCTACATCTTCACTAATTGTGAAGCAAACAACCTAAACTAAATGGCTAATCTAGTGTAGGTTGATGAAATAGGAATTTTGCTCACTTTAGAATAATTTTTCTCACTAATTTTCTACACCTCCCAAAAACTAAATAGCTTGAGGAAGGAGATGAAGAAAAGCAACGATGGAAAAAACTCAAGTGTAGAATGGCAACCATGGGTGAGTTAATATCATATACTAACTCTTGTAGAGACTAAACCATAGCTAATCATAATGGCTGGGTTATCAAATATCTTCAGTAAAACAAAATTAGTGGACTTAGTCAATGGTTCCACAAGCTTCAACAAGCTTCAAACATGTGAATAATTTTCAACTAATTATGATTTACTTTGAATAAATAAAACCCTAGATTATGTTAAGCATGGTGTAAGTCTCACACACCCATGTTGCATGTAGCAACAAGCATACATAATAATATATATCACATATATATTAAGTGTATATACTAGTGAGAAAAAGAAATGTTTAAGTGAGCTAATATTAGTTAATGTAAGTTCATATATCAAATATATAATTATACATTAAATTATTAAATCAACACGTGATTTAATAATCCGGCTATATCACATATAACCGACTAATATCATATATATCAACTTATCGAATCAACACTTGATCCGGTAACCCGGCTATATCACATATAACCGACCGATATTACATATCGCGATAATAGAATACGGTATCACATACACGTATTAATCTCGGTCCCGCACATATCACATATGTGCTCCTAATTCGTTTCTCTTGAGCCAGGAAACCTCTGTGTAGGACTCTAAAGACTCATCAATACGCCGGCAGTAGGTCATGATCATATCAGTCACCCGCAAGCCGTCAGCAGTACTAGCTGGACGTAACGGCTACCCGGGTATTGAACGATCATAAGATAAACAAGAAAGATTGTTCATACTCCTGCGAATCCAATATGTAACGCTACCATAGAGTCTGGTCACTTCGTCTGATATGTCGCATATCTCAGCCTGGGGGTAGTAAACGTCAGACCCCAATAGCCTGATAAGTTATGCCGATGTGAGGCTCATAACGGTTCGAAAAACTACTGATAACACTTACCGGTAAATCTCAGCAATCATGGTCAGGGATTTCTTGTTATGGCCAATCGAGCATAGCGCAACATCAACCTCCAATACCGGGAGAGACGAAATCCCCTCCTATCGCTCATTGCCTCCATGTGACTCGGGACTGTATCCAAAAACCACCGTTTTGCATGATCTCTTGAACGTGGTAAGGTGGAAATCAAAGCACAGTGGGAATCACACAAGACACTATGACGACATCGGGTCAAAAAACTAATCTATACTAGTGTCACCAGAAAACTGCTATCTGACGATAGGTATAATACCATCCAGGAGTTCTCGACGGGTCCATTCAGTGTACCCAGTCTCCACTGAGCACCCGTACACCTTCTATGATGTCAAACACCATTGGATATGGGATCATCCATTGCCCATCATGTGGGTCAAGAAGCGTATACGCTAGTCTACTCTGAAATATCGATGCCCCATCTCAATACTCCCACGACTAGAAATATTTGAAGGATGTATTTACCGACTACCCTTGCCCCACTAGTATGATCTGCATCATAATCCTGGTAGTCAAGTACTAATTCTAATGGTTTTATCAACATGTAATAGAGAGACAATAAGTGTACATGTTAAGATAAAGAGCAACCAAATAACATACTATCATGTCGATCAAAAAATCCTCTCTCTATATATGTCAAAGCATCCACTATAATATACATCATATGTATAATAATGGCCTCTAGGGCATACATATAACTAACAAATATCTATACATAAACAAGATACATTTTTTATGTAAATAGAGAAAATATAATTTACCGGTGCAGTTGTTGCGTCATCGTCTCCACTGCTCTTCTCTTGCACTGCTATTCTCTTATAATACAGAGGCGGAATATCAGCAGAATGTTTCGACGCAACCACGTCCCTCTTCGACACATAAGAGACCTTCTTTCTCTTCATTGCCTTCTTCAATACCGGCGTCTTCAAAGATGCACTGAATTCCCACCCACACAAGGCCAGTTTGTTTGCGTATATGTGTGTCGGTTGCCTCAAACCCGTGATGGTATAAAACCATAGACAAACAAACATATATCACATTCGCATTATTAATATTAATTTATCAAAACACATCTACGAACAATATTTATTTATGCATTTTATGCTTTACATACAAATATAGTATAATCTCTAAAATAGTTTGCATATACTCACGGCGAGAAGGATCTGACACCCGGAGAACTATGCAGAGGCAGCCTTCGAGCTAAGCTTAGTTATGACACCGTCCATTATCATCTCATGCACCACTTTGGCCCAGTTCAACTCAGCACTACCGATAGCTCAATATATGGGAATGCATCTCTAGGTACAGTCGGGGACGTGAAGGGTATCCAAAATAATGACGCTGATAAAGAATAAATAAAGACACAAAATCATCCATCACTTGTGGAGTTCTATCCTGGACAGCCCGCTCCAAAACAGCTTCCAATATTATGATGTACATCATTTCACCCTTCTCTACGTTAAAATACTCCATTCAAAGCTGCGTGATATCACAGTTAGTCTTCAAATCTTTACCGGTCTTCGGCAAGACGATGTACTCACTAACCCAATCTACAGTACTTTTATATGAGGCACCTCCAAAAGCGAACTCTTCGTTGTCTCGATCATAGCAAAAGATATGTTTGCGTAAGGTAGGCCTATCTTGAGCCAAAATTGGCAGCTTCATGTAATAGTGGAACGGAGTTTACTTAGCCTCCGTCTGTGCTAATGGTGAATGTGTGGCTCCAACCTCTCAACGAAGCTGTTGTAGCGGGCGACGTCGACATACAACCGAATGGCGGGATTGGCTCTATGTTTTCTTCTACGGAAATCCAAATTTAAACATTAAATTATAGCGATCAATTCTTTAAACTGAAAATTATATGCAACTGCTTAGAAGTTACATGCAGCTGTTTATAAGTTACATGCAAGTTCTCACAAGTTATAGGCAACTACTTAGAAGTTGCATGAAACTATTTACAAGTTACAGGCAACATTATAGATGTTACAGACAACTTTTATAGAAGTTACAAGAAACTACTTAGATGTAAGCAATTTCCTGTAACTTATAAGCAGTTGCCTGTAAAAGCAAGATTTGAACTGGAGACATCTGGTTCCAAGTACGAGATGTCTCTGAAGTCAATTTCTAGAGACATATTTTGAAATGAAGACGTTCGATTAAAAATACCATACGTCTCTGAAGTCAATTTCTAGATACATATTTTGAACTGGAGACGTCTGCCACATACGTCTGCACTACAATTTTTTTTTCCAGATATCTGCAACAAACGTCTGGAACAGTTTTCTAAGGAAGTTTTTTATGGTTAAAGGCTAGGTTGCACTAATACTTCCAATGGGTTGTCGTATCCATGTCCAACACATATCGGACACCGATACTTGCACGACACGTATCGGAAGTGTTGTGTGTGTGTGTATCATATATGTATAATATGTGTTCTATGTATGTTGTATGCATATAAATATATTTTTAGTATGTTATTATCGTGTAACATTTTAGACTTCTTAGTTTTTTCTTGTTTAATATTGACATAATAGTTTGATATCTTCTTTATCTTTATAAAATTATATGTATAACTGTGTCCTCATATCCCATATTTTAGGATTTCTTTCATATCGCATCGTGTCATATCCGTGTCCCTGAATCCATGTACATGCAACCTTGGTTAAAGGTAACATCTATGAAGTTGCCTGTAACTTGTAAGTAGTTGCTTGTAACATGTAGGCAACTTTGGTACATATTACAAGCAACTGCTTATAAATTACAGGCAACAGTTTAGATGTTACATGCAGCTTTTATAGAAGTTACAGGGAGCTACTTAGATGTTATAGGAAAATAATTTGCCAGTAACATCCTGCTAATAACAAATGAAAATTAGCACTTGCTTGTAACATCTATGAAGTTGCATGTAACTTGTAAGCAGTTGCATGTAACATGTAGGCAATTTTGGTACATGTTACAAGCAACTTTGGTAGATATTACTGGCAACATTATAGATGTTACACGAAACGTTATAGATGTTCACAATTTTTTTGAAAAGAAACAACTTTGAATTGCAATGTATGATTAACAGAAAGGGTATGAATTTACCTAATTTGTATCTCGGCAGCTTTCGATTCCTCGGTCGTTGTCGACGTCGTTAACTCTAATTCTGAAGCCACTGACTTAGCCTACACTTCTTTCGCCAATTCATGGCCTTATCCATTGATTTAGGTGCCATTCTACAGGGATTGGGGTTTTCGACGACTTGAGGAGGCGAGATTGCGACGAGGGAGACGAGGGCAACAACAGCAACGAGAGGTGTGGGAGGAGCTCGAGCGACGGTGTAATAGAACGAGTGAGAGAGATAATTTTGAATGGGGGTATTTTTTCCCTGTACCAAATTAAAATACATAGACTTTCGGCAAGGGGTTTTTAGACCAAGTTTTTGAATAGCAGGCCCTTTCTCCCAATTTCGAAATACCGGGGACTTTTTTACCCCTTTTTCTTGGGCCGGGGGCTTTTCAACAATTTACCCTAAATTAGAATATATATGCATGTGATAAGACGATTCATGTATTCTCGTATCTAACATTATAAACACTTGTCATATCATGAAAAGGTAAATGTAACATAGTTCTTAACATGTTCACAACATAAATTGGGTCATGACTATTATCATATGCGCTATCTTTATATTTTGCAAATATTTGAACTTGGGCTTAATAAGAATCGGGCATAGCAAAGTGTAAGGGCAATATACAAAGGAAGATATAAAGAGTATGAACAGGGAAAAGAATACGGGACTTACAAGATATTGCAATACGTTGTAACATCCTTATCGCCGATGCATTCAAAGCCACGACTGAGATGCTTTCGATGAGTTGTGAGAATCGACAGTTGTCGAATTGATTTAGATAATAAAGGGAGGAGGAATGCAAGTAATTTCAGAGAGGATGGAAGTTTTTGACATTAAGGGAAAATGATGATAATGAATTTCTATTGAATTGAAGGACGAAGAAACAATTAAAAGAGAATGAGGCAATATGTGGTATTAAAAAGAAATTAAACTAAGTTTAATGGTTATAAAAAAACTCTTCATAATAATTCTAATTTATTATGAATTCATTTCGAGAGTTAAAAAGAAAGGAATTGAAAGGTCATAATTCATTTATAGGTTATGAGTTAAAAAAAGAATTTGATAAATATAATTGCAAGCTCCGAGGTTCAAACCTACGACCTCTATACAACACTACAAATGAATTATTATGAAGAGTTTAAAAAACTTAACACCGGAACCAAATCTAAAATCTTAAACTTGTTGGATATATGTATGCCCTAGAGGCCATTATGTGATAGTGGATGTATCTATACATGTATATATATTCAGTTTGCATTCTTGCTCGACATGATAGTATGATATCTGGTACTTCTTTATCTGACATGTTTATTTGATCATGCTTCTATTCATTCATACATGCTGATAAAGCCCTAAGGATGTCGGCTTGACTACTCTGATTATGATGGAGATCATACTAGTGGGACATCTGTAGTCTATAAGCATATCCTGAAATGTCCCTAGTCGGAGGTGTATCGAGACGGGGCATCGATATACCAGAGTAGACTAGCGTATATGATACTAGACCCATGTGATGGGCGATGGATGTTCCCACATTCATCGATGTTTGACATCAAGATCATATACGGGTGCTCAGTGGTGACTGGGTACACTGGACGGACTCGCCGAGAACTCCTATATGGAATTATATCTATCGTCGGATAGCAGTTCTCAGGTGACACTGGTACAGGTTAGTCTGTAGACCCGAGATCGTCATAGAGCCTTGTGTGTTCTCCCACTGTACTTTGATTGCCACCCTACCACGGCTCTACTGAGTCGTGCAAACAGGTGGCCGTTGGGTACAGTCCCGAGACACACGAAGGCAATGAGCGATAGGAGGGGTTTCGTCTCTCCCGGTATTGGGAGTTGATGCTGTGCTGTGCTCGACTGGTTATAACAGCAAGTCCCTGGCCAGGGCTGCTGAGATTTGCTGATAAGTGTTATCAGTAGTTTCTCGATCTGTTATAGACCATTCACCGACATGACTTATTGAGTTATTGGGGTCGACGTCACCATCCCTAGGCTCGATATGCAGCATATCTGACGAAGAGACCGGACTGTACGATAGTGTTGCCGGATGGCTCGACAGGAGTTGTAACAGGTTCGCTTGTTTTCTTCTAATCGCTCAATACCCGGGTGGCCGTTATGTTTAGCTGACCGCTTGCGGCTTGGGGGTGCTTGATATGATCATCACCCACTGCCGGCGTATTGACGAGTCTTAGAGTCCCACATAGGAGTTACCTAGTCCAGGCGAAATGTTGTGGTGTGCATATGCGATATGCGCTTGGACCCGATTAAAATGCATGTATGGGATACCGTATATTAATTGGGCGGCTTGCTAATGGTCGGGTCATATGTGATATGACCGGATTAGTAAATCAAGTGTTGATTCATCATTAGTTTCTCACTACAAATCCTATCTTGTTTATGTTGGATGTATGCATGCATGTGTGCATTCATTCTTGTTCATGCACATATGGATGTGCAAGCACACATGCATACATACATCATATATTATCATGGTTGTTTATACAATGAGAATGGTGGATGTATAAGAATTACACCATGGTTATATTTGGATAATTGTTGGATTTAAATTAAAGCAAAAGAAAATGAAAAATGGGTTAAATCACTTAAGAGTTTCTACACTCTTCTAACTCAACCATGCTCACCTAACATTTAACCCATAGTTTATTTTCTTATCATGCTTTTAATTTAAAATAAAATGATATCTATATATCTAACCATGGTTGGTTAAGAGAGAGGAAAATATATATAGCTATTTTTCTTTTCTCTTTCACAAGGTAATTCATTCTCTTCTTCACAAAAGCCACCATCTTCATCAACCTCCATGCTTTGCTCTCTAGTTCCTACAAGAGAGCAAAATACTCATAAAAATAGGATTTTGAAGTGAGATCCATAGCCACAACATCATTCTAATCAAGTTTAGCCGACTTGATTAGAGTGTTCTCTTGGTTTTTCCAAAGTAGCTAGCTTGGACGGGAAACTCCGGGTGGATCGTCATGGACGTAGGAGGACAACAAGGAGAGCTTCTTCCAACACCTAAAGAGCCCAAGGAGTGAAGCAAAAACGGGAGCTACAAAGGTTGTAGCCTTCAAACCCTAATCTTTTCTAGTTTAAAGTTTAATAAACCTAATTTTCTAGGATCGATCCACTTGCGTGTTTGTTTAGCACAATAAAAATCATAACTTTTGGACATGTGATGCTTCAAAACCCTTCATAGGGTGCTAAACAAACCCTTCATTGGTATCAGAGCCGACCTAGAACGTTAGGCGACCTTTTTGCGAAGTAAAAAGTCCGATCGAACCAAAAATACGCATTTGCGGGATGCTCTCTGGAAATTTTTTTAAAACTGACCTTTTTCAGAATTAAAAATTCTCAAAAAATAGAGCAGGTAAAAATAAGACAATCTGGAGAATTCGTACCCATGAACAGTAATTTTGGCCGCGGAAGCGCGGCATAAGCAAGCTTATGCCGCGGATCCGCGGCCATATAAGGGGCTCTTTGACAATTTCTTGCACAGTGTTTTTCTTTACCTGCTATATTATATTCTGAGTATGTTTAATCTGAATCTGCTGTTGAAAAATTCTGGAGATGTTTTTGGACTCGTGGTTTCGATCGGAATTTTTATTTCGTTTTCTTTTCCGGGTAAACTAGAAAGCATTGAAGTGTTTGAACGAATATCATTTACTCAATATTCACGGGGTTTAAATAGTTTGGAGATACGTGCAAGTCTTTTTGCGGTGGTCCCTCTAGAAGACAACAAACCTTAACTCGATTATGTGACCGTCTCGAACTGCCCTTTGAACCCTAGGGTTTGGGGCAGTACGGCGTGCCACATGTGAGGCGTTGGCTTGACCCTTCTACGGCTGGACCGCCGCTACTGTGTCACACTCCGGATCTTTTGAACCCTGCTCAAGTGTTGAGCTTTAGTGAATCTTGGGTGCTTGATTGTTCGTTCGAAAACTTTAATACTGTCTGTTTGTCTAGAATGTGATACAATATGTGGAATTCATATGGTTTAGGCATGAAATACGAGATATGTGATATTTCGCATTTATGATGTCTAAAGAGAATCTGGATTCCAAATATTGTAGTTTTACACTTTCTTTTCTGTGACCGTAAGTGTAGTATGTTAGATATCGCCGGTTTCGTTGCTATACATCAACGATAATTGGGGTATGCATACTTACTTACGTTGGTGATATTATGTGTTGCTGAGATATGATGTGTAGGATTGTCGCGATCGAATAGCCGGGGGGTTTTTGTGAGATGAGAGTTTTATATTTTCATTCATGTAAATTCAAATGTAATGTAATATTCTTTGATTTGGGGCACTTCCAGGTTGCGGTTGTGTCACCAGTGTTGTATATTATTTACTTTTCCGCATTAGGATGGACCCAAGGAGGGGAGCACAGGTGACCGGGTTCTGGGGTTCAGTGGGAGGCCATCTCGAGAAGTCGAGACCGGGTCTCCTAAACTCCAGGATTGGTAGGGTCACTTGCCGCTCTCGTAGGGGTCCAGGGTGTGGGCTTGGCTATTCATCGCGACTGTGGAATCCGTATTTTCTATTCTGGCTAAATACTAAATACGGACGTCCTAGTATATCCCACGTTATATCTATATTTCTGCTGCCTGTGTTCTGTGATATCTGAGACGAATGACATATTATATATATGATATATAGTAGACGTTGCTTATGTTTTACATCCGCGCTAGTCCCGTCCCGGTATGCCGTTAGTTAAGTAACCTAACGGTGCATAACGGAACATTGCGGCGAATGCGGATGGCATAAGCGTACGTGTTATTTTCGTTTCTTTTCTGTGATTGGCTTAAGGACTTAAATGATGGGATTACATTAATGTGATTAATGTAAAGAAAATAAACCTAAAAGATGTTGTAGAATCGGATTTAAAAACTACTCGGTTTTTTATGAAAAAACTACATTTCAAAACTGCGGAGCTTAAGCCACTCCTTTTGAAAAACTGTTTGATTCTACAACGATATCAAGTTCAAAGCGTTAAAGATTTTCTTAAAAATCATTCGCAACCCTCCATCATTTTAGGAAGTAGAGTACTTAGTATTCGTGCTACGTTTGTTGACTTTAGTTAAGGCGTAGTGTACGGTAGCTAAGTGATGTCTTCCTACACTGCATATGATGCAGATTAATTAGGACATTCATGCGACTTTGTTGACCATAGTTAAGGGTCATATGGGTGGGTCTAATTGATCAAGAAATGACGGGTAGAACTTGACTGGTACTTATGATTTGTTGACCATAGTTAAAGTCATAAGTACTAGGGGTAAAAATTACATCGGGAATTTCAAGTGTTGAAATTTACAATGAGATTGCATACCTTCCATGTGATGGTTGGATCCCGATCCCACTGTGGGCAATAGTTGCTCCTAGGAGAGTTTTACAGTTTACAATTAGCTAACTCATTAGGTGTCTAGAAAGGTGTTAACGGGGCTCCGCCTCTGGGAAAACGAGGTTTACTCTAATTAGGTCCGTGCGAAAGCACGGGGAACCTCCCTCAAAGTACCGACACTGGCCTGGCTGAACGGTTAGCGAAGTTGTAGACTGTAATTAATCCTGGCTAGTTTTTCTTTTTAAGGTTTGAAAGAAAAACTTGATAATAAGCAGTGGGAAATATCGATTAGACAAGATAATAAACCAATCTAATCTATGCAAGAGCTTTTGCTGAGTGTATTCTTTTCTCTCTCTTAATGGCAGATACCAATGACTGGACTTAAGCTTCTACTAGATAAAAACAAACTGAATGGGACCAACTATAAAGACTGGCTAAGGAATCTGAAGATCGCCTTGACTTATGATAAAGTATCATATGTCCTCACGGCTTCAGCCCCGCCCGTCCCAGGCCCAAAATCCTCAGTTGCGGACATTGAAGTCCGCAAGACATGGGACGCTGACTGTGCCACGGCCACATGCCTCGCGCTTGCATCGATGGATAACACACATCAAAAGCAGCACGAGGACATGGACATTCACGGGATACTGCTCCATACAAAGGAGTTGTATGGGGAGCAGTCCCGCGTATTACGATACGAAGCATCAAAGAAACTGTTTCACATGCGGATGGCCCCTGGCACACCAGTAGCGGACCATGTTTTGAAGATGATAACTCTTATAGAAGAGCTTGAGGACCTTGGATGGACAATGGACAATGAACAATATATAGATATTATTCTGCAGTCCCTCCCCTCCACCTTTGCTCAGTTCATAGTGAACTTCAACATGCATGGCATGGAGAAGGACCTCCCTGAACTCCTTAATATGTTAAGGAGTGCAGAGAGCACTATGAAGTCAGCAAAGACTCCCGTTATGACCATTGGACAGTCTTCTTCTTCTCGCCCAAAAGCTAAGGCCAAGGGAAAGAAAAAGAAGAAACCCACTAATCCTAAGGGCGGAGTCAAAAAGGCGAAGGGAAAGGGAAAGTCCACGGCTGGAGACCCAGGGAAAGGCGAGTGTTTTCATTGCCACAAGACAGGACATTGGAAGCGCAATTGCACGGAGTACCTAAGTCTCAAGAAGAAGCATGGTGATGCTTCTGCTTCAGATGCGTTTGTGACTGAAAACTGTTTTTCTATAAACTCTGCTTCCTGGGTATTGGATACCGGTTCAGGTTCTCACATTTGCAATTCTATGCAGGGGCTGAGAAATAGCAAGGTTTTGTAGACAGGTGACCATACTCTCCTCGTTGGAAATGGTTCCAATGTACATACAGTCGCAGTGGGAGAGTATCACTTGGGGTTGCCATCTGGATGTATTTTGATTTTGAATCCATGTTATTTTGTACCAAGTATGCTATGTAATATAATATCCGTTTCTTTGTTGGACAATGAAGGATATAATTTTGTGTTGCAGAACAATGTTATGAACATTCACCTAAATCAAATGTTGGTTGGGTATGGTACGCTTAATAACGGAATATATGTCCTAAATCAACACACAGTTTTCAGTATACAACACACTAATAAAAGAAAATTTTCAGAATTAAATGAAGCTTTTCTTTGGCACTGTAGACTTGGTCATATTAACGAAACAAGACTAAACAAGTTACATAAAGATGGATATTTAAACTCTTTTGAATATAAATCTTATGCGACTTGCCAGTCTTGTATCAAGGGTAAAATGACCAAAACTCCGTTTACCGGACACGGAGAAAGAGCTACTCAGCTCCTGGGCCTCATACATAGTGATGTATGTGGGCCTATGTCTACACAGGCTAGAGGCGGTTTTTCATACTTCATTACATTCACTGGCGATTTCTCAAGATTCGATCATGTATTTTTATTAAAGCACAAGTCCGACGCTTTCGAGAAATTCATTGAATATAAACAAGAAGTAGAAAAATAAACCGGCTTGAGTATTAAGATGCTTCGATCAGATCGAGGTGGAGAGTATCTCAGTACAGAATTTGCAAACTTCCTAAAAGAGAATGGGATTCTCTCTCAGCTCACTCCTCCTTACACACCACAGCACAACGGTGTGTCAGAACGACGGAATAGGACCCTATTAGATATGGTCCGATCCATGATGAGTGACGCTGAGTTACCAGTCTCGTTTTGGGGACATGCATTGGAAACTGCAACGTTTCTGCTAAACAGGGTTCCAACCAAAGCCGTGTCTACCACGCCATATGAGATATGGAATGGGAAGAGACCATCTCTTAAAAGAATTAAGATTTGGGGTTGCCCGGCCTATGTTAAAAAGCAGAATCCGGACAAACTCGAGACACGGTCAGTCATGTGTAACTTTGTGGGATATCCAAAGAATTCTTATGGATATCTGTTCTACCACAAAGAGGAACAAAAGGTGTTTGTTTCTCAGTATGCCACATTCTTGGAAAAAGAGTTTTTCACAGATAAAGATGATGGCAAGGTAGTAGATCTGGAAGAGGTTCTGGAGACACAAACTACAAATGACGATTTGGTTGAACCGGCTGTTGCAACAGAAACTGAAGAACCTCGGCCACTCCGTAGGTCTGGTAGGACTTCTCGCCCACCGGAGAGGTACTACGGTTTCCTCATTGATGGTAACAGAGAAGACTGTATCATGGAAGATGATGATCCTACCAGTTTTCAGCAAGCTATCACGAGTGGTGACTCTGTGAAGTGGCTGGATGCCATGAGATCCGAAATGGAGTCTATGTACACCAACAAAGTATGGACTTTGGACGTTGTACCCCCTGGGGTAAAACCTGTAGGGTGCAAATGGATCTTTAAAAGAAAGATTGGTGTGGATGGGCAGGTAGAGACCTATAAGGCAAGACTTGTGGCGAAAGGTTTTCGTCAAAGACCAGGTTTGGACTATGACAAAACTTTTTCGCCCGTAGCCATGCTTAAATCCATTCGGATCCTACTTGCTATTGCTGCTCACTACGACTATGAAATCTGGCAGATGGACGTTAAAACGGCATTTCTAAATGGAGATTTAGAAGAATGCGTTTATATGGATCAGCCAGAGGGCTTCATTGACAGTGGGAGCAGCGGGAAAGCATGTAGATTGCTTAAATCCATATATGGGTTAAAGCAGGCATCTCGGAGTTGGAACATCTGTTTCGATGATGTCATCAAAGAGTTTGATTTCATCAAAAATCCAGATGAACCTTGTGTTTATAAGAAGGCTGTAGGAAGAGCTGTCACATTCCTCGTATTGTACGTGGATGATATTCTTCTGATAGGAAATGATATTCCTATGCTACAGTCGGTCAAATCATTCTTATCACTAAGGTTCTCCATGAAGGACCTGGGTGATGCCCCATACATCCTGGGCATAAGGATCTATAGGGATAGATCCAAAAAGTTATTGGGATTGTCCCAAACCAGGTATATCAACACCATCCTAAAAAGGTTTAGTATGGAAGACTCCAAGCGGGGTGCCTTACCCGCTTGCCATAGAGTCACTCTCTCCAAGGATTCTTGTCCAAAGACCGATGAAGAGAGAGCTCGCATGAGCATTATACCTTATGCTTCGGCAGTAGGATCTATAATGTATGCGATGTTATGTACACGCCCAGATGTAGCTTATGCACTTAGTGTTGTAAGCAGGTATCAATCCAACCCAGGGGAGAACCACTGGACAGCTGTGAAGAACATTCTTAAGTACTTACGAAGGACTAAAGAATTGTTCTTGGTGTATGGTAATAAAGATCTCCAAATGGAGGCCTTTACCGATTCGAGCTTCCAGAGCGATAAGGATGACAGCAAATCTATCTCAGGGTTTGTATTTACCCTCAACGGAGGGGCGGTAAGTTGGAAGAGTTCCAAACAGGATACCGTTGCAGACTCTATGATGGAAGCTGAGTACATTGCTGCAAATGATGCCGCCAAGGAAGCCGTCTGGATGAAGAAGTTCGTCTCGGAGCTAGGAGTAGTTCCAACCATTATTGATCCAATACCCTTGTATTGTGATAATAATGGGGCTATGGCGTTAGCCAAGGAGCCCAGATCCCATCAGCGGTCCAGACACATCCTGAGGCGATTTCATTTTATCCGGAAGATTGTAGATCGCCGCGAGATCGAGATTAAGAGAGTTGACACAAAGAACAACGCCGCGGATCCATTCACCAAGGCCCTCCCTCAGCCGCAGCATGAGCGACTTTTTGAGATGTTGGGTATGAGATACGCCAATAACTGGCCTTAGTGCAAGTGGGAGATTGTTGGATATATGTATGCCCTAGAGGCCATTATGTGATAGTGGATGTATCTATAAATGTATATATATTCAGTTTGCATTCTTGCTCGACATGATAGTATGCTATCTGGTATTTCTTTATCTGACATGTTTATTTGATCATGCTTCTATTCATTCATACATGCTGATAAAGCCCTAAGGATATCGGCTTGACTACTCTGATTATGATGGAGATCATACTAGTGGGACATCTGTAGTCTATAAGCATATCCTGAAATGTCCCTAGTCGGAGGTGTATCGAGACGGGGCATCGATATACCAGAGTAGACTAGCGTATATGATACTAGACCCATGTGATGGGCGATGGATGTTCCCACATTCATCGATGTTTGACATCAAGATCATATACGGGTGCTCAGTGGTGACTGGGTACACTGGACGGACTCGCCGAGAACTCCTATATGGAATTATATCTATCGTCGGATAGCAGTTCTCAGGTGACACTGGTACAGGTTAGTCTGTAGACCCGAGATCGTCATAGAGCCTTGTGTGTTCTCCCACTGTACTTTGATTGCCACCCTACCACGGCTCTGCTGAGTCGTGCAAACAGGTGGCCGTTGGGTACAGTCCCGAGACACACGAAGGCAATGAGCGATAGGAGGGGTTTCGTCTCTCCCGGTATTGGGAGTTGATGCTGTGCTGTGCTCGACTGGTTATAACAGCAAGTCCCTGGCCAGGGCTGCTGAGATTTGCTGATAAGTGTTATCAGTAGTTTCTCGATCTGTTATAGACCATTCACCGACACGACTTATTGAGTTATTGGGGTCGACGTCACCATCCCTAGGCTCGATATGCAGCATATCTGACGAAGAGACCGGACTGTACGGTAGTGTTGCCGGATGGCTCGACAGGAGTTGTAACAGGTTCGCTTGTTTTCTTCTAATCGCTCAATACCCGGGTGGCCGTTACGTTTAGCTGACCGCTTGCGGCTTGGGGGTGCTTGATATGATCATCACCCACTGCCGGCGTATTGACGAGTCTTAGAGTCCCATATTGGAGTTACCTAGTCCAGGCGAAATGTTGTGGTGCGCATATGCGATATGCGCTTGGACCCGATTAAAATGCGTGTATGGGATACCGTATATTAATTGGGCGGCTTGCTAATGGTCGGGTCATATGTGATATGACCGGATTAGTGAATCAAGTGTTGATTCATCATTAGTTTCTCACTACAAATCCTATCTTGTTTATGTTGGATGTATGCATGCATGTGTGCATTCATTCTTGTTCATGCACATATGGATGTGCAAGCACACATGCATACATACATCATATATTATCATGGTTGTTTATACAATGAGAATGGTGGATGTATAAGAATTACACCATGGTTATATTTGGATAATTGTTGGATTTAAATTAAAGCAAAAGAAAATGAAAAATGGGTTAAATCACTTAAGAGTTTCTACACTCTTCTAACTCAACCATGCTCACCTAACATTTAACCCATAGTTTATTTTCTTATCATGCTTTTAATTTAAAATAAAATGATATCTATATATCTAACCATGGTTGGTTAAGAGAGAGGAAAATATATATAGCTATTTTTCTTTTCTCTTTCACAAGGTAATTCATTCTCTTCTTCACAAAAGCCACCATCTTCATCAACCTCCATGCTTTGCTCTCTGGTTCCTACAAGAGAGCAAAATACTCATAAAAATAGGATTTTGAAGTGAGATCCATAGCCACAACATCATTCTAATCAAGTTTAGCCGACTTGATTAGAGTGTTCTCTTGGTTTTTCCAAAGTAGCTAGCTTGGACAGGAAACTCCGGGTGGATCGTCGTGGACGTAGGAGGACAACAAGGAAAGCTTCTTCCAACACCCAAAGAGCCCAAGGAGTGAAGCAAAAACGGGAGCTACAAAGGTTGTAGCCTTCAAACCCTAATCTTTTCTAGTTTAAAGTTTAATAAACCTAATTTTCTAGGATCGATCCACTTGCGTGTTTGTTTAGCACAATAAAAATCATAACTTTTGGACATGTGATGCTTCAAAACCCTTCATAGGGTGCTAAACAAACCCTTCAAAACTTGATTAAGAAAACTCTTAACATTAAAAAACTTTACCTTAAACTAAAAACTTTAAACCCTTGAAATTGAAACGTAAATGTAAAACCAATTCAAATTAAATTTTATAATAAGTGTATAAATGATAATCGATGATAATATTATATTTTCATATGTTCATCGATAGTCATATGTGAAAATCAAAGTGTGCCTTAGTCCCAGTCTATCGGTTAACATACGTTCGATATTCGTCGTGACATAAAACTATACGAAGGTTGTTAAACATCGAACGGTATCGTTCGTTGTAACAAACATCTTGTAGTCTATATAACGAGAAGATTCAATCATATGATAACCGATAGATTTTTCCAGTTTGGACAAGTTAGGAATGTATAAAGCAAAAACATTCATTCACTTGTGTTTTCATTTGTTTCGAGTTATTTCGTCGGTACTTTTCCGCAGGTTCTCCGTGTACAAAGATAGATTAGATGTTCATTTCAATGTTGTTTCACGGTATTGAAATGATTATCTATTCTATTATAGTGTATTCGGAGAACAGAAGGGAGGTGTTATCGAAATTTTCTCGAAACGGATGAAATCACAAGCGAATGGGTGTCTATTCTATATATTCTTAATGGGATAGAAGACTTACCCCCGACAGCCGAAACACACACATACAACACAAATATATAACACACACATACATAAAGCACATACACACTAACAACCCTACACCTGAGCGAAATCATAAATTGAAATACACATACACAGGATATAACTTATACTTGGGGATCTTCAAACATAACTTTGTTAATCGATAATTTATTTTTTTCAACGACAAACTTGTTGGGTTACGGAAGCCCCCCGGCCATCAAACCGTGACCAATGCGGAACAAAAATTTTCTAAACTGGCGCTACCACAACCTGATGCCCGGATCTTCCCTAAACCCTAAACTAGAAAGCAATATAAAGAGTTAGGAATGGTTATACCGAATGAACCAAGTCCTTCGGGTCTTCAACCATCATCCCAAGCTCCTAGTGGTCGCGGATCGAATTTGGTTGCCGATCTTCCTCCATCTACAATGATCCCCCTGAGGGAAATGGCGCAAGCTTCAGCCTTGCCTAGCAAGGCAACCGACGCTCCAAGGTTGCTATCAATGGAGAGTGGAGGATTAGGATTATCTCACTATAATTTTTCTCTCATCAAAATGCTCCAAAGAGCAACTCAAGAAGAAGAATAAGGGGTAAGGAAAACAATGGCATGAGCAACCATGGAAATGGCTAAATCTCTCAAGAGAGAAGAGAATCATCAAGTGAAGGAAAAATACTTGGATGGCATGTAAAGAATATGGCTCCAACAATTTACAACCATGCAATGAAAATATCTTCTCCAATTTTCCAATAAACAAATGAGAGTCATGCCTCTCTACATGCCAAGCCCATGCTCATACCAACTCACCCTCCACCTCATTTCCCAAATTGATTTTCTAAAATGAAAGTCAAATAATGAGGTGGCCATCTTCTAGAAGCTATTCCGTATAAATACGGAATGCAACCCGGTATACGTATCGAAATACATATACGCGTATTCATACAAAAATACGAATAGCCAAGAGAGAAAATGAATAGTGAAAAATAATACTAGAATATATATATATATATATATATATATATGTATGTATGTATGTATGTATGTATGTATATACACATACATATATAAATTATTAAATCAAAACCTGATTTAATAATCCTGCTTGATCCTAAGCCACTAGTATTATCAACTGTCCGATTAAAGTCTGTGCAGCCTGTACACATATTTAATCGGACACCTGTATGTACCAAAATACGTCATCTACACCATACCGCCTGAACCTTAAAAACCCTCTGTGTAGGACTCTAAAAACTCGTCAATATGCTGGCAATGGGTTTAACTACAAACACGTCAGCGGCACTAGCTGTACGTAACGGCTACCCAGGTATTGACCGAAAGGAAGGCCGACGAGCAAAATCATCCGTACCCCTACTGAGCCTGATAGTGACAATCTCCGTACAGTCCGGTTTGTTCGTCTAAGAGTATCGCATATCGAGTCTAAGGGGGTGGATGAAGTCAGACTCCTAATAACGCGATAATTAGTGTCGGTATTAAACTCATCACCACTTGAAAAAATACCGTCCTAGATCAGTAATTCTTGACTATCTTGGCCAAGTATTTCTGGTGATGGCCACCCATGCACTGCGCGACATCAACCCCCAATACCGGGAGAAACGAATCCCTGACGATCCGCTCACTGCCTCCATGTGGCTCGGGACTGTACCCAACTAAAACCTATTTGCACGACGCTTTTGAGCCGTGGTAGGATAGTAATCAAAGCACAGTAGGAACTCACACGAGACAAATGAAGATCTCAGGTCGACAGACTAACCTGTACACATGTCACCTAGGAACTGCTATCTGACAATAGGTATAATAACAACTAGCAGGTTCCCGGCAAGTCCGTCCGGTGTACTTATAACCCAATGAGCACCTGTATACTATCTTAGGTGAACAAACTGACACCAATGGCTTGTGAGACCGGCCACCGTCCCTCGTCGGGGTCTTGATCAGTATACACTAGTCCAATCCGGAGTACTGATGCCCAGTCTCAATACTTCAACGAATAGGGACATTTATGGATGTGCTTTTGGACCACCCAGCTCCCATGTATATGATCGCCATCATAATACTGGTAGTCAAGCAAGAATCCTATAGGCTCTATCAACATGTAATAGTGATCTGTAATGCCACCTAATGCTGTATATGATGATAAAGATAAACCAGATAGCATACTATTATCTCGAGTAAGACTGTTCTACCGGTATAAGTCATCCTCAATCATCACAATCGCGTGCCTGCGATTCAATAATTGACTTGAGGGCACTATAGCCAACAATCTCCCACTTGCACTAAAAGCTAATTATTGCGGTGTCGCATACTCATAGCCCGTGTGATACCGAACACCCAACATCTCTACTAACCGGTCTCGCAAAGCCCGTTTGCGAAACTATTGCGTTCGAGAAATAGCCTCAGTGAATGGATCCGCTCCAGTATTTCTATCTTTATCTCTCTATATCTCAACTTCGCGGAGAAAGACTATCCCCCGAAATGAGCAATACCTGTCTTAGAATTTGTTTGGATATCTGATGGGAACAAGTTCACAAATGAACTCCAAATCCAACATATTTCTTTGATTGTATCATCCAATGAATTAAATCAGTATCTTGCGCCATGCCTGCCTCAGTATCCCCTTGGACCACCCATCCAATATACTGCCCTTCAGAAGACGGAAAACTATAACTCTGACAGTCACTATGTCATCTAGGTCACCTTGAAAGCCTGAAATGATAACCACCTCCCGAAGGAAGCTGTCGTTACCATATACCAAGAACATCCACTTATGTTCATAACTGCTTCCTAATGTTTCTCCAGGATTGAATTAATATATGTTTATTGCAGCTAGTGCAAAAACAATATCTGGTGTTGTACTTGACATTTCATGATTGACTCAATTGTCTAAGCAAGTGATATGCCAATTATGCAAATCTCTCTCTTCATCAGTCTAGAAGATATCTCTTTATAGAGGGTGACTCCATCACCTGCGGGTACACCACCTCGCTAGGAGTCGTCCATTCTAAAACACTTTAGAATAGTGTCAAAGTACCCGAATTGGGACACTTTCTAAATCGAGAAATAAAACCATAGATCTAATGACCAGAATTCCTTATATTTTATCCAGATCCTTTGTGGAGAAACACCTTGTGACAACCACAGTATAACCGATCGTAGTATAGGAATATTACTTCCTATCAAGAGCATGTCATTTAAATACCAGGACATCTCTGCCTACTACCTTCTCAAATCTAGATCTATCTGTTGTTCTGATGAAGTCAAACTCTATGACTATCACATCAAAACTAGATGATCTATATCCGCTATACTTTCTTTAGTCTATAAATAGACATAAGCTACTTGCCCACTACTCTTCCGCTGCTCCCACTAACTATAACAACCTTCTGGCAGAGTGATATACACGTGCACTTCTAAAGCCACTTTAGAACGACGTTACACTCATCCTCCTGCCAGATCTCATAGTCTAGAACAGTAGTAGTGTCAAGTTTGGGTAAACAAGAACCTCCCTGTCATCGTCTCTGAGGAGACCGAAGGACCTCTCGGGTGCCTAAGGTTACCCACCAAATCAGCGGAGTGGCTAATGGATCGTTGAAACCAATTGAATCCTCAGGTTCTATTAAATTTTTCAGTAATCGTTTGTGGTTCTGGAATCATTTCCAATTGTACCATACTCCCACTAATGTTTTCTGAAAAGAATCCATTTTTACTAAAACTGTGGCGAGTTAAGAACAATATAACTATTGATCTTCCAGATGGTAGAATGTTAACCCTCGTCAATACCCGGGATAACCCACAAACTGCCATTACTGAAACGTGCCTAGAGTTTGTCCAGATTCTGATTTTAAGCATCAGCCGGACAACTCCATATACCTTAACATAGTTAAAATATGAAACCATTCTACATACCATATAGAAACAAAGGCACTAATTTAATTGGAACCAGATTCAAAATCATGCAACTGTCTCCAGTGCATATCAACTAAGTGGAATGAGGCTAAACAGCATTACTCATCTAGGAGTGCATCCACATATGAGTAACCAGAAAGAGAAGCAAGTTCTCAAAACCATTATTTACAACGGAATACCTTTCACAAGTACCTACATCTTCGATCACTTTGAAGAATCATGATACTTGCAACACATGGTTCTCTACTTTATTCTTATACTTATAACTTTTCAAAATCCGGACCTTGTATTTCAACGAAATAATTGTCTAAAACTAGAGAAGTCATGATAAACAGAATATAGTACGAGTACCAACCCCTCTGTCCTAATAGACATCGGACAACATACAATACTCTGTATAAGTCCACTGAGTTTAATAACTCAAACCATGTGCGTCGTAGGCTGAAAACTGTACTATGGTTAAGAAGAATTATATCGCTGTTGAATCCTACTTACTCAATCACCAACTGATATAGGTAAATGTCATAGACATAATATCAAAAATTCATATATCACTTTATAAAATAAACATACAGATATATCAGTTTGAAATTGGTGCATAATAACGGATATTCAAAGCCAAATATTTGTCGTTCGGCAAAAACCCAGGTGATTTCCTCAAATATCACCAATTACAATGAATTCCGATAATGAGGATATAATCACCTAATTCCCAATATCTTACTCCCACTCACCATCTGTAACGCCATACAGATGTGAGAATCAAACCTGGTAAATACATACCCTGGAGTTAGAATCCAATTGGGAAAACAGTTTTCATTTAACATCGTACAGTAAATCTGAAACATGAAAATGTTTCGAAGGGGCAATCTGGTATTCCTAGTAACGCCTCTTCCACTATACTGATTCATGACTGTAACCGTATAGTTCCATGCCCTCACTCCAGTCCCTTTATTATGTCTTCACTTATTACCTTCTGTACACCACCTTTAGGCTAATTGGTTTTCTTCCTTCCCTACCCTTCGGCACCAGCCTAAGGTTTGGAAGAAGACTATCCAATAAGCGTAATAGGTGCACTCTCCTTATACCAGGAGCCCTCGCAACCTGAGATGAGGTAAAGGGCACTACTACAAATAAGGGTTGCCCCTACGGATAAATCCGTAGGGGCAACCCACTGCCCCTACGGATATATGCGTAGGGGCGAAAAAATACCCCGTAGGTGCAAAGGCCGCAGGTGCAAGTTGAGGCCCTGAACTTGCCCCTAGGGGCAAATTCTTGCCCCTACAGATTTATGTGTAGGTCCTGTTGCCCCTACGGATTAAGCCGTAGGGTATAAGATTTTATATTATTTACGGTATTTTTTAATATATTACTTGTACCTACGGACATGTCCGTAGGTCCATGTACTACCCCCTATGGATATGTGCGTAGGTACGTTTCCATAGGGGCAAAATATCAGGATTCCTGATATTTGGCCCCTATGGATAACGCCGTAGGGGAGAGGCAGTGGCCCCTACGGCTATGTCCGTAGGGGCATTCCCAACCCCCTGGCACTGAGATCAGGGGGGAAATATCAGTTACTACTGATATTTTGCCCCTACGGATATATCCGTAGGGGTAACATGTGTGCCTACGGATTAATCCGTAGGTACATATTGTCTGTGTTTTTTTTTAAAATGGGCTGCTTGATTTTTTCCCGCCCTGTGCACAATAATATATACATCAATCAAATCATATATTGCAGTATTCATAATCACATCTCACGCATATATATAATATACAAAAGAAACCCAAAAACTGAATATGATATAAATACAAACCAATATCAATATCGTTTCAAAATGTAGTACAATGTGTATGATATAAATAAATACATGTTTCAAAAAATAAGAACCAAAAATCTACCCTAGCTCGGTCCAGCTCCACCTCTGAATAACGATAGAATAACGCGCGCCTGCTCCTCGGTCAATAAACTCTGCAATTCGTCGCGAGCGGGAGTCTGAGCGGCATGTGGAGCTGGCGATGTGGTCTGCGCAGCCGCCGTCGAGGTAGTCGCTTACGGAGCCGCGGCTGCGGGAGTCTGAGTGGGCGGTGGAGCTACAGGAGCTATCTGCGGAACCGCAGCCGATGTAGTGGCTTGTGGAGCCGCAGCCGAAGGAGATGCATGTGGAGGCTTGGCCGATCTACCCTGTCGCGTCTGGACATAACGTGTGTAAGAAGCGTGTAAGAACTGTGTATTATTCGAATTCGTATCATTATTAAGTTATTTCGAAACCCTGTTTGGATATGTAGTTTGGAAAAGCGTTGTTTATTTTAATTACATATGTATGTATGATTAATCAAACTTAACTCTAAAACCAAATAAGCTCAAGCTACGTACTAATTATGGATATGTTGATATGTATATAATATGAAATGATATTTTACTATAAAGTAGTATACATACCAGCATCTCCTTCAACTCCTGAACGGTGGCCCTCAAGCTATCCAATTCCTGATGGACATGCCGGTCACTGGAGACGGAAGAAATAACCGCCGGGGTGGAGTCCAACCTCATATGGGTCCTGCTAGGGCCCAATCCCCGGCCTCTCTCCCAACCTCCGTGGTGCCCTCCGTGTGCGGCGTCCAGAACTGGGGTCAGCAGCCTCGGATCGTTCTGTCCGGTAAAATCGATCCCCGAGGCCTGGGCTTGCTCAACCACCCGCTCCTACACCCACATTAAGCAGTAAAGTATAAGTATAAAATTTAAACTTGAACCTTCCAAAACTAAAATTTCAAATTTGGGTAGAAAAAATATTAACACTTACGCGGTACTCCTGGGTAGCGACGTCGGGATATCGAAGCTCACCCATGGCGGGATCTGTCGAGGTGCCGTGGACGGCAAGATATGCGGACAGCATGCTCGGTGTACCACCTGACGCCACGGTCTGAGATGTCTGCAATATTAGAAAGTAACTCTTAATATTAGAAATATTAGAGAATAACTCTTAATATTGCAGAATATTAGAGAATAACTCTTAATTTACCGATAACTCCATGGCTCAAGTAATGTTCCTCGAGCCACCTGTGTAAGTGGGGCGACCCCTCTTCGCCGACTTCCTGTTCTCCGTATTCTGAGCGGCTTGTTTTTGCACAGCGCATTAACATTTAGTTTTCTAATTAAGAAACACAAAGAAATAAATTATATCATAAATAATGAATTAAATTTTAAATACATACCTATTTGCGTTGGGAGTCGAAATAAGCGCACAATAGAGGCCATGTCTCTACGTCGACTCTCGCAAATGCCGGAGTAGATAGGAGGGCCGCTCTCTCTGCCTCGGGGGTCGCCATCCACAGGGAATAGCAGTCGGCCTTCAGCTCATTCCTGTTGTATCGGACCTTGGTCTGCATGTTCTTCATCAGGCCATTGTACAGAGCATGAAGGTCGAGCACCCTCCCCGGGTGATCAGGGTGGGCTACAGGCTGAAAATCGTAATCCAACTGAAAATACCAAAAAAAACATTGCTATTAGATTGCAAGTGTTAATAATAAATATATTAGATAGATCAAATGAAAATATATATTAATACATACCCGAGCCTGATCAAAGAAGAGGGCGAATGAGCGCTGGTGCTGCTCGCCCCACTCAACGTGAAGTGGATAGTTCTTCACGATCCGGCTCTCATCCCCCAAATACCGGCCGAACCTCTCGGCATGAGGACCGGTATAGCAATAGTCAAGGATAAAAAATAGGGAGAATGCTGCCTCCCCCTAGCTCTATCGGGCCTCAGCCTATGGGACTGATTCGGGCCTCGAGTCCCCCTCTGGGGATGGAGAGGCCCTGTGTCTGCACGAAATATCAAGACAATCAATAATAAGACAAAGTTGTATTAAGAAATCAAGGTTAAACAAAAATTCAAGTGTGATATATACCTCCGGTGACTAGCGCACGAGCCTGGGCCCGAGCAGCAGCACGAGCGGGACGATAGTTCCTCCGGTGAGGAACAACCGGGGTCCCGGACCCGGACGCATCCCCTCCAACTATAAAATAAACATCGACGCTAAATTTCCATGAAGTTCATATTTATTCTATAGAGCATATGTAAATATTTTAAATTTATTCATACTAACCTGCAGACGATGCGGAGGGTATGGAAGCGGCAGGAATAGCCCCTGTGGAAGGTGTGGCCGCACCACCTATAATTAGACAATTAAAAATAGATTATATAAGTAATTGCAAAAAGAATGTGTAGATCAATAATATAACGTTCTAAATCAATATGCATGCACTATAGGATATATAAACATACCCGCAAGTGCGGTGGTGTCACCACCTACAGCTAGACAATAATAAAAATTGCTAAGTAAGAGCAAAAGGAATGTGTGTATTTATGATATAGCATTCTAAATCAATATACATAGACTATATGATATATAAACATATCTGGAGGAGCGGGGGTGGCCTCTGTCCCAGATGTGGACGCATCACCAACAACTAGACAATCAAACATTGACAATATAAGTAATTTTGACATAAACATGCATGAATATCTGTAATATTACATTCAAAATGGATATGCGTGCAGTATACCTGGAGGTGTCGCCAAATCAACACGAAAGGAGGCATCCAAAGGGGTCTCCGATCTGGGTGCAAGACCGGCCCTCTGAAGCTCCCTACGGAGCTTCCGGGCGGCAGAACCGCTCTGCCTCTGCCTCTGCCTCTGCCGCGGCTGGAGCTCCTGCCGCCCCTCGCTGCTCCCAACATCGTCATCAAATCTAGATAAATGGTTCGTGGACGCATTAGACAATCATTAAAAGTATTGACTATATATTATGTAGAGCGTAAAATGTGAAGTAATAATATAACATTACTGATAACCTTTTTCGTTTCGTGGGCGCATCATACATATCTACTTGGATTTCATCGTCGATGTCATTTCTAACCCACATAACTTCATGATCGGTCGAAGACAACCTGTCTTTCGAAACAGACGGTCGGAGCACTTTAAGCCTTCTCTCTTCTTCGTCCTCATCGCTATCCTCGTATTCTGGGACATCGTAGACATCTCTAGGTTTCCATCGGCATACAACACTCCACCCCGGATGCTTCAAACACTGTGAGTAGTATATTTGGAACGCTTGGTTCGGAAAGATAAACGGATCGTCCTGACATATGATAAGCGGCATTGGGAAGTACAAACTTTCCCGGTTTACCCGCTACCGGTCTAGGGTGCAATTCACTTCTTATTCCCCACTCTTATAGATCCATCCGACCATTCATGTTGTCTTTCGATTTCCCATCTTTACACAGAAGCAAGCTAAGTATGTCCTCTGATACTCCCTTCTCTATATGCATGACGTCCAGACAATGACGCACTGAATTTGTAGACCGGTACGGAAGCTCGAAGAAAATGCTTAACTTGTTCCAATATTGTGGTTTGACCTGTTTCGTCGGATCCATCCCGAAGGTCACGTTATTGTAACCATCCCATTTAGCAGTCACGTCCTCTCCGGATAATGGGGATGGAGCTCTAAGAAGCTCCTGATGACCATCAAAGTGAACCGTGTCTAACCTATACGGGTGGTCTGGAGGCAGAAAACGTCGATGGCCGCAATAACAAACCTTCCTGCTAAACTTCAAAAATTTTGATGTTGTGTGTTCATGGCAATGAGGACATGCTTTGTGACCATGTACGGACCAACCTTATAGCATTCCATACGCAGGAAAGTCATTAATTGTCCACATTAAAGCCGCACGCAGTATGAAGGTTGTATTTGTGTTTGAATCATACGTCTCTACACCATCAATGAACAAAGTTTTCAGCTCCTTGATCAGAGGTCGGAGATAGAAGTCGATATTGTTCCCCGGTGAGTTTGGTCCATCGATAAGAAGAGGCATCATAAAGTATGATTGGTCCATAGCCAACCAAGGCGACAGATTATAAATTATCATTACAACGGGCCATGTACTGTGACTTCCAGCCATATAGTTGAATGGGCAGAAGTCATCGGTAGCCAGTGCGAGCCGGACATTGCGAGGATCGCTACTGAATATTGCGTGCCTCCTATCGAAATCCTTCCATGCCGGTGAATCTCTTGGATGGCTCATTTTTCCATTTTCTCTTGGAGGAGCACGGTGATGCCAAATCATTGCCTCGGCTGTTTTCTTGCACCTGAATAGCCTCTGTAGCCTCTGTGTTATGGGAAAATATCGTGCTATCTTCACAGGTATATCAGGCTTCTTATTAGAATCTTTCAGCTTATACCTGGCCTCTCCGCATGTTGGACACTCTTTCAAATCTGAATTCTCTTTCCGGTACAACACGCAATTTTTAGGACATGCTTGAATCTTCTCGCACTTTAGACCCAAATCAGACATCATTTTCTGGGTTTCGTACCAGCTTTCGGGCACATTATTTCCCGGAGGCATAGAATCTTTCAAGAAAGAAAGAAGCATTGTGAATGACTTGTTGCTCCATCCATTTAGGCACTTAATCTGGAAAAGTTGGACGAACCATAAAAGGGTGGAATACTTCGCATTCTTATAAATTGGTTTCCTAGCATCATTCATGAAATTTTCATATTTATCCGCACGCGGTCCTTGACCGGAAGGAATGTCATCTTCGGTACGAATAGATTCACCTAGGGCAGCCTCTACCATATCCTCCATTTCTTCTGATGGAAATAAATTTCCGTCTCCTGCCGTATTACCGAATTCTTCTTCTCCTGCCGCATTATCGTGTTCTCCTTCTTCTTCTACCGCAGTACTGCATTCTTCTCCTTTCCCGTGATATTTCCAACTTGAATAAAGTCTAGTAAACCCATGTTTTACAATATGAAGCTCTGCCAATTCTACCTTCTGCCAGTACTTATTGCCACATCTATCGCACGTACAGAGAATCTTCTCTATTATGATCTTATTATGTGCGCGTGCAAATTCAAGGAAAGCAGCAACTCCTGCGACAAACTTAGGTTGCATACGTTGTTTCCAATCCACATGCATCCAGTCCTTAACTCTGACGTACTCATGGGCCATGTTAGACTGAATAACATATAAATTGTAGGTTATGCTGAATATATTAAGAAATATAAGAACGGGATAGTTACTGACAAAGGAGAAAATCCGTGTATATGCTTTGTGTGTGCATTTGTCGTTGAAAAGAATAAATTATCGCACGTTATGTTAACCGATAGACGGGGACTAAGTGGCGCTTTTAGTTTCATATATGAGTATCGATGGGAATATGAAGGTTTCATATTATCATATATTAGTTTTTAACCCGAACATCTCGAATCGCTCTCTAATTATGCGTTTGTATGTATGTGTTCCGGCTATCGGGGGTAGGCTTCTATCCCATTAAGAATGTATAGAGCGAACGCCCATCACTTGTGCTTTCAACCGTTTCGAGTAAATTTCGGCAGCACCTCCCCGCTGTTCTCCGAGTACACTGTAATAGAATAGATAATCATTTCAAAGCTGTGAAACAACGTTGAAATGAACATCTAATCTATCTTTGTACACGGAGAACCAGCGGAAAGGTACCGATGAAATATCTCGAAACGGATGAAAACACAAGTGAATGAAGGCGTTTGCTTTATACATTCTTAACTTGTCCACACGGGACAAATCTATGGGTTACCATACGATTGAATTTTCTCGTCGCATAGACTATACGACGGTTGTTAGTATCGAGCTATACTGTCCGATATTTAACAACCTTCGTATAATTCTAGGTCACGACGAGTATCGCAGGTATGTTAACCGATAGACGGGGACTAAGTGGCGCTTTTAGTTTCATATACGAGTATCGATGGGAATATGAAGGTTTCATATTATCATCGAGTATCATATATTGGTTTTAACCCGAACATCTCGAATCGCTCTCTAATTATGCGTTTGTTGTGTATTCTTGTTGTATGTGTGTGTTCCGGCTGTCGGGGGTAGGCTTCTATCCCATTAAGAATGTATAGAGCGAACGCCCATCACTTGTGCTTTCAACCGTTTCGAGTAAATTTCGGCAGCACCTCCCCGCTGTTCTCCGAGTACACTGTAATAGAATAGATAATCATTTCAAAGCTGTGAAACAACGTTGAAATGAACATCTAATCTATCTTTGTACACGGAGAACCAGCGGAAAGGTACCGACGAAATATCTCGAAACGGATGAAAACACAAGTGAATGAAGGCGTTTGCTTTATACATTCTTAACTTGTCCACACGGGACAAATCTATGGGTTACCATACGATTGAATTTTCTCGTCGCGTAGACTATACGACGGTTGTTAATATCGAGCTATACTGTCCGATATTTAACAACCTTCGTATAGTTCTAGGTCATAACGAGCATCGCACGTATGTTAACCGATAGACGGGGACTAAGTGGCGCTTTTAGTTTCATATATGAGTATCGATGGGAATATGAAGGTTTCATATTATCATCGAGTATCATATATTGGTTTTAACCTGAATATCTCGAGTCGCTCTCTAATTATGCGTTTGTTGTGCGTTCGTGTTGTATATGTAACATGATTTTAAACTATTGAGATCAAGATTGATAGAACTGATCATCCTACATTGCAATAGCATTCATCAACCAAAAACTATTATTGTAATGGTATTCGTCTATAACAATCAACAATTAAAACTACAAATGTAAGATACTGATATCATAAAGCGTTATATGCAACATTGATAAAACTGATAAATAAAAAAACGAAACACAAACCGTATCAAGATTTAACAACTTTGATTATGTCATATACGCGGGCCGATATTTTCATATTAGCCAATAGGCAAAAATAGATTGCGGTCTGGATATGGCATATTGGCAGATGTTACCTATTTGCATACATGCATGTTGTCTCCCCATTTTTTCATAAATCAAACCAACTACATACATCAAACTAGTCCATGCCACCAATCGGAAACTCCACTATGTCTTTGAATTATTATTTTTCCAAATAGCATTGAGCTCCTATTGACATTGTCCCATCCAACAAATTTGTTGTGCTTGCCTCGACCTTCATCTAGCTTTCACATGACATACACATTATATGAGTAATATACTTATAAATTATGGTATTTTGTTGTCATCAATCCACCTAACCCTAACCCCAAGTTGCTCTCTGAAAGCACCTAGAACCATCCCCCCTAGTCAAGCATAGCTTTTTCTGTGCAATTGTTCTCATTCTTAATTTCTCACATTCATTACTCTCTCATTTTCTTGTCAACAAATTTGTTGTGCAATTGTTCTCATTCTTAATTTCTCACATTCATTACTCTTTCATTTTCTTGTTTTTTTCCAACTCCCCACCACTTAATCCCAACCCAGCCACAGCACCAGCCCCCAGCCCCAACCTAACCCTAACCCCAGCGCGGCCAGCTAAACCCCAACACCAACCCTAAGGCAAACCCTAACCACAGCCCTACCCCAGCAGCAGTCGAACCCCAACCCTAACCCTACCCCGACCCCGACCCCGACCCCGACCGCGACCCCTGCCCAACCCCAACACGCGTGCGCAACCCCAGACCCAGCTATGAACCCTAAGCCCAAAATAATCCAAAAATTCTTTAATTTACCTCGAGATTTACTCACCTGAACGGCTGCTGCTGGGGCTGGGGCGACGACCTGAACGGCGGTGGCGACGACCTGAACCGCGGTGGCGACGAGAACCGGCGGTGGTGACGAAACCGGCGGTGGCGACGAGGAGAACGACGGTGGCGACGACGGCGTGGAGATTTGGGGATTTTGTTCGCGCGCGATCGAGAGAGAGAGAGAAAGTGAGCGTAGGCGATCGATCTGGGCTTTTGTTAAATCGATATTTATGTTGGATATATGTATGCCCTAGAGGCCATTATATGATAGTGGATGTATCTATACATGTATATATATATATATTCAGTGTGCATTCTTGCTCGACATGATAGTATGCTATCTGGTTATTCTTTATCTGATATGTTGATTTGATCATGCTTTTATTCATTCATACATGCTGATAAAGCCCTGAGGATATCGGCTTGACTACTCTGATTATGATGGAGATCATACTAGTGGGACATCTGTAGTCTATAAGCATATCCTGGAACGTCCCTAGTCGTAGGTATATCGAGACGGGGCATTGATATACCAGAGTAGACTAGCGTATATGATACTAGACCCATACGATGGGCGATGAATGTTCCCACATTCATCGATGTTTGACATCAAGATCATATACGGGTGCTCAGTGGTGACTGGGTACACTGGACGGACTCACCGAGAACTCCTATATGGAATTATATCTATCGTCGGATAGCAATTCTCAGGTGACACTGGTACAGGTTAGTCTGTAGACCCGAGATCGTCATGGAGTCTTGTGTGTTCTCCTACTGTACTTTGATTGCCACCCTACCACGGCTCTACTGAGTCGTGCAAACAGGTGGCCGTTGGGTACAGTCCCGAGACACACGAAGACGATGAGCGATAGGAGGGGTTTCATCTCTCCCGGTGTTGGGAGTTGATGCTGTGCTGTGCCCGACTGGTTATAACAGCAAGTCCCTGGCCAGGGCTGCTGAGATTTGCTGATAAGTGTTATCAGTAGTTTCTCGATCTGTTATAGACCATTCACCGGCACGACTTATTGAGTTATTGGGGTCGACGTGACCATCCCTAGAATCGATATGCAGCATATCTGACGAAGAGACCGGACTGTACGGTAGTGTTGCCGGTTGGCTCGACGGGAGTTGTAGCAGGTTCGCTTGTTTTCTTCTGATCGCTCAATGCCCGGGTGGCCGTTACGTTTAGCTGACCGCTTGAGGCTTGGGGGTACCTGATATGATCATCACCCTCTGCCGGCGTATTGACGAGTCTTAGAGTCCCACAAAGGAGTTACCCAGTCCAGACGAAATGTTGTGGTGCGCGTATGCGATATGCGTATGCACCCGATTAAAATGTGCGTATATGATACCGAACATTGATCGGGTGAACTGCTTTTGGTGGGGTCATATGAGATATGACCGGATTGATAAATCAAGTGTTGATTTATCATTTAACCATCAATTTTCTCACTTAAAACCTTTTCTTGGATGATGGATGTGTGTGCATGCATGTGTGCTTTTCTTTCTTTCTTTCATGCTAGTTTCATGCACATATGGATGTGCATACATACACACATACATACACCCATCTATCATGGTTGTTAACATATGGAAATGGTGGCAATATAAGACTCACACCATGGATTAAATAATGGATTATTATTTGATTTTGGATTTAAAAGAAAATGAAAAGGAAAGGATAATCATTCTAGCTTCTACATTCTTCCTTTGACCTAACCATGCTCAACTACCACTAACCTAGGGTTATCCTTCTCTTTATCATTTAAAACCCAAGTTAAATTAACTATCCATCATTTAATCATGGTTGAAAGCAAGAAGGAATAAAATATAAAAGGTTATATTTCATTTCTTTGCAACTAAGGGTTATTTTTTCCACCTCTAGTTAAAAATAGCCACCATCTTCATCCTCTTTCTCATTTGCTCTCTAGCTTTTTTCTAGTGAGTAAATCACACTTAAAGAAAGGTTTTTGAAGTGAGAATCTTAACCACAACTTCATTCTACACAAGTTTAGCCAACTTGTTTAGAGTGTTCTCTTCGGTTTTACGAAGTTGCGAGCTTGGACTGCGAACTCCATGGTGGATCGTCGTAGACACAAGAGGACTTCAAGAGGACTTCCATTCAACACCCTAGAGACCAAGGAGTCCAGCGAAAGGGAGTTACAAAGGTTGTAGTCTTGAAACCCTAGATCAGTTCGCTTTAATTTTCGAAACCCTAATTTTCTAGGATCGATTCCTTTGCATGTTCGTTTAGCACCATAAAAATTTAAACTTTTGGACGTGTGATGCTTCAAAACTCTTCATAGGGTGCTAAACAAACCTTTCATTGTTATCAGGGCTACTAGGCTTTTGATGTCGACCTATGGGGGGTTCTCACTGTATGACAGTGTGGCGAAGCATAGGCTCTTACCCCCAGGGTGTCCCGAGACCGGAAGGTGTTCCGGCGGGTTGTAGTCCTCGCGAGGGAGCATGCGTAAAAAGTAGCGGCTGAGGGACCCGTTGGTGCCACGGCGACCCCATTGGATGGGGTGGCTGCCTGACCTACATTGGTATCAGAGCCGACCTAGAACATTAGGCGACCTTTTTACGAAGTTAAAACTCCGATCGAACCGAAATACGGCTTTTTAGGGTGCTCTCTGGAAATTTTCTAAAAATTGACATTTTTCAGAATTAAAAATATGTAAAAAATACAGCAGGAAAAAATAAGGATTACGGTACAAAAATTATTCCATGAACAGTGATTGTTGCCGCGGAAACGCGGCCTAAGCTTGTTTAGGCCGCGGTTCCGCGGCCGTATGTATTAATTGTTGGATAATTGTTTTACAGTAATTCATTAATCTGCTTGTATAATTTTTTGGGTATTTTTAATCTGTATTTAGTTTTGAAAAATTCTGGAGATGGTTTTGGACTCGTCGATTCGATCGGGATTTTCATTTCGTAGCTTTTCCGGGTAAATTAGAAAGTATTGAAGTGTTTGAACGAGTATCATTTACTCACTATTCACGGGGTTTAAATACTTTGGAGATATGTGCAAGTCTTTTTGCGGTGGTCCCTCTAGAAGACAACAAACCTTAACTCGATTATGTGACCGTCTCGAACTGCCCTTTGAACCTTAGGGTTTGGGGCAGTACGGCGTGCCACATGTGAGGCGTTGGCTTGACCCTTCTACGGCTGGACCGCTACTACTGTGTCACACTCCGGATTTTTGAACCCTGCTCAAGTGTTGAGCTTTAGTGAATCTTGGGTACTTGATCGTTCGTTCGAAAACTTTAATACTGTCTGTTTGTCTGGAATGTGATACAATATGTGGAATTCATATAGTTTAGGCATGAAATACGAAATATGTGATATTTCGCATTTATGATGTCTAAAGAGAATCTGGATTCCAAATATTGTAGTTTTACACTTTCTTTTCTGTGACCGTAAGTGTAGTATGTACGATATCGCCGGTTTCGTTGCTATACATCAACGACAATCGGGGTACGCATACATACTTACGTTGATGATATGTGATATTATGTGTTGCTGAGATATGATGTGCAGGATTGTCGCGATTGAATAGCCGGGGGGTTTTATGTGAGATGAGAGTTTTATATTTTCATTCATGTAAATTCAAATGTAATGTAATATTCTTTTATTTGGGGCACTTCCAGGTTGAGGTTGTGTCACCAGTGTTGTATATTATTTACTTTTCCGCATTAGGATGGACCCAAGGAGGGGAGCACAGGTGACCGGGTTCTGGGGTTCAGTGGGAGGCCATCTCGAGGAGTCGAGACCGGGTCTCCTAAACTCCAGAATTGGTAGGGTCACTTGCCGCTCTCGTAGGGGTCCAGGGTATGGGCCTGGCTATTCATCGCGACTGTGGAATCCGTATTTTCTATTCTGGCTAAATACTAAATACGGACGTCCTACGATATCCCACGTTATATCTATGTTTCTGCTGCCTGTGTTCTGTGATATCTGAGACGAATGACATATTATATATATGATATATAGTAGACGTTGCTTATGTTTTACACCCGCGCTAGTCCCGTCCCGGTATGCCGTTAGTTAAGTAACCTAACGGTGCATAACGGAACATTGCGGCGAATGCGGATGGCATAAGCGTACGTGTTATTTTCGTTTCTTTTCTGTGATTGGCTTAAGGACTTAAATGATGGGATTACATTAATGTGATTAATGTAAAGAAAATAAACCTAAAAAGATGTTGTAGAATCGGATTTGAAAACTACTCGGCTATTTATGAAAAAGCTACATTTCAAAACTGCGGAGCTTAAGCCACTCCTTTTGAAAACTGTTTGATTCTACAACGATATCAAGTTCAAACCGTTAAAGATTTTCTTAAAAATCATTCGCAACCCTCCGTCATTTTAGGAAGTAGAGTACTTAGTATTCGTGCTACGTTTGTTGACTTTAGTTAAGGCGTAGTGTACGGAAGCTAAGTGATGTCTTCCTACACTGCATATGATGCAGATTAATTAGGACATTCATGCGACTTTGTTGACTATAGTTAAGGGTCATATGGGTGGGTCAAATTGATCAAGAAATGACGGGTAGAACTTGACTGGTACTTATGATTTGTTGACCATAGTTAAGGTAATAAGTACTAGGGGTAAAAATTACATCGGGAATTTCAAGTGTTGAAATTTGCAATGAGATTGCATACCTTCCATGTGATGGTTGGATCCCGATCCCACTGTGGGCAATAGTTGCTCCTAGGAGAGTTTTACAGTTTACAATTAGCTAACCCATTAGGTGTCTAGAAAGGTGTTAACGGGGCTCCGCCTCTGGGAAAACGAGGTTTACTCTAATTAGGTCCGTGTGAAAGCACGGGGAACCTCCCTCAAAGTACCGACACTGGCCTAGCTGAACGGTTAGCGAAGTTGTAGACTTTAATTAATCCTGGCTAGTTTTTCTTTTTAAGGTTTGAAAGAAAAACTTAATAAAAAGCAGTGGGAAACATCGATTAGACAAGATAATAAACCAATCTAATCTATGCAAGAGCTTTCGCTGAGTGTATTCTTTTCTCTCTCTTAATGGCAGATACCCATGACTGGACTCAAGCTTTTACTAGATAAAAACAAACTGAATAGGACCAACTATAAAGACTGGCTGAGGAATCTGAAAATCGCCTTGACTTATGATAAAGTATCATATGTCCTCATGGCTTCAGCCCCGCCCGTCCCAGGTCCAAAATCCTCAGTTGCGGACATTGAAGTCCGCAAGACATGGGACGCTGACTGTGCCACGGCAAAATGCCTCGCGCTTGCATCGATGGACAACACACATCAAAAGCAGCATGAGGACATGGACATTCACGGTATATTGCTCCATACAAAGGAGTTGTATGGGGAGCAATCCCGCGTATTACGATACAAAGCATCAAAGAAACTGTTTCAGATGCGAATGGCCCCTGGCACACCAGTAGGAGACCATGTTTTGAAGATGATAGCTCTTATAGAAGAGCTTGAGGACCTTGGATGGATAATGGACAATGAACAATATATAGATATTATCTTGCAGTCCCTCCCCTCCACCTTTGCTCAGTTCATAGTGAACTTTAACATGCATGGCATGGAAAAGGAACTCCCTGAACTCCTTAATATGTTAAGGAGTGCAGAGAGCACTATGAAGTCAGCAAAAACTCCCGTTATGACTATTGGACGTCTTCTTCTTCTCGCCCGAAAGCTAAGGCCAAGGGAAAGAAAAAGAAGAAACCCACCAATCCGAAGGGCGGAGTTAAAAAGGTGAAGGGAAAGGGAAAGTCCAAAGCTGGAGACCCGGGGAAAGGCGAGTGTTTTCATTGCCATAAGACAGGACATTGGAAGCGCAATTGCACGGAGTACTTAAGTCTCAAGAAGAAGCATGGTGATGCTTCCGCTTCAGGTGCGTTTGTGACTGAAAATTGTTTTTCTATAAACTATGCTTCCTGGGTATTGGATACCGGTTCAGGTTCTCACATTTGCAATTCTATGCAGGGGCTGAGAAATAGCAAGGTTTTGAAGACAGGTGACCATACTCTCCGCATTGGAAATGGTTCCAATGTACATACAGTCGCAGTGGGAGAGTATCACTTGGGGTTACCATCTGGATGTATTTTGATTTTGAATCCATGTTATTTTGTACCAAGTATGCTATGTAATATAATATCCGTTTCTTTGTTGGACAATGAAGGATATAATTTTGTGTTGCAGAACAATATTATGAACATTCACCTAAATCAAATGTTGGTTGGGTATGGTACGCTTAATAACGGAATATATGTCCTAAATCAACACACAGTTTTCAGTATACAACACACTAATAAAAGAAAAAATTTAGAATTAAATGAAGCTTTTCTTTGGCACTGTAGACTTGGTCATATTAACGAAACAAGACTAAACAAGTTACACAAAGATGGATATTTAAATTCTTTTGAATATAAATCTTATGCGACTTGCCAGTCTTGTATCAAGGGTAAAATGACCAAAACTCCGTTTACCGGACACGGAGAAAGAGCTACTCAGCTCCTGGGCCTCATACATAGTGATGTATGTGGGCCTATGTCTACACAGGCTAGAGGTGGTTTTTCATACTTCATTACATTCACTGACGATTTCTCAAGATTCGGTCATGTATTTTTATTATAGCATAAGTCCGACGCTTTCGAGAAATTCATTGAATATAAATAAGAAGTAGAAAAACAAACCGGCTTGACTATTAAGATGCTTCGATCAGATCGAGGTGGAGAGTATCTCAGTACAGAATTTGCAAACTTCCTAAAAGAGAAAGAATTTCTCTCTCAGCTCACTCCTCCTTACACACCACAGCACAACGGTGTGTCAGAACGACGGAATAGGACCCTATTAGATATGGTCCGGTCCATGATGAGTGACGCTGAGTTACCAGCCTCGTTTTGGGGGCATGCATTGGAGACTGCAGCGTTTCTGCTAAACAGGGTTCCAACCAAAGCCGTGTCTACCACGCCATATGAGATATGGAATGGGAAGAGACCATCTCTTAAGAGAATTAAGATTTGGGGTTGCCCGGCCTATGTTAAAAAGCAGAATCCGGACAAACTCGAGACACGGTCAGTCATGTGTAACTTTGTGGGATATCCAAAGAATTCTTATGGATATCTGTTCTACCACAAAGAGGAACAAAAAGTGTTTGTTTCTCAGTATGCCACATTCTTGGAAAAAGAGTTTTTCACAGATAAAGATGATGGCAAGGTAGTAGATCTAGAAGAGGTTCTGGAGACACAAACTACAAATGACGATTTGGTTGAACCGGCTGTTGCAACAGAAACTGAAGAACCTCGGCCACTCCGTAGGTCTGGTAGGACTTCTCGCCCACCGGAGAGGTACTACGGTTTCCTCATTGATGGTAACGGAGAAGATTGCATCATGGATGATGATGATCCTACCAGTTTTCAGCAAGCTATCACGAGTGGTGACTCTGTGAAGTGGCTGGATGCCATGAGATCCGAAATGGAGTCTATGTACACCAACAAAGTATGGACTTTGGACGTTGTACCCCCTGGGGTAAAACCTGTAGGGTGCAAATGGATCTTTAAAAGAAAGATTAGTGTGGATGGGCAGGTAGAGACCTATAAGGCAAGATTTGTGGCGAAAGGTTTTCGTCAAAGACCAAGTTTGGACTATGACGAAACTTTTTCGCCCGTAGCCATGCTTAAATCCATTCGGATCCTACTTGCTATTGCTGCTCACTACGACTATGAAATCTGGCAGATGGACGTTAAAACAGCATTTCTAAATGGAGATTTAGAAGAATGCGTTTATATGGATCAGCCAGAGGGCTTCATTGACAGTGGGAGCAGCGAGAAAGCATGTAGATTGCTTAAATCCATATATGGGTTAAAGCAGGCATCTCGGAGTTAGAACATCTGTTTCGATGATGTTATCAAAGAGTTTGATTTCATCAAAAATCCAGATGAACCTTGTGTTTATAAGAAGGCTGTAGGAAGAGCTGTCACATTCCTCGTATTGTACGTGGATGACATTCTTCTGATAGGAAATGATATTCCTATGCTACAGTCGGTCAAATCATTCTTATCACTAAGGTTCTCCATGAAGGACCTGGGTGATGCCACATACATCCTGGGCATAAGGATCTATAGGGATAGATCCAAAAAGTTATTGGGATTGTCCCAAACCAGGTACATCAACACCATCCTAAAGAGGTTTAGTATGGAAGACTCCAAGCGGGGTGCCTTACCCGCTTGCCATGGAGTCACTCTCTCCAAGGATTCTTGTCCAAAGACCGATGAAGAGAGAGCTCGCATGAGCATTATACCTTATACTTCGGCAGTAGGATCTATAATGTATGCGATATTATGTACACGCCCAGATGTAGCTTATGCACTTAGTGTTGTAAGCAGGTATCAATCCAACCCAGGGGAGAACCACAAGACAGCTGTGAAGAATATTCTTAAGTACTTACGAAGGACTAAAGAATTGTTCTTGGTGTATGGTAATACAGATCTCCAAATGGAGGCATTTACCGATTCGAGCTTCCAGAGCGATAAGGATGACAGCAAATCTATCTCAGGGTTTGTATTTACCCTCAATGGAGGGGCGGTAAGTTGGAAGAGTTCCAAACAGGATACCGTTGCAGACTCTACGATGGAGGCTGAGTACATTGCTGCAAATGATGGCGCCAAGGAAGCCGTCTGGATGAAGAAGTTCGTCTCGGAGCTAGGAGTAGTTCCAACCATTATTGATCCAATACCCTTGTATTGTGATAATAATGGGGCTATGGCGTTAGCCAAGGAGCCCAGATCCCATCAGCGGTCCAGACATATCCTGAGGCGTTTTCATTTGATCCGGGAGATTGTAGATCGCCGCGAGATCGAGATTAAGAGAGTAGACATAAAGAACAACGCCGCAGATCCACTCACCAAGGCCCTCCCTCAGCCACAGCATGAGCGACTTTTTGAGATGATGGGTATGAGATACGCCAATAACTGGCTTTAGTGCAAGTGGGAGATTGTTGGATATATGTATGCCCTAGAGGCCATTATATGATAGTGGATGTATCTATACATGTATATAGATATATATTCAGTGTGCATTCTTGCTCGACATGATAGTATGCTATCTGGTTATTCTTTATCTCACATGTTAATTTGATCATGCTTTTATTCATTCATACATGCTGATAAAGCCCTGAGGATATCGGCTTGACTACTCTGATTATTATGGAGATCATACTAGTAGAACATCTGTAGTCCATAAGCATATCCTGGAACGTCCCTAGTCGTAGGTATATCGAGACGGGGCATTGATATACCAGAGTAGACTAGCGTATATGATACTAGACCCATACGATGGGCGATGAATGTTCCCACATTCATCGATGTTTGACATCAAGATCATATACGGGTGCTCAGTGGTGACTGGGTACACTGGACGGACTCACCGAGAACTCCTATATAGAATTATATCTATCGTCGGATAGCAGTTCTCAGGTGACACTGGTACAGGTTAGTCTGTGGACCCGAGATCGTCATGGAGTCTTGTGTGTTCTCCCACTGTACTTTGATTGCCGCCCTACCACGGCTCTACTGAGTCGTGCAAACAGGTGGCCGTTGGGTACAGTCCCGAGACACACGAAGACGATGAGCGATAGGAGGGATTTCGTCTCTCCCGGTATTGGGAGTTGATGCTGTGCTGTACCCGACTGGTTATAACAGCAAGTCCCTGGCCAGGGCTGCTGAGATTTGCTGATAAGTGTTATCAGTAGTTTCTCGATCTGTTATAGATCATTCACCGGCACGACTTATTGAGTTATTGGGGTCGACGTGACCATCCCTAGGCTCGATATGCAGCATATCTGACGAAGAGACCGGACTGTACGGTAGTGTTGCCGGTTGGCTCGACGGGAGTTGTAGCAGGTTCGCTTGTTTTCTTCTGATCGCTCAATGCCCGGGTGGCCGTTACGTTTAGGTGACCGCTTGCGGCTTGGGGGTACCTGATATGATCATCACCCTCTGCCGGCGTATTGACGAGTCTTAGAGTCCCACAAAGGAGTTACCCAGTCCAGGCCAAACGTTGTGGTGCGCGTATGCGATATGCGCATGCACCCGATTAAAATGTGCGTATATGATACCGAACATTGATCGGGTGAACTGCTTTTGGTGGGGTCATATGAGATATGACCGGATTGATAAATCAAGTGTTGATTTATCATTTAACCATTAGTTTTCTCACTTAAAACCTTTTCTTGGATGATGGATGTGTGTGCATGCATGTGTGCTTTTCTTTCTTTCTTTCATGCTAGTTTCATGCACATATGGATGTGCATACATACACACATACATACACCCATCTATCATGATTGTTAACATATAGAAATGGTGGCAATATAAGACTCACACCATGGATTAAATAATGGATTGTTATTTGATTTTGGATTTAAAAGAAAATGAAAAGGAAAGGATAATCATTCTAACTTCTACATTCTTCCTTTGACCTAACCATGCTCAACTACCACTAACCTAGGGTTATCCTTCTCTTTATCATTTAAAATCCAAGTTAAATTAACTATCCATCATTTAATCATGGTTGAAATCAAGAAGGAATAAAATATAAAAGGTTATATTTCATTTCTTTGCAACTAAGGGTTATTTTTTCCACTTCTAGTTAAAAATAGCCACCATCTTCATCCTCTTTCTCATTTGCTCTCTAGCTTTTTTCTGGTGAGTAAATCACACTTAAAGAAAGGTTTTTGAATTGAGAATCTTAACCACAACTTCATTCTACACAAGTTTAGCCAACTTGTTTAGAGTGTTCTCTTCGGTTTTACGAAGTTGCAAGCTTGGACGGCGAACTCTGTGGTGGATCGTCGTGGATACAAGAGGACTTCAAGAGGACTTCCATTCAACACCCTAGAGACCAAGGAGTCCAGCGAAAGGGAGCTACAAAGGTTGTAGTCTCGAAACCCTAGATCAGTTCGCTTTAATTTTCGAAACCCTAATTTTCTAGGATCGATTCCTTTGCATGTTCGTTTAGCACCATAAAAATTTAAACTTTTGGACGTGTGAAGCTTCAAAACTCTTCATAGGGTGCTAAACAAACCTTTCATTGGTATCAGAGCTACTAGGCAATGGATGTCGACCTATGGGGGGTTCTCACTGTGTGACAGTGTGGCGAAGCATAGGCTCTTACCCCCAGGGTGTCCCGAGACCGGAAGGTGTTCCGGCGGGTTGTAGTCCTTGCGAGGGGGCATACGTAAAAAGTAGCGGCTGAGGGACCCGTTGGTGCCACGGCGACCCCATTGGATGGGGTGGCTGCCTGACCTACATTGGTATCAGAGCCGACCTAGAACATTAGGCGACCTTTTTACGAAGTTAAAACTCCGATCGAACCGAATTACGGCTTTTTAGGGTGCTCTCTGGAAATTTTCTAAAAATTGACATTTTTCAGAATTAAAAATATGTAAAAAATACAGCAGGAAAAAATAAGGATTACGGTACAAAAATTATTCCATGAACAGTGATTGTTGCCGCGGAAACGCGGCCTAAGCTTGCTTAGGCCGCGGTTCCGCGGCCGTATGTATTAATTGTTGGATAATTGTTTTACAGTAATTCATTAATCTGCTTGTATAATTTTTTGGTATTTTTAATCTGTATTTAGTTTTGAAAAATTCTGGAGATGGTTTTGGACTCGTCGATTCGATTGGGATTTTCATTTCGTAGCTTTTCCGGGTAAATTAGAAAGTATTGAAATGTTTGAACGAGTATCATTTACTCACTATTTACGGGGTTTAAATACTTTGGAGATATGTGCAAGTCTTTTTGCGGTGGTCCCTCTAGAAGCCAACAAACCTTAACTCGATTATGTGACCGTCTCGAACTGCCCTTTGAACCTTAGGGTTTGGGGCAGTACGGCGTGCCACATGTGAGGCGTTGGCTTGACCCTTCTACGGCTGGACCGCTACTACTGTGTCACACTCCGGATTTTTGAACCCTGCTCAAGTGTTGAGCTTTAGTGAATCTTGGGTACTTGATCGTTCGTTCGAAAACTTTAATACTGTCTGTTTGTCTGGAATGTGATACAATATATGGACTTCATATAGTTTAGGCATGAAATACGAAATATGTGATATTTCGTATTTATGATGTCTAAAGAGAATCTGGATTCCAAATATTGTAGTTTTACACTTTCTTTTCTGTGACCGTAAGTGTAGTATGTACGATATCGCCGGTTTCGTTGCTATACATCAACGACAATCGGGGTACGCATACATACTTACGTTGATGATATGTGATATTATGTGTTGCTGAGATATGATGTGCAGGATTGTCGCGATTAAATAGCCGGGGGGTTTTATGTGAGATGAGAGTTTTATATTTTCATTCATGTAAATTCAAATGTAATGTAATATTCTTTTATTTGGGGCACTTCTAGGTTGAGGTTGTGTCACCAGTGTTGTATATTATTTACTTTTCCGCATTAGGATGGACCCAAGGAGGGGAGCACAGGTGACCGGGTTCTGGGGTTCAGTGGGAAGCCATCTCGAGGAGTCGAGACCGGGTCTCCTAAACTCCAGAATTGGTAGGGTCACTTGCCGCTCTCGTAGGGGTCCAGGGTGTGGGCCTGGCTATTCATCGCGACTGTGGAATCCGTATTTTCCATTCTGGCTAAATACTAAATACAGACGTCCTAAGATATCCCACGTTATATCTATGTTTCTGCTGCCTGTGTTCTATGATATCTGATACGAATGACATATTATATATATGATATATAGTAGACGTTGCTTATGTTTTACACCCGTGCTAGTCCCGTCCCGGTATGCCGTTAGTTAAGTAACCTAACGGTGCATAACGGAACATTGCGGCGAATGTGGATGGCATAAGCGTACGTGTTATTTTCGTTTCTTTTCTGTGATTGGCTTAAGGACTTAAATGATGGGATTACATTAATGTGATTAATGTAAAGAAAATAAACCTAAAAAGATGTTGTAGAATCGGATTTGAAAACTACTCGGCTATTTATGAAAAAGCTACATTTCAAAACTGCGGAGCTTAAGCCACTCCTTTTGAAAACTGTTTGATTCTACAACGATATCAAGTTCAAAGCGTTAAAGATTTTCATAAAAATCATTCTCAACCCTCCGTCATTTTAGGAAGTAGAGTACTTAGTATTCGTGCTACGTTTGTTGACTTTAGTTAAGGCGTAGTGCACGGTAGCTAAGTGATGTCTTCCTACACTGCATATGATGCAGATTAATTAGGACATTCATGCGACTTTGTTGACCATAGTTAAGGGTCATATGGGTGGGTCTAATTGATCAAGAAATGACGGGTAGAACTTGACTGGTACTTATGATTTGTTGACCATAGTTAAGATCATAAGTACTAGGGGTAAAAATTACATCGGGAATTTCAAGTGTTGAAATTTGCAATGAGATTGCATACCTTCCATGTGATGGTTGGATCCCGATCCCACTGTGGGCAATAGTTGCTCCTAGGAGAGTTTTACAGTTTATAATTAGCTAAAGTGGACAACCGAATAATCCTATTCAATCTCTCCAGAACTAGAATCCATCCTCGAATCTGGAACAAGTTCCTTCGAGTTCATATGTAACTATACGATGGATTATCTAATAGATGTAGATCTTCGTAGTGATACGGGATGTTCTGGAGAAACGCAAAGGTGATATAGAAGTGGCAATGATATTTACGACGCTGTGACATTCCGAAAGCCAAAGTGTTTTAAGAAGGTTCGGTTAACTTGGTTCATGAGTTTTAGTTTAGGGTCGGGCCATGGTCGCTGCCAAAGAGAGAGAGAAAAGAAACACCAGCGTGCACTCTAACCTATATTAGAATGGTTAATCACTTTATCTAATTAAGATGTCTCCAACTGTTTCCTCAAATTTTCCTCCAAACCCTAAAGGAGAATTAGTCGGAATCATCTAAAATCACACGAGGAGTAATCCTACTCATCAGTAGGAATCGGGATCCAACTATCATCGCATGATAACTTGATGGAATCCACTCAAGTCACCACACTCTAGAAGGCATGCGCAAGCCTGGCAAGTTTCCTGTATATTTGAAACTCCCGATGTGTGTTTTTACCCTTAGGACCTAAGTGACCTTGACAATGCCAACATATCAAAGAGTCCTGGTCATGTTCAACCCGTTATTATCTTGATTGCTTTAAACCCACCCGTACGAGTCATTGACAATGCCAACATAATCGTATGACTGTCCTAACCAATCCACATATCCATGCGACAGAAAGGTATTACAGAGCTACCGAACACTACGCCTCGGCAATGCATGATATACGTAGCACGAATACTAAGCAATACTAAACTAAAATGACGGAGGGCTACGGCTGGTTTTTAGCGAAAAACATTTAACGTAATGAACTTGATATCGTTGAAGGAACCGAGCGGTTTTACAAATATATAGTGGCATAAACTTTTGCTAAAGAAGTCCCGGTGAAAGGATCTCAGCTCTATCCTCATCGAATAAGGTGCAGGATATTCCCAATCAAATACCACGATGCAAAGCAAAAGAATAGACTATGGTGAAGTTATTACGATGACGCAAACTTATGCCCAAGGGGTCACTCCCGATGAAGAGATCTCGACCCTTGCCTCGTCGAATGAGGTGCAGGATATTCCTAACCGAATACCACTGTGCAAAGCAAAAGAAAACGTCTGTAATGTCTGTTTTAAAAACTTGGTTCCAACAACATCATATATGGGTTTGTTTTATCCTTGCATTGATCAGAATTAACGTAGTCCCATCAATTAAACATATCACATCATATAAAAGAACGAAAATAAAATGTATGTATATGTCATCCGCATTCGCCACTGGGCCTCATCATCACCCGTTGGGTTACTTAACTAACGAAAAAGAGAGGGCTGGACTAGCGTGGGTGCAAAACATATACAACATCTACTAGTATGTATATATATATATGACAATCGTCTCATTCATGATATAAAGCAACATCAAAGAATCTCAGCCAACAACACAGAATGGTGGATAATCTTGGAGCCTCGGGTTTCACATGAGCCGCAAATGAGACCCGACGTTCCATGTCGTATGGATAGGATGTGTAATGAAAACCTAGACCCCTACGAGTGCGGCAAGTTATCCGCCAATCCCAGAAGTGAGGCAACCCCAATCATCAACGTGAATTGGTCACCCAGCACTTCATGGAATCTGGTAACTTGAGCACCCCTTCGTGGGTCAACCTATACCTCCTGCGAGTGCGGCGATTAGCCCGCCAATTCTAGAGTAAGGTCCCCTCCATCGCAACGCCATGAGATGCGGACCCGTTGCCCTCTAGAACCCGGCTGTTCGTGCACTCCACCGCGGGGTAATCCTAGTACAGAAAAGAAAATAATATGTACAAGGGTGACATCGACCTCAACCCGGTCATGACCCAAACAAATAATATACAAACTGGTAGTGACGGCAGTCCACATGTCGGACGCTCGCCCCGCAATATCAAATGTACAAATGAAACTAAATTGTACTACCATTGCACCACTGGCTATCCACCATGACGATCCAGCCATAACCACAGCACAACACAGAACATCAACGTGAATTTAACGTTCGCAAACTCGTCTAAAAGAACATATAGCAAATAGAAGAGTTGTACCACTCTAATGACATTCACGGTCGTAGATAGTAATACATGTATTGTATACTTTTAAACAGTATTAAAATATCGACTTTGAAACACCCCGAATTTCCCCTGAACTAAAGACAACAAAATATCCAAACTGGGCAAAACAAAAAATACTGTTGAACCAATATTCATGAGACTAGACAACCTTACAAAATTCAAGTCCCGACTCCAATAAAAAACCGGCCACACCCTTTTTTTTCAAGCCTCGCGGGGTCAAATCCGGTGTATGGGGCTCAATTTTGTAGGGTATTCTAGATGTCTCACAAGTAGCCTTGTGCAATTTCTTATAAAAAAAATTGAAGACTCTGAAAAATCGACAGAACTTGGAATATACCGGGTATTGTTTCAGAATTGTTTCAGTTTCGATACTTTAACATTGTCTAAACTGCTAGTAATGGGTTTAAGGGTTGGCTCTGATACCATGTTGGGTTATGGCAGCGCCCCATCCATCAAACCGTGATCAAATACGGTACAAAATTTTTTTAAACTGGCACTACCACAACCCGATGCACGGATCTTCCCTAAACCCTAAACTAGCAAGCAATATAAAGAGTTAGGAATGGTTATACCGAATGAACCAAGTCCTTCGGGTCTTCAACCATCATCCCAAGCTCCTAATGGTGGCAGATCGAATTTGGTTGACGGTCTTCCTGTAGGGTTACGGCAGCGCCACGGCCATCAATCTGTAGCCAAACGTGGAACAAAACTTAAAAAAAACGGCGCTAACGTAACCCTAATCGACGAATCGTACCATTAACCATATACTAGTTCTATGTAAAGAGTTTGGAGAGGTTATACTGATCGATCCGTGTCCTTCGTCTTCAACCTTTGTCCCAAGCTCCTCGAGGCTTCCTCGATCAAGTCCTATCTCCGGCCTCCCTCGTCAAAGACGATCCATGTCGAGGATTAGTGATATGGGCTCCCGCTTCAAAACCGAAGTAACTCGAGCATCCAGTTTGCTAACCTAGATGCCCAAGATGAAGTAAAGATTGTGTGTGATTACTTTATCTCAAAACACCCATGGACTAAACTCATGAGAGGGTATGGGTGGAGGTTGAAGAAGAAACCAAGTAAAGAAACTTGTGAGCTCAAGTTTTGGCTTGTGAGCAAGTGAAGAAAAATGCTCTCTGTTCTTTTTTGTGTGATGAGTTGTGAAGTATTTGTTAAGAGCAACTCAAGAAAAATAATTCCCTGCACAAGAAAGATCTTCCCCTATTCACAAATATCTCACAACACACTCCATGACTCACCATGTGAGTCACCAAGTGCATGCACCATAAATAAATGCACAATCATGACTCACACCAATGTGTCATGCCACAATCAATGCTCAAGCCAAAACTTGCACTCATAATTTTCATCTAATAAACATTAAACCCTAAATGTTTAATCTCTAAAGTAAACTCGTAACGAATTACAAGAATACCCATCATCCGTATATACATACCTGCATCCGTATTCCGACTGAATATGAATACAACGAGACGAAAATAATCCAACAATATAATACTAGGATCCGGTTTAAACCAAAGCCTACTAGTATTATCCGTCCGATCATGATCCGTGCACAAGTGCACGAATATGATCGAACCCTGCCATAAAACCATACGGCCTCTACAACGTTTCTCCCGAACCAGGGAAACCCTCTATGTGGGACTCTAAAGACTCGTCAATACGCTGGCAGTAGGTTTAACCACAAGCACGTCAGTAACACTATCTGTACGTAACGGCTACCCAGGTATTGAGCGAAAAGGAGGCCGATGAGCAAACTCATCCTGAAACCCTACTGAGCCTGACAATATTCGTACAGTCTGGTCCGTTCGTTTATGAGTATCGTATATTGAGTCTAGGGTGGTGGATAAAGTCAAACCCCTAATAACGCGACATTTAGTATCAGTATGAAGCATATCACCAACTGAGAAACTACTGATCCGAATCAATAATTCTCTTCTACCCCAGCCAAGAATTTCTAGTGATGGCCACCCGTGCACACCACGACATCAACCCCAAATATACCAGGAGAGACGAATCCCCTGACGATCTTCTCACTGCCTCCATGTAGCTCGGGACTGCACCCAACTAAAACCTATTTGCACGACTCCTTTAAGCCGTGGTAAGGTAGTAATCAAAGCACGGTAGGAACTCACACGAGACAAATGACGATCTCAGGTCGATAGACTAACCTGTACACATGTCACCATGGAACTGCTATCTGAAAATAGGTACAATACCGACTAGCATGTTCCCGGCGAGTCCGTCCGGTGTACTCATAACCCAAAGAGCACCTGTATACATCTTAAGTGAACCAACTAACACCAATGGCTTGTGAGACCAGCCACCTCCCCTCATCGGGGTCTCGATCCGTATACACTTGTCTACTCTTGGAGAATCGATGCCCGGTCTCGAAACTCCTACGACTAGGGACACTTTAAGGATGTGCTTATAGACCACCCGGCTCCCACGTATATGATCACCATCATACTGCTGGTAGTCAAGCATGAATCCTATGGGCTCTATCAACATGTAATAGTGATCTGTAATGTCACCTAAAGCATGTACACGATGATAAAGACAAACCAAATCGCATACTATCATCTCGAGTAAGACTGTTCTACCGGTATAGGTCCTCCCTCAATCATTGCAATCACGTGTCTACGATCCAATAATTAACTTGAGGGCACTATAGCCAACAATCTCCCACTTGCATTTAAGGCTAATTATTGCGGTGTCGCATACTCATAGCCCGTGTGATATTGAACACCCAACTTCTCTACTAATCAGTTTCCCAAATCTCGTTTATAAAACAATTGCGTTAGAGAAATAGCCTCGGTGAGTGGATCCGCTCCAATGTTTCTTTCTATGTATCTCTTAATCTCAAGTTCATGGAGAAATCCATCTTCCGAAATGAGCAATACATGTCTTAGAATATGTCTAGATATATTATAGGACCCGGTTCATAAATGAACTCCAAATCCAGTAAACTTCTTAGACTGTATCGTCAACTGAATTTAATCAGTATCCTGCACCATGCCTCCCTCGGTATCCGCTTGGACCACCTCTCCAAACAACTGCCCCTCAAAGAGGGAAAACTATAACTCTGACAATGACTCTGTCTTCCAGGTCACCTTGGAAGCCTGGAATGATAACCGTCTTCCGAAGGAGGCTGTCATTACCAAATCCCTAAAACATCCACGTATGTTCATAAACTGCTTCCGAACGTTTCTTCAGGATTGGATTAATATATCAACTTATTGCATCTAGTGCAAAAACAACATCTGGTGTGGTACTTGACATCTCATGATTGATTCAATTGCCTAAGCAAGTGATATACCAATCATGCGCATCCCTTTCCTCTTTAGTCTGTAAAACACCTTTAAAGAGGGTGACTCCATCACCTGCAGGTACACCACCTTGCCAAGAGTCGTCCATTCTAAAACCCTTTAGAATACTGTCTAAGTACCCGGATTAGGAAACTACCCAAATCTAGATCTAAAACCATGGATCTAGTAACCAGAATGCCTGATATAATATCCATATCCTATGTGGAGAAACCACTGTGTGACAACCACAGTATAACCAATCGTAGTGTAGGAATTTCTCTTCCTACAAAGTGTATGTCATCCAAATACCAGGACATTACACCCTACTGCCTTCTTAACCGATCCATCTCCTATTCTGATGAAGTCAAAGCCTATGACTGTCACATCAAAAATAGATGATCTATCTCCGCTATATTTGCTTTAGTCTATAAATGACACAAGCTACTTGTCCACTATGCTTCTGCTGCTCCCACTGACTATAACAACTCTCTGGCAGAGTCTATACGTGCACTTCTAAAGCTAGTTTAGAACGACGCTATACTCATCCTCCTGCCGGATCTCATAGTCTAAAACAGCAGTAATGGCAAGTATGGGTAAACAAGAACAACTCTGTCACCGTCTTTGAGAATAGCGAAGTATCTCTTGGGTGCCTGAGGTTACCCACGATATCTGCGGAGTGGCTAATGGAATGTCAAACCCGATTGAATCTCTAGGTTCTATTAAATTTTCAGTAATCGTTTGCGGTTCTAAAATCACTTCCATTTCTACCATACTCCCACTTCTGTTTTCTGAAAAAGTTCATTTTGCTAAAATTGTGGCGAGTCAACAACAATATCACTATTGATCTTCCAGATGGTAGAAAGTTAACCCTCGTCATAGCCAGGGATAACCCACAAACTGCAATTACAGAAACATGCCTTGAGTTATCCACAGTCTGGTTTTAATCATAAGCCGGACACCTCCATATACCTTAACATCGTTAAGATATGAACCATTCTATATACAATATAGAAATAGAGACACTGATTTAATTGGAACCAGATTCAAATCATGCAGCTGTCTCCAGTGCATGTCAACTAAATGGAAAGAGGCCGATCAGCATTACTCAACTAGGAGTGCATCCAAATATAAGTAATCTGAAAGAGAAGCAAGTTCTCAAAACCATTACTATCAACTGAATACCAAACACAAGTATCTACATCTTCAATCATCTTGAAGAATCCTGATACTTGCATCACGTGGTTCTCAACTTTATTCTTGTACCTATAATTTCTCAAAATATAGACCTTATATTTCTACGAAACACTTGTCTAAAACTGGAGAAGTCATAAGTAAACAGAATATAGTACGAGGACCAACCCCTATATCCTAATGGACACTGGACAACATACAATATTTTGTATAAGTCCCCTGAGTTGAATAACTCAAACCATGTGCGTCGTAGGTTGAAAACTGTACTTATGGTTAAGAAGAATTACACTGCTTTTTAATGCTCCTTACCTAACCATCAATTGATATATGTAAATGTCATGGACATAATTTCAAAAAGTTATATCTCACTTTATGAAATAAACGCAGAGATATATTAGTTTGAAATTGGTATATAATAACGGATATTCAAAACCAAATATTTACCGTCGGGCAAAACCCCTGGTGATTTCCTCAAATATCACCAATTACAACGAATTCCGATATATGAGGATATAATCACCTAATTCCCAATAACTTACTCTCACTCATCATCTATAAAACCATACATATGTGAGAATCAAGCCTGATAAATACATACCCTGGAGTAAGGATCTAATTAGGAAATCAGTTTTCAATTAACAATGGACAGTGAAACTGAAACATGAAAATGTTTCGAAAGGGTAGCCGGGTATTCCTAGTAATTCCTCTTCCATTATCTAGATTCATGACTGTAACCGTATATTTCTTTGCCATCTCTCCAAATCCCTTTATTTGTCTTTACTCATTACCTTCTGTACACCACCCTTGGGCTAAATGGTTTTCTTCCTTCCCTACCATTCGGCACCAGCCTATGGTTTGGAAGAAGACTATCCAATAAGTGTAATAGGTGTACCCTCCTAATCCTAGGAGCACTCGCAACCTGAAAGAAGGTAAAGATAAAAGACAACTGAATAAACCTTATTCTATTTCTCCTGAACCGGAGAAATGCAAAGGTGAAGTAGGAGTGGCGATGATATACGCGGTTTGGTCGTGAATGATAGCAGTTGCATTTTACTTTGTCCTCTTTCTAATCTCTTTATTTGTCTTTAGTTATTACCTTATGTACACCACACTTAGGCTAATTGGTTTTCTTCCTTCCCTACCTTTCAGCACCCGCCCATAGTTTGGAAGAAGACTATCCAATAAGCGCAATAGGTATACCCTCTCCTAATCTTAGGAGCACTCGCAACCTGGGAGAAGGTAAAGATAAAAGACAACTGAATAAACCTTATTCTATTTCTCCTGAATCGGATACCATTCTCGAATCTGAAACAAGTTTCTTCGAGTTCGTATGTAACTATACGACGGTCATATCCAATAAATGTGGATTTTCGTAGTGATACGGAATAATCCGTAGAAATGCAAAGGGTAAAAGTAGGAGTGGCAATGAAGTATGCAACTCTGACAATCCAAAATTCGGTGTGTTTTAAGAAGGTTCGGTTAACTTGGTTTATGAGTTCTAGTCTAGGGTCGGGACATGGTTGCTGCCAAAGAGAGAGAGAAAAGAAACACTCAGCGTGCACTCTGTAGGGTTCCTAGGCACACACTAGAGGTCTCACAAGGCATCAACCATGCCAATTTGAAATTTTACAAGTGCCGAGAAACCCTAATACGGATCGTTAACTAGATTTTAGGCGATAACAAGCAACTAGCTAACTTAACTAAGAGTAAACGGAAATACAACCTTTGTAGATCCGTTCCTCCACCTCCATAGCTCCATGATGAAGTCCCCTCACTGCGATCATCGGATCTCGGGCTCTAGCGTCGGCTTCATCGGAGAACGGGCGGGCTAGGTCGTCGACTTCGATGCCGAAAATGATCTACGTCGAGGCATCACAAGATCAAGCTCCCACTTCACCAAGTCATGAAACTTGTGAAGAAAACACCCTATACTACTTGGCAAGAGGTAGAGGATGAAGAAATAGGAAGTGGGTTCACTTTAGAATTGGATTTCTCACTCTTTTTCACTAGTTGCCATTGATGGAGGCAAGCTTCTTCATCTTGAAGATGAAAAAGAAGAAGAATCTTATAAGTGTTGTGATAAGTATTATCTAAAAGGAAAATAATATGAATACTTATCATTTACCAACCATAGTTTGGTGTAGAGAATAAATCATGGTTAGATTGAAGGGTTAGGGTTAAGCATCAAGACAGAATGGTCACTTGGTCAAAGCTTCATAAAGCTTCAATAACAAACAAAGAAAGCCACCATTTTCCCTTTTTTTTCTTTTCCAAAATAAATAAAATAAATAAATAAATGAATGAATAAGAAAATAAAAACCCTAACCATTACACAACCATGGTTTAATCTTTACACAAACCCTAGTGAGCATGTATCATCAAACATGATACAAACTTGTGTACAAAAGTATATCGCATATACAATGTGCACATAAAGTGAGAAAATCCATTTAAAATGAACCAATACTAGTTAATGTAAATTAATATATCATATATATAATTATACATTAAATCATTAAATCAACACTTGATTTAACGATCCGGTCATATCGCATATAACCGACTAATATCAATAGTAACAACTTATCGAATCAACACTTGATCCGATAACCCGGCTATACAGCATATAACCGATCAAAGTTACAAATCGCGAGAATCAAATACAGTATCACATACTGGTATTATTCTCGGTCCCGCACATATCTCATATGCGCTCCTATTTCGTTTCGCTTGAGCCAGGAAACCTCTGTGTAGGACTCTAAAGACTCGTCAATACGCCGGCAGCAGGTGATGATCATATCAAACACCCACAAGCCACAAGCGGTCTGCTAAACGTAACGGCCACCCGGGTATTGAGCGATCAGAAGATCGACGAGCAAGCCTGCTCACACTCCTATGAATCCAACCAGTAACGCTTACCGTACAGTCCGGTCTCGTCGTCTGATATGTCGCATATCTTGCCTAGGGGCGGTAAACGTCAGACCCCAATAGCTCGATAAGTCGTGTCGATATGTGGTCTATAACAATTCGAGAAACTGCTGGTAACACTTACCAATAAATCTCAGCAACCCTGGCCAGAGATTTCCGGTTATAGCCAATCGAACACAGCGCAACATCAACTCCCTATACCGGGAGAGACAAATCCCCTCCTATCGCTCATTGCCTCCATGTGATTCGGGACTGTACCCAAAAACCACCGTTTTGCACGCCCTCTTGGACGTGGTAAGGTGGAAATCAAAGCACAGTGGGAAGCACACAAGACTCTATGACGATTTCAGGTCAACAGACTACTCTGTACCAGTGTCACCAGAGAACTGCCATCTGACGTAAGGTATAATACCATCTGGGAGTTCTCGGCGAGTCCGTCCAGTGTACCCAGTCTCCACTGAGCACCCGTATATAATCTCCGATGTCAAACACCAATGGATATGGGATCATCCATCGCCCATCTGTATGGGTCGAGAAGGTATACGCTAGTCTACTCTGGTATATCGATGCCCCATCTCGATACATCCACGACTAGGGACCTTGAAGGATGTACTTATGGACTACCATATCCCCACTAGTATGATCCGCATCACAGTCCAGGTAGTCAAGTACACATCCTAAGGGCTTTACCAACATGTAACAGAGAGACAATCAGTGTACACGTTAAGGTAAAGAGTAACCAGATAGCATACTATCATGTCGAGCAAGAAATTCTTCCCTATATATGTCCCAGCATCCACTACAATATGCAACCTATGTATAGCAATGGCCTCTAGGGCATACATATAACTAACAATCTCCCACTTGCACTAGGGCCATCTGTAGCAGTGGTTGTAGTATCTCATACTCAACCATCCCATAAAAATCTCTCTCTGGGAATAGGCCCTTCGCGAGTGGATCTGCCTTGTTGTCCTCTTAGTCTACTCTCCTAACCTCGATCCCTTAGAGATCAACCATCTCCATAATCAGGTGATACTGCCTTAGAATATGTCTGGATCACCGACGGGACCTGCGTTCCTTGGCATAAGCCACAACTCCATTGTCACACAATGGGAGGAACATAGTTCATCTCATGAACCAATATACACCCAAACAGCCTCTTTGGTAGTATCTTAAGTAGCGATGTATCCTGCCTTTATCTTCTAGTATGCCACGGCATTTAGCTTGGAACTCTTCCAACATACCGTCCCTTTACTGAGGGTAAAGACATTGCCTGTGACTGACTTTCAGTCGTCTTTATCACCCTGGAACACTTCCTGTGATTTTCCCCAGGATCATTTGATACGATCTCACTTCAACTAGTGAGAATCCTAACATCCATTTAGATCTATCTCATAGATCCAAAATCCAGGATTTAGGAGGTATCACTTTGATCCTATGTGGAGAATCGTTATGATAAGCGGAGATTGACCGAGCGTAGCATAGGAAACTCCTTCCCTATCAAGAGTATGTCATCCATGTACTCTACGAGGATCATCACCATACTCCCTACTATCTTTTTGTATATACAAGGTCCATCTACCATTTTGATGATGTCAAACTCTTTGACTAATCCATCAAAATAGATGTTCTAACTCCGCGATGCCTTCTTTATCACATAAAACATCTTGCACACGTTTCCGCTACTCCCACTGTCTACGAGGCCCTCTGGCTGTGTACTTATAGACTCCCTCTTCTAAAACATCATTTAGAAAAGCTGTCATGACACCCAACCACCAGATATCGTAGTCATGGTATGTAGCCGTGGTAAGTAGGATCTGGATGGACTTAAGCATAGCCACTGGAAAAGGTTTCATCATTATCCACGACTGGTCGATGACGAAAACCTTTAACAAGTCTATCTTTGAAAGTCTCAACTTTTCTAAGTACACCAAGTAATCTTCTCAAGATATACTTGCTCCTGATGGGGATTTAACACTTCAGATAAAGCAACCAAAGTCCATACTTTGTTGGTGTATAAGGATTCCATCTCAGATCGCTAAGCATCCAGCCATTCTTACAGAGTCCCACTCCTGATGGTCAGCTCGAAACTAGTTGGGTCATCATCTCATGATGCAATTCTCGCTCCCACTGTCATAGAGAAACCAAAGTATCTCTCAGGTGGGTGAGGAACCCTACTAGATCGGCGAAGAGGCTGAGGTTCGTTGGTCTCTACTGAATCCTTTGGTTCTACCAAATCATCTACTGTAGTTTGTATAGCTGGAACCTTTCCAGTTCTACATAACTGACCTTGCCTCGAGCTTGTCCGGATTTTGCTTTTAGACATAGGCCGGACAACCCCAAATCTTAACTAGCTTAAGACATGGGCTCTTCCCATACCATATCTCATATGGAGTGGTAGGCAACTGATTTGATTTGAACCCTATTCAATAGGTATGCAGCTTCTCAAGTGCATAACTCCCAAAAAGGAAATAGGTAACTCAGTAGTACTCATCATAGAGCACACCTTATCATATAGGGTGTGATTGCTCCGCCCCGATATACCATCGTGCTATGGTGTATACGGAGGAGTAATCCTGAGAGAGAATCGCATTCTCCTTTAGAATAGTCCAGGAATTCCGTGCTCGAATATTCTCCTCCCTGATTGCATCAAAGGACATAATACTTTTACCCTTTTTGGTTCTCTACTTCTAACTTATATTCTGTGAATATCTCAAAAGGTTCGGACTTATGTTTCAACAGGAACATATGTCTGAATTTTGAGAGATTATCAGAGAACTGTTCCCCTCCGAACGGCGGCCGCGGCGCGTGGTGCGTCTAAGCCTGGGGTTCGGGGCAGATGCTAATTGGTGTGATCCATCCACCTCTCCAAAGATGCCAAGTTGATTTATGGCACCGTGCGTCGAAGGTTTAGACGGATGCGGCCGATGTAGCAGACTTCGTCAGATTCCCCCTCGTTTGAGGGGTTTTTGATTGTGGGGACGCTCTTCCCTGCAGGCACAAGCCCCTGCAGTTAATTACGCTACCGCATCGCGGTAACAACTTTCTCCTTCTCCAGATGGTCACTTCGTGTCGTGTGTGTTTATTTTATGTTTTGTTGCCCGTGGATTGTTTACGGAGACCGAGTTATGTCGTCGCCCGTAGGGCGTGGACTAGTCCAAATCCGTGTTATCTTAGATTTGGGTTTGGGGGTTTGGTTTGAGGATACGTTAGCCATACTTGAGGCTAAGATCAACTCAAACGTTTGTTAAGGATACGTTAGTCTAACTTTGAGACTAAGATCAACTTAACGGGATCGTTTAGATCCAACAAAAGAGCATTTGGGCTCCATTGTTCCAGTTTAGGGACATAATGGTCCATCGTATGTATGGCCGTCAGGACCCGTCACCTCTCTGACGACGCTGAAGGATTACAACGACGGATGTCAGACGAGTTCAGGGATGTACCCTCGAGCCAGAGTTAATTGGGGGGATTCATAGTCCAGTCTGTTTGAAAGTTTAAGGATACGTTAGCCATCTTTGAGGCTAAGATCAACTTAAACGGGACCGTTTAGATCCGACAAAAGAGCATGCGGGGCTCTATTGTTCTAGTTTAAAGACATTGCGGTCCACGGGTAGTTTAAGGACATTGCGGTCCATGGGTAGTTTAAGGACATTGCGGTCCATGGGTAGTTTAAGGACATTGCGGTCCAGTATTTGCTCTGGATGCTTCACACGGGTTCACTGCCGTGCTTGGCGAGGACCAGGCTCCGCTCTGGGTGTTTTCCGCGGGGTCAAATGGTGACGTTATCCGCGTTCCACGTAACCAGGAATTTTGCACTAGATGCTTCACACGGGTTCACTGCCGTGCTCGGCGAGGACTAGGCTCCGCTCTGGATGCTTCACACGGGTTCACAGCCGTGCTCTGCAAGGACCAGGATCCGCTCTGGACATTTTCCACGGGGTCAAAGAGTGACGTTATCCGCGTTCCACGTAACCAGGAATTTTGCATTAGATGCTTCACACGGGTTTAAGGACCCCACAGTCCATATCAATGTGTGGTCGTCGGGACCCGTCACCTCTTTGAAGACATTGAGGGATTACAATGCCAAGTATCAAAGGAGTGAAGAGATGTACCCTAGAACCGGAGTGGATTAAATAGTCCTTGGCCCAATTTGGGATCCAGACCAATTAATTATGTTATGAGCCCATTGGCCCAGTTAATTACGAATTGAGGACTCGTGGCCTGGCTTGGGCTAAGTCCAATCATGTCTGGAATATTGGCTTTCTGTTGGTCCATTGAAGGAGAGGCTTTGCCTCTATCCATTTAGCCAATTGGGCCAAAGCCTAGTGTTAAACACTACAGACCAATCAGTGTTGAACACTGGGAATGAGGTTGACAAGTTAGTGTTTAACACTAAAAGATAATTGGTGTTAAACACCAGCAACAAGGCTTTCAAATTATCATAAACACTAAAACAGATCAGTGTTAAACACTGGCAACGAAGATCTCAGATTAGTGTTAAACACTAAGGTCATCAGTGTTGAACACTGCAAATAAAGTTCTTTGATTAGTGTTGAACACTAAGGCCCAACAGTGTTTCAATACTGGGTTCGGGAGTTTCAATTTAGTATTAAACACTGAGGCAAGAGGGGTCACGTGGCAACACGTGAGAGCGCCCTCCCTTCATTTGTTCTTCTGAGACTGTTGCATCTTTCAGAGCATCACGTGCCATCACGTGACAGGCATTCAAATGCTTGTGTGTTAAAGCTTCTGTCAAGGGTCACGTGGGTCACGTGGGGCACCGCCTCAAAGGGGATTTCTGTAGATCTTTTGGTGGGGTCACGTGGTGATACGTGACCCTGCCTCTATGTATGTTGTTTAGAAGATCTGTTAATCTTTTCCAGGAATTAAATTCCTCGTAGGGTTAAACCCTGACAGTAATTTCAGAGGAATTAAATTCCTGCTTCCTTTTGAAGATTTATATTCTGAATAGAGTTGGACTCTGAATTTTCTGTAGGCATTAAATTCCTCATATATGTGAAGAACTGAATAGGGTTGAACCCTAATAAAAGCTTTCAAGGAATTGAATTCCCATTCTCTGTTAAATTATGATTAATGGAATTAAATTCCCGCTGTTTCAACAGAACTAGGTTCTTAATTAAGGTTAAACCCTGTTTCTTTTTGTTCTGAAGGAATTAAATTCCCATAACACAGGGTCAAGCCCTAATTTTATTTTATAGGAATTAAATTCCTATAGTTCTGTGAGAATTAGATTCTCGTGCTTCCATTCCCTCTCTATGTTTTGGATCTGCATGGCAGGATCTCAACCCATTGAGGATTAAATTCTCAACTTCAAGGGGAGATGTGCACTTTGCAGATCCTCTAGCAAAGAGAGAAGAAATATATTCTTCTGTTTTTATATATCAGAGTTAAACTGTGTTGAGAATTAAATTCTCCTTGTTTCAAAAAGCCTTCCCTTTCTTACCTAGGGTTTTCTTTTGCAGAAGATCCAAATTTCTCAAAGTATCAAGGCTCTCTCTCCCTTTCTTCCCTCTGCGTATATGTCCCCTTTTTTTTGTATCTCTTGGCTCCTATTTATAGGAGAAGCAGCCGAGTCAATTAGTTTTTGACGAATCTTCATTGAGAGATTTGATTTGCATCCATCATTCGTTCTGGACCTTTGGATTATTAGGTGAATTTTATTCACCATTGGATTTTAAATCCAGTGATTCTCCTTTGTGATTTCTGTTAGATTTAAAGGGGAAATCTTTCCAAACCCGAGATTTTCCCATAGATAGATGATATTTAATCACCTCTGAATCTCCAATTCGATTGGTTCCAGATAATCGCTTTCCTTTGGAAAGATTTGAATCTCTTTCAGAATTTAATTCTGTTGACAAAACGGGCTTTGAAAGCCGGTCACGTGTGACCACGTGACCTATGGTCACGTGTGGGCACGTGACCCCCTTGGAACGAGCCTTCCTCTTTCTTTTTGCGCTCTGTCTTCTGCTTGCTGCTTCACCGTCACGTGCCACCACGTGACCCCTGGTCACGTGTGAGCACGTGACCCTTGTCAGGATTCTTTTTCTTGGTTTAGCGGGAGAACAAATCTGCTGCTTTTGATTATCACGTGCCAACACGTGACCCTGGTCACGTGGGAGCACGTGACCTCTTCTGAAGCCTTTTCCTTGATCTGATCAGGGATCCGATGTGCCTTTGCCGCTTGCATTTAAATGTCACGTGCCGACACGTGACCCTGGTCACGTGGGAGCACGTGACTCTTTCTGAAGCCCTTTTCTTCGATGTAGTTGGGAAACGGGACTTGCCTTGCCGATACTTTTAGGTGTCACGTGCCAACACGTGACTGCTGGTCACGTGTAAGCATGTGACCCTCTTCTGAAGCTTTTTCCATAAGTTTTTTTCTGATTTTAAATCAGGAAACAAATGCCCCCACAGCGTTGTTCTCACGTGTCTGCACGTGAGTGCAACACTGTCACCTCTTGTGACCGTTGGATTCCTCTAGGGATCTGGGGAGATGAAACGTTTCCATTGCCTTCTATAAATACCTCTGTCTCTTCATAGGAGCCTTCACTTCGCTCATCTTCTTCTTCTGAGAACTTTTTCCTTGAGAATTTAATTCTCGCTTCCAGAGCTTAGTTCTCTGTCTTGAAACAATCTTCAGAGTTTAACTCTGTTCGAAAAGAATTCTTTTCCTCAGGTAATGTTTTTGGACAAACGATGGACCTTCACATTCCTCTGGATTTTAAATCCAAAACAAGGGTTTTTACCCTTTTTTCTTCATAAGAACATGAAACCGCTTAACCTTCAAACTGTAGATCTCTTAGGGTTTAGATGGTCTTTGGGGAGATGATGATGGCGTTTCAACTCCATGGAATTTAATTCCATCCAAAAATATTTCTGGGAATTTAATTCCCTTTTCTTAATAAGGAATTTAATTCCGATGAAGGACTTGATTTCTTCACGCGGAGGCTTCCTGGGGTCTCTTGGCCCGAGGTTGTTCTTCTGCAATTAATGAAATGGGGGTTTTGTAATGATTCTCGTGACCTTTATTTCAGGTATCATGGATGCCCATCTGTATAGTCTTGACGAGATCATTTCCTATGGGATTATTCGTGCACTGGGCCGCAGTCAGAACCAGGAGTTCACAGATGCTCAGTATGCCGAGATCATGAGCCGCTTTGACGAGTACAACCATCGGCTACTCCCCCGTCGCTCTTCTCTTCTGAGGCTGATCGTGCTGGCGATCCGGGAGGCACTTCCTCTCTTTTGCACCGGCATACCGCTCGGGGCCTTGGACACTGCTGAGGATAAGGTGCATTCGGTGTACCTTATGGGCTTGATCTCAAAGAGGAGGCGAGATCACCTCATCGATCTCTTGCACCAAGCCTTCCAGCAGTCAGCCATACTTGCCGCCTATCGGAGGGTGGAGGACATTCGTGAGGACCCCGATGCTTGCGACCGCGAGAGGAAACATACTCGGGAGGTTCGAAATGCTTGGAGAATCTTGGACAAAGTTAATCTCGAGTTTCTCAACCCATGCCCCGCGTCTGAAGCCTTGCCATTGTAAAAGTTTTCTTTTTATTTTGTATGACCTTCTTGGAGTCTGAATGATAAGATCTATTATGTTTTTGTATGTTTGCATGCTTTTTTTTGTGGGATTTTATCATTTCACTATTGTTGTTGCTGGTGCTTTTAATATGCATGGTGCTATTCTATTTTTTAGTGCACGTCAAATTTGGGCCTCACGTGTTCCGCACGTGGGATCATTTGATGGGACTATTCACAAAATTTTCCATGCCGCATCTTTAGTGCACAGTATCAGATGCAGAAAAGGAGCCTTGGAAATAGTTCCATCTCCTTGATTTTCGATGCCTTTCCTTTTTTGGGCCTTGGAAACAGCTTTCGCATGCAAGATTTTCCGCGCATAGCACTTAATGCATCTCTTTATATCTGAGGCAATGGCCTTCCTTTTCTCTTCACAGAGAACTTTTATTCCCATTTTGACGCGATTCAATTCAAGAATAACTAAGTGCCATGGCCTGCAATCATTTACACGCCCGTCGACAGCCATGGGAAGTGCCTATCGAGGAGATGATTCCTCGCTTTGCTGCACGATTGGTGGACCCTCTCCTTACTGACGACGAATGTGACTCAGCGGCGTACGAGCTCTCGACTCGTAGGGGGTCCCCTCTTCCAATGGGCTCTCTCTGGCTCCGGATGATTCTTGCTGCCGTGCTTGCCGACGTCCCTCCTCACCCGGCGGAGATGACCCTAGCGATGCTCGATGCGGCTGAAGAAAAGTTCGAGGGCTTTCATGAAGCGTGCCTGATTACTCAGGCTTTGAAAGATCGCTCAGTTCATCTTCTGAGCGAAATAAGAGCCTGACGGGCTGTTATGTCTGCTTTTGCAGATGGTCATGGCGTCAATCGATGGGGAGCGACTTCTCGCGAGAACCATCGCTTTGATGTGTTGGAGAGAGCAGAGAGAGAGATGGAGAACCTTGTTCTTTGTTTTGTTAACCCCTATATTTCTGATCCCTTGTTTGGTGATCTTTTCCCACCAATGTAATATGTTTGAATCAATGTACTCCTTTAATCATTGGTGGTTTGCATGCTTTCTGTTGAATTTTCATGCTTGTCAGATAGTCGTACGTGTGTCTTGCTTGCGTAAATGAGCCGTCTATTTTTCTTTAATTACGAGCACCATCGTTACGTTGCATGCACATCAGTGCCTCAGGCAACATTTCCTTTTAAACATTCGTACAGTTGCAAATGCGTGCCTGATAGGATACAGATCAGAAACTTGCCACGTTATCTCCCGTATCGGGTGGTTTGCGCTGGCTTTAGATCGAGTATTGTTGTCGAAAGGAGGTTTATAAATGAAGACATATTCTTCTCTTCAATGGTGTGTCCCATTTCTATTGAATGTGTTCTGCGGACAATTTGTCTTGATCTCCTTGCAGGACAGCGATGGCTCAGGATTCAAGGTTAAGATCTGCTTCCTAAGACTTTTGCATTTTATGAGCCACGAGGGTCTCATAAAGAGTTTTTCTCCCTACAGGTCGAGAGGATCCCATAGGTGTAAGTTCTTCTTAAAAATCGTGAGGATTCTTAAGCGGGTTTTCCCTTGAGAGTCGTAAGGATCTCACAAGAGAGTTTTTCTTCCTTACAGGTCGTGAGGACCTGCAAGTGCTGGATGTGGTCACCCTTATCCGTGTTTCATGGGGTCAGGGGCCGCTCCAGGTATCGTAGTTTAAAGACGTCGCGGTCAAGGTTAAGGACCTCATAGTCCGTGGATTTAAGGACTCCACAGTCCGCTGTTAGTTTTAAGACATCACGGTCAAGGTTAAGGACCTCATAGTCCGTGGATTTAGGGACTCCACAGTCCGATGTTACTTTTAAGACATCACGGTTAAGGTTAAGGACCTCATAGTCCGTGGATTTAGGGACTCCACAGTCCGATGTTTGGTTGCAGGGACCCGTCACTTCTTTGAAGACGTTGAGGAATTACAACGCCAGGTATCAAAGGAGTGAAGAGATGTACCCTTAAACCAAGGCAGAATCCGTAGGGAATCGGGGTGGTTGATCGTTAGTTTTAAGACATCACGGTCGAGGTTAAGGACGTCATAGTCTGTGGATTTTAAGGACTCCACAGTCCGGTATTTGCTCTGGATGCTTCACACGGGTTCACTGCCGTGCTTGGCGAGGACCAGGCTCCGCTCTGGATGCTTCACACGGGTTCACTGCCGTGCTCTGCGAGGACCAGGATCCGCTCTGGACGTTTTCCACGGGGTCAAAGAGTGACATTATCCGCGTCCCACGTAACCAGGAATTTTGCACTAGATGCTTCACACGGGTTCACTGCCGTGCTCGGCGAGGACTAGGCTCCGCTCTGGATGCTTCACACGGGTTCACTGCCGTGCTCTGCGAGGACCAGGATCCGCTCTAGACGTTTTCCATGGGGTCAAAGAGTGACATTATCCGCGTTCCACATAACCAGGAATTTTGCACTAGATGCTTCACACGGGTTCACTGCCGTGCTCAGCGAGGACTAGGCTCTGCTCTGGATGCTTCACACGGGTTCACTGCCGTGCTCAGCGAGGACCAGGATCCGCTCTGGACGTCTTCCACGGGGTCAAAGAATGACATTATCCGCGTTCCACGTAACCAGGAATTTTGCACTAGATGCTTCACACGGGTTCACTGCCGTGCTCGGCGAGGACTAGGCTCCGCTCTGGATGCTTCACACGGGTTCACTGCCGTGCTCTGCGAGGACCAGGATCCACTCTGGACGTCTTCCATGGGGTCAAAGAGTGACATTATCCGCGTTCCACGTAACCAGGAATTTTGCACTAGATGCTTCACACGGGTTCACTGCCGTGCTCGGCGAGGACTGGGATCCGCTCTGGATGCTTCACACGGGTTCACTGCCGTGCTCTGCGAGGACCAGGATCCGCTCTGGACGTTTTCCATGGGGTCAAAGAGTGACATTATCCGCGTTCCACGTAACCAGGAATTTTGCAGATTGTATCCGCATTTCACGGGATGGAGGTTTGACTGTTGGCGATATGTATACCACCGAGCTATGGAACTGGGAGTTGCCGCTGTTCCGCTTAGCTTGAAGTTGTGTTCGTTGTTACGAGACGAGTGTTGGGATGATCTCTAGGTCGCTTGTGGCCCGTCGAGATTTAGCTTCTTTCTTTGGTGAAACCTGGGGGAGGGAGGTATGTTCCCTTTTTGTTTATGCCGTTGGATTGTATACAGGGTGTGATGGAACATCACCTGTAAGGCATAAATTTATTTTTATTTTATTTCTTCTTCCGCGATGCTCTATCGTTTCAGCTTTTATATCGCGAAGGTCGCGATTGCCCCATCATTTCGGCTATTTTTCGCGGTGCCCAATCATTTCGGCTATCTATTTATTTTTCGCTCGCTGCTTTTTATTGCGAGTTGCCCCATCATTTCGGCTATTTTTCATGCCTTCATTTTTTTACTTGCTGCTTTTTATTGCAAGTTGCCCCATCATTTCGGCTATTTTGTAGGCATGTGTGGCTTGCTAGCTTTTTCGCTGCAAGCCTGGATTTTAGGCACCGATTTCGGCATCAGCACCGCTACAACTGGAATGTTGCCAGGAGCGAATCATCATTTGCCTTCGTCGATGATGAACAAAGGTGGCTCAGCAAACAGGGTTAAGGGTCCTGTCGACCAAGGCTTTGACTTCATGAGCCGTAAGGGTCTCACAAAGGTATTTCTCCCTACAAGTCGTGAGGATCTTGCAGGTGTATTTTCTCCTTAGGGATCGTGAGGATTCCTAAGTGTGTGCTCCTCTGTAAGTCGTAAGGATCCTACAAGAGGGCTTTCTCCTTATGGGTCGAGAGGACCTACAAGGGTTGGACTTTGCTGGGGAAATGTCTATTCGCGCCCGTGGATTGTATACAAGGGTCAGTATTGAGTCCCTTGTAGGGCAATATCGAGGGTTGTGAAGGATTTGCTTAAGAACAGGTTTAGGTTTCTGTAACTTAAGACTTTCAAGTCTCATGAGCCGTGAGGGTCCCATAAGAGAGTTCTCCTTATGAGTCGTGAGGATCTCGTAAGTGTATTTTCTCCTTAGGAATCGTGAGGATCCCTAAGTATGTTGTTCCTTTGTGAGTCGTAAGGATCTCACGCAGGTGGTTTCTCCTTACAAGGTCGAGAGGACCCTATAAGTGTCTTTTAACGAGGTTGCGCCCTTTCGGGTTTTCACAAACACTCGCCGGTAGTCCTGCTGTTTTTACTCACGGAGCCCTTTCGGGTTTTCATCCGTGCCCATTTTGCTTGTGGACATACCGTTTTTTTTTATTTTTTTCATATGTTTTTTTTTTGTTTTTTTTTCTTTCTCTCTTTCTTTTTTATCTCGTCAGCCTAAAGATGCCGCGGTTGTAGTTTTAGGGACGTTCCGGTCCGTCGTTAGTTTAAGGACGTTTCGGTCCTTCGATAGTTTTAAGGACGTTTCGGTCCGTTATTAGTTTAAGGACGTTTCGGTCCATCGTTAGTTTAGGGACGTTTCGGTCCGTCGTTAGTTTAAGGACGTTTCGGTCCCGCGTTAGTTTAAGGACGTTTCGGTCCATCGTTATGGGAAGGCCGGCTGCTGCTTGTAAAGTCTGAGCGTGGGAAGATAGCGAGCAGACATAGTCGTCATCATCTATCATTGACCCAGGCTGTGGCTCATTAAGCATAGTATTTCTTTAAGAAGCGGCCGTTTATCGGCCTGAAAGGCCTTTCACCGTGCATGTCTATGAGTAGGTAGGCTCCACCCTGGTAGACCTTGTCTATGATGTACGGGCCTTCATAGTTTGGCTCAAATTTTCCCCGCTTGGCACGATTGGGGATCATAGGTCTTTTGACCATTAGTACGAGTTCTCCTTGGCGGAATGTCCTCGGCCTGGTCAATCTTTCGTACGAGCGCGTCATCTTTGCTTTGTAGGCTTCTAGATGTTGTTGCGCTATGAGCCGGGTTTCGTCGAGGGCATCAAGCTCCTCAAGCCGAAGGTGAGCATTTTCTTCGTCTGTCAACTCGTGGTGGACTGCTACTCGTAGAGAGGGTAACTCTATCTCGAGGGGGAGCACTGCTTCCGTCCCAAATACCAACGCGTACGGCGTTGTGTTCGTGGCCGTCTTGAATGTAGTTCGATAAGCCCTAAGGGCTTCTTGCAGCCTTTCGTGCCAGTCTCTCTTATTCCGGGAAACGGTCTTTTTTATGATCTTCGTCAAGGTCTTATTGAAGGCCTCGGCCAGACCATTAGCTCATGGGTTGTAAACTGAAGAATATCTCCAGTCTATATTGTGCTGCTGCGCGAAGCGGCTAATCTTATGGCTTCTGTAGGCTGGCCCGTTATCGGAGATAATCCGCCGTGGAGTTCTAAACCGATAGATGACGTGCGTCTTGAAGAAATGGAGGATATTCTCCGTCTTCACTTCCCTCAGTGGTACCGCTTCTGCCCATTTGGAGAAGTAATCAGTTGTCGCCAGGATAAAACGATGTCCCCGGGACGATGCTGGCTCGATGGGGCCGACTATGTCAGTCCCCTACATCTCAAATGGCCAGCTAGCCACCGTTGGGTGTAGTGGATTCGGATGTTGGTGGATAAAGTCTCCATGAATCTGGCATGAGTGGCATTGCTTCGCATACACGAGGCAGTCCCGGATCATCGTGGGCCAGTAGTAACCCATCCGTTTAATTTTTAACTTCATCTTTGGGCCCACTTGGTGAGAACCGCAAAGTCCGTCGTGAACTTCCTGAATGACTCTTTCTGTTTCGTCAGGTCCTAAGCATCTCAGCCATAGAGAATCAAACGATCTCTTGTATAGAGTATCGTTGACGAAAGCGAAAGATAGAGCTCGTTTCATGAGCTGATGTCTTGAGGACGCTTCTTTGGGCATTCGGTGGGACTTAAACTAGTCTATGAAGACTTCCCTCCAGTCCTCGGCCTTTTCATGGTCTTTTATTTGTAGGGTGGTCTGCTCAGTCGCTCCCTTTTCTTTATATAATTCCGGAGGTATTTCTGCCGGGGCAAGCACTCGACGGCTTTGTACCACGATTCTGACGTCATCGAGGTTCTCGTCCGCCAGCTCTTTAGCAAGTTTGGCCAACGCGTCTGCTTTGCTATTTTCTGCGCGCGGTATGTTCTCCAGAATATAGGAGGGAATTTGGGTCAGTAGTTGTTGCACCTTTTCGCCGTACTTCACCAACTCCGGTTTGCACGTTTGGTAGTCACCATTTACTTGACTAACGACCAGTTGAGAATCCCCGTATATAAGGAGGTCTTCAACTCCCAGGTCGATGGCGATTTCGAGGCCTGCTATCAGAGCTTCGTATTCAGCTTCATTGTTTGTCCTCGGCTCTGTTAAGGAGAAGGCGAAGCGCATTATCCTTCCTTGTGGAGTTGCAAAGACGTGGCCTATCCCCGATTTGATCATTGGGATACCTTGTTTCTGTTTCTTTACGGAGGACGCTCCATCGAAATAGAGTTCCCACCGGGTGCTACCGCCGCCAATCGCATCAAATGCATGTTCGTCCGGCAAGCCACAGTTCAGAGGAGAATCGGCCGGTATCGGGTGCTCAGTGAGGAAATCGGCAATGGCCTGGCCTTTCACTGCCTTGAGAGGTTGATACGTTATCGAGAACTCCATCAAGAGCAGGGCCCATTTAGCGAGTCGTCCCGTCAGTATGGCTTTTGACATCAAGTATTTAAGGGGATCCACCTTTGAAATAAGACGGACTTCATGTGCCAACGCATAGTGCCTGAGCTTTGTTATCGCGAAGATTAACGCCAAGCAATGTTTTTCAATGGGAGAGTAGTTGCTTTCTGCCCCCAGTAGAACTTGACTTAAGTAGTAGAGTGCCCTCTCTTTCCCCTGATCGTTCTCTTGTGCCCATAATGCGCCCAAGGAACCTTCGAGGGCGGTCGTATAAAGAATGAGGGGTTTTCCCTTGACCGGCGCAGCCAACACCGGAGGGTTCTGCAGGTACTGCTTGATCTCGTCTAGTGCACCTTGGCATTTGTGATCCCAAACGAATGGGGTTCCCTTCTTCATCAGGTGGCTGTAAGGACGGCATTTGCCTGAAAGATTGGCGATAAACCGCCGGATGTATGCGAGCTTCCCTTGGAGAGACCGCAACTGTTTGAGGGTTCTCGGTGGAGGCATTTCCATGATCGCTTTAATCTTTGACGGGTCTATTTCAATACCTCGGTGTCGAACGATGAATCCCAGGAATTTGCCCGAGGAGACTCCAAATGCGCATTTGAGGGGATTCATTTTCAAATTATATTGCCGAAGGCGTTGAAATACAGTCTCCAGATGCTTTAAATGATCTTCGTATGACATGCTCTTTACTACGAGGTCATCGATATAGCACTCGACGATGTCATGTATGAGGTCGCCGAAGATCTTTGTCATGGCCCTTTGATAGGTAGCGCCAGCGTTCTTCAGACCAAAGGGCATAACCCTGTAGCAGAATATACCCAAAGGGGTCCGGAAAGCGGTGTGCTTCTGGTCTTCGGGATGCATCTTTATCTGATTGTATCCTGACGAACCATCCATAAAGGAGAAAACCTCGTGAGTGGACGTGTTATCTATCATTAGCTCGGTTACCGGCACTGGGAAATCATCCTTTGGACAGGCTTTATTGAGATCCCTGAAATCCACGCATATGCATACCGTCCCATTCTTCTTCATTACCGGGACGATATTGGCGATCCAATCGGGATATTGGACTTCTTGGATAAATCCAGAATCGATCAGCTTCTTGACTTCGACGTTGATGCTCATCTCAAGCTCGAGTCGCATCCTTCTTGGCGCCTGCTTGACTGGCTTGATATCTGGGGATATTGCTAATTTATGCACAGCAATCTCCGGATCTAATCCTGGCATCTCGGAGTAGTTCCACGCGAAGCAGTCTTTATGCCGTAGAAGCACGTTCTTTAACGCAGCCACGCTTTCTTCAGATAGCAGCTCGCTGACAAATGTCGGTCGCGGGTCATCCGACGATCCCAACTCAATCTTCTTGAGGTTATCTGCAGTAGTGTGTATACCATCTTCCAGTTCTTTCGGAGCGGGCGGAAATTCTGAGATCACCTCATCATCGCTGTTCTCAAAGCACCGGGGAAGGTCATCTATGTTCTCGGGCTCTTCTTTTAATATCGTAATCGTATAACAGGTGCGAATCCGCTCCCAGGACTGAGGTGGATCCGGTTCTGCTCTTGCGGCCTTGGGTTCATGCTTTTGTGGCGGCGTTACCCTCCAGCCGTCGGATAAAGCGAATTTGCCCTGTTGGTACTGGTCCTCGACCCAGTTCTTGAAGGTGAAGCAGTCTTCGGTAGGATGTCCTATGGTTCGGTGATAAGAGCAATAGCTCAGATGAGAAGCCTTGTTAGCTTGCTCAGGATGTCTAGACCCTGGAAGCGCGATCATTTGATGTTTTAAAGCGAGCTTGAGTAACCTCTCCGTCTTGTCTCGGGGGAAGGAGTACGCTCGACTCATCTTCTTCATGAGGGACAAATCCGAGCCGCGCAACACCCGACCACGTAACTCTCTAATCCTGCGTCGTTGTTGTTGGCTCCTCTTTCCGCTTCTTGATTTATTTCCGTCTCTGCGTCGGGCCTTTCGTACAACGGATTGACAAGGATGAGCATCTTTTTCTTTTGCAGCCTGTTGAAATAGACGTTGCGTCCTGGCCTTCTCGTAGATGGCCATTTCGCGGTTGTGGTCTTCCCGGGCTTTCTGACCCACTTCCCTGATAGGCTTGCCCATTCGTTCTTCAGATGACGGACTCGGCGCCTCAATCGCAGGGTCTGGTTTTGATGAGGGGTTGGCATCTCCTGACAAGGTGTCCTCTTCTTCATCAAAGGTATATATGGCGTAGCTACTGTGGGCCCGTTCCCGTTTTCCGGCTCTCGCGTATCCAACCCCGAGTGTTTCCATTTTCCCGTTGGGCAATTTGCGTTGAGTCCCAGGGACATCCCAAATCTTGTTGTAAAACCGAGCCTGCTGAACAGTCTGTTTTAAGGGTACTCCTTGGCGCTTCAATAGCTTCTTTAATCCATTTGTATAGTATCTGGGCAGACGGATGGGTTGGAGCCTGTCAAGTGTAGCATCCACGCCATGCCAGATCTCTTTCTCTATTTTCGACTCTGAGGATCGGTAGAATAGGATCACCTTCTCACCCCTTTGCCTGGGAGGGACGTAAAACGTTTGCAGGTCCTGCACATTGTGAGCTTGAAGCATGTCGAGATCCTTGTAGTGTTCTCGCGGTACCATGGTGATTTGCAAACTATGGTCATCGCCAAGGGGTGCTTGTATTGACAGCCGATTGGCGAACACGGCATTAACCTCATCTTCCGAGTCACTTCCGAAGACTAACATGGGGGCGGACATCCCTGGGTTGTTGCGTTGAGATGGCCCGGCATAAACTATCTCTTCTTCTTCTTCGGTATCGCTCCCGAAAACAGGGATGGTGGCGGCGGTTTTGTTCTCCGGGTTGCGACACCTTTCTGTATCCTCGAAATCTGGCAAAAAGTACTTCGCATCTTCGTATTTGCGGACTTCGTTCACGGAAAATGGGTTTAACTCTCCTGTTACAGTATACTCGAAACCATCCTTAAAGTACTTCATACACTGATGTTGTGTAGAAGGGATGATGTTGTACTCGTGTAGCCAAGGACGACCGAGCAGGGCGTTATAGCAGGTCTTGGCGTCAATGACATGGAATTTGATGTCTGTGACGAGAAGTCCAAAGCGTAATGTTAGTATCACAGATCCGAGAGTCCGTGACGATTGTGAATCGAAACCGGAGATAGTAATTTTGTCACGAGCGAGGTGTTGCACACTCATGCAGATTTCCTTCAACACCCGAACATTAAGGAGATTGACGGAGGATCCATTATCCACCAAGATCTTGCCTATCTTGATATCATGGCAGTATCCGGAGACATATAGGGGACGGTTGTGGTCGCACGTCCCGAGAAGGAGGTCTTCATCACCGAAAGTGATGTCGGCCGTATGCACTTCCTCCAGTTCATCCTTCATCTTTTCAGTGGCGAGGAAGGCTTGGAATTGCTCAGGTTCTTGTAACGCCTTAATTAGTGAGTCTCGCGCTTCTTTTGATAATAGGAGGGCATCGAGAATGCTAAGCTGAGAAGGTAGCTTCCTTAGGTGCGCGAGGATGTTATAGTCCACCTTACCCTTCCTAGGAGGGTCTTTGGCAGCCAGCTCTCTCATGACTTGGTCATCTAAAGTGATATCCTTAGTGACTTTTTCCTTTCCCTTATCTTTTCTACTTACGGGCCCGAGATTCTTTTCTGGGAGTGTGCGATTGCGCAGCTGGATGTTCTCGCAGGCCTCCGATTTCTCCTCTTTCCCTAAAACGGACTCTTTAAAGAGAGGGCCCAGAGCCATTTCTTCATCAGAGTCGCTCCCAAAGGTGAGAACTTGTGACCCCCGGCGTGAGCCATATAACAGTTGCCAGTAGTTTTGTTGTGCCATTCGACAATAATTCTTCGCTCCCGACGGCTCTTGCATTTCATGTGCTTAAAATGTTGCCAACGAGTAACATATCCTTGCCACCATATCTTAAAGGCGTCGCACTCCTCCGTGGGGTGTGAAATTTTTCGATGATATGCGCAATAATCAGGGTGTCTCTCCACCCCGTCGAGCGTGTTTCCTTCCGAAGGTGGTAGCCTCATTCCCATTGACATGGCTTTGGCAAACTTTTTCCTCGTCTTGAATATCCTCTTGTCTACCTCGGATGCCTTTCGCTCTGGCAGAGGTAGTTCAGCTCTTTCGTTCAGTCGCCTGCATTTTGCTCCTTCTGACGCGGCCATCTCACGCTCCTGATCCGCTTTACTCTTTAGACGAATCTCGTCTAGAAAGGCATTGATCATTTCATTTGTCGGCCACGCACGCTCTGGTTCAGGCTCTGTCTCCGGCTTCTTAGTGCCAGGAGTTTTCTTATCATCGGTAAACGAGTAGAAGATTACGTTACAACTCGCCACATACCCTTCGGATTCATCCGACGAGCTCTCTCCATCATCTCTCTCTTGAAAGATGTGGCTGAGAAACTCTTGCAGTGTGACAGGAGTTCGCGCCTTTTGATTGTATTCTTCCAGCGCGTCGATTTGCTTCTGCAAGTTCGTGTGCTCGTCTCCAAGCTTCGCAGGCTTCTTGGATTTCTTCTTCTTTTTCTTCGAAGATTTTGACGGTTGGGCGTGAGTATTTGGGCCCTTATCGCGAGTCTTCGCAGTTGGGCAGGGCTTCAACATCCCTTCGATAATTTGAGGTTCAAGAGGGTCCTTCCATTCGATCGCAGGGCACGCATGAAGGTCTCTCAGCATTCTTTTGGTTTTAGTTGATAGCACGACCTCCCATGGAGCTTCTTCAATAAAGGAGCAGGTTGCCCCCGGTGTATCTGCTTTCTTAGGAGTATGCGGTTGTGGTGGGTTCACCTTCCACTTTTCGGACAGTACAAACTTTCCCTGGAGGTATTGGTCTTCAATCCATCCTTTGAAGACGAAGCAATCTTCAATCGGATGGCTTACCGTTTGATGGTAAGGGCAATAGTTAGGGTTATTGACCTCGGTGGGTTGCGGCGGTCGCCTTGGATTTGGTAGGCTTATAAGTCTGTTGCGTATTGCCAGCTCGAATAACCGTTTCATCTTGTCTCGTGGGAACGAGTAGGGACGTTTCATCTTCTCATTATAATACCGGCGTCTTTCTTCCAGTTGATCTGCCGGTTTCGGGGCGTTAGGTTGCTGCTGGGCATTCGCGACAAAGGTTGCCCTTCCTTTACCCTTGTCATTCCGAGGTTCTGACTTCGGGGCAGGTGGTCTATGACCCATCTGGTCCATATGAGCCAACTTGTCGATTAAAGCCTGGAATGTGGTTGGCTTAAAGAACATCATAAACTGGGAGATAGTTGCGTGGGGGTCTAGGGTTCCCACGAACATGCCCACTGCGGGTGCCTCCTCAATGCGTTGTTCACATCTCGACCACAAATTCCGCCAGCGTATAGCATACTGGACCCAGGTTTCGCCTGGTTTTACCCTGGCGTTAATCAATGCAGTTATTGGAGTGCGTTCGCTGGCACTTGCGAATCGCTGAGTGAATAACAACTCCATTTCAGCGAACGTTTTGATAGAATCATTCGGGAGTTCCGAATACCATTCGAACGCTGTTTCTGATAAGCTTCCCACGAACTGGCGGAGCAACAGTTTATCATCACCGCCGGTGTTACCGCAGAGGGCCCGGAACTGGGCGACATGTTGATGGGGATTGCCGGTCCCCTTGTACACGTGGAATTTTGGTATCGTATAGCCTTGCGGGTATTTAATTTGGTCGTACCAGTTTGGGTACGGCCGCCCCATTTTCACGACTTGACCAGCTGCCTCAGTCGCATGATGAACCCGGATTTGCTGGGCTATGTAGTCAACCAAGTCAGCCTTAGAGATTGCCTCCTCCTTGGCCGTTAAGAGGGCCGGTGGTGGATTTGACGTTTCTCCTCGGTCGTCTTCAAGAACGATTGGGGGATCCTCGGCGGGTAAGTCCTGCTGGATCATCATTCCTATCATATCGTGGAAGAGAAGGCCCATACGTTGTATGTTGGCCGCTTGTTCAGCAGCCTCTTTGTCCTTTTTCTCCAGTATCCGGCGAAGGAATTCAGCGTCGGTTTCTTCCTCCTGGCGTGCGTCTGAGGATGTTTCTAGGCTTTCTTTTGGCCCGGTAAGTGCGGCCATAGCATTCATCATTTCCTGAAGCTTTTGTTGCTGCTCCTGGGCTTTCGTCACGGATCGGGTAAGCGGTCGGTGGCCTGTAGAAGTGCGGCTTTCCTCCTTTCCAGAGGCCATGTAAACAGTGTGCACCACCATGCCCCCAGACTCAGGGCGTCTGGGCTCAGTGCTTTTAGCCGTTGTTGCACGCTGGGTGGTCTTCTCTGGCCTCCTCCTTTTATGAGCCATGGAGGTTGAGGGGGCTGTTGAGGTGGGCGTCCAGACAGCCTTTCGGGGTTTAGCCTGGTGACCAGCCTCCGGTTGTATTTTCAGCTTCTTATGCTGGCGGGAGAAGTTTGGATCGATGATCGAGTCTCGGGCCTGCCGCCAAACCTTATAGATTTTGGAAGACAGCCGTTGAGGAGATCGGGGCTGTTCTGGTTTTATTTCCACAACCTCTTTTAATGGGGGAGGAGACCTCTTCAGCACTGCAGTAGGAGAATTCCTTCGCACCTTATTTAGCATTTCGAAGCTGTTCCCAGTTGGAACAGCAGCATTAACTTCTGCCACCGGGGCTGATGGAGTCAACCCAGAGGGGGAGTTGCCCCCAGCCTTCCTTACTCGGCGCCAATGACGACGTCGAGCGTGTCGAGCGGACGGCATAGGGTCAGCGGTAAGAATGGTTTTGTCTTGCCCCCTGTATGGGTGGAGGGGTCGCTGTTGGTGCTAGCCTGTCAAAGACCGATGTCCTCTGGGCAGCAGGAGCGGGAGCTGAAGCCGTTAATCTTGTAAGGACCGACTTCGTGGCCGGAGAGGCCGCCTTGGCGACTTCGGGGGCAGGAGCGGCCACTCTCTTAGAAGCAGTCTCCTCTGAGATTGTAGGCCCCATGATGAGTTCGCAGGATTTCTGGCCCAATCTAGAGAAGACCGAGGCGTTAACGTTGGGCGACTCGTTGAGAGGAGCCGCGGCAGGGGTAAGACGATCAAAGACCGACTTCTTGAGAGCTTCCTTTGTCAGCACCGGCGCCGTGAAGCTTGTTGGCGGGAGTATAGTCCCAAAGAACAATCCGGTAGTGGCCTGAGTCACCTGATCCACCAGCATTGTGAACAACGAAGCAGCTTGGGGTCCGTAGGCTATACCTCCAGGCGAGGTAAAGCGTTGGTCGCAATTGCAGTCTGAGCGGTTGGAGGATTTCGCAGAAGTAGAAGCCATCGATCCTTTGCTTTCTGCAATAAGCAAGACGCCAAGTTTTAGTATCTTGAAACCCAAGGGCAACCATTAGCGAACCGCGATTGGTTCGCGAATCACGACACACGAAATGTGGAGTGGAAAGAGGAAAAGGTCCCACCGGGCATGCCAGAATCTGTTCCCCTCCGAACGGCGGCCGCGGCGCGTGGTGCGTCTAAGCCTGGGGTTCGGGGCAGATGCTAATTGGTGTGATCCGTCCACCTCTCCGAAGATGCCAAGTTGATTTATGGCACCGTGCGTCGGAGGTTTAGACGGATGCGGCCGATGTAGCAGACTTCGTCAGATTCCCCCTCGTTTGAGGGGTTTTTGCTTGTGGGGACGCTCTTCCCTGCAGGCGCAAGCCCCTGCAGTTAATTACGCTACCGCATCGCGGTAACAACTTTCTCCTTCTCCAGATGGTCACTTCGTGTCGTGTGTGTTTATTTTATGTTTTGTTGCCCGTGGATTGTTTACGGAGACCGAGTTATGTCGTCACCCGTAGGGCGTGGACTAGTCCAAATCCGTGTTATCTTAGATTTGGGTTTGGGGGTTTGGTTTGAGGATACATTAGCCATACTTGAGGCTAAGATCAACTCAAACGTTTGTTAAGGATACGTTAGTCTAACTTTGAGACTAAGATCAACTTAACGGGATCGTTTAGATCCGACAAAAGAGCATTTGGGCTCCATTGTTCCAGTTTAGGGACATAGTGGTACATCGTATGTATGGCCGTCAGGGCCCGTCACCTCTCTGACGACGCTGAAGGATTACAACGACGGATGTCAGAGGAGTTCAGGGATGTACCCTCGAGCCAGAGTTAATTGGGGGGATTCATAGTCCAGTCTATTTGAAGGTTTAAGGATACGTTAGCCATCTTTGAGGCTAAGATCAACTTAAACGGGACCGTTTAGATCTGACAAAAGAGCATGCGGGGCTCTATTGTTCTAGTTTAAAGACATTGCGGTCCACGGGTAGTTTAAGGACATTGCGGTCCACGGGTAGTTTAAGGACATTGCGGTCCATGGGTAGTTTAAGGACATTGCGGTCCATGGGTAGTTTAAGGACATTGCGGTCCAGTATTTGCTCTGGATGCTTCACATGGGTTCACTGCCGTGCTTGGCGAGGACCAGGCTCCGCTCTGGGCGTTTTCCGTGGGGTCAAATAGTGACGTTATCCGCGTTCCACGTAACCAGGAATTTTGCACTAGATGCTTCACACGGGTTCACTGCCGTGCTCGGCGAGGACTAGGCTCCGCTCTGGATGCTTCACACGGGTTCACTGCCGTGCTCTGCGAGGACCAGGATCCGCTCTGGACGTTTTCCACGGGGTCAAAGAGTGACGTTATCCGCGTTCCACGTAACCAGGAATTTTGCATTAGATGCTTCACACGGGTTTAAGGACCCCACAGTCCATATCAATGTGTGGTCGTCGGGACCCGTCACCTCTTTGAAGACATTGAGGGATTACAATGCCAAGTATCAAAGGAGTGAAGAGATGTACCCTAGAACCGGAGTGGATTAAATAGTCCTTGGCCCAATTTGGGATCCAGACCAATTAATTATGTTATGAGCCCATTGGCCCAGTTAATTACGAATTGAGGACTCGTGGCCTGGCTTGGGCTAAGTCCAATCATGTCTGGAATATTGGCTTTCTGTTGGTCCATTGAAGGAGAGGCTTTGCCTCTATCCATTTAGCCAATTGGGCCAAAGCCTAGTGTTAAACACTACAGACCAATCAGTGTTGAACACTGAGAATGAGGTTGACAAGTTAGTGTTTAACACTAAAAGATAATTGGTGTTAAACACCAGCAACAAGGCTTTCAAATTATCATAAACACTAAACCAGATCAGTGTTAAACACTGGCAACGGAGATCTCAGATTAGTGTTAAACACTAAGGTCATCAGTGTTGAACACTGCAAATAAAGTTCTTTGATTAGTGTTGAACACTAAGGCCCAACAGTGTTTCAATACTGGGTTCGGGAGTTTCAATTTAGTATTAAACACTAAGGCAAGAGGGGTCACGTGGCAACACGTGAGAGCGCCCTCCCTTCATTTGTTCTTCTGAGACTGTTGCATCTTTCAGAGCATCACGTGCCATCACGTGACGGGCATTCAAATACTTGTGTGTTAAAGCTTCTGTCAAGGGTCACGTGGGTAACGTGGGGCACCGCCTCAAAGGGGCTTTCTGTAGATCTTTTGGTGGGGTCACGTGGTGACACGTGACCCTGCCTCTATGTATGTTGTTTAGAGGATCTGTTAATCTTTTCGAAGAATTAAATTCCACGTAGGGTTAAACCCTGACAGTAATTTCAGAGGAATTAAATTCCTGCTTCCTTTTGAAGATTTATATTCTGAATAGAGTTGGACTCTGAATTTTCTGTAGGCATTAAATTCCTCATATATGTGAAGAACTGAATAGGGTTGAACCCTAATAAAAGCTTTCAAGGAATTGAATTCCCATTCTCTGTTAAATTATGATTAAGGGAATTAAATTCCCGCTGTTTCAACAGAACTAGATTCTTAATTAAGGTTAAACCCTGTTTCTTTTTGTTCTGAAGGAATTAAATTCCCATAACACAGGGTCAAGCCCTAATTTTATTTTAAAGGAATTAAATTCCTATAGTTCTGTGAGAATTAGATTCTCGTGCTTCCATTCCCTCTCTATGTTTTGGATCTGCATGGCAGGATCTCAACCCATTGAGAATTAAATTCTCAACTTCAAGGGGAGATGTGCACTTTGCAGATCCTCTAGCAAAGAGAGAAGAAATATATTCTTCTGTTTTTATATATCAGAGTTAAACTCTGTTGAGAATTAAATTCTCCTTCTTTCAAAAAGCCTTCCCTTTCTTACCTAGGGTTTTCTTTTGCAGAAGATCCAAATTTCTCAAAGTATCAAGGCTCTCTCTCCCTTTCTTCCCTCTGCGTATATGTCCCCTTTTTTTGTATCTCTTGGCTCCTATTTATAGGAGAAGCAGCCGAGTCAATTAGTTTTTGACGAATCTTCATTGAGAGATTTGATTTGCATCCATCATTCGTTCTGGACCTTTGGATTATTAGGTGAATTTTATTCACCATTGGATTTTAAATCCAGTGATTCTCCTTTGTGATTTCTGTTAGATTTAAAGGGGAAATCTTTCCAAACCCGAGATTTTCCCATAGATAGATGATATTTAATCACCTCTGAATCTCCAATTCGATTGGTTCCAGATAATCGCTTTCCTTTGGAAAGATTTGAATCTCTTTCAGAATTTAATTCTGTTGACAAAACGGGCTTTGAAAACCGGTCACGTGTGACCACGTGACCCATGGTCACGTGTGGGCACGTGACCCCCTTGGAACGAGCCTTCCTCTTTCTTTTTGCGCTCTGTCTTCTGCTTGCTGCTTCACCGTCACGTGCCACCACGTGACCCCTGGTCACGTGTGAGCACGTGACCCTTGTCAGGATTCTTTTTCTTGGTTTAGCGGGAGAACAAATCTGCTGCTTTTGATTATCACGTGCCAACATGTGACCCTGGTCACGTGGGAGCACGTGACCTCTTCTGAATCCTTTTCCTTGATCTGATCAGGGATCCGGTGTGCCTTTGCCGCTTGCATTTAAATGTCACGTGCCGACACGTGACCCTGGTCACGTGGGAGCACGTGACTCTTTCTGAAGCCCTTTTCTTCGATGTAGTTGGGAAACGGGACTTGCCTTGCCGATACTTTTAGGTGTCACGTGCCAACACGTGACTGCTGGTCACGTGTAAGCATGTGACCCTCTTCTGAAGCTTTTTCCATAAGTTTTTTTCTGATTTTAAATCAGGAAACAAGAACGTAATGAAGTATAAAGAACCAGTCCTGGTATGTGTAGACAGGAGACCTTACATACATCATAATGTATCAGTCCCAAGAGTTTACTAACTCTTTCTTTGTTTCTAATAAACAAAGCTATGGTCATCTTATCTTTGTGACATGATGTTAGTTATATGTATGCCCTAGAGGCCATTACTTTACATTGGATGTATATTGTAGTGGATGCTGGGACATATATAGGTAGGACTTTCTTGCTCGACATGATAATACGCTATCTGGTTGCTCTTTATCTTAACATGTATACTTTCTGTCTCTCTGATTACATGTTGATAAAGCCCTTAGGATGTGTACTCGACTTCCAGGACTATGATGCAGATCATACTAGTGGGGCCTGGGTAGTCAATGAGTACATCCTTCATTGTTCCTAGTCGTGGGAATATCGAGACGGGGCATCGATATTCCAGAGTAGACTAGCGCATATCTTATCGACCCATGCGATGGGCGATGGATGATCCCATATCCATTGGTGTTTTACATCGAAGATAGTATGCGGGTGCTCAGTAAAGACTGGGTACACTGAACGGACTCGCCGAGAACTCCCAGATGGTATTATACCTCACGTCAGATGGCAGTTCTCTGGTGACACTGGTACAGCTTAGTCTGTTGACCCGAGATCGTCATAGAGTCTTGTGTGTCTCCCACTGTGCTTTGATTTCCACCCTACCACAGCTCTACTGGGTCGTGCAAACAGGTGGTTTTTGGGTACAGTCCCGATTCACATGGAGGCAATGAGCGATAGGAGGGGATTCGTCTCTCCCGGTATTGGGGGTTGATGTTGTGCTATGCTCGACTGGCCATAACAGGAAATCCCTGGCCAGGGTTGCTGTGATATACTGGTAAGAGTTATCAGTAGTTTCACGAATGTTATGGACCTCACGTCGGCATGACTTATCGAGCTATTGGGTCTGACGTTTACCACCCCTAGGCGAGATATGCGACATATCAGACGATCTGACCGGACTGTACGGTAAGTGTTACTGGTTGGATTCGCAGGAGTCTGAGCGGGCTTGCTCGTCGATCTTCTGATCGCTCAATACTCGGGTGGCCGTTACGTTTAGCAGACCGCTTGCGGCTTGTGGGTGTTTGATACGATCATCATCCGCTGCCGGCGTATTGACGAGTCTTTAGAGTCCTACACAGAGGTTTCCTGGCTCAAGCGAAACAAAATAGGAGCGTATATGAGATATGTGCGGGACCGAGAATAATTCGTGTATGTGATACCGTATTCCATTCTCGCGATGAATGTATCGAATGGTTGTATGCGATATAACCTAGTTATCGAATCAAGGATTGATTCGATAAGCCGATACATTGGATACTAGCCGGTTATATGCGATATAACCGGATCATTGAATCAAGTGTTGATTTAATGATTTAATGTATAATTATATATTTGATATATTACTCTGCATTAACTAGTATTGGTTCACTTTAAATGGATTTGCTCACTTGGTTTGTACACAATGTATATGTGATATATTTTGTGCACATCATTGTATCATGTTTGATGATACATGCAAGCTAGGGTTAGTGTAAAGAATTAGACCATGGTTAAGGTTATGATTAGGGTTTTCTTTTTCCTTATTTATGTATTTATTTATTTTGGAAAAAGATGAGAAAAGAATGGTTGCTATTTTTGTTTGCTAGTTGATGATTCTTGAAGCTTTGAATTAGTCCACCATCCTTGTCTTATACTTAACCCTAACCATTCTAGTTAACCATGGTCCATTCTCTACAACTAACCAAGAGTTAGTAAATGATAAGTATTGATTTATTTATCATTTACATATTCTTAATATATTCTTTTCCATCATCTTCTTCTTCTTCAACATGAGAAAAAGCTTGCTACATCAATGGTGATTGATGAAAAAGTGTGGGAAATCCAAAACTAAAGTCTACCCAATTCCTATTTCTTCATCCTCTACCTCTTGCCAAGTAGTATAGGGTGTTTCCTTCACAAGTTTTCAAAGCTTGGTGAAGTTGGAGCTTGTTCTTGTGATGCTTCGACGTAGATCATCTTCGGCATCGAACCGACGATCAAGCCCGCCCATTCTTCGATGATGCCAATGCTAGAGTCGTGAGTTCGATTTGGACAGCGGAGGGAGATCATCGTGGAGCTTAGGAAGTGGTGGACCGGATCTACAAAGGTTGTAGCCCCTTTCCTTTAGATACATTTCCATTTACTTGCTTGTTTCGCCTAGATATCTAGTAAACGATCCGTATTAGGGTTTGTAGGCACCCGTAAAATTTGATTTGTGCATGTTTGATCACTTGTGAGACTTCACTAGAGTGCCTAGGAACCCTACACATGACTGGCAAGTTTCACAAGATGTAAATTCAAAATGATTTAAATATGCATCTATATGTAACTTCAGCTAGTCGGGTCGCATTGATATGACCTAGTCTACAATACCTCAAGAAGAATTCGTTCATTTCTGAACTCTTCCTCTTTTGTGTGTTCCATATACTAAGAACTGTAGTTTGATTTAGAACTTCAATGCTTTTACATAACGTGCCTGAACCGATCAATTTTTGATATAGGAAATGTTCAAAACATTATTCAACAATAAAAAATTTTATCATTTCTTTACAAATAAGGAGAGTGATATAATTTTGTATATCAGATTCGGTATCTAATAACATTCGTTCAGAATCAATGTATTTGGGATACAGGGTGACAGTGACCAACAGACTTGGTTGCAACACTTGCCCCGTTTTCTGTCTCATGAAACTTATCACCCGTTCTCAGTTCTCTACCTTTTTGCAGCCCTATGTAACAGATTACATATTTGGGATCCTAATCCGGTATCATATACCCAGGATGCGGACGATACTGAGAAATAGTTCTTTGTAATGAACACACCCGAAGATGATGCATCAGCATGCACTCTCTTCGTTTGGGCGGCACGGGAATTCTGGTATTCCCCATTTCCCGCTCTGTCTTATAACAATTATAAGTTGGAGCGGTACCAACGATCCCCAGCTCAGTATAACAAGCGGGTTCGGTCAATATTCCATATTATTATCTTGATTAAGGCGTGATATGGTCGCTACCTGGAGAGAGAGAGAAGAAAACACTCAGCGTGCGCTCTTGCAAGAATAGATTGGTTATTATTTTATCTAATTAGGATGGCTCCCACTGTTTTTATCAAATCTTCCTTCAAACCCTAAAAGGAAAGACTAGCCGGGATTAATTACACACTACAAGTTCGCCAATCTTTCAGCCAGGCCAGTGTCGGTACTTTGAGGGAGGTCCCCCGTGCTTTCGCACGAACCTAATTAATGTAAACCTCGTTTTCCCAGAGGCGTAACCTCGTTGACACCTTTCTAGACACCTACTTGATCGGCTAATTGTAATGTGTAAAACTCTCCCAGAAGTAACAATTACTCGCAGTGGGTATCGAGATCCAACTATCTCATAGAAGGTATGCAATCTCATTGCAAATTTCAACACTTGAAATTCCCGATAATATTTTTGCCCCTAGCAGCTATATGACCTTAACATAGTCAACAAATCATAAGTGCAAGTCAAGTTCAACCCGTTATTTCCCGATTGAATTAAACCCACCCGCACAACCCTTAACATAGTCAACAAAGTCGCACGACTACCCTAATCCAATCACATCATATACTTTTTCAAATAAGCATTAATTAGCTACCGCACACTACGCCTTAACATAGTCAACAAACGTAGTACGAATACTAACTAGTACTTATCTGAAATGACGGAGGGCTACGACAGGTTTTTCTGAAAACCTATTGCGTAATGAACTTGATATCGTTGTAGAATCAAACGATTTTTAAATGGAGTGTCTTTGAGGCTTTTCTAGTTTTGCTAAAGGAGTCACTCCCGGTGAAGGGATCGTCGGTCCTTTCCTCGTCGAATGAGGTGCGGGATATATCATATATATCACTGTGCAAAGCAAAAATATTTAAAAGCAATCAAAAGACAAACCGAGTGTGTAGCATCTGCCAGTTATTGCTAAAGGAGTCACTCCCGGTGAAGGGATTTCGGTCCTTTCCTTATCGAATAAGGTGCAGGATATATCATATATACCTCTGTGCAAAGCAAGAACTGTAGCTACCTGTTTTAATTTTGAAATTCAATTCTACAACATCTTTAGGTTTATTTTATTTCATTAATCTCATTAATGAAGTCCCATCATTTAAATTACCTAAACATCACAGATAAATACGACGTACACTTATGCCATCCGCATTCACCTCGATGTCCCCTCGTGCACCGTTAGGTTAGGTAACTAACGACAGAGCGGGGCAGGGCTAGCGCGGGTGTAAAACATAAGTAACGCCTATATAATATATCATATATACTATATACAGTATTTATCACAGAACATCACATGATCACATCACAGATATCGCAGCAGAAGAATCATATGAAATATTGGATATATTAGGACGTCCGTGTTTTCAATACGAGCCAGTATAAAACACGGATTCCACGGTCGCGATGAATAGCCAAACCCACACCCCTAGACCCCTACGAGAGCGGCAAGCAACCCTACCAATTCTAGAGTTAGGAGACCCGGACTCGACTCCTCGAGTTGGTCTCCCACTGGACTCCAGAACCCGGTTACTTGTGCCCTCCTCCTTGGGTCTATCCTAGTGCGGAAAAGTAAATAATATACAAATGGTGACATCATCCGCAACCTGGAAGTGCCCCAATAAAAGAATATTACATACAAGTTTTTACATTAATGAAAATGAAAAACACTCATCTCATATAAAAAAAAACCCGGCTATTCAAATACGACGATCCAATATAACATATCCAGCAACACATAACATCACATGTCATCAACGTAAGTAAATATGCGCATCCCAATTGTCGTTGACATATAGCAACGAAACCGGCAATATCACATATTACACTTACGGTCACAGAAAAGAAAGTGTAAAACTACAACAGTTGGAATCCGCATCCGCTTTAGACATCGCATGCCTAATCAAATGAAATACTTAGACATCACATGCCTAACAATTATAAACCCCGCATTTTAGTCTCATTGTCGAAAACTCTTTTCAATATCAAGTCAGGCAATTCAACAAGATTCCCGACATCCTGATCGAATGCTCGTCGCAAACTTCAGTAGACGGCCGCACCCCCGACGCCGTCGATGAAGTGCACCAAGGCGGAAACCCGCTACCGCGAGCACCCGAACGGATGCTTTCGGTGACGGGGTTCTCCTACAGTCACTTGGTCGGGGCTATGGAGCGAGGCTGTCTATTAAGTTTACCCGGCGAGTATCCGCGTACGCTACGTGATTGCGACAGACTTTTGATCACATCAAAATTCCGTGGCAGCCGATCAAGTGAGACTAAACTGCTATGTTTATAACATTCATTCAGTTATCTCATAACTATATGTGAATTCCAATTATTGTATCACATTCCGGATAAATAGAAAATGTTAAACTTTTCGATCGAACAGTCGAACACCCAAGTTTTCCCGAAACAGCTCAACACATAAAACAAGTTTAAAAACATCCAGTTCATGCCTCAGTACCAACGGTCCAGCCGTAGAAGGGTCAAGCCAACGCCTCACATGTGGCACGCCGTACTGCCCCAAACCCGAAGGTTCAAAGGACAGTTCAAGACGGTCACATAATCGAGTTAAGGTTTGTTGTCTTCTAGAGGGTCCATCGCGTTACTTGCACTACTTAGAACGTCTTTAAACCACGGAAAAATCCAACACTTGGAAATTTCCCGACAGGGGAAAAATTGGGTATTTATATCCGGTCGAACTTTTTAACATATTCAAAAATTATCCGGAAAACACATAGATAAAGTTTGATAATCCGATCGAATTTACGAACTCCCAATACAACCCAGAAAACTCAACTCTTGAGTAAATATTAAAAATTCCCAGAAAATACAGCACTAAAAGATAAGAATTACTGTGCAAATTTCAAAGGCTGTTGTGACAATTTGGCCGCGGAACCGCCGCAATAGCCATGCTATTGCCGCGGTTCCGCCGCAGTTTGGAGGAATTGATCGCTCGAATTTCACAGTAATTCTTAAAATCTCCTGCTGATTTTTCTGCATATTTTTAATTTCTAAAAAGACCAGATTTCAAAAAATGTACAGAGAGCATTTTGAGATTAGGGTTTCGGTTCGATCGGACTTCTAACTCCGTCTACGCATCGCCTAATGCTCTAGCTAGGCTCTGATACCACTGTACGGTTCCTAGGCACACACTAGAGGTCTTACAAGGCATCAACCATGCCAATTTGAAATTTTACAAGTGCCGAGAAACCCTAATACGGATCGTTAACTAGATTTTAGGCGATAACATGCAACTAGCTAACAACTTAACTAAGAGTAAACGGAAATACAACCTTTGTAGATCCGTTCCTCCACCTCCATAGCTCCGTGATGAAGTCCCCTCGCTGCGATCATCGGATCTCGGGCTCTAGCGTCGGCTTCATCAGAGAACGGGCGGGCTAGGTCGTCGACTTCGATGCCGAAGATGATCTACGTCGAGGCATCACAAGATCAACCTCCCACTTCACCAAGTCATGAAACTTGTGAAGAAAACACCCTATACTACTTGGCAAGAGGTAGAGGATGAAGAAATAGGAAGTGGGTTCACTTTAGAATTGGATTTCTCACTCTTTTTCACTAGTTGCCATTGATGGAGGCAAGCTGAAGATGAAGAAGAAGAAGAATTTTATAAGTGTTGTGATAAGTATTATCTAAAAAGAAAATAATATGAATACTTATCATTTACCAACCATAGTTTGGTGTAGAGAATAAATCATGGTTAGATTGAAGGGTTAGGGTTAAGCATCAAGACAAAATGGTCACTTGGTCATAGCTTCATGAAGGTTCAATAACAAAGAAAGAAAGCCACCATTTTCCCTTTTTTCTTTTCCAAAATAAATAAAATAAATAAATGAATGAATGAATAAGAAAATAAAAACCCTAACCATTACATAACCATGGTTTAATCTTTACACAAACCCTAGTGAGCATGTATCATCAAACATGATACAAACTTGTGTACAAAAGTATATCACATATACAATGTGCACATAAAGTGAGAAAATCCATTTAAAATGAACCAATACTAGTTAATATAAATTAATATATCATATATATAATTATACATTAAATCATTAAATCAACACTTGATTTAACGATCCGGTCATATCGCATATAACCGACTAATATCAATAGTAACAACTTATCGAATCATGATCCGATAACCCGGCTATACAGCATATAACCGATCAATGTTACAAATCGCGAGAATCAAATACAGTATCACATACTAGTATTATTCTCGGTCCCGGACATATCTCATATGCGCTCCTATTTCGTTTCGCTTGAGCCAGGAAACCTCTGTGTAGGACTGTAAAGACTCGTTAATACGCCGGCAGCAGGTGATGATCATATCAAACACCCACAAGCCGCAAGCGGTCTGCTAAACGTAACGGCCACCCGGGTATTGAGCGATCAGAAGATCGACGAGCAAGCCCGCTCACACTCCTGTGAATCCAACCAGTAACACTTACCGTACAGTCCGGTCTCGTCGTCTGATATGTCGCATATCTTGCCTAGGGGCGGTAAACGTCAGACCCCAATAGCTCGATAAGTCGTGTCGATATGTGGTCTATAACAATTCGAGAAACTACTGGTAACACTTACCAGTAAATCTCAGCAACCCTGGCCAGGGATTTCCGGTTATAGCCAATCGAACACAGCGCAACATCAACTCCCTATACCGGGAGAGACGAATCCCCTCCTATCGCTCATTGCCTCCATGTGATTCGGGACTGTACCCAAAAATCACCGTTTTGCACGCCCTCTTGGACGTGGTAAGGTGGAAATCAAAGCACAGTAGGAACCACACAAGACTCTATGACGATCTCGGGTCAACAGACTACTCTGTACCAGTATCACCAGAGAACTGCCATCTGACGTAAGGTATAATACCATCTGGGAGTTCTCGGCGAGTCCGTCCAGTGTACCCAGTCTCCACTGAGCACCCGTATATAATCTCCGATGTCAAACACCAATGGATATGGGATCATCCATCGCCCATCTGTATGGGTCGAGAAGGTATACGCTAGTCTACTCTGGTATATCGATGCCCCATCTCGATACACCCACGACTAGGGACCTTAAAGGATGTACTTATGGACTACCATGTCCCCACTAGTATGATCCGCATCACAGTCCAGGTAGTCAAGTACACATCCTAAGGGCTTTACCAACATGTAACAGAGAGACAATCAGTGTACACGTTAAGCTAAAGAGTAACCAGATAGCATACTATCATGTCGAGCAAGAAAGTCCTCCCTATATATGTCCCAGCATCCACTACAATATACAACCTATGTATAGCAATGGCCTCTAGGGCATATATATAACTAACACACTCTAACCTAGATCAGAATGGTTAATCATTTTATATAATCAGGATTTCTCCCACTGTATCCTCAAATTCTCCTCCAAACCTGAAAGAAGAATTAGTCGGGATCATCTAAAATCACCCGAGGAGTAAACCAACTCATCAGTAGGAATCGGGATCCAACTATCATCGCATGATAAACTGATGGAATCCACTCAAGTTATCATACTCCAGAAGGTATGCGCATGCCTGGCAAGTTTCCTGTATGTTTGAAACTCCTGATGTGATTTTTACCCCATTCTCTTATGACCTTGACGAAAGCCAACATATCATAAGTCACATGTCAAGTTCTACCCATCATTATCCAGGTTAATTTGAACTCACCCGTACATACCCTTGACGAAGGCCAAAAAAGTAGTACGACTGTCCCAAACCAACGCATCTATCTATGCTACAGAAAAGTAACAAATAGCTACCATACACTATGCCTTGACGATGGCCAACATACATAGTATGAATACTAAGTAATACCCATCTGAAATGACGGAGGGTTACGAATGGTTTTTGGCGAAAAACCTTTAATGTAATAAACTTGATATCGTTGAAGGAACCGGATAGCTTTTTATAAATATATTGTGGCGAAAACCTTTGCTAAAGAGGCCACACCCGGTGAAGAGATCTCGGCTCTTTCCTTATGGAATGACGTGCAGGATATTCCCACTAAATACAATGATGCAAAGCAAAAATGTAATCGACTATAGTGAAGTTATTACCCTGATGCAAACTTACACCCAAGAGGTCACTCCCGGTGAGGGGATCTCGGCTCTTGCCTCGTCGAATGAGCTGCTGGATATTCATAACCGAATACTGCTGTGCAAAACAAAAGAAAACGTCCTTGTAATAGAAGCTTTTTTTAAAATTTGTTCCAACAACATCAATTAGGTCTGTTTTCATTGCATTGATCTATATCAACGCAGTCCCATCAATTAATCACACTACAAAAGAACGAAAATATGATGTACGTATATGTCATCCGCATTCGCCACTGGGCCCCGTCATCACCCGTTAGATTACTTAACTAAGGACAGAGCGGGGGCTGGACTAACGCGGGTGTAAAACATATACAACATCTACTAGTGTGTGTGTGTGTGTGTGTGTGTGTATGTATAGCAATATATAATGATCGCTCTAGGCGTGATAAATGCAATATCACAGATAAGCAATAAGCATCACAGAACAATACAGATAATCTGAGAGCCCCAGGTTTCCTTTGAACTGTAAGTGAAACCCGACGTTCCCCTGATCGTGTGGATAGCCTGTGCAATGAAAACCTAGACCCCTACGAGTGCGGCAAGTTACCTGCCAAAACCAAAAGTGAGGCAACCCCCTTCATCAAAGTGAATGGGTCACGCAGCACTTCACAAAATCTGGTAACTTGAGCACCCCTCCTTGGATCAACGTGTACCCCCTACGAGTGCGGCGAATAGCCTACCAATTCTAGAGTGAGGCCCCCTCCTTCTCAATTCTATGAGATGCGGACCCGTTGCCCTCCAGAACCCGGCTATCCGTGCACTCCATCGCGGGGTAATCCTAGTACAGAAAAGAAAAATATGTACAACGGTGATATCGACCTCAACCCGGTCGTGCCCCAAACAAATAATATACAAATAAGAAGTGACGGCAGACCACCTGTCGGACGCTCGCCCCGCGATATCAAATGTACAAATAAAACTAAACTGTACTATTATTGCAACCAAGCTATCCACCACGACGATTCCGCAACAAACACAGCACAACATAGAACATCAACGTGAATGTCATGTTCGCAAACCCGTCTAAAAGAACTATAGCAATTAGACAAGTTATACCGATCTAATGACATTCACGGTCGCAGATAGTAATGTAAGTACTGTAAACTTTAAACAATGTTAGAAATATCGACTTCGAAATAACCCTGAATACCCCCCAAACAAATAGATAAATCCATATCCAAACTGGGCTAAACTAGCAATACCACTGAACCAATATTCCATAGACCAGACAACACCCAAAATTTAAAAACCCCAATTCCCAATTCTGGCCAGCCACCTTGGATATTTGAGCAATGTGCTCGGGTCAATTTTGGTGGAAGTGGCTCGTAATTGGGATGCAGTCTAGTGGTCACCTAAATAGTCTTCTGTAGTTGCTAAAGTAATTTTTGATGACTCGGAAAAAAATGACAGAAACTAGAATATATCGGGTATTGTTTCAGAGTTGTTTCGGTTTCAATACTTTAACATCGTCTAAACCAACTTATAAGTTGTTAATGGGTTGGCTCTGATACTATATAGGGTTACAGCAGTGCCCCGGCCATTAATCTGTGGTCAAACGCGGAATAAAACTTAAAAAAAATGGCGCTAACGGAACCCTAATCGACGGATCGTACCATTAACCCTATACTAGTTCTATGTAAAGAGTTTGGAGAGGTTATACCGATCGATCTGTGTCCTTCGGTCTTCAACCTCTGTCCCAAGCTCCTCACGGCTTCCTTAATCAAGTCCGATCTCCGGCCTCCCTCGTCGAAGACGATCCACGTCGAGAATTAGTAATACGAGCTCCCACTTCAAAACCGAAGCAACTCGAGCATCCAGTTTTCTAGCCTAGATACCCAAGATGAAGTAGAGATTGTGTGTGATTACTTTGTCTCAAAACACCCATGGATTCTCAACTCATGAGAGAGTATGGGTGGAGGTTGAAGAAGAAGCCAAGTGAAGAAAGTTGTGAGCTCAAGTTTTGGCTTGTGAGCAAGTGAAGAAAAATGTTCTCTGTTCTTTTTTTTTGTGATGAGTTGTGAAGTATTTGTTAAGAGCAACTCAAGAAAAATAATTCCCTGCACAAGAAAGATCTGCCCCCATTCATAAATATCTCACAACACACTCCATGACTCACCATGTGAGTCACCAAGTGCATGCACCATGAATAAATGCACAATCATGACTCACACCAATGTGTCATGCCACAATCAATGCTCAAGCCAAAACTTGCACTCACAATTTTCATCAAATAAACATTAAACCCTAAATGTTTAATCAAAAAGAGAATAGAAACTTCTAAAGTAAACTCGTAACGAATTACAAGAATACCCCTCATCTGTATATACATACCTGCATCCGTATTCCGACTGAATATGAATACAACGAGACGAAAATAATCCAACAATATAATACTAGGATCCGTTTTAAACCAAAGCCCTGGTATTATCCGTCCGATCATGATCCGTGCACAAGTGCACGAATATGATCGAACCCTACCACAAAACCATACGACCTCTACAACGTTTCTCCCGAACCAGGGAAACCCTCTATGTGGGACTCTAAAGACTCGTCAATACACTGGCAATGGATTTAACTACAAGCACGTCAGTGGCACTATCCATACGTAACGGCTACCCAGGTATTGAGCGAAAGGGAGGCCGACGAGCAAACTCATCCTGAAACCCTACTGAGCCTGACAATATTCGTACAGTCCGGTCCGTTCGTCTATGAGTATCGCATATCGAGTCTAGGGGGGTGGATAAAGTCAGACCCCTAATAAGGCGACATTTAGTGTCGGTATGAAGCCTATCACCAACTGAGAAACTACTGATCCGAATCAGTAATTCCCGTCTACCCCGGCTGAAGATTTCTAGTAATGGCCACCCATGCACACCAAGACATCAACCCCCAATATACCGGGAGAGACGAATCCCCTAACGATCTACTCACTGCCTCCATGTGGCTCGGGAGTACACCCAACTAAAACCTGTTTGCACGACTCCTTTGAGCCGTGGTAGGGTAGTAATCAAAGCACAGTGGGAACTCAAACAAGACAAATGACGATCTCAGGTCGATAGACTAACCTGTACACATGTCACCAGGGAATTGCTATCTGACAACAGATATAAATACCAACTAGCATGTTCCCGGCGAGTCCGTCCGGTGTACTCATAACCCAATAAGCACATGTATACATCTTAGGTGAACCAACTAACACCAATGGCTTGTGAGACCGGCCACAACCCCTCGTCGGGGTTTCGATCCGTATACACTAGTCTACTCTTGGAGTATCGATGCCCAGTCTTGAAACTCCTACGACTAAGGACACTTTAAGGATGTGCTCATAGATCACCCAGCTCCCACGAATATGATCGCCATCATACAGCTGGTAGTCAAGCATGAATCCTATGGGCTCTACCAATATGTAATAGTGATCTGTAATGTCACCTGAAGTATGTACACGTTGATAAAGACAAACCAGATAGTATTCTATCATCTCGAGTAAGACTGTTCTACCGGTATAGGTCCTCCCTCAATCATTGCAGTCACATGCCTGCGATCCAATAATTGACTTGAGGACACTATAGAACACTTCCTCCATCTACGATGATCCACCTAAGGGAAACGGCATAAGCTTTATCCTTGCCTAGCAAGGCAACCGATGCTCCAAGGTTGCTAGCAATGGAGAGTGGAGGTGTAGGAATATCTCACTATAATTTTTCTCTCATCAAAATGCTCCAAAGAGCAGCTCAAGAAGAAGTATGAGGGGTGAGGAAAACAATGGCATGAGCAACCATAGAAATGGCTAAGTATCTCAATAGAGAAGAGAATCATCAAGTGAAGGAAAAATACTTGGATGGCATGTAAAGAATATGGCTCCAACAATTTACAACCATGTAATGAAAATATCTTCTCCAATTTTCCAATAAACAAATGAGAGCCATGCCAAGCCCATGCTCATGTCAACTCACCCTCCGCCTCATTTCCCAAATTGTTTTCTAAAATGAAAATCAAATAATGAGGTGGCCATCTTCTAGAAGCTATTCCGTATAAATACGGAATGCAATCCGGTACACGTATCGAAATACATATACGCGTATTCGTACAAAAATACGAATAGCCAAGAGAGAAAATGAATAATGAACAATAATACTAGAATATATATATATATACATATATATATAAATTATTAAATCAAAACCTGATTTAATAATCCGGCTTAATCCTAAGCCGCTAGTATTATCAACCGTCCGATTAAAGTTTATGCTGCCTGCACACATATTTAATCGGACACCTGTATGTACCAACATTCGTCATCTACACCGTATCGCCTGAACCGTGAAAACCCTCTATGTGGGACTCTAAAGACTCGTCAAAATGCTGGCAGTGGGTTTAACCACAAGCACGTCAGCGGCACTAGCTGTACGTAACGGCTACCCAGGTATTGAGCGAAAGGATGGCCGACGAGCAAGCTCATCCGTACCCCTACCGAACCTGACAATGACAATCTCCGTACAGTCCGGTCTGTTTGTCTAAGAGTATCGCATATCGAGTCTAGGGGGTGGATGATGTCAGAGCCCTAATAACGTGATAATTCGTGTCGGTATGAAACCCATCACTACCTGAGAAATTACCGATCCTAGATCAGTAATTCTCAACTATCTTGGCCAAAGATTTCTGGTGATGGCCATCCATGCACTGCGCGACATCAACCCCCAATACCGGGAGAGACGAATCCCCTACGATCCGCTCACTGCCTCCATATGGCTCGGGATTGTACCTAACTAAAACCAGTTTGCACGACTCCTTTGAGCCGTGGTAGGGTAGTAATCAAAGCACAGTAGAATCTCACACGAGACAAATGACGATCTCAGGTCGACAGACTATCCTGTACACATATCACCTGGGAACTTCTATCTGACAATAGGTATAATACCAACTAGCAGGTTCCCGGCGAGTCCGTCCGGTGTACTCATAACCCAATAAGCACCTGTATACTATCTTAGGTGAACAAACTGACACCAATGGCTTGTGAGACCGGCCACCGCCCCTCGTCGGGGTCTCGATCAGTATACACTAGTCTAATCCGGAGTACTGATGCCCAGTCTCGATACTCCTATGACTAGGGACATTTAAGAATGTGCTTATGGACCACCCAGCTCCCACGTATATGATCGCCATCATAATGCTGGTAGTCAAGAAAGAATCCTATGGGCTCTATCAGCATGTAATAGTGATTTTTAATGCCACCTAATGCTGTACACAATGATAAAGATAAACCAGATAGCATACTTACATCTCGAGTAAGATTGTTCTACCGATATAGGTCCTCCCTCAATCATCACAATCGCGTGCCTGCGATTCAATAATTGACTTGAGGGCACTATAGCCAACAAAACTTGCCCTTCCTATTTTCTTCTTTGTCAATAACTATCTCGTTCTTAGATTTCTCAATGTAGTCATCATAAAAAACCAACTTCCATAACTTACAATTTATAGTCTAACAGAGCCTATAAGTACATCAGAGTTAAGTACTGGATGTACATGGATTGGAAACAACGCATGCAATCTAAATTTGTCGTAGGAGTTGCTGCTTTCATTGAATTTGCACGTGCACATATTAAGATCGTGTTAGAGAAGATTCTCTGTCCGTGCGATAGATGTGGGAATAAGTACTGGCAGAAGGTAGAAATCGTAGAGTTTCACATCGTTAAACTTTCTTTTATTAAATTTTATACAACTTAACTATATCACAGGGAAGGAGAAAAAGAAGACGGTAATGCGGTGAAAGAAGAAGGAGAAGACGGTAATGTGGCGGAAGAAGAAGAAATATAATATATGGTAAAGGCTGCTCTCGGTGATAGTAATCCTACCGAAAAAGACATTCCTTCCAGTTAAGGACCGTGTGCGGATAAGTATGAAAAGTTCATGAATGATACTAGAAGACTAATTTATAAGAATGCAATGTATTACACCCTATCATGGTTCATCCAACTTTTCCAGATTAAGTGTCTAAATGGATGGAGTAACAAGTCATTCACGATACTTCTGAAGTTCCTGAAAAATTCTATTCCCACAGGAAATAATGTGCCCGAGAGCTGGTACGAAGCCCAGAAGATGATGTCTGATTTGGGTTTGAACTGTGAGAAGATTCATATATTTCCTAAATATTACGTATTATACCGGAAAGAGAATTCAGATTTGAAAGAGTGTCCAACATGCGAAGAGAACATGTATAAGCCAAAAGTATATGATAAGAATCCAGATATACCTATTAAGATAGCACGATACGGTTCGATAACACAGAGGATGCAAAGGCTATTCAGATGCAAGAAGACAGCCGAGACAATTATTTGGCATCACTATGATGCACCAAGCAAAGATGGAAAAATGAGTCATCCAAAAGATTCACAACCATGGAATGATTTCGATAGGAAACACCAAACATTCAGTAGTGATCCTCATAATGTCAGGCTCGGACTGGCTAGTGATGGTTTCTGCCCATTCAACTATATAGCTGGAAGCCACAGCACATAGCCCGTTGTAATGATGGTTTATAATCTTTCGTCTTGGTTGGTTATGGATAAATCCTACTTTATGATTCTCTTCTTATTGACGGACCAACTCACAAGGAAACAATATCGACATCTATCTCCGACCTCTGATCGATGAGTTAAAATCTTTATTCATTGATGGTGTAGAGACTTACGATGCAAACACAAATAAAACCTTCACGATGCATGCGGCTTTAATGTGGAGAATTAATGGCTTTCCTGTGTATGGAATGCTATCAGGTTTGTCCGTACATAGTCACGAAGCATGCCCTTACTGCCATCAAAAAACAACATCGAAATAGTTGAATTTTAGCAAGAAGATTTATTATTGCGGTCATCGGTATTTCCTGCCACTAGACCATCCCTACAAATTAGACGATGCTCACTTTAATGGTCATCAGGAGCTTCTTAGGCCTTCAGCCTCATTATCCAGAGAGGACGTGATTGTTCAGTGAGATGGTTACAATAACGTGACCTTCGGGATAGATCCGGCAAAACCGGAAAAACCACCCTACTGAAACAAGTTAAGCATTTTCTGTGAGCTTCCGTACTGGTCAACGAATTTAGTGCGTCATTGTCTGGACGTCATGCACATAAAGAGAGAGTATCCGAGCACGTACTTAACTTACTTCTTTGTAAAGACGGAAAATCGAAAGACAACCTTCGTGCTTAGATGGATCTTCAGGACTAGAAAATTAGAAGTGAATTGCATTCTAAACTGATAGTGGATAAAACTGGTAAGTTTTAATGTCGCGTATCATATGTCACAACCGAAGAAGAAAAAGTTGCTGTAGGTGTTGCATGATTTGAAAGTTTCCACAGATTTCTCAGGATTATTTAGTAAGAGGATAAAGATTATGAAAGGCGAAATCAATGGGCTAAAAAGTCATGATCACCGTTTTTTTATTGACCACCTTCTCCTATTAGCCCTCAAGACTTCCCTTCTCGAATCGGTTGGTCTGCTAATCAATGACCTTTGTTGTTTTTTTAGGAAATTGTGCACTAAAATCTTAGAAGTTGTGATGCTGGAGAATATAGAAAATTCTATTTCCTTGATACCGTGGAAACTTGAGCGTATTTTCTTGCCGTCGTTCTTGGATATCATAATACACCTTACTGTTCACCTTGCAACCGAGACTAAGTTTACCGAACAGGTACAATATTAATGGATGTATTTCGTCGAAAGGTATGTTGAATTTTTCGTTTTACGCATTTTGTAAAATTATTGTTTTCTTATATGCCCGTATTTATTTATTTATTTAACATATTTTTTCTTTAGGTACCTTTATACTCTAAAAAATTATATATGCAATAGAAATCAATCAGAGGGTTCTATCATGCAAGGTTATCTTCTAAACTAAGTAACCACATTTTGTCCCCGTTATCTGGACGAGAACATTGAGATGAAGCTTAACCGGCGTCGGAGAATTCAGGACGGGCCATATGGTAAAGCTGATTATAAGAGAGCAGACCCCATATTTATCAACAAGATATATCGGTTTATCCTCCTCAATAGCGTATGTCTTGAAGAAATTAGAGAGTAAGTTTTTTTGGATTAATTGATGTGTATGTGTGTATGAAATGATATAATGCTGACGTTATAATTTATTGTTGAGAACGGAATTCATATTGATGAGGTAGATGAGGAGCATCCTGATTGGAATGATGAACGGAAAAATATCATCAGGATAATTTTTGCGATTGGGTTGTAGATCATATATGTTGTTCGAACAAAATGTTATTGCGATCAGTCTTAATCTAAACTTATATCATTATGTATTTATCGTAAAAAAAATTGTCAGATCCATGATCCAAACTTATTTGCATCATTAGAGAGAGACTCAAGATGTTTAGCTTAATGTCCTATCATGGAGATTGCATACTATAAAGGATTCGGTGTCCTTGGATACAAATTTGAAGTTAAGAACATAGAAATATCTCGAACCATCCAGAATAGTGGGATTGCGACCGTAGGATCGGATGGTGTGATTTATTATAGATACTTAAATCGCATACTTGGTATCCAATATCCTGGACGATTAGAACCGTTTTATATATTTCAATGTATTTAGTACGATACACGTACCAATATAGATAAGTAGAGAAGCAGTCTCGGGACTTGGAAAGATGAATATGGATTGACTAGTGTAAACACATTTCGATTTTACGGTCAGGACGATCCATTTATGTTTCCACAGCAAGCGTTTCAAGTATACTACTCACTACTCACGGTGCTTGAAGCATCCGGGTTGGAGTGTCGTATGCCGTTGGAAACCCAGCGAAATTTACTATGTCCCAGAATTCGAGAATTGTATGGAAGACGCCGATGAGGATGAAAATGAGAGAAGACTTAGAGTGCTCCGACCGTCTGTCTCCAAAGATGGGTTGTCTTTGGCTGATCATGAAATTACGTGATTTAGGAATGATATCGATGATGAAATCCAAGAAATATGTCTAATGTGTCTACGAAACGTAAAAAGTTATCAGTAATGTTATATTATTACTTCACATTTTCTACGATCTATATATATATTGCTTGCATATGTAATGATTGTACTTTTATCTAGGCCAGATGACGATGCTAGGAATAGCGAAGGGCGGCAAGAGCACAAGCCTGGGTAGTGGCAGAGGCAGAGGCAGAGAGGTTCTGCCGCCCAGGGAACTATGTAGGGAGCTCCAGAAAGTTGGTCTTACACCCCGATCCGTATCCCCTTTGGATGACTCCTTCCGTGTGGATTTTGCCACAACTACATGTATATTGCGCAAATATTCATTTCGATTATAATATTATAGATATACACGCATATTCATTTTAAAGTTATTTATATAGTCAATTTTTAATTGTCTAGTTCTAGGTGGTGCGTCCACATCCGAGGCAGAGACCACTACCGTACCTTTAGGTATGTTTATATATCCTATATTGCATGCATATTGATTTAGAATGTTATATTATAGATATACACACATTTTTTTTCAATTACTTATATAATCAATTTTTGATTGTCTAATTGTAGGTGATGCCTCCACATCCCAGACAGAGGCCACTCCTACACTTGCAGGTATGTTTATATATCCTATATTGCATGCATATTGATTTAGAATGTTATATTATAAATATACACACATTCTTTTTTCAATTACTTATACAATCAATTTTTTTATTGTCTAACTGTAGGTGGTGCCTCCACATCCCGGGCAGAGACCACTCCTGCTGCTGTATGTATGTTTATATATTCTATATTGCATGCATATTGATTTACAATGTTATATTATAAATATACACACATTCTTTTAGCTATTACTTGTATAATTTATTTTTGATTGTCTAATTGTATATAGTGTATCCACATCCGGTGCAAAGGCCACTTCCGTATCCTCCATGTAGTCTGCAGGTTAGTATTCTTAAATATAAGATTTTTTTTCACAAAAGAGATGATGACTTGGACACACTAGCCTATCCAAAGGGCATAAATTTAACCAACAATTACCACTTTGAATTTAGGATTTGCATATAACTCTATTTTCATAATGCAAATGATTTAAACTCTCAATTTGTTTTACATTTTTAGTGGATGTAGTCAGCCTTTATTTTTATGAAAATTAGTTTTTTCATTTTACATATCCTCTAAGAATAACCATGAACTTCATGTAATTTTATCGTCAATATTTATTTTCTAGTTGAAGAGGATGCATCTACGTCCAGATCAATGGCTGTTCCTCACCGAAGAACTATCGTCCCGCTCGTGCTGCTACCCGGGCTCAGGCTCATGCTATTGTCGCCGAAGGTATATATTGCACTCCAATTTTCATTAATTCTTGATTTCTAAGTACCGTTTTGTATTGATATTGCTTGTATATATATTTATATTGTAGATGCAGGGTAGCCACACCCCGAGAGGGGGACTTGAGGGCCGAATCAGTCCTACAGGATAAGAGCCGATAGAGGCAGGGGGAGGCACCATTCCCCCTTCTCTTTATCCCCGATTATCGCTATACCGGCGATTATGTCAAGAGGTTCGGCCGGTATATGGGGGATGAAAACCGCATCCAAAAGAAGTATTCTCTTCACGTTGAGTGTGGCGATTAGCACCGACGCTCTTTTGCCATCTTTTGGGATCAGGCTCGGGTATTAATATATATTTTCTTTTGACTTATCAAATAAATTTACTATAATTTAACACTTATAATTTAAATATATTATTTTCTTGTATTTGCAGTTGGATTACGATTTTTAGCCTGTACCCGACCCTGATCATCCTGACAGAATGCTTGATCTTCACGCTCTTTACTTGGCCTCATGAAGAACATGTAATCTAAAGTCCGATATAATAAGAATGTGATGAAAATCGATTGCTACATAGTATGGCTGGCGGCCCCCGAGACGGAGAGAGCTGCTCTCCTCCATTCTTTGGCCTTCGTTAGTGTCGACATAGATATATGGCCTCTCTTGTGCTGGTATTATGAGTCTGAGCGCAAACAAGTTTGTAATTTAAATGTAATTCATTGTTTAATATATAATTTATTTTTTGGTGTTGCTTAATTAGAAAACTAAATCTGATTGTATTGTGCAGAAACAAGCTGATCAAAACAAGGAGAATAGGTAGTCCTCGAAGAGGGGTCATCCCACATACATAGGTGATTCGAGAAATATTACTCGTGCCATGGTGGTATCGGTAAATTACATTATAACTATTTTAATATAATACAATATTAAAAGTTATTTTATAATATATGTAAATTTTTTGCGAATTGCAGAGAGCTCAGACCCTAGCGCAGGGTGGTACACCAAGCGTGTTGACCGTGTATCTGGCCGTCCATGGCACCTCGACAGATCTCGCCACGGGCGAGCTTCAATTCCCTGACACTGATACACAGGTGTATTTGCTTAAGTGTTAATATTTATTCTAATTCGAATGAAATTTTTGTTTTGATAAGTTCAAATTTAAATGATATACTTATGTTTTAATGCTTAACATGGGTGTAGGAGCGGGCGGTGGAGCAGGCGGAGGTATCGGGGATTGATTTCAGTAGACAGACCGATCCGACCATACTGACCCCAGTCCTACACGCCGCACACGGAGGGCACCATGGAGGTTGGGAGAGTGGACGAAGACTTAGTCCTAGCAGGGCCCATATGAAGTTGGTCTCCACTCCGGCGTTCCTTCCCCTACCCCCATGAGCAACATCTGGAGTATGATTTGCCGCATTGAAGACCACCGTCGAGAAGTTGAAGGAGATGTTGGTACGTATATTACTTATTAGGAAAATATTATATCACATTATAGATAATAGCATATGCAATATTAGTAATCTGAGCTTATTTGGTTTTAGAATTAAGTTTGATTAATCAGACTTACATACAAGTATCTAAACTGAACTCTATAATCATAACCATACCATATTTTTTTCATTTTGGAGTTTAAAAAGTTATGATTATCCAAACTCAAAACTTGAGGAAAAAACATTGCTTTGTAAATTAGATAACTCTAAAACCAAGTATCCAATCAAAACTAAACAATTAAGAAGAGATACGGGCTTACAAGTTAGAGTAAGTATCATTTCTATCTCCACTTAAAATAAACTACGGTTTTCCAAACTATGCCTAAGTCCCTAAGTATTCTTAGATTGGAGAAAAAAGTATAGTCTTGAATGTATGGAATTTCAACATGTATAAATTCTCATACATAACATATGAATTTCAATAGAAAGTGTGGAATCTCAACAAAATATATATAAATTCGCGATTCCGCAATAATCCGATATTGATACAAATTCGACTAAAATTTAGTACACCGTTCTTACTCGTTTATTACACAAACACAAAATTTTACAAATTCGGCAGGCTACTTCGGCTGCGGCTCCATATGTCTCTCATTCGGCTGCGGCTCCGCAAGTCACTATCTCAGCTGCGGCTGCGTAAGCCACTCCTATAGCTCCATAGCCCACTCAGACTCCTTCACAGATCACTCAAACTCCTGCACAGACTGCTCCTTCATTGGTCGAGTTTTTGTCAACCCAGGGCTGCACCGAGGAGTAAATGCGCCTGATTACGGCGTGTATTAGTCGAGTTTTTGTCAACTCAGGGCTGCACCGAGGAGTAGATGCGCCAGATTACGGCGTGTATTAGAAGTGGAGGAGCCGGATCGAGGTAGGATATGTTTATTTATATTTTTTATGATGAATGTACTTACTTGATACATATTGTATGTTTTGGACGATATCGGTGGTTGTTTGGATGGCTTCGATAAGTTTAGATTGATTTCGTATTCTGTTTGTTTATTTCTTTTATATATTCTACATGAGATGTTGTCTATGAATGCTTCTGTATATATATATATATGTGTATATATATATATATATGTATATATATATATATATATAATTGTGCATAGGACGGAGAAAAAATGGAAAGCTCTGTTTGAAAACATATCCTGATATAATGTCTCTACGGATTAATCCGTAGGGGCAACTGTTGCATCTACAGATTAATCCGTAAGGACAATTATTGCCCCTTCACATTTATGAACAAAATATCAGAATTCTGATATTTTGTTCCTATGGACTTAGTAATATGGGAAAATCATGTCCCTACGGATAGGGGCATTTGTAAGACCCTACGTATAACTCCGTAGGTACAACTATTTTAATTTTTTAACAGAAAAATTAAAAAATGATTATGTCCCTACGGAGTAATCCGTAGAGATAAATGCCCCTATCATTTAAACCGTAGAGTCAATTTTTATTCCGTACGTAGGAGCATGTTCAGCGCAAAGACCTGCACCTACGGCTTTTGTACCTACGGAGCCATTTTATGTCCCTACGGATATATCCGTACGGGCTACAGTTTATCCCTACGGCTAAATCTGCAGGGGCAGATAGATATTGTAGTAGTGTAGCTTCGTCATAGATTAGACCTTAGCATGAGTGCAGCTATGCCCTACTTGTATAGCCTTTTTGTAGTTCAGGTATAGGTCGGATGTCAAACCTTCCTTGCGTTAGGTTAAGACAAATTATTGAAAAGATAAAAAAGAGAGAGAAAAGTTACCACTGTTTTCTATGTATTGTTAATTAATCTGTAGTAACTTACCAAGCATGATTCACCCTCCCCGGAACTTCCAATAGTGCCAGGTCATCAAAATTGTGCTCGCTCTACTGGAATTATCTGAGTTTGCATTTTTATATTTGGAATTTAATTTTGGTTTAAAAGTTACCGCTAGCAATCTGCTAACTGTGAAAAACGCAACCAAGAAGAAAGTGAAAGTAAAATAACTTACCATATGCCCACCAGGAATGAATAAAATTGATTTCTAGGCCCAACTCGTGTTACTTGTTTCCACTGCTTTAAGTAAATGTCAATCATAAGAGTAGAATTTAGGACCTGTTCAAGAAAGCTTCACTATCAACTATTTGCTTGATCACTTATAAACAACACCTTTGTAAGGTCAGTGATGATACAATGACAACCACGACGACGAGCCTTTATTCAAAACTTACGGATATGAAAGGTTTTCTTTCATTCAACTCTGTAATAATCTGCCTCCTCAATTAAAATCACAATTAACACATTTATTTTTAACTGTCTCTGACTTTGTTTAGAATACCATAGCCCTAAACGCACCAATAACTACATTTTTGTCATTTCTTTCTACCATAGCATTCACTAACCTCTATTGCTGATGTTGAAGTCATCTTAGTCGGTTCGCTCTGATTTTATCCTCAAGGAGCTACCTCCAATTTTTCATGAATATATACAAATATCTTTCACGGTGTTAATATTCATCCATCCCAACATTCTCATTTTAATTGCTCTTTTTTACACAATGATTTAAGATTTAATATATAGTATTATGCATTAATTAGAAAAAGTTAGCTGCATGTAACATCCCATCGATAGCTCTTGTAACCCCTCAATTGGTTTATTAGCACATAACATCCGAGTTAACCAACTATCATGTCAAATTTTCACTCATCAATACCTGAGTTAGGAATACAATGATCTAAGATTAAATATATCTTACAATGCATTAGAAAAAGGTAAGGTGCATGTAACAACCCTCATCGACACCTCCTGGTCTTTTGATCCCTCGAGTGGTTTATTAGCATGATGAGTTAACCATCAGGTCAAATTTTCACTCATTGATACCTGAGTTAGTAATGCAATGATCTAAGATTCAATATATCTTAATATGCATTAGAAAAGGTTAGTTGCATGTAACATCCCTTATCGATTTCGTCTCAGGGCCTTATAAACCCTCAATCGGTTTATTAGCACATGCATGACACCCAAATTAACCAACTATCATAAAGAAAAAAAATCGCTTCCAAGTCATTTCTGCAGGACTGATTATCTCCCCTAAATTGGTACCAACTATTGAATCGAATTTCCTCTCCCAAGTTATCCTGAGTGAGCCTGGGATGCTGCATCATAATAAACCCAGTTGAAATGTTTCAACTGATGCCAGACAAGCTATACATGAAGGGTGTTTAATGCATAAACCCTAAAAAATTAAGGAATGGCTATAGAAAAAGGATATGTCAGGGGACCCAAAAGTAAATTAGGAATTCCTATGCAGGAGTTTGATCATACACAAGGTCCTTTGATCATATGCAAAAAAAAAAGTCACAGCAATTCGAAGGTCGACATGCATAACAACACTTTTGCATTATCAGCTTCTACATTGAATAACTACAGGGAATTAATATATACCAACCGAACATACAACTCTACTATTTTTTTTCTTCCAATGGCTATCTTTCTCTTTTCTTGTCACTAGCAAAGGGATGAAAAGAGAAGAGAACCTACACGATCCTTGCTATTTTACATCCAACTTTTCTATAACTAAAAAAAATACAGGAAAATTTTAAACTGCACCGATCTACCCTATCCTTCATTAACCCATCTTTGCTTTTCTTTCACAAAGAGAACCTAAGAAGAAATACACTAGAGAAAAGAAAACCTTAAAAAAAAAAGTTAAATTAATACAAGAAAGCCTTATTGGAGGTCATCTAATTCTGATATGCTCTCTAGATTAGGCTTCCACAAGAGGCTTCGCTCCTTTTCGCTTTTGTGCCTATAATATTTAGGTTCTTTCTGAATTTGAGACATCATGTCCTCGAGTGTGAGCCCTTCCTTTTCTAGCATCTCCTTCAATTCCTGCTTGCTTAGCACAACCTTGATTCTAACTGCTCCAGACTCTTTATTCTGCGTCTTCTTCGACCGATGTCGATAAGGGAGTTGCCCGCTTTGCATCTTGATTTCCTCGTTGTTTTCATGAACTAAGCAGTTCCCCATATTTGATATATTAATTGAAAAGTTAAGAGTAATTCTGAGAATGTTGAATTGTGTGAGTGCTTTGAGGAGGGAGGCCTGGTATTTAAAGAGGAGGAGGAGGAGACAAATAGGCAAATGTAGTTTAGAAATTTGAAGGGTTGCCCTTGACATGACATCCCTCAATGGCCACCACCAATTAAATTTCTTGTTTTTCCAAACTTAGCAAGTCTACCAAGCAAAAAAAATTATAAGATACATAGGTGACCAAAGAGAAGGACCGGTCACATATTTGGTATGTAATCGTAAACTACTCTCTTGGAATATATTATTGGGTGCATTTATGTAAAATAATAAACTGATATCTTTATCGAGTATCATCCAAAATAAAAACTTTAATCAGGTGTGTCATGCACATATGGATATGACTTAGAGTTAAAACTGGCACATTAGAAAATCAAAATATCATATATGGCTTAAGTTTAGATATATCAAATATATAAAATTCATAGGAACAGCAGAAATTGAAATTATACCTGTAATAATAATTGTTACCGCAAAATACTGTTACCTGCATGTATTTATCTATAAAGAAATGTACACAAAATTAAAAAAAAAATAGTTTAATAGTTTGAAACCTGTCAGGTGCTATATTATACCGAAATGTGGAAAAATTATTGACGAACTGATACTTCTTTCGGAATCAAATATCCTAATATTTTAAGGGCTAGACAATCTTATCCCGGTAGTTCCTTATTCTAATATTCGTGAATAATATGGAATATGTTCCCATAACATGCACTAAATCGTTTACCCGGCAAGTTGAGTCAACCATTGGCCAAACAGTCCTTCCAATTTTTATTTTTTTTAAGGAAAATTAACGGTCTTTCCAATATGATAAAAAAACAAAAAAAGATTTTGGTTTTTTGACCTGAGCGTCTTTCTGTTTGCTGTTTGCATTGAAGGAGTTGATATGTATGTTACTTCTGTTTGTGTTTACGTATATTTTGATAGTTCTAATTTACGAAACACGGATTCGAATACGGATACAAGTAGGATTCGCGGATTCGCAAAAATCCGATATTGATACGAACCCGACACGAATCCAGTAGATCAATAACATATCATTTCAATTCGCAAGACTTGAATTTTAGACTTAAAATTTCACAACTAGACATATAGACTAAATTTAGTACACCGTTTCTTATTCTTTTATTACATAAACTTAAAAACTTTACAGCTTCATTCTTTTATTCGTCCTGGTCCGGTTTTCGGGATACCATCGACGGCTCCTCATGCTACTCAACGGCTTTGCAGGCCACTCCTTCCAGTTCTTCAGCTCCATCTCCAGCTGTTTCAGCTTTAGATACTAACGTAGCATCATTTCTTGAGCATTTGAGGCTCCAGGGCTACAACGAGGTTTGGTTTCGCCAGATGCGCCAATTACTTGGAGATGGAGCACAAGGATCGAGCCAGCAACGATTTTTTATATATTTTTTTATATTTTTGTAGAATATATGTATTATAGTTGCAGTATATTGTATATTTTAAATATCGGTTGTATATGATGATTATGATCATGATTTTAGAGTGGTTTTGTATTGTATTTGTTTATTTCGTTATATATTATGCGTAGGATGTTATTGATATATATTTTTTGTATTTGGGTATAATATGATATAGCGTGTGATATATTATTATGTACATGGCAAACAAAAACATTTTTTAAAAAAGAATTTAAATGTTTGCCCCCGCGAGTTAGCACCGTAAGGGCAAATTTCCGCCCATATGAGTTACACCAATATTTTTCCTCTACGGTTGAAACCGTAGGTGCTGTAATTTGTCTCTACGGTGCACACCGTAGGGGCAAGATATTATTATTTTCTTTTTAAAATAAAAATAAACAGACATTTTGTCCCTACCGTGCTCTAATTTGTCTCTACGGTGTTCACCGTAGTAACAAGGTATTATTATTATTTTTTTAAAAGAATAATTGCCCCAACGTTGGAAACCGTAGAGGCAAGACCCCTACGGGTTTCGCCGTAGAGGAAAATTTATAACCGTAGTGGCAGATATTTGCCCCTAAGGCTTTTTCCCATGCGGGTGATATTTTTGCCACAACGGTGGGACCGTATCTGCCCCTTACGGTTTTTGCCTCTACGGATGATATTTTTTGGTTTGCCCCTACAATTCCATCCGTAAGGGCAAGCGATATCCGCAGTAGTGTAGTTGTCGAAAATCCAATCTATTATTCAAAGCTCACAATTTCTATTATATAATCGTATCATATATTTTGTTTTTCTTAATGATTCAGCAACTCAATATGGCAATATTGCACCAATCTTTTCGCTGGTTAAAGAACAAGTAGAGTGGGTTGACCACTCAAGTCAAACCCGATCATTGTTGTGCAAATCTAATGATTCACTAAATGTTATGATTACAGTTGTGGAGATTGAGATCGATCTTAGTAATTAGAGTAAATTTAAAGTTTGTGTAAGCTCTGAGTGAATTATCTGCAAAGCTAATTTTATTTTATCTAAATGATATGCTTATAGTTGTTAATAATTGGTCATATTTTCTAATAATCCTCCCCATTTCTCTGTGCTATTTATTTGCTAGGAGAGGTTGAGGGTTAATTTCTCCAATGAGCTAAATAAGGTATGTTTTATTTCCTACAATATGGCTATTTGCTATATATATGACATTAACTAACATCTTAGTATAGTTTAGCTGTAATATCCTGATTTTTCACATTTAGGTGGTGATATATTTCAATTGTTTTCATTTTTAACATACAAGTTACATCACTCAATCCCTGTATTTTCATTAACGAAACTGAATTCACTTAAACATCTTCGCTTCATATTTTAATCAAAAAGCACAAATTGCAACTTAGTTTCCTCATCTCTCAAGTATGGCGATTGCAAGAAATATTGGGTATTTTGTGAAGATATAAGGGGGTTTTGTGTGATAAAGAATGGAGGTGAGCATGAGATCATAAGTTGAAGTGGTCCACTTGAGCGGTAGAAATGATTTTTGAGAGAAATTTACTCTTAGTGCGTGGTTGCATTATGTATGTTGTCAACAGACTCAAGCGCGCATGCTCTTTTGAGGCTCCTTTTGTGCAACATTGAAAATGATCTTTCATCCTTTTTATTTGATACTATTATTTTTTCCCCATCTGTTCAATGTTTCTTGTCCCTTTGGGTCATATAGAATCATTTGGCCCTCAAATGGCATTGTTAGGGGACCATCACAACTTCTACTGTTGTGTTTACGAGACGATTACAAAGTACACAATCGATAACGAGAAAAAAATCAAACACAGACAAGATAGAAATATGAATAATAACCACAAAACAAATAGACGAAGGCGAGGTTTTGTTAATAATCAAAATCCGGAGGAGTACAAATCGATGGAGAATACAAATCCCTCTCAAACGCTAGATCTCTCACAATTATCAATGGATTCTCATAAATTAACAAACCATATCAAATCGAGGTCTAAAATAAGCTATCATATATATAGTATACAATTTTTTTTCCCTAAAATACTAATTTCCAAACAAACGAAATATCGCCGGCCCAGTAAGACAGACGTCTGCATAAGGAATGGGCAGACGTCTGCTATTGTATCACGAAACTCCAAAACTCCTATCAGACGTCTACATAAGGAATAAGCAGACTGGATTTCACATCCAAAATAGCAGAGCGCTGGCAGACGTCTGAACCTCATCGAGGCAGACATCTGCCCTTAGTATGCTCACACTTACAAAGTAGAGGCAGACGTTTGGTGCTGAGACTGCCAGACGTCTGACCTGTAAATAAGCTCAGATCTTCAAATTGCTTCATGCTATTGCCGGATTTTCAATAGGAAATTTTCGGGGATCTAAATGTGAGGCATATCTAACAAATCTCCACCTTGCCTCGCATTCCATAAACTCATCCATCAAAGTAATAACAACTCCACCTTCACCACAAACCCCTCAAGGGCTAAAATGAGTGCGATGCACTCCAATTAATTTTAAGCAGTGCTCAAACTTAACAACTGAAAGAGACTTTATCAACATGTCGGCCGGATTGTCCGTTGTGCCAACCTTCTTCACAATAATCTCTTCTTTCTCAATGACTTCCTACGCAAACCAGACCTTACGTTGATGTGCTTCGTCCTCTTATGATGCATCTGATTTTTCGTCAAGTGAATAGCGTTATGGCTATCACAGTAGGCTATTATGATATCTTTTAGAATACCAAGTTCTGAAAATAGTCCGTTCAACCAGATTGTCTCCTTAACGACCGCAACAACGGCTATATACTTCGCCTCCGTTATAGACAACGCTACCGTAGGCTGCAAAGAAACATACCAACTAATGACACATCCTCCTAAGGAGAACACGTAACCGGTGATCGATCTGCGTCTGTCAAGATCACATACATAATCGGAGTTGCTGAATCCAATTAAATTATCGTCATTCCTTCCAAACACCAATCCCACGTTAGACGTACCTTACAGGTATCGTAATATCCATTTCACCATCTGCCAATGGATTTTACCAGGAGATGCCATATAGCGACTAATAATACTAACGGTGTGTGGAATGTCGGGTTGTGTATAAACCATGGCATATATAACGCTACCCACTAGCATATGGAACGTTCGATATATATCTAATCTCATTCTTTGTTTGCGGTGATGAACGAGCTGAAAGTTTGAAATGAACTGCCAACGGAGTATTTACAGATTTATCATCTGACATGCCGAAACGCTTTAAAACTTTCTCAACGTATCGTTGTTGAGTCAAATGTAGCTTTCCTTCTTTGCGATCGCGCCTGATCTCCATACTAAGTATTTTCTTGATCGCTTCTAAATGCTTAGTCTCAAACTTACTTTTCCGCTATTACTTCAAAATCTGAATACCAACCATATATCTTGCTGCTATCAACATATCATCAATATAGAAAAGAAAATATATGAAAGAACTATCGGCGAGCTTCTTCGAACATACACAGTTGTCACCCATACTTCTCGTAAACCCTGTTTCTTTTAGAAGGAGTCAAACTTCTTATACCAACATCTTGGTGACTGTTTCAAACCGTAGAAAGACTTCTCTAATAAGCAAACATGGTCTTCTATACCTTCGACTTCGAAACTTTCGGGCTGTTGCATGTAGATTTTCTCTACCAAATCACCATGTAAGAATGCGGTCTTCACATCGAGCTGCTCAAGCTCCAAATTTTGTATAGCTACCAAACCGAGCAAGACATGTATAGATATGTATTTAACAACTGGAGAAAATATCTCAGTGAAGTCAACTCCCGGCACCTGCGAATAGCCTTGTCACGACCCGAAATTTGGCACATGATGGCACTTAAACCACGTAACGTCTACAGGCGTAACACAATTTAAGTAAGCCGAAAACCCAGAAATCTAAACCGTCAAAAGTAGTAAGTGATAAGAACATTGTTAAAAACTTTTGGGAATCTGGAGTAAAAATCTTTAAAGCTCAGGTTTATTTTCTTAAAAATTTTGGAAGCACCTCCTTTGTAAAAACTAACCCCGAAATGGGTACAAACATAAGATATAAGTAAAGCAACATGTGATATAAATAAAGCATCCCCAAACGGGATCAAACCACACCCAAAGACGGAAACAACCACCAGAAGCAGATATACGACGCCGTAGCGAAGAAATAAACACTATAGGGTGGAAACAACATAAGAGATAAAACTATATAATAAAAGCCGGCTCACACGAGCACGACACCCAGAATCACAAAATAATATACAATATTGTCATCACATCTCGTCTCTAAGTCAACACATGAAGTAGTAGATGGAGAGTACTAGATACAATAAGATATACAAAGAACATCATCGGATAACCGCAAAACCCACCTATAACAAAATGGCACACAGCCAGCTGTAGCGGTATCCGCTGCAAAAAGATACAATAAGAAGAAGCTCTGCCGAGACTACTCTGAAGGGAAACCTGCAAAACACTGTGGCACAACGGGGGTGAGTTGCCAACTCGTAAATAGTAAATGACATCATGCAGGTAATTGCAGGTATGCACATACTGCGATAATCTGTCACATGCAAACCGATAGCATAATATGACAATATGTATATGCAACAATCATGAAAGGTATTCTATCAGGTACTACCAATACATGAAGAAATGCCTATCAAATGAATGCTGAGTTTGGGATAAAACATATCATCATCACTGAATCATCATCGTGGAAAAACCAGTGTCCATCAATGACACTCCAAACCCCAATAGCTCAGGCGCCGTCACTCTGATCAGCCCTCATATCCTGCAAGTCTCACGGAACCTGAGTGCCCAACATCGGCACTCGAAAACATTATGAAAACTCGTGTCCAACATCGACACGTAAATCCTCATACCTCGACTCCATCTGTGGGATCGGCCCGCGCGCTTCGACAGAACGGGTCGGTCCATATCCACCTCATAACTCCGGTCGGTATCCTCCGGATAACCGCCGAGTCCAAATACTATCACCGGTAGGTAGTTGTCCCTCTGCCAGGCTTATCGTCTAATCCATCGATATACCTTTCTTACCCAGGGGTACCATACCGGGCCCACCATGAACCCGCAAACGGCCTCCTCCACTCCTCGCATCGGGTTTCTAACACAAGTGTCAGAACCGAGAAAACTCATGGTGGACGCATCGAAATATCATAACAAGAGAAACCGGGTTTTCAAAACAATACACATTTCTTGAAATACTACCACGGTCCTCAAATCCATAAATCACATAAAATCCGTATCTCAATGCGTAAATCCATGAAATATGATATATGCAACATAAAATAGTAATATGACATATCAAGGAAAAACCGCTATTTAAATGCATCAAGTTATTAAATATATCATGCGGTTCCCAATTTCTCCAAAATCCAACGCAACATCATACAAAGGTGAACATGTAGCTATAGCAAGGTATATGTGTAAACATGTAGATATTGCAAGGTATATGTGTAAGCATGTAGATATACATGTATGCTATATTTCATATGCACAATGGAATACGAATCAATGTCTCAATATCAATAACCGATACAATATCACATATGTATATATGTTGTGCGTGTCATAGCAATTACCGACGGTGTGTGTGTGTGTAGCATATAATTAGTGCTCGTGCAACATGGACCGTCAGTAACAGTGTTGTGTCTTATTAATACTATGTCTGTATGCAACAGAAGAATGAGGTATGCAACAATGGTACACATGCACAATCAATGTACATATACTTATAACTAATAGTCATATCATTGAATCTAGCCCAGACGCATAACACCATACGAGCGATTCCCCCGTAGATGTTAAATCTACTTACAGATGATCTTGAGCTAAGTAAAGCCAACCACTTTCTTTTCCTTCTTCGCGGCGTCCGAAGTCCCCACCTGCGATCCTAAAATCATACAACAACATAATAAGTGCACATTAAAAATTGACCAATAACACGTACAAACTACGTTTGACCGATGCACCAACTCCAATCAAACTCTCAAGTGTTCGTCTAGTGGCTAACGTGTGTAGCGACACCTCGAAACCAACCCAAGTGCAGTAGCTACACAAAGTACACGAACCGTGTCGGATAACGTAACAGGCGTAGTCGAAACACTAGAAACAAGCAAAGTGATCCCAGATTCTGTATACTGTCAAAAAATAAAAATCAAGCTATACCAAACACTCTAAAACAACTGCAGACAAATACCCTACAAACCACAAGCCCCAACTCCCCAACAAAACCGAGGTTGCCGGATTTCCTCATGTTCTTGCCTGCCAAAACCGATCAGGCGGGGTTCATGCTTCAGGTGTACACTCAGGGTCACTAGTATATTACTACTACATTGCTAGATTTTCCAGTATACACTCGGGGTCACAGCAGATCACAGAGACTCCATAATGACAATAAAAATACGATATGTGCACAAAAATATACCTTTAGTGTTCTAAACAACGACTACAAGGCAACCCAACAATAAAAACATCTATTTAACACTTTAGAGGTTATACCTATCCACACTTGCTCAAAAGATCCTAGCTTTCCATGCTCCAAGTGATCCTAGCGGCTAAAACATGACTTGAGAAGTGTTTTAGTGGTGTTTAATGAATGTTTGCTTGGTTTTGTGAAGAAAAGGTGAAGGTTTCAGTTGAAGGAAGAGAAGAAGAGGAATAATTGAGAATGAGAGAGTGAAGTGAGATAAGGATGAGAGGGTGAGTGTAGGGTGGGTGTATCCTTACACTTACACCACTACAAATAAGGGTTGCCCCTACGGATTTATCGGTAGGGGTAAACTACTGCCCCTACGGATATGTGCGTAGGGGCAAAAAAAGACCCCGTAGGTGCAAAGGCCGCACGTGCAAGTTGAAGCCCTGAACTTGCCCCTACGGGCAAAAACTTGCCCCTACGGGCAAAAACTTGCCCCTACGGAGTTCTGTGTAGGGCCAGTTGCACCTACGGAGTAGGCCGTAAGGTAAAAAAAGTTATATTATTTACGGTTTTTTTAAATATATTACTCGTACCTACGGATATAGCCGTAGGGCCACGTAATATCCCCTATGGATATATGCGTAGGCACTTATCCGTAGGGGTAAAATATCAGGATTTCTAATATGTTGCCCCTACGGATAACTCCGTAGGGGCGAAGCAATGGCCTCTACGGATATGTCCGTAGGGGCACTCCCAACCCCCCGGTACTGAGATCAGGGGGGAAATATCAATTACTGCTCATATTTTTCCCCTACGGATATAGCCGTAGGGGCAACATTTGTACCTACGGATTAATCCGTAGGTACACATTATCTGTATTTTTTTTAAAAAAAAGGGCTGCCTGATTTTTTCCCGTCCTGTGCACAATAATATATATAACAATAAAATATAAAATTAATCATCACGCAACATATATCGCAGTATTCATAATCACATCTCACGCATATAATATACCAAAGAAACCCAAAAACTGAATATGATATAAATATAAACCAATATCAATATCAATATCGTTTCAAAATGTAGTACAATATGTATCATATAAATAAATAAATGTTTCAAAAAATAAGAATAAAAAAGCTACCCTAGCTCGGTCCAGCTCCACCTCTGATAAACGATAGAATCTGGCGCGTCTGCTCCTCGGTCAATAAACCATGCAATTCGGCGCGTGCGGGAGTCTGAGCGGCTTGTAGAGCTGGCGATGTGGTCTGCGCAGCTACCGTCGAGGTAGTAGCTTGCGGAGCCGCGGCTGCGGGAGTCTGAGCGGGCAGTGGAGCTATAGGAGCTGTCTGCGGAACCGCAGCCGATGTAGCGGTTGAAAATAATACAATTGCATAACCTTAAGAAAAACAACCACCCCTTTTTAAATGAATTTGGATGGGTAATTATCCCAAATTTTTTTAAAACAAAAGAAAAACAGTGACCTATATACAAAATGGGTAAATGTCGTGATCAATAAATTACTTACCATTTGCCGAGACATGTATTTTTGCAGCATCCATACATCCTTTTCCTCTTCTTCGATGTCGTATTCTCATTATCTTCGTCTAATCCATCTGAATCTGCAATTAAGTTTAATTAAACCAAATAAAATCAAAAACTAAAATCAAACAGCAACAACAAAATCAATGAAATTTATAGCCTACCAGAGTCTTCAAGAATATCCACATATGAATCCTGGGCCTTCTTCTTTTTCTTCAAAGATCTTTCAGAAGCAGAGAATTTTGTTTTCTGGCAAGTGCTTTGAAGCTAAACCCCATATTGACTTTGTATTTGAAAACCAAAAAATGCCCAATTTGCAGATTATTGGCTACTGTAAATTCATGCCACCCATCTCCACTCATGGAAGCAACTTTGTTCTCGATGTGAAGATCAACATGCCATATTTTGCCATTGTGGCTCACTAGGTTAGCATTTTCTCTTCTCTTGACCATCTTGCTAATCTGCTTGGTAAATTTATTCGGAACCGGCTGCGAATCATTAAAAGACATGCATAAGAAAGGAAGCTAAAATACAGATATATATCATACCGATACATCGAAACTTCAAAGTTGCGATGACAATCCAGAGATATTTATTTCTACACTCGTAGTGCACATGCGAATGCGTCAGGCATCATGGACAAATATTTGAGAACATGAAAAGTATTATTAGTATAAAGTAATTAAAGCTTTTAAACACCTTGGGTAAATATTTTCTTAGTTGATGCAATCATATCATGATGACTAAAGTTAAGCTATTATATATATGCATATGTATTTTTCTAATCTAATATATTACACACACACACACACACACAGAGAGAGAGAACCAATTTGGTAGAAAAATCAGGCAGCAGGACTCTGAAGAAATGGAGTCCATAGTATTGCTCATCATCATCATCCATGATCCCTTTGAAGAAATATTATCAAAAGGGGAGAATAAATTGTTACTGCTAGTTAATGCTTGCAAGAAGTTGAAACGTGCGTTCAACCCATTTATATAATAATTCTCACTGCTTGTAGTATTTATTCTCCCCTTTTGATAATATTTCTTTAAAGAGATCATGAATGATGATGATGAGCAATGCTATGGACTCCATTTCTCTAGGGTCCTGCTACCTAATTTCTCTACCAAATTGGTGTTCTCTCTGTGTGTGTGTGTGTGTGTGTGTGTGTGTGTAATATATTAGATTAGAAAAATACATATGCATATATATAATAGCTTAAATTTAGTCATCATGATATGATTGCATCAACTAAGAAAATATCTACCCAAGGTGTTTAAAAGCTTTAATTACTTTATACTAATAATACTTTCCATGTTCTCAAATATTTGTCCATGATGCCTGACGCATTCGTACGTGCACCACGAGTGTAGAAATAAATATCTCTGGATTGTCATCGCAACTTTGAAGTTTCGATGTATCGGTATGCTATATATCTGTATTTTAGCTTCCTTTCGTATGCATGTCTTTTAATGATTCGCAGCCGGTTCCGAATAAATTTACCAAGCAGATTAGCGAGATGGTCAAGAGAAGAGAAAATGCTAACCTAGTGAGCCACAATGGCAAAATATGGCATGTTGATCTTCACATCGAGAACAAAGTTGCTTCCATGAGTGGAGATGGGTGGCATGAATTTACAGTAGCCAATAATCTGCAAATTGGGCATTTTTTGGTTTTCAAATACAAAGGCAATATGGTGTTTAGCTTCAAAGCACTTGCCAGAAAACAAAATTCTCTGCTTCTAAAAGATCTTTGAAGAAAAAGAAGAAGGCCCAGGATTCATATGTGGATATTCTTGAAGACTCTGGTAGGCTATAAATTTCATTGATTTTGTTGTTGCTGTTTGATTTTAATTTTTTATTTTATTTGGTTTAATTAAATTTAATTGCAGTTTCAGATGGATTAGACGAAGATAATGAGAATACGGCATCGAAGAAGAGGAAAAGGATGTATGGATGCTGCAAAAATACATGTCTCGGCAAATGGTAAGTAATTTATTGATCACGACATTTACCCATTTTGTATATAGGTCACTATTTTTCTTTTGTTTTAAAAAAATTTGGGTATGCTATTCTACTATCTACAATTAAAAAAAAGGTAGACATAAAGATCAAAGTGCAATTTTTGAAATGAGTGTGCTATTCTACTATCTATAATTTTTATTTTCTTCTTTCTATTTCTTTTATAATCAATCTCCATGACTATTACCATGACTCTCGACTAACAAAGGTGGCTTTTCTTCCTCGGTAGCTTGATAATTGATGGAGGATATAAACTTTTGACGACACCTAACGAAAAGTGGACCCTCTTTTCTTCATTAATTCACTCCCTGTGTGTGTGTGTGTTTTTTTTTTTGAATTAAAGGTCATTGATTTTAGAAAGACCTGATGATATATATGTTGAATATATATAGGGTGATATGCATGATCACAAGAGCTTGGTGGAGGCAATAAAAAAAGTTGATGTGGTGATCTCTATGCTGGGCTACAAATATCATGAGCAGTTGGTTGATCATAAGTGCATACCGCGTGAATAAATATTGTGTTAATTCCAAACTAAATACAAATATAACAAACTTATCAATTATATAGTATTCAATTTGATTTCAAACAAATACCAAATAAGAATTTATTGTACAGGTCCACGACTTACAATCATTCCCGCATGCGAGCACATATAAAAATTATAGTTTCTAGGATGACAAATTTTATTGTCAACTACTGTCACCACCTATAGCTAGACAATAATAAAAATTACTATCTAAATAAGAGCAAAAGGAATGTGTGTATATTTATGATATAGCATTCTAAATCAATATACATGCACTATATGATATATAAACATACCTGGAGGAGCGGGAGTGGCCTCTGTCCCTGATATGGACGCATCACCAACAACTAGACATCAAACATTGACAATATAAGTAATTTTGACATAAACAGGCATGAATATCTATAATATTACATTCAAAGTGGATATTAGAGAGCGCACCTACAGTGAGAAGTGGTAAAAGTATCACCCAACTAGGGTGTAATTTACAGAATCAGTTGAAACTCTTGAAAGTCATAGAAGAACCTGACCTGCACAAATCTGATGTATACTTTCCATTGGACACTAAGAAGTCTCTAAAAGGAAAAGCCAATGTGAAAGCCATCATTAGTTCATATCAGAAGATTGATGCTGAAACAGAGAACAAGGAATGTCATTTTTTTTCTTCTTCTGCCATATTACTGTCTTCTCCTTCTTCTTCTGCCACATTACTGTCTTCTCCTTCTTATTATGTGCGCGTGAAAATTCAATGAAAGCAGAAACTCCAGTGACAAACTTAGGTTGCATACGTTGTTGCCAATTCACATACATCCAGTTCTTAACCCTGACGTACTCATGGGCCATGTTAGACTGTATCATATTAATTGTAGGTTATGATGACTATATTGAGAAATCTAAGAACGGGATGGTTACTGACAAAAGAGAAAATCCGTGTATATGCTTTGTGTGTGCGTTTGTCGTTGAAAAGAATAAATTATCGATAATTAAAGTTAGATTTGAGGATACCCATGTATGAGTTGTATTCTATATATGTGTGTTTCAATTTATGATTTCGCTTAAGTGTAGGGTTGTTTTTACTTAAAGAAGTATCACCATCTACTATATATCAAAAAATGTAGCAAACTAGGACTATAACTCATTTAACATTATCAACTAGTGAGATTTCAATGTCGAAAACTCTCTAAAGAGGAAAATTACTAAAAGGAAAAGACTCTTTGAACAAAACGCATCCACTAGCAATAAAAGAGATTGTATCATGCTTTAGTACCAACACACAAGCACCTACATCTTGCTATGATCATAACAACGTCATGATGATTTGTCAATTGCCTTGCTCATATTATGAAATTATGAACACCAAAACTCTAATCAAATCTCCATCTCAATAATTAAACCGACAAAGGGAAAAATAATAACCAAAAAAGGAGAGAGTCTTAATTTGCATGCCCAAAATTTCATGATAGACAGAGACCACGAGAAAAGGAGAGAGAGGAGAGAAAATATCACAAGCAATGAAAAAAGTTGGGAAGGTGTTGAACATCATCTTTGTAACTTGTAATATGTGGCCATTTATCATCGATATCTAAGCTTTTCTTTATCAATGTAGAATCATTGAGTTTAGAAGAAGATTCAAAATTAATATACTTTAAGAAGTTTTACCACCGGCTATTCTTCTAACGTCCAGTCTTTGGTGTCACACAAAATTCTTGAATCAATATGATCCTGAGACTCGATCAAGATTCTCTGGATTAAAAAATTCCAAGGAATTGCTATTTGAATTACGTTAATTTGGAACACGTTTGTATGATTGAAGCTAAGAAACAAATATATTTCCATATTATATCATGCATTGTTTTATCAAAAATAATTTTATCGCATACCTAGCTATGTGCTGAAGTAGGCTATATATCTCTACAGAGAGAGAAATTTATAACCAACATGCCACGAATATTGAGATTGTAAATATATATATATATATATATATATATATATATATATATATATATATATATATATATATATATAAGTAGACATTTGAATCTAGACAAATAGAAAACAAAACTTTATTGCTCCCTTGTCTCTTATCAAAATCATTAGAAATGTTCATTTTTAGGGGGCTCAAAATTTCCTTCACAAGCTTTAAAAGAAACCTAGAAAAATTCTCACCCCCTGCCGCAACCCCCTGCCCCAACGTTAACCCTAACCCCAACCCCAACCCCAACCGCAACCCCCTGCCGAACCCCAACCCCAACCGCAACCCCAACTATGAAACATATTAGAAAAATGATAGAAGTTCAAGATGTTAATAACACGATGATAATCAAAGCAGTTGCGTACAGATGCTAAAACCGAATATGTGACACGATATTCTCGTAAAGATAGACATGTATTAAAAGAGGAGACGCCCAAGTAAAATCCATAACTAAATCCCTATTTTGCCCTTCCTTTTCTTCAAATCAGAAATGTGTCTTTTTTTTGCAATTATATATAGCTAAAATAAAGAAGGTCCTACAATTCTAAGCATTTCCAATTACAACGGCTCATCCTCAAAATCCAAAATCTTATGAGCATCTTATGCAATTAGCAAACGTATTCAACCGAAAACACCCATAAAATTTCCACCAGACTACAAATCCTTTGCATACTTAAACCCCAACCAGATCAAATTAAGGGACTACTCAGACCCACAATTTAAATCAATCAAAAATATCCAAAATCAGACACAGGGTTTTTGGATACCTACCAAATGCCATGTCCGATGACTCCAAAAACAAAACCCCAACATGCCCAACGGCTAAAAGTTCCACAAAACAGTCTCCGTTTCCAAGAAAATTTGAGAATGACAAATAAAATTATTAATTAAACTGGGATTTACCCACATTGTTAGTCCAGTTTCCAACACCTTCTCAAACTAGACAAATTTTACTCTTATGATTATCATCAACATTTCAATTAACGAGCTTAATGCTAATTAGAATGGAAATTAATTTAGACCCTGAAATCCAAAACCCCAACCCCAACCCTAACCCCAACCCTAACCCTAACCCCAACAGTAACCCCCTGCCGAACCCTAACCCCAACTGCAGCCCCAGCCCCAGCCCCAACCCTAAAGCTAGTCGCAGCCCGAGCCCCAACCCCAACCACAGCCCTAGCCGCAGCCTGAGCCCCTGCCCCAACCCTAGCCCCAGCCCCAGCCCCACCCCCAATCAAAAATTTGAGTAATTGAAGAATTCCTTACCTGTGCAGAGGTGACAAGGAGAACTCCGATGAGCCCGCGCTGGCGACGACGAAAGCAGGTGGTGGCTACGACGAAAGAAGGCGGTGGTTACGACGAATCGGCGGCGCTGGCGATGATGAGAACGACGAGAACGACTATCGATCGGCGGGAACGAGGTTTTGAGAATTTTTTGTTCGCGCGAGAATTGGGAATAATGAGCGTAGGGATCGATCTGAGCTTTTAACTTAAATCCCTATTTAGATGCCCCTACGGATAAGTCCGTAGGTTTTTGGTTTGCGGCTCCGTAGGGGCAAACAACAATTTAAGATTTAATAATTTTTATATAAATATGTAAAGACCGTAGGGGCAACCGTCTAGCCCTACGGACTAATCCGTAGGGCCAAAATAAATCTACCCCTACGGATTTCAATATCCGTAGGGGCAACCCCCTATTGTAGTAGTGTTACTCTCTCCCTCACTTTATTAATGCAAGTATGCCTCCTCCATGAGTCATCTTGCCACCTCCTCCCATTCCAAAACAAGTGGATGACTCTCACAACAAAAATCTAAGTGCAATGTTAATCATGGCATGGATTAGTTTAAGGTGTCATGGCCACTAAACAAGGTTAACACTAAACAACCCCCATGTTAACATGCACAAGTGTGTGCAAGCCAAAACAAATAATAATAAAATATTGATTAATCTTTATAAAATATTTGAAAACTATTTTGGTAAACTTTTTATTAAAAACCCGCATTATCGCTTAATTAACACTAATCGCATTCTAAGGTGTTACAAGCCTTTAGCTACCAACCGTGCCTTGTATCTCGTATTAGTCGTCCCTTGGTCACCTTCTTTCTTCTTAAAAACTCACTTGCAGCCAACTATCTTCTTTTCTCCTTCGGGCTTCATGAGCTTCCAACTTTGGTTCCTGTGAAGAGACTCAATCTCTTCATTCATAGCGACTAACCAACGAACTGTTTTGGATGAGATGACTTCTTTATAGCGTGTCGGCTCGCTAGTATTAACTGTGTATGCAACAGACAGTGCATACGCCACTAGATCATCGTAGCCATATCTCTGTGACGGTCTAATGTCCTTTCTCTATCGGTCACGAGAGAGCAAATAATCCTCATCATAGGACCGCTCCTCTTGAACTTCTTCAGACGATGGCGAAGGAGAGATCTCCTCTGAACCCGAGCTCTCACCGACCTCAATATCCGTAAATAGACGCTCGTGCTTGTGTTGTAAATTTGTGGCCAATACGGAATACAAAACGAAAATTTCAGAACAAGAGCACGAACTACTATGATATAGAATTGAATCCAAACACTAAACTAGCAAACACAAAAAGGAGTTTAGCTACTCGATTAGTAATTACAACCTTTGTAGTTATCTATCGGTTAACATATATTCGATATTCGTCAATACAAAGTTTGTTAAATATTGGACGGTTTCATTCGGTGCTAACAACCGTTGTGTAGTCTATGTGATGAGAAGATTCAATTATATGATAACCAATAGATTTGTCCAGTTTGGAAAAATTAGGAATGTATAAAGCAAACACCTGCATTCACTTGTGTTTTCATTCGTTTCGAGTTATTTCGTCGGTACTTTTCTGTCGGTTCTCCGTGTGCATAGATAGATTAGATGTTCATTTAAAGTTTTTTCACAACAATGAAATGATTATTTATTCTATTACAGTGTACTCGAAGAACAGCGGGGAGGTGCTGCCAAAATTTCTCGAAACGGATGAAAGCACAAGCGAATAAGTGTCTGCTCTATACATTCTTAATTGGATAGAAGCCCTACCCCCGACAGCCGAAACACACACATACAATATGAATACACAAAGTACACTTAAGTGAAATCATAAATTGAAACACACATGCACAGAATATAACTCATACTTGGGTATCTTCAAACATAATTTTGTTAATCGATAATTTATCTTTTACAACGACAAACTTGCCCTACCCATTTTTTTCTTTGTCAATAATCGTCCTGTTCTTAGATTTCTCAATATATTCACCATAAAAAACCAACTTCCATAACTTACAATTTATATGTTATACAGTCTAACATGGCCCATGAGTATATCAGAGTTTAGGACTGGATGTACGTGGATTGGTAACAACGCATGCAATCTAAGTTTGTCGTAGGAGTTGCTGCTTTCAAATAATTTGCACGTGCACATAATAAAATCGTGTTAGAGAAGATTCTTTGTCCGTACGATAGATGTGGGAATAAGTTCAGGCAGAAGATAGAAATCGTAGAGCTTCACATCGTTATACATGGTTTTACTAGATTTTATACAACTTGGCTATATTACGGGACTGGAGAAGGAGAAGATGGTAATGCGGAGGAAGAAGAAGGAGAAGACGATATTGTTGGCTATAGTGCTCTCAAGTCAATTATTATGATCGCAAGCACGCGATTGTGATGATTGACGGATGACCTATATGGGCAGAACAGTCTTACTCGAGATGATAGTATGCTATCTGGTTTGCCTTTATCATCATGTACATGCATTATGTGGTATTACAGATCACTATTACATGTTGATACAGCCCATAGTATGCTATCTGGTTCCCCATTTTTATATACATGAGAGCTGGGTGGTCTATACGCACATCCTTAAATATCCCTAGTCGAGGGAGTATCAAGACTGGTCATTGATACTCCAGAGTAGACTAGTGTGTACTTATCAAGACCCTGACGAGGGGCGGTGGCCGGTCTCACAAACTATTGGTGTCAGTTAGTCACCTAAAATAGTATACAGGTGCCCATTGGGTTATGAGTATACTGGACGGACTCGCCTGGAACATACTAGTTAGTATTATACCTATTATTAGATAGCAGTTTCCAGGTGACATGTGTACAGATTAGTCTGTCGACCTGGGATCGTTATTTGTCTCGTGTGAGTTTCCACTGTGCTTTGATTACTACTCTACCACGGCTCAAAAGAGTCATGCAAACAGGTTTTAGTTGGGTACAGTCCTGAGCCAAATAGAGGCAGTGAGCGGATCGTCGGGGATTTATCTCTCCCGGTATTAGGGGTTGATATCGCGCGGTGCACGGGTGGCCATCACAAAAAATCCTTAGCCAAGGTAGACGAGAATTACTGATTTGAATCAATAGTTTCTCAGTGGGTGGTGGGCTTCATACTGACACGAAATATCGCGTTATTAGGGGTCTGACTTTATCCACCCCTAGACTCAATATGCGATGCTCTTGGACGAACAGACCGAACTATATGGATATTGTCACGGACAGGCTCAGTAGGGGTTTGGATGAGTTTGCTCGTCGGCCTTCCTTTCGCTCAATACCTGGGTAGCCGTTACGTACAGCTAGTGCCGCTGACGTGCTTATGGTTAAACCCACTACAAGCGTATTGACGAGTCTTTAGAGTCCCACATAGAGGGTTGTCACGGTTCAGGCGATATAATATAGATGACATATGTTGGTACATACAGGTGTCCGATTAAATATGTGTACAGGCTACACAGACTTTTATCGGACGGTTGATACTACCAGCGGCTTAGGAATGAGCCGGATTATTAAATCAAGTTTTGATTTAATAATTTATATATATATATATATATATGTATGTATATATGTATGTATTCTAGTATTATTGTTCACTATTCATTTTTCTCTCTTGGCTATTCGTATTTTTATACGGATACGCGTATATGTATTTCGATACGTATACCGGGTTGTATTTCGTATTTATACGGAATATCTTCTAGAAGATTGACACCACATTATATGATTTTCCTTTTCAGAAAATCATTAGGAAATGAGATGGAGAGGTGATGTGGCATGAGCATGTTGAGGTATGTAGAGAAGTATGGCTCTTCATTGTTTATTACTAAATGTGATGCGATATTTTCCATGGCTCAAAAGAATTGGCCATTCCTTCTACATACTACACACACACTCACATTCATTCATACACACTCTCTTAGAGACTTAGTTTTTTCTTGAGTTGCTCATGCTATAGTTTTCCTCACCTCCTCTTTCTTCTTTTTTGATTGCTCATTTGAGCATGAGGTATGAGAGAAAAAGATAGTGAGATATTCTAACACCCCACACTCTTTTGCTAGCAACCTTAGAGCTTCGGTTGATTCGCTAGGCGAAGCTGGAGCCTGCATCGTCTCCCTCGGGCGGATCATCTTCGACGGAGGAAGACCGGAGGCCAAGCTCGATCGTGGACACCTCAAGGAGCTAAGGATGATGGTGGAAGACCGAAGGACACGGATCATTCGGTATAACACTTCTATCATAATAGTTTAGCTCTTTGTAGTTAGTTAGTAAAGGTTTATGGTTCGATCTTGACGGATTCGTTAGCGCCAAAATTTTTAAACGCCAGTTTTTGTTCCGCACCGGCCACGATAGATGGTCAGGACGCTATCGTAACCCAACATGGTATCAGAGCCACCCCATAAACCATTAGTATCTAGTTTGCATGAGATTAAAATGTTGATCGACCGAATTTTCCAAATTGTAATTCCATTTTCATGTGCTTGCTTTCGATTTTAAAACTTGTTTAAAAAATCTTTCAGAGCGTCTTAAAAATTCATGCAGGCATTTGTAGAGCACCATAAGAAATTTGGACACTTAAACCAACATTTTGGTCGCGGAACCGCCGCAAAACATGCCAATTGGCGGGGGTTCCACGGTGCTTTTGTGGCCAATTATCTCCAAATTTTTTCTGGTACTCTAATTCATGGAAATATGATTTTTGGGATGTATGGTTTTGGCCCAGATTTGTTTGAGTGCTGATTTGCATTTGGGGGCCAATTTGGGAAAGTTCTAGTCGATCGAAATTTTAAGTACGTGTTTATCAGTGTATGTGATAATATCTGCGACCGTGAATATCATTGAGCGGTACAACCCAACTAGTTGCTATATGTTCAACTAGACGGGTTTGCGAACATGACATCCATGTTGATGTTCTGTGTTGTGATGATATTGTGGTTGGATTGTCGTGGTGGATAGCCAGTGGTGCAATGGTAGTAGTACAGTTCAGATTCATTTTTATATTTGTTATTGCAGGGCGAGCGTCCGACATGTGAACTGCTGTCTTTGCCAGATTGTATATTCTTTTATTGGGGCACGACTGGGTTGAGGTTGATGTCGCCATTGTATGTGTACTTTTCTTTTCTATACTAGGATTACCCCACGGTGGAGTGCAAAAATAGCTAGGTTCTAGAGGGCAACGGGCCCACATCTCATGGCGTTGAGACGGAGGGGGTCTTACTCTAGAATTGGCGGGCTATTCACCACACTCGTAGGGGGAATAAGGTGACCCACGGTGGAGTGCTCAAGTTACCGGATTCTGTGGAGTGCTGGGTGGCCCATTCACTTTGTTGATTGGGATTGCCTCACTTCTGAGATTGGCGGGTAACTTTCCACGCTCGTAGGGGTTCAGATTTTCATTGCACGGGCTATCCACACGACCGGGAACGTCGGGTCTCATTTGCAGCTCAAATGAAAGCTAAGGCTCCAAGATTATCCATCATTCTGTGTTGCTTGCTGAGATTCTATGATGTTGCTTATATCATGCCTGGGACGAATGTTATATATATATTTATATATATACTAGTAGATGTTGTATATGTTTTGCACCCGCGCTAGTCCAACCCCCGCTCTGCAATTAGTTAAGTAACCTAACGGTGCATGACGGGACCCCGTGGCGAATGCGGATGGCATATGTTCCCGCCAAAAATTTCTGCGCAAAAGAGTCCAAGGTATCAAATGGCAGCGATATGCTTAAGGAAATGCGAACCAGTATCTTCCGGGCTGTTTTTTGACAAACTCCCGAATGAGAAACAGATAAATTCGAACGGTATCGAAAGCGGCTCGAAAATCCCTTCGATTTGATATATTATGGGCCTCGTAATTCATCCGGGATCAAAAGTTATGAGGAATTACGTGTCCACACGTGATGGACTTTTAAGAACCCGCTGGAGGAGTTAAAAAATATAATAAAAACTCAGAAAAGACCCCAATGGGGCATCACGTGCTCACACGTGACCATGGGTCACGTGCAGACACGTGATGGGCTTTTAAGGCCTCTAAAATAATGAATAGAATTTAATTCTAAAAGTCAAAAAATACCTCAACGAGGTATCACGTGCTTACATGTGACCAATGGTCACGTGTTGACACGTGATGGTTAAAACAACAACATAAATAAGCGGCAGTTAAAGGAACCAATTTGGAGGTCACGTGCTCACACGTGACCAAGGGTCACGTGTCAGTACGTGACTGACTTCGAAAGCCTTACAGTTAATAGAATTAAATTCTAAAAGCTTCCAAATCTTTCCAAATGGAAAAGGTCTATGGGGACCGTTGGATTAAAAATCCAAGGGTGATAAATCACCAATTTATGGAAAAATCTTGGACTTGGAAAGATTTTCCCCCTAAATCTGACCGAGATAACAAATGGATATCTTTGGATTTAAAATCCAATGGTGAATAAAATTCACTTAACAATCTAAAAGCCCAGATTAATGATGAATGCAAATCAAATCTCTTAATGAGAGATTTGTTAAACAAATTGATTCTCTTCCTCCTCCTATAAATAAGAGCCAAGAGAAGAGAAGGGGGATCTACTTTTTTGAGAGAAAAAAAACAGAGGAAGGAGAATTTAATTCTCAAGAGAAAAAAGAAAAGAGAGGAGAATTTAATTCTCTGCAAAAGAAAAAACCCTAGATAAGAAAAGGGAAAAGATTAACTTCAAAAAGAGAATTTAATTCTCAAAATTCAAAAGTTTAACTCTTATTAAAAAAAAAGGAAGGACTTAGTTCTTCTTCTGGTTGAAGATCTGTACAGAACACATCTCCCCATAGGATGAGAATTTAATTCTCATCGGGTCGAGATCCTGCCATGCAGATCCTAAACTTAGAAGGGGAATTGAGTTTTGAGAATTTAATTCTCCTAAAACAAAACTAGGGTTTAACTCTAATCAAGAATTTAATTCTTTTACATATCTGGGAATTTAATTCCTTTGAAAAGAAATCAGGGTTTTATCCTAAATAAGAATTTAATTCTTTCATGATAGGAATTTAATTCATCCAAAATCATAATTAGGGTTTAACCCTACAAAGAATTCAATTCTTAAAAGATCTCTGTTCATGAAAAGAACTAGGGTCACGTGCCCCCACGTGACCCTTGAAAAGATCCCCTGCAAAGAACTTTGAAGCATCACCCCACGTGCTCCCACATGACTCCCAAAACGCAGAAAGAAAAAGCAAAGGGAATGAAAGTTTTGGGCGCTCTCACGTGTTATCACGTGACCCCTCAGCAAATGCTTTAACAATTGGCTCACAGATCCCTATCATGTGCCAACACGTGATGCTCTAAAATAAAAATAAAAGTGTTTAACACTTATTCACAGATTTGAGGATAAACCAAAAGGAGATCTGGCTCCACATTTAGGACGCCCTCACGTGTCACCACGTGACCCCTAATGAGCATTCTAACAGACCAGAGCGGGGGCCTCCATCACGTACCCACACGTGATGGCCAGGAAATTAAAAGTGTTAAACACTGATCTGCAGAATAAAATAAGGGAAATCAGGACGCTCTGACGTGTCCGCACGTGACCTCTCCCTCCTTAGTGTTTAACACTAATTGGAAAACTCTATTTGCAGTGTTTAACACTGATTTTCTTAGTGTTTAACACTAATTTGGAAAACTTTATTTGCAGTGTTTAACACTGATTTTCTTAGTGTTTAACACTAATTTGGAAAACTATATTTGCAGTGTTTAACACTGATTTTCTTAGTGATTAACACTAATTGGAAAACTCTGTTCCCGGTGTTTAACACTGATTTGCTTTAGTGTTTAACACTAGTTTGAAATCTCTGCTACCAGTGTTTAATACTGATTTGCTTTTGTGTTAACACCAATTTGAAAGCCCTGTTGCTAACACTGATTATCTTTTAGTGTTTAACACTAATTTGCTAATCTTATTCTCAGTGTTCAACACTGTTGGTCTTTAGTGTTTAACACTAGTTTTAGCCCAATTGGCTAAGTTTTTTAGAGGCAAAGCCTCTCCTTCAATGGACCGACAGAGGGCCAATATTTCAAACATAATTGGACTTAGCCCAAACTGTCCATAAGTCCTCAAATCATCTTGAACTGAGCACATCTGCTCTTTCAACCAACTCATTGGTTCAAGAGTACATCTCTGAACTCCTCTGATATTTGTCGTTGTAATCCTTCAACGTCTTCAGAGAGGTGACGGGTCCCGACAACCATACATCAACACGGACTGTGGGGTCCTTAAACCCACGGACTCATGCATCCTTAAACCAAGATACGGACTGTGGGGTCCTTAAACCCGCGGACTTATGCGTCCTTAAACTAACAGACTAATGCGTCCTTAAATACACCCATATGGACTGTGGGGTCCTTAAACCCATGGACTTATGCATCCTTAAACTACCAATTGACCGCAATGTCCTTAAACCACCAATGGACCACCATGTCCCTAAACTGGCAATGGACCACTGGGTCCCTAAACTGGAACAATAGAGCCCAAATGCTCTTTTGTCGGATCTAAACGATCCCGTTAAGTTGATCTTAGTCCCAAACTGGACTAACGTATCCTTAACAACCGTTTAAGTCGATCTTAGTCCCAAACTGTACTAACGTATCCTTAACAACCGTTTAAGTTGATCTTAGCCTCAAATATGGCTAACGTATCCTTAAACATTCAAACAGACTTTAAGCCCAAATTGGACTATAAGACCCCCAATCAACTTTGGCTCAAGGGTACATCTTTGAACTCCTCTGATATCTGTCGTTGTAATCCTTCAACGTCGTCAGAGAGGTGACGGGTCCCGACGGCCTTTTATTCAATGGACCACTATGTCCCTAAACTGGAACAATAGAGTCCAAATGCTCTTTTGTCGGATCTAAACGATCCCGTTAAGTTGATCTTGGTCTCAAATTAGACTAACGTATCCTTAACAAACATTTGAGTTGATCTTAGCCTCAAACATGGCTAATGCATCCTCAAACCAAAACCCCAAACCCAAATCTAAGAAAATACGGATTTGGACTAATCCACGTCCTACGGGCGACGAAATAAATAGTCTCCGTATACAATCAACGGGCAACCACAAACAAAACAAACACCTACGACACGAAGTGACCAGCTGGAGAAGGAGAAAGTTGTTACCGCGATGCGGTAGCGTAATTAACTGCAGGGGCTTGCGCCTGCAGGGAAGAGCGTCCCCACAATCAAAAACCCCTCAAGCGAGGGGGAATCTGACGAAGTCTGCTACATCGGCCGCATCCGTCTAAACCTTCGATACACGGTGCCATAAATCAACTTGGCATCTTCGGAGAGGTGGACGAATAAAACCAATTAGCATCTGCCCCGAATTTCAGGCAAGACGCCCATGTCTTGGCCGCCATTCGGAGGGGAACAGATTCTTGCACGCCCGGTGGGACCTTTTCCTTTTTCCACTCCACACTTCGTGTGTCGTGTTCGCAAGCAAATCGCGGTTTGCTGTGGTTGCCTGTGGATTCAAGGTACTAAGATTTGGTGTCTTGCTCCGTGCAGAAAACAGAAGATCGATGGCTTCGAACTGTGCCGCCTACAACTGCAACTCTCGCTCCGTCCTTGCTGGAAGAGTGACTTATGGGCCCCAAGCAGCTTCCATCTTCGCTAGGCTGGTGGAACAGGTGACTCAGGCCACCACTGGGCTATTCTTCGGGACCATGATCCCACCAATGAGCTTCAATGCCCCATTGCCATCGCAAGAAGCTCCGAAGAAGTCGGTCTTCGATCGGCTTACAACTATCGCGGCCCCTCTCAACGGGTCGCCCAAGCCCAATGCCTCAGCTTTCAGCAAACTGGGCCAAAACTCATGTGGGCCCATGAAGAAGCCTGCAATACCAGAAAAGGTCGTTCCGAAGAGGATAGCCATCCCTGTTCCTGAAGTCGTCAAGGCGGCTTCTCCTGCCAATGGGTCGGTCTTCACAAGACTGACTATTCCGGCTCCCGTTCCTGCTCGAAGGTCTGTCTTTGACAGATTGGATACCGCTACTCAAAAGACGTCAGTTTTTAAGAGACTGACACCGGCAGTGCTTCATCTGGACGGGGGGCAAGACAAAGCCATCCCCATTGCTGAACCAACGCCGTCCGCTCGACATGCTCGCCGTCGTCAGTGGCGCCGGGTAAGGAAGGCTGGGGGTAACACCCCCTCTGGGATAACTCCGCCAGCTCCGATGGTGGAAATCAATGCTGCTGTTCCAACTGGGAACAGCTTTGAACCGCTAAGGGGGGTATGCAAGAACTCTCTGTCTGCCACGCTAAAAAGATCTCCTCCACCTGCGGGGAGTATTACAGATGCAAAGCCGGAGCAGCCCTCTCAACGGCTATCCTCCAAGATTTATAAGGTCTGGCGACGGGTCCAAGAGTCAGTGATTGATGAAAACTATCTCCGCCGACAGAAAAAGATGAAGGTTCGGCCGGAGAAGGATTACTCCGTCAAGCCGCAAAAAGCAATGGCTACTTGGGTGCCCACTACAACGGCCCCCTCAACTTCAACCACTCAGAAAAGAAGGAGGCCAGAGAAAGCCCCAGTAAACGTGGCAGACCACAAAGACGCTAAGCCCAAACGCCCCAAGTCTGGGGGGCATGGTGGTGCACACCGTATACATGGCTTCTGGAAAGGAGGAAAGCCGTGCTTCGACGGGTCACCGACCGCTCACCCGATCCGTGACGAAAACCCAGGAGCAGCAACAGAAGCTTCAGGAAATGATGACTACAATGGATGCACTCACCGGGCCAAAAGAAAGCCCGGAGGCATCATCAGAACAGCGTCACGAACAAGAAACCGACGCCGACTTCTTACGCAGAGTCCTCGAAAAGAAGGACAAAGAAGCCGCAGAGCAAGCGGCTAACATAAAACAAATGGCGCTTCTCTTCTAAGATATGGTAGGGATGATGTTACAGCCGGACCCTCCAGCTGAAGAACCTCCGATCATTATTGAAGACGATAAAGAGGAGACATCTAATCCTCCGCCGGCTCTTTCAGCAGCCAAGGAGGAGACAATTTCCAAGGCCGCACTGGACGACTATATAGCTCAGCAAATACGAGCTCACCAGGCGAATGAAGCGGCCGGCCAAGTCGTCAGAACCGGACGGCCCTATCCGGGCTGGTATGACCAAATCAGCTACCCGCCGGGATATACGATCCCTAAATTCCATGTGTACAAGGGGACAGGGAATCCACATCAGCATGTCGCTCAATTCAGGGCCTTATGCGGCAATACAGGAGGCGACGACAAACTGTTGCTTCGCCAATTCGTCGGCAGCTTAGCAGAAACGGCCTTTGAATGGTATTCGGAGCTACCTAATGACTCTGTCAAAACATTTGCGGAAATGGAGCTATTGTTTACACAAAGATTTGCCAGCGCCAGCGATCGCACCCCGATAACAGCACTGATTAACGCCAGGGTGAAGCCAGGAGAAACGTGGGTTCAATACGCAGCACGATGGCGGAATCTATGGTCGAAATGCGAACAACGGATCGAAGAAGAGCCGGCGGTGGGCATGTTCGTAAGCACTCTTGATCCGCAAGCGACCATCTCACAATTCATGATGTTCTTCAAACCGACCACGTTCCAGGCCTTGATTGACAAGTTGACCCAAATGGATCAGATGGATCATAGATCATCTCCTTCAACGACGGACCCTCGGAATGAAAAAGGGAAAGGGAAAGCAACTTTCATCGCTAAGACTCAACAACAGTCGAGCAACTTAAAGCCGGTTGTCCGTCAAAACAATATGCGTCCACGCCCATCCCTCGAGGAGAGACTGAGACGTCCTTACCCGTTTCCCCATGATTAAACGAGGAAACTGTTTGAGCTGGCCGTGCGCAACAGACTCATCAATTTGCCGAGTCCAAAACGTCCGTTGCAACCAGGCGATGTCAACGATCCCAATTATTGCCCTTACCACCAAACGGTAAGTCACCCGATCGAGGATTGCTTCGTCTTTAAAGGATGGATCGAGGATCAGTATCTACAAGGCAAGTTTGCGTTGTCCGAGAAGTGGAAAATAAACCCACCACAACCGCACACTCCAAAGAAGACGGACACACCGGGGGCAACTTGTTCTTTTGTTGAAGAAGCTCCATGGGAGGTTGCTCTTTCAACCAAAACTAAAAGAATGCTGAAGGATCTCCAAATGTGCCCGGCAATCAGGTGGAAAAATCCACTGGAACCTCAGATCGTCGAAGGGATGCTGAAGCCGTGCCTAACTCCAAAGATCGATGGTGAAGGCCCCAGCACTCACACCCAGCCGTCAAAATCTCCAAAGAAAAACAAGAAGAAATCCAAGAAGCCCGGCGACAAGCGCACGGATTTGCAGAAACAGATTGACGTGCTGGAAGAGTATAACCAGAAGGCGTGGATTCCAATCACGCTCCAAGAGTTCCTCAGCCACGTCCTCGAGGACGAAAATGATGGAGAAGACTCATCAGATGAATCTGAGGACTACGTAGCAACTTGTCACGTGATCTCCCACTCATTTATGGACGATGAAAAAACTCCTTGCACTGAGAAACTGGGGGTAGAGCCTGAGCCGGAATTCGTGTGGCCGTCAGACGAAATGATCGACGCTTTTCTAGATGAGATTCGTCTAAAAAGTAAAGCTGATCGGGAGCGCGAGATGGCCATATTTGGAAAGGCCAAACGCCGGCGACTGGACAAAAGGGTCGAAACACTCCCACCAGATCAAAGTATATCCGCCGCAAATGAAAGCAGAATCAAGATAAGAAAACGATTCGCCAAAGCCATATCAATGGGGATGAGGCCGCCCTCTTTCAGAGAAAATTCTCCTGGTGGTATACATCCTGATGAAGCGGACGTGCATCCTAACTTCTGCTTATATCATCAGAAGATCGCACATCCTACTGAGGACTGCAACTCCTTTAAGTGTTGGTGGCAAGGATATGTTGCTCATAGACAACACGTCAATAGAATAAAGCGGGAAGCTCATAGACAGCGAAAAAAATACGACAGATGAGCATAAAAGAGTTGCCGGCAACTGTCATAGGGACGAGCCCGGGGGATCACGAGTTCTCACCTTTGAAAGCGATTCTGACGAAGAAGCTGCCCTCAACCCTCTCTTCAAGGAATTCATTTCTAAAACAAAAGAATTGGAGAGTTGTGAGAACGTTCAGCCGTACAATCTCACGCTACCCGGAAAGAATCTCGGACCCGCAAACGACGGAGCAAACGAAATGAGAAAGGAAAAGGAAAAAACGGCCTTTGTTGCCGACACTCAACAACAGCCGAGTAACCCGAGACCATTTTGTCGTCAAAACAACAAGCCGCGATACCTCAATGAGAAGTTGAAACGTCCTTACTCGTTTCCCAAAGATAAAACAAAGAGATTGTTCGAGCTAGCAGTGCGCAGCGGGCTCATCACTCTGCCAGATCCAAAACGTCCATTGCAACCAGGTGACGTTAACAATTCTAACTATTGTCCCTACCACAGAGTAATGGGTCACCCACTCGAAAATTGCTACATCTTCAAAAACTGGGTTGAAGACTAATACCAACAGGGCAAGTTCGCGTTCCCCGAAAAGTGGAAAGTAAACCCGCCACAACAACATGCTCCGAAAAAGGTGAATATGCCGGGGGCATCATGCTCATTCATAGGGAAAGCCCCATAGACCGAAAAGTCAGTAAACTAGAGATGCGTCTCACATACGGCGACGACGGACCGAAACGTCCTTAAACTAACGACGGACCGCAATGTCCTAAAACTTGCAAATGACCGAAACGTCGTTAAACTACTATCAACCCGCGGCATTCTCAGGCCGACGTGGTAAAAAAAACGGTATGTCCACAAGCAAAATGGGCACGGATGCAAACCCGAAAGGGCTCCGTGAGTAAAAACAGCAGGGCTACCGGCGAGTCTTGTGAAAACCCGAAAAGGCGTAACCTCGTTAAAAAAAAGAGAATAAAAAGAAATAAAATAAAATAAAGGATGGTATGTCCAGAAGCAAAATGGGCACTCCGTGAGTAAAAATAGCAGGGCTACCGACGAGTGTTTGTGAAAACCCGAAAGGGCACAACCTCGTTAAAAGACACTTACAGGATCCTCTCGACCTTGTAAGGAGAAACCACCCGCGTGAGATCCTTACGACTCACAAGGGAGCAACACACTTAGGAGTCCTCACGATTCCTAAGGAGAAATTACACTTACGAGATCCTCACGACTCGTAAGGAGAACTCTCTTATGGGACCCTCACGGCTCATAAGATTTGAAAGTCTTAAGTTACAGAAACCTTAACCTGTTCTTAAGCAACCCCCATAACCTTCGATACTGCCCTACAAGCGGCTCAATATTGACCCTTGTATACAATCCACGGGCGTGAATAAACATTTCCCCAGCAAAGTCACACCCGTGACTAGGGACATGTCCATATGGTGAACAACCCTTATAATTCCTCTCGACTTATAAGGAGAAAACCCTCTTGTAGGATCCTTATGACTTACAGAGGAACATACACTTGGGAATCCTCACGATCCCTAAGGAGAAAACACACCTACAAGATCCTCATGACTTGTAGGGAGAAATACCTTTGTGAGACCCTTATGGCTCATGAAGTCAAAAGCCTTAGTCGACAGGACCCTTAACCCTGTTTACTAAGCCACCTTTGTTCAACATCGACAGAGGCAAATGATGATTCGCTCCTGGCAATAACCCAGTTGCAGCGATGCTGATGCCTAAACCGGTATCAAATTCCAAGCTCTTTCAAGGCAGATGATGATTCGCTCCTGGCAATATCCCAGTTGCAGCGATGCTGATGCCTAAATCGGTATCAAATTCCAAGTCCGTTCATGGCAAATGATGATTCGCTCCTGGCAATATTCCAGTTGTAGTGATGCTGATGCTGAGATTAGCACCAGATTCCAAGTTCCGCACTCGCGATAAAAAAAAACAGCGAGCCATAAGTGCATACGAAATAGCCGAAATGATGGGGCAACTTGCAATAAAAAGCAGCAAGTAAAAATGTATGCATGAAAAATAGCCGAAATGATGGGGCAACTCGCAATAAAAAGCAGCGAGTAAAAATAAAATAAATAGCCGAAATGATTGGGCACCGCGAAAAATAACCGAAATGATTGGGCAATCGTGACCTTCGCGATATAAAAGCTGAAATGATAGAGCATCGCGGAAAAAAAGAAATAAAATGAAAGAATGAAACTTTTTGCCCTACAGGTGAAATCACATCGATCCCTGTATACAATCCAGGGGCACAGATAAAGAGGGAACCATACCTTCCCAACAGGCTCCATCAGAAAGCGAAGCCAAATCTCGACGGTTCATAGACAACCTAGAGAACATCTCGACATTTGTCGCAATATTACAGACCCGATGTCAACAAATGAAGCAAACGAAGATCCTGAGCTTCAGGGTCTCGACGTCAACATCGAGAACTTAGAGATCACCAACGGCGTTTCTCCTCACTCTAACCAGATACAGACATTACGTCAACAATCGACCTCAGAGTCGCAACGAAACGGAACCATGGCAAAGTCCCTAGTTCCAAATCTCAATGGCAACATCTGCAGCCCGAAGACCAACAACGGTGGGCCTCCTCATTCCAGCATGACACAGATGTTACACCATCAAGCGGAACGATGGCAAAAATCCCAGCTCCACCTCAACATTCGTCTCGATATAGTAGACGAGATGTCAACAACGGCTTTCCTTCGTAATCCAGCAGGATGCAGATGCAACGTCAACAAAAGACCTCATGGTCGAAACAGAGCGGAGCGACGGCAAAATCCCAGCTCCACCTCAGCATTCGTCTCGATACAGCAGACGAGATGTCAACAACGGCGTTCCTTCGCAGTCCAGCAGGATGTAGATGCAACGTCAACGAAAGACCCTATGGTCGAAACAAAGCGGAGCGACGGCAAAATCCCAGCTCCACCTCAGCATTCGTCTCGTTACAGCAGGCCAATGTCAACAATGGCGTTCCTTCGCAGTCCAGCAGGATGTAGATGCAACGTCAACGAAAGACCCCATGGTCGAAACAAAGCGGAGTGATGGCAAAATCCCAGCTCCACCTCAGCATTCGGATACAACGCCGACAAAAGACCTCACGGTCAAAACAAAGCAGAGCGGCGGCAAAATCCCAGCTCCACCTTGACGTTCATCTCGACACAGCAGATGAAATGTCACCCCAGCGTTCTTCCCCCAGCAGGATTCGGACGCGCCAAAGCAAACGAAGCGAAGGCCAAATTCCTAGCTTCAACGTCTTGACGGTAACTCATATAAAACCGGAAAGACCACCGGAGATCATCCCACATAGAGTGGTCACCACCTCGACGTTCGTCTCAATACAGCAGACGCAACATCACCAAAAGGAGCCACGGCAAAATCCCTAGTTCCAGACCTCGACGGTTCACCAGCAACCTAGAGACAACCATGACATTCGTCTCGATACAGAGGATGCGATGCCAGCAAAAGAAGCAAAGGCCAAATTCCTAGCTTCAGGGTCTTAACGGTAAGTCATATAAAACCGGAAAGACAATCAAAGATCATCTCACACCAACATGGAGTGATTACCACCATGACATTCGTCTCGATACAGAGGACGCGATGCCAGCAAACGAAGCAAAGGCCAAATTCCTAGCTTCAGGGTCTTAACGGCAAGTCATATAAAGCCTGAAAGACAATCGGAGATTATCTCGCACCAGTGCGGAGTGGTCACCACCTCGACATTTGTCTCGATACAGCAGACGCAACATCACCAAAAGAAGCCACGGCAAAATCCCTAGTTCCAAACCTCAACGGTTCACCAGTAACCTAGAGACAACCACAACATTCGTCTCGATACAGTGGGCGCAATGCCAGCAAACGAAGCGAAGGCCAAATTCCTACCTTCAGGGTCTTAACGGCAAGTCATATAAAGCCTGAAAGACCACCGGAGATCATCCCACATGGAGTGGTCACCACCTCGACGTTCGTCTCGATACAGCAGACGCAACATCACCAAAAGGAGCCACGGCAAAATCCCTAGTTCCAAACCTCGATGGTTCATCAGCAACCTAAAGACAACCACGACATTCGTCTCGATACAGAGGACGCAATGCTAGCAAACGAAGCAAAGGCCAAATTCCTAGCTTCAGGGTCTTAACGGCAAGTCATATAAAGCCTGAAAGACTATCGGAGATCATCCCACACCAGCGTGGAGTGGTTATGACTCATCGGGGCTCTCCAAAATGAGCTCAACCTCAAGTAAAAAGCGGCATGGCAAATTCCTAACGCTTGCTCTTCCGATGGTCAAACTGCCAAGGAGGATTGCTTGAAGACGTCTTGTCCAGCCCCCGAAGGGATCAGAGACACGGCAGTCGCAGGGCTACTCGAACAGCACGATTTCCTATCGAGGAATATATCAGCTTATGCGACGGTATGACGGCCAAAACCCTAAGTACCACGACCCTAACGGACTTCTGTCGTAAAGAGCAGAGGTTAACTGTGACGTTAGGATATTCTTGCGAGATCTGCTCGATTCGTTTCGACTCGTGAGGAAATTGATGTCTTTGCGAGAACTTCTCGATTCGTCTCGACTCGTGAGATAAAGCCTTAGGCAGTACGGATTAAAAAACCTGTTTCCTAAGCACTGGGACCCTGCAAGTCAGCCCAAAACGGTCTCTTGCATACTATCCACGGGTCACACTCTCCGAATTTGAATCTCGACAAGGAGGGAAACAACCACTTACGAGTCCTCTTGACTTATAAGCGGGAAACTTCTCTTATAGGATCCTTACGACTTATGAGAGAAAACACACTTAGGAGTCCTCACGACCCCTAAGGAGAAAATACACCTACGAGATCCTCTCGATCCGTAGGGAGAAAAGTCTTTGTGAGACCCTCACGGCTCATAAAGCTGAAAAGTCTTAGGTGGCAGATCCTAACCCTGTCTCCTAAGCCATCGCTGCCCTATAAAGAGTTCAAGAGGAGCTGATATTTACCATCTATGAGCCACACTTGCCAAAGCTACATGCTACTGAAATGAAAAACTTACTCATAAGCGTATAAACTACTCCACGCCAGAGTAAGACATAAAGAGATAAAAGGGTGCGGCTCATGGAGTTAAGGGTTTGGAACTATATCTCTTAAGAGTCAAGATTTGAGTCAATGATAAATGACGACGCTTGTCCGCTCGTTATCTTCTCAGATCAAGATCCTGAAAGTTATATACCAATCCGAAACTGGTCATACGCCATGCATTACTCTGCACTACTTTACCCACGTATATACTTACGTGGGCAAATTAGTGGAGGGCATTTGTTCCCGCCAAAAATTTCTGCGCAAAAGAGTCCAAGGTATCAAATGGCAGCGATATGCTTAAGGAAATGCGAACCAGTATCTTCCGGGCTGTTTTTTGACAAACTTCCGAAAGAGAAACAGATAAATTCTGATGGTATCGAAAGCGGCTCGAAAAACTCTTCGATTTGATATATTATGGGCCTCGTAATTCATCCGGGATCAAAAGTTATGAGGAATTACGTGTCCACACGTGATGGACTTTTAAGAACCCGCTGGAGGAGTTAAAAAATATAATAAAAACTCAGAAAAGACCCCAATGGGACATCACGTGCTCACACGTGACCATGGGTCACGTGCAGACACGTGATGGGCTTTTAAGGCCTCTAAAATAATGAATAGAATTTAATTCTAAAAGTCAAAAAATACCTCAACGAGGTATCACGTGCTTACACGTGACCAATGGTCACGTGTTGACACGTGATGGTTAAAACAACAACATAAACAAGCGGCTGTTAAAGGAACCAATTTGGAGGTCACGTGCTCACACGTGGCCAAGGGTCACGTGTCAGCACGTGACTGACTTCGAAAGCCTTACAGTTAATAGAATTAAATTCTAAAAGCTTCCAAATCTTTCCAAATGGAAAAGGTCTATGGGGACCGTTGGATTAAAAATCCAAGGGTGATTAAAAATCACCAATTTATGGAAAAATCTGGGACATGGAAAGATTTCCCCCCTAAATCTGACCGAGATAATAAATGGATATCTTTGGATTTAAAATCCAATAGTGAATAAAATTCACTTAACAATCTAAAAGCCCAGATTAATGATGAATGCAAATCAAATCTCTTAATGAGAGATTTGTTAAACAAATTGATTCTCTTCCTCCTCCTATAAATAGGAGCCAAGAGAAGAGAAGGGGGATCTACTTTTTTGAGAGAAAAAAAACAGAGGAAGGAGAATTTAATTCTCAAAAGAAAAAAGAAAAGAGAGGAGAATTTAATTCTCTACAAAAGAAAAAACCCTAGGTGAGAAAATGGAAAAGATTAACTTCAAAAAGAGAATTTAATTATCAAAATTCAAGAGTTTAACTCTTATAAAAAAAAAAAAGAAGAACTTAGTTCTTCTTCTGGTTGAAGATCTGTACAGAACACATCTCCCCATAGGATGAGAATTTAATTCTCATCGGGTCGAGATCCTGCCATGCAGATCCTAAACTTAGAAGGGGAATTGAGTTTTGAGAATTTAATTCTCCTAAAACAAAACTAGGGTTTAACCCTAATCAAGAATTTAATTCTTTTACATATCTGGGAATTTAATTCCTTTGAAAAGAAATCAGGGTTTTATCCTAAATAAGAATTTAATTCTTTCACGATAGGTTTTTAATTCATCCAAAATCATAATTAGGGTTTAACCCTACAAAGAATTCAATTCTTAAAAGATCTCTGTTCATGAAAAGAACTAGGGTCACGTGCCCCCACGTGACCCTTGAAAAGATCCCCTGCAAAAGAACTTTGAAGCATCACCCCACGTGCTCCCACGTGACTCCCAAAACGCAGAAAGAAAAAAGCAAAGGGAATGAAAGCTTTGGGCGCTCTCACGTGTTATCACATGACCCCTCAGCAAATGCTTTAACAATTGGCTCACAGATCCTTATTACCTGCCAACACGTGATGCTCTAAAATAAAAATAAAAGTATTTAACACTTATTCGCAGATTTGAGGATAAACCAAAAGGAGATCTGGCTCCACATTTAGGGCGCCCTCACGTGTCACCACGTGACCCCTAATGAGCATTCTAACAGACCAGAGCGGGGGCCTCCATCATGTACCCACATGTGATGGCCAGGAAATTAAAAGTGTTAAACACTGATCTGCAGAATAAAATAAGGGAAATCAGGGCGCTCTGACGTGTCCGCACGTGACCTCTCCCTCCTTAGTGTTTAACACTAATTGGAAAACTCTATTTGCAGTGTTTAACACTGATTTTCTTAGTGTTTAACACTAATTTGGAAAACTTTATTTGCAGTGTTTAACACTGATTTTCTTAGTGTTTAACACTAATTTGGAAAACTCTATTTGCAGTGTTTAACACTGATTTTCTTAGTGATTAACACTAATTGGAAAACTCTGTTCCCGGTGTTTAACACTGATTTGTTTTAGTGTTTAACACTGGTTTGAAATCTCTGCTACCAGTGTTTAACACTGATTTGCTTTTGTGTTAACACTAATTTGAAAGCCCTGTTGCTAACACTGATTATCTTTTAGTGTTTAACACTAATTTGCTAATCTTATTCTCAGTGTTCAACACTGTTGGTCTTTAGTGTTTAACACCAGTTTTAGCCCAATTGACTAAGTTTTTTAGAGGCAAAGCCTCTCCTTCAATGGACCGACAGAGGGCCAATATTTCAAACATAATTGGACTTAGCCCAAACTGGCCATAAGTCCTCAAATCATCTTGAACTGAGCACATCTGCTCTTTCAACCAACTCATTGGTTCAAGGGTACATCTCTGAACTCCTCTGATATTTGTCGTTGTAATCCTTCAACGTCTTCAGAGAGGTGACGGGTCCCGACAACCATACATCAATACGGACTGTGGGGTCCTTAAACCCACGGACTCATGCGTCCTTAAACCAAGATACGGACTGTGGGGTCCTTAAACCCGCGGACTTATGCGTCCTTAAACTAACGGACTAATGCGTCCTTAAATACACCCATATGGACTGTGGGGTCCTTAAACCCATGGACTTATGCGTCCTTAAACTACCAATGGACCGCAATGTCCTTAAACTACCAATGGACCACCATGTCCCTAAACTGGCAATGGACCACTGGGTCCTTAAACTGGAACAATAGAGCCCAAATGCTCTTTTGTCGGATCTAAACGATCCCGTTAAGTTGATCTTAGTCCCAAACTGGACTAACGTATCCTTAATAACCGTTTAATTCGATCTTAGTCCCAAACTGTACTAACGTATCCTTAACAACCGTTTAAGTTGATCTTAGCCTCAAATATGGCTAACGTATCCTTAAACATTCAAACAGACTTAAAGCCCAAATTGGACTATAAGACCCCAATCAACTTTGGCTCAAGGGTACATCTTTGAACTCCTCTGACATCTGTCGTTGTAATCCTTCAACGTCGTCAGAGAGGTGACGGGTCCCGACGGCCTTTTATTCAATGGACCGTTATGTCCCTAAACTGGAACAATAGAGTCCAAATTCTCTTTTGTCGGATCTAAACGATCCCGTTAAGTTGATCTTGGTCTCAAATTAGACTAACGTATCCTTAACAAACATTTGAGTTGATCTTAGCCTCAAACATGGCTAACGCATCCTCAAACCAAAACCCCAAACCCAAATCTAAGAAAATATGGATTTGGACTAATCCACGTTCTACGGGCGACGAAATAAATAGTCTCCATATACAATCAACGGGCAACCACAAACAAAACAAAACACCCATGACACGAAGTGACCAGCTGGAGAAGGAGAAAGTTGTTACCGCGATGCGGTAGCGTAATTAACTGCAGGGGCTTGCACCTGCAGGGAAGAGCGTCCCCACAATCAAAAACCCCTCAAGCGAGGGGGAATCTGACGAAGTCTGCTAAATCGGCCGCATCCGTCTAAACCTTCGATACACGGTGCCATAAATCAACTTGGCATCTTCGGAGAGGTGGACGAATAAAACCAATTAGCATCTGCCCCGAATTTCAGGCAAGACGCCCATGTCTTGGCCGCCATTCGGAGGGGAACAGCATATACTTACATTTTATTTTCGTTCCACTTTCTGGTGTGTTATGGATTAATTGATAGGGCTGCATTAATTCCGATTAATGCAAGGAAAACAAACCTATATGATGTTGTTGGAACCAAGTTTTTAAAAACTAACATTACAGACGTTTCCTTTTGTTTTGCACAGTGGTATTCGGTTATGAATATCCAGCACCTCATTCGATGAGGTAAGAGCCGAAATCCCTTCATAGGGAGTGATCTTTTCGGCAAAAGTTTGTGTCAGTGTAATAACTTCACTATAGTCGATTCTTTTGCTTTGCATCGTGGTATTCGGTTAGGAATATCCTGCACCTCATTCGACGAGTAAAGAGCCAAGATCCCTTCATAGAGAGTGACCTCTTTAGCAAAAGTTTACGCCACTATATATTTGTAAAACCGCTCGGGTTCCTTCAACGATATCAAGTTCATTACGTTAAAGGTTTTTCGCCAAAAACCAGCCGTAGCCCTCTGTCATTTCCTACGAGTAGTGCTTAGTATTCGTGCTGCGTTTGTTGACTCCGTCAAGGCGTAGTGTATGGTAGCTAAGTGGTGCTTGTTTGTAGCATACAATGCGATTGGTTAGGATACTCGTGCGGCCTTGTTGACTCCATCAAGGGCTTATGCAGGTGGGTTTAATGCAATCAAGATAATGACGGGTTGAACTTGACTATGACTCTTTGATTTGTTGACTTCGTCAAGATCACAGGGTCTCAAGGGTAAAAACCACATCGGGAGTTTCAAACATACAAGAAACTTTTCAGGCATGTGCATACCTTCTGGAGTGTGGTGACTTGAGTGGCTTCCATCAAGTTATCATGCGATGATAGTTGGATCCCGATTCCCACTAATGAGTAGGTGTTACTCCTCGGGTGATTTTAGATGATCCCGACTAATTCTCCTTTCAGAGTTTGAGGGAGAATTCAAGAAAACAGTGGAAGCCATCCTGATTAGATAAAGTGATTAACCAATCTAATCTAGGTTAGAGTGCACGCTGAGTGTTTCTTTTCTCTCTCTCTTTGGCAGCGACCATGACCCAGCCTCAAATTAAAACTCATGAACCAAGTTAACCGAACCTTCGTAAAACACTTTGGCTATTGGATTGTCATTTAGTCGCATATATCATTGCCACTCTTATATCCCCTTTACATTTCTCCATAACACTCCGTATCACTGCGAAGATCCATATTGCTTGGATATTCCATCGTATAGTTACATACGAACTCGAAGGAACTTATTCCAGTTCGAGGATGGATTTTGGTTCTGGGGAAATTGAATAGGATTATTCTCTTTACCTTCTCTTAAGTTGCAAGGGCTCCTAGTATTAGGAGAGTACACCTATTGCGCTTATTGGATAGTTTTCAGGTGCCGAAAGGTAGGGAAGAAAGAAAACCAACTAGCCTGAGTGCGATATACAGAAAGTAATAAGTAAATACATATAAAGGAATTAGAGTGAGGGCAAAGAAAATTGCGACTGCTATCATTCACGACGAAGGCACGTATATCCTTACCATTCCAACTTCCCCTTTGCATTACTCCAAAACACTCTGTATCACTACGAAGATCCATATTGCTTGGATGTGCCATCGTATAGTTACATACAAACTCGAAGGAACTTGTTTCAGTTCGAGAATGGTTTCCGGTTCAGGAGAAATTGAATAAGGATCATTCAGTTGTCTTTTCTCTTTACCTTCTCTCAGGTTGCGAGGGCTCCTGGTATTAGGAGAGTACACATATTATACTTATTGGATAGTCTTCTTCCAAACCATGGGAAGGTGCCGAAAGGTAGGGAAGGAAGAAAACCAATTAGCCTAAGTTTGGTATACAAAAAGTAATAAGTAATGATATATAAAAGGATTGGAGTGAGGGCAAGAAAGTATACGGTTACTGTCATGAATCTGTATAGTGGAAGAGGCATTACTAGAAATACCCTGCCACCCCTTCAAAGCATTTTCATGTTTCAGTTTTACTGTGCGCTGTTAATTGAAAACTAATTTTTCTAATTAAATTCTAACTCCAGGGTATGTATTTACCAGATTTGATTCTCACATCTGTATAGCGTTACGGATGCTGAGTAGGAGTAAGATATTAGGAATTGGTTGATTACATCCTCTATGTATCGGAATTCTTTATAATTAGTGATATTTAAGAAAATCACCTGGGTTTTGCCTGACGGCAAATATTTGGTTTTGAATATCCGTCGTTATGCACCAATTTCAAACTGATATATCCGTATGTTTATTTTATAAAGTAAGATATAACTATTTGAAATTATGTCTATGACATTTACCTATATTAGTTGATGGTTAAGTAAGGTGCATTCAACAGCGGTGTAATTCTTCTTAACCATAGTACAGTTTTCAATCTACGACGCACAAAGTTTGAGTTATTAAACTCAGTGGACTTATACAGAGTATTGTATGTTGTCTGGTGTCTGTTAGGACAAAGGGGTTGGTACTCGTACTATATTCTGTTTACTCATGACTTCTCTAGTTTTAGACAAGTATTTTGTTGAAATACAAGGTCCAGATTTTGAGAAGATATAGGTAAAAGAATAAAGTAGAGAACCATATGTTGCAAGTATCAGGATTCTTGAAGATGATCTAAGATGTAGATACTTGTGTTAGGTATTCCGTTGTAAGTAATAGTTTTGAGAACTTGCTTCTCTCTCAGGTTACTCATACGTGGGTGTGCTTCTTAATGAATAATGATGCTTGGCCTCCTTTCATCTTAGTTGATATGCACTGGAAATGGCTGCATGTATTTTGAATCTGGTTCAAATTAAATTAGTGCTTTTGTTACTATATTGGATATATAGAATGGATTCATATCTTAACGATGTTAAGGTAATGGAGTTGTCCGGCTTATGCTTAAAACCAGAATTCGGATAAACTTTAGGCACGTTTCAGTAATGGCAGTTTGTGCGTTATCTCCGGCTTTGACGAGGGTTAACTTTCTACCATCTAGAAGATCAATAGTTATATTGTTCTTGACTCGCCACAGTTTTAGTAAAATGAATTCTTTTCAGAAAACATTAGTGGGAGTATGGTAGAACTGGAATTGATTCCATAACCACAAACGATTACTGAAAATTTAGTAGAATCTAAAAATTCAATTAGATTCGACATTCTATTAGCCACTCTACATATTTCGTGGGTAACTTCAGACACCTGACAGGGAGGTTTTTGATTACCCAAACTTGCCACTGCTGCGTTCTAGACTATGAGATCTGGCAGGAGGATGACTATAACGTCGTTCTAAACTAGCTTTAGATGTGCACGTGTATATGACTCTGCCAGAAGGTTGTTGTAGTTATTGGGAGCAGCGGAAGTATGGCGGGCAAGTAGTTTATGTCTATTTATAGACTAAAGCAGGTATAGCGGAGATAGATCGTCTAGTTTTGATGTGACAGTCATAGAGTTTGACTTCATCAGAACAACAGATGGACCTGGTAACAAGGTAGTAGGGAGTGATGTCCTGGTTTTTGGATGACATTCACTTAGTAGGAAGAGATCTTCCTATACTACGATCGGTTATACTGTGGTTGTCACAAGTTGTTTCTCCATATAGGATCTGGATAAAATATCAGGAATTCTGGTAACTAGATCTATGGTTTTTGATCTAGATTTGGGAAGTGTCCCAATTCGGGTACTTGACACTATTCTAAAGGGTTTTAGAATGGGCGACTCCTGGCGTTGTGGTGTACCTGCAGGTGATGGAGTTATCCTCTTTAAAAAGGTGTCTTCTCGACTGATGATGAGAGCGATTTGCATGATTGACATATTACTTTCTTAGGCAATTGAGTTAATCATGAGATATCAAGTACAACACCTGATATTGTTTTTACTCTGATATATATTAATCCAATCCTGGGAAACGTTAGGAAGCAGTTATGAACATAAGTGGATGTTCTTGGTATATGGTAACGGTAGCCTCCTTCGGGAGGCGGTTATCATATTAGGCTTCCAAGGTGACCTGGATAACAGAGTGGTTGTTTGAGTTATAGTTTTTCCTCATTTGAGGGGAAGTATGTTAGATAGGTGATCCAAGCGAATACTGTGAAAGGCATGGCGTAGGCTACCGATTAAATTCAGTGGATGATACAGTCTAAGAAGTTTGTTGGATTTGGAGTTCATTTGTGAACTGGGTCCCATCAGATATCTAGACAAATTCTAAGACGGGTATTGCTCATTTCGGGAGATAGTCTTTCTCCGCGAAATTAAGATATAGAGAGATAAAGATAGAAACACTGGAGCGGATCCACTCACTGAGGCTATTTCTCGAATGCAATAGTTTCACAAACGGTCTTTGTGAGACTGATTAGTAAAGAAGTTAGGTGTTCAGTATCACACAGGCTATGAGTATGCGATACCGCAATAATCAGCCTTAAGTGCAAGTGGGAGATTGTTGGCTATAGTGCCTTCAGGTCAATTATTTTGATCGCGGGCACGCGATAGTGATGATTGAGGGAGGACCTATACGAGTAGAATAGTCTTACTCGAAATGATAGTATGCTATCTGATTTTCCTTTATCATCATGTACATGTATTATATGGTATTACAGATCACTATTACATGTTGATAGAGCCCATAGGATTCTTACTTGACTATCAGCATTATGATGGTGATCATATACGTGAGGGTTAGGTAGTGTTCTATAAGCACATCCTTAAATGTTCCTAGTCGAGGGAGTATCGAGACTGGGCATTGATACTCCAGAGTAGACTAGTGTGTACTTATCGAGACCCTGACGAGGGGCGGTGGCCGGTCTCACAAGCCATTGGTGTCAGTTAGTCACCTAAGATAGTATACAGATGCTCGTTGGGTTATGAGTACACTGGACGGACTCGCCAGGAACATGCTCATTGGTATTATACCTATTGTCAGATAGCAGTTCCCAGGTGACATGTGTACAGGTTAGTCTGTCGACCTGAGATCGTCATTTTTCTCATGTGAGTTCCTACTATGCTTTGATGACTACCCTACCACGGCTCAAAGGAGTCGTGCAAACATGTTTTAGTTGTGTACAGTCTTGAGCCACATAGAGGCAGTGAGCAGATCGTCGGGGATTCATCTCTCCCAGTATTGGGGATTGATGTCACGCGGTGCACAGGTGTCCATCACCAGAAATCTTTGACCAACAAAGACGAGAATTACTGATTTAGATCAGTAGTTTCTCAGTGGGTGATGTGATTCATACCGACATGAAATATCTCATTATTAGAGGTCTGACTTTATCCACCCCCCTAGACTCGATATGCGATACTCTTAGATGAACAGACCGGACTGTATGGATATTGTCATGGACAGGCTCAGTAGAGGTTTGGATGAGTTTGCTTGTCGGCCTTCCTTTCGCTCAATACCTGGGTAGCCGTTACGTACAGCTAGTGTCGCTGACGTGCTTGTGGTTAAACCCACTGCTAGCGTATTGACGAGTCTTTAGAGTCCCACACAGAGGGTTGTCACGGTTCATGAGATATGATGTAGATGACGTATGTTGGTACATACATATGTCTGATTGAATATGTGTACATGCTACACAGACTTTTATCGGGCGGTTGATAATACTGACAGCTTAGGATTGAGCCGAATTATTAAATCAAGTTTTGATTTAATAATTTATATATATATACATACATATATATATATATATATGTATGTATGTATGTATGTATTCTAGTATTATTGTTTACTATTCATTTTTCTCTCTTGGCTTTTCGTATTTTTATACGAATACGCGTATATGTATTTTGATACATATACCGGGTTGTATTTCGTATTTATACGGAATATTTTCTAGAAGATTGACACTTCATTATATGATTTTCCGTTTTAGAAAATCATTAGGAAATGAGGTGGAGAGGTGAGGTGGCATGAGCATGTTGAGGTATGTAGAGAGGTATGGCTCTTCATTGTTTATTGCTAAATGAGATGAGATATTTTCCATGGTTCAAAAGACTTAGCTATTCCTTCTACATACTACACACACACTCACATTCATTCATATACACTCTCTTGGAGACTTAGTTTTTCTTGAGTTGTTCATGCCATAGTTTTCCTCACCTCCTCTTTCTTCTTCTTTGATTGCTCATTTGAGCATGAGGTATGAGAGAAAAAGATAGTGAGATATTCCTACACCCCATACTCCATTTCTAGCAACCTTGGAGCGGCGGTTGCTTCGCTAGGAGAAGCTGGAGCCTGCATTGTCTCCCTTGGGTGGATCATCTTTGACAGAGGAAGACCGAAGGCCAAGCTCGACCGTGGACACCTTAAGGAGCTAAGGATGATGGTGGAAGACCGAAGGACATGGATCATTCGGTATAACACTTCTATCATAGTAGTTTAGCACTTTGTAGTTAGCTAGTAAAGGTTTATGGTTCGATCTTGACGGATTCGTTAGCGCCAAAATTTTTAAACACCATTTTTTGTTCTGCACCGGCCACGGTAGATGGCCAGGACGCTATCATAACTCAATAGATAATGCGGCGGAAGAAGAAGAAGACGATAACTTATTTTCAGGAGAATGAATTGAGGATATGGTAGAGACTTCCCTCGGTGATAGTAATCCTACCGAAGAAGATATTTCTTCCGGTCAAGGACCGCATGCCGATAAGTATAAAAAGTTCATGAATGATACTAGAAGACCAATTTATGAGAATTCAAAGTATTCCACCATAGCATGGTTCTTCCAACTTTTCCAGATTAAGTGCCTAAATAGATGGAGCAACAAGCTATTCACGATACTTCTGAAGTTCCTGAAAGTTTCTATGCCCCCGACAAATAACTTGCCCGAGAGCTAGTACGAAGCCCGGGAGATGATGTCTGATTTGGGTCTGAACTATGAAAAGATTCATCCATGTCCCAAAAATTATGTGTTGTATCGGAAAAAGAATTCAGATTTGAAAGAGTGTCCAACATGCAGAGAGCTCAGGTATAAGCCGAAAGTATCTGGTAAGAAGGCAGATATACCTGTCAAGATAGCACATTACTTTCCGATCATATAGAGGCTGCAAAGGCTATTCAGGTGCAAGAAGACAGCCGAGGCAATGATTTGGTATCATTGTACTGCTCCAAGCGAAAATGGAAAAATGAGTCATCTAAAAGATTCACCGGCATGGAAAGATTTTGATAGGAGGCACCAAACATTCAGTAGTGATCCTCGCAATGTCAGGCTTGGACTGGCTAGTGATAGGTTTTGCCCATTTAACTATAAGGCTGGAAGCTACAGCATATAGCCCGTTGTAATGATGGTTTATAATCTATCGTCATGGTTGGTTATGGATTAATCCTATTTTATGATACCTCTTCTTATTGACAGACCAAACTCACCAGGAAACAATATCGATGTCTATTTCCGACCTCTGATCGATGAGTTAAAATCATTATTCATTGATGGTGTAGAGACTTACGATGCAAAAACAGATACAACATTCACGATGCGTGCGGCTTTAATATGGACAATTATGACTTTCCTGCATATGGAATGCTATCAGGTTGGTCCGTACATGGTCACAAAGCATGCCCTTACTACCACCAAGATAAAGCATCGAAATGGTTGAATTTCAGCAGGAAGGTTTGTTATTGCGGTTATCGGTGTTTTCTGCCACTAGACCATCCATACAGGTTAGACGATACTCACTTTAATGGTCATCAGGAGCTTCTTGGGCCCCCAGCCTCATTGTCTGGAGAGGACGTGATTACTTAGTGGGATAGTAACAATAACGTGACTTTAAGGATAGATCCGGCAAAACATGACAAACCACCATACTGGAACAAGTTAAGCATTTTCTATGAGCTTCCGTACTGGGCAACAAATTTAGTGCGTCATTGTCTAGACTTCATGCACATAGAGAAGGAAGTATCCGAGCATGTACTTAACTTGTTTATTTTTAAAGGCGAAAAATCGAAAGACAACCTCCGTGCTCGGATGGATCTTCAGGACTGGGAAGTTAGAAGTGAATTGCATCCTACACTGATAGCGGGTAAACTAGGAAAATTTGTACTTCCCAATGCCACATATCATAAGTCACAACCAGAGAAAAAAAGGTTCCTTCAGGTCTTGCATGATTTGAAAGTTCCCACATCTTTCTCAGGATCATTTACAAGATCAATAGGCTAAGAAGTCATGATCACTATGTTATTATGGAGCACCTTCTCCCATTAGCCATCAGGACTTCCCATCCCGAATCTGTTGGTCTAGTAATCAATGACCTTTTTTGCTTTTTTAGGGAATTGTGCGCTAAAACCTTGGATGTTGTGACGCTGTAGGATCTAGAAAATTCTATTTCCTTGATATCGTGCAAGCTTGAGAGTATTTTCCCGCTGTCGTTCTTCGATATTATAATACACCTGATAGTTCATCTTGTAACCGAGACTAAATTTGCCGGACCGGTACAATATCCATGGATGTATTCCGTCGAAAGGTATGTTGAATTTTTCGTTTCATGCATTTTGTAAAATTATTGTTGTCTTATATACCCGTTTTTATTTATTTAATATATTTTTCTTTAGATAGCTCTACACTTTAAAAAAGTATTTACGCAATAAAATCGACCAGAGGGTTCTATCATTCAAGCTTATCTTCTAGATGAATTAACCATATTTTGTTCCCGCTATCTGGATGAGAACATTGAGACAAAGTTTAACCGGTCTCGGAGAATTCAGGATGGGCCATATGGTAAAGCTGATTATAAGATAGTAGACCCTATATTTATCAACATGATATATCGGTTTATCCTCCCCAATAGCGTATATTTTAAAGAAATTTGAGTATAAGTTTTTTATTGGATTAATTGTTATATTTATATATGTGTATGAAATGATATAATATTGATATCATAATTTATTGTTGAGACCAGAATTCATATTGATGAAGTACGTGAGGAGCATCTGTTCGTATCATAATATTGCATTATTATATTCCCCATTCTTATTCTTTTTATAAATAAACAGGTGCTTTTGACGCATGTCTGCTACATATTACAGGTTACAGGTTCTTGGACAGAAAACAGTGAAAATGATGAAAAGACGATGCAAAAGTGGACTTTGACCAACAAATAGAAGACTCTTGATCAAGCCTACATCAAACATAAAATTCACAGAGTACAAGGCAATGCAAGGTCCAAGATTACAAAGCGAGCGGGTAAAAGTCCACCGCAATTATTCACTGGATATCTGGAAGAAACATAGAAGCTACTTTAATAAAAGAACCAAATAATAAGGAAGCCCAAAGATCCAAGGCCCAATACTTTCTTTTAAAGAGACATAAAATTTTACCAAAGCTTGAAGTCTATTTTGACTAGGTCTTTCTAAGGATATTTTGGTAAATGTAGACATGCAAATCAATTGTAACCTAGGGTTTCCTATTCTCTATAAATAGGAACTCTACTCATTGTAATTTCTTATGCCTCCTTTTAATAATAAATTTTAGAATTCTTTTGGAGAGCATTGGTGTTTCTTTTCAATTCATGAATTCAGATCTGACAGCCCTGTGTTGATGATTGGAGAGATGCATCTGTAAGTAGATTTAATTTCTTGCTCTAGTTTAGATTTCAATTCTTGCCCTAGGTAATTTTTATTCTCTGCCCTAGATAGATGTTTTTAAATTCCCTAATGAGTGAGTAGTTTTCTCGCTTGTTAGGGTTAGGAATAGGGAAGGATTTGAGAGATGAAGATCTCTCATCTCTTTTCTTTACCAATTTTTTATGAAAATTAGAACTCCATGCATACCTTCTTATTCCGCTCCCTACGGCACTCTACCCTCGAGGTAACGGTGATTCCGTAGTCTAAAGGCCCGGATTCTAAGGTTTTCCATGGAGGTTAGGGTAAAGATTAAGAAAGGAAGGACAAGGATCTAGAGGGAGAATCAATCTTCTCAATCATCCTAATCCCCTTTGTTAAGATTTACCATAACACTAATATGATATATTTAATTAAAGGCAATAGAAAGAGATGTAGATCTTTGTTTACCAAATTTTCCCTAAACCTAATCCTAGCAAGTTTCTAATCCTAGTATCATACAACTTCAATTTTTAGATTTAATAATTAATCCGAGCACCATTCGGAATTAACTCGTTAGCGCGATTAGGAGATTCACAACATCCCTGTGGACCGAACCGTACTCACCGGCTAGCTTCATGCGACGCGGTTCTTGATTGCGGTTACAAATATTTTTGATCTATCTTTTAGAAAGCGCAAGCACGCTAAATCACACCAATCAAATGGCGCCGTTGTCGGGGATGGCGTAGAATTTTCTTTTCGCAATTTCGGGTTAATCATAAAATTTAAAAAAAAAAATCATAAAAATCTGAAAAAATCAAAAAAATATAAAAATATATATAATTTGTTATTTTTGGAAGGGATACTTTGTGGTTGAATTTTTGCAGGATATACAAATTCGGATCTGGAGATTTCCAGAAAGCAAAACAGAAAACGGGATATCGGAACAGAAGGGATATTAAACAACAGAACAGTGCAAAAATTTTGGAGCAGTGAACCCCCCATACCGCCGCGATTCCGCGGCCAAAACCCACATTAGGCCGCGGAAACGCGGCCGTCTTGACGAATCATCGCACTGGAAAATTTTTGGGGAACCGATCCTCTGTAATAACCGTGGAAACGCGGTCTGAAGGGCCATAGTGCGGCGGAAACGCGGTGGTCCTGGTGCCTCTTCGTGTGAAATTTGCACTGTAAGTTTCCTGTCTCTCTACTCTGTAATTTTTGAAATATATTTTCTGGAAATTCCTGCAAGATTCTGTGAGCTATAAAATATATTGCCTTCCATATAACAAGTCTTGTGCAGGATTTTTGGGCTCCGCTTGAACTAAATTGATTGCAAGAAATATTTTGTTGTTGCATATCTTTTCTCGAATATCTTTTCGCAACAATTTTTTTCCAAATAAAGATTCTTGTGATATGCTTCAAATAATAACCAATTGCAAGTAATATTTTGCTGTTGCATATCTTTTCTATAAAATATTTTGCTGTTGCATATCTTTTCTCTAAAAATCTTTTTGCAACAAAATTTTTCCAAATAAAGAGAAAGAAAAAAATTAATGAAAAATGAAAATAAAAAGGACAAATATTTTATAGAACTTGCAAAATTTTTTAGCCCCAAATAAATCCTTGCACCATCCAACCTTCCTTTTTGTCACCTTTCTTCTTCTAACATGGGTACCCCACATAAAAAATCATTAGCCGAACTTTGGTATCCTGAGCCTAATTTTGCGTCATATGTCAATGTGTTCGGTCAATTTAAAGACGATCCTTCCATGCCTAAAAAATCTTTGAAAGATCACATAGAGGAGTCTAGGAGAAATAGTTTGACTTTTCAACCCACTTTGTGTCAACCAAGTCAACCTTCACCACCTACATATGTTGATACCACTTCTTCAAGTCCTTCTGTCACTCCTAGGCCGATGTCCATCGCTGAGCATATTGCTCAATCTCGCAGTAGATCTTTCACCCCTCTCCACTCAGCTAGTTCTAGGGATCCACAAGACTATTCACCTTTTTATCCATATGTTGACCCTACCCCTGTCCAATCACCCACTTCCTACCAGTCCTACCCGACCTTCCCACCTTCACTAGACACTGCTTCTACACAGCCTTTTTGGAGTTTCACATATCCAAACAATTTCGAATCTTTTGCCGAAACCCCTTTACCACCAAAGTCTAGTTTGGAAGAGGCGTTGGAGGCGTATATCACAGCAACAAACAAAATAGTTAGGAATGTGGAAGTGTCCGTGGCCGCCCTTATGCAACCTGCTGAACCGGTAGCTAGTTTCCCGCTAGCCCCAAATTTTTCAATGTCCGAGGAGGCGGTTGGACAGAATGAGAATGTGAGAGGATTTCCAAATCAAACCTACCCTTACCCAATTGAAGCCCACAACTCCAGTTTTCCATCGAATGTCCTAAATGATTCACAAGTTCAAAATAAAAACGAGTTGTGCGACTTTGTAGTGTTTGATTTGCCAGATTGTGAGGAACCCCTTTCGAGTGAAACCGCACCTAATCCTTTCGACCTTTACACTTCCACTCTAGAACCTACAGTGATAAACATCCATGCTTTTGAGGAGGTGTCTAAAGAAATTGACTTTCACTTGATTGAGGATATAGACGCCGGGAATATTTCGGATGATGAACCTGTCGATTTAATTGAAATTTTATGTTCAAATCATCATCCCGAGTTATTAAATGTTTCTCATATGCGTCTTGATTTTGATGATAATGGTATGGATGAGTTGAATATTGAGGAGAATTATAAGGATAATATTGAGGAGAGTGGTGAGGATCATATTGAGATTGAACCATTTTTCTTTGATGTATCGGATTTTCCAATTCATCCTCTTGAACCTTTACCTAAATCACCCTCCCTCTTTTCCATCGTTCCGACCACACTTCATGTCACGCTTGACGACTGTGAGCTTGAAAACTTTTCCTTTGAATCTGACACAGTTCCCACAGCCGATGACACTTACGAGTGTTTCACTTTTTCGGACGATGTTGAAGTCTCACCGCCCGAGTTTGAGTCCTTTGCATTTTCAGATGAGTTAGTTAATCCATCAGACTCGGTTGCTTACAGTCGTTTCGAACCATTGATGGAATCTTTCCAGTTCGACACAGTTTACTACGGTGAGAATGAGACTATCCCTAATTCACTCCCTTTCGTCCTTCCTATTGTTCCGACCGTGCAAATGACCGTTACGCTTTCATCTCCTATACCAAGTTCGGCGTACCCATGTTTTCTTGCGAATCTTGAGGGATTTGATCCCATTTCTCGACGAGTAGATAGGTTAGCGCAATCGCTTATAACATATCGGTCATCACATATTGCGCTAATTTATTTACTCAATTTACACCCTCAAGATCGTACTCCACTTCCTTCTTCTTTTCGCCATTCTTCTTCCCCACCGAGACCATATTCTACCATTCTTCTTTCCACACGGTCTCGCGTGCTTCTCATTTTCTTGCACCAACTATACCATTTCCACGATAAGATTTTTGAATGGTTGGTGCTAACTTTTGGCTTGTGCAAGGCCAAGCTTAAGTTTGGGGGGAACCTTTGTATATATGTATATATATTTTTGTTTTCTTTTTCTATAAAAAAATAATAAAAAATTTCAAAACATTAAAAAAATATATAAAATTTTTTATAAATAAATAAACAGGGGAGTATCGGTATTTTTGACCCTCTTGGTTTAGCATGACAGTGAGGACACTGTCAAGTTCAAGTTTGGGGGTATACTCGGTACGTCTTCTTCCTTCGCATTCATTTGTACATATTTTTGCATTTGCATACTTATTTGAAAACCCATAAAAATTTGAAAATTTAAAAAATTATAAAAATAATTGTATTCAATTTTGGCTAATTGATTTGAGTTTGACAAATAGGTTAACAGGCTAGGAACAACTAGATCTTAGACTTAGTAAATTAAAAACCCTAAAAATAACCTTCCTTAAAGTTTAACGGTAGAAAGTATATGCCTTGTAGTTTATTTGGAAATAGGCAAATTTTGGGTTCACTTCTTGGGCTAAGTCGAAACAAAGGAAGAGTATTGATGTTCTTATTAGAGTATAAGTTTGAAAAATAGTTCCTAACTTAAGTCTAGATTCTGAAAACGTATACCCTACAATTTACACAATCACGCACCTTGAAACTTGGAATAGTGGAGGAGACCTTGAAATGCTCTTGTCTAAAGTCCTTAGTACGATGAAAATAAAAAAAAATGTGAATGAAGAATAAAAAAATGGACACTGGTTTTTGTGATTACTTAAGGCTGTAAAAATAGAAAAATATTTAGCAAGGGTGCTTCATCACCTAGTGCCTTAGACCAACTGGTTTGGGAGTCACTGCTAAAGCCTTGGGTGCTGCAAAACTAGGAAGTACGCTTTAAAATGCTAACGCATCTGATAATCGGTTGTTGGTACCTCAAGAAGTATTAACAGTCGCATGAAGGATGTGAAAGCGAAAATTCACCAATTAATAAGTGCTTTGGACAATGGACGGGAGTACGATTGCTTGATTTGAATTTCCAAGTGTAGGGGTGATATTTACACACACGTGGGGATATGTGATTGGAGTTTAGATAAGAGAAAGGAATGAAGAATAGAACTTGTATCTTTGATAGAGTTGAGAGAAATTCCTAAGTGGAGATGAAACTCTAGAAGGAAAACTTAAGAGATGCCGAAAGCTAAGTAAGTCTATAGAACATATATAATCTTAAGTTAAATAATGAGGAAGTGTGAAGAATATGGGTGGATAATTTACAAGTAAAAGATAATAGAATTCTTAGTTAGAAAACCTAATTGGAGAACAAAGGTCAATGGGCTGAATTGATAGGATTTTGTGGGTGTAATCCGCTGAAAACCCTCAGGAGACAACACTCCTCCTACTAGGGACACCTAGAGGTTTAAAGGCTTGTTGCACGTGCTCAGTGCAATCGCGTTTCCCTGCGAAAGTGCGGTTAGGATTTTAGTGAATAAAAATAAGTTTGCTCGAGGACGAGCAAAGGATAAGTTTGGGGGTATTTGTTCATATCATAATATTGCATTATTATATTCCCCATTCTTATTCTTTTTATAAATAAACAGGTGCTTTTGACGCATGTCTGCTACATATTACAGGTTACAGGTTCTTGGACAGAAAACAGTGAAAATGATGAAAAGACGATGCAAAAGTGGACTTTGACCAACAAATAAAAGACTCTTGATCAAGCCTACATCAAACATAAAATTCACAGAGTACAAGGCAATGCAAGGTCCAAGATTACAAAGCGAACGGTTAAAAGTCTACCGCAATTATTCACTGGAGATCTGGAAGAAACATAGAAGCTACTTTAATAAAAGAACCAAATAATAAGGAAGCCCAAAGATCCAAGGCCCAATACTTTCTTTTAAAGAGACATAAAATTTTACCAAAGCTTGAAGTCTATTTTGACTAGGTCTTCCTAAGGATATTTTGGTAAATGTAGACATGCAAATCAATTGTAACCTAGGGTTTCCTATTCTCTATAAATAGGAACTCTACTCATTGTAATTTCTTATGCCTCATTTTAATAATAAATTTTAGAATTCTTTTGGAGAGCATCGGTGTTTCTTTTCAATTCATGAATTCAGATCTGACAACCCTGTGTTGCTGATTGGAGAGATGCATCTGTAAGTAGATTTAATTCCTTGCTCTAATTTAGATTTCAATTCTTGCCCTAGGTAATTTTTATTCTCTGCCCTAGATAGATGTTTTTAAATTCCCTAATGAGTGAGTAGTTTTCTCGCTTGTTAGGGTTAGGAATAGGGAAGGATTTGAGAGATGAAGATCTCTCATCTCTTTTCTTTACCAATCTTTTATGAAAATTAGAACTCAATGCATACCTTCTTATTCCGCTCCCTACGGCACTCTACCCTCGAGGTAACGGTGATTCCGTAGTCTAAAGGCCCGGATTCTAAGGTTTTCCATGGAGGTTAGGGTAAAGATTAAGAAAGGAAGGACAAGGATCTAGAGGGAGAATCAATCTTCCCAATCATCCTAATCCCCTTTGTTAAGATTTACCATAACACTAATATGATATATTTAATTAAAGGCAATAGAAAGAGATGTAGCTCTTTGTTTACCAAATTTTCCCTAAACCTAATCCTAGCAAGTTTCTAATCCTAGTATCATACAACTTCAATTTTTAGATTTAATAATTAATCCGAGCACCATTCGGAATTAACTCGTTAGCGCGATTAGGAGATTCACAACATCCCTGTGGACCGACCCATACTCACCGGCTAGCTTCATGTGACGCCGTTCTTGATTGCGGTTACAAATATTTTTGATCTATCTTTTAGAAAGCGCAAGCACGCTAAATCAAACCAATCAGCATCCTGATTGGAATGATGAACGATTGGAAAAATACCATCAGGATAATTTTTGGGATTGGCTTGCAGATCATGTAAGTTGTTCGAATAACATATTATTACGACCGGTCTTAATCTAAACTTATATCATTATATATTTGCTGTAAAATTTCTTTTATCAGATCCACGATTCGAACTTGTTTGTGTTAGTGATATATGCCCTAGAAGCCATTATTGTATATTACATTTTGGAAGCTTGGAATATATACAAATATATAACAGTCTTGCTTAATATGATAGTATGCTATCTGGTTTTTAGCCATCTTAATATGTGTTTATGTTTCTCTTAACGTATCGCTAATACATGTTGATAGAGCTCGTAGGATCTTTGCTTGACTACCAGTGTTGTGATGGCAGTCACACTCGTGGGGACTGGATAGTCTATAAGCATATCTTTAAACTTGTTCCTAGTCATAGGATTATCGAGACTTGGCATTGATACTCCAGAGTAGACTATTGTATACATTTCTTATCCCGTCAGGGAAGATGGTCTGTCCCCCAGCCATTGAATTCTAAATACCGTTTTGTCTTGATATTACTTGTATATCTATTTATCTTGTAGATGCAGAGCAGCCATACCTCGAGAAGGGGACTTGAGGACCAAATCAATCCCACAGACAAAGGCCCGATAAAGCTAGGGGCACCATTCCCCCTCTTTTTTACCCTTGATTATCACTACACCGGCGATTATGCCGAGAGGTTCGACCGGTATATGAGGGATGAGAACCGCATTCAAAAGAAGTACTCTCTTCATGTTGAGTAAGGTGATCAGCACCAGCGCTCTTTTGCCCTCTTTTTGGATCAGGCTCGGGTATTAATATATATTTTCATTTTACTTATCAAATAAATTTACTATTATTTAACACTTATAATTTAAAAACATTATTTTCTTGTATTTGCAGTTGGATTACGACTTTCAGTCTGTACCCGACCCTGATCACCTTGATGGAATACTCGATCTTAACGCTCTTTACTTGGGCCTCATGAAAAACATGCAATCTAAGGTCTGATATAATAGGATCGAGCTGAAGGTCAATTGCTACATGTTATGGCTGGCAAACCCTGAAGCGGAGAGAGCGGCTCTCCTATAGCCTCCGGCCTTTACCAGAGTCGATATAAATACATGGCCTCTCTTGTGCTGGTATTATGAGTCTGAGCTCAAACAGATTTGTAATTTAAATGTAATTCATTGTTTAGTATATAATTTAATTTTTTGTGTTATTTAATTAGAAAACTAAATCTGATTGTGTTGTGCAGAAACAAGCCGATCAAAACAAAGGGAATTGGAAGTCCGTGAAGAAGGGTCGTCCTATTTACATAGGTGGCTCGAGGAACATTACTCGTGCCATGGAGGCATCAGTAAATTACAATATATCTATTTTGATATAATGCAATATTAAACGTTATTTTATAATATATGTAAATTTTTGGCGAATTGCAGAGAGCTCAAACCCTGACTTAGGGTAGTACACTGAGCGTGTTGACTACGTATCTGGCCGTCCACGGCACCTCGATAGATCCCATCACGGGCAAGCTTCGATTCCCCGACATTGCTACCCAGGAGTATTGCGTAAGTGTTAATATTTATTCTAATTCGAATGAAATTTTTGTTTTGATAAGTTCAAATTTAAATGATATATTTATATTTTAATGCTTAACGTGGGTGTAAGAGTGGGTGGTGGAGCAGGCAGAGGCATCGGGGATTGATTTTAGTGAATAGACCGATCCGATTATACCGACCCCAGTCCAAGACGCCGCACACGGAGGGCACGATGATAGTTGGGAGAGAGGTCGGGGACTTGGTCCTAGCAGGGACCATACGAACTTGGTCTCCACTCTGGCGATTATTTCTCTTACCCCCGCGAGCGACGTCTGGAGCATGATGTTGCCGCATTGAAGACTACCGTCGAGGAGTTAAAGGAGATGTTGATACGTATATTAGTTATTAGAAAAATATTATATCACATTACAAATAGTAGCATATGCAATATTAGTAGCCTGAATTTATTTGGTTTTAAACTTAATTTTGATTAATCAGAATTACATAAAACTATCTAAACTAAACTCTTAAATCATAACCATGCCAAATCTTTCTTCATTTTGGAGTTTAAAAAGTTATGATTATTCAAACTCAAAACTTAAGAAGAAAACATTGTTTTGGAAATTAGATAACTGCAAAACCAAGCATCCCATCAAAACTAAATAATTAAGGAGAGATACGGACTTACAGGTTAGAGTAAGCATCATTTCTACCTTCACTTAAAATAAACTATGGTTTTTCATACTAGATACCCAAACTAGGCCTAAAGCCCTAAGTATTCTTAGATTGGGAGGAAAAAAGCATAGTCCTGAATGTGTTGAATTTCAACATGTATAAATTCTCATACATAACATATGAATTTCAACAGAACGTGTGGAATCTCAAAAAAGTATATATAAATTCACGGTTTCGCAATAATCCAATATTGATACGAATTTGACTTAATCTAATACACCGTTCTTACTCGTTTATTACACAAACAAAATTTTTTACAGATTCGGCAGGCTAGTTCGGCTTTGGCTCCACACGCCACTCGTTCGGCTGCGGCTCCGCATGCCACTACCTCGGCTGCGACTGTGCAGGCCACTCCTATGGCTCCGCAGCCTACTTAGACTCCTGTACGGACCACTCCTTCATTAGTCAAGTTTTTGTTGACCCAAGGCTGCACCGAGGAGCATATGTGCCAGATTTCGGCATTTATTAGAGGTGGAGGAGCTAGAGTAGGTTTATTTATATTTTTGAGGATGGATATACTTATTTGATACATATTGTATGTTTTGAACAATATTGATGGTTGTTTGGATGTTTATGATGATTTTAAATTGGTTTTGTAATCTGTTTCTTTCTTTCTTTATATATTATGCTTACGACTTAATCTGTTTGCCTTTACATATTAATTCATAGGGGCATTTGTAATTTCCTATGTATAACTCCATATTAATCCGTAGGGGCATTTGTAATCCCCTACGTATAACTCCGTAGATACAACTGTTTTATTTTTTTAACAGATTAATTAAAAAAAGATTTTTTCCCCATGAATTCATCCTCACGAATTCATCCTTAGGGATAAATGCTCCAACCATTTAAGCCGTAGAGGCAATGTTTACTTCTTAGGGGTATGTTCGGGCAAACACTTGCATCTACGGCTTTTGGACCTAAGGAGGTATTTTAGGTCCATACGGATTAATCCGTAGGGGCCACTGATTGCCCTTACGGCTAAATCCGTAGGGGCATGTGAATATTATAGTAGTGATTTTACTGCATTAACAAATCTATCATATTTCTCTTTTTGCTAGACTTTGACTAGTGCATGAGGATTTAGAGATGATCGACTGGATTGTTTAGGATTTGAATCTGGCGGTAACGAAGAAGAAGATGCAAAAATTTTAGGTCGACAACTGCTCATAAAATTTCATGGGGCACTTTCTTTTATATGGCTCTCCATCTTTGATAGAAAGAGTTGGATAATAATGAAGATGATGGTAGGCATAATAAGCATGTTTTATAGTTTGTTCTATTTTGCTTAGTATATAATTATCTTTGGTATTCTATATTTCTTGTGCTTTTGGGTTATAGAATCTTTTGGCATTGATCCGGTTCTAGAATGGTTATAATCAAAGGTACATCATTCTTTATTAAGTAACCCTTTGTAGGGCAGTTTAAAGTTATAAACTAATCATATTGGCTCTTGGAACTCATTTATATATATATAATGTAAGCACCGAACTGGCATTAATTTAACTCCTTTTTATGGGTGTCAATTATAAAATATAACAAAAAAATAATTACCCTATATGTATGTTTTATTTTGGCGTCTTTAATTAATAGAATTTGTCATGAGAGCTTCAAGGTGAATATATCTTTTTTCCTTAGGTATTATATTGAGATTTACTTATTATAGTTGTGTATTTTCCTGTTTCTAAAAGGACTTTTAAGCTGTGGCACAACATGATTCTTTCAATCTCTCTCTTTTCTTTCAGGTCCCTCCTCTCTTATTCATTTACATCATTTTCATGTCTGTCCTCTTCACTTGAAAGTGACATTATTCTCGTGACACGGAAGTTTGGCTACTGATTTTGATATTGAGCTTCTACTCAGGGTTAAAAATCTGAGCTTTTGATTCACCTTGGAGATCTATGTGAGGATAAACAAATGAAGCATTTCTCAAATATATATTTAGGCAAATGTAAAATATAGGGCAATTTACACATAGCCGATAAGAAGTCAAATACTCAAAACTTTTATCATTGTTCGTCTTCATGGTCCTTTATTCTATTAAATTTTAATCGGCTACACAGAGAAGTCTGTACATCTGACAAATCTTTACGATCGACTGTACATCTACATTGTATCAACACTATTTTAAATTAATGCTTTGTTTACCGATAAATACAGGAGTTCTTCATAATGCGAACCGATTGACGTCCTCAAAAGTTACCTGTTAAGACGATAAATTGCTAAAAGACAACTGCTCATTATCTCTGACACAGAGAAAGGCAATGGGCTTTTTTGGTGCAATGAATTCAACATTAATCCTTATTGTTCTCAAGCAAGAGCGAGCACAGAAAGTGTGTGAAAATTGAAAAGCATCTCTACCGCCGACATGGGTTGCTGATGGAGGTCCTTTTCGGGTCTCCGTCAAATGTTGTCTTCCATTGATCTCCCGGTGGATTTTGGTGGTGATCTTTTGTTGCGTGTGCATCTCAATGGGTTTTGGTGAGATTGGTGATTTGAGAAGTTTAGCGCTGAGTACCTGCAAAGAAATCCCGGGATGGTTTGGTACCACCGAGGACCCTCCGACGATCATGTTAGTGCTAGATCCGAGCAGAGTAACGGCTAAGTGGAATAAAAATGGCTTACTTGACTCCTCTGTGATGGGGTTTATATAGCGGCGGCAGTACGCAGCAGTAGGTGCGAGAATCTCGCCGGCCGTTACGCTCCCGACGTCACGCCCGCGTGAAGAGCGGATCGCCCATTAATGGGGATCGTGATGGCGTGGAACGTGGGACGTTGCTGGTGGAGAATCTGCGCGTGGCGAGATTGGCGGAGCGGCGATTACGCCTGCGAGTGGTGGAGTCGTTCGGTCGGAGGGGCCAAGAAAGACGGCCTCAGCTGGGGAGCTCAGAACCGAGCAAGAGGGCTGAGGAGTCTTGGTCATGTGGCAGCCCGGGGAGAGCTGAGGGAACGAGGAGGCAAATTTGCAGGGGGCCCCGAGGAGGGCCAGCTTGTACTTGCAGGTCGGGTACAAGGGGGCCTGGTCAGTCTCTGTGGGCCCTTCCTTTTGGGTCTTGGGACATATCATCCGCCACGTGTCCTGATCTCGCATCGCCAATATTGAGCATCATCATTAGCCCCTCACTCTTATACCGATCAGCTAGCGGGTCGGGTCAGGAGTGGACTGCCAGGCCTCCCAAGGTGAGCTCATTCCTAAGGCTTTGTCGGGACGAGTCCTCGGACTGTCAGTTGTCTTTTCTGCTAGCGATTCAGGGCGAGATCTCTGCATTTAAGGAAGGTGCGCCTGTTCGTGCATTCTGCCACTGAAGCGACGGTCTATGTGTCAAGCGTCGATTGGCCGACGCGACGTATGCAGGCCTGCGGTGTCTGATGGGATGCGGTCCAGCGCAGGATCGACACGTGGAGCGATCGGAGCCGTTGGACGCGAGGGGTCATTTTGGCGGGAGATGACGGGAGTCGTTGGATGAGGCCGCTTGCAGTAATAAATAGGAGTGGGGCCCGTCCTTGGGCCCCTACTCCTTCATACTTCCCTCTTCTATGTCCTGCTTGCTCGGCGCTCGTCTTCTTTCTCCCGCTTTCGGTTCTCGAGAATTCCCTTTTTCAAGGTTAGATGTTTTCCTTTGTAGAGTCAATAGAGCTTGTAGGAGTAGGTTCTAGGGACCCTTTAGTTGTGTCCGCGTCCCCCCAGGGAGCATGGGTCGGATCCTCTCCCCGGGATCGTGCGGCGGGGGCAGCCCCAGGGAGGAGGCGGCAGATGCGGCCCCCGGCACCTCGTGTTGGATGAGGCATGAGGACGAGCTCGCCAATGCTCGGGCTCGTTTCCACATCCCCTCGTGTTATAAGCTCCGACTGGCTAAGGAGGGAGAGAGGGCGGATCAAGTACGGGGCAGGGAGATCGCCTTGTATTTGGAAGCTTTTTGGGGCGGAATGCGCCTGCCCTTCTCTCCCGAGGTCGTCGCAGCACTGAATTTTTTCGGTTTGGCCCCCGGCCAGTTAGTGCCGAACTCGTGGAGGATCCTCCTCGGGTTCTTGATCCGCCTGAAGTTACAGGCGGTTCCTTTCAGCCTCTCCCTTCTCGATTCTTCTCTCGTCTTCAAAAGTCACCCTGGTGGTCAAGCGGGAGACCCGAGATGGGTCTATCTATCTTTCCGAAAGCGGCCGGGGGGCGCTGCCGAGACCGGGGTCGTGGCCTTTCTCTCTTCTATTCATGATTGGAAGAAGAAATTTTTCTTTGTTTCCCCCCTCGAAGGCGAGGACTGGCCCGTGCCTACCAAGTGGTCGAGGGAAAAATGTCTGCCGGGGAACTAGTCCAATGACCCCGCCGCGGTAAGAGTGGCGTCGTGGGAGCCCATCCCCCGACCTAACGTGCTGTTGTCTGAGAGGTTCCTGAGTTGGGCCGGGCTCAGCCCCATTGAGTTCGTGGGTAAGTTAGGCTTTCTTTTTGGCTTGTGTATTGCTCGTGTCACTGATTTGTTAGGTATTTGTTTTGTGCAGGATCCATGGATTTCGACTCGCTTAAAGCCTCCATGCGCCAGCCGAGGAAGGTTACGAAGGCTGGGGGCGCCAGCTCTTCTTGCGCGAAGCCCGCCCCGGCTCCTACTACTCCGGTGGTGGTGTCCCGCGAGCGTTCGGGGACGGATCCTGCCCCAGGTCCCAGCAGAGTGTCGGGCCGGAAGCGGGCCCTGGTTCTGGAGGAGGAGGAGATCGGCTCTCCCTCGGAGCCGCTCAAGAGGAGCTCCCAGAGACCTTCCCAGGGCCAGTCCTCGCAGATCATGGTGGAGGAAGGGGGCCTCTGGTTCGCGGTGCCATCGGGGTTATCCGTTGCGGATAGCCTTATGCATGAGATAGAGGCCTCGGCCGGGCGTAGAGTTCCCGGGGAGACCTTCAGGGCTCAGCTGGCGTCCATCGCCCAGGAGTCTGTGCAGGTAAGTGTTTGGTTCATTGTGAGATTCGGTGTCTCCTTCATCTTTCTATTCTCTTTCGTATCTCCCAGGTTCTCTAGCACGTTGCCCTCGCCTTGCGTATGGAAGCCGAGGTGGTAGCCCCGGTGCAGGAGGCTGCGGGCCGGCTCGCCTCGCTGGAAGAGAGCTCCAGACGGGAGCTGAAGGCAGTGACGGTGAGGGTTGCCGCCTTGGAAGGCGAGGTGGAGGCCGGGAAACGGGAGGTAGCCTGGCACCGCGAGACAGCCGTGATTTCCGAGGCCAAGCTCGGGGATGCCCAGGTGCTTGCCGGCAACTGGAAGAGGACGGTGAAGACCCTCCGGAAGGAGCTTGGGGCTGCGGCCGAGGTGGCCAAGTCGACCGAACTGAAGGAGGTGGAGAGCTATAAGAGGTCGAAGGACTTCTATGATGACCTAGCTGTGGCTACGACCCGCATCTGGCACGACGCCCGGATGCCGGAGTTTGCCGACGGAGATCTCCAGGCCGAGTTCCCCCTCGCGGACGTCGATGAGCAGGGTGAAGATATTCCTGGTGAGGAAACCGCCGAGGACCTCGCGTGTCACGTGGTGGATGTCGAAGACCCCGAGGTCGCACCTGGCCCTGAGGTTTAGAGCCCCCGTTTTGCTCCTTTTATTTCTTTGTTTTTTGGAATTTTATAAGGCTGGGGAGCCCTAAAAAATACCCTTTGTAAAGCCTTGGTCTTTGGTAGTAATAAAATTTTTCTTTGGTTTCATCGAATCACGCTCTACCATCTGTTTGTGAAGAATGCTCGTAAGATATCTCTTCTTGCACCGTTGTGTTTTCATGTCTGGTTGGCCATCTGTCTAGCGATCGTCCGTCGAATTGATTTCGATCACTTGCCGACGAGCATGCCAAGCGCTGCCAAGGAGGTATCCCCATGGGCTCCGAAGTCGAGGGAAGATCGTTTATACCTGGATAGACTTGATGCCCCTCACTGGGGTCTCGGATCTTCTGCGGGTGACGGGCAAAGCGCTATTCGCCGTATTTGTGCCGAGCGTGAGTGGGAGGCTGCTCGGTGGCCCCATGGGGGGTACCATCTTTTGACTTCTGGCTATGCGAGCATCGACCACCAGCCGGGGATGACCGAGCAGGGTAGCTGCTTGGTTGCCACTTGCGAGGGCTTTGATCCTTCAGGACGGGGACCGAGCGGGGTTACCGCCCGGTGCCTCTTGGCGAGGACTTCGGTCCTTAGCGCGGGAGGGGCTGTAGGAAGCCTGCCAAGGACCCTTGGTCGGGCAGGGTTTCTGCCCGGTGCCTCTTGGCGAGGGCTTTTGTCCTGACGGATAGCCGAGCGAGGGATCCTCAGGCTCGACTGCCTCTGGGAGGGCTTTTTGATCCCTGGCGTTGCGGTAGGGAAGCTACCCGCCAGGGACGACCGAGCAGGGTAGCTGCTCGGTTGCCTCTTGCGAGGGCTTTGACCTCTGGTGTCGTGGGTAGGCAACTACCAGCATGGGATGAGTGAGTGGGGTAGCCGCTCGGGTGCCATTTGTGAGGGCTTTGATCCCTGGCGTCGTGGGTAGGGAGCTACCAGCTGGAGTTGACCGAGCAGGGCAGCTGCTCGGTTGCCTCTTGTGAGGGCTTTGATCCTTCAGGACGGGGACCGAGCGAGGTTACCGCCCAGTGCTTCTTGGCGAGGACTTTGATCCATGTCGGTTGTGGTAGGAAGCTACCAGCCGAGGATAGCCGAGCAAGGGCCCGACTGCCTCTGGGAGGACTTTGGTCCTTGGCGTGGGAGGGGCTCTAAGAAGCCTACCAAGGACCCTTGGCCGGGCAGGGTTACTGCCCGGTGCCTCTTGGCGAGGGCTTTTATCCTGAAGGATAGCCGAGCGAGGGATCCTTGGGCTCGACTGCCTCTGGGAAGGGTTTCTGATCCTTGGCGTTGCGGTAGGGAAGCTACCCGCCAGGGATAGCCGAGCAGGGAAGCTGCTGAGCTACCTCTAAGGAGAACTTCCTGGTCCCTGGCGTTGCGGTAGGGAAGGTACCTGCTAGGGATAGCCGAGCAGGGTAGCTGCTCGGCTGATTTTTCATGAGGTTTCGCCCGACCATCTAGTCGCAGGTATGGGGAACAGGAATGGTTGCGGCGATCGCAGCGCGCAGCATGCGCATTGAACGTGGGGGGAGGCAAAGTGCCAGGGTCGCGTCGTTTCAATTCCGCCAGGGAAGGGTCATTGATCGCCGCGTGGCAGCGAATTTTTGGGGCAAAGGCAGGCGACTGTTGAGTTTTGTTGGGGCGCTGTGGGTTATATAAGGCTGAAGGAGCACTGGTCCTTCTTTTCTTCATAAACAGATCGTTGAGGATGCAAGACTTCCCCTTTACTATCCCCGATATCATCCATTTCGAAGACGTATACCTCTATGACCAGAACGGCACTGAGGACACGGTGCAGTTGGTCTACGGGAGCATCGAAGACCACTTCGGCCGGCTGCTCCCCCGACACTCCTCCCTGCTGCAGCTGCTGATGTACTCCATCTGGAGGGCGTCGCCGGGGCTTTACAACCCCCTATCCGAGCAGCTCTATGACGAGGCCGTGGGCAAGCTGCGGTCTCTGAGGCGCTTCGGCCTTATCTCCGCGAACCGGCTGGCTCGCTCAGAGGCGCTCGTCTGTGAGTGCTACGAGCTGGAGCTCGGGATCAACGCGCATGCGGGGAACCGGGGGCAGAGGTTGGACCTCGCGAGGCCCCGGCTGGCAGAGATCTTTACCGTGTATCACGAGCAGTGCTCCCTGCACCCCCTTCCCCCACTGTTGTAATTTCCTTTTTCCTTTTTGCATGTATGGCTGAGGAGCCTATAATACCTTTTGAATAAACAAGGTTTTTCCTTCTTTTTCGCAATGTTTCATTGATCTTTATTAAATTAACAACAGACCCTAGGAAGAGTTTACATTGCCCTAAAAGAAAAGTACATGCTAGTAGATGACCTTATTGGCTCGGCCCGAGCTCCCTGGAGGATTGTTGGCCTCCATGCTTGGCACAGGGTACGGGGATCCATGAGTTCCGTGATAGCCGTCCGTCGAAACGAGCATGATCTGACCGATGGTCAGGTCAGCGGGAGGGCGATGCTGCTCTTGCTCGCGGTCGGCCATCCGTTTGTCCCTTAAGTATGCGGCGAGGTGTCCTGATCGGATGAGCTCTTTGATGTAGTCCCTGAGTTTCTTGCAATCCTCCATGGCGTGGCCCAATGTCCTGTGGAAAGCGCAGTAAGGGCCCCGGGTTCGCTTCCCGGCCTGATTCGGGATTGAAGGGAACTTGAAGAACCCCTCGTTCTGGGCCTCCTTTAGCAATACTGGGAGGGCGACGATGAGCGGGGTATACTCCTGGAAATTCGGGTGATAGGGCTGCTAACGCTTCGGCCTCTCCTCCTGAGCCCTCTTCTTCTGGTCGGATCGTTCTGCTCGGGGGAGGTTTGCGTTCACCATGGATTCCAGTTGAACCTCGCGCTCGGTCCACGCCTTGACCTCGGCCACGGTCTTAGGTTGTGCCAACGCGAAGGAGCGTAACCACTCCTTGTGCCTCAGACCAGATCTGAGCGCCATGATGACGGTCTCGTCCCGGTGCTCAGGGACCTCGAGAAGGGCGTTGTAGAAGCGGATGATGTAGGCCTTGAACGTCTCCTTATCCCCACTCTTAACCGTGAAGAGGTAGTCGATCGTGCGCTTCTGCCGACGGTTCCCAACGAAGTGGCCGAGGAACTGAGTAGCCAGCTCGTCGAAGGTCGAGATTGAGCAGGGCTCGAGTCCCCGGAACCAGTCCCGACCTGCGCGGATGAGGGTGGCCGGGAAGGCCCTGCACTGGACAGTGTCGGAGTGGTCCTGGAAGCTCATCATCGCGGTGAAAGCATCCAAATGGTCCTTAGGGTCGGTTTTCCCGTCGAACAGAGAGACCTTTGGGGGCTTGTTGCGCGAGGAGACGTGGACGGCGAGCAATTCCTTGGTGAACGGCTTTGTGAGTGAATCGGAGGTGTACTTAGCCCCGTCGCTCGAGAGGTGAGCCTCCCGATGCATGCCCTCGATCTTCTTCTCGAGAGCGTCGAGTCAACCGTGGTATCCCGAGGAATCGGCGCCTTGGGATCCCTGGCCTTTGCTGCGGGTGACCTGCGTCTGGGAGCGGCCCCGGTTCCTCTCGATGAGGTGCCTCAGATCCCTGGGTGAGGTGGCTCTCGAGCCACCAAGGTGAACCCCTTCTGTGTGGCCCCACCGAGGGAAGTGGTGTCGAACATGCCTGTGGACAGGCGAGGTGACTGACATCTCCTCAGGGGGATAAGCGTCGTGAGGAGGCTCGAGGCGAGGTGTTCTGGCGGCGGACCTTGGTGTGGAGCTGCGGGGCGCCCGGCGGGCCTCAGGGAGTACCGACCCGAGAGATCTATGGCCAGGAGTCGTAGCCTGCTGGTGGTCAGCCATCCCGACGGAGGCAGAGCTTTCTGGAGGTAGTGGAGCGGCGATCTGGGGCCCAGACCCGGCCGCTTGGATGCGGACGAGCGCCTTCACGAAGGACTGTAGCCGATCTATCCGGCTGGCGAGGGCGTTGATGATAGTCGCTGGATGTAACATTTCAAAAAAAATAAAATATTATTTTTGGGAATTTTCATAATTTAATATTAATTTTTAATGAATATTTTAATAGTCGGTATAATTAAATACCGATAAATGGGGAAAATTTTGGGAAAAACTTTGGAAATTCCAAAATAGGTTATTTTGTGAAAATATGCCATTTTACAGTTTTTATGATAAATTATATGCGACTTTAGTGTTAATCGCGATTAAAAATCGCTAATTGGATTTTTTGGCTTTTGGTACAAAAATATGCACATAACATTTTCTATACTTGCACACTTGTCTCATGTTTTGGACCCATGTTAAGCCTAGGGTAGAACCATGTAGATGACCATGATGGGTTAACCTTTTGGTTAGGATAATTGGGTTAAATTAAGGGTTTAGATTTGTTAAGGATTGGTTAGGATTAGGGTTGACTTGTGTAGGAGAGAGGGAGAGCTATGATGGTTGTGCACCTTTTGAGGGAGAGAGAGGGAGGTGGCTCCTAGGTAATGTCACACCATTCACTTCAACCCTTTTTCTTGTCTATCACACTCTCTTTTCACTCTCATATCCATCTCCCACTCTCACACTCCACCTTACTACAACACTTCATCTCACCACAAAACAACATCAACCCAAAAACCACAGCCTCAGCAGTAGCAGCTGCAACTCTTACAAAAAATAAAAGGATAGCAAACAGCAGCAGCTGCTGATCCAGCAAAAACAACCTCAACAACAACCAAAAACAACAACACCATCCACCAAATAACCACAACAACAACAGAACATCCCCTACACCATCAAATACTCCAACTTCATCTAACACACCAACATCAGCCCTCAGCACCTTTGCAAACAACAGCAACAAACCACTCTAGCAGTTTCAGCCCCAAAACAGTTTCAGCTTCAGCACAGCTGCATCAGCAACACCAGCAGCTGCTACAGGAGCACTTCAGCAGCAACCACCCCTCCTCCTTCCTTCATCCTCTCTTCTCCTACATTCTAGGACCCCCATGAGGTATAATTGTAAGTGCACGGCGGCGCCCCGGCCGTCAAACCGACGCCGGAATGCGGAAGCGGTGAATAACTTTAATTTTGCGGACTTAGCAAACCGCAGCGCACTAATACCCGGATCGAACCATTAACTAGTCCTAGCTATCTACAAGAAAGGGAATAGAGATATACCGACGATCCAAGTCCTCCAGTCTTCTCGTCATGGTCCCGATCTCCTGCGGAAAAGTCCCGTCTCTTCCTCATCGCCGGAAGTGCACCACATCGCCTACTTTGTTTACGGGCTCCCACCTCAATGCCGAGGCAACTCGGGCACGAAGCCGGCTACTCGACGTGCCCAAGGTTCGCTGTAGAATATGTAGTGAACTATTTATCTCATTTTGGGGTTATCGGAATTGCCTTTTGGTGGAGGGATGAAACAAGAACAATGTGGAGGAACTTGGGGATTTTTCTAACATCAAGAGAGCAAAAATCCCCACTACAAAAATGGGCAACCCCTCCTCCAAGCTTGGCCGGCCATAACTAGAGGGGGAGGAGAGAATGAGAATGAGAGAGTCAAGTGTGTAACCAAAGAGGGAACCATTCTCATAATCCAAAAAAAAGGGAAAGAGAGAGAAGGCTATCATACAAAAGGAAATCATCACCAAAAAGATCCTCACTCAACAACCATACCATCTCCCATCATCAACAATCATCAAGCATGATGACTTCAAAAAGTCAAGCCATCATGAAGAGGTCAAGGTCAGGGAATGGTGCTCATCATGAAAACCATCATGACACAAATAAATATGCAAAGACCCCCTCCACAATTGCTTATTTGCAACAATGCAAATAAGCCCTCCTCCACCAATCTTCGGCCAATGAACGGAACAATGGAAATCGGCCGAAACGGAAAGCAAACTGGCAACTCCAGAAAACTGGTCCCGTAATAAATTACAGGAAAAACCCCGATACTGTGCATACACACCCGCATTTGTATTCCGACCGAAATACAAATGCAATGAGACAAAATCTACACTGTACTATACTAGGATCCGGCTTAAACCAAAGCCGGCTAGTAATATCCGTTCGATCCTGATCCGTGCAATACCGCACGTATCTGATCAAACCCTGCCATATAACCATACGGCCTATAGTACAAACTGTCCGATCCTGATCCGTGCAATACCGCACGTATCTGATCGGACCTTGCCATATCTCCATACGGCCTCTACAACCTTTCGCCCGAAAGCTGAGTAACTGAATGTGGGGGACTCTAAAGACTCGTCAACACCTTGGTTGTGGATTTAACCACTAGCACGTTAGAGGTATAAGCCAATACATAACGGGCCACCAGGTATTGACCAAAAGGGATGTCTGTGAGCGAACTCAGCCTGACAACCCTACTGAGCCTGTCAGTGACAATATCCGTGCAGTCCGGTCCGTTCGTCTATGAGTATCGCATGGCGGGCCTAGGGGGTTAGTAAAAGTCAGACCCCCAAAAGCGGTACAAGTCGTGTCGGAGTGTAGCCCAGAACACCCTGAGATACTACTGGAATACCTACCAGTAAATCTCCTTGCCTTGGCCAAGGACTTTGTGTAATGGCTCTCCTAGACACAGCACGACCTCACCCCCAATACCGGGAGAGACGAACCCCAGAAGATACGCTCACTGCCTCCATGTGGCTCGGGACTGTACCCAACTAAAACCTGTTTGCACGACTCCTTTGAGCCGTGGTAGGGTAGTAATCAAAGTACAGTGGGAACTCACACGAGACAAATGACGATCCCCAGGTCGATGAACTAACCTGCACACATGTCACCAGGGAACTGCCATCTGACGTCTGGTATATGACCAACTAGCATGTTCCCGGCGAGTCCTGTCCGGTGTACTCATAACCCAATGAGCACCTGTATACATCTTAGGTGATCCAACTGACACCAGTGGCTTGTGAGACCGGCCACCGCCCCTCGTCGGGGTCTCGACTGTATACACTAGTCTACTAATGGAGTATCGATGCCCAGTCTCGAAACTCCTACGACTAGGGACCTTTTAAGGATAAGCTTATAGACCCCCAGCTCCCACTTATATGATCGCCCTCATACTGCTGGTGGTCAAGCAAGAATCCTAGGGGCTCTATCAACGTGTAATAGCGACGTGTCAGGTCACCTAAAGCAGTACACGATGATAAAGGTAAACCAGATAGCATACTATCATCTCGAGTAAGACTGTCCTACCGGGATAGGTCCTCCCTCAATCATTACAATCACGTACCTGTGACCTAATAATTGACTCTGAGGGCACTATCTCCAACAATCTCCCACTTGCACTCAAGGCTAATTATTGCGATGTCGCATACTCACAGCCCGTGTGATACCGAACATCCAACTCCTCTACTAGTCAGTCTCACAAAGCTCGTTTGCGGAACTATTGCATTCGAGGAATAGCCTCGGTGAGTGGATCCGCTTTGTTGTTTCTTTCTATGTCTCTCTAAATCTCAAGTTCGCGGAGAAAACCATCTCCTGAAATGAGCAATACCTGTCTTAGAATGTGTCTGGATGTCTGATGGGACATAGCTCATAAATGAACTCCAAATCCAAACTTCTTAGACTGTATCGTCAACTGAACTTAATCAGTATCCTGCGCCATGCCTCCCTCAGTATTGCCTTGGACCAACTGTCCAAAATACTGCCCCTCGTCAGAAGGAAAAACTATAGCTCTGACAACCTCCTTGTCGTCCATGTCACCTTTGAAAGCCTGGAATGATAACTGTTTCCCGAATGAGGCTGTCGTTATCATATCCCTAGAACATCCACTTATGTTCTAAAACTGCTTCCGACCGTTTCTCCAGGATTGGATTAATGTCAACTTATTGCATCTAGTGCAAGAACAACATCTGGTGTGGTACTTGACATCTCATGATTGACTCAATTGCCTGAGCAAGTGATCTGCCAATCATGCACATCCCACTCCCCTTTAGTCTGTAAGACAGCTTCAGAGAGGGTGACTCCATCACCTGCAGGTACACTACCGTGCCAGGAGTCGCCCATCCTAAATACTCTTAGAATGCTGTCAAGTATCCTGATTGGGAAACCACCCAAATCTAGATCTAATACCATAGATCCAGTAACCAGTATGTCTGATATAATACCCAATTCCTATGTGGAGAAACTACTGTGTGACGACCAAAGTATGACCGATCGTAGTATAGGAGTTTCTTTTCCTATTCTGTGTATGTCATCCAAATACCAGGATATCACACCCTACTACCTTCTCAACAGATCCATCCCCTATTCTGATGAAGTCAAACCCATGACTGTCACGTCAGAAATAGATGATCTATCTCCGCTACATCTGCTTTAGTCTATAAATAGACATAAGCTACCTGTCCACCAATGCTTCCGCTGCTCCCACTGATTACGACAACCCTCTGGCAGAGTCATATACACGTGCACTTCTAAAACTAGTTTAGAACAACGCTATACTCATCCTCCCGCCGGGTCTCGCAGCCTGGAACAACAGCAATGGTAATTGTGGGTAAACAAGAACTTCCCTGTCACCGTCCTTGAGGCTACCGTAGTGCCTCTCGGGTGCCTGAAGTTACCCACCTTATCTGCGGAGTGGCCAATGGAATGTCAATCCAGATTGAATCTTTAGGTTCCTTATCAAATCTTCAGTAATCGTTTGTGGTTCTGGAATCACTTCCAGTTCTACCATACTCCCACTACTGTTTTCTGAAAAAATCCATCTTTAATAAAACTGTGGCGAGTCTAGAACAATATCGCTATTGTTCATCCAGATGGTAGAAAGTCAACCCTCGTCATAGCCTGGGTCAACCCACAAACAACCATTACAGAAACGTGCCTTGAGTTGTCCAGTGTCTGGTTTTAAGCATAAACCGGACAACTCCCCGTACCTTAACATCGTTAAGATATGAACTGTTCTATATCCAATATAGAAACAGAGGCACTGATTTAATTGAACCAGATTCAAATCATGCAGCTGTCCCCAGCGCATGTCAACTAAATGAAAGGAGGCCGATCAGCGTTACTCAACTTAGGAATACTTCCAATTATGAGTAACCTGAAAGAGAAGCAAGATCTCTTTATCATTACTATCAACTGAATACCATACACAAGTATCTACATCTTCGATCACTTTGAAGAATCCCGATACTTGCTACACCTGGTTCTCTACTCTATTCAAATACCTATAACTCCTCAAAACTTAGACCCTGTGTTTCAACGAAACACATGTCTAAGAACTAGAGAAGTTAAAAGTAAACAGAATATAGTATGAGGACCAACCCCTCTGTCCTAATGGACACTGGACAACATACAATACTCTGTATAAGTCCCTTGGGTCTGATAACTCTTTCATTGTGTGTCGTAGGTTGAAAACTGTACTTATGGTTAAGAAGAATTACACCGCTGTTTAATGCTCCTTACCTAACCATCCACTGATATAGGTAAATGTCGTAGACATAATTTCAGAAAGGTATATCTCACTCTATGAAAATAGACGTACAGATATATCATTTTGAAATTGGTGCGTAACAGCGGATATTCAAAACCAAATATTTGCCGACCGGCAAACAGCCCAGGTGATTTCCTCAAATATCACTGATTGCAACGAATCCCGATATAATGAGGATAATCACCCAATTCCCAATAACTTACTCCCACTCATCATCTGTAAAACCATACAGATGTGAGAATCGTACCTGGTAAATACATACCCTGGAGTAAGTATCTAATCGGGAAATCAGTTTTCCTTTAACATTACACAGTGAGACTGAAACATCGAAATGTTTCGATGGGGTATCCCGGTATTCCTAGTAATGCCTCTTCCAGATTCACGACTGTAACCGTATAATTCTTTGCCACCTCTCCAAATCCCTTCATATGTCTTTAGTCTTTACCTTCTGCACACCCCTTTAGGCCAAATGGTTTTCTTCCTTCCCTACCGTTCGGCACCAGCCTATGGTTTGGAAGAAGACTATCCAATAAGCATAATGGGTGTACTGTCCCAATCCTAGGAACACTCGCAATGAGAGAGGGTGAAGATAAAAGACAACCGAATAAACCTTATTCCTATTTCTCCTGAACCAGAATCCATCCCCGAACTGGAACAAGTTCCATTCGAGTTCGTATATAACCATACGATGGAGTATCCAAATAAACTGTGGATCTTCGTAGTGATACGGAGTGTCCTGGAGAAATACAAAGGTGATGTGGGAGTGGTACAGAAATATTTGGTTTGGTCGTGAAAATCTGTTGCCATTTACTTTGCCCTCTTACTAATCCCTTGGTTTGTCTGAACTTAATACCTTCTGCACACCATCGTTATGCTAATTGGTTTTCTTCATTCCCTACCGGTCGGCACCAGCCTAAGGTTTGGAAGAAGACAATCCAATTTGCGTAATAGGTGTACTACCCCTAAACCAAGGAGTACTCGTAGCCTGAGAGAGGGTAAAAGGAAAAGACAACTGAATAATCCTATCCGTTTTCTCCAGAACCGGAAACCATCCTCGAATAAATTCTTTCGAGTTCGTATCTAACCATACGATGGTTTTGTCCAATGGAAGTGGACGTTCGTAGTAATACGGGGTGTCCTGGAGAAAAGGGTAAAAGTAGGAGTGGCAATGAGGTCTGCAACTCTGATAATCCAAAAAAGCCGGTGTTTAAGAAGGTTCGGTCAACTTGGTCACTGAGTCATAGTCTTAGGGTCGGGTCAATGGTCGCTGCCAAAGAGAGAGAGAAAAGAAACACTCAGCGTGCACTCTAACCTAAATCAGAATGGTCACCAATTTATCTAATCTGGAATCCTCCCACTGTACCTCAAATTCTCCTCCAAACCTGAAAGAAGAATTAGTCGGGGTCGCCCGAGGAGTAAACTAACTCATCAGTGGGAATCGGGATCCAACTCTCATCGCATGACAACGTGACGGAATCCGCTCACGGTATCACACTCCAGAAGGTATGCGCATATCTGACAAGTTTCAGTACTTTTGAAACTCCCGATGTGATTTCTGCCCCATGCTCTTATGACCTTGGCGAAGGTCAACAAATCATAAGTCACATGTCAAGTTCTACCCGTCATTATCCAGGTTAATTTGAATCCACCCGTACAAGCCCTTGACGAAGGTCAACAAGGCTATACGACTGTCCCAAACCAACGCATCTATCTATGCAACAGAAAGGTAACAAGCAGCTACCATACACTATGCCTTGACGAAGGTCAACAAACATAGCATGAATACTACGTGCTACCCGTCTGAAACGACGGAGGGCTACGAATGGTTTCTGGCGAAAACCTTTAACGTAATGAACTTGATATCGTCGAAGGAACGGATAGCTTTTTAAAAATATAGTGACGAAAACCGTTGCTAAAGAGGTCACTCCCGGTGAAGGGATCTCGGCTCTTTCCCCGTAGAATGGGGTGCAGGATATTCCAAATGAATACCGCGATGCAAAGCAAAAGTAATCGGCTATAGTGAAGTTAATGCCCTGACGCAAACTTCTGTCCAAGGGGTCACTCCCGGTGAAGGGATCTCGGCCCTTGCCTCGTCGACTGAGGAGCAGGATATTCCAATGAATACCACGATGCAAAACAAAAGTAAACGTCCTTGCAATAACAGCTTTTTGAAAAGTGTTCCAACAACATCAGATTAGGTTTGTTTTAACTCGCATTGATCCGAATCAATGCAGTCCCATCATTTGATCACACCAAAAAGAACGAAAATATACTGATGTACGTATATGCCATCCGCATTCGCCACTGGGTCCCGTCATTACCCGTTAGGTTAGCTAACTAACGACAGAGCGGGGACTGGACTAGCGCGGATGCAAAACATATACAACATCTACTAATATATATACCAATATATTATATTCGCTCAAGGCGTGAATAAAATGCAACATCACAGAAATGTACAGCATCACAGAAACAATACAGATATCTGGGATCCCCGGGTTTCACAGAGCCACTACTGAAACCCGACGTTCCCCTGGTCGTGTGGATAGCCTGTGCAATGAAATCCTAGACCCCTACGGGCGCGGCAAGTTACCCGCCAAAACCTGAAGCGAGGCAGCCCCCTTCATCGCCGTGAATGGACCACCCAGCACTTCACGGAATCCGGTAACTTGGGCACCCCTCCTGGGTCAACCTGTACCCCCTACGAGTGCGACGAATAGCCCTGCCAATCCTAGAGTGAAGCCCCCTCCGTCTCAATGCCATGAGATGCGGGCCCGTTGCCGTCTAGAACCCGGCTATCCGTGCACCCCACCGCGGGGCAATCCTAGTACAGAAAGTAAAATATACATACAACGGGTACATCGACCGCAACCAGGTCGTGCCCCAAAATAATAATACAAACAGGCAGTGACGGCAGTCCACATGTCGGACGCTCGCCCCGCAATATCAAATGTACATAATACAACAAAACTGTACTAGCATTGCACCCAGGCTATCCCCACGACCGATTCGCAACATCACAGCAAAAACAAAACATCAACGTGACAGTCACGTTCGCAAATCCATCTAACCGGGCTATAGCAGTTAGACCGGATTTACCGATCAAGTGACATTCACGGTCGCAGATATAATGTAAATACTGTGAAAAATGTGTTTAAAATATCCGACCGATCGAATATTAACAAGTGGGCCCCAAAACAAAACTGTAGCAGTCACAGAAATCCTGGGCCCAATTTTAATATTCCAAAACCCATATTTTAAGCCTAGAAGGCCTCTGTAAAAAATTGGTGAAGTGATCTCCACAGTGCGCGGCGGAAGGGCGGCGGGAAGGTGGTTTTCGCGGCGGTTCCGCGCTCCCACTGTGGAGTTACTTCGTCGAATTTTTACAGAGCTCTTAGATTTTCCAGTACATCAATATTTTACAACCTGAAAAATTTTTCGACACCAAAAATTTCCAACAGAAAACTGATGTGGGCAAATACGGGTTTTTGGACATTTCGATCGATCGGAACTGAAAAACACATCACACAAAGCTAGACTAAGTTAATGGCGAGGCTCTGATACCACTGTAAGTGCACGGCGGCGCCCCGGCCGTCAAACCGACGCCGGAATGCGGAAGCGGTGAATAACTTTAATTTTGCGGACTTAGCAAACCGCCGCGCACTAATACCCGGATCGAACCATTAACTAGTCCTAGCTATCTACAAGAAAGGGAATAGAGATATACCGACGATCCAAGTCCTCCAGTCTTCTCGTCATGGTCCCGATCTCCTGCGGAAAAGTCCCGTCTCCTCCTCGTCGCCGGAAGTGCACCACATCGCCTACTTTGTTTACGGGCTCCCACCTCAATGCCGAGGCAACTCGGGCACGAAGCCGGCTACTCGACGTGCCCAAGGTTCGCTGTAGAATATGTAGTGAACTATTTATCTCATTTTGGGGTTATCGGAATTGCCTTTTAGTGGAGGGATGAAACAAGAACAATGTGGAGGAACTTGGGGATTTTTCTAACATCAAGAGAGCAAAAATCCCCACTACAAAAATGGGCAACCCCTCCTCCAAGCTTGGCCGGCCATAACTAGAGGGGGAGGAGAGAATGAGAATGAGAGAGTCAAGTGTGTAACCAAAGAGGGAGCCATTCTCATAATCCAAAAAAAAGGGAAAGAGAGAGAAGGCTATCATACAAAAGGAAATCATCACCAAAAAGATCCTCACTCAACAACCATACCATCTCCCATCATCAACAATCATCAAGCATGATGACTTCAAAAAGTCAAGCCATCATGAAGAGGTCAAGGTCAAGGAATGGTGCTCATCATGAAAACCATCATGACACAAATAAATATGCAAAGACCCCCTCCACAATTGCTTATTTGCAACAATGCAAATAAGCCCTCCTCCACCAATCTTCGGCCAATGAACGGAACAATGGAAATCGGCCGAAACGGAAAGCAAACTGGCAACTCCAGAAAACTGGTCCCGTAATAAATTACAGGAAAAACCCCGATACTGTGCATACACACCCGCATTTGTATTCCGACCGAAATACAAATGCAATGAGACAAAATCTACACTGTACTATACTAGGATCCGGCTTAAACCAAAGCCGGCTAGTAATATCCGTTCGATCCTGATCCGTGCAATACCGCACGTATCTGATCAAACCCTGCCATATAACCATACAGCCTATAGTACAAACTGTCCGATCCTGATCCGTGCAATACCGCATGTATCTGATCGGACCTTGCCATATCTCCATACGGCCTCTACAACCTTTCGCCCGAAAGCTGAGTAACTGAATGTGGGGGACTCTAAAGACTCGTCAACACCTTGGTTGTGGATTTAACCACTAGCACGTTAGAGGTATAAGCCAATACATAACGGGCCACCAGGTATTGACCAAAAGGGATGTCTGTGAGCGAACTCAGCCTGACAACCCTACTGAGCCTGTCAGTGACAATATCCGTGCAGTCCGGTCCGTTCGTCTATGAGTATCGCATGGCGGGCCTAGGGGGTTGGTAAAAGTCAGACCCCCAAAAGCGGTACAAGTCGTGTCGGAGTGTAGCCCAGAACACCCTGAGATACTACTGGAATACCTACCAGTAAATCTCCTTGCCTTGGCCAAGGACTTTGTGTAATGGCTCTCCTAGACACAGCACGACCTCACCCCCAATACCGGGAGAGACGAACCCCTGAAGATACGCTCACTGCCTCCATGTGGCTCGGGACTGTACCCAACTAAACCTGTTTGCACGACTCCTTTGAGCCGTGGTAGGGTAGTAATCAAAGTACAGTGGGAACTCACACGAGACAAATGACGATCCCCAGGTCGATGAACTAACCTGCACACATGTCACCAGGGAACTGCCATCTGACGTCTGGTATATGACCAACTAGCATGTTCCCGGCGAGTCCTGTCCGGTGTACTCATAACCCAATGAGCACCTGTATACATCTTAGGTGATTCAACTGACACCATTGGCTTGTGAGACCGGCCACCGCCCCTCGTCGGGGTCTCGACTGTATACACTAGTCTACTAATGGAGTATCGATGCCCAGTCTCGAAACTCCTACGACTAGGGACCTTTTAAGGATAAGCTTATAGACCCCCAGCTCCCACTTATATGATCGCCCTCATACTGCTGGTGGTCAAGCAAGAATCCTAGGGGCTCTATCAACGTGTAATAGCGACGTGTCAGGTCACCTAAAGCAGTACACGATGATAAAGGTAAACCAGATAGCATACTATCATCTCGAGTAAGACTGTCCTACCGGGATAGGTCCTCCCTCAATCATTACAATCACGTACCTGTGACCTAATAATTGACTCTGAGGGCACTATCTCCAACAATAATCTCACAACCCAACTGCTATCTTGTTAAGTTATAGTTGTTTAGCTGAAATTTAGTGTTAATTTGTGATCTAGTGCTGGTTTTAGTGATTTTGAGTGAGATGTGGCCAAGTGATGGTTTTGATTGCTAGGGTAACCTTATTAGGTGTATATGAGACCATTGTGACCAAGATTACTCAGATTTGCAGTTAATACCAGAGTTATTTGACTTGGCGTATTTTAGTGATTTTGCCGATTTTGTGACCTTTCTGGTATCTGCTTCAACCCGAGACCTCCTAAAATAAAATTGACGTGGCAGTGAGGTATGCAGGTAGATAGAAACCAACACCCAAAACCCTAACCCCAACCTCCATTTTCTGGCCGCCATTTTATTCCTTCTGGCCGCAATTTACGGCCAGACCAGGTGAAACCGCTTCGTTTTGCGTGCACAGCCCTATTTCATGTAAACTTGACCCCCTGCATGTCTAGTTTTGACTGTTTCCAGTTAGGGTAAAATCTGGGTTGATTTTCATGAGTTGGCGTATGATTTATGACTTGTTTAGCATGGGTTTTTGGTATTCGATGATTCGTTTTCATCGGGTGGCGTTTGAACGCCAACGACCAGTGAGCATTGGCTGTGTTTGCACGCACGGCTACAGGTTTTTACCTATGGGCGTAGCGTGCACTATTTTGGTTTCCAACATGGTTTTTATGTGTTTTAGCGTATGATATCCTTGTAGGTACCCCACGTGGCGTCGAAGCGTTGGAGATGCAAATGGCGACATCGGCACCGGCACACATATAACAAGGTGAGTAGATTTATATCTATGGGGAGAAGTCGGGTGGATGGCGTATAGCACCCCCGCAATTCGTCGTGATGTATACGGATGCGTATATACACTTATAATTATCTTATGTTGTTTGGGAAATTATTGATGTTTAGGATGGATAATTGGTGGACTTGGATGATTTAGTGTCGCAAAACCCTAGGGTAGTGGGTGCACTACACATACATATACACACATACATACTTGCATACATCTTTACTTCATATGTGCATAGACGGGATTCTATATAGATATGTGTTCACATGGGTTTGGGATTATGTGCTCACATACGGATTTGAGGATGATACTTGAGGTTGAGATTAGTCGATGAGTTTGATCCGAGATTATGATATCGGTGGTATGGTAGAATTCATATTTGAGGTACGTCTTGATGTTTTAGAGGATTTTGGGAATAATGATGCCATATGAATTGTGACATATATAAATATATATAATGATCGACATGTGATTAAGTTACGAGATATGACATGTTATGATATAACCAGATATTTATGATAGGCCACCTTGGGCGTTGTTTACTCCTTGAGATGTTATGTGCTGATGGTATCGTTCTTGCTAGAGGCTGTCAATCGGAAGCCGGATTATGATTATATTGACGATATGTGATGATAATATCGATTTATACTAGACTGTCGATCAGTAGTCAGATCTTGATTATAGTGATGATGTTAGCATTGTAATAGACATGGGTCAGTACCCAGATTATGATATTTGATAAAGAGAATACTAGATGAATGATAGGACGAATGTGATATTGACCCGTACCCAGATTTGGGGATACCGTACGGCGGATTCACGTACGGGCTATAAATTGATATTGGATCCGCACTCTTGATTTGTGAATAACTGATTATAGAGATATGTTATCGGATGTGATATTATCGAGGCGGGATCACCGACTATATATATATGTATATTTATGTATCGACTCAGAGGTTAGGCGGTTTCCCTTACCTACTGTTAGCTTTAGCTCAGCCTTATAGTGGTATAGCTATATGACTTTTATGACATTAGATGCAGTTTAGCGATCATGGTGTTCAGTATTTCAGTTCCCGCATATTATTATTGTTGCTCTGCATCGCATACTGTTGTGATTTATATTCCATTATTGATATCATGCTGTTAGGACACCAGCACCATTACCAATGATGCGTATGTACCACGTACACTTATTTTCCAGCGCACACACATCTTCATCGGTAATTGCCATGTCACGCACACTTAGAGAATGTTATTGCTTGATTTAGCTTGATAGCTAGCAGTGACATGATATTAGTGTACTTGCCATATATACCAGCTCGACATTTTAGTTATTACTTGTCACTTCATGCATACTGTTATTCATTATATGCTGCATTCATGGATTCTCATGCTTATATTCATGATTTCACATGCTATTGATGATTTGGATTCGGGTTTCCATGAGATTTTCTGGATTTGGAGGAAAACCGCAAAACATACAAACTGCTTTCTCTTTTTAATAAAAATGCGGTTTTCCCATGATGTATGAGTCGTCTACCATGAGTTTTGCTGATGGATTTCGAGACCCGATTCGAGGAGGCGGATGAACCGTTTCGGGTACATGGTGGGCCCGGTGCGGTACCCCGGGGCAAGAAGATCGCAGGAGATGGCGTTGAGCCTGGCAGGGGAGCACGACCGACCGGTGATATTACCCGACACGTCGGATATCCGGAGGATACCGTCGTAGTCATGAGATGGATGGTAGGGGCCGATCTGGACTGACGGCGCCCTAGATATTATGATTGAGAAATTGAGATTTTGAGATATTGAGGTACAGAGATTGTGATACAGAGATATCGAGATTTTGAGATCTATGTTTTGTGCCGATGCTAGGCACTGTTTTATGCTGATTTCATTATGATACCTCATTTTAAAAATACGGAAATCTCACTAATTTATGAAAGCAGTTTTCTTCAGTACATGCATTATGTTTCATGCATTCATACATTATCCATATGACATATTGCCACCTGATGCACTGACACAGGCACATGGGGTTACACTTGGGTTAGATATTTACACTAGCCATAGTATAGATTGCTGGTTATATACTTGAGGATTATATATATCGATCGTATGACCTAGGATTGCGTCATAAATGTGATTTTCTGTGCGTAAATCTTTTTCTACTCACGAGTTGGCAACTCACCCCCGTTGTGCCCCGGTTTCTTGCAGGTGTTGCCGTACGGATTTCATTACGGCTTTGCGGGCACAGCTTCTTTCAGGTGACTTGCTAGTAGGTGGGTTATTTGTATCGTACCCATCATTATACATTGTATATTATATTCAGTTGTATCTAGAAGTTCCATCAACCAAACATGTACTTATTTGAGATAGAGACCAGTGATGTTTATTCTTTCGACCTTAGAGTCGCACGTTATATTTATGTGGATTTCTTGTTGTTGGAGTTTCCTTTCTGTTGTGATCCTCGCCTTTAGGCGTTGTATATTATATTGCATACAGGTTGATTTGATATGGTTCTTCCAACTCTCTACTACTTTTCTTGGTTTGGATTTCTGGGCTCGGCTTACTTAGAGTACGTACGCCTTGAGACGTTCGTAGTTTAGGTGCCGGTCATGTTCTATACTTTTGGGACGTGACAAAGTTGGTATCAGAGCGTTAGGTTTTACCTTCGGAGCGTAGGATGACCCTTAGTTGATGGAATAGGTGACTAAAGTAGAGTGACGTACCGTGGTATGTCCGCGGCATATTTACGATACGCCATTCCACTTAAGAAGCCTTAGGATGTACATTTCCTTGTTCGGTATTATATTCCTTCCTGATCTAGCCTCATCGGTACCAGTTTGGTTTTGCTGCCATGATTACGGGCAGGGAGAGCTACGGCTAGAGTTGCGAGCAGCACGAGCTCGTCACGAACGAGGACTGACCAGGGCGTGATCCCGGCGACACACGATTGTAGAGATGTGTCTTTTGATTGTGTTTGCGCCACGAGCGTTGGATGGATCGCTGTATAAGATTATTCGGACGTGCAGATCAGCACTAGAGGATTGAGCCGCTGACAGAGGCCAGCCAGGTTTTGATGACCGTTGGTGTATTGCTTGTTCATGATGATTGAGGCACGGTTCAGCGTGCAGACGAGTGAGACAGTTTTTGCTACGAACGACGAGATATCGCCCCAGATGTTGGAGCTATTACAGTACGAGATTGTACTAAGAGATGATAGAAGTTCGCTAGTCACTAAGGATGAATGACTAGGACATGTAGATCGTTCACTACCCCGATGCGAGGTCATCTAATAGATTGATTCCAGCTAGAGACGACTTCACGCGGAGATGTTGAGAGTCGACAGAGACGATCGAATGTCAGTAACCTATTATTCCAAGTTTAAAGTATTCGGAAAGACATGCAGGCAATTCTATGGTCCCTCTAGAAGAATGAAACCCTAACTCGACTTAATGACCGTATGAAAGCCTTTGAACCTTAGGGTTTACGGCAGTTCTGCTGCGCCATTAGTGAGGCTTGGGTTTGCCCTTCTACGGCTGGACCACCGATGCTGTGGTATGTACTCGATACTATTATTCTGTACCCAAGATATTGAGCTCTTGGGGGATTATGAGGTTTTGACGAATCGATCGGATGGCTCGACTTAATTCGGATGCTAGATGGTGAGATGCCTTTCTCAGGAGACTCCAGATACGAGGATAGCCGTTGGAGCTCAGTCTATGCAGCCACGATGAGACGGGTCCGAAGCAGTCGACATTAGAGAAAAGTGGAGCAAGAGGTTCGTGCAAGATCTGGATAAGATGACATTCCACCCCGCCGACATCAGAGATGCGATGCGTATGCTGAGGCATAATACTTGGATATACCTTCCAGAAGGAGTCACGATGAGTATGCAGCCGCTCCGGAGCAAGAAGCAGATATAGTAAGGACGATGATTTCCGGACAGTTGGTAAGGACGAGACTTGGATGAGACCTTGAGCAGGATTCCTTCCAGGACACTGCTGCAATGATATTTTCACCTAGGATCAGATGTGTCACATACATTCAGAGAGCCAGAGGCCGACGCCAGTGATGTGCTGACTTACGAGTGGTTGCGATGATTGACCGAGAGATGACCAGGGAAGTGCCAAAACGGAATCGTCCCCGTTAGTACGTCTGACAGGGCCGATGAGCCGATGGATCGTGAGATTGGTAATCCACAGAGGAGACTTGGACCCAGGAGTGGTCATGATACGCACACCAGCAGGCCAGTTTTCAGGATCGTCGACGATACATGCTATGAGTGACCACGACAGTTGGCCAGAGATTCTTGGAGGATGCGCTTGAGCGAAACTATTCCGCCATACTTGATTTCGATGTTTTGGGCGATTTATTCGCATGATTTGATTTTGATGATTGGGGATTTACGATTTTTGCACAGCTGTTGCACTTGATATCGTTTTCGTGCCTTGGTTTCACATGTTTGTGATTTTATGGGGTTTAGACATTTGAGTTGATTTTGTGCGTACGATTTGGTTTTTGCACTCGGTATAGTTCACATATGCTTGCAGTGCAGAGATTAGCATTTTGTACACTTAGTTGCACTGGACTTCGATTTCGATGGTGATGTTCGATATTTATTTGTGCACTTTATGCACCTGATTGGATTTTGCGCGTGTTTGACGCTTGATATTGGATTTCATGATTTCGTGCATGATGGATGCACCGGATTTGGATTTTTGCGCATGTTGGGCGCATGTTATGAGATGCGATTTGGTGCACACCAGATGCACTAAATCGAGATTTCTTTCGTGCATATCAGATGCACCTGATTTTGCTGTCAGGCACACACGTTGCCTATGACCGTTGTTGTGTGCACACCCGTTGCACCTTGATGTTGTTTTTGTGCACCTTCTTGGCACATGTATGGATTTTTATTTCCATGCGCACCGGACGTACAGGGTTTTCATATGCACTTTTGGGATTGATTCTTATGGAGCAGTACGTTTTATGTTATTTGCTATGTGTTTTCGTACTGAACAGGACTGGTCAGAGGATAGTACCTGGATATATTTTGAATGCACCGATAGATTTCAAAGGGATTTCCAAAAGTGAGCTATAGTCTCATTATTTACATACGTGTCCGATATGACACGAAACATTTTAAACAGGGAACCCTTCTAAATTGTTTTCAAAACGGCGGATCGTGCATACTAAGCAAAAGATATATACGTATATGGCTATTTTCTTAACAAAAACGTCCGCCACTATGCAGTGCTATGCGTATTGTACATTGACTTTAAAGAAATTTGGCATGCATTCCCTTCAGACATTTACATGTACGGATTTTGGTATTTACATGCATAGTTCCGATTTCTAGCATATCGGTTTTTGCCTTGGATTTGGCATTCGTGTTTTTACCTTGACTCCGATGATTGCGAGATGCTTGACGGAGTTTGATTTCGAGTTATCTGCTCGTTACTCATGCACATGTATTGCGCTATGATACCTTTTATGCATTGATGATTTCAGAGCCCCGTTGACCTGGACATTTTATTGAAATGTTTTAGAATTTTGGGGGTTTAAATTTAAATTCGGGGACCAAATTTCTTTAAGGGGGTAGACTGTAACATTTCAAAAACATAAAATATTATTTTTGGGAATTTTCATAATTTAATATTAATTTTTAATGAATATTTTAATAGTCGGTATAATTAAATACCGATAAACGAGGAAAATTTTAGGAAAAACTTTGGAAATTCCAAAATAGGTTATTTTATGAAAATATGCCATTTTACAGTTTTTATGATGAATTATATGCGACTTTAGTGTTAATCGCGATTAAAAATCGCTAATTGGATTTTTTGGCTTTTGGTGCAAAAATGTGCACATAACATTTTCTACACTTGCACACTTGTCTCATGTTTTGGACCCATGTTAAGCCTAGGGTAGATGACCATGATGGGTTAACTTTTTGGTTAGGATAATTGGGTTAAATTAAGGGTTTAGCTTTGTTAAGGATTGGTTAGGATTAGGGTTGACTTGTGTAGGAGAGAGGGAGAGCCATGATGGTTGTGCACCTTTTGAGAGAGAGAGAGAGGGAGGTGGCTCCTAGGTAATGTCACACCATTCACTTCAACCCTTTTTCTTGTCTATCACACTCTCTTTTCACTCTCATATCCATCTCCCACTCTCACACTCCACCTTACTACAACACTTCATCTCACCACAAAACAACATCAACCCAAAAACCACAGCCTCAGCAGTAGCAGCTGCAACTCTTACAAAAAAAAGGGATAGCAAACAGCAGCAGCTGCTGATCCAGCAAAAACAACCTCAACAACAACCAAAAACAACAACACCATCCACCAAATAACCACAACAACAACAGAACAGCCCCTACACCATCAAATACTCCAACTTCATCTAATACACCAACATCAGCCCTCAGCACCTTTGCAAACAACAGCAACAAACTACTCTAGCAGTTTCAGCCCCAAAACAGTTTCAGCTTCAGCACAGCTGCATCAGCAACACCAGCAGCTGCTACAGGAGCACTTCAGCAGCAACCACCCTTCCTCCTTCCTTCATCTTCTCTTCTCCTACATTCTAGGACCCCCGTGAGGTATAATCTCACAACCCAACTGCTATCTTGTTAAGTTATAGTTGTTTAGCTGAAATTTAGTGTTAATTTGTGATCTAGTGCTGGTTTTAGTGATTTTGAGTGAGATGTGGCCAAGTGATGGTTTTGATTGCTAGGGTAACCTTATTAGGTGTATATGAGACCATTGTGACCAAGATTACCCAGATTTCCAGTTAATACCAGAGTTATTCGACTTGGCGTACTTTAGCGATTTTGTCGATTTTGTGACCTTTCTGGTATCTGCTTCAACCCGAGACCTCCTAAAATAAAATTGACGTGGCAGTAAGGTATGCAGGTAGATAGAAACCAACACCCAAAACCCTAGCCCCAACCTCCATTTTCTGGCCGCCATTTTATTCCCTCTGGCCGCAATTTGCGGCCAGACCAGGGTGAAACCGCCTCGTTTTGCGTACACGGACCTATTTCATGTAAACTTGACCCCCTGTATGTCTAGTTTTGACTGTTTCCAGTTAGGGTAAAATCTGGGTTGATTTTCATGAGTTGGCGTATGATTTACGACTTGTTTAGCATGGGTTTTTGGTATTCGATGATTCGTTTTCGTCGGGTGGCGTTTGAACGCTAACGACCAGTGAGCATTGGCTGTGTTTGCACGCACGGCTACAGGTTTTTACCTATGGGCGTAGCGTGCACTATTTTGGTTTCCGACATGGTTTTTATGTGTTTTAGCGTATGATATCCTTGTAGGTACCCCACGTGGCGTCGAAGCGTTGGAGATGCAAATGGCGACATCGGCACCGGCACACATATAACAAGGTGAGTAGATTTATATCTACGGGGAGAAGTCGGGTGGATGGCGTATAGCACCCCCGCAATTCGTCGTGATGTATACGGATGCGTATACACACTTATAATTATCTTATGTTTTTTGGGAAATTATTGATGTTTAGGATGGATAATTAGTGGACTTGGATGATTTAGTGTCGCAAAACCCTAGGGTAGTGGGTGTACTACACATACATATACACACATACATACTTGCATACATCCTTACTTCATATGTGCATAGACGGGATTCTATATAGATATGTGTTCACATGGGTTTGTGATTATGTGTTCACATACGGATTTGAGGATGATACTTGGGTTTGAGATTAGTCGATGAGTTTGATCCGAGATTATGATATCGGTGATATGGTAGAATTCATATTTGAGGTACGTCTTGATGTTTTAGAGGATTTTGGGAATAATGATGCCATAGGAATTGTGACCTATATATATAATGATCGACATGTGATTAAGTTACGAGATATGACATGTTATGATATAACCAGATATTTATGATAGGCCACCTTGGGCGTTGTTTACTCCTTGAGATGTTATGTGCTGATGGTATCGTTCTTGCTAGAGGCTGTCAATCGGAAGCCGGATTATGATTATATTGACGATATGTGATGATAATATCGATTTATACTAGACTGTCGATCAGTAGTCAGATCTTGATTATAGTGATGATGTTAGCATTGTAATAGACATGGGTCAGTACCCAGATTATGATATTTGATAAAGAGAATACTAGATGAATGATAGGACGAATGTGATATTGACCCGTACCCAGATTTGGGGATACCGTACGGCGGATTCACGTACGGGCTATAAATTGATATTGGATCCGCACTCTTGATTTGTGAATAACTGATTATAGAGATATGTTATCGGATGTGATATTATCGAGGCGGGATCACCGACTATATATATATGTATATTTATGTATCGACTCAGAGGTTAGGCGGTTTCCCTTACCTACTGTTAGCTTTAGCTCAGCCTTATAGTGGTATAGCTATATGACTTTTATGACATTAGATGCAGTTTAGCGATCATGGTGTTCAGTATTTCAGTTCCCGCATATTATTATTGTTGCTCTGCATCGCATACTGTTGTGATTTATATTCCATTATTGATATCATGCTGTTAGGACACCAGCACCATTACCAATGATGCGTATGTACCACGTACACTTATTTTCCAGCGCACACACATCTTCATCGGTAATTGCCATGTCACGCACACTTAGAGAATGTTATTGCTTGATTTAGCTTGATAGCTAGCAGTGACATGATATTAGTGTACTTGCCATATATACCAGCTCGACATTTTAGTTATTACTTGTCACTTCATGCATACTGTTATTCATTATATGCTGCATTCATGGATTCTCATGCTTATATTCATGATTTCACATGCTATTGATGATTTGGATTCGGGTTTCCATGAGATTTTCTGGATTTGGAGGAAAACCGCAAAACATACAAACTGCTTTCTCTTTTTAATAAAAATGCGGTTTTCCCATGATGTATGAGTCGTCTACCATGAGTTTTGCTGATGGATTTCGAGACCCGATTCGAGGAGGCGGATGAACCGTTTCGGGTACATGGTGGGCCCGGTGCGGTACCCCGGGGCAAGAAGATCGCAGGAGATGGCGTTGAGCCTGGCAGGGGAGCACGACCGACCGGTGATATTACCCGACACGTCGGATATCCGGAGGATACCGTCGTAGTCATGAGATGGATGGTAGGGGCCGATCTGGACTGACGGCGCCCTAGATATTATGATTGAGAAATTGAGATTTTGAGATATTGAGGTACAGAGATTGTGATACAGAGATATCGAGATTTTGAGATCTATGTTTTGTGCCGATGCTAGGCACTGTTTTATGCTGATTTCATTATGATACCTCATTTTAAAAATACGGAAATCTCACTAATTTATGAAAGCAGTTTTCTTCAGTACATGCATTATGTTTCATGCATTCATACATTATCCATATGACATATTGCCACCTGATGCACTGACACAGGCACATGGGGTTACACTTGGGTTAGATATTTACACTAGCCATAGTATAGATTGCTGGTTATATACTTGAGGATTATATATATCGATCGTATGACCTAGGATTGCGTCATAAATGTGATTTTCTGTGCGTAAATCTTTTTCTACTCACGAGTTGGCAACTCACCCCCGTTGTGCCCCGGTTTCTTGCAGGTGTTGCCGTACGGATTTCATTACGGCTTTGCGGGCACAGCTTCTTTCAGGTGACTTGCTAGTAGGTGGGTTATTTGTATCGTACCCATCATTATACATTGTATATTATATTCAGTTGTATCTAGAAGTTCCATCAACCAAACATGTACTTATTTGAGATAGAGACCAGTGATGTTTATTCTTTCGACCTTAGAGTCGCACGTTATATTTATGTGGATTTCTTGTTGTTGGAGTTTCCTTTCTGTTGTGATCCTCGCCTTTAGGCGTTGTATATTATGTTGCATACAGGTAGATTTGATATGGTTCTTCCTACTCTCTCTACTTTTCTTGGTTTGGATTTCTGGGCTCGGCTTACTTAGAGTACGTACACCTTGAGACGTTCGTAGTCTAGGTGTCGGTCATGTTCTATACTTTTGGGACGTGACACTGGAGGAGGCTCATCCACGCCTTCGGTGAGGGGAAGGCGGCGGCTGGTACCGGGATCTTCAGGATGGTTGCTTTACATGCGGACGGAGATCGGAAGGCCAACTTTGTTTTTTTGGAGTTTTCTTTCCCACAGACGACGCCAACTGATGGAGGTCCTTTTCGGGTCTCCGTCAGATGTTGTCTTCTGTTGATCTCCCGATGGATTTTGGTGGTGATCTTCTATTGCGTGTGGATCTCAATGGGTTTTGGTGAGATTGGTGATTTGAGGATTTTAGCGCTGAGTACCTGCAAAGAAGTCCCGGGGTGATTCGGTACCACCGAGGACCCTCTGACGATCAAGTTAGTGCTAGATCCGAGCAGAGTAACGGCTAAGTAGAATAAAAATGGCTTACTTGACACCTCTGTGATGGGGGTCTATATAGCGGCGGCAGCATGCAGTAGTAGGCGTGAGAATCTCGCCGGCCGTTACGCTCCCGACGTCACGCCCGCATGAAGAGCGGATCGCACATTAATGGGGATCATGATGGCGTGGAACGTGGGACGTTGCTGGCGGAGAATATGCGCGTGGCGAGATTTGCGGACGGCGGTTACGCCTGCGAGTGGTGGAGTTGGTCGGTCGGAGGGGCTGAGGAAGACGGCCTCGGCTGGGGAGCTCGGAACCGAGCAAGAGGGCTGAGGAGTCTTGGTCCTATGGCAGCCCAGGACGAGCTGAGGGGTCGAGGAGGCAAATTTGCAGGGGGCCCCGAGGAGGGCCAGCTTGTGCTTGCAGGTCGGGTATAAAGGTGGCCTGGTCGGCCTCTGTGGGCCCTTCCTTCCGGGTCTTGGGACATGTCATCCGCCATGTGTCCTGATCTCGCATCGCCAATATTGAGCATCATCAGTTGCTCTCATTGGACAGATTATTGGTTTACACTACTAAAAGTACTCAAAGATAATAGAGATTTCATCACGGTTGAAACCGTGACCATTTTAACGTAACGGGTGTAGAAGAATTGGTTATGGTTTGAACTGTGACCGATTGCATAATGTGGCGGGTCCACAACCCACCGGTAAACCCCAAATTTTCCTTTTCTTTTCCCCGATCGAGCTCCTCAATTCCCTCCAACAAAAAAATTTAGCCCCAAGTTCTCTCATCTCTGTCTCCTCACTGCTTCCGCTCGAAGCCCCCTATCGTCGTCGTTCCCCACCGTTCAAAACCCCCCCCATCGTTGTTTCCCGCCATTCGAAGTCCCCTCTCATCGCCAATCGCCTCCCCTCGCGTCGTCGATCTCCTCCCCTCTCGTCCTCTCTTGTCACCACTCGTCGCCAATCACCTCCCCTCGCATCGTCGCTACTTGAGATCAGCTCCGCCACTCGAAGCCCTCCCACCGCCGCTCTCGCCACTCCCAGCCGTACGAAGCCCCCACCGCCTCCCTTTGAACTGCTCATGAATTTCGCTAAAAGGTTAGTGTTCAATTTAAAATTTTGTTAATTTCAATTTTTATAAATATTGTTGATTGTTGTTTAATTTGGTTAAAATCAATGAAATACGTTGTTAATTTTGGCTTTGTTGTTGTTGCTACTGCAGTTGGATATGGTTAGGGTTAGTTTAGGTCGGTTAGGGTTAGGTTTATGGTTAGGGTTTATGGATAGGGTTTGGGTTAGGGTTAGGGTTAGGTAGTTTAGTGAAATTCAACAATAATTAAGGGTATTTTAGCGATAGAGCTGTTAGTTATGTATATGCCCTAGAGGCCATTGTTGTACATATGATGTATATTATAATGGATGCTTGGTTATATATAGAGAAGACTTTCTAGCTCGACATGATAGTATGCTATTTGGTTTCACTTTATCTTAACATGTTGACTTGTATTGGTTTACTGTTTTACTCTCACATGTTGATAAAGCCCTTAGGATCTGTACTCGACTACTGGGACTATGATGAGATCATACTAGTGGGGCCGCGGTAGTCGATGAGTACATCCTATAACTGTTCCTAGTCGAGGGTATATCGAGACAGGGCATCGATACACCAGAGTAGACTAGCGTATACGCATCTTGACCCATATGATGGGCGATGGATGATCCCATATCCATCGGTGTTGGACATCAGAGATGGTGTACGGGTGCTCAGTAGAGACTGGGTACACTGGACGGACTCGCCGAGAACTCCCAGATGGTGATATACCACACGTCAGATGGCAGTTCTCCGGTGACACTGGTACAGGGTAGTCTGTAGACCCGAGATCGTCATAGAGTCTTGTGTGATTCCCACTGTGCTTTGATTTCCACATTACCACGTCCAAGAGGGCGTGCAAAACGGTGGCTTTTGGGTACAGTCCCGAATCACATGGAGGCAATGAGCGATAGGAGGGGATTCGTCTCTCCCGGTATAAGGAGTTGATGTTGTGCTGTGTTCGATTGGCTATAACTGGAAGTCCCTGGCCAGGGCTGATATAGAGATTTACTGGTAAGTGTTACTAGTAGTTTCTCGACCCGTTATGAGCCACACATCGACACGACTTATCGGTTACTGGGGTCTGACGTATACCACCCCTAGACTTGATATGCGACATATCAGACGAACAGACCGGACTGTACGGGAGTGTTACTGGTTGGATTCACAGGAGAACGCACAGGCTAGCTTGTTGATCTTCTGATCGCTCAATACCTGGGTGGCTGTTACGTTTAGCTGACCGCTTGCAGCTTGTGGATGTTTGATATGATCATCACCTACTACCGGCGTATTGACGATTCTTTAGAGTTCTACACAGAGGTTTCTTGGCTCAGGCGAAACAGAGTAGAGGCACATATGTGATATGTGCAGGACCGAGAATAATGCGATATGGGATACCGTATTATATTCTCGCGATATTTAGAAATGAACCGGGTCATCGGATCAAGTGTTGATTCGATGAATCGGTACATGATATATTAGTCGGTAATATTCGATATAGCCGGATCGTCGAATCAAGTGTTGATTCGATGATTTAATGTATAATAATATATATGATATATTGTATTACATTATCTAATATTGGCTCGCTTTATTATTTCATTTTCTCAGTAGATGATACATTGATATATATGCGATATATGTTAATTGTATTTTTTTTTCTTTTGTTGCAAATATATAATATATATGTGATATATATTATTGTGACATGATATGATTAATTGTTAAACATGTTTAAGGATGATTAATTGAGATTAGGGTTTGATTAGGGTTAGTAGCTTCATGCACCTTCTAGAAGCTTTTTCTTTTGTCATTCTTAAGATCTTTATGGATGACACATTCTTTAACTCAACCAAACCCTAACTCTAGTTTTTTCTCTACTAAATCCTAGCCACTCATCCTTGACCATGGTTTACAATTCAATCATATAGATTTTATTCTATTCATCACAAAAGAAAATAATTCATGATTGAATTTCCATTATCATCTTCTTTTCTTCAAGAAAGCTTGCTAGATTTTCTAAAGTGATGAATAAATATGAGAAAATGATATAAAAAGAAAGCAAAATTACTACTCTCTCATCCTCATCTCATCTAGCCCATGGGATTAGTGTGTTCTTCTCTTTTGAGTGAAAAAGCTTGAGTCGTAGCAACTTCAAGGTAGATCATCGGAGATTTGGAATACTTCGAGCTAGCATGGATCGTTCGACTCGTGGAGCCTCTCATGAGTCCGGAAGATCGTGGATCGCGGCAAAGGGACTTCTACTCGGAGCTTGTGAAGTGAAGGAGCGGACTACAAAGGTTGTAATCCCTCACACTTAGATAAAAGTTATCTTCTTGCATGTTAAACCCTAATAATCTAGCAAAGATCCTGGCTTTGGGTTGTTCGGCACGTCTAAAATTTTATCCGGGCATGTTTGATGCCTTATGAACCTTCACAAGAGTGCCTAGGAACCCTACAGTGGTATCAGAGCCTAGCTAGAGCATTAGGCGATGTATTTACGAAGTTAAAACTCCGATCGAACCCGAAACGACGCAAAAAAACCCCTCTCTGGAAATTTTTTAAATTTTGGGATTTTTCTGAATTAAAAATATGTAAAAAAATCAGCAGGGAATTCTAAGAATTACCATGAAACCCGAGCCCCCAACTCGACCAAACGGCGGCGGAACCGCGGCGCAAGCAGGCCTTGCGCGGCGGTTCCACGGCGGATTAGTCGATTGGCGACACGTGGCTTCCTGGTAATAACCGTAGGTACTTGTTGAGTTTTCTGGGTATTTTTAATCTGTTTCAGGTGTTGAAAATTCTGGGGTTTGTTTTGTAATAGTAGACTCGATCGGAAATTTTAAATTCGTATTTCTTTCCGGATATTTAGAAACTGTTAAACTATTTGAACGGATATCATTAACTTACTGTTTCCCGGTACGGCAAACTTTCAAGTGTTGAAATTTATTCGGGTTTAAATCTTTCGGAAAAATTATACAAGTTAAGCGGTGGACCCTTTAGAAGACAACAAACCTTAACTCGATTATGTGACCGTCTTGAACTGCCTTTTGAATCTTCGGGTTTGGGGCAGTACGGCGTGCCACATGTGAGGCGTTGGCTTGACCCTTCTACGGCTGGATCACCGGTACTGTGACATATTCTGGGATTATTTGAACTTTGCTCAAGTGTTGAGCAGTTTAGGAAATTTTGGGTGTTTGATTATCTGTTCGAAAAGTTTAATACTGTCTATTTATCTGGAGTGTGATACAATATGTGGAATTCATAGAGTTAGGCATGAAATGCGAAGTATGTGATATTTCGGATTTACGATGTCTAAAGTGATTGTGGATTCCAAATGTTGTAGTTTTACACTTTCTTTTCTGTGACCGTAAGTGTAATATGTGATATCGCCGGTTTCGTTGCTATATGTCAACGACAATTGGGATGCGCATATTTACTTACGTTGATGATATGTGATATTATGTGTTGCTGTGATATGTTATATTGGATCGTCGCGTTCAGAATAGCCGGGGGTTTTATGTGAGATGAGGGTTTTTATTTTCATTCATGTAAAATTCATTTGTAATGTAATATTCTTTTATTTGGGACACTTCCAGGTTGCGGTTGCTGTCACCAGTGTATATTATTTACTTTTCCGCATTAGGTAGACCCAAGGAGGAGAGCATAAGTAACCGGGTTCTAGGGTCCAGTGGGAGGCCATCTCGAGGAGTCGAGACCGGGTCTCCTAACCCTAGAATTGGCAGTGTTACTTGCCGCTCTCGTAGGGGTCTTGGGATGTGGGTTTGGCTATTCGTCGCGACCGTGGAATCCGTGTTTTATACTGGCTCGTATTGAAAACACGGACGTCCTAGTATATCCAATATTTCATATATGTTCTTCTGCTGCAATGTTCTGTGATGAGATCATATTACTGCCTGAGACGAATGCTTATACTATATATATATGCTGATATATAAATATTACTGCTTTCGTTTCTTCTGTGATGCTTAGGAAGCATAAGCTGATGGGATAATTATTAATGATATTAATAAAAGAAAAGAAACCTAAAGATGTTGTAGAATCAAAAACTTTATAAAAGGGGTAGCTACAGTTTTGCTTTGCACAGTGATATATACGATATATCCTGCACCTTATTCGATGAGGAAAGGACCGAGATCCCTTCACCGGGAGTGACTCCTTTAGCAAAACTGGCAGATGCTACAAAACTCGGTTTGTCTTTTGATTGCTTTTAGTGTTTTGCTTTGCACAGCGGTATAAATGATATATCCTGCACCTTATTCGATGAGGAAAGGGCCGACGATCCCTTCACCGGGAGTGACCCCTTTAGCGAAACTAAGAAAAGCCTCAAAAACACTCCTTTTCAAAACTTCACTCGATTCTACGACGATATCAATTTCATTACGCTCGGGGTTTTCTGAAAAACCTGCGTAGCCCTCCGTCATTTCAGATAGATATTATTTAGTATTCGTGCTACGTTTGTTGGCCTGCGTCAAGACGTGGTGTGCGGTACCTAACTAGTATTTATCTGTTTATGCATATAATGCAGATTGGATTAGGGTAGTCGTGCGACTTTGTTGGCCTGCGTCAAGGGTCGTGCGGGTGGGTTTAATTCAATCAAGAAATGACGGGTTGAACTTGACTAGCGCGCTATGGTTTGTTGGCCTGCGTCAAGGTCATAGAACGCTAGGGGCAAAATATTATCGGGAATTTCAAGTGTTGAAATTTGCAATGAGATTGCATACCTCCTATGAGATAGTTGGATCCCGATACCCACTGCGAGTAAGAGTTACTCCTGGGAGAGTTTTACACAGGACAATTAGTCATTCAAGTAGGTGTCTAGAAAAGTGTTAACGGGGTTACGCCTCTGGGAAAACGAGGTTTACTTTAATTAGGTCCGTGCGAAAGCACGGGGAACCTCCCTCAAAGTACCGACACTGATCTGGCTGAAAGATTGACGAAATTGTAAGGTGTAATTAATCCCGGCTAATCTTACCTTTTAGGGTTTTAAGGTAGATTTGATAAAAACAGTGGGAGACATCCTGATTAGATAAGATAATAACCAATCTAATCTTGCAAGAGCATACGCTAAAAGTGTTTTCTTCTCTCTCTCTCCAGGTAGCGACCACGTCATGCCATAATCAAGATAATAATATGGATGTATTGACTAAACCTAATTATTGTACTGAGCTAGGGAATGTTGGACCCGTTCTTTCTTATAAGAGTTATAAGACTGAACAGGAAACAGGAGAATATCTAGATTCTCACACCGTCCAAAAGAACATACATGTTGATGCATCTTCTTCGGGTGTGTTAGTTATTGAGAACTGTTTCTCAGTTCACCCTACGTCCTGGGTATTAGATACCGGATCAGGATCCTACATATGTAAACAGTTACATGGGCTACGTAAAGGTAGAGAACTGGGAAAATGTGATCATTCCGTTCAAGTAGGGAACGGTGCAAGTAATGTAGCCAAAGCAGTTGGTGAATATCACCTTGTATTACCAAGTCGTAATACACTGATTCTAAATGAGTGCTATTATATACCGAACATGATGTGCAACATTATATCAGTTTCTTTATTGAGTAAAGAGGGATATAATTTTGTAGTACAGGATAATGTTATGAACATATTCCTAAATCAAAAGTTGATTACATCAGGCTCGTTACATAATGGCATATTCATTCTAAATCAGAATACAGTCCTGAATATACAAAACACACACAAGAGGAAAAGTTCAAATATGAACGAATCCTACTTGTGGCATTGTAGACTTGGTCATATCAATGCGAAACGACTGGCTAAGTTGCATAAAGATGGTTATTTGAATCCGTTCGAATTATCATCTTATGATACTTGCCATTCATGTCTCAAAGGAAAAATGACCAAAGCTCCGTTTAGTGGACACGGAGAAAGAGTTACCAAACTCTTAGGACTGGTACATAGTGATGTATGCGGTCCCATGTCTACGCATGCCAGGAACGGTTCTTCCTACTTCATTACATTCACTGACGATCTCTCAAGATTCGGATATGTGTTCCTGATGAAACACAAGTCTGAAGCTTTTGAGAAATTCAGAGAATATAAGCACGAAGTAGAGAACCAAACGGGCAAAAGTATTAAGATTCTTCGATCTGATCGAGGAGGTGAATACTTAAGCAATGAGTTCCTAGATTATCTAAAAGAGAATGGGATTCTCTCTCAGCTTACTCCTCCTTATACACCACAGCACAACGGTGTATCAGAGCGGAGAAATCGCACCCTATTAGATATGGTGCGCTCGATGATGAGTACAGCTGAGTTACCTATTTCCTTCTGGGGGTATGCACTGGAGACAGCTGCAGACCTATTGAATATGGTTCCTACCAAATCTGTGCCAACCACTCCATATGAGATATGGAAAGGAAAGAGACCATATCTTAATTATGTTAGGATATGGGGTTGTCCGGCATATGTAAAAACACAAAATCCGGACAAACTCGGCGCAAGGTCTATTCTGTGCAAGTTTATTGGATATCCCAAACATTCAAGAGGGTATATCTTCTACCACACCGAAGAACAAAAGGTGTTTGTTTCTCGGCACGCCACCTTTTTAGAAAAGGAATTTCTTGAAAAAGAAATTAGTGACTCTGAGGTAGAACTAGAAGAAGTTCCAGCAGAACAAACTACAACAGATGATTTAGTAGAACCAGAGGATTCAGTAGTACCCGACGAACCCCAGCCTCTCCGCAGATCTAGTAGGGTTTCTCGTCCACCTAAGAGATACTACGGTTTTCTCATTGATGGTGGAAGAGAAGATTGCATCATAGATGATGATGAACCGACTAGTTTCGAGCAGGCCATCACGAGTGGTGACTCTGTGAAATGGCTGGATGCAATGCGATCTGAGATGGAATCCATGTACACCAACAAAGTATGGACTTTGGAAAATGCTCCTGAAGGGTTAAAACCCATTGGGAGCAAGTGGATCTTTAAAAAGAAATTTGGTGTAGATGGAAAAGTTGAGACTTTCAAAGCTAGACTAGTAGCAAAGGGTTTTCGTCAACGACCAGGTGTGGATTATGACGAAACCTTTTCTCCAGTGGCTATGCTTAAGTCCATCCGGATCTTACTTGCCATTGCTGCATACCATGACTACGAAATCTGGCAAATGGATGTTAAGACCGCCTTTCTAAACGGTGATTTAGAAGAGAGCGTGTACATGACTCAGCCAGAGGGCTTCGTAGATAGTGGGAGCAGCGGAAAGGTGTGCAAGCTGCTTAAATCCATTTATGGGTTAAAACAAGCATCGCGGAGTTGGAACATCTGTTTTGATATTGTAGTCAAAGAGTTTGACTTCATCAAAAATATAGATGAAACTTGTATCTATAAGAAGGTAGCAGAGGGTAAGGTTGTCTTCCTTGTATTGTACGTGGATGACATACTCTTGATAGGAAATGATATTCCTATGCTGCAATCAGTCAAGCTCTTCTTATCACAGAGATTCTCAATGAAAGATCTAGGTGATGCCTCCTGCATATTGGGAATCATGATCTATAGAGATAGATCTAAACGGATACTGGGATTGTCCCAATCCAGGTACATTGACACCATACTAAAGAGGTTTAGTATGGAAGAATCCAAGCGTGGGAACCAACCCACGATCTCTGGACTCACTCTCTCCAAAGAGATGTCTCCCAAGACTGATTTGGAGAGAGCTCGCATGCAAGGGATACCCTATGCTTCGGCAGTAGGCTCTATCATGTATGCGATGCTATGTACCAGACCCGATGTAGCATACTCACTAAGTGTAGTGAGTCGGTATCAAGCAGATCCTGGAGAGAGTCATTGGACAGCTGTGAAGAACATTCTCAAGTACTTACGAAGGACTAAGGAGATGTTCTTGGTGTATGGTAATGGAGAACTCCAGGTAGAGTCCTTTACCGATTCCAGCTTCCAAAGTGATAAGGACGACTCTAAGTCGCATTCGGGTTTTGTCTTTACCCTCAATGGAGGGGCGGTATGTTGGAAGAGTTCCAAACAGGATACCGTTGCAGACTCAACGATGGAGGCTGAATACATCGCTGCCAACGATGCTGCCAAGGAGGCTGTCTGGATAAAGAAGTTCATTAGTGAACTTGGTGTGGTTCCATCCATTGAGCATCCAATACCTCTGTATTGCGATAACAATGGAGCTGTGGCTTTAGCCAAGGAACCTAGGTCCCATCAAAAGTCCAGACATATTCTGAGGCGGTATCACCTGATCAGGGAGATAGTTGATCGCCGGGAGATCGAGGTCAGGAGAGTAGATACGAAGGACAACACTGCGGATCCATTCACGAAGGCTATTCCCCAGATACAGTTTGAGAGATTATTCGGGATGCTAGGTATGAGATACTACAGCAGCTGGCCTTAGTGCAAGTGGGAGATTGTTAGTTATGTATATGCCCTAGAGGCCATTGTTGTACATATGATGTATATTATAATGGATGCTTGGTTATATATAGAGAAGACTTTCTTGCTCGACATGATAGTATGCTATTTGGTTTCACTTTATCTTAACATGTTGACTTATATTGGTTTACTGTTTTACTCTCACATGTTGATAAAGCCCTTAGGATCTGTACTCGACTACTGGGACTATGATGAGATCATACTAGTGGGGCCGCGGTAGTCGATGAGTACATCCTATAACTGTTCCTAGTCGAGGGTATATCGAGACAGGGCATCGATACACCAGAGTAGACTAGCGTATACGTATCTTGACCCATATGATGGGCGATGGATGATCCCATATCCATCGGTGTTGTACATCAGAGATGGTGTACGGGTGCTCAGTAGAGACTGGGTACACTGGACGGACTCGCCGAGAACTCCCAGATGGTGATATACCACACGTCAGATGGCAGTTCTCCGGTGACACTGGTACAGGGTAGTCTGTAGACCCGAGATCGTCATAGAGTCTTGTGTGATTCCCACTGTGCTTTGATTTCCACATTACCACGTCTAAGAGGGCGTGCAAAACGGTGGCTTTTAGGTACAGTCCCGAATCACATGGAGGCAATGAGCGATAGGAGGGGATTCGTCTCTCCCGGTATAGGGAGTTGATGTTGTGTTGTGTTCGATTGGCTATAACTGGAAGTCCCTGGCCAGGGCTGATATAGAGATTTACTGGTAAGTGTTACTAGTAGTTTCTCGACCCGTTATGAGCCACACATCGACACGACTTATCGGTTACTGGGGTCTGACGTATACCACCCCTAGACTTGATATGCGACATATCAGACGAACAGACCGGACTGTACGGGAGTGTTACTGGTTGGATTCACAGGAGAACGCACAGGCTAGCTTGTTGATCTTCTGATCGCTCAATACCTGGGTGGCTGTTACGTTTAGCTGACCGCTTGCAGCTTGTGGGTGTTTGATATGATCATCACCTACTACCGGCGTATTGACGATTCTTTAGAGTTCTACACAGAGGTTTCTTGGCTCAGGCGAAACAGAGTAGAGGCACATATGTGATATGTGCAGGACCGAGAATAATGCGATATGGGATACCGTATTATATTCTCGCGATATTTAGAAATGAACCGGGTCATCGGATCAAGTGTTGATTCGATGAATCGGTACATGATATATTAGTCGGTAATATTCGATATAGCCGGATCGTCGAATCAAGTGTTGATTCGATGATTTAATGTATAATAATATATATGATATATTGTATTACATTATCTAATATTGGCTCGCTTTATTATTTCATTTTCTCAGTAGATGATACATTGATATATATGCGATATATGTTAATTGTATTTTTTTTCTTTTGTTGCAAATATATAATATATATGTGATATATATTATTGTGACATGATATGATTAATTGTTAAACATGTTTAAGGATGATTAATTGAGATTAGGGTTTGATTAGGGTTAGTAGCTTCATGCACCTTCTAGAAGCTTTTTCTTTTGTCATTCTTAAGATCTTTATGGATGACACATTCTTTAACTCAACCAAACCCTAACTCTAGTTTTTTCTCTACTAAATCCTAGCCACTCATCCTTGACCATGGTTTACAATTCAATCATATAGATTTTATTCTATTCATCACAAAAGAAAATAATTCATGATTGAATTTCCATTATCATCTTCTTTTCTTCAAGAAAGCTTGCTAGATTTTCTTAAGTGATGAATAAATATGAGAAAATGATATAAAAAGAAAGCAAAATTACTACTCTCTCATCCTCATCTCATCTAGCCCATGGGATTAGTGTGTTCTTCTCTTTTGAGTGAGAAAGCTTGAGTCGTAGCAACTTCAAGGTAGATCATCGGAGATTTGGAATACTTCGAGCTAGCATGGATCGTTCGAGTCGTGGAGCCTCTCATGAGTCCGGGAGATCGTGGATCGCGGCAAAGGGACTTCTACTCGGAGCTTGTGAAGTGAAGGAGCGGACTACAAAGGTTGTAATCCCTCACACTTAGATAAAAGTTATCTTCTTGCATGTTAAACCCTAATAATCTAGCAAAGATCCTGGCTTTGGGTTGTTCGGCACGTCTAAAATTTTATCCGGGCATGTTTGATGCCTTATGAACCTTCACAAGAGTGCCTAGGAACCCTACAAGAGCTACAAAAGTTATGGGTATTTTAGTGAAAAAATAAAATTGAGCAAGGGTTTTTTTAACTTAAAAATTTAGTCATAATTTAGTGAAAAACAACAATAGTTAAGAGCATTTTAGTGGAATTCATAGCAATTTATTTAATTTAAGTAGTTAGTAAAAACACAAGAATAGTTAAAGGTATTTTAGTGTAATTTAGTAAAAATGGAAGGAATAGGTTGCTTAAGGGGGGTGCACGCGCTTCTGTGTGTATGCACCCGTGCGCACACACACACAAGCGTACGCGTGCGCATACATAAACAATGCTGAACCTTAATCCAACATCGTTCTCTTCTACATTAAACTCTTGTCAAATCCCACCTTAAAACCAACCCTGAATCCAAAATCTTAAACTCGATTAAGAAAACCCTCATCTTTAAAAGAATTACCCTAAACTTAGAACTTCAAAATCTTGTATTTGAAATCTAAACGTAAAACTAATTAAAATCAAATCATTAAACTAATTGTAGGAGTTTCGATGATAATATGAAATTTTCATATTCTCATCGATAATTAATCATATGTGAAAATAAAAATGTGACTTTGTTCCCGTCTATCGGTTAACATACGTTCGGTTTTTGTTGTGATATAAAACTATATGAAGGTTGTTAAACACCGGACATTATCGTTCGGTTTCTAACAACTGTCGCGTAGTCTATATGACGAGAATTAATATTCGATCATATGAAAACCGATAGATTTGTCCAGTGTGGACAAGTTAGGAATGTATAAAGCAGACACATGCATTCACTTGTGTTTTTCATTCGTTTCGAGATATTTCGTCAATACCTTTTCGTTGGTTCTCCATGTATAACGATAGATTAGATTCTCCTTTCAATGTTGTTTGGAAGAATTGAAAGTTTTAGATGAAAAACATCTTTAATTTAGCGCAGACCCTCATAACGTGAGGCTGGGAATTGCGAGCGACGGTTTCAGTCCATTTGGGATGGTTCGCGGCGGACGTACTCATAGTACTTGGCCCGTTGTGGTGCCTATATACAACCTGCCGCCATGGAGGGCTATGACACAATCATATTTTATATTGGCGCTTTTAATCAATGACCCCTTGTCTCATGGGAAAAATATCAACGTTTACCTTCAACCCTTGATCGATGAGTTAAAGTTGTTATAGGAAACTGGCGTGATGTCACGACCCGATTGTACGGAACATGACCGACACTTCAATTACGAAACGTCTAGAGGCGTAACGTAATCTAAGTAAGCCGAAACCCAGAAATCTAAACCATTAAAAGAAGAAGTAAAGAAAAACATATTTAAAAGAAACATCAAATTTTCTCAAAAATTTCGGCAGAGTCTCCCTTGTAAAAACTGACCCCAAACGGGTACAAATAGGAATATATACATAAGCAGTGATAAAAAGGCATCCCAAAGCGGGAGCTAGCTCTTCACCAATTGGCGGTCACAACCACGCAAGCAATATAATATACAACGCCAAAGGGCGAGGAACAAAACTCAAAGAAAACCAAATCCACCAAAAACCATAATAATACAAGCGCGGCTCTAAGGTTGAAACAAAAACAACTGGTATTCTAAATCTATCAAATAATACAAGTCTGATTGATGGAGCTTACTAGATGCAAATGAAATAATAAGAGTACAACGGTGGTCCTGATACAAGTGAACCAACCTACCAAGCAAATCACCCTGAATGAAATGATGTGCCAGCAAGCCGCCAAGGAAACTTGTACATCGAAACCTGTAAGAAAACTTGGCACAACGGGGGTGAGTTGCCAACTCGTGAGTAGAAAACATCTGCGAGTAGAAATCGTATGCACGACGATCTCCTAGGTCATAATAATATACCTAATATAACACCAGTCATCTAGTAGTGACAGGGTAATAATCTATGCATAAGTGCAATACTCAGTGCTCGTATCAGTACATCAAGTAGTAACATGCCATGTGTATGAGTATGCATGCACCATGAATGTAAAACAATCAACCATGAAATCTGGATATATCTGTATAAGAAATCTTTAACTTTTATCATTGTAAAATTTGTATGGTAATCCGAAACATCATCAATGAAATCCATGGAAATCCGTGTCAAGTATCGACACAAAACATGTAAATCTCAAAGTCTCAATGCCTCATAGTCTCAATATCTCATAGTCTCAATATCTCGGGCTTCGTCAGTCTGGATCGGCCCATATCATCAAATCTCATGACAACGGTCGGTATCCTCCGGATATCCGCCGCGTCAGATATCACCGGTAGGTAGTCTTCCCCTGCCAGGCTCATCATCTACAACTCGATCTTCTTGCCCCGCGGTACCATACCGGGCCCACCATGTACCCGAGACGGTTCATCCACTTCTCGAATCGGGTCTCGAAATCCAACAGAAAACATGAAATCTCATGGTGGACGACACATACATCACTAGAAAACCACAACTGGTATTTTAAAATGAGAGGGAGAGAGATAGAGAAGTTTTTATATATATTCTTGCGGTTTTGCCCAAAATTCAGAAATCTCATAGAAATCCAAAATCCCAAAATCATGAGTAAGTAAATAATGAGTATCGGCATAAGCCCCACAATACTGCTTGATAACATAAAAATATGAATGCATGAAGTATCTAAGTAATAAATGCAATGTCTAAACTAGCACATGAGAGTAATCACACAATATTATATTGGTATAGTATTTAGCTGATTATATCAATAAAAGATAATAAGTTTTAAAGTGTACGTGATATGGTAATTACCGATGATGATGTGTGTGAGCCGACAAATAAGTGTACGTGGAACATGCGCATCATCGGTAATGGTGCTGGTGTCCTAACAGGCAGAGTTTCATATTAGCTAAAGAAACATATGTATGAATATGCAATGCGATTAAAACAACATGAATATAACGGTGAATGTGTAGTAAACGCACAAGTAGAAAATACATACTAATTACGAGTCATATAGTTTGTTATTTGAAAAAAAAGCACGATTCATTAGTTTTGAAAATAAGTATGACTCAAGCCTAAACTAAGATGTACCAACCAACTAAGGAACTAAGTAAAGATACTAGTCGAAAGGTAAGAAAAATTCTCCTAACGTCTGAGTCGATATCTCAAGTAGTCGGCGATCCAGCCTCAATTGCTAGTTATATGTATGCCCTAGAGGCCATTACTGTACATATGTTGTTTATTGTAGTGGATGCTTGGACATATAAAGGGAGGACTTTATTGCTCGACATGATAGTATGCTATCTGGTTACTCTTTATCTTAACATGTACTCTGAATGTCTCTATGTCACATGTTGATAAAGCTCTTAGGATGAGTACTTGACTACCAGGACTATGATGCGGATCATACTAGTGGGGACAGTGTAGTCGCTAAGTACATCCTTCAAATGTTCCTAGTCATGGGAGTACCGAGATAGGGCATCGATACTCCAGAGTAGACTAGCGTATGCGCTTCTTGACCCATATGATGGGCGATTGATGATCCCATATCCATTGGTGTTTGACATCAGAAAAGGTATACGGGTTCTCAGTGGAGACTGGGTACACTGGACGGACTCGCCGAGAACTCCCAGATGGTATTATACCTCACGTCAGATGGCAGTTCTCTGGTGACACTGGTACAGGTTAGTCTGTAGACCCGAGATCGTCATAAAGTCTTGTGTGATTCCCACTTTGCTTTGATTTCCATCATACCACGTCCAAGAGGGTGTGCAAAAAGGTGGTTTTTGGGTACAGTCCCGAATCACATGGAGGCAATGAGCGATAGGAGGGGTTTCGTCTCTCCCGGTATAGGGAGTTGATGTTTCGCTATGTTCAATTAGCTATAACTGGAAATCCCTAGCCAGAGTTGCTGAGATTTACTCGTAAGTGTTATCAGTAGTTTCTCAAACTGTTATGGACCTTATAACACGACTTATCGAGCTACTGGGGTCTGACATTTACCACCCCTAGACGAGATACACGACATATCAGACGAAGAGACCGGACTGTACGGGAGTGTTATTGGTTGGATTCACAGGAGAATGTACAGGCTTGCTTGTTGATCTTCTGATTGCTCAATACCTGGGTGGCTGTTACGTTTAGCTGACCGCTTGCAGCTTGTGGGTGTTTGATATGATTATCACCTAATGCCGGCGTATTGACAATTCTTTAGAGTCCTACACAGAGGTTTCCTGGCTCAGGCAAAATGGAGTAGGAGCACATATGTAATATGTGCGGGACCGGGAATAATACGTGTATGCGATACCGTATTAGATTCTCACGATATGAGATATCGGCCGGGTATATGTGATATAGCCGGGTCATCGGATCAAGTGTTGATTCGATGAACTGATACAGATTATATTAGTCGGTTATTTGTGAAATAGCCGGATTATCGGATCAAGTGCTGATTCGATAATTTAATGTATAATTATATATTTGATATATTATATTACATTAACTAATATAAGCTCACTTAAAGATTCTTTTTCTCACTTGGATAATACATTGATATATATGTGATATATGTTAATTGTATTATTTTATTTTGTTACAAAATATATTATATATGTGATATATAATATTGTAACAAGTTATGATTACAAATGCAACATGTTTTGTGGAGATTAAACATAGTTAGGGTTTGTTTGGGTTAGCTTTTTCATGAAGCTTCTAGAAGCTTTATTTTTGTTTTAAGCAAAGATATTTTTGTGTAGATATTTTATTAACCCAACCCAAACCCTTTACCCTAGTTAGCTCTCTACATTGGTTAAGTATTCATTCTTAACCGTGGGTTGCAATTGTAACCATAGGATAATAATTGATTATTCATCACAAAGTAATTTCTTCTTCTTCTTCCTTTGAGAAAAGCTTTCTAGCTTTTTCTTATGTGATGATTTTGAGTGAGAAATTGAAAACAAATGAGAGCTAAATTCCTACTTCATCATCCTCATCTATTCTAGCCACTTAGATTAGGATGTTTGCTTTGCTAATACTTGATTAGTAAAGCAAGAGTTTGGGCTTGAGTTTCTTCAAGGTAGATCATCTTTGTTGTTGAAGATTGGAAGCAAGCTTGCATCTTTCTCTTCATGGAGCCTCTCTTGAGTCCGGGTACTCGATGATCGCAGTGAAGGGACCTCAACACGGAGGTTTAGAAGTGAAGGAACAGACTACAAAGGTTGTAATCCCTAACTCTTAGATGTAAAGTTGTTTACATGCATGTTTATCCTAATACTCAAGTTAAGATCTTGGTTAGGGTTTGTTTAGCACCTCAAAAATTTTAAAGTAGCATGATTGATGCTTGCCAAAACCTTCACATGGTGCTAAGCCATCCCTACAGTAGTATCAGAGCCAAGCTAGAGCATTAGGCGATGTGTAGACGAAGTTTGATGTCCGATCGAACTCCGAAAACCCGATATATCCTACTTTCTGGAAAAAATTTCAAAAGTTGAAATTTTTCATATTAAAAATACTCAGAAAATCATGCAGGGAATTCTAAGGATTACTGTGAAGTACGAAGCCACAACTCACTCATGTGACCGCGGAACCGCGGCCAAACCTTGCGTTTGGAGGCAGTTCCGCGGCCAAATGTGGGAGTTGGTGGCTCATACTTCAGGGGTTTATTCTTGGGTACTTTTTCATGCTTCTGGGAATTTTTAATTCTACTCAAGTGTTGAGCTTTCTGGGACATATTGGGAACTTGTTGATTCAATCGGAAAGTTTAACATCGTTTAGTTTTTCCGGGTAATTTAGAACGTGTTAAAAAGTTCGAATGGATATCAATAACTCAATTTTTCCCCTGTCGGAAAATTCCCAAGTGTTGGATTTTTCCTTAGTTAAAGAACGTTCAAATTCGTGCAAGTAACGCAGTGGACCCTCTAGAAGAACACAAACCTTAACTCGATTATGTGACCGTCTGAACCACCTCGAAACCTTAGAGTTTGGGGCAGACGGCATTGCCACATGTGAGGCGTTGGTTTGACCCTTCTACGGCTGGACCATTGGTGCTGTTGCATGTTCTGGGACTTTTGAACTCCGCTCAAGTGTTGAGTTATTTGGGAAATCTTGGGTGTTTGTTTATTCGATCGGAAAGTTTAACATTGTCTATTTATCTGGAATGTGATACAATATTTGAAATCCACAAGTAGTTATGAGATAACTAATTTGAATGTTATAAATCTAGCAGTTTAGTCTAATTTGATCGGTTGGCACGGGATTTTGATGTGATCAAAAGTCCGTCGCAATTACGTAGCGTACGCGGATACTCGCGGAGTAAACTTAATAGATAGCCACGCCCATATCCCCAACCAAGTGAATGTAGGAGAACCCCGTCGCCAAAAGCATCCGTTCGGGTGCTCGCGGCAGCGATGTTCCGCCTTAGTGCACTTCGTCGACGGCATCGGAGGTGCGGCCGTCTACTAAAGTTTCCGACGCGCATTCGATCAGGATGTCAGGAATCTTGTTGAATTGCCCGACTAAATATTGAAAAGTGTTTTCGAGATCGAGACTAAAATGCGGGGTTTATAATTGTTAGGCATGCGATGTCTAAGGAATTCATTTTGTTAGGCATGAGATGTCTAAGGAGGTTGCGGATTCCAACTGTTGTAGTTGTACACTTTCTTTTCGGTGACCGTAACCGTAGTATGTGGTGTATCGCCGGCTTCGTTGCTATACATCAATGACAATCGGGATACGCATACTTGCTTACGTTGATGATATGAGATATTATGTGTTGCTGTGATATGTTATATTGGATCGTCATGTTTTGAATAGCCGGGGGTTTTATGTGAGATGAGAGTTTTTCATTTTCATTCATGTAAAATTCATTGAATGTAATATTCTTTTATTGGGGCACTTCCGGGTTGAGGATGATGTCACCATTGTATATTATTTATTTTTCTGCATTAGGATAGACCCAAGGCGGGGAGCACAAGTAACCGGGTTCTAGGGTCCAGTGGGAGGCCACCTCGAGGAGTCGAGACCGGGTCTCCTAACCCTAGAATTGGCAGAGTTGCTTGCCGCTCTCGTAGGGGTCTAGGGATGTGGGTTTGGCTATTCATCGCGACCGTGGAATTCGCGTTTTATACAGGCTCGCATAAAACACGAAAATCCTAGTATATCCAATATTTCATATGTTATCTTCTGCTGCAATGTTCTGTGATGAGATCATATTACTGCCTGAGACGAATGTTTATATTATATATATGAGATATATGTTATATTGTTGATTTCATTTCAAATGTGATGCTTGTGAAGCATAATAAAATGGGACTTCATTAATGAGATTAATGAAACTAAAAGAAACCTAAAGATGTTGTAGAAACTTGTTTAAAAACTGGTAGCTCTAGTTCTTGCTTTGCATAGCGGTATTCCTTATAGAATATCCAGCACCTTATTCGATAAGAAAAGAGCCGAGATCCCTTCACCGGGAGTGACCTCTTTAGCGAAACTAGCAGATGCTACAAACTCGGTTTGTCTTTTGATTGTTTTTATAGTTTTTGCTCTGCATAGTGATATTTGTGAAATATCTTGCACCTTATTCGATGAGGAAAGAGCCGAGATCCCTTCACCGGAAGTGACCTTTTTAGCAAAACTAGAAAAGACCTCGAAAACATTCCATTTAAGATCACTCGATTCTGCAATGATATAAAGTTCATTACGCAAAGGGTTTTCTTAAAAACCTGTCGTAGCCCTCCGTCATTTCAGATAAGTAGTCTTTAGTATTCGTGCTGCGTTTGTTGACTTAGTCAAGGCGTAGTGTACGGTAGCTGATTAGTGCTTATCTGCAAAGCATATGATGCGATTGGATTAGGGTATTCGTGCGGCCTTGTTGACTTAGCCAAGGGTCGTGCGGGTGGGTTTAATTCAATCGGGAAATGACGGGTTGAACTTTACTTGCGGTCTATGATTTGTTGACTTAGTCAAGGTCATAGATCGCTTGGGGCAAAATATTATCGGGAATTTCAAGTGTTGAAATTTGCAATGAGATTGCATACCTTCTATGAGATAGTTGGATCCCGATACCCACTGCAAGTAAGAGTTACTCCTGCGAGAGTTTTACACATTACAATTAGCTGATCAAGTAGGTGTCTAGAAAGGTGTCAACGGGGTTATGCCTCTGGGAAGACGAGGTTTATTTTAATTAGGTCCGTGCAAAAGCGCGGGGAACCTCCCTCAAAGTACCGGCACTGGCCTGGCTGAAAGATTGGCGAACTTGTAGAGTGTAATTAATCCCGGCTAGTCTTTCCTTTTAGGGTTTGAAGGAAGATTTGACTAAAACAGTGGGAGTCATCCTGATTAGATATATTAATAACCAATCTAATCTTGCAAGAGCATACGCTGAGTGTTTTCTTCTATCTCTCTCCAGGTAGTGACCATGTCACGCCTTAATCAAGATAATAATACGGATGTATTGACCGAACCCGCTTGTTATACTGCGCTAGGGAACGTTGGTCCCGCTCCAACTTATAATTGTTATAAGACCGAGCAGGAAATAGGGGATTACCGGAATTCCCGTTTCGCCCAAACGAAGAAAGTGCATGCTGATGCATCATCTTCGGGTGTGTTCATTACCGAGAACTGTTTCTCAGTATCCTTTACGTCCTGGGTATGAGATACCGGATCAGGATCCCGCAAATGTAATTTATTACATAGGCTATAGAGAAGTAGAGAACTGAGAACGGGTGATAAGTTTCAAGAGTTGGAAATGATGGAAGTGTTGCAGCCAAGTCTGTTGGCAGTTATTACCCTGTATTACCAGAATACATTGATTCTGAACGAATGTTATTAGATACCGAACCTGATATACAACATCATATTAGTCTCTTTATTAGTAAAGAAGGATATAATTTTATATTGTTGGATAATGTTTTGAACATTTCCTATATCAAGAGTTGATTGGTTCAAGCACGTTATCTAAAAGCATAGACGTTCTAAATCAAACCACAGTTCTTAACGTACTGAACACACACAAGAGGAAGAGTTCAGAAATGAACGAATCCTTCTTGAGGCATTGTAGACTAGGTCATATCAATACGACCCGACTAGCTGAAGTTACATAAAGATGCATATTTAAATTAGTTTGGATTTACATCTTATAAAACTTGCCGGTCATGTCACAAAGATAAGATGACTACAGCTCCGTTTATAAGAAACAGAGAAAGAGTTAGTGAACTCTTAGGATTGATACATGATAATGTATGATAGTCCCATGTCTACATATGCCAGGACAGGTTCTTTGTACTTCATTACATTCACTGATGATCTCTCAAGATTCAGACATATGTTCCTGTTGAAACACAAGTCCGAAAATTTTGAGATAATCACAGAATATAAGTTAGAAGTAGAGAACCAAAAACGGGTATAAGTATTATATCCTTTGATGAGATCAAGGAGGAGAATACTTAAGCACGAAATTCCTGGACTATTCTATAGGAGAATGAGATTCTCTCTCAGCATTACTCCTTCGTATACATCACAGCACATCGGTATATCGAGGTGGAGCAATCACACCCTATGTGATATGGTGTGCTCTATGATGAGTACTACTGAGTTGCCTATTTTATTTTGGGGTTATGCACTTGAGAAGTAGCATACCTATTGAATAGGATTCCAACCAAATCATATGCCTACCACTCCATATGTGATATGGTATGGGAAGAGCCCATCTCTTAAAGATGTTAAGATTTGGGGTTGTCCGGCCTATGTCAAAAACAAAATCCGGACAAGCTCGAGGCAATGTCAGTTCTGTGGAAGTTTGTTGGATATCCTAAGCATTCGCAAGGGAATATCTTCTACCACACCGAGGAACAAAAGATGTTTTATTTCTCGGCATACCACTTTTTGAGAAAAGGGGAATTTCTTGTGAAGAAATTAGTGGTCATGAGGTAGAACTGGAAGGAGTTCCAGCTATACAAACTGCAGCTGATGATTTGGTAAACCCGGAGGATTCAATAGTTTCCAACGAACCTCGGCCTCTCCGCCGATCTGGTAGGGTTCCTCATCCACCTGAGAGATACTTCGGTTTCTCTATGACAGTGGTAGAGAGGATTGCATCATGAGATGATAACCCAACTAGTTTCGAGCAGGCCATCAGGAGTGGTGACTCTGTGAGAATGGCTGGATGCTTAGCGATCTGAGATGGAATCCTTATACACCAACAAAGTATGGACTTTGGTTGCTTTATCTGAAGGGTTAAATCCCCATCAGGAGCAAGTATATCTTGAGAAGATTACTTGGTGTACATGGAAAAGTTGAGACCTTCAAAACTATGCTTAAGTCCATCCAGATCCTACTTGCCACGGCTACATACCATGACTACGATATCTGGCGGTTGGGTGTCATGACTGCTTTTCTAAATATTGATTTAGAAGAGAGAGTCTATAAGTACACAGCCAGAGGGTTTCGTAGACAGTGGGAGCAGCGGAAACGTGAGCATGATGTTTTATGGGATAAATCAGGCATCGTGGAGTTGGAACATCTGTTTTGATATAGTAATCAAAGAGTTTGACTTCATCAAAATGATAGATGAACCTTGTATATACAAAAAGGTAGTAGGGAGTATGGTGGTGATCCTCGTATAGTACGTGGATGACATACTCTTGATAGGGAAGGAGTTTCCTATGCTACGCTCGGTCAATCTCCTCTTATCACAAAGATTCTCTATATAGGATCAAGATGATACCTCTTAAATCCTGGGTTATGGATCTATGGGATAGATCTAATTGGATGTTAGGATTCTCACTAGTTGTAGTGAGATGGTATCAATAGATCCTGGGGAGAATCACTGGAAAGGTTCCAGGGTGACAAGGACGACTGAATGTCAGTCGCAGGCATTGTCTTTACCATCAGTGGAGGGACGATATGTTGGAAGAGTTCCAAGCTAGATACCATGACTTACTAGACGATTAAAGGCAAGATACATCGTTACCAAGGATACTACCAAAGAGGCAGTCTGGATATATATGAGTTCATGAGATGAATTTCGTTCCTACCATTGTATGACAATGGAGTTGTGGCTTAAGCCAAGGAACCCTCGTCCTATCTGTGATCCAGACATATTCTTAGGCAGTGTCAGCTGATCATGGAGATGGTTGATCTCCAGGGAGATCAAGGTTAGGAGAGTAGACACAGAGGACAACAGCGCGGATCCACTCACAAATGCCTATTTCCCAGTAGAGACTTTTATGGGATGGTTGAGTATGAGATACTTCGACTACGGCTTATTGTTGGGCATGCGATACAACAACAAATGGCCCTAGTGCAAGTGGAAGATTGTTAGTTATATGTATGCCCTAGAGGCCATTACTGTACATATGTTGTATATTGTAGTAGATGCTTGGACATATATAGGGAGGACTTTCTTGCTCGACATGATAGTATGCTATCTGGTTACTCTTTATCTTAACATGTACTCAGATTGTCTCTATGTCACATGTTGATAAAGCCCTTAGGATGAGTACTTGACTACCAGGACTATGATGCAGATCATACTAGTGGGGACAGTGTAGTCACCAAGTACATCCTTTAAATGTTCCTAGTCGTGGGAGTACCGAGATAGGGCATCGATACTCCAGAGTAGACTAGCGTATGCGCTTCTTGACCCATATGATGGGCGATGGATGATCCCATATCCATTGGTGTTTGACATCAGAAAAGGTATACGGGTGCTCAGTGGAGACTGGATACACTGGACGGACATACCGAGAACTCCCAGATGGTATTATACCTCACGTCAGATGGAAGTTCTTTGGTGACACTGGTACAGGTTAGTCTGTAGACCCGAGATCGTCATAAAGTCTTATGTGATTCCCACTGTGCTTTGATTTCCATTATACCACGTCCAAGAGGGCGTGCAAAAATGTGGCTTTTGGGTATAGTCCCGAATCACATGGAGGCAATGAGCGATAGGAGGGGTTTCGTCTCTCCCGGTATAGGGAGTTGATGTTGCGCTGTGTTCGATTGGCTATAACTGGAAATACCTGGCTAGGGTTGCTGAGATTTACTGGTAAGTGTTATCAGTAGTTTCTTGAACTGTTATGGACCTCATATCGACACGACTTATTAAGCTACTGGGGTCTGACATTTACCACCTATAGGCGAGATATGCGACATATCAGACGAAGAGACCGGACTGTACAGGAGTGTTACTGGTTGGATTCATAGGAGAATGTACATGCTTGCTTGTTGATCTTATGATTGCTCAATACCTGGGTGGCTATTACGTTTAGCTGACCGCTTGCAGCTTGTGGGTGTTTGATATGATCATCACCTACTGCCGGCGTATTGACGATTCTTTAGAGTCCTACAGAGAGGTTTCCTGGCTCAGGAAAAACGGAGTAGGAGCACATATGTGATATGTGCGGGACCGGGAATAATATGTGTATGTGATACCGTATTAGATTCTCGCGATATGAGATATCGGCCGGGTATATGTGATATAGCCGGGTCATTGGATCAAGTGTTGATTCGATAAACTGATACAGATTATATTAGTCGGTTATTTGTGAAATAGCCGGATTATCAGATCAAGTGTTGATTCGATAATTTAATGTATAATTATATATTTGATATATTATATTACATTAACTAATATAAGCTCACTTAAAGATTTTTTTTCTCACTTGGATAATACATTGATATATATGTGATATATGTTAATTGTATTATTTTATTTTGTTACAAAATATATTATATATGTGATATATAATATTGTAACAAGTTATGATTACAAATACAACATGTTTTGTGGAGATTAAACATAGTTAGGGATTGATTTGGATTAGCTTTTTCATGATGTTTCTAGAAGCTTTATTTTTGTTTTAAGCAAAGATATTTTTGTGTAGATATTTTATTAACCCAACCCAAACCCTTTACCCTAATTAACTCTCTATATGGGTTAAGTCTTCATTCTTAACCATGGATTGCAAATGTAACCATAGGATAATAATTGATTATTCATCACAAAGTAATTTCTTCTTCTTCTTCCTTTGAGAAAAGCTTTCTAGCTTTTTCTTATGTGATGATTTTGAGTGAGAAATTGAAAACAAATGAGAGCTAAGTTCCTACTTCATCATCCTCATCTATTCTAGCCACTTAGATTAGGGTGTTTGCTTTGCTAATACTTGATTAGTAAAGCAAGAGCTTGGGCTTGAGTTTCTTCAAGGTAGATCATCTTTATTGTTGAAGATTGGAAGCAAGCTTGCATCTTTCTCTTCATGGAGCCTCTCTTGAGTCCGGGTACTCGATGATCGCAACGAAGGGATCTCAACACGGAGCTTTAGAAGTGAAGGAACGGACTAACTCTTAGATGTAAAGTTGTTTACATACATATTTATCCTAATACTCTAGTTAAGATCTTGGTTAGGGTTTGTTTAGCACCCCAAAAATTTTTAAGTAGCATGATTGATGCTTGACAAAACCTTCACAAGGTGTTAAGCCATCCCTACAGCCTCAATAGCGTCACGTACATACTACGACTTCCTCAAGTCAAGTGTGCGGATCAATCATCATATATATACATCACCGTTCGCATAGTATCATCGTCAAATAATATCATGATCAAGGGTACTATACTATAATTGCATACATCCTAATATCATCAAACATATATCATTGTCTGTGTAAATATAAATTGTCAAATGATACACTAAAATATCATGTCATATGTTATATTGTGATTAAGTCATATATTACAATCTGGGTTCTATTCTAGAGTCTCGTTCATTCCAATATCACCAACACATATTATCGTTTATATAAATATATTTTATATAATCTCATTGCCCAATGATCCGCTACTATCATAACACATCTCATGTCATAACTCGATCATCTATCCAATAAATCACGGCATCAAGCCTAGTCAGATCGACTCATCCCCATGTATCATATAACCTCCTCATATCACATGTATATGTTGTGTGTGTGTGTATACACACCCACATATACACCAAATCAAGTTTAAGTGTGTGTGCGTGTGTGTGTGTCTACATGAAACCTACGAATTCCCTCCAAGGCAGTCATCCTCTGGTTAAGTCTTTCTAAATCGGTCTAGTCCAACCTAAAGTCTTCAATAGGACCCTACTTGCCAAGAATCTAAGGTCACGTCCGACTTCCTAATAACAGTACGTAACATCCTTATTCAACGTTTGCGGGGGTGCTATACGCCATCCACCCGACTTCTCCCGTAGATATACATCTACTCACCTGGTCCTTGTCTGCCGAAGTCGATGCCGCCATCCTCTTCCTCATCGTCCGAAGTCCACGTGAGGGGTACCTATACGCAAACATATATAATATCGTAAACCGAAATCGCGGACAGAACCAAAACAGCCACGAAACACGCATAGGTTAAAACCTATGACCCGCTCATGCAACATAACCAGATAACTCTCGACATTGGTGTACAAACGCCGATTGATCGAGAAAACCCAACACCAATCATGGTTTCATAAATCACTGATTATAATATAAAATAGATTGCAACTCATCAAAACCTCAAAATAAATCGAATCGATTTATTTCCGAAAACCTAGAAAGCACTGAATTTTCGTTTTAATTCGAAACTTGATGTTTTAACAAAACTAATGGCCATAACATTCACTAAATATCATAACTAAGTCATGCAAATCATTACTATATTTTTATCACACTAATTTGTATAAATTGAAAATTCTAGTTTGCAAAAATATCAATTTTTAACACTTTTTAAAGAAAAATTCACAATTCAACAACTAAGCTTGGTTTTGTATGAACTAAAGTATTAAAATACAATTTAAAATGTTAATAATGTCATAAAAGCCCTAATTGGATTTTAATCTCAATTATTTAATGAATTTCCAAAACCTAGTTAGCAAAAACTAGCATAATTAGTATAATTTCCAACTAACAATTTGAAACCAGTAACTAGATTAGCTTTTGCATTCAATTAACATGTTAATCTACCCATTAAAACCATGAAGAATTGATAAACATTCTCACTAGAATTTTATCTCACCTATTTATATGTTTTATAAAAATTTAGTTTACAATTAGCTTAATTTTTGAACAATTAAAATGTAACAATTAGTAATTTGACAACTAAATTTCAATATGCAAACTCTAAGATGTCACACTACACTTTCAAACCATGATTACATGATAAGAACCCTAATTGCATTCAAAAACCCTTGCTTGAATTTTTCAAGTTAGAAATTTAAACCATAATTAAACACACAAATTCATTTAGTTGAAGTAATTAATCAAATATTAAACTTTAGGGTTAGAATTTATACCTCACAATCTCAAGAGATCAAACTTGAGTTCTAGGTCCTCTAAATTGCTCTCTAGCTCCAAGATCCATGCTTAATTTTGATCAAAGAATAATGGGTAGAAATTGGACTTGGATTTTGAGGTTTTATTTTGGATTTTTTTTAATGATTTTTTGGAGATTTTTAAAGTAAAATGAAGTGGAGAAATGGAGGGGCTGCCTAAGGTGAGGCCGGCCACATGAGTGGGAGAGGAAAATGTGAGATGAGTGTAGAAATGTGTAGAAGTTTCATTAATTAATCATCTCACTTTTGTCTTTTCATTTATTTCTTTATTTTATTTATTTTCTACTTAAATTTTCCTATAGAAAACTCTAGAATTATGAAGACACATTGCAACAAAATAAACATGTTACAAACTAAATTCTAATATGTCATGGCTCATTTTATAAAATTAACCCATTTCTAATTTATAATTTGCACTAATTTAATGTATAATTAAAGCTTATGTTAATATTTGAATTTAATGAATTAAGGAAAAATATTTAAGTAAACTAATAATTTATAAGTCACTAAATAAACACCATTTACTAGTAATTATATAGTTAAAATAGGCATATTTAAATCTATATTGAAAAATAATTATAGTTAAGTTTTACGGAAAATACGGTTTATTTTACCGATTATCAGAATATTCACCTAAAGGATTTTATTTATCTATTTATTTATTTATTTATTTATTTATTTTTAAAACGTTACAATCTTTCTCCCTTAAAGAAATTCGGTCCCCGAATTTAAATTAAACCCCCCCCAAATACTAAAACATTTAGCAAAACACTCAAATCGTCGGGGCTCCGAAATCATCAATACATAACTAGAAATCAACCCCGTCAAGCATAACGCAATCATTGGAGTTATGGTGAAAATACCATGTCAAAATCCAATACGAAAACCAACATGAAAAATATCAAAACTATAACTTGTATATAGTGCGCATCGTAGTAAAATCGTCTAAACATCTGAATAGAGAAGCATGCAAAAACACCTAGGTACTGATCTCAGGACAGTCCTGCTCGATTATTAAACCAAACAGTAAATATCATTAAAACGTTTTGTTCAAAATGAAATCAATCTCAAATACAGTATACGAGGTACCACGTGCGTCCATTGCGCATGAAAATCGAAATCAAATACAGATGCCATGATTACGCACAGAAACAAAACTGAGTGCAACGGGTGTGCACCAAAAACATCTGTCAAGTGCAACGGGCGTGCACGACAATAATATCAAGTGCATCTAATATGCACAAAACCCCGATTTAGTGCATCTGGTGTGCACAAAATCGCATCAAGTGCGCCAAGTGTGCGCAAGAATCTCAATCAAATGCACATGGTACACGAAAACATAAATCGAATATCCAAAATCATGTGCAACCCATATACACGAAATCAAATCAATATCTCAAAATGTATAAAACCAAATCGAGTGCACTGGGTATGCACAAAACAACATCAATACAACTGATATATGAAACATGAATAGAGTGTAATGAATGTACACATAGGAAATACCAATCATAGAACAAAATCATCAAAATACAAGAATCCGAACAATGGAAATGTGATATTCGAATCACCAATCGCAAATCGTAACACTGACATTGATGTGCTCCTCTTCCCTATGGTGTCGACTGATTCGAACTCGTCTCTTCGTAGCTGTATGAACTATGCTACAAACGGATATACTCACATCTAGAGTATCCCAAGTAATCTATCCCTTCATCTGATATCCAAACTACGTTAAACTTTTCGATCGATTCATCAAAATCCCAAAATCCCCCGAGAGCTCAACACTCAAATATAGTTTAAAAATATCCAGTACATTCCCCAGCATCTGCGGACCAGCCGTAGAAGGGTAAACCCAAGCCTCACTAATGGCACCGCGGAACTGCCGTAAACCCTAAGGTTCAAAGGCGTTCTCATGGTCATTATGTCGAGTTAGAGTTTCATTCTTCTAGAGGGTCCATAGAAATACCTGCATGTTCTTCCAAATACCTTAAACTTGGGAAAATAGGTTTTTGACAATCGTTCGAACCTTTTAATTTCGTCTAGATGACATGTGAATACCCTTCGTCCGCACGCTAAATAGTGCCTCGATTCTCAAGAACAGACGATACCCTAACGGTCATCGCATTCGAACCGGAGCTCCCTCTGCCCGTGCGACCGTGGTAACAGAAACCACCATCCGATATCGACGAAGATGGATCAAAGGAATGAATAGAATACGGTGAAAAGAAATGTACATCCTAAGGCTTCTTAAGCAGAGTAGCGTATCGTAAGTATGCCGCGGATCATACCCACGGTACGTCATTCTACCTAAGTCACCTACTCCATCAACTAAGGTCAACCTAGACTCGGACAAAGGTTAAAGCTAGCGCTCTGATACCAACTTTGTCTGTACGGAACGTGACCGACACTTAAATTACGAAACGTCTAGACGCTTAACGTAATCTAAGTAAGCTGATGCCCAGAAATCTAAACCATTAAAAGAAGAAGTAAAGAAAAATATGTTTAAAAGCAACATCAAATTTTCTCAAAAATTTCGGCAGAGTCTGTCTTGTAAAAACTGGCCCCAAACGGGTACAAATAGGAATATATACATAAGCAGTGATAAAAAGGCATCCCCAAGCGGGAGCTAGCTCTTCGCCAATTGGCGGTCACAACCACGCAAGCAATATAATATACAACGTCAAAGGGCGAGGAACAAAACTCAAAGAAAACCAAATCCACCAAAAACCATAATAATACAAGCGTGACTCTAAGGTCGAAATAAAAACAACTAGTCTTCTAAATCTATCAAGTAATACAAGTCTGGTTGATGGAGCTTACTAGATGCAAATGAAATAATAAGAGTACAACGGCGGTCCTGATAAAGTGAACTAACCTACCAAGCAAATCACCCTGAATGAAATGATGTGCCAGCAAGCCGCCAAAGAAACCTGTACATCGAAACCCGTAAAAAAAATTTGGCACAACGGGGGTGAGTTGCCAACTCGTGAGTAGAAGACATCTGCGAGTAGAAATCACATGCACGACGATCTCCAAGGTCATAATAATATACCTAATATAACACCAGTCATCTAGTAGTGGCAGAGTAATAATCTATGTGTAAGTGCAATGCTCAGTGCTCGTGTCAGTGCCTCAAGTAGTAACATGTCATGTGTATGAGTATGCATGTACCATGAATGTAAATCAATCAACCATGAAATCTGGATATATCTGTATAAGAAATCTTTAACTTTTATCATAGTAAAATTTGTATGGTAATCCGAAACATCATCAATGAAATCCATGGAAATCCATGTCAAGCATCGACACAAAACATGTAAATCTCAAAGTCTCAATACCTCATAGTCTCAATATCTCATAGTCTTAATATCCCATAGTCTCAATATCTTGGGCTCCGTCGGCCCGGATCGGCCCATATGATCAAATCTCAAGACAACGGTTGGTATCCTCCGGATATCTGCCACGCCAGACATCACCGGTAGGTAGTCTTCCTCTGTCAGGCTCATCGTCTACAACTCGATATTCTTGCCCCGGGGTACCATACCGGGCCCACCATGTACCCGAGACGGTTCATCCACTCCTCGAATCGGGTCTCGAAATCCCACAGAAAACATGAAATCTCATTGTGGATGACACATACATCACGAGAAAACAACAACTTGTATTTTAAAATGAGAGGGAGAGTGAGAGAGAAGTTTTTATATATATTCTTGCGGTTTTCCCCAAAATCCAGAAATCTCATAGAAATCCAAAATCCCAAAATCATGAGTATGTAAATAATGAGTATCAGCATAAGCCCCACAGTACTGCATGATAACATGAAAATGTGAATGCATGAAGTGTCTAAATAATAAATGCAATGTCTAAACTAGCACATGAGAGTAATCACACAATATTATATTGGTCTAGTATTTAGCTGATTATATCAATAAAAGATAATATGTTCTAAAGTGTACGTGATATGGCAATTACCGATGATGATGTGTGTGAGCCGGCAAATAAGTGCACGTGGAACATGCGCATCATCGGTAATGATGCTGGTGTCCTAATAGGCAGAGTTTCATATTAGCTAAAGAAACATATGTATGAATATGCAATGCGATGAATACAACATGAATATAACGGTGAATGTGTAGTAAACGCACAACTAGAAAACACATACTAATTACGGGTCATACAGTTTTTTATTTGAAAAAATATCATGATTCATTAGTTTTGAAAATAAGTATGACTCGAGACTAAACTAAGATGTACCAAATCAACTAAGGAACTAACTAAACATACTAGTCGAAAGGTAAGAAGAATTCTCCTAACGTCTGTGTCGATATCTCAAGTAGTCGGCGATCCAGCCTCAATAGCGTCACATACATATTACGACTTCCTCAAGTCAAGAATGCAGATCAATCATCACATATATACATCACCGTTCGCATAGTATCATCGTCAAATAATATCATAATCAAGGGTACTATACTATAATCGCATACATCCCAATATCATCAAACATATATCATCATCTGTGTAAATATACATTGTCAAATGATCCACAAAAATATCATGTCATATGTCATATCGTGATTAAGTCACATATTACAATCTTGGTTCTATTCTAGAGTCTCATTCATTCCAATGTCATCAACACATATTATCGTTTATATAAATATATTTTATATAATCTCATTGCCCAACGATCCGCTACTATCATAACACATCTCATGTAATAACTCGATCATCTATCCAATAAATCACGGTATCAAGCCTAGTCATATCGACTCATCCCCATGTATCATATAACCTCCTCATATCACATGTATATGTTGTGTGTGTGTGTATACCTACACACATTCCTACACACACACACACACACATACACACACACACCCCAAGTCAAGTTTAAGTGTGTGCGTGTGTGTGTGTGTCTACATGAAACCTACGAATTCCCTCCAAAGCAGTCATTCTCTGGTTAAGTCTTTCCAAATCAGTCTAGTCCAACCTAAAGTCTTCAATAGGACCCTACTCGCCAAGAATCTAAGGTCACGTCCGACTGCCTAATAACAGTACGTAACATCCTTATTCTATGTTTGCGGGGGTGCTATACGCCATCCACCCGACTTCCCCTGTAGATATACATCTACTCACCTGGTCCTTGTCTGCCGAAGTCGATGCCGCCATCTTCTTCCTCATCGTCCGAAGTCCACGTGAGGGATACCTATACGCATCATATATAATATTGTAAACCGAAATCGCAGACAGAACCAAAACAGCGCACGAAACACATATAGGTTAAAACCCATGACCCGCTCATGCAACATAACCAAATAACTCTCGATATCGGCGTACAAACGCCGATTGATCGAGAAAAACCCAAACACCAATCATGGATTCATAAATCACTAATTATAATATGAAATAGATTGCAACTCATCAAAACCTCAAAATAAATCGAATCGATTTATTTCCAAAAACCTAGAAAGTACTGAATTTTCGTTTTAATTCGAAACTGGATGTTTTAACAAAACTAATGGCTATAATATTCACTAATTATCATAACTAAGTCATGCAAATCATTACTATATTTTTATCACACTAATTTGTATAAATTGAAAATTCTAGTTTGCAAAAATATCAATTTTTAACACTTTTTAAAGCAAAATTCACAATTTAACAACTAAGCTTGGTTTTGCATGAACTAAAGTATTAAACTACAATTTAAAATGTTAATAATGCCATAAAACCCCTAATTGAATTTTAATCTCAATTATTTAATGAATTTCCAAAAACCTAGTTAGCAAAAACTAGCATAATTAGTATAATTTCCAACTAACAATTTGAAACTAGTAACTAGATTAGCTTTTGCATTCAATTAACATGTTGATCTACCCATTAAAACCATGAAGAATTGATAAACATTCTCACTAGAATTTTATCTCACCGATTTATATGTTTTATAAAAATCTAGTTTACAATTAGCTTAATTTTTGAACAATTAAAATGTAACAATTAGTAATTTGACAACTAAATTTCAATGTGCAAACTCTAAGATGTCACACTACACTTTCAAACCATGATTACATGATAAGAACCCTAATTGCATTCAAAAACCCTTTCTTGAATTTTTCAAGTTAGAAATTTAAACCATAATTAAACACACAAATTCATTTAGTTGAAGTAATTAATCAAATATTAAACTTTAGGGTTAGGATTTATACCTCACAATCTCAAGAGATCAGACTTGAGTTCCAGGTCCTCTAAATTGCTCTCTAGCTCCAAGATCCATACTTACTTTTGATCAAAGAATAATGGGTAGAAATTGGATTTGGATTTTGAGGTTTTAATTTGGATTTTTTGATGAATTTTTGGTGATTTTTGAAGTAAAATGAAGTGGAGAAATGGGGGGGGGCTGCCCAAGATGAGGCCGGCCACATGAGTGGGAAAGGGAAATATGAGATGAGTGTAGAAATGTGTAGAAGTTTAATTAATTAATCATCTCACTTTTGTCTTTTCATTTATTTCTTTATTTTATATATTTTCTACTTAAATTTTCCTATAGAAAACTCTAGAATTATGAAGACACATTGCAACAAAATAAACATGTTACAAACTAAATTCTAATATTTCATGGCTTATTTTTTAAAATTAACCCATTTCTAATTTGTAATATGCACTAATTTAATGTATAATTAAAGCTTATGTTAATATTTGAATTTAATGAATTAAGAAAAAATATTTAAGTAAACTAATAATTTATAAGTCACAAAATAAACACCATTTACTAGTAATTATATAGTTAAAATAGGCGTATTTAAATCTATTTTGAAAAATAATTATAGTTAAGTTTTACGGAAAATACGGTTTATTTTACCGATTATCAGAAAATTCACCTAAATGATTTTATTTATCTAATTATTTATTTATTTATTTATTAAACGTTACACGTGAAAACCTATAATGCAGATGGTATACAATTTTTCAGATGCGGGCTGTTTTTTTGTGGACTATTAATGATTTTCCTACTTACGGCATGTTGTCGGGATGGACAACTCAAGATAAGCTTGCTTGCCCTAATTGTCATATTCATACGAACACCGTACGCTTGAAGTTTAACGACTGGGTCACCAACGTTTCTTACCTATAACTCATAGATTCAGAAAGAATAAAAAATTGTTCAACGCTAAGGAGACCGGTAGGCCTCCTAAATCATTGTCCGGTAACGACATATTGCAATAATGGGTATGTTATCTGACTATCACATTCGAAAAGAAACAAAACAAATATGCAATGCCATGCCCAATCGGTTGTAAGAAACTATGTGGTTTATTTTAACTTCCGTACTGGTCCGATCTACCGCTCTGCCACAATTTAGATGTTATGCATATCGAGAAGGACGTCTCTGAACACGTCATTAATCTTCTGCTTTGTAAGGATGGAAAAACGAATGACAATCTCAATACCCGCCGTGATTTGACGGATTTGGATGGTTTGTCCATTAAAGAAGAATTCATCTTCGGCTTATGGCTGGTAAACTAGCTTATTACAAGATCCCTTCAGCAATCTACTACCTGGACAAAGAGGAGAAGTGGCGGTTCCTGTGGGTGTTGAAAAAATTGAAAGTCCCTAATTGTTTCTTATCAAACATTTCCAAATAGGTACAAGTAGAAAATGGAAAAATCGTAAGACTCAAGTGCCATAACTACCACATATCAAGTTCGACAATCCACCCAATGAATCTTCAGCTAATGCACCGAACAAACATGTTTGGTAATGAAATTGAACTAAATGTTTTAAATTGTATAATGATTATGAGTAAATTTTTAATATTTGAATATATGAGTAAAATTATGAGTAAATTTTTAATAAATTGTATAATGATTATGAGTAAATTTTTAATATTTGAATATATATGTAGGGTCTGATGGGAGGCTGTGGATCCAGCTCTAAACGTCAAAGGAAATGATGTTTAGACGAGATTGGCGGGATGTCAGTAGCTGCAGCAGCAGCGGTAGCAGCACCTACCGTTACCCACGCCCTACATACCAGTTCCCCTCCTACCGGCGACCCTCCTACCGTCCCTTATACCATGTCCCCTCCTACCATGTCCCCTCCTACCGGCGCCCCTACTACAGGACCCCCACCACCCTCAGCTTCTACAGCGCCATAGGACCTATTGCCACCCCTATTAGCGGGGTAGCAGATCCTCCTACCCCAGTCACTCCTCATGCACATGGTATATAGTTATCTATTCATTTTTAGTTTTCTATTAAAATAATTCTATCGAATCATCTATCGGTTTATTGTTTGCAGTCATGCATGGTACTGGCAGGACGGGGTTTGGCATCGGTTCTAGCGCTACGTCGGGGACATCAGGTATAATCATTATTTCTTAAATCTTTTAAATAATGATTGTAATTTAAATTTGTCAAATGCTATATACATACTCTTAATATTATAATATTATGTCCGTATATCTATCTTTTTTCAGGTTCCACCAGTGTTAGGACGAGGGGTCCTACTAGGCCCTCCTCTTTCAGGCTAGCCCCAGACGTTGCTCCATAAATGCCGGATTGGACCTCGTTAGGTGTGCCTGTTGGTGAGTACTCGACCAAGTGGGGGGATTACATGGGAGCGGAGATCCGTACCTACTATAGGTATCCGCTCCATATTAGGTGGAGCCCACGCCAGACCGATTATGTTCGGTAGTTTTTGGCAGCGGTCACGGTATCACATACCCTTTTATACATTCAAATTTAATCGTCATCTTATATATATATATACTTATTTATTTAAATTTCAGACTTATGGACATTACAAATTCATCGGCGTCATCGGCGAAGATAGCGTTCCTACACCGTTCGATGAACATCAGGAAATAGACCGGGTTGTATCCGAGTGCCAGGTTATCAAGAGGAGACGCAGATATGAAGTAAGGAAGAATCATTACATTCCCTGGGCCATGGCGACTGAGGAGGAGCGGGATACGATGATGGAGGCTATTTTTTGGGATGTCCCGAGGAGGATTGGCCACTGCTGATCGTGTATTACGAGCGCGATGATGTTCAGGTATAAATTTAACTTTTAAGATTATAATAATATAACATGAAATCATATTTTTTGATATATAATATTATCTTCTTTATATTTGCGAGGCGGCGTCGGTTCGTAACAGAGAGAACCGGAACAACGGTGTCAGAGAACGTGCTATCCTGATCCAAGGGAAGTGGTCGCACGATAGCGCTTAGCACCAGCTCGTGAGTATTTTGACGTTTAAGAATATATGTTTTCTTTGTCCCAAATTAATTATTAAAATAAATCCTAATTTTATCGCAGAAAAAGAAAGACCCCGCAAACTACACTGCTGCTAGGGGATGGTCCGCGTTACACAGGGGTACGACCGAGTACATGGTAAGTTTCATATAATCAAGTTGATACTGTATTTAAGTTAACACGTTTATATATATACATATATATATACATATACATATATATACATACATACATATACATATACATATATATATATATATATACATACACATACACACACACACACACACACACAAACATATATATATATATATATATATATATATATATATATATATATTCTTCACAGACCCAGTTCCAGGAGAGGACGGACGCCTTAGGACTTGACCCCGATGACTCGATTACCACCATTATCTCTATTTTAAATTAAATATCCGGCGGACATCACGGTGGTTATGAGTGCGGGATTGGTCATGGGGCCTACCGACACTTTACCAGGTGTTCATCCGTCCATGAGTACGTTGTGGCCCGGACACGGATAGAAGTTGCCGCTGTGTTGCAGGTGGAGATTAGTCGTATCCAAGATTGGATGGAGCAGCAGAATGTGCGGGTGGATACGCTTGAGGCGCAGATTGAGGAGCTGAAGCGGTCGAACATAGAGGCCGTCATGCAGGCCATACGAGACAAGTTTGGGAGTATGTTCAAGTCACCACGGGACGATGGAGCTGGATCATCCTAACGACCATAGATTATTGATTTTTTGATACAAACATTTGTTTTATTGGTTTATTGATTATACCGTTTGGTGTATATATTTTGTTTATAATTGCATTTGATTCTAATCATATTACTTCTTGATTGTTATAATTGCGTGAGATTTGATCATATTATTATCATCTATTGCTGGTTGTAGTTGAAAGTAGCGCACGTGGGGCGCGCAAATTTCAGTTTTAAAAAAAATTGATAATATATTTGGTCACGGTTTTAACCGTGACCGTAGGATATAGTAACGGTTACCTGCTAGTAACCTTCACTATGGTTTTCGCTAGTTGCAGGTAACCTTCACTATGATTTCACCTTATGGTCATGATTTAAACTGTGACCATAGAGACTATATACTCATGGTTACCTGCTATAGCAGGTATCCTACATTACGGTGTAACCTTGTGGTCACAGTTTAAACCGTGACCATATATCTCATATGGTCATGGTTATAACCGTGACCATATATATGGACCCTATAAAGTTTTCATTTAGTTGTTTGAACCATTTTTGGTAACGTCACGTATATGGTCACGGTCTTAACCGTGACTAAAAAACAAATGGTCACGGTTAAGGGCGTGACTAAGTTTCTCGTGACAGGGTTTTAGGTGACGGGTGTGTCATGGTTTTAACCGTGACCAAATGTATCTTTAGTCATGGTTAAACCATTACCAAATCCATACTCTGTAGTAGTGTTAGTGGGACAGCACTGCCGCCCGATATGGATGTGGAGCTTTTTTCTTCCTCACCTTTTCCTTGACCAGGTTAGCTTTGATATTGTGCTTTTTAATGCTGAGCTTTAGTTGTGGTAAGTAGCTTTGACATGCTTAGAGACTTTTTCCTGCTTAAATGCTTTTAGAGTTATATCTAAAAGTAGTAGAAGATTTCACTTTTGTTAACTTAACTAGTTTGCATGTTTTACGATTCATCGATAGTTATTTAACCACACCACTACAGGGTATGGTTTAGGTTAAAACCGTGACACACCCGTTACCTAAAACCCCATCACGAGAAACCTAGTAACAGCTAAAACCGTGACCATAGCTTTTTATCATCACGGTTAAGATCGTGACCAAATATTTGACGTTACCAAAAAAATTTCAAACAACTAAATCAGATTTGTGTGGGGTCCATTTATCTGGTCACGGTTTTAACGGTGACCATTTATCTGGCCACGGTTTAAACCATGACTATATATATCCTATGTCATGGCTTAAATTGTGACCATAAGATGAAACCGTAATGAAGGATACATGCTACTAGCTGGTAATCATGACTATATACATCGTATGGTCACGGTTTAAACCGTGACCATAAGATGAAACTATAATGAAGAATACCTACTACTAGCAGGTAACCGTAACTACATCTTATGGTCACGGTTATACCCGTGACCATATAAGTTTTGGTCACGGTTAAAACCGTGTCCAAATATATTATCATTTTTTTTGAAATCAGAAATCTACGTGCCTCACGCGCGCTACTTTCATTTACAACCGGCGATAGATAATAATAATATGATCAAATCTCACACAATTATAATAATAAAAAAGTAATATGACTAGAATCACATGCAATTATAAACAAAATATATACACCAAACCGTATAATCAATAAACCGACAAAACAAATGTTTATATCAACAAATCAAATGTCTGTATCAACAAATCAATAATCTATGGTCGTTAGGGAGATCCACTTCCATCGTCCCGTGACCTAAACATACTCCCAAACCCATCTCGTATAGCCTGCATGATGGACTCCGCATTCGACCGCCTCAGCTCATCGATTTACGCCTCAAGCGTATCCACTGGCTCATTTTGCTGCTCCATCCAATCTTGGAGTCGACGAATCTCCTCCTGCGATGCAGTTGTCGCATCTGTCTGCGTCTGGGCTACAGTGTATTCATGGACGGACGGACGTCTAGCAAAATGTCGGTGGGCCCCGGGACTAACCCCACGCTCATAACCACTGTAATGTCCGCCGGATATCGAATCCAGAATATAGACAATAGCAGTAATTGAGTCGTCGGGGCCAAGTTCTAAGGCTTCCGTCCTCTCCTGGAACTAGGTCTTTGAAGAAGATATATAAATATATATAAACGTGTTAACTTAAATACATAATCGACTTGATTATATGAAACTTACCATATACTCGCCCATGCCCCTGTATAACCCGGACTGTCCCTTAGCAGCGGTGTAGTTTGCAGGGTCTTCCTTTTTCTGCGATAAAATTAAGATTTATTTTCATAAGTAATTTTCGAAAAAGAAAACATATATTCTTAAACGTCAAAATACTCACGAGCTGGTGTTGAGCGCTAGCCTGCGACCGCTTCCCTTGGATCGGGATAACGTGGTCTCTGACGCCGTTGTTCCGGTTCTCCCTGTTGCGAACCGACGCCGTCTTGCAAATATAAAGAAGATAATATTATATATCCCAGAATATGATTTCATGCTATATTATTATAATCTTAAAAATTAAATTTATACCTGAACATCATCGCGCTCGTAACACGCGACCAGCAACGGCCAATCCTTTCTCGGGACATCCCAAAAAATGACGTCTATCGTCGCCCCCCGCTCCTCCACAGTCACCGCAGCTAAGAGAATGTAATGATCTTTCTTTACTTCATATCGGCGTCTCCTCTTGATAGCTTGACACTCGGATGTAATACCCAGCCATTTTTATACCCAATCTGTATTTTTGTTGCTTTATAATTTTATTCATTTTATTTTATAATTATGTTTATAAATTTACTTATTGCATTTATAATTTTATCTATCCTAAAACCTAACAAATTTTTCCCGAGCCCATCTATTTTCCATTCTATATTTTCCTCAGCCCATACCTTTTTTCTTCTAACCTATTTTCTCTCGGCCCACTGCCTATTTTTCTTCCTTAATATTAATATTATTCAATTGCCAGCCCACATCTTTTTCTAATCCCTTAATTATATTTTTGCTGCAGCCCATCTCCTTATTTCCCCTAATTTCTTACTTTAAGCCCCGGCCCAGCATTCCTTACCACCAGCACATCTTCTTCTCTTCTCTTTTTAATTGGCCCGGCCTTTTATCCCTTTTCCCCTAAATCTTTTAGTTTTTCCAGCCCATAATATTGAGGCCCACTTCCTATTCTCCTTTCCCAATTCTTCTATTTAAATTATCTGGCCCATTCCTCATCGGCCCCCAGCCTACTTTCCTAAAGCCTAGCCCAGAACTTCACCCTTCTTTCTCATTTTCTTTCTCCCCTTGTAACTCCCCGGCTCTCTTTCTCCCCACTCTTTCTTCCCTTATCTTCCTTCTTTATTGAACCGACCCCAACGTTACCCCCCTCAAATCTCAACAGAAATCATCAATTAATTTTCCATTAAACCCAAATTTTAATACTCCTTTAATCCCATTTAAGTCTAATAAAATTCCTTAATACCTCTCTCTCTCTCTCTCTCTCGTTCTCCCTCTCTCTCCCAAGACCCTCACAATCCCACCGGTCTCCAGCATCCCACCTATGCATCACCTGAGCCTCGACATTGCAGCCGCTCGACTCCTCACCACCTCCCATCGCTATCTTAGCTCCTCCTCGACACCATCATCTCATCACCACCTCCATCAACAAGCCCCGGCCAACCCTCCACCTCCGACCATTGCGAGCTCCCCTATCAACACCATCCTACCAAGCCCCGATGACCACCCCACCAGCGCCCACCGCAGCCATCTCCGGCTGCCTTCCTCCACCGCGCTACTCAAATCGCAACCCTTCACAACCTCTCCTAGCCGCCGCCGAGCTCCCTACCTCACCGGAGCCGCCTCTGAACCGTCGGCGACCATGTCAACGACACCCGTGCCCGCTCCTTGCCGGCAACCAATGCCTACATCACGAGCGCCTCTGACTCCTCTTCACAAACTCAAGCCTCGAGCTCCACTGCCTGAGCACTACCGACGAACCCCCTCTCTGCCTTCCTCTCTCTCTCTCTAACTGCCTCTCTCAACTCTCCCTCTCTCGTACCCACCATGCCACCAGCACCATGCCACCATGCCACCAGCACCATGCCACCATATGCCCAGAGCCCAAGCAGAGCCAAGACCGCGAACCTTGCACGCGTCATTCATCGCGCGTTCACGTCGTTGCCGCTGCCGTGTGCTCCAAGACGTCTCCAAGCAAGTTTTTACTTGCTTTCATGCTATTTTACTTAGGTTAAAATCTTTAAATGCATAAATTATTAGAGTTACAAGTTTAACTGATTTTGTGCCGTACCTGTTCGGTGCGTGTTCCCAAAGAAAATACATTTCTAAATTGACGGAACTTAATTTATTACTTGGGCCCTTGCTGTGATGAACAACGTGTGCAAGTTTCGTTGGATAAATTGATCGTTTATGACCAAAACAACCGCCCCAATGTTTAACCGTAAACCTGTATTTCTGTTGCACCTGAAAACCGTTAAATTCACCATAAATTAAGTACATAGTAGAATGGTGCGTTCGAGGGCTCAAATTGGAGCCGACGCGATGAACTTTAACTCCATACCAGTTTCAAGACATTTTGTATTTAAACTGTGATGATATTCGGACCGGAGTGCGACTCTGGACTGCAGTCCAGAGTGACTCCAGTCTTTGCTTACTGTTTCGTATTGGATACCATAGAATTTCCTTAACTCGTAAGTTGCGGAACTCTACTGTTTATTATAGATAAATCTGTTAGCTAGAAAACACAATTAATTTCATCCTGTTTCGTTACCGTTTGATATTTAATCTGTAATTTAGAAGATCGGGACACATCACAGTCCCAGCAGAATCAGAATTGACATGTTGATATTAAACACATTATAACTCCTAACGTACAGATGCGATTGACGATCCGTCTGTTGCGTTGAAAACTTTACTGAAAACCCTAGAATTCATCCAACTGTAGCGTCACTAAAATCTGATCCCAACTGGGATTGAAATGCGTCGCGAAACGGACATCTGATTCTGAAACCGGATTTCCAGCCGCGAACGCTTAACATGAAATGGTTATAACTAATGATCCTGAAACCCGATTGGCTTGAAACAAAATTCTATGGATGGACAAATGAACATACTAATCACTACCTGTTTATCATTTTGCCAAATTATATACGTATGTTTCATGATAAATCGTGCAAGTGAAAGAATGCTGTTTCATAACATCCTCATCATGTTTATATACTTGTTCATGCATCATATCATACCCATATCATTGTATTGATAACCTAGTGACATCGTGCATTTACCCAGTATTAGATTTTAGTGTTGATTGTGGCAAGTACGTCAGTGTTCGTGTATTCGTGATTAAGTGAAAGTGATACGTACTTGTGCACAATCAGTGACCATATTATTTTATTGCATTGTTGACGTCTGTGGGATGCGTGCACGTGTGACTAATAAGTGGAATGGGACACTTATGGAAGCGTTTGCACGGGTGTCACAGATAAGACACCAGACACTGCCATTTATCTTAGGTATTAGTCGGGACGTGCTTGATGGAGGTCCTGCCTCCAGTTCTCGCGCAGACTTGTCACGGATCGATTAGTATTTAGATTGATGGTTAGTGTTTGATGTAGACCTCGGGGTGTGGGGTAGTTCAAGTGTGAATTCAACAGAATCTCGGGAGTCCCATGCCGGCTTATATATTTAGGGAGTTATATGGAGATTTACAGGGTATGTGCTATAGACACCGTGATACATTCGTTACATGTTGGGCCCGTGGTCCCTTGCCCTTGGGTTCTACCCTTGGGTGGAGGACACTCGCGAGTGGTTGACTCTCACACTTGGACTGACGATAGGCTTATTGACCTGTGCAGTGAGACTTAGAGACCGATAGGGTTACTGTCATTTACATTCCTTCTATACTGTGTTGACATTCGTGACATATTGTTATACTGCTTTACTTTTCCGCTGCATTGATCTCTGCTCATTTATATTCATGCTGTCACTGATTTACTGTTATTCATATTCTTTACCACTGTTAGAACTGTTATTTAACTATATACATTATATTGCTATTGTGTCGCTCTGACGACCTGAGTATGCATGCTCAGTGTGAGGAGAAGATTTAGCTTGGACCAGATCTAAACGTGCATCACAGACTTCTTGACTTGCCTTCCCGATTTACACTCATTTGTTCCACTTCAGGTCAGTCTTTTTATTGTTTCCTTCAGTTACTGCATTTCTCATTACCTGCGCATCGTTTACTGTTTACCATGATAAACTAGAAGCCGAAGTGTGACTACGGCAGGACATTTCCTTGACCGTAGGAGCATGGCTGGCCTTGTCTACCTCTCGTATTCCGTATTTTAGGAAGCGGGGCGTGACATGGTTTAGTTGGTATCAGAGCCCAGGTTTTGCATCGATTGGGATTGCAGTTTTCCGTGTATAGTCTGGCAATCTATGACATCCCTCAGTCTAGATTGTAAACTTGATATCCTTGATCCATATTCACATCGTGTGTTCAGCTATCTATTCGCTATGGTTTACTTAAAATCATACCGTTGATTCTTCACTTGTAATAGATTCATCACCTATAATATTCCTGAATCTTTGTCCTATCCATATTACGTTTTGACTCATCTCTGATATTCTTGAATCCTTGTTCTATCCATATCATATTTTGATTCATTCAGCGTGTGACTTATATTATTCTCAAAATTGTTGTCTCAGGATCATGTCTTCCAACAACTCTTCATCTGTTTCCGCTCCCCAGAATCGGACCATTGAAATTCTGAGTACACTGAGAAGTCTAAGGGAGCCCAGGAGCGAACAAACGACTTCTTGGCTGAAGGACTGAGAAGACAGGTGAATCAGACCCCAGCGGGAGTCTCCTATCATAAAGGGATCTCTATTGGACGAGGAAAAGAGAAGAAGATGAAGCGTCAACAGAAGCATCAGAAAAACCTTTGCTGTGGATATTGTAAGAGGCCAGGACACCTTCAGAGGGATTGTCGTCGTGCTCAAGGGAAATGTCTGATATGCGGATCCAACAAACATCTCATCAACGGCTGCCCAGAAAGGAAAGAACTACAGGGAGGAGATTCGTCCACACTTCCTACTTCTGCCGAATGACGATTATTGCGTGGTTCACCCTTCGAGGATAAAGCGGACCCAACACCGGATTCAACTCGCGTTACGATGATGCAGCGGCTTAGCGAAGAAGAATTTTTATGTTTTCCAATTTCAGTATAATATTGTCATATTTCTATGAATATCTCTTTTCATTTGAAATCTTGTAACCGCTGAACTTTAATTGAATGCAATAAAATTTGAATCATAATATATACATTATTCTCTTGTTTTCTCCTTATTCATATTATTTGTTATCACAGCGTTTCTATCCTGATTTTCAGTTTCTACAACCGCATATATACCTACACTTCGTACCCTGAGCCTTTTTCCTTGACGTATCCCACTATCTGATCATGACTTTCCTTTCTGACCATGGCCCACCCTGGAGCAGCGCCGCATCTAGACGAGGATGCACAGTCATGCGTTTCCTTAGATCGCACACTGATGGGTTCTGATGATGAAGCCAACGGTCCCCATGCCAACTTCGGAAACAACGACTCAGAGGACGAAGGAGTAGCTGCCCCAGAGTTTAACGCGTTAGCTGATTCCGACGAAGAAGAAGGAGATCCTGAAGAGAACCCTATAGAGGAAGATCCGATAGAGGAAGATCCCGATGAAGACCCGATAGAAGAAAATCCAGTTAGGGAAAATCCCGTGGAAGAAAATCCAGAAGAAGGAAATCACATGGAATCAGACCTCGATGAAGAAGCTCTATCCGAGGATGAAGGACCAGAAGATCAAGACCCTGCTGTGGAAAGACTTCCAATGGCGATGCCCGCGAGGCGATATGGAAATGGACGTCCCTACCCGAGTGCTCGAGCCTACCGCAACCTGCTGAATCTCCACAACCGTGACTGACAGAATTCCTTGATGTTGTCTTTCTGGCCAAATAAACTGTGTATAGTTTAGGGCCACTTTTCGCCTTTGGGAAAGCCTTATTTCAAATTTTCTTGAATGAAATAAATCTTCCGAATTCGTAAACCTTTTGATTTTTGGTTCGCTTGATACTTGTTTATTGCCCGTATCCATCTATCTTTCTGCGGAGTTCCCTGATTGTCCACCCCTACTCATTGAAAAGTTTTCACCCCGTTTCGACTAGAAAGTACCGCACCTTGATCCTTGGAATGAGCCATCCTCGTCCTTTGTCTGTGCCTTGATTGAGATCCTTCTGGAAGGAGAAGTTCATAGTGAAAATTTTCAAGTTAACTAACCCTCCAAATCTTGATTCGTGTGTTGTACCGACCAGTATCCTCCCCATACATTTTCTCCTTATAGCCCTTTTACTGCTCACCCTTATTTTCCGTGCTGACCCAATCCCAATGTCCTTGATCTTCAGCCTAAAGCCGTCACCCTTCGACCTTTTGTATCAGCCACATCCCATTGTAATCCCTACCCTACCTAGGCCTAGACATACTTGTGCTTTTTCTGTTACCCCAACTATATTTAGGGGCAGGATTATTTTAAAATGTAGTTTCAGTATTTTGCATTTTGTCAAAGAGTACGTGTTATTGATTACCCCATTTTATGTATTTTAAGTGCATTATTATTATTTTCCCTTTCTCAGTAGCGCGACCTTACACCGCGCATGTTTTGTTCCATGTTTCTTATTTTCACTATATAAGTTTCCCAAATTATTTTAAACTAATGTTACCGATGCGATTTCCTAAAATGTTTTGACCTACCGACAAAGATTTTTTTTTTCATTATCTTACTGTCGTTGTTTTATTTTCGAGTGTCGTGACTATGCTTACTATTATGAGTGGTTGAGCCTTATATTTATTATCTCTGTTTGCTATTTTTGATATACTTAGATGCGCACACATTCGGGTCTCGATTTTATTGAACATGCATTGCTTATTTCCGTTCGTTATAGTTATCTATATTCTCGTGTACTTATAGTTCGTCCTTATAGTTGTTCCTACCGTATACTTATTTAAAACCTTTCTGTTGTATGTTGTTCTATATATATATATATATATATATATATATATATATATATATATATCTGCACAAATTTCATTCACCTGTTTTAAGTAAACCTGTATGAATTAATTTATGATATGGTAGTTTTCGTTTTCGTTTTCGCAACTTATCGTTTAGTCTTAAATTTCGAGGACGAAATTTTTGTAAGGGTGGTATGATGTAATACCCAGCCCTTTTTATACCCAATCTGTATTTTTGTTGCTTTATAATTTTATTCATTTTATTTTATAATTATGTTTATAAATTTACTTATTGCATTTATAATTTTATCTATCCTAAAACCTAACAAATTTTTCCCGAGCCCATCTATTTTCCATTCTATATTTTCCTCAGCCCATACCTTTTTTCTTCTAACCTATTTTCTCTCGGCCCATTGCCTATTTTTCTTCCTTAATATTAATATTATTCAATTGCCAGCCCACATCTTTTTCTAATCCCTTAATTATATTTTTGCTGCAGCCCATCTCCTTATTTCCCCCAATTTCTTACTTTAAGCCCCGGCCCAGCATTCCTTACCACCAGCCCATCTTCTTCTCTTCTCTTTTTAATTGGCCCGGCCTTTTATCCCTTTTCCCCTAAATCTTTTAGTTTTTCCAGCCCATAATATTGAGGCCCACTTCCTATTCTCCTTTCCCAATTCTTCTATTTAAATTATCTGGCCCATTCCTCATCGGCCCCCAGCCCACTTTCCTAAAGCCTAGCCCAGAACTTCACCCTTCTTTCTCATTTTCTTTCTCCCCTTGTAACTCCCCGGCTCTCTTTCTCCCCACTCTTTCTTCCCTTATCTTCCTTCTTTATTGAACCGACCCCAACGTTACCCCCCTCAAATCTCAACAGAAATCATCAATTAATTTTCCATTAAACCCAAATTTTAATACTCCTTTAATCCCATTTAAGTCTAATAAAATTCCTTAATACCTCTCTCTCTCTCTCACTCTCGTTCTCCCTCTCTCTCCCAAAACCCTCACAATCCCACCGGTCTCCAGCATCCCACTTATGCATCACCTGAGCCTCGACATTGCAGCCGCTCGACTCCTCACCACTTCCCATCGCTATCTTAGCTCCTCCTCGACACCATCATCTCATCACCACCTCCATCAACAAGCCCCGGCCAACCCTCCACCTCCGACCATTGCGAGCTCCCCTATCAACACCATCCTACCAAGCCCCGATGACCACCCCACCAGCGCCCACCGCAGCCATCTCCGGCTGCCTTCCTCCACCGCGCTACTCAAATCGCAACCCTTCACAACCTCTCCTAGCCGCCGCCGAGCTCCCCACCTCACCGGAGCCGCCTCTGAACCGTCGGCGACCATGTCAACGACACCCGTGCCCGCTCCTTGCCGGCAACCAATGCCTACATCACGAGCGCCTCTGACTCCTCTTCACAAACTCAAGCCTCGAGCTCCACTGCCTGAGCACTACCGACGAACCCCCTCTCTGCCTTCCTCTCTCTCTCTCTAACTGCCTCTCTCAACTCTCCCTCTCTCGTACCCACCATGCCACCAGCACCATGCCACCATGCCACCAGCACCATGCCACCATATGCCCAGAGCCCGAGCACGAGCCAAGACCGCGAACCTTGCACGCGTCATTCATCGCGCGTTCACGTCGTTGCCGCTGCCGTGTGCTCCAAGACGTCTCCAAGCAAGTTTTTACTTGCTTTCATGCTATTTTACTTAGGTTAAAATCGTTAAATGCATAAATTATTAGAGTTACAAGTTTAACTGATTTTGTGCCGTACCTGTTCGGTGCGTGTTCCCAAAGAAAATACATTTCTAAATTGACGGAACTTAATTTATTACTTGGGCCCTTGCTGTGATGAACAACGTGTGCAAGTTTCGTTGGATAAATTGATCGTTTATGACCAAAACAACCGCCCCAAAGTTTAACCGTAAACCTGTATTTCTGTTGCACCTGAAAACCGTTAAATTCACCATAAATTAAGTACATAGTAGAATGGTGCGTTCGAGGGCTCAAATTGGAGACGACTCGATGAACTTTAACTCCATACCAGTTTCCAGACATTTTGTATTTAAACTGTGATGATATTCGGACCGGAGTGCGACTCTGGACTGCAGTCCAGAGTGACTCCAGTCTTTGCTTACTGTTTCGTATTGGATACCATAGAATTTCCTTAACTCGTAAGTTGCGTAACTCCGCTGTTTATTATAGATAAATCTGTTAGCTAGAAAACACAATTAATTTCATCCTGTTTCGTTACCGTTTGATATTTAATCTGTAATTTAGAAGATCGGGACACATCACAGTCCCAGCAGAATCAGAATTGACATGTTGATATTAAACACATTATAACTCCTAACATACAGATGCGATTGACGATCCGTCTGTTGCGTTGAAAACCTTACTGAAAACCCTAGAATTCATCCAATTGTAGCGTCACTAAAATCTGATCCCAACTGGGATTGAAATGCGTCGCGAAACGGACATCTGATTCTGAAACCGGATTTCCAGCCGCGAACGCTTAACATGAAATGGTTATAACTAATGATCCTGAAACCCGATTGGCTTGAAACTAAATTCTATGGATGGACAAATGAACATAATAATCACTACCTGTTTATCATTTTGCCAAATTATATACGTATGATTCATGATAAATCGTTCAAGTGAAAGAATGCTGTTTCATAACATCCTCATCATGTTTATATACTTGTTCATGCATCATATCATACCCATATCATTGTATTGATAACCTAGTGACATCGTGCATTTACCCAGTATTAGATTTTAGTGTTGATTGTGGCAAGTACGTCAGTGTTCGTGTATTCGTGATTAAGTGAAAGTGATACGTACTTGTGCACAATCAGTGACCATATTATTCTATTGCATTGTTGACGTCTGTGGGATGCGTGCACGTGTGACTAATAAGTGGAATGGGACACTTATGGAAGCGTTTGCACGGGTGTCACAGATAAGACACCAGACACTGCCATTTATCTTAGGTATTAGTCGGGACGTGCTTGATGGAGGTCCTGCCTCCAGTTCTCGCGCAGACTTGTCACGGATCGATTAGTATTTAGATTGATGGTTAGTGTTTGATGTAGACCTCGGGGTGTGGGGTAGTTCAAGTGTGAATTCAACAGAATCTCGGGAGTCCCATGCCGGCTTATATATTTAGGGAGTTATATGGAGATTTACAGGGTATGTGCTATAGACACCGTGATACATTCGTTACATGTTGGGCCCGTGGTCCCTTGCCCTTGGGTTCTACCCTTGGGTGGAGGACACTCGCGAGTGGTTGACTCTCACACTTGGACTGACGATAGGCTTATTGACCTGTGCAGTGAGACTTAGAGACCGATAGGGTTACTGTCATTTACATTCCTTCTATACTGTGTTGACATTCGTGACATATTGTTATACTGCTTTACTTTTCCGCTGCATTGATCTCTGCTCATTTATATTCATGCTGTCACTGATTTACTGTTATTCATATTCTTTACCACTGTTAGAACTGTTATTTAACTATATACATTATATTGCTATTGTGTCGCTCTGACGACCTGAGTATGCATGCTCAGTGTGAGGAGAAGATTTAGCTTGGACCAGATCTAGACGTGCATCACAGACTTCTTGACTTGCCTTCCCGATTTACACTCATTTGTTCCACTTCAGGTCAGTCTTTTTATTGTTTCCTTCAGTTACTGCATTTCTCATTACCTGCGCATCGTTTACTGTTTACCATGATAAATTAGAAGCCGAAGTGTGACTACGGCAGGACATTTCCTTGACCGTAGGAGCATGGCTGGCCTTGTCTACCCCTCGTATTCCGTATTTTGGGAAGCGGGGCGTGACATCGGATATGACCCAGTCTATGGCACGATGTGCATCGAACGGTGTAGGCACGCCTTCCTCGCCGATGACACCGATAAATCTGTAATGTTCCTGGGTCTGAAATTAAAAAATTTAAATATATATATATATATATATATATAACGACGATTTTATTTAAATGTATAAAAGGGTATGTGATACCATGGCCGCTGCAAAAAACTGCCAAAAATTTTCGGTCTGGCGTGGACTCCACCTAATATGGAGCGGGTACTTATAGTAAGTACGAATCTCCGCTCTCATGTAATCCTCTCACTTAGTCGAGTAATCACCAACAAGTATACCTGACGTGGTCCACTCCAGCGTCCATGGAGCAGCACCTGGGGCTGGCCTAGAGGAGGAGGGCCTAGTAAGACCCATCGTCCTAACACTGATGGAGCCTGCAAAAAGATAGATATACAGACACAATATTATAATATTTAGAGTATGTATATAGCATTTGACAAATTTAAATTACAACCGTTATTTAAAAGTTTTAAGCAATAACGATTATACCTGTCGTCCCTGGCGTGGCGCTAGAACCAATGCTAGACCCTATTCCGTCAGTACTATGCGGAATTGCAAACAGTAAACTGTTAGATGATTCGATAGAATTATTTTAATAGAAAAATAAAAATTGAATAGATAACTATATACCATGTGCAGGAGGAGTGACTCGGATAAGAGGATCTGCTACCCTACTAATAGGGGTAAGCAGCGGGTCCTATGGTGCTGCAGCTGCTAAGGGTGGTAGGGGTCCTGTAGGAGGGTCGCCGGTAGGAGGGGCTATGATAGGTGGGGAGGTAAAAGGGTCACCGGTAGGAGGGGCCATGGTAGGAAGGGCGGTAGGAGGGTCGCTAGTTGTCACGCCCCGCTTCCCAGTAGACAGAAGCAGATATGTGATGAGACCCGCGACGTATTTATTTCGAGAAGGTCCTTTCTCGGAATAAATACCCTAAACATAATTGAGCAAAATAAAATGACAAAAAATTAACATATGATTTAAACTTCAACAACTTTATTTACATTCGAACTTGATACATTTACAATACATGAGTACAACCGAAAAGAAAATACAAGAAAAGAAATGCCTAAACAGTTGGTATACATAAACTGAAAGAAAATGATAACTAGTCTAGGCCTCAGTCGCGATATGATCGTGCTCCTTCTCTGTGGTGTCCACCTCCTCGGTTTCCACAGTATCTGATGAACATTCCAAGAAATAAAGATGGGTAGAATGCCTGTCAGCGAACTTTCGCTCGGTAAGTTCCTAAGAAAAAGGAGTGAAATATAAAAGTATAACGACAAAGAAAAAATGGATATCATGAAGCAATGGACTATGAGATATGACGTTTAAACATATCATTTAATGTAAGCATGGCAATTCTGTTTAACATTCAGTTCTATATATCATGGTAAAGTAATATGAGCATTGTATAGTATGGCCGTGTAGTGTAGGTATAGTGAACATGAAGTGCATGTAAGTTTCCTAAAAGGTCTCTACATGGGTAACTAATTTAACGTAAGTTCAACGGTGAATGTCAAATAATCTCAAGAGAGTTCTCGAACCCAACAGGCTTCAACCTAGTGTCGAAGTATTCTTGGGGTAAGGAACTACGGGCTCGAATCAAGTGTTAGTAACGGGACTTCAATCTGGTGTTGAAGTATTCTAAACTCAACAGGCTATAATTCAGGAGTAAGGAAATACGGGCCCTCATGATAGCTTGCTTGTGTTAGTAGACATGAATACGTGATCTAAGGGGACTCCTGAGATTTCATTGGATTCACATTTGAACTACCCCAACACCCTGTGTATCTTAGATTATAGTTAAAATTACTAGCCTTGCTCGAATTCATGAATACATCAAGTTGCAAATTTAAGTTCATGTCAATTTTAAGTATTCATATCAAGTGTTCATGTATTCATGGTTCGAGTCAAGTCAGTTTCAATAGCATCCATTGTGTTCTGGTATTTATGTACGTTCATGTCAAGTTATAGTATTCTAGTAGTCAAGTTCAAGTGTTCTGGTTTATGATCAAGAGTTCAAGTTTATGTTAAAGTTTGTATCCTGGTTGAGTTTGTATTCAGATTAGAGTAAACATCTTATGAAAGAATTTTTCTCTTGAATTTCTTAAGTTCGAGAGTAATCAGGCAACTGCTGCACATGGACGACAGGATTTGTGTCTTTTCCCAAGACAATTGCCACTTGATAACTCCATTAAGTTGTCTAACCTGAATAGGCAAGCACTCACTTTCTCCGCCCCCCCCTCCGGGGCTCAAGAGAAATGATTCCGCTTAAGCCTATATTAATCTAGAGTTCTTAATATTTATTATTGTTTATTTACATTGTTTTTATATTGTTTGCATCTCTCGAGGGGGTTTTATGAAAAATACTTTAATTTTGTTTAAAAATAAACATCGACGGTTATTTATAATATTTAGAGTTTTTATGAACATGTATTTTAATTTTAGTGGTGTTTTGGTGATAAAACCTAACTTTTAAAAGTTTATGGTATTTTTATGAAAACTACTCATTTTGGAAACTTGTTCGTATTTATTAAACTTTTAATATTTCATTTTAAAAATATAGTTTCATAATATGTTTTTATTAAAAATACGAATTCATAGTTTTGTATAATTTCCAAAGTTTAGTTTTGTTTAGAAAAGTCGTATTTCTTAAAAACCGTATTTTTATTTCCTTTCGAGACCGAATACTCCTTGAGGAGTTCTGCATCTCGCTCTACTATCTCAAATATGTATGATAATCCACACCATCCATTAGCGGGTCCCCTAACGAGGGTTGTAGATGCGCAATTGCAAAAGAAGGTAAAAATATTGAAAAAGTTACCCTTTTTTGTAAAAATATGGTATTTTAAAGTAAAACTATACATCTAAAAACTTCGTGCTATGAAACCATATTGTATGTGATGGGGTAGGTCATTACCCCGTGAGTTTTTTTAGAGGTATATATTTCTGTGTACCGATAAAAAGGTCACTTTTAAAGTTCATGGTATTTTGGTGTTACATGCATTCTAGGGTAGTTTTAACAATGACAAAAAAATCATTTTAAATTCATATTATATAAAGGTGAAGCATGACATGTAATGATGGTACCTTTGTAAGTGAAATTCCTTATTAATATTAACATGCAATTATAATGGATAATTCAAAGTTTTACAACAATAAATTTAAAAGTGAAATTAGCCACCAAAAGTCGTTTTTTGATGGTGATGTAAAAAAGGGCAATACACGGATGAGTCAAGATGGTTATGAATTACAAATCTAGATGTAGAAAAGAAAAGAGGAAGGAGGTAGGAATGGAGACTTACAGTCGCGCTTTCGTACTCGTACGAACGAGAAGGAAGAATAGAGGCCTCGGTTTGTAAAACCGAGACCGAGATTGCGATTAAGAGGGTATGCTTGATCTACCGACGTCCCTACGCAAGTTGTATAGCAGTGGAGAAATCTTGTAATGATTTTTGAGTGCTTCGATTTCGAGAGCTTGCCTTCACCTTGATTTTAAGAGTGATGAACTTGAGGGTACTTAAGAGTTAGAATTTTTGAGCAGAATAATCTAGGAACTAAGGATGAAGGCTAGGTATTTATAGGGGTAAATATAGGTGTAGATTAAAAAAAGATAATAAAATGTATTAAAAGTGAGGGTAAAGGGGTAGATGAATGTTCTGGGGTTCTCTGGTTAATTGTAGGAAATCAAATAGGAAAAAAGAGTAGTGAGGAGCTGAAGAGATGCGCAGGCAAAAAATAGGAGGATTTATGGCTGTTCTATCCGCCGGTAGCGATCAAAATGAAGAAACCGGCGGTCCAAAAGTGGGGTTGGTCTCGGAGATCGTGCAGTGCATACATCTGGGTATTTATGCCTCGTTTTTATTGTTTGATTTATTTGCAACTCTTCGTTTCTCCGTATAGTGCACGTACAACTCTTGAGCTTCTGGAAAATTAAAAAAAAATATTAAAAATAATTGGAACTGATGGGATTCAAACTTGTAGGCTATGAGACAGCAGAGGAAAAGCTTAACTAGTGAGCTATAAGGAGTTTCTTGTACATAAGTTATCAAAAATAACTTATAACTCGAAACCAGAATAGAAATACACTCTTTTATTAACATTGGATCAATAAAAGTGTATAGGAATTTTAGGTTCGTTACACTGGTAGGTGGGGCACTAGTACGGGGGAGGGGCACGGGTAGGGATAGGCGCTGCTGCAGTAGCTACCGATATCCCGCCAATCTGGTCCAGATGTCATTTCCTATGATGTTTAGAGCCTGATCCATGGCCTTCCATCAAACCCTACATATTTATTCAAATATTTAAAATTTACTTATAATCATTATACAATTTAAAACATTTATTTCAATTTCATTACCCTGAAGATTCGTTGGGTGCATTAGCTGAAGATTCGTTGGGTGGATTATTGAAATCTTGATCTATGACAATCACTTGGCCGATGTTACGTCTTACTAATGTATTGATGGACGGCGCAGAATAGTTTGGATCATTGGTACGTTCAATAAAAAGACTAGGACGTGTTATCGCCTCTTCCTCGTCACTCTCATTTTTAGAATCACTCAACGTCGGCATATTATAATAATCTCTTGATTTCCAATGACAAACAACACTCCAGCCAACCTACTTCGAGTCCCGAGAATAATATATTTGTGTTTCCATTGAAAGAAAGATAAAGTTATCGTATTCATAGGTTGTATGTATGGTGTTTACCAAAGTGAGTTTGTATCCATCGACCTTCATACCCCGTTCTGACTTGGTATCGTACCATCTGCATTGGAATATAAAAAAGGGGACAGCCTTGTGCATGTATGAGACCGCTATAATCTTCTCAAGAACACCGTAGTAGGAATTTCCTCTGTCGTCGGAGGTTGTGACGCCGCTATTTTGTGTAGCTCTAATACATTCTGTCCTTTCGATCTCAAATTTGTAGCCGGAAACCCCGTACCTGTTGTAAAACATAACTGCAATCGATGGACCGATTAAATGATCCTGGACCTCTCTATCAATCTGCTCTACACGATTCATTTGTCCGTCAACTTTTTCTTTATACCAAGCGACGATAGTGCGTCTCTGTTCTTCTTCGATTCTATCATCTGATCACGTACTAGGATTTGATCTCTTGAGTATAGTTTTGTGCGCTGTGTTTGTTAATTTACAATTATATCAGTTAGATTATACTTTACTTCAAACGGTTTAAATGGATGAAATTAGAAAAACTTACTCTGCATATTTAGCAAAACATTCGCTGTTTATCAAGATGAACGTATGTAAACAGTCAATGAGATCGTAAGATATGTTTTTTAGCCTTCTTGCTCCAATTGGATCATCAGGAACACGCGGCAGTTTATTCAGTTTCGTCCTGATATCGTAGTCCAGGAAACAAGCACAGAAAGACGTAACTTCTTCTAAGAGATAACTTTTTTCAATCAAACCTTCATGACGATAATTGTTGTGGATATAGTTTTTTAAAGTTAATAGATATTTGTTGTAAATAATAGATATTAATAATTCACGATAATGTTTTGCAATTTAAGTGATTGATAATAAACATTTTCATGCCTCTCGATGGGATACATCCAACGGTAATGCACCGGACCGCCAATCTTGACCTTGGTTGCCAAATGGACGGACATGTGAACAATAATATCGAAAAAATGTGGAAAGATAGTTTCGAGCTTGCAGAGGATCAAAGAAATATCTTTTTCAAGCTCTGCTATCTCATTGACGTCTAACTTTTTGGAACACAATTAGAGAAAATACGTGCAAAAGTCATTAAGAACGAAACTAACTTCGGATTTTACCGATGCTTTGAGGCATAAAGGAAGAAAATGTTGCATCAATATGTGGTAGTCGTGGCTCTTGTGTCCGACGATTTTTCCGTTTTCTACATGTACCTGTTTGGAAATATTTGATGAGAAACCATCAGGGACATTCAATTCTTTCAACACCCGCAGGAACCGCTGCTTCTCCTCTTTGTCTAGGTTATAGATTGCCGGTGAGATCTTGTAACAGTCTTGTTTACCAGCCACAGGCCGAGGATGCAATTCTTCTTTAATGGACAAACTATCTACATCCGTCAAATCACGGCGGGCGTTGAGATTGTCCTTCGTTTTTCTATCCTTACATAGCAGAAGATTGATGACGTGTTCAGAGACACCGTTCTCGATATGCATAATATCTAAATTATGGCACAGCGGTAGATTTGACCAGTACGGAAGTTGAAATAAACCACTTAGCTTCTTCCAACTGGTTGGACATAGCATTGCATCTTTGTTTTATTTCTTTCCGAATATGATATTATGATAACCTCTCTATTGTTGTAATATGTCGTTACCGGACAATGGTTTATGAGACTTACCGGTCTCCGTCTTGCCGTTGAACAATTCTTTATTTTTTCTGAATCTTTGAATTATAGGCAAGAAACGTCGGTGACCCATAAACGACTTTTTCCCGCTAAACTTCAAGCGTACGGTGCTCGTTTGAATATGACAATTGGGGCACGCAAGTTTACCTTGAGTTGTCCACCCCGACAGCATGTCGTAGGCAGGAAAATCTGTAATAGATCATAACAAAGCAGCCCACATCTGAAAAAATTGTTTACCATCTGCGTCATAGGTTCTCATGCCAGGTTCCCATAACAACTTTAACTCATCGATCAAGGGTTGAAAGTACACGTCGATGTTTTTCTCAGGAGATGAGGGACCGTCGATTAAAAGCGCCAACGTAATATAAGACTACGTCATAGCCCTCCATGGCGGTAGGTTGTATATAGTCACCACAACGGGCCAAGTACCGTGAGTATGCCCATCGCGAACCATCCCAAATGGACTGAAACCGTTGCTCGCAACTCCCAGTCTCACGTTATGAGGGTTTGCGCTGAATGAAGGATGTTTTTCATCTAAAACTTTAGACGATATCGAATCTCTGGGATGACTCATTTTTTCCTCTTCACGAGACGCTTTATGGTGCTACTGCATTTTGGACGCGTCTCTTCTCACATAAATAACCGTTGCAGTCTCGGTATTAATGAAAAATGACGAAGAATCTTCATGGGCACATCACTTGACCGAGGGCCTTTTTTAGGCTTGAATAGGTTGGTCCCGCATACGGGACATTTTCTGAGTGTGGTGTGTTCATTCCGAAACAAAACACAATCATTCTCATATGTATGTATCTTATGATACTTCAGGCCGATATTTATGATTATCTTTTGCATCTCGTACTAGCTCAGTGGCACTTCATTTCCGTCGGGAAAAGCTTCCTTCAGCAATTCTAGGAGATCAGTAAAAAACCGGTCACTCCATCTATTCTTGCATTTGATCTGGAAGAGACATACGAAAAAAGATAATTTTGAAAACCCTTTGCAATTTGGATATAGCGGGATTCTAAAGTTAGCTTTGTACTTCTCCAATAACGAGGGTCTACAGTTTTCCGTATCTTAAGGAAGTCCAACAGCATTTATAAGTTCATCCATGTCATTGATCGGCGTGAATACATCATCATCTTCTTCGACGGCTTCGTCTTCTTCAACCTACCATTCCTCTTCTATCTCTTCTTCTAGTATCCCTTGCCACTCTGCAGTTTCCGTTTCGATGAATTCGTTTTCCGTCTCTTGCATCCATGTCTCGTCTCCTGTTACAACGAATTTTTCTCCGTGAAGTTCCCATATGGTGTAATCTCTAACAAAACCGTATCTCACGATGTGTAACTCAACTTCCGAATTCTTAAGCAATCGCTTGTTCATACATTTAGAGCAAGGACAATAGATTTCGTGCTCTTTCGGTAATCCAAGACGTTCGTAGGAAAATTGGTGATAAAGCTAACACCGTCAACAAAAAAGTCATTGACTCTCGAGAGAGTATCAACGTACATCCAACTCTTGTCGTGGAGGTACGAAAATACCATATTGGAACAGTCCGGATGAAGCAAGGTTCCCATAGACAAGATGCATCAGATTATGATTTCTTGATAGATACGCGATAGACGGGATACTAAGAAGCGTTAGTGCTAGATTTAATTAACGACTTGGTTAATTTAAGTTTCAATTGATGATTTAGCTATAAAAATTATCAAAGACTGAGAGCAAATGCTCATACTTGGATTCTTCTTCTAAGAAAAATGACGATGATATGAAATGTTCTATATTGGATGTCGAGAGTAGCAGCTGTCGGGGGTAAGACACCTATCCCATTAAGAATGTATAAAATATACACCCGTTCACTTGTGCTTTCATCCGTTTCGAGAAAATTTCAGCAGCACCTCCCTGCTGTTCTCCGAGTACACTGTAAAAGAAAAGATGATCATTTCAATACTGTCAAACAATATCGAAACGAACATCTAATATATTGTTGTACACGGGGAACCAGCGGAAAGGTACCGACGAAATATCTCGAAACGAATAAAATACACAAGTAAATGCAGGTGTTTGCTTTATACATTTCTAACTTTTCTACATGGGAAAAATCTACCGGTTATCATATGATTGAGTATTCTCGTCACATAGACTACATGACAGTTGTTAGAATTGAACGATACCGTTCGATATTTAACAACTTTCGTGTAGTTTTATGTCACAACTGTTAGTGTTATATGCCCTAGAGGCCATTATTGTATCATACTAGTTTGTATATTACATTTTGGAAGCTTGAGATATATACATGGGTTTATAACAGTCTTGCTCAGCATAGTAGTATGCTACTTGGTTTGTATCTATCTTAATATGTGTATATGTTTCTTTTAGCATATCATGAATACATATTGATAGAGCCCTTAGGGTCTTGCTTGACTACCAGCGTTGTGATGGCAGTCACACTAGTGGGGGTTGGGTAGTCTACAAGCACATCCTTTTTTAGGTCTCTTGTCATAGGATTATCGAGACAGGGCATCGATACTCCAGAGTAGACTAGTGTATACGCTTCTCGTCCCAGCAGCGGAGATGGTCTATCCTACAGCCATCAGTACATTATACTAGAGATAGGATGCAGGAGCTCGTTGGGTTACGGGTACACCGGACAGGACTCGCAGTGAACTGTTGGTTGGTATTATACCCGTCGTCAGTTAACAGTTCCCAGGTGACATGAGTACAGCATAGTCCGTTGACTTGACACTGCTTCTTCGTCTCGAGTGTGTTCCCACTGTTCTTAGATTGCTACCCTACCACGGCTCAAAGGAGTCGTGCAAACAGGTAGCAGTTGGGTGCAGTCCCGAAGCACTTGGAGGCAGTAGCGGTTAGATAGGATTCGTCTCTCCCGGTATTGGGGGTTGATATCGCGCTGTGTTTGGAGAGCCATTACGCAAGGTCACTGGACAGGACAAACGAGATTTACTGGTAAGTGTTCCAGTAGTTTCTCAAGGTGTAATGGGATTCACTCCGACACGACTTATACCGCTATTAGGGGACCGACGCTTGCAGCCCCTAGGCCCGATATGCGATAGTCTTAGACGAACAGACCGGATTGTACGGAGATTGTCACATCAAGCTCAGTAGGAGTTCAGATGGGTTTCCTCATCGGCCTTCTTATCGACATCTACTTGGGGACCATTACGTACAGCCAGTACCGCTTGCAGCCTGTGGTTAAACCCACTGCCGGCGTAGTGCCGAGTCTTTAGAGTCCCACACAGAGGGTTTCCCTGCTTCAGGCGAAACCATATAGAGGTCGTATGGTTTTACGACAGGGTTCGAACATATACGTATACTTATGCACGTGTGATGTTCGGATAGATTATATTAGCGGGCTTAGGTTTAAGCCAGATTCTAGTATTAGATTATTGGATTTATGCAGTCTCGATATATCTGTGTTTTTCGTAAATACGGATGGGAGAGGCATTCTTGTAATTACTCGAGAAGCATCTAAAAGAAAGGTGACTCATTTAGTTTTAATTCGTTTGTGAGTTAAACTTAATGAGGTGGAGAGGTGATGTGTAATTTTCATTAATTGCACCATGAGTCAAGAGGTGATTCACCTCAAGGTAATTAATGAAGCATGGTTGATGTTTTAATATATTATTGTTTAGATATTTTCATGCTTCATGATATTATCCAAATGACTTAAGATTCAATTCATTATAACAAACACATTCTCTATCCTCAAGCTCTCATCTTCTTCATCCTAACCCTAATCCTCTCATATGTTGAGAACCCTAGGGTTAGCAAGACTAATAGATCCTTAATCTATCTCTATATCCTCTAGGTCACTTGGATTAGCATTTCTAGACACTTAGTTACCTCAAGTTAGAGGTTAAAGCTTGAAGAAGGAACTCTCGGGTGGATCTTCTATTACATCGAGGAGGCCGAAGAGGAGGTGAACAATAAGAACAAGAAGGACTAGTATTTTGAGATATAATCATCTATCATAGTAGTGTAGGGTGTTTTTCGTCACCTATTGAGATGCGAATACGTGCGCGCTGGTCAGGCGTATTACAGATTCCCCCTGCCTAGGGTAGGCTGGGGTTTATTGATTGTGGGGATCCGAATCTTTGGCAGCCGCGGACTAAGCTGCCGTTAATTACCCCTTGCATTTGGAGCGAAGGAAACTCCGATTGATGGGTTAAACTGGTCATGCGAACTCAATGTGCAGTGTTATGTTTTGAAGGGGTTTTGGATTTGTCGGGGGCCCCGCAGAGTTTTTACGGGGGTCCCGCTACCCGGATAGCGGGCTAGGGGTCAAGAGGGCTAGCAGCCCTCTTGCGGGATGCGGGACAGCGCCCCGTTAGAAATTTTTCTAACGGGGGAGGTATATTTAGTGTGGAGTGCAAAAAAAATGGGGGGAAGCGTCTTGAAGGCGCGAGCATGGCATCTGGGCGCATGGTGCCCGGGGTCACGTGCGCGCACGTGACCATTAGGCACCTCAGCGCCCGGGGTCACGTGGCGCACACGTGACCGATGGGCGCCTAAGCGCCCCGGGGTCACGTGGCACACAGGTGACCATTGGGCGTCATGGCGTCACGGGGTCACGTGGCATACACGTGACCTCGGGAAACACACGCGGGAAGGGCCTAGCCCCTAGGTTGGAGAGTTGAACTCTCAAGGTGTTTTTGGAGTTGAACTCCTAACAGAAACTAATTTATGGAGTTAAACTCCAACAGATCTAGAAAGAAGTTAAACTCCTAGGAATCATTGGCTCTTCTTTTGAGCCTTGGATCTGTCCAAAGTTATATTTTTGGAGATGGGTCTTCTTCTTCCTGCTCTTGATTGGCGGGATCTTGGAGAAAAAGGGGGTGAGACTTGACTTAAAAGTCTCCCTTTTTCGACATCTGATTGGAGATTCGAGCTCCCTTTCGTAGGTTTTGTGGTGAAAAACTATTTATTTTTGAGAAAGGAAGAGTTAAACTCTTGATTTAATTCAAAAAAGAGGAAGAGGGTTTTAGACCCTTGAGAAAGGGGAAGGAGGCACACACCCTAGTTTTTTGAGGGAATGAAAAGTGTCTTATTCATCATCATGTTGCCTTATATAGGCTTACACATTTACATATAGCTCATTGGGCTTTACAAAATGGCATTTTGCCCATCTCATGGCTCATGTGCCATTTCTTTTTGCACATAAGCCATGTGCTTACAAAAATTTGGCTTTATGCCCATTTTGTTTACATTCATGCATAAAAAATTACATAAAAATTATTTATTACATGATTTCATTTTGGCATGGGGAGGGCCGGCCGTTTCATGTTCGGACTCGACCTGGGCATAGGCCCACTTGGCTTGGGGTTGACTTTGACTTTGACTTGGTCAATCGGGGTGCAATTTTCGACTTCAACAAAGTGCCCCCCATCAATAAATGCACACCACATATGTGAGTTCTGTGCATGAAATTGATGGATCTTCTTTCACGTGGAGGCGACTTGCTTTGGTTCCCACTTTTTGGGATGCACTGCCCTTTTTACGACATGGACGTTCGACGCTTGACGCGTCTCCGAGGCGGAGTGTCTGTGGTAGACTTTTCCTGGCTCGGAGTGATCTGGTTCCTGCTTTGTAGGAAGCCTACACTGCCCTTTTTGCGACATGGACGGTCGACGCTCTGATTCGGAGCGATTTGGTTCCGGATTTGTGGGAAGCCTGCACTGCCCTTTTTGCGACATGGATGGTCGACGCTTGACACGTCTTCGAGACAGAGTGTCCATGGTAGACTTTTCCCTGGCCCGGAGTGATCTGGTTCCTGCTTTGTAGGAATCCTGCACTGCCCTTTTTGCGACATGGACGGTCGACGCTCTGATCCAAAGCGATTTGGTTCCCGATTTGTAGGAAGCCTGCACTGCCCTTTTTACGACATGGACGGTCGACGCTCTGATCCGGAGCGATTTGGTTCCCGATTTATGGTAAGCCTGCACTGCCCTTTTTGCGACATGGACGGTCGACGCTCTGATCTGGAGCGATTTGGTTCCCGATTTGTGGGAAGCCTGCACTGCCCGACACTCTGATCCGGAGCGATTTGGTTCCCGATTTGTAGGAGGCTGCACTGCCCTTTTTATGACATGGAGGGTCGACGCTCTGATCCGGAGCGTTTTGGTTCCCGATTTTTGGGAGGCCTGCACTGCCCTTTTTGCGACATGGACGGTCGACGCTCTGATCCGGAGCGATTTGGTTCTCGATTTGTGGGAAGCCCGCACTGCCCTTTTTGCGACATGGACGGTCGACACTCTGATCCCGAGGCGGAGCTTAATTCTGACGAGGAAGTTGCTGGTTGATTCCAAACCGAAGAATAATTCCGACAGGGAAGGCAGATACACCGAAGCGAGGCTTGATTTTGACACGGGGTGCATATTCTGAGACGGATCATGATTCCGACGCAGAGCTTGCTGGCCGACTTGATTCCGAGACGAAGCATAATTTCGACAGGGAAGGCAGGTACACCGAGGCAAAGCATGATTTCGACACGGGGTGCACATTCTGAGACGAAGCATGATTCCGACGCAGAGCTTGCTGGTTGATTTGGTTCCGAGGCGGAGCTTAATTCCGACGAGGAGGTTGCTGGTTGATTCCGAGCCGAAGCGTAATTCCGACAAGGAAGGCAGATACACCAAGGCGAAGCTTGACTTCGACGCGGGGTACACTCTGAGGCAAAGAATGATTCCGACGCAGAGCTGGTTGGTTGATTTGATTCCGAAGCGGAGCATAATTCGGGCAGGGAAGGTAAATATCCCGAGGCGAAGTATGATTTCGACATGGGGCAAATTCTGGGACGGAGCATGATTCCGCCGCAGAGGTTGTTGGTTTGATTTGATTTGGGTTGACATCAGCATCGCTACACTGGAATATGGTACCAGGAGTGAATCATCATTTGCCATGAGTGGATTTGAGGATTTCGGTTTTGGTTTGGCATCTGCATTGCTGCACTGGAATAATGCCAGGAGCAACTCATCATTTGCCCCGGGAGGACTTGGGAATTGGGTTTTTTTTTGGGCATCAGCATCGCTACACTGGAATATGGTACCATGAGCGAATCATCATTTGCGTTTGCTTATTAGGAAACGATGGCTTAGGAGACAGGTTTTAGGTCCATATCACCTAAGACTTTTCAATTTTGTGAGCCGTAAGGGTCTCACAAAGCATTTTCTCCCTATGGGTCGTAAGGATCCCGTAGGTGTATTTTCTCCTTAGGGGTCATGGGGACACCTAAGTGTGTTGCTCCTTTGTGAGTCGTAAGGATCTTACGCGGGAATTTTCTCCTCACAAAGTCGAGAGGACTTTGCGAGTGCATTTCATCTCTTTTTTCACGAGTTTGCGCCCTTTCGGGTTTTCACAAACTCGCCGGCAGTCCTGCTATTTTTACTCACGGAGCCCTTTCGGGTTTTCATCCGTGCCCATTTTGCTTGTGGACATACCCTTTTTCTTTTTAAATCTTCACCGCCGGTGGGACTTTGAATATGGTCTCGCCGGTAGGACTTGGGAGAGATTGGGATCGTTTTACGCCCGTGGATTGTATACAGTATGCAGGATGTATGATCCAGACCGTAGGGCCGGAAAAATTTCGGGACTTTGTTGGCGTCTGCATTGCTGCACTGGAATATGGTACCAGGAGCGACTCATCATTCGCCATTGGGGTATGGGAGTTGGAATTTGGTTGGCGTTTGCATCGCTGCACTGGAATATGGTACCAGGAGCCACTCATCATTCGCCACTTGGGGTATGGGGTTTGGAATTTGGTTGGCGTCTGCATCACTGCACTGGAATATGGTACCAGGAGCGACTTATCATTCGCCATTGGGGTATGGGATTTGGAATTTGGCTGGCATCTGCATCGCTGCACTGGAATATGGTACCAGGAGCGACTTATCATTCGCCATTTGGGATTTGGAATTTGTTTGGCGTCTGCATCGCTGCACTGGAATATGGTACCAGGAGCGACTCATCATTCGCCGTTGCCTGTTGGGGAGCGAGCGCTTAGGAGACAAGTTTAGGAGTCGTGAGGACTCCCAAGTGTGTTTTTCCTTTGTGAGTCATAAGGATCCCACGAAGGTTTGTTCTCCTCATGCATCATGAGGACACATGAGTGGGTCTTCCCAATGGAGTATAATTCCAAGGGCGGAGACCAACCGCATAACTGGTGATTACGGTGGGGCATGGGTATGATGAGAATTATTTGAGCCCTTGGATTGTATACGGTAGTCAACTTGGGGACTGGCCGTAGGGCTGGAAGAATTTTTGGGAAATTGGATTTTGATTGGCGTCTGCATCGCTGCACTGGAATATGGTACCAGGAGCAACTCATCATTCGCCTTTGAAGGTTTTTTTTTGTTTTTTTTTTGTTTTACCGCGATTGCTCTATCATTTCAGCTTTTCTTATCGCGAAGGTCGCGACTGTCCTATCATTTCGGCCTTTATTCGCGGTTGCCCGATCATTTCGACTATTTATTTTCATCTTTATTTTTATTCGCTGATTTTTATTGCGAGTTGCCCTATCATTTCGGCTTTTTATTATTTTTTGTTTTATTTACATATTTTTACATTTCCAGTTTAACAACTTAGAGGTCGATTATTCCCAGTTTAATGACATGGTGGTCAACGGTTCCCAGTTTAAAGACTTAGAGGTCTATCATTCCCAGTTTAACGACGTGGTGGTCAGTTGGTGTTCCCAGTTTAACGACGTGGTGATCCTCTTTACTTATCCTAGCTCCTTGAATTTTGATCATGGAGGAGCTGTGTTGATGACCATAGCTCTGTGGCTTGCCGATACATCCGAGGACTGTGAGGTTTTTCTAAGCTTGTATTGGTCCTCTGCCCAATCTTTAAAAACACAGTAGTCTTCAATGGCATGACTCACTACCCTATGGTATGGGCAATATACAGGATTTCCGGTCATATTTATTTCATGTGGCCTCTTCGGAATAGGCAATTGCAAACCGTTGTTCAATGCTTCCTTGAATATATTGCGGACCTCATCCCTCCTGAAGGAGTACACCTTCTTCTTTCTCTTCATTAGAGTAGGTGCCCTCACTGATGCTGGTCCTTGAGGCCGATCAGTCTTTGGTTCGCCCTTTTCAGATAATGGCACATGTCTGGGAGGATTAGGTACCCGAAAGGCTTCGGTCTCCATTTGTATGAAATCGGCGGTCGTAGCTTGACTGTTTGCTAACACGCCTTTAGACAGTTCTATCTCTCCCGTCTTGTATTGCCTTTCGACCCAATTTTTGAAGACGAAGCAGTCCTCAATGGCATGACCTATCACTCTGTGATAGCGGCAGTATTTGGGGTCATTGGTCATATTCGCTTCCTGCGGTCTTTTTGACTCTGGCAGTTGTAGACCGTTTCTTAGGGCGTCCCTGAATATCCTGTGGTCTTTTTCCCCTTTTGAAGGAATAGAATTTTTCCAGTTTCTCTCTCAGAGGCGATTCCCCCCCCCCCGGCGTATGTATCGGAGGGACTGGAAGCTGATTGCGGTCGTTTCTCGTGATGGCGCTCCACTCTTAGGTTGAAGGGGGTATCAGTTGGCTGCCTCCGGGTATCAATCTCTGGCTCATGAACCAAAATTTGATTCTGATGTAATTACAATCGGACGACTTGGGTCGCGAGATCTGCCGCGACGTTTGCCAATTCGTCGACCTTAGATTGTACCTTGGCTAACTTCTCATCCCTGTCCTGAAGCTGCCTCTGAAGCCATCGGAATAATACTTGTTCTGTAGTTCTGGTTATGATAACCGGGTCATCCTTATTGCCTGAGCACAATTCCGCAGGAACCTCGGACTCTTTTGGCTTATCGGCCTGAGCGAGCTCTTCATCATTTAGACCGAGTGGACGTTGGGTAGCGTCCACCATATCATCACCCTGGGTGTGAAGCATAGGAGGGTTCGTTTCTTCATGTCCGGCCATGTAGACGATGTGGACCACATTTCCAGCCGTCTCTTTATCTTTGGTGGGGTAACCCCGTTCTTGGAGCCTCATGAAGCTCAGCCTAGTATTAGCCCTGGCCCTTTTGTTGGCTCTGTATCTGAGCCCTTTCTGCCTTAGCTTCTTGATTTTGAGGGCTTGGCGGGCATCCGTTTTCTGTGAAGCCACCGCGAGTCGATTAGCGGGGAGCTTAGAGAAGACACCCGATCGAGCGGTTGTCAGGGGCACCGCCGAAGCTTACTCGAGACGCCTTGTTTCTTTATTGGTGTTGACGGCCATGCCCCTAGCTGGGGCCAAGGAAAGTCGTTCAAACACCGACTTGCGTTTGAGTTGGGGAACCTTCAAGACCACCACATTTGGCATCTTGCCTTTCGAGACCGATTTATCTGTCACCGGGGCTTGAGGAGCTGGGATGGAGTTAGCTGACACGAACAGAATAGAGCCGAATGGTTGCGGCGGCTCTTCCCATTGTCGCCCGAGACTGGCCGGAAGGACCGTCCTAGCTTCCATCTTCATCGTGTAAGAGATGGACGTTGTGTCGAGAGCTGAACTGATCCTTGGAGTCATCTCTGCTGCGTCCGAAGATTGCAATTGGAGAATGTTAACCTGCATAAGAAAAACATGATTTTAGTACAGGCAATCGATATGTACATTGATTGAGCTCGCATGAACGTTTAACCCGAAATATGGGAGTAGAGATAAGTCCCACCGGGCGTGCCAGAATCTGTAGGGTGTTTTTCGTCACCCCATTGAGATGGGAATACGCGCGCGCTGGTCAGGCGCATTACAGATACCCCCTACCTAGGGTAGGCTGGGGTTTATTGATTGTGGGGATCCGAATCTCCGGCAGCCGCGGACTAAGCTGCCGTTAATTATCCCTCGCATTTGGAGCGAAGGAACCTCCGATTGACGGGTTAAAATGGTCATGCGAACTCAATGTGCAGTGTTATGTTTTGAAAGGGTTTTCGATATGTCGGGGGCCCCGCAGAGTTTTTACGGGGGTCGCTCTACCCGGATAGCGGGCTGGGGGTCAAGGGGGCTAGCATCCCCCTTGCGGGATGCGAGGCAGCGCCCCATTAGAAATTTTTCTAACGGGGGAGGTATATTTAGTGTGGAGTGCAAAAAAATGGGGGGAAGCGTCTTGAAGGCGCGAGCGTGGAACGCGGACGCATGGTACCCGGGGTCACGTGCGCGCACGTGACCATTGGGCACCTCAGCGCCCAGGGTCACGTGGCGCACACGTGACCATTGGGTGCCTCAGTGCCCGGGGTCATGTGGGGCACACGTAACCGATGGATGCCTGAGCACCCCGGGGTCACGTGGCGCACACATGACCATTGGGCATCTTGGCGTCCCGGGGTCACATGGCGCACACGTGACCGATGGGCGCCTTAGCGCCCGGGGTCACGTGGCGCACACGTGACCTCGGGAAACACCCGCGGGAAGGGCCTAGCCCCTAGGTTGGGGAGTTGAACTCCCAAGGGGTTTTAGGAGTTGAACTCCTAACAGAAACTAATTTATGGAGTTAAACTCTAACAGATCTAGAAAGGAGTTAAACTCCTAGGAATCTTTGGCTCTTCTTTTGAGCCTTGGATCTGTCCAAAGTTAGATTTTTTGAGTGGGTCTTCTTCTTCCTGCTCTTGATCGGCGGGATCTTGGAGAAAAAGGGGTGAGACTTAAAAGTCTCCCTTTTTCGAGATCTGATTGGAGATTCGAGCTCCCTTTCGTAGGTTTTGTGGTGAAAAATATTTATTTTTGAGAAAGGAAGAGTTAAACTCTTGATTTAATTCAAAAAAGAGGAAGAGGGTTTTAGACCCTTGAGAAAGGGGAAGGAGGCACAAACCCTAGTTTTTTGAGGGAATGAAAAGTGTCTTATTCATCATCATTTTGCCTTATATAGGCTTACACATTTACATATAGCCCCTTGGGCTTTACAAAATGGCATTTTGCCCATCCCATGGTTCATGTGCCATTTCTTTTTGCACATAAGCCATGGGCTTACAAAAATTTGGTTTTATGCCCATTTTGTTTACATTCATGCATAAAAAATTACATAAAAATTATTTATTACATGATTTCATTTTGGCATAAGGAGGGCCGGCCACTTCATGTTCGGACTCGACCTGGGCATTGGCCTACTTGGCTTGGGGTTGACTTTGACTTTGACTTGGTCAAGCGGGGTGCAATTTTCGACTTCAACAAGTAGTTAACTACATCTAGATAGTTTGTTAGTTAGGGTTTAGCAAAGATCCGTTTGATAGTCGATGTTACTTTGAACAAAATGATTGTTTTACCTATTCCGCCTCCCCGCATCTTGTGGGGTGTATAACGTTGACTTACAGTGGTATCAGAGCCTAGCTAAATCATAACTAACATGTTAGCAAAGTCTTTAGAAATTCGATCGTGATTTAATCCCGAAGAAATGACATTTTCACCAAGTTTCTGCCGATTTTAATTTGGTATCTAAAATTTTTTCAGGGACCTTTAAAAATACAAGCAGGGTTTTTTAAGAATTGTGAAGAAATTTGAGATCGTGGCTCGTCCAAACCACCGCGGAACCAGGGCCGATCCAAGCGATCCGCAGCGGATCCGTGGCCGAGTTGACACCGAGTCAGCCCAACTTTGCTCAGTTATTCTTCTGTGTTGATGTTGGGTTTTCTGGGATATTTTGTTTCTGCTCAGGTTTTATGTGCACAGAGAATTATTCGGAGTAGATTCATAAGTGGTGCTTGATCGAAATTCTAAGAACTTTGTCTAACTGGATTATATCTGTGTTGTGATTAATGTGTTCATAAACCTCCCCTAATTGTTAGTATGTCGGTTAGCAGGGGGTTGCATATTTCTGTAATGGTTATTTTATGTTTGTGGATATGAACTTGTTGGATTGTCGTGAATGGATAGCCGGGGATGTGAGACGAGTGTTTCTTTCATTCAAATGTAAATTGTAATTTGTTGTAATATTCTTTTACGGGGCACATCTGGGTTGAGGTTGTAACCACCGTTGGATTATTTCATTTATTGTTTTCTGCTCCTAGGATAGACCCAAGGTGGGGTGCACAAACTACCGGGTACATTGAAGTGCTTAGTGGCCTACTCATGCCGTTGAGGGAGACCGCTTCACTTCGGGTACTTGACGGGTAGTTTGCCGTACCCATAGGGGTCTAGGGTGGGTTTGGCTATTCATCAGGACTATGTAATCCGTCTTTCATTGCAGGCTCAAAGGAAATGTGGATTCCTAGAATATCCAATATGTTCATCTGTGATCTGGAATGCCTATTATTGCGTCTGACGAATGTACAATATCTATATATGATATCTAGTAGGCGTTGCTTATGTTTTGCATCCGCGCTAGCCCAGCCCCCACTCTATCGTTAGTTAACCTAACGGGTGAATGACGGGGCCCAGTTGCGAATGCGGATGGCATAAGCGGACGTTGTATTTTCGTTGTTTTCTGCAATGATAGATTAATTGATGGGACGCATTATATTAATGCAAAGAAAATAAACCACAGTTGAATCGTTGGAAGAGTTTAAAAGAGACCACTCGGTTATTTTAAAACACCAGATTTTTAATTGCGAAGCTTAAACCACTCCTTTTAAAAGCTATCAGGTTCCTTCGATTATATCAAGTTCACTATGTTCACGGTTTTGCCAAAACCAGTCGTAGCCCTCCGTCATTTCATTTGGGTATTCAGTAGTATTCAAGCTATGTATTTTGACCAACGCCAAAGCACTGTGTTTGGTAGCTGCTGGGTATTCATTTGTTGCATAGATAGATGAGTTCGTTTGGGACAGTCATACTGCCATTTGGCCAACGTCAGGGGTATGTACGGGTGGGTTCAAATTAACAAGATAATGATGGGTAGAACTTGACATGTGACTTATGACATTTTGGCCAACGTCAAGGTCATAAGAGCATGGGGAAAAATCCATATCGGGGGTTTCTAAAGAAACTGAAACTTGCTAGAGTTACATACCATTTGGAGTGTGATAATTTTGGTAGCATTCCTTCAGCTTTATCACACGATGATATTTAGATCCCGATCCTACTGTGAGTATATGCTACTCATCGGGAGATTCTTTCACTTAACAATCAATGCTATAAACCAAGTAGGTATCGAGAAAGGTGTCAGCGGGGCTACGCCCCAGGGAAAAGAGATTATTTAATTAAGGAACTTCGCGAAAGCGTCGTAAAACCTCTCTCGAAGTGCCAACACTTGCCTGGCTGAACGGTTAAGCAAGTATTGTAGTACAGTAAGAATAGTCCTGACTAGTTCTTCCTTTTTGGTTTGAGAAAGGATTTGAGAAATAGTGGGAGCTATCCTGTTTAGATAAACTAAAAACCACTCTAAACTTGCAAGAGTATCATGCTAAAGTGTTTTCTTCTCTCTCTCCTAATTGCAGCGACCAATAACATGACGAGCTTATTATTAGATAAAAATATTTTGACAGGGCCAAACTATAAAGATTGGTTCAGGAATGTCAAGATGGCAATCACCTATGACAAATTGGGGTATATCCTTACTACTAAAGCCCCTGCCGTCCTAGATCCAGAATCCAGTATCGCGGATAAGGAAATCCGCAAGACCTAGGAGATTGACTGCGCGAAGGCCAAATGCATCGGGCTTGCCTTTATGGATAATGAACATCAGAGGAGGCATGAGAATATGGATCTTGAATCCATATTTCTCCACACTAAGGAACTGTATGGAGAGCAATCTCGTATAGCTAGATACGAGACCTCAAAGAACTTGTTTTAGTCAAGGCTGGCCGTCGGATCATCTGTAGGGGAACATGTCCTTAAGATGATTGGCTACATTGAGGAGCTCGCGGACCTCGGGATAACATTAGAGAACGAGCTATATACAGACTTGGTTCTTCAGTCCCTTCCTTCCACCTACGCCCAGTTTATCTTGAATTTCAATATTCAAGGTAAAGAAGTTGAACTTCCAGAACTCCTTAACATGTTGAGGAGTGCAGAGGGCACCTTGCAGAAAGCAAGGGAAACACCCACTATGTTTGTTCGTGGTGCTTTCTCTTCCAGATCCATGGCAAGGGCCAAAGGAAGGAAGAAGAAGGCCGCTACCAAACCAAAAGGTGGTGTTGGTAAGGTGGGAGTCAAGGGAAAGTCAAAGGTTGCGGTGACGGTAGTAGTAAAGGATGAGTGCTTTCACTGTCGTAAGAAAGGCCATTGGAAGAAGGATTGCAAAGCTTGGAATGCCAAGAACCAGGACCCGAGGCAAGTTGTGGCTTCAGCTTCAGGTGTGTTTGTAATTGAAAATTGTTTGTCAATCAACCCTACTTCCTGAGTATTGGATACCGGATCAGGATCTCATATATGCAATTCATTGCAGGCACTGAGAAGCCGTAGAGTACTGAAGGTTGGTGATATGACCCTCCTGGTTGCTAACGGAGCAAGCGTGGATGCTGTGCCCGTAGGGGATTATCACCTTGGATTGACGAGTGGACATATTTTGATTTTGCGCAACTGTTTTTGTGTACCTAGTTTAACGTGTAATATCATATCAGTATCGTTGTTATCAAAAGAAGGTTATGATTTCACGTTTGTAAGCGATGTTGTTAACATCCACCTTAATCATGGTTTGATTGGGTCCGGTACACTAGATAACGGTATATACGTGTTAAACCAATTGCAGATTTTCAATGTCTAGAACACACTTAAAAGAAAGTCTCTAGATATAAATCAGGCTTTCTTATGACATTGTAGACTAGGTCACATCAATGAGACAAGGCTAACTAAGTTACATAGAGAAGGATATTTGGATCCGTTCGAATATCAATTTTATACCACTTGTCAATCATGTTTCAAAGGAAAGATGACAAAGACTCCATTCACTGGACATGGAGTAAGAGCGAGCGAGCTCTTCGGACTCATACACAGCGATGTATGTAGTCCAATGTCTACACATGCAAGAAGCGGTTTTTCTTATTTCATTACTTTTACGGATGATTTCTCTAGGTATGGATTCATTTTCTTGATGAAACATAAATCCGAGGCCTTTGAGAAATTCCGAGAATATAAGAATGAAGTAGAAAACCAAACCGGCAAAAGTATCAAGACACTGAGATCTGATCGACGTGGTGAATACTTAAGTGCCGAGTTCCTGGGTTACCTAAAAAAGAAAGGAATTCTCTCTCAGCTTACTCCTCCATACACTCCACAACACAACGATGTAGGAGAGACGGAACCGAACCCTATTGGATATGATGCGTTCTATGATGAGTAATGCTGAGTAACCGCGATCTTTCTGGGGTTATGCACTAGAATCAGCTGCATATCATTTGAACAGAGTACCTACCAAGACTGTGCCTACCACACCATATCAGATGTGGAGTGGGAAGAAACCCTATCTTCAGTATCTCAAGATATGGGGATGTCCAGCTTTTGTTAAAAAGCAGCATGTGGACAAACTCGAGGCACGCTCAGTACATTGTAAGTTTGTGGGATATCCAAAGAACTCCAAGGGGTATTTTTTCTATTACGCAGAGGAACAAAAGCTTTTTCTTTATCGTAATGCCCATTTTCTAGAACAACGGTTTTTAAAGAAGGAAACAAGTGGGAGCGCAATAGAACTGGAACACAAGCTACTACTGAAAGCTTGGTAGAACCAGAAGTTCCAAAAGAAAAGGACATTCCCGCACCCCTCAGCAGGAGTAGTAGGTCGTCTCATCCGCCTAAGAGATACTACAGTTTTCTCATAGACGGGGATAGAGAGGATTGCGTTATTGATAATGATGAACCTACTAGCATCCAGCAGGCCATTCAGAGCGGCGACTCAGTAAGATGGCTGGATGCAATGCGGACCGAAATGGAGTCCATGTACACCAACAAAGTATAGACTTTGGACTTTGCTCCAGATGGGGTAAAACCCATAGGATGCAAGTGGATCTTCAAAAAGAAGATTGGTGTAGATGGACAGGTGGAAATCTATAAGGCTAGACTTGTTGCAAAGGGTTTTCGTCAAAGGCCTGGATTGGACTATGACGAAACCTTTTCTCCAGTGGCTATACTCAAATCCATTCGGATCCTTCTTGCCATTGCTGGCTTCCACGATTATGAGATCTGGCAGATGGACGTAAAGACGGCTTTTCTAAATGGAAATTTAGACGAGTGTGTCTATATGGATCAGCCAGAAGGTTTCAATCAGAGTGGGAGCAGCGGAAAAGTGTGCAAGTTGCTCAAGTCCATTTATGGACTAAAGCAGGTATCACGGAGTTGGAATATCTGTTTTGATGAAGTGATCAAAGAATGCGACTTTATCAAAAATCCAGATGAACCATGCATATATAGTAAGATTGTAGCACGAACTGTTGTATTCCTCGTCTTGTACGTGGATGGCATTCTCTTGATAGGAAATGACATTCCTATGCTACAATCTGTTGGAGATAGTGCTCTCAGAGTCAATTATTGGATCACAGGCACGTGATTGCAATGATTGAGGGAGGACCTATACCGGTAGGACAGTCTTACTCGAGATGATAGTATGCTATCTGGTTTATCTTTATCATCGTGTACTGCTTTAGGTGACCTTACAGGTCATTATTGCACATTGATAGAGCCCCTAGGATTCTTGCATGACTACCAGCAGTAAGAGGGCGATCATATACGTGGGAGCTGGGGTCTATAAGCAAATCCTTAAAAGGTCCCTAGTCGTGGGAGTTTCGAGACAGGGCATCGATTCTCCAAAGTAGACTAGTGTATACAGTCAAGACCCCAACGAGGGGCGGTGGCCGGTCTGACAAGCCATTGGTGTCAGTTGGTTCACCTAAGATGTATACAGGTGCTCATTGGGTTATGAGTACACCGGACAGGACTCGCCGGGAACCTGCTAGTTGGGATTATACCAGACGTCAGATAGCAGTTCCCAGGTGACATGTGTACAGGTTAGTTCATCGACCTGAGATCGTCATTTGTCTCGTGTGAGTTCCTACTGTGCTTTGATTACTACCCTACCACGCTCAAAGGAGACGTGCAAACAGGTTTTAGTTGGGTACAGTCCCGAGCCACATGGAGGCAGTGAGCGGATCTGCAGGGGTTCGTCTCTCCCGGTATTGGGGGTGAGGTCGCGCTGTGTCTAGGAGAGCCATTACACAAAGCCCTCGGCCGAGGCAGGAGATTTACTGGTAGGTATTCCAGTAGTATCTCAGGATGTTCTGGGTTTCACTCCGACACGACTTGGACCGCTTTTTTGGGGGTCAGACTTTTACCAACCCCCTAGGCCCACCATGCGATGCTCATAGACGAACGGACCGGACTATACGGATATTATCACAGACAGGCTCAGTAGGGTGTCAGTATGAGTTCGCTCATAGACGTCCCTTTTGGTCAATAGCTGGTGGCTCGTCACGTATGGCTAATAACTCTGACGTGCTAGTGGTTAAATCCACAGCCATAGTATTGATGAGTCTTTAGAGTCCCCCACACAGACAGTTACTTAAGTTTCGGGCGAAACGCTGTGGAGGCCGTATGGAGATATGGCAGGGTTCGATCAGATACGTGCGGTATTGCACGGATCGTGATCGGATGGATTTTACTTACGGGCTTTGGTTTAAGCCAGATCCTAGTATTAGACAGTGTAGATTTTGTCTCTTTGCATTTGTATTCAGTGGGAATACAAATGAGGGTATGTGTATAAAGTCGCGGGGTTTTCCTGTAATTTATTACGGGAACTGTTTTTTGAAGTTGCCAGTTTGCATACCGTCCCGGCCAGTTTTCCTTTGTTCCTTCACGGCCGGACTTTTGTGATGGAGGGGGTTATTTGCAAGTGTGCAAATAATATTTGTGGAGGGGTTCTCTTGCATTTGTGGCTTCATCATCATGAGATTCCATTATAGTCTCTTCCTTTGTATTTAATGTGATGGTGCTTTGATTAGATGAGATAAGAAATTGGTGTGACCATTTTCTACATATATTGATTCTCTTTCTTCTCTTGTTTTAGAGATTCTTTTTCCACCACCATTTTGATGAGGGGCCGGCCACTTTGTGGGAGAGGAGAGGGAGTGATTTTTCATGTGTGGCAATTTCCTCATCTCATTCCTTATTAAAATGATAGCACCATTTTTCTCCAAAGTTCATTATTCGTATTCCTCCATCAAAGGCAACTTCATAAACCCCAAAGAGGCAACCATTCTACACTACACCTACAGTACCCTTGGACGCGTCGGCTAGCCAACTTCGCGCCCGAGTTGCCTCGGTTCAGAGGTGGGAGCCCGTAAAAGAAATCGGCTACGTGGTGCCTTTCCGACGAGGAGGTGATGAACGGAGATTCGGCAGGAGATCGGAGTGGAGACGAAGACCGAAGGACACGGATCACTTGGTATAACTCTCTACCCATCTTTTTGTTTGCTAGTAGCAAGGTTAATGGCCCGATCCGGGTTAAAAGTGCGCGGTGGTGCCGGTTTGCAAGTTTCGCAAAGTTTTTCGTTTCCGCGTTTCCGGCGTCGGATCGACGGCCGGGGCGCCTGTTCATATCAGATTTTTGCATTTTCATACCGCCCAATTTTTATCACATTGCATATCGGTAGATACTCTTGAGCCGTGTTTGCTAGTCAATTGCAGGATACAGGTTCTCGGTTCTAAAACAGTGAAATTCATGGAAAACACGACAAAATCCGGGTTCCTGCCAACCACAGATAAAACACGGTCTCCGCTCTTCATCCGTATGTTGCCAGATACCAGTTTAGGGAGACAAAATGTCAAATCAATGTCGTTTTCAGGCACAAGGCTCAATGGCAGCACAAGATCCAAGAAAATCTATGCGGAGCTCGAGGCAATCATGCCAAATCTTGACAAAAAGTCCACCTTTCCCTCAACAGAAATTCTGGAAAAATCGTGGAGCCAAATTGAGAAAATACATATACCAGAATAAAGGAGACAGAAGACCAGGGAAGCCCAAAAAACCAGAAAGCCCAACTCAACTATAAGGACGTGGATCCGCGGCCAAAGGGGGGTCTAGGCCGCGGATCCGCGGCCGTTTAGCCGCCAAATATACAGAGCTTTGGGGGGTATTTTAGTCTTTTTGTTTGGGTTCTGTTGGTTGCCCTAGGTTTTCATTTTTTGGCCTATAAATAGCCCAGAACTTTGTGAAGGAAAGGGTCCACTCTTGTATTTTCATTTTGCTAAGTTTAGTGTGTTTCTTCTTCCTCTTCTCACCTCTTCTCCATTAAACTTGTAGTGAGCTTGTGAGTGAAGAGTGATGAATAAAGAAGAACCATTTATTATCATGCTTGTCTCTTTATTTTGTTAATTGTTGTAATTTTAATTCGTTAAGTAGTTGTTGTTATTTTCTTATTGTTTCTTTCTTCTCTCTTTTTCTTTATCCTTATTACGACAATGATGCTTACGCTCGATCCTCGCCAAGGTGAGGTCGCAAATAGCTAGTCGTATTCTTCTAATCTCCTTCTTTCTATCTTCCTCTTTTGTTTTGTTTTGTTTTTCCGTATCATGAAGTGTGAGTAGTTTTATACTTGTTAGGGTAGGATAAGGGAAGTTTGAGAGAAGGAAATCTCTCTCACTCTTTCCTTGCCCAACAGCTTAAATCGACTCCCGTTAATTGAACCACAATCCGCTCCTTACGGCACCCTATCCTACATGATAGCGGTGATTCCGTAGTGAGACCGGTTGTGGTTGAATTAACCGGAGGTTATGGCTAAGAGCCAAGAACGGACGGACAAGAACCAAAAGGAAGACTTATGCGTTGGAAAGCCTAGCTTATACTCGCAAAGTCCTTCCTAGTCGTGCTAATCCCTGTTGTTGCCGATTACCGTTGTAAGTGCACGGCGGCGCCCCGGCCGTCAATCCGACGGCCAAATGCGGAAACGGTGATAAACTTTAATTTTGCGAACTTTGCAAACCGGCACCACCGCGCACTAAACCCCGGATCGGGCCATTAAACTAGATCTAGCTAACAATAAGATGGGGAAGAGATATACCGAGTGATCCGAGTCCTCCGGTCTTCTCGTCGTCGTCCCGATCTCCTGCGGAAACTCCGGTCGTCGCCTCCTCGCCGGAAGGGCACCACATCGCCTGCATCTTTTATGGGCTCCCACCTCAATACCGAGGCAACTCGGGCGCGAAGTTGGCTGCCCGACGCGTCCAAGATTTGCTATAGAATAGTGTAGCAAGCAGGTCTCTTTGGGGTTTAGGAGGTTGCCATGTTGGAGGAATTTTGCACAATGATATTCATGGATGCTTGAAGAAAAATGGAGCATGCCATAGGAAAAAGGAGCTCGGCCAATGAAATGTGTGCTCACTGTGAAAAAAAAAATGAAGCAAGCTCTCTCTGCACTCAATGCAACCAAAATGAATATATATTAATTCATCAACCCATTAAATACCATACAGCACACTCAATTAAAAACCATTCCTTACAAAGGAAATTAATCCACTATACAAAATTAAACCTCACTCCATTCCCCAACAGTGGCCGGCCCAAATCCAATTTCCAACACAAAATCACATCAAAACCCATACCCTCTCATAACTCAATTAATGCATGAATAGCAAAGAAGATTTCATAATCAATCCTTTTGCAATAAACCCCTCCACAATGTGTTATTTGCAAACTTGCAAATAACCCCCTCCAACGAAAAGTCCGGCCGTGAAGGAACAATGAAAAACCGGCCGGAACGGAATGCAAACTGGCAACTCCAGAAAACTGGTCCCGTAATAAATTACAGGAAAACCCCGATACAGTGCATACACACCCGCATCTGTATTCCGTCCGGATACAAATGCAAAGAGACAAAATCTACACTGTACTAAACTAGGATCCGGCTTAAACCAAAGCCGGCTAGTAATGTTCGTCCGATCCTGATCCGTGCAATACCGCACGAATCTGATCGAACCCTGCCATATAACTATACGGCCTCTAGTACAAACCGTCCGATCCTGATCCGTGCAATACCGCACGTATCTGATCGGACCCTGCCATATCTCCAAACGGCCTCTACAGCGTTTCGCCCGAAAGCTTGAGTAACTATAAGTGTGGTAGACTCTAAAGACTCGTCAATACTATGGCTGTGGATTTAACCACAAGCACATCAGAGGTATAAGCCAATACGTGACGGGCCACCAGCTATTGACTAAAAGGGACGTCGATGAGTGAACTCATCCTGACACCCTACCGAGCCTGTCAGTGACAATATCCGTACAGTCCGGTCCGTTCGTCTATGAGCATCGCATGTCGGGCCTAGGGGGTTGGAAAAAGTCAGACCCCCAAAAGCGGTACAAGTCGTGTCGGAGTGTAGCCCAGAACACCCTGAGACACTACTGGAATACCTACCAGTAAATCTCCTGCCTTGGCCAAGGACTTTGTGTAATGGCTCTCCTAGACACAGCGCGACCTCACCCCCAATACCGGGAGAGACGAACCCCCGAAGATCCGCTCACTGCCTCCATGTGGCTCGGGACTGTACCCAACTAAAACCTGTTTGCACGACTCCTTTGAGCCGTGGTAGGGTAGTAATCAAAGTACAGTGGGAACTCACACGAGACAAATGACGATCCCCGGGTCGATGAACTAACCTGTACACATGTCACCAGGGAACTGCTATCTGACGTCAAGTATAATCCCAACTAACAGGTTCCCAGCGAGTCCTGTCCGGTGTACTCATAACCCAATGAGCACCTGTATATATCTTAGGTGAACCAACTGACACCAGTGGCTTGTGAGACCGGCCACCACCCCTCGTCGGGGTCTCGACTGTATACACTAGTCTACTCTGGAGAATCGATGCCCTGTCTCGAAACTCCCACGACTAGGGACCTTTTAAGGATGTGCTTATAGATCCCAGCTCCCACTTATATGATCGCCCTCATACTGCTGGTGGTTAAGCAAGAATCCTAGGGGCTCTATCAACGTGCAATAGTGACCTGTCAGGTCACCTAAAGCAGTACACGATGATAAAGATAAACCAGATAGCATACTATCATCTCGAGTAAGACTGTCTTACCGGGATAGGTCCTCCCTCAATCATCGCAATCACGTGCCTGTGATCCAATAATTGACTCTGAGGGCATTATCTCCAACAACCGTAACACCGATATTAAGAGGGGCAACGAAAGATGTGGAGACTCCTAACTCAAACTAACATAATCCTAACCCTAACAAGCTCTCTTTAAATATCAACTTAACACTTAGATACCCACAACAAAATCTGAAAAACCGGACTTAACTCGTTAAAGCACATAGAAAAAGACTCCCATCTCCCTACGGACGACCCGTACTCAACCGGCTAGCTACAAGCGAAACCGTCTTGATTGCGGTATTTAAAACTAAACTTGAACACGCACGTACTCTAACAATCAAATGGCGCCGTTGTCGGGGAGACGGTAGTTTATTTCCTTGTGTATTTTCGGGTTAATTTGTAAGTATAAATATAACCAAAAAACGAAAAAAAATACATACTTTGTAAAAAACCATCTAGTTGTTTTTTTTGATTAGCTTTTGTGCAAGTGTGCAGGGAAATACAAGGTTCGAGTTCAGTGGCCAAGACGTTGAAAATACGGAGTTCAAGTACAGTGCCAAAGACGTGGGAAGATAGACCCACATTTCGCGGCTACACCGCGACGGACAAAACGAAGCATCCGGTCTACTGTCAAAATCTGGAGCAGATACAGTGAGCACATCAGAATTCCACACATCCACACATCCAAGTCACTGTTCCTGCCGCGGATCCGCGGCAATAGAGGGCTTAGGCCGCGGATCCGCGGCCGTTTGGTGGCCTTGGGCTGCCATCTTTTCTCTGTAAGTCTCTCTGCTCCTCTCCACTCCTCTGGACTCCACTGAATTGTGTTTTCTGCAGCCTTCTTTGCGCAAATTCTTCTCCCCCTTCCAATAAACTGTTCTTGTGCAGGATTCTTTGCGCCGCAAAATAAAAATTGTTTGCAGTTGATTTGTTACCGCTTTGCATTCTTTAATACGGACTTAAGGGGTTTGAAATCAATCCAGATTGGGTGGGGATTTCATCACCCTTCCCAGGACCCCAAAAATCACTAAAGCATATGCATTGTCCATTGTAAATTAAAAAATACTAGACTTCAGCCCTAAGGACTTCACGCTCATTAGGAGAAGATAAACCGTGTTTAGAACCTCGCTTAACGGTATATTGTTTACGGGGTGTCTAGGAAAATGTTAAAGGCGCAGCCGCCGAAAGAGAAAGGGTTATTTAATTAAGGAACTTCGCGAAAGCGTTGGACAACCTCCCCTTATCTCTGCACTTACCTGGCCTCGTGATCAGTGTATTTTTAAACCCATTTCTCGACACTGTTTAACTTCGACAATCAAGTTCAGGAGCAGGTCTAGTAGATCTAGGTTACCCTAGATCTAGGTGTGATTGTGCATATCTTGTTTGTGATTGCTTAAGCCGTATTTCCGTACATATTTCTGTAAAAATCTTTCTAAAAAAAAAAAGAAAAAAATCAAAAACTTTTATAAAAACTTGCCCTTTGTCGCCAAATCCATTTTTCACCCACCACCCATCGCCTTTCTCAATTGACGTTTTCTTACCCTCACCTTCTCCGCTTTGACTATACTAAACTCGTTTAGTGTATGTCCGCTTGGACTCGGGACACTAGCACCCGTCTAGTCCGCGTTACGTTAGTCGCGACCGACTACGCGATCGACTCCGAAGTCGATACTCCATCCACTCCTCTTTCACCCCTTCCTTTGCCGGCCAACTTCGACGTTGACCGGAATTCTGTTCATACATCTTCACCTTCACCTTCACCTTCACCAACCTCTTCTTCCGCGATGTCGGGATTTAATCCGAACATCTCTTTGACCACCGCTGGATTGGCTCCACCTCCTACGGAAACCAATCTCCCACCACCTCCGCCTGTTGTAGCGCCGCAGCGAATCGCGCTCCAGGATCGTTTCTACCCCACCCGTTCTGTACTTCCCACCTGCCTTTCTCTTCCTCCGGCCAATAGGGACAACTTTGAAATTAAGCCCCATTTCATCAACATGCTTCCACGTTTTCATGGGCTTGAATCTGAAGATACCTATATCTTCATCAATAAATTTCAAAACGTCTGTGCCATGATGAAAACAACCCAGCTGTCGGACGATGCTATACGTCTACGGGTCATTCCGTTCACTTTATGCGATCTCGCCGAAAAATGGCTGTATAGCACCGCTTCCCACTCAATCACCAGCTGGGACGAGTTTGTTAAAGCGTTTCTAAAAAAATTCTATCCAAATCATAAGACCGCAAGAATTCGAAATGAAATCAACCAATTCTCCCAGCTTCCTTCTGAACCCTTCTGGAAGTGCTTTGACCGGTACAAAGACCTTCTTGTTCAGTGTCCTCACCACGGTATAGAGAAATGGCAACTCTGCCAAACCTTCTACGAGGGACTGAACCCAGCAACGAAGCAGTTGCTGGAAACCATCTGTCAGGGCCACTTCCTATCGAAATCTGACGAGGAAGCGTGGCAGTTCTTTGACGATCTTGCGGAGCAAACGCTACAGTGGGAGAGCACCAGACCGACTTCTTCTTCTTCTACCTCCACTTCTACCGGTCAGTCTAGGGTAGGAATCCACCAACTTGACGTCTCTATTGCGATGAAAGCTGAAATGGCTGCAATAACACGAAAGCTTGAAGCGATAGAGAGCAAATTTTCTGCTTCTGCTCCTACCCCTGTTCTCCCCCTTCGTACCATCTGCGCTTGTTGTTCCGATCCTTCCCACTTGACCGAAGAGTGTCCTTATAACCCACCCTCGCAAGGACAGGATCAGGTTAATGCTGCCTTCCAGCAAAGACCGAGGAATGATCCATACTCTTCCACCTACAATCCCGGTTGGAGGAACCACCCCAATTTCGCCTGGAATCAGAATCAGAATCAATTCCAGGGCAACAATTTCCAAAGGGCCCCTCCACCGCAACAACAAGCGCAACAACAAACTCAACACCAATATCAGCAGCCCTTCCAACCCCAACCTTTCCAAAACCAGACGAACAACTTTGCACCCAACAACTCTTTTCCACCAAACAACTTTGTTCCGTCAAACAATGATAAGGTTTCCTCGCTCGAGCGAAGTCTGGAGGCGTTTGTTAAACAATCGACTCAATCCACCGCCAACATCCAGTCTTCGATTCAATCTTTAGTGCAACACACTGCCGCACACGGGCAAAGCATCAAGACCATCGAGGCCCAGATTGCACAGCTGAACGAGGCCTTGAGCGAGCGAGAGAAGGGGAAGCTCCCGTCCCAGCCACTTCCAAATCCCGGTCACCCACATAATGCACATGTTGCTCTTGAACAACAAAACCATAATGTGAGTGCCGTGACTACACTGAGATCGGGGAGGATGCTGCAAAACAACATTGGCACACGGATCAACGATGACACCCCGGCCACTGCTTCTTCTTCTTCTTCTTCTCCTTCTTCTTCTTCGTCTTCTGAGCCTATTCTCCGTTCTTCACAAGGCTCTCCTTCCTCTTCATCTCTGAACGGACCCACTTCTCACTCCACGAAAACACCTATTCTGGGATCCGTTCCAACTCCACAATCTCCTCCTCCAGCATTAGACTCAACCAATTTTCAAAATGTTCCATTTCCAAACCGGTTGAGATCTAATAAACAAAATTCTCAAATGGAGAAGATTCTGGAGTTATTTAAGCAAGTTAACATTAACATTCCTCTTTTAGATGCTGTCCAACAAGTCCCGTCTTACGCGAAAATCTTAAAGGACTTGTGCAAGAAAAAGAGGAAGTCTCAGGTACCCAAGAAAGTTTTCTTGGCTAGTGCTGTGAGTGATGCCCTTACCCAATCTTTACCACAAAAACGGAAGGACCCTGGCTGTCCTACGATTTCAATTACCATTGGGGATAAGAACATCAACCGCGCACTATTAGATCTTGGTGCCAGTGTTAACTTGCTTCCGTATTCAGTATACGAGCAATTAGGCGTCGGAGAGCTGAAACCCACGCACTGCACTCTCCAAATGGTCGACCGATCGATCACCCATCCTAGGGGTAAGCTAGAGGATGTGTTAATAAGAGTCGGGGACTTCATATTCCCCGTTGACTTCATTGTATTAGATACACAGCCTGTAGCTAACCCCCGGAATCAAATTCCGGTGATACTCAGTCGCCCATTTCTCGCAACCTCAAATGCTGTGATCAATTGTCGCAATGGTTCGATGAACCTCTCTTTTGGAAATATGAAGATTGAACTCAACATTTTTAGGTTGGGGAATCAGCCCGCCGAACCTAATGCTCATATACTGGACGTCTGCTCGATCCAGGAGATCACCCCGGAAGAGTGTGAATTCGAGGAGTTTCTGTTTGAACACGACAATCTTGACGCCACTAGTGCGTTTCTCTTCGAACCTGCTGCTGTTTCTGCGCCCGACAACGAATACGAGTGTTTCACGTTCTCGAACGATCTTAGCCGCGCACAACCCGAGTTTGAATCCTTCGACTTTCCGGATGAGTTACCTGAACCATCCAACTCGGTTGCCTACACTCGCTTTGAACCTTTACTGGAGTCCTTTGAGTTCGAGACCTTTGCACCCATCTTGCCTTCTATCGTTTCACCTCCAACGCTCGAACTCAAGCCGTTGCCGTCTCACCTTAAGTATGCTTACTTAGGTGAGAACGAGACCCTCCCTGTCATCATTTCGGCTTCTCTAGCTCCAGAGCAAGAGAAAGCCCTTCTCGCGGTCTTGCACAGCAACAGGCAAGCTTTTGGCTGGTCCATGGCGAACATCAAGGGGATTAGTCCCCTGATCGTTGAGCATCACATTCATCTGATGGATGATGCCAAACCAGCCCGGGATCCATAAAGACGTCTTAATCCAGTCATGAAGGAGGCTGTGAAGAAGGAGATCGTCAAATGTCTAGATAGTGGTATCATTTACCCTATCTCTGATAGCCAGTGGGTTAGCCCCATTCATGTTGTCCCCAAGAAGTCGGGCATCACGGTCATAACCAACGAGGCGAATGAGTTAATCCCTACTCGTACCCAAACTGGGTGGCGAGTTTGCATTGATTACAGAAAACTCAACGCCGCAACGCGGAAAGACCACTTTCCGCTACCTTTCATTGACCAGATGCTCGAACGATTGGCCGGACACGAGTACTACTGCTTTCTTGATGGCTACTCCGGCTATAATCAGATTCCCATCGCCGAAAAAGACCAGGACAAGACCACTTTCACTTGTCCTTTCGGCACGTTTGCATATCGACGCATGCCCTTTGGGTTATGCAATGCGCCCGCTACCTTCCAGCGGTGTATGATGGGTATCTTCTCTGACATGGTGGAAAAATTTCTGGAGATTTTCATGGATGACTTCTCCATCTTCGGCGACTCCTTCAACGAGTGTTTGCTGCATCTTGACGCTGTCCTTACCCGATGTAAGGACAAGAATCTCACTTTGAATTGGGAGAAATGCCACTTCATGGTGCGCGAAGGTATTGTCTTAGGACATATCATCTCGCAAAATGGCATAGAGGTTGACAAAGCAAAGATTGAGGTCATTTCCAATCTGCCTCCTCCCCGATGCGTCAGAGATATCCGAGCCTTCCTTGGCCATGCCGGTTTCTATAGACGGTTCATCAAGGACTTTAGCAAGATTGCTAGGCCCTTGACGCTTTTGCTGGCTAAGGACACGCCTTTCGACTTCAACTCGAGCTGTGTGACTGCATTCGAGTCACTGAAACGCTTACTCACTTCTGCTCCCGTTCTTTCTTCACCTGACTGGACGCACCCATTCGAGATTATGTGCGATGCATCCGACTTTGCCATTGGTGTTGTCCTCGGACAACACATCAACAAGATACCGCACGTAATCTATTACAAAAGCCGAACCCTGAACGACGCCCAACTTAACTATACAAAAACTGAGAAGGAATTCTTAGCTGTTGTATTTGATTTAGAAAAGTTCAGGCCCTACCTCATCGGCTCTCCAGTCATTGTCTACACGGACCATTCAGCTCTGCGCCATCTTTTTGCGAAGAAAGATGCCAAATCTCAGTTAATACGTTGGATCCTCTTGCTTCAAGAGTTTGACCTTGTCATTAAAGACAAACGAGGATGTGAAAACATAGTTGCCGACCATCTCTCACGACTTCCTTCTTCGCCTTCGCTTTCAATTCCGATCAACGACGTTTTCCCGGATGAACAACTCTTGACAGTATCGTGCGAACCCTGGTTCGCAGATATTGTGAACTATTTGGCCACGGGATTACTACCGACTGAATGGTCGAGTCAGGACAGACTTCGCTTCTTATCCCAAGTAAAACACTTTTACTGGGACGAACCCTACTTGTTCAAGTACTGTCCCGACCAGATTATTCGTCGGTGTGTCCCTGATGAGGAATTCAAGAGTGTGCTGTCATTTTGCCAAAATCAAGCGTGTGGCGGGCATTTTGGGCCCAGAAAGACAGCTGAGAAGATCTTGCAATGTGGTTTCTACTGGCCACAACTTTTCAAAGACGCTCACGACTATTGCAAGACTTGCTCCCGGTGCCAACACATGGGCCGGATATCCCGGAGGAACGAGATGCCGCTCCAACCGATCTTGGTTGTGGAGATTTTCGATGTTTGGGGGATAGATTTCATGGGGCCGTTTCCCAGCTCTTTTGGGAACTTGTACATTCTTCTAGCTGTTGATTACGTCTCTAAATGGGTCGAGGCTGTGCCCAGCCGGACTAACGACAACAAGGTTGTCGTTAGGTTCCTTAAAGAAAACATTTTCTCCCGGTTTGGGCACCCCCGAGCGATCATTAGCGACAATGGAAGTCATTTCTGCAATAAAACTTCCGAAGCCTTGATGCGGAAATACTCCATAAATCATAAGCTCTCTACGCCCTACCACCCCCAAACCTGCGGGCAGGCCGAAGTTTCAAATCGGCAAATCAAGCAGATACTGGAGAAGACGGTTTCCAAGAACCGTAAGGATTGGTCTCTGAAACTCACTGATGCCCTTTGGGCATTTAGAACCGCTTATAAGACCGACCTTGGCATGTCTTCCTATCGGCTTGTGTACGGAAAAGCCTGCCACCTTCCTGTCGAAATAGAGCATCGCGCATTTTGGGCGATAAAGGAGCTGAATCTGTCTATCGAGGATGCGGGCAGCCATCGGAAGCTGCAGTTGAACGAACTGAACGAGCTTAGGGATGAGGCTTACGATAACGCGGTTGTCGTTAAGAATCGAACGAAGGTGTTTCACGATAAACGCCTTTTGCGCAAAACCTTCGTACCTGGTCAGCAGGTACTGCTTTACGACACCCGACTTCATTTCCATCCAGGAAAGCTCAGATCTCGCTGGAAAGGGCCGTATTTTGTGCGGAATGTGTATCCGCGGGGCGCTGTGGATTTGGAGAATCCAAAGGACGGTTCATTTTTCAAAGTGAACGGACACCGATGCAAACCATACCTTAGCGCTGAACCAACAGAGGAGCTCCTGTTCCTACAGGAGCCGGTTTACCCTGAATGATCTTCCTCTGCATACCTCCAAACTTCGGTTATCCAGCCTAGAACAGCGGACACTGTTCCAAATAAGTTTGGGGGTATGTACAAACCATTTTGTATATATTTGTGTATATTCTTTTTCTTTTCTTTAAAAACAAAAACAAATAAAAATTTGTGTATCACTAACCGACAATTTTGAACCTTCCAACTGCTCTCTTCATGCTACGACAGTGAGGACACTGTCCAGTTTAAGTTTGGGGGTACGCTCGGTACGCATTTCTTACCTTCGCATTCATATGTATATTTTGCATCTGCATATTAATATCCATAAAATCCATAAAAATTTGAAAATTTTCTAAAAAATATTTTTAAAAAAAATTGTCAAGTTAGCTTGTGGAAGAACTCTGATTCATAATTCGACGGTTTTTGTTTGAAAAAATAGGAATGACTAAATCTTATGTTTAGATTTTGAAAACCTGAAAGATAACTCTCCTTTGAAGTTAACTATAGCTGATATACGTCTTTACATCACACTACACGTGTCGTGAATTTTGGGAATTAGATGACAAGTCTTTCATGTTTAAACTTTTAAACAGATAAATGATTTTCTGAGAATCAAATAGGTTTGTTCTGAAATAAGTAATGTCAAGAATAGTTTATGAAGTAAAGCGAATATGAAGGAATGTTATTGATGCCGTAATTGGAGTTAAGTCTGAAAAATAACCCATCGGAAATTTGATTGGAATGATTACACACCAAACCCACTAAACACGTCTTTTATCCAAAAAAATAATTGAACTGCCGGTTATATCTCCGTTCGTATTAAATCATCTGATTTTCACGCCAAACTGTCTTTTGTTTTTGGACCTAGGTAACTTGAGTAATTAAGTCCGCTGGGGTGTTTCTACACCTAATGCCCTAAAACCAACTGGTTTGGGTGCATTGGCCCAAAGCTCGCTAAGAAGCCTAGAAAGTCCAGTTTTAAAACAAAGTCAAGCAAGTGTTCTCTCCGAGTTAAAATTCCTAACGGTTCTTTGTGTGAGAATAATCTTGATAAAAGACAGGCTTTTATAAAAATTTTAGCGGAGATATGAAGGTTTTATTCTATGATAAAGACTATTGCACGTTCACAGAGGTGTGTATGAAATGAAAATAAGAAAAAGGTGGAGTGAAAAATACGACTTAGTTTCCTGTTATGGAAGATAGAAATTCTGAAGTTGAAACCTTACTGGAAAACGAAACTTGAAAAATGCTTAACTCTTTATAAAACTTATGTGATCGTTTTTTAAATTGTTATCTGGGCTTTATTGTGCGACATGATGACTTTATTCGACCTTTCGGGAACTTAACGACACTATTTGCAACGCACGTAAAGACATATAAAATCTGTAGTTAAATAAGATGCGAGGTGTGAAAAATAAAGGTTCGATGGTCTAGACTTAGGATTATAGAATTGTTATTTTCTAAAACAAAACTTTAGGACTTGAATCTTAGTTATTTTACAAAACCAACTTGACCGGATTTTGTGGGTAGTATCCGCTGAAAACCCTCAGGAGACAACACTTCTCCTACTAGGGACACCTAGAGCTTTAACGGCTTATTGCACATGCTCAGTGCAATCGCGTTCCCTGCGAAAGTGAGGTTAGGAAAATTTTTGTGAATAAATGGACTTTGCTCGGGACGAGCAAATGATAAGTTTGGGGGTATTTGTTCATATCAGATTTTTGCATTTTCATACCGCCCAATTTTTATCACATTGCATATCGGTAGATACTCTTAAGCCGTGTTTGCTAGTCAATTGCAGGATACAGGTTCTCGGTTCTAAAACAGTGAAATTCATGGAAAACACGACAAAATCTGGGTTCCTGCCAACCACAGATAAAACACGGTCTCCGCTCTTCATCCGTATGTTGCCAGATACCAGTTTAGGGAGACGAAATGTCAAATCAATGTCTTTTCAGGCACAAAGCTCAATGGCAGCACAAGATCCAAGAAAATCTACGCGGAGCTCGAGGCAATCATGCCAAATCTTGACAAAAAGTCCACCTTTCCCTCAACAGAAATTCTGGAAAAATCGTGGAGCCAAATTGAGAAAATACGTATACCAGAATAAAGGAGACAGAAGACCAGGGAAGCCCAAAAAACCAGAAAGCCCAACTCAACTATAAGGCCGCGGATCCGCGGCCAAAGGGGGGTCTAGGCCGCGGATCCGCGGCCGTTTAGGCGCCAAATATACAGAGCTTTGGGGGGTATTTTAGTCTTTTTGTTTGGGTTCTGTTGGTTGCCCTAGGTTTTCATTTTTTAGCCTATAAATAGCCCAGAACTTTGTGAAGGAAAGGGTCCATTCTTGTATTTTCATTTTGCTAAGTTTAGTGTGTTTCTTCTTCCTCTTCTCACCTCTTCTCCATTAAACTTGTAGTGAGCTTGTGAGTGAAGAGTGATGAATAAAGAAGAACCATTTATTATCATACTTGTCTCTTTATTTTGTTAATTGTTGTAATTTTAATTCGTTAAGTAGTTGTTGTTATTTTCTTGTTGTTTCTTTCTTCTCTCTTTTTCTTTATCCTTATTACGACAATGATGCTTACGCTCGATCCTCGCCAAGGTGAGGTCGCAAATAGCTAGTCGTATTCTTCTAATCTCCTTCTTTCTATCTTCCTCTTTTGTTTTGTTTTGTTTTTCCGTATCATGAAGTGTGAGTAGTTTTATACTTTTTAGGGTAGGATAAGGGAAGTTTGAGAGAAGGAAATCTCTCTCACTCTTTTCTTGCCCAACAGCTTAAATCGACTCACGTTAATTGAACCACAATCCGCTCCTTACGGCACCTTATCCTACATGATAGCGGTGATTCCGTAGTGAGACCGGTTGTGGTTGAATTAACCGGAGGTTATGGCTAAGAGCCAAGAACGGAAGGACAAGCACCAAAAGGAAGACTTATGCGTTGGAAAGCCTAGCTTATACTCGCAAAGTCCTTCCTAGTCGTGCTAATCCCCGTTGTTGCCGATTACCGTAACACCGATATTAAGAGGGGCAACGAAAGATGTGGAGACTCCTAACTCAAACTAACCTAATCCTAACCCTAACAAGCTCTCTTTAAATATCAACTTAACACTTAGATAACCACAACAAAATCTGAAAAACCGGACTTAACTCGTTAAAGCACATAGAAAAAGACTCTCATCTCCCTGCGGACGACCCGTACTCAACCGGCTAGCTACAAGCGAAACCGTCTTGATTGCGGTATTTAAAACTAAACTTGAACACGCACGTACTCTAACAATCAGCGCCGCCGTGCACTTACAATGGTATCAGAGCCATGCCATTAACCTAGCCTAGCTTGCTCTAGTATGTTTAGAACTCGATCGAACAAAAATCCCAAAAACCGCATTTTTCTTGCATCAGGTTTCTGTCGAAATTTTTTTAGCTCTAAAACATTTTTCAGGTTGTTGCAGAAATATGTGCATGGAATTTTAAGCTATCTGCAAAAATTTGGTGGGGCAATGCTTCAGGTTGACCGCGGAAACGCGGCCAAACCCCAGGTTTGGCCGCGGTTCCGCGGTGGAATCAACTCCTTGATGTGCCAAATTTTTCCAGAAGGCTTTAGAACTGAGAATAGGGGTTTTGGGATATTCTGATTGGGCCCAGATTTTCTCTGAGTGCTACAGTAGTGCTTGGGGCCCACTTCGGTAAATTTGATCGATCGAGTATTTTAAACATGCTAGTTCACAGTATTTACATTATTTCTGCGATCGTGAATGTCACTTGATCGGTAAATCCTGTCTAACTGCTATAGCCCTCTTAGACGGATTTGCGAACGTGACATTCACGTTGATGTTCTGTGTTGTGCTGTGATGTTGCGGATTGGTCGTGGGGGATAGCCTGGATGCAATGTTAGTACAGTTTTGTTTTATATGTACATTTGATATTGCGGGGCGAGCGTCCGACATGTGGACTGCTGTCACTGCCTGTTTGTATATTATTCTTTTGGGGCACGACCGGGTCGAGGTCGATGTACCCGTTGTATGTATATTTTACTTTCTGTACTAGGATTACCCCGCGGAGGGGTGCACGGATAGCCGGGTTCTATAGGGCAACGAGCCCGCATCTCATGGCATTGAGACGGAGGGGGCTTTACTCTAGAATTGGCAGGCTATTCGCCGCACTCGTAGGGGTATATGTTGACCCAGGAGGGGTGCCCAAGATACCGGATTCCGTGAAGTACTGGGTGGTCCATTCACGTTGCTGAAGGGGGTTGCCACACTTCAGGTTTTGGCAGGTAACTTGCCGCGCCCATAGGGGTCTAGGATTTCATTGCACAGGCTATCCACACGATCAGAGGAACGTCGGGTTTCAGTAGCGGCTCTATGAAACCCGGGGATCCCAGATATCTGTATTGTTCTGTGATGCTGGTTGCATTTCTGTGATGTTGCATTTTATCATGCCTTGAGCGAATATTATATATTGATATATATACTAGTAGATGTTGTATATGTTTTGCATCCGCGCTAGTCCAGTCCCCGCTCTGTCGTTAGTTAAGTAACCTAACGGGTGATGACGGGACCCAGTGGCGAATGCGGATGGCATATACGTACATCATTATTTTCGTTCTTTATTGGTGTGATCAATTGATGGGACTGCATTGATTCGGATCAATGCAAGATAAACAAACCTATTTGATGTTGTTGGAACATTTTTCAAAAAGCTGTTATTGCAAGGGCGTTCTCTTTTGTTTTGCATAGTGGTATTCGGTTATGAATATCCAGCTCCTCAGTCGACGAGGCAAGGGCTGAGACCCCTTCACCGGGAGTGACCCCTTGGACAAAAGTTTGCATCAGGGCAATAACTTCAGTATAGCCGATTACTTTTGCTTTGCATCGTGGTATTCAGTTGGAATATCCTGCACCTCATTCTACGGGGAAAGAGCCGAGATCCCTTCACCGGGAGTGACCTCTTTAGCAAAGGTTTTCGACATTATATTTTAAAAAGCTATCCAGTTCCTTCAACGATATCAAGTTCATTACGTTAAAGGTTTTCGCCAGAAACCATTCGTAGCCCTCCGTCGTTTCATATGGATAGTCAATAAGTATTCAAGTTGTGTATGTTGGCCAAAGTCAAGGCACAGTGATTGGTAGCTATTGGGTATTCATATGCAGCATAGATAGATGCGTTGGTTTGGGGTAGTCGTATAGCCATGTTGGCCAAAGTCAAGGGCTTGTACGGGTGGGCTCAAATTAACCTGGAGAATGACGGGTAGAACTTGACATGTGACTTATGATATATTGGCCAAAGTCAAGGTCATAAGAGCATGGGGCAAAAAATCCACATCGGGAGTTTCTAAAAAAACTAAAACTTGCCAGTTATGCGGATACCTTCTGGAGTGTGATAACGTGAGCGGATTCCGTCACGTTATCATGCGATGATAGTTGGATCCCGATTCCCACCGATGAGTTGGTTTACTCCTCGGGTGATCCCGGCTAATTCTTCTTTCAGGTTTGGGGAAGAATTTGACGTTACAGTGGGAGGTTTCCTAATTAGATAAAGTGATAACCATTCTGATCTAGGTTAGAGTGCACGCTGAGTGTTTATTTTCTCTCTCTCTTTGGCAGCGACCATTGACCCGACCCTAGACGATGACTCAGTGACCAAAATTGACCGAACCTTTAAAACACTGGCTTTTGGATTGTCAGAGTTGCATACCTCATTGCTACTCCTACTTTTACCCTTTTCTCCAGAACACCCCGTATTTTTATGAACGTCCACTTCCATTGGACAAAATCATCGTATGGTTATATACGAACTCGAAGGAATTTATTCGAGGATGGTTTCCGGTTCTGGAGAAAACGAATATGACTATTCAGTTGTCTTTTCCTTTTACCTTCTCTCAGGTTATGAGTGTTCCTTGGATTATGACAGTACACCTATTATGCAAATTGGATAGTCTTCTTCCAAACCTTAGGCTGGTGCCGAACGGTGGGGAAGGAAGAAAACCAATTAGCATAACGATGGTGTGCAGAAGGTATTAAGTTAAGACAAAGAAAGGGATTTGTAAGAGGGCAAAGTAAATTGCGACTGCTATTCACGACCAAACCAAGTATTTCTTCGCCAATCCTAAATCACCTTTGTATTTCTCCAGAACACTCCACATCACTACGAAGATCCACAGTTTATTGGATACTCCATCGTATGGTTATATACGAACTCGAAAGGAACTTGTTCCAGTTCGGGGATGGATTCTGGTTCAAGAGAAATAGGAATAAGGTTTATTCGGTTGTCTTTTATCTTCACATTCTCTCGCATTACGAGTGCTCCTAGGATTAGGACAGTACACCCATTATGCTTATTGGATAGTCTTCTTCCAAACCATAGGCTGGTGCCGAACGGTAGGGAAGGAAGAAAACCATTAGACCTAAAGGGGTGTGCAGAAGGTAATGACTAAAGACATATAAAGGGATTTGGATAGATGGCAAAGAATTATACGGTTACAGTTGTGAATCTGGATAATGGAAGAGGCATTAGTAGGAATACTGGGATACCCCATCGAAACATTTCAATATTTCAGTTTCGCTGTGTACTGTTAACAAAAAACTGATTTCCCAATTTGACACTTGCTCCAGGGTATGTATTTACCAGGTTTGATTCTCACATCTGTATGGTTTTACAGATGATGAGTGGGAGTAAGTTATTTTAGGTGATCATCCTCATTATATCGGGATTCGTTGTAATTGGTGATATTTGAGGAAGTCACCTGGATTGTTTGCCGGACGACAAATATTTGGTTTTGAATATCCGTTGTTGTGCACCAACTTCAAATTGATATATCTGTACGTCTATTTTTATAGAGTGAGATATACCTTTTTGAAATTATGTCTATAACATTTACCTATATCAGTGGATGGTTAGGTAAGGAGCATTAAACAGCGGTGTAATTCTTCTTAACCGTAAGTACAGTTTTCAACTTACGACACACAGTGAATGAGTTATTAGACTCAGAGGACTTATACAGAGTATTGTATATTGTCCAGTGTCCATTAAGACAGAGGGGATGGCCCTCGTACTATATTCGGTTTACTTATGTCTTCTCTGGTTTTAGACAAGTGTTTCGTAGAAACACAGGGTCCAAGTTTTGAGAAGTTTTAGATATAAGAGTAAAGTAGAGAACCAAGCATTGCAAGTATCGGAATTCTTCAAGGTGATCGAAGATGTAGATACTTGTGTATGGTATTCAGTTGATAGTAATGATTAAGAAAACTTTCTTCTCTTTCAGGTTACTCATAATTGGAAGCACTCCTAAGTTGAGTAACGCTGATCGGCCTCTCTCCATTTAGTTGGCATGCACTGGGGACAGCTGCATGATTTGAATCTGGTTCAATTAAATCAGTGCCTCTGGTTCTATATTGGATATATAACAGTTCATATCTTAACGATGTTAAGGTACGGGGAGTTGTCCGGCTTATGCTTAAAACCAGACTCTGGATGACTCAAGGCACGTTTCTGTAATGGTTGTTTGTGGGTTGACCCAGGCTATGACGAGGGTTGACTTTCTACCATCTAGAAGATCAATAGTGATATTGTTCTTGACTCGCCACAGTTTTAACAAAAATGGATTTTTTCAGAAAACAATAGTGGGAGTATGGTAGAACTGGAAGTGATTCCAGAACCGCAAACGATTACTGAAGATTTGATAAGAACCTAAAGATTCAATCTGGTTTGACATTCCATTGGCCACTCCGCAGATATGGTGGGTAACCTCAGGCACTCGAGAGGTACTTCGGTATGCTCAAGGACGGTGGCAGGGAGGTTCCTGTTTACCCAGACTTGCCATTGCTGTTGTTCCAGACTGTGAGACCCGGCAGGAGGATGAATATAGCGTCGTTCTAAACTAGCTTTAGAAGTGTACGTTTATATGACTCTGCCAGAGGGTTGTCGTAGTCAGTGGGAGCAGCGGAAGAATAGTGGACAAGTGGCTTATATCTATTTATAGACTAAAGCAGATATAGCGGAGATAGATCATCTATTTCTGATGTGACAGTCATAGGTTTGACTTCATCAGAATAGGGGATGGATCTGTTAAGAAGGTAGTAGGGTGTGATGTCCTGGTATTTGGATGACATGCGCAGAGTAGGAAGTGATATTCCTATACTACGATCGGTTATACTTTGGTTGTCACACAGTGGTTTCTCCACAAAGGACTTGGATATTATATCAGACATTCTGGTTACTAGATCTATGGTTTTAGATCTAGATTTAGGTGGTTTCCCAATCTGGGTACTTAGACAGCATTCTATGAGTATTTAGAATGGACGACTCCTGGCACGGTAGTGTACCTGCAGGTAATGGAGTCACCCTCTCTAATGGTGTCTTACAGACTAAAGTAGAGAGGGATGTGCATGATTGGCAGATCACTTGCTTAGGCAATTGAGTCAATCATGAGATGTCAAGTACCACACCAGATGTTGTTTTTGTAGGAGATGCAATAAGTTGATATTAATCCAATCCTGGAGAAACAATCGGAAGCAGCTTTAGAACATAAGTGCATGTTCTAGGGATATGATAACGATAGACACATTCGGGTGACGGTTATCATTCCAGGCTTCTAAGGTGACCTGGACAGCAGAATGGCTGTCAGAGTTGTAGTTTTCCTTCTGAGGAGGGGCAGTATTTGGACAGGTGGTCCAGGAGGATACTGAGGGAGGCATGGCGTAGAATACTGATTAAGTTCAGTTGACGATACAGTCTAAGAAGTTTGGATTTGGAGTTCATTTATGAGCTAGGTCCCATCAGACATCCAGACACATTCTAAGATAGGTATTGCTCATTTCGGGAGATGGCTTTCTCCGCGAACTTGAGATAAAGAGAGACATAGAAAAAAACATCTGAGCGGATCCACTCACTGAGGCTATTCCTCGAACGCAATAGTTTCGCAAACAGGCTTTATGAAACTGATTAGTAGAGGAATTGGGTGTTCGGTATCACACGGGCTGTGAGTATGCGACATCGCAATAATTAGCCTTGAGTGCAAGTGGGAGATTGTTGGAGATAGTGCCCTCAGAGTGAATTATTGGATCACAGGCACGTGATTGCAATGATTGAGGGAGGACCTATACCGGTAGGACAGTCTTACTCGAGATGATAGTATGCTATCTGGTTTATCTTTATCATCGTGTACTGCTTTAGGTGACCTTACAGGTCACTATTGCACGTTGATAGAGCCCCTAGGATTCTTGCTTGACTACCAGCAGTATGAGGGCGATCATATACGTGGAAGCTGGGGTCTATAAGCAAATCCTTAAAAGGTCCCTAGTCGTGGGAGTTTCGAGACAGGGCATCGATTCTCCAGAGTAGACTAGTATATACAGTCGAGACCCCGACGAGGGGAGGTGGCCGGTCTCACAAGCCATTGGTGTCAGTTGGTTCACCTAAGATGTATACAGGTGCTCATTGGGTTATGAGTACACCGGACATGACTCGCCGGGAACCTGCTAGTTGGGATTATACCAGACGTCAGATAGCAGTTCCCAGGTGACATGTGTACAGGTTAGTTCATCGACCTGAGATCGTCATTTGTCTCGTGTGAGTTCCTACTGTGCTTTGATTACTACCCTACCACGCTCAAAGGAGACATGCAAACAGGTTTTAGTTGGGTACAGTCCCGAGCCACATGGAGGCAGTGAGCGGATCTGCAGGGGTTCGTCTCTCCCGGTATTGGGGGTGAGGTCGCGCTGTGTCTAGGAGAGCCATTACACAAAGCCCTCGGCCGAGGCAGGAGATTTACTGGTAGGTATTCCAGTAGTATCTCAGGGTGTTCTGGGTTTCACTCCGACACGACTTGTACCGCTTTTGGGGGTCTGACTTTTACCAACCCCCTAGGCCCACCATGCGATGCTCATAGACGAACGGACCGGACTGTACGGATATTATCACAGACAGGCTCAGTAGGGTGTCAGTATGAGTTCGCTCACAGACGTCCCTTTTGGTCAATAGCTGGTGGCTCGTCACGCATGGCTAATACCTCTGACGTGCTAGTGGTTAAATCCACAGCCATAGTATTGATGAGTCTTTAGAGTCCCCCACACAGACAGTTACTTAAGTTTCGGGCGAAACGCTGTAGAGGCCGTATGGAGATATGGCAGGGTTCGATCAGATACGTGCGGTATTGCACGGATCGTGATCGGATGGATTTTACTTGCGGGCTTTGGTTTAAGCCAGATCCTAGTATTAGACAGTGTAGATTTTGTCTCTTTGCATTTGTATTCAGTGGGAATACAAATGCAGGTATGTGTATAAAGTCGCGGGGTTTTCCTGTAATTTATTAAGGGAACTGTTTTCTGAAGTTGCCAGTTTGCATTCCGTCCCGGCCAGTTTTCCTTTGTTCCTTCACGGCCGGACTTTTGTGATGGAGGGGGTTATTTGCAAGTGTGCAAATAACATTTGTGGAAGGGTTCTCTTGCATTTGTGGCTTCATCATCATGAGATTCCATTATAGTCTCTTCCTTTGTATTTAATGTGATGGTGCTTTGATTAGATGAGATAAGAAATTGGTGTGACCACTTTCTACATATATTGATTCTCTTTCTTCTCTTGTTTTAGAGATTCTTTTTCCACCACCATTTTGATGAGGGACCGGCCACTTTGTGCGAGAGGAGAAGGAGTGCTTTTTCATGTGTGGCAATTTCCTCATCTCATTCCTTGTTAAAATGAGAGCACCATTTTTCTCCAAAGTTCATTATTCTTATTCCTCCATCAAAGGCAACTTCATAAACCCCAAAGAGGCAACCATTCTACACTACACCTACAGTACCCTTGGACGCGTCGGCTAGCCAACTTCGTGCCCGAGTTGCCTCGGTCCAGAGGTGGGAGCCCGTAAAAGAAATCGTCTACGTGGTGCCTTTCCGACGAGGAGGTGATGAACGGAGATTCGGCAGGAGATCAGAGTGGAGACGAAGACCGAAGGACACAGATTGCTTGGTATAACTCTCTACCCGTCTTTTTGTTTGCTAGTAGTTAGGTTAATGGCCCGATCCGGGTTAAAAGTGCGCGGTGGTGCCGGTTTGCAAGTTTCGCAAAGTTTTTCGTTTCTGCGTTTCCGGCGTCAGATCGACGGCCGGGGCGCCGCCGTGCACTTACACAATCTGTCAAAGAATTCTTGTCACACAGGTTCTCTATGAAAGACCTGGGTGATGCCTCTTACATTCTGGGGATCCAGATCTATCATGATAGATCTAAGAGGATGTTGGGACTTTCGCGGTCCAGGTATATCAACACTATTCTGAAAAGATTCAGTATGGAAGATTCTAAGCGTGGTAATTTACCGGCTTGTCACGGAATCACCCTCTCCAAAGAGATGTCTCCCAAGAATGATTTGGAAAGGGATCGCATGTCGATTATACCCTAAGGTTCTGCGGTAGGCTCTATAATGCATGCAATGTTGTGCACCAGACCAGATGTAGCTTACGCACTAAGCGTGGTAAGTTGGTATCAGTCAGACCCAGGGGAGAAGCACTGGATAACAGTAAAGAACATTCTCAAGTACCTGAGAAGGACTAAGGATATGTTCTTGGTTTACGGTGGAAAAGACCTCTAGATCGAGGCTTTTGCTAACTCCAGCTTCCAGAGTGACAAGGATGACTCCAAGTCCATGTCAGGTTATGTTTTTACCCTCAATGGAGGGGTGGTGTGCTGGAAGAGTTCCAAGAAAGACACCGTTTCTGACTCAACGATGGAAGCGGAGTATATCGCAGCTTCTGATGCCGCAAAAGAAGCAGTCTGGGTAAAGAAGTTCTTAACAGAACTTCAGGTGGTTCCATCCATTGTTGATCCAATACCTCTGTATTGTGACAACAACGGGGCTATAGCTTTAGCGAAGGAACTCAGGTCCCATCAAAAGTCCAGACACATCATGAGGCGGTATCACCTATCCAGGGAGATCATAGATCGCTGGGAGATCGAGGTCTGGAGAGTCGCTATAGAGGAAAACACTGCAGATCCATTCATAAAGGCCTTGCCTCAAACACAGTTCGAGAGACTATTCGAGATGATAGGTCTGCGATACGCCAGTACATGGCCTTAGTGCAAGTGGGAGATTGTTAGTGTTATATGCCCTAGAAGCCATTATTGTATCATACTAGTTTGTATATTACATTTTGGAAGCTTAGGATATATACACGGGTTTATAACAGTCTTGCTCAACATAGTGGTATGCTACTTGGTTTGTATCTATCTTAATATGTGTATATGTTTCTTTTAGCATATCACGAATACATATTGATAGAGCCCTTAGGGTCTTGCTTGAATACCAGCATTGTGATAGCGGTCACACTAGTGGGGGCTGGGTAGTCTACAAGCACATCCTTTTTCAGGTCCCTAGTCGTAGGATTATCGAGACAGGGCATCGATACTCCGGAGTAGACTAGTGTATACGCTTCTCGTCCCAGCAGGGGAGATGGTCTGTCCCACAGCCATCAGTACGTTGTACTGGAGATAGTATGCTGGTGCTCGTTGGGTTACGGGTACACTGGACAGGACTTGCAGGGAACTGTTGGTTGGTATTATATCCGTCGTCAGTTAACAGTTCCCAGGTGACATGAGTACAGCATAGTCCGTTGACTTGACACTGCTGCTTCGTCTCGAGTTTGTTCCCACTGTTTTTAGATTGCTACCCTACCACGGCTCAAAGGAGTCGTGCAAACAGGTAGCAGTTGTGTGCAGTCCCAAAGCACTTGGAGGCAATGGCGGTTAGATATGATTCGTCTCTCCCGGTATTGGGGGTTGATATTGCGCTGTGTTTGGAGAGCCATTACGCAAGGTCCCTGATCAGGGCAAGCGAGATTTACTGGTAAGTGTTCCAGTAGTTTCTCAAGGTGTAATAGGTTTCACTCCGACACGACTTATACCGCTATTAGGGGACTGACGCTTGCCGCCCCTAGGCCCGATATGTGATAGTCTTAGAAGAACAGACCGGACTGTACGGAGATTATCACATTAGGCTCAGTAGGAGTTCGGATGGGTTTCCTCATCGGCCTTCTTATCGACATCTACCTGGGGACCGTTACGTACAGCCAGTACCGCTTGCGGCCTGTGGTTAAACCCACTGCCAGTATAGTGTCGAGTCTTTAGAGTCCCACACAGAGGGTTTCCCTGCTTTAGGCGAAACAATATAAAGGTCGTATGGTTTTACGACAGGGTTCGGACATATACGTATACTTATGCATGTGTGATGTTCGGACAAATTATACTGGCGGGTTTTGGTTTAAGCCAGATTCTAGTATTAGATTATTGGATTTATGCAATCTCAGTATATCCGTGTTTTTCGTAAATATGGATGGGAGGGGCATTCTCGTAATTACTTGAGAATCTTCTAGAAGAAAGGTGACTCATTTAGTTGTAATTCATTTGTGAATTAAACTTAATGAGGTGGAGAGGTGATGTGTAATTTTCATTAATTGCACCATGAGTCATGAGGTGATTCACCTCAAGGTAATTAATGAAGCATGGTTGATGTTTTAATATATTATTGTTTAGATATTTTCACGCTTCATGATATTATCCAAATGACTTAAGATTCAATTCATTATAACAAACACATTCTCTCTCCTCAAGCTCTCATCTTCTTCATCCTAACCCTAATCCTCTCATGTGTTGAGAAGCCTAGGGTTAGCAAGACTAATAGATCCTTAATCTATCTCTATATCCTCTAGGTCACTTGGATTAGCAATCCTAGCCACTTAGTTACCTCAAATTAGAGGTTAAAGCTTGAAGAAGGAACTCTCGGGTGGATCTTCTATTATATCGAGGAGGCCGAAGAGGAGGTGAATAACAAGAACAAGAAGGACTAGTATCTTGAGCTATAATCATCTATCATAGTAGTTAACTACTTCTAGATAGCTTGTTAGTTAGGGTTTAGCAAAGATCCGTTTAATAGTCGATATTACTTTGAACAAAATGATTGTTTTACCTATTCCGTCTTCCCGCATCTTGTGGGGTGTGTAACGTTGACTTACAACAACGAATATCGAACGTATGTTAACCGTTAGACGGGTACTAAGTCGTGTTTACATTTTCATATATAATTATCGATGAGAATATGAAAATTTCATATTATTATCGAGTCTCATACACTTCGTTTAAGATTTAATTTGAATTAGTTTTACATTTACGTACAAATTTCAAGGTTTCGAAGTTTTTGGTTTAGGGTACAGTTTTTTAAAGTTAAGGGTTTTCTTATTGGAATTTAAGATTTTGGATTTATGTTTGGGGTTAGGATGTGTGTGTGGGTGTGTGAGCGTGTGCACGCGTGCTTGTGTGTGTGTATGTGTGTGTGTGTGTATGCACACATGCACACACATACACGCATACCCCTAAGCAACTTATTTCTTCCATTTTACTAAATTACATTAAAATACGCTTAACTATTCTTGGTTTTTCACTAAACTACCTTAAATTAACTAAATTACTAAGAATTTCACTAAAATACCCTTAACTATTGTTGTTTTTCACTAAACTATCTTAAAATATTAACTAAACGATTCATCTTAGTAAATTAACTAAATTAATATAAATTTCACTAAAATACCCTTAACGTTTGTTGTTTTCACTGAACTATCATTAAAATTTTTAATAAAAAACCTCCATTTACTCAATGTTACTCATTTACACTTAAATACCCTTAACTATTGTTGTTTTTCAACGAAAATACCCTTAATTATTGTTGCTTTTCACTAAATTAGCTACAAAAATTCGCTAAATCACCCTAACACTAACCCTAACCATAAACCCTAACATATCCTTAACCCTAAACCTAACTCAATCCTAACCCTAACCCTAAACTTATCCCTATCCCTAATCCCTAACCCAACCCAAACCCTAACTCTACCCGAACTACCAACAACATCACCATCAACATTAACAACTACAACAACATCATCAATAGCAATAGCAATAGCAACAGCATCATCAACAACAACAATAAAAACAAAAAAATTGGGTTCTGCAAAAAATAAAAATTAAACAAAAAATATTAAAATTTACTTCTTGACGACGATGACGCTCTTTAACGACAACGACGACGATCTAGGGTTTCGATCAGATTCTTCGTCGGCCTAGGATAAAAATAAAAATTAAATTAAACCAAAAAAATTTAAAATTATCCTAATCCTAATCAATTTTACTTACCTCTAGACGACGACGGTGAGTTTCGACGATGGCGAGCTTTGACAACGACCTAGTTTTGATGACGAGCTTCGACGACGAGGTCGATCGAGTCTGGGCCTTCGATGACGAAATCAACCATGGAGGCGAGGGTTTCCAAGGGGACGACCACGGCGGCGTAGGCAGGCAACTCCGGCGGCGGGAGACGCAGCGGCGACGAGAGGGGATATTTGGCGCTGCATGAAAATTTTGAGGGGAAAAATGATCGGGGGAAAAAATTGGATGGGTTTTGGGATTTTATCTTCAGTGCATTGTGGGGTCCACCAATTTTTTATTAGTAGTGGTTAGAACTGTGACCAAATCTTTTATAACCGTGACCAAAAAATTTTCACGGTTGTAACCGTAACGAAATGCCCATAACCATTGGGCACATTTGTAGAAGTGCCATTCTTCACTTTCTAGAAAATACTTTTCTGAATGGGTTTTTGTACTTTTAGCCTCCTCCGGATTTGGGATGGATCCTATTCTTTGATGTTATTTTGGTACTATTTTGGAATCATAACCATACATCATGATCACAGAACCATGGGCTTCCCTATTTGATCCTATTGGCCATTGTTGGATCAACAATAGTATCAATTCTATACTCTCAAAATAGCACCCTATCCCGATCCTCCCCCCCTACAAAAACATAGAAAGTTACTTTTTACCCATAAAATCTGATATTTACTTTTTACACCCACTCTAAAAGAAACCCCAAACCTAAAACTTAACTCCTTTAGACCCCCTTAACGGTTTTGTTCATTAATTAGGCTAATAAATGTTATCTCACTAAATTTCTAAGTAGCTAAACCTTAATTTTATCTTCTACCTTCAAAACTTTTAAAATCCTAAAATTCATTTCCCATTATCATCTCTTAGGTACATTCAAAACATCCAAACCCAACATTCATCCATTTCCTTTCTCATCTTCAATCTCGAATATCCCAAAATCCTAAGTATACATTCCAATTTCTTATGTTATAACTTAAATAATCTTGAAACCTAACAGTTTCTTTCCAATTTCTCATTTTGTCCGTGTTGGGCTCATCCTGGAATATATACTTCTGATTATTGACAAACAACTCGTTCCATGCATGTTCCAAGTTATATATTAAAACTCTTTTTGATTTGGGTGAGAGCTGCTAAAAGCAAAATTCATAATTTAATTGTGCATAGCAATGATTTTCTGGTTATCAAGAATCTTTTTATTGGTGTTACTGATCGTCTTTAATGCAAAACATATGATCCCTGTGTAACTGTTTCCCCCTCTGCTTGATTGTTGCCTCTTGTATACTTGGGTTAGAGCCTAGGATGTAGTGCTACTTCTCTTTTACCGAGTAAATGGGTTGGTGAGTTGGTGTTATATCTGGAGCCCTTTCTCGGTTATACTTCACTGTGTGGTAACTTGAAGCACTCTTTCTCTCTGCTTGCGATGTCTTCATTTTTGTTGGACCACTTTCCCCCCACTTTTCACATCTGATTTTGAGCTTTCGGTTCCATTGGCCTTGATTTGTTAATGTTTGTCATTATAATTAGCTGGGTGCATTTCTAATCTTCTGTTTTTTTGGGATAGCATCTCTCCCTATAATGCATGTTCCATTGGCCTTCGAGTTTCTTTAAAGGTTCTTAATACTAGAAAAATGTTGGGTGTGCAAGTTTGACACCATCTGCTTATACGGTGGTAGAAAATTTCATAAGCTTATAAGTTGGAAAAATGTTGGATCTATTTAGACACCATCTGCTTATATGCCGAAAAAGGGTTGGATATATAAATTCCTTCGGCCTATAAGTTGGAAAAATATTGTGCCCTTTTTAAAATATTCAAATATACGACATCTTTAGTATATTTTTATCTTTGAGTGCTCTTTTGTTTTTGCCCCCAGTATGCTCCCTGTTTTATATTTTTCATTGTTGCATGCATGGAGGGTTATAAAAATAGTTACTCTTATCTTATTGAAAATGGTGAATAAGATGATCAATGGCTTTCAATATGCCTTCTGTCTTCTTTTTGAGGTTTTCATATGGCTAAAGGATAAGGGCATTTATTTTTGTTTTATTCTTTTGTTAATATCTCATCTCTGTCCTTACGGTGCACACAGCAGGACTTTTGCGGCACCGTAAAAGATATTATATATATAGATATATAGATATATAGATAAAAGAACCATAGGGCAAACTGAAATTGTGACTATGGATTTTCCCACCCGCAGGGACAAGCCATCTTTGATTCTGCCCTTCCCTTTCCAGCATCCCCTTCAATTCCTGCTTGCTTAGTACAGCCTTGATTCTAACTGCTCCAGACTCTTTATTCTGCGTCTTCTTCTGCCGATGTTGGTAAGGGAGTTGCCCTCTTTGCATCTTGATTTCCTCGTTGTTTTCATGAACTAACCAGTTCCCCATATTTGATATATATATTAATTAAAGTGTGTTTAGAAAGAGGGGAGAAAAAGTTAAGAGTAATTCTGAGAATGTTGAATTGTGTGAGTGCTTTGAGGATGGAGGTCTGGTATTTAAGGAGGAGGAGGAGGAGGAGGAGGAGGAGGAGACAAATATGCAAATGTAGTTTAGAAATTACAAGGGTTGCCCTTCACATGACATCCCTCAATGGCCCCACCAATTAAATTTCTTGTTTTTTCATAAACAGGTGAGAGCCATGTGGGGCATGTCAAAGCTCATGCTCATTTACAAACTTAGCGAGTCTACCGACCAAAAAAAAAATTATAGGATACATAGGAGACCAAAGAGAAGGACCCGTCACATATTTGGTATGTAATTGTAAACTACTTTCTTGGAGTATATTATTGGGTACAATATATGTAAAATAATAAACTGATACCTTTATCGAGTATCTTCCAAAATAAAAACTTTAACCAAGTGTGCCTTGGACATATAGATACCATGTAGTGTAAAAACAGGCACATTAGGAAATCAAAATATCAGATATGGCTCAAGTTTAGATATTTCAAATATATAAAATTCATATGAACCGCAGAAATTGAATGGTACTTGTAAAAATAATTATTGTCACTACAAATTAAATACTATTACCTGCAATAATAGCATGTGTTCATCTAAACAGAAATGTAAACAAAATAAAAAAATAAAAAAAAGTTAAATAGTTTGAAACTTATCAGGTGCTGTATTATACCGAATTGTGGAAAAATCATGGACGAAGCAGCTAATATTCTGACACTTCTTTCGGAATCAAATATTCTAATATTTTAAGGGCTAGACAATCTTATCCCGGTAGTTCCTTATTCTAATATTGGTGAATAATATGGAATATGTTCCCATAACATGCACTAAATCGTTTACCTGGCAAGTTGAGTCAACCATTGGCCAAACAGTCCTTCCAATTTTTATTTTTTTTAAAGGACAATTAATGGTCTTTCCAATATGATAAAAACACAAAAAAGATTTTGGTTTTTTGACCTGAGCGTCTTTCTGTTTGCTGTTTGTATTGTCTTAATATATGCTCTATAGCTGTCGAAAGTCCAATTTGTTATTCAAAGCTCACAATTTCTATTATATAATGGTATCATATATTTTGTTTCTCATAATGATTCAGCAACTAAATATGGCAATATTGCACCAATCTTTTCACTGGTTAAAGAACAAGCTGAGTGGGTTGGCCACTTAAGTCAAACCCGATAATTGTTGGGCAAATGTAATGATTCACTAAATGCTATGATTACAGTTGTGAAGATTGAGTTCGATCTTCGTAATTAGAGTAAATTTAAAGTTTGTGTAAGCTCCGAGTGAATTATCTGTAGGGGCAATTTTATTTTATCTAAATGATATGCTTATAGTTGTTAATAATTGGTCAGATTTTCTAATAATCTTCCCCATTTCTCTGTGCAATTTCTTTGCTAGGAGAGGTTGAGGGTTAATTTCTCCAAGTTGCATGAGCTTAATAGGGTATGTTTTATATCCTACAATATGGCTATTTGCTATATGACATTAACCAACATCTTAGTATAGTTTAGCTGTAATATCCTGATTTTTCACATTTAGGTGGTGATATATTTCAATTTTTTTCATTTTTAACATACAAGTTACATCACTCAATCCCTGTATTTTCATTAACGAAACTGAATTCACTTAAACATCTTCGCTTCATATTTTAATCAAAAAGCACAAATTGCAATTTAGTTTCCTCATCTCCCAAGTATGGTGATGGCAAGAAATAATGGGTATTTTGTGAAGATATATGGGGGTTTTGTGTGATAAAGAATGGAGGTGAGCATGAGATCAGAAGTTAAAGTGGTCCACTTGAGAGGTAGAAATGATTTGTGAGAGAAATTTACTCTTAGTGCGTGGTAGCATTATATATGTATGTTGTCAACAGACTCGAGCACGCATTGAAAATGATATTTCCTCTTTTTTATTTGATACTATTATACCCGCCCCGCACCCCACCCACCCACGCCCACACTCCTTATATGTTTAACATATTTTATAACCAAATATAATAAATCTACATCTTTCTCTTTCTTATCAAAATATTTCATGTTCTTTTGGGTTATAGAATCTTTTGGCCTTGAGATTCTAGAATGCTTATAGCCAAGTGAGTCATCACTACATGACTTCTTTTAATACTCCTTCCCAGATGATGCTCGATATCGGTGACCTCCCAGATCAGGGCACGTGGCAGATAACGTGTCTCAGAGCATGCAAGAAAGGACTTACAGCAGCCGACCAGACCACACCTACGCTCGTCCTACCGAGTAGAACGCTGGCTCGCCTCCGAGCCCCCTGCACAACTCGCCTCCGAGCCCCCTGCACAACTTGTCCCCAAGCTACCGCAGAACCAAGATACATCGGCTCTCCCGCTCATCCGTGAGCTCTCCCGCCGAGGTCATCTTTCTCAGTCTCATCGACTGACCAACGGCACCGCTTGCGGGCGTAACCGCCATCCCGCGAATCTCGCCATGCGCGAGATCTCCGCCAGCCACATCTCACGTTCCACGCCACCACGATCCCCCATTAACGAGCCTGTCTCGCTATTAATGGGAGGTCCCGCTCATCACGCGGGCGTGACGTCGGGAGCGTAACGGCCGGCATGATTCTCGCGCCTGCCCCGCCTGCCGCCACCACTATATAAACCCCGTCTTCAGACGATCCAGGTAGTCCATTTTTACTCCACTAAGCCGTTACTCTGCTCGGATCTCTAATCTAACTTGATCGTCGGAGGGTCCTCGGTGGTACAACCATCCCGGGACTTCCTTGTAGGTAACTCGGCAACCGCAACCTCAAACCCATTGAGATCCACACGCTTCAGGAGCCTGCCTCCAGATCCAATCTCAGCCATCCATTGCCGCCATCAGCAGATCAACGGAAGGCAACATCTGAAGGAGATTTCATCCTCCATCAGCTGGAGCCGTCTGTGGGAAATAAGTTCTCGATTCCACAAAAACAAAAGTTCGCCTTCAGATCTCAACTTAATGGCGAGCGATCATCACGATGATCCAAGCACCAGCCGCCGCCTCCCCCTCGACGGAGGCATGGACGATCCTCCTCCGCCGAATGCCATTAACGCCCTCGCCGGTCGGATAGACCGACTCGCGTCCATCGTGGATGCGCTGATTCGCGTCCAAACGGCGGGGCAAGATCACCAAGCCGCTGCTCCCCCACCTCGGGACCAGGACCCCTACAGGTTGAGAGAAGGCTCCGTCCGCATCGGCACTGCCGACCATCGAGTCGCTACCTCCCACGGCCGTAGATCCCCCGGGCCAATACGTTCTGAAGCCCGCTGGGCGCCTCACAGTTCAACGCCGAGGTCCATCGCCAGATCGCCTCGTCCCGAGATCCTCCGCGCACCTTTCCCTCCCGAGGAGATGTCTGTCAGCTTGCCTGTTACCAGGATTGACCGACACCCCCTCCCTCAACGGGGCCGCACGGACGAGACTCACCACGGCGGCTCGAAGACTACCTCGCCGGGGGATCTAAGGAACCTCATGTAAGTCCATGTTACCTCTCCCAGTACTTACGGGCTTGCGGAAATGATGAAAAATGATTTTTCTTTTGGTGGTAACATGGACTCAAAATACGGATCTTTGTTAAACAACTATCTAACAAACCTAACAAGAGTTTTACCTACTCGGTTAGGGGGTTATACCTTAACTTGAACTCCTTCGTCTTCAACTCCTTGCGGTGGTCGGATCGGCCTCACCTCGTCGTCTCCTCGCGCCGAAGATGGATCCACCCGAAAGCTTCTACCTTTGGCTTCACTTCAAACTAGAAGAAACTAGAACACTTGGCCTTCTAGACCTTATGAACTAGGATGAGTAGAGGAGTGTGTTGGGTTTTATCTCTATAGTTCTTGCTTCTCAACACATGAGACAATAGAACCTTGAACTAGAGAGAGCAGGAAGAGGGAGAGCTCAAGCTCTCATAATCCAAAATCATAATCCAAGCTCTCATAATCCAAAATCATCATAACACATAATAATAATTGAGTATTATGTGATGGTTGTTATCATATCAAGTGGCCATATCATTTCTTGCATTAAATGCAATGTGTGAACAAATAAGCAAGCCAAGGTCAATGCCAAGAAATGATAGCCATTGTCATGATGATGGTCAACAAGTTCAACCTAGTCAACCGGTCAACTAAGTCAACAAGTCAACAAAGTTAACCATCAACAACCATGTCACAATAATACTTAATTAATATTATTGTTAATCATATTTCTTATTCTCATTAGGGTTTAGCAAAAGTCAACAGTTAACAACCCTAATGAGAATCCTCTGCCTCTGTCTCTCTGTCAACTGTGCATACACACCCGCATCCGTATTCCGAGGAACACGAATACAAACGAGATAAAACCAATCCCAAAACGTACACTAGGATCTGGCTTAAACCAAAGCCCGCTAGTGTTAACTGCCCGGATACTAAACGTGCACAAGTGCACGGATGTGACCGAACCCTGTCGCAAAACCATGCGACCTCTACTCTTTTGTCTAAAGACGAATAGCTCTCTGTGTGGGACTCTAAAGACTCGACACTACGCTGGCAGTGGGTTTAACCACAGACCGCAAGCGGCACTAGCTGTGCGTAACGGCCCCCAGGTAGATGCCGATAAGAAGACTGACGAGGTGAAACCCATCTGAACTCCTACTGAACCTGAATGTGACAATCTCCGTACAGTCCGGTCTGTTCGTCTGAGAATATCGCATGGCGGGCCTAGGGGGCGGTAAGCGTCAGTCCCCTAATAGCGGTACAAGTCGTGTCGGAATGTAGCCCAGAACACCCTGAGATATCACTGGAAACCTACCAGTATATCTCGCTTGCCCTGGCCAGGGACTTTGTGTAATGGCTCTTCTAGACACAGCGCGATATCAACCCCCAATACCGGGAGAGACGAATCCTGTCTAACCGTCACTGCCTCCAAGTGCTTCGGAACTGCGCCCAACTACTACCTGTTTGCACGACTCCTTTGAGCCGTGGTAGGGTAGTAATCTAAGTACAGTGGGAACACACTCGAGGCGAAGTGACAGTGTCAAGTCAGCGGACTAAGCTGTACTCATGTCACCTGGGAACTGATAACTGACGATAGGTATAGTACCAACCAACAGTTCCCGACGAGTCCTGTACAGTGTACTCGTAACCTAACGAGCACCCACATACTATCTCAAGTACGATGTACTGACGGCTGTGGGACAGACGTCTCCCCTGCTGGGATGAGAAGCGCATACGCTAGTCTACTCCGGAGTATCGATGCCTTGTCTCGATAGTCCTACGACTAGGGACCTACATAAGGATATGCTTGTGGATTACCCAGCCCCCACGAGTGTGACTGCCATCACAATGCTGGTAATCAAGCAAAGATCCTAAGGGCTCCACTAATGTGTATATGTGATATACTAAAATAAACACATGTACACATTAAAGCAGAAACAAACCAAGTAGCATACTACTATTTTGAGCAAGATTTTCTATACAAGGTGAATATCCCAAGCTTCCATTAAGTAATATACAAACAAGTATGATACAGTAATGGCCTCTAGGGCATATACACTAACAATCTCCCACTTGCACTAAGGCCATGTACTGGCGTATCGAAAACCTATCATCTCGATCAGCCGCTCGAACTGAGTCTGGGGTAAGGCCTTCGTGAGTAGATCAGCAGTGTTATCTTCCGTAGCAACTCTCCGAACCTCGATCTCCTGGCGACCCACGATCTCCCTGATCAGGTGATACCGCCTCAAGATGTGTCTGGATCTCTTATGGGACCTGGATTCCTTCGCTAAAGCTATAGCCCCGTTGTTGTCGCAATACAGAGGTATTGGATCAACAATGGACGGAACCACCTGAAGTTCTGTTAAGAACTTCCTTATCCAGACGGCTTCTTTTGCGGCATCTGCAGAAGCGATATATTCCGCTTCCATCGTCGAGTCAGCAACGGTTTCCTGTTTGGAACTCTTCCAACATACCGCCCCTCCATTGAGGGTAAAGACATAACCCGACATGGACTTGGAATCATCCTTGTCACTCTAGAAGCTGGAGTCAGCAAAGGCCTCGATCTGGAGGTCTTTTCCGCCATACACCAAGAACATCTCCTTAGTCCTTCTCAGGTACTTGAGAATGTTCTTTACCGCTATCCAGTGTTTCTCCCCAGGGTTTGACTGATACCGGCTTACCACACTCAGTGCATAATCTACATCTGGTCTGGTACACATCATATAGAGCCTACCGTAGAAGCGTAGGGTAAAATAGATATGCGATCCCTTTCCAGATCAGTCTTGGGAGACATCTCCTTGGAGAGGGTGATCCCGTGACAAGCCGGTAGATTACCGTGCTTGGAATCTTCCATACTGAATCTTTTCAGTATGGTGTCGATGTACCTGGACTGTGAAAGTCCTAATATCCTCTTGGATCTGTCACGAAAGATCCAGATCCCCAGAATGTACGAGGCATCATCTAGGTCTTTCATGGAGAACCTGTGTGACAAGAACCCTTTGACAGATTGTAGCATAGGAATGTCATTTCCTATCAAAAGAGTGTCATCCACGTAGAATACGAGGAATACGACAGTTCTTGCTACAAATCTACTATAGATGCATGGTTCATCTGGATTTTTGATAAAACCAAATTATTTGACCGTCTCATCAAAACAGATGTTCTAACTCCGCGATGCCTGCTTTAGTCTATAGATGGACTTAAGCAACTTGCACACCTTTCCGCTGCTCCTACTCTGAATGAAACCCTCTGGCTGGTCTATATAGACACATTCCTCTAAATTTCCATTCAGAAAAGAGGTCTTTACGTCCATCTGCCAAATCTCATAATCGTGGAAGGCAGCAATGGCAAGAAGGATCCGAATGGATTTCAGCATAGCCACTGGAGAAAAGGTTTCGTCATAGTCCAAACCAGGTCTTTGACGAAAACCCTTTGCAACAAGTCTAGCTTTATAGGTCTCAACCTGTCCATCTACACCAATCTTCCTTTTGAAGATCCACTTGCATCCTACGGGTTTTACCCCATCTGGAGCAACTTCCAACGTCCATACTTTGTTGGTGTACATGGACTCCATTTTGGTCCGCATTGCATCCAGCCATTTTACCGAGTCAACGCTCTGAATGGCCTGCTGGAAGCTAGTCGGCTCATCACTATCAATGATGCAATCCTCTTTATCCCCGTCTATGAGAAAACCGTAGTATCTCTCGGGCGGATGAGACTGCCTACTACTCCTGCGGAGCGGCGTAGGAATGTCCTGATCTTTCGAACCCTCTGGTTCTACTAAGCTTTTAGTAATAGCTCGTGGTTCTGGAATTTCTTCCAGTTCTATTGCGCTCCCACTTATCTGATTTTCCAAAAACTCAGTTTCCAAGAAGTGGGCATGACGAGAAACAAAAACCTTTTGTTCCTCTTCGCAGTAGAAGAAATATCCCTTGGAATTCTTTGGATATCCCACAAACTTGCACTGTACTGAGCGTGCCTCGAGTTTGTCCACATGCTGCTTTTTGACAAAAGCTGGACATCCCCATGTCTTAATGTGCTTAATATAGGGTTTCTTCCCACACCACATCTGATATGGTGTGGTAGGCACAGTCTTAGTTGGAACTCGGTTCAAAAGGTATGCAGCTGATTCTAGTGCATATCCCCAGAATGATCGCGGTAACTCAACGTTACTCATCATAGAATGTACCATATCCAATAGGGTCCAGTTCCGTCTTTCCGATACACCGTTATGTTGCGGAGTGTATGGAGGAGTAAGCTGAGAGAGAATTCCATTCTCTTTTAAGTAATCCAGGAACTCGGCACTCAAGTATTCACCACCTCGATCAGATCTCAGTGTCTTGGTACTTTTGCCTTTTTGTTTTTCTACTTCATTCTTATATTCCTGGAATTTTCGAAAGGCTTCGGATTTATGTTTCATTAAGAAGACATATCCGTACCTTGAAAAGTCATCCGTAAAAGTAATGAAGTAAGAATAACCGCTTCGTGCATGCGTAGACATTGGACCGCACACGTTGCTGTGTACGAGTCCCAAGAGCTCACTCGCTCTTACTCAGTGTCCAGTGAACGGAGTCTTTGTTATCTTTCCTTTGAGACAGGATTGACAAGTTGCATATGATTGATATTCGAACGGATCCAAATATCCTTCTGTATGTAACTTCGTCAACCTTCTCTCATTGATGTGACCCAGTCTACAATGCCATAAGAAAGCCTGATTTGTTTCCGGAGACTTTCTTTTGTGTGTATTTTGGACATTGAAAATCTGTGGTTGGTTTAATACGTATATACTATTGCTTAATGTACCTGACCCAATCAAAACTTGATTAAGGTGAATGTTCACAACATTACTTACAAATGCAAATTCATAATCTTCTTTAGATAATAAAGATACATCTATGATATTACAGGTTGCATTGGGTACAAACTGACAATCACGCAAAACCAAAACGTGTCCATCTGACAACCCCAGGTGATAGTCCCCCACGGACTCAGCATCCATGCCAGCTCCGTTTGCAACTCTGAGGGTCATATCACCTGCCTTCAAAACCTTACGCCTTCTCAGTGCCTGTAAAGAATTACAGATATGCGATCCTGATCCGGTATCCAATACCCAGGATGTAGAGTTTATTGATAGACAGTTTTCAATAACATACACACCTGAGGCTGAAGCCACAACTTGCTTCAGATCCTGGGTTCTGGCCTTCCAAGTCCTGCAATCCTTTTTCCAGTGTCCACTCTTGTGACAGTAAAAGCATTCGTCCTTTCCCACAAGCTTTCCCGCTCTTTTGTTGCCTTTGTCTTTCCCTTCGTATCCACTTTACTAACACCGCCCCTTGGTTTGGTGGGGGCTTTCTTTTTCTTTCCCTTGGCTTTCGCCTTGGACCTAGAAGAGGAAGATCCTCCTACAAACAAAGTGGATATTTCCCTACCTTTCTGTAGGGTGCCCTCTGCACTCCTCGGCATGTTGAGGAGTTCAGAAAGTTCAACTTCTTTTTCTTGCAAGTTGAAGTTCAGGATAAACTGGGCGTAAGTGGAAGGAAGGGACTGGAGAATCAAGTCCGTGTAGAGCTCGTTCTCTAACATGGTCCCAAGGTCCGCGAGCTCCTCAATGTAGCCAATCATCTTAAGCACGTGTTCCGCTACCGATGATCCGACGACCAATCTCGCCGAAAACAGCCTTTTCGAGACTTTGTATCTGGCGATACGGGATTGCTCTCCATACAGTTCTTTTGTATGGAGAAATATGGATTCAAGGTCCATATTCTCGTGCCTCCTCTGATGTTCATTGTCTATAGAGGCAAGCACGAGGCACTTGGCCTTCACGCAGTCGATTTCCCAGGTCTTACGGATTTCCCTATCCGCGACGCTGGTTTTGGGACCTGGGACAGGGGGAGCTTTGGTGGTAAGGAGATACCCCAACTTGTCATAAGTGATTGCCATTTTGACATTCCTGAGCCAATCTTTGTAGTTTGGTCCTGTCAGTATGTTTTTATCTAGTAGTAACTTAAGTCCAGTCATGATGTTTGGTCGCTGCAATTAGGAGAGAGAGAAGAAACACTTTAGCATGATGCTCTTGCAAGTTTAGAGTGGTTTTTAGTTTGTCTAAACAGGATGGCTCCCACTGTCTCTCGAATCCTTCCTCAAACCAAAAAGGAAGAATTAGTCAGGATCAATCTCACCGTACAATACTTGCTTAATCTTTCAGCCAGGCTAGTGTCGGTACTTCGAGGAAGGTTTTCCAACGCTTTCGCGAAGTTCCTTAATTAAATAACCTCTTTTCCCTGTGGGCGTAGCCCCGCTAACACCTTTTTAGACACCTACTTGGTTTATAGTATTGATCGTTAAGTGATAAATTTCCCGAGGAGTAGCATATACTCACAGTAGGATCGGGATCCAAATATCATTGCATGACAAAACTGAAGGAATCCTACCAGAATCATCACACTCCAAATGGTATGCAGCATTAGCAAGTTTCAGTTTCTTTTGAAACTCCCGATGTGGATTTTTGCCCCATGCTCTTATGACCTTGACTTTGGCCAACAAATCATAAATCACATGTCAAGTTCTACCCGTCATTCTCCAGGTTAATTTGAACCCATCCGTACCTACCCTTGACTTTGGCCAACAAGGCAGTACGACTGTCCCAAACCAACACATCTATCTATGCTGCACATGAATACCCAATAGCTACCAATCACTATGCCTTGACTTTGGCCAACAAACATAGCTTGAATACTATTGACTATCCATGTGAAACGACGGAGGGCTACGAATGGTTTTGGCGAAACCGTGAACGTAGTGAACTTGATATAATCGATGGAACGAGATAGCTTTCAAAAAAGGAGTGGCTTAAGCTCCGCGTTTAAAAGTTGTTTTTGAAAAGAAGCCGAGTGGTTTTGAAAGTGTTCCAACGACTCAACTTTGGTTTATTTTCTTGCATTAATTTAATGTGTCCCATCATTTAATCCTACCATTGCAGAAAACAACAAAAATATGACGTACACTTATGCCATCTACATTCGCCACGGGGCCCCATCATTACCCGTTAGGTTACTTAACTAACGACAGAGCGAGGGCTGGACTAGCGCGGATGCAAAACATAAGCAACACCTAAATAGATATCATATATAGATATACACATTCGTCACATGCAATGATAGCCATTCCAGATCATAGATGAACACATTGGATATATTAGGAATCCGCATTCCGTACGAGCCTGTAACGAAGAGCGGATTACACGGTCGTTATGAATAGCCAAGACCCCACCCTAGACCCCTACGGGTGCGGCAAACTACCCGCCAAGAACCCGAAGCGATGCAACCTCCCTCAACTCCGTAAGTAGGCCACTCGGCACTTCGAGGTACCCGGTAGTTTGTGCATCCCACCTTGGGTCTATCCTAGGAGCAAAAACAGTAAAAGAAATTATACAATGACGGCTACAACCCCATCCCGGTTGTGCGGCCATATAAATAATATTATATCAATTACAAATTACATGAATGAAAGAAAAGAAAACTCTCATCTCACAACCCCCTGGCTATTCATCCGCGACAATCCAATGAATTCATATACACATACCATCAACATTACAGATCACAGATATGTATAACCCTCACTAATCGACGTATAGCGATTAGCAGACATTCAATATATATATCACATCACAGATATAAACCCGTTAGCTTAAGTCTTTAGAAGTTCGATCAAAATATGGATTTTTAGACCCCAAAAACAAATTTTGCTTTCTGGAAAATCTGGGCAAAAAAAACATATTGTAAAAATCCCAAAACACCCCACTGAACACACTGCATGAAAAATCACCCACGGCCGAGTCAACTCGGCCGCGGTTCCGCGGCGGGAGCATGCTCCTGCCGCGGTTCCGCGGCTCTTTGACCGAGTCGTGGGACCATTTTTCTACAGTGTGTTCTAAAAAGCCTGAGCCGATTTTTAGTGTAAGATTAATTATTTTTTGGACAAAAAACAGAATCGGCAGAAACTTGCTTTTTCGGGCATGTTTCGTGACTTTTTCTCCGATCGAACTTCTAGTTACTTTGCTAACATGTTAGATAGTGTTTAACTAAGCTCTAATACCACAGTAAGTCCACGTTACCTCTCCCGGTACTTACGGGCTTGCGGAAATGATGAAAAACGAATTTTCTTTTGGTGGTAACATGGACTCAAAATACGGATCTTTGTTAAACAACTATCTAACAAACCTAACAAGAGTTTTACCTACTCGGTTAGGGGGTTATACCTTAACTTGAACTCCTTCGTCTTCAACTCCTTGCGGTGGTCGGATCGGCCTCACCTCGTCGTCTCCTCGCACCGAAGATGGATCCACCCGAAAGCTTCTACCTTTGGCTTCACTTCAAACTAGAAGAAACTAGAACACTTGGCTTGCTAGACCTTGTGAACTAGGATAAGTAGAGGAGTGTGTTGGGTTTTATCTCTATGGTTCTTTCTTCTCAATATATGAGACAATAGAACGATGAACTAGAGAGAGCAAGAGGAAGAGGAAGAGCTCAAGCATGAGAGAGAAAGGAAATGAAAGAATGAGCAAGACTTTTTTCATCCAAGCTCTTATAATCCAAAATCATCATAACACATAATAATAATTGAGTATTATGTGATGGTTGTTATCATATCAAGTGGCCATATCATTTCTTGCATTAAATACAATGTGTGAACAAATAAGCAAGACAAGGTCAATGCCAAGAAATGATAGCCATTGTCATGATGATGGTCAACAAGTCCAACCTAGTCAACCGGTCAACTAAGTCAACAAGTCAACAAAGTCAACCATCAATAACCATGTCACAATAATACTTAATTAATATTATTGTTAATCATATTTCTTATTTTCATTAGGGTTTAGCAAAAGTCAACAGTCAACAACCCTAATGAGAATCCTCTGCCTCTGTTTCTCTGTCAACTGTGCATACACACCCGCATCCGTGTTCCGAGGAACACGAATACAAACGAGATAAAACCAATCCCAAAACGTACACTAGGATCTGTCTTAAACCAAAGCCCGCTAGTGTTAACCGCCCGGATACTAAATGTGCACAAGTGCACGGATGTGACCGAACCCTGTCGCAAAACCATGCAACCTCTACTCTTTTGCCTAAAGGCGAATAGCTCTTTGTGTGGGACTCTAAAGACTCGATACTACGCTGGCAGTGGGTTTAACCACAGACCGCAAGCGGCACTAACTGTGCGTAACGGCCCCCAGGTAGATGCCGATAAGAAGACTGACGAGGTGAAACCCATCTGAACTCCTACTAAGCCTGAATGTGACAATCTCCGTACAGTCCGGTCTGTTCGTCTGAGAATATCGCAAGGCGGGCCTAGGGGGCGGTAAACGTCAGTCCCCTAATAGCGGTACAAGTCGTGTCGGAGTGTAGCCCAGAACACCCTGAGATATCACTGGAAACCTACCAGTATATCTCGCTTACCCTGGCCAGGGACTTTGTGTAATAGCTCTCCTAGACACAGCGCGATATCAACCCCCAATACCGGGAGAGACGAATCATGTCTAACCGTCACTGCTTCTAAGTGCTTCGGGACTACACCCAACTACTACCTGTTTGCACGACTCCTTTGAACTGTGGTAGGGTAGTAATCTAAGTACAGTGGGAACACACTCGAGGTGAAGTGACAGTGTCAAGTCAACGGACTAAGCTGTACTCATGTCACCTGGGAACTGATAACTGACGATAGGTATAGTACCAACCAACAGTTCCCGACGAGTCCTGTCCAGTGTACTCGTAACCTAACGAGCACCCGCATACTATCTTAAGTACGATGTACTGACGGCTGTGGGACAGACCGTCTCCCCTGCTGGGATGAGAAGCGGATACGCTAGTCTACTCCGGAGTATCGATGCCTTGTCTCGATAGTCCTACGACTAGGGACCTGCATAAGGATGTGCTTGTGGATTACCCAGCCCCCACGAGTGTGATTGCCATCACAACGCTGGTAATCAAGCAAAGATCCTAAGGGCTCCACTAATGTGTATAGGTGATATACTAAAATAAACACATGTACACATTAAAGCAGAAACAAACCAAGTAGCATACTACTATTTTGAGCAAGATTTTCTATACAAGGTGAATATCCCAAGCTTCCATTAAGTAATATACAAACCAGTATGATACAGTAATGGCCTCTAGGGCATATACACTAACACCTCATTGGGAGGAACCGGGGCCGAAGCCAGACGCAGGCCTCCAACAGCAAAGGCCTGGGGTCAGAATGTGCCGAGTTGTCGGGGTACCACGGGCGACTCGACGCCCTCGAGAAGAAGATTGGGGGTCTGCATCGGGAAGGTCACCGTTCGAGCGACAGGGCTAAATACTCCGTCGACTCGCTCACCAAGCTATTCACCAAGGAGCTGCTCACCGTCTACGTCCCCTCTTGCAATAAGCCTCCAAAGGTCTCCCTCTTCGACGGCAAATCTGACCCGAAGGACCACTTAGATGCATTCACCGCGGGAATGAGCTTCCAAGACCATTCCGATGCTGCCCAGTGCCGAGCTTTCCCGGGCACTCCCATCCGCTCCGGGCGAGACTGGTTCCGAGGACTCGAGCCGCGCTCGATCTCAACCTTCGACGAGCTGGCCACACAATTCCTCGGCCACTTCATCGGGAACAGGCCATCAAAGCACAAGCCCTGGTCGACTTTATTGTCGAGTGCACCATCCCCGGCAAGGAACCAGAGCCCGCGCCGACCCTCGCGGACCAACACCCGATCGTGGGGAGACCCGAATCGATCCCTGAGTGGGTCATCTACGTCTACGGGTCCTCAACTGAGGACGGCTATGGCGCAGGCCTTATCATTCGGGGCCCGAACGAAGCAGAAATGGAATATTCTCTAAAGCTCGGATTCAGGGCCTCAAACAACGCAGCAGAGTACGAGGCCCTACTGGCTGGACTGCGCATGGCCTCCGGACTGAGACTGAAAACATTTTGAATTCCCAGTGACTCGGCCCTAGTCATTGGACAAGTGACCGGCCACTTCGAGGTTCGGGAACCTCTGATGGCAAAGTACCCGGCCGAGGTAAGAAAACTTTGGAGGAACTTCGACGAAGTCCAGATAGAGCAGATACCCAGGCAGCTCAATGCCTAAGCGGACGCCCTGAGCAAGCTGGCTTCATCCTACTCAGCCAACAACAAGCGATCTATCCTCTTCAAGACCCTGCCACGGCCCAGCGTAGAAGACGGGGCGACAATACTTCATGTGTACACAGCTCAGGAAGACAACAAAGACTGGAGGAGCCCCTCATGGAATTCCTAAGGGATGGAGCGCTCCCAGGAGATAAGGGAGCAGCCCGCCATCTCCGGGCCAAAGCCCGTCACTTCGTCTGGAGCAATGGGAACCTTTACATGAAATCCTTCACTCAGCCCCTGCTCCGGTGTGTCGACCCCCACGAAGCCGACTACGTCCTCCGTGAAATCCATGAAGGGGTCGGCGGCGCACACCAAGGGGCTCGAACCTTAATCCAGAAGGCATTGCTCCAGGGATACTACTGGGCAACTATTCACGAGGACGCCCAGAAGCTTGTCAGGAGATGCAAAAGCTGCCAACTTTACGGAAGCATACCCCGTCTCCCGGCTATCGACCTGACCGCGCTGACCTCCTCATGGCCATTCTCCCAGTGGTGATTGGACATGATAGGCCAGTTCCCTATGCACAGGCGGGCACAGATATGTTCTCGTCGTGGTATATTACTTCACGAAGTGGATCGAGGCAGTCCCCATCAGGAAGCCAGACGGCACCACGACCATCAAGCTCCTGCAGAATAACCTAATACTCCGGTTCGGCATCCCGAGGTGCATCATCACCGACCATGGAACGAACTTAGAAAACGAAAAAGTGAAGGATTTCTGCAACGAATATCATATCCTCATGAAGTTCGCCGCGGTCGCATATCCCCAATGCAACGGGCAGGCCGAAGTCGCTAACCGAGATGTCCTCCAGGGTCTTTGGACCCGCTTGGAAGGACGCCAAGTCAGTTGGGTCGAGGAATTGCCCCGGGTCCTATGGGCCCTGCGCACGTCAAAGAAGACCCCTACCGGGGAAACCCCTTTCAGCCCCTGCTACGGGACCGAGGCAATGGTCCCAGCGAAGATCGGGCTGCTCAGTCATCGGGTCGAACACTTCGACGACGAAGAAAACACCACGGCGTTGCGGACCAACCTGGACATCTTTTTGGAGAAACGAGACCGGGCTCAGATCAGGGCTACCGCCTATCAGGAGCAAACTGCCCAATAATACAACGCGCGGTCAAGCGTCGCTCCTTCAAGACTGGTGATCTAGTCCTACGGCGAAATGAGTTCGTCGATCAAGGCAGGCTGCACAAGTTTTCCCCAAAATGGGACGGTCCTTTCCTCATCGCCGAGGTACTTCCCGGCGGAGCCTACCGTTTGCTGGACGCGGACAGGCGCAAGTTTCCGCGGCCTTACAACGCCGAAAAGCTCAAGTTGTACCAGTGAAACCACTACCTACAAGTATGCACCTTTCCTTTCACGAAGACAATGTAAATTTTTCTAAAATGTCCTTTTCATCCGAATAACAAGAGGGGAACGTTAAAATATTGCAAAAAGAAGAGTTCCGTTTTTGTGATCAAAGCCCTCACGAAGAGGCAGCCCTGCAGCTATCCTGCTCGGCTATTCCTGGCCGGTAGCTCGCCTACCCCATAACTCCAGGGATCTAAGCCCTCACTAAGAGGCAACTGAGCAGCTCCACTGCTCAGTTCATCCTTGGCAGGCCTCCCACGGCTCCTCCAGCGCCAAGGACCTAAGCCCTCACAAAGAGGCAGCCCTGCAGCTACCCTACTCGGCTATCCCTGGTTGGTAGCTACCCTACCCCACAAATGCCAGGGATCTAAGCCCTCACGAAGAGGAAACCAAGCAGCTTCACTGCTTGGTTCACCCTCGGCAGGCCTCCCACGGCACCTCCAACGCCGAGGACCTAAGCCCTCAAGAAGAGGCAGCCCTGCAGCTACTCTGCTCGGCTATCCCTGGCTAGTAGCTCGCCTACCCCATAACACCAGGGATCTAAGCCCTCACTAAGAGGCCGCTGAGCAGCTCCACTGCTCAGTTCATCCTTGGCAGGCTTCCCACGGCCTTTCCAGCGCCAAGGACCTAAGCCCTCACGAAGAGGCAGCCCTGCAGCTACCCTGCTCGGCTATCCCTGGCTGGTACCTACCCTACCCAACAAACTCCAGGGATCTAAGCCCTCACAAAGAGGCAACCAAGCAGCTTCACTTCTTGGTTCACCCTTGGCAGGCCTCCCACGGCCCCTCCAGTGCCAAGGACCTAAGCCCTTACGAAGAGGCAGCCCTGCAGCTACTCTGCTCGGCAATCCCTGGCTGGTAGCTTCTCTACCCCACAACGCCAGGGATCTAATCCCTCACCAAGAGGCATCCCTGCAGCTACCTTGCTCGGCTATCCCTGGCTGGTAGCTACCCGCCCCCACAACGCCAAGGATCAAAGCCCTCGCCAGGAGGCACCGGGCAGCAACCCTACTCGGCCATCCTTAAGGACAAAAAGCCCTTGCCAAGAGGCACCGGGCAGTAACCCTGCTCGTCCATCTTTAGTTGGCCAATTACGGCCCCTCCCGCGCTAAGGATGAAAAGCCCTCGCAAGAGGCAAATGGACCCGCCCTTGTTCGGTTATCCCTGGCTGGTAGCGCCCTACCCCAACAAACCAGGGATCAAAGTCCTCCCAGAGGCAACCGGACCCACCCTTATTCGGTTATCCCTAGCTGGTAGCTCCCTACTAAACCAGGGATCAAAGCCCTCGCCAAGAGGCACCGGACAGCAACCTTTCCCAGCCCGTCCTTAAGGATCAAAGCCCTCGCAAGAGTCAACCGGGCCCGCCCATGCTCGTATATCCCTGGCTGGTAGACCCTTACCCTAACAAACCAGGGATCAAAGCCCTCTCCAAGAGGCACCGAGCAGCTATCCTGCTCGGCCCATCCTTAGTTTGCCAATTACAGCCTCTCCAACAACTAAGGATCAAAGCCCTCTCCAAGAGGCACCGAGCGGCCACCCTGCTCGGCCCATCTTTAGTAGGCCAATTACGACCCCTCCAACAATTAAGGATCAAAGCCCTCGCCAAGAGGCACCGAGCACCTACCCTGCTCGGCCCACCCTTAGTTGGCCAATTACGGCCCCTCCAACAACTAAGGATCAAAGCCCTCGCCAAGAGGCACCGAGCGGCTACCCTGCTTGGCCCATCCTTAGTTGGCCAACCACGGCCCCTCCAACAACTAAGGAATATAAACCCAACAAGAGGCATCCGGTCTATCAACGTCTTAGTGATCTCAACTTCGACTTCGGGGCTAGGAAGATACCGTCTTCCTGCCGGTCCTCGCACACTCGGCAAATGATCAGAGTCAAGTCGACGAGTAATCGCTAGACAAGAAACATGCCGACCATAAAGCAGTACTGTGCAGATATAAGTGTCTACCAACAAAAGGAAGCACAAGCACAAACGCTACTGCAAAAACAAAAAGTTTTTATTCACAGAGCCAAAAGTCTTTATAAGAGTATTGTGGGCTCCCCAGCCTTATCAAATAGCCCGGAGGCTTACAAAGAGAGAGGAGGAAAAACCAAAAAGGTCAGGCAGCAAGCCCCGCCTAGCCCTCACTCCCCTCATCACTATCGGCCGGAGGCGTGACCACTAAGAGTGGGACCCGAACACGGAGCTCACCATTGGCGAACTCCGGAAGTTGCTCCTTGACGGCATCAAGAGCTTTGTTCCATGCAGTGGCGGAGGACTCGCCGAGGTCAATGTAAAACTAGTCCGACCCCTTGTAATCCGTCATTGAATTCCTAGCACGGATTTTGGCGGCCTCCGCCGCCTGAAGCGCCGCCTCGGCCTCCCGCCTGCTGGCATCCCTCGTCCTCTTCATGGCTGCAAAGCGATCGGCCAGTTCCATCAACTTCGCCTCAACGACTCGGTGGGACTCACTTAGGCGGCGATAGGACTCCCGGCACTTTGAAACGGTAAGATCCGCGGTTTCTGACCGGGCTTTGAGGGCGAGCGACCACTCCTTCTCCAAATGCAGCTCGAGTCGCAGACCATCGACCTCCGAAGAAGACTCTTCTGCTGACCTTTCAGCCCGAAAAGCCCCCTCGGCTTCCATACAAGTAACAAGGGTGCAGTGCTGAAGGACCTGGTGAAAATGGCAGAGAAACTTAAGGACACCCAAACTAAGGAAAGGTCGCTCGAAGTAATACATGAGGGAGTACATACCTAAACCGCCACCTGTGCGATAGCCGCCAGTTAGGCCCTCAAGGTCCCCTACGGCATCCGGCAGACTCCTCCATACCAGCAAGAAGGCTGGCGGCAACGGAAAGCCCCGACGGGATCACGAACTGGACGTCCCTCTCCTGCACAGGGGTCCCCTCCGGAATCTCCGTTGGCAACGCACGAGAGACTGTCCTCTTCCGCTTAAGAGGAACCCCATCTTCACCCTCTCCTGCATCCCTCGTCTGAGATTTGGGAACCCGTGTACGCCTTTGGTCGTCGCCGGAACAATTGTTAGGAGCTCGTGGTGGGGAGGTGGCCCTGCCGTTGGGAGCACATCCGGCACAGAGCTTGAGTAGGACGAAGGCATGGCCGCACCGTCGTACCCTCTCCGAGACTGAGCGCCGAAAGCACCAAGAGTCTGGGATCGAACCATCTGTCCTGCCAAAAGGGAGAAGAGGCTCGACTCAGAAAGAGAAGAAATAGAAGGAAGAAAACACTGAGATCCGACCTAAAGGGGAGAGCGCTGAGCTAACAAGACTCAGAATGAGAAAATATGAAGTGAGGGAGACCTTAAATCAGGCCTCCCCTCAATTTATACAGCCGGCGTCCTCATCCAATGGCGACGGTCGACTCCCGCAAAAACGGTTCGCTGCTTTTGACGGTCACGATCGCTCCACCTGTCATAGGCACATTGGTAGCATCCCATCGGATGCCAGAAGCCTACGGCACGTCACATCAGCCAACCGGCACCCGACACGTGGCCCGTCGCTTCACCAAGGAGCACACGATCCGGCGCACCCTCTTTAATGCAAAGGATTTCTCCTTGATTTGCTGGCCTCATCCAGAAAAGACAACCAATTGCCCAGAGACATGCCCGGCGATATCTTCGGAAAGGTGCTCACCTCGGGTGATCCGGCAAACCACTCTCGACCCGACCCGTCAGCTGGTCGGGACGAGAGTAGGGGGCTAATGATGAAACTCGATATCGGTGACATCCCAGATCAGGGCACATGGCAGATGACGTGTCCCAGAGCATGTAAGAAAGGACTTACAGCGGCCGACCAGACCACACCTACACTCGTCCTACCGAGCAGAACGCTGGCTCGCCTCCAAGCCCCCTGTACAACTGGCCTCCTCGGCCTCACAGCTCGTCCCTGAGCTACCGCAGAACCAAGATACCTCGGCTCTCCCACTCATCCGTGAGCTCTCCCTCCGAGGTCATCTTCCTCGGTCTCATCGACCGACCAACAGCATTGCTTGAGGGCATAACCGCCATCCCGCAAATCTCGCCATGCGCGAGATCTCCGCCGGCCACATCCTACGTTCCACGCCACCACGATCCTTGATGATGCTCGATATCGGTGACCTCCCAGATCAGGGCACGTGGCAGATGACGTGTCCCAGAGTATGCAAGAAAGGATTTACAGCGGCCGACCAGACCACACCTACGCTCTTCCTACCGAGCAGAACGCTGGCTCGCCTCCGAGCCCCCTGCACAAATAGCATCCTTGGCCTCACAGCTCGTCCCTGAGCTACCGCAGAACCAAGATATCTCAGCTCTCCCGCTCATCCACGGGCTCTCCCGCTCGTCCGCGAGCTCTCCCGCTGAGGTTATCTTCCTCGGTCTCATCGACCGACCAACAGCACCCCTTGCGGGCATAACCGCCATCCCGCGAATCTCGCCATGCGTGAGATCTCCGCCGGCTACATCCCACGTTCCACACCACCACGATCCCCCATTAACGAGCCTGTCTCGCCATTAATGGGAGGTCCCGCTCATCACGCGGGCGTAACGTCAGGAGCGTAATGGCCGGCGTGATTCTCGCGCCTGCCCTACCTGCTGCCACCGCTATATAAACCCCGTCTTCAGATGATCCAGGTAGGCCATTTTTACTCCACTAAGACGTTACTCTACTCGGATCTCTAGTCTAACTTGATCATCGAAGGGTCCTCAGTGGTACAACCACCCCAGGACTTTCTTACAGGTAACTCGGCAACCGCAACCTCAAGCCCATTGAGATCCACACGCTTCAGGAGCCTGCCTCCAGATCCAATCTCAGCCACCCATTGCCGCCATCAGCAGATCTACGGAAGGCGACATCTATAGGAGATTTCAGCCTCCATCAGCTGGCGCCGTCTGTAGGAAACAAGTTCTCGATTCTACAAAAACAAAAGTTCACGTTCAGATCTCAACCTAATGGCGAGCGATCATCACGATCATCCAAGCACCAGCCGCCGCCTCCCCCTCAACGGAGGCGCGGACGGACCTCCTCCGCCGAATGCTATCAACACCCTCGCCAGCCGGATAGACCGACTCGCATATGTCGTGGAGGCGCTGATCTGCGTCCAAACGGCAGGGCAAGATCACCAAGCCGCCGCTCCCCAGCCTCAGGACTAGGACCCCTACAAGGGGAGAGAAGGCTCCGTCTGTGTTGGCATTGCTGACCACCGATTCGCTACCTCCCACGACCGCAGATCTCCCGGGCCAATACATTCTGAGGCCCGCTGGGCGCCTCACAGTTCAACGCTGAGGTCCGTCGCCAAAGCGCCTCGTCCCGAGATCCTCCGCGCACATGTCCCTCCCGAGGAGATGTCTGTCAGCTCGCCTATTACCAGGCCTGACCGACACCCCCTCCCTCGACGGGGCCATGCGGACGAGACTCACCATGGCGGCTCGAAGACTACCTCGTCGGGGGATTTAAGGAACTTCATTGAGAGGAACCGGGGCCGAGGCCAGACGCAGGACTCCAAGGGTGGGGTCAGAATTTGCCGAGTTGTCAGGGTACCACGGGAGACTCGACGCCCTCGAGAAGAAGATCGAGGGTCTGCATCGGGAAGGTCACCGTTCGAGCGACGGGGCTAAGTACGCCACCGACTCTCTCACCAACCCATTCACCGAGGAGCTGCTAACCGTCCACATCTCCTCCCGCAACAAGCCCTCAAAAGTCTCCCTCTTCGACGGCAAATCCGACCCGAAGGACTACTTGGATGTATTCACCATAGGAATGAGCTTCCAAGACCACTCCGATGCTGTCCAGTGCCGAGCTTTCCCGGCCACTCTCATCCGCTCCGGGCGAGACTGGTTCCGAGGACTCAAGTCGCACTCGATCTCAACCTTCGATGAGCTGGCCACACAATTCCTCGGCCACTTCGTCAGGAATAGGTGGCAGAAGCGCACTGTAGACCATCTCTTCACAATCAAGAGCGGGGACAAGGAGACGATCAAAGCATACGTCACCCGCTTCTACAACGCCCTTCTCAAGGTCCCAGAGCACCGGGACGAGACGGTCATCGCGGCGCTAAGGTCTGGTCTTAGGCACAAGGAGTGGTTACGCTCCTTTGCATTAGCGCAACCTAAGACAGTGGCCGAGGTCAAGGCCTGGACCAAGCGCGGGGTCTAGCTCGAATCCAAGGTGAACGCCAATCTCCCCCGAGCAGAGCAAACCGACCAGAAGAAGAGGGCAAGAGAAGAGAGAAGGGGACCCGAGCGGCAAAAGCCATATCTCCCAAAGTTCCAGGAGTACACACCACTCAACGTCTCCCAGGCGGTGCTACTAGAGGAGGCCAATGGCGAGGGGTTCTTCAAGCTTCCCCCGGTCCCTCGAATGGCCTCAAAGCGAACCCGGAGCCCCTACTGTGGCTTTCATAGGTCGCCGGGCCACTCCACGGAGAGCTGCAAATAACTCCGAGACTATATTGAAGAGCTCATCCGTTCAGGGCACCTAGCAGCGTACCTGAAGGACAAGCAACAAGCTGACTGTGAGCAGGAGCAGCGTCCCCCTCCAGCCGAGCTGACCATCGGCCAGATCATGGTAGTATCAATGGAGGATGCATCCGGTATCTACGAAGCTCGGTACCCTATGCCGGGCATAGATGCCAACAGACAACCGAGGGGCTCAAGCTGCATGAATAAGAGCATCTACTAGCATGTGTTCTTTTTTTTTGGCAATGTACACCTTTCTTGAGATCTTTTGTTCATATAATAAAGGGATCAATAAAGCGTTGCAGAAAAGAAAAAAGAATCTTATTCATTCAAAGGGTACTATAGGCTCCTCAGCCGTACAAAAAAATATATATTACAACAGCGGGGGAATGGGGTGCAGAGAGCACTGGTCGTGGTACTCTGAGGATATTTCCGCCAGCCTCGCCCTCGCAGCATCCAGCCTCTGCCTTCGATCCCCCCCGCGAGCGTCGGCATCACGCCTCAATTAGTAGCACTCACGGACGAGCGCTTCCGAGCGGCCTAGCCGACTCACAGAGATCATGTCGAAGTGCTTCAGAGACCTTAGCTTGCCTATGGCCTCGTCCAACAGCATTTCTTATAAGGGGTTGTAAAGCCCTGGCGATGCCCTCCAGATGGAGTACATCAGCAGCTGAAGGAGGGAGGACCGCCGGGGGAGCAATCGGCCGAAGTGGTCCTCGATCCTGCCTATTACCAACTGCACCGTGTCCCCAGTGCAGTACAGGTCATAGAGGTAAACATCCTTGAAGTTTACGATATCTTCGATGGTGAAAGGGAAGTCCTGCATTTTTGCGTTTCGGGTGTGAGGAAGGGAGTAAACAATTACCCCTCAGTTTTATAACCTCCAACGCCCCCTGGAGTTCAACGGTCGCCCGTTTTCACCCACAATAGTGTCACCATGTGGTAGAAGTCACACCGATAGATGTGAAATCGAAACGACGCGGCTTGGGTGCTTCGCTTCCCCCACGCATTCGTGGCACGTGTCACTCGTGACCGTCCATCTTCCCAAAGCCATCACGAAAAGGCAGCCCTGCAGCTACCCTGCTTGGCTATCCCTGGCCGGTAGCTCCCCTACCCCATAATGCCAGGGATCTAAGCCATCACTAAGAGGCAACTAAGCAGCTCCACTGCTTGGTTCATCCTTGGCAGGCCTCCCATGGCCCCTCCAGCACCGAGGACCTATGCCCTCATGAAGAGCCAGCCCTGCAGCTACCTTGCTCGGCTATCCCTGGCCAGTTGCTCCCCTACCCCACAATGCCAGGGATCTAAGCCCTCACCAAGAGCCAGCCGAGCAGCTACCCTGTTCGGCTATCCCTGGCCGGTAGCTTCCCTACCTCGAAATGCCAGGGATCAAAGACCTCACCAAGAGGCAGCCGAGCAGCTGCCCTGCTCGGCTATCCCCGACGGGTAGCTTCCCTACCTCGCAACGCCAGGGATCAAAGCCCTCACCAAGAGGCAGCCGAGCGGCTACCCCACTCGGCTATCCCTGGCTAGTATCTTCCCTACCTCGCAATGCCAGGGATCAAAGCCCTCACCAAGAGGCAGCCGAGCAGCTACCCTGTTCGGCTATCGCTTGCCGGTAGCTTCCCCACCTCGCAACGCCAGGGATCAAAGCCCTCACCAAGAGGCAGCCGAGCAGCTGCCCTACTCGGCTATCCCCGGCGGGTAGCTTCCCTACCTCGCAACGCCAGGGATCAAAGCCCTCACCAAGAGGCAGTTGAGCGGCTACCCTACTCGGCTATCCCTGGCTGGTAGCTTCCCTACCTCGCAACGCCAAGGATCAAAGCCCTCACCAAGAGGCCGCAGAGCAGCTACCCTGTTCGGCTATCCCTGGCCGGTAGCTTTCCTACCTCACAACGCCAGAGATCAAAGCCTTCAACAAGAGGCAGCCGAGCAGCTACCCTGCTCGGCTATCCCTGACGGGTAGCTTCCCTACCTCGCAACGCCAAGGATTAAAGCCCTCACCAAGAGGCAGCCGAGCGGCTACCCCGTTCGGCTATCCCTGGCTGATAGCTTCCCTATCCCACAACGCCAGGGATCGAAGCCCTCGCCAAGAGGCACCGGGCAGCAACCCTGCTCGGCCATCCTTAAGGACAAAAAGCCCTCGCCAAGAGGCACCGGGAAGCAACCCTGCTCGGCCATCCTTAGTAGGCCAATTACGGCCCCTCCCGCGCTAAGGATGAAAAGCCCTCGCAAGAGACAACTGAACCCGCCCTTGTTCGGTTATCCCTAGCTGGTAGCTCCCTACCCCAATAAACCAGGGATCAAAGTCCTCCCAGAGGCAACCGGACCCACCCTTGTTTGGTTATCCCTGGCTGGTGGCTCCTTACCAAACCAGGGATCAAAGCCCTCGCCAAGAGGCACCGGACAGCAACCCTGCCCGGCCTGTCCTTAAGGATCAAAGCCCTCGCAAGAGGCAACCGGGCCCGCCCTTGCTCGGTTATCCCTGGCTGGTAGACCCCTACCCCAACAAACCAGGGATCAAAGCCCTTGCCAAGAGGCACCGAGCAGCTACCCTGCTCGGCCATCCTTAGTTGGCCAATTACGGCCCCTCCAACAACTAAGGATCCAAGCCCTCGCCAAGAGGCACCGAGCGGCTACCCTGCTCAGCCCATCCTTAGTTAGCCAATTACGGCCCCTCCAACAACTAAGGATCAAAGCCCTCGCCAAGAGGCACCGAGCAGCTACCCTGCTCGGAACCATCCTTAGTTGGCCAAATACGGCCCCTCCAACAACTAAGGATCAAAGCCCTCGCCAAGAGGCACCGAGCAGCTACCCTGCTCGTCCTATCCTTAGTTGGCCAATTACGGCCCCTCAAACAACTAAGGATCAAAGCCCTCGCCAAGAGGCACCGAGCGGCTACTTTGCTCGGCCCATCCTTAGTTGGCTAATTACGGCCCCTCCAACAACTAAGGATCAAAGCCCTCGCCAAGAGGTACCGAGCGGCTACCCTGCTCGGCGCATCCTTAGTTGGCCAATTACGACCCCTCCAACAACTAAGGATCAAAGCTCTCGCCAAGAGGCACCGAGCAGCTACCCTGCTCGGAACCATCCTTAGTTGGTGATTGAAACAATTTTCCGTTGTGTGTATGTTTAGAAGAAAATTATATTTAGAAATCACAACCAAAAAAATATTTTGACCGCAATCAATAACGGTGTCGGATGTAGCGCGTTAGTAAGTGTGGATTGTCCACAGGGAAAGTGAGTTCCGTTCAATTTTCGAATTAGATGAGTTGAAAATTTAAGGCAAAGAAAAGAAAACAATTCATGATTTGTAATTGAAGATCAAGAGTAAGAAAATCTAGATCTAAAAGAAACGTTAAAAACAAGAATTGAGATGAGAGATAATTTCCAATCAACACTCAAGATTATAAGGATAGCTCGTAGGAGTAGATCGGATCTATAGATGCGATGAGATCTAATGATTACTCATTCTTATCCATTAATAAATTGATACTAGATCGATGCAAATTCATCGAGGTTTAAGGATCGTGCGGGAAAATTTGGGATTCCGCAACTCATCCTTTGTCCTTTCGATAGATAGCATTCAAATTCTAGCTTCTAGTTAAACAAATGGTCAATAGTTATTCCCTAGTTTCGAGTGAACACGATCTAGAAAGTATCATCCCGAAACTAGGTCATTAATCATTTGATTCACTAGAATTTCAAAGCATTATAGGATTTAAGAATTGTAAGAATATCTAAATCATCATCATCTAAAGATCGTCACAACTCCTACACGAGCGGAGATTACTCAAACATTATGATCACAAACACAATCAAAAATTGAGATCTAATCATTATGCTTGAATTAAAAGATAAGCAAGAATATAGAAAATTCACCTTTATTTATCGACAAATTTCGTTACAACTCTCTTGAATTTACAAAAGGTAGGAACTAGATCGTCGATTTCGGTTTCGCTCGGCTCCTTGAGTCGCGGATCGGCGTGGATCTCTTGCTCCGTTGAAATCCGGTGTCGCTTCTAAAGGTTGAAGGAATTCTTGCTTGAATTGATCTCGAGGCCTTGATCTTGAGGTTGAATTAGGGATTGGGCACAAGTTTTGTCACTAAACCTGTGGAGGGAGGAAGATGAATGAATTCTTGAACAATTTACAACCTTGATCTAGGCTCCTTTTTATAGGCCTCCCAAATCTAGATCTAGAATTAAAATTTGAATTCCCTCCAAGAGTTTGTTAACCAAAACATTCAAATTTCCCTCCAAAAAGTTAGTGAAGCCCCAAAATTTAAATTTCCCTCCAAGAATTTGTTAAGCCGAGCCTTCTAGATGTGCCACGTGGAGCTTCTGGGGTCTTCTGGAAGCTTTGGCCGTTAGAAATAGGCATGTGACAAAATTGGGTGGTTTGATCTCTTCAAATGGCCGCGGATCCGCGGCACCAAGGGGGTTTGGGCCGCGGATCCGCGGCCCTTTGGTGGCCTTGATGCTTTCTTTTCACATGGTAATTCTTGGGCTTCAATGTGGGCCTCTTTCTGATGTATGGAATTTTATTTGGATTTCTGTATCATTACCATATCCTCAGCCTTTGAGTTGGTGCATCTTTTATCAGATCTTTTCCCAATTTTAGGCTCTGCTTCTGTGATTTCCTGCATTAGACCCCAGACAATTGCGCAATACAAGGATGATGCGATGCCATGAAAAACACACAATTTCCCTAAAAGTGCCGGTTTTAGTATACAGTACAAGTAATCCAGTATTTTACATGTGTTTTGCTAATATGTGTGATATGAATACCGGATACCTATACATGAATGGAAAAGGTAGGGAAATTGCCGTGTTAGAAATATAGTATTTTCGACTGATCAGTTGGCCAATTACGGCCCCTCCAACAACTAAGGAACATGATCTCAACAAGTGGCATCCGGTCTATCAACGTCTTAGTGATCTCCACTTCAATTTCGGGGTCATGGAGATACCATCCTCCCGCCGGTCCTCGCACACTCGGCAAATGATCAGATTCAAGTCGACGAGTTATCGCTAGATGAGGAACATGCCGACCATAAAAGCAGTACTGTGTAGATACAAGTGTCTACCAACAAAAAGAAGTACAAGCACAAACGCTACTGCTAAAACAAAAATCTTTATTCGAAAAGTCAAAGCTTTTACAAGGGTACTGTGGGCTCCCCAGCCTTATAAAAGTGCCTGAAGGCCTACAAAGCAGCGATGCAACAAAAGAGAAGATAGGGGCTTCAGGACTCACGGCCGGGCGCAATACTGATGAGCTCGACGTCCACCACGAAGGGGGACGTGTCTGTTACAAGAGCCTCGGTGTCGCCCTCGCCGAGAGTCCCTTCCCCGGTAATGCTCTCGGGGACCTCCCCCTGCTCGTCGTCCCCACAGGGATATTCTGCTCGGAGCTCTTCATCAGCAAACTCTGGCACCCGGGCTTTGACGGCGTCGAGGGACTCATGCCAGATGAGGGTAGTGGCCGAGGCTAGGACGGTGTAGAACTGCTCCGACTTCTGGAAGTTCTCCACCGCCTCCGTCGCCCTGAGGTCGGCTCTCTTCGCCGCCTCTACTGCAGCCCCCAGCTCCTTTCGGAGGGTACTCACTGACTTCTTCATGGTGCCGACGAGCACCTCGGAGCCCTGAAGCTTGGCCTCGGCGGTCTCACGGAACCTGGCCGCCTCTCGCTTCGAGGCCGCCACTTCCTGCTTTGCTACCGTCGCATCCTAGTTTCCGGCAGCCACCTCGGCCTCAAGAGCAGTGATTTATAGAGATTTTTACGATCAAAAATATATTACCGTAATCAAGAACGGCGTCGCTTGGTAGCTAGCCGGTGAGTACGGGTCGGTCCACAGGGATGTTGTGAATTTCCTAATCGCTCTTACGAGTTAATTCCGATGAGAGCCGGATTGATTAAATCTAAAAACTAAATTAATCTAAATCTAAATCTTGCTAGGGTTAGGTTTAGGTTAAGTTTGGAAAGTCAATAAATCTCATTGCTTTCTATACCCATATGATGATCTAATTAGGAGTTATGGTAATTATTAATAAAAGGGATTAGAACTATTGGGAAGATGCTTCTTTCTCTAGCTTCTTGTCCTTCCTTTATCAATCCTTACCCTAACCTCCATGGAAATCAATCACAATCGGGCCTTTATACTACGGTATCACCGCTACCTCGTGGGATAGGGTGCCGTAGGGAGCGGTATGTGCATGTATGCATGAAGTCCTATTAAAATATATGATGGGCAAGAAAGGGGTGAGAGATTTTCATTTCTCAAACCTTCCCCAAATCTAACCCTAACAAGCGAGGAGACTACTCACTCATTAGAGAATTGAAGAACATTTATCTAGGGCAGAGAATAAAAGATCTAACTATCTAACTAGGGCAAGAAATTAAATTTAACTAGGGCAAGGAATAGAAATTACCTAGGGCAGAAAAGAAATTAAGAACTTACAAGTTGATGCTCTCCAAAAGAAATCTGAATTTTATTAATGAAGGGAGGCATGAAAAGAATACAATGATTTGGAGTTCCTATTTATAGAGGATAGGAAACCCTAGGTTACAATTGATTCGCACGTCTGCATTTACAAGAATACCCCTAGGTTGACCATTCAACGCCGCAATGACTTATGGTAAAAATTTATTCTTCTTATGGCCCTAGACAGCATGGGTTGGGCCGCGGTTCCGCGGCCCAATGAAGAGGTTATGTCTTCATTTTTCTTCTGATGACTTTGGGCTTTCTGGGCTTCCATATTCTTTAGTTCTTTTTATCAAAATAGCTTCTAAGTTTCTTCCAGATCTCCAGTGAATAATTGCAGTGGACTTTTAACCGTTCGCTTTGTAATCTTGGACTTTGCGTTGCCTTGTACTGTGTAAACTGATTTTTGTGTAGGCTTTTATCAAGATCCTTCTGTTTGCTGGTTGTAGTTCCACTTTTGCATCGTCTTTATATTTTTTTCACTGTTTTAGATCCAAGAACCTGTAACCTGTAATATGTAGCAGACATGCGTCAAAAGCACCTGTTTATTTATAAAACGCATAAGAATGGGGAATATAATAGTACAATATTATGATATGAACAAATACCCCCAATCTTATCTTTTGCTCGTCCTCGAGCAAACTTATTTTTATTCTCTAAAAAAACCTAACCGCACTTTCGCAAGGAAACACGATTGCACTGAGCTCGTGCAACAAGCCGTTAAACCTCTAGGTGTCCCTAGTAGGAGGAGTGTTGTCTCCTGAGGGTTTTCAGCGGATACTACCCACAAAATCCTATCAATTCGGCCCATTAACTTTAATTCTCCAATTAGGTTTTCTAACAAGGAATTCTATTATCTTCGACTTGCAAATCATCCACCCATATTCTTCACACTTCCCTATCATCTAACTTAAGATTATATATGTTCTATAGAATTACTTAGCTTTCGGCATCTCTTAAGTTTTCCTTCTAGGGTTCCATCTCCACTTAGGAATTTTTATCAACCTTACTAAAGATACAAGTTCTATTCTTCACTTCTTTCTCTTATCTAAACTCCAATCACATATCCCCACGTGTGTGTGTGTATCACCCCTACACTTGGAAATTCAAATCAAGCAATCATACTCTAGTCTGTTGTCCAAAGTACTTAATAATTAGTGAATTTTTAAATCAATTTTACTTACACATCCTTCATGCGATCGTTAATACTTCTTGAGGTACCAACAACTGATTACAAGATGTGTTTGCACATTAAAACGTACTTCCTATTCTTGCAACAGCCAAGGCTTTAGCAGTGACTCCCAAACCAGTTGGTCTAAGACACTAGGTGATGAAGCACCCTCGCTAAATATTTTTTCTATTTTTGCAGCCTCGAGTAATTACAAAAACCAGTGTTCATTTTTTTTTTCTTTATTCACATTTTTTTTCCATTTTTCATCGTACTAAGGACTTTAGACAAGAGCATTTCAAGGTCTCTTCTACTATTCCAAGTTTCAAGGTGCGTAATTGTGCAAATTGTAGGGTATACGTTTTCAGAATCTAGATTTAAGCTAGGAATTATTTTTCAATTTTATGCTCTAATAAAAATATCAATACTTTTCCTTTGTTTTGACTTAGCCCAAGAAGTGGACTCAAAATTTGCCTATTTCTAAATAAACTACAAAGACATATACTTTCTACCGTTAAACTTTAAGGAATGTTATTTTTAGGGTTTTTAATTTACTAAGTCTAAGATCTAGTTGTTCCTAACCAGTTAACCTATTTGTCAAACTCAAGTCAAATATGACCAAAATTGAATACAATAATTTTTATAATTTTTGAAATTTTTCAATTTTTATGGGTTTTAAAATAAGTATGCAAATGCAAAAATATACATATGAATGCGAAGGAAGAAGGCTTACCGAGCATACCCCCAAACTTAAACTTGACAGTGTCCTCACTGTCATGCTACACCAAGAGGGTCAAAATGTCTGCACTCCCCTATTTATTTATTAAAAAAAAATTTGTTTTTATTTATTTTGAAATTTTTTTTATTAGAAAAGAAAACAAATATATATATATATATATATATATATATATATATATATATACATATATACAACAAGGTCCTCCCCAAACTTAAGCTTGGCCTTACATAAGCCAAAGGTTAGCGCCAACCATTCAAAAATCTTATCGTGGTAATGGTCGGGTTGGTGAAAGAATGGAGTGGAAAGAAAGGAAATGAGAAGCACATGAGACCGTGTGTGAAGAAAGGTAGAATATGGTCTCGGTGGAAGAGAAGAAGGGCGGAAAAGAGAAAGAAGGGTAGCACGATCTTAAGGGTGTAAATCGAGTGAATAAATTAGCACAATTTGTAATGACCGATGTGTTAAAAACGATTGTGCTAATCTATCAACCCGTCGAGAAATGGGGTCAAATCCCTCAAGATTTGCAAGAAAACATGGGTACGTCGAACTTGGTATAGGAGATGAAAGCGTAACAGTCTCTTGTACGGTCGGAACGATAGGAAGGACGAAAGGGAGTGAATTAGGGATAGTCTCATTCTCACCGTAGTAAACTGTCTCGAACTTGAAAGATTTCATCAATGGTTCGAAACGACTGTAAGCAACCGAGTCTGATGGTTCAACTAACTCATCTGAAAATTCAAAGGACTCAAACTCGGGCGGTGAGTCTTCAATATCGTCCGAAAAAGTGAAACACTCGTAAGTGTTATCGGCTGTGAGAACTATGTCAGATTCAAAGGAAAAAATTTCAAGCACACAGTCTTCAAGCGTGATCTTTTGCGTTGCCGGAACGATGGAAAGGAGGGAGGGTGATATAACAGGTAAAGGTTCAGGAGGATGAATTGGAAAATCCGACACATCAAACAAAAATGGTTCAACCTCAATATTATCCTCAATACTCTCCTCAATACTCTCCTCATAATTCTCCTCAATACTTAGCCCATCCATGCCATTATCATCAAAATTAAGACGCATATGAAGTTCGGGAGAAACAATTAATGAATCGGGATGATGAATTGGACATAAAATTTCAATCAAATCGACGGGTTCATCATCCGAAATTTTCCCGGCATCTATATCCTCAATCAAGTGAAAATCAATTTTTTCTGACACCTCATCAAATGCATGGATATTTATCAATTCAGGTTCTAGATTGGAGGTGTAAAGATCGAAAGGGTTAAGTGTGGTTTCACTCGAAAGGGGTTCTTCACAATCTGGAAAATCAAGCACTACAAAATCACACAACTCGTTTTTATTTTCAATTGGTGAACTATTTCGGAAAATCGATGGAAAACCGGAGTTGTGGGTTTCAGTTGGATAAAGGTAGGTATGATTTGGGAATGTGTAGAACTCACTCGCTCCTCTCAAATTCTCTCTCTGTCCAACCGCCTCCTCATACATTGAAAAATTTGAAGTTAGTTGGAAACTAGCTACTGGTTCAGCAGGTTGCATAAGGGCGGCTATGGACGCTTCCGCATTCCTAGTCATTTTGTTTGTTGCTAAGATATAACCCTCCAACGACTCTTCCAAACTAGACTTGGGTGGTAAGGGGGTTTTGATAAAAGATTCGAAATTGTTTGGATATGTGAAACTCCCAAAAGGCTGTGTAGAAACAGTGTCTAGTGACGGTGGGAAAGTCGGGTAGGACTGGTAGGAAGTGAGTGGTTGGACAGGGGTAGGGTCAACATGTGGATAAAAATGTGAATAGTCTTGTGGATCCCTAGAACTAGATGAGTGGAGAGGGGTGAAAGATCGGCTACGAGATTGAGCAATATGCTCAGCAATGGACATCGGTTTAGGAGTTACAGCAGGACTTGAAAAAGTGGTATCAACATATGAAAGTGGTAAAGGTTGACTTGGTTGACACAAAGTGGGTTGCAAAGTCGAACTGTTTCTCCTAGACGCTTCTATTTGATCTTTCAAAGATATTTTTGGCACGGAGGGATCTTCCTTAAATCGACCGAAACAATTGACGTAAGAGGCAAAGTTAGGTTCGGGATACCAAAGTTCGGAAAGTGATTTATGATGTGGAGTACCCATGATAGAAGAAAGAAGAAAAGAAATAAGGTAGGTGGTGCACGGATTTCTTAGCGACAACTTGCAAGTTTGTTTTTTTTTTTTAAAAAAAATTCCTTTTTCCTTTTCTCTTTATTTAGAACTATTTGCAAAAAGATTTTCGAGAAAAGAGCTAAGACACACTTTTGATCAACCAAAAATGCACAATCAGGCCTAGATCTAGGGTCAGCTAGACAGCTCCTAACTATTCCAAAGGGCTAGAAATAGGACTTCAAACCGCCTCTTCAGGGCCAATTGCTGCCAGGTAAGTGCCAGATAAGTGGGAGGCTCCCCGCTACAAGTAGCGGTCCTAATTAAGTAACCACTTGCCTTAGACACACTTGCCTAGACACCGCAAAGTCAGGTTAGGATTAACGGCTGATGCCTATAATCAGTCCTCTGTCCTATTGAGCTCGAAGTTCTTAGGCTGAGTCTAGTATTTTTTAATTAAGAATGGTCAATGCAAATGCTTTAAGTGATTTCTGGGATCCTGGGAAGGGTGATGAAATCCCCACCCAATTTGAATTGGTCAAAAGCCCCTTAAAGTCAGTTTTAAAGATATGCAAAACAGAAAAATCACTTGCAATCAAATCTTTTTATTTTATGCGAGGCGCAAAGAATCCTGAACAAAATTGTTATTTGGAAGGGGAAAGATTTTTTTTTTAAGCGCAAAGAATCCTGCAGGAGATTTTTCAGAAGATATATCAGAGATTTGCAGAGGAGGAGAGAGAAAACTCACAGAGATTTGCAGTGGCGGAACTGTTTTTTTTTTCTGGTGATGTCACCAAGGCGCGGCGGTTCCGCTGCCGGAATCGGGGTCGCGCGGCGGCTCCGCCGCGTGTTGGTCGTTTCGGCAGTTTTTTTTGGGGGACCAGATCACCGCGATTCTTCTTGTTGACTCGGTCCTCCAAATTTCTTCTGTTGTCTATTGTGATATTCCTCTGTTTGTTCGGATTTGATATTTGCTGTTTTGATCTCTGTAGATTTCTAGATCCGAATTTGTTCGTAGATCCTGCAAAATTCACACAAAAATACCCTTCCAAAAATACCAGATGATATATTTTTATATTTTTTTGATTTTTCAGATTTTTTTAATTTTGATTAACCCAAAATTGCAAAGAGGAAACAACACGCCATCCCCGGCAACGGCGCCATTTGATTTAGAGAGATTTTTATGATCAAAAATATATTACCGCAATCAAGAACGGCGTCGCTTGGTAGCTAGCCGGTGAGTACGGGTCGGTCCACAGGGATGTTGTGAATTTCCTAATCGCTCTTACGAGTTAATTCCGATAGGAGCCGGATTGATTAAATCTAAAAACTAAATTAATCTAAATATAAATCTTGCTAGGGTTAGGTTTAGGTTAAGTTTGGAAAGTCAATAAATCTCACCGCTTTCTATACCCATATGAAGATCTAATTAGGAGTTATGGTAATTATTAATAAAAGGGATTAGAACCATTGGGAAGATGCTTCTTCCTCTAGCTTCTTGTCCTTACTTTATCAATCCTTACCCTAACCTCCATGAAAAACAATCACAACCGGGCCTTTATACTACGGTATCACCGCTACCTCGTGGGATAGGGTGCCGTAAGGAGCGGTATGTGCATGTATGCATAAAGTCCTATGAAAATATATGACGGGCAAGAAAGGGGTGAGAGATTTTCATCTCTCAAACCTTCCCCAAATCTAACCCTAACAAGCGAGGAGACTACTCACTCATTAGGGAATTGAAGAACATTTATCTAGGGTAGAGAATAAAGGATCTAACTATCTAACTAGGGTAAGGAATTAAATTAGGCAAGGAATAGAAATTACCTAAGACAGAAAAGAAATTAAAAACTTACAAGTTGATGCTCTCCAAAAGAAATCTGAATTTTATAAATGAAGGGAGGCATGAAAAGCATACAATGATTTGGAGTTCCTATTTATAGAGGATAGGAAAACCTAGATTACAATTGATTCGCACGTCTGCATTTACAAGAATACCCCTAGGTTGACCATTCAACGCCGCAATGACTTATGGTAAAAATTTATTCTTCTCAGGGCCCTAGACAGCATGGGTTGGGCCGCGGTTCCGCGGCCCAATGAAGAGGTTATGTCTTCATTTTTCTTCAGATGACTTTGGGCTTTCTGGGCTTCCATATTCTTTAGTTCTTTTTATCAAAATAGCTTCTAAGTTTCTTCCATATCTCCAGTGAACAATTGCAGTGGACTTTTAACCGTTCGCTTTGTAATCTTGGACCTTGCGTTGCCTTGTACTGTGTAAACTGATCTTTGTGTAGGCTTTTATCAAGATCCTTCTGTTTGCTGGTTGTAGTTCCACTTTTGCATCGTCTTTATATCTTTTTCACTGTTTTAGATCCAAGAACCTGTAACCTGTAATATGTAGCAGACATGCGTCGAAAGCACCTGTTTATTTATAAAACGAATAAGAATGGGGAATATAATAATGCAATATTATGATATGAACAAGCAGCGACCCTCGCCATCGCTGCCTCCAGCTCCCTCTTCGAGCTCTCTCCCAGCGAAGAAAGCTCGCCCGCGGCTCGCATCACTGGGGCTATATCCTCCTCCTCCATCCGGATGGCGATAGCGACGTGCTGGAGGACCTGAAGGAGTCGGAGGGGGGTCAGAAAGAAGAAGGGGCACCAAATCTCACAAACAATGAGACGATGAACGAGCGCTAACCTCCAGGCCTCTTGAGCGATGGACGCCCGTTGTCCCTTCAGCGTCCCCCCAGCGACCCGGCCCCCGGCCGACCTTTCCATGTAGTGCAACAAGCTCCCGAGGGCACCTCAAAGCATAGCTCCCCCTCATCCACCAAGATCGGAGAGGCCGGGGTCCGCGGAACTGTTCGGGGGAACCTCTTGAGAAACGACGGCGAAGAGCTTGTCTCCACCTCCGAAGCTCGGGTGTCCTCTCCCCGAGCCCTTTTTCTGTTCGGCACTTGGCTGGGCCCCGGGGAGCGATCCACACTCGAGCGCGGGGACGGGACGACTGCTGGGGAAGCTGGGGCCGGCGTCTGACGGGAAGAGCTGGCCCCCCCAGCCTTCGACCTCTTCTTCGGCTTGTGCATGGCTGCTCGGAAGAGGCCCGCGTCCATGGTTTCTGCACAAGACAAGATATAATGGAATCAACGACACAAGCAAAGTAAAGACAAATACGAGCTCCTAACTTACCGACGAACTGGGCGGGGCTGAGCCCGGCCCAACTGAGGGCCCATTCAGAAAGCAGCACATCAGCCCGAGGAATAGGCTCCCACGCCACCACTCTCGTCGCGTCGGGGTTATTGGACGGATTTCCCTGTCAGCACTTATCCCTAGACCACTGGATGGGTACGGGCCAGTCCTCACCCTCCAGCGGCCCAACGAAGAAATTTTTTTTCTTCCAATCATGGATGGAAGAAGGCAGGACGACAACTCCTGATCCGGCTACACTCCCCCGTTGCTTCCTAAAAGAGAGGTAAACCTACCTCGGGTCGCCCGCGCGAGTTTCGGGGTGAATTTTGTAAATAAGGGAGGAGGCAAGGATGGACAGACTAAAGGGGATCGTCTGCAACTTCAGCCGGACCAGGAAACCAAGAAGAATTCTTCAAGAGTTCGGCAATAGCTAGCCCGGGGCTAACCCAAAATAATTTAACGCAGCTACAACCTCAGGGGAGAAATGCAGGCGCATTCCGGCCCAAAGGGCTTCCAGGTACAAGGTGATCTCTCTACCCCTCACCTGATCAGCCCTCTCTCCTTCCTCGGCCAATCGTAGCGTGTAGCTGGAGGGAATATGGAAAAGGGCCCGAGCGGTGACGAGCTCGTCCTCATACTTTACTCAGGACGACGCACCAGGAGCGTCCGCCACCACCGCTCCAGGAACCGACCCAGACGTGCGGTCCCGGGAAGAGGATCTGACCCCAACTTCCCAGAGGGGCTCCAACCCAGGGGAAGAATCCCTAGTATCTACCCCTACGACATCTACAAACTCCTCAAAACAAGACGTCTAACCTGATGTGAAGAAACCCTCGAGAAGAGAAAACACTGAGATCCGACCTAAAGGGGAGAGCGCCGAGCTAACAAGACTCAGAATCGAGAAAATGTGGGGAGAGAAAGACCCCGAATCAGGCCTCCCCTTGATTTATACAGCCGGTGTTCTCATCCAACGGTGACGGTCGACTCCCACCAAAACGGTTCGCTGCACTCGACGGCCACGATCGCTCCACCTGTCGCAGGCACATTGGCAGCGTCCCATCGGATGCCAGAAGCCTGCGGCACGTCACATCAGCCAACCGGCACACGACACATGGCCCGTCGCTTCACCAAGGAGCGCACGATCTGGCGCACCTTCTCTAATGCAAAGGATCTCGCCTTGATTCGCTGGCCTCATCTAGAAAAGACAACCAATTGCCCAGAAATACGCTCGAAGATATCTTCGGAAAGGAGCTCACATCGGGTGAGCCGGCAAACCACTCTCGACCGGACCCGTCAGCTGGTCGGGATGAGAGTAGGGGGCTAATGATGATGCTCGATATCGGTGACCTCCTAGATCAGGGCACGTGGCAGATGACGTGTCCCAGAGCATGCAAGAAAGGACTTACAGCGGCCGACCAGACCACACCTACACTCGTCCTACAGAGCAGAACGCTGGCTCGCCTCCGAGCCCCCTGCACAACTGGCCTCCTCGGCCTAACAGCTGGTCTCCGAGCTACCGCAGAACCAAGATACCTCGGCTCACCCGCTCGTCTGCGAGCTCTCCCGCCGAGGTCATCTTCCTCAGTCTCATCAACCGACAAACAACACCGCTTGCGGGCATAACCGCCATCCCGCGAATCTCGCCATGTGCGAGATCTCCATCGGCCGCATCCTACGTTCCACGCCACCACGACCCCCTATTAACGAGCCTGTCTCGCCATTAATGAGAGGTCCCGCTCATCACGCGGGCGTGACATCGGGAGCGTAACGGCCGGCGTGATTCTCGCGCCTGCCTCGTCTGCTGCCACCGCTATATAAACCCCTTCTTCAGACGATCCAGGTAGGCCATTTTTACTAACCGTTACTCTGCTCGGATCTCTAGTCTAACTTGATCGTCGGAGGGTCCTCGGTGGTACAACCACCCCGGGACTTCTCTGCAGGTAACTCGGCAACCGCAACCTCAAACCCATTGAGATCCATACGCTTCAGGAGCCTGCCTCCAAATCCAATCTCAGCCACCCATCGCCACCATCAGCAGATCAAAGGAAGGCAACATCTGAAGGAGATTTCACCCTCCATCAATCCCCCATTAACGAGCCTGTCTCGCCATTAATGGGAGGTCCCACTCATCACGCGGGCATGACGTCGGGAGCGTAGCGGCCGGCGTGATTCTCGCGCCTGCACCGCCTGCTGCCACCGCTATATAAACCCCTTCTTCAAACGATCCAGGTAGGCCATTTTTATTCCACTAAGCCGTTACTTTGCTCGGATCTCTAGTCTAACTTGATCGTCGGAGGGTTCTCGGTGGTACAACCACCCCGAGACTTCCTTGCAGGTAACTCGGCAACCGCAACCTCAAACCCATTGAGATCCACACGTTTCAGGAGCCTGCCTCCAGATCCAATCTCAGCCATCCATCGCCGCCATCAGCAGATCAACGGAAGGCAATATCTGAAGGAGATTTCAGCCTCCATCATTCCCTGTAAGGATATCTAAGCTATTTAAACTGGTTTAACTTATATGTATAATATTTAGCAACTAACTATAATTAATCTAACTACCCATTGTTTGGGGGTGCTACAGAAAAAAAAATAGTTTTATCTACTGCTTTACATATCTGTAGAACATTTTACTGCATTAACAAATCTATCATATGTCTCTTTTTCTGGACTTCAACTAGTGCACGAGGATTTGGAGATGACGACTAGATTATTAAGGATTTGAATTTGGCAGTAACGAAGAACAAGATGCGAAAATTTCAGGTCGACAACTACTCATAAAACTTTGTTAAATTTTCATGAGGGACTTTCTTTTATATCGCTCTCCATCCTGATAGAAAGAGTTGGATAATAATGAAGATGATGATAGGCATGTTTTATAGTTTGTTCTATTTTGCTATAATTATCTTTAGTACTCTATATTTCTTGTGCTTTTGGGTTATCTAATCTTTTGGCATTGAGGTTCTCGAATGGTTAGAATCAAAGGTATATCATACTTTATTAACCCTTTGTAGGGCAGTTTAAAGTTATAAACTAATCATATTGGCTCATGGGACTCATTTATATAATGTTAGCACCAAACTAGCATTAATTTAACTACTTTTTTTTGGCTGTCAATTATAAAATATAACAAAAAAATAATTGCCCACTTATGTATGTTTTATTTTGGCCTCTTTAACAGAATTTGTCATGAGAGCTAAGGTGAATAATTCTTTTTTCCTAAACTATTATATTGAGATTTACTTATTATACACTATTACGAATATGGTTTTACCTTACAGTTGGAACAATAGCCCTAAATCACTATCCTTACGATGTCCACCGTATGGACAAAATTATGATCCGTAGGTGCAAAAAGCGTAGGAGCAAATAAATGCCCCTACAGTTATAAAATTTTCCCCTACGGTGAAACCTGTAGATGTCACTGTCCCAACGGTTTCCAACGTAGTGGCATCATTTTATTCAATTTGTTTAAAAATATTTTAATATCGAGCAAACTTAACCCCTACAATTTCTAACGTAAGGACATAGTATCATTTTTTCTGATATTTTATCCTTACGATGGTCACTGTTGTGGTAAAAGTTGTCCCTCCGGTGTAAACCGCAGGAATAGAGTATTAATTTTTTCTGATACTTTACCCCTACGTTGGAACCCGTAAGGGAATATTGTGCCCCTACGGTTCTAACCGTAGGGGCAAACTTTAAATCTTTTTTTAGAAAAAAATACTGCCTTTTGTTTTTTGTCCGCTCTTTACACAATAATATATCACACACTATATTATATATCCAAATACAAAAATATATATCAATAACATCCCATGCATAATATATAACGAAATACAGAAATGTAAAAACACAAAATAAACAAATACTGTCACGACCCGAAATTTGGCACGTGACGGCCCTTAAACCACGTAACGTTTCCAGACGTAACGTAATTCAAGTAATCCGAAAACCCAGCAAGCTAAACCATAAAAAATGGTAAGTGATAATAACATTGTTAAAACTTTTGAAATCCCAATCAAATTCTTTAAAATCCAAGTTTACTTCCTTTAAAATTTTGACAGCACCTGCTTTGTAAAACAAGCCCCCAAAAAGGGTACAACAAAAGATATAAATAAAACATCCCTAAATGGGAGCAAATACACGCGCAAAGGCGGAAAACAACCACCACAACAGATATACGACGCCGTAGCGAAGAAAAAGACGATATAAAGAGAACAGCATGAAAATCTCCAAGTCACAAATAATATACAATATCGTCCTCACAACTCGTCTCTAAATCAATACATGAAAATGGTAGATGGAGAGTACTGGATACAACGAATATACAATGAGCAATATCGGATAACCGCAAAACCCACCTATAGCAAAACTGCACCCAGTCAATCGTAGCGGTATCCGCTGCAAAAAATGATACGATGTGATGAAGAAGGAAGCCCTGCCTCTGACTGCTCTGAGGGACAAGCTGCACAACCCTATGGCACAACGGGGGTGAGTTGCCAACTCGTGAATAGTAAATAACATATGCAGGTAATCGCAAGTATGCACGTACTGCGCTAATCTATCACATGCATACTAATAGCAATAAACAGCAATATATATATGCAACAGTCATGAAAGGTACTCTATCAGGCACTACTAATACATGAAGCAATGCATATCAAATAAATGCGGAGTACGGAATAAAACATATCATCCTCACATCGGGCACATCGGCCCTTTCAAATCGGACACATAGACCCCTCATATCGGGCACATAGGCCCCTCACATCGACCATAATATCGGCCTGGCCATTGAATCAGCCCGCATATTGACCATAATATCGGCCCGGCCATTGAATCGGCCCACATATATAATGAATAAGTATATTTGCATAGATCATTATGATGATATATTATGTAGGTGTACATATATAACAGCGTCCCATACCACTGTTATATATATATACAATGGGTATACATATATATATCAGCCTCCCATAACACTGATATATATACGCAGGAGTAAAACAATCTAGAAAACATCATATAAAAATCATATCTCAATGCGAAATCCATGAAATATAATATATGCAACATGAAACAGTAATATGAGCATATAAGGAAAAACCGCTATTTAACTACAACAAGTTATTAAGTATATCATGCGGTTCTTAATTTCTCCGAAACCAAACGCAAAATCATATAAAGGTGAACATGTAGCTATAACCAGGTATGCGTAACCATATTGGTATAGCAAGATATGTGTATCTACCTATCAGTAATGATGTAATACCTTCCAGGTATATGTGTAGCTATATAAAGGTATACGGGCGTACATGTAAGTATGTATGAAAGATGTACATGTAGTTATGTCTCATATGCGTATATATCTATCTCTAATGGTACAATACCATATAGGTATATGGGTAGCTAGCATGTAGTCATGGCAAGGCATATGTATAAGCATATAGATATATAGGTATACTATATGTCATATGCACAATGGAATATGAATCAATGTCTCAATGTCCCTAACCATACAATATCACGTATGTATAGGTGTTGTGCGTGTCGTGGCAATTATCGACGGTGTGGGTGTAGCATACAATCAGTGCACGTGCAACATGAACCGTCAATAATAGTGCAGTGTCCAAAGGGTATAAGTCCAAGCACAACAAGTATTAATATGGAATGAAGTTTTATGCACAATATCTATATGTGCAATATAACATGCGGCTAATATCATATCATATCTAACCCTGACGCATAACACCATGCGGGCGATTCCCCTATAGATGTTAAATCTACTCACTGATGATCATGGGCCAAGTAAAACTAACCACCCGCTTTCCCTTCTTCGCAGCGTTTGAAGTCCCTGCCTGCATCCCTAAGATCATAAAACAACATAACAAGTGCATATTAGCAATCAACCAATAACACGTACCAACTACGTTGGACCGACGCATCAACCCCAAACATACTCTCAAGTGTTCGTCTAGTGGCTTACACGCAAAGTGACACTACGAAACTAACCTAAGAGTAACAGATACACAAAGACACGAACCGTATCGGATAACGTAATGCGCGTAATCGAAACACTATCCCAGATTTTTCTACACAAACAATTTGTAAAAGTTGCACATGTTAGTGTATATGCCCTAGAGGCCATTATTGTATCATACTAGTTTGTATATTACTTAATGGAAGTTTGGGATATTCACAGTTATATTAACAATCTCGCTCAACATAGTAGTGTGCTACTTGGTTTATGTCTATCTTAATATGTATATATGTGAGCATATCGCGAATACATATTGATAGAGCCCTTAGGATCTTGCTTGACTACCAGCGTTGTGATGGCAGTCACACTAGTGGGGGCTGGGTAGTCTACAAGCACATCCTTTTTCAAGTCCCTAGTCATAGGATTATCGAGACAGGGCATCGATATTCCGGAGTAGACTAATGTGTACGCTTCTCATCCCAGTTGGGGATATTGTCTGTCCCACAGCCATCAGTACGTTGTACTGAAGAAAGTATACAGGTGCTCGTTGGGTTACGGGTATACCGGACAGGACTCACAGGGAACTGTTGGTTGGTATTATACCCGTCGTCAGTTAACAGTTCCCAGGTGACATGAGTACAGCATAGTCCGCAGACTTGACACTGCTGCTTCGTCTCGAGTGTGTTTTCACTGTTCGTAGATTGCTACCCTACCACGGCTCAAAGAAGTCGTGCAAACAGGTAGAAGTTGGGTGCAGTCCCGAAGCACTTGGAGGCAGTGGCGGTTAGATAGGATTCGTCTCTCCCGATATTGGGAGTTGATATCGCGCTGTGTTTGGAGAGCCATTACGCAAAGTCCCTGGCCAGGGCAAACGAGATTTACTGGTAGAATTTCCTGTTAGTTATATGTATGCCCTAGAGGCCATTATTGTACATAGGATGTATATTGTAGTGGATGCTGGGACATATATAGGGAGGACTTTCTTGCTCGACATGATAGTATGCTATCTGGTTACACTTTACCTTAACGTGTATGCTGATTGTCTCTCTGTTACATGTTGGTAAAGCCCTTAGGATCTGTACTTGACTACCTGGACTATGATGCGGATCATACTAATGGGGACATGGTAGTCCATAAGTACATCCTTCAAAGTCCCTAGTCGTGGGTGTATCGAGACGGGGCATCGATATACCAGAGTAGACTAGCGTGTACCTTCTCGACCCATACAGATGGGCGATGGATGATCCCATATCCATCGGTGTTTGACATCAGAGATGATATACGGGTGCTCAGTAGAGACTGGGTACACTGGACGGACTCGCCGAGAACTCCCAGATGGTATTATACCTCACGTCAGATGGCAGTTCTCTGGTGACACTGGTACAGAGTAGTCTGTTGACCCGAGATCGCCATAGAGTCTTGTGTGGTTCCCACTGTACTTTGATTTCCATCTTACCACGTCCAAGAGGGCGTGCAAAACGGTGGTTTTTGGGTACAGTCCCGAGTCACATGGAGGCAATGAGCGATAGGAGGGGATTCGTCTCTTCCGGTATAGGGGGTTGATGTTGCGCTGTGTTCGATTGGCTATAACAGGAAATCCCTGGCCAGGGTTGCTGAGATTTACTGGTAAGTGTTACCAGTAGTTTCTCGAATAGTTATAGACCTCATATCGACACGACTTATTGAGCTATTGGGGTCTGACGTTTACCACCCCTAGGCGAGATATGCGACATATCAGACGATCAGACCGGACTGTACGGTAGTGTTACTGGTTGGATTCACTGGAGTGTGAGCGGGCTTGCTCGTCGATCTTCAGATCGCTCAATACCCGGGTGGCCGTTACGTTTAGCAGACCGCTTGCGGCTTGTGGGTGTTTGATATGATCATCGCCTGCTGCCGGCGTATTGACGAGTCTTTAGAGTCCTATACAGAGGTTTCCTGGCTCAAGCAAAACGAAATAGGAGCGCATATGAGATATGTGCGGGACCGAGAATAATGCGTGTATGTGATACCGTATTCCATTCTCGCGATGAATGTATCGATTAGGTTATATGCGATATACCCTAGTTATCGAATCAAAGGTTGATTTGATAAGCCGATACATTATATACTAGTCAGTTGTGTGCGACATGACCGGGTCATTGAATCAAGTGTTGATTTAATTATTTAATGCATAATTATATATTTGATATATTACTTTGCATTAACTAGTATCGGTTCACTTTAAATGGATTTTCTCACTCGGGTGTGCGCATTACATATGCGATATGATTTTGTGCATTTGATTGTATCAAGTTTGATGATACATGTTTACTTGGTTAAGTGCAAAGAATTAAACCATGGTTAAAAGAATGGTTAGGGTTTCATTTCCTTTATTTATTCATTTATTTATTTGTTTATTCATTTTGGAAAAGAGGAGAAAAGAATGGTGGCTTAATTTGGAGTTTAGTTGAAGCTTCATGAAACTTTGATCAAGTCAACCATTCTTATCTCATCCTTAACCCTAACCATTCCCACTAACCATGATTCATTCTCTACACTTGACTCTAGTTAACATTATGATAAGTTTTGATTTTTCTATTGTTTTTAATTAACTTATCATATATTTCTTTCTTCTTCTTCTTCATGAGCAAGGAAGAAAAAGCTTTCTTCATCAATGGTGATTGATGATAAAGAGTGAGAAATCCAAATCTAAAGTCTACCCACTTCCTATTTCTTCATCCTCTACCTCTTGCCAAGTAGTAGAGTGTGTTCTCTTCACAAGTTTTTGGACTTGGTGAAGTCGGAGCTTGATTTAGCGATGCCTCGACGTAGATCATCTTCGGCACGTCGTCGATGACTTAGCCCGCTTCTTCTCCGATGAAGCCGACGCAAGAGCCCGGATTTCGGATTTGTACAGCGGAGATGACTTCTTCATGGAGCTTTGGAGGTGGACAAACGGATCTACAAAGGTTGTATATCCGTATCCCTTAGTTAACTGTTAACTAGATTACTTTTTCGCCTAGATTTCTAGCAAACGATCCGTAGTCGGGTCTCTCGGCACCTAGAATTTATGAAAATGGCATGTTCGATGCCTTGTGAGACCTCACTAGAGTGCCTAGGAACCCTACAGTGGTATCAGAGCCTAGCTAGAGCCTTAGGCGAAGTCTAGACGGAATTTGAAGTCCGAACGACCCGAAAACCCAAACCGGAATATGCTCTCTGGACTTTTTCCGAAAATGCGGATTTTTGTGTATTAAAAATGCCTAAAAAATTCAATAAATAATTATAAGAATTACTGTGCAAACTCAGGCGAAAGATTCATCCAACAGAGCGCGGAACCGCGGCAGAATCCCAGCTTCTGCGGCGGTTCCGCGGCTAGGTAGTGACGTCATCACATATTTTCTGCACAGTAATTCCTATTTAATTATTCTGGATTTTATGGGAATATTTAAAATTTATTCCAGAGTTGATTGTTCTGGGTTGTTTTGGGGATTCGGTGTATCGATCGGAGTATCAAATTTTGTCTGTGTGGCTTTCCAGATAATTTTAGAATATGTTAAAAAGTTCGACCGGATATAAATACCCAATTTTTCCCATGTCGGGAAATTTTCAAGTGTTGGATTTTTCCGTGGTTTAACGATGTTCTAAGTAGTGCAAGTAACGCGATGGTCCCTCTAGAAGACAACAAACCTTAACTCGATTATGTGACCGTCTTGAACTGCCCTTTGAACCTTAGGGTTTGGGGCAGTACGGCGTGCCACATGTGAGGCGTTGGCTTGACCCTTCTACGGCTGGACCGTTGGTACTGAGGCACGAACGGAATGTTGTTAGACTTATTTCATGTGTTGAGCTATATCGGGAAAACTTGGGTGTTCGATTGTTCGATCGGAAAGTTTAACATTTTCTATTTATCCGGAATGGGATACAATAATTGGAATTCACAACAAGTTATGAGATAACTGAATGAATGTTATAAACATAGCAGTTTAGTCTCACTTGATCGGTTGCCACGGAATTTTGATGTGATCAAAAGTCCGTCGCAATCACGTAGCGTACGCGGATACTCGCCGGTAAACTTGATAGACAGCCTCACTCCATAGCCCCGACCAAGTGACTGTAGGAGAACCCCGTCGCCGAAAGCATCCGTTCGGGTGCTCGCGGTAGCGGTGTTCCGCCTTAGTGCACTTCGTCGACGGTATCGGGGGTGCGGCCGTCTACTGAAGTTTGCGACGAGTATTCGATCAGACTGTTGGGAATCTTGTTGAATTGCTCGACTCAATATTGAAAAGTGTTTTCGATAATGAGACTGAAATGCAGGGTTTATAATTGTTAGGCATGTGATGTCTAAGTAATTCATTTGGTCAGGCATGCGATGTCTGAGGTGGTTGCGGATTCCAACTGTTGTAGTTTTACACTTTCTTTTCTGTGACCGTAAGTGTAATATGTGATATCGCCGGTTTCGTTGCTATATGTCAACGACAATTGGGATGCGCATATTTACTTACGTTGATGACATGTGATGTTATGTGTTGCTGGATATGTTATATTGGATCGTCGTGTGCGAATAGCCGGGTTTTTTTTATGTGAGATGAGTCTTTTTCATTTTCATTCATGTAAAAACTTGTATGTAATATTCTTTTATTGGGGCGCTTCCAGGTTGCGGAAGTTGTCACCGTTTGTATATTATTTACTTTTCCGCACTAGGATAAACCCAAGGAGGAGGGCACAAGTAACCGGGTTCTGGAGTCCAGTGGGAGACCAACTCGAGGAGTCGAGTCCGGGTCTCCTAACTCTAGAATTGGTAGGGTTGCTTGCCGCTCTCGTAGGGGTCTTGGGGTGTGGGTCTGGCTATTCATCGTGACCGTGGAATCCGTGTTTTATACTGGCTCATATTGAAAACACGGACGTCCTAGTATATCCAATATTTCATATGTTTCTTCTGCTGCGATATCTGTGATGTGATCATGTGATGTTTTGTGATAGATACAGTATATAGTATATATGATATATTATATAGACGTTACTTATGTTTTACACCTGCGCTAGCCCTGCCCCGCTCTGTCGTTAGTTACCTAACCTAACGGTGCACGAGGGGACATCGAGGCGAATGCGGATGGCATAAGTGTACGTCGTATTTATCTTTGATGTTTAGGTACTTTAATGATGGGACTTCATTAATTTGATTAATGAAAGTAAAAGAAACCTAAGATGTTGTAGAATCGAATTTCAAAATAAAACAGGTAGCTACAGTTCTTGCTTTGCACAGCGGTATATATGATATATCCTGCACCTTATTCGATGAGGAAAGGACCGAGATCCCTTCACCGGGAGTGACTCCTTTAGCAATAACTGGCTGATGCTACACACTCGGTTTGTCTTTTGATTGCTTTTAAGTGTTTTTGCTTTGCACAGAGATATATATGATATATCCCGCACCTCATTCGACGAGGAAAGGACCGACGATCCCTTCACCGGGAGTGACTCCTTTAGCAAAACTAGAAAAGCCTCAAAAGCACTCCATTTTAAAATCATTTGATTCTACAACGATATCAAGTTCATTACGCAATAGGTTTTCATAAAAACCTGTCGTAGCCCTCCGTCATTTCAGATAAGTGCTGTTTAGTATTCGTGCTGCGTTTGTTGACCTCCGTCAAGGCGCAGTGTGCGGTAGCTAACCAGTATTTATCTGCTTATGCATATGATGCAGATTGAGTTAGGGTAGTCGTGCGGCCTTGTTGACCTCCGTCAAGGGTCGTGCGGGTGGGTTTAATTCGATCAAGAAATGACGGGTTGAACTTGACTAGTAGCCTATGGTTTGTTGACCTCCGTCAAGGTCATAGGGTGCTAGGGGCAAAATATTATCGGGAATTTCAAGTGTTGAAATTTGCAATGAGATTGCATACCTTCTATGAGATAGTTGGATCCCGATACCCGCTGCGAGTAAGAGTTACTCCTGGGAGAGTTTTACACATTATAATTAGCCGATCAAGTAGGTGTCTAGAAAGGTGTCGACGGGGTTACGCCTCTGGGAAAACGAGGTTTACATTAATTAGGTTCGTGCGAAAGCACGGGGGACCTCCCTCAAAGTACCGACACTGGCCTGGCTGAAAGATTGGCGAACTTGTAGTGTGTAATTAATCCCGGCTAGTCTTTCCTTTTAGGGTTTGAAGGAAGATTTGATAAAAAGCAGTGGGAGCCATCCTGATTAGATAAAATAAAAACCAATCTATTCTTGACAGAGCGCACGCTGAGTGTTTTCTTCTCTCTCTCTCCAGGTAGCGACCATATCACGCCTTAATCAAGATAATAAAACGGAATATTGACCGAACCCGCTTGTTATACTGAGCTGGGAAACGTTGGTCCCGCTCCAACTTATAATTGTTATAAGACAGAGCAGGAAATAGGGGATTACCAGAATTCCCGTGCCGCCCAAACGAAGAGAGTGCATGCTGATGCATCATCTTCGGGTGTGTTCATTATGTAGAACTGTTTCTCTGTATCCTCTACGTCCTGGGTATGTGATACCAGATCAGGATCCCAGATATGTAATATGTTACATAGGGCTACAGAAAGGTAGAGAACTGAGAACGGGTGATAAGTTTCATGAGGCAGAAAACGGGGCAAGAGTTGCAGCCAAGTCTGTTGGTCACTGTCACCCTGTATTACCAATACATTGATTCTGAACGAATGTTATTAGATACCGAACCTGATATACAAAATCATATCAGTCTCTTTATCAGTAAAGAAATGATAAAATTTTGTATTGTTGGATAATGTTTTGAACATTTCCTATATCAAAAGTTGATCGGTTCAGGCACGTTATCTAAAAGCATTGACGTTCTAAATCAAACTACAGTTCTTAGTATACGGAACACACACAAGAGGAAGAGTTCAGAAATGAACGAATCCTTCTTGAGGTATTGTAGATTAGGTCAGATCAATGCGACCCGACTGGCTAGAGTTACATATAGATGTATATTTAAATCAGTTTGAATTTACATCTTGTGAAACTCGCCAGTCATGTCACAAAGATAAGATGACCATAGCTCCGTTTACTGGAAACAGAGAAAGAGTTAGTGAACTCTTGGGATGATACATATTGATGTATGTAAGGTCCCCTGTCTACACATGCCAAGACCGGTTCTTTATACTTCATTACATTCTCTGATGATCTCTCAAGATTCAGGCATATGTTCCTGTTGAAACATGAGTCCGAACCTTTTGAGATATTCACAGAATATAAGCGAGAAGTAGAGAACCAAAATAAGGGTATAAGTATTATGTCCTATGATGAGATCAAGGAGGAGAATACTTGAGCACGGAAATACTGGACTATTCTAAAGGAGAATGAGATTCTCTCTCAGTATTACTCCTCTGTATACACCATAGCACGATGGTATATCAGGGCGGAGCAATCACACCCTATATGATAAGGTGTGCTCTATGGTGAGTACTACTGAGTTACCTATTTCCTTTTGGGAGTTATGCACTTGAGAAGTTGCATACCTATTGAATAGGGTTCCAATCAAATCAGTTGCCTACCATTTCATATGTGATATGGAAAGGGAAGAGCCCATGTCTTAAGCTAGTTAAGATTTGGGGTTGTCCGGCCTATGTTTAAAAGAAAAATCCGCACAAGCTCGAGGCAAAGTCTGTAATATAGAACTGGAAATGTTCCAACTATACAAACTGCAGCAGATGATTTGATAGAGCCAAAGGATTCAGTAGATTCCAATGAACCTCAGCCTCTCCGCCGATCTAGTAGGGTTCCTCACCCATCTGAGAGATACTTCTGTTTCTCTATGACAGTGGGAGCGAGGATTACATCATGAGATGATGACCCAACTAGTTTCGAGCTGGCCATCAGGAGTGAGACTCTGTAAGAATGGCTGGATGTTTATCGATCTGAGATGGAATCCTTATACACCAACAAAGTATGGACTTTGGTTGCTATATCTGAAGGGTTAAATCCCCATCAGGAGCAAGTATATCTTGAGAAGATTACTTGGTGTACATGGAAGAGTTGAGACTTTCAAAGCTAGACTTGTTAAAGGTCTACATCATTGACCAGGTATGGATGATGATGAAACCTTTTCTAAGTAGCTATGCTTAAGTCCATCCAGATCCTACTTACCACGGCTGCATACCATGACTACGATCTCTGGTGGTTGAGTGTCTTGACTGCTTTTCTAAATAATGATTTGGAAGAGAGCGTCTATAAGTACACAGCCAGAGGGCTTCGTAGACAGTGGGAGCAGCGGAAACGTGTGCAAGATGCTTTATAGGATAAAGCAGGCATCGCGGAGTTGGAACGTCTGTTTTGATGTGTTAGTCAAAGAAGTTGACATCATCAAAATGGTAGATGAACCTTGTATAAACAAGAAGGTAGTAGGGAGTATGGTGACGATCCTCGTAGAGTACGTGGATGACATACTCTTGATAGGGAAGGAGTTTCCTATGCTACGCTCGATCAATCTCCGATTATCACAAAGATTCTCCATATAGGATCAAAGTGATACCTCCTAAATCCTGGATTTTGGATCTATGCGATAGATCTAATTGGATGTTAGGATTCTCACTAGTTGTAGTGAGAAGGTATCAATCGACCCTGGGGAGAATCACTGGAAGTGTTCCAGGGTGATAAAGACGACTGAATGTCAGTCACAGGCATTGTTTTTACCCTCAGTAAAGGGACGGTATGTTGGAAGAGTTCCAAGCTAGATACCGTGGCATACTAGACGATAAAGGCAGGATACATCGCTACTAAAGATGCTACCAAAGAGGCTGTTTGGATGTATAATGGTTCATGAGATGAACTATGTTCCTACCATTGTGAGACAATGGAGTTGTGGCTTATGCCAAGGAACGCCGGTCCCATCAGTGATCCAGACATATTCTAAGGCAGTATCACTTGATCATGGAGATGGCTGATCTCCAGGGTGATCGAGGTTTGGAGAGTAGACTCAGAGGACAACACAGCGGATCCACTCACAAAGGCCTGTTCCCAGAGAGAGACTTTCATGGGATGGTTAAGTATGAGATACTGCAACCACTGCTACAGATGGCCCTAGTGCAAGTGGGAGATTGTTAGTTATATGTATGCCCTAGAGGCCATTACTGTACATAGGATGTATATTGTAGTGGATGCTGGGACATATATAGGGAGGACTTTCTTGCTCGACATGATAGTATGCTATCTGGTTACACTTTACCTTAACGTGTATGCTGATTGTCTCTCTGTTACATGTTGGTAAAGCCCTTAGGATCTGTACTTGACTACCTGGACTATGATGCGGATCATACTAATGGGGACATGGTAGTCCATAAGTACATCCTTCAAAGTCCCTAGTCGTGGGTGTATCGAGACGGGGCATCGATATACCAGAGTAGACTAGCGTGTACCTTCTCGACCCATACAGATGGGCGATGGATGATCCCATATCCATCGGTGTTTGACATCAGAGATGATATACGGGTGCTCAGTAGAGACTGGGTACACTGGACGGACTCGCCGAGAACTCCCAGATGGTATTAGACCTCACGTCAGATGGCAGTTCTCTGGTGACACTGGTACAGAGTAGTCTGTTGACCCGAGATCGCCATAGAGTCTTGTGTGGTTCCTACTGTACTTTGATTTCCATCTTACCACGTCCAAGAGGGCGTGCAAAACGGTGGTTTTTGGGTACAGTCCCGAGTCACATGGAGGCAATGAGCGATAGGAGGGGATTCGTCTCTCCCGGTATAGGGGGTTGATGTTGCGCTGTGTTCGATTGGCTATAACAGGAAATCCCTGGCCAGGGTTGCTGAGATTTACTGGTAAGTGTTACCAGTAGTTTTTCGAATAATTATAGACCTCATATCGACACGACTTATTGAGCTATTGGGGTCTGACGTTTACCACCCCTAGGCGAGATATGCGACATATCAGACGATCAGACCGGACTGTACGGTAGTGTTACTGGTTGGATTCACTGGAGTGTGAGCGGGCTTGCTCGTCGATCTTCAGATCGCTCAATACCCGGGTGGCCGTTACGTTTAGCAGACCGCTTGCGGCTTGTGGGTGTTTGATATGATCATCGCCTGCTGCCGGCGTATTGACGAGTCTTTAGAGTCCTATACAGAGGTTTCCTGGCTCAAGCAAAACGAAATAGGAGCGCATATGAGATATGTGCGGGACCGAGAATAATGCGTGTATGTGATACCGTATTCCATTCTCGCGATGAATGTATCGATTAGGTTATATGCGATATACCCTAGTTATCGAATCAAAGGTTGATTTGATAAGCCGATACATTATATACTAGTCAGTTGTGTGCGACATGACCGGGTCATTGAATCAAGTGTTGATTTAATTATTTAATGCATAATTATATATTTGATATATTACTTTGCATTAACTAGTATCGGTTCACTTTAAATGGATTTTCTCACTCGGGTGTGCGCATTACATATGCGATATGATTTTGTGCATTTGATTGTATCAAGTTTGATGATACATGTTTACTTGGTTAAGTGCAAAGAATTAAACCATGGTTAAAAGAATGGTTAGGGTTTCATTTCCTTTATTTATTCATTTATTTATTTGTTTATTCATTTTGGAAAAGAGGAGAAAAGAATGGTGGCTTAATTTGGAGTTTAGTTGAAGCTTCATGAAACTTTGATCAAGTCAACCATTCTTATCTCATCCTTAACCCTAACCATTCCCACTAACCATGATTCATTCTCTACACTTGACTCTAGTTAACATTATGATAAGTTTTGATTTTTCTATTGTTTTTAATTAACTTATCATATATTTCTTTCTTCTTCTTCTTCATGAGCAAGGAAGAAAAAGCTTTCTTCATCAATGGTGATTGATGATAAAGAGTGAGAAATCCAAATCTAAAGTCTACCCACTTCCTATTTCTTCATCCTCTACCTCTTGCCAAGTAGTAGAGTGTGTTCTCTTCACAAGTTTTTGAACTTGGTGAAGTCGGAGCTTGATTTAGCGATGCCTCGACGTAGATCATCTTCGGCACGTCGTCGATGACCTAGCCCGCTTCTTCTCCGATGAAGCCGACGCAAGAGCCCGGATTTCGGATTTGTACAGCGGAGATGACTTCTTCATGGAGCTATGGAGGTGGACAAACGGATCTACAAAGGTTGTATATCCGTATCCCTTAGTTAACTGTTAACTGTTAACTAGATTACTTTTTCGCCTAGATTTCTAGCAAACGATCCGTAGTCGGGTCTCTCGGCACCTAGAATTTATGAAAATAGCATGTTCGATGCCTTGTGAGACCTCACTAGAGTGCCTAGGAATCCTACATTTCCAGTAGCTTCTCAAGGTGTAATGGGCTTCACTCCGACACGACTTATACCGCTTTTAGGGGACCGGCGCTTGCTGCCCCCTAGGCCCGATATGCGATGGTCCTATACGAAAAGACCGGATTGTACGGAGATTGTCACATCAGGCTCAGTAAGAGTTCGGATGGGTTTCCTCATCGGCCTTCTTATCGACATCTACCTGGGGACCATTACGTACAGCTAGTACCGCTTGCGACCTGTGGTTAAACCCACTGCCAACGTAGTGTCGAGTCTTTAGAGTACCACACAGAGAGTTTTCCTACTTCAGGCGAAACGATATAGAGGTCGTATGGTTTTACGACAGGTTTCGGACACATACGTGTATTTATGCACGTACGATATTCGGACAGTTTTTACTAGCGGGCTTTAGTTTAAGTCAGATTCTAGTATTGGATTAATGGATTTATACAGTCTCAGTATTTCCGTGTTTTCACGGATGGGAGGGGCATTCTCGTAATTAGTCGAGAAGCTTCTAGAAGATAGATGAGGTGGAGAGCTTAGGTGGAATTTGCATTAAATGGATTAGTGACTCATGGAGTGATCCATCCAAATGAGTTAATGAAGCATTTATTGCTTAATGACTCATGAGATGATTCACCCAAAATGAGTTAATGAAGCATGGTTGATATTATCATTTATTATTCATTTAAATAATTATCATGCTTCATATATTCACAAATGAGTTAGAATTCATGATGATTCTCACTTTCACATTCTCTCTCCTCAAGCTCTCTCTCTTCAAAGAACTAACCCTAATCCTCTCATGTGTTGAGATCCAAGGGTTAGCAAGACTAATAGATCCTTAATCTTCTTCTATATCCTCTAGATTACTTTGATTAGCACTCATAGCTACCTAGTTATCTCAAGTGAGAGGTTAAAACTTGGAGAAGGAGCTCTCGGGTGGATCTTCTATCACATCGAGGAGGCCGACGAGCAGGTGAACTACAAGGACAAGAAGGACTTGAATCATTAGGTATAATCATCTATCATAGTAGCTAATCACTTCTATATAGTTTTTAGTTAGGGTTTAGCAAAGATCCGTAAAGTTAGTCGATGTCAGTTTAAACAAAATGATTGTTTTACCTATTCCGCCTCCCCACATCATGTGGGGTGTCTAACGTCGACTTACAGTGGTATTAGAGCCTAGATAAACCATAACTAACATGTTAGCAAAGTCGTTAGAAATTCGATCGCAAAACGAACCCGAAAAAACATCATTTTCACATAGTTTCTGCCGTTTTTAAAACGGGATCTAAAAATTTTTCAGGGACCCTTAAAAATACAAGCAGGGTTTTTTAAGAATTGTGAAGAAATTTGGGACTGTGAATCGGCCATACCACCGCGAAACCGCCGCTGATCCAAGCGATCCGCCACGGATCCGCGGCCGAGTTGACACTGGGTCAACCCAAATTTCCTCAGTTATTCTTCTGTGTTGATGTTGTGTTTTCTGGGATGATTTGTTTCTGCTCAGGTTTTATGTGCATAGAGAATTGTTTAGAGTAGATTCATTAGTGTTGCTTGATCGAAATTCTAAGATGTTTGGCTAACTTGATTATATCTGTGTTGTGTTTAATGTGTTCGTAAACCTTCCCTAACTGCTAGTATGTCGGTTAGCAGGGGGTGCACATTTCTGTAATTGTTTTTACTGGTTTGTGATTGTGGACTTGTTGGATTGTCGTGAATGGATAGCCGGGGATGTGAGACGAGTGTTTCTTTCATTCAAATGTAAATTGTAATTTGTTGTAATATTCTTTTGCGGGGAACATCCGGGTTGAGGTTGTAGCCACCGTTGTATTATTTCATTTACTGTTTTCTGCTCCTAGGATGGACCCAAGGTGGGGTGCACAAACTACCGGGTACTTTGAAGTGCTTAGTGGCCTACTCACGTCGTTAAGGGAGACCGCTTCACTTCGGGTACTTGGCGGATAGTTTTTCGTACCCGTAAGGGTCTAGGGTGGGGTTTTGGCTATTCATCGCGACTGTGTAATCCGCCTTTCTTTGCAGGCTCAAAAGGAATGCGGATTCGTAGAAAATCCAATATGTTCATCTGTGATCTGGAATGCCTATTATTGCGTCTGACGAATATACAATATCTACATGTGATATCTATTAGGCGTCACTTATGTTTTGCACCCGCGCTAGCCCAGCCCCCGCTCTGTCGTTAGTTAAGTAACCTAACGGGTGAATGACGTGGCCCAGTGGCGAATGCGGATGGCATAAGAGGACGTTGTATTTTCGTTGTTTTCTGCAATGATAGGTTAAATGATGGGACGCATTATATTAATGCAAAGAAAATAAACCAAAGTTGAATCGTTGGAACAGTTTAAAATAAACCATTCGGTTATTTTTAAAACAGAAGATATTTTTAATTGTGGAGCTTAACCACTCCTTTTAAAAAGCTATCAGGTTCCTTCGATCATATCAAGTTCACTACGTTCACGGTTTCGCCAAAACCATTCATAGCCTTCCGTCATTTCATTTGGGTATTCAGTAGTATTCAAGTTATGTATTTTGACCAACGCCAAGGCATAGTGTTTGATAGCTGCTGGGTATTCATTTGTTGCATAGATAGATGAGTTAGTTTGGGACAGTCGTACTATCATTTGGCCAACGTCAGGGGTATGTACGGATGGGTTCAAATTAACAAGATAATGATGGGTAGAACTTGACATGTGACTTATGACATTTTGACCAACGCCAAAATCATAAGAGCATGGGGCAAAAATCCACATCGGGAATTTCTAAAGAAACTGAAATTTGCTAAGAGTTGCATACCATTTGAAGTGTGATAATTTTGGTAGGATTCCTTCAGCTTTATCGCACGATGATATTTGGATCCCGATCCTACTGTGAGTATCCGCTACTCATTTGGAGATTCGTCACATAACGATCAATGCTATAAACCAAGTAGGTGTCGAGAAAGGTGTCAGCGGGGCTACGCCCCCAGAGAAAAGAGGTTATTTAATTAAGGAACTTCGCGATAGCGTCGAAAACCTCCCTCGAAGTACCGACACCGGCCTGGCTGAATGGTTAAGCAAGTATTGTACGGCGAGAATAGTCCTGACTAGTTCTTTCTTTTTGGTTTGAGGAGGGATTCGAGAAACAGTGGGAACCATCCTGTTTAGATAAACTAAAAACCACTCTAAACTTGCAAGAGTATTATGCTAAAGTGTTTCCTCTCTCTCTCCTAATTGCAGCGACCCAGAACATGGCATGCCTTAAGTTACTATTAGATAAAAATATTTTGACAGGGCCAAACTATAAAGACTGGTTCCGAAATGTCAAGATGGCTATTACTTATGAAAAATTGGGGTATGTCCTTACTACTAAGGCACCTGTTGTCCCAAGTCCTGAATCCAGTGTCGCGGATAAGAAAATCCGCAAGACCTGGGAGATAGACTGCGCGAAGGCCAAATGCATCATGCTTGCCTCTATGAATAATGAACGTCAGAGGAGGCATAAGAATATGTGTCACGCCCCGCTTCCCAAAATACGGAATACGAGGGGTAGACAAGGCCAGCCATGCTCCTACGGTCAAGGAAAAGTCCTGCCGTAGTCACACTTCGGCTTCTAGATTTTCATGGTAAACAGTAAATGATGCGCATGTAATAAGAAATGCAATAACTGAAAGAAACAATGTAGAGATTGACCTGAAGTGGAACAAACGAATGTAACTTGGAATGGCAAGTTAAGAAGTCTGTGATGCACTGGTCCAGGATAAATCTTCTCCTCACACTGAGCATGCATACTCAGGTCGTCAGAGCGACACAATAGCAATATAATATATATAAAATCAAGTGACAGTTCTAACAGTGGTAATAGATATGAATAGCAGTAAATCAATGACAGCATGAATATGAATGTGCAGTAATCAATGCAGCGGAGCAGTAAAGCAGTAGAACGATATGTCACGTATGTCAACACAGTATATAAGGTATATAAATACCAGTATCCCTATCAGTCTCTAAGTCTCACTGTACAGGTCACTAAGCCTATCGTCAGTCCAAGTGTGAGAGTCAACCACTCGCGAGTGTCCTCCACCCAAGGGTAGAACCCAAGGGCAAGGGACCACGGGCCCAACATGTAACAAGTATATCACAGTGTATATATCACATACCCTGTAAATCTCCATATAACTCCCTAAATATATAAGCCGGCATAGGACTCCCGAGACTCTGTTGAACTCACACTTAAACTACCCCACACCCCGTGGTCTACATCAAACGCTAACCATCACCCTAAATACTAATCGATCCGTGACAAGTCTGCGCGAGAACTGGAGGCAGGACCTCCATCAAGCACGTCCCGACTAATACCTAAGATAAACGGCAGTGTCTGGTGTCTTATCTGTGACACCCGTGCAACGCTTCCATAAATGTCCCATTCCACTTATAGTCACACGTACACGCATCCCACAGACGTCGACAATGCAATAGAATAATAGGGTCACTGATTATGTACAAGTACGTATCACTTTCACTTATTCACGGATACACGAACACTGACGTACTTGCCACAATCATCACTAAAATCTAACACTGGGTGAATGCACGATACCACTAGGTTATCACTACAATGATATAGGTATGATATGATGCATGAACAGTAGATAAGCATGATTAGGATGTTATGAAACAGTATTTTATCACTTGCACGATTTATCATGGAATGTACGTGTATAGTCTAGCGAAACTATAAACAGGTAATGATTAGTATGTTCAGTTAGCCATCTCTCTAATTTGGTTTCAAGCCAATCGGGTTCCAGGATCATTAGTTATAACCATTTCATTTTAAGCGCTCGCGGCTGGAAATCCGGTTTCAGAATCAGAAATCCATTTCGCAACCCATTTTAATCCCAGTTGGGATCAGATTTTAGCGATGCTACTGTTGGATGAATTCTAGAGTTTTCAGTAAAGTTTTTAACTCAACAGACGGATCTTCAATCGCATCTGCACGTCAGGAGATATACACAGTTTAACACTAATATGTCAGTTCTGATTCTGTTGGGACTGTTATGCGTCCCGATCTTTTAAATTACAGAATAAATATCAAATGGTAACGAAACAGAATGAAATCAATTGTGTTGTCTAGCTAACATATTTATCTATAATGAACAGCGGAGTTCCGCAACCTATGAGTTTAGGAAATCATGTGGTACCCACTACGAAACAGCAAGCAACAATTGGAGTCGCTCTGGACTGCAGTCCAGAGTCGCACTCCGATCCAAATATCGACACCGTTTAATTACAGAAACTATTATAAACTTGTGTAGAGTTAAAGTTCGTCAAGTCGGATTCGATTTGAGCCATTGAACGCACCATTCTAATATGTATATGATTTATGGTGAATTTAATGATTTTCAGGTGCAAGAAAGTTCCAGTTTTACGGTTAAATTTGAGGGTAGTTGTTTTGGTCATTAACGATCAAATTATCCAACGAAATTCATACACTAAGTTCACAGCTATACGGGCCAAACAATACCGTTTAGTTCCGCCAAATTTGATGGGTATTTTCATTGGGAACATATGTCGAACAGGTATGGTACAATATTAATCCAAAAGTGTAACACTATGATTTATGAAATTAACGATTATAACTAGGATATATAGCATGTAAGCAAGTAAAATACTTGCCTGAGAATGTCTCGGGGTTGTACGGTGACTGTAGCATCACGAACGCGCGATGAACGTCTCGGAGTGAGCTCGGTCTGTTCTGGGCAGTGGGGCTCGTCGGGGTGTCTGCGATGGTCGAAGCTCTTTGATGGCGGGGCTGTAGTGGGTTTGGGTGGCCGGTGATGGGTCGGCAACGGTTGTGGTTCAGGTTGGGTGAGATGGATCAAGAGAGAGAAAATTGTAGAGAGAGAAGGGAAATTGTAGAGAAGAAGGAGAGGGGAAAGATGGGGACAGAGAGAGAGGTGTGAAGGAGAGAGAGAGGGAGAACAGTGAGAGAGAGAGAGAGAAGTGTGATAGAGAGAGAGAGGTGTGAAGGAGAGAGAGAGGGAGAACAGTGAGAGAGAGAGAGAAGTGTGATAGAGAGAGAGGGAGAACAGTGAGAGAGAGAGAGAAGTGTGATAGAGAGAGAGTGAGAAAAGCAGTGAGAGAGAGAGATGCAGTGAAGAAAGAGAGAATGAGGGAGAACAGAGAGGGAGAGAGAGGGAACTGAGAGAGCTGAGAGAGAGAGAGAGAGGGAGAGAGAGTTGAGAGAGAAACGAGAGAGAGAGAGAGAGGTGAGACAGAGAGAGAGGGCTGGGCCTGCAAAGAAAATAAATTAAAAAGGGAAAAGGAAGTCGCTGGCCGGGCCAAAAGTAATTAAAAAAAAAAAAGAAAACAAAAATAAATAAAATGAGGGGGCCGGGCTGAGTTGGGCTGAGGAAAATTTTAAAAAAAGGATTATAGGAAATGAAACAGAGGGCCGGGCTGGGGTTGAAGCGGGCCAGGAAGAATTTAATTTATGGGAAAAAGAATGGGCTGATGGAGAATTTAGAATAATTAATGAAGGGTGATGGGCTGAGGAAATTTTTATAAGGAAAAATATTAAGAAAATTTTTAGTGGGCTGAGGGAATTAAAGTTTGGGTTGTGGGATTTAATAAAGAAGAAATTTGATGAGAAAGGATGGGGCTGCTAAGAGGGCTAAGGAAATAGGGGAAAAATAATTGGTGTAAATAGATGTGAGCTGGGCCGAGGTTAAGGAATAAGTCAAGGAGAATAATGGAGTCCTTGGCTCGGGAAAAATAAGAAATTTTAAGAGGAAAGAGGGAGTGAGTTGAGGATAAGGAAAAGTATGTATATAATAGGGTTTGGGTTTCAAAAGAAGTTTTAAAATAAATAAACTAATAATTATAAATAAAGCAAGATCTTATATGTTAACGAGAAGTACATATATTAGTATAAATAGGGCTGGGTATTACATCATACCATCCTTACAAAAATTTCGTCCTCGAAATTTAAAATAAACTACAAGTAATACAACCATATGCGAAAGCTATTATTTTGCAAATTAACACATAAAGATTTACTAGAAATGTGTGGACGAAGAAATTTCGAAGATATAAAATACGTAGGAATAACATACAAATTATAGATTTAAATAGGTATAAAATAGGAACAACTATAAGGGTAGCTACATATATACGGAAATATATATATAACAACAATACGAACAATATCATTCGAGGCGTATTCGATAAGATCGAAACTCTAATATATGCATATGTAAGTATATCAAAAGTAGTACATCAGAAATAAATAGTTTAAGGCACAAACATTGATAATAGTAACCATAAACACAATACTCGAAAATGAAGTAACGACAAATAAATAACAAAAAATGAGTCGGTAGGTTAAAATATCTTAGGAAATTGTATCGGTCAATTAACGTAGGAAACTCATATAGTGAAAATAAGAAATATGGAACAAGGATATGCGCGGTGTAAGGTCGCGCTACTGAAAAAGGAAAATAATAATAATGCACTTAAAATACATAAAACGGAGAAATCAATAACACGTACTCTTTGATAAATTTAAAATAATGAAAACTAGATTTTGAATAATAATGTCTCTAAATATATTTGGGGTAATAGAGAAATCACCAATATGAATAGGGCTGGCTAGGGTAATGATTATAAGGAAGTGTGGCTCAATCAGAAGGTTGAAGTGCGTCGGCTTTAGGCTGAAGATCAAGGAGACTGGGATCGGGTTAGCACAGAAAGTAATGATGAGCAACAAAGGACTATAAGGTGAAGGTATGAAGAGGACAACGGTCGAAACATCCTACGACTCAAGATTTGGAGGGTTAGCGAACTCGGAAATTTCACAAGATATGTTCTCCTCCCAGAACGATCTCAAAAGGGTACAGACGGATGATGAAGGGTGGACCTCTAAAAGATCGGGTGTGATACTGGTTAATCTGAGTGAGCGTTAAGGCAAAGTAAGGAGTAGAGGTGGACAGATCTCATTAGGAAGAATAATTGTACATAAGGAATAACCAAGCAGCATGCGAACTAAGAAAATCGAAGGATTTGTGAACTCAGCAATTTATTTCACCTCAAAAGATTCCAAACCAAACATTCTCAAAGAAGAACGGTGGCCCTAAACTATACACAGTTTTACTTGGCCAGAAAAGACAACATCAAAAGAAATCCCATCAGTCGCGGTTGTGGAGATTCAGTAGGTTGCGATAGGCTCGCGCACTCAGGTAGGGGCGTCCATTTCCATATCGCCTCGCGGGCATCGCCATTGGAAGTTCTTCCACAGCAGGGTCTTGATCTTCTGGTTCTTCTTCCTCGGATGGAGCTTTTTCATCGAGGTCCGATTCCATGTGATTCTCTTCTTCTAGATTTTCCTCCACGGGATTTTCCTCAACTGGATTTTCTTCTATCGGGTCTTCATCGGGATCTTCCTCTATCGGGTCTTCCCCTACAGGGTTCTCTTCAGGATCTCCTTCTTCGTCGGAATCAGCTATCATGTTAAACTCTGGGGCGGCTACTCCTTCGTCCTCTAAATCGTTGTTTCCGAAATTGACCTGGGGGCCGTTGATCTCATCGTCAGAACTTATCAGCGTGTGGTCTAAGGAAACGCATGACTGTGCATCCTCGTCTAGATGTGGCGCTGCTCCAGGGTAGGTCATAGTCTGAAAAGAAAAGTCATGATTAGATAGTGGGATACATCAAGGAAAAAGCTCAGGGTACGAAGTATAGGTAAATATGCGATTGCAGGAACTGAAAAATCAGGATAGAAACGCTGTGATAACGAATAATATAAATAAGGAGAAAACAAGAGAATGATGCATATATTATGATTCAAGTTTTATTGCATTCAATCAAAGTTCAGCGGATACAAGATTTCAAATGGAAAGAAATATTCATAAAAAGATGACAACATTATTACTGAAAGTAGATAACATGAAAAATCCTTCTTCGTCTACTATAACGTTGCATTCTCGTCGCGTGAGTTGAATCCTGCGTTAGGTCCGCCTTATCATCGAAGTTCGAACTACGCGATAATCCTCACTTGGCAGAAGTAGGCAGTATGGACGAGTTTCCTCCTTGTAGTTCTTTTCTTTCTAGGCAACCGTTGATGAGATGTTCGCCGGATCCACAAATCAGACATTTCCCTTGGGCGCGGCGACAATCCCTCTGATGATGTCCTAGCCTCTTACAGTACCCACAACATGGGATCTTCTGCTGCTTCTGCCGTGGAGAAACAAATTGGCGCTTCATCTTCTTCTCTTTTCCTCGTCTAACGAGGATCCCTTTATGATTGGAGACTCTCGCTGGTGCCTGATTCACCTGCCTTCTCAGTCCTTCAGCCAACAAGTCGTTTGTTCGCTCCGGGGCTTCCTTTAGACCTTGCAGTACACTGAGAATCTCAATGGTCTGATTCTGGGGAGCGGATATGGATGAAGAGTCGTTGGAAGACATGATCCTGAACAGTGATTTTGAGGATGATATAAGTCACAAGATATACGAATCAAAATATAATATGGATAGGACAAGGATTCAAAATATCGGAGGTGCTGAATTCATTATAAGTGGGGAATCAACTGTACGACTTTAAGTCACTTGATTAGAGTACGGTAGTGTAATTGCAACCACGTATCCTTGTCAAGTCACCCAAAACCATAGCGAATGGATGGCTGAACACACGATGTGAATATGGATCAAGAATGACAAGTTTACAATCTAGACCGAGGGATGTCTTAGATTGCCAAACTATACACGGAAAACTGCAATCCCAATCGAAGCAAAACCTGGCTCTGATACCAACTAAACCATGTCACGCCCCACTTCCCAAAATACGGAATACGAGGGGTAGACAAGGCCAGCCATGCTCCTACGGTCAAGGAAAAGTCCTGCCGTAGTCACACTTCGGCTTCTAGTTTTTCATGGTAAACAGTAAATGATGCGAAGGTAATAAGAAATGCAGTAACTGAAAGAAACAATGTAGAGACTGACCTGAAGTGGAACAAACGAATGTAACTTGGAATGGCAAGTTAAGAAGTCTGTGATGCACTGGTCTAGGATAAATCTTCTCCTCACACTGAGCATGCATACTCAGGTCGTCAGAGCGACACAATAGCAATATAATATATATAAAATCAAGTGACAGTTCTAACAGTGGTAATAGATATGAAGAGCAGTAAATCAATGACAGCATGAATATGAATGTGCAGTAATCAATGCAGCAGAGCAGCAAAGCAGTAGAACGATATGTCACGTATGTCAACACAGTATATAAGGTATATAAATGCCAGTATCCCTATCAGTCTCTAAGTCTCACTGTACAGGTCACTAAGCCTATCGTCAGTCCAAGTGTGAGAGTCAACCACTCGCGAGTGTCCTCCACCCACCCAAGGGTAGAACCCAAGGACAAGGGACCACGGGCCCAACATGTAACAAGTATATCACGGTGTATATATCACATACCCTGTAAATCTCCATATAACTCCCTAAATATATAAGCCGGCATGGGACTCCCGAGACTCTGTTGAACTCACACTTAAACTACCCCACACCCCGTGGTCTACATCAAACGCTAACCATCACCCTAAATACAAATCGATCCGTGACAAGTCTGCGTGAGAACTGGAGGCAGGACCTCCATCAAGCACGTCCCGACTAATACCTAAGATAAACGGCAGTGTCTGGTGTCTTATCTGTGACACCCGTGCAACGCTTCCATAAATGTCCCATTCCACTTATAGTCACACGTACACGCATCCCACAGACGTCGACAATGCAATAGAATAATAGGGTCACTGATTGTGTACAAGTACGTATCACTTTCACTTATTCACGGATACACGAACACTGACGTACTTGCCACAATCATCACTAAAATCTAACACTGGGTGAATGCACGATACCACCAGGTTATCACTACAATGATATAGGTATGATATGATGCATGAACAGTAGATAAGCATGATTAGGATGTTATGAAACAATATTTTATCACTTGCACGATTTATCATGGAATGTACATGTATAGTCTAGCGAAACTATAAACAGGTAATAATTAGTATGTTCAGTTAGCCATCCCTCTAATTTGGTTTCAAGCCAATCGGGTTACAGGATCATTAGTTATAACCATTTCATTTTAAGCGCTCGCGGCTGGAAATCCGGTTTTAGAATCAGAAATCCATTTCGCAACGCATTTTAATCCCAGTTGGGATCAGATTTTAGCGACGCTACAGTTGGATGAATTCTAGAGTTATCAGTAAAGTTTTCAACGCAATAGATGGATCTTCAATCGCATCTTCACGTCAGGAGATATACACAATTTAACACTAATATGTCAGTTCTGATTCTGTTGGGACTGTTATGCGTCCCGATCTTTTAAATTACAGAATAAATATCAAATGGTAACGAAACAGAATGAAATCAATTGTGTTGTCTAGCTAACATATTTATCTATAATTAACAGTGGAGTTCTACAACCTACGAGTTTAGGAAATCATGTGGTACCCACTACGAAACAGCAAGCAACAATTGGAGTCGCTCTGGACTGCAGTCCAGAGTCACACTCCGATCCAAATATCGACACCGTTTAATTACAGAAACTATTATAAACTTGAGTAGCGTTAAATTTCGTCGAGTCGGCTTCGATTTGAGCCCTTGAACGCACCATTCTAGTATGTATATGATTTATGGTGAATTTAACGATTTTCAGGTGCAAGAAAGTTCCAGTTTTACGGTTAAACTTGAGGGTAGTTGTTTTGGTCATTTACGATCAAATTATCCAACGAAATTCATACACTAAGTTCACAGCTATACGAGCCAAACAATACCGTTTAGTTCCGCCAAATTTGATGGGTATTTTCATTGGGAACATATGTCGAACAAGTATGGTACAATATTAATCCAAAAGTGTAATACTATGATTTATGAAATTAACGATTATAACTAGGATATATATCATGTAAGCAAGTAAAATACTTGCCTGAGAATGTCTTGGGGTTGTACGGTGACTGTAGCATCACGAACGCGCGACGAACGTCTCGGAGTGAGCTCGGTCTGTTCTTTGCAGTGGGGCTCGTCGGGGTGTCTGCGATGGTCGAAGCTCTTTGATGGCGGGGCTGTAGTGGGTTTGGGTGGCCGGTGATGGATCGGCAACGGTTGTGGTTCAGGTTGGGTGAGATGGATCAAGAGAGAGAAAAATGTAGAGAGAGAGGGGAAATTGTAGAGAAGAAGGAGAGGGGAGAGATGGGGACAGAGAGAGAGAGAGGTGTGAAGGAGAGAGAGGTGTGAAGGAGAGAGAGAGAGAGAAGTGTGATAGAGAGCGAGAGTGAGAAAAGCAGTGAGAGAGAGAGATGCAGGGAAGAAAGAGAGAATGAGGGAGAACAGAGAGGGAGAGAGAGGGAACTGAGAGAGCTGAGAGAGGGAGAGAGAGAGTTGAGAGAGAAACGAGAGAGAGAAAGAGGTGAGACAGAGAGAGAGGGCTGGGCCTGCAAAGAAAATAAATTAAAAAGGGAAAAGGAAGTCGCGGGCCGGGCCAAAAGTAATTAAAAAAAAAAAGAAAACAAAAATAAATAAAATGAGGGGGCCGGGCTGAGTTGGGCTGAGGGAAATTTTAAAAAAAGGATTATAAGAAATGAAACAGAGGGCCGGGCTGGGGTTGAAGCGGGCCAGGAAGAATTTAATTTATGGGAAAAAGAATGGGCTGATGGAGAATTTAGAATAATTAATGAAGGGTGATGGGCTGAGGAAATTTTTATAAGGAAAAATATTAAGAAAATTTTTAGTGGGCTGAGGGAATTAAAGTTTGGGTTGTGGGATTTAATAAAGAAGAAATTTGATGAGAAAGGATGGGGCTGCTAAGAGGGCTAAGGAAATAGGGGAAAAATAATTGGTGTAAATAGATGTGAGCTGGGCCGAGGTTAAGGAATAAGTCAAGGAGAATAATGGAGTCCTGGGCTCGGGAAAAATAAGAAATTTTAAGAGGAAAGAGGGAGTGAGCTGAGGATAAGGAAAAGTATGTATATAATAGGGTTTGGGTTTCAAAAGAAGTTTTAAAATAAATAAACTAATAATTATAAATAAAGCAAGATCTTATATGTTAACGAGAAGTACATATATTAGTATAAATAGGGCTGGGTATTACAATATGGATCTTGAATCCATATTTCTCCATACCAAGGAACTGTATGGAGAGCAATCTCGTATAGCTAGATACGAGACCTCAAAGAACTTGTTTCAGTCGAGGCTGGCCGTCGAATCATCTGTAGGAGAACATGTCCTTAAGATGATTGGCTATATTGAAGAACTCGCAGACCTCGGGACAACATTAGAGAATGAGCTATATAAAGACTTGGTTTTTCGGTCCCTTCCTTCCACCTACGTCCAATTTATCTTGAATTTCAACATTCAAGGTAAGGAAGTTGAGCTTCCAGAATTCCTTAACATGTTGAGGAATGCAGAGGGCACCTTGTAGAAAGCAAGGGAAACACCCACTATGTTTGTTCGCGGTGCTTCCTCGTCCAAGTCCAAGGCAAGGGCCAAAGGAAGGAAGAAGAAGGCCGCTACCAAACCAAGAGGTGGTGTTGGTAAGGTAGGAGTCAAGGGAAAGGCAAAGGTTGTGGTGCCGGTAGTGGCAAAGGACGAGTGCTTCCACTGTCGTAGGAAAGGCCATTGGAAGAAAGATTGCAAAGCTTGGATTGCCAAGAACCAGGACCCGAAGCAAGCTGTGGTTTCGACTTCAGGTGTGTTTGTAATTGAAAATTGTCTGTCAATTAACTCTACTTCCTGGGTATTGGATACCGGATCAGGATCTCATATATGCAATTCATTGCAGGCACAGAGAAACCATAGAGTGCTGAAGGTTGGTGGTATGACCCTCCAGGTTGCTAATGGAGCTAGCGTAGGTGCTGTGTCCGTAATGGATTATCACTTTGGATTGACGAGTGGACATATTTTGGTTTTGCGCAGCTGTTTTTGTGTACCCAGTTTAACGTGTAATATCATATCAGTATCGTTGTTATCAAAAGAAGGTTATGATTTCACGTTTGTAAGCGATGTTGTTAACATCCACCTTAATCATAGTTTGATTGGGTCCGGTACACTAGATAACGAGATATACGTGTTAAACCAATTACAGATTTTCAATGTCCAGAACACACTAAAAAGAAAGTCTCCAGATATAAATCAGGCTTTCTTATGGCATTGTAGACTAGGTCACATCAATGAGACAAGGTTAACTAAGTTACATAGAGAAGGATATTTGGATCCGTTCGAATATCAATCTTATGCCACTTGTCAATCATGTCCCAAAGGAAAGATGACAAAGACTCCATTCACTGGACATGGAGTAAGAGCGAGCGAGCTTTTAGGACTCATACACAGCGATGTATGTGGTCCAATGTCTACACATGCAAGAGGCGATTTTTCATATTTCATTACTTTTACGGATGATTACTCTAGGTATGGATTCATTTTCTTAATGAAACATAAATCCGAGGCCTTTGAGAAATTCCAAGAATATAAGAATGAAGTAGAAAACCAAACCGGCAATAGTATTAAGACACTGAGATCTGATCGAGGTGGTGAATACTTAAGTGCCGAGTTTCTGGGTTACCTAAAAGAGAAAGGAATTCTCTTTCAGCTTACTCCTCCATACACTCCACAGCATAACGGTGTATCGGAAAGACGGAACCGAACCCTATTGGATATGGTACGTTCCATGATGAGTAATGCTGAGTTACCGTGATCTTTCTGGGGTTATGCGCTAGAATCAGCTGCAAATATTTTGAACAGGGTTCTTACCAAGACTGTGCCTACCACACCATATCAGATGTGGAGTGGGAAGAAACCCTATCTTTAGTATTTGAAGATATGGGGATATCCAGCTTTTGTTAAAATGCAGCATGCGGACAAACTCGAGGCATGATCAGTACAGTGTAAGTTTGTGGGATATCCAAAGAACTCCAAGGGGTATTTTTTCTATTACGCAGAGGAACAAAATGTTTTTGTTTCTCGTAATGCCCATTTTCTAGAACAACAGTTTTTAGAAAAGGAAACAAGTGGAAGCGAAATAGAACTGGAAGAAATTCCAGAACCACAAACTACTACTAAAGTTTGGTAGAACCAGAAGTTCAAGAAGAACAGGACATTCCCGCACCCCTCCGCAGGAGTAGTAGGCCGTCTCATCCGCCTGAGAGATACTACGGTTTTCTCATAAACGGGGATAGAGAGGATTGCGTCATTGATAATGATGAACCTACTAGCTTCTAGCAGGCCATCCAGAGCGGCGACTCAGTAAGATGGCTGGATGCAATGCGGACCGAGATGGAGTCCATGTACACCAACAAAGTATGGACTTTGGACTTTGCACCAGATGGGGTAAAACCCATAGGATGCAAGTGGATCTTCAAGAAAAAGATTGGTGTAGATGGACATGTGGAAACCTATAAGGCTAGACTTGTTGCAAAGGGTTTTCGTCAAAGACCTGGTTTGGATTATGATGAAACTTTTTCTCCAGTGGCTATGGTCAAATCCATTGGATCCTTCTTGCCATTGCCGCCTTCCATGATTATGAGATCTGGCAGATGGACGTAAATACGGCTTTTCTAAATGGTAATTTAGAAGAATTTGTCTATATGGATCAGCCAGAAGGTTTCGATCAGAGTGGGAGCAGCGGGAAAGTGTGCAAGTTGCTTAAGTCCATTAAAGCAGGCATAGCGGAGTTGGAACATCTGTTTTGATGAAACGGTCAAAGAATATGAATTTATCAAAAATCCAGATGAACCATGTATATATAGTAAAATTTTAGCACGAACTGTCGTATTTCTCGTCTTGTACGTGGATGACATTCTCTTGATAGGAAATGACATTCCTATGCTACAATCTGTCAAAGGATTCTTGTCACACAGGTTCTCCATGAAATACCTAGGTGATGCCTCTTACATACTGGGGATCCAGATCTATCGTGATAGATCTAAAAGGATGTTGGGACTTTCGCAGTCCAGGTATATCAACACTATACTGAAAAGATTCAGTATGGAAGATTCTAAGCGCGGTAGTTTACCGGCTTGTCACGGAATCACCCTATACAAAGAGATGTCTACCAAGACTGATTTGGAAAGGGATCGCATGTCAGTTATACCCTATGCTTCTGCGGTAGGCTTTATAATGTATGCGATGTTGTGCACCAGACCAGATGTAGCTTACGCACTGAGCATGGTAAGCCAGTATCAGTCAGACCCAGGGGAGAAGCACTGGATAGCAGTAAAGAACATTCTCAAGTACCTGAGAAGGACTAAGGAGATGTTCTTGGTTTACAACGGAAAAGACCTCAAGATCGAGGCTTTTGCTAACTCCAGCTTCCAGAGTAACAAGGATGACTCCAAGTCCATGTCAGGTTATGTCTTTACCCTCAATGGAGGGGCGGTGTGCTGGAAGAGTTTCAAGCAGGACACCGTTGCTGACTCGACGATGGAAGCGGAGTATATAGCTGCTTGCAATGCCGCAAAAGAAGCAATCTGGATGAAGAAGTTCCTCACAGAACTTCAGGTGGTTCCATCCATTGTTGATCCAATACCTCTGTATTGTGACAACAATGGGGCTATAGCTTTAGCAAAGGAACCCAGGTCCAATCAGATGTCCAGACACATCTTAAGGCGGTATCACCTGATCAGAGAGATCATAGATCGCCAGGAGATCGAGGTCCGGAGAGTTGTTACAAAGGAAAACACTGCAGATTCATTCACAAAGGCCTTACCTCAGATTCAGTTCGAGAGGCTACTCGAGATGATAGGTCTTCGATATGCCAGTATATGGCCCTAGTGCAAGTGGGAGATTGTTAGTGTATATGCCCTAGGGGCCATTATCGTATCATACTGTTTGTATATTACTTAATGGAAGCTTGGAATATTCACAGTTATATTAACAATCTCACTCAACATAGTAGTATACTACTTGGTTTATGTCTATCTTAATATGTGTATATGTTAGCATATCGCGAATACATATTGATAGAGCCCTTAGGATCTTGCTTGACTACCGGCGTTGTGATGGAAGTCACACTAGTGGGGGCTGGGTAGTCTACAAGCACATCCTTTTTCAGGTCCCTAGTCGTAGGATTATCGAGACAGGGCATCGATACTCCGGAGTAGCCTAGTGTGTATGCTTCTCATCCCAGTTGGGGAGATGGTCTATCCCACAGCCATCAATACGTTGTACTGGAGATAATATACATGTGCTCGTTGGGTTATGGGCTCACCGAACAAGACTTGCAGGGAACTGTTGGTTGGTATTATACCCGTCGTCAGTTAACAGTTCCCAGGTGACATGAGTACAGCATAGTCCGCAGACTTGACACTGCTGCTTCGTCTCGAGTGTGTTCCCATTGTTCTTAGATTGCTACCCTACCATGGCTCAAAGGAGTCGTGCAAACAGGTAGTAGTTGGGTGCAGTCTCGAAGCACTTGGAGGCAGTGGAGGTTAGATAGGATTCGTCTCTCCCGGTATTGGGAGTTGATATCGCGCTGTGTTTGGAGAGCCATTACGCAAAGTCCCTGGCCAGGGCAAACGAGATTTACTGGTAGGATTTCCAGTAGCTTCTCAAGGTGTAATGGGCTTCACTCCGACACGACTTATACCGCTTTTATGGGACTGACGCTTGCCACCCCTAGGCCCGATATACGATAGCCCTAGACGAACAGACCGGACTGTACAGAGATTGTCACATCAGGCTCAGTAGGAGTTCTGATGGGTTTCCTCATCGGCCTTCTTATCGACATCTATCTGGGGACCGTTACGTACAGCTAGTACCGCTTGCGGCCTGTGGTTAAACCCACTGCCAGCGTAGTGTCGAGTCTTTAGAGTCCCACACAGAAAGTTTCCTTGCTTCAGGCGAAACGATATAGAGGTCGTATAGTTTTACGACAGGTTTCGGACATATACGTGTATTTATGCACGTACGATGTTCGGACAGTTTTTACTAGCGGGCTTTAGTTTAAGTCAGATTCTAGTATTGGATTATTGGATTTATACAGTCTCAGTATTTCCGTGTTTTCACGGATAGGAGGGGCATTCTCTTAATTAGTCGAGAAGCTTCTAGAAGATAGATGAGGTGGAGAGCTTAGGTGGAATTTGCATTAAATGAATTAGTGACTCATGGAGTGATTCATCCAAATGAGTCAATGAAGCATTTATTGCTTAATGACTCATGAGACGATTCACCCAAAATGAGTTAATGAAGCATGGTTGATATTATCATATATTATTCATTTAGATAATTATCATGCTTCATATATTTACAAATGAGTTAGAATTCATGATGATTCTCACTTTCACATTCTCTCTCCTCAAGCTCTCCCTCTTCAAACTAACCCTAATCCTCATGTGTTGAGATCCAAGGGTTACCAAGACTAATAGATCCCTAATCTTCTTTTATATCCTCTATGTTACTTTGATTAGCACTCATAGCCACCTAGTTACCTCAAGTGAGAGGTTAAAGCTTGGAGAAGGAGTTCTCGGGTGGATTTTCTATCACATCGAGGAGGCCGACGAGGAGGTGAACTACAAGGACAAGAAGGACTTGAATCATTAGGTATAATCATCTATCATAGTAGCTAATCACTTTTATATAGTTGTTAGTTAGGGTTTAGCAAAGATCCGTAAAGTTAGTCGATGTTAGTTTAAACAAAATGATTGTTTTACCTATTCCGCCTCCCCGCATCATGTGGGGTGTCTAACGTCGACTTACAGCACATACCACAAGACCACACACAACCCCAAAGACTCCCAGACCAAAATACAACCCCCCAGCCCCCACTCTAGCCGCAAATTGCGGCCAGAACCAATAAATCTGCGGCCATCTTGAATGGGATTGGGCTCAGGTTTCTATGGTGGGTTCTAGGTCACTATACAAGGTCACTGTGATAGGAACTTTTCCAACAAATACCTGGTTTAATAGCAGATCATCCGAGACACAAATCTACACTAAAAATACGATATTTACCCGAAACGAAACTTTACGCGTTCTAAACCGAAACGAACAAGCTACGCAACATTAAAAAGACTTATTTAACAAATATAGATCATTACCTACTTCCACAAGCTCAAAAATCCCAGCTTTCCAAGCTCCAAGGCATCCAAGAGGCAAAACAAGGTTTAGGATGTGATTTGGGTGTGATTTTGTGAAGTTTTGTGTAGGTTTAGTGATGGAAAGGTAAGTGTTCAGTTGAGGGTTGAGGAAAGTGAAGAGAAATGAGAATGAGATTAAGTGAGAGAGAAAGAGAGAGGGTGAGATGAAAAGAGAGAGAGAGAGGTGAGTGTAGGATGAGTGCACCACCAACAATAAATGCAAGAATGACTCACCATGCCACCTCTTCTCATATCCAAAACCAATGGAAAATATCTCCTCCTCACTCAAAATATCTAAGGTTTAGGGTTAAATGCTAGGTTAAGGTTTAAGCAAGGATAGGATTAGGATTAGGATTATGTTAAGTTGTCATGGTTGTTAAACTAGATTAGCACAAACAAATTCTCACATTAACGTGCGCACGCGCGTGCAAGCCATAAAAAATAATAATAAAATATTAATTAATTGTTATAAAATGTGAGCAAACCGAATTGGTAAACTTTTTACAGAAAACCCACATTATCGCTAAATTAACACTAATCGAAATTCTAAGGTGTTACAAATACAATACAAAATCACTCTAAAATTGTGATCATAATTATCATATACAACAACCGATATCCAAAATATACAACATGCATATCGCAAATATAATACAGATATCCTACAAAAATCTTAAAATATATTAAAAAATCACAGCTGGCTCGATCCAGGTGCTCCATCTCAAAGTATCTGGCGTATCTGGTGAAACCGGTCTGCGCTATAGCTCATGCGTCTCAAATGCTCCAGAACTGATGCTGGAGTACTACCTGTAGCTGAAGCAGCTGGAGCTAGAGCAGCTGGAGTTAAAGTAGCTGGAGATGTAGTAGAAAAATATGGAGGAGTGGCCTGCGAAGCAGTAGCCGAAGGAGTTTCCTGCGGAGCCGTCGACGGTATACCGGAAACCGGACTAGGACGAAAGGAAGAATGAAGCAGTAAAGTTTTTAAGTTTGTGTAATAAAAAAATAAGGAACGGTGTACAAGATTTAATTTATATGTCTTGTTGTGAAATTCTAAATCTAGAAATCAAGTCTTGCGAATTGAAATAATGTGTTATTGATTTATATGATTCGTGTCGGATTCGTATCAATATCGAATTCTTGCGAATCCGCGAATCCTACTCGTATCTATATTTGAATCGGTGCTACATAGATTAGAACTATCAAGATATACGTATACACAAATAGAAGTAACATACGTATCAACTCTTTCAACTCCTCAACGGTGGATTTCAATGTGGCCATCTCTTTCTCCAGACGTCGCTTGCCGAGGGGTAGGAGAAGTAACCTCTGGAGTGGAGGATAACCTTAAATGGGCCCTGCCGGGACCAAGTCATAAGCCTCTCTCGTAGTTACCGTGATGCCCTCCGTGTACGACGTCTAGAATAGGGGCCCGTATGGCCGGATTGGTCTCTCTGCTAAAATCAACCCCTCATAAGCTCTCTTGCTCCACCACCCGTGTCTATACCCATATAAAGTATTCAAATATAAGTAAACCATTTAAATTTAAACATATCAAAATAAAATTTCGAATTAGAAAAAATATTAACACTATACGCAATAATCCTCTATAGTAGTGTCAGGATATGTAAGTACGCCCGTGGCCGGATCTATCGATGTGGAGTGGGTACACATATACTTCTGCAACATGCTCGGTGTACCACCCTCCGCTACGATCTAAGCTCACTGCAATTCACCAAAAAACACATATATAATACAACTTTTCATATTGCATTATATCGAAAGAAATATATTATAATTTACCGCTGCCTCCATGGCACGAGTTATGTTTTTCGAGCCACACGTGTAGGTAGATCAACCCCTCTTCATCGACTTTCGATTCTCGTTGTTCTATTGGGCATGCTTCTGCATAACAAAATCAGATTTAGTTTTCTAATGCAGCAATAAAAAATAAATTATATACTAAAAACCGAATTACATTTAAATTACAAATATGCCTGCGCTCAGACGCCCAATACTGACACATGAGAGGCCATGTATCTAAATTGACCCCGCTAAAGGCCAAAAACTGCAAGAGAGCCTTTCTCTCCTCCTCACGGGTCGCTAACCATAAGTCGTTGTAATTTTTCTTCAGCCGATTTCTATTATACCGGATCTTACTCTGCATGTTGTCTTTGAGGCCCCAGTAAATAGCGCGAAGACCGAGTTCTCTATCCTCCTTATCAGTAGGGTCATCGGGATCGACTGCAAGAAAGTCGTAATTCACCTGCAAATAAAAGAAATTAATGTCTTTAAATTATAAGTGCCAAATTATATTAAATTTATTTGATAAACCAAATAAAAATATATAATAATACTTAAACTTGTTGCTTGAAAGCGTCAAATGAGCAGTTGTACTGTGCACCCTAATCAACATGAAGAGGTTAATTTTTGGGGGTGACGGCTCTCATCCCCCAAATACCGGCCGCATGATCGCCAGTGTAGCGGCCCTCGGAGGTAAAGAAGAAGAGGAATGCTCTCTGCCTCTTAGCAGGATCGGGCCTCAGCTTGTGGGCCTGATTCAGCCCTTGAGTCCCCCGGACGGGCTGTGGCTGCCATGCATCCATAAAATATAAAGATATACATGCAATATCAAGACAAAACAATATTTAGAATGCAAGAATTAACGAAAATTGGACTGCAGTATGTACCTCCAGCGACATCACCACGAGCGTGCACCCGAGCAGTAGCACGAGCGAGACGATAGTTTCTCGGGTGAGGAATAGCCGGTGACCCGGATGTGGATACATCCCTCCAACTAGATAATAAACAATGAATATATAAGTAACTTCTGAATAAAATAATACATAATCAATTTAACGTATTGTATATTAAAAAATACTAACCTGCAGAGTGCTTGAAGGGTATGGATCGTATGGGAACGTCCTGTGTCCCGGATATGGAGGCATCCTCTGGTGCAATATATGCGTGTATATCTTCAAAATGAATATGTGTGTATATCTATAATATATCGTTCAAAATAAATATGCGTGCAATATATAATATATAAATATACATGTAGGTGTGCCAAAGACCACACGGAAACAGTCATCTGGACTCTGTCCGGACCGGGATGCAACATCACTCCTCTACTATAGGAGCTGCTCCCTACACAGCTCCCTAGACATAATTGCTCTACCCTTGCCTCTAGAGCAGCCTCTGGTACCCTTGCCTCTCGATGGTATTGATGTCGCCATCACCCCTAGATAAAAGTACAATCATTAAATATGCACGCAATACATGTATGTAAAAGAGATAATAAGAACAATAAATGTATAGATCATAGAAATGTAAACTCATAATATAATATTAATGATTACCTTTTTCGTTTCATAGACGCATTAGACATCGTAGGAATATTTACTTGGAATTGATCATCAATATCATTCCTAACCCACTAACTTCACGCTCATTCGAAGATAGCCCTTTTACGGAGACAGATGGTTGGAGCACTCTATATCAGTTTCTTTACTAACTAAAAAAGGATATAATTTTACATTAGAGGATAATGTTATGAACATTTTTCTAAATCAATTGTTGATTGGGTTTGGTACATTATGTAATGGTATAGACGTTCTAAATCAAACGACAGTTCTAAACGTACAGAACACACACAAGAGGAAGAGTTCAGAAATAAATGAAGACTACTTGTGGCTTTGTAGACTAGGTCATATCAATGCGACAAGACTAACTAAGTTACATAAAGATGGATATTTGAATCCGTTCGAACTTACATCTTATGAAACTTGCGAGTCGTATTTCAAAGGTAAAATGACCAAAACTCCGTTTACTGGACATGGAGAAAGTGCTACTGAACTCTTGGGACTGATACATAGTGATGTATGCGGTCTTATGTCTACACATGCCAGGAATGGTTTCTCGTACTTTATTACATTCATCGATGATCTCTCAAGATTCGGGCATGTGTTCTTGTTGAAACACAAGTTTGAAGTTTTTGAGAAATTCAAGGAATATAAGAACGAAGTAGAGAACCAAACGGGTAAAAGTATTAAAATCCTTCGATCTGATCGAGGAGGAGAATACTTAAGCACGAAGTTCCTGTATTATTTAAAAGAGAATGGGATTCTCTCTCAGCTTACTCCTCCGTATACACCACAGCACAACGGAGTATCGGAGTGGAGAAATCCCACCCTATTAGATATGGTGCGCTTTATGATGAGTACTGCTGAGTTACCTATTTCTTTTTGGGGGTTATGCACTTGAGACAACTGCATACCTATTGAATCAAGTTCCATTAAAATCTGTGCCTAAAACACCATATGAGATATGGAGTGGAAAGAGACCGTATCTTAAACGAGTTAAGATATGAGGTTGTCCGGCCTATGTCAAAAAGCAAAATCCGGACAAGCTCGAGGCAAGGTCAGTTCTATGTAAGTTTGTAGGATATCCAAATAATTCACATGGATATATCTTCTACCATACTGAGGAACAAAAGGTGTTTATTTCTCAATATGCCACCTTTTCAGAAAAGGAATTTCTTGTAAAATAAATTAGTGGCAATGAGGTAGAACTGGAAGAAGTTCCAGCTACACAAACTATAACTGATAATTTAGTAGAACCGAAGGATTCAATAATCCCCGACGAACCCCAGCCACTCCGCAGATCTAGTAGGGTTCCTCATCCACCTGAGAGATACTACGGTTTTCTCGTAGACGATGGGAGCGAGGATTGCATCATGGAAGATGATGATCCAACTAGTTTCGAGCAGGCCATCACAAATGGGGACTCTGTGAAATGGCTGGATGCTATGCGATCCGAGATGGAATCCATGTACACCAACAAAGTATGGACTTTGGAAGTTACTTCTGAATGGATAAAACCCATCGGGAACAACTGGACCTTTAAGAAGAAAATTGGTGTAGATGGAAAAGTTGAGACTTTCAAAGCTAGACTTGTAGCAAAAGGTTTTCGTCAACAACCTGGTGTCGATTATGATGAGACATTTTCTCCTGTTGCCATGCTTAAGTCCATCACGATCCTACTTGCCATTGTTGCATATCATGACTATGAAATCTGGCAGATGGACGTCAAGACCGTTTTTCTAAATAGTGATTTAGAAGAGAGCGTGTACATGACACAGCCAGAGGGCTTCGTAGGCAGTGGGAGTAGCGGAAGTGTGTGCAAGCTGCTTAAATCAATCTACGGATTAAAGCAGGTATCGCGGAGCTGGAACATCTGTTTCGATGAAGCTGTCAAAGAGTTTGACTTCATCAAAAGCGTAGATGAATCTTGTATATACAAGAAGGTTGTAGAGAGTATGGTTGTTTTCCTCGTATTGTACGTGGATGACATACTCTTGATAGGAAACGATATTCTTATGCTACACTCGGTCAAGCTCTTCTTATCACACAAGTTCTCCATGAAAGATCTAGGTGATGCCTCCTACATCCTGGGGATTAAGATCTATAGAGATAGATCTAAACGGATGTTGGGATTGTCCCAATCCAGGTACATAGACACCATACTAAAGAGGTTTAGTATGGAAGATTCTAAGAGTAGTAATTTATCCGCTTGCTTAGGAATCACTCTCTCCAAAGAGATGTCTCCCAAGAATGATTTGGAGATGGCTCGCATGCAAGGGATACCCTTTGCTTCGGCAGTCAGGTTAATCATGTATGTGATGTTATGTACCAGACCGGATGTAGCTTACTCACTAGGTGTAGTGAGTAGGTATCAATCGGGTCATGGAAAGAAACACTAGACAACTATGAAGAACATTCTTAAGTACTTGAGTAGGACTAAAGAAACGTTCTTGGTGTATGGTAACGGTGAACTCCAGGTGGAGTCTTTTACCGATTCAAGCTTCCAGACTGATAAGGACGACAGTAAGTCGGTCTCAGCTTTTGTCTTTACCCTCAACGGAAGGGCGGTATGTTGGAAGAGTTCCAAGCAAGATACCATAGCAGACTCGACGATTGAGGTTGAATACATCGCTGCCAAAGAAGCTGTCTGGATGAAAAAGTTCATAACTAAACTTGGTGTAGTTCCTTCCATTGAGCATCCAATACCTTTATATTATGATAACAACGGAGCTGTGGCTTTAACCAAGGAACCCCGGTCCCATCAGAGATTCAGAAATATTCTTAGGCGGTATCACCTCATCCGGGAGATAGTTGATCGCCTGGAGTTCGAGATCAGGAGAGTTGACACGGAGGATAACACAGAGGATCTACTCACAAAGGCCTTCCCCCAGACGCGATTCGAGAGACTATTTGGGATGTTGGGTATGAGATACTATAACAACCGGCCTTAGTGCAAGTGGGAGATTGTTAGGGATATGTATGCCCTGGAGGCCATTATTGTACATTGATATATATATATATATATATATATATATATATATATATATATATATATATATATATATATTATAGTGCATGCTTGGACATATATATAGGATTTTCTTGCTCGACATGATAGTATGCTATCTAGTTACTCTTTATCTTAACATGTACACTTAGTATTATTATATTGTCTCTCAGATACATGTTGATAAAGCCCTTAGGGTGTTGGCTTGACTACCAGGACTATGATGCGGATCATACTACTAGCACTTGTGTAGTCTACAAGCACATCCTTTAACAGTTCCTAATCGAGAGAGTATCGAGACCCTATAGGGGGCGATGGTTGATCCCATATCCATTGGGGCTTGACATCAAAGATTGTACACATGTGCTCATTAGAGAATGGGTACACCGAACAGGACTCGCTGAGAACTCTTAGATGTTACTATGCCTATCGTCAGATAGCAGTTCTCTGGTGACAATGGTACAGGTTAGTCTGTAAACCCGAGATCGTCATAGAGACTTGTGTGGTTCCCACCGTGCTTTGATTTCCTCCCTACCACGGCTCAAAGAAGTCGTACAAACAGGTGGATTTTGGGTACAGTCCCGAGTCACATGGAGGTAATGAGCGATAGGAGGGGTTTCGTCTCTCCCGGTATAGGGAGTTGATGTTGCGCTATGCTCGATTGGCTATAACAGGATGTCCCTGGCCAGGGCTGTTCATGATGGGATTTACCGGTAAGTGTTATTAGTAGTTTCTCGTACCGTTATAAGCTACACATCGGCATGACTTATCAAGTTATTGGGGTCTGATGATTCTACTCCCAGACTCGATATGCGACATATCAGAAGAAGAGACCGGACTGTATGGTAAGTGTTACCTATAGGCTTCATGGGAGTTTGGAAAAGCTTGCTTATTGATTTTCTATTCGCTCAATATATGGGTAGCCGTTACGTCCAGCTAGTACCACTGGTGGCTTGTGGGTGACTGATATGATCATCACATACTGCTGGCGTATTGACGATTCTTTAGAGTCTCACACAGAAGTTTCCTGGTTCAAGCTAAATGAAGTAGGGCACATATGCTGATATGTGCGGAGGCCTGATTAAATACGAGTATGTGATACCGTATTTTATTCTGGCGGTTATTTGTTATCAGTTAGGTTATATGTGATATAACCGGATTATCGAATCAAGTGTTGATTTGATAATGTGATATACAGATAAATGTTATTAGTCAGTTATATGTGATATAACCTGATTATTAAATCAAGTGTTGATTTAATAATATGATATATATTTATATTTGATATAATTATATATTAACTAATATTAGCTCACTAATTATTTTCTTCATAATATATATATATATATATATATATGAAGCATGGCATGGATTTTCTATTTTTAGAAAATAGAAAATGAGGTATAAAATGTGGAGATATTTGTGGTATGGTCCATAGTACGGTTTGCTCATTTTTTTTATTCATTTGCCATCACTATTGAAGCATGGTTGGATTTTTTAATCCACGCTTCAATAAGTGAGGGGAGAATGAATGAGCCATGCCAACACTTAGCCATTTTTCTTAGCTCATTTGCTCTCTACATTTCTTCTTCTTCTTCTTCTTCATCATGCTTCAAAGCTCTAACACTCACATGTGATGTGAACCATAGAGCTTTGAACAAATCCTAGTGAGCAAACACAACCCCACTTCACCATCCTATACTTGATTAGCACTCAAGTATAGTTTGTTTCCTTCACTAAAGATAGTTTAGTGAAGAGATAGCTTGAGCTAGAGGGACTTCGGATGGATCATCTTCGCTACGAAGATCACGGAGGAGGCTCGTTCAAACTTCAAATGGAGCTATGAGGAGTCGTAGGTACTACAACCTAGAGCTTTAGAACAGAAGGACACGGTCCACAAAGTTTGTAGCCACCTTTCTCTTATATTAGTTTTTATTATATCATAGTTAAATCCTAATCATCTAGTTTAAGATCTTGGATAGTGTTGATTAGCAGCCCGAAAAATTTGAAAATGGTATGCTTGATACTAGTAAAACCCAGTGGTGGTGCTAACATACACTTTCACGTGGTAGGGAGAAAATCAAAGCACGGTGAGAACCATACAAGACTCTATGACGATCTCGGGTCTACAGACTAATCTGTACCAGTGTCACCAGAGAACTGCTATCTGACGATAGGTATAGTACCATCCAGGAGTTCTCGGCGAGTCTTGTTCGGTGTACCCATTCTCTAATGAGCACCTGTGTACAATCTTTGATATCAAACACCAATGGATATAGGATCAACCATCGCCCCCTACAGGGTCAAGAAACGTACACACTAGTCTACTCTGGAATATCAATGTCCTGTCTCGATACTCTCTTGACTAGGAACTGTTAAAGGATGTGCTTGTAGACTACATAAGTCCCGGTAGTATAATCTGCATCATAGTCCTGGTAGTCAAGCAAACATCTTAAGGGCTTTATCAACATGTATATGAAAGATGGTATAGTAATACATGTGAACATGTTAAGATATAGGCAACCAGATAGCATACTATTATGTCGAGCAAGAAAGTCATTTATATATATGTCCAAGCATCCACTATAATATACATCAATGTACAATAATGGCCTCTAGGGCATACATATTCGTAACAAACCCTAACCCTAATAATCACCCAAAACCTAACCCAAATTAACCCTAACACAAACCAAAATTAACCCTAATTAATCTAATTAATCTTAACCCTAACCATCACCGACCCTATTTTATCTAATTAATCCAACTTAGCCCTAACTCTAACCCTAACCATCACCCAAATCCTAATCCTAATTAACCCAAATTAACTTTAACCCAAACCAAAATTAACCCAAATTAATCTAATTAAGCTTAACCCTAATCCTAATCATCACCATATAATCCAAATTAACCCCTAATTAACCCGGCCCTATAATCCTAACCCTAAAATCAACAATAACAACACCAAAAACAACAAAGCTATAAATTAATTTACAGAAATAAAAAACATAACTAAGGAAAATTTAATTTCAAATTAAATTAAATAATCTCGCTGGCAAAGACCGGCCGGTGGCAAAAAGCTCGAGAAGGTAGAGGTTAAGAGCTCAACGAGGTGGAGACGGCCGGGAAGATGGAGCTCGAAGAGGTGGAAGCGGCGACGAGAAGCTCGATGTCGATTGACGGCAACGAGGAACTCCATGACAAGCTCGATCGACGGCGATGAAGGAGGAACTCGACGACTTGCTCGATCGGCGACGAGAAAGTCAACGACGAGGGACAAGGAAGTCAACGATGAGATCGGCGACGAGGCCACGGGAGAGAAAAGGTTGGTGGGAAATTTTGGAAGACGTGGTTTTACTTAGCTTTTTTAAAAAATAATCCTTTGTTGCCCCTACGGTTTAATCCGTAGGGCTTTCTTTTGCGGCACCGTAAGGCCAAATAAAGAGATTACATTTTAATATTTTTAAATTTATTTATACCCCTACGGTGGGCTCCATAAGGACATTGTTTGCCCCTACGGTGTAAGCCGTATGGGCAATAAAAAGTTGCCCCTACGGATTCCTCTATTCGTAAGGGCAACCCCTAATTGTAGCAGTGATGGTAGTTATACTGAAGTTTTTTCTGGAAAAGTTAGCGACTAATTAATTTCAATAGGATTTCTAATAATTCATTAATTTATAGTTTTTTGTTGGTTTATTATTAGTAGTTTTTGTTTGAATGATTGTAACCATCTTTATTCGAATATTTTGTTTTGTAGGCTTTTGTTTCCTTTTGGTCCATATTTGTTCCAGTGCTTGATAATTTTTTTATGTGACAGAATCCACGCTGAAAAAAGAAGAATCTTTATTTAATTATCTTACAACACCTTACACTGAACATTTGGGCTACATTATAAGCCCAAATGTTTCCTAAAACATCAAAAAATGTTTCTGCTAAGTCTGGCCTTGAACACATATTTTTAAAAATAAAATTACAAACCATTGAGTATCAATGAAGCATACTCCATGATTTATTTTGATATCTTGAATTAATATTGGTTCTGCATGATATTAAAAAGATAGATTATGAGCACAAAGTTTCAACAGATGAAAGAAAATTAACTGGATAAGAGTTGGCAATTCTAAAGATTCATTTCTAATCTGAGAGGCAAAAGCAGCTTCACATATAGATGCACAATTTGTTACACATCACAAAAGAAGAAAATAACAATAAATAAAACAAAAAAGCAAACAAACAAAAGGAAATGATACACGATACATATATAAGAACAACAATTATTTCATAATTTATCATTTACCAATCCATAATCATTTATTCAGGGATCTCCCTTTTTAGGTTGATCAGAAATATCAATAATGTTCTTTTCACCAGCCGAATTATTGTTTCCGATCGATGTCGATGAAGTTTTTTTGATCCCCTCCGCGCTTACATCGATCTTGTTTATGATTGGAGGGAGAAAGACTTGTGTATTGCCGCCGCCGCCGCCTCCTTCTCCATCACCACCGCCTCTATCTTCGTCAACACCGGTATGGCAGCACAATATACACTGGAAAATATTGAATATAAGAAATTAATGGCAACATTTTTTCATATATTGAGCTAAATGGCAGACAGTCGAGAGATATATCCTTATTAGAAATGTATATCAAGCTAATTTAAATCTTATGCCTCCTTTATATAACAAAAATAAGTAATTGAGATTTTGAGATTCTGATAGAGAACTATTAAAATATGTAACACCCTTGTTGATCCCTATGAAATGCTGAGGACTGAGGTAATATTTTGTATTTCGGGAGATGTGTTTTTCATTCGGAAAGGATATCTAATTTTGAGTAACTTAATTCTATCAGGTAGAAAAGTGTGTGGAAAAGTGTGTGCGTGTGTAGAAAAATATAAAGAGACATTACTTAGAAATACAAAGCCGGCCAAGAGAGATTGCCTTTGTAAACCCTATTCTAGTAAGCAACAAAGATCTATTTATAGCGATTGACGTGGGTGCATTGCCAAACAACATTACATCCGGTGTTGATTCTTCTTTCTTTTATTGTTTTTTGGGTTCTTTGCTGAATCTAGTTACTACAAAAAGAAGGGGGAAAAGATATGAAAAAGGTAAAGAGAAAGTGCCATAAAAAAAACCCTAGTTAATTAAAGCCATTTCACAATTATTTAATCTAAGACTTAACCTAATTAATGAGCGTGAAATAAGATAAATTAAATCTTGACACAGAGAGATAAAGTACTCACCATTATCTTGAGCTGGTTAAGCTGCAGGTAACACTAGATTTAAGAGGTGAGCAATTTATAGACGATGGAAGTGATTAGAGAATGATTATTCGTTAATCACTAGAGAGATTTAACATGTCCTACAAGAGAATATGATATGAGTTGGCATATCTCCACTTGATGATTGGAATAAATTCACAAGCTTTCTAATCATTAATTGGACATTTTTAACCTGTAATTATTCTTTTCTTTGTCGTTTATTGTTGCTCCGTGTGATACATGGAAGGAAGGAATACGAATGAAAATTTAGTTCAAGTTGCTGTGGATATAATATAATATCGCAGAGAAGACAATACACGGAACAATATTAATGGCCAATCCATGCAATCACAATACAAATAACAACGAAAGATAAAACACAAAAATACGTGAGAATAAGAAAATCACAAACCAAAAGAGATAAGAAATTTGTTAACGAGCTTCACCCACCATATGACTAGTTCCCGGCAGAGCGGAATTTACAAAGTTCTACTAGAACTTGAATCAAGTATTATACCCACGAGCAACTTTAGGAGATTTCTCTCAAATCTCTCCAGATTCGTAACCGTCACCCTCTCTCTTTACAGTAGTCTCGATAGCCTTTTAATTTGCCTTACAAAATATCATATGGGGGACCATATTTATAGCCTAACCGTAATTCTATACAGATTAGAAATAACCCAGAAATTATCAAAATATTCGATTTCCACAACAGACCGCGTCTGCCTCCTTGAGCTGGTTCAACATACCCATGAGCCGGCTCATGTACACAAAGAATATTGGGTAATTCCATCATCTTGTGAACCTTGAGCTGTCTCAAGAGCTCAACGGTCGTCGCATACACCTAGAGAGTTGTGACGATTCTGGAGCACTTATGAGCCGTCTCAACGTCCCCTGGGGCCAGCTTAAGATCAACTCGTGGAAAAAAACTCCACAATATCAATATTCTCTAACTTGGAGATTTTTCCAGATTGATTCCCAAAACTAGTAGACTTTACATAATTCCTCTATCTGCTCTCTCCTCTTCAAATCATCTTGGAGAGATTCACCAATCTACAATAGAGATCCAGTTTATCTCTGTCTACGACCTTGGTGAATATATCTGCAGTATTCTTTTCTCCCGTGATTTTCTACTGTGTCAACTCACCATCTTTCAATGCTATGTGTATAAAATGGTACTGCACCTTGATGTGCTTCATCCGAGAGTGATATGCAGCATTTTTGGCCAAGTGTATCGCATTTTGACCATCACTCCACAAGGGTATGGAAATCTTGTTTCTTACCTAATTCCTTAAGTAATCCTTGTAACTATATCATCTTTTTGCTGGCTTCCGTAATGGACACATATTTAGCCTCAGTCGTTGATAATGCCACAACCTTTTGCAACTGAGAGACCCAACTAATTATTATTCCTCCAACTGTGATTACGTACCCTGTTGTGTTTTCCAATTATCTTGATCATCTAAATAGTCCGCATCAATATGGCCTTGCACATTTAGAGAATCACCCCCGAAATATAAACAATGACTGGGTGTTCTCCTAAGATATCTCAATATCCACTTTACTGAATTCCAATGCTCCTTCCTTTTGTTTTGCATGTATCTGCTTATAACTCCCACTGATTATGCAATAGCTGGTATTATACTCACCATTGCATATATCAAACTACTAACCGTAGATGCATATGGTACTCATGCCATTTCATCCTTCTGCTCTTGAGTTGTTGGGCACAACTCTTTACTGTGTTTGAAGTGTTTTGCTAAATGTGTACTTACGGGCTTTGATTTGTCCATGTTGAACCGTTTCAAAACCTTCTCCACGTAGTCATTTTGCGATAGCCACATCTTTCGTTGCTGTTTATCTCTCATGATCTTCATACCCAAAATTTACTTGGCTGCTCCCAAATCCTTCATAGAGAATTTTTCGGCCATAATCTTCTTTAGAATTTGAATTTTCTGGAATTTAGACCCGCCGCCAATATATCATTCACGTAAAGTGACAAAATAATATGGTCTCCATCCTCAAAAGTGTTGGATATAGTGCTCTCAGGGCAATTATTGTAATTTCAGGTAGACGATTATGATAATTGAAGGAGGATCTATACAGATAGAACAGTCTTACTCGAAATGATAATATGCTATCTGGTTTGTCTTTATCATTATGTGTATACATTTTACTTATTATTACGTGTCGCTAATACATAATGATGAAACCCGTAGGATTCTTGCTTGACTACCAGCATTATGGTGGCGATCATATATGTGAGAGCTGGATAATCCATAAGCAAATCCTTAAATGTCCATAGTCGAGAGAGTATCAAAACTAGTCATCGATATTCCGGAATAGACCAGTGTATACGTTTCTAGACCGCGACGAGGGACGGTGGCCATTCTCACAAGCCATTGGTGTTTTATCATCTAAGATACTATACAGGTGCTCACTGGATGTGAGTACATTGGATGGACTCGCCGAGAAATTTTAGATGGTATTATACCAATCGTCAGATAGCAGTTCTCTAGTGACATGAATACATGTTAGTCTTTTGACCTGAGATCGTCATATGTCTCGTGTGAGTTCCCACTTTACTTAGATTACTACCTCCCCACGACTCAAAGAAATCGTGTAAATAGGTTTTAGTTGGGTACAGTTCCAAGCTACATGAAGGTAGTGAGCAATTATCAGGGATTCGTCTCTCCTGGTAGTATGAGTCGATGCCGCGTTCTGTTCGGTTGGCCATCACCATAAATCCATGGCCACGATGGATGAGATTTACCGATAGGAGTTCATTAGTTTCTCGATTGGTAATGAGCTTGACTCCGGTATGACTTATCGGGTTATTAGAGGTCTGATATTATCCACCCCCGAGACTTGGTATGCAATACTCTTAGAAAAAAAGACCGGACTGTACGGAGATTGTCACCTTCAAGCTTAATAGGGTACAGACGGACTTGATTGTCGACCTCCTTTTCGGCATATCCCTGGATAGCCGTTACGTACAGCTAGTGTCGCTGACGTGCTTGTGGTTATGGATTTATCCAATAATCACTGACAGCATATTGTCGAGTATTTAGAGTCCCACACAGAGAGTTTTCCCGGTTCAGATGATAGATGTAGAGGCCGTACGTTGATACGTGTAGGTGTCAAATTAAATATGTGTACATGCTATATAGATTTTAATCGGATAGTTGATAATACTAGCCGGCTTAGGATTAAGCCGGGTTATTAAATCAAGTTTTGATTTATTATTATTATTATTATATATATATATATATATATATATATATATATATATATAATATTCTAGTATTATGTTCACTATTCTTTTTTCTCTTAACTACCCGTATTTTTTATACGGATACGCGTATATGTATTTCGATTCGTATACTGATGACGTATTCCGTATTTATATGGGAATACTTCTAGAAAGAGAACACCTCATTTATAAATTTCCTTTTATGGAAATTTAAGGAATGAGATGGCATGAGCATGGTTGAGAGTATGGTTTGAAAGAAATGAGCTTCTTTCTTTAATGCAAAAATGTTATGTCACATTTTCTTTTATGGTTAGAAAAATATGAAGCCACTATTTCATTCTATTCTCATGAAACACTTAGCCATTTTCATGAGGTGAGCTCTCATCTCCTTCCTCCTCTTTCTTCTTCATTGCTCTCTTGAGCTTTGAAATGAGAACAAAATCTTAGTGGAAAGAATTCTTGTTTAGGCAGTTCATATCATCTATACATAATGTTTTGATCTAAGATTTCAATTCTTCCATTCCCTACATCACCTCACTCCATTCCTAGCGAGCTTGGAGCGTCGATTGGAGTTTGGATCTGTTTCACTCGAATGGATCATCTTCAGCAAGGACGGTCATCTCTCAAGCGCGTTCCCTATGATCTACGAAGAGCTTGGAGGGGTCTTCCACGATTAGGTGGACATGCGACAAAGGTTGTAGTTTTTATAACCTTATATGTTGTTTTCTAATTTAGTGTTTGGAATAGATTCTAGGTTGTGGTTTTCTCGTGCTCACTAGTAATTTTTATTCGCGCTTTTCGCTTCCGCTGCACATTGGTCGCGAGCACCGGGGGAACCCCAACATGGTATCAGAGCCCAGGCCAAACAATAGAACTAGAATAGACTATGTTTTAGTTTCGAGACTGAAAAATTAACCGGATCGAGTTTCCAATGTCAAGTTTCTGTCCAAAAATTTTAAATCACCTAAATTTTTTTAAAGTATTGCAGTGGACATGTTTTGAAGATATAAAATGTGGAACAAAAGTCGAGGCCAGGAGGCCCAAACCTGGCCACCGGAATTGGCATTTTGGTCGATTCCGGCGGCCAAGTTGTGGCTTCCTGCCTTGAAATTTGTGCAAGAGCTTAGCATTGGTAAAACTTGATTTTTAGTACCCTTTGTTTTTGTCCAGATTTCCATTAAGGATTATCTTAGTATTCGGGCAACTCGGGAAACTTTTCGGTCGAAATTTTAGTATCATTTATGATTCGTCTTTGTGTATGTGGTGTTAAACGTTGTCTAATTTCTATATGTTCGATTAGACGGGGTTGCACATATGTTATTGCTTGTTTTATGCGATATATATATATATATATATCTTGTGATGGCTTAGATAGATTGTCATGACGGATAGCTCTACGTGCGATTGCTTGTTCAGTTTTGTTTTATAATGTTGTATTCTTTTGTTCGGGACAACCTCCAACTTATGGCCACCGTTTCCGTATTATGTATATTCTTTTTGGGGATCGATCAGGATGCGGTCGATGTCACCACTGTATATATATATATATATATATTTCATTTCTGTACTAGGATTAACCAGGAGAAGTGCTCGAGTATCTAGGTACTAGAGTGCGGTAGGTGGCCATCTCATGGTGTTTGAGAATGTGCCGCATCGCTCTAGAATTAGCGGGTTACTCGCCGCACTTGTAGGGGTTATAAGATCGACCCATAGAGGAGTGCCTAAATTACCAGATTCTAAAATGCGACGAGTGACCAACTCATTGTATTGAAGGCGGATTGCCTAGTTTCTAGAATTGGCAGGTGCCTTGCCACACTCGTAGGGGTCTAGGATCGATATTGTATGGGCTATCCACATGACCGAGGAACGTCAAGTTTTGTTTGTGTCTCAAATGAAACGCGGAGCTCTTAGTTTATCCGCTATTCCATTTTGTTTGACGCATGCCTATGATGTTTTTACATGCCCGTGATGATGATATATATATTAGATGCTTCTATATGTTTTGGATCCGTGCTAGCCCTGCCTCCACTCTGCCGTAAGTTATGTAATCTTATGGTAAAGACCCGAGGCCCCGTGGCGAATGGGGATGGCATATAAAAACATGCTATTTTGGTTGTTTCTATAGTGGCTTAGAAACTTAAAATGATGGGACTGTGTTATATGTTTAATGCATGGAAAACAAATCTAAATGATGTTGTCGGAACCAAATTTTAAAAACTATAGTTATATTCTTTTGCTTTGCATAGAGATATTCTGTTAGGAATATCCTGACCTCATTCGATGAGAAAAGAGCCTTGATCCCTTCATGGGGAGTTTGCTTTTAAGCAAAAGTTTATGATATTATGACACTCGGTTTTCTTCAAAACCACTCGTTTTTAACCGCGGAGCCTAAACCACTCCTTTTCAAAGCCACTCGAGTTCTTTCAAAGATATCAAGTTAATTACGTTAAAGGTTTTTCACCAAAAACCAGTTGTATCCCGCCGTCATTTCAGATAAGTAGCGCCTAGTATTCGTGCTATATTTGTTGGCATGCGTCAAGGCATAGTGTACGGTAGCTGAATGATGCTTATTTGTTGCATAGAGATGCGATTGATCGGGATAGTCGCACATCTTTGTTGGCAAGCGTCAAGGGCTAGTGCAGGTGGGTTCGAGTTAATCAAGATAATAACGGCTTGAACTTGACTAGCAGCCTATAATTTGTTGGCATGTGTCAAGGTCATAGGTCGTTAAAGGTAAAACCATATCGAGAGTTTCAAATATAAAGGAAACTTTCCAAATATGAGCATATCTTTTGGAGTCTGGTAATTTTGGTCGGCTTCCGTCAAGGTTATTGCACAATGATAGTTGGGTCCCGATTCCCACTGATGAGTAGGTAGTACTCCTTTGGAGATTTTTCACTTCACAATTAGCTAACCTATTAGGTGTCTAGAAAGTGTTAACGGGATTACACCTCTGCGGAAATGTGGTTATTAAATGAGATCCGTATGAAAGCACGGGGGACAGCTGAATGGTTAGCGAACTTGTAAGGTGTGCATGATCCCGACTAGTTCTCCTTTTACGGTTTAAAGAAGAATTCGAGAATACAGTGGGAGCAATCCTGATTAGATAAAGAGATCAACCAATCTAATCTTGATAGAGTGCACGCTGGATGTTTTTTCTCTCTCTAGTTTGCAACCACGACCGACCTTAAACTAAAAATCGTAAACTAAATTAACCAAACCTTTTTACTATCTGGTTTTGGATTGTCATAATTCACGACAAACTCGCATATTTCCCTGCTACTCCTACTTTCCCTTTGCCTTCTCTAGAACACCATGTATCACTACGATGATTCATATTGTTTGGAAATTCATATTGTTTGGAAAGGCCATCGTATAGTTTCATACGAACTCGAAGAGATTATTTCAGCCGAGGATGGCCACTGGTTCTGGAGAATTTGGATTGTATAATTCTGTTATCTCTCCTATTTCACCTTTTATCCAGTTGAGAGCTCCTTATACTAGGAGAGTACACCTGTTATGCTTGTTGGATATTTTTCTTTCAAACTTTAGGCTGGTGCCGAAAGATAGGAAAAGAAGAAAACCAACTTGCTTAAATATAGTGTACAGAAGGTAATATATAGAGACATATAAAGGGGTTGAAATAAGAGCAAAGGAAATTGCAACTATTGTCATGAATATGGGCATTGGAAGAACCATTACTTGAAATACCCTGGCACCCTTTGAAACATTCTTATGTTTCAGTTTTTTTGTGTATTTGTAATTGAAAATTGTTTTCCCAATTAATTTTGACCCCAGGGTATGTATATACCATATTAGAATCTCACATCTGTATGACGTTACAGATACAGAGAAGGAGTATAATATTAGGAAATTGGTGATTTGATCCTCAATGTCGGAATTCGTAGCAATTGGTGAAATCACCTGTTTTTGTTAAACAGCAAATTTTTGGTTTCAAATAACCGTTGTTGTGCACCAATTTTAAAAATGAAATATCTGTATGTTTATTTTATGAAGTGAGATATAAATTTTGAAAATTGTATTCTAAATATTTACCTTTTTCAATCGAGGATACGGTAAGGTGAATTGAACAACGGTATAGACGTTCTTAGCCAAAATACAGTTTTTCAATTTACGACACATGGAGTTTGAGTTAGTATACTCTTGGGACTTATACATGATAATATATGTTGTCCTTTAGGACAAGGGGTTGGTAATCTTACTTCATTCGGTTTAAATATGAGTTCTCTATTTTTAGACACACATTCTTTGAAATGCAAGGTTCAAAATTTTTGAGATGTTTATAGGTATAAGAATAAAGTAGAAAACTATGCGTTAGAAGTATCAGGATTCTTCGAAGTGATCGAAAATGTAGATGCTTATGTTAGGTATTCTATTGTATAATATTTTGAACTTGATTCTCTCATAGGTTACTCATCTATGGGTACGCTCCTTGGTGAGTAATGCTGTATGACCTTTTTCCATTTAGATGATACGCACTGGAAAAAGTTGCATAACATTTGAATCTGGTTCCATCTAAATTAAAGCCTTAAATTCTATATGGATATAGAAGGGTTGCATATCTTGAGGATGTTAAGATATGGAGTTGTGCGATTTCTGTTTAAAAGCAGAATACGGACAAACTCAAGGCACGTTTCAGTAATGGCAGTTTGTGGGTTATCCTAAGCATTCACAAGGGTTTAAATTCTACCATTTGAAAAATCAATAGTGATATTGTTCTTGACTCACTATCTTTTTATAAAAGGAATATTTTTGCAAAAGAAACTAGTGGGAGTATGGTAGAAATGGAAGTGATTCCAGAACCATAAACGGTTACTGAAAATTTAGTAGAACTTGGAGATTCAATTGGAAATGACAAATCTTCACCACTTCGCAGATTTTAGTAGGTAACCTCAGTCACTCGAGTGATACTTCGGTTATCTCATAGATGGTGACAGGGAGTCAGTATTATGGTTATGATGTCCATACTAGTAATCAGCAGGTCATAGAAAGTGGCGACTTCCAGGTGACCAGATACATTATATCCAAGTTGGACTCCACACACTTCAGCAAATTATAGAATTTTCTGGGTGCCCCTGAAAAGGTAAAACCCATTAGGAGCAAGTAGATCTTTCGAGATCAGTGCAGGTGGAAAGATGGTAACCTAATAAGGCTGGACCCGTAGTAAAAGGTTTTTCATCAAATACCCGGTATGGATTGTGATGAAACCTTTACTTCAGTATCTACGCAGAAGTCCAAACGGATATGACTTGCCACTGCTACTATTCATGACTATGAGATCTGGCAAGAGGATGATTATAACGTCTTTCTAAATAAGAATTTAGAAGTGCACGTTTATATGACTCTGCCAGAAGATTATCGTACTCAGTGGGAGCAGTGGAAGATGTGCAAGTTTCTTATGTCTATATATAGACTGAAGCAAGCATATGCATGTGAGCGCCATATGCTCGGCGGGCTATATGATAGGCATGTGAGCATCATAAACCCAGTGGCGAAAATTACTTTTTTTCAAGAAAAGACTCATGTGGCACTCAGATGACTCGGTGCTTAAGACTATTGGATGATTTACAGTCCAATACTCATTCTTAAGTAGGCTAAATCCCTGAAGTTTTAAAAACTTCTCTAATGTTAAATCAATTGAGCCCATATGCTCATGATATTTAAGTTGACCTTAGTCCCATACAAGACTAACAGTCCTTAGTTAAATAAATAGATCCTATATGCCCATATATTTTAAGTTGATCTTAATCTAAAACAAAATTAACGATCCTTAAATAAATAAAATATTCCCTTGAATTGATGGACCTCATCGATATGAGAAATGCGACCTAAGTTCATTCCTAAATCTAATATATACGGATTTGGACTAATCCGTGTTCTACGGGAAGCAACATATATTAGTCTCCATATACAATCCAAGGGCAACCCCAAAATAAACAAAATATAACACGCCATGAAGTGATAGACATGGAGTAGAGAAAGTTGTTGTCGTTTTGTGATAACGTAATTAACTGTAAGGGCTTGCATCTGCAGGAAAAAGCGTCCTCACAATCAAAACCCCCTCATCCGTGAGGGGGAATCAAAAAAGTTCAGCTACATCGGTCGCTTTTATCCAAACCTTCGATATATGGTGCAATAAATCAATTCGGTATCTTCGAAGAGGTGGATGTATATGTTCTATATAGAATCCGCCCCTGTATTCAGGCTAGATGCGCTCCCCGTGCCTCGGTCCGGATTCCAGCGGTAAACAGATTCTAGCATGTCCGGTAGGACTTTTCTCTCTCTCTTTCCACTCCACATTTCGTATGTTTTGTTTCGCGAACCAATCGCGGTATATCATATTTATGTTGCCCTTGGATGTTGGGATACTAAACCCAGTGCTCCATCTCCGTGCAGACTTCAATGGCATCGTCCAGCAAGAAGTATGACTGTGCTACCAACTGCTGCTCGAACACTATCCCATCAAGTATTTTCATGTCTGGACAAGCTTTAACTCCCCTACTCTGCATACCCACTGCTCAGGTGATGCAGACACTCAATCGCCTTAAATTTGGGACAATACCTACATCCCTACCTTGGGTGCTGCGACCCAGAAGAAGTCGGTCTTCGATTGGCTAACCGTCTAAGCAGGCCATGTTACCAAACCAGCCAAGCCTGAAGGCTCTGTCTTCAACAGAGTGATTACAAGCTCCGTGGGCACCAATAAGAAGCCCATGATCCCAAAGAAGTCAGTCTTCAAACGAATAGCATTTTCAGCGCCCGCTACCTCTGAGGTGTTGGATATGTATGCCCTCGAGGCCATTATTGTATATATATATATATAATGGATGCTTGGACATATATATGTACATGACAATCTTGCTTGATATGATAGTATACTATTTGGTTTGTTTTTATCTTAACGTGTGTATATGTTTTACTTATTACGTATCGCTAATATATGTTGATAAACCCTGTAGGATTATTGCTTGACTACCAGTGTTATGATTGAGAACATACATATGGGGGATGGGTAGTCCATAAGAAGATAAGCACATCCTTAAATGTCCCTGGTCGTGGGAGTATCGAGACTGGGCAAAAATATTCCGGAGTGGACTGGAGTATATGATTCTAGACCCCGACGAGCGATAATGGTTGGTCCTACAGCTATTGGTGTATAACACCTAAGATCGTATGCAGGTGTTCACTAGGGGTGAGTACACTGGACGAACTCACCGAGAACTTCTAGAAGGCATTATACCGATCGTCAGATAGCAGTTCTCAGGTGACATGAGTGCAGATTAGTTTTTAGACCTGAGATCGTCATTTGTCTCATGTGAGTTCCCACTGTACTTAGATTACTACCCTACCATGACTCTACTGAGTCGTGTAAACAGGTTTTAGTTGGGTACAGTCCCAAGCCATATAGAGGCAGTGCTCGATTGTTAAGGATTCGTCTCTTCCGTTATAGGGAGTCGATGTCGCACTATGTTCGGTTGGTCAGCACCATAAAGAAAGGCTCCTTAGCACCCTCACTAAGTTTTCTAGGGCATCAAGTATGCAATTTTAAAAAACCTAGAGTGCTAAACAACCCATAACCAAGGATCTAACTAGAGTATTAGGGTTTAACACACATGTAATAACCACTTTACACTAAGTGAATTTGGAATACAACTTTTGAAGACCGGTCCTTCACTTCTAAAGCTCTGTTTCCCTTTTGCTCCAAGTAGTGGTGTCCCGGACTCTCCATTGGCTCCACTAGGTTAAAGGAATGATATTTCTCAAGGATCTTAGAGGCCGAAGATGATCTACGTCGAAAAATCTCTAACTCAAGCTATCTCTTCACTAATCGATGAACCAGTGAAGAAACAATCTATACTAAATGGCTAGTTTGGTATAAATTGGTGAAGTAGGTATTTTGTTCACTTTAGAATTATTTTTCTATCTTTCTTTTTCTTTTCACTCAAAGCTAGAGAGCAATAAAGGAGATGAAGAAAATGAACTCAAGAATGATCTTTTTTTGAACCATGGGTGAGAAAATATCATATATAACTCATGTAGAGACTAAACCATGGCTAAAGATAATGGTTAGGTTAATAAATATCTAGAGTAAAACAAAATTAGTGGAATAAGTCAATGATTTCCACAAGCTTCTCCAAGCTTCAAGCCATGACTAATTACCACATAATTTTGATTTTCCCTTAATAATTAAAACCCCATATTATCTCAAGTATGGTATGAGTCTCATACACCCATGTCCAATGTATCATCTAGCATGGCACAAAATAAATTCATTAACATATATCACACATATATTAAATGTATAATGAGGAAAAACATTTTCTTAAGTTAGCTAATATTAGTTAATGTATATTAATATATCAAATATATAATTACACATCAAATTATTAAATCAACACTTGATTTAATAACCCGACTGTATCGCATACAACCGACTAATATCATTTATATGCATATCACATATACATATAACATATTATTGAATCAACAATTGATTCAACAATCTGGTTATATCACATATAATCTATATCGCGAGATTGGAATACGATATCACATATACGTATTAATCTCGGTCCCGCACATATCACATATGTGCCCTACTTCGTTTCACATGAGCTAGGAAACTTCTGTATAGGACTCTAATGACTCGTTAATATGCCAGCAGTAGGTGATGATCATATCAGTCACCCACAAGCCGTCAACGGTACTAGCTGGACGTAACGGCTACCTGGGTATTGAGCGATTAGAAGATCAACAAGCTAGCTTGTCCATACTCCTGTGAATCCAATAAGTAACACTACCGTACAGTCCAATTTCTTCATATGATATGTCACATATTTAGTCTAAGGGTGGTAAACGTCAGACCCCAGTAACTTGATAAGTCGTGCCGATGTGAGGCTCATAACGGGTCGAGAAACTACTGATAACACTTACCAGTAAATCTCCATATCAGCCTTGGCCAAGGACTTCCTGTTATAGCCAATCAAGCACAACGCAACATCAACCCCCAATACCGGGAAAGACGAATCCCCTCCTATTGCTCGTTGCCTCCATGTGACTCGGGACTATACCAAAAAACCACCATTTTGCATGCTCTCTTGAACGTGGTAAGGTGGAAATTAAAGCACTGTAAGAATCACACAACACTCTATGACGATCTCGGGTCTACAGACTAACATGTACCAGTGTCACCAGAGAATTTCTCTCTGACGTTAGGTATAATACCATCTAGGAGTTCTCGGCGAGTCATGTTCAGTGTACCCAGTCTCCACTGAGCACCCGTATACCATCTTTGATGTCAAACACCAATGGATATGGGATCATCTATTGCCCATCAAATGGGTAAATAAGCGTATACGCTAGTCTACTCTGGAATATCAATGCCCCGTCTCGATACACCATCGACTAGGAAAAATTAAAGGATGTACTTATGGACTACCTTAGCCCCACTAGTATGATCTACATCATAATCCTGGTAGTCAAGTACATACTAAGGGCTTTATCAACATATGAGAGTAAGACAGTATCACAATACAAGTCTACATGTTAAGACAAAGAGCAACCAGATAGCATACTATCATGTAGAGCAAGAAAGTACTCTCTATATATGTCCAAGCATCCACTATAATATACAATCATATACAATAATGGCCTCTAGGGCATATATACAACTAACAATTTCCCACTTGCACTAAGGCCAGTTGTTGTATGAAAGGTTACGCTAGCGCCCCGGCCAACTTCCGTGGCCAAATACGGAACAAAATTTTTACTACGATACGAAACTTGGCGCTAGAATAAACCTAAACCGGATCTTTAACCATAAACCTAACTAGCACTAAATGGTTCTATCTACTATGATAGAAAGTACACCTAAAGAAAATAAGTCCTTCAGGTCTCCGATCCTCTCATTAAGCTTCTCGATGGAAGTATGGATCGTGCTTGAACTTCGGCTTTCTTGTGTCAACGATGATCCACCCGAGAGTTCCAACCTTGAGCTAAACTGCCAAGTTGAGGTAACTAAAATACTTAGCTTGCTAATTTAAGTAGACTAGAGTGAGTAGAGTGTGATTTAGAGTGGTTTAGTCTCACTAACCCTTAATTATCAACACATGATACACTTAGGGTTTTGAGAGGAAGAAGGAGAGACCAAGCTTGAGTAAAGAGAAAGTATTTGTGATAATGATAATAAAAAATGGAATGGCTATCTTTTATATGACCTCAAGCATGGCATGGAAAATATCTCACCAAAATATCTAGGTAAAAAATATATCATCAAAATATCTAAGGTCAACAAGTCAAGCCAAGTCAAAAGTTTAACCCAAGTAGCCATGCCATATATAATTATCATTTATCAAAAATAACAAAGTCTTTTCTTTACCTCATATTTGTTTTGACCAAGTCAATGGTCAAAACCCTAATGAGATATCTCCTTGTATACCCCCTCTCATCCGTATATACACACCCGCATCCGTGTTCCGAGAAACGCGAATACAATGAGACGAAGCTAATCCAATAATCAAATGCTAGTATCCGGCTTAAACCAAAGCCCACTAGTATTGTCCGCTCGAGCACCACATATGCACAAGTACACGTATGTGATCGAATCCTATCGTAAAACCATACGACCTCTACTAGTTTCGCTCGACGCTGGGAAACCCTCTGTGTGGGACTCTAAAGACTCGACAGTACTCTGGCAGTGGGTTTAACCACAAGCATGTCAGCGGCACTAGCTGTGCGTAACGGCTATCCAGGTATCTGTCGACAAGAAGGTCGACGAGCAAGCTCATCCAAACTCCTACTGAGCCTATCTGTGACAATCACCGTACAGTCCGGTCTGTTCGTCTAAGAGTATCACATATCGTGCCTAGGAGGTGGTAAACGTCAGACCCCTAATAGCGGTATAAGTCATGTCGGAGTGTAGCCCAGAACACCCGAGAAACTACTGGAACACCTACCGGTAAATCTCACTTGCCCTGGCCAGGGACTTTTTGTAATGGCTCTCCAAACATAGCGCGATATCAACTATCAATACCGGGAGAGACGAATCCGGTCTAACCGCCACTTCCTCTAAGTGCTTTGGGACTGCATCCAACTACTACCTATTTGCATGACTCAATAGATCTATGGTAGGGTAGCAATCTAAGAACAGTGGGAACACACTTGAGGCGAAATAGCAGTGTCAAGTCAACGGACTAAGTTGTACTCATGTCACCTGGGAACTGCTACCTGACGATAGGTATAGTACCAACCAGCAGTACCCGATGAGTCCGTTCAGTGTAACTCATAACCCAATGAGCACCTGCATACTATCTTCAGTACGACGTACTGATAGCTTTGGGACATACCATCTCCCCTGCTGCGATGAGAAGCGTATACATTAGTCTACTCTGGAGTATCTAGGCCCTGTCTCGATAATCCTACGACTAGGGACCTTTATAAGGATGTGCTTATAGACTACCTAGCCCCCAGTAGTGTGATTTCCATCACAACGCTGGTAGTCAAGCAAAGATCCTAAGGGCTCTATCAATATGTATTAGCGATATGTTAAAAGAAACAAATACACATATTAAGATAGATACAAACCAAGTAGCATACTATTATATCGAACAAGACTGTCGTAAATCCGTGTATATATCCCAAGCTTCCAAAATGTAATATACAAACTAGTACTATACAATAATGGCCTCTAGGGCAGACATATCCAACAATCTCCCACTTGCACTAAAGGCCAGTAATTGGTGTACCGCATACCCAACGTCAGCACTAAGGCCAGCTGCTGGCGTACCATATACCCAACAGCTCAAAAAGTCGCTCGAACTGTGCTTGAGGGAGGGCCTTTGTGAATGGATCCACCGTGTTTTCTTTAGTTTCCACTCTCCGTACCTCGATCTCCTGGCAATCAATGATCTCCCTGATCAGGTGATACCGCCTTAAGATGTGTCTGGATTTCTGATGGGGCCGTGTGTCATGACCCGAAGTTTGGCCCGTGACCGGCACTTAACCATGTAACGTCTACAGGCGTAACGCGACTAAGTGAACCGAAAACCCAGAAATCAAACCAGTGAAAGCATAGAGTGTTATAAGTTTTAAATGAAAGTACTTACTAACATGATAAGAAATCTAAGTAAACAATCACCAAGATAGTAATATACGACGCCGTAACGAAGATCAAGATCCATAAGTGGGAATATCACAGATAGAATAAACTGCAACTACAGTCGGTTCACAGCGAGCTCGACACCAGAATACAAATAAAATACATCATCGTCCTCACACCGTCTCTAAGTCAAATACATACATGGTAGATGGAGAATACTAGATACAACAATGTACATAACTGAAAGATAAACAGATACCGCACAAAACCCACCTATCAGCAAAAGAGCTAGTACACCAACTATAGGGGTATCTGTGCCAAAAGATGCAAGCGCAGCCTGCCGCGACTACTCCGAAGGGCAACCTACAAACACTGTGGCACAACGAGGGTGAGTTGCCAACTCGTGAATAGAGATAACATATAAAGGTGATCGCGAGCATGCACGTACTGCGCTACTCTATCATATGCCAACAGATGATATCAATATGTGATAAGCAGTATGTGCAATAATCATGCAAGTGCTCTATCAGGTAATATAACTACAGGATGAGGTACAATAATAAATGCTGAGCATGGGCAATATAACATCTACACGGAATGTCAACGTGGAATATATAATCGGTGTCCATCAATGCACCCAGATCCCCCAAATAGCTCAGGCGCTGGCACTCTCATCGGTCCTCAAATCCTGTACATCTATGAGAATCTCGAGTGCCCAACATCGGCACCCAAATATCATAAATACTCGTGTCCAGCATCGACACGCAAATCTTCATCCATCGGGCCCCGTCAGTCCGGGTCAGCCAACGGGCTCCGTCTGCGGTATCGGCCCTCGGCCCTGGCAGTACGGATCACCCCGCATCCATCTATCGACTCTGATCAGTACCTTCCGGATAACTGTCAGGTCCAACCAATCACCGGTAGGTAGTAGTCCCTCTGCCAGGCTCACTGTCTACTACACAGCGAAACCGTTCTCGCCTCGGGGAATCATACCGGGTCCACCATGTACCCATAATCGGCCTCAACCAGCTCCTCGATTCGGGTTCACATATATCACTCTAGCACCGAGGAAATACATGGTGGACGCACCGAAATATCATATCAAGGGAACCGGGTTTTTAAATGATTACATATTTGAAATAGCCACGGTCCCCAAATCCAGAAATCACATGTAGTCCAAACCAATATGCAAGTCAATGATCCGATATGATATGTGCATCAAATATGAATATCATGCCAAGTCACATATAGATGAGCTACAATATAATGATCCGATGTGATATATGCATCAAGTATGAATAGCATGTCAAGTCACATATAGATGAGCTACAATATAATGATCCGATGTAAATTCTATAGTGTGAGTATCATGGCAATTACTAACGGTGTGTGTGTAACATGCAGGATAGTGCTCGTGCAACATGGACCGTTAGTAATGGTGCGGTGTTCTATCAATTCTAGTTTATATCCAAATAGCAGGGAATGCAGCATGCACTAAATAGTAGCCATGAATAGTCAATGTATACAAAGGAAACTATAAAGTCCTATCAGCCCTGACGTAGAACGCCATGCGGGCGATATCCCCGTAGATGTGAAATCTACTCACCGTAGTCTCTCGCTAGGTATAGCTAACAACTTGCTTCCCCTTCTGCGCGGCGTCCGCCGTACTCGCCTGCGAACCTAGAATTACACAATACATCATACGTAAGCTTGACATCACACAAACACGACATTAAAGCCGAACTAGTAACTCGTGTCGCGAACCAAGCGCGCGTGCGCGCGATACGCTAAAACGTGTGATTACGCGCCTGAAGCCACTCCGACGCGTCACGATACGCAGAAACCCCAAACCCACACACACGTATCACGCGTGTCGCGAAAGATTGAAAATACGGGAAACTAGGTATTCTACTCCAGATTTTGATACAGAAAAGATATTGTAAAAATATATATACCAAAATAACTCACATAGCAGCAGACACCATCACCCCAAACCCCAACCCAAAACACCCCCATCTGGCCGCAAATTGCGGCCAGAATGCTTATTTCGGCGGCCTGGGTAGGGAATTAGGCTCTCAGGTTTGGTGTGTGCACTATATACCCCCCATACATGCTACAGTAACCTCTAGTTTCACTCTGAAATATCTCGGGTAGCAGCAGATCCTACAGGGCCTTAATTCTAGTTAAAAATCCACACTTTTGCACTAAATTCAAACTTTAGGGTATTTTTCTGAAATCTGAAACAAACCTAAGTCTAAACCCACACTAATAACTCATTAACAAGCTAATCAAGCCACAACAACATAAATTTTAACATATTAACACTAAATCCCTTCAATAGCACTAAAATTGCACAAAAAGGTGATATTTTGAAACTAAACATGCAAGTTATGGAAAAAGAGGTTAAGACATGAATTTATACCTCCTAAAGACCTTATACAAGACCAAAAGTCCAGCTCCCCGCTCAGGTGTGCAGATTTAGCCTCCAAACACCTCAAAACTCAATTTTTCCTAAGGTTTTGTGAAGGAAATGTGTGGTTTTTGTGTAGGATTTGTTTGGGAATCATGGAGAAGTGAAAAGAGAAGAGAATATGGAGAAAAATGGGGGGTTTGCTGCTGGAATTCTGCAGAATTTTGGAGTGGGGAAAAGAGAGAGAGAGAAGGGAAGAAAATGGGTCTAAAGGTCAAACTTTCACCTAACCACCATGCCTCATTGTTTAATTGGATTTTGAATTATCAAATGGGGTTTTGTTTTGGATAAAAGGGTGGGGAAAAAAATATAACAGCCATGCACAAAAGAATGGTTAACAAGTTACCAAAAACCCTAAGTTACAAAAAAAAGCTAAGTGTGCAAGTGTACACTACAAAGGAAAATTTCCCAATTTGCCAACACGACTAAATAACTAATAATCCTATGCACACACATATAATAACACGTACGGTCACTAATTATCACGAAAGACATTCAAACGGAAATTCAAAGTGTTACAATCTACCCCCCTTAAAGAAATTCAGTCCCTGAATTTAAAAAAATCTAACTATACGCACCTTCAAAAAGATGGGGATACCTCTTCTTCATCTCGCTCTCGGTCTCCCAAGTGACTTCCTCACCGCTCTGGTCACGCCAAAGTACCTTGATGGACGGTATCTCTTTCGACCTCAATTTCTTCACTTGCCGATCCAAGATCATCACCGGCTGCTCTGCATAGGAAAGGTCGCGCTCAAGCTGGATCGTCGGGTGCTGAATCGCATGCGAAGGATCATGAAGATATCTGTGGAGCATCGAAACGTGAAATACGGGGTGCACGTCTGGAAAACTGGGTGGAAGGGCTAATCGATACGCAACCGCACCAATACGCTCAAGGGTCTCGAAGGGGCCCACATATCTGGGACTAAGCTTCCCCTTCTTCCCAAATCTCATCACGCCTTTCATTGGGGAGACCCTTAAGAAAACATGATCACCAACAGAAAACTCAAGTTTGCGCCGACGACGGTCCGCATATGACCTCTGCCTACTCTGGGCTGCTCTCATCCTATCGCGAATCAACTGAATCTTCACGGTCGTCTCCTCCACAATCTGCGGCCCTAAGATACTGCTCTCACTGAGCTCCGTCCAACAGGTGGGCGATCTGCATCTCCTCCCATAAAGAGCCTCAAACGGTGCCATCTGAATGGTCTCCTGGTAGCTGTTGTTATAGGAGAACTCTACTAAGGGCAAATGATGATCCCAGCTACCTCCGAAGTCTAATACGCATGCCCTGAGCATGTCCTCGAGAGTCTGAATAGTCCGCTCTGACTGTCCGTCGGCCTGCGGATGGAATGCTGTGCTGAAACTCAAGCGAGTGCCCAAAGCCTCCTGAAGCCTCTGCCATAACCGGCTGGTAAACTGGGTGCCTCTATCGGACACGATACCGGTCGGAACTCCATGCAGTCGTACAATCTCATCAATGTAAATCTGGGCATACTGAGCAAATCCGAAAGTCGTCTTCACCGGTAGGAAGTGAGCCGCTTTTGTCAAACGATCCATGATCACCCAGATGGAGTCATACCCTCGACTAGTCCTGGGTAGACCCACAATGAAATCCATAGATATCTGTTCCCATTTCCACTCCGGAATGGGTAACGGCTGTAGCTCTCCCGCGGGCCTCTGGTGCTTAGCCTTGACTTGCTGACAAGTCAGGCATCTCGACACAAAATCTGCAATGTCCCTCTTCATACCGTCCCACCAGTAAACATCTCTCATATCGTGGTACATCTTGGTGGAACCGGGATGAACACTATAAACCGACCGATGTGCCTCCTCAAGAATCTCGCGCCGCAATCCCTCAGCATCTGGTATGCACAGTCTAGCTCCAAATCGTAGTATCCCTTGATCATCGATCACGAACTCGGAAAATCTGCCATGTCCCATCTGTGTCTCGATCTCTGAACAGCGGTCATCACTGTGCTGTGCCTCATGTATACGGTCAAGCAACTGTGGGCATGCACGAACATGCGCAATCTGTCCTCTGATCAGCGTAAACTCGAACTGTACCCGGCTGTCGCATAAGATCTGCCAATCCGCCGACGACTGCCTCTGTACTGCGCTCAAACAGGATAGACTACCCCCGGGCCTCCTGCTCAAAGCATCCGCCACTACATTCGCCCTGCCCGGGTGATACAAGATCTCACAATCGTAGTCCTTCACTAACTCCATCCATTGGCGCTGTCTAAGGTTCAGGTCTCGCTGCTGAAATATGTACTTTAAGCTCTTGTGGTCAGTGAATATCTGGCACGACTCTCCATACAGATAATGTTGCCAGATCTTGAGTGCAAAGACCACTGCAGCCATCTCCAGATCATGAGTGGGGTAATTCTGTTCATGTTTCTTTAATTGCCGCGAAGCATACGTGATCACCCTGTCATGCTGCATCAAAACGCACCCTAGCCCCACTCGTGAAGCATCGCAGTAGACCACAAATCCGCCTGATCCTGAAGGCAATGATAGCACTGGTGTCCTAGTCAGTAGAGCCCGTAGCCGCTGGAAACTGTGCTCACACTCCTCCGTCCAATCGAAGCGAACTCCCTTCCGGGTCAACCCGGTCAAAGGTGTAGCAATGCGAGAGAAGTCCTGCACAAATCGCCTGTAATAGCCTGCCAGCCCTAGAAAGCTGCGAACCTCCGTCACTGACGTGGGTCTAGGCCAACTCCGAACTGCCTCGATCTTCCTCGGGTCTACACATATACCATCTTGTGTGATCACGTGCCCCAAGAAGTCTACGCTGTCTAGCCAGAAAGCATACTTGGAGAATACACCAAGATATCGTCAATGAACACTATGATGAACAGATCAAGATACGGCCGGAAAATGCGGTTCATCAAGTCCATGAATGCTGCCGGCGCGTTGGTGAGTCCAAACGACATCACCAAAAACTCATAATGGCCGTAACGTGTGCGGAAGGCTGTCCTAGGAATGTCCTCTTGTCGAACCCGCAGCTGATGGTAGCCTGATCGCAAATCGATCCTCGAAAAGTATCCTGCCCCCTGAAGCTGGTCGAACAAATCGTCGATGCGTGGCAAAGGATACCGGTTCCGCACTGTCACCCTGTTCAGCTAGCGGTAGTCGATACACAAACGCATACTGCCGTCCTTCTTCTTGACAAACAGGACTGGAGCACCCCAGGGAGAAACACTGGGTCGAATAAGTCCCTTATCCAGCAAATCCTGCAACTGACCCTTCAATTCTCTAAGTTCCGCCGGGGCCATCAGATAAGGCGGTACAGAAATAGGCCCCGTGCCAGGAACCAAGTCAATACAGAAAGAAATATCACGCTCGGGCGGTAGCTCAGGAAGCTCGTCAGGGAACACATCAGGGTACTCGCTAACAACCGGAACCTGATCCCTCGGAACCTCTGTAGCTCTAGTATCGCAAACATAGGCGAGAAATCCGTGACATCCCTTCCGCAAAAGCTGTCCAGCGCGAAAAGAAGAAATCACACTGTGAGGGGTGGCACCACGGTCCCCCAACACAATAACAACCGACTCGCCGGGAAAACAAAATCGAACTGTCTTCTCGCGGCAGTCGACAGAAGCATAGCACGTGGCTAACCAATCCATGCACAAAAGAACGTCGAAGTCCAACATCTCAAGAAGGATCAAATCGACCGGCAACTCTCTCTCGCTAATACGGATGGTATAGGATAAGAACACGTGCCTAGCAACAAACGACTCTCCCATAGGAGTAGTCACAACAAGCGGCTGGTCAAGTAAACCGGACTCTCTACCCAAACTCGGCACAAAGTGTGTGGATACGTACGAGTGCGTAGATCCGGGATCGAATAACACGTGTGCATCAACCGAACATACAGAAAGGATACCTGAGACCACCGCATTGGACGCCTGCGCGTCCTGATGTGTCAAAGCAAAAACTCGCGCCTGTCCTCCACCTGCAACTAACTGTCCCCTGCCGGCCGCTGGCTGCCCTCTACCTCGGTCACCTCGTCCTCTATGAACAAATCCTCCGCGACCACGACCTCTCTGTGCATGCGTCTGACGCGGAGTAACAGCAGGTACTATCGGCAATGCCGTCTGGGGTGGTGAAGGTGGTAATGTAACATGCGGTGCTGCCGCCTCACTCCGGGGTACCTCCGGACAATCTCGCACACGATGATAAGAACTCCCGCAACGGTAACATCCCGATGATGGTCGCTGACCCTCCTGGGGATAGGAGCTAAACAATTGGCCTCGTCTTGAATCTCTGCCACCTACAAGGTGCCTGTCACGACGCCGGAAAGGCCGTCTCTGCACTGACGTATCTGCACGAACTCTCTTCGGCTCTGGAACTGCCGAAGTCTCAGCAAGGCGCTCCTCAACTAATAATGCTGCATCTACGCTGCCGCGTATGTCTCGTAATGCTGCGCGCTGATAGCAAGGAATAGTGGTGTAAGCAAGCCTCGGACAAATCTCTTGACTCGCAACTCCTCAGTAGCCACTAGATACGGAGCATAAACTGATAGCTCGGTGAACAGCACATCGTACTCTGCCACTGACATCTCTGGCGTCTTGCATAAGGACTCGAACCTGCGTGCTCTAGCATCTCTAACACTCAGGGGAAGAAAGCGGGCAAGGAATAGCGCCACGAACTCTGTCCAGGTCATAGGAGGAAGACCTGCTGCTCTACCCTTCTCGACTGATTCGTACCATTTCTGCGCAAGACTTCCAGGCGAAAGCTCGCGAACTCAACCCATCTCGCATCTACGCATCTAAGTGAACGACATATCCGCGCCATCCTATCAATGAAAGACTGTGGGTCCTCGGCCACATCGGTGCCTGTGAAGACCGGAGGCTTCAGCCTCATAAACTCTGACAGCGATACTGTAATAACCTCTGTAGTCGCAGGTGCAACTGCCTGAACTGTGGGTACCACCGCGGTCTCTGCAACGGGTGGAACTACCTCTGGTCGCTGCACTCGAAGTGTCTCAACTAGAGATCCCATCATCTGGCGCATCTCCTGCATACTAGATCCCATCGTCTGGCGTATCTCCTGCACACCAGCCCCTAACATAGCAATCTGATCTGTCACGGCAGGAACAGCTTGCTCGGGTACAACCGGTGTACTACCCGGACCAGTCCTCGTCTCGGACGAGTCAACTCGAATCTCGGCCCTCGCGGCCGCTCTCTGCGCCCTCGTAGTCTTTGGCGACATATTGGCTGAAAGGAACAATAGGATTCGATAAGGATACGGACATCGAATCACAAGAATGCATAGACTCAAGAAGGAATTTAAATCAACAAGTCCTAAGGTCGCGTAGGCAGAGTACCGTGTCGTGAGTATGCCGCGGAACATACACACGCTACGCTACCCTGCTGCAGCTACCCACTCCATCATACCAGGGTCATCCTACACTCCGAAAGGTAAAACCTACGCTCTGATACCAACTTTGTCACGACCCGAAGTTTGGCCCGTGACCGGCACTTAACCACATAACTTCTACAGGCGTAACGCGACTAAGTGAACCAAAAACCCAGAAATCAAACCAGTGAAAGTATAGAGTGCTATAAGTTTTAAATGAAAGCGCTTACTAACATGATAAGAAATCTAAGTAAACAATCACCAAGATAGTAATATACGACGCCGTAGCGAAGATCAAGATCCATAAGTGGGAACATCACAGATAGAATAAACTGCAAGTACAGTTGGTTCACAGCGAGCTCGACACCAGAATACAAATAAAATACATCATCGTCCTCACACTGTCTCTAAGTCAAATACATACATGGTATATGGAGAATAATAGATACAACAATGTACATAACTGAAAGATAAACAGATACCGCACAAAACCCACCTATCAGCAAAAGAGCTAGTACACCAACTATGGGGGTATCTGTGCCAAAAGATGCAAGCGCAGCCTTCCGCGACTACTCCGAAGGGCAACCTGCAAACACTGTGGCACAACGGGGGTGAGTTGCCAACTCGTGAATAGAGATGACATATAAAGGTGATCGCGAGCATGCACGTACTGCGCTACTCTATCATATGCCAACAGATGATATCAATATGTGATAAGCAGTATGTGCAATAATCATGCAAGTGCTCTATCAGGTAATATAACTACAGGATGAGGTACAATAATAAATGCTGAGCATGGGCAATATAACATCTACACGGAATGTCAACGTGGAATATATAATTGGTGTCCATCAATGCACCCGTCATCACCCGTTAGGTTAGCTAACTAACGACAGAGCGGGGACTGGACTAACGCGGATGTAAAACATATACAACATCTACTAATATATATACCAATATATTATATTCGCTCAAGGCGTGATAAAAAAGCAACATCACAGAAATGTACAGCATCACAGAACAATACAGATATCTGGGATCCCCGGGTTTCACAGAGCCACTACTGAAAACCGACGTTCCCCTGGTCGTGTGGATAGCCTGTGCAATGAAATCCTAGACCCCTACGGGCGCGGCAAGTCACCCGCCAAAACCTGAAGCGAGGCAGCCCCCTTCAGCACCGTGAATGGACCACCCAGCACTTCACGGAATCCGGTAACTTGGGCACCCCTCCTGGGTCAACCTGTACCCCCTACGAGTGCGGCGAATAGCCCGCCAATTCCAGACCGAAGCCCCCTCCGTCTCAATGCCCTGAGATGTGGGCCCGTTGCCTTCTAGAACCCGGCTATCCGTGCACCCCTCCACGGGGCAATCCTAGTACAGAAAGTAAAATATACATACAACGGGTACATCGACCGCAACCAGGTCGTGCCCTAAAAGAATAATACAAACAGGCAGTGACGGCAGTCCACATGTCGGACACTCGCCCCGCAATATCAAATGTACATAATACAACAAAACTGTACTAGCATTGCATCCAGGCTATCCCCCACGATCGATCCGCAACATCACAGCAAAAACACAGAACATCAACGTGAAAGTAACGTTCGCAAATCCTTCTAACCGGGCTATAGCAGTTAGACCGGATTTACCGATCGAGTGACATTCACGGTCGCAGATATAATGTAAATACTGTGAAATAATGTGTTTAAAATATCCGATCAATCAAAAATTAACAAGTGGACCCCCAAGCAATACTGTAGCACTCACAGAAAATCTGGGCCCAATATTAATATTCCAAAACCCTTAAAATCATCCCAGAAGCCCACTGGAAAAAATTAATGCAGCGAGGACACCAATGTGCGGCGGAACCGCGGCCCAAGGGGGGGTTTGGCCGCGGTTCCGCGCTTCAGTGATCGAGTCACTGCGTCGGATTTTTACAGCAGCCTTAGAACTCCCTGCACATCATTCTGAGTCAACCTGAAAAATTTTTGGACATCAAAAAATTTCGACAGAAAACTGATGTGAGGAAAAACGCGAGTTTTTGGAATTTTGGTCTATCGGAAATGCAAACACATCAAACGAAGCTAGACGAAGTTAATGGCGAGGCTCTGATACCACTGTAAGTGCACGGCGGCGCCCCGGACGTCAATCAGACGGCCAAATGCGGAAGCGGTGATAAACTTTAATTTTGCGAACTTAGCAAACCGGCACCACCGCGCACTAAACCCCGGATCGGGCCATTAAACTAGATCTAGCTAACAACAAGACGGGTTAGAGATATACCGAGTGATCCGAGTCCTCCGGTCTTCTCGTCATCGTCCCGATCTCCCGCGGAAAATCCGGCCGTCGCCTCCTTGCCGGAAGGGCACCACATCGCCTGCATCTTTTACGGGCTCCCACCTCAATACCGAGGCAACTCGGGCACGAAGCTGGCAAGTCGACATGCCCAAGATGTGCTGTAGAATGTAGTGTAGATGATGCTTGTCTCTTTGGGGTTATGTTGCCTTGATGGAGGAATGGATTGGAACTTTCAAGTGGAACTCTCATTTATCAAGCATGGAATGAGATGATGAAATTTCCTCACCAAAAAATGAAACCTCTCATTTTCTCTCCACTCAAAATTGTGGCCGGCCATGCTATATGAGGAATGGTGGTGGAGGGCAAAACAAATACAAGAGGGAGGTAAGTGTAGGAGATAGAAAATGGTGACCATAAACAAAACATCATGATAACAAACATACATCCAAACCATAACCCTTTCCAATCACAATTAATGCAAGTGATGGTGGAAAAGAAAAGATGCCACCATAATCAAAGCATTTGCAAGAAAACCCTCCACAAAGTGTTATTTGCAAACTTGCAAATAACCCCCTCCATCGGAAAAGTCCGGCCGGGAAAGAACAAAGGAAAACCGGCTGGAACGGAACGCAAACTGGCAACTCCAGAAAACTGGTCTCGTAATAAATTACAGGAAAACCCCGATACTGTGCATACACACCCGCATCTGTATTCCGTCCGGATACAAATGCAAAGAGACAAAATCTACACTGTACTATACTAGGATCCGGCTTAAACCAAAGCCGTCTAGTAATATCCGTCCGATCCTGATCCGTGCAATACCGCACGTATCTGATCGAACCCTGCCATATATCTATACGGCCTCTAGTACAAACCGTCCGATCCTGATCCGTGCAATACCGCACGTATCTGATCGGACCCTGCCATATCTCCATACGGCCTCTACAGCGTTTCGCCCGAATGCTGAGTAACTGAATGTGTGGTGGACTCTAAAGAATCGTCAATACTATGGCTGTGGATTTAACCACTAGCACGTCAGAGGTATAAGCCAATACGTAACGGGCCACCAGCTATTGACCAAAAGGGACGCCGATGAGCGAACTCATCCTGACACCCTACTGAGCCTGTCAGTGACAATATCCGTACAGTCCGGTCCGTTCGTCTATGAGCATCGCATGGCGGGCCTAGGGGGTGGGTAAAAGTCAGACCCCCAAAAGCGGTACAAGTCGTGTCGGAGTGTAGCCCAGAACACCCTGAGATACTACTGGAATACCTACCAGTAAATCTCCTGCCTTGGCCAAGGACTTCGTGTAATGGCTCTCCTAGACACAGCGCGACCTCACCCCCAATACCGGGAGAGACGAACCCCCGAAGATCCGCTCACTGCCTCCATGTGGCTCGGGACTGTACCCAACTAAAACCTGTTTGCATGACTCCTTTGAGCCGTGGTAGGGTAGTAATCAAAGCACAATGGGAACTCACACGAGACAAATGATGATCCCCAGGTCGATGAACTAACCTGTACACATGTCACCTGGGAACTGCTATCTGACGTCAGGTATAAGACCAACTAGCATGTTCCCGGCGAGTCCTGTCCGGTGTACTCATAACCCAATGAGCACCTGTATACATCTTAGGTGAACCAACAGACACCAGTGGCTTGTGAGACCGGCCACCGCCCCTCGTCGGGGTCTCGACTGTATACACTAGTCTACTCTGGAGAATCGATGCCCTGTCTCGAAACTCCCACGACTAGGGACCATTTAAGGATGTGCATATAGACCCCAGCTCTCACGTATATGATCGCCCTCATACTGCTGGTCGTCAAGCAAGAATCCTAGGGGCTCTATCAACGTGTAATAGCGACCTGTCAGGTCACCTAAAGCAGTACACGATGGTAAAGGTAAACCAGATAGCATACTATCATCTCGAGTAAGACTGTCCTACCGGGATAGGTCCTCCCTCAATCATTGTAATCACGTGCCTGTGATCCAATAATTGACTCTGAGGGCACTATCTCCAACAATCTCCCACTTGCACTCGAGGCTAATTATTGCGATGTCGCATACTCACAGCCCGTGTGATACCGAACACCCAACTCCTCTACTAGTCAGTCTCACAAAGCTTGTTTGCGAGACTATTGCGTTCGAGGAATAGCCTCAGCGAGTGGATCCGCTCTGATGTTTCTTTCTATGTCTCTCTATATCTCAAGTTCGCGGAGAAAGCCATCTCCCGAAATGAGCAATACCTGTCTTAGAATGTCTGGATGCCTGATGGGACCTAGCTCATAAATGAACTCCAAATCCAAACTTCTTAGACTGTATCGTCAACTGAACTTAATCAGTATCCTGCGCCATGCCTCCCTCAGTATCTGCCTGGATCACCTGTCCAGAATACTGCCCCTCGTCAGAAGGAAAACTATAACTCTGACAACCTCCTTGTCGTCCAGGTCACCTTGGAAGCCTGGAATGATAACTGTCTCCCAAATGAGGCTGTCGTTATCATATCCCTAGAACATCCACTTATGTTCTAAAGCTGCTTCCGACTGTTTCTCCAGGATTGGAACAATATCAACTTATTGCATCTAGTGCAAGAACAACATCTGGTGTGGTACTTGACATCTCATGATTGACTCAATTGCCTAAACAAGTGATCTGCCAATCATGCACATCCCTCTCTACTTTAGTCTATAAGACACCTTCAGAGAGGGTGACTCCATCACCTGCAGGTACACTACCGTGCCAGGAGTCGTTCATTCTAAATACTCTTAGAATGCTGTCAAAGTACCCCGATTGGGAAACCACCCAAATCTAGATCTAAAACCATAGATCTAGTAACCAGTATGTCTGATACAAAATCCATTTCCTTTGTGGAGAAACCACTGTGTGACGACCAAAGTATAACCGATCGTAGTATAGGAATATCACTTCCTACTTTGTGTATATCATCCAAAACCCGGATATTACACCCTACTACCTTCTCAACAGATCCATCCCCTATTCTTATGACGTCAAACCCATGACTGTCACATCAGAAATAGATGATCTATCTCCGCTATATCTGCTTTAGTCTATAAATAGACATAAGCCTGGTATCCACCAATGCTTCCGCTGCTCCCACTGACTACGACAACCCTCTGGTAGAGTCATATAGACGTGCACTTCTAAAGCTAGTTTAGAACGACGCTATACTCATCCTCCTGCCTGGTCTCGCAGCCTGGAACAACAACAATGGCAAGTGTGGGTAAACAAGAACTTCCCTGTCACCGTCCTTGAGGCTACCGGAGTACCTCTCGGGTGCCTGAAGTTACCCACCTTATCTGCGGAGTGGCCAATGGAATGTCAAATCAGATTGAATCTTTAGGTTCCTTATCAAATCTTCAGTAATCGTTTTCGGTTCTGGAATCACTTCCAGTTCTACCATACTCCCACTACTGTTTTTGAAAAAATCCATTTTTATTAAAACTGTGGCGAGTCTAGAACAATATTACTATTGATCTCCCAGATGGTAGAAAATCAACCCTCGTCATAGCCTGGGTCAACCCACAAACAGCCATTACAGAAACGTGCCTTGAGTTATCCAGAGTCTGGTTTTAATCATAAGCCGGACAACTCCCCGTACCTTAACAATGTTAAGATATGAACTGTACTATATCCAATATAGAACCAGAGGCACTGATTTAATTGAACCAGATTCAAATCATGCAGCTATCTCCAGTGCATGTCAACTAAATGGAAGGAGGCCGATCAGCGTTACTCAACTTAGGAATGCTTCCAATTATGAGTAACCTGAAAGAGAAGCAAGTTCTCTTTATCATTACTATCAACTGAATACCATACACAAGTATCTACATCTTCGATCACTTTGAAGAATCCCGATACTTGCTACACCTGGTTCTCTACTCTATTCAAATACCTATAACTCCTCAAAACTTAGACTCTGTGTTTCTATGAAACACATGTCTAAGAACTAGAGAAGTTAAAAGTATACAGAATATAGTATGAGGACCAACCCCTCTGTCCTAATGGACACTGGACAACATACAATACTCTGTATAAGTCCGCTGAGTCTAACAACTCATTCACTGTGTGTCGTAGGTTGAAAACTGTACTTATGGTTAAGAAGAATTACACCGTTGTTTAATGCTCCTTACCTAACCATCCACTGATATAGGTAAATGTCATCGACATAATATCAAAAGGTATATCTCACTCTATGAAAATAGACGTACAGATATATCAATTTGAAATTGGTGCACAACAGCGGATATTCAAAACCAAATATTTGCCGACCGGCAAACAGCCCAGATGATCTCCTCAAATATCACCGATTACAACGAATCCCGATATAATGAGGATGATCACCCTATTCCCAATAACTTACTCCCACTCATCATCTGTAAAGCCATACAGATGTGAGAATCAAACCTGGTAAATACATACCCTGGAGCAAGTGTCTAATCAGGAAATCAGTTTTCTTTTAACAGTACACAGTTGAACTGAAACATTGAAATGTTTCGATGGGGTATCCTGGTATTCCTAGTAATGCCTCTACCATTATCCAGATTCACAACTATAACCGTATAATTCTTTGCCACCTCTCCAAATCCCTTTATATGTCTTTAGTCGTTACCTTCTGCACACCCCTTAGGCCAAATGGTTTTCTTCCTTCCCAACCGTTCGGCACCAGCCTATGGTTTGGAAGAAGACTATCCAATAAGCATAATGGGTGTACTGTCCTAGTCCTAGGAGCACTCGCAATGCGAGAGAAGGTGAAGATAAAAGACAACCGAATAAACCTTATTCCTATTTCTCCTGGACCAGAATCCATCCCCGAACTGGAACAAGTTCCTTTCGAGTTCGTATATAACCATACGATGGATTATCCAATAAACTGTGGATCTTCGTAGTGATACGGAGTGTCCTGGAGAGATACAAAGGTGATTTAGGATTGGCGAAGAAATACTTGGTTTGGTCGTGAATATCAGTCGCAATTTACTTTGCCCTCTTACTAATCCCTTGCTTTGTCTTAATCTTAATACCTTCTGCACACCATTTAGGCTAATTGGTTTTCTTCATTCCCTACCGGTCGGCACCAGCCTAAGGTTTGGAAGAAGACTATCCAATTTGCGTAATAGGTGTACTATCTCCTAAACTAAGGAGTACTCGTAACTTGAGAGAAGGCAAAAAGGGAAAAACAACTGAATAATCCTATCCGTTTTCTCCAAAACCGGAAACCATCCTCGAATTCCTTCGAGTTCGTATCTAACCATACGATGGTTTTGTCCAATGGAAGTGGACGTTCGTAGTAATACGGGGTGTCCTGGAGAAAAGGGTAAAAGTAGGAGTGGCAATGAGGTCTGCAACTCTGACAATCCAAAAGCCAGTGTAAAGAAGGTTCGGTTAACTTGGTCTCTGAGTGATAGTCTTAGGGTCGGGTCAATGGTCGCTGCCAAAGAGAGAGAGAAAAGAAACACTCAGCGTGCACTCTAACCTAGATCAGAATGGTTACCAATTTATCTAATCAGGAAACCTCCCACTGTACCTCAAATTCTCCTCCAAACCTGAAAGAAGAATTAGTCAGGGTCACCCGAGGAGTAAACCAACTCATCAGTGGGAATCGGGATCCAACTATCATCGCATGACAACGTGACGTAATCCGCTCACGTCATCACACTCCAGAAGGTATGCGCATATCTGGCAAGTTTCAGTTCTTTTGAAACTCCCGATGTGATTTTTACCCCATGCTCTTATGACCTTGGCGTGAGGTCAAAATATCATAAGTCACATGTCAAGTTCTACCCATCATTGTCCAGGTTAATTTGAACCCACCCGTACATACCCTTGATGTAGGCCAAAATAGTAGTACGACTGTCCCAAACCAACGCATCTATCTATGCAACAGATAAATACCCGGCAGCTACCAAACGCTATGCCTTGGCGTGAGGTCAAAATACATAGCTTGAATACTACCGAATATTTAACTGAAATGATGGAGGGCTACGAATGGTTTCTGGCGAAAACCTTTAACGTAATGAACTTGATATCGTTGAAGGAACGGATAGCTTTTTAGAAAATATAGTGACGAAAACCTTTACTAAAGAGGTCACTCCCGGTGAAGGGATCTCGGCTCTTTCCCCGTAGAATGGGGTGCAGGATATTCCAAATGAATACCACGATGCAAAGCAAAAGTAATCGGCTATAGTGAAGTTAATGCTCTGACGCAAACTTCTGTCCAAGGGGTCACTCCCGGTGAAGGGATCTCGGCCCTTGCCTCGTCGACTGAGGAGCAGGATATTCTAAATGAATACCACGATGCAAAACAAAAGTGAACGTCCTTGCAATAACAGCTTTTTGAAAAGTGTTCCAACAACATCAGATTAGGTTTGCTTATCTTGCATTGATCCGAATTAATGCAGTCCCATCAATTGATCACACCACAAAAAACGAAAATATACTGACGTACGTATATGCCATCCGCATTCGCCACTGGGTCCCGTCATCACCCGTTAGGTTAGCTAACTAACGACAGAGCGGGGACTGGACTAGCGCGGATGTAAAACATATACAACATCTACTAATATATATACAAATATATTATATTCGCTCAAGGCGTGATAAAAAAGCAACATCACAGAAATGTACAGCATCACAGAACAATACAGATATCTGGGATCCCCGGGTTTCACAGAGCCACTACTGAAAACCGACGTTCCCCTGGTCGTGTGGATAGCCTGTGCAATGAAATCCTAGACCCCTACGGGCGCGGCAAGTCACCCACCAAAACCTGAAGCGAGGCAGCCCCCTTCAGCACCGTGAATGGACCACCCAGCACTTCACGGAATCCGGTAACTTGGGCACCCCTCCTGGGTCAACCTGTACCCCCTACGAGTGCGGTGAATAGCCCGCCAATTCCAGACTGAAGCCCCCTCCGTCTCAATGCCCTGAGATGCGGGCCCTTTGCCCTCTAGAACCCGGCTATCCGTACACCCCTCCGCGGGGCAATCCTAGTACAGAAAGTAAAATATACATACAACGGGTACATCGACCGCAACCAGGTCGTGCCCTAAAAGAATAATACAAACAGGCAGTGACGGCAGTCCACATGTCGGACGCTCTCCCCGCAATATCAAATGTACATAATACAACAAAACTGTACTAGCATTGCATCCAGGCTATCCCCCACGATCGATCCGCAACATCACAGCAAAAACACAGAACATCAACGTGAAAGTCACGTTCGCAAATCCGTCTAACCGGGCTATAGCAGTTAGACCGGATTTACCGATCGAGTGACATTCACGGTCCCAGATATAATGTAAATACTGTGAAATAATGTGTTTAAAATATCCGATCAATCAAAAATTAACAAGTGGGCCCCCAAGCAATACTGTAGCACTCACAGAAAATCTGGGCCCAATATTAATATTCCAAAACCCTTAAAATCATCCCAGAAGCCCACTAGAAAAAATTAATGCAGCGAGGACACCAATTGTTAATTATATGTATGCCCTAGAGGCCATTACTGTACATATGATGTATATTGTAGTGGATGCTGGGACGTATATAGGGAGGACTTTCTTGCTCGACATGATAGTATGCTATCTGGTTGAACTTTACCTTAACGTGTATACTGATTGTCTCTCTGTTACATGTTGGTAAAGCCCTTAGGATCTGTACTTGACTACCTGGACTATGATGCGGATCATACTAGTGGGGACATGGTAGTCCATAAGTACATCCTTCAAAGTCCCTAGTCGTGGGTGTATCGAGACGGGGCATCGATATACCAGAGTAGACTAGCGTATACCTGCTCGACCCATACAGATGGGCGATGGATGATCCCATATCCATTGGTGTTTGACATTAGAGATGATATACGGGTGCTCAGTAGAGACTGGGTACACTGGACGGACTCGCCGAGAACTCCCAGATGGTATTATACCTCACGTCAGATGGCAGTTCTCTGGTGACACTGGTACAGAGTAGTCTGTTGACCCGAGATCGTCATAGAGTCTTGTGTGGTTCCCACTGTGCTTTGATTTCCATCTTACCACGTCCAAGAGGGCGTGCAAAACGGTGGTTTTTGGGTACAGTCCCGAGTCACATGGAGGCAATGAGCGATAGGAGGGGATTCGTCTCTCCCGGTATAGGGGGTTGATGTTGCGCTGTGTTCGATTGGCCGTAACAGGGAAGTCCCTGGCCAGGGTGATCAGAGATTTGCTGGTAAGTGTTACCAGTAGTTTCTCGAATAGTTATAGACCTCATATCGACACGACTTATCGAGCTATTGGGGTCTGACGTTTACCACCCCTAGGCGAGATATGCGACATATCAGACGATCAGACCGGACTGTACGGTAGTGTTACTGGTTGGATTCACTGGAGTATGAGCGGGCTTGCTCGTCGATCTTCAGATCGCTCAATACCCGGGTGGCCGTTACGTTTAGCAGACCGCTTGCGGCTTGTGGGTGTTTGATATGATCATCATCTGCTGCCGGCGTATTGACGAGTCTTTAGAGTCCTACACAGAGGTTTCCTGGCTCAAGCGAAACGAAATAGGAGTGCATATGAGATATGTGCGGGACCGAGAATGATACCAGTATGTGATACTGTATTCGATTCTCGCGATATGTGACATTGATCGGTTATATGCGATATAGCCGGGTTATCGGATCAAGTGTTGATTCGATAAGTTGTTACTGTTGATATTAGTCGGTTATATGCGATATGACCGGGTCGTTAAATCAAGTGTTGATTTAATGATTTAATGCATAATTATATATTTGATATATTACTTTGCATTAACTAGTATCGGTTCACTTTATAATGGATTTTCTCACTCGGGTGTGCGCATTGCATATGCGATATGATTTTTTGTGCACTTCATTGTATCATGTTTGATGATACATGTTTACTTGTGTTTTGTGTAAAGTTCAAACAATGGTTATGTAATGGTTAGGGTTTACATTTTCATATCTATTTATTTATTCATTTATTCATTTTGGAAAATGAAAAGCAAATGAGAAAATGGTGGCTTCTTTTGTTTTGTTCATGAAGCTTCATGAAGACTTTGACCAAGTGACCATTTTGTCCCATGCTTAACCCTAACCATCCCACTAACCATGATTTATTCTCTACACTTGACCATGGTCAAGTTATGATAAGAATTGATATTCTTTTCTTTTTAATTATTCTTATCATAACAATTATCATCTTCTTCATCTTCTTCACTTCATGATGAAAGCTTGCTACTCCAATGGCAAGTGAAGAAAATGAGTGAGAAATCCAAATCTAAAGTCTACCCACTTCCTATTTCTTCATCCTCTACCTCTTGCCAAGTAGTAGAGTGTGTTTACTTCACAAGTTTCTTGACTTGGTGAAGTCGGAGCTTGATTTAGCGATGCCTCGACGTAGATCATCTTCGGCATGGACATCGACGACCTAGCTTGCCCATTCTCCGACGAAGCCGACGCTAGAGCCCGGATTTGATTTGGACAGAGGAGAGGACTTCGTTGCGGAGCTATGGAGGTGGAGCACCGGATCTACAAAGGTTGTATTTCCGTATTCCCTTAGTTAAGTGTTAACTAGTTATCTTTTCGCCTAGTTTTCTAGCTAACGATCCGTAGTCGGGTCTCTCGGCACCGTTAAATATTTAATATGGCATGTTCGATGCCTTGTGAGACCTCATTAGGGTGCCTAGGAACCCTACACCAATGTGCGGCGGAATCGCGGCCCAAGGGGGGGTTTGGCCGCGGTTCCGCGCTTCAGTGATCGAGTCACTGCGTCGAATTTTTACAGCAGTCTTAGAACTCCCTGCACATCATTCTGAGTCAACCTGAAAAATTTTTGGACATCAAAAAATTTCGACAGAAAACTGATGTGAGGAAAAACGCGAGTTTTTGGAATTTTGGTCGATCGGAAATGCAAACACATCAAACGAAGCTAGACGAAGTTAATGGCGAGGCTCTGATACCACTGTAAGTGCACGTCGGCGCCCCGGACGTCAATCAGACGGCCAAATGCGGAAGTGGTGAAAAACTTTAATTTTGCGAACTTAGCAAACCGGCACCACCGCGCACTAAACCCCGGATCGGGCCATTAAACTAGATCTAGCTAACAACAAGACGGGTTAGAGATATACCGAGTGATCCGAGTCCTCCGGTCTTCTCGTCATCGTCCCGATCTCCCGCGGAAAATCCGGCCGTCGCCTCCTTGCCGGAAGGGCACCACATCGCCTGCATCTTTTACGGGCTCCCACCTCAATACCGAGGCAACTCGGGCACGAAGCTGACAAGTCTACGTGCCCAAGATGTGCTGTAGAATGTAGTGTAGATGATGCTTGTCTCTTTCGGGTTATGTTGCCTTGATGGAGGAATGGATTGGAACTTTCAAGTGGAACTCTCATTTATCAAGCATGGAATGAGATGATGAAATTTCCTCACCAAAAAATGAAACCTCTCATTTTCTCTCCACTCAAAATTGTGGCCGGCCATGCTATATGAGGAATGGTGGTGGAGGGCAAAACAAATACAAGAGGGAGGTAAGTGTAGGGATAGAAAATGGTGACCATAAACAAAACATCATGATAACAAACATACATCCAAACCATAACCCTTTCCAATCACAATTAATGCAAGTGATGGTGGAAAAGAAAAGATGCCACTATAATCAAAGCATTTGCAAGAAACCCCTCCACAAAGTGTTATCTGCAAACTTGCAAATAACCCCCTCCATCGGAAAAGTCCGGCCGGGAAAGAACAAAGGAAAACCGGCTGGAACGGAATGCAAACTGGCAACTCCAGAAAACTGGTCCCGTAATAAATTACAGGAAAACCCCGATACTGTGCATACACACCCGCATCTGTATTCCGTCCGGATACAAACGCAAAGAGACAAAATCTACACTGTACTATACTAGGATCCGGCTTAAACCAAAGCCGGCTAGTAATATCCGTCCGATCCTGATCCGTGCAATACCGCACGTATCTGATCGAACCCTGCCATATATCTATACGGCCTCTAGTACAAACCGTCCGATCCTGATCCGTGCAATACCGCACGTATCTGATCGGACCCTGCCATATCTCCATACGGCCTCTACAGCGTTTCGCCCGAAAGCTGAGTAACTGAATGTGTGGTGGACTCTAAAGACTCGTCAATACTATGGCTGTGGATTTAACCACTAGCACGTCAGAAGTATAAGCCAATACGTAACGGGCCACCAGCTATTGACCAAAAGGGACGCCGATGAGCGAACTCATCCTAACACCCTACTGAGCCTGTCAGTGACAATATCCATACAGTCCGGTCCGTTCGTCTATGAGCATCGCATGGCGGGCCTAGGGGGTGGGTAAAAGTCAGACCCCCAAAAGCGGTACAAGTCGTGTCGGAGTGTAGCCCAGAACACCCTGAGATACTACTGGAATACCTACCAGTAAATCTCCTGCCTTGGCCAAGGACTTCGTGTAATGGCTCTTCTAGACACAGCGCGACCTCACCCCCAATACCGGGAGAGACGAACCCCCGAAGATCCGCTCACTGCCTCCATGTGGCTCGGGACTGTACCCAACTAAAACCTGTTTGCACGACTCCTTTGAGCCGTGGTAGGGTAGTAATCAAAGCACAGTGGGAACTCACACGAGACAAATGACGATCCCCAGGTCGATGAACTAACCTGTACACATGTCACCTGGGAACTGCTATCTGACGTCAGGTATAAGACCAACTAGCATGTTCCCGGCGAGTCCTGTCCGGTGTACTCATAACCCAATGAGCACCTGTATACATCTTAGGTGAACCAACAGACACCAGTGGCTTGTGAGACCGGCCACCGCCCCTCGTCGGGGTCTCGACTGTATACACTAGTCTACTCTGGAGAATCAATGCCCTGTCTTGAAACTCCCATGACTAGGGACCATTTAAGGATGTGCATATAGACCCCAACTCTCACGTATATGATCGCCCTCATACTGCTGGTCGTCAAGCAAGAATCCTAGGGGCTCTATCAACGTGTAATAGCGACCTGTCAGGTCATCTAAAGCAGTACACGATGGTAAAGGTAAACCAGATAGCATACTATCATCTCGAGTAAGACTGTCCTACCGGGATAGGTCCTCCCTCAATCATTGTAATCACATGCCTGTGATCCAATAATTGACTCTGAGGGCACTATCTCCAACACCGCGGTCTCTGCAACGGGTGGAACTACCTCTGGTCGCTGCACTCGAAGTGTCTCAACTAGAGATCCCATTATCTGGCGCATCTCCTGCATACTAGATCCCATCGTCTGGCGTATCTCCTGCACACCAGCCCCTAACATAGCAATCTGATCTGTCACGGCAGGAACAGCTTGTTCGGGTACAACCGGTGTACTACCCGGACCAGTCCTCGTCTCGGACGAGTCAACTCGAATCTCGGCCCTCGCGGCCGCTCTCTGCGCCCTCGTAGTCTTTGGTGACATATTGGCTGAAAGGAACAATAGGATTCGATAAGGATACGGACATCGAATCGTAAGAATGCATAGACTCAAGAAGGAATTTAAATCAACAAGTCCTAAGGTCGCGTAGGCAGAGTACCGTGTCGTGAGTATGCCGCGGAACATACACACGCTATGCTACCCTGCTGCAGCTACCCACTCCATCATACCAGGGTCATCCTACACTCCGAAAGGTAAAACCTACACTCTGATACCAACTTTTTCACGACCCGAAGTTTGGCCCGTGACCGGCACTTAACCACGTAACGTCTACAGGCGTAACGCGACTAAGTGAACCGAAAACCCAGAAATCAAACCAGTGAAAGTATAGAGTGTTATAAGTTTTAAATGAAAGCACTTACTAACATGATAAGAAATCTAAGTAAACAATCACCAAGATAGTAATATACGACGCCGTAGCGAAGATCAAGATCCATAAGTGGGAACATCACAGATAGAATAAACTGCAAGTACAGTTGGTTCACAGCGAGCTCGACACCAGAATACAAATAAAATACATCATCGTCCTCACACTGTCTCTAAGTCAAATACATACATGGTATATGGAGAATACTAGATACAACAATATACATAACTGAAAGATAAACAGATACCGCACAAAACCCACCTATCAGCAAAAGAGCTAGTACACCAACTATGGGGGTATCTGTGCCAAAAGATGCAAGCGCAGCCTGCCGCGACTACTCCGAAGGGCAACCTGCAAACACTGTGGCACAACGGGGGTGAGTTGCCAACTCGTGAATAGAGATGACATATAAAGGTGATCGCGAGCATGCACGTACTGCGCTACTCTATCATATGCCAACAGATGATATCAATATGTGATAAGTAGTATGTGCAATAATTATGCAAGTGCTCTATCAGGTAATATAACTACAGGATGAGGTACAATAATAAATGCTGAGCATGGGCAATATAACATCTACACGGAATGTCAACATGGAATATATAATCGGTGTCCATCAATGCACCCAGATCCCCCAAATAGCTCAGGCGCCGGCACTCTCATCGGCCCTCAAATCCTGTACATCTCTGAGAATCCCGAGTGCCCAACATCGGCACCCAAATATCATAAATACTCGTGTCCTGCATCGACACGCAAATCCTCATCCATCGGGCCCCGTCAGTCCGGGTCAGCCCACGGGCTCCGTCTGCGGTATCGGCCGTCGGCCCCGGCAGTACGGATCACTCCGCATCCATCTATCGACTCTGATCAGTACCCTTCGGATAACTGTCAGGTCCAACCAATCACCGGTAGGTAGTAGTCCCTCTGCCAGGCTCACCGTCTATTACACAGCGAAACCGTTCTCGCCCCGGGGTACCATACCGGGTCCACCATGTACCCATAATCGGCCTTAACCAGCTTCTCGATACGGGTTCACATATATCACTCTAGCACCGAGGAAACACATGGTGGACGCACCGAAATATCATATCAAGGGAACCGGGTTTTTAAATGATTACATATTTGAAATAGCCACGGTCCCCAAATCCAGAAATCACATATAGTCCAAACCAATATGCAAGTCAATGATCCGATATGATATGTGCATCAAATATGAATATCATGCCAAGTCACATATAGATGAGCTACAATATAATGATCCAATGTGATATATGCATCAAGTATGAATAGCTTGTCAATTCACATATAGATGAGCTACAATATAATGATCCGATGTAAATTCTATAGTGTGAGTGTCATGGCAATTACTAACGGTGTGTGTGTAACATGCAGGATAGTGCTCGTGAAACATGGACCGTTAGTAATGGTGCGGTGTTCTATCAATTCTAGTTTATATCCAAATAGCAGGGAATGCAGCATGCACTAAATAGTAGCCATGAATAGTCAATGTATACAAAGGAAACTATAAGGTCCTATCAGCCCTGACGTAGAACGCCATGCGGGCGATATCCCCGTAGATGTGAAATCTACTCACCGTAGTCTCTCGCTAGGTATAGCCAACAACTTTCTTCCCCTTCTGCGCGGCGTCCGCCGTACTCGCTTGCGAACCTAGAATTACACAATACATCATACGTAAGCTTGACATCACACAAACACGACATTAAAGCCGAACTAGTAACTCGTGTCGCGAACCAAGCGCGCGTGTGCGCGATACGCTAAAACGTGTGATTACGCGCCTGAAGGCACTCCGACGCGTCACGATACGCAGAAACCCCAAATCCACACACACGTATCACGCGTGTCGCGAAAGATTGAAAATACGGGAAAATAGGTATTCTACTCCAGATTTTGATACAGAAAAGATATTGTAAAAATATATATACCAAAATAACTCACATAGCAGCAGACACCATCACCCCAAACCCCAACCCAAAACACCCCCATCTGGCCACAAATTGCGGCCAGAATGCTTATTTCGGCGGCCTGGGTAGGGAATTGGGCTCCCAGGTTTGGTGTGTGCACTCTATACCCCCCAATAATGCTACAGTAACCTCTAGTTTCACTCTGAAATATCTCGGGTACCAGCAGATCCTACAGGGCCTTAATTCTAGTTAAAAATCCACACTTTTGAACTAAATTCAAACTTTAGGGTATTTTTCTGAAATCTGAAACAAACCTAAGTCTAAACCCATACTAATAACTCATTAACAAGCTAATCAAGCCACAACAACATAAATTTTAACATATTAACACTAAATCCCTTCACTAGCACTAAAATTGCACAAAAAGGTGATATTTTGAAACTAAACATGCAAGTTATGGAAAAAGAGGTTAAGACATGAATTTATACCTCCTAAAGACCTTATACAACACCAAAAGTCCAGCTCCCCGCTCAGGTGTGCAGATTTAGCCTCCAAACACCTCAAAACTCATTTTTTCCTAAGGTTTTGTGAAGGAAATGTGTGGTTTTTGTGTAGGATTTGTTTGGGAATCATGGAGAAGTGAAAAGAGAAGAGAATATGGAGAAAAATGGGAGGTTTGCTGCTGGAATTCTGCAGAATTTTGGAGTGGGGAAAAGAGAGAGAGAGAAGGGAAGAAAATGGGTCTAAAGGTCAAACTTTCACCTAACCACCATGCCTAATTGTTTAATTGGATTTTGAATTATCAAATGGGGTTTTGTTTTGGATAAAAGGGCGGGGAAAAAAATATAACAGCCATGCACAAAAGAATGGTTAACAAGTTACCAAAAACCCTAAGTTACAAAAAAAAGCTAAGTGTGCAAGTGTACACTACAAAGGAAAATTTCCCAATTTGCTAACACGACTAAATAACTAATTATCCTATAGACACACATATAATAACACGTACGATCACTAATTATCACGAAAGACATTCAAACGGAAATTCAAAGTGTTACACCGTGGTTACTTCGCTAAAGCTATAGCCCCATTGTTATCGCAATACAAAGGTATTGGGTCAACAATGGACGGAACTACCTGAAGTTCAGTAATGAACTTCTTCATCCATACCGCCTCTTTTGTGGCATCGCTTGCAGCAATGTATTCAGCCTCCATCGTCGAGTCAGAGACGGTATCCTGTTTGGAGCTCTTCCAACACACCGCCCCTCTATTAAGGGTAAACACAAAACCCGATACAGACTTGCTGTCGTCCTTGTCACTCTGGAAGCTTGAATCGGTAAAGGACTCGACCCTGAGGTCTCCATTACCATAAACCAGGAACATCTCCTTAGTCCTTCTCAGGTACTTGATAATGTTCTTCACTGCTGTCCAGTGGTTCTCACCTGGGTCTGACTGATACCGACTACCACGCTTAGTGCGTAAGCTATATCTGGTCTTGTACATAGCATCGCATACATTATAGATCCTACCGCCGAAGCGTAGGGTCTAACGCTCATGCGAACCCTCTCCTCGTCAGTCTTGGGAGACATATTCTTGGAGAGGGTGATTCCGTGCAATGCGGGTATATTACCCCGCTTGGAATCTTCCATACTAAATCTCTTTATTACGGTCTTTATGTACCTGGACTGCGAAAGTCCTAGTAATCTCTTAGATCTATCTCTGTAGATCTTGATCCCCAGAATTCACGAGGCATCACCCAGGTCCTTCATGGAGAACTTTGTGACAAGAATAGCTTGACCGATTGTAGCATAGGAATATCATTTCCTATCAAAAGAATGTCGTCCATGTACAAGACTAGGAATACGACAGTTCGTCTTACAATCTTCTTATATATACATGGCTCATCTTCGTTCTTGATGAAGTCAAATTCTTTGACAGTGTCATCAAAACAGATGTTCCAGCTCCGCGATGCCTACTTTAATCCATAAATGGATTTACGCAACTTGCACACCTTCCCGCTTCTCCCACTATCTACAAAACCTTTTGGTTGATCCATATAAATGCACTCTTCTAAATTGCCGTTTAGAAAATCCGTTTTTACGTCCATCTGCCAGATCTCATAGTCATGGAAGGCAGCAATGGCAAGTAGGATCCGAATGGATTTGAGCATAGCCACTGGAGAAAAGGTTTCGTCATAGTCCACACCTGGTCTTTGAGGAAAACCTTTTGCAACGAGTCTAGCTTTATAGGTTTCCACCTGCCCATCTACACCAAGTTTCCTTTTGTAGATCCATTTGCATCCAACGGGTTTTACACCAGGTGGAGCAATATCCAAGGTCCATACTTTATTGGTGTACATGGACTCCATTTCGGATCGGATAGCATCCAACCACTTATCAGAGTCCCTACTGATAATGGCCTGTCTGAAACTGGTAGAGTCATCTTCTTCCAAGATGTAATGCTCTCGATCCCCGTCTATGAGAAAACCGTAGTATCTCTCAGGAGGATGAGAAATCCTACCAGATCTGCGGTATGGCTGAGGTTCGTCTGGGATTACTGAATCTAGTGGTTCCTCCAAAACTTCAATTACATTTTTTGGTTCATGGATTTCTCCCAGTTCTACCATACTCCTACTAGTTTCTTTTGCAAGAAACTCCGTTTCTAAAAAGGTAGCATGGCGAGATACAAACACCTTCTGTTCCTCAGTGTGGTAGAACAGATATCCTAGTGAATCCTTAGGATATCCCACAAATTTATATAGAACTGAACGTGCCTGAAACTTGTCTATTTTCTGTGTTTTCATATAGGCTGGACAACCCTATATCTTAATAAATTTAAGACATGGTTTCTTACTACTCCATATTTCATACGGAGTCTTAAGCACAGATTTGGACGGAACTTGATTCAAAAGGTGTGCCGCTGTCTGAAGCGCATGTCCCCAGAATGAAAGAGGTAACTCACCACTACTCATCATGGAGCGAACCATATCCAATAGGGTATGATTCCTCCGCTCCGATACACCGTTGTGCTGTAGTGTGTAAGGAGGAGTAAGCTGAGAGAGAATTCCATTCTCTTTTAAGTAATCTAGGAATTCCGTGCTCAAGTACTCCCCTCCCCTATTAGATCGGAGGATCTTGATACTTTTTCCAACCTGGTTCTCTACTTCGTTTCTAAATTCTTTGAATTTCTCAAAAGCTTCAGATTTGTGTTTCATAAGATACACATATCCGAATTTAGAGAGATCATCAGTGAATGTGATGAAGTACGAGAACCCACCCCTTGCATATATAGACATCGGACCTTACACATCACTGTGTATGAGTCCCAAGAGCTCTGCTGCTCTTTCTCCATGTCCGGTGAACAGAGATTTGGTCATCTTTCCTTTGAGACAAGACAGACAAGTTTCATAAGATGAAAATTCGAACGTATTCAAGAGTCCATCTTTATATAACTTACTTAGTCTTTTCTCTCCGATATGACCAAGTCTACAATGCCGCAAGTAGGATTCGTTCGTATCTGAACTCTTCCTCTTGCGTGTGTTTTGTACATTGAGAACTGTATTCTGATTTAGAACATAGATACCATTACACAGTGTACCTTCTGCAACCAGTACCTTTTCAAGGTAAATGTTCATGATATTTCTATCAAGAGTAAAGTTATATCCATCTTTATCAAATAAAGAAACTGATATGATGTTGCAAACCATGGAAGGTACATAGTAGCAATTGTTCAAAATCATAGTATTGCCATTTCGCAACACTAGGTGATATTCACCGACGGCTACAGTATTAACTTATGCTCCGTTTCCTACCCTGAGGGACATATCACCAGGTCCAACTATCCTACTTTTTCTTAGTCTCTACAATAAATTACGAATATGAGATCCTGATCCGGTATCTATTACCCAGGAGGTAGGATTGACCGAAAAGCAGTTCTCAATTACAAGAATACCTGAAGTAGATGCAATAGTATGCTTCTTCTTCAATGGGGTTTCCTTGGAATCCATACAATCCTCTTTCCCTTGCTCACACTTATGATTGTTGTCGTAAGTTAGAGCCGAACCGACGTTCCCCAGCCCCGAATAAGAATTCGGATCGGTCAAGCGATACATTTTATTATCTTGATTAGGGCGTGAAATGGTTTCTACCTGGAGAGAGAGAAAAGAGACACTCAGCGTGTGCTCTTACAAGATTAGATTGGTTATTAATTTATCTAACCATGATGGCTCCCACTGTTTCCTCAAATTCTTAAGAAGAACTAGTCAGGATTTAATCACACGTCACAATACCTGCTTAACCTTTCAGCCAGGCTAGTGTTGGTACTTCGAGAGAGGTTTTTCAACGCTTTCGCGGAGTTCCTTAATTATATAACCTCTTTTCCGTGGTGGCGTAGCCCCGCTAACACCGTTCTGAACACCTACTTGGTTTATAGCATTGATTGTTAAGTGAAATAATCTCCCAAGAGTAATCCAACTCATCAGTGGGATCGGGATCCAACAATCATTGTGTGATGACCTAGATGGAATCCACTCTAGTCACTACACTCCAGATGGTATGCTAAATCTGCAAGTTTGCTCTATATTTGAAACTCCCGATGTGATTTTTACCCCTAGGACCCAAGTGACCTTGACGAATAATCAACAAATCAAAAGGACCTAGTCAAGTTCAACCCGTCGTTATCCTGGATTGCAATAGATCCACCCACATGATCCTTGACGAATAATCAATAAAATCAGTCGATCGTCCTAACCAATCGTATCTATTAGTGCAACAGAGAATTATTACTTAGTTACCATTCACTGTGCCTTGACGAATAATCAACAAACGCAGCACGGATACTAAGTAGTAATTATCTGAAACGATGGAGGGATACGGCTGGGTTTTTGGCGAAAAACCCGTTAATGTAATGAACTTGATATCGTTGAAGGAACCTGAGCAGTTTTGAAAAGGAGTGGTTTAAGCTCTGCCTTTTTGAAAATTTCTGGTTTTGAAAAAACTGAGTAATCTACAGTATAGACTTTTGCTCAAGAGGTCATGCCCCGCGAAGGGATCTCGGCTCTTGCCTTGTAGAATGAGGTGCTGGATATTCATGACCGAATACCACTCTTCAAAGCAAAATAATATATCTGTAGTTTTTCGAAATTTGTTCCAACAACATCTTTTAAGTTTATTTTCTTGCATTAATCAAAATTAATGCGGTCCCATCAGTTAACCTATCACACCAGAAAAGAACGAAAATACAATGTACATATATGCCATCCGCTTTCGCCACTGGGTCCCGTCATCACCATTAGGTTACTTAACTAATGATAGAGCGGGGGCTGGACTAGTGCGGGTGCAAAACATATACAACATCTACTAGTATATATATAAGTATATACAACATTCATCCTAGGCATGATAATAATCAACAATACAGAAATGTGGATAATCTTGGAGCCCCGGGTTTCATTTGAGCCGCAAATAAAACCCGACGTTCCCGGTCGTGTGGATAGCCTGTGCAATGAGAACCTAGACCCCTACGAGCGCGGCAAGTTACCTGCTAATCCCAGAAGTGAGGCAGCCCCCTTCAACAAATTGACTGGGCCACCCAGCACTTCACGGAATTTGGTAACTTGGGCACCCCTCCATGGGTCATCCTGTACCCCCTACGAGTGCGGTGAATAGCCCGCCAATTCTAGAATGAAGCCCCCTCCATCTCAACGCCATGAGATGCAGACTTGTTGCCTTCTAGAACCCGACTATCCGTACACTCCACCGTAGGGTAATCCTAGTACAGAAAACAAAAATAATATGTACAAATGGTGACATCGACCTCAACCCAGTCGTGCTCCAAAATAATATACAACCCGGCAAAGATGGCAGTCCACATGTCGGACGCTCGCCCTGCAATAACAAATGTACAAATGAATATAAATTATACGGCTAAAATTGCACCACATGCTATTCATCACGACTATCTAACCACAATCACATCACAAGCACAAAACATCAACGCGAATGTCATGTTCGCAAACCCGTCTAAAAGAACATATAGCAGATAAACGTCTTTACCGATCAAATGACATTCACGGTCGCAGATAAAAGTGAATGTACTGTAAACTATTAAACAGTATCAAATATAATGACTTCTAAACACTCCAAATTGCCCCATACTGAAAACAACAGAGAATCAACATTGGGCAAAAAACTAGCAACACCTGAAACCCAAACATCAAGATACAAGAACACAGACCAAAACACGATGCAATTCTCCATGAAATAACCGAGCAGGCCGGGTTTAGAGGGGTTGTGGCGTGCCAAGTTGAGGTAGAATTGACTCATTTTTGTTCAGTGTTCATGTCACAGTGTAAATACCACTCTGCAGTTGTTTAAAATTTTTTTTGAAGCTTTTAAAAATTCAACAGAAAGTGCAGTTTGGGTTTTGATGTTACGGACTTGTTTCGGTTTCATTGTTTTAACATTGTTTAAACTTGCTAGTATTGGGTTTATGGGCTGGATTTGATACCATGAAGGGTTACGCTAGCGCCCTGGTCAACTTCCGTGGCCAAATGCGGAACAAATTTTTTACTACGATACGAAACTTGGCGCTAGAATAAACCTAAACCGGATCTTTAACCATAAACCTAACGAGCACTAAATGGTTCTATCTACTATGATAGAAAGTATACCTAAAGAAAACAAGTCCTTCAGGTCTTCGATCCTCTTCTTAAGCTCTTCGATGGAAGTATGGATCATGCTTGAACTTCGGCCTCCTTGTGTCAACGATGATCCACCCGAGAGTTCCAACCTTGAGCTAAACTTCCAAGTTGAGCTAACTAGAATACTTAGCTTGCTAATCTAAGTAGACTAGAGTGAGTATAGTGTGATTTAGAGTGGCTTAGTCTCACTAACCCTTGATTATCAACATATGATACACTTAGGGTTTTGAGAGGAAGAATGGAGAGAGCAAACTTGAGGAAAGAGAAATAATTTGTGATAATGATAATAAAAAATGGAATGGCTATCTTTTATATGACCTCAAGTATGGCATGGAAAATATCTCACCAAAATATCTAGGTAAAAAATATCTCATCAAAATATCTAAGGTCAACAAGTCAAGCCAAGTCAAAAGGTCAACCCAAGTAACCATGCCATATATAATTATCATTTATCAAAAATAACAAAGTCTTTTCTTTACCTTATATTTGTTTTGACCAAGTAAATGGTCAAAACCCTAATAAGGTATCTCCTTCTATACCCCCTCTCATCCGTATACACATACTCGCATCCGTGTTCTGAGAAACACGAATACAATGAGACGAAGCCAATCCAATAATCAAATACTAGGATCCAGCTTAAACTAAAGCCCACTAGTATTGTCTGCTCGAACACCACACGCGCACAAGTACACATATGTGATCGAACCCTGTCGTAAAACCATACGACCTCTACTCGTTTCGCCCGAAACTGGGAAACCCTCTGTTTGGGAATTTAAAGACTCGACAGTACTCTGGCAGTGGGTTTAACCACAAGAACGTTAGCGGCACTAGCTATGCGTAATGGCTACCCAGGTATCTGTCGATAAGAAGGTCGACGAGTAAGCTCATCCAAACTCCTACTGATCCTATCTGTGACAATCACCGTACAGTCCGGTCTGTTCGTTTAAGAGTATCGCATATCGGGCCTAGGGGGTGGTAAACGTCAGACCCCTAATAGAGGTATAAGTCGTGTCAGAGTGTAGCCCAGAACACCGTGAGAAACTACTGGAACACCTACCAGTAAATCGCACTAGGGACTTTGTGTAATGGCTCTCCAAACACAGCGCGATATCAACCCCCAATACCGGGAGAGACGAATCCTATCTAACCGCCACTGCCTCCAAGTGCTTCGGGACTGCACCCAACTACTGTTAGTTATGTATATGCCCTAGAGGCCATTGTTGTACATATAATGTATATTATAGTGGATGCTTGGATATATATAGAGAGGAATTTCTTGCTCGACATGATAGTATGCTATCTGGTTTCACTTTGTCTTAACATGTTGACTTGTATTGGTTTACTGTCTTGCTCTCACATGTTGATAAAGCCCTTAGGATATGTACTCGACTACTAGGACTATGATGCAGATCATACTAGTGGGGCCAGGGTAGTCTAAGAGTACATCCTATAAATGTTCCTAGTCGAGGGTGTATCGAGACAGAGCATCGATACTCCAGTGTAGACTAGCGTATACGCATCTTGACCCATATGATGGGCGATGGATGATCCTATATCCATCGGTGTTTGACATCAAAGATGGTATATAAGTGCTCAGTGGAGACTGGGTACACTGAACGAACTCGCCGAGAACTCCTAGATGGTATTATACCTTTCGTCAGATAGCAGTTCTCTGGTGACACTGGTACAGGTTAGTCTGTAGACCCGAGATCGTCATAGTGTCTTGTGTGATTCCCATTGTGCTTTGATTTTCACCTTACCACGTTCAAGAGGACGTGGAAAATGGTGGCTTTTGGGTACAGACCCGAATCATATGGAGGCAATGAGCGATAGGAGGGGTTTCGTCTCTCCCGGTATTGGGGGTTGATGTTGCGCTGTGTTCGATTGGCTATAACTGGAAGTCCCTGGCCAGGGATGATATGGAGATATACTAGTAAGTGTTATCAGTAGTTTCTCGACCCGTTATGAGCCTCACATCGACAGGACATATCGGTTACTGGGGTCTAACGTTTACCACCCCTAGATTAGATATGCGACATATCAGATGAAGAGACCGGACTGTACGAGAGTGTTACTGATTGGATTCACAGGAGTGTGTACAGGCTTGCTTGTTGATCTTCCGATCGATCAATACCTGGGTAGCTGTTACGTTTAGCTGACCTCTTGCAGCTTGTGGGTGTTTGATATGATCATCACCTACTTCCGGCGTATTGACGATTCTTTAGAGTCCTACACAGAGGTTTCCTGGCTCAGGCGAAACAGAGTAGGAGCACATATGTGATATGTGCAGCACCGAGAATAATACGTGTATGTGATACCATATTTGATTCTCGCGATATGAGATATCGGCCGGGTATATATGATATAGCCAGGTTATCGGATCAAGTGTTGATTCGATAAAATGGTGCATATTATATTAGTCGGTTATATGAAATATAGCCGGGTTATTAAATCAAGTGTTGATTTAATAATTTAATGTATAATTATATATGTGATATATTACATTACATTAACTAATATAAGCTCACTTATATGATTCTTTTTCTCACTTGATGATACATTGATATATATGTGATATATGTTAATTATATTATTTTCTTTTGTTACATTATATATATTATATATGTGATATATAATATTGTAACATGTTAGGGTTACAAATGCAACTAGGGTTTATGAGTTAAACCATGATTAGGGTTGGGATTAGGTTAATTATTTTGGTTAATTCTTAATGATGGATTAAGTCATGGATAAGCTTTAAAGAAGCTTCATGAAGGTTGACTTAGTCCACTCTCTTTAGATATTTGTCAAGATATTTTCTAACCTTACCCTAATCCTAACCTATGGTTTATACTCTACAAGGGTTAAGCATGACATGCTTAACCATTGGTTGCATTTTCTAACCTTAACAATAATTCATTCTTTCATCACATGAGCTTCTTCTTCTTCTTCATTGATTTTCCTCTCTTGATTTTATTCTTGTGATGAAATATAGTGAGAAATAGAAAACTAAAGTGAGCAAAATTCCTACTTCATTATCCCCATCTATTCTAACCACTTAGATTAGGGTGTTTGCTTCACTAATAATAGATTAGTGAAGTGAGAGCTTGGGTTTGTGATTCTTCAAGGTAGATCATCTTGGATTTTGAAGATTACAGGCAAGGATGCATCATTCTATTCATGGAGCCTCTCTAGAGTCTGGTAGTATGATGGTCACAGTGAAGGGACGTCAACCCGGAGCTTATGAAGCGAAGAAACGGACTACAAAGGTTGTAATCCCTAATTCTTAGAAGTAAAGTTGTTTACATGTTCATTGTTAACCCTAATTCTCTAGTTAAGGTCCTTGCTTAGGTTGTTTGGCACTTGAAAAATTTAAATCCGGCATATTTGATGCCTTGTAGAACCTTATCTTAGTGCCTAAGAACCTTACAGTGGTATCAGAGCCTAGCTAGAGCATTAGGCGTTGCGTAGGCGAAGCTAAAAGTCCGACCGAACCCCGAAAACTCATTTTGGACCCCCTCTCTGGAAATTTTTCAAAAGTTGGATTTTTCCATGGTAAAAATATTCAGAAAATCATGTAGGGAATTCTATGGACACACCTGAAGAACGAAACCCTAACTCGTCCAAGTGACCGTGGATCCATGGTTAAAACCTGGTTTTGGCGGCGGATCAGCGACGCCACTTGAGAGGCTTGGGTCGGGCCCTTCAGCTGAGGTCCGTAGGTGCTGTGGCATGTCCTTGGGAATTTTTAACAGTGTTCAAGTGTTGAGCTTTTTGGGAATTTTAGGAATTCATTGATTCGATCGAATTGTTTAACGTCGTCTAGCTTTCTGTTATGAGATACAATAATTGGAATCTGTTAGTTGTATGTATGCCCTAGAGGCCAGTATTGTACAGATGATGTATATTATATTGGATGCTTGGACATATATAGAGATGACTTTCTTGCTCGATATGCTAGTATGCTATCTGGTTACTCTTTATCTTAACATGTATACCAGTCTCTTTATACTGTCTTATAGTTACATGTTGGTAAAGCCCTTAGGATGTGTACTTGACTACCTGGACTATGATGCGGATCATACTAGTTGGGACATGGTAGTCCATAAGTACATCCTTCAAGGTCCTAGTCGTAGGTGTATCGAGACGGGGCATCGATATACCAGTGTAGACTAGCGTATACGCTTCTCGACCCATGAGATGGGTGATGGATGATCCTATATCCATTGGTGTTTGACATCAGAGATGGTATACGGGTGCTCAGTGGAGACTGGGTACACTGGACGGACTCGCCGAGAACTCCCAGATGGTATTATACCTCACGTCAGATGGCAGTTCTCAGGTGACACTTGTGCAGGTTAGTCTGTAGACCCGAGATCGTCATAGAGTCTTGTGTGATTCCCACTGTGCTTTCATTTCCACCTTACCACGTCCATGAGGGCGTGCAAAACGGTGGTTTTTGGATACACTCCCGAGTCACATGGAGGCAATGAGCAATAGGAGAGGTTTCGTCTCTCCCGGTATTGGGGGTTGATGTTGCGCTGTGCTCGATTGGCCGTAACAGGGAAGTCCCTGGCCAGGGCTGATTCAGAGATTTGCTAGTAAGTGTTACCAGTAGTTTCTCGATCCGTTTTGAGCCTCACATCGGCACGACTTATCAGTTATTGGGGTCTGACGTTTACCACCCCTAGACTTGATATGCGACATATCAGACGAGGAGACCGGACTGTACGGGAAGTGTTGCCGATTGGCTCGACGGGAGTTGTAGCAGGTTCGCTTGTTCTCTTCTGATCGTTCAATACCCGGGTGGCCGTTATGTTTAGCTGACCGCTTGCGGCTTGGGGGTGCTTAATATGATCATCACCCACTGCCGGCGTATTGACGAGTCTTAGAGTCCCACAAAGGAGTTACCTAGTCCAGGAGAAACGTTGTGGAGCGCGTATGCGATATGCGCATGGGCCCGGTTTAGATGCGCGTATGAGATACCGTATATTGATCGGGCGGCTTGCTTTTGGTTAGGGTCATATGTGATATGGCTGGATTGATAAATCAAGTGTTGATTTATCATTTAACCATTAGTTTCTCACTAGAAATCCTTTCTTGTAATTGATGGATGTATGCATGCATGTATGTTTTCTTTTTAGATTCATGCACATATTGATATGCATACACACATACATACATACATACATCCTTCATGGTTGTACATACTTGAAAATGGTGGCAATATAAGACTCACACCATGGTTTAAATATATGGATTATTGTTTATTTTTGTGTTAAAACAAATTGGAAAAGAAAAGGTTAATAAATGGTTGTTTTCTACACACTTCCTTAACCTAACCATGCTCACCTACTTCTAACCATAGATTAACCTTCTCTTTGTGTTTCTAACTCAAAGTGAATAATATCTTAAGTATTTAACCATGGTTTGAGATGAGAAATAGAAAATATATATACATATATTTTTCTTTTTCTCACAAGAGTTATCCTTTTCACTCTTGTTAAAAGATATAGCCATCATCTTCTTCCTTTTTCTTCACTTGCTCTCTAGACTTTTATAGTGAGAAAAATACATAACAAGATAGGATTTTGAAGTGAGAAAGAGAACCACAACACCATTCTACACAAGTCTAGCCCACTTGTTTAGAGTGTTAGCTTCATTTCATTCTCTTGATCGAGTGAAGTCGCAAGCATGGACAAAGCGGACTCCGGGTGGATCATCGGTGACCTAGAGGATTTCAAGCGGACCTTTTCCAAACCCCAAGTAGCCGAGGAGTCTAGCGTAGGGAGCTACAAAGGTTGTACTCTCAAAACCCTAGCTTTTCTTTCATGAGTTGTTATGAATAACTTGAAACCCTAATTTTTTTCTAGGAACGATCCGATGTTTGTTAACTTAGCACCCTAAAGATTCCATCTTTGGTACATGTGATGCTTCCAAACCCTTCATGAGGTGCTAGGCTAACCCAACAGAATCTACAAATTTGTTTCTTGCGTGTAAATCTAACATTTCGGTCTCGGGTGTAATCGGAAATCTTGTTGAATTATCCGACTTATTTTGAAAAGTGTTTCACGGGTGAGACTTAAATACGAGCTTTACAGTGTTAGGTATGAAATCTTAGATATGTGATACCCCGGGTATGAGTTGTCTAAGGGCGGTTACGATTCCAAATGTTGTAGTTTTATATTTTCTTTTCTGCGACCGTAAGTGTAATATGTGGTGTATCTCCGGTTTCGTTGCTATACATCAACGAAAATTGGGATACGCATATTTACTTACGTTGATGACATGCGATGTTATGTGTTGCTGTGGTATGTTATATTGGATCGTCGTATTTTGAATAGCCGGGGGGTTTTATGTGAGATGGGGGTTTTTATTTTCAATCATGTAAAATTCATTGTATGTAATATTCTTTTATTGGGGCACTTCCGGGTTGAGCATGTTGTAACCATTGTATATTATTTACTTTTCTGCATTAGGATAGACCCAAAGAGGAAAGCACAAGTAACCGGGTTCTAGGGTCCAGTGGGAGGCCATCTCGAGGAGTCGAGACCGGGTCTCCTAACCAAAGAATTGGTAGGGTTGCTTTTCACTCTCGTAGTGGTCTAGGGATGTGGGTTTGGCTATTCATCACGACCGTGGAATCCGTGTTTTATACAGGCTCAAAATAAAACACGGACCTCCTAGTATATCCAATATTTCATATGTTATCTTTTGCTGCTGATATACTGTGATGTAATCATATTATATACGTGAGACGAATGCTTTATTATTGTATATATGATATATAATAAACGTTGCTTATGTTTTTCACCCGTGCTAGTCCCGTCCCGGTATGCTGTTAGTTAAGTAACCTAACGGTGCATAACGGGACAATGTGGCGAATGCGGATGGCATAAGCGTACGTTGTATTTTCGTTTCTTCTGTGATACTTAGGAAGCTTAAATGATGGGATTCATTAATGAGATTAATGAAAGAAAAGAAACCTAAAAGATGTTGTGGAATCAAATTTATAAAAAGGGTAGCTCTAGTTTATGCTTTGTATAGCGGTATTCCTTGTAGAATATCCAGCACCTTATTCGATAAGCAATGATCCGAGATCCTTTCACCGGGAGTGACCTCTTTAGCAAAACTAGCAGATGCTACAACTCACTCGGTTTTATTTTTGATTGCTTCTATAGTTCTTGCTTTGTATAGTGGTTTTTGTGAAATATCCTATAGCTTATTCGATAAGGAAAGAGCCGAGATCCCTTCACCGGGAGTGACCTCTTTAGCAGAACTAATAAAAGCCTAAAAAACACTCCTTTTCAAAAATCACTTGTTTCTACAACGATATCAAGTTCATTACGCGAAAGGTTTTCTGAAAAACCTGTCGTAGCCCTCCATCATTTCAGATAGAGACTAGTTAGTATTCATCCTGCGTTTGTTGACCTTAGCCAAGGCGTAGTGTACGGTAGCTAATTAGTGTTTATCTGTTAAAATATGAGATGTGATTGAGTTAGGGTAGTCGTACGACTTTGTTGACCTTAGCCAAGGGTCGTTCGGGTGGGTTTAATTCAATCAGGAAATGACGGGTTGAACTTGGCTAGCGCTTATGATTTGTTGACCATAGCCAAGGTCATGAGTTGCTAGGGAAAAAAGTATTATCGGGAATTTCAAGTGTTGAAATTTGCAATGAGATTGCATACCTTCTATGAGATAGTTGGATCCCGATATCCACTGTGAGTAAGAGTTACTCCTGGGAGAGTTTTACACATGACAATTAGCCGATCAAGTAGGTGTCTAGAAAAGTGTTTACGGGTTTATGCCTCTGGGAAAACGAGGTTTATTTTAATTAGGTCCATGCGGAAGCACGGGGAACCTCCCTCAAAGTACCAACACTGACCTGGATGAAAGATTGGCGAACATGTAAAGTGTAATTAATCCCGGCTAGTCTTACCTTTTAGGGTTTGAAGGAAGATTTTATGAAAACAGTGGGTGCCATCCTGATTAGATAAGATAATAACCAATCTAATCTTATAAGAGCATATGATAAAGTGTTTTCTTCTCCCTCTCTCCAGGTAGCGACCGTATCAGGCCTTAATCAAGATAATAATATGGATGTATTGACCGAACCCACTTTTTATACTGAGCAGGGGAACGTTGGTCCCGTTCTTTCTTATAATTATTATAAGACAGAGCAGGGAATATGAGAATATCTGGATTCTCACGCTGTCCAAACGAAGAATAAGCATATTGATGTATCTTCTTCGGGTGTGTTAGTTATCGATAACTGTTTTTCAGTTCACTCTACGTCCTGGGTATTAGATACCGGATCAGGATCCCACATATGTAATATGTTACATGGGCTAAAGAAAGGTAGAGAACTGGGAGAGGGTAATCATTCCGTAAGAGTAAGGAATGGTGCAAATGTTGCAGCCGAAGCAGTTGGCGAATATCACATTGTGTTACCAAATGGTAAGACAATGATTCTGAACGAATGCTATTACATTCTGACCCTGATATGCAATATTATATCAGTTTCTTTATTGAGTATAGAAGGATATAATTTTGTAGTACAGGATAATGTTATGAACATATTCCTGAATCAAAAGTTGATTGGATCAGGCTCGTTAAATAATGGCATATACGTTCTGAATCAAACTATAGTCCTTAATGTACAAAACACTGTTTAGTTGAAAATATTGCGCATTTGATATGAAATTTTCCTTACTATTTTTATATAATAAAAGGTGTTTATTATAAATATGACATATATGAGGGTTTATCCATAAAAATACTATTTTCATGTGTTTATATATTATAATTAATATTATGAAGGAAAATGTAAGCATATAATATCTATGTAATTTGGTCCATTTAAATATGCTCAACTTATTAAATATCTTTGACCAATTCTCTTAAAACTATAATATCATGTCAAATGGTTAAGATAATATCTCAATAAAAATAAATTCTACTGACATTATTTATTGTGATAATTGTGCAGAAATTATTTCAGGACTGGAATCAAGGAAATCCAAGTTATTGAGATCAAATCTGCCGAAATAGTAAAGTAAATTGAAGAAATCAATTCTGGAAGAGACGTAGAGAAGATTTTCAAATTCCAGTTACCAAAATTGTCTACATGTGTCACCAGAAGAAGCCTCAAGAGAAACGAACCCACGATACTCCTAATCCACAGTGGATCCACGGCCAAACCCACTATTACGCCGCGGTTCCGCTGCACTTATGAGGAGTTATGGCTCTGGATTTTCTGGTTGGGATCCTAACAACTAGTTACCATATATGAAAAGTCACAATATTAGGAAAGTTACCATATATGGAAAGTCACCATATATGGAAGTTACCATATATGGAAAGTCACCATATTAGGGAAGCCACTATATATGGAAAGTCACCATATTAGGAAGTCACCATATATGGTAACTAGGTTTTCTTCTTTGAGGGCTATATAAAGGACCAAGGGCTAAAGTTAGAAGGCATTAAACCGACGCGATCACGAAGTCCACGACGACTCAAGAATCCTGGTTGATCATCGACGGTTCATCTACCTTCTTAGAAGAGATCGAGAAGCAAAGTAGGGTTTTTTAATCATTTTCTAAGGAAACAGAGTGTACTTGATCTTGTTGATTAATAAAGGTAGTTGTTTTCTTATATCATTTTATTTTTCTACATTTTACATTATGTTTTCCCTCTCTATCTTTTCTTTTCCCAACATGCACGAGTAATTCTCCGCTTGTTAGGGTTTGTAGGATTAGGTAGATTAATTGATAATGAAGATGCTTAAACTCTTTTTAAATCCTATAAAGTTTATAAAATTTATCAAAAGAATATTTAACATCCTATTCGGGCGCCCTATCAATTCATTGATAGTCACGACCACGATTAGAGATTAGATTAACAATTGCTTTGGTAAAGGCTAGACATGAACGGAGATCCATGTCAAGATAAGGGTTAAGAGTGGGAACCCTATTCCCTCCAGAACCCCTAATCTACATGCATCACCGTCGATCTTGTTTTAAATCTATTAAAGGATAAAAAGAGTAATCTTTATGTAATCATTCATGACTACTAAATCTTAATGAACCCTAAGCCCCCTTCTACTTTAAAACTTACATCCGTAGTTAATTTAGATCTATATCCTGCATCTGCGTCTGACGTAGATCTAGAACCAATAACCATTCTTTATTCTTCCTCCTTTTTTTCTCAACACGCCTAAAGTAAGATTAAAAGATTCAACGTTTCCCTGAGGAAGACCCGTACACATCTCGGTCTAGCTACAAGCGACACCGTTATTGATTGCGGTTAACTACTACACACACTTTACAGATCAATCAAATGGCGCCGTTGCTGGGGATACGTGTGTATTTTTTTATTCTTACTATTTATGTTGAATTCTTATTCGATCTATATCATAAAAATAAACAAAACTGCAAATTGTATATTTAACGATTATTGTGTGAATTTTGCGAGGGGATCTGGAGTCACAAAATTAAGGAAATAGAGATCCAAAGACATTAATCAAGATCCAGAGGAGCAAGGGAGGCCACGTAGCAAAAATCTCCACCTGATCTCCCTAGTCGGCGGCGGAAGCGCGGCAAGAAGGCCTATTCGACGGCGGAACCACGGCTTAATTGAGGATCTAGGGTTCCAAACTTCTCTGGTAAATTTCTCAACTCTTTCTCTCTCCTCTGAAATCCAATAAAATATCTTTCCTAAATGATTCTTTGCAAAATATCGCCGCTCTAAAATCTTTTTGCAAAGTTTTGTACTTGGTTTGTTTATTCATTTTTTAATACGGATTTTAAGTGGCAAGACCAAAATTCAGATTAGGTGGGGATTTTATCACCCTTCCTATGCCCCACAAATCACAAAACGATCATCTGCATCAACCCTACATTAATTTAAAAAATATCTAGAAAAGACTCTAAGGACCGTCGCGCTCAATAAGGACAGAGGAAGGTCGTGGGTAATCTATCGCTTATCCGCATTACTTTTGTGGTGCCTAGGCAAGTGTGTCTAAGGCAAGTGTTACTTAATTAGGCCCGTTATTTTCGGTGATTCGTATAGTGGATACCTCCTACTTACCTGGCACTTACCTGGCCGCAAGGGTAGTAAAGAGGTGATAGAGGATTGATCCTGCAGCTTGTCCTTTTGAAGTCTAGGAGCTGTCTAGAGACTTGACCTAAGTAACCTTAGTTCTAGGGTTGTTTGTGCATTTTGTGTGGTTTGTCTTGAGTCCCACTTTTTAAAAAAACAAAAAAATTTTAAATCATACACACTCTGCTACATGCGCTAAAACCGTTTAGTGCATGCTCAGCTGGACACGGGATTCTACTGCCCGTCTTGTCCGCGTTTCGGCTATCGACTCCGAAGTCGGTACTTCTTCATTTTCTTTTCCCCCACCATCCACTACATAGACCGAGATGGACGGTTCTCCATCAAATTTTAATAACACCACGCTGCTGCCACCCACAGGTGTGCAGAATCCACAGCGCATCTCTCTCCAAGAGAGATGCTATCCTATACGTGGTCCCCTCCTTACCTGTCTATCTATTCCACCAGCTAATGGGGACAATTTTGAAATCAAACCCCACTTTATCAACTTTTTACCCAAATTTCAAGGGCTCGAGTCTGAAGACGCATACGTTTTTATCACTAAATTCGAAAACGTATGCGCTATGATGGGCACTTCACAATTTTCAGTGGATGCTATGCGTTTGCGTCTTCTCCCTTTCACTTTGTGTGATTTAGCCGAAAAATGGCGTTATAACACTGCCGCACACTCTATTACCAATTGGGACGAATTCGTTATAGCATTCCTTAAGAAATTTTATCCCAATCATAAGACCGCCCGTGTTCGGAACGAGATCAACCAGTTTACCCAGCTTCCCAATGAACCATTTTGGAAATGCTTTGAACGGTTCAAGGATCTGCTTGTCCAATGTCCTCATCACGGAATAAATAGATGGGATCTATGCCGAATTATATATGAAGGCATTAATCCAGCGACAAAGCAGATGCTTGAAACCATGTGTCAATGCAATTTCATGTCCAAAGATGATGCTGAAGCCTGGAAATATCTGGAAGATCTTGCTGAAAACACTTTGCAGTGGGAAAGCGTTAAACCACCTTCATCTAGGGGAGGTATCCATCATCTCAATGTTTCCATCGCAGTAAAAGCTAAAATGGCAGCGATACAAAAGAAACTCGACGCTATAGAAAGCAAATTCTCATCAGTCTCCCTAAACCAGGTTACGCTTCCCAAAACCATATGTGGTTGTTGTTCCGACCCATCACATTTGACGGAAGAATGTCCTATGAATGCACCGTTTCAAGGTCAAGAACACACCAATGCTACTTTTCAGCAGTGACCTAGAAACGATCCTTATTCTTCCACATACAATCAGGGGTAGAGGAATCATCCTAACCTTGCTCAAAACCAAAACCAAAATCAAAACCAGTTCCAAAACAATTACCAAAGTCCTCCTCCACAGCAACAGCAACCACCACAATAGAGTCAGCACCCCTTTCAGTCACAGAATTTTCAAAATCCAGTCAACAATTCTGTACCTTCTAATAATTCTTTCCAAACGACCGGTACCGATAACCCCTCTTCACTCGCACAAACTTTGGATTTGTTTATGAAACATTCCATCCAAATGTCGGCTGATATGAGGTCTTCTATTGATACCATAAAGAAAGACTCCGCCTCCCACTGTGAGAGTATTAAATCAATAGAAGCCTAAATTGCACGATTACACGCCGAAATGAGTGCTAGAGAGAAAGGGAAACTTCCGTCTCAACCCCTACCGAATCCTGGCCACTCACAAAGTTATGATGTGAGTGTCGTTACCACGTTGAGATCGAGAAGAGTGCTAGATAACCAAGTGGGTGAACATGTTGAAGACGGTTGTGATATTATTGATACCTGGCTTCTACTTCTTCCCCTAATTTTTCTAGTCTCCCACCTTCTACCGAGCCTATTCTCCGTGTTCCTCAAGGCTCGAACCCTCAGCCCACTTCCTCGAATCTATCTAAAACGATCCTCTCTCCAATTCTGGGATCCATTCCATCCCCACAATCCTCTCCAATGTTGGACCCCACCCTTATTGGTAAAGCACCTTATCCAAACAGGTTAAGGGGCAATAGACCAAGTCCACAAATGGAGAAGATTGTGGAAATTTTTAAGTAAGTTAACATAAACATTCCTCTTCTAGATGCTTTTCAACAAGTTCCGTCTTATGCGAAAATCCTAAAGGGCTCGTGCACTACGAAGAGAAAAGTTCAAGTACCTAAAAAAGTTTTCCTTGCGAGTAATGTGAGCACTGCTTTTACACAACAACTACCCAAGAAACGAAAAGACCCCGAAAGTCCTACAATTTTTATTTCTATTGGGTATAAAATATCAATCGTACTCTACTCGATTTAAGTGCTAGTGTTAACTTGCTTCCGTATTTTGTTTATGAGCAATTATGGATCGGAGAGTTAAAACCGATGCATTACACTCTTCAAATGGCCGATCGATCTTTCACCCAACCTAGGGGTGAGCTAGAGGATGCGTTAATCAAAGTCGGGGAATTTATATTCCCTGTGGACTTTATTTTTATAATACACAAGCTGTAGCGAAAGTATGAAACCAAATTCTGGTGATTTTAGGTCGACCTTTTCTTGCGACTTCCAACGCAATAATCAATTGTCGAAACGGCTCTATGACCCTATCCTTTGGGAAAATGTCAATTGAGCTTAACATTTACAAGTTGGGAAGTGAACCCTCCGAATCTTATGCTCATGTGTGTTTTGTCGAAACCATACATTCCGACAGCAACGAAATTGAAGAGCTTCACGATACTGATCTCGACACCACTACTACGTTGTTGTCCGGGTCAACATCTAACGCTAAATGTGAACCTTTTATGGAGTTAGAGTATCATTCCGTTCGTTCCGATGAGATTATTATTCGGGATATCGATAAAAGTTTCGAGGAAATCTTCGCTGATGAACTCGCATTCTTAGAAGACATGGGCGTTATGATGAATCAACCTCAACCCAAAGAAGTTGAACCGCCACATCTTCTTCCTATCAAGAATGAGAATGCGAGTAATCAAATGTCATTGTTTCGTCTCTACAAACCGAGACGTACACCTTTTCCATTACACGTCTTATCTCCTCCCCACTTCTTCACGTCAATTGGCGACATGTTCTTCCACCAACCTTGGTGCTTCATCGATAAAATTTTTGAATGCTTGGTGTTGGATTTTGGTCTTTGTAAGGCTTTACTTTGACCAATAAGTTTAACCCTCCCAATAATTTTAAATGCTTAATACTATTTTACTCAAGTTTGGCGAGGGGGGATATTTTGGCTCTTGAAAGAAAATTTTTGCAAAATTACGAGCAAAAAAAATTTTGGGGGAGAATTTCACTTTCATTATTTCTTGTCCCCTTTGATAACTTTTCCTCCCAAGTCTACATATTTTAAGATTTAAAAGATGACAACAGTGAGGACACTGCTGCAAACAGGTTTGGGGGAGGTTTGTGCTTATTTACGCGTTACTTTGCATTATACTATATAAGCATAAAAAAAAATAAAAATTGATAATGAAAGTTTGAAAGTGAAAATTTACATATGAAAGATAGAAATAGTTTGAGAAAAGCAAGAAAGTTAGATGTCTTCTTAAACGAAACTAGTAATAAGTAGTTATGAGCTGTAGTCCTAAATGTTAGTAAGATGAAGGAAATTACTAAATCTGAGGATAAAAATAAGTCTGAAAAATAGTCCTTATTCTTGAGGCCAAACATCTGAATGTTGATACCCTACTATACGCATTTACACACATCTTGAAACTTGGGACAGTAGAGGATACCTTGAAATGCTCTTGTCTAAAAACCTTAGTATGAAAAAAAAGTATAAGTGGTGAAGAAAGAAAAAAAATGAACACTGATTTTGTAATTGCTTAAGGCAGCATAAAAAAATATAGCGAGGGTGCTTTATCACCTAGTGCCTTAGACCAACTGGTTTGGGAGCCACTGCTAAGCCTTAGGTGTTGCAAGGAGAGAAATTATGCCTTAATAATGCAAGCACATTTTGTAATCGGTCGGTTAGCAACTCAAGAAGTATTAACGGTCGCATTAAGGATGTGTGAGCAATTTCATCAAAAAATTCACCAACTAAAAAGTACTTTGGAAGATGGATAAGAGTATGATAGCTTGAATTGAATTCTCCATGTGTAAGGGTGTCTTTTACACACACGTAAGGGTATGTGATCAATGCTTGGTAAAGATAGGGAGGAAGACTAAAGGCGATATTTTATTGAGGGATGATGTGATTTCTAACATTTTTTCACGACCATTAAGATAGGGCTCATGACAACCGAAAAACTGGTGTAGTTGAAAACTCTTATTTTCAAGTTCTTTCTTTCATAATTTTTATCTTTGTATGTAACTTTCACTATCTTTCTTTTATTATAGGATTTTGTGGGTGTAATCTGCTGAAAACCCTCAGGAGACAACACTCCTCCAACTAGGGACATCTAGAGGTTTAACGGCTTGTTGCACGTGCTCAGTGCAATTGTGTTGCCTACGAAAGTGTGCTACTTAGGATTTTTCTTTCCACTTCTCTTGAATAACTACGATCAAACTTAAGTTTGCTCGGGACGATCAAACTTAAGTTTGGGGGTATTTGTTCAGTTGTAAATATTGCACATTTTATATGACATTTTCCTTACTATTTTTATATAATAAAAGGTGTTTATTATAAATATGACACATATGAGGGTTTATCCGTAAAAATACTATTTTCATGTGTTTATATATTATAATTAACATTATGAGGGAAAATGTAAGCATATAATATCTATGTATATTCGGTCCATTTAAATATGCTCACCATATTAAATATCTTTGACCAATTCTCTTAAAACTATAATACCATGTCAAATGGTTAAGATAATATCTCAATAAAAATAAATTCTACTAACATTATTTATTGAGATAATTGTGCAGAAATTATTTCAGGACTGGAATCAAGAAAATCCAAGTTATCGAGATCAAATCTGCCGAAATAGTAAAGTAAATTGAAGAAATCAATTCTGGCAGAGACGTAGAGAAGATTTTCAGATTCCAGATACCAAAATAATTTACATGTGTCACCAGAAGAATCCTCAAGAGAAACGAACCCACGAACCTCCTAATCCACCACAGATCCGCGGCCAAACCCACTATTATGCCGCGGTTCCGCCGCACTTCTTAGGAGTTAGGGCTCTGGATTTTCTGGTTGGGATCCTAACAACTAGTTACCATATATGGAAAGTCACCATATTAGGAAAGTCACCGTATATGGAAAGTCACCATATTAGGAAAGCCACCATATATGGAAAGTCGCCATATTAGGAAGTCACCATATATGGTAACTAGGTTTTCTTCTTTGAGGGCTATATAAAGGACCAAGGGCTAAAGTTAGAAGGCATCCAACCGACGCGATCACGAAGTCCACGACGACTCAAGAATCCTGTTTGATCATCGACGGTTCATCTACCTCCTTAGAAGAGATCGAGAAGCAAACTAGGGTTTTGTAATCATTTTCTAAGGAAATAAAGTGTACTTGATCTTGTTGATTAATAAAGGTAGTTGTTTTCTTATATCATTTTATTTTTCTGTATTTTATATTATGTTTTCTCTCTATCTTTTCTTTTCCCAACATGTGAGTAATTCTCCGCTTGTTAGGGTTCGTAGGATTATGGTAGATTAATAGATAATGAAGATCCTTAAACTATTTTTAAATCCTATAAAGTTTATAAACTTTATCAAAAGAATAGTTAACCTCCTAATCGGGCGCGCTATCAATTCATTGATAGTCACGACCACGATTAGAGATTAGATTAACTATTGCTTTGGTAAAGGCTAGACATGAACGGAGATCCATGTCAAGATAAGGGTTAAGAGTGGGAACACTACTCCCTCCAGAAACCCTAATATACATACATCACTGTCGATCTAGTTTTAAATCTATTAAAAGATAAAAAGAGTAATCTTTATGTAATCATTCATGACTACTAAATCTTAATGAACCCTACAAGCCCCCTTCTACTATAAAACTTACATCCGTAGTTAATCTAGATCTATATCCTGCATCCGTGTTTGACGTAGAACTAGAACCTACAACCATTCTTTATTTTTCCTCCTTTCTTTCTCAACACGCCTAAAGTAAGATTAAAAGATTCAACGTTTCTCTGAGGACGACCCGTACTCATCTCGGTCTTGCTACACGCAACATCGTTATTGATTGCGGTTAACTACTACACACACTTTACAGATCAATCAAACACACACAAGAGGAAGAGTTCAGAAATGAACGCATCCTTCTTGTGGCATTGTAGACTAGGTCATATCAATGCGACACTACTAGCTAAGTTGCATAAGGATGGTTATTTGAATATGTTCGAATTTTCATCTTATGACACTTGCCAGTCATGTCTCAAAGGCAAGATGACCAAAACTCCGTTTAGTGGACACGGAGAAAGAATTACGGAACTCTTGGGACTGATACATAGTGATGTATGTGGTCCCATGTCTACACATGCCAGGAATGGTTCCTTATACTTCATTACATTCACTGAAGATCTCTCAAGATACGGATATGTGTTCCTGTTGAAACACAAGTCTAAAACTTTTGAGAAATTCAGAGAATATAAGAACGAAGTAGAGAACCAAACGGGTAAAAGTATTAAGATCCTTCAATCTGATCGAGGAGGAGAATACTTGAGCACTGAGTTTCTTCCAGTTCTACCTCTTTTAAAAGGAATTTCTTGCAAAAGAAATTAGTGGCAAGGAGGTAGAACTGGAAGAAGTTCCAGCTATACAAACTACGACAGAAGATTTGGTAGAACCAGAGGATTCAGTAGTTCCCGACGAACCTCAGCCTAATAGGGTTCCTCATCCACCTGTCAGTTATATGTGTGCCCTAGAGGCCATTACTATACATAGGATGTATATTGTAGTGGATGCTTGGACATATATAGGGAGGACTTTCTTGCTCGACATGATAGTATGCTATCTGGTTACTCTTTACCTTAACGTGTACACTGATTGTCTCTCAGTTACATGTTGGTAAAGCCCTTAGGATGTGTACTTGACTACCTGGACTATGATGCAGATCATACTAGTGGGGACAGATAGTCTATAAGTACATCCTTCAAAGTCCCTAGTCGTGGGTGTATCGAGACGGGGCATCGATATACCAGAGTAGACTGGCGTATACTTTCTAGACCCATACAGATGGGCGATGGATGATCCCATATCCATTGGTGTTTGACATCGGAGATGATATACGGGTGCTCAGTGGAGACTGGGTACACTGGACGGACTCGCCGAGAACTCCCAGATGGTATTATACCTTACGTCAGATGGCAGTTCTCTGGTGACACTGGTACAGAGTAGTCTGTTGACCCGAGATCGTCATAGAGTCTTGTGTGGTTCCCACTGTGCTTTGATTTCCACCTTACCACGTCCAAGAGGGCGTGCAAAATGGTGGTTTTTGGGTACAGTCCCGAGTCACATGGAGGCAATGAGCGATAGGAGGGGATTCGTCTCTCCCGGTATAGGGAGTTGATGTTGCGCTGTGTTCGATTGGCTATAACAGGAAATCCCTGGCCAGGGTTGCTGAGATTTACTGGTAAGTGTTACCAGCAGTTTCTCGAATTGTTATAGATCTCATATCGACACGACTTATCGAGCTATTGGGGTCTGACGTTTACCACCCCTAGGCAAGATATGCGACATATCAGACGACGAGACCGGACTGTACGGTAGTGTTACTGGTTGGATTCACTGGAGTATGAGCGGGCTTGCTCGTCGATCTTCTGATCGCTCAATACCCGGGCGGCCGTTACGTTTAGCAGACCGCTTGCGGCTTGTGGGTGCCTGATATGATCATCATCTGCTACCGGCGTATTGACGAGTCTTTAGAGTCCTACACAGAGGTTTCCTGGCTCAAGCGAAACGAAATAGGAGCGCATATGAGATATGTGCGGGACCGAGAATAATGCGTGTATGTGATACCGTATTCCATTCTCGTGATGAATGTATCGATTGGTTGTATGCGATATAACCTAGTTATCGAATCAAGGATTGATTCGATAAATCGATACATTGGATACTAGTCGGTTATGTGCGACATGACCGGATCATTGAATCAAGTGTTGATTTAATGATTTAATGTATAATTATATATTTGATATATTACTTTGCATTAACTAGTATTGGTTCACTTTAAATGGATTTTCTCACTTGAAGTTCACAAGTTGTATATGTGATATACTTTTGTGCACTTGATTGTATCATGTTTGATGATACATGTTAACTTGAGTTTGTGTAAAGATTAAACCATGGTTGTATGAATGGTTAGGGTTTTATTTACTTATTCATTTATTTATATTGATTATTTATTTTGGAAAAGAAAAGAGAAAATGGTGGCTTTCTTTGTTTGTAGTTGAAGCTTCATGAAGCTTTGACTTAGTCACCATTCTTGTCTCATGCTTAACCCTAACCATTCTAACTAACCCTAGTTCATTCTCTATACTTGACCAAGGTTAGGATATGATAAGTATTCATTTTATTATTCATTTTCAAAAATACTCATCATATTCTTTCTTCTTCTTCTTCATCTTCAACATTGAAGCAAGCTTGCCTCCATTAATGGCAACTTGTGAAAATGAGTGAGAAATCCAAATCCAAAGTGAACCCACTTCCTATTTCTTCATCCTCTACCTCTTGCCAAGTAGTATAGGGTGTTTTCTTCACAAGTTTCATGACTTGGTGAAGTGGGAGCTTGATCTTGTGATGCCTCGACGTAGATCATCTTCGGCATCGTAGTCGATGACCTAGCCCGCCTTTTCTCCGATGAAGCCAACGCTAGAGCCCGGGATCCGATGATCGCAGCGAGGAGACATCATCACGGAGCTATGGAGGTGAAGCACCGGATCTACAAAGGTTGTATTTCCGATAACCCATTAGTTAAGTGTTAACTAGTTAGCTTTTTCGCCAAATTTTCTAGCAAACGATCCGTAGTCGGGTCTCTCGGCACCTAGAATTTTTGAAAATGGCATGTTCGATGCCTTGTGAGACCTCATTAGGGTGCCTAGGAACCTTACAGTGGTATCAGAGACTAGCTAGAGCCTTAGGCGATGTCTAGACGGAGTTTGAAGTCCGATCGAACCGAAACCCCAATATTTCCATGCTCTCTGGACTTTTTCTGAAAAAGCGGTTTTTTCCAAATTAAAAATTCTTAAAAAATTCAGCAGGAAATTCTAAGAATTACGGTGCAAAAATTACCTAATGATCTGTCTAAAGAGCGGCGGAACCGCGGCATTAGCCGCCTATTGCGGCGGTTCCGCGCTCATTTAGTCTCTTCATGCATTGAATTTTGCACAGTAACTCCTACTTTTCAGTGCTGGTTTTCCTGGGAATTTTTAATATTTATTCAAGAGTTGAAATTTCTGGGTTGTATTGGGGAATTCGTGGATTCGATCGGAGTATCAGATTTTGTCTATGTGGCTTTCCGGATATTTTAGAATATGTTAAAAAGTTCGACCGGATGTAAATACCCAATCTTTCCCCTGCCGGGAAATTTCCAAGTGTTGGATTTTTCTGAGGTTTAAAGACGTTCTAACTAGTGCAAGTAACGCGATGGTCCCTCTAGAAGACAACAAACCTTAACTCGATTATGTGACCGTCTTGAACTTCCTTTTGAACCTTCAGGTTTGGGGCAGTACGGCGTGCCACATGTGAGGCGTTGGCTTGACCCTTCTACGGCTGGACCGTTGGTACTGAGGCACGAACTGAATGTTTTTAGACTTGTTTCATGTGTTGATCTGTATCGGGAAAACTTGGGTGTTTGAATGTTCGATCGGAAAGTTTAACATTTTCTAATTATTTGGAATGGGATACAATAATTGGAATTCACAATAAGTTATGAGATAACTAAATGAATGTTATAAACATAGCAGTTTAGTCTCACTTGATCGGTTGCCACGGAATTTTGATGTGATCAAAAGTCCGTCGCAATCACGTAGCGTACGCGGATACTCGCCGGGTAAACTTAATAGACAGCCTCGCCCAATAGCCCCGACCAAGTGACTGTAGGAGAACCCCGTCGCCGAAAGCATCCGTTCGGGTGCTCGCGGTAGCGGTGTTCCGCCTTGGTGCACTTCGTCGACGGCGTCGGGGGTGCGGCCGCCTACTGAAGTTTGCGACGAGCATTCGATCAGGATGTCGGGAATCTTGTTGAATTGCCCGACTTGATATTGAAAAGAGTTTTCGATTTTGAGACTAAAATGCGGGGTTTATAATTGTTAGGCATGCGATGTCTAAGTATTTCATTTGATTAGGCATGCGATGTCTATGCAGATTGCGGATTCCAACTGTTGTAGTTTTACACTTTCTTTTCTGTGACCGTAAGTGTAATATGTGATATCGCCGGTTTCGTTGCTATATGCCAACGACAATTGGGATACGCATGTTTACTTACGTTGATGACATGTGATGTTATGTGTTGCTGGATATGTTATATTGGATTGTCGTGTTTGAATAGCCGGGGTTTTTTATGTGAGATGGGTATTTTTCATTTTCATTCATGTAAAAACTTATATGTAATATTCTTTTATTGGGGCACTTCCAGGTTGCGGAAGTTGTCACCCTTTGTATATTATTTACTTTTCCGCACTAGGATAGACCCAAGGAGGGGAGCACGAGTAACCGGGTTCTGGAGTCCAGTGGGAGACCAACTCGAGGAGTCGAGTCCGGGTCTCCTAACTCTAGAATTGGTAGGGTTGCTTGCCGCTCTCGTAGGGGTCTAGGGGTGTGGGTTTGGCTATTCATCACGACCATGGAATCCGTGTTTTATACTGGCTCGTATTGAAAACACGGACGTCCTAGTATATCCAATATTTCATATGTTTCTTCTGCTGCGATATCTATGATGTGATCATGTGATGTTCTGTGATAGATACTGTATATAGTATATATGATATATTATATAGACGTTACTTATGTTTTACACCCGCGCTAGCCCTGCCCTGCTCTGCCGTTAGTTACCTAACCTAACGGTGCATGAGGGGACATCGAGGCGAATGCGGATGGCATAAGTGTAAGTCGTATTTATCTGTGATGTTTAGGTACTTTAATGATGGGACTTCATTAATGTGATTAATGAAATAAAAGAAACCTAAGATGTTGTAGAATCGAATTTCAAAAATAAAACAGGTAGCTACAGTTCTTGCTTTGCACAGCGGTATATACGATATATCCTGCACCTTATTCGATGAGGAAAGGACCGAGATCCCTTCACCGGGAGTGACTCCTTTAGCAATAACTGGCAGATGCTACAACCTTTGGTTTGTCTTTTGATTGCTTTTAAGAGTTTTTGCTTTGCACAGTGATATATATGATATATCCCGCACCTCATTCGACGAGGAAAGGACCGACGATCCCTTCACCGGGAGTGACTCCTTTAGCAAAACTAGAAAAGCCTCAAAAGCACTCCATTTTAAAATCATTTGATTCTACAACGATATCAAGTTCATTACGCAACAGGTTTTCAGAAAAACCTGTCGTAGCCCTCCGTCATTTCAGATACGTACTAGTTAGTATTCGTGCTGCGGTTGTTTGGCCTCCGTCAAGGCGTAGTGTACGGTAGCTAACTAGTGCTTATCTGCTAGCATATGATGCGATTGGATTAGGGTATTCGTACGGCGTTGTTTGGCCTCCGTCAAGGGTCGTGCGGGTGGATTTAATTCAATCAGGAAATGACGGGTTGAATTTGACTAGCGGACTATGGGTAGTTTGGCCTCCGTCAAGGTCATAGGACGCTAGGGGTAAAATATTATCGGGAATTTCAAGTGTTGAAATTTGCAATGAGATTGCATACCTTCTATGAGATAGTTGGATCCCGATACCCGCTGCGAGTAAGAGTTACTCCTGGGAGAGTTTTACACATTACAATTAGCCGATCAAGTAGGTGTCTAGAAAGGTGTTAACGAGGTTACGCCTCTGGGAAAACGAGTTTTACATTAATTAGGTTCGTGCGAAAGCACGGGGGACCTCCCTCAAAGTACCGACACTGGCCTGGATGAAAGATTGGCGAACTTGTAGTGTGTAATTAATCCCGGCTAGTCTTTCCTTTTAGGGTTTGAAGGAAGATTTGATAAAAAGCAGTGGGAGCCATCCTGATTAGATAAAATAATAACCAATCTATTCTTGAAAGAGCGCACGCTGAGTGTTTTCTTTTCTCTCTCTCCAGGTAGCGACCATATCACGCCTTAATCAAGATAATAATACGGATGTATTGACCGAACCCGCTTGTTATACTGAGCTGGGGAACGTTGGTCCCGCTCCAACTTATAATTGTTATAAGACAGAGCAGGAAATTGGGGAATACCAGATTTCCCGTGCCGCCCAAACGAAGAGAGTGCATGCTGATGCATCATCTTAGGGTGTGTTCATTACAGAGAACTGTTTCTCAGTGTCCTTTACGTCCTGGGTATGTGATACCGGATCAGGATCCCAGATATGTAATCTGTTACATAGGGCTACAGAAAGGTAGAGAACTGAGAACGGGTGATAAGTTTCATGAGGCAGAAAACGGGGCAAGTGTTGCAGCCAAGTCTGTTGGTCACTGTCACCCTGTATTACCAATACATTGATTCTGAACGAATGTTATTAGATACCGAACCTGACATACCAAATCATATCACTCTCTTTGTTAGAAAAGAAAGGATATAATTTTGTATTGTTGGATAATGTTTTGAACATTTCCTATATCAAAAGTTGATCGGTTCAGGCACGTTATCTAAAAGCATTGATGTTCTAAATCAAACTACAGTTCTTAGTATACGGAACACACACAAGAGGAAGAGTTCAGAACTGAACGAATTCTTCTTGAGGCATTGTAGACTAAGTCATATCAATGCGACCCGACTAGCTAAAGTTACATGTAGATGCATATTTAAATCAGTTTGAATCTACATCTTGTGAAACTCGCCAGTCATGTCACAAAGATATAATGACACCAGCTCTGTTTATTGGAAACAGAGAAAGAGTCAGTAAACTCTTGGGATGATACATGTTGATGTATGTAGGTCCCCTGTCTACACATGCCAGGACTGGTTCTTTATACTTCATTACGTTCTCTGATAATCTCTCAAGATTCAGACATATGTTCCTGTTGAAACACAAGTCCGAACCTTTTGAGATATTCACATAATATAAGTTAGAAGTAGAGAACCGGATATACGGGTATAAGTATTATGTCCTATGATGAGATCAGGGAGGAGAATACTTGTGCACGGAAATCCTGGACTATTCTAAAGGAGAATGGGATTCTCTCTCAGCATTTCTCCTCCGAATACACCATAGCATGATGGTATATCGGGGCGGAGCAATCACACCCTATATGATATGGTGTGCTCTATGATGAGTAATACTGAGTTACCTTTTTCCTTTTGGGAGTTGTGCACTTATGAAGTTGCATACCTATTGAATAGGGTTCCAATCAAATCAGTTGCCTACCATTTCATATGTGATATGGAAAGGGAAGAGCCCATGTCTTAAGCTAGTTAAGATTTGGGGTTGTCCGGCCTATATTTAAAAGCAAAATCCGGACAAGCTCGAGGCAAGGTCTGTTATGTACAACTGGAAAGGTTCCAGCTATGCAAACTACAGAAGATGATTTGATAGAACCAAAGGATTCAATAGTTACCAACGAACCTCAGCCTCTCCGCCGATCTAGTAGGGTTCCTCACCCACCTGAGAGATACTTCTGTTTCTCTATGACAGTGGGAGCGAGGATTGCATCATGAGATGATGACCCAACTAGTTTCGAGCAGGCCATCGAGAGTGACGACTCTGTAAGAATGGCTGGATGCTTAGTGATCTGAGATGGAATCCTTATACACCAACAAAGTATGGACTTTGGTTACTATATCTGAAGGGTTAAATCCCCATCAGGAGCAAGTATATCTTGAGAAGATTACTTGGTGTAGATGGAAAAGTTGAGACTTTCAAAGCTAGACTTGTTAAAGGTTTTCGTCATCGACCAGGCGTGGATAATGATGAAACCTTTTCCAGTAGCTATGCTTAAGTCCATCCAGATCCTACTTACCACGGCTACATACCATGACTACGATATCTGGTGGTTGGGTGTCTTGACTCCTTTTCTAAATGATGTTTTAGAAGAGAGCGTCTATAAGTACACAGCCAAAGGGCTTCGTAGACAGTGGGAGCAGCGGAAACGTGTGCAAGATGCTTTATAGGATAAAGCAGGCATCGCGGAGTTGGAACATCTGTTTTGATGGATTAGTCAAAGAAGTTGACATCATCAAAATGGTAGATGAACCTTGTATATACAAAAAGGTAGTAGGGAGTATGGTGGTGATCCTCGTAGAGTACGTGGATGACATACTCTTGATAGGGAAGGAGTTTCCTATGCTACGCTCGATCAATCTCCGCTTATCACAATGATTCTCCATATAGGATCAAAGTGATGCCTCCTAAATCCTGGGTTTTGGATCTATGAGATAGATCTAATTGGAAATTAGGATACTCACTAGTTTTAGTGAGATGGTATCAATCGATCCTGGGGAGAATCGCTGGAAGGGTTCCAGTGTGATAAAGACGACTGAATGTCAGTCGCAGGCATTGTCTTTACCCTCAGTAAAGGGACGGTATGTTGGAAGAGTTCCAAGCTAGATACCGTGGCATACTAGACGATAAAGGCTGGATACATCGCTACTTAAGATGCTACCAAAATGGCTGTCTGGGTGTATATTGGTTCATGAGATGAACTTAGTTCCTCCCATTGTGTGACAATGGAGTTGTGGCTTATGCCAAGGAACGTCCGTCCCATCAGTGATCCAGACATATTCTAAGGCAGTATCACCTGATCATGGAGATGTTTGATCTCCAAGGGATCGAGGTCAGGAGAGTAGACTCAGAGGACAACACGGCGGATCCACTCACGAAGGCCTATTCCCAGAGAGAGACCTTTATGGGATGGTTGAGTATGAGATACTACAACCACTGCTACAGATGGCCCTAGTGCAAGTGGGAGATTGTTAGTTATATGTGTGCCCTAGAGGCCATTACTATACATAGGATGTATATTGTAGTGGATGCTTGGACATATATAGGGAGGACTTTCTTGCTCGACATGATAGTATGCTATCTGGTTACTCTTTACCTTAACGTGTACACTGATTGTCTCTCAGTTACATGTTGGTAAAGCCCTTAGGATGTGTACTTGACTACCTGGACTATGATGCAGATCATACTAGTGGGGACAGATAGTCTATAAGTACATCCTTCAAAGTCCCTAGTCGTGGGTGTATCGAGACGGGGCATCGATATACCAGAGTAGACTGGCGTATACCTTCTCGACCCATACAGATGGGCGATGGATGATCCCATATCCATTGGTGTTTGACATCGGAGATGATATACGGGTGCTCAGTGGAGACTGGGTACACTGGACGGACTCGCCGAGAACTCCCAGATGGTATTATACCTTACGTCAGATGGCAGTTCTCTGGTGACACTGGTACAGAGTAGTCTGTTGACCCGAGATCGTCATAGAGTCTTGTGTGGTTCCCACTGTGCTTTGATTTCCACCTTACCACGTCCAAGAGGGCGTGCAAAACGGTGGTTTTTGGGTACAGTCCCGAGTCACATGGAGGCAATGAGCGATAGGAGGGGATTCGTCTCTCCCGGTATAGGGAGTTGATGTTGCGCTGTGTTCGATTGGCTATAACAGGAAATCCCTGGCCAGGGTTGCTGAGATTTACTGGTAAGTGTTACCAGCAGTTTCTCGAATTGTTATAGATCTCATATCGACACGACTTATCGAGCTATTGGGGTCTGACGTTTACCACCCCTAGGCAAGATATGCGACATATCAGACGACGAGACCGGACTGTACGGTAGTGTTACTGGTTGGATTCACTGGAGTGTGAGCGGGCTTGCTCGTCGATCTTCTGATCGCTCAATACCCGGGCGGCCGTTACGTTTAGCAGACCGCTTGCGGCTTGTGGGTGCTTGATATGATCATCATCTGCTACCGGCGTATTGACGAGTCTTTAGAGTCCTACACAGAGGTTTCCTGGCTCAAGCGAAACGAAATAGGAGCGCATATGAGATATGTGCGGGACCGAGAATAATGCGTGTATGTGATACCGTATTCCATTCTCGCGATGAATGTATCGATTGGTTGTATGCGATATAACTTAGTTATCGAATCAAGGATTGATTCGATAAATCGATACATTGGATACTAGTCGGTTATGTGCGACATGACCGGATCATTGAATCAAGTGTTGATTTAATGATTTAATGTATAATTATATATTTGATATATTACTTTGCATTAACTAGTATTGGTTCACTTTAAATGGATTTTCTCACTTGAAGTTCACAAGTTGTATATGTGATATACTTTTGTGCACTTGATTGTATCATGTTTGATGATACATGTTAACTTGAGTTTGTGTAAAGATTAAACCATGGTTGTATGAATGGTTAGGGTTTTATTTACTTATTCATTTATTTATATTGATTATTTATTTTGGAAAAGAAAAGAGAAAATGGTGGCTTTCTTTGTTTGTAGTTGAAGCTTCATGAAGCTTTGACTTAGTCACCATTCTTGTCTCATGCTTAACCCTAACCATTCTAACTAACCCTAGTTCATTCTCTACACTTGACCAAGGTTAGGATATGATAAGTATTCATTTTATTATTCATTTTCAAAAATACTCATCATATTCTTTCTTCTTCTTCTTCATCTTCAACATTGAAGCAAGCTTGCCTCCATTAATGGCAACTTGTGAAAATGAGTGAGAAATCCAAATCCAAAGTGAACCCACTTCCTATTTCTTCATCCTCTACCTCTTGCCAAGTAGTATAGGGTGTTTTCTTCACAAGTTTCATGACTTGGTGAAGTGGGAGCTTGATCTTGTGATGCCTTGACGTAGATCATCTTCGGCATCATAGTCGATGACCTAGCCCGCCTTTTCTCCGATGAAGCCAACGCTAGAGCCCGGGATCCGATGATCGCAGCGAGGAGACATCATCACGGAGCTATGGAGGTGGAGCACCGGATCTACAAAGGTTGTATTTCCGATAACCCATTAGTTAAGTGTTAACTAGTTAGCTTTTTTGCCTAATTTTCTAGCAAACGATCCGTAGTCGGGTCTCTCGGCACCTAGAATTTTTGAAAATGGCATGTTCGATGCCTTGTGAGACCTCATTAGGGTGCCTAGGAACCCTACACCACCTGAGAGATACTACGGTTTTCTCATAGATGGTGGGAGCGAGGATTGCATCATGGAAGATGATGACCCTAGTAGTTTCGAGCAGGCCATCACGAGTGGTGACTCCATGAAGTGGTTGGATGCAATGTGATCTGAGATGGAATCCATGTACACCAACAAAGTATGGACTTAGGAAGTTTCTCCTGAAGGGGTAAAACCCATTGGGAGCAAATGGATCTTTAAGAAGAAACTTGGTGTAGATGGAAAAGTTGAGACTTCAAAGCTAGACTTGTTGCAAAGGGTTTTCGTCAACGAATAGGTGTGAATTATGACGAAACCTTTTCTCCAGTGGCTATGCTTAAGTCCATCCGGATCTTACTTTCCATTGCTGCTACCATGACTATGAAATCTGGCAAATGGATGTTAAGACCGCCTTTCTAAATGGTGATTTAGAGGAGTGCGTGTACATAACTCAGCCAGAGGGCTTCATAGATAGTGGGAGCAGCGGAAAGGTGTGCAAGCTGCTTAAATCCATCTATGGGTTAAAGCAGGCATCACGGAGTTGGAACATCTGTTTTGATGTGGTAGTCAAAGAGTTTGACTTCATCAAGAACCTAGATGAACCTTGTATTTATGAGAAGGTGGCAGAGAGTAAGGTTGTCTTCCTCGTATTGTACGTAGATGGCATACTCCTAATAAGAAATGATGTTCCTATACTGCACTCGGTCAAGCTCTTCTTATCACAAAATTCTCAATAAAAGATCTAGGTGATGCCTCCTGCATTTTGGGGATTAGGATTTATAGAGATAGATCCAAGCGGATACTGGGATTGTCCCAATCCAGGTACATTGACACCATACTAAAAAGGTTTAGTATGGAAGAATCCAAGCATGGGAATTTACCCACGATCTCTAGACTCACTCTCTCCAAAGAGATGTCTCCTAAGACTGATTTGGAGAGAGCTCGCATGCAAGGGATATCCTATACTTCGGCAGTAGGCTCTATCATGTACGCGATACTATGTACCAGACCCGATGTAGCATACTCACTAAGTGTAGTGAATACGTATCAAGCAGATTCAGGAGAGAGTCACTGGACAACTGTGAAGAACATTCTCAAGTACTTGAGAATGACTAAGGAGATGTTCTTGGTGTATGGTAACGGTGAATTCCAGTTGGAGTTCTTTACCGATTCGAGATTCCAAAGTGATAAGGACGACTCTAAGTCACACTCGGGATTTGTCTTTACCCTAAATGGAGGGGCGGTTTGTTGGAAGAGATCCAAGTAAGAAACTGTGGCAGACTCGACGATGGAGGCTGAATACATTGCTGCCAACAATGCTGCCAAAGAGGCTGTCTGGATGAAGAAGTTCATCACTGAACTTGGTGTGGTTCCGTCTATTGAGCATCCAATACCTTTGTATTGTGATAACAATGGAGCTGTTGTTTTGGCCAAAGAACCCAGGTCCCATCAGAAATCCAGGCATATTCTGAGGCGGTATCACCTGATCTGGGAGATAGTTGATCGCCGAGAGATCGAGGTCAGGAGAGTTGACACGAAGGATAACACTGCGGATCCACTCACAAAAGCCATACCCCAGATACAATTTGAGAGACTCTTCGGGATGTTGGGTATGAGATACTACAACAGCTGGCCTTAGTGCAAGTGGGAGATTGTTAGTTATGTATATGCCCTAGAGGCCATTGTTGTATATATGATGTATATTATAATGGATGCTTGGATATATATAGAGAGGACTTTCTTGCTCGACATGATAGTATGCTATCTGGTTTCACTTTGTCTTAACATGTTGACTTGTATTGGTTTACTGTCTTGCTCTCACATGTTGATAAAGCCCTTAGGATATGTACTCGACTACTAGGACTATGATGCAGATCATACTAGTGGGGCCAGGGTAGTCCAAGAGTACATCCTATAACTGTTCCTAGTCGAGGGTGTATCAAGACAGGGTATCGATACTCTAGTGTAGACTAGCGTATACGCATCTTGACCCATATGATGAGCGATGGATGATCCCATATCTATCGGTGTTTGACATCAAAGATGGTATACCGGTGCTCAGTGGAGACTGGGTACACTGAACGGACTCGCCGAGAACCCCTAGATGGTATTATACCTATCGTCAGATAGCAGTTCTCTGGTGACACTGGTACAGGTTAGTCTGTAGACCCGAGATCGTCATAGAGTCTTATGTGATTCCCACCGTGCTTTGATTTCCACCTCACCATGTTCAAGAGGACGTGCAAATCGGTGGATTTTGGGTACAGTCCCGAATCACATGGAGGCAATGAGCGATAGGAAGGGTTTTGTCTCTCCCGGTATTGGGGGTTGATGTTGCCCTGTGTTCGATTGGCTATGACTGGAAGTCCCTGGCCAGGGCTGATATGGAGATCTACTGGTAAGTGTTATCAGTAGTTTCTCGACCCGTTATGATCTTCACATCGACACGAATTATCGGTTACTGGGGTCTGACGTTTACCATTTAAGTCCACGTTGCCCATCCCGGTGCTTACGGAGAAGCGGAATAGGTAAAAAAACGGTTTTTTAACACAAGGCAACATGGACTAGAAACTAGAGGATCTTTGCTAAACAGAAACCTAGCAAACAAGCTAAAAGATTTAGCTACTCGGTTAGAAGGTTATACCTAAGTCTTGAACTCCTTCTCTTCTTGCTCCTTGGAGTGGTTTGAATGGCTCCTCCTCGTCGCCTTCTGTTTGTCGAAGAAAGATCCACCCGAAGGCCTCTACCTTGAGCTCCTACCTCAACCTAAAGATAACTAAAGTACATGGCTTGCTAAACCTAGAACCCTAGAATGAGTAGAGAGGAGTTTTGGTGGTTTTATCTCAATAGCTAATGGTTCTCAACACATGAGAGATGAGAGTTTTGAGAGAGAGAGGAAGAGGATAAGCTTAAACTATGAGAGAGAAAGAGCAAGAAAGAATGAGGATAATTATCAACCATACTCTCATATAAGTGAATTATGAAAATTAATAATAATCAAAGAAAATTGTGATGGTTCATTTGAAATGACCATTATCATTTCACATTAAATGAATTTTGCAAGAATCAAAGAGCATCTTTCATGTGAAATGATGATGGTCAATATGTCAACATAGGTCAACAAGTCAACCAAAGTCAAATGGTCAACAACCCCAACTATGGCACAATTATCTTTAATCAATATCATTAATCATATTTCACAATTTCATTAGGGTTTGGAAAAAGTGAACGGTCAACAACCCTAATGAGAAAACTCTGCCTCTGCCTCTATCAACTGTGCATACACACCCGCATCCGTGTTCCGAGGAACACGAATACAATGAGACAAAACCAATCCCAAAATGAATACTAGAATCTGGCTTAAACCAAATCCTGCTAGTAATTACTGCTCGGACACCAAACATACACAAGTGCGCGGATGCGAACGAACCCCATCGCAAAACCATGCCACCTCTACTCTGTTTTGCCCAAAGGCGAATAACCCTCTGTGTGGCACTCTAAAGATTCGATACTACGCTGGCAGTGGGTTTAACCACAGGCCGCAAGCGGTACTAGCTGTACATAACGGTCCTCAGGTAGATGCCGATAAGAAGACTGATGAGGTGAACCCATCCGAACTCCTACTGAGCCTGAATGTGACAATCTCCGTACAGTCCGGTCTGTTCGTCTAAGAGTATCGCATAGCGGGCCTAGGGGGCGGTAAACGTCAGTCCCCTAATAGCGGTACAAGTCATATCAGAGTGTAGCTTAGAACACCCTGAGATAACACTGGAAACACTACCATTATATCTCACTTGCCCTGGCCAGGGATTTTGTGAAATGGCTCTCCTAGACACAGCGCGATATCAACCCCCAATACCGGGAGAGACGAATCCTGTCTAACCGTCACTGCCTCCAAGTGCTTCGGGACTGCACCCAACTGCTACCTGTTTGCACGACTCATTTGAGCTGTGGTAGGGTAGCAATCTAAGAACAGTGGGAACACACTCGAGGCGAAGTGACAGTGTCAACTCAGCGGACTAAGCTGTACTCATGTCACCTGGGAACTGATAACTGACGATAGGTATAGTACCAACCAACAGTTCCCGACGAGTCCTGTCCAGTGTACTCGTAACCTAACGAGCACCCGCATACTATCTCAAGTACGACGTACTAATGGCTGTGGGACAGACCATCTCCCCTGCTGGGATGAGAAGCGCATACACTAGTCTATTCCGGAGTATCGATACCCCGTCTCGATAATCCTACGAGTAGGGACCTGTATAAGGATATGCTTGTAGATTACCCAGCCCCCACTAGTATGACTGCCATCACAACGCTGGTAATCAAGCAAAGATACTAAGGGCTCCACTAATGTGTATAGGCGATATGCTAAAAGAAACACATGCACACATTAAAGTAGAAACAAACCAAGTAGCATACTACTATTTTGAGCAAGATTGTCTATACAACTGTGAATATCCCAAGCTTCCATTAAGTAATATACAAACTAGTATGATACAGTAATGGCCTCTAGGGCATATACACTAACAATCTCCCACTTGCACTAAGGCCATGTACTGGCGTATCGAAGACCTATCATCTCGATCAACCGCTCGAACTGAGTCTGGGGTATGGCCTTCGTGAATGGATCTGCAGTGTTATCTTCTGTAGCAACCCTCCGAACCTCGATCTCCCGGCGATCCACGATCTCCCTGATTAGGTGATACCGCCTCAAGATGTGTCTGCACTTCTGATGGGACCTGGGTTCCTTCGCTAAAGCTATAGCCCCGTTGTTGTCACAATACAGAGGTATTGGATCAACAATGGACGGAACCACCTGAAGTTCTGTCAAGAACTTCCTCATCCAGATGACTTCTTTTGCGGCATCAGATGAAGCGATATATTCGGCTTCTATCGTCGAGTCAGCAACGATTTCTTATTTGGAACTCTTCCAACACACCGCCCCTCCATTGAGGGTAAAGACATAACCTGACATGGATTTGGAGTCATCCTTGTCACTCTGGAAGCTGGAGTCAGCAAAGGCCTCGATCTGGAGGTCTTTTCCTCTATACACCAAGAACATCTCCTTAGTCCTTCTCAGGGACTTGAGAATGTTCTTTACCGCTATCCAGTGCTTCTCCCCAGGGTTTGACTGATACCGGCTTACCACACTCAGTGCATAAGCTACATCTGGTCTGGTACACAACATCGGATACATTATAGAGCCTACCGCAGAGGCGTAGGGTATAATAGACATGAGATCCCTTTCCAAATCAGTCTTGGGAGACATCTTTTTGGAGAGGGTGATCCTGTGACAAGCCGGTAAATTACCGCGCTTGGAATCTTCCATACTGAATCTTTTCAGTATGGTGTCGATGTACCTGGACTATGAAAGTCCTAATATCCTCTTGGACCTATCACGATGGATCCGGATCCCCAGAATGTAAGAGGCATCATCCAGGTCTTTCATGGAGAACCTGTGTGACAAGAAACCTTTGACAGATTGTAGCATAGGAATGTCATTTCCTATCAAGAGAATGTTATCCATGTATAAAATGAGGAATACGATAGTTCGTGCAATAATTTTACTATAGATGCATGGTTCATCTGGATTTTTGATAAAGCCAAATTCTTTGACCGTCTCATCAAAACTGATGTTCCAACTCCGCGATGCCTGCTTCAGTCCATAAATGGACTTAAGCAACTTGCACACCTTCCCGCTGCTCCCACTTTGAATGAAACCTTCTGGCTGGTCCATATAGACACACTACTCTAAATTTCCATTTAGAAAAGCGGTCTTTACGTCCATCTACCAAATCTCATAATCGTGGAAGGCAGTAATGGCAAGAAGGATCCGAATGGATTTGAGCATAGCCACTGGAGAAAAGGTTTCGTCATAGTCCAAATCAGGTCTTTGACAGAAACCCTTTACAACAAGTCTAGCCATATAGGTCTTAACCTGTCCATCTACACCAATCTTCCTTTTGAAGATCCATTTGCAGCCTACGGGTTTTACCCCTTCTGGAGCAACGTCCAAAGTCCATACTTTGTTGGTGTATATGGACTCCATTTCGGTCCGCATTGCATCCAGCCATTTTACCGAGTCAGCGCTCTGAATGGCCTGCTGGAAGCTAGTCGGCTCATCATTATCAATGATGCAATCCTCTCTATCCTCGTCCATGAGAAAACCGTAGTATCTCTCGGGCGGATGAGACTGCCTACTACTTCTGCGGAGTGGCGCAGGAATGTCCTGTTCTTTCGAACCTTCTGGTTCTACTAAGCTTTCAGTAATAGCTTGTGGTTCTGGAATTTCTTCCAGTTCTATTGCGCTCCCACTTATCTGATTTTCCAAAAATTCAGTTTCCAAGAAGCAGGCATGACGAGAAACAAAAACCGTTTGTTCCTCTGCGTAATAGAAGAAATATCCCTTGGAGTTCTTTGGATATCCCACTAACTTGCACTGTACTGAGCGTGCCTCGAGTCTGTCCGCATGCTGCTTGTTGACAAAAGCTGGACATCCCCATGTCTTAATGTGCTTAAGATAGGGTTTCTTCCCACTCCACATCTGATATGGTGTGGTAGGCACTGTCTTAGTTGGAACTCGGTTCAAAAGATATGCAGCTGATTCTAGTGCATATCCCCAGAATGATCGCGGCAACTCAGCATTACTCATCATGGAACGTACCATATCCAATAGGGTTCGGTTCCTTCTCTCCGATACACCATTATGTTGTGGGGTGTATGGAGGAGTAAGTTGAGAGAGAATTCCATTCTCTTTTAAGTAACCCAGGAACTCAGCACTCAAGTATTTACCACTTTGATCAGATCTCAGTGTCTTGATACTTTTGCCTGTTTGTTTTTCTACTTCATTCTTGTATTCCTGGAATTTTTCAAAGTCTTCTAATTTATGCTTCATTAAGAGGACATATCCGTACTTTAAAAAATCATTTGTAAAAGTAATGAAGTAAGAATAACCACTTCGCGCATGTGTAGACATTGGACCGCATACATCGCTGTGTACGAGTCCCGAGAGCTCGCTCGCTCTTACTCCGTGTCCAGTGAACGGAGTCTTTGTCATGTTTCCTTTGAGACATGATTGACAAGTTGCATATGATTGATATTCGAACGGGTCCAAATATCCTTCTTTATGCAACTTAGTTAACCTTGTCTTATTTATGTGACCCAGTCTACAATGCCATAAGAAAGCATGATTTATTTCTGGAGACTTTCTTTTGTGTGTATTCTGGACATTGAAAATCTGTGGTTGGTTCAATACGTATATACCGTTGCTTAATGTACCCGACCCAATCAGAACATGATTAAGGTGAATGTTTACAACATTGCTTACAAATGCAAAATCATAACCTTCTTTAGACATTAAAGATACAGATATGATATTACAAGTTGAACTGGGTACAAAATAACAATCACGCAAAACCAAAACGTGTCCATCTGACAATCCCAAGTGATAGTCCCCCACGGACTCAGCATCCATGCTAGCTCCGTTTGCAACTCTGAGGGTCATATCACCTGCCTTCAAAACCCTACGCTTTCTCAGTGCCTGCAAAGAATTACAGATATGAGATCCTGATCCGGTATCCAATACCCAGGAAGTAGAGTTTATAGATAGACACTTTTCAATAACATACACACCTGAAGCCGAAGCCACAACTTGCTTCGGGTCCTGGTTCCTGGCCTTCCAAGCCCTGCAATCTTTCTTCCAGTGTCCATTCTTGTGACAATAATAGCACTCTTCCTTTCCCACAAGCTTTCCCGCTACCTTTGCTACTTTTGCCTTTCCCTTGGCTTCCACTTTACTAACAACGCCCCTTGGTTTGGTGGGAGCCTTCTTCTTCTTTCCTTTGGCTTTCGCCTTGGACCAAGAAGAGGAAGCTCCTCCAACAAACAAAGTGGATGTTTCCCTTACTTTCTGTAGGGTGCCCTCTGCACTTCTCAACATGTTGAGGAGTTCCGGAAGTTCAACTTCTTTTCCTTGCATGTTGAAGTTCAGGATAAACTGGGCATAAGTAGAAGGAAGGGACTGGAGAATCAAGTCAGTGTAGAGCTCGTTCTCTAACGTGGTCCTGAGATCCGCGAGCTCTTCAATGTAGCCAATCATCTTAAGCACGTATTCCGCTACCGATGATCCGACGGCCAATCTCGCCGAAAACAACTTTTTCGAGACCTCGTATCTAGCGATACGGGATTGCTCTCCATATAGTTCCTTAGTATGGAGAAATATGGATTCAAGGTCCATATTCTCGTGCCTCCTCTGATGTTCATTGTCCATAGAGGAAAGCATGAGGCACTTGGCCTATGCGCAGTCAATCTCCCAGGTCTTACGGATTTCCTTATCCGCGATGCTGGATTTGGGACCTGGGACAGGAGGAGCTTCGGTGGTAAGGAGATACCCCAACTTGTCATAAGTGATTGCCATTTTGACATTCATGAGCCAATCTTTGTAGTTTGGCCCTGTTAGTATATTTTTATATAGTAGTAACTTAAGGCCGGTCATGATGCTTGGTCGCTGCAATTAGGAGAGAGAGAAGAAATACTTTAGCATGATGCTCTTGCAAGTTTAGAGTGGTTTTTAGTTTGTCCAAACAGGATGGCTCCCACTGTTTCTCGAATCCTTCCTCAAACTAAAAAAGAAGAATTAGTCGGGATCAATCTCACCGTACAATACTTGCTTAACCGTTCAGCCAGGCCAGTGTTGGTACTTCGAGAGAGGTTTTACGACGCTTTCGCGAAGTTCCTTAATTAAATAACCTCTTTTCCCTGTGGGCGTAGCCCCGCTAACACCTTTCTAGACACCTACTTGGTTTATAGCATTGATCGTTAAGTGAGAAAGTTTCCCGAGGAGTAGCATATACTCACAGTAGGATTGGGATCCAAATATCATCGTGTGATAAAACTAAAGGAATCCTACCAGAATCATCACACTCCAAATGGTATGCAACACTAGCAAGTTTCAGTTTCTTTAGAAACTTCCGATGTGGATTTTTGCCCCATGCTCTTATGACCTTGATTTTGGCTAACAAATCATAAGTCACATGTCAAGTTCTACCCGTCATTTTCCAGGTTAATTTGAACCCACCCGTACCTACCCTTGACTTTGGCCAACAAGGCAGTACGACTGTCCCAAACCAATGCATCTATCTATGCTACATATGAATATCCAATAGCTACCAATCACCATGCCTTGACTTTGGCCAACAAATACAGCTTGAATACTATTGACCATCCATATGAAATGACAGAGGGCTACGAATGGTTTTGGCGAAACCGTGAACGTAGTGAACTTAATATAATCGAAGGAACGTGATAGCTTTTAAAGGGAGTGGTTCAAGCTCCGCATTTTAAAAGTTTTCTGTTTTGAAAAGAAACCGAGGGGTTTTGAAATTGTTCCAACGACTTAACTTTGGTTTATTTTCTTGCATTAATTTAATACGTCCCATCAATTAATCCTACCATTGCAGAAAACAACAAAAATATGACGTATGCTTATGCCATCTGCATTCGCCACGGGGCCCCGTCATCACCCGTTAGGTTACTTAACTAACGACAGAGCGGGGGCTGGACTAGCGCGGATGAAAAACATAAGCAACGCCTACTAGATATCATATATAGATATATACATTCGTCAGATGCAATGATAGCCATTCCAGATCACAGATGAACACATTGGATATACTAGGAATCCGCGTTTCGTTCGAGCCTGCAACGAAAGACGAATTACACGGTCGCGATGAATAGCCAAACCCCACCCTAGACCCCTATGGGTGCGGCAAACTACCCGCCAAGTACCCGAAGTGAAGCAACCTCCCTCAACAACGTGAGTAGGCCACTCGACACTTAAAAGTACTCGGTAGTTTGTGCACCCCACCTTGGGTCTATCTTAGGAGCAAAAACAGTAAAAGAAATAATATACAATGGCGGCTACAACCTCATCCCAGATGCGCGGCCATAAAATAATATTACATCAATTTACATATTACATCAAATGAAAGATAAAGAAACTCTCATCTGACAAGAACCCCGGCTATTCATCCGCGACAATCCAACGAGTTCATATACACAATCCAACAACATTACGGATCACAGATATGCACAACCCTGAATTATCGACGTATAGCGATTAGTCGACGTTCAGTGCATATATCACATCACAGATATAACCATTTAGCAAAAGTTTATAGAACTTTGATCAAAACACCAATTTGTAACAACCCCAAACACAACTTTGTTCTCTGGAAATTCTGGGCAGAAACAAAATATCCTAAAAATCCCAAAACAGAACACTGAACAAACTGCAGCAAAGACGAGTCGCGGACGAGTTAACTCGGCCGCGGATCCGCGGCGAAACGCGTGGTTTCGCCGCGCTTTCGCGGCGAGTTGACCAAGTCGTGGTCTCATTTTTTCTGCATGTTCTTAAAAAACCCTGCACCGATTTTTAAGGTATGTGGAATTATTTTTAGAGCAGTTTTAAAAATCGGTAGAAAGTTTAGTTTTTGGACATGTTTCGCGATTTTTTTCCGGATCGAAGTTCTAATCACTTTGCTAACATGCTAGTTGTTATTTAGCTAGGCTCTGATACCACTTTAAGTCCACGTTGCCCACCCCGGTGCTTACGGGGAGGTGGAATAGGTAAAAAACGGTTTTTTAACACAAGGCAATATGGACTAGAAACTAGAGGATCTTTGCTAAATAAAAACCTAGCAAACAAGCTAAAAGATTTAGCTACTCGGTTAGAAGGTTATACCTAGGTCTTGAACTCCTTCTTTTCTTGCTCTTTGGTGTGGTTTGAACGGTTCCTCCTCGTCGCCTTCCGTTTGTCGAAGAAAGATCCACCCGAAGGCCTCTACCTTGAGCTCCTACCTCAGCCTAGAGGTAACTAAAGTGCTTGGCTTGCTAAACCTAGAACCCTAGAATGAGTAGAGAGGAGTTTTGGTGGTTTTATCTCAATAGCTAATGGTTCTCAACACATGAGAGATGCGAGCTTTGATAGAGAGGAAGAGGATGAGCTTAACCTATGAGAGAGAAAGAGCAAGAAAGAATGAGGATAATTATCAACCATACTCTCATATAAGTGAATTATGAAAATTAATAATAATCAAAGAAAATTGTGATGGTTCATTTGAAATGACCATTATCATTTCACATTAAATGAATTTTGCAAGAATCAAAGAGTATCTTTCATGTGAAATGATGATGGTCAATATGTCAACATAGGTCAACAAGTCAACCAAAGTCAAATGGTCAACAACCCTAACCATGGCACAATTATCTTTAATTAATATCATTAATTATATTTCATAATTTCATTAGGGTTTGGAAAAAGTGAACGGTCAACAACCCTAATGAGAAAACACTGCCTCTGCCTCTGTCAACTGTGCATACACACCCGCATCCGTGTTCCGAGGAACACGAAAACAATGAGACAAAACCAATCCCAAAATGAATACTAGGATCTGGCTTAAACCAAAGCCCGCTAGTAATTACTGCTTGGACACCAAACGTGCCTAAGTGCGCGGATGTGAACGAACCCCGTTACAAAACCATGCGACCTCTACTCTGTTTTGCCCAAAGGCGAATAACCCTCTGTGTGGGACTCTAAAGAATCGACACTACGCTGGCAGTAGGTTTAACCACAGGCCGCATGGGGTACTAGCTGTACATAACGGTCCTCAGGTAGATGCCGATAAGAAGACTGATGAGGTGAACCCATCCGAACTCCTACTGAGCCTGAATGTGACAATCTCCGTACTGTCCGGTCTATTCGTCTAAGAGTATCGCATGGCGGGCCTAGGGGGTGGTAAACTGTAGGGTTCCTAGGCACACTATAGAGGTCTCACAAGGCATCAACCATGCCAATTTCTAATTTTATGAGTGCCGAGAAACCTTAATACGGATCGTCGACTAGAATTTCAGGCGAAACATTAAACTAGTTAACATCTTAACTAGAAGTGAGAAGCTACAACCTTTGTAGATCCGGTTTTCCACTTCCTTAGCTCCACATAGACGTCCTCTCGCTGTCCGTCTCGAATCCCGGACTCAAGCATCGGCTTCATCGGAGAAAAGGGCGGGCAAGGTCGTCGGCTTCGTGCCGAAGATGATCTACGTCGAGGCTTCACAAGATCAAGCTTCGACTTCACCAAGTTGTGAAACTTGTGAAGAAAACACCCTATACTACTTGGCAAGAGGTAGAGGGTGAAGAAATAGGAGGTGGGTTCACTTTAGAATTGGATTTCTCACTTGTTTACTCAAGATGCCATTAATGGTGGCAATCTTTTTCTTGAACTCAAGAAGAAGAAGAAGATGAAGATGATTATGATAAGTCATTAAAAATGAAATAGAAAATGAATACTTATCATAATGTAGACCATGGTTAGGTGTAGAGAATTGACTAAGGTTAGATGAATGGTTAGGGTTAAGCATGAAGACAAAATGGTCACTTTGGTCAAAGCTTCATGAAGCATCAACAAGCTTCAAGAATGAAAGCAACCATTTTGTTTTCTTTTTCCTTTTCTTTTTAATCCAAATTAAAAGATAAATGAATGAATAAAGAAAAACCCTAACCATTTACTTAACCAAGGTTTAATTCTTTACACTTAACCAAATGAGCAAGTATCATCAAACATGATACAAACATGTGCACAAAAGTATATCACATATACAACTTGCACATCAAGTGAGAAAATCCATTTAAAGTGAACCAATACTAGTTAATGCAAAGTAATATATCAAATATATAATTATACATTAAATCATTAAATCAACACTTGATTCAATGATCCGGTCATATCGCATATAACCGACTAGTATCCTATGTATCGACTTATCGAATCTATCCTTGATTCGTTATCTAGGTTATATCGCATATAACTAATCGATACATTCATCGCGAGAATGGAATACGGTATCACATACACGCATTATTCTCGGTCCTGAACATATCTCATATGCGCTCCTATTTCGTTTCGCTTGAGCCAGGAAACCTCTGTGTAGGACTCTAAAGACTCGTCAATACGCCGGCAGCAGATGATGATCATATCAATCACCCACAAGCCGCAAGCGGTCTGCTAAACGTAACGGCCATCCGGGTATTGAGCGATCAGAAGATCGACGAGCTAGCCCGCTCACACTCCTGTGAATCCAACCAGTAACACTTATCGTACAGTCTGGTCTGTTCGTCTGATATGTCGCATACCGAGTCTAGGGGTGGTAAACGTCAGACCCCAATAACCGATAAGTCGTGCCGATGTGAGGCTCATAACGGGTCGAGAAACTACTGGTAACACTTACCAGCAAATCTCTGATCAACCCTGGACAGGGACTTCCCTGTTACGGCCAATCGAGCACAGCGCAACATCAACCCCCAATACTGGGAGAGACGAAACCCCTCCTATCGCTCATTGCCTCCATGTGACTCGGGACTGTACCCAAAGACCACCGTTTTGCATGCCCTCATGGACGTGGTAAGGTGGAGATCAAAGCACAGTGGGAATCACACAAGACTCTATGACGATCTCGGGTCTACGGACTAACCTGTACAACTGTCACCTGAGAACTGCCATCTGACGAGAGGTATAATACCATCTGGGAGTTCTCGGCGAGTCCGTCCAGTGTACCCAGTCTCCACTGAGCACCCGTACACCATCTCTGATGTCAAACACCAATGGATATGGGATCATCCATCGCCATCTCATGGGTCGAGAAGCGTATACGCTAGTCTACACTGGTATATCGATGCCCCGTCTCGATACACCCACGACTAGGGACCTTGAAGGATGTACCTATAGACTACCATGTCCCCACTAGTATGATCCGCATCATAGTCCAGGTAGTCAAGTACACATCCTAAGGGCTTTACCAACATGTAACTATAAGAAAGTTTAAAGAGACTAGTGTACATGTTAAGATAAAGAGCAACCAGATATCATACTATCATATCGAGCAAGAAAGTCATCTCTATATATGTCCAAGCATCCAATATAATATACATCATCTGTACAATACTGGCCTCTAGGGCATACATACAACTAACAATCTCCCACTTGCACTAGGGCCAGCTGCTGTACTATCGCATACCGAGCATCCCGAAGAGTCTCTCAAACTGTATCTGGGGAATGGCCTTCGTGAGTGGATCCGTTGTGTTGTTCTTCGTGTCAACCCTCCTGACTTCGATCTCCCGGCGATCAACTATCTCCCGGATCAGGTGATACCGCCTCAGAATATGCCTGGATCGCTGATGGGACCTGGGTTCCTTGGCCAAAGCCACCGCTCCATTGTTATCGCAATACAAAGGTATTGGATGCTCAATGGATGGAACCACACCAAGTTCAGTAATGAACTTCTTGATCCAGACAGCCTATTTAGCAGCATCGTTGGCAGCGATGTATTCAGCCTCCATCGTCGAGTCTGCCACGGTTTCCTGCTTGGAACTCTTCCAGCTAACCGCCCCTCCGTAAAGGGTAAAGACAAATCCCGACTGCGACTTAGAGTCGTCCTTATCACTCTGGAAGCTCGAATCGGTAAAGGACTCCACTTGGAGTTCTCCGTTACCATACACCAAGAGCATCTCTTTAGTCCTTCGTAAGTACTTGAGAATGCTCTTCACAGCTGTCCAGTGACTCTCTCCAGGATCAGCTTGATACCTGCTCACTACACTTAGTGAGTATGCTACATCGGGTCTGGTACATAGCATCGCATACATGATAGAGCCTACAGCCGAAGCATAGGGTATTCCTTGCATGCGAGCTCTCTCCAAATCAGTCTTGGGAGACATCTCTTTGGAGAGAGTGACTCCAGAGATCGTGGGCAAGTTCCCACGCTTGGATTCTTCCATACTAAACCTCTTTAGTATGGTGTCAATGTACCTGGATTGGGACAATCCCAATATCCGTTTGGATCTATCTCTATAGATCCTAATCCCCAATATACAGGAGGCATCACCAAGATCTTTCATTGAGAATCTTTGTGATAAGAAGAGCTTGACCGATTGCAGCATAGGAATATCATTTCCTATCAAGAGTATGTCGTCCACGTACAATACGAGGAAGACAACCTTACTCTCTGCCACCTTCTTATAGATACAAGGTTCATCTGGGTTTTTGAAGAAATCAAACTCTTTGATAACGACGTCAAAGCAGATGTTCCAACTCCGCGATGCTTGCTTTAATCCATAAATGGATTTAAGCAGCTTGCACACCTTCCCGCTGCTCCCACTGTCTACGAAGTCCTCTGGCTGAGTCATGTACACGCACTCTTCTAAATCACCATTTAGAAAGGCGATCTTAACATCCATTTGCCAGATTTCGTAATCATGATATGCAGCGATGGCAAGCATGATCCAGATGGATTTAAGCATAGCTACTGGAGAAAAGGTTTCGTCATAGTCCACACCTGGTCTTTGACGAAAACCCTTTGCAACAAGTCTAGCTTTGAAAGTCTCCACTTTCCCATCTACACCAAGTTTTTTCTTGAAGATCCACTTGCTCCCAATGGGTTTTACCCCTTCAGGAGCAACTTCCAAAGTCCATACTTTGTTGGTGTATATGGATTCCATCTCGGACCGCATAGCATCCAGCCATTTCACTGAGTCCCCACTCGTGATGGCCTGCTCGAAGCTAGTTGGGTCATCATCCTCCATGATGCAATCCTCGCTCACACCATCCATGAGAAAACCGTAGTATCTCTCAGGTTGGCGAGGAACCCTACTAGATCGGCGGAGAGGCTGAGGTTCATTGGGAGCTACCGATTCTTCTGGTTCCACTAAATCTTCAGTTACGGTTTGTGTATCTGGAACCTCTTCCAGCTCTACCACTTTGCCACTAATTTCTTTTTCAAGGAATTCCTTTTCAAAAAAGGTGGCATGTTGAGCAATAAACACTTTTTGTTCCTCACTGTGGTAGAAAAAATACCCATATGAATTCTTTGGATATCCCACAAACTTGCAGAGAACTGACCGTGCCTCGAGCTTGTCCGGATTTTGTCTTTTGACATAGGCTGGACAACCCCATATCTTAACTCGTTTATGTTAGTTGTATGTATGCCCTAGAGGCCAGTATTGTACAGATGATGTATATTATATTGGATGCTTGGACATATATAGAGATGACTTTCTTGCTCGATATGATAGTATGCTATCTGGTTGCTCTTTATCTTAACATGTACACTTGTCTCTTTAAACTGTCTTATAGTTACATGTTGATAAAGCCCTTAGGATGTGTACTTTACTACCTGGACTATGATGCAGATCATCCTAGTGGGGACATGGTAGTCCATAGGTACATCCTTCAAGGTTCCTAGTCGTGGGTGTATCGAGACGGGGCATCGATATACCAGTGTAGACTAGCGTATACGCTTCTCGACCCATGAGATGGGCGATGGATGATCCCATATCCATTGGTGTTTGACATCAGAGATGGTATACGGGTGCTCAGTGGAGACTGGGTACACTGGACGGACTCGCCGAGAACTCCCAGATGGTATTATACCTCACGTCAGATGGCAGTTCTTAGGTGACACTTGTGCAGGTTAGTCTGTAGACCCGAGATTGTCATAGAGTCTTGTGTGATTCCCACTGTGCTTTGATCTCCACCTTACCACGTCTATGAGGGCATGCAAAACGGTGGTCTTTGGGTACAGTCCCGAGTCACATGGAGGCAATGAGTGATAGGAGGGGTTTCGTCTCTCCCGGTATTGGGGGTTGATGTTGCGCTGTGCTCGATTGGCCGTAACAGGGAAGTCCCTGGCCAGGGCTGATCAGAGATTTGCTGGTAAGTGTTACAAGTAGTTTCTCGACCCGTTATGAGCCTCACATCGGCATAACTTATCGGTTATTGGGGTCTGACGTTTACCACCCCTAGACTTGATATGCGACATATCAGACGAACAGACCGGACTGTACGGTAAGTGTTACTGGTTGGATTCACAGGAGTGTGAGCGGGCTAGCTCGTCGATCTTCTGATCGCTCAATACCCGGATGGCCGTTACATTTAGCAGACCGCTTGCGGCTTGTGGGTGCTTGATATGATCATCATCTGCTGCCGGCGTATTGACGAGTCTTTAGAGTCCTACACAGAGGTTTCCTGGCTCAAGCGAAACGAAATAGGAGCGCATATGAGATATGTGCAGGACCGAGAATAATGCGTGTATGTGATACCGTATTCCATTCTCGCGATGGATGTATCGATTGGTTATATTCGATATAACCTAGATATCGAATCAAGGATTGATTCGATAAGCCGATGCATAGGATACTAGTCGGTTATATGCGATATGACCGGATCATTAAATCAAGTGTTGATTTAATGATTTAATGTATAATTATATATTTGATATATTACTTTGCATTAACTAGTATTGGTTCACTTTAAATGGATTTTCTCACTTGATGTGCAAGTTGTATATGTGATATACTTTTGTGCTCATGATTGTATCATGTTTGATGATACATGCTTATTTGGTTAAGTGTATAGAATTAAACCATGGTTAAGTTGATGATTAGGGTTTTGCTTATTCATTTATTTATTTGGAAAGGATTTTGATGAGAATGGTGGCTTTCTTTGTTTCTAGTTGAAGCTTCATGAAACTTTGACTTTGTAACCATTCTTGTCTTCATGCTTAACCCTAACCCTTCCAAATAATCATGGTCTATTCTCTACACTCTATCTTAGTTAGTATATGATAAGTATTCATTATCTTTTCATTTTTCTATGAACACTTATCATATTCTATCTTCTTCTTCATCTTCTTCTTCAAGAAAAAGCTTAAGTCCATTAATGGTAACTTGAGCAAATGTGAGAGAAATCCAATTCTAAAGTGAACCCACCTCCTATTTCTTCACCCTCTACCTCTTGCCAAGTAGTATAGGGTGTTTTCTTGACAAGTTTCACAACTTGGTGAAGTTGGAGCTTGAACTTGTGATGCCTCGACGTAGATCTTCTTCGGCACGAAGCCGACGACCTAGTCCACCCATTTCTCCGATGAAGCCGACGATTGAGTCCATGATTCGAGACGGACAGCGAGAGGACGCCTACGTGGAGCTACGGAAGTGGAGAACCGGATCTACAAAGGTTGTAGCATCTCTCCTTTAGTTAAGATGTTCACTAGTTTCGTATTTCGCCTAAACTTCTAGTCGACGATCCGTATTAGGGTTTCTCGGCACCTGTAAAATTTGAAATTGGCATGGTTGATACCTTGTGAGACCTCATTAGAGTGCCTAGGAATCCTACAGTGGTATCAGAGCCTATCTAGAGCCTTAGGCAAAGTGTAGACGACGTTTGAAACCCGATCGAACCCGAAACCCTAATTTTTCCATGCTCTCTGGACTTTTTTCAAAAACTGGGATTTTTCCAGATTAAAAATTGCTAAAAAATTCAGCAGGGAAATCTATGAATTACGGTGCAAAAATTAGTTAATGAAGTGTCTACAGTGCGGTGGAACCGCGGCAGAAACCCTGCTTCTGCGGCGGTTCCGCGGCCAATTTATTGTATTATCATATAATTTTTGCACAGTAACTGATTTCTTCAGATGTTGGATTTTCTGGGAAGTTTTAAAATTTATTCAAGAGTTGAATTTTCTGGGGTGTATTGGGAGTTCGGAGATTCGATCGGATTATCAGACTTTGTCTATGTGGTTTCCGGATAATTTTAGAATATGTTAAAAAGTTCGACCGGATGTAAATACCCAATCTTTCCCCTGCCGGGAAATTTCCAATTGTTGGACTTTTCCGTTGTTTAATGACGTTCTAAGTAGTGCAAGTAACGCGATGGTCCCTCTAGAAGACAACAAACCTTAACTCGATTATGAGACCGTCTTGAACTGCCCTTTGAACCTTAGGGTTTGGGGCAGTACGGCGTGCCACATGTGAGGCGTTGGCTCCTTCTACGCCTGGACCGTTGGTACTGAGGCATGAAGTGAATGTCTTTGAACTTATTTCATGTGTTGATCGGTTTCGGGAAAACTTGGGTGTTCGAATATTCGATCGGAAAGTTTAATATTTTCTATTTATCCGGAATGGGATACAATAATTGGAATTCACAAACAGTTATGAGATAACTGAATGAATGTTATAAATCTAGCGGTTTAGTCTCACTTGATATTGAAAAGAGTTTTCGATAATGGGACTAAAATGCCGGATTTATAATTGTTAGGCATGTGATGTCTAAGTATTTCATTTGATTAGGCATGCGATGTCTAAAGCGGTTGCGGATTCCAATTGTTGTAGTTTTACACTTTCTTTTCTGTGACCGTAAGTGTAGTATGTCAATATCGCCGGTTTCGTTGCTATACGTCAACGACAATTGGGGTATGCATACTTACTTACGTTGATGACATGTGATGTTATGTGTTGCTGGATATGTTATATTGGATCGTCGTGTTCGAATAGCCGGGGTTTTTTATTTGAGATGAGTGTTTTTCATTTTCATTCATGTAAAAACTTGTATGTAATATTCTTTTATTTGGGACACTTCCAGGTAGCGGAAGTTGTCACCTTTTGTATATTATTTACTTTTCCGCATTAGGATAGACCCAAGGAGGGGAGCACAAGTAACCGGGTTCTGGGGTCCAGTGGGAGACCAACTCGAGGAGTCGAGTCCGGGTCTCCTAACCCTAGAATTGGTAGGGTTGCTTGCTGCTCTCATAGGGGTCTAGGGTGTGGGATTGGCTATTCATCACGACCGTGGAATCCGTGTTTTATACTGGCTCGTATTGAAAATACGGACGTCCTAGTATATCCAATGTTTCATATGTTTCTTCTGCTGCGATATCTGTGATGCGATCATGTGATGTTCTGTGATAGATACTGTATATAGTATATATGATATATTATATAGACGTTACTTATGTTTTGCATCCGCACTAGCCCTGCCCTGCTCTGTCGTTAGTTACCTAACCTAACGGTGCACGAGGAGACATCCAGGCGAATGCGGATGGCATAAGTGTACGTCGTATTTATCTGTGATATTTAGGTGACTTAAATGATGGGACTTCATTAATGTGATTAATGAAAGAAAAGAAACCTAAGATGTTGTAGAATCAAATTTTTAAACAAAACAGGTAGCTACAGTTCTTGCTTTGCATAGCGGTATATATGATATACCCTGCACCTTATTCGATGAGGAAAGGACCGAGATCCCTTCACCGGGAGTGACTCCTTTAGCAATAACTGGCAGATGCTACACACTCGGTTTGACTTTTGATTGCTTCTATAGTTTTTGCTTTGCACAGTGATATATATGATATATCCCGCACCTCATTCGACGAGGAAAGGGTCGACGATCCCTTCACCGGGAGTGACCCCTTTAGCAAAACTAGAAAAGCCTCAAAATCACTCCATTTCAAAACTTCATTTTGATTCTACAACGATATCAAGTTCATTACGCTCATGGTTTTTTCTGAAAAAAACCCGCGTAGCCCTCCGTCATTTCAGATAGATATTATTTAGTATTCGTGCTATGTTTGTTGACTTAGTCAAGGCATAGTGTATGGTAGCTAAATTATGTTTATCTGTTACAACATGAGATGTGATTGGATTGGAGCATTCGCACGGCCTTGTTGACTCAGTCAAGGGTCGTACGGGTGGGTTTAATTCAATCGGGAAATGTACGGGTTGAACTTGACTTGCGATTTATGATTTGTTGACTTAGTCAAGGTCATAGATCGCTAGGGGCAAAAGCATTATCGGGAATTTCAAGAGTTGAAATTTGCAATGAGATTGCATACCTTCTATAAGATTGTTGGATCCCGATACCCACTGCGAGTAAGAGTTACTCCTGGGAGAGTTTTACACATTACAATTAGCCGATCAAGTAGGTGTCTAGAAAGGTGTTAACGAGGTTACGCCTCTGGGAAAACGAGATTTACATTAATTAGGTTCGTGCGAAAGCACGGGGGACCTCCCTCAAAGTACCGACACTGGCCTGACTGAAAGATTGGCGAACTTATAGTGTGTAATTAATCCCGGCTAGTCTTTCCTTTTAGGGTTTGAAGGAAGATTTGATAAAAAACAGTGGGAGCCATCCTGATTAGATAAGATAATAACCAATCTGATCTTGCACGAGCATACGCTAAAGTGTTTTCTTCTCTCTCTCTCTCTCCAGGTAGCGACCATTTCATGCCCTAATAAAGATAATAATATGGATGTATTGACCGAACCCGCATGTTATACTGTGTAGGGGAACGTTGGACCCGTTCTATCTTATAAATGTTATAAGACTGAATAGGAAACAGGAGAATATCTAGATTCTCACGCTGCCCAAACGGAGAACGTGCATGATGATGCACCTTCTTCGGGTGTGTTTGTTATTGAGAACTGTTTCTCAGTTCACCCTACGTCCTGGGTATTAGATACCGGATCAGGATCCCACATATGTAAGCAGTTACATGGGCTACGGAAAGGTAGAGAACTGGGAAAAGGTGATCATTCCGTTCAAGTAGGGAATGGGGCAAATGTTGCAGCCAAAGCAGTTGGCATATATCACCTGGTATTACCAAATGGTGATATACTAGTCCTGAATGAGTGCTATTATATACCGAACATGATGTGCAACATTATATCAGTTTCTTTATTAAGTAAAGAAGGATATAATTTTGTAGTAAAGGATAATGTTATGAACATATTCCTAGATCAAAAGTTGATTGCATCAGGCTCGCTACATAATGGCATATTCATTCTCAATCAAAATACAGTCCTCAATATACAAAACACACACAAGAGGAAAAGCTCAGAAATGAACGAATCCTTCTTGTGGCACTGTAGACTTGGCCATATCAATGAGACACGACTAGCTAAGTTGCATAAGAATGGATATTTAAATTCATTCGAATTATCATCTTATGACACTTGCCATTCATGTCTCAAAGGAAAAATGACCAAAACTCCGTTTACGGGACACGGAGAAAGAGTTACAGAACTCTTGGGACTGGTGCATAGTGATGTATGCGGTCCTATGTCTATACACGCCAGAAATGGTTCTTCCTACTTCATTACATTCACTGACGATCTCTCTAGATACGGGCATGTGTTCCTGTTGAAACACAAGTCTGAAGCTTTTGAGAAATTCAAAGAATATAAGCACGAGGTAGAGAACCAAACGGGCAAAAGTATTAAGATTCTTCGATCTGATCGAGGAGGTGAATACTTAAGCATTGAATTCCTAGATTATCTAAAAGAGAATGGGATTCTCTCTCAGCTTACTCCTCCTTATACACCACAGCACAACGGTGTATCGGAACGAAGGAATCGCACCCTATTAGATATGGTGCGTTCAATGATGAGCAATGCTGAGTTACCTATTTCCTTTTGGGGGTATGCGCTTGAGACAGCCATATACCTATTGAATCTGGTTCCGTCTAAATCTGTACCTACCACACCATATGAGATATGGAGTGGGAAGAGACCATATTTTAAACGAATTAAGATATGGGGTTGTCCGGCCTATGTCAAAAAGCAAAATCCGGACAAACTCGAGGCACGATCAGTCCTTTGCAAGTTTGTGGGATATCCAAAGAATTCTCAAGGATATTTTTTCTACCAAGCTGAGGAACAAAGAGTGTTTGTTGCTCAACATGCCACCTTTTTGGAAAGGGAATTTCTTGCAAAAGAAATTAATGGCAATGAGGTAGAGCTGGAAGAGGTTCTAGCACCACAAACTGCAACTAATGATTTAGTAGAACCAGAGGATTCAGTGGTGTCCGACGTACCCCAGCCTCTCCGCCGATCTAGTAGGGTTTCTCATCCACCTGAGAGATACTACGGTTTTCTCATTGATGGTGGCAGTGAGGATTGCATCATGGAGGATGATGACCCAACTAGCTTCGAGCAGGCCATCACGAGTGGGGACTCAGTGAAATGGCTGGATGCTATGCGATCCGAGATGGAATCCATGTACACCAACAAAGTATGGACTTTGGAAGATGCTCCTGAAGGGGTAAAACCCATTGGGAGCAAGTGGATCTTCAAGAAAAAACTTGGTGTAGATGGGAAAGTGGAGACTTTCAAAGCTAGACTTATTGCAAAAGGTTTCCGTCAAAGACCAGGTGTGGACTATGACGAAACCTTTTCTCCAGTGGCTATGCTTAAATCCATCCGGATCATGCTTGTCATCGCTGCATATCATGATTACGAAATCTGGCAAATGGATGTTAAGACCGCCTTTCTAAACGGTGATTTAGAAGAGTGCGTGTACATGACTCAGCCAGAGGGCTTCGTAGACAGCGGGAGCAGCGGGAAGGTGTGCAAGCTGCTTAAATCCATTTATGGATTAAAGCAAGCATCGCGGAGTTGGAACATCTGCTTTGACGTCGTTATCAAAGAGTTTGATTTCGTCAAAAATCCAGATGAACCTTGTATCGACAAGAAGGTGGCAGAGAGTAAGGTTGTCTTCCTCGTATTGTACGTGGACAACATACTCTTGATAGGAAATGATATTCCTATACTGCAATCGGTCAAGCTCTTCTTATCACAAAGATTCTCAATGAAAGATCTTGGTGATGCCTCCTGCATATTGGGGATTAGGATCTATAGAGATAGATCCAAACGGATATTGGGATTGTCCCAATCCAGGTACATTGACACCATACTAAAGAGGTTTAGTATGGAAGAATCCAAGCGTGGGAACTTGCCCACGATCTCTGGAGTCACTCTCTCCAAAGAGATGTCTTCTAAGACTGATTTGAAGAGAGCTCGCATGCAAGGGATACCCTATGCTTCGGCTGTAGGCTCTATCATGTATGCGATGCTATGTACCAGGCCCGATGTAGCATACTCACTAAGTGTAGTGAGCAGGTATCAAGCTGATCCTGGAGAGAGTCACTGGACAGCTGTGAAGAGCATTCTCAAGTACTTACGAAGGACTAAAGAGATGCTCTTGGTGTATGGTAACGCAGAACTCCAAGTGGAGTCCTTTACCGATTCGAGCTTCCAGAGTGATAAGGACGACTCTAAGTCGCAGTCGGGATTTGTCTTTACCCTTTACGGAGGGGCGGTTAGCTGGAAGAGTTCCAAGCAGGAAACCGTGGTAGACTCGACGATGGAGGCTGAATACATCGCTGCCAACGATGCTGCTGAAGAGGCTGTCTGGATCAAGAAGTTCATTACTGAACTTGAAGTGGTTCCATCCATTGAGCATCCAATACCTTTGTATTGCGATAACAATGGAGCGGTGGCTTTGGCCAAGGAACCTAGGTCCCATCAGCGATCCAGGCACATTCTGAGGCGGTATCACCTAATCCGGGAGATAGTTGATCGCCGGGAGATCGAGGTCAGGAGGGTTGACACGAAGAACAACACGGCGGATCCACTCACGAAGGCCATTCCCCAGATACAGTTTGAGAGACTCTTCGGGATGCTCGGTATGCGATACTACAGCAGCTGGCCCTAGTGCAAGTGGGAGATTGTTAGTTGTATGTATGCCCTAGAGGCCAGTATTGTACAGATGATGTATATTATATTGGATGCTTGGACATATATAGAGATGACTTTCTTGCTCGATATGATAGTATGCTATCTGGTTGCTCTTTATCTTAACATGTACACTTGTCTCTTTAAACTGTCTTATAGTTACATGTTGATAAAGCACTTAGGATGTGTACTTTACTACCTGGACTATGATGCAGATCATACTAGTGGGGACATGGTAGTCCATAGGTACATCCTTCAAGGTCCCTAGTCGTGGGTGTATCGAGACGGGGCATCAATATACCAGTGTAGACTAGCGTATACGCTTCTCGACCTATGAGATGGGCGATGGATGATCCCATATCCATTGGTGTTTGACATCAGAGATGGTATATGGGTGCTCAGTAGAGACTGGGTACACTGGACGGACTCGCCGAGAACTCCCAGATGGTATTATACCTCACGTCAGATGGCAGTTCTCAGGTGACACTTGTGCAGGTTAGTCTGTAGACCCGAGATCGTCATAGAGTCTTATGTGATTCCCACTGTGCTTTGATCTCCACCTTACCACGTCCATGAGGGCGTGCAAAACGATGGTCTTTAGGTACAGTCCCGAGTCACATGGTGGCAATGAGCGATAGGAGGGGTTTCGTCTCTCCCGGTATTGGGGGTTGATGTTGCGCTGTGCTCGATTGGCCGTAACAGGGAAGTCCCTGGCCAGGGCTGATCAGAGATTTGCTGGTAAGTGTTACCAGTAGTTTCTCGACCCGTTATGAGCCTCACATCGGCACAACTTATCGGTTATTGGGGTCTGACGTTTACCACCCCTAGACTTGATATGCGACATATCAGACGAACAGACCGGACTGTACGGTAAGTGTTACTGGTTGGATTCACAGGAGTGTGAGCGGGCTAGCTCGTCGATCTTCTGATCGCTCAATACCCGGATGGCCGTTACGTTTAGCAGACCGCTTGCGGCTTGTAGGTGCTTGATATGATCATCATCTACTGCCGGCGTATTGACGAGTCTTTAGAGTCCTACACAGAGGTTTTCTGGCTCATGCGAAACGAAATAGGAGCGCATATGAGATATGTGCAGGACCGAGAATAATGCGTGTTTGTGATACCGTATTCCATTCTCGCGATGGATGTATCGATTGGTTATATTCGATATAACCTAGATATCGAATCAAGGATTGATTCGATAAGCCGATGCATAGGATACTAGTCGGTTATATGCGATATGACCGGATCATTAAATCAAGTGTTGATTTAATGATTTAATGTATAATTATATATTTGATATATTACTTTGCATTAACTAGTATTGGTTAACTTTAAATGGATTTTCTCACTTGATGTGCAAGTTGTATATGTGATATACTTTTGTGCTCATGATTGTATCATGTTTGATGATACATGCTTATTTGGTTAAGTGTATAGAATTAAACCACGGTTAAGTTGATGATTAGGGTTTTGCTTATTCATTTATTTATTTGGAAAGGATTTTGATGAGAATGGTGGCTTTCTTTTTTTTCTAGTTGAAGCTTTATGAAGCTTTGACTTTGTAACCATTCTTGTCTTCATGCTTAACCCTAACCCTTCCAAATAACCATGGTCTATTCTCTACACTCTACCTTAGTTAGTATATGATAAGAATTCATTATCTTTTCATTTTTCTATGAACACTTATCATATTCTATCTTCTTCTTCATCATCTTCTTCTTCAAGAAAAAGCTTAAGTCCATTAATGGTAACTTGAGCAAAAGTGAGAGAAATCCAATTCTAAAGTGAACCCACCTCCTATTTCTTCACCCTCTACCTCTTGCCAAGTAGTATAGGGTGTTTTATTCACAAGTTTCACAACTTGGTGAAGTTGGAGCTTGAACTTGTGATGCCACGACGTAGATCTTCTTCGGCATGAAGCCGACGACCTAGTCCGTCCATTTCTCCGATGAAGCCGACGATTGAGTCCATGATTCAAGACAGACAGTGAGAGGACGCCTACGTGGAGCTAAGGAAGTGGAGAACCGGATCTACAAAGGTTGTAGCCTCTCTCCTTTAGTTAAGATGTTTACTAGTTTCGTATTTCGCCTAAACTTCTAGTCGACGATCCGTATTAGGGTTTCTCAGCACCCGTAAAATTTGAAATTGGCATGGTTGATGCCTTGTGAGACCTCATTAGAGTGCCTAGGAACCCTACAGTTTAAGATATGGCCTCTTCCCACTCCATATCTCATATGGTGTGGTAGGTACAGATTTAGATGGAACTTGATTCAATAGGTATGTTGCTGTCTCCAGCGCATATCCCCAGAAGGAAATAGGTAACTCAGCTGTGCTCATCATAGAGCGCACCATATCTAATAGGGTGCGGTTCCTCCATTCTGATACACCATTGTGCTGTGGTGTATATGGAGGAGTCAGCTGAGAGAGAATCCCATTCTCTTTTAGGAAGTCCAGGAATTCATTGCTTAAGTATTCACCTCCTCGATCAGATCGAAGGATTTTAATACTTTTTCCGGTTTGGTTTTCGACTTCTTGTTTATATTCTCTAAATTTCTCAAAAGCTTCTGATTTGTGTTTCATCAGAAACACATACCCGAACCTAGAGAGGTCGTCAGTGAATGTAATGAAGTATGAAGAACCATCCCTGGCATGTGTAGACATAGGACCGCATACATCACTATGTATCAGTCCCAAGAGTTCGGTAACTCTCTCTCTGTGTCCCGTATACGGAGTTTTGGTCATCTTGCCTTTGAGACATGACTGGCAAGTGTCATAAGAAGAAAATTCGAATGGTTTCAAATATCCATTCTTATGCAACTTAGCCAGTCGTGTCGCATTGATATGACCCAGTCTACAATGCCACAAGTAGGATTCGTTCAGTTCTGAACTCTTCCTCTTGTGTGTGTTTGTTATGCTCAGAACTGTTGATTGATTTAGAACATAAATGCCATTGCACAACGTGCCTGATCCAACCAACTTTTGGTTACGGAAAATGTTCATAACATTATCCTGTAATACAAAATTATATCCCTCTTTACTTAATAAAGAAACCGATATAATGTTGCATATCAGGTTCGGCATGTAATAGCATTCGTTCAGAACCAATGTATTACCAGTTGGTAATGCAAGGTGATATTCCCCGACAGTCTTAGCTGCAACAATTGCACCATTTCCAACTCTAATGTCTTTATCACCTTCTCCAAGTTCTCTACCTTTCCTGAGCCCATGTAACTGATTACATATATGGGATCCTGACCCGGTATCTAATACCCAGGACGTGGAGCAAATGGAGAAACAGTTCTCTGTAACGAACACACCCGAAGAAAATGCATCATCATGTACTTTCTTCATTCGGGTGGTATGGGAATCCTGGTATTCCCCTATGTCCAGTTCATTCCTATAACTCTTATAAGAAAAAACGGAACCAACGTTCCCCAGCACAGTATAACATGCGGGTTCGGTCAATACATCCATATTATTATCTTTATTAGGGCATGAAATGGTCGCTACCTGGAGAGAGAGAGAAGAAAACACTTTAGCGTATGCTCGTGCAAGATCAGATTGGTTATTATCTTATCTAATCAGGATGGCTCCCACTGGTTTTATCAAATCTTCCTTCAAACCCTAAAAGGAAAGACTAGCCGGGATTAATTACACAATACAAGTTCGTCAATCTTTCAGCCAGACCAGTATCGGTACTTTGAGAGAGGTCCCCCGTGCTTTCGCACGGACCTAATTAAAGTAAACCTCGTTTTCCCAGAGGCATAACCTCGTTAACACCTTTCTAGACACCTACTTGATCGGCTAATTGTAATGTGTAAAACTCTTCCAGGAGTAACTCTTACTCGCAGTGGGTATCGGGATCCAACTATCTCATAGAAGGTATGCAATCTCATTGCAAATTTCAACACTTGAAATTCCCGATAATATTTTGCCCCGAACGATCTATGATCTTGACAAGGTCAACAAACCATAGACCGCAAGTCAAGTTCAGCCTGTCATTTTGTAACATATTAAAAATAATTAAATAATTAATTAAATAAATAAAATCGTTTAAGTGAATTTTATAATTTTCGGTAAAGTAAAACGTAGTTTTCATAAAACTAAACCGTAATTATTTTTCACTATAAATTTAAAAATACCTATTTTAATTATGTTATTACTAGTAAATAGTATTTATTTAGCCACTTATAAATTTTTAGTTTAATTAAATATTTTTCTTAAATTAATTATTTTAAATATTAACATAAGCTTTATTTTTACACTAAATTAGTGTAAATTACAAATTTGAATGTGTTTAATTAGCAAAAGTGAACCATTACATATTAGAATCAAGTGTGTTTCATGCAAAATTTATTTTCAAAATTTTACAATGGTTCTAGACCATTCTAGGTCAAATGGAGTGAAGAAAATAAAGAATTTTTAAATAAATTCATGAAAAGACTTAATTGTGTGATATTTTTGTTAAACCTTTTACACTTTTCTTCACCTTTTCTCACTCTCCTCTCTTTTCCTCACCTCATGGCCGTCCTCACCACCATGGGCAGCCCCAAAATTTTCCCCCCATCATTTTTATATTAAAAATCATCAAAAATCATCAAAAATTCAATAAAAAACCTACAAAATCCTAATTAATTCCTACCCTCTATTCTTTGCTCATCTTTAGATGGATTTTGGAGATGGAAAGCATTCATTTTGGAGGCTTATTTTCATGTTTGGATTTAATGTTGTGGAGGTATAAATCTTTTTCTTTTGATTTATTGTTATTAGATGTTTCATTTAAGCATAATTAGATTTAATAAATAATTTTTATCTACAAGTTTTAAAATTCAAGTTAGGGTTTATAAAATTAAGTTATGGTTTTTATTAATTAAGTAGGGTTATAATAACTAGTTTAACATTTTTAGAAGTGGAAAATCTTGTATGGATGATATATTGTAAATTGTTTATCCAAAATTGTTTAAATTAATCCATTTTGCAAACTAGATTTCTATATATTGTATATATTGGTGAGATAAAATTCTAATTAATTTTTGTAACACTAGATTGTAGTTTTAATGAGGATATTAACTTGTTATTGGAATGAAAAACTTAAATTGGTTACTAGTTTCTGTTGATAATTGAAAAATACTAATAAAAATGCTATTTTTGCTAACTAGATTTTGGAAATTCTTAAATAAATAAGGTTTAAAATCTAAATTATGATTTCATTATATTATTATCATCATGAATTGTAGTTTAATGCATTAATTCATGCAAAATCCAGTTTAGATGTGATATCGTGAAATTTTCCTTAAAAGTACCGAAATCGGGCAAATTTACAAACTAGAATTTCAATGTAATGCAAATTAGGGTGTTTAAAGTATAGTGATGGTTTATATAGTCTAGTATGCTAAATAATGAATATTATGACCATTAGTTTCTTGTAAACACCAAGTTTTGAAGTAAAACGGTAAATTGGCGTTTTCGGATTTTACGGAATCGGACGATTTGATCGATTTCTAGGGTTTCGATGATTTAAATCATATTTTATATTATAAATAATGGGTTTTAAAACTATGAGTTGTTTGTTGATGTTTATCTCGATCAATCGGCATTTGTACGCCGATATCGAGCGATATTTGGTTCTTTTGCATGAGCGGGACATAGGTTTTAACCTATGCGCGTTTCGTGCGTCGTTTTGATGTTGTCCATGATTCAGTTTACGATACTACATATGTTTGCGTATAGGTACCCCTCACGTGGAATGCGGGCGATGAAGAAGAGGATGGCGACACCGTCTTCGGCAGACAAGGACCAGGTGAGTAGATGTATATCTACGGGGGGAAGTCGGGTGGATGGCGTTTAGCACCCCCGCAAACGTAGAATAGGGATAGTACTTATTGTCATTAGGAAGCCAGACATGACCTTAGAATTTCGGTGAGTAGGACCATAGTAGTGACCTTAGGTTGGACTAGATTGATTTAGAAAGACCTTACCCGAGGATGAATATCTTGGAGGAGATTCATAGGTTTCAGGTAGATACACACACGCACACACTGAGAGTCGACGTGGTGTATACGTATATGTGTGTATATATATATAGGGCTAGGTGTAGGTATATATATATATATATATATATATATATATATATATACACAATACGTATATGTGATACAAGGATGTGATATGATACACGGGGATGAAACAATATAACTGGGCTTGATGCCGTGATTCTTGGCTTTACGGTCGTGTTATGTGTTAGCGGATCATTAGGAAATGAGATAATGAATAGGTATACATAAATAATAAAGGGTGGTGATGATATTGAAGTATATGGGACTCTAAAATAGAACCCGGACCGTAACCTGTGCCTGAAATTCTGATATGATATCATATAGGTGTGACTTGATTACGACATCATATAGGTGTGACTTGATTACGATATGATCTAAGTGTGACTTAATCACAATATGATACATATGACATGATATTTCTGAGGATAAATTAACGATGTATATTTATGCTGACAATGATATATGATTGATGTATGTGATTACAGTATAGCACCTTGATCTTGACATGTGTTGATGATGATATTATACGAATGATGAGGCATGTAGGTGATACTTGACCCGTACCGCGATATTGGGATGCCGTACGTTGGATTTTACCGTACGAGGCATAGATATGATGATTGATCCGCACTCTTGATTCGAGGAAGCCGTACTACGTATGTGACGCTATTGAGGTTGGATCGCCGACTATTAGAGATATGGATTCAGATCTTAGGTGGACTCTTATTTCTTATTGACTAGTTTCTTAGGTTTAGTTCCTTAGGAGGTTAGATGGACACTAGTTTAGGCTCGAGTCATATAGTTGTAGTTATACTTGTATATCACAGACGAGTGGTTATTATACATCCGTCTTTACATTCATACCGTAATCATAATGGTGCATGTTCATTCATATGTTTCTATAATCAGAATAAAACTTTGCCTGTTAGGACACCAGCACCATTACCGATGATGCGCATATTCCACGCACACTTATTTGCCGGCTCACACACATCATCATCGGTAATTGTTATGCCACGTACACTTTAGATCATATTATCTTTTATTGATACAATCAGCTAACAGCTAGATCGATATAATATTGTGATTACTCTCTGGTGTTAGTATAGACATGGTATTTATTACTTAGACATTTCATGCATTCGCATTTTCATGTTATCATGCAGTATTATGGGGCATATGCCGACACTTATCATATACTTACTCATGATTTTGGGATTTTGGATTTCTATGAGATTTCTGGATTTTTGGGGAAAACCGCAAGAATATATAAAAACTTCTCTCTCTCCTCCTCCTCTCTTTTTAAAACATAAGATGCGGTTTTCTCGTGATGTATGTGTCGTCCACCATGAGATTTCATGTTTTCTGTTGGATTTCGAGACCCGATTCGAGGAGTGGATGAACCGTCTCGGGTACATGGTGGGCCCGGTATGGTACCCCGGGACAAGAAGATCGAGTTGTAGACGATGAGCCTGGCAGGGGAGGACTACCTACCGGTGATGTCTGGCGCGGCGGATATCCGGAGGATACCGACCGTTGTCGTGAGATTTGATGATATGGGCCGATCCGGACTGACGGAGCCCGAGATATTGAGACTATGAGACATTGAGATTATAAGGTATTGAGACTTGAGATTTACATATTTTGTGTCGATGCTTGACACGGATTTCCATGGATTTCATCGTTGATATTTCAGATTTCTATACACATTTTACCATGATAAAAGTTAAAGATTTCTTATACAGATATATCTAGATTTCAGGATTGGTTATTTCACATTCATGGTGCATGCATACTCATTCACATGTCATAGTTCTATATGAGGCACTGATACGAGCACGGAGCATTTGCACTTACACGTAACTTATTATCCTGTCTTTACTTGATGACTAGTAGTATATTAGTATATTATTATGACCTAGGACAGCGTCGTGCATTCGATTTCTTTTCGCAGATATCTTCTACTCACGAGTTGGCAACTCACCCCCGTTGTGCCAAATTTTATTACAGGTTGATTTACAGGGTTCCTTGGCAGTTGCTGGCACATCATTTCATTCCGGGTGATTTGCACGGTAGGTTGGTTCACTTGTATCTGGACCGCCATTGTACTTTTATTATTTCATTTGTATCTAGTAAGCTCCATCAACCAAACTTGTATTACTTGATAGTTTACTGGATCAGTTGTTTATTTCGACCTTAGAGCCACGCTTGTATTATTATGATATCTGGTGGTTTTGTTTTCTTTTGAGTTTTGAGCTTCGCTCTTTGGCGTTGTATACTATTGTGCATTGATGTGGTTGTTTCCGCCTTTTGGCGTAGAGCCAGCTCCCATTTGGGGATGCTTTTTATTGTTTGTATATATATTATTCTTGTTTGTACCCGTTTGGGGCCAGTTTTTACAAAGGAGACTCTGCCGAAATTTTTGAGAAAATTGGATGTTGCTTTTAAACTTGTTTTCTACATATTTTCCTTAACTTCTTCTTCTTTTTATGGTTTAGATTTCTGGGCTTCGGCTTACTTAGGTTACGTTGCGCCTCTAGACGCTTCGTAATCTAAGTGCCGGTCACGTTCCGTACTTTCGGGTCGTGACGAAGTTGGTATCAAAGCGCTAGGTTTAACCTTGTATATGTCTAGGGTGACCCTTGGTTGATGGAGTAGGCGACTTAGGTAGAGTGACGTACCGTGGGTATGATCCGCAGCATACTTACGATACGCTACTCTTCTTAAGTAGCCTTAGGATGTACATTTGTTTGCACCGCATTTCATTCGTTCCTTTGATCTATCTTCATCGATATCGGAGGGTGGTTTCTGTTACCACGGGTGCACGGGCAGAAGGAGCTGCGGCTCGAATGCGATAACCATTAGGGTATCGGTTATTCTTGAGGATTGAAGCATTGTTTAGCGTGCGGGAGAAGGGTATTCACATGCCGTCCAGACGAAGTTAAAGGATTCGAACGATTGTCAGAAACCCATTTTCCCAAGTTTAAAGTATTCGGAAGAACATGCAGGTATTTCGATGGACCCTCTAGAAGAATGAAACCCTAACTCGACATAATGACCATGAAAATGCCCTTGAACCTTAGGGTTTACGGCAGTTCCGCGGTGCCATTAGTGAGGCTTGGGTTTGCCCTTCTACGGCTGGACTATCGATGCTGGGGTATGTACTGGATATTTTTAAACTGTACTTGAGTGTTGAGCTCTCGGGGAATTATGGGATTTTGATGGATCGATTGAAAAGTTTAATGTAGTCCGGATATCAGGTGAAGGGATCGACTACGTGGGAAACTTTAGATATGAGTATTGCCGTTGGTAGCGCAGTCAGCACACCTATGAAGAGACAAGTTCGAAGCAGTCGACACCAGAGGAAAGGGGGAAAGAGGCGTACATTGACGATAGTGTTTACGATTGTGATTTGGTGATTTGAATTTCATATTTCCGTTGATTGGATCTTTTTTTGGTATTTTGAGGATTTTGTTCTACTATTGGTATTTCTTATGTGTGCATTCATTACATTCTATTCGTGCTTCATATATCAGTTGTATTGATGTTGTTTTGTACATACCCAGTACACTTGATTTGGTTTTATACATTTTGAGATTTTGATTTGATTTCGTGCATATGGGTTACACATGATTTTGACATATGCTTCGACCTAGTTTTCATGCATTTTCGTACTGTGATTTCGATTTTGATATTCGGTATATGTTTTCGTGCACCATGTGCACCTGATTGAGATTCTTGCGCACATTCGGTGCACCTGATACGATTTGTGCACACCAGATGCACTAAATCGTGGTTTTGTGCAGATTAGATGCACCTGATATTAGAGTCGTGCATGCCCGTTGCACTTGACAGGTGTTTTTGGTGCACATCTGTTGCACTCAGTTTTGTTTTTTTGTGAATTCATGGAATCTGTATTTGGTTTCGATTTCAGTGCGCACCGGACGTACATGATATTTTTATGATGTGATTGGGATTGATTTCAGTTTGATCAGTATGTTTTTATAATCATTACTATTGATTTGGTAACCAGGCGGGACGTGTATGTTAAATAAAAGATATATATATATATATATATATATATATATATATAGTTATTTTTTTTAAAAATAAACGTCCGCTACTTATGCCGTGGCACGTACATCACACGGCGATTTTCAAAAGGGGTTCTTGCATGCTTCTTTATTCAGATGTTTGGACGATTTTACTATGATGCGCACAATATATAAGTTGTAGTTTTGATGTATATTATGTTGGTTTTCATATTGGGTTTTGGTATTTTATTTTCTCCATAACTCCGATGATTGTGTTATGCTTGACGGAGTTGATTTTAGTTATGTATTGATGATTTCGGAGCCCCGACGATTTGAGTGTTTTGGATGAATGTTTTAGTAATTGGGGGGTGTTTTAATTTAAATTCGGGGACCGAATTTCTTAAAGGGGGGAAGATTGTAACATTTTAAAAATAATTAATTAATTAATTAAATAAATAAAATCGTTTAAGTGAATTTTATAATTTTCGGTAAAGTAAAACGTAGTTTTCATAAAACTAAACCGTAATTATTTTTCACTATAAATTTAAAAATACCTATTTTAATTATGTTATTACTAGTAAATAGTGTTTATTTATCCACTTATAAATTTTTAGTTTAATTAAACATTTTTCTTAAATTAATTATTTTAAATATTAACATAAGCTTTATTTTTACACTAAATTAGTGTAAATTACAAATTTGAATGGGTTTAATTAGCAAAAGTGAACCATTACATATTAGAATCAAGTGTGTTTCATGCAAAATTTATTTTCAAAATTTTACAATGGTTCTAGACCATTCTAGGTCAAATGGAGTGAAGAAAATAAAGAATTTTTAAATAAATTCATGAAAAGACTTAATTGTGTGATATTTTTGTGAAACCTTCTACACTTTTCTTCACCTTTTCTCACTCTCCTCTCTTTTCCTCACCTCATGGCCAGCCTCACCACCATGGGCAGCCCCAAAATTTCCCCCCCATCATTTTTATATTAAAAATCATCAAAATTCATCAAAAATTCAATAAAAAACCCACAAAATCCTAATTAATTCATACCCTCTATTCTTTGCTCATCTTTACATGGATTTTGGAGATGGAAAGCATTCATTTTGGAGGCTTATTTTCATGTTTGGATTTCATGTTGTGGAGGTATAAATCTTTTTCTTTTGATTTATTGTTATTAGATGTTTCATTTAAGCATAATTAGATTTAATAAATAATTTTTATCTACAAGTTTTAAAATTCAAGTTAGGGTTTATAAAATTAAGTTATGGTTTTTATTAATTAAGTAGGGTTATAATAACTAGTTTAACATTTTTAGAAGTGGAAAATCTTGTATGGATGATATATTGTAAATTGTTTATCCAAAATTGTTTAAATTAATCCATTTTGCAAACTAGATTTCTATATATTGTATATATTGGTGAGATAAAATTCTAATTAATTTTTGTAACACTAGATTGTAGTTTTAATGAGGATATTAACTTGTTATTGGAATGAAAAACTTAAATTGGTTACTAGTTTCTGTTGATAATTGAAAAATACTAATAAAAATGCTATTTTTGCTAACTAGATTTTGGAAATTCTTAAATAAATGAGGTTTAAAATCTAAATTATGATTTCATTATATTATTATCATCATGAATTGTAGTTTAATGCATTAATTCATGCAAAATCCAGTTTAGATGTGATATCGTGAAATTTTCCTTAAAAGTACCGAAATCGGGCAAATTTACAAACTAGAATTTCAATGTAATGCAAATTAGGGTGTTTAAAGTATAGTGATGGTTTATATAGTCTAGTATGCTAAATAATGAATATTATGACCATTAGTTTCTTGTAAACACCAAGTTTTGAAGTAAAACGGTAAATTGGCGTTTTCGGATTTTACGGAATCGGACGATTTGATCGATTTCTAGGGTTTCGATGATTTAAATCATATTTTATATTATAAATAATGGGTTTTAAAACTATGAGTTGTTTGTTGATGTTTATCTCGATCAATCGGCGTTTGTACGCCGATATCGAGCGATATTTGGTTCTTTTGCATGAGCGGGACATAGGTTTTAACCTATGCGCGTTTCGTGCGTCGTTTTGATGTTGTCCATGATTCAGTTTACGATACTACATATGTTTGCGTATAGGTACCCCTCACGTGGAATGAGGGCGATGAAGAAGAGGATGGCGACACCGTCTTCGGCAGACAAGGACCAGGTGAGTAGATGTATATCTACGGGGGGAAGTCGGGTGGATGGCGTTTAGCATCCCCGCAAACGTAGAATAGGGATAGTACTTATTGTCATTAGGAAGCCAGACATGACCTTAGAATTTCGGTGAGTAGGACCATAGTAGTGACCTTAGGTTGGACTAGATTGATTTAGAAAGACCTTACCCGAGGATGAATATCTTGGAGGAGATTCATAGGTTTCAGGTAGATACACACACGCACACACTGAGAGTCGACGTGGTGTATACGTATATGTGTGTATATATATATAGGGCTAGGTGTAGGTATATATATATATATACACACACACACAATACATATATGTGATACAAGGATGTGATATGATACACGGGGATGAAACAATATAACTGGGCTTGATGCCGTGATTCTTGGCTTTACGGTCGTGTTATGTGTTAGCGGATCATTAGGAAATGAGATAATGAATAGGTATACATAAATAATAAATGGTGGTGATGATATTGAAGTATATGGGACTCTAAAATAGAACCCGGACCGTAACCTGTGCCTGAAATTCTGATATGATATCATATAGGTGTGACTTGATTACGACATCATATAGGTGTGACTTGATTACGATATGATCTAAGTGTGACTTAATCACAATATGATACATATGACATGATATTTCTGAGGATAAATTAACGATGTATATTTATGCTGACAATGATATATGATTGATGTATGTGATTACAGTATAGCACCTTGATCTTGACATGTGTTGATGATGATATTATACGAATGATGAGGCATGTAGGTGATACTTGACCCGTACCGCGATATTGGGATGCCGTACGATGGATTTTACCGTACGAGGCATAGATATGATGATTGATCCGCACTCTTGATTCGAGAAAGCCGTACTACGTATGTGACGCTATTGAGGTTGGATCGCCGACTATTAGAGATATGGATTCAGACCTTAGGTGGACTCTTATTTCTTATTGACTAGTTTCTTAGGTTTAGTTCCTTAGGAGGTTAGATGGACACTAGTTTAGGCTCGAGTCATATAGTTGTAGTTATACTTGTATATCACAGACGAGTGGTTATTATACATCCGTCTTTACATTCATACCGTAATCATAATGGTGCATGTTCATTCATATGTTTCTATAATCAGAATAAAACTTTGCCTGTTAGGACACCAGCACCATTACCGATGATGCGCATATTCCACGCACACTTATTTGCCGGCTCACACACATCATCATCGGTAATTGCTATGCCACGTACACTTTAGATCATATTATCTTTTATTGATACAATCAGCTAACAGCTAGATCGATATAATATTGTGATTACTCTCTGGTGTTAGTATAGACATGGTATTTATTACTTAGACATTTCATGCATTCGCATTTTCATGTTATCATGCAGTATTATGGGGCATATGCCGACACTTATCATATACTTACTCATGATTTTGGGATTTTGGATTTCTATGAGATTTCTGGATTTTTGGGGAAAACCGCAAGAATATATAAAAACTTCTCTCTCTCCTCCTCCTCTCTTTTTAAAACATAAGATGCGGTTTTCTCGTGATGTATGTGTCGTCCACCATGAGATTTCATGTTTTCTGTTGGATTTCGAGACCCGATTCGAGGAGTGGATGAACCGTCTCGGGTACATGGTGGGCCCGGTATGGTACCCCGGGACAAGAAGATCGAGTTGTAGACGATGAGCCTGGCAGGGGAGGACTACCTACCGGTGATGTCTGGCGCGGCGGATATCCGGAGGATACCGACCGTTGTCGTGAGATTTGATGATATGGGCCGATCCGGACTGACGGAGCCCGAGATATTGAGACTATGAGACATTGAGATTATAAGGTATTGAGACTTGAGATTTACATATTTTGTGTCGATGCTTGACACGGATTTCCATGGATTTCATCGTTGATATTTCAGATTTCTATACACATTTTACCATGATAAAAGTTAAAGATTTCTTATACAGATATATCTAGATTTCAGGATTGGTTATTTCACATTCATGGTGCATGCATACTCATTCACATGTCATAGTTCTATATGAGGCACTGATACGAGCACGGAGCATTTGCACTTACACGTAACTTATTATCCTGTCTTTACTTGATGACTAGTAGTATATTAGTATATTATTATGACCTAGGACAGCGTCGTGCATTCGATTTCTTTTCCCAGATATCTTCTACTCACGAGTTGGCAACTCACCCCCGTTGTGCCAAATTTTATTACAGGTTGAGGTACAGGGTTCCTTGGCAGTTGCTGGCACATCATTTCATTACGGGTGATTTGCACGGTAGGTTGGTTCACTTGTATCTGGACCGCTATTGTACTTTTATTATTTCATTTGTATCTAGTAAGCTCCATCAACCAAACTTGTATTACTTGATAGTTTACTGGATCAGTTGTTTATTTCGACCTTAGAGCCACGCTTGTATTATTATGATATCTGGTGGTTTTGTTTTCTTTTGAGTTTTGAGCTTCGCTCTTTGGCGTTGTATACTATTGTGCATTGATGTGGTTGTTTCCGCCTTTTGGCGTAGAGCTAGCTCCCGTTTGGGGATGCTTTTTATTGTTTGTGTATATATTATTCTTGTTTGTACCCGTTTGGGGCCAGTTTTTACAAAGGAGACTCTGCCGAAATTTTTGAGAAAATTGGATGTTGCTTTTAAACTTGTTTTCTACATGTTTTCCTTAACTTCTTCTTCTTTTTATGGTTTAGATTTCTGGGCTTCGGCTTACTTAGGTTACGTTGCGCCTCTAGACGCTTCGTAATCTAAGTGCCGGTCACGTTCCGTACTTTCGGGTCGTGACGAAGTTGGTATCAAAGCGCTAGGTTTAACCTTGTATATGTCTAGGGTGACCCTTGGTTGATGGAGTAGGCGACTTAGGTAGAGTGACGTACCGTGGGTATGATCCGCGGCATACTTACGATACGCTACTCTTCTTAAGTAGCCTTAGGATGTACATTTGTTTGCACCGCATTTCATTCGTTCCTTTGATCTATCTTCATCGATATCGGAGGGTGGTTTCTGTTACCACGGGTGCACGGGCAGAAGGAGCTGCGGCTCGAATGCGATAACCATTAGGGTATCGGTTATTCTTGAGGATTGAAGCATTGTTTAGCGTGCGGGAGAAGGGTATTCACATGCCGTCCAGACGAAGTTAAAGGATTCGAACGATTGTCAGAAACCCATTTTCCCAAGTTTAAAGTATTCGGAAGAACATGCAGGTATTTCGATGGACCCTCTAGAAGAATGAAACCCTAACTCGACATAATGACCATGAAAATGCCCTTGAACCTTAGGGTTTACGGCAGTTCCGCGGTGCCATTAGTGAGGCTTGGGTTTGCCCTTCTACGGCTGGACTATCGATGCTGGGGTATGTACTGGATATTTTTAAACTGTACTTGAGTGTTGAGCTCTCGGGGAATTATGGGATTTTGATGGATCGATTGAAAAGTTTAATGTAGTCCGGATATCAGGTGAAGGGATCGACTACGTGGGAAACTTTAGATATGAGTATTGCCGTTGGTAGCGCAGTCAGCACACCTATGAAGAGACAAGTTCGAAGCAGTCGACACCAGAGGAAAGGGGGAAAGAGGCGTACATTGACGATAGTGTTTACGATTGTGATTTGGTGATTTGAATTTCATATTTCCGTTGATTGGATCTTTTTTTGGTATTTTGAGGATTTTGTTCTACTATTGGTATTTCTTATGTGTGCATTCATTACATTCTATTCGTGCTTCATATATCAGTTGTATTGATGTTGTTTTGTACATACCCAGTACACTCGATTTGGTTTTATACATTTTGAGATTTTGATTTGATTTCGTGCATATGGGTTACACATGATTTTGACATATGCTTCGACCTAGTTTTCATGCATTTTCGTACTGTGATTTCGATTTTGATATTCGGTATATGTTTTCGTGCACCATGTGCACCTGATTGAGATTCTTGCGCACATTCGGTGCACCTGATACGATTTGTGCACACCAGATGCACTAAATCGTGGTTTTGTGCAGATTAGATGCACCTGATATTAGAGTCGTGCACGCCCGTTGCACTTGACAGGTGTTTTTGGTGCACATCTGTTGCACTCAGTTTTGTTTTTTTGTGAATTCATGGAATCTGTATTTGGTTTCGATTTCAGTGCGCACCGGACGTACATGATATTTTTATGATGTGATTGGGATTGATTTCAGTTTGATCAGTATGTTTTTATAATCATTACTATTGATTTGGTAACCAGGCGGGACGTGTATGTTAAATAAAATATATATATATATATATATATATATAGTTATTTTTTTTAAAAATAAACGTCCGCTACTTATGCCGTGGCACGTACATCACACGGCGATTTTCAAAAGGGGTTCTTGCATGCTTCTTTATTCAGATGTTTGGACGATTTTACTATGATGCGCACAATATATAAGTTGTAGTTTTGATGTATATTATGTTGGTTTTCATATTGGGTTTTGGTATTTTATTTTCTCCATAACTCCGATGATTGTGTTATGCTTGACGGAGTTGATTTTAGTTATGTATTGATGATTTCGGAGCCCCGACGATTTGAGTGTTTTGGATGAATGTTTTAGTAATTGGGGGGTGTTTTAATTTAAATTCGGGGACCGAATTTCTTAAAGGGGGGAAGATTGTAACATTTTAAAAATAATTAATTAATTAATTAAATAAATAAAATCGTTTAAGTGAATTTTATAATTTTCGGTAAAGTAAAACGTAGTTTTCATAAAACTAAACCGTAATTATTTTTCACTATAAATTTAAAAATACCTATTTTAATTATGTTATTACTAGTAAATGGTGTTTATTTATCCACTTATAAATTTTTAGTTTAATTAAACATTTTTCTTAAATTAATTATTTTAAATATTAACATAAGCTTTATTTTTACACTAAATTAGTGTAAATTACAAATTTGAATGGGTTTAATTAGCAAAAGTGAACCATTACATATTAGAATCAAGTGTGTTTCATGCAAAATTTATTTTCAAAATTTTACAATGGTTCTAGACCATTCTAGGTCAAATGGAGTGAAGAAAATAAAGAATTTTTAAATAAATTCATGAAAAGACTTAATTGTGTGATATTTTTGTGAAACCTTCTACACTTTTCTTCACCTTTTCTCACTCTCCTCTCTTTTCCTCACCTCATGGCCAGCCTCACCACCATGGGCAGCCCCAAAATTTCCCCCCCCATCATTTTTATATTAAAAATCATCAAAATTCATCAAAAATTCAATAAAAAACCCACAAAATCCTAATTAATTCATACCCTCTATTCTTTGCTCATCTTTACATGGATTTTGGAGATGGAAAGCATTCATTTTGGAGGCTTATTTTCATGTTTGGATTTCATGTTGTGGAGGTATAAATCTTTTTCTTTTGATTTATTGTTATTAGATGTTTCATTTAAGCATAATTAGATTTAATAAATAATTTTTATCTACAAGTTTTAAAATTCAAGTTAGGGTTTATAAAATTAAGTTATGGTTTTTATTAATTAAGTAGGGTTATAATAACTAGTTTAACATTTTTAGAAGTGGAAAATCTTGTATGGATGATATATTGTAAATTGTTTATCCAAAATTGTTTAAATTAATCCATTTTGCAAACTAGATTTCTATATATTGTATATATTGGTGAGATAAAATTCTAATTAATTTTTGTAACACTAGATTGTAGTTTTAATGAGGATATTAACTTGTTATTGGAATGAAAAACTTAAATTGGTTACTAGTTTCTGTTGATAATTGAAAAATACTAATAAAAATGCTATTTTTGCTAACTAGATTTTGGAAATTCTTAAATAAATGAGGTTTAAAATCTAAATTATGATTTCATTATATTATTATCATCATGAATTGTTGTTTAATGCATTAATTCATGCAAAATCCAGTTTAGATGTGATATCGTGAAATTTTCCTTAAAAGTACCGAAATCGGGCAAATTTACAAACTAGAATTTCAATATAATGCAAATTAGGGTTTTTAAAGTATAGTGATGGTTTATATAGTCTAGTATGCTAAATAATGAATATTATGACCATTAGTTTCTTGTAAACACCAAGTTTTGAAGTAAAACGGTAAATTGGCGTTTTCGGATTTTACGGAATCGGACGATTTGATCGATTTCTAGGGTTTCGATGATTTAAATCATATTTTATATTATAAATAATGGGTTTTAAAACTATGAGTTGTTTGTTGATGTTTATCTCGATCAATCGGCGTTTGTACGCCGATATCGAGCGATATTTGGTTCTTTTGCATGAGCGGGACATAGGTTTTAACCTATGCGCGTTTCGTGCGTCGTTTTGATGTTGTCCATGATTCAGTTTACGATACTATATATGTTTGCGTATAGGTACCCCTCACGTGGAATGCGGGCGATGAAGAAGAGGATGGCGACACCGTCTTCGGCAGACAAGGACCAGGTGAGTAGATGTATATCTACGGGGGGAAGTCGGGTGGATGGCGTTTAGCACCCCCGCAAACGTAGAATAGGGATAGTACTTATTGTCATTAGGAAGCCAGACATGACCTTAGAATTTCGGTGAGTAGGACCATAGTAGTGACCTTAGGTTGGACTAGATTGATTTAGAAAGACCTTACCTGAGGATGAATATCTTGGAGGAGATTCATAGGTTTCAGGTAGATACACACACGCACACACTGAGACTCGATGTGGTGTATACGTATATTTGTGTATATATATATAGGGCTAGGTGTTTAAATATATATATATATATATATATATATATATATATATATATATACAATACGTATATGTGATACAAGGATGTGATATGATACACGGGAATGAAACAATATAACTGGGCTTGATGCCGTGATTCTTGGCTTTACGGTCGTGTTATAATGTTAGCGGATCATTAGGAAATGAGATATTGAATAGGTATACATAAATAATAAAGGGTGGTGATGATATTGAAGTATATGAGACTCTAAAATAGAATCCGGACCGTAACCTGTGCCTAAAATTCTGATATGATATCATATAGGTGTGACTTGATTACGACATCATATAGGTGTGACTTGATTACGATATGATCTAAGTGTGACTTAATCACAATATGATACATATGACATGATATTTCTGAGGATAAATTAACGATGTATATTTATGCTGACAATGATATATGATTGATGTATGTGATTACAGTATAGCACCTTGATCTTGACATGTGTTGATGATGATATTATACGAATGATGAGGCACGTAGGTGATACTTGACCCGTACCGCGATATTGGGATGCCGTACGATGGATTTTACCGTACGAGGCATAGATATGATGATTGATCCGCACTCTTGATTCGAGGAAGCCGTACTACGTATGTGACGCTATTGAGGTTGGATCGCCGACTATTAGAGATATGGATTCAGACCTTAGGTGGACTCTTATTTCTTATTGACTAGTTTCTTAGGTTTAGTTCCTTAGGAGGTTAGATGGACACTAGTTTAGGCTCGAGTCATATAGTTGTAGTTATACTTGTATATCACAGACGAGTGGTTATTATACATCCGTCTTTACATTCATACCGTAATCATAATGGTGCATGTTCATTCATATGTTTCTATAATCAGAATAAAACTTTGCCTGTTAGGACACCAGCACCATTACCGATGATGCGCATATTCCACGCACACTTATTTGCTGGCTCACACACATCATCATCGGTAATTGCTATGCCACGTACACTTTAGATCATATTATCTTTTATTGATACAATCAGCTAACAGCTAGATCGATATAATATTGTGATTACTCTCTGGTGTTAGTATAGACATGGTATTTATTACTTAGATATTTCATGCATTCGCATTTTCATGTTATCATGCTGTATTATGGGGCATATGCCGACACTTATCATATACTTACTCATGATTTTGGGATTTTGGATTTCTATGAGATTTCTGGATTTTTGGGGAAAACCGCAAGAATAAATAAAAACTTCTCTCTCTCCTCCTCCTCTCTTTTTAAAACATAAGATGCGGTTTTCTCGTGATGTATGTGTCGTCCACCATGAGATTTCATGTTTTCTGTTGGATTTCGAGACCCGATTCGAGGAGTGGATGAACCGTCTCGGGTACATGGTGGGCCCGGTATGGTACCCCAGGACAAGAAGATCGAGTTGTAGACGATGAGCCTGGCAGGGGAGGACTACCTACCGGTGATGTCTGGCGCGGCGGATATCCGGAGGATACCGACCGTTGTCGTGAGATTTGATGATATGGGCCGATCTGGACTGACGGAGCCCGAGATATTGAGACTATGAGACATTGAGATTATGAGATATTGAGACTTGAGATTTACATGTTTTGTGTCGATGCTTGACACGGATTTCCATGGATTTCATCGTTGATATTTCAGATTTCTATACACATTTTACCATGATAAAAGTTAAAGATTTCTTATACAGATATATCTAGATTTCAGGATTGGTTATTTCACATTCATGGTGCATGCATACTCATTCACATGTCATAGTTCTATATGAGGCACTGATACGAGCACGGAGCATTTGCACTTACATGTAGCTTATTATCCTGTCTTTACTTGATGACTAGTAGTATATTAGTATATTATTATGACCTAGGACAGCGTCGTGCATTCGATTTCTTTTCGCAGATATCTTCTACTCACGAGTTGGCAACTCACCCCCGTTGTGCCAAATTTTATTACAGGTTGAGGTACAGGGTTCCTTGGCAGTTGCTGGCACATCATTTCATTCCGGGTGATTTGCACGGTAGGTTGGTTCACTTGTATCTGGACCGCCATTGTACTTTTATTATTTCATTTGTATCTAGTAAGCTCCATCAACCAAACTTGTATTACTTGATAGTTTACTGGATCAGTTGTTTATTTCGACCTTAGAGCCACGCTTGTATTATTATGATATCTGGTGGTTTTGTTTTCTTTTGAGTTTTGAGCTTCGCCCTTTGGCGTTGTATACTATTGTGCATTGATGTGGTTGTTTCCGCCTTTTGGCGTAGAGCTAGCTCCCGTTTGGGGATGCTTTTTATTGTTTGTATATATATTATTCTTGTTTGTACCCGTTTGGGGCTTTTACAAAGGAGACTCTGCCGAAATTTTTGAGAAAATTGGATGTTGCTTTTAAACTTGTTTTCTACATGTTTTCCTTTACTTCTTCTTCTTTTTATGGTTCAGATTTCTGGGCTTCGCCTTACTTAGGTTACGTTGCGCCTCTAGACGCTTCGTAATCTAAGTGCCGGTCACGTTCCGTACTTTCGGGTCGTGACACATTTCTTGATTGAATCAAATCCACCCGCACGACCCTTGACAAGGTCAACAAGGCCGTACGACTACCCTAACCCAAACTGCATCATATGCATAAGCAGATAAATACTGGTTAGCTACCGCACACTGCGCCTTGACAAGGTCAACAAACGTAGCACGAATACTAAACAGGACTTATCTGAAATGACGGAGGGCTACGACAGGTTTTTTTCTGAAAACCTATTGCGTAATGAACTTGATATCGTTGTAGAATCAAATGAAGTTTTGAAATGGAGTGTTTTTGAGGCTTTTCTAGTTTTGCTAAAGGGGTCACTCCCGGTGAAGGGATCGTCGGCCCTTTCCTCGTCGAATGAGGTGCGGGATATATCATATATATCACTGTGCAAAGAAGAAACTATAGAAGCAATCAAAAGCAAACCGAGTGTGTAGCATCTGCCAGTTATTGCTAAAGGAGTCACTCCCGGTGAAGGGATCTCGGTCCTTTCCTCGTCGAATGAGGTGCGGGATATATCATATATATCGATGTGCAAAGCAAGAACTGTAGCTACCTGTTTTATTTAAAATTTGATTCTACAACTTCTTAGGTTTCTTTTCTTTCATTAATCACATTAATGAAGTCCCATCATTTAATTCACCTAAACATCACAGATAAATACGACGTACACTTATGCCATCCGCATTCGCCTGGATGTCCCCTCGTGCACCGTTAGGTTAGGTAACTAACGACAGAGCAGGGCAGGGCTAGTGTGGATGCAAAACATAAGTAACGACTATATAATATATCATATATACTATATACTGTATCTATCAGAGAACATCATATGATCACATCACATATATCGCAGCAGAAGAAACATATGAAACATTGGATATACTAGGACGTCCGTGTTTTCAATACGAGCCAGTATAAAATACGGATTCCACGGTCGTGATGAATAGCCAATCCCACACCCCTAGACCCCTACGAGAGCGGCAAGCAACCCTACCAATTCCAGGGTTAGGAGACCCGGACTCGACTCCTCGAGATAGTCTCCCACTGGACCCTAGAACCCGGTTACTTGTGCTCCCCTCCTTGGGTCTATCCTAATGCGGAAATGTAAATAATATACAAAAGGTGACAGCTTCCGCAACCTGGAAGTGCCCCAAATAAAAAGAATATTACATACAAGTTTTTACATGAATGAAAATGAAAAACACTCATCTCACATAAAAACCCCCGGCTATTCAAACACGACAATCCAATATAACATATCCAGCAACACATAACATCACATGTCATCAACGTAAGTAAATATGCGCATCCCAATTGTCGTTGACATATAGCAACGAAACCGGCGATATCACATATTACACTTACGGTCACAGAAAAGAAAGTGTAAAACTACAACAATTGGAATCCGCAACCGCTTTAGACATCGCATGCCTAATCAAATGAAATACTTTGACATCACATGCCTAACAATTATAAATCCTGCATTTTAGTCCCATTATCGAAAACTCTTTTCAATATCAAGTGAAACTAAACCGCTAGATTTATAACATTCATTCAGTTATCTCATAACTGTTTGTGAATTCCAATTATTGTATCCCATTACGGATAAATAGAAAATATTAAACTTTCCGATCGAACATTCGAACACCCAAGTTTTCCCGAGACTGGTCAACACATGAAATAGGTTCAAAGACATTCACTTCATGCCTCAGTACCAACGGACTAGCCGTAGAAGGGTTAAGCCAACGCCTCACATGTGGCACGCCGTACTGCCCCAAACCTGAAGGTTCAAAGGGCAGTTCAAGACGGTCACATAATCGAGTTAAGGTTTGTTGTCTTCTAGAGGGACCATCGCGTTACTTGCAGTACTCAGAACGTCTTTAAACCACAGAAAAATCCAACACTTGGAAATTTTCCGGCAGGGGAAAAGTTGGGTATTTATATCCGGTCGAACTTTTTAACATATTCTTAAATTATCCGGAAAAACACACTGACAAAATTTGATAATCGATCGAATCTTCGAACTCCCAATACACCCCAGAAAATTCAACTCTTGAATAAATTTTAAAAATTCCCAGAAAATCCAACACCTGAAGAAATCAGTTACTGTGCAAAAATTATACGATAATTCAATAAATTAGCCGCAGAACAGCCGCAGAAGCAAGGCTTCTGCCGCGGTTCTGCCGCACTGTAGACACTTCATTAATTAATTTTTGCACCGTAATTCATAGATTTCCCTGCTGAATTTTTTAGCAATTTTTAATCTGGAAAAATCCCAGTTTTTGAAAAAAGTCCAGAGAGCATGTAAAAATTAGGGTTTCGGGTTCGATCGGGTTTCAAACGTCGTCTACACTTCGCCTAAGGCTCTAGCTAGGCTCTGATACCACTGTAGGGTTCCTAGACACACTATAGAGGTCTCACAAGGTATCAACCATGCCAATTTCTAATTTTATGAGTGCCGAGAAACCCTAATACGGATCGTCGACTAGAATTTTAGCCGAAACATTAAACTAGTTAACATCTTAACTAGAAGTGAGAAGCTACAACCTTTATAGATCCGGTTTTCCACTTCCTTAGCTCCACGTAGACGTCCTCTCGCTGTCCGTCTCGAATCCCGGACTCAAGCATCGGCTTCATCGGAGAAAAGGGCGGGCAAGGTCGTCGGCTTCGTGCCGAAGATGATGTACGTCGAGGCTTCACAAGATCAAGCTCCGACTTCACTAAGTTGTGAAACTTGTGAAGAAAACACCCTATACTACTTGGCAAGAGGTAGAGGGTGAAGAAATAGGAGGTGGGTTCACTTTAGAATTGGATTTCTCACTTGTTTACTCAAGATGCCATTAATGGTGGCAAGCTTTTTCTTGAACTCAAGAAGAAGAAGAAGATGAAGATGATTATGATAAGTCATTAAAAATGAAATAGAAAATGAATACTTATCATAATGTAGACCATGGTTAGGTGTAGAGAATTGACTAAGGTTAGATGAATGGTTAGGGTTAAGCATGAAGACAAAATGGTCACTTTGGTCAAAGCTTCATGAAGCTTCAACAAGCTTCAAGAATGAAAGCAACCATTTTGTTTTCTTATGCCTTTTCTTTTTAATCCAAATTAAAAGATAAATGAATGAATAAAGAAAAACCCTAACCATTTACTTAACCAAGGTTTAATTCTTTACACTTAACCAAATGAGCAAGTATCATCAAACATGATACAAACATGTGCACAAAAGTATATCACATATACAACTTGCACATCAAGTGAGAAAATCCATTTAAAGTGAACCAATACTAGTTAATGCAAAGTAATATATCAAATATATAATTATACATTAAATCATTAAATCAACACTTGATTCAATGATCCGGTCATATCGCATATAACCGACTAGTATCCTATGTATCGACTTATCGAATCAATCCTTGATTCGATATCTAGGTTATATCGCATATAACCAATCGATACATTCATCGCGAGAATGGAATACGGTATCACATACACGCATTATTCTCGGTCCTGCACATATCTCATATGCGCTCCTATTTCGTTTTGCTTGAGCCAGGAAACCTCTGTGTAGGACTCTAAACACTCGTCAATACGCCGGCAGCAGATGATGATCATATCAATCACCCACAAGCCGCAAGCGGTCTGCTAAACGTAACGGCCACCCGGGTATTGAGCGATCAGAAGATCGACGAGCTAGCCCGCTCACACTCCTGTGAATCCAACCAGTAACACTTACCGTACAGTCCGGTCTGTTCGTCTGATATGTCGCATATCAAGTCTAGGGGTGGTAAACGTCAGACCCCAATAACCGATAAGTCGTGCCGATATGAGGCTCATAACGGGTCGAGAAACTACTGGTAACACTTACCAGAAAATCTCTGATCAGCCCTGGCCAGGGACTTCCCTGTTATGGCCAATCGAGCACAGCGCAACATCAACCCCCAATACCGGGAGAGACGAAACCCCTCCTATCGCTCATTGCCTCCATGTGACTCGGGACTATACCCAAAGACCACCGTTTTGCACGCCCTCATGGACGTGGTAAGGTGGAGATCAAAGCACAGTGGGAATCACACAAGACTCTATGACGATCTCGGGTCTACAGACTAACCTGTACAAGTGTCACCTGAGAACTGCCATCTGACGAGAGGTATAATACCATCTGGGAGTTCTCGGCGAGTCCGTCCAGTGTACCCAGTCTCCACTGAGCACCCGTACACCATCTCTGATGTCAAACACCAATGGATATGGGATCATCCATCGCCCATCTCATGGGTCGAGAAGCGTATACGCTAGTCTACACTGGTATATCGATGCCCCGTCTCGATACACCCATGACTAGGGACCTTGAAGGATGTACCTATAGACTACCATGTCCCCACTAGTATGATCCGCATCATAGTCCAGGTAGTCAAGTACACATCCTAAGGGCTTTACCAACATGTAACTATAAGATAGTTTAAAGAGACTAGTGTACATGTTAAGATAAAGAGCAACCAGATAGCATACTATCATATCGAGCAAGAAAGTCATCTCTATATATGTCCAAGCATCCAATATAATATACATCATCTGTACAATACTGGCCTCTAGGGCATACATACAACTAACATAAACGTCAGTCCCCTAATAACGGTACAAGTCGTGTCGGAGTGTAGCCCAGAACATCCTGAGATAACATTGGAAACGCTACCAGTATATCTCGCTTGCCCTTGCCAGGGACTTTGTATAATGGCTCTTCTAGACACAGCGCGATATCAACCCCCAATACCGGGAGAGACGAATCCTGTCTAACCGTCACTGCCTCCAAGTGTTTCGGGACTGCACCCAACTGCTACCTGTTTGCACGACTCATTTGAGCCATGGTAGGGTAGCAATCTAAGAACAGTAGGAACACACTTGAGGCGAAGTGACAGTGTCAAGTTAGCGGACTAAGCTGTACTTATGTCACCTGGGAACTGACAACTGACGATAGGTATAGTACCAACCAACAGTTCCCGACGAGTCCTGTCCAGTGCACTCGTAACCTAACGATTACCCACATACTATCTCATGTACGACGTACTAATGGCTGTGGGACAGATCATTTCCTCTGCTGGGATGAGAAGCACATACGCTAGTCTACTCTGGAGTATCAATGCCCCGTCTCGATAATCCTACGAGTAGGAACCTGTATAAGGATATGCTTGTAGATTACCCAGCCCCCACTAGTGTGACTGCCATCACAACGCTGGTAATCAAGCAAAGATCCTAAGGGCTCCACTAATGTGTATAGGCGATATGCTAAAAGAAACACATGCACACATTAAAGTAGAAACAAACCAAGTAGCATACTACTATTTTGAGCAAGATTGTCTATACAACTGTGAATATCCCAAGCTTCCATTAAGTAATATACAAACTAGTATGATACAGTAATGGCCTCTAGGGCATATACACTAACATACCACCCCTAGTCTAGATATGCGACATATCAGATGAACAGACCGGACTGTACGGGAGTGTTACTGATTGGATTCACAAGAGTGTGTACAGGCTTGCTTGTTGATCTTCTGATCGATCAATACCTGGGTACCTGTTACGTTTAGCTGACCGCTTGCAGCTTGTGGGTGTTTGATATGATCATCACCTACTTCCGACGTATTGGCGATTCTTTAGAGTCCTACACAGAGGTTTCCTGGCTCAGGCAAAATGGAGTAGGAGCACATATGTGATGTGCAGCACCGAGAATAATACGTATATGTGATACCGTATTCGATTCTCACGATTTGAGATATCGGCCGGGTATATGTGATATAACCGGGTTATCGGATCAAGTGTTGATTCGATAAGAAGGTGCATATTATATTAGTCGGTTATAAGAAATATAGCCGGGTTATTAAATCAAGTGTTGATTTAATAATTTAATGCATAATTATGTATGTGATATATTACATTACATTAACTAATATAAGCTCACTTATATGATTCTTATTCTCACTTGATGATATATTGATATATATGTGATATATGTTAATTGTATTATTTTCTTTTATTACATTATATATGCGATATATAATATTGTAACATGTTAGGGTTACAAATGCAACTAGGGTTTATGAGTTAAACCATGATTAGGGTTGGGATTAGGTTAATTATTTTTGTTAATTCTTAATGATGGATTAAGTCATGGATAAGCTTTGAAGAAGCTTCATGAAGATTGACTTAGTCCACCCTCTTTAGATATTTGTCAAGATATTTGCTAACCTTACCCTAACCCTAAACTATGGTTTATTGTCTACAAGGGTTAAGCATGACATGCTTAACCCTTGGTTGCATTTTCTAACCTCAACAATAATTCATTCATTCATCACATGAGCTTCTTCTTCTTCTTCATTGATTTTGCTATCTTGATTTTATTCTTGTGATGAAAAATAGTGAGAAATAGAAAACTAAAGTGAGCAAAATTCCTACTTCATCATCCTCATATATTCTAGCCACTTAGATTTGGGTGTTTGCTTCACTAATACTTGATTAGTGAAGTGAGAGCTTGGGATTGTGATTCTTCAAGGTAGATCATCTTGGATTTTGAAGATTACCAGCTAGGATGCATCATTCTCTTCATGGAGCCTCTCTAGAGTCCGGTAGCATGATGATCGCAGTGAAGGGACCTCAACCCGGAGCTTATGAAGTGAAGGAACGGACTACAAAGGTTGTAATCACTTACTCTTAGAAGTAAAGTTGTTTACTTGTTCATTGTTAACCCTAATTCTCTAGTTAAGATCCTTTCTTAGGTTGTTTGGCATTTGAAAAATTTAAATCTGGCATGTTTGATGCCTTGTAGAACTTTGTCTTAGTGCCTAAGAACCTTACAACTATTACCTGTTTGCACGACTCAATAGAGCCGTGGTAGGGTAGCAATCTAAGAACAGTGGGAACACACTTGAGGAGAAGTAGCAGTGTCAAGTCAACGGACTAAGCTGTACTCATGTCATCTAGGAACTGCTACTTGACGATAGGTATAGTACCAACCAGCAGTACTCGACGAGTCCGTCCAGTGTAACTCATAACCCAATAAGCACCTGCATACTATCTCCAGTACGACGTACTGATCGCTATGGGCAGACTATCTCCCCTGCTGGGATGAGAAGCGTATACACTAGTCTACTCTAGAGTATCGATGCTCTATCTCGATAAGCCTACGACTAGGGACCTGTATAACGATGTGCTTATAGACTGCCCAGCCCCCACTAGTGTGATTGCTATCACAACGCTGGTAGTCAAGCAAAGATCCTAAGGGCTGCATCAATATGTATTAGCGATATGTTAAAATAAATATATACACATATTAAGATAGATACAAACCAAGTAGCATACTACTATATCGAGCAAGACTGTCATAAATCCATGTATATATCCCAAGCTTCCAAAATGTAATATACAAACAAGTACTATACAATAATGGCCTCTAGGGCATACATATCCAACAGTTGTAGCATCTCATACCCAACAGCCCGAAGAGTCTCTCAAATTGTATCTGGGGTATGGCCTTTGTGTGTGGATCTGCCGTGTTATTCTTCGTGTCAACTCTCCTGACCTCGATCTTCCGGCGATCAACTATCTCTCGGATCAGGTGATACCGCCTCAGAATATGCCTGGATTGCTGATGGGACATGGGTTCCTTGGCCAAAGCCACTGCTCCATTGTTATCACAATACAAAGGTATTGGATGCTCGATGGACGGAACCCCACCAAGTTTGGTTATGAACTTCTTCATCCAGACAACCTCTTTGGTGGCATCGTTGGCAACGATGTATTCAGCCTCCATCGTCGAGTCTGCCACGGTTTCTTACTTGGAACTCTTCTAACAAACCGCCCCTCCATTGAGGGTGAAGATAAAATCCGAGACCGACTTAGAGTCGTCCTTATCACTCTGGAAGCTCGAATCGGTAAAAGACTCCATTTGGAGTTCACCGTTACCATACACCAAGAGCATTTCTTTAGTCCTTCTCAAGTACTTAAGAATGTTCTTCACAGCTGTCCAGTGATTCTCTCCAGGATCTGCATGATACCTACTCACCACACCTAGTGAGTATGCTACATCTGGTCTGGTATATAACATCACATACATGATAGAGCCTACTGCCGAAGCATAGGGTATCTCTTGAATGCGAACCCTCTCCAAATCAGTCTTGGACGACATCTCTTTGGAGAGAGTGATTTCTGAGATCGTAGGTAAATTCCCACGCTTGGAATCTTCCATATTAAACCTCTTTAGTATGGTGTCAATGTACCTAGATTGGGACAATCCCAACATCCGTTTAGATCTATCTCTAAAGATCTTAATCCCCAAGATGTAGGAGGCATCACCTAGATCTTTCATTGAGAATCTCGTGATAAGAGGAGCTTGACCGAGTGTAGCATAGGAACACAATTTCCTATCAAGAGTAAGTCATCCACGTACGATACGAGGAAGACAACCTTACTCTCTACAACCTTCTTGTATATACAAGGTTCATCTACCATTTTGATGAAGTCAAACTCTTTGACCGCCACATCAAAATAGATGTTCCAACTCCGCGATTCTTGCTTTAACCCGTAAAATTATTTAAGCAACTTGCACACCTTTCCGCTACTCCCACTATCTACTAAGCCCTCTAGCAGTGTCATGTACACGCTCCCTTCTAAATCAACATTTATAAAAGCGGTCTTGACGTCGATCTACCAGATTTCGTAGTTATGGTATGCAGCAATGGCAAGTAGGATCCAGATGGACTTAAGAATAGCCATTGGAGAAAATATTTCATTAAAAACCACACCCTGTTATTGACGACAACCTTTTGCAACAAGTCTAGCTTTGAAAGTCTTAACTTTTCCATCTACACCAAGAATCTTCTCAAGATCCACTTGCTCCTGATTGGTTTTACCCCATCTGGTGCAACTTCCAAAACCACTACATTGTTGGTGTATATGGATTCCATCTCAGATCGCATAGCATCCGGCCATTTTACAGAGTCCCACTCGTGATGGCCTGCTCGAAACTAGTTGGGCCATCATCTTCCATAATGCAATCCTCACTCCCACTGTCATTGAGAAAACCGTAGTATCTCTCAAGCAGATGAGGAACCCTACTAGAATTGCGGAGAGGCTGAGATTCGTCAGGAACTATTGAATCCTCCGGTTCTACCAAATCACCAGCTGTTAGTTTGTTTAGCTGGAACTCCTTCCAATTCTATCTCATGACCACTAATTTCTTCCATAAGAAATTCCTTTTCTAAAAAGGTGGCATGCTGAGAAACAAAATATCTTTTGCTCCTCAGTGTGGTAGAAGATATACCCTCGCGAATGTTCGGGATATCCAACAAACTTATACAGTACCGACCTTGCCTTGAGTTTGTTCAGATTTTGCTTTTCAACATAGGCCGGACAACCCATATCTCAACTCGTTTAAGAGATGGTCTCTTTCCATTCCATATCTTATATGGAGTGGTAGGCATTAATTTGGATGGAACTTTATTCAATAGGTATGCGGCTTCTCAAGCGCATAACCCCAAAAGGAAACAGGTAACCCATCAGTACTCATCATAGAGCGCACCATATCTAATAGGGTGCGATTCCTCCGCCCCGATACACCGTTGTGCGGTGGTATATACGAAGGAGTAAACTGAGAGAGAATCCCATTCTCTTTTAAATAATCCAGGAACTCCGTGCTCAAGTATTATCCTTCCGGATCAAATCTCAGGACTTTAATACTTCTACCCGTCTGGTTCTCTACTTCGCACTTATATTCCATGAATTTCTCAAAAGCTTCAGACTTGTGTTTCAACAGGAACACATATCCGAATCTTGAGAGATCATCAGTGAATATAATGAAGTACGAGGAACCAACCATGGCATTTTGTAACACCCTAGTTCATTTATACCAATTTTAGTTCACTTATTTCCTTATTTGTGGTATTTTCTTGATTTATCGTGTTTGGGTGCGAATGGTATTTTACATTTGACATTGCATTCGACCCGACCCGCTTTCTTGAACTTATTTGATTCATATTTATGAATTATCCTGACTTGTTATGTAGACTGGTGCATTTTCATATTTAGTGCATTCTGGCATTTTATCTGGCATTTGCATTTTTAAAATATAACATTTTAAGTCACATAAAATATTTTAAAAATACATTGCATGGCATGCATGATACCCCTAGCCCTGTGGTAGCATCCGCGCATCTTGTTCTCGTCCCGTTTAGTGAAACGGACTTGTTTGGATGGCTACGTGCACGCTACGTGCATCCGTTTTTGGGGGTATGCATTTTCGTTACCCGGATATCCAGTTTTGGTTTTGGTTACTACGTATATTATTCGTATTTTCAAACTTTAATTTTAGACCCGACCCGGGCGTATTTTGGAGTAGTTTTGTATTAGCTAGAAAACCCAAATTTATTTAACATTCTTATTATATATCAACAGTTTTTACAGAATAATATAAATCTTGTAACTAAAAGTATATTTTATATATTTTTTCCAAATTAATATCCTAACTTAACTCAGATCTCTCTCTCTCTTTTTCTCTCTCCCTCTCTCTCTCCTCTGCTTACATATTTTCATTTAACCTAACCCTATTTTTCCCACGTTCTTCTTCATCTTCCCCGCATTACCTCCGACCTCGCGAGCCACTTTCGCCTTCGTCGCCAACACCCTTGCCTCCACCTCCTCACCCTCACCTACAAAGCCACCACCACCAGCGCATTCATTCATCCCCGACCAACCCATTGCAAGCAACCCATAACCGAGCTAACCCCTGCAAACCCAAGAAAAACCCACGACCCTGACCTCACCGCCGGTAACCCCTCGTCGACCTCTCCCTCGACCTCTTATCATCATCTCCATCTCTCCGACACCACCTCCATCATCTTCTTCTTCCTTCAACCCATGCATCCAAATCTGAGAACCCATCAGCCGCAGCCATTGCCTTGCTTCCTGTGCCGACTCCTACCACCTGCAACCCAGCAATCATCGTCGCCTTCTTCTTCTTGTTAGTTATATGTATGCCCTAGAGGCCATTACTTTACATACGATGTATATTGTAATGGATGCTTGGATATATATAGGGAGGACTTTCTTGCTCGACATGATAGTATGCTATCTGGTTGTACTTTATCTTAACATGTACTCTGATTGTCTCTATATTACATGTTGATAAAGCCCTTAGGATGTGTACTCAACTACTGGGACTATGATGAGATCATACTAGTGGGGCCACGGTAGTCGATGAGTACATCCTATAACTGTTCCTAGTCGAGGGTATATCGAGACAGGGCATCGATGCACCAGAGTAGACTAGCGTATACGCATCTTGACTCATATGATGGGCGATGGATGATCCCATATCCATCGGTGTTTGACATCAAGGATGGTGTACGGGTGCTCAGTGGAGACTGGGTACACTGGACGGACTCGCCGAGAACTCCCAGATGGTATTATACTACACGTCAGATGGCAGTTCTCCGGTGACACTGGTACAGAGTAGTCTGTTGACCCGAGATCGTTATAGAGTCTTGTGTGATTCCCACTGTGCTTTGATTTCCATCATACCACGTCCAAGAGGGCGTGCAAAAAGGTGGCTTTTGGGTACAGTCCCGAATCACATGGAGGCAATGAGCGATAGGAGGGGATTCGTCTCTCCCGGTATAGGGAGTTGATGTTGTGCTGTGTTCGATTGGCTATAACCGGAAATCCCTGGCCAGGGTTGCTGAGATTTACTGGTAAGTGTTATCTGTAGTTTCACGAACTGTTATAGACCTCATATCGACACGACTTATCGAGCTACTGTGGACTGACGTTTACCACCCCTAGGCGAGATATGCGACATATCAGACGACGAGACCGGACTGTACGGGAGTGTTACTGTTTGGATTCACAGGAGAATGTATAGGCTTGCTTGTTGATCTTCTGAGCGCTTAATACCTGGGTAGCTGTTACGTTTAGCTGACCGCTTGCAGCTTGTGGGTGTTTGATATGATCATCACCTACTGCCGGCGTATTGACGATTCTTTAGAGTCCTACACAGAGGTTTCTTGGCTCAGGCAAAACGGAGTAGGGGCACGTATGTGATATGTGCGGGACCGAGGATAATACGATATGAGATACCGTATTCTATTCTCGCGATATTTGATATCGGCCGGGTCATCGGATCAAGTGTTGATTTGATGAATCGGTACGGATAAATATTGGTCGGTTATATGCGATATAGCCGGATTGTCGGATCAAGGGTTGATTTGATAATTTAATGTATAATAATATATATGATATATTAAATTACATTAACTAATATTAGCTCACTAAAAGATTCTTTTTCTCACTCGGGTAATACATTGATATATATGCGATATATGTTAATTGTATTATTTTATTTCGTTACAATAAATATTATATATGTGATATATAATATTGTAACATGATATGATAACTAATGCAACATGTTTAGTAAAGATTAATCAAGATTAGGGTTTGATTTGGGTTAATGACTTCTAGTAGATTCTAGAAGGTTTTCTATTTTGTTTTGGAAAAGATATTTTCAAGTGACTCATTCTTAACTCAACCCAAACCCTAACCCTTGGTTAATTCTCTACAATGGTTAAGTCAACCATGGTTGCATTATTCATCATATTAATCCTTTCATTATTCATCACAAATGAGAATGGATCACTATTCTTCTTCTTCCTTGAGTTCTTCATGCAAAGCTTTCTTGTTTTGATATTTGTGATGAAAATATGTGAGAAAAAGATAAATAAAGAGAGCAAAAATCCTACTTCATCATCCTCATCTTCCCTTGCCCTTTAGATGAGAGTGTTCACTCAATTTTAGTGAGTGTTAGCTTGTGTTAATGAAACTTCAAGGTAGATCATCTTTGTATCGAAGATCGGAAGCAAGACTGCACCTTTCTCTTCGTGAAGCCTCTCGAGAGTCCAGAGCACGATGATCGCAGTGAAAGGACCTCAACACGGAGCATATGAAGTGAAGGACCGGATCTACAAAGGTTGTAATCCCTCTCACTTAGTGTTAAAGTTGTTAACATGTTAGTTTTCGCCTAATTTCTAGTTTAAAGATCCGTATTCGGGTTGTTCGGCACGGCTAATTTTTTAATCGGGCATGGTCGATGCCTCGTAGACCCTTGTGCGCGTGCATAGCAACCCTACAGTGGTATCAGACCCAAGCTAGAGCTTTAGGCGATGTCTAGATGAAGTTTAAAGTCCGATCGAACCCGGAAAACCCGATATACCCTAGTTTCTGGAAATTTTTCAAAACTATGATTTTTTTCATATTAAAAATACCCAAAAAATTCAGCAGGGTATTTTAGGAATTACTGTGAAACCCGAACCCCTAAATCATCCAAAGCGCCGTAGAACCGCGGCCAAACCCTGGTATTGGCGGCGGTTCCGCGGTAAGAAGGAAGGATTGAGGGATAGGGTTTGCACAGTAATCTCCGTAGCTAATTCCTGATTTCTTCTGGGCATTTTTAATTATACTCAAGTGTTGGGTTTTCTGGGGTGTTTTGGGGACTCGTTGTTTCGATCGGATATTTTAACTTTGTTTATTTTGTCCGGGTAATTTATAGAAACTGTTAAAAAGTTCGAACGGATATCAATAACTCACTTTTTCCCCTGTCGGAAATTTTTTCAAAAGTTGGATTTTTTCTCGTGTTTAAGAACGTTCTAAGTCGTGCAAGTAACGCGGTGGACCCTCTAGAAGACAACAAACCTTAACTCGATTATGTGACCGTCTTGAACTGCCTTTTGAACCTTAGGGTTTGGGGCAGTACGGCGTGCCACATGTGAGGCGTTGGCTTGACCCTTCTACGGCTGGACCATTGGTACTGTGGCATGTGATGGATGTTTTTAAACTGATTTCAAGTGTTGAGATATATTGGGGAAATCTTGGGTGTTTGATGATTCGATCGGAAAGTTTAACTTTGTCTATTTATCTGGAATGTGATACAATATTTGGAATCCACAGGTAGTTATGAGATAACTAATTTGAATATTATAAACATAGCAGTTTAGTCTCAGATGATCGGTTGCCACGGAATTTTGATGTGATCAAAAGTCCGTCGCAATCACTTAGTGTACGTGGATACTCGCCGGGTAAACTTAATAGACAGCTACGCCCCATAGCCCCGACCAAGTGACTGTAGGAGAACCCCGTCGCCGAAAGCATCCGTTCGGGTGCTCGCGGCAGCGGTGTTCCGCCTTAATGCACTTCGTCGACGGCATCTGGGGGTGCGGCCGTCTACTAAAGTTTGAGACGAGCATTCGATCAGGACGTCGGGAATCTTATTGAATTGCCCGACTTGATATTGAAAAGAGTTTTCGATAATGAGACTAAAATGTGGGGTTTATAATTGTTAGGCATGAGATGTCTAAGGAATTCATTTGGTTAGGCATGCGATGTCTAAAGAGGTTGCGGATTCCAACTGTTGTAGTTTTACATTTTCTTTTCTGTGACCGTAAGCGTAGTATGTGGTGTATCGCCGGCTTCGTTGCTATACATCAACGACAATCGGGATACGCATACTTGCTTACGTTGATGATATGGGATATTATTTGCTGCTGTGATATGTTATATTGGATCGTCGCGTTCTGAATAGCCGGGGGTTTTATGTGAGATGAGAGTTTTTTTTTTCTTTTTCATTCATGTAAAATTCTTTTATATGTAATATTCTTTTATTGGGGCACTTCCAGGTTGCGGAAGATGTCGCCGTTGTATATTATTTACTTTTCCGCATTAGGTAGACCCAAGGCGGGGAGCACAAGTAACCGGGTTCTAGGGTCCAGTGGGAGACCATCTCGAGGAGTCGAGACCGGGTCTCCTAACCCTAGAATTGGCAGTGTTGCTTGCCGCTCTCGTAGGGGTCTAGGGATGTAGGTTTGGCTATTCATCGCGACCGTGGAATCCGTGTTTTATACACGCTCGTACTAAAACACGGACGTCCTAGTATATCCAATATTTCATATATGTTTCTTCTGCTGCAATGTTCTGTGATGAGATCATATTACTGCCTGTGACGAATGTTTATATTATATATATGAGATATATGTTATATTGCAGATTTCGTTTCAAATGTGATGCTTGTGAAGCATAATAAAATGGGACTTCATTAATGAGATTAATGAAATAAAAGAAACCTAAGATGTTGTAGAAACTTGTTTAAATTAAAAAACTGGTAGCTCTAGTTCTTGCTTTGCATCGCGGTGTTCCTTGTAGAACATCCTGCACCTTATTCGATAAGGAAAGGACCGAGATCCCTTCACCGGGAGTGACTCCTTTAGCAATAACTGGCATATGCTACAACTCTCGGTTTGTCTTTTGATTTCTTCTATAGTTTCTGCTCTGCACAGTGGTATATATGATATATCCTGTACCTTATTCGATGAGGAAAGGGCCGACAATCCCTTCACCGGGAGTGACCCCTTTAGCAAAACTAGAAAGGCCTAAAAAACACTCCATTTAAAATCACTCAATTCTACAACGATATCAAGTTCATTACGCAAAGGGTTTTCTTAAAAACCTGTCGTAGCCCTCCTTCATTTCAGATAAGTACTAGTTAGTATTCGTGCTACGTTTGTTGGCCCGCGTCAAGGCGTAGTGTGCGGTAGTTAACTAGTATTTATCTGTTTATGCATATGATGCAGATTGGATTAAGGTAGTCGTGCGACTTTGTTGGCCTGCGTCAAGGGTCGTGCGGGTGGGTTTAATTCAATCAAGAAATGACGGGTTGAACTTGACTAGCGTACTGTGGTTTGTTGGCCTGCGTCAAGGTCATGGGACGCTAGGGGTAAAATATTATTGGGAATTTCAAGTGTTGAAATTTGCAATGAGACTGCATACCTTCTATGAGATAGTTGGATCCCGATACCCGCTGCGAGTAATAGTTGCTCCTGGGAGAGTTTTTCACATTACAATTAGCCGATCAAGTAGGTGTCTAGAAAGGTGTTTACGGGGTTACGCCCCTGGGAAAACGAGGTTTACTTTAATTAGGTTTGTGCGAAAGCACGGGGGACCTCCCTCAAAGTACCGACACTGGCCTGGCTGAAAAGATTGGCAAACTTGTAGCGTGTATTTAATCCCAGCTAGTCTTTCCTTTTAGGGTTTGAAGGAAGATTTGATTAAAACAGTGGGAGACATCCTGATTAGATATATTAGATAACCAATCTAATCTTGCAAGAGCATATGCTGAGTGTTTTCTTCTCTCTCTTTCCAGGTAGCGACTATATCACACCTTAATCAAGATAATAATACGGATATATTTGACCGAACCCGCTTGTTATACTGAGATGGGGAACGTTGGTCCCGCTCCAAATTATAATTGTTATAAGACAGAGTAAGAAATTGGGGAATACCAGATTTCCCGTGCCGCCCAAACGAAGAAAGTGCATGTTGATGCATCATCTTCGGGTGTGTTCATTTGAGAGAACTGTTTCTCAGTATCCTTTACGTCCTGGGTATGTGATACCAGATCAGGATCCCGTATATGTAATCTGTTACATGGGCTACAGATAGGTAGAGAACTGAGAATGGGTGATAAGTTTCATGAGACAGAAAACGGTGCAAGTGTTGCAGCCAAGTCTGTTGGTCACTATCACCCTGTATTACCTGAATACATTGATTCTGAACGAATGTTATTAGATACCGAACCTGATATACAACATCATATCAGTTTCTTTATTAGTAAAGAAGTGATATAATTTTGTATTGTTGGATAATGTTTTGAACATTTCCTATATCAAGAGTTGATCGGTTCAGGCACGTTATCTAAAAGCATAGACGTTCTAAATCAAACTACAGTTCTTAGTATACAGAACACACACAAGAGGAAGAGTTCAGAAATGAATGAATCCTTCTTGAGGTATTGTAGACTAGGTCATATCAATGCGACCCGACTGGCTGAAGTAACATTTAGATGCATATTTAAATTAGTTTGAATTTATATCTTGTGAAACTTGCCGGTCATGTCACAAAGATAAGATGACCATAGCTCTGTTTATTGGAAACAGAGAAAGAGTTAGTGAACTCTTGGGATTGATACATGCTGATGTATGAAAGTCCCCTGTCTACACATGCCAAGACCGGTTCTTTTTACTTCATTACGTTCTCTGATAATCTCTCAAGATTCAGACATGTGTTCCTGTTGAAACATAAGTCCGAAGCTTTTGAGATATTCACAGAATATAAGTTAGAAGTGGAGAACCAAAATACGGGTATAAGTATTATGTCCTTTGATGAGATCAAGGAGGAGAATACTTGAGCACGTAATTCCTGGACTATTCTAAAAGAGAATGAGATTCTCTTTCGGCATTACTCCTCCGTATACACCATAGCACGATGGTATATCGGGGCGGAGCAAAAGCATCCTATGCGATATGGTGTGCTCTATGATGAGTACTACTGAGTTTCCAATTTCCTTTTGGGAGTTATGCACTTGAGAAGCTGCATACCTATTGAATAGGGTTCAAATCAAATCAGTTGCCTACCACTTCATATGTGATATGGAAAGGGAAGAGCCCATATCTTAAGTTTGTTAAGATTTGGGGTTGTTCAGACTATGTCTAAAAGCAAAATCCGGACAAGCTCGAGGCAAGGTCTGTTATGTAGAACTGGAAAGGTTCCAGCTATACAAACTGCAGCTGATGATTTGGTAGAACCAAAGGATTCAATAGTTTCCAACGAACCTCAGCCTATCCGCCGATCTAGTAGGGTTCCTCACCCACCTGAGAGATACTTCGGTTTCTCTATGACAGTGGGAGCGAGAATTGCATCATGAGATGATGACCTAACTAGTTTCGAGCTGGCCATCAGGAGTGGGACTCTGTAAGAATGGCTGGGTGCTTATCGATCTGAGATGGAATCCTTATACACCAACAAAGTATGGACTTTGATTGCTTTATCTGAAGGGTTAAATCCCCATCAGGAGCAAGTATATCTTGAGAAGATTACTTGGTGTATATGGAAAAGTTGAGACTTTCAAAGCTAGACTTGTTAAAAGTTTGCATCATAGACCAGGTATGGATTATGTTGAAAACTTTTCTAAGGATCTATGCTTAAGTCCATCCAGATCCTACTTGCCGCGGCTACATACCATGACTATGATATCTGGTGGTTGGGTGTCATGACTGCTTTTCTAAGTGATGTTTTAGAAGAGAACGTCTATAAGTACACAGCCAGAGGGCTTCGTAGACAGTGGGAGCAGCGGAAACGTGTGCAAGATGTTTTATATGATAAAACAAGCATCGTGGAGTTGGAACATCTGTTTTGATGTGGTAGTCAAAGAGTTTGACTTCATCAAAATGGTAGATGAACCTTGTATATACGAAAAGGTAGTAGAGAGTATGGTGGTGATCCTCGTAGAGTATGTGGATGACATACTCTTGATAGGGAAGGAGTTTCCTATGCTACGCTCGGTCAATCTCCGCTTATCACAAGGATTCTCCATATAGGATCAAAGTGATACCTCCTAAATCCTGGGTTTTGGATCTATGAGATAGATCTAATTGGATGTTAGGACACTCACTAGTTCTAGTGAGATGGTATCAATCGATCCTGGGAAGAATCACTGGAATGGTTCCAGGGTGATAAGGACGACTGAATGTCAGTCGCAGGCATTGTCTTTACCCTCTGTGGAGGGACGGTATGATGGAAGAGTTCCAAGCTAGATACCGTGACATACTAGACGATTAAAGGCAAGATACATCGTTACCAAGGATGCTACCAAAGAGGCAGTTTGGATATTTATAAGTTCATAAGATGAACTTCGTTCCTACCATTGTGTGACAATGGAGTTGTGGCTTATGCCAAGGAACCCCCGTCCCATCAGAAATCCAGATATAATTCTTAGGCAGTATCATATGATCATGGAGATGGATGATCTCTAAGATGATCGAGGTTAGGAGAGTAGATACAGAGGACAACAGTGCGGATCCACTCACAAAGGCCTTTTTCCCAGTAGAGACTTTTACGGGATGATTGAGTATGAGATACTTCAACCGCAGCTAATTGTTGGGTATGCGATACCACAACAGATGGCCCTAGTGCAAGTGGAAGATTGTTAGTTATATGTATGCCCTAGAGGCCATTACTGTACATACGATGTATATTGTAATGGATGCTTGAATATATATAGGGAGGACTTTCTTGCTCGACATGATAGTATGCTATCTGGTTGTACTTTATCTTAACATGTACTCTGATTGTCTCTATATTACATGTTGATAAAGCCCTTAGGATATGTACTCAACTACTGGGACTATGATGAGATCATACTAGTGGGGCCACGGTAGTCGACGAGTACATCCTATAACTGTTCCTAGTCGAGGGTATATCGAGACAGGGCATCGATGCACCAGAGTAGACTAGCGTATACGCATCTTGACCCATATGATGGGCGATGGATGATCCCATATCCATCGGTGTTTGACATCAAGGATGGTGTACGGGTGCTCAGTGGAGACTGGGTACACTGGACAGACTCGCCGAGAACTCCCAGATGGTATTATACTACATGTCAGATGGCAGTTCTCCGGTGACACTGGTACAGAGTAGTCTGTTGACCCGAGATCGTCATAGAGTCTTGTGTGATTCCCACTGTGCTTTGATTTCCATCATACCACGTCCAAGAGGGCGTGCAAAAAGATGGCTTTTGGGTACAGTCCCGAATCACATGGAGGCAATGAGCGATTGGAGGGGATTCGTCTCTCCCGGTATAGGGAGTTGATGTTGTGCTGTGTTCGATTGGCTATAACCGGAAATCCCTGGCCAGGATTGCTGAGATTTACTGGTAAGTGTTATCAGTAGTTTCTCGAACTGTTATAGACCTCATATCGACACGACTTATCGAGCTACTGTAGTCTGACGTTTACCACCCCTAGGCGAGATATGCGACATATCAGACGACGAGACCGGACTGTACGGGAGTGTTGCTGTTTGGATTCACAGGAGAATGTACAGGCTTACTTGTTGATCTTCTGAGCGCTCAATACCTGGGTAGCTGTTACGTTTAGCTGACTGCTTGCAGCTTGTGGGTGTTTGATATGATCATCACCTACTGCCGGCGTATTGACGATTCTTTAGAGTCCTACACAGAGGTTTCTTGGCTCAGGCAAAACGGAGTAGGGGCACGTATGTGATATGTGCGGGACCGAGGATAATACGATATGAGATACCGTATTCTATTCTCGCGATATTTGATATCAGCCGGGTCATCGGATCAAGTGTTGATTTGATGAATCGGTACGGATAAATATTGGTCGGTTATATGCGATATTGCCGGATTGTCGGATCAAGGGTTGATTTGATAATTTAATGTATAATAATATATATGATATATTAAATTACATTAACTAATATTATCTCACTAAAAGATTCTTTTTCTCACTCGGGTAATACATTGATATATATGCGATATATGTTAATTGTAGTATTTTATTTGGTTACAATAAATATTATATATGTGATATATAATATTGTAACATGATATGATAACTAATGCAACATGTTTAGTAAAGATTAATCAAGATTAGGGTTTGATTTGGGTTAATGACTTCTAGTAGATTCTAGAAGGTTTTCTATTTTGTTTTGGAAAAGATATTTTCAAGTGACTCATTCTTAACTCAACCCAAACCCTAACCCTTGGTTAATTCTCTACAATGGTTAAGTCAACCATGGTTGCATTATTCATTATATTAATCCTTTCATTATTCATCACAAATGAGAATGGATCACTATTCTTCTTCTTCCTTGAGTTCTTCATGCAAAGCTTTCTTGTTTTGATATTTGTGATGAAAATATGTGAGAAAAAGATAAATAAAGAGAGCAAAAATCCTACTTCATCATCCTCATCTTCCCTTGCCCTTTAGATGAGAGTGTTCACTCAATTTTAGTGAGTGTTAGCTTGTGTTAATGAAACTTCAAGGTAGATCATCTTTGTATCGAAGATCGGAAGTAAGACTGCACCTTTCTCTTCGTGAAGCCTCTCGAGAGTCCAGAGCACGATGATCGCAGCGAAGGGACCTCAACACGGAGCATATGAAGTGAAGGACCAGATCTACAAAGGTTGTAATCCCTCTCACTTAGTGTTAAAGTTGTTAACATGTTAGTTTTCGCCTAATCTCTAGTTTAAAGATCCATATTCGGGTTGTTCGGCACGGCTAATTTTTTAATCGGGCATGGTCGATGCCTCGTAGACCCTTGTGCGCATGCATAGCAACCCTACACTTCTAACACCCAAGCCGGGATCCTTGTTGCCCAAGCCGAGCTTTACCCGAGCCTCCAAGTTTCGATCTTGCTCATGTCGTGATTCGCGTCTCCGCGTCGTGTCTTTTCCGTGATCACCGTCTCTGAGTTTAAGTGGATGGACACATGAAGTTTTCTTATCTGTAGCAGAAGAAGTTTCTGAGCACTTTAAGTTGCTTGGCGCTGTGGAAGCTCTTGCCTCGATATTCAAGATTACCGGAATCCGGTCGTGCCAACGACGATCTCGACGACCCAGCGAGCGTACCTGACCCGTGTGATCACTTTGTGCGTTGTTTGGATCCATTCCGCGTACCGTGCGTGCGTCGCGACTTTTCCTGCCGACGTGTGACGTTCCGTATACCCGTTTCTTGATCCGTAGGCAAGTAAAACTTGCTACATGCTATTCATATTATTTTATACGTATTTAATTGCATATTAAATCTGTTGTTTAAATCTAGTGTCCCATATTCCATTTCGATGTCCATTTATATCATTTTAGATCTAAAACTTGAAACATATCATGTTGCATATTAGATTACAATCCATTGTACCCATATTCATATTTGAATCACATAATGCTTATTTGTACAGCCCATAGTACCCTTTTAATAGTTTATAACCCTACGGACACCGTTTGCATCCATCTAGCCTAATATATATGCAATTGCATCCCTAGATCATTTAATATATAATAATGAGATTTTAACATTTCATATTTGATAAAGTGTATTTTAATTAACGTTAGAACTATCACCTTAACCCGAATCGATAACTGTGCATCCATATGCTTTAATCTGTACCTAGTTTGCATACCACAACACAATGTTCCATTTTTTATTGTTCCATTAGTACCCCATACTTGTTTTGTATACCCATGCTTATTTTAGTTTGATTATGAGCACCCACGTAACATGTTGTGCACCCCTGACATGACTTGATACACCATTACTTGACACGACATGATACCGTGCACTTCTTGACATGACATCACTTGATACACCTATTACTTGACATGATGTGATACCGTGCACTTCTTGACATGACATGATACCTATATACTACCTGACTTGACCTTATGTACCATAGCTTGACCTGTTACCTGATCTTGTTACTAATGCCAACAAACTTGACCTGTTGTCCCTACGGACTTTTCCTGTTGTCTATCCAGATACACCTATACCCGTTGATCCTGTGTTGGCATTAGCTCTACATTTATTAATATCTGACTTGAACATATATAACTTAGGGGTATGGGAAAATCAATGATGAAACCTGACTTGTAATTCGACAGTTCGATACCTTTACTGATCAGTCTTACGGGCTAGGCCAGCCCCGGGGTGATGCTGCTGACATCACTCATCATTACCTACTACCCTTTACTGCCTTGCGGAATGTCTCGGATTCAGCCCGAGAGTCATAAACCGTGATCCCGGGTACGCATGGGATACTATTGAGTTACATCGATGATTTATCAATTTGATTTCAAAGACTTGAGAGTAATTAACACAGTAGACCAATTTAGATTACCCACTACACATTACCCTCACTGTCCTCACTTATGTCACAGTTATACCTGTTTTACCATTTATACTCATACCTGCATATCTTGTTACCCCTGTTTATAGTATTGCTTGATATTATGACGCACTGACGTCTTGGTTTTGCATGGCCTAGATCCTCTACCTTTGTTACAGACTGATCAGGAGTATTTCCGCCGTCAGGCCGAGCAGTGAGGATCCTGTTAGTATCCAGTTAGTTATTTCCTTACTTTCCAGATGTTATTATTACATGGATTTATTGATTCCACATATTATTTCTTGACTCGTTTATTCTGGCTCATGGACATGTACTAGATAGTTTATTTACTTTCCTGTTCTTGATATCTCTACAACCGTAATATGACTGTGGAGGGATTTTTCCTATCCACAGGTAGCATGGTTGGCTCTGTTACGTGCCTATCTTAGCGCACTCTGGGAAGCGGGACGTGACAGGGTTTGTTTGGTATCAGAGACATAGGATTTAGGTTAATCGAGTTTGATTCTTTTGTAGTTGGGTATTGGAACCAATACACGAATCAGAATACTCATGATTAGGTACATGTCCTGCCACCTTGTTATCGTGATTCTTGAATCATATCTTTCTCTTATCCTTTTCCTTGACGATATGCAAACCACTTTGCATCTCGGCTTGAAACCTTTTTAGTTCCCTATTGTTTCTCCTAGTTCCTTGATTCTGATATTAGGATTTGGACGACTTGAGTGGAGTTATGTGATTACAACTATGAACTGCAGTATGGTTACAATGCGGTACTCTATTTAAGTAACTTGGATTTCTAGTTTTGATTCATCTCCTTGTTTTATGATCGTTATATTACCTTGCTTCTCTCGGTTTCATTGCTTACCAGTTTTTGTTTTATCGCCAGCTTGAATCATGTTTACCGTGCTTAATCCTCTTTAGTATCTTGACTTCGGATGAAGTCATCTCGGTATCTTACTCGTTCATGTTTTCCCCGCATTAGAATTATTCAATTCTGGTGTATCCCTTTGTTTGTTGTTGTCTTGGGAATAAATTTTCTCGGCACTTTCCATGCTCATATTGATTCTAAGGAAAGGAAAGTGATTTTCCAGATTCCCGGACATCCGGAGTTTGTTTTGCTGGAGGAAGCAGTTCTGTCGGGCCAGTCGAGTTTAGGGCTAGGCCGACAAACGATGTTCTTTCGTCGATGGAAGTTAGTAAGGAGGAAACGCCATCTGTAGTTCGAGAGTTCATGGATGTATTCGAAGACATCTCTGGTTTATCGCCAAAACGAGATGTGGAGTTTGCGATCGATCTTGTTCCTAGTGCAGCGCCAATCTCAAAGGCGTACTATCCAATGACACTAGTGGAGTTGGAAGAAGTAAAGAAGCAGGTTACCGGATTACTTGAGAAGGGTTGGATTCGCAGCAGTAACTCGCCTTGGGGAGCTCCAGTTCTTCTAGTCAAGAAGAAAGATGGCACAAGGAGGATGTGCATCGATTATCGAGAATTAAACCGGGTGACTATTAAGAACAAGTACCTGATCCATCGCATTGGAGAATTGTTCGAGCAGCTTAGTGGTGCAAGGGTTTTCTCGAAGCTAGATTTGCGATCCGGATATCATCAGGTCCGAGTTAAATCAGAAGATATTTGCAAGACGGCGTTCAGAACTCGGTATGGACATTACAAGTATTTAGTGATGCCATTCGGAGTCGCGAACGCACCGGCGATATTTATGGACTTGATGAACCGAATCTTTTCACTGTTCTTGGACCAGTTTAAAGTGGTGTTAATCGATGATATTCTGGTCTACTCGAGGAGCATTGAAGAGCATGCGGAACACTTAAAGACCGCACTGCAGACATTGAGGCAAGAAAGATTGTATGCAAAGATGAGCATGTGCGAGTTTTGGCTTGATGAAGTGAAGTTTTTGCAGCATGTCGTAACTGGAGATGGAATCGCTGTTTATCCAGGGAAGATTGGAGCAATTCAAGATTGGCCGATTCCGAAGAATGTTGCAGAGATCAGAAGCTTCCTTGGACTTGCCGGGTATTACAGAAGGTTCGTGGAGAATTTTGCTCGTTTGGCTGAGTCTTTGACCAAGCTTAGGTGCAAGGAAGTACCATCTGTGTGGACGGATAAGTGTGCGTCAGCTTTTGAGGCGTTGAAACAAAGGTTGATAACCGCTCCTTTTCTGACCGTGCCAGACAATTCCGGAGGATTGATGATTCACAGCGACACATCTAGGAAAGGATTGGGATGTGTTTTGATGCAGCACGGAAAGGTTATAGCGTACGCATCGAGACAGTTGAAGACCCATGAGAAGAATTACCCAACTCATGACTTGGGGCTAGCAGCTGTGATTTTCGCTTTGAAGATTTAGAGACACTACTTATTGGGCGAAAGGGTCGAAATATTCACCGATCACAAAAGCTTGAAGTATGTGTTCACGCAGAAGGAGCTTAATATGAGGCAGCATAGATGGTTGGAGCTAATGGATGACTACGATCTTGATCTTAAGTACCATCCGGGGAAAGTTAATGTTGTGCCAGATGCGCTTAGTCGGTTTCCAGAAATTCACATGTTGACTGCATAGAAGGAACTTATTGAAGACTTTCGAAGATTTGATTTGGAGATCGTGCTACCGCATTCTTCAGGACAGTTGATGCGGCTGCAAGCACAGTCGTCATTGATCGAGAGTATTAAAACAGCGCAGTCGAAGAATCCAATATTGCAAAGGTTTCGAGAACAAGTTGAAGCTGGACTTCGAACGGACTTGTTAATTCATGAAGACGGTTCGTTGCGATATGGTATCCGGTTGTGTGTGCCAAAAGGAGATATTCGTGAAGAAGTTATGAAGGAGACACACAGTTCTGCATATTCTGTACATCCAGGAGGCACGAAGATGTACCGTGATCTACGACAGCATTTCTGGTGGGAAGGCATGAAAAGGGAGATTTCTCGCTTTGTAGCAAAGTGTTGGTGTGTCAACAAGTTAAGGCTGAACACCAAGGGGTTGCTGGTTTATTGCAACCACTTCCGATTCCTCAATGGAAGTGGGAATATATAGCCATGGATTTCATGACAGCTTTACCGCGGAGTCTAAAGGGCAACAATGCAGTTTGGGTGATTGTTGATTGATTGACCAAGGTAGCCCACTTCATACCGTTTCGAGTTGGTCAGTCAACGAAAGCGTTAGCAGCAAGTTACATGCAGGAGATTGTAAGATTGCATGGAGTACCGGTGAGCATCGTGTCCGATCGTGACACCCATTTCTTAGCACACTTCTGGAGGAGCTTACAGGAAAGTTTGGGGACTCGATTGAAGTTTAGCACAGCTTATCATCCTTAGACAGATGGCCAGTCGGAGAGAACGATCCAAACTCTTGAAGACATGTTAAGAGCTTACATGTTAGACTTCAAGGGTTCATGGGAGGATCAGCTACACTTGGTGGAGTTTCGTACGATAACAGTTTCCAGGCGACTATTCAGATGGCTCCATTCGAAGCATTGTATGGTCGCAAATGTCATTCACCTGTTTGTTGGGACGATGTTGGAGAACGAAGATTGTTGGGACCGGATTTGATCGTGCAAACAGTTGAGAAGGTTAACACTATCTGGAATCATATGAAGGCAGCGCAAGATCGGCAGAAGAGTTGGGCCGATACATCGAGAAGATCTCTCGAGTTCGCCGTTGGTGATTTGGTATTCTTGAAGATATCACCGACTAAAGGGGTGATTCGTTTCGGAAGTCGAGGAAAGCTTAGTCCTCGATTCGTTGGACCTTTTGAGATTGTGGAATGTGTTGGAGAAGCGGCATATCGATTGGTGTTACCGCAATCCTTGGTGATTGTTCATGACGTATTTCATGTATCTCAATTCCGTAAATATGTTCGAGATGAAACACATGTGTTGGATCATTCGGAGTTGACTGTAAGAGAGGATTTGACCTTTGAGGAACGACCGATGTCGATTGTTGATCGAAGAGAAAAGGTCCTTATGAATAAGGTCATTGTAACGTTTTGAAAATCGTTTCGGTGAAATTTCGAAAAAACGGTAAAATAAGTGGGTTTTCTGTAAAAAGTCAAAATGCAAATATCTTTATTATAAAATTAAATATACATATTCTAGCTATGTAATTGCTAGTATTTGGTGTTTATTGAGCCACTGCTGAAATTTCAAATTTTCTGAAAATTTTTCCGAAATTAATTATTTTAATATTATTTTAAGCCGGTAAGAAAATACATTAAATTAGCGATAAATACAAATTTAAATGGGCTAATTTTAATCTTTAAAATCATGTTAATTAAAATCTAGTTGTAATATAATTTTTTAGTATTTTATTTCAACTTTTAATTGATTTATTATATGGAAAACAAAAATATAGTTATTTTGAACTAAAACTTGCAAATATGGTATTGTGGGGGGGTCTTTTTGCAAAGAATTTTTTTGTAAAGTCTCTCATGCTCACCCTCACTCCCCTTGGCCGGCCCCACACTATTGTATCAGCCCAAGAATTTTATTTCCCTCTTTTTGACCTTAAATCATGTGAGAAATGGGTTAAAATACGGTTTTTATATATAGTAAAGTAGGTGGGGGTATTATGGTAATTTGGGAGGGGCTTTGACTTGGATTCTTTTCCACAACTCCCCCACACCTCTCCCCACTCCCTCCTCAGCCGAAATTCCGCTACAACAGCCCCCATCTTTTCCCCCCATTTTCCATCTCTTTTGCTTCAAAAATTGCCTCAAAATCCATCAAATAAATCCCAAAATCCAAATCCAACTCCTACCCATTTCTCATTAGCCAAACTTACATGGATCTAGGAGCATGGAAGCTACTTTTGGAGCCCAAAATCCAAATCAAAAATTTCCCGAAAATTTCGGCAGTCTCCTTTGAAAATACTGGCCCCCAAATGGGATACAACATGAATAGTATACGAAATCAATAAAAAGGAATCCCCAAGCGGGAGCTAGCTCTTCGTCAATCGACGGTCACAACCACACAAGCAATATAATATACAACACTAAGGGCGAGGATCAAAATTCAAAAGGAAACTCAAAAACCACAAGAAAACCACATAAATACAACGCGCGACTCTAAGGTCGAAAGAATAAACATCACTGGTCTCTATCTTAAATAAATACATGTTTGGTTGATGGAACTTCTAGATATAACAGAATAATGATATACAAGATATATAATGGGGGTACGATACAAGTAAACCCACCTACTAGCAAATCACCCGAAGGAAACTATGCCCGCAAAGCCGTAATGAAACCTGTATGGCAAACCTGCAAGAAACTGGGGCACAACGGGGGTGAGTTGCCAACTCGTGAATAGAAAAATATCTACGCACAGAAATCGCATAAATAACGCAACCTAGGTCAATGATCATAATATATCCTCAAATATATGAATAACACGTAGCCTATAACAAGGCTAGGGTAAATATCTAACCCGAGTGTAATCTCATGTGCCCGTGTCAGTGCCTCAAGTAGCAATATATCATATGAATGAGGTATGAATGCATGAAAATAGAATACATGTAAATGAAACTCTTTTCATAATTTAGTGAGATTTCCTTTGTATTTGTAAAATGAGGTATCATAATGAAATCAGCATAAAACAGTGCCTAGCATCAGCATAAAACGTAATCCCAATATCTCGATATCTCTGTATCACAGTCTCTGTACCTCAATACCTCGAAATCTCAATGTCTCAATCACAATATCTCAATCACAATATCTAGGGTGCCGTCAGTCCAGACCGGCCCCTACCATCCATCTCAAGACCACGACGGTATCCTCCGGATATCCGACGCGTCGGGTAAAATCACCGGTAGGTAGTGCTCCCCTGCCAGGCTCACATCGTCATCATCACGCGCTTCTTGCCCCGGGGTACCTTACCGGGTCCACTATGTACCCGAAACGGTTCATCCGTCTCCTCGAATCGGGTCTCGAAATCCATCAGCAAACTCATGGTGGACGACTCATACATCATGGGAAAAACCGCACTTTTTATTTAAAAAGAGAGAAATCAGTTTATATAAGTTTTGCGGTTTTCCCCCCAAATCCAGAAAATTTCATGGAAATCCGAATCCAAATCATCAATAGCATGTAAAAACCATGAATATAGGCATAACAATGAATAACAGTATGCATGAAGTGACAAGTAAATACTACAATGTTAAGCTGGCATATAAGGCAGGCACACTAATATCATGTCAAATTACTAACTAACAGACGTTAGTGCATACTGTTAGTTAGTAATTTGATGACCGTTGGTGTGTTGCTTATCCATGATGGTCGAGGCACTGTTAGTTAGTAATTTGACATGATATTGCATGAAGTGATAAGCAACAGACGAGCGAGCCAGTTATTGCTGCGAACGATGAGATATTGCCCCAGATGCTGGCGTTAGTGCAGAACGAGTTGTACTAAGAGATGATAGAAGGTCGCTAGTCATCGAGGATGAATGACTAGGACATGTGGATCGTTCGCCTACCCCTATGCGAGGTCATCAGATAGATTGATTCCAGCTAGAGACGACTTCACGTGGAGACATTGGGAGTCGACAGAGACGATCGAATGTCAGAAACCTATTATTCCAAGTTTAAAGTAGTCGGAAAGACATGCAGGCAATTCTATGGTCCCTCTAGAAGAATGAAACCCTAACTCGACTTAATGACCGTGTGAAAGCTTTTGAACCTTCGGGTTTGCGGCAGTTCTACGACGCCATTAGTGAGGCTTGGGTTTGCCCTTCTACGGCTGGACCACCGATGCTGTGGTATGTACTCGATACTATTAAACTGTGCCCAAGATGTTGAGCTCTTGGGGGATTATGAGGTTTTGACGACTCGATCGGATGGCTCGACTTAATTCGGATGCTAGGTGGTGAGATGCATTTCTTGGGAGACTCCAGATACGAGGATAGCCGTTGGAGCTCAGTCCATGCAGCCGCGACGAGACGAGTCCAAAGAAGACGACATTAGAGGAAAGTGAAGTAAGAGGTTCGTACCAGATCTAGATGAGATGACGTTCCACTCCGCCGACATCAGATATGCGATGCGCATGCCGAGGTATGGTACTTGGATTTACCTTCCAGAAGGAGTCGTGATGAGTATGCAGCCGTTCTGGAACGAGAACAGATCTAGTAAGGAACGATGACTTTCGGATAGTTCGGCAGAGGCGAGATTTGAGAGAGACCTCGACAGGACCTTTCTGGGATAAATTACGAGAAGACTTGGACCCAGGGGTGGTCGTGTTACGCACACCAGCAGGCCAGAGTTCATGATCATCGACAAGAGTCCCACTAGTGACCGTGACAGTTGGCCCGAGATTCTTAGAGGATGCACTTGAGCGGTACTATTCCGCCATTATTGATTTCGATGTTTTGGGTGATTTATCGCATGATTTGATTTTGATGATTGAGGATTTACGATCTTTGCACAGTGTTGCACTTGATATCGTTTTCGTGCTTGGTTTCACATGTTTGCGATTTTACGGTTTTAGACATTTGAGTTGATTTTGTGCGTATATACGCACACGATTTGGTTTTTGCACGCGGTATAGTTCATATATGCTTGCAGTGCAGTGTTACGTATGTTGTGCATTTAGATGCCCTGGACTTTGATTTCGATGGTGATGTTCGATATTTGTTTTGTGCACCTTGTACACCTGATTTGATTTTGCGCATGTTCGGCACTTGATATTGGATTTCATGATTTCGTGTACGATGGATGCATCTGATTTGGATTTTCGCGCATGTTGGGCGCATGTTTTGAAGTGTGATTTTGGTGCACACCAGATGCACTAAATCGAGATTTTTTGTGCATGTCAGATGCACCTGATTTTGCTGTCAAGCACACATGTTCCCTATGACAGATGTTTCGTGCACACCCGATTCACTTAGATGTTGTTTCTATGCATATGTATGGCACATATTTGGATTTTGATTTCCGTGAGCACAAGACGCACGTAGTATTCATACGCGTATTTTGGGGATTGATTTTTCTTATAGAGCAGTACGTTTTTATGATATTGCTATGTGTTTTCGTACTGAGCAGGACTAGTCAGAGGACAGTACCTGAATATATTTTACATGTATAGTTTCGAGTTATATCATATTGGTTTTGCTTTGGATTTGGTATTGATGTCTTCCCCATGACTCCGATGATTGCGGGATGCTTGACGGAGTTCTGGTTTGAGTTATATGCTCATTTTTCATGCGCATGCGTTGCGCTACGATTTGTTTTATGTATTTATGATTTCGGAGCCCCGGCGATTTGATGATTTTGGCTGAAATATTTTAGTATTTGGGGGAAGTTTTAATTTAAATTCGGGGACCGAATTTCTTTAAGGGGGGAAGATTGTAACGTTTTGAAAATCGTTTCGGTGAAATTTCGAAAAAACGGTAAAATAAGGGGGCTTTCTGTAAAAAGTCAAAATGCAAATATCTTTATTATAAAATTAAATATACATATTCTAGCTATGTAATTGCTAGTATTTGGTGTTTATTGAGCCACTGCTGAAATTTCAAATTTTCTGAATTTTTTTCCGAAATTAATTATTTTAATATTATTTTAAGCCGGTAAGAAAATACATTAAATTAGCGATAAATACAAATTTAAATGGGCTAATTTTAATCTTTAAAATCATGTTAATTAAAATCTAGTTGTAATATAATTTTTTAGTATTTTATTTCAAGTTTTAATTGATTTATTATATGGAAAACAAAAATATAGTTATTTTGAACTAAAACTTGCAAATATGGTATTGTGGGGGGGGGGGGTCTTTTTGCATAGAATTTTTTTGTAAAGTCTCTCACGCTCACCCTCACTCCCCTTGGCCGGCCCCACACTATTGTAGCAGCCCAAGAATTTTATTTCCCTCTTTTTGACCTTAAATCATGTGAGAAATGGGTTAAAATAAGGTTTTTATATATAGTAAAGTAGGTGGGGGTATTATGGTAATTTGGGAGGGGCTTTGACTTGGATTCTTTTCCACAACTCCCCCACACCTAGGTGTGTAAACGAGCCGAACTCGAGCCAGCCAAGCTCGGCTCGAGTTCGGCTCGTGGTTCTTTTTGTCGGCTCAAGTCCGGCTCGTTTAGTTAATCGAGTTAGAGATACTCGGCTCGAGTCCGGCTCGATTAAACATGCCCAGCTCGTGTTCGGTTCATTTGTAGCCCATTAACTAAACGAGTCGAGTTCACGATCCGAGCTCAACTGAGCTCGTTTAGAGCTCGTTTGTGAGCTTGGCTCGTTTTCAGCTCATTTACTCATATTAATAGTATCTTCCAAGAAAAACAAATAATTAACAATAATGCTTAAAACTCAGGGTTTTGAGATATGGAAAAATTATAAAACATTAACATCTAGGGCATTGAATGGGTCTAAGTGCTGGGTTTTATATTTATCTCAGTACACTTTATATACTGTCATTTAATTGAATTAAGTATTCTGAGAGTTGTATAGAATCTGCTATATATTACATATTACTGTTTTTTTTCAAACTGTGTAACCCAGCCAAACCCTAGTCAATACCGAACGAGCCTGGCTGAGCTCGAGTCCGGCTCGTTTAATAAACGAGCCAGGCTTTCTGGCTCATGTCCGGCTCGTTAATAAATGAACCGAATTTGAACGAGCTGATACCGAGACGAACCTTAATCGAACCCGAGCTGGCTTGTTCAATTACCACCCCTAACCACACCTCTCCCCACTCCCTCCTCAGCCGAAATTCTGCTACAACAGCCCCCATCTTTTTCCCCCATTTTCCATCTCTTTTGCTTCAAAAATTGCCTCAAAATCCATCAAATAAATCCCAAAATCCAAATCCAACTCCTACCCATTTCTCATTAGCCAAACTTACATGGATCTAGGAGCATGGAAGCTACTTTTGGAGGCTAGAATTTGCATTCTAGATCCTTGATCTTGTGAGGTATAAATCAAGACCTTTTGTTAAATTGTTGTTTGAATACCTTAAATCAAGCATTATTAGTTATTAATTTGGGTTTAATTGTATGTTTGGAAAAACTTAGTAAGGGTTTATGAAATTCAAGTTAGGTTTTTGTGTATGTAATTGTGGTTGCAATTGTAGTTCTTCATATTGTGAAATGAAAACCTAATCAAATTTCTAGTTGCAAATTGTTAGTTTGGAATTGTAATATTTAAGCTATATTGCTAGCTAGGTTTTTGTAAACCATGAATTTGATTATGAGAAAAATTTAATTAGGTTTTTTCATGACCTCATTAATATTATTAAGTGTATTTCAATACTTTAGTTCATGAAAATCCAAGCTAGATTGTAGTTTGTGCATTTTGCTATAAAATTGTTAAAATTGGTTAATATTGCAAACTAGGTTTTTGAAATCGAATTAAATTGTGGGTTTAAAATTTACGTAATGGTTTCTATGGTATAATTAAGATATTAAGTTATCATCTTGGTCACTAGAATTGTTAAAACATCATGTTTTGTACAAAAACGGCGAATTGTGCTTGCTAGATTTTCGGAAAAATGACTTTTTAAGTGAAATTGGGTTTTTTGTGAATTTTAACCTATTTAATATTAAAATTAGTGTTCGTGAATGTGCAAATGAGTGTGTTGGTAGTTTTCTCGATGGTTTGGCGTTTGTACGCCGACGTCGAGGGTTTTTGGGTCGATTTGCGAAAGCAACCATAGGTTTTGACCTATGTGGGATTCGTGCGTCGTTTTGGTCATGAGTCGGATTTTAATGCGGTATGGTGCGTTATGATATGCAGGTACCCCATATGGACTTCGAGACGACAAGCAAGCGCGTGGCGACGTCGGCACCGGCGAACGAGGACCACGTGAGTAGATTTATATCTACGGGGAGAAGTCGGGTGGATGGCGTATAGCACCCCTGCAGTCCGTGGTGGTGTATACGGGTGCGTATACACACCAACAATTAGTATATGTTATTTGGGATTAATAACGATGTTAGGATGGATATTGGTGTGTTGGATTACTTTAGTGTTGCGAACCCTAGGGTAGTGTTGCACTACACATACACACATACATACTTGCATACATTCCTTTTTATATGTGCTCATGAGATTCTTTATAGTTATGTATTCACATGTGTATGGGACTATGTGTTCACATACGGATTTGAGGATGATACTTGGGATTGAGCAGAGTCGATGAGATTTGTTTTGTGGTTGTGATATCGGTGATATGGCAGAATTCGTACTTGAGGTACGTCCTGGTCTAATAGCGGATCTTGGGGTGGCGATACGGGTGAATAGTGTTATAAATAAAATGGTCGACATGTGATCGTGATATGAGGCATGATATGCTAGGATATTGATATTAGGCCGTATCGGGCGATGTATACCCTTGATGATGCTATGTGCTGACGGTATCGGTTTGTACGAGATTGTCGATCTGTAGTCAGATCATGGGTATATTGAGGATATTAGTATTGTACTAGACATAGGTCAGTACCCTAGACTATGATCTTGAATAAAGAGGATACCAGAGGAATGGTGTGAGGAATATGATATTGACCCGTACCCAGATTTGGGGATGCCGTACGACGGATTTACGTACGAGCTATATCTTGATGATTGATCCACACTCTTGACTTGGGATGGCAGATTGTAGATATGGTATCGGATATGATATTATTGAGGCGGGATCACCGACTAATATATATACAGGTATGTATATGAATCGACTCAGATGTTAGGCGGTTTCCTTACATGTAGTCCAGCTTGTTAGCTTAGCCCTTTAGTTTAGTTTAGTTGTTAGATTAGATTCGATTCTTACCTATTTCAAAAACTAACGAATCGTGGGTATTTTAAAAGACAGCCCAAGGGATCCTACGGATATTTCAAAAAACGTATCTTTTCATAAAAACACCGTAGCCCCTATTTTCAAAACCCCATGATTCGTGTTATTTCAAAAGGCACCATTTGTAGGACTTATATTAGATTAATGTAGGTTAGTTACAGTTGCGTCTAGTATTCAGCTCCCTCTTATTATTGTGGTTCGCTTCGCATCGCATACTTATGTTATAATTTCTTATTGCAATGTTGATATCATATTGTTAGGACACCAGCACCATTACCGATGATGCGTATGTACTACGTACACTTACTTGCCGGCTCACACACATCTTCATCGGTAATTGCCATGTCACGTACACCTTAGAAAATATTATTGCTTGACTTAGCTTGTTAGTTAGTAATTTGACATGATATTAGTGTGCCTGCCTTATATGCCAGCTTAACATTGTAGTATTTACTTGTCACTTCATGCATACTGTTATTCATTGTTATGCCTATATTCATGGTTTTTACATGCTATTGATGATTTGGATTCGGATTTCCATGAAATTTTCTGGATTTGGGGGGAAAACCGCAAAACTTATATAAACTGATTTCTCTCTTTTTAAATAAAAAGTGCGGTTTTTCCCATGATGTATGAGTCGTCCACCATGAGTTTGCTGATGGATTTCGAGACCCGATTCGAGGAGACGGATGAACCGTTTCGGGTACATGGTGGACCCGGTAAGGTACCCCGGGGCAAGAAGCGCGTGATGATGACGATGTGAGCCTGGCAGGGGAGCACTACCTACCGGTGATTTTACCCGACGCGTCGGATATCCGGAGGATACCGTCGTGGTCTTGAGATGGATGGTAGGGGCCGGTCTGGACTGACGGCACCGTAGATATTATGATTGAGACATTGAGATTTCGAGGTATTGAGGTACAGAGACTGTGATACAGAGATATCGAGATATTGGGATTACGTTTTGTGCCGATGCTAGGCACTGTTTTATGCTGATTTCATTATGATACCTCATTTTAAAAATACAAAGGAAATCTCACTAAATTATGAAAACAGTTCTTCATTTACATGTATTCTATTTTCATGCATTCATACCTCATTCATATGATATATTGCTACTTGAGGCACTGACACGGGCACATGAGATTACACTCGGGTTAGATATTTACCCTAGCCTTGTTATAGGCTACGTGTTATTCATATATTTGAGGATATATTATGATCATTGACCTAGGTTGCGTTATTTATGCGATTTCTGTGCGTAGATATTTTTCTATTCACGAGTTGGCAACTCACCCCCGTTGTGCCCCAGTTTCTTGCAGGTTTGCCATACAGGTTTCATTACGGCTTTGCGGGCATAGTTTCCTTCGGGTGATTTACTAGTAGGTGGGTTTACTTGTATCGTACCCCCATTATATATCTTATATATCATTATTCTGTTATATCTAGAAGTTCCATCAACCAAACATGTATTTATTTAAGATAGAGACCAGTGATGTTTATTCTTTCGACCTTAGAGTCGCGCGTTGTATTTATGTGGTTTTCTTGTGGTTTTTGAGTTTCCTTTTGAATTTTGATCCTCGCCCTTGGCGTTGTATATTATATTGCTTGTGTGGTTGTGACCGTCGATTGACGAAGAGCTAGCTCTCGCTTGGGGATGCCTTTTTATTGATTTCGTATACTATTCATGTTGTATCCCATTTGGGGGCTAGTATTTTCAAAGGAGACTCTGCCGAAATTTTCGGGAAATTTTTGATGTTTTTAAAACCGCCTAATTCGGCTTATGCTATTGAAACTACTTACTTTAAGTTGGTTTTTCCTGCACTCTACATCTTTCTTGGTTTGGATTTCTGGGTTTTCGGTTTACTTAGATTACGTACGCCTCGAGACGTTCGTAGTTTAAGTGCCGGTCATGTTCCGTACTTTCGGGTCGGGACAGTTATCCCTCTCGTACTTGTTTCTTGGGGAAATCGCTCGCATGGAGAATCGACTTGGGAACGAGAAGACAAGATTCGACAGAAGTTTCCACACCTTTTCTTGTAGATTCTTGATTGTTTATCTTTCTTTGTTCTTGGAATTTCGAGGACGAAATTCTTTTTGTAGTTGGGTATAATGTAACACCCTAGTTCATTTATACCAATTTCAGTTCACTTATTTCCTTATTTGTGGTATTTTCTTGATTTATCGTGTTTGGGTGCGAATGGTATTTTACATTTGACATTGCATTCGACCCGACCCGCTTGCTTGAACTTATTTGATTCATATTTATGAATTATCCTGACTTGTTACGTAGACTGGTACATTTTCATGTTTAGTGCATACTGGCATTTTATCTAGCATTTGCATTTTTACAATATAACATTTAAAGTCACATAAAATATTTTAAAAATAAATTGCATGGCCTGCATGATACCCCTAGCCCCGTGGTAGCATCCGCGCATCTTGTTCTCGTCCCGTTCAGTGAAACGGACTTGTTTGGATGGCTATGTGCACGCTACGTGCATCCGTTTTTGGGGGTATGCATTTTCGTTACCCGGATATCCTGTTTTGGTTTTGGTTACTACGTATATTATTCGTATTTTCAAACTGTAATTTTAGACCCGACCCGGGCGTATTTTGGAGTAGTTTTGTATTAGCTAGAAAACCCAAATTTATTTAATATTCTTATTATATATCAACAGTTTTTACAGAATAATATAAATCTTGTAACTAAAAGTATATTTTATATATTTTTCCTAATTAATATCCTAACTTAACTCTGATCTCTCTCTCTCTCTCTTTCTCTCTCCCTCTCTCTCTCCTCTGCTTAGATATTTTCTTTTAACCTAACCCTATTTTTCCCACGTTCTTCCTCATCTTCCTCGCATTACCTCCGACCTCGCGAGCCACTTTCGCATTCGTCGCCAACACCCTTGCCTCCACCTCCTCACCCTCACCTACACAGCCACCACAACCAGCGCATTCATACATCCCCGACCAACCCATTGCATGTAACCCATAACCGAGCTAACCCCTGCAAACCCAAGAAAAACCCACGACCCTGACCTCACCGCCGGTGACCCCTCGTCGACCTCGCCCTCGACCTCTTATCATCATCTCCATCTCTCCGACATCACTTCCATCATCTTCTTTTTCCTTCAACCCACGCATCCAAATCTGAGAACCCATCAGCCGCAGCCATTGCCTTGCTTCCTGCGCCGACTCCTACCACCTGCAACCCAGCAATCATCGTTGCCTTCTTCTTCTAACACCCAAGCCGGGATCCTTGTTGCCCAAGACGAGCTTTACGCGAGCCTCCAAGTTTCGATCTTGCTCATGTCGTGATTCACGTCTCCGCGTCATGTCTTTTCCGTGATCACCGTCTCTGAGTTTCAATGGATGGGCACATGAAGTTTTCTTATCTGTAGCAGAAGAAGTTTCTGAGCACTTTAAGTTGCTTGGCGCTGTAGAAGCTATTGCCTCGATATTCAAGATTTCCGGAATCCGGTCGTGCCGTCGACGATCCCGACGACCAAGCGAGCGTACCTGACCCGTGTGATCACTTTGTGTGTTCTTTTGATCCGTTCCGTGTACCGTGCGTGCGTCGCGACTTTTCCCGCCGACGTGTGACATTCCGTATACCCGTTTCTTGATCCGTAGGTAAGTAAAACTTGCTACATGCTATTCACATTATTTTATACGTATTTAATTGCATATTAAATCTGTTGTTTAAATATAGTGTCCCATATTCCATTTCGATGTCCATTTATATCATTTTAGATCTGAAACATGAAACATATCATGTTGCATATTAGATTACAATCCATTGTACCCATATTCATATTTGAATCACATAATGCTTATTTGTACAGCTCATAGTACCCTTTTAATAGTTTATAACCCTTCGGACACCGTTTACATCCATCTAGCCTAATATATATGCAATTGCATCCCTAGATCATTTAATATATAATAATGAGATTTTAACATTTCATATTTGATAAAGTGTATTTTAATTAACGTTAGAACTGTAAGTACACGGTTGCGCCCCGGCCGTCTAACAGACGCCAAATGCGAAACAAAAACTTTTAGCTGGCTCTATCGCATACTATAACCCGGATCTGCCATTAAAACTAAACTAACAAACTACAAAGTGGGTAGAAATGTTATATTGAACGATCTGAGTCCTTCGGTCTTCAACCATCATCCCATGCTTTGTTGCAGCTGATCCGAACTCACTCGATCTCCGATCTCGTCGTCCAGGTGGCACCACGTCGACGGATCTTTAAACGGGCTCCCGTCTCTGAACCGAGGCAACTCGATCATCAAGTTTGCTACAAAATATAACCAAGATTGATGTAGAGAATGAGTAGAACACTTTGTTTCATTACGTCCAAGACTATAGACGAACGGTTAATGAAGTTGCCATTTGGAAATGTGATGGAATAAAATGAGCTATGAAATTTCCATACACCAAACTATCATAATCTTTTCAAGCAAATGCCCATTTTCTTCACTAGAATGGGCCGACCATATCTATAGAAGGAGGGAGGTGAGTGTAGGAGAGAGGAGGAGGTGTCCATAAGGAAATGATACTTATCATAACACAACATCAAAGAATGAATCACTAAAATCATTTAATGCAAAATGGTGATTCATAATAACACATCACCATTTCATTAAATGAACAATTAATGCTAATGAATGATACATGAACCTAGTCACCATAATCTAGAACCTTCTAGAACCATGACTCACCCAATGAAAAAGATAAATCCGTCTTTAACCGAATGTTAAAAACGGGTAATAGAAAACTGGAAACTGACAACTTCCAAAAGTGATCCTGAAACGAATTTCAGGATAACCCCGTAACAGTATAAATATACCCGCATTTGTTATATGACCGAATACAAATTCAATTGAGACAAAAATATTATATTTACACAGTATAATACTTGGATCCGGCTTAAACCAAAGCCTACCAGTATTATCTGCCCGAAATATGACACGTGCGTAAACGCACGTGCATTTTCCGAACTATGCCATAAAAACATACGGCCTCTACAACATTTCGCCCGAACTTGGGAAACTGTCTGTGGGGGACTCTAATGACTCATCAATACACAGGAACTGGGTATAACCACTTGCACGTCATAGGTACTATCTGTACGTAACGGTTGCCTATGTATTGATTGGAAGGGAAGCTGACGAGCGAACTCATCCAGAAACCCTACTTAGCCTGACAGTGACAATATCCGTACAGTCCGGTCCATTCGTCTATGAGTATCGCATATAGGGCCTAGGGGGCCGGTAAACGTCAGACCCCCAATAGCTGTATAAGTCGTGTTAGAGAGAGAAGCCCAGAACACCCTGAGATACTACTAGAATACCTACCAGTAAATCTCGATTACCTTGGCTAGGGATTTCGTGTAATGGCTCTCCTAAACACAGCGCGATCTCACCCCCAATACCGGGAGAGACGAATCCCCGATGATTTGCTCACTGCCTCCATGTAGCTCGGGACTGTACCCAAAAAATACCTGTTTGCACGACTCCTTTGACCCGTGGTAGGGTATAAATCAAAGCACAGTAGGAACTCACACGAGACAAATGACGATCCCAGATCGATAGACTAACCTATACACATGTCACCAGGGAACTGCTATCCGACGATATGTATAATACCAACTAGCATGTTCCCGGCGAGTCCTGTCCGGTGTACTCATAACTCAATGAGCACCTGTATACATCTTAGGTGAACCAACTGACACCAATGGCTTGTAAGACGGCCACCGCCTCTCGTTGGGGTCTCGACTGTATACACTAGTCTACACTGGAGTATCGATGCCCTGTCTCGAAACTCCCACGACTAGGGACACTTTAAGGATGTGCTTATAGACCCCAGCTCTCACGTATATGATCACCATCATACTGCCGGCAGTCAAGCAAGAATCCTATGGGCTCAATTAACATGCAATAGTGAACTGAAGCATGTATACGATGATAAAGACAAACCAGATAGCATACTATCATCTCGAGTAAGACAGTCATGTCGGTATAGGTCCTCCTTCAATCATTACAATCACGTGCCTGTGATCGAATAATTGACTTAGAGGGCACTATATCCAATAATCTCCCACTTGGATTTAAGGCTATTATTGCGATGTCGCATACTCATAGCCTCAGTGAGTGGATCCGCCCTGAAGTTTCTTTCTATGTCTCTCTTAATCTCAAGTTCGCGGAGAAAGCCATCTCCCGAATCGAGTAATAAGTGTCTTAGAATATATCTGGATATCTGATGGGACCTAGTTCATAAATGAACTCCAAATCCAAACTTCTTAGACTGTATTTATAACTGAACCTAATCAGTATCGCGCACCATGCCTCCCACAGTATCCTCTTGGACCACCTGTCCATAATACTATCCCTCGTCAGAGGGAAAACTATAACTCTGACAATCACTCTGTCATCCAGGTCACCTTGGAAGCCTGAAATGATAATCGTCTCCCGAAGGAGGCTGCCGTCATCAAATCCGTAGAACATACATTTATGTTTTAAAACTGCTTCCTAATGTTTCTCCAGGATTGGAATAATATAAACTTATCGCATCTAGTGCAAAAACAACATTTGGTGTGGTACTTGACATTTCATGATTGACTCAATTGCCTAAGCAAGTGATCTGCCAATCATGCACATCCCTCTCTTTTCAGTCTGTAAGATACCTTTAGAGAGGGTGACTCCATTATCTGTAGGTACACCACCATGCCCGGAGTCATCTATTCTAAAATACCATTAGAATACTGTCAAAGTACCCTCTACCCAATTCTAGATCTAAAACCATAAATCTAGTAACCAGAATGTCTGATATTACATCCATGTCCTTTGTGGAGAAACAACTGTGTGACGACCAAAGTACAACCGATCGTAGTATAGGAATTTTACTTCCTACTCTGTGTATGTCATCCAAATACCAGGACATCACACCCTACTACTTTCTTAACAGATCCATCCCCTATTCTGATGAAGTCAAAGCCATGACTTTTACATCAAAATTAAATGATCTAATCTCTGCTATATGTGCGCACGCCTATAAATAGACATAAGCTACTTGCCCACTATGCTTCCACTGCTCCCACTGACTACAACAACCCTCTTCAGAATAATATATACGTGTACTTCTAAAACTAGTTTAGAACGACGCTATACATATCCTCCTGCCGGGTCTTATAGTCTGGAACAACAGTAGTGTCATGTCTGGGTAAACAAGAACCTCCCTGTCACCGTCCTTGAGGCTACCTGAGTACCTCTCGGGAGTCTGAGGTTACCCACCATATCTGCGGAGTGGCTATTGGAATGTCAAACCTGATTGAATATATAGGTCCTATTAAACTTTCCGTAATCGTTTGCGGTTCTGGAATCACTTCCAGTTCTACCATGCTCCCACTACTGTTTTCTGAAAAAATCCATTTTACTAAAACTGTGGCGAGTCAAGAACAACATCACTATTGATCTTCCAGATGGTAGAAAATCAACCCTCGTCATAACTAGGGTCAACCCGCAAACTGCCATAACAGAAACGTGCCTTGAGTTATCCAGTGTCTGGTTTTAAGCATAAGCTGGACAACTCCCCTTACCTTAGCATCATTAAGATATGAAGCATTTTATATCCAATATAGAAACTTTGACACTTATTTAATTGGAACCAGATTCAAATCATGGAACTGTCTCTAGTGCATACCATCTCAATGGAGAAAAGCTAATCAGCATTACTCAACTTAGGAATATATCCAATTATGAGTAACCTGAAAGAGAAAAAAGTTTCTTAAAACCATTAACTGAACACCAATCACATGAATCTACATCTTCGATTTCTTTGAAGAATCCCGATACTTGCGACACCTGTTTCTCTACTTTATTCCTATACCCACAACTTCTCAAAACTTAGACATTGTATTTCTACGAAACACTTGTCTAAAAGCTAGAGAAGTTACAAGTAAACAGAACAGAGTACGAGGACCAACCCTTTTGTCCTGATGGACACTGTACTACATACAATACTCTGTATAAGTCCACTGAGTTGAATAACTCAAAACCTGTGTGTCGTAGGTTGAAAACTGTACCCAGGCGATTTCCTCAAATATCACCAATTACAACGAATTCCGATATAATGAGGATGATCACCTAATTCCCAATAACTTACTCCCACTCATCATCTGTAAAACATTACAGATGTAAGAATCATACCTGGTAAATACATACCCTGGAGCAAGGGTTCAATTGGGAAGTCAGTTTACAATTAACAATGCACAGTGTAATTGAAACATGAAAATGTTTTGAAGGGGTATCCTGGTATTCTTAGTAATGCCTCTTCCTTAATCTAATTCATGACTTTAAACGTATTTTTCATTGCCAACTCTCCAAATCCCTTTATTTTGTCTTTAGTCGTTACCTTCTGTATACCTTCGTTAGGCTAAATGGTTTTCTTCCTTCCCTACCGTTCGGCACCAGCCTATGGTTTGGAAGAAGACTATCCGGTAAGCATAATAGGTGTACTCTCCTAATCCTAGGAGTACTCGCTACTTGAAAGAAGGTGATGATAAAAGACAACTGAATAATACCTTATTCTATTTCTCCCGAACTGGAAAAAAGAAAAGGTGAAATACGAGTGGCGATGAAGTATGCGGTTTGGTCGTAAATAATAACTGTCGCAATTTACTTTGCCCTCTTTCTAATCCCTTTATTTTGTCTTTAGTTATTACCTTCTGTACACCCTACTTAGGCTAATTGGTTTTCTTCCTTCCCTACCGTTCGGCACCAGCCTATGGTTTGGAAGAAGACTATCCAATAAGTGTAATGGGTGTACTCTCCTAAACAAAGGAGCCCTGGCAACCTGACAGAAGGTGATAATAAAAGACAACTGAATAAACCAATTCTATTTCTCCTGAACCTGGATCCATCCTCGAAAAAGTCCCTTCGAGTTCGTATATAACCATACGATGGATCTATCCAATGGAAGTGGATGTCCGTAGTAATACGGGGTGTTCTGAGAAATACAAAGGGTAAAAGAAGGAGCGGCAATGACTTATGCAACTTTAGACAATCCAAAAGCCAGTATTTTAAGAAGGTTCGGTCAACTTGGTCACTGAGTTATAGTCCAGGGTCGGTCAAAAGTCGCAGCCAAAGAGAGAGAGAAAAGAAACACTCTGCGTACACTCTAACCTAGATCAGAATGGTTATCACTTTATCTAATCAGGAAACCTCCCACTGTAATATCAAATTCTCCTCCAAACCTGAAAGAAGAATTAGTCGGGATCACCCGAAGAGTAAACCAACTCATCAGTGGGAATCAGGATCTAACTCTCATCGCATGATAACGTGACGGTATCCACTCACGTTATCACACTCTAGAAGGTATGCGCAAGTTTGGCAATTTTCCTGTATGTTTGAAACTCCCGATGTAATTTTTATCCCATGCTCTTATGACCTTAACGTAGGCAAACAAATTATAAGTCACATGTCAAGTTCTACCCGTCGTTGTCCTGATTAATTTAGGTCCATCGTACATGACCTTGACGTAGGCCAACAAGGTTGTACGTCTGTCCTAAACTAATGCATCTATCTATGCAATAAATGAATACCCCAGCAGCTACCAAACACTATGCCTTGACGTAGGACAACAAACATAGCTTGAATACTACTGACCATCCATAAGAAATGACGGAGGGTTACGGCTGGTTTTTGGCGGAAAATCTTTAACGTAATGAACTTGATCTCGTTGAAGGAACCTGATAGCTTTTTATAAAATATAGTGGCGAAAACCTTTGCTAAAGAGGTCACTCCCGGTGAAGGGATCTCAGCTCTTTCCTCGTGGAATAAGGTGCGGGATATTCTAACTGAATACCACGATGCAAAGCAACTTGTGATCGACTATATTGAAGTTATTACCCTGACGCAAACTTCTGCCCAACGGGTCACTCCCGGTGAAGGGATCTCGGCCCTTGCCTCGTCGAATGAGGTGCTGGATATTCATAACCGAATACCACTGTGCATAACAAAAGGAAACGTCTTTGTAATAACTCTTTTTAAAATTTGTTCCAACAATATCAAATATAGGTTTGTATTATCCTTGCATTGATAAAAATCAATGCAGTCCCATCAATCAATCACACCAGAAAAGAACGAAAATAAAATGTACGTATATGCCATCCGTATTCGTCACTGGGTCCCGTCATCACCCGTTAGGTTACTTAACTAACGACAGAGTGGGGACTGGACTAGTGCGGGTGTAAAACATATACAACATCTAATAGTATATATACTAATATACAATAATTGCTCCAGGTGTGATAATATGCAACATTACAGAAAAAGTAATAAGCATCACAGAACAATACAGATAATCTGGGATCCCCGGGTTTCACAGAGCCGCTGCTGAAACCCGACGTTCCCGTGGTCGTGTGGATAGCCTGTACAATGAAACCTAGACCCCTACGGGTGCGGCAAGTTACCCGCCAAAACCTGAAGAGAGGCAGCCACCTACAGCATAGTGAATGGACCACCCGGCACTTCACGGAATCTGGTAACTTGAGCTCCCCTTCTTGGGTCAACCTATACCCCCTACGAGTACGGCGAATAGTCTGCCAATTCTAGAGTGAGGCCCCTATGCCTCTCAAAGCCATGAGATACGGACCCGTTGCCCTCCAGAACCCGGCTATTTGTGCACTCCGTCGCGGGGTAAACCCAGTACAGAAATAAAAATATGTACAACGGGTACATCGACCTCAGCCCGGTCATGCCCCAAAAGAATATTATACAAACAGGCAGTGACGGCAGTCCACATGTTGGACGCTCGCCCCGCAATATCAAATGTACAAATAAATCCAAACAACACTATCATTGCACCCTGCTATCCACCACGACAAATCCGCAACATCACAGCACAACACAGAACATCAACGCAAATGTCACGTTCGCAAATCCGTCTAAAATGACTATAGCAATTAGACGCAATTTACCGCTCAAATGACATTCCCGGTCGAAGATATAATATAAGTACTGTAAACTAACACGTTTAAATTTCGATCGACAAAATTTCCCGAAGTGGGCCCCACGTACATATGCTGTACAGTAATAAAAACTGGGCCCAAAAGAACAGTACCAGAAACCACAATTTCCCAAGATGAAAGCCCAGAAGAAAAATGGCCTACCAATTCACCAAGACGGCCGCGCTTCCGCGGTCAAAGCTAGGCATTGACCGCGGATCCGCGGCCATACGGTCGAATTGGTGGATCGTTTTTCTGCTGTTTCCATTAAAAAGCCTGCTTGATTTTCTGGTATGGTCAAAATAATTTTTAGAACAGATTTAAAATTAACAGAAACTTTAACACATGAAATTGCGATTTTGAAAATTCTGCCCGATCGATATTTTAAACGCATTAGCACAAGTTAGTAAAGCTTAATGGCGAGGCTCTGATACCAGTGTAAGTACACGGTAGCGCCCCGGCCGTCTAACAGACGCCAAATGCGGAACAAAAACTTTTAGCTGGCGCTATCGCATACTATAACCCGGATCTGCCATTAAAGCTAAACTAACAAACTACAAAGTGGGTAGAAATGTTATACTGAACGATCCGAGTCCTTCGGTCTTCAACCATCATCCTATGCTTTGTTGCAGCTGATCCGAACTCACTCGATCTCCGGTCTCGTCGTCCAGGTGGCACCACGTCGACGGATCTTTAAACGGGCTTCCACCTCTGAACCGAGGCAACTCGATCATCAAGTTTGCTAAAAGAGATGACCAAGATTGATGTAGAGAATGAGTAGAACACTTTGTCTCCTTACGTCCAAGGCTATAGACGAACGGTTAATGAAGTTTCCATTTGGAAATGTGATGGAATAAAATGAGCTATGAAATTTCCATACACCAAACTATCATAATCTTTTCAAGCAAATAACCATTTTCTTCACTAGAATGGGCCGGCCATATCTATAGAAGGAGGGAGGTGATTGTTGGAGAGAGGAGGAGGTGTCCATAAGGAAATGATACTTATCATAACACAACATCAAAGAATGAATCACTAAAATCATTTAATGCAAAATGGTGATTCATAATAACACATCACCATTTCCTTAAATGAACAATTAATGCTAATGAATGATACATGAACCTAGTCACCATAATCTAGAACCTTCTAGAACCATGACTCACCCAATGAAAAAGATAAATCCGTCTTTAACCGAATGTTAAAAACGGGTGATAGAAAACTGGAAACTGGCAACTTCCAAAAGTGATCCTGAAACGAATTTCAGGATAACCCCGTAACAGTATAAACATACCCGCATTTGTTATATGCCGAATACAAATTCAATTGAGACAAAGATATTATATCTACACAGTATAATACTTGGATCCGGCTTAAACCAAAGCCTACCAGTATTATCTGCCCGAAATATGACACGTGCGTAAACGCACGTGCATTTTCCGAACCCTCCATAAAAACATACGTCCTCTATAACGTTTCGCCCGAACTTGGGAAACTGTCTGTGGGGGACTCAAATGACTCATCAATACACAGGAACTGGGTATAACCACTAGCACGTCAGAGGGACTATCTGTACGTAACAGTTGCCTATGTATTGATTGGAAGGGAAGCTGACGAGCGAACTCATCCAGAAACCCTACTGAGCCTGACAGTGACAATATCCATACAGTCCGGTCCATTCGTCTATAAGTATCGCATATAGGGCCTATGGGGCCGGTAAACGTCAGACCCCTAATAGCTGTATAAGTCGTGTAAAAGAGAGAAGCCCAGAACACCCTGAGATACTACTGGAATACCTACCAGTAAATCTCGATTACCCTGGCCAGGGATTTCGTGTAATGGCTCTCCTAAACACAACGCGATCTCACCCCCAATACCGGGAGAGACGAATCCCCGATGATCTGCTCACTGCCTCCATGTGGCTCGGGACTGTACCCAAAAAATACCTGTTTCCACGACTCCTTTGACCCGTGGTAGGGTATAAATCAAAGCACAGTGGGAACTCACACGAGACAAATGACGATCCCAGGTCGGAAGACTAACCTGTACACATGTCACCAGGGAACTGCTATCCGACGATATGTATAATACCAACTAGCATGTTCCCGGCGAGTCCTGTCCGGTGTACTCATAACTCAATGAGCACCTGTATACATCTTAGGTGAACCAACTGACACCAATGGCTTGTGAGACCGGCCACCGCCCCTCGTCGGGGTCTCGACTGTATACACTAGTCTATACTGGAGTATCGATGCCCTGTCTCGAAACTCCCACGACTAAGAACACTTTAAGGATGTGCTTATAGACCCCAACTCTTACGTATATGATCGCCATCATACTGCCGGCAGTCAAGCAAGAATCCTATGGGATCAATTAACATGCAATAGTGAACTAAAGCATGTATACGATGATAAAGACAAACCAGATAGCATACTATCATCTCGAGTAAGACAGTCATGTCGGTATAGGTCCTCCCACAATCATTGCAATCACATGCCTGCGATCGAATAATTGACTTAGAGGGCACTATATCCAACAAGAACTATCACCTTAACCCAAATCGATAACTGTGCATCCTTATGCTTTAATCTGTACCTAGTTTGCATACCACATCACAATGTTCCATTTTTTATTGTTCCATTAGTACCCCATACTTGTTTTGTATACCCATGCTTATTTTAGTTTGATTATGAGCACCCACATAACATGTTGTGCACCCCTGACATGATTTGATACACCATTACTTGACATGACATGATACCCGTGCACTTCTTGACATGACATCACTTGATACACCTATTACTTGACACGATGTGAAACCGTGCACTTCTTGACATGACATGATACCTATATACTACCTGACTTGACCTGATGTACCATAGCTTGACCTGTTACCTGATCTTGTTACTAATGCCAACAAACTTGACCTGTTGTCCCTACTGACTTTTCCTGTTGTCTATCCAGACAAACCTATACCTGCTGATCCTGTGTTGGCATTAGCTCTAGATTTATTAATACCTGACTTGAACATATATAACTTAGGGGTATGGGAAAATCAATGATGAAACCTGACTTGTAACTCGACAGTTCGATACCTTTACTGATCAGTCTTACGGGCTACGCCAGCCCCGGGGTGATGCTGCTGACATCACCCATCATTACCTACTATCCTTTACTGCCTTGCGGCACATCTCGGATTCAGCCCGAGAGTCATAGACCATGATCCCAGTCACGCACGCGATACTATTGGGTTACATCGATGATTCATCAATTTGATTTCAAGAGTGGTTAACACAGTAGACCAGTTTAGATTACCAACTACACATTACCCTCACTGTCCTCACTTATGTCACAGTTATACCTGTTTTACCATTTATACTCATACCTGGATATCTTGTTACCCTTGTTTATAGTATTGCTTGATATTATGACGCACTGACGTCTGGGTTTTGCATGGCCCAGATCCTCTACCTTTGTTGCAGACTGATCAGGAGTATTTCCGCCGTCAGGCCGAGCAGTGAGGATCCTGTTAGTATCCAGTTAGTTATTTCCTTACTTTCCAGATGTTATTGTTACTTGGATTTATTGCTTCTACATATTATTTCTTGACTCGTTTATTCTGGCTCATGGACATGTACTAGATAGTTTATTTACTTTCCTGCTCTTGATATCTCTACAGCCGTAATGTGACTGCGGAGGGATTTTTCCTATCTACAGGTAGCATGGTTGGTTCTGTCACGTGCCTATCTTAGCGCACTCTGGGAAGCGGGGCGTGACACATGTGTAGACATAGGACTGGATACATCACTATGTATCATTCCCAAGAGTTCTGTGGCTCTTTTTCCGTGTCTAGTAAACGGAGTTTTAGTCATTTTAGTTTTGAGACATGACTGGCTAGTTTCATAAGATGTAAATTCAAACTGATTTAAATACCCATCTTTATATAACTTCGCTGGTCGTGTCGTATTGATATGACCTAGTCTATAATGCCATAAGAAGGACTTATTCATTTCTGAACTTTTCCTCTTGTGTGTGTTCTGTACGTTAAGAACTGTAGTTTGATTTACAACGTATATTCCATTATATAACGTGCCTGATCCAATCAATTTTTGATTCAGAAAAATGTTCATAATATTATCCTGCGATACAAAATTATATCCTTTTTTACTTAATAAAGAAACTGATATTATATTGCATATCAGGTTTGGTATGTAATAACATTCATTCAGAATCAATGTATTACCATTTGGTAATACAAGATGATACTCACTAACTGCTTTGGCTGCAACACTTGCACCATTCCCTACTCTTAGAGAATGATCACCTTTTCTCAGTTGTCTACCTTTCTTTCGCCCATGTAACATATTATATATGTGGGATACTGATCCGGTATCTAATACCCAGGACGTAGAGTGTACTGAGAAACAGTTCTCGGTGACAAACACACCCGAAGAAGATGCATCAACATGCATATTCCTAGTTTGGGTCGCATAGGAATCTGGATATTCCCCTACTTCCTGCTTGGACATATAACAATTATAAGATAGAGCGGAACCAACATTCCCTGTAGGGTTACTTAGCGCAGCAGCAAGGTTTCAGGAGGCATCGTCCATGCCGTTTTCAAATTTTGGTCGTTCTAAAGAACCCTAAACCTAGAATCTTAACTAGAGATAAAAACAAAATATCATCCAAACAACTTTGCAAGTCTAGTGAATAAGGAATACAACCTTTGTAGACCGGTCCTTCACTTCAAATTCTCTGTGTAGAAGTCCCTTCGCTGTTAGTAATGATCTCCCGAACTCTTGATAGGATCCACAAGGTGAAAGATGCAAACTTGCTCGAAGTTTTCGAGGCCCAAGATGATCTACGTCGAAAAGACTCAAGCTCATGCTACCTCTTCACTAAATTAGGGTTTATTGAAGCAAATACCTTAAACTAAATGGCTAATAGTAGAGGATGATGAAGTAGGAAATGGGCTCTCTTTAGTTTTCTTTTTCTCACAATATTTTCTCACCTTGGAAAAAGCTAGCAAGCTTTTCATGAGAAAGAAGAAACTCAAGTGAAGAAGAATATGAGAGAATGAACTCATGAGGTGAGAATATGAACCATGGGTGAGTTAGTGTCATGCACTAACTCATGTAGAGAGTTTACCATGGTTAGTATAATGGTTGGGTTAATAAATATCTACAAGTGAAAACAAAAAGAGTGGACTTGGTCAATGAATCCGCAAGCTTCTACAAGCTTGTAGCCATGCCAAATATCCATCCAATTTTTGAATTACTTAGATAAATATAAACCCTACCTTATATCAAGCATGGTGTAAGGCTCATACACCCATGTATCATGTATCATCAAGCATGACAGAAAACTATGTACACTAATATATATCACATATATACTATGTGCATAAATCAAGTGAGAAAAGAAATCATAAGTGATCTAATATTAGTTAATGCACATTAATATATCAAATATATAATTATACATTAGATTATTAAACCAACACTTGATTTAATAATCCGGCTATATCTCATACAACCGACTAATATCAATGTAACAATCTATCGAATCAACACTTGATCCGATAACCCGGCTATATCATATATAACCGACCGATAACACATATCGCGAGAGTAGAATACGGTATTGTTGGAGATAGTTCCCTCAGAGTCAATTATTGGATCGCAGGTACGTGATTGCAATGATTGCGGAGGACCTATACCGGTAGGACAGTCTTACTCGAGATGATAGTATGCTATCTGATTTGCCTTTATCAGTTGTGTACATGTTCAGGTGACTGATCACTGTTACACTTTGATAGAGCCCTTAGGATCTTGCTTTACTACCAACAATATGGTGGCAATCATATACGTGAGAGTTGGGGTGGTTTATACGCATGTCCTTAATTGTGGTCTCTAGTCGTGGGAGTTTCGAAACAGGGCATCGATACTCCGGAGGAGATTAGTGTATACAGTCGAGACCTCGACGAGGGGCGGTGGCCGGTCTCACAAGTCACTGGTGTCAGTTTGATCACCTAAGATGTATACAGGTGCTCATTGGGTTATGAGTACACCGGACAGGACTCGCCGGGAACCTGCTAGTTGGTATTATACATATCGTCAGATAGTAGTTCCCTGGTGACATGTGTACAGGATAGTTCATCGACCTGAGGTCGTCATTTGTCTCGTGTGAGTTTCCACTGTGCTTTGATTTCTACCCTACCATTGCTCAAAGGAGTCGTGCAAACAGGTAGTTTTTGGGTACAGTCCCGAGCCATATGGATGCACGTGAGCGGATCGGCAGGGGATTCGTCTCTCCCGGTATTGGGGGCGAGATCGTGCTGTGTCTAGGAGAGCCATTACACAAAGCCCACGGCCGTGGCAGGAGATTTACTGGTAGGTACTCCAGTAGTATCTCAGGATGTTATTGGGCTTCACTCCGACACGACTTATACTGCTATTGGGGGTCTGACGTTACTAGCCTCCTAGGCAGATATGCGATACTCATAGACGAACGGACCAGACTGTATATACATTGTCACTGTTAGGCTCAGTAGGGTTTCCGGATGAGTTCGCTCATCGGCCTCCCTTGAGGTCAGTCCATGGGCAGCCGTTACGCATAGCTAGTGCCGCTGACGGTTTGTGGTTAAACCCACTGCCAGGGTACTGACGAGTCATTAGAGTCCCACACAGACAGTTTCCCAAGTTCGGGCGAAACGTTGTAGAGGTCGTATGGTTTTATGGCAGGGTTCGGAAAATGCACGTGCGTTTACGCACGTGTCATTTTTCGGGCCGGTAATACTGGTCGGCTTTGGTTTAAGCCGGATCCGAGTATTATATTGAGTAGATATAATATCTTTGTCTCAGTTGCATTTGTATTCGGTCGTAATACAAATACGGGTATATTTATACAGTTACGGGGTTATCTTGAAATTCGTTTCGGGATCACTTTTGGAAGTTGCCAGTTTCCTGTTTTCTATCAGCCGTCTTTTAACATTCGGTTAAAAATGGATTTATCTTTTCTTTGGAAGAGTGTGGATGCTTCTAGAAGGTTCTAGAAGCAGTGAGGTGTTATTGTTTCATTGGTTGCTTTCTTTGTGTTCACACTGTGTGTTCACACTAAATATTTATTTGTATTCACACTAGATATTTATTTGTGTTCACACTCTTGTGGTCACTCTCCTCTCTCCTACACTCACCCCCCCATTTCTATAAGATGGCCGGCCCCCTCTTCTCACTCTCTCACTTGTTGTTTCATTTGGTAAAAAGATTATGATAGATTTTGGGGTGTATGGAATTTCACAGCTCATTTCATTCCATCACCCGATTCCCATGGCAACTTCATTAACCGATCGTCCACGGCTTTGGACGAAGTGAGACAAAGTAATCTATTCGTTCTCTACATCATTCTTGGTCGTCTCTTTTAGCAAACTTGACGACCGAGTTGCCTCGAGTCAGAGGCGGGAGCCCGTTTAAAGAATCGTTGACGTGGTGCCACCTGGACGAGCAGATCGGGGATCGACGAGATCGGAGCAGCCGCAACGGAGCGTGGGATGATGGTTGAAGAACGAAGTACTCAGATCGTTCAGTATAACTTTTCTACACTCTTTACTGTTTGTTAGTTTAGCAATAATGGCAGATCCGGGTTAAAGTATACGATAGCGCCAGTTAAAAAGTTTTTGTTCCACATTTGGCGTCTGTAGACGGCCGGGGCACTACCGTAGACTTACAGTGGTATCAGAACCTCACCATTTTGCTTTACTAACTTGTGCTAACGTGTTTAAAACATCGTTCGGACCGAATATCAAAAACTGCAAAATTTCACGTTCACAGTTTCTGTTGATTTTTAAAGGGTTCCAAAAATTATTTTACATATCACAGAAATCTGTGCAGGGTTTTATAAGCACACCGTACAAATTTGGGCACGTGATTCAACAAGAACGCCGCGGTTCACGGTCAAACCATAGGTTTGACCGCGCATCTGCGGCCATTCTGTGATATCATGGCACCAAATTTGTACAGTAGCTTCTCTGTTGGAATTTGGGGTTTTTGGTATATATCTTTTGGACCCAGATTTTGTTACTGTTCAACAGATATTTGTGGGGCCCACTTCGTGATATTTAGTCGATCGAAATTTAAACATGTTAGTTTACAGTGCTTACATTATATCTCCGACCGTGAATGTCATTTGATCGGTAAACCGCGTGTGATTGCTATAATTCTTTTAGACAGGTTTGCGAACGTGACATTCGCGTTGATGTTCTATGTTGTGCTGTGATGTTGCGGATTTGTCGCGGTGGATAGCAGTGTGCAATGGTAGTGCAGTTTGGATTTATTTGTATATTTGATATTGCGGGGCGAGCGTCCAACATGTGGACTGCCGTCACTGCCTGTTATATAATATTCTTTTGGGGCACGACCGGGTCGAGGTCGATGTACCCATTGTACCTATTTTTCATTTCTGTACTAGGTTTTACCCCGCGACGGAGTGCACGGATAGCTGAGTTCTGGAGGACAACGGGTCCGCATCTCATGGCTTTGAAAGGCAGAGGGGCCTTACTCTAAAATTGGTAGACTATTCGCCGCACTCGTAGGGGGTACAGGTTGACCCAAGGAGGGGTGCTCAAGCTACCAGATTCCATGAAGTGCAGGGTGGTCCATTCACTTTGCTGTAGGGGGCTGCCTTGCTTCAGGTTTTGGCAGGTAACTTGCCGCATCCGTAGGGGTCTAGGTTTCATTGCACAAGCTATCCACACGACGAGGGGAACGTCGGGTTTCAGCAGCGGCTCTGTGAAACTCGGGGATCCCAGATTATCTGTATTGTTCTATGATGCTTATTACTTTTCTGTAATGTTGCATATTATCACGCCTGGAGCAATTATTGTATATTGGTTTATATACTATTAGATGTTGTATATGTTTTACACCCGCGCTAGTGCAGTCCCCGCTCTGTCGTTAGTTTAGTAACCTAACGGGTGATGACGGGACCCAGTGACGAATGCGGATGGCATATACGTACATTTTATTTTCGTTCTTTTCTGGTGTGATTGATTGATGGGACTGCGTTGATTCTGATCAATGCAAAGTAAAGCAAACCTGTTTGCAGTTGTTGGAACAAATTTAAAAAGTATTATTGCAAAGACGTTTCCTTTTGTTATGCATAGCGGTATTCAGTGGAATATCCTGCACCTCATTCGACGGGGCAAGGGCCGATATCCCTTCACCGGGACTGACCCCTTGGGCAGAAGTTTGCGTCAGGGTAATAACTTCACTATAGTCGACTACAAGTTGCTATGCATCGTGGTATTCAGTGGAATATCCTGCACCTCATTCCACGAGTAAAGAGCCGAGATCTCTTCACCGGGAGTGACCTCTTTAGCAAAAGGTTTTCGCCACTATATTTTAAAAAGCTATCAGGTTCCTTCAGCGATATCAAGTTCGTTACGTTAAAGGTTTTTCGCCAAAAACCAGCCGTAGCCCTCCGTCACTTATTTTGGGTATTCAGTAGTATTCAAGCTATGCATTTTAGACAAAGTTAAGGCATAGTATTTGGTAGCTGCTGGGTATTCATTTGTTGCATAGATAGATGAGTTGGTTTGGAACAGTCGTTCTGCCATTTGGCCAAAGCCAGGGGCATGTGAGGGTGGGTTCAAATTGACAAGATAGTGACGGGTAGAACTTGGCATGTGACTTATGACATTTTGACCAAAGCCAAGGTTATAAGAGCATGGGGCAAAAATAATATCGGGTGTTTCTAAAGAAACTGAAACTTGCCAAGTATGCGCATACCTTCTGGAGTATGAGTAACGTGGATGCATTCCATCACGTCATCATGCGATGAGAGTTGGATCCCGATTCCCACTGATGAGTTGGTTTACTCTTCGGATGATCCCGATTGATTCTTCTTTCAGGTTTGGAGGAGAATTTGACAGGACAGTGGGAGGTTTCCTGATTAGAAAAAGTGATAACCATTCTGATCTAGGTTAGAGTGCACGCAGAGTGTTTCTTCTCTCTCTCTCTTTGGCAGCGACCTTTGACCGACCCTAGACTATGACTCAGTGACCAAGTTGACCGAACCTTCTTAAAATACTGGCTTTTGGATTGTCTGAGTTGCATAAGTCATTGCCACTCCTTCTTTTACCCTTTGTATTTCTCAGAACACCCGTATTACTACGGACATCCACTTCCATTGGATAGATCCATCGTATGGTTATATACGAACTCGAAGGGACTTCTTCGAAGATGGATCCAGGTTCAGGAGAAATAGAATTGGTTTATTCAGTTGTCTTTTATTATCACCTTCTCTCAGGTTGCAAGGACTCCTTGGTTTAGGATAGTACACCTATTACGCTTATTGGATAGTCTTATTCCAAACCATAGGCAGGTGCCGAAAGGTAGGGAATAAAGAAAACCAATTAGCCTAAGTAAGGTGTGCAGAAGGTAATATGTAAAGACAAAATAAAGGGATTAGAAAAAGGGCAAAGTAAATTGCGACTGATATCATTCACGACCAAAACCGCGTACTTCATCGCCGCTCCTATTTCACCTTTAAAAAGAATAAGGTATTATTCAGTTGTCTTTTATCATCACCTTCTCTCAGTTGCGAGTACTCCTTGGTTTAGGAGGGCACACCTATAATGCTTACTGGACAGTTTTCTTCCAAACCATAGGCTGGTGCCAAATGTAGGGTTCCTAGGCACCCTAATGAGGTCTCACAAGGCATCAACCATGCCAATTTCAAATTTAAACGGTGCCGAGAAACCCTAGAACGGATCGTTGGCTAGATTTCTAGGCGAAACAATAAATTAGTTAACACTTAACTATAAGTAAACGGAAATACAACCTTTGTAGATCCGGTGCTCCACCTCCATAGCTCCGCAACGAAGTCCCCTCGCTGTCCAAATGAATTCCCGGGCTCTAGCGTCGGCTTCATCGGAGAAATGGTGAGCTAGGTCGTCGATGTCCATGCCGAAGATGATCTACGTCGAGGCAACACTAGATCAAGCTCTAACTTCGCCAAGTCAAGAAACTTGTGAAGGAAACACACTCTACTACTTGGCAAGAGGTAGAGGATGAAGAAATAGGAAGTGGGTAGACTTTAGAATTGGATTTCTCACTCATTTTCATCAATCACCATTGATGAAGTGAAGGTTTCTTCATTGAAGAAGATGAAGAAGAAGATAATGATCTATTATGATAAGTTAATTAAAAAGAAAAGAAAAAGAAAACTTATCATAATAATAACTATGATTAGGTGTAGAGAATAGACCATGGTTAATTGCAAGGGTTAGGGTTAAGCATGAGACAAAATGGTCACAAAGTCAAAGCTTCATGAAGCTTCAAAGAAAGAAACAAAACTTGCAACCATTTCATTTCTAATCTTTTCCAAATAAATAAATGATTAAGAAAAAGAAAACCCTAATCATCAATTTAACCATGGTTTAATCTTTACACTTAACCAAGTTAACATGTATCATCAAACATGATACAATCATTTGCACAAAAAGTATATCACATATACAACTTGTACAATCAAGTGAGAAAATCCTTTTAAAGTGAACCGATACTAGTTAATGCAAAGTAATATACATATATAAAATTATACATTAAATCATTAAATCAACGCTTGATTTAATGATCCGGTCATATAGCATATAACCGACTGGTATCATCAGTAACAACTTATCGAAACAACACTTGATCCGATAACCCGGCTATATCGCATATAACCGAGCAATGTCACATATCGCGAGAATCAAATACAGTATCACATACTGGTATCATTCTCGGTCCCGCACATATCTCATATGCGCTCTTATTTCGTTTCGCTTGAGCCAGGAAACCTCTGTGTAGGACTCTAAAGACTCGTCAATACGCCGGCAACAGATGATGATCATATCAAGCACCCACAAGCCGCAAGCGGTCTGCTAAACGTAACGGCCACCCGGGTATTGAGCGATCAGAAGATCGACGAGCAAGCCCGCTCACACTCCAGTGAATCCAACCAGTAACACTACCGTACAGTCCGGTCTGATCGTGTGATATGTCGCATATCTCGCCTAGGGGTGGTAAACGTCAGACCCCAATAGCTCGATAAGTCATGTCGATATGAGGTCTATAACAATTCGAGAAACTACTGGTAACACTTACCAGTAAATCTCAGCAACCCTGGCCAGGGATTTCCTGTTATAGCCAATCGAACACAGCACAACATCAACTCCCTATAACGGGAGAGACGAATCCCCTCCTATCGCTCATTGCCTCCATGTGACTCGGGACTGTACCCAAAAACCACCGTTTTGCACGCCCTCTTGGACGTGGTAAGATGGAAATCAAAGCACAGTGGGAACCACACAAGACTCTATGACGATCTCGGGTCAACAGATACTCTGTACCAGTGTCACCAGAGAACTGCCATCTGACGTAAGGTATAATACCATCTGGGAGTTCTCGGCGAGTCCGTCCAGTGTATCCAGTCTCCACTGAGCACCCGTATATCATCTCTGATGTCAAACACCAATGGATATGGGATCATCCATCGCCCATCTGTATGGGTCGAGAAGGTATACGCTAGTCTACTCTGGTATATCGATGCCCTGTCTCGATACACCCACGACTAGGGACTTTGAAGGATGTACTTATGGACTACCATGTCCCCACTAGTATGATCCGCATCATAGTCCAGGTAGTCAAGTACAGATCCTAAGGGCTTTACCAACATGTAACAGGGAGACAATCAGTGTACACGTTAAGGTAAAGATCAACCAGATAGCATACTATCATGTCGAGAAAGAAAGTCCTCCCTATATATGTCCCAGCATCCATTACAATATACATCCTATGTATAGTAATGGCCTCTAGGGCATACATATAACTAACAATCTCCCACTTGCACTAGGGCCATCTGATAGCAGTGGTTGCAGTATCTCATACTCAACCATCCCATAAAAGTCTCTCTCTGGGAACAGGCCTTTGTGAGTGGATCCGCTGTGTTGTCCTCTGAGTCTACTCTCCTAACCTCGATCTCCCTGGAGATCAACCATCTCCATGATCAGGTGACACTGCCTTAGAATATGTCTGGATCACTGATGGGACCGGCGTTCCTTAGCATAAGCCACAACTCCATTGTCTCACAATGGTTGGAACGTAGTTCATCTCATGAACCAATATGCACCCAAACAGCCTCTTTGGTAGCATCTTTAGTAGCGATGTATCCTGCCTTTATCGTCCAGTATGCCACGGTATCTAGTTTGGAACTCTTCCAACATACCGTCCCTTTACTGAGGGTAAAGACAATGCCTGCGACTGACTTTCAGTCGTCTTTATCACCCTGGAACCCTCCCAGTGATTCTCCCCAGGATTGATTGATACCGTCTCACTACAACTAGTGAGAATCCTAACATCCAATTAAATCTATCTCATAGATCCAAAACTCAGGATTTAGGAGGTATCATTTTGATCCTATGTGGAGAATCATTGTGATAAGCGGAGATTGACCGAGCGTAGCATAAGAAACTCTTTTCTTATCAAGAGTATGTCATCCACGTACTCTACGAGGATCACTACCATACTCCCTACTACCTTTTTGTTTATACAAGGTTCGTCTACCATTTTGATGATGTCAAACTCTTTGACTAATTCATCAAAACAGATGTTCCAACTCCGCGATGCCTGCCTTATCAAATAAAGCATCTTGCACACGTTTTCGCTGCTCCCACTGTCTACGAAGCCCTCTGGCTGTGTACTTATAGACGCTCTCTTCTAAATCATCATTTAGAAAAGCAGTCAAGACACCCAACTGCCAGATTTCGTAGTCATGGTATGCAGCCGTGGTAAGTAGGATCTGGATGGACTTAAGCATAGATACTTGAAAAGGTTTCATCATTATCCACACCTGGTCAATGATGCAAACCTTTAACAAGTCTAGCTTTGAAAGTCTCAACTTTTCCATGTACACCAAGTAATCTTCTCAAGATATACTTGCTCCTGATGGGAATTTAACCCTTCAGATATAGCAACCAAAGTCCATACTTTGTTGGTGTATAAGGATTCCATCTCAGATCGATAAACATCCAGCCATTCTCACAGAGTCCTACTCCTGATGGCCAGGTCGAAACTAGTTGGTTCATCATCTCATGATGCAATCCTCGCTCCCAATGTCATAGAGAAACAGAAGTATCTCTCAGGTGGGTGAGGAACCCTACTAGATCGGCGGAGAGGCTGAGGTTCGTTGGAATCTACTGAATCCTTTGGTTCTATCAAATCATCAGCTGCAGTCTGTATAGCTGGAACATTTCCAGTTCTACATAACAGACCTTGCCTTGAGCTTGTCCGGATTTTGCTTTCAGACATAGGCCGGTCAACCCCAAATCTTAACTAGCTTAAGACATGGGCTCTTACCATACCATATCTCATATGAAGTGGTAGGCAACTGATTTGATTCGAACCCTATTCAATAGGTATGCAGCTTCTCAAGCGCATAACTCCCAAAAGGAAATAGGTAACTCAGTAGTACTCATCATAGAGCACACCTTATCACATAGGGTGTTATTGCTCCGCCCCGATATACCATCGTGCTATGGTGTATACGGAGGAGTAATGCCGAGAGAGAATCTCATTCTCCTTTAGAAAAGTCTAAGAATTTCGTGCTCAAGTATTCTCCTCCTTGATCACATCAAAGGACATAATACTTATACCCATGTTTTGGTTCTCTACTTCTAAATCATATTCTGTGAATATCTCAAAAGGTTCGGACTCATGTTTCAACAGGAACATATGACTGAATCTTGAGAGATTATCAGAGAATATAATGAAGTATAAAGAACCAGTCCTGGCATTTGTAGACTGGAGACCTACATACATCAACATGTATCATCCCAAGAGTTCACTAACTCTTTCTCTGTTTCCAATAAACAGAGTTGTGGTCATCTTATCTTTGTGACATTACTGGCGAGTTTCACAACATGTAAATTCAAACTGATTTAAATATGCATCTAAATGTAACTCAGCCAGTCGGGTCGTATTGATATGACCTAGTCTACAATATCTCAAGAAGGATTCGTTCATTTCTAAACTCTTCCTCTTGTGTGTGTTCTGTATACTAAAGAACTGTAGTTTGATTTAGAACGTTAATGCTTTTAGATAACGTGCCTGAACCGATAAACTTTTGATATAGGAAATGTTCAAAACATTATCCAACAATACAAAATTTTATCATTTCTTTACTACTAAAGAGACTGATATGATTTTGTATATCAGGTTCAGTATCTAATAACATTCGTTCAGAATCAATGTATTGGTAATACAGGGTGACAGTGACCAACAGACTTGGCTGCAACTCTTGCCCCGTTTTCTGCCTCATGAAACTTATCACCCGTTCTCAGTTCTCTACCTTTCTGTAGCCCTATGTAACATATTACATATCTGGAATCCTGATCTGGTATCACATACCCAGGACGTAAAGGATACTGAGAAACAATTCTCTGTAATGAACACACCCGAAGATGATGCATCAGCATGCACTCTCTTCGTTTGGGCTGCACGGGAATTCTGGTAATCCCCAATTTCCTGCTCTGTCTTATAACAATTATAAGTTGGAGCGGGACCAACGTTCCCCAGCTCAGTATAACAAGCGAGTTCAGTCAATATTCCGTATTATTATCTTGTTTAAGGCATGATATGGTCGCTACCTGGAGAGAGAGAGAAGAAAACACTCAGCGTGCGCTCTTGCAAGAATAGATTGGTTATTATTTTATCTAATCAGGATGGCTCCCACTGCTTTTTATCAAATCTTCTTCAAACCCTAAAAGGAAAGACTAGCCGGGATTAATTACACACTACAAGTTCGCCAATCTTTCAGCCAGGCCAGTGTCGGTACTTTGAGGGAGGTCCCCCGTGCTTTCGCACGAACCTAATTAATGTAAACCTCGTTTTCCCAGAGGCGTAACCTCGTTAACACCTTTCTAGACACCTACTTGATCGGCTAATTGTAATGTATAAAACTCTCCCAGGAGTAACTCTTACTCGCAGCGGGTATCGGGATCCAACTATCTCATTGAAGGTATGCAATCTCATTGCAAATTTCAACACTTGAAATTCCCGATAAAATTTTGCCCCGAACGATCTATGACCTTGACAAGGTCAACAAACCATAGACCGCAAGTCAAGTTCAACCCGTCATTTCTTGATTGAATCAAACCCACCCGCACGACCCTTGACAAGGTCAACAAGGCCGCACGACTACCCTAACCCAATCTGCATCATATGCATAAGCAGATAAATACTGGTTAGCTACCGCACACTGCGCCTTGACAAGGTCAAAAAACGCAGCACGAATACTAAACAGGATTTATCTGAAATGACGGAGGGCTACGACAGGTTTTTCTGAAGACCTATTGCGTAATGAACTTGATATCGTTGTAGAATCAAATGATTTTAAAATGGAGTGTTTTTGAAGCTTTTCTAGTTTTGCTAAAGGAGTCACTCCCGGTGAAGGGATCGTCGGTCCTTTCCTCGTCGAATGAGGTGCGGGATATATCATATATATCACTGTGCAAAGCAGAACTTTTAAAAGCAATCAAAAGACAAACCGAGTGTGTAGCATCTGCCAGTTATTGCTAAAGGAGTCACTCCCGGTGAAGGGATCTCGGTCCTTTCCTTATCGAATAAGGTGCAGGATATATCATATATACCGCTGTGCAAAGCAAGAACTGTAGCTACCTGTTTTATTTTGAAATTCGATTCTACAACATCTTAGGTTTCTTTTATTTCATTAATCACATTAATGAAGTCCCATCATTTAAGTACTTAAACATCACAGATAAATACGACGTACACTTATGCCATCCGCATTCGTCTCGATGTCCCCTCGTGCACCGTTAGGTTAGGTAACTAACGGCAGAGCGGGGCAGGGCTAGCGCGGGTGTAAAACATAAGTAACGCCTATATAATATATCATATATACTATATACTGTATCTATCACAGAACATCACATGATCACATCACAGATATCGCAGCAGAAGAAACATATGAAATATTGGATATACTAGGACGTCCGTGTTTTCAATACGAGCCAGTATAAAACACGGATTCCACGGTCGTGATGAATAGCCAAACCCACACCCCTAGACCCCTACGAGAGCGGCAAGCAACCCTACCAATTCTAGAGTTAGGAGACCCGGACTCGACTCCTCGAGTTGGTCTCCCACTGGACTCCAGAACCCGGTTGCTTGTGCCCTCCTCCTTGGGTCTATCCTAGTGCGGAAAAGTAAATAATATACAAAAGGTGACAACTTCCGCAACCTGGAAGTGCCCCAATAAAAGAATATTACATACAAGTTTTTACATGAATGAAAATGAAAAACACTCATCTCACATAAAAACCCCCGGCTATTCAAACACGACGATCCAATATAACATATCCAGCAACACATAACATCACATGTCATCAACGTAAGTAAATATGCGCATCCCAATTGTCGTTGACATATAGCAACGAAACCGGCGATATCACATATTACACTTACGGTCACAGAAAAGAAAGTGTAAAACTACAACAGTTGGAATCCGCAACCACCTCAGACATCGCATGCCTGACCAAATGAATTCCTTAGACATCGCATGCCTAACAATTATAAACCCCGCATTTTAGTCTCAAAATCGAAAACTCTTTTCAATATCAAGTCGGGCAATTCAACAGGATTCCCGACATCCTGATCGAATGCTCGTCGCAAACTTCAGTAGGCGGCCGCACCCCTAACACCGTCGACGAAGTGCACCAAGGCGGAACACCGCTGCCGCGAGCACCCGAACGGATGCTTTCGGCGACGGGGTTCTCCTACAGTCACTTGGTCGGGGCAATGAAGTGAGGCTGTCTATTAAGTTTACCCGACGAGTATCCGCGTACGCTACGTGATTGCGACGGACTTTTGATCACATCAAAATTCCGTGGCAACCGATCAATTGAGACTAAACTACTATGTTTATAACATTCATTCAGTTATCTCATAACTCATTGTGAATTCCAATTATTGTATCCCATTCCAGATAAATAGAAAATGTTAAACTTTCCGATCGAACAATCGAACACCCAAGTTTTCCCGATACAGCTCAACACATGAAATAAGTCTAACAACATTCAGTTCGTGCCTCAGTACCAACGGTCCAGCCGTAGAAGGGTCAAGCCAACGCCTCACATGTGGCACGCCGTACTGCCCCAAACCCGAAGGTTCAAAGGGCAGTTCAAGACGGTCACATAATCGAGTTAAGGTTTGTTGTCTTCTATAGGGTCCATCGCGTTACTTGCACTACTTAGAACGTCGTCAAACTACGGAAAAATCCAACACTTGGAAATTTCCCGGCAGGGGAAAAAGTGGGTATTTATATCCGGTCGAACTTTTTAACATATTCTAAAAATACCCGGAAAAGCACACCGACAAAATTAGACAGTCCGATCGAATACACCGAGTCCCCAATACAACTCAGAAAATACAACTCTGGAATAAAATATTAAAAATCCCCAGGAAAACCAGCACAGACAGCTAAGAACTACTGTGCAAAATTGGATGCACAAAACGACAAAAGGGCCGCGGATCCGCCGCATGAACCTCCTGTAAGGCCGCGGATCCGCGCCCCCTTTATGGAATCAAGACCTCGAATTTTACAGTAACACTTATATCTTCCTGCTGATTTTTCTGAATATTTTTAATCAACAAAAAACCACGTTTTACAGAAAAGTCCAGAGAACATTTTTCAAGTCGGGTTTTGGGTCGATCGGACTTCTAATTCCGTCGGGACTTCGCCTAAGGCTCTAGCTAGGCTCTGATACCACTGTAGGGTTCCTAGGCACCCTAATATGGTCTCACAAGGAATCAACCATGCCAATTTCAAATTTAAACGGTGCCGAGAAACCCTAGAACGGATCGTTGGCTAGATTTCTAGGCGAAACAATAAACTAGTTAACACTTAACTACAAGTAAACGGAAATACAACCTTTGTAGATCCGGTGCTCCACCTCCATGGCTCCGCAACAAAGTCCCCTCGCTGTCCAAATGAATTCCCGGGCTCTAGCGTCGGCTTCGTCGGAGAAATGGTGAGCTAGGTCGTCGATGTCCATGCCGAAGATGATCTACGTCGAGGCATCGCTAGATCAAGCTCCAACTTCGCCAAGTCAAGAAACTTGTGAAGGAAACACACTCTACTACTTGGCAAGAGGTAGAGGATGAAGAAATAGGAAGTGGGTAGACTTTAGAATTGGATTTCTCACTCATTTTCATCAATCACTATTGATGAAGTGAAGGTTTCTTCATTGAAGAAGATGAAGAAGAAGATAATGATCTATTATGATAAGTTAATTAAAAAGAAAAGAAAAAGGAAACTTATTATAATAATAACTATGATTAGATGTAGAGAATAGACCATGGTTAATTGCAAGGGTTAGGGTTAAGCATGAGACAAAATGGTCACAAAGTCAAAGCTTCATGAAGCTTCAAAGAAAGAAACAAAACTTGCAACCATTTCATTTCTAATCTTTTCCAAATAAATAAATAAATAAATGATTAAGAAAAAGAAAACCCTAATCATCAATTTAACCATGGTTTAATCTTTACACTTAACCAAGTTAACATGTATCATCAAACATGATACAATCATTTGCACAAAAAGTATATCACATATACAACTTGTACAATCAAGTGAGAAAATCCTTTTAAAGTGAACCGATACTAGTTAATGCAAAGTAATATATCATATATAAAATTATACATTAAATCATTAAATCAACGCTTGATTTAATGATCCGGTCATATAGCATATAACCGACTGGTATCATCAGTAACAACTTATCGAAACAACACTTGATCCGATAACCCGGCTATATCGCATATAACCGAGCAATGTCACATATCGCGAGAATCAAATACAGTATCACATACTGGTATCATTCTCGGTCCCGCACATATCTCATATGCGCTCCTATTTCGTTTCGCTTGAGCCAGGAAACCTCTGTGTAGGACTCTAAAGACTCGTCAATACGCCGGCAGCAGATGATGATCATATCAAGCACCCACAAGCCGCAAGCGGTCTGCTAAACGTAACGGCCACCCGGGTATTGAGCGATCAGAAGATCTACGAGCAAGCCCGCTCACACTCTAGTGAATCCAACCAGTAACACTACCGTACAGTCCGGTCTGATCGTGTGATATGTCGCATATCTCGCCTAGGGGTGGTAAACGTCAGACCCCAATAGCTCGATAAGTCGTGTCGATATGAGGTCTATAACAATTCGAGAAACTACTGGTAACACTTACCAGTAAATCTCAGCAACCCTGGCCAGGGATTTCCTGTTATAGCCAATCGAACACAGCACAACATCAACTCCCTATACCGGGAGAGACGAATCCCCTCCTATCGCTCATTGCCTCCATGTGACTCGGGACTGTACCCAAAAACCACCGTTTTGCACGCCCTCTTGGACGTGGTAAGATGGAAATCAAAGCACAGTGGGAACCACACAAGACTCTATGACGATCTCGGGTCAACAGACTACTCTGTACCAGTGTCACCAGAGAACTGCCATCTGACGTAAGGTATAATACCATCTGGGAGTTCTCGGCGAGTCCGTCCAGTGTACCCAGTCTCCACTGAGCACCCGTATATCATCTCTGATGTAAAACACCAATGGATATGGGATCATCCATCGCCCATCTGTATAGGTCGAGAAGGTATACGCTAGTCTACTCTGATATATCGATGCCCCGTCTCGATACACCCACGACTAGGGACTTTGAAGGATGTACTTATGGACTACCATGTCCCCACTAGTATGATCCGCATCATAGTCCAGGTAGTCAAGTATAGATCTTAAGGGCTTTACCAGCATGTAACGGGGAGACAATCAGTGTACACGTTAAGGTAAAGATCAACCACATAGCATACTATCATGTCGAGCAAGAAAGTCCTCCCTATATATGTCCCAGCATCCACTACAATATACATCCTATGTATAGTAATGGCCTCTAGGGCATACATATAACTAACACCAAACGGTAGGGAAGGAAGAAAACCATTTAGCCTAACGATGGTGTGCAGAAGGTAACGACTAAAGACAAATAAAGGGATTTGGGGAGATGGCAAAGAAATATACGGTTAAAGTCATGAATTGGATTATGGAAGAGGCATTACTATGAATACCAGGATACCCCTATGAAACATTTTCATGTTTCAGTGCATTGTTAATGGAAAACTGTTTTCTCGATTAAATACTTACTCCAGGGTGTGTATTCACCAGGTTTCATTCTCATATCTATATGGTTTTACAGATGATGAGTGGGATGAAGTTATTGGGAATTAGGTGATCATCCTCATTATATCGGAATTCGTTGTAATTGGTGATATTTGAGGAAATCGCCAGGGTACAGTTTTCAACCTACAACGCACAGTTTTTGAGTTATTCAACTCAGAGGACTTATACAGAGTAATGTATGCTGTCCAGTGTCCATCAGGACAAAGGGGTAGGTCCTCGTACTATGTTCTGTTTACTTATGACTTCTCTAGTTTTTAGACAAGTGTTTTATTGAAATACAAGGTCTAAGTTTTGAGAAGTTATGGGTATAAGAATAAAGTAGAGAACCAGGTGTCACAAGTATCGGGATTCTTCAAAGAGATCGAAGATATGGATTATTGTGATTGGTATTCAGATGATAGTAATGGTTTTGAGAAACTTGTTTCTCTTTCAGGTTACTCATAATTGGATGGATTCCTAAGTTGAGTAATGCTGATTAGCCTCTTTCCATTAAGTTGATATGCACTGGAGACAGCTCCATGATTTGGATCTGGTTCCAATTAAATAAGTGCCAAAGTTTCTATATTGGATATAGAATGGTTCATACCTTAAAAGATGTTAAGGTACGGGGAGTTGTCCAGCTTATGCTTAAAACCAGACTCTGGATAACTCAGGGCACGTTTCTGTAATGGCTGTTTGTGGGTTGACCCTGGCTATGACGAGGGTTGATATTCTACCATGTGGAAGATCAATAGTGATATTGTTCTTGACTCGTCACAGTTTTAGTAAAATGGATCTTTTTTTAGAAAACAGTAGTGGGAGTATGGTAGAACTGGAAGTGATTCCAGAACCGCAAACAATTACGGAAAATTTAATAGGACCTATATATTCAATCAGGTTTGACATTCCAATAGCCACTCCGTAGATATGGTGGGTAACCTCAGACACCCGAGAGGTACTCCGGTAGCCTCAAGGACGGTGACAGGGAGGTTCTTATCTACCCAGACTTGACACTACTGTTGTTCCAGGCTATGAGACCCGGTAGGAGGGTTGTTGTGGTCAGTGGGAGCAGCGGAAGAATAGTGGGCAAGTAGCTTATGTCTATTTATAGATTTGAGTAGTTATAGCGGAGATAGATCATCTATTTTTTGATGTGAAAGTCATGGGTTTGACTTCATCAGAATAGGGGATGGATCTGTTAAGAAGGTAGTGGGGTGTGATGTCATGGTATCTGGATGACATACACAGAGTAGGAAGTAAAATTCCTATACTACGATCAGTTGTACTATGGTCGTCACACAGTTATTTCTCCAGACAGGATATGGATATAATATTTGACATTCTGGTTTCTAGATCTATGGTTTTAGATCTGGATTTGGGTAGTTTCCCAATGTGGGTACTTTGACAGTATTCTAATGGTTTTTAGAATGGATGACTCCTGGCATGGTGGTGTACCTGCAGGTGATGGAGTCACCCTCCCTCTCTAAAGGTGTCTTACAGACTAAAGGGGAGAGGGATGCGCATGATTGGCAGATCACTTGCTTAGGCAATTGAGTCAATCGTGAGATGTCAAGTACCACACCAGATGTTGTTTTTACACTAGATGCAATAAGTTTGTATTAATCCAATTCTGGAGAAACATAAGGAAGCCGTTTTAGAACATAAGTACATGTTCTACGGATTTGATGACTGCAGCCTCCTTCGGGAGACGGTTATCATTCCAGGCTTCAAAGGTGACATGGATGACAGAGTGATTGTCAGAGTTATAGTTTTCCCTCTGATGAGGGACAGTATTATGGACAGGTGGTCTATGAGGATACTGTGGGAGGCTTGGTGCAGGATACTGATTAGGTTCAGTGATCGATACAGTCTAAGAAGTTTGGATTTGGAGTTCATTTATGAACTTGGTCCCATCAGATATCCAGACATATTCTAAGACAGGTATTACTCAATTCGGGAGATGGTTTTCTCCGCGAACTTGGGATTAAGAGAGATATAGAAAGAAACATCTAGGCAGATCCACTTACTGAGACTATTTCTCGAACACAATAGTTTTACAAACGGGCTTTGTGAAACTGATTAGTAGAGGAGTTGGATGTTCAGTTTCACACGGGCTGTGAGTAGTCGACATCGCAATAATTAGCCTTAAGTGCAAGTGGGAGATTGTTGGAGATAGTGCCCTCAGAGTCAATTATTGGATCGCAGGTACGTGATTGCAATGATTGCGGAGGACCTATACCGGCAGGACAGTCTTACTCGAGATGATAGTATGCTATCTGGTTTGCCTTTATCAGTTGTGTACAGGTTCAGGTGACTGATCACTGTTACACTTTGATAGAGCCCTTAGGATCTTGCTTTACTACCAACAGTATGATGGCGATCATATAAGTGAGAGTTGGGGTGGTTTATACGCATATCCTTAATTGTGGTCCCTAGTCGTGGGAGTTTCGAGACAGGGCATCGATACTCCGGAGTAGACTAGTGTATACAGTCGAGACCCCGACGAGGGGCGGTGGCCGGTCTCACAAACCACTGGTGTCAGTTGGATCACCTAAGATGTATACAGGTGCTCATTGGATTATGAATACACCGGACAGGACTCGCCGGGAAACTGCTAGTTGGTATTATACATATCGTCAGATAGCAGTTCCCTGGTGATATGTGTACAGGTTAGTTCATCGACCTGAGGTCGTCATTTATCTCGTGTGAGTTCCCACTGTGCTTTGATTTCTACCCTACCACGGCTCAAAGGAGTCGTGCAAACAGGTAGTTTTTGGGTACAGTCCCGAGCCATATGGAGGCACGTGAGCGGATCGGCAGGGGATTCGTCTCTCCCGGTATTGGGGGAGAGATCGTGCTGTGTCTAGGAGAGCCATTACACAAAGCCCATGGCCATGGCAGGAGATTTACAGGTAGGTACTCCAGTAGTATCTCAGGGTATTATTGGGCTTCACTTCGACACGACTTATACTGCTATTGGGGGTCTGACGTTACTAGCCCCCTAGGCAGATATGCGATACTCATAGACGAACGGACCGGACTGTATATACATTGTCACTGTTAGGCTCAGTAGGGTTTCCGGATGAGTTCGCTCATCGGCCTCCCTTGAGGTCAGTCCATGGGCAGCCGTTACGCATAGCTAGTGCCGCTGACGGTTTGTGGTTAAACTCACTGCCAGGGTACTGACGAGTCATTAGAGTCCCACACAGACAGTTTCCCAAGTTCGGGCGAAACGTTGTAGAGTCTGTATGGTTTTATGGCAGGGTTCGAAAAATGCACGTGCGTTTAAGCACGTGTCATTTTTCGGGCAGATAATACTGGTCGGCTTTGGTTTAAGCCGGATCCGAGTATTATATTGAGTAGATATAATATCTTTATCTCAGTTGCATTTGTATTCGGTCGTAATACAAATGCGGGTATATTTATACAGTTACGGGGTTATCCTGAAATTCGTTTCGGGATAACTTTTGGAAGTTGCGAGTTTCCTGTTTTCTATCAGCCGTCTTTTAACATTCGGTTAAAGAGGGATTTATCTTTTCTTTGGAAGAGTGTGGATGCTTCTAGAAGGTTCTAGAAGCAGTGAGGTGTTATTGTTTCATTGGTTGCTTTATTTGTGTTCACACTGTGTGTTCACACTAGATATTTATTTGTGTTCACACTAGATATTTTTTTGTGTTCACACTCTTGTGGTCACTCTCCTCTCTCCTACACTCACCCCTCCATTCCTATAAGATGGCCGGCCCCCTCTTCTCACTCTCTTACTTGATGTTTCATTTGGTAAAAAGATTATGATAGATTTTGGGGTGTATGGAATTTCACAGCTCATTTCATTCCATCACCCGATTCCCATGGCAACTTCATTAACCGATCGTCCACGGCTTTGGACGAAGTGAGACAAAGTAATCTATTCATTCTCTACATCATTCTTGGTCGTCTCTTTTAGCAAACTTGACGACCGAGTTGCCTCGAGTCAGAGGCGGGAGACCGTTTAAAGAATCGTTGACGTGGTGCCACCTGGACGAGCAGATCGGAGATCGACGAGATCGGAGCAGCCGCAACGGAGAGTGGGATGATGGTTGAAGAATGAAGGACTCGGATCGTTCGGTATAACCTTTCTACACTCTTTACTATTTGTTAGTTTAGCAATAATGGCAGATCCGGGTTAAAGTATACGATAGCGCCAGTTAAAAAGTTTTTGTTCCGCATTTGGCGTCTGTAGACGGCCGGGGCGCTACCGTAGACTTACAGGTATCACATATCGTATTAATCTCGGTCCTGCACATATGACATATGTGCTCCTACTTCGTTTCGCATGAACCAGGAAACCTCTGTGTAGGACTCTAAAGACTCGTCAATACGCCGGCAGTAGGTGATGATCATATCAAGCACCCACAAGCCGCAAGCGGTCTGCTAAACGTAACGACCACCCGGGTATTGAGTGAACAGAAGATCAACAAGCAAGCCTGCTCATACTCCTGCGAATCCAATCAGTAACACTACCGTACAGTCCGGTCTCTTCGTCAGATATGTCGCATCTCATAGCCTGGGGGTGGTATAACGACAGACCCTAATAGCCTGATAAGTCATGCCGATGCGAGGTCCATAACGGTTCGAGAAACTACTGATAACACTTACCAGTATATCTCAGCAACCCTGGCCATTGATTTCATGTTGTGGTCAATCGAGCATAGCTCAACATCAACTCCCAATACCAGGAGAGACGAATCCCCTCCTATCGCTCATTTCCTCCATGTGACTGGGGACTGTACCCAAAAACCACCATTTTGCATGATCTCTTGACCATGGTAAGGTGTAAATCAAAGCACAGTGGGAATCATATAAGAATCTATGACGATCTCGAGTCGACAGACTAACCTGTACCAGTATCACCAGAGAACTGCTATCTGCCGATAGGTATAATACCATGTAGGAGTTCTCGGCGAGTCCGTTCAGTCTACCCAGTCTACCCTGAGCACCCGTATACCTTATCTGATCTTAAACACCAATGGATATGGGATCATCCATCGCCCATTATATGGGTCGAGAAGCTCATACGCTAGTCTACTCTGAAGTATCAATGCCCTGTCTCGATACTCCCACGACTAGGAACAATTATAGGATGTACTTGTGGACTACTCTGGCCCCACTAGTATGATCTCATCATAGTCCTAGTAGTCAAGTACACATCCTAAGGGCTTTATCAACATGTGAGAGCAAGAAAGTATCACAATACAAATCAACATTTTAAGATAAAAAGCAACCAGATAGCATACTATCATGTCGAGCAAGAAATTCCTCCCTATATATGTCCAAGCATCTACTATCACATGTACAGTAATGGCCTCTAGGGCATACATATAACTAAAAATCTCCCACTTGCACTAAGCCCATCTGTTGTAGTATCCAATACCCAACAATTTAGCAGTGGTTGTAGTATCCCATACTCAACCATCCCAAAATCTCTCAAATTGTATTTGGGGAAGCAGGCCTTGGTGAGTGGATCCGCCGTATTAACCTCCGTGTCTACTCTCCTTACCTTGATCCTTTGGAGATCAACCATCTCCCTGATCAGGTGATACTTGTCTCAGAATATGTCTCGATCGCTGATGGGATCGGTGTTCCTAGGCCAAAACCACAATTCCACTGTTGTCACAATAACAGTTATTGGACGCTCAATGGTAGGAACCTTGTTCATCTCATGAACAAGAATTTCCCAGACTACCACTTTAGTAGTATCGTATGTAGCAATGTATTCAGTCTTTATCGTCTAGTATGTCACGGTATCTGTCTTGGAACTCTTCCAACATACCGTCTCTACACTGAGGGTAAAGACAATGCCTGTGACTGACTTTCAGTCGTCCTTATCACTCTGGAAGCTCGAACCAAGAAATTTCTTTTAGTGCTTCTCAAGTACTTAAGAATGTCCTCCACAGCTGTCCAGTGATTCTCCAAAGATCTGATTGATTCCTGATCACTACACCTAGTGAGCCATCTACATCTAGTCTGGATTTAGGACACTCCCAACATCCACTAAGATCTATCACCATAGATCATAAACAACAAGATGTAGTAGGTATCATCCAGATCGTCTATGGAGAATCCCCGTGATAAGACGAACTTGAGCGAATGTAGCATAGGAAACCATTTCCTATCAAGAGTATGTCATCTACGTACAATACGATAAGACAACCTCACTCTCTACAATCTTCTTGTATATAAAAGGTTCATCTACCATTTTGATGAAGTCAAACTCTTTGACTGCCATATCAAAACAGATGTTCCATCTCCGCGATACTTGCTTTAATCTTGATGGACATAAGCATAGCTTTGAAAGTCTCAACTTTTCCATCTACACCAAGAATCTTCTTAAGATCCATTTGCTCCCAATGGGTTTTACCCCTTCAGGTGCAATAATCAAAGTCATACTTTGTTGGTGTACATGGATTCCATCTTTGATTGCATAGCATCCAGCCTTTTCACAGAGTCCCCACTCGTGATGTCCTGCCTGAACCTAGTTGGGCCATCATCTACCATGATGCAATCCTCGCTCCCATTGTCACCGAGAAGACTGTAGTATCTCTCAAGTGGATGAGGAACCCTACCAGATTCGCGGAGAGGTTGAGATTCGTTGGAGACTATTGAATCCTTTGGTTTCACCAAATCATCAGCTGTTAGTTTGTTAAGCTGGAACAACTTCCAGTTCTACCTCATGACCACAATTTCTTCACAAGAAATTCCTTTTGTAAAAAGGTGTCATGCTGAGAAACAAAACACCTTTTGCTTCTCAGTATGGTAGAAGATATTCCCTCGCAAATGTTTGGGATATCCTAACAAACTTATACAGAACTGACCTTTACTCGAGCTTGTCCGGATTTTGCTTTTAAACATAGCCCGGACAACCCCATATCTTAACTCGTTTAAGACATGGTCTCTTCCCATTGCATATCTCATATGTAGTGGTAGGCATTGATTTGGGTGGAACCCCATTCAATAGGTATGCAGCTTCTCAAGGGCATAACACCTAAAAGGAAATAGGTAACTCGACAGTACTCATCATAGAGCGCACCATATCTAATAGGGTGCAATACCTCCACCCGATACACCGTTGTGTTGTGGTGTATACGAAGGAGTAAGCTGAGAGAGAATCACATTCTCTATTTGGAAAATCTAGGAACTGCATGCCTAAGTATTCTCCTCCTCGATCAAATCGAAGGATTGTAATACTTCTTCTCGTCTGGTTCTTCAACTTCTAGCTTATATTCCTTGAATTTCTCAAAAGTTTCAGACTAGTGTTTCAACATTAACATATGTCCGAATCCTGAGAGATGATCAGTGAATATAACGAAGTACGAAGAACCATCCTTGGCATTTGTAGAAATAGGACTATATATTTCATTATGTATCCATCCCAAGAGTTTAGTAACTCTTTCTCTGTTTCCAGTAAACGGAGTATTGGTCATATTACCTTTGAGACAAGAATGGCAAGTATCATAAGATGAAAATTCGAATAGATTCTCATATTCATCCTTATGTAACTTAGCTGGTCTTGTCGCAATAATATGACCTTAGTCTATAATGCTACAAGAGGGATTCATTTATTTCAGAACTACTCCTCTTGTGTGTGTTCTAGATATTTTGAACTTTGGTTTGATTTAGAACGTATATGCTATTATATAACGTGCTTGATCGAATCATCTCTTGATTCAGGAAAATGTTCACAACATTATCCTCCAATAGAGAATTATATCTTTCTTTAACTTAATAAAGAGACCGATGTAATGATGTATATCAGGTTCAGTATGTAATAACATTCGTTTAGAATCAATGTATTAATACAAGGTGATATCTGCCAACTGACTTGGCTGCATCAATTGCATCATTCTCTAACACTTAGAGACATATCACCCATTCCTAGTTCTCTACCTTTCTTTAGCCCATGTAACTCTTACATATGTGAGATCCTGATCCGGTATCACATACCCAGGACGTAGAAGATACTGAGAAACAACTCTCGGTAATGAACACACCCGAAGAAGATGCGTCAGCATGCACTTTCTTCGATTGGGTGGCATGGGAATCCAGATATTCCCCTATTCCTACCCGGACTTATTAACAATTATAAGATAGAGCGGAACCAACGTTCCCTAGCACAGTATAATAAGGAGGTTCGGTCAATGCATCCATATTATTATCTTGATTAAGGCGTAACATGGTCGCTACCAGGAGAGAGAGAAGAAAACACTCTGCGTGCGCTCTTTCACAAGATTAGATTGGTTATTATTTTATCTAATCAGGATGGCTCCCACATTTTTAATCAAATCTTCTTTCAAACCCTAAAAGGTAAGACTAGCCGGGATTAATCACACCCTACAAGTTCGCCAATCTTTCGGCCAGGCCAATGTCGGTACTTTGAGGGAGGTTCCCCGTGCTTTCGTACAGACCTAATTAAAATAAACCTCATTTTCCCAGAGGCGTAACCCCGTTAACACCTTTCTAGATACCTACTTGATCGGCTAATTGTAAAGTGCAAAACTCTCCCAGGAGTAACAATTACTCGCAGTGGGTATCAGGATCCAACTATCACATAGAAGGTATGCAATCTCATTGCAAATTTCAACACTTGAAACTCCCGATAAAGGTTTTTTACCCCTAGTACTTATGACCTTAACTATGGTCAACATATCATAAGTCTTAGTCAAGTTCTACCCATCATTTCATGATTAAATAGACCCACTCACATGACCCTCAACTATGGTTGACATAATCACATGAATGTATTAACTAATCGCATCATATGCTGTGTAGAAAGACATCACTTAGCTACCGTACACTACGCCTCAACTATAGTCGACATACGGAGCACGAATACTAAGTACTCTACTTCCTAAAATGATGGAGGGTTGCGGATGGTTTTTAAGAAAACCTTTAACGCTTTGAACTTGATATCGTTGTAGAATCGAGTGATTTTGAAAAAGGAGTGTTTTTGAGGCTTTTACTAGTTTTGCTCAAGAGTTCACTCCCGGTGAAGGGATCTCGGCTCTTTCCCTATCGAATAAGGTGCAGGATATTTCACAAATACAACTATCCAAAGCAAAAACTATAGAAGCAGTCAAAAGACAAACCTTGTGGGTTGTAGTATTTGCTAGTTTCACTAAAGAGGTCACTCCCGGTGAAAGGATCTCGGCTCTTTCCTTATCGAATAAGGTGTTGGATATTCTACAAGGAATACCTTTATGCAAAGCAAGAACTAGAGCTACCAAATTTTAAAACAAGATTCTGCAACATCTTTAGGTTTATTTTATTTCATTAATCTCATTAATGAAGTCCCGTCTTATATGTTTCATAAGCATCACAGAAGAAACGAAAGTAGCAATATATAATATATATATATATATATATATATAATATAAGCATTCGTCTCATAACATTTCACAGTGATCACATCACAGAGCAGTAGAAGATAGCATATGAAATATTGGATATACTTGGATTTCCCTGTTTAATATCAAGCCAGTAATAAACACGGATTCCACGGTCGCGATGAATAGCTAAACCCACATCCCCAGACCCCTACGAGAGCGGCAAGCAACCCTCCCAATTCTAGAGTTAGGAGATGTAAGTCTATGGTAGCGCCCCGGCCGTCTAACAGACGCCAAATGCGGAACAAAAACTTTTTAACTGGCGCTATCATATACGATAACCCGGATCTGCCATTATTGCTAAACTAACAAACTACAAAGAGGGTAGAAAGGTTATACCGAACGATCCGAGTCCTTCGTTCTTTAACCATCATCCCACGCTCCGTTGCGACTGCTCCGATCTCGTCGATCTCCGATCTTCTCGTCCAGGTGGCACCACGTCAACGGATCTTTAAACGGGTTCCCGCCTCTGACCCGAGGCAACTCGGTCGTCAAGTTTGCTAAAAGAGATGACCAAAATTGATGTAAAGAATGAGTAGAACACTTTGTCTCGCTTCATCCAAAGCCATGGAAGAACGGTTAATGAAGTTTCCTTTTTGGATTGGAATGAAATGAGATATGAAAATATATATGAACTAGATCTCTCTTCTCATTTTATCAACCCTTTCTTTTTCCCAAAAAAATCATCATCCTTCAACAAGAGGGGTCGACCACTATATGAAGTGGAGGGGGTGAGGGTAGGAGCAAAGTGGTGACTATAAAGCAAAAGATCTTAATCAAAATATCCTAAGTATTACAAAATCTCATTAATGCAAAATCCACCTTGCATAAAACAATAAATGCACTAAGCTACCTCTCATAACACCTCACCGTCTTCTAGAAGCTCACTCATGGCTCACCTCATGACTCACCCTCATGAAGAAAAGATAAATCCGTATTTAACCGAATGTAAAATACGGGTGATAGAAAACTGGAAACTGGCAACTTCCAAAAGCGATCCTGAAACGAATTTCAGGACAACCCCGTAACAGTATAAACATAACCGCATTTGTATTAGACCGAATACAAATGCAACTGAGACAAAGATATTATATCTACACAATATAATACTCGGATCCGGCTTAAAACAAAGCCCACCAGTATTATCTGCCCGAAATATGACACGTGCGTAAACGCACGTGCATTTTCCGAACCCTGCCTAAAACCATACGGCCTCTACAACGTTTTGCCCGAACTTGGGAAACTGTCTGTGGGGGACTCTAATGACTCATCAGTACCCTGGCAGTGGGTTTAACCACAAGCCGTCAGCGGCACTAGCTGTGCGTAACGGCTGCCCATTAACTGACCTCTAGGGAGGCCGATGAGTGAACTCATCCGGAAACCCTACTGAGTCTAACAGTGACAATGTATATATAGTCTGGTCCGTTCGTCTATGAGTATCGCATATCTGCCTAGGGGGCTGGTAATGTCAGACCCCCAATAGCGGTATAAGTCGTGTCGGAGTGTAGCCCAAAAACACCCTGAGATACTACTAGAGTACCTACCAGTAAATCTCCTGCCTCGGCCGAGGGCTATGTGTAATGGCTCTCCTAGACACAGCGCGATCTCACCCCCAATACCGGGAGAGACGAATCCCCTGCTGATCCTCTCACTTGCTTCCATATGGCTCGGGACTGTACCCCCAAACTACTTGTTTGCACGGCTCCTTTGAGCCGTGGTAGGGTAGAAATCAAAGCACAGTGGGAACTCACATGGGACAAATGACGACTTCAGGTCGATGAACTAACTTGTACACATGTCACCAGGGAACTGCTATCTGACGATATGTATAATACCAACTAGCAAATTCCCGGCAGTCCTGTCCGGTGTACTCATAACCCAATGAGCACCTGTATACATCTTAGGTGATCCAACAGACACCAGTGGCTTGTGAGACCGGCCACCGCCCCTCGTCGGGGTCTCGACTGTATACACTAATCTACTTCGGATTATCGATGCCCTGTCTCGAAACTCCCACGACTATGGACCACAATTAAGGATGTGCTTATAGACTACCCAACTCTCATGTATATGATCGCCATCATACTGTTGGTAGTCAAGCAAGATCCTAAGGGCTCTATCAACATGTAACAGTGATTAGTCACCTGAACCTGTACACGACTGATAAAGGTAAACCAGATAGCATACTATCATCTCGAGTAAGACTGTCCTACCGGTATAGGTCCTCCTCAATCATTGCAATCACGTGCCTGCGATCCAATAATTGACTTTGAGGGCACTATGTCCAACAATCTCCCACTTTCACTTAAGGCTAATTATTGCGATGTCGCATACTCACAGCCCGTGTGATACTAAATATCCAACTCCTCTACTAATCAGTTTCACAAAGCTCGTTTGTAAAACTATTGTGTTCGAGAAATAGCCTCAGTGAGTGGATCCGCCCTGATGATTCTTTCTATGTCTCTCTTAATCTCAAGTTCGCGAAGAAAGCCATCTCCCGAATTGAGTAATACCTGTCTTAGAATATGTCTGGATATCTGATGGGACCTAGTTCCTAAATAAACTCCAAATCCAAACTTCTTAGACTGTATCGATCACTGAACCTAATCAGTATCCAGCACCAAACCTCCCACAGTATCCTCTTGGACCACCTGTCCATAATACTGTCCCTCATCAGAGGGAAAACTATAACTCTGACAATCACTCTGTCATGTATGTCACCATTGAAGCCTGGAATGATAACCGTCTCCCGAAGGAGGCTGCCGTCATCAAATCCGTAGAACATGCACTTATGTTCTAAAGCTGCTTCCTTATGTTTCTCCAGGATTGGATTAATACAAACTTATCGCATCTAGTGCAAAAACAACATTTGGTGTGGTACTTGACATCTTATGATTGACTCAATTTCCTAAGCAAGTGATCTGCCAATCATGCACATCCCTCTCCCCTTTAGTCTGTAAGACATCTTTAGAGAGGGTGACTCCATCACCTGCAGGTACACTACCATGCCAGGAGTCATCTATTCTAAAAACCATTAGAATACTGTCAAAGTATCCACATTGGGAAACTACCCAAATCTAGATATAAAACCATAGATCTAGAAACCAGAATGTCGCATATTATATCCATATCCTATATGGAGAAACAACTGTGTGACGACCAAAGTAAAACCGATCGTAGTATAGGACATTTACTTCCCACTTTGTGTATGTCATCCAAATACTAGGACATCACACCCTACTACCTTCTCAACAGATCTATCCCCTATTCTGATGAAGTCAAAGCCATGACTGTCACATCAAAATTAGATGATCTATCTCCGCTATAACTGCTTTAGTCTATAAATAGACTTAAGCTACTTTCCCACTATGCTTCTGCTGCTCCCACTGACCACAACAACCCTCTGGCAGAATAATATATACGTGCACTTCTAAAGCTAGTTTAGAACGACGCTATACTTAACCTCCTACCGGGTCTCATAGTATGGAGCAACAGTAGTGTCAAGTCTGGGTAAGCAAGAACCTCCTTGTCACCGTCCTTGAGGCTACCGGTGTACCTCTCGGGTGTCTGAGGTTACCCACCATATCTGCGGAGTGGCTAATGGAATGTCAAACCTGATTGAATCTTTAGGTCCTATTAAATTTTCCGTAATCGTTTGCGGTTCTGGAATCACTTCCAGTTCTACCATACTCCCACTACTGTTTTCTGAAAAAATTCATTTTACTAAAACTGTGGCAAGTCAAGAATAATATTACTATTGATCTTACAGATGGTAGAAAGTCAACCCTCGTCATAGCCTGGGCCAACCCACAAACTGCCATTACAGAAACGTGCCCTGAGTTATCCAGAGTCTGGTTTTAAGCATAAGCCGGACAACTCCCCGTACCTTAACATTGAAAGGTCAGCCTAGCACCTCATGAAAGGTTTGGAAGCATCACATGAACCAAAGATTGAATTTTTAGGGTGCTAAGTTAACTTACAAAGGATCTATCCTAGAAAAATTAGGGTTTCAATATTTTCACATCATCTCATGAAAGAAAAGCTAGGGTTTCGAGAGTACAACCTTTGTAGCTCCCTTCGCTAGACTCTTTTGTTAGTGTATATGCCCTAGAGGCCATTACTGTATCATACTAGTTTGTATATTACTTAATGGAAGCTTGGGATATTCACCTTGTATAAACAATCTTGCTCAATATAGTAGTATGCTACTTGGTTTGTTTCTACTTCAATGTGTACATGTGTTATATCACCTATACACATTAGTGGAGCCCTTAGGATCTTTGCTTGATTACCAGCGTTGTGATGGCAGTCACACTAGTGGGGGCTGGGTAATCTATAAGCACATCCTTATACAGGTCCCTAATCGCAGGACTATCGAGACAGGGCATCGATACTCTGGAGTAGACTAGCGTATGCGCTTCTCATCCCAGTGTGGGAGATGGTCTATCCCACAGCCATCAGTATGTCGTACTGGAGATAGTATACGGGTGCTCGTTAGGTTACGAGTACACTGGACATGACTCGTCGGGAACTGACCGGTTGGTATTATACCTATCGTCAGTTATCAGTTCCCAGGTGACATGAGTACAGCTTAGTCCGCTGACTTGACACTGTCACTTCGCCTCGAGTGTGTTCCCACTGTACTTTGATTACTACCCTACCACGGCTCAAAGGAGTCGTGCAAACAGGTAGTAGTTGGGTACAGTCCCGAAGGACTTGGAGGCAGTGACGGTTAGACAGGATTCGTCTCTCCCGGTATTGGGGGTTGACATCGCACTGTGTCTAGGAGAGCCTTTACACGAGTAGTCCCTGGCCAGGGCAATCGAGATATACTGGTAGGCTTCCAGTGTTATCTCAGTGTGTTTTGGGCTTCACTCCGACACGACTTGTACCGCTATTAGGGGACTGACGTTTACTGCCCCCCTAGGCCCGCCATGCGATGTATCAGACGAACAGACCGGACTGTATGGAGACTGTCACATTCAGGCTCAGTAGGAGTTCAGATGGGTTTCACCTCGTCAGTCTTCTTGTCGGCATCTACCTGGGGACCGTTACGTACAGCTAGTGCCGCTGTAGGGTTCCTAGGCACTCTAAGGAGGTCTCACAAGGCATCAACCATGCTAATTTCAAAAATTACAAGTGCCGAGAAACCCTAATACGGATCGTTAACTAGATTTTAGGCGAAAACGAAAATTAGTTAACAACTTAACTAAGAAGTGAACGAACATACAACCTTTGTAGATCCGTTTTCTCCACCTCCATGGCTCCGCGATGAAGTCTCCTCGCTGTCCAAATCGAATCCATGACTCTAGCATCGGCTTCATCGGAGAAATAGGCGGGCTAGGTCGTCGACTTCGATGCCGAAGATGATCTACGTCGAAGCAACACAAGATCAAGCTCCAACTTCACCAAGTCATGAAACTTGTGAAGAAAACACCCTATACTACTTGGCAAGTGGTAGAGGATGAAGAAATAGGAAGTGGGTTCACTTTAGAATTGGATTTCTCACTCTTTTCATCAATTCACCATTGATGGTTGCAAGCTTCTTCATGTTAAAGAAGAAGAAGAAGAAGATAAGATAATATGATAAGTGTTATTTCAAAATATAAAATAAATGAATACCTATCATATAGCAACCATAGTTAGGTGTAGAGAATAAATCATGGTTAGATTGAATGGTTAGGGTTAAGCATGAAGACAAAATGGTCACTTAGTCAAAGCCTCATGAAGCTTCAACAAGAAAACAAATCAAGCCACCATTTTTCCTTTTGCCCAAATGAATGAATAAATAAATAAATAAGCAAATAAATCAAGTGAAACCCTAACCATTTACCAACCATGGTTTAAACCAAACATACACCCAAACTATCATGTATCATCAAACATGATACAATCATATGTACAAAAGTATATCACATATACAATGTGCACATCAAGTGAGAAAATCCATTTAAAATGAACTAATACTAATTAATGCAAAGTAATATAACAAATATATAATTATGCATTAAATCATTAAATCAACACTTGATTTAACGATCCGGTCATATCTCATATAACCGACTAATATCCAATGTATCGGCTTATCGAATCAATCCTTGAATCGATAACTAGGTTATATCGCATACAACCAACTGATACATTCATCGCGAGAATGGAATACGGTATCACATACACGCATTATTCTTGGTCCCGCACATATCTCATATGCGCTCCTATTTCGTTTCGCTTGAGCCAGGAAACCTCTGTGTAGGACTCTAAAGACTCGTCAATACGCCAGCAGCAGGTGATGATCATATCAAACACCCACAAGCCGCAAGCGGTCTGTTAAACGTAACGGCCACCCGGGTATTGAGCGATCAGAAGATCGATAAGCAAGCCCGCTCACACTCCTGTGAATCCAACCAGTAACACTTACCGTACAGTCCGGTCTGTTCGTCTGATATATCGCATATCTCGCCTAGGGGTGGTAAACGTCAGACCCCAGTAGCTCGATAAGTCGTGTCGATATGAGGTCTATAACAGTTCGAGAAACTACTGATAACACTTACCAGTAAATCTCAATAACCCTGGCCTGGGATTTTCGGTTATAGCCAATCGAACACAGCGTAACATCAACTCCCTATACCGGGAGAGACAAATCCCCTCCTATCGCTCATTGCCTCCATGTGATTCGGGACTGTACCCAAAAGCCACCATTTTGCACGCCCTCTTGGATGTGGTAAGGTGGAAATCAAAGCACAGTGGAAATCACACAAGACTCTATGACAATCTCGGGTCTACAGACTAACCTGTACCAGTGTCACCAGAGAACTGCCATCTGACGTGAGGTATAATACCATCTGGGAGTTCTCAGCGAGTCCGTCCAGTGTACCCAGTCTCCACTGAGCACCCGTATATCATCTCTGATGTCAAACACCAATGGATATGGGATCATCCATCACCCATCTGTATGGGTCGAGAAGGTATACGCTAGTCTACTCTGGTATATCGATGCCCCGTCTCGATACACCCACGACTAGGGACCTTGAAGGATGTACTTATGGACTACCATGTCCCCACTAGTATGATCCGCATCATAGTCCAGGTAGTCAAGTACACATCCTAAGGGCTTTACCAACATATAACAAAGAGACAAACAGTATACACGTTAAGGTAAAGTGTAACCAGATAGCATACTATCATGTCGAGCAAGAAAGTCCTCCCTATATATATCCCAGCATCCACTACAATATACATCCTATGTACAGTAATGGCCTCTAGGGCATACATATAACTAACAATCTCCCACTTGCACTAGGGCCATCTGTAGCAGTGGTTGTAGTATCTCATACTCAACCATCCCATAAAAGTCTCTCTCTGGGAAAAGGCCTTTGTGAGTGGATCCGCCGCGTTGTCCTCTAAGTCTACTCTCCTAACCTTGATTACCCTGGAGATCAACTATCTCCATGATCAGGTGATACCGCCTTAGAATACGTCTGAGTCACTGATGGGACCAGGGTTCCTGGGCCAAAGCCACAACTCCATTGTAACACAATGGGAGGAACGAAGTTCATCTCATGAACCAATATACACCCAGACTTCCTCCTTGGTAGCATCTTAAGTAGCGATGTATCCAGCCTTTATCATCTAGTATGCCACGGTATCTAGCTTGGAACTCTTCCAACATACCGTCCCTTTACTGAGGGTAAAGACAATGTCTGTGACTGACATTCAGTCTTCTTTATCACCCTGGAACCCTTCCAGTGATTCTCCCCAGGATCAATTGATACCATCTCACTACAACTAGTGAGTATCCTAATATCCAATTAGATCTATCTCATAGATCCAAAACCCAGGATTTAGGAGGTATCATTTTGATTCTATATGGAGAATCATTGTGATAAGCTGAGATTGACCGAGCGTAGCATAGGAAACTCCTTCCCTATCAGGAGTATGTCATCCACGTACTCTACGAGGATCACCACCATACTCCCTACTACCTTTTTGTATATACAAGGTTCATATACCATTTTGATGATGTCAAACTGTTTGACTACTACATCAAAACAAACGTTCCAACTCCGCGATGCCTGCTTTATCATATAAAATATCTTGCACACGTTTCCGCTGCTCCCACTGTCTACGAAGCCCTCTGGCTGTGTACTTATAGACGCTTTCTTCTAAAACATCATTTAGAAAAGCAGTCATGACACCCAACCACCAGATATCGTAGTCATGGTATATAGCCATGGCAAGTAGGATCTGGATGGACTTAAGCATAGGAACTAGAAAAATGTTTCATCATTATCCACGCCTGGTCGATGACGAAAACCTTTAACAAGTCTAGCTTTGAAAGTCTCAACTTTTCCATGTACACCAAGTAATCTTCTCAAGATATACTTGCTCCTGATGGGGATTTAACCCTTCAGATAAAGCAACCAAAGTCCATACTTTGTTGGTGTATAAGGATTCCATCTCAGATCGATAAACATCCAGCCATTCTTACAGAGTCTCACTCCTGATGGCCAGCTCGAAAATAGTTGGGTCATCATCTCATGATGCAATCCTTGCTCCCACTGTCATAGAGAAACCGAAGTAACTCTCAGGTGGGTGAGGAAACCTACTAGATCGGCGGAGAGGCTGAGGTTCGTTTGATACTACTGAATCCTTTGGTTCTACCAAATCATCTGCTGTAGTTTATATAGCTGGAACCTTTCCAGTTCTACATTACAGACCTTGCCTCGAGCTTGTCCGGATTTTGCTTTTAGACATAGGCCGGTCAACCCCAAATCTTAACTAGCTTAAGACATGGGCTCTTCCCTTTCCATATCACATATGAAATGGTAGGCAACTGATTTGATTGGAACCCTATTCAATAGGTATGCAGCTTCTCAAGCGCATAACTCCCAAAAGGAAATAGGTAACTCAGTAGTACTCATCATAGAGCACACCTTATCATATAGGGTGTATCTGCTCCGCCCTAATATACCATCGTGCTATGGTGTATGCGGAGGAGTAATGCTGAGAGAGAATCTCATTCTTAGAATAGTCCAGGAATCCCGTGCTTTAGTATTCTCCTCCTTGATCACATCAAAGGACATAATACTTTTACCCGTATTTTGGTTCTCTACTTCTAAATCATATTCTGTGAATATCTCAAAAGGTTCGGACTTGTGTTTCAACAAGAACATATGTCTGAATCTAAAGAGATCATCAGAGAGTATAATGAAGTACAAAGAACCAGTGTTGGCATGTGTAGACAGGGGACCTTACATACATCAACATGTATCAATCCCAAGAGTTCACTAACTCTTTCTCTGTTTCCATTAAACAGAGCTGTGGTCATCTTATCTTTGTGACATGACTGACAAGTTTCACAAGATGTGAATTCAAACTAATTTAAATATACATCTAAATGTAACTTCAGCCAGTCGGGTCGCATTGATATGACCTAGTCTACAATGCCTTAAGAAGGATTCGTTCATTTCTGAACTCTTCCTCTTGTGTGTGTTCTGTATACTTAAAAACTGTAGTTTGATTTAGAACATCAATGCTTTTAGATAACGTGCCTGAACCGATCAACTTTTGATATAGGAAATGTTCAAAACATTATCCAACAATACAAAATTTTATCGTTTCTTTACTAATAAAGAGACAGGTATGATTTTGTATATCAGGTTCGGTATCTAATAACATTCGTTCAGAATCAAAGTATTTGTAATACAGGGTGACAGTGACCAACAGACTTTGCTGCAACACTTGCCCCGTTTTTTGCCTCATGAAACTTATCACCCGTTCTCAGTTTTTCTAACTTTTTGTAGCCCTATGTAACAGATTACATATCTGGGATCCTGATCCGGTATCAAATACCCAGGATTCAGAGGATACTGAGAAACAGTTCTTTATAATGAACACACCCGAAGGAGATGCATCTCATGTACTTTCTTCGTTTGGGCGGCATAGGAATTCTGGTATTCCCCTATTTCCTGCTCTGTCTTATAACAATTATAAGTTGGAGCGGGACCAACGTTCCCCAGCTCAGTATAACAAGCGAGTTCGGTCAATTTATCCGTATTATTATCTTGATTAAGGCATGATATGGTCGCTACCTGGAGAGAGAGAGAGAGAAGAAAACACTCAGCGTGCGCTCTTGCAAGAATAGATTGGTTATTATTTTATCTAATCAGGATGGCTCCCACTGTTTTTATCAAATCTTCCTTTAAACCCTAAAAGGAAAGACTAGCCGGGATTAATTACACGCTACAAGTTCGCCAATCTTTCAGCCAGGCCAGTGTCGGTACTTTGAGGGAGCTCCCCCGTGCTTTCGCACGAACCTAATTAATGTAAACCTCGTTTTCCCAGAGGCGTAACTTCGTTAACACCTTTCTAGACACCTTCTTGATCGGCTAATTGTAATGTGTAAAACTCTCCCAGGAGTAACTCTTACTCGCAGCGGGTATCGGGATCCAACTATCTCATAGAAGGTATGCAATCTCATTGCAAATTTCAACACTTGAAATTCCCGATAATTTTGCCCCGAGCACCCTATGACCTTGACGGAGGTCAACAAACCATAGGCTACTAGTCAAGTTCAACCCGTCATTTCTTAATTGAATCAAACCCACCCGCACGACCCTTGACGGAGGTCAACAAGGCCGTACGACTACCCTAACCCAATCTGCATCATATGCATAAGCAGATAAATACTAGTTAGCTACCGCACACTACGCCTTGACGGAGGTCAACAAACGTAGCACGAATACTAAGTAGGACTTATCTGAAATGACGGAGGGCTACGACAGGATTTTCTGAAAACCTATTGCGTAATGAACTTGATATCTTTGTAAAATCAAATGATTTTAAAATGGAATGTTTTTGAGGCTTTTCTAGTTTTGCTAAAGGGGTCACTCCCGGTGAAGGGATCGTCGGCCCTTTCCTCGTCGAATGAGGTGCGGGATATATCATATATATCACGGTGCAAAGCAAAAACTCTTAAAAGCAATCAAAAGACAAACCGAGTGTGTAGCATCTGCCAGTTATTGCTAAAGGAGTAACTCTCGGTGAAGGGATCTCGGTCCTTTCCTTATCGAATAAGGTGCAGGATATATCATATATACCTCTGTGCAAAGCAAGAACTGTAGCTACCTGTTTTAATTTTGAAATTCAATTCTACAACATCTTTAGGTTTCTTTTATTTCATTAATCACATTAATGAAGTCCCATCATTTAAGTACCTAAACATCACAGATAAATACGACGTACACTTATGCCATCCGCATTCGCCTCGATGTCCCTTCATGCACCGTTAGGTTAGGTGACTAACGGCAGAGCGGGGCAGGGCTAGCGCGGGTGTAAAACATAAGTAACGCCTATATAATATATCATATATACTATATACTGTATCTATCACAGAACATCACATGATCACATCACAGATATCGCAGCAGAAGAAACATATGAAATATTAGATATACTAGGACGTCCGTGTTTTCAATACGAGCCAGTATAAAACACGGATTCCACGGTCGCGATGAATAGCCAAAACCCACATCCCTAGACCCCTAAGAGAGCGGCAAGCAACCCTACCAATTCTAGAGTTAGGAGACCCGGACTCGACTCCTCGAGTTTGTCTCGCACTGGACTCCAGAACTCGGTTACTTGTGCCCTCCTCCTTGGGTCTATCCTAAAGCGGAAAAGTAAATAATATACAAAAGGTGACAACTTTCGCAACCTGGAAGTGCCCCAATAAAAGAATATTACATACAAGTTTTTACATGAATGAAAATGAAAAACACTCATCTCACATAAAAACCCCCGGCTATTCAAACACGACGATCCAATATAACATATCCAGCAACACATAACATCACATGTCCTCAACGTAAGTAAATATGCGCATCCCAATTATCGTTGACATATAGCAACGAAACCGGCGATATCACATATTACACTTACGGTCACAGAAAAGAAAGTGTAAAACTACAACAGTTGGAATCCGCAAACTCTTTAGACATCGCATGCCTAATCAAATGAATTCCTTAGACATCACATGCCTAACAATTATAAACCCCGCATTTTAGTCTCAAAATCGAAAACACTTTTCAATATAAAGTCGGGCAATTCAACAAGATTCCCGAAAAACTGATCGAATGCTCGTCGTAAACTTTAGTAGGCGGCCGCACCCCCGATACCGTCGACGAAGTGCACCAAGGCGGAACACCGCTGCCGCGAGCAACTGGACGGATGCTTTCGGCGACGGGGTTCTCCTACAGTCACTTGGTCGGGGCTAAGGGGTGTAGCTGTCTATTAAGTTTATCCTGCGAGTATCCGCATACGCTACGCGATTGCAACGGACTTTTGATCGCATCAAAATTCCGTGGCAACCGATCAAGTGAGACTAAACCGCTAGATTTATAACATTCATTCAGTTATTACATAACTACTTGTGAATTCCAATTATTGTATCCCATTCCAGATAAATAGAAAATGTTAAACTTTCCGATTGAACAGTCAAACACCCAAGTTTTCCCGAAACAGCTCAACACATGAAATAGGTTTAAAAACATCCAGTTCATGCCTCAGTACCAACGGTCCAGCCGTAGAAGGGTCAAGCCAACGCCTCACATGTGGCACGCCGTACTGCCCCAAACCCGAAGGTTCAAAGGGCAGTTCAAGACGGTCACATAATCGAGTTAAGGTCTGTTGTCTTCTAGAGGGACCATCGCGTTACTTGCACTACTTAGAAGGTTATTAAACCATGGAAAAATCTAACACTAGGAAATTTCCCGACAGGGGAAAAAGTGGGTATTTATATCCGGTCGAACTTTTTAACATATTCTAAAATACCCGGAAAGCCACATAGACAAAATTAGAAAATCCGATCGAATCTACGAAGTCCCAACACTACCCCAGAAAACTCAACTGTTGAGTGAGATTTAAAAATTCCCAGGAAGCTCAGCAATGCAAGAAAAAAGTTATTGTGCAAAACTTTTTGAATGAAGAGATTAACTGGCCGCGGAACCGCCGCATTAGCCATGCTAATGCCGCGGTTCCGCCGCGCTATGATCGAATCAGGGTTCCCGTTTTATACAGTAATTCTTAGAATCTTCAACTGAGTTTTCTGCATATTTTTATTTCTCAAAAATCCCCGTTTTTGAAAAAAGTCCAGAGAGCATTTTGGATTTAGGGTTTTGGTTCGATCGGATTTCAAACTCCGTCTACGCATCACCTAAGGCTCTAGCTAGGCTCTGATACCATTGTAGGGTTCCTAGGTAGTCTAAGGAGGTCTCACAAGGCATCAACCATGCCAATTTCAAAAATTACAAGTGCCGAGAAACCCTAATACGGATCGTTAACTAGATTTTAGGCGAAAATGAAAACTAGTTAACAACTTAACTAAGAAGTGAACGAACATACAACCTTTGTAGATCCGTTTTCTCCACCTCCATGGCTCCGCGATGAAGTCTCCTCGCTGTCCAAATCGAATCCATGACTCTAGCATCGGCTTCATCGGAGAAATAGGCGGGCTAGGTCGCCGACTTCGATGCCGAAGATGATCTACGTCGTAGCAACACAAGATCAAGCTCCAACTTCACTAAGTCATGAAACTTGTGAAGAAAACACCCTATACTACTTGGCAAGTGGTAGAGGATGAAGAAATAGGAAGTGGGTTCACTTTACAATTGGATTTCTCACTCTTTTCATCAATTCACCATTGATGGTTGCAAGCTTCTTCTTGTTGAAGAAGAAGAAGAAGAAGAAGATAAGATAATATGATAAGTGTTATTTCAAAATATAAAATAAATGAATACCTATCATATAGCAACCATAGTTAGGTGTAGAGAATAAATCATGGTTAGATTGAATGGTTAGGGTTAAGCATGAAGACAAAATGGTCACTTAGTCAAACCTTCATGAAGCTTCAACAAGAAAACAAATCAAGCCACCATTTTTCCTTTTGCCAAAATGAATGAATAAATAAATAAATAAGCAAATAAATCAAGTGAAACCCTAACCATTGACCAACCATGGTTTAAACCAAACATACACCCAAACTATCATGTATCATCAAACATGATACAATCATATGTACAAAAGTATATCACATATACAATGTGCACATCAAGTGAGAAAATCCATTTAAAATGAACTAATACTAGTTAATGCAAAGTAATATATCAAATATATAATTATGCATTAAATCATTAAATCAACACCTGATTTAACGATCCGGTCATATCTCATATAACCGACTAATATCCAATGTATCGGCTTATCGAATCAATCCTTGAATCGATAACTAGGTTATATCGCATACAACCAATCGATACACTCATCGCGAGAATGGAATACGGTATCACATACACGCATTATTCTCGGTCTCGCACATATCTCATATGCGCTCCTATTTCGTTTCGCTTGAGCCAGGAAACCTCTGTGTAGGACTCTAAAGACTCGTCAATACGCCGGCAGCAGGTGATGATCATATCAAACACCCACAAGCCGCAAGCGGTCTGCTAAACGTAACGGCCACCCGGGTATTGAGCGATCAGAAGATCGACAAGCAAGCCCACTCACACTCCTGTGAATCCAACCAGTAACACTTACCGTACAGTCCGGTCTGTTCGTCTGATATGTCGCATATCTCGCCTAGGGGGGTAAACGTCAGACCCCAGTAGCTCGATAAGTCATGTCGATATGAGGTCTATAACAGTTCGAGAAACTACTGGTAACACTTACCAGTAAATCTCAACAACCCTGGCCAGGGATTTCCGGTTATAGCCAATCGAACACAGCGCAACATCAACTCCCTATACCGGGAGAGACAAATCCCCTCCTATCGCTCATTGCCTCCATGTGATTCGGGACTGTACCCAAAAGACACCGTTTTGCACGCCCTCTTGGACGTGGTAAGGTGGAAATCAAAGCACAGTGGGAATCACACAAGACTCTATGACGATCTTGGGTCTACAGACTAACCTGTACCAGTGTCACCAGAGAACTGCCATCTGACGTGAGGTATAATACCATCTGGGAGTTCTCGGCGAGTCCGTCCAGTGTACCCAGTCTCCACTGAGCACCCGTATATCATCTCTGATGTCAAACACCAATGGATATGGGATCATCCATCGCCTATCTGTATGGGTCGAGATGGTATACGCTAGTCTACTCTGGTATATCGATGCCCCGTCTCGATACACCCATGACTAGGGACCTTGAAGGATGTACTTATGGACTACCATGTCCCCACTAGTATGATCCGCATCATAGTCCAGGTAGTCAAGTACACATCCTAAGGGTTTTACCAACATGCAACAGAGAGACAAACAGTATACACGTTAAGGTAAAGTGTAACCAGATAGCATACTATCATGTCGAGCAAGAAAGTCCTCCCTATATATGTCGCAGCATCCACTACAATATACATCCTATGTACAGTAATGGCCTCTAGGGCATACATATAACTAACAGCCGCTTACGGTCTGTGGTTAAACCCACTGCCAGCGTAGTGTCGAGTCTTTAGAGTCCCACACAGAAAGCTATTCGCCTTTAGGCAAAAGAGTAGAGGTCGCATGGTTTTGCGACAGGTCGCATGGTTTTGCGACAGGGTTCGATCACATCCGTGCACTTGTGCACCTACAGTGTCCGGACGGTTAACACTAGCGGGCTTTGGTTTAAGCCAGATCCTAGTGTACGTTTTGGGATTGGTTTTATCCAGTATGTATTCGTGTTCCTCGGAACGCGGATGCGGGTGTGTATGCACAGTTGACGGAGAGACAGAGGCAGAGGATTCTCATTAGGGTTGTTGACCGTTGACTGTTGACTATTGACTTTTTGGTCAACCCTAATGAGAATATGATATGTAATTAACAATCATATTAATTAAGTATTATAGTGACATGGTTGTTGAGGGGTTAACTTTGTTGACTTGTTGACTTTGTTGACCGGTTGACTAGGTTGGACTAGTTGACCATCATGATGACAATGGCTATTATTTCATGGCAAAGACTTTTGCTTGCTTGTTCTCTTGTGCAAAATGAGTGCATGAAATGATATGGCTATTGTAGCATAAACCATCACTAATACTTGATTGCTATTATTGGTTATGATGGTTTTGGATTATGAGAGCCAAGAGAGAAAAGTCTTGCTCATTCTTTCATTTCCTTTCTCTCTCTTGTGTTCTTGAGCTCTCATCTTCTTCCTCTTGCTCTCCCTCTCTTTAGTCTATGGTTCACTTGTCTCGTGTGTTGAGAACCAAGAACCATAGAGAAAAATCCCAACACACTCTCCTCTACTCACTCTAGTTCACAAGGTTTAGCAAACCGAGTGAACTAGTTTCTTCAAAGCTCAAAGAAGAAGCCAAAGGTGGATCGATCTTCGGCGCAAGGAGACGACGGGGTGAAGCCGATCCGGACAACCATCAAGTGTAGAAGACAAAGGAGTTCAAGAAAGAAAGGTATAACCCCCTAACCGAGTAGTTAACAACTCTTAGTTAGGTTGTTAGGTGGCTAAGTTTAACAAAGATCCGGTTTTGAGTCCATGTTACCTACTCTAGAAAATTGTTTTTCACCAAATTCCGCATGCCCGAAAGTACCGGGAGAGGTAGCATAGACTTACAGTGGTATCAGAGCCTAGTTAAACACTACCTAACATGTTAGCAAAGTAACTAGAAGATCGATCAAAGAAAAAGTCACGAAACGAACCCGATATGTCAAGTTTCCGCCGATTTTTTTTCTGTTCAAAAATTGATAAATTTCATCTTAAAAATCGGCTCAGGCTTTTTATTAAATAACCATAAAATTTGGTCCCACGAACCGATCAAAGCGCCGCGGAAACGCGGCGGGAGCACACTCCCGCCGCGGTTCCGCGGCCGAGTTGACTCGGCCGGTCCAAATTTAGTGCAGTGTATTTCTGGGGTTGTTTTGGGATTTTTGGAATATGTCTTTTCAGCCCAGATTTTCCAGAACGAAAATTTTGTGTTTGGGGCCTAAAAATCTGTATTTTTGATCGAACTTCTAAAGACTTAAGCTGACGGGTTTTTATCTGTGATGTGATATTTGTATTGAACGTTTGCTAATCGCTATATGTCGATTAGTGGGGGTTATACAAATCTGTGATCTGTAATGTCATTGGAATGTGTATATGAATTCATTGGATTGTCGGGGGTGAATAGCCAGGGGTTGTGAGACGAGAGATTTCTTTTCTTTCTATTCATGTAAATTTGTAAAGTGATGTAATAATTATTTGTATGGCCGCACAACCGGGTCGGGGTTGTTGCCGTCATTGTATAATTTCTTTTTACTGTTTTTTCTCCTAAGATAGACCCATGGAAGGGGTGCACAAACTACCGGGTATCCCGAAGTGCCGAGTTGCCTACTCACGGAGTTGAAGGAGGTTGCTTCGCTTCGGGTACTTGGCGGGTAGTTTGCCGCACCCGTAGGGGTCTTGGGTGGGGTATTGGCTATTCACCGCGACTGTGTAATCTGCTTTTCGTTACAGGCTCGTACGAATTGCGGATTCCTAGTATATCCAATGTGTTCATCTGTGATCTGAAATGGCTATCATTGCAATATATCTATATATGATATTATTTAGGCGTTACTTATGTTTTACAGCCGCGCTAGTGCAGCCCCCGCTCTGTCGTTAGTTAAGTAACCTAACGGGTAATGACGGGGCCCCGTGGCGAATGCGAATGGTATAAGCGTCGTCATATTTTGGTTGTTTTCTGCAATGGTAGGATTAAATGATGGGACGCATTAAAAAACTAATGCAAGAATATCACGCATTAAAAGAACTAATGTAAGAAAATAAACCAAGTAAAAGTCGTTGGAACACTTTCGAAAAACCACTCGGTTCTTTTCAAAACCAACTTTTAAATACGGAGCTTGAGCCACTCCTTTTAAAAGCTATCTCGTTCCATCGATTATATCAAGTTCACTACTTTCACGGTTTTGCCAAAACCATTCGTAGCCCTCCGTCGTTTCACATGAATAAGTCAATAGTATTCAAGCTATGTATGTTGGCCAAAGTCAAGGCATAGTGATTGGTAGCTATTGGGTATTCATGTGTAGCATAGATAGATGCGTTGGTTTGGGACAGTCGTACTGCCATTTTGGCCAAAGTCAAGGGTAGGTACGGGTGGATCCAAATTAACCTGGAGAATGACGGGTAGAACTTGACATGTGACTTATGATATTTTGGCCAAAGTCAAGGTCATAAGAGCATGGGGCAAAAATCCACATCGGGAGTTTCAAAAGAACTGAAACTTGCTAGTGTTGCATACCATTTGGAGTGTGATGATTCTGGTAGGATTCCTTCAGTTTCGTCACGCGATGATATTTGGATCCCGATCCTACTGTGAGTATATGCTACTCCTCAGGAAATTTCTCACTTAACGATCAATGCGATAAACCTAGTAGGTGTCTAGAAAGGTGTTAGCGGGGCTACGCCCCCAGGAAAAAGAGGTTCTTAAATTAAGGAACTTCGCGAAAGCGTTGGAAAACCTCCCTCGAAGTACTGACACTCGCCTGGCTGAACGGTTAAGCAAGTATTGTACGGTGAGATTGATCCTGACCAATTCTTCCTTTTTGGTTTGAGGAGGGATTCGAGAAACAGTGGGAGCCATCCTGTTTAGACAAACTAAAAACCATTCTAAACTTGCAAGAGCATCATGCTGAGTGTTTCTTCTCTCTCTCCTAATTGCAGCGACCAATCGACATGACTGGACTTAAGTTACTTCTAGATAAAAACATACTGACAGGGCCAAACTACAAAGATTGGCACAGGAATGTCAAAATGGCAATCACTTACGACAAGCTGGGGTATCTTCTTACCACCAAAGCTCCCCCTATCCCAGGTCCCACCTCCAGCGTCGCGGATAAGGAAATCCGTATGACTTGGGAGATCGATTGCGCGAAGGCCAAATGCCTCGTGCTTGCCTCTATAGACAACGAACATCAGAGGAGGCACGAGAATATGGACCTTGAATCCATATTTCTTCATACAAAAGAACTGTATGGAGAGCAGTCTCGTATAGCAAGATACGAAGTGTCGAAGAAGTTATTTTCGGCAAGGTTGGCCGTCGGATCATCGGTAGCGGAACACGTGCTTAAGATGATTGGCTACATAGAAGGGCTCGCGGACCTTGAGACCACGTTGGAGAATGAGCTCTATATGGACTTGATTCTCCAGTCCCTTCCTTCCACTTACGCCCAGTTTATCCTGAACTTCAACTTACAAGAAAAGAAAGTTGAACTTTCAGAACTCCTCAACATGCTGAGGAGCGCAGAGGGCACCCTACAGAAAGGTAGGGAAACATCCACTTTGTTTGTAGGAGGATCTTCCTCTTCTATGTCCAAGGCGAAAGCCAAGGGAAAAAAGAAGAAAGCCCCCGCCAAACCAAGGGGCGGTGTTAGTAAAGTGGATACGAAGGGAAAAGCAAAAGCAAAAGCAACAAAGAAAGCAGGGCAGCTTGTGGATAAAGAAGAATGCTTCTATTGTCATAAGAAGGGACACTGGAAGAATGATTGCAGGGCTTGGAAGGCCAGAACACAGAAACTGAAGCAGGTTGCGGCTTTAGCTTCAGGTGTGTATGTTATTGATAACTGTCTTTCAATAAACTCTACTTCCTGGGTATTGGATACCGGATCAGGATCTCATATCTGTAATTCTTTGCAGGCGTTGAGAAACCGTAGGTTTTTGAAAGCAGGTGGCATGACCCTCAAAGTTGCAAACGGAGCTAGCATGGATGCTAAGGCCGTGGGGGACTATCACCTGGGAATGTCAGATGGACATGTTTTGGTTTTGCGTAATTGCTTTTTTGTACCCAATGCAACTTGTAATATCATTTCTGTATCTTTGACTTCTAAAGAAGGTTATGAATTTGTGTTTGTAAGTAATGTTGTAAACATTCACCTTAATCAAGTTCTGATTGGGTCAGGTACATTAAGCAATGGTATATACGTATTAAATCAACCACAGATTTTCAATGTCCAGAATACACACAAAAGAAAGTCTCCGGAAATAAATCAGACTTTCTTATGGCATTGTAGACTGTGTCACATCAATGAGAGAAGGTTGACGAAGTTACATACAGAAGGATATTTGAATCCGTTCGAATATCAATCATATGCCACTTGTCAATCCTATCTCAAAGGAAAGATGACAAAGACTCCGTTCACTGGACACGGAGTAAGAGCGAGCGAGCTCTTGGGACTCGTACACAGCGACGTGTGCGGTCCAATGTCTAGCATGCACGAAGCGGTTATTCTTACTTCATTACTTTTACGGATGACTTTTCAAGGTACGGTTATGTCTTCTTAATGAAACATAAGTCCGAAGCCTTTGGAAAATTCTAGGAATATAAGAATGAAGTAGAAAAACAAACCGGTAAAAGTATCAAGATTCTATGATCGGATCGAGGCGGTGAATACTTGAGTGCCGAGTTCCTGGACTATTGAAAAGAGAACGGAATTCTCTCTCAGCTTACTCGTCCATACACTCCGCAACATAACGGTGTATCGGAGAGACGGAACCGAACCCTATTGGATATGGTACGGTCCATGATGAGTAACGCTGAGTTACCGCGATCATTCTGAGGGTATGCACTAGAATCAGCTGCATACCTTTTGAACCGAGTTCCCACTAAGACTGTGCCTACTACACCATATGAGATGTGGTGTGGGAAGAGACCCTATCTTAATCACATTAAGACATGGGGAAGTCCAGCTTTTGTCAAAAAGCAGCATGCGGACAAGCTCGAGGCACGCTCAGTACAGTGCAAGTTCGTGGGATATCCAAAGAACTCCAAGGGATATTTCTTCTACTGCCAAGAGGAACAAAAGGTTTTTGTTTCTCGTCATGCCCATTTTCTAGAACACCAGTTCTTAGAAAAAGGAAATTAGTGGGAGCACGGTAGAACTGGAAGAAATTCCAGAACCACGACCTATTACTGAAAGTTTAGTGGAACCAGAGGGTTCAAAAGAACAGGACATTCCTACGCCGCTCCGCAGGAGTAGTAGGCAGTCTCATCCGCCCGAGAGATACTACGGTTTTGTCATAGACGGGGATAGAGTGGATTGCATCTAGATTATGATGAGCCTACTAGCTTCCAGCAGGCCGTTCAGAGCGTTGACTCGGTAAAATGGCTGGATGCAATGCGGACCGAAATGGAGTCCATGTACACCAACAAAGTATGGACGTTGGACGTTGCTCCAGATGGGGTAAAATCCGTAGGATGCAAGTGGATCTTCAAAAGAAAGGTTGGTGTAGATGGACAGTTTGAGACCTATAAAGCTAGACTGGTTGCAAAGGGTTTTCGTCAAAGACCTGGTTTGGACTATGACAAGACCTTTTCTCCAGTAGCTATGCTGAAATCCATTCGGATCCTTCTTGCCATTGCTGCCTTCCACAATTATGAGATTTGGCAGATGGACGTAAAGACCGCTTTTCTAAATGGAAATTTAGAGGAGTGTGTTTATATGGACCAGCCAGAGGGTTTCATTCAGAGTGGGAGCAGCGGAAAGGTGTGCAAGTTTCTTAAGTCCATTTACGGACTAAAGCAGGCATCACGGAGTCGGAACATCTGTTTTGATGAGACGGTCAAGGAATTTGGCTTTATCAAAAATCCAGATGAACCATGCATCTATAGTAGATTTGTAGCGAGAACTGTAGTATTCCTCGTTTTATACGTGGATGACATTCTCTTAATAGGAAATGACATTTCTATGCTACAATCTGTCAAGGGGTTCTTGTCACACAGGTTCTCCATGAAAGACCTGGGTGATGCCTCATACATCCTGGGGATCCGCATCCATCGTGATAGATCCAAGAGGATATTAATACTTTCACAGTCCAGGTACATCGACACCATACTGAAAAGATTCAGTATGGAAGATTCCAAGCGCGGTAACCTACCGGCTTGTCACGGGATCACCCTCTCTAAAGAGATGTCTCCCAAGACTGATTTGGAGAGGGATCACATGTCTATTATACCATACGCTTCTGCGGTAGGCTCTATAATGTATGTGATGTTGTGTACCAGACCGGATGTAGCTTATGCACTGAGTGTGGTAAGCCGGTATCAGTCAAACCCTGGGGAGAAACACTGGATAGCGGTAAAGAACATTCTCAAGTACCTGAGAAGGACTAAGGAGATGTTCTTGATGTATGGCGGAAAAGACCTCCAGATCGAGGCCTTTGCTGACTCCAGCTTCCAAAGTGACAAGAATGATTCCAAGTCCATGTCGGGTTTTGTCTTTACCCTCAATGGAGGGGCGGTGTGTTGGAAGAGTTCCAAACAGGAAACCGTTGCAGACTCGACGATGGAAGCGGAATACATCGCTGCATCTGATGCCGTAAAAGAAGCTGTCTGGATGAGGAAGTTCTTGAAAGAACTTCAAGTGGTTCCGTCCATTGTTGATCCAATACCTCTGTATTGCGACAACAATGGGGCTATAGCTTTAGAGAAGGAACCCATGTCCCATCAGAGATCCAGACACATCATGAGGCGGTATCACCTGATCAGGGAGATCGTGGATCGCCAGGAGATCGAGGTTCGGAGGGTCGCTTCAGAAGATAACACTGCATATCCATTCACCAAGGCCTTGCCCCAGACTCAGTTCGAGCGGCTGATCGAGATGATAGGTCTTCGATACGCCAGTACATGGCCTTAGTGCAAGTGGGAGATTGTTAGTGTATATGCCCTAGAGGCCATTATTGTATCATACTAGTTTGTATATTACTTAATGGAAGCTTGGGATATTCACCTTGTATAAACAATCTTGCTCAATATAGTAGTATGCTACTTGGTTTGTTTCTACTTCAATGTGTACATGTGTTATATCACCTATACACATTAGTGGAGCCCTTAGGATCTTTGCTTGATTACCAACGTTGTAATGGCAGTCACACTAGTGGGGGCTGGGTAATCTATAAGCACATCCTTATACAGGTCCCTAGTCGCAGGACTATCGAGATAGGGCATCGATACTCCGGAGTAGACTAGCATATGCGCTTCTCATCCCAGTGTGGAAGATGGTCTGTCCCACAGCCATCAGTATGTCGTACTGGAGATAGTATACGGGTGCTCGTTAGGTTACGAGTACACTGGACAGGACTCGTCGGGAACTGACCGGTTGGTATTATACCTATCGTCAGTTATCAGTTCCCAGGTGACATGAGTACAGCTTAGTCCGCTGACTTGACACTGTCACTTCGCCTCGAGTGTATTCCCACTGTACTTTGATTACTACCCTACCACGGCTCAAAGGAGTCGTGCAAACAGGTAGTAGTTGGGTACAGTCCCGAAGCACTTGGAGGCAGTGACGGTTAGACAGGATTCGTCTCTCCCGGTATTGGGGGTTGACATCGCGCTGTGTCTAGGAGAGCCATTACACGAGTAGTCCCTGGCCAGGGCAATTGAGATATACTGGTAGGCTTCCAGTGTTATCTCAGGGTGTTTTGGGCTTCACTCCGACACGACTTGTACCGCTATTAGGGGACTGACGTTTACCGCCCCCTAGGCCCGCCATGCGATGTATCAGATGAACAGACCGGACTGTACGGAGACTGTCACATTCAGGCTCAGTAGGAGTTCAGATGGGTTTCACCTCGTCAGTCTTCTTGTCGGCATCTACCTGGGGACCGTTACGCACAGCTAGTGCCGCTTGCGGTCTGTGGTTAAACCCACTGCCAGCGTAGTGTCGAGTCTTTAGAGTCCCATACAGAAAGCTATTCGCCTTTAGGCAAAAGAGTAGAGGTCGCATGGTTTTGCGACAGGTCGCATGGTTTTGCGACAGGGTTCGGTCACATCCGTGCACTTGTACACGTACAGTGTCCGGACGGTTAACACTAGCGGGCTTTGGTTTAAGCCAGATCCTAGTATACGTTTTGGGAGTGGTTTTATCCAGTATGTATTCGTATTCCTCGGAACGCGGATGCGGGTGTGTATGCACAGTTGACGGAGAGACAGAGGTAGAGGATTCTCATTAGGGTTGTTGACCGTTGACTGTTGACTATTGACTTTTTGGTCAACCCTAATGAGAATATGATATGTAATTAACAATAATATTAATTAAGTATTATAGTGACATGGTTGTTGAGGGGTTGACTTTGTTGACTTGTTGACTTTGTTGACCGGTTGACTAGGTTGGACTAGTTGACCATCATGATGACAATGGTTATCATTTCATGGAAAAGACTTTTGCTTGCTTGTTCTCTTGTGCAAAATGAGTGCATGAAATGATATGGCTATTGTAGCTTAAACCATCACTAATACTTGATTGCTATTATTGGTTATGATGGTTTTGGATTATGAGAGCCAAGAGAGAAAAGTCTTGCTCATTCTTTCATTTCTTTTCTCTCTCTTGTGTTCTTGGGCTCTCATCTTCTTCCTCTTGCTCTCCCTCTCTTTAGTCTATGGTTCACTTGTCTCATGTGTTGAGAACCAAGAACCATAGAGAAAAATCCCAACACACTCTCCTCTACTCACTCTAGTTCACAAGGTTTAGCAAACCGAGTGAACTAGTTTCTTCAAAGCTCGAAGAAGAAGCCAAAGGTAGAAGCTTTCAGGTGGATCGATCTTCGGCGCAAAGAGACGACGGGGTGAAACCGATCCGGACAACCATCAAGTGTAGAAGACGAAGGAGTTCAAGAAAGAAAGGTATAACCCCCTAACCGAGTAGTTAACAACTCTTACTTAGGTTGTTAGGTGGCTAAGTTTAACAAAGATCCGGTTTTGAGTCCATGTTACCGCCTCTAGAAAATTGTTTTTCACCAAATTCCGCATGCCTGAAAGTACCGGGAGAGGTAGCATGGACTTACATCTTTGGCTTCTTGAGTGTTGGAGGAAGGTCCTCTTGAAGTCTTCTCGCGTCCACGACGATCCACCCGAAGCTCCTAGTCCAAGCTCGCAACTTCACTTTTCAAGATGAGGAATGAAGAGAACACTCTAAACAAGTTGGCTAAACTTGTGAAGAATGATGTTGTGGTTGTGATTCTCACTTCAAAAACCTTTCTTGATGTGTGTTATGCTCCCTACAAAAGTCTAGAGAGCAAATGGTGAAGGAGGAAGAAGATGGTGGCTTTCTTTTAACAAGAGTAAAAATGATAACTCATATGAAGTAAAAAGAAAATATATGTATATATATTTTCTAATCCTCATCTCAAACCATGGTTTGATGATGGAGACATTATTTAACTTGAGTTTAAAACACAAAGAGAAGGATAACTCATGGTTAGAAGTAGGTGAGCATGGTTAGGTTTAAAGAAGAGTGTAGAAGCTAAGCAAGAATTATCCTTTTCTTTATTCCTTTTGTTTTAAGCAAAAATCAAATAATAATCCATTCATTTAACCATGGTGTGAGTCTTATATTGCCACCATTTTCCATGTGTAATCAACCATGATAGATGGTGTATGTATGTATGTATGTATGCACATTCATATGTGCATGAAACTAAAAGAAAGATAGAAAAACATACATGCATGCATACATCCATCATATACAAGAAAAGATTTTAAGTGAGAAAACTAATGGTTAAATGATAAATCAACACTTGATTTATCAATCCGGCTATATCACATATGACCCCACGAAAAGCAAGCCGCCCGATCAATATACGGTATCCCATACGCGCATTTTAATCGGGTCCATGCGCATATCGCATACGCGCACCACAACGTTTCGCCTGGACTAGGAAACTCCATTGTGGGACTCTAAGACTCGTCAATACGCCGGCAGTGGGTGATGATCATATCAAGCACCCCAAGCCGCAAGCGGTCAGCTAAACGTAACGGCCACCCGGGTATTGAGCGATCAGAAGAGAACAAGCGAACCTGCTACAACCCCCGTCGAGCCAACCGGCAACACTTCCCGTACAGTTCGGTCTCCTCGTCTGATATGTCGCATATCAAGTCTAGGGGTGGTAAACGTCAGACCCCAATAACCGATAAGTCGTGCCGATGTGAGGTTCATAACGGGTCGAGAAACTACTGGTAACACTTACCAGTAAATCTCTAATCAGCCCTAGCCAGGGACTTCCCTGTTACGGCCAATCGAGCACAGTGCAACATCAACCCCCAATACCGGGAGAGACGAAACCCCTCCTATCGCTCATTGACTCCATGTGACTCGGGACTGTACCCAAAAACCACCGTTTTGCACGCCCTCATGGACGTGGTAAGGTGGAAATCAAAGTACAGTGGGAATCATACAAGACTCTGTGACGATCTCGGATCTACAGACTAACCTGCACTAGTGTCACCTGAGAACTGCCATCTGACGTGAGGTATAATACCATCTGGGAGTTCTCGGTGAGTCCGTCCAGTGTACCCAGTCTCCACTGAGCACCCGTATACCATCTCTGATGTCAAACACCAATGGATATGGGATCATCCATCGCCCATCTCATGGGTCGAGAAGCGTATACGCTAGTCTACACTGGTGTATCGATGCCCCGTCTCGATACACCCATGACTAGGGACCTTGAAGGATGTACTTATGGACTACCATGTCGCCACTAGTATGATCCTCATCATAGTCCAGGTAGTCAAGTACACATCCTAAGGGCTTTACCAACATGAAACTATAAGACAGTATAAAGAGACTAGTATACATGTTAAGATAAAGAGTAACCAGATAGCATACTATCATATCGAGCAAGAAAGTCATCTCTATATATGTCCAAGCATCCAATATAATATACATCATCTGTACAATACTGGCCTCTAGGGCATACATACAACTAACAATCTCCCACTTGCACTAGGGCCAGCTGCTGTAGTATCGCATACCGAGCATCCCGAAGAGTCTCTCAAACTGTGTCTGGGGAATGGCCTTCGTGAGTGGATCCGCTGTGTTATTCTTCTTGTCAACCCTCCTGACCTCGATCTCGCGGTGATCAACTATCTCCCGGATCAAGTGATACCGCCTCAGAATATGCCTAGATCGCTGATGGGACCTGGGTTCCTTGTCCAAAGTCACCGCTCCATTGTTATCGCAATACAAAGGTATTGGATGCTCAATGGATGGAACCACTCCAAGTTCAGTAATGAACTTCTTGATCCAGACAGCCTCTTTGGCAGCATCATTGGCAGCGATGTATTCAGCCTCCATCGTCGAGTCTGCCACGGTTTCCTGCTTGGAACTCTTCCAGCTAACCGCCCCTCCATAAAGGGTAAAGACAAATCCCGACTGCGACTTAGAGTCGTCCTTATCACTCTGGAAGCTCGAATCGGTAAAGGACTCCACTTGGAGTTCTCCGTTACCATACACCAAGAGCATCTCTTTAGTCCTTCGTAAGTACTTAAGAATGCTCTTCACAGCTGTCCAGTGACTCTGTCCAAGATCAGCTTGATACCTGCTCACTACACTTAGTGAGTATGCTACATCGGGTCTGGTACATAGCATCGCGTACATGATATAGCCTACAGCCGAAGCATAGGGTATCCCTTGCATGCGAGCTCTCTCCAAATCAGTCTTGGGAGACATCTCTTTGGAGAGAGTGACTCCAGAGATCGTGGGTAAGTTCCCACGCTTGGATTCTTCCATATTAAACTTCTTTAGTATGGTGTCAATGTACCTGGATTGGGACAATCCCAATATCCATTTGGATCTATCTCTATAGATCCTACTTCCCAATATGCAGGAGGCATCACCAAGATCTTTCATCGAGAATCTTTGTGATAAGAAGAGTTTGACCGATTGCAGCATAGGAATGTCATTTCCTATCAAGAGTATGTCATCCACGTACAATACGAGGAAGACAACCTTACTCTCTGCCACCTTCTTGTAGATACAAGGTTCATCTACGTTTTTGACGAAATCAAACTCTTTGATAAGGACGTCAAAGCAGATGTTCCAACTCCGCGATACTTGCTTTAATCCATAAATGGATTTAAGCAGCTTGCACACCTTCCCGCTGCTCCCACTATCTACGAAGCCCTCTGGCTGAGTCATGTACACGCACTCTTCTAAATCACCGTTTAGAAAGGCGGTCTTAACATCCATTAGCCAGATTTCGTAGTCATAATATGTAGCGATGGCAAGCATGATCCGGATGGATTTAAGCATAGCCACTGGAGAAAAGGTTTCGTCATAGTCCACACCTGGCCGTTGACGAAAACCCTTTGCAACAAGTCTAGCTTTGAAAGTCTCCACTTTCCCATTTACACCAAGTTTTTTCTTGAAGATCCACTTGCTCCTAATGGGTTTTACCCCTTCAGGAGCAACTTCCAAAGTCCATACTTTGTTGGTGTACATGGATTCCATCTCAGACAGCATTGCATCCAGCCATTTCACTGAGTCCCTACTCGTGATGGCCTGCCCGAAGCTAGTTGGGTCATCATCTTCCATGATGCAATCCTCGCTTCCACCATCAATGAGAAAACCGTAGTATCTCTCAGGTGGACGAGAAACCCTGCTAGATCGGCGGAGCGGCTGGGGTTCGTCAGCTACTACTGAATCCTCTGGTTCTACCAAGTGTTCTGTTATAGTTTGTGTCGCTAGAACCTCTTCCAGTTCTACCTCAATGCCACTTGTCTGTTTCATAAGAAAACCTTTTTCTAAGAAAGTGGCATGTCGAGAAACAAACACCTTTTGTTCCTCGGCGTGGTAGAAGATATACCCTTGTGAATTTTTGGGATATCCTATAAACTTACATAAGACTGATCTTGCCTCGAGTTTGTACGGATTTTGTCTTTTGACATAGGCTGGACAACCCCATATCTTAATGTAATTAAGATGTGGTCTCTTCCCTTTCCATAACTCATATGGAGTGGTAGGCACTGATTTGGTAGGAACTCTATTCAATAGGTCCATGGCTGTCTCAAGCGCATATCCCCAGAAGGAAATAGGTAACTCAGCTGTACTCATCATCGAGCGCACCATATCTAATAGGGTGCGGTTTCTCCGTTCCGATACACCATTGTGCTGTGGTGTATAAGGAGGAGTGAGCTGAGAGAGAATCCCATTCTCTTTTAAATAATCTAGAAAATCATTTCTCAAGTATTCTCCTCCTCGATCAGATCGAAGGATCTTAATACTTTTGCCCGTTTGATTCTCTACTTCGTGCTTATATTCTCTGAATTTCTCAAAAGCTTCAGACTTGTGTTTTATCAGGAACACATGTCCGTATCTAAAGAGATCGTCAGTGAATGTAATGAAGTAGGAAGAACCGTCCCTGGCATGTGTAGACATGGGACCGCATACATCACTATGTATCAGCCCTAAGAGTTCCGTAACTCTTTCTCCGTGTCCCGTAAACGGAGTTTTGGTCATTTTTCCTTTGAGACATGACTGGAAAGTGTCATAAGATGAAAATTCAAACGGATTCAAATATCCATCTTTATGCAACTTAGCTAGTCGTGTCGCATTTATGTGACCTAGTCTACAATGCCACAAGAAGGATTCGTTCAGTTCTGAACTCTTCCTCTTGTGTGTGTTTTGTAAATTAAGGACTGTATTTTGATTGAGAATGAATATGCCATTATGTAATGAGCCTGATGCAATCAACTTTTGATCTAAGAAGATGTTCATAACATTATCCTGTACTACAAAATTATATCCTTCTTTACTCAGTAAAGAAACTGATATAATGTTGCACATCATGTTCGGTATATAATAGCACTCATTCAGAACCGGTGTATTACGACTTGGTAATACAAGGTGATATTCGCCAACTACTTTGGCTGCAACACTTGCACCATTCCCTACTTGAACGGAATGATCACCCTTTCCCAGTTCTCTACCTTTCCGTAGCCCATGTAATTGTTTACATACGTGGGATCCTGATCCGGTATCTAATACCCAGGACATAGGGTGAACTGAGAAACAGTTCTCAATAACTAACACACCTGAAGAAGATGCATCAACATGCATGTTCTTTTGGGCGGCTTGAGAATCTAGATATTCTCCTATTCCCTGTTCAGTCTTATAACTCTTATAAGAAAGAACGGGTCCAACGTTCCCCTGCACAGTATAACATGCGGTTTCGGTCAATACATCCATATTATTATCTTGATTAAGGCATGACATGGTCGCTACCTGGAGAGAGAGAGAAGAAAACACTTTAGCGTATGCTCTTGCAAGATCAGACTGGTTTTTATTTTATCTAATCAGGATGGCTCCCACTGTTTTTATCAAATCTTCCTTCAAACCCTAAAAGGAAAGACTAGCCGGGATTAATTACACCCTACAACTTCGCCGATCTTTCAGCCAGGCCAGTGCCGGTACTTTGAGGGAGGTTCCCCGTGCTTTCGCACGGACCTAATTAAAGTAAACCTCGTTTCCCCAGAGGCGTAACCCCGTTGACACCTTTCTAGACACCTACTTGATCGGCTAATTGTTCTGTGTAAAACTCTCCCAGGAGTAACAATTACTCGCAGTGGGTATCGGGATCCAACTATCTCATAGAAGGTATGCAATCTCATTGCAAATCTCAACACTTGAAATTCCCGATAATATTTTGCCCCTAGCGTGCTATGACCTTGACGCATGCCAAACAACCCATAGTCCTCTAGTCAAGTTCAACCCGTACAATTCGTGATTGAATTAAACCCACCCGTACGACCCTTGACGCATGCCAAACAACGCCGTACGAATACCCTAATCCAATCGCATCTCATGCTACAGATAAGTAATAATCAGCTACCGTACACTACGCCTTGACGCATGCCAAACAACCGTAGTACGAATACTAAATATTACATATCTGAATTGACGGAGGGCTACGCAGGTTTTTCTGAAAACCATGAGCGTAATGAACTTGATATCGTTGTAGAATCAAGTGAAGTTTGAAATGGAGTGATTTTGAGGCTTTCATTAGTTTTGCTAAAGAGGTCACTCCCGGTTAAGGGATCTCGGCTCTTTCCTCATCGAATAAGGTGCGGGATATATCATATATATCACTATGCAAAGCAAAAATCCAAAAGCAGTCAAAAGTCAAACTGAGTGTTGTAGCATCTGCCAGTTTTGCTAAAGAGGTCACTCCCGGTGAAGGGATCTCGGCTCTTTCCTCATCGAATAAGGTGCAGGGTATATCATATATACCGCTATGCAAAGCAAAACTGTAGCTACCCTTTTATTTGAAAATTTGCTTCTACAACATCTTTTAGGTTTCTTTTCTTTCATTAATCACATTAATGAAGTCCCATCATTTAAGTCACCTAAACATCACAGATAAATACGACGTACACTTATGCCATCCGCATTCGCCTCGATGTCCCCTCGTGCACCGTTTGGTTAGGTAACTAACGGCAGAGCAGGGCAGTGCTAGCGCGGGTGTAAAACATAAGTAACGTCTATATAATATATCAAATATACTATATACTGTATCCATCACAGAACATATCTAATGATCACATCACAGATATCGCAGCAGAAACATAGATATAATGTGGGATATATTAGGACGTCCGTATTTAGTATTTAGCCAACAATAGAAAATACGGATTCCACAGTCGCGATGAATAGCCAAGCCCACACCCTGGACCCCTACGAGAGCGGCAAGCGACCCTACCAATTCTGGAGTTTAGGAGACCCGGTCTCGACTCCTTGAGATGGCCTCCCACTAAACCCCAGAACCCGGTCACCTATGCTCCCCTCCTTGGGTCCATCCTAATGCGGAAAAGTAAATAATATACAACACTGGTGGCATCGACCTCAACCCGGAAGTGCCCCAAATAAAAGAATATTACATTTGAATTTACATGAATGAAAATATAAAACTCTCATCTCACATAAAACCCCCCCGGCTATTCAATTGCGACAATCCTGCACATCATATCTCAGCAACACATAATATCATATATCATCAACGTAAGTAAGTATGCATACCCCAATTGTCGTTGATGTATAGCAACGAAACCGGCGATATCGACATACTACACTTACGGTCACAGAACAGAAAGTGTAAAACTGCAATATTTGGAATCCACATTCTCTTTAGACATCGTAAATACGAAATATCACATACTTCGTATTTCATGTCCAGTTATATGAATTCCATATATTGCATCTCATTCCAGATAATTAGACGGTATTAAAGCTTTCGAACGAATGATCAAATACCCAAAATTCCCTAAACCTCAACACTTGAGCGGAGTTCAAAAACCCGGAGTGTGACACAGTGGTAGCGGTCCAGCCGTAGAAGGGTCAAGCCAACGCCTCACATGTGGCACGCCGTACCGCCCCAAACCCTAAGGTTCAAAAGGCAGTTCAAGACGGTCACATAATCGGGTTAAGGTTTGTTGTCTTCTAGAGGGTCCACCACAAACAAACTTGCACGTATTTCCGAAATATTTTAAACCCCGTGAAAAGTGAGCAAATGATACTCGTTCAAACACTTCAATACATTCTAATTTATCCGGAAAAGACACGAAATGAAAATTCCGATCGAATCGACGAGTCCAAAAACATCTCCAGAATTTACAGAACTAAATTCAGATTAAAAATACTCCAAAACAATATTCAAGCAGTGTAATTAGTTACTGTACAAAACCCACACCATGATTCAACAGAACGGCCGCGAAAGCGCGGCCTAAGCAGGCTATTGCCGCGGTTCCGTGGTCGAATTAACGGATCATGGCCTCTTTTTTTACAGTAACTCTTATATTTACCTGCTGGATTTTTTGCATATTTTTAATTATGAAAATAACCAGTTTTTGAAAAATGTCCAGAGAGCACTAAAAAACCGTATTTTTCGGTTCGATCGGAGTTTTAACTTCGTTAAAGTGTCGCCTAATGTTCTAGGTTGTCTCTGATACCAATGAAAGGTCAGCCTAGCACCTCATGAAGGGTTTGGAAGTATCACATGAACCTAAGATTGAATTTTTAGGGTGCTAAGTTAACTTACAAAGGATCTATCCTAGAAAAATTAGGGTTTCAAGATTTTCACATCATCTCATGAAAGAAAAGCTAGGGTTTCGAGAGTACAACCTTTGTAGCTCCCTTCGCTAGACTCTTTGGCTTCTTGAGTGTTGGAGGAAGGTCCTCTTGAAGTCTTCTCGCGTCCACGACGATCCACCCGAAGCTCCTAGTCCAAGCTCGCAACTTCACTTTTCAAGATGAGGAATGAAGAGATCACTCTAAACAAGTTGGCTAAACTTGTGTAGAATGATGTTGTGGTTGTGATTCTCACTTCAAAAACCTTTCTTGATGTGTGTTATGCTCCCTACAAAAGTCTAGAGAGCAAATGGTGAAGGAGGAAGAAGATGGTGGCTTTCTTTTAACAAGAGTAAAAATGATAACTCATATGAAGTAAAAAGAAAATATATGTATATATATTTTCTAATCCTCATCTCAAACCATGGTTAGATGATGGAGACATTATTTAACTTGAGTTTAAAACACAAAGAGAAGGATAACTCATGGTTAGAAGTAGGTAAGCATGGTTAGGTTTAAAGAAGAGTGTAGAAGCTAAGCAAGAATTATCCTTTTCTTTATTCCTTTTGTTTTAAGCAAAAATCAAATAATAATCCATTCATTTAACCATGGTGTGAGTCTTATATTGCCACCATTTTCCATGTGTAATCAACCATGATAGATGGTGTATGTATGTATGTATGTATGTATGCACATCCATATGTGCATGAAACTTAAAGAAAGATAGAAAAACATACATGCATGCATACATCCATCATATACAAGAAAAGGTTTTAAGTGAGAAAACTAATGGTTAAATGATAAATCAACACTTTATTTATCAATCCGGCCATATCACATATGACCCCACCAAAAGCAAGCCGCCCGATCAATATATGGTATCCGATACGCACATTTTAATCGGGTCCATGCGCCTATCGCATACGCGCACCACAACGTTTCGCCTGGACTAGGAAACTCCATTGTGGGACTCTAAGACTCGTCAATACGCCGGCAGTGGGTGATGATCATATCAAGCACCCCCAAGCCGCAAGCGGTCAGCTAAACGTAACGGCCACCCGGGTATTGAGCGATCAGAAGAGAACAAGCGAACCTGCTACAACTCCCGTCGAGCCAACCGGCAATACTTCCCGTACAGTCCGGTCTCCTCATCTGATATGTCGCATATCAAGTCTAGGGGTGGTAAACGTCAGACCCCAATAACCGATAAGTCGTGCAGATGTGAGGCTCATAACGGGTCGAGAAACTACTGGCAACACTTACCAGTAAATCTCTAATCAGCCCTGGCCAGGGAATTCCCTGTTACGGCCAATCGAGCACAGTGCAACATCAACCCCCAATACCGGGAGAGACGAAACCCCTCCTAACGCTCATTGCCTCCATGTGACTCAGGACTGTACCCAAAAAACCACCGTTTTGCACGCCCTCATGGACGTGGTAAGGTGGAAATCAAAGTACAGTGGGAATCACACAAGACTCTATGACGATTTCGGGTCTACAGACTAACCTGCACTAGTGTCACCTGAGAACTGCCATCTGACGTGAGGTATAATACCATCTGGGAGTTCTCGGCGAGTCCGTCCAGTGTACCCAGTCTCCACTGAGCACCCGTATACCATCTTTGATGTCAAATACCAATGGATATGGGATCATCCATCGCCCATCTCATGGGTCGAGAAGCGTATACGCTAGTCTACACTGGTGTATCGATGCCCCGTCTCGATACACCCACAACTAGGGACCTTGAAGGATGTACTTATGGACTACCATGTCTCCACTAGTATGATCCTCATCATAGTCCAGGTAGTCAAGTACACATCCTAAGGGCTTTACCAACATGTAACTATAAGACAGTATAAAGAGACTAGTATACATGTTAAGATAAAGAGTAACCAGATAGCATACTATCATATCGAGTGTAAGGTTCTTAGGCATACTATAGAGGTCTCACAAGGCATCAACCATGCCAATTTAAAATTTTACGGGTGCCGAGAAACCCTAATACGGATCGTAGACTAGATGTTTAGGCGAAATAGGAAACTAGTTAACACTTTAACTAAAGATTAGAAGCTACAACCTTTGTAGATCCGGTTATCCACTTCCTTAGCTCCACGTAGACGTCCTCTCGCTGTCCTAGTCGGATCTTGGACTCTTGCATCGGCTTCATCGAAGAAACGAGCGGAATAGGTCGTCGGCTTCATGCCGAAGATGATCTACGTCGAGGTTGCACAAGTTCAAGCTCCAACTTCACCAAGTTGTGAAACTTGTGAAGAAAACACCCAAAACAACTTGGCAAGAGGTAGAGGGTGAAGAAATAGGAGGTGGGTTCACTTTAGAATTGGATTTCACTCACTTTTGCTCAAGTTGCTATTGATGGACCTTAAGCTTTTCTTGAAGAAGAAGATGATCAAGAAGAAGAAAGAATATATGAGTCTCATTTAAAAATGAAACTAATATGAATACTTATCATATCTTGACCATGGTCAAGTGTAGAGATTAAACTAAGGTTAGTAGGAATGGTTAGGGTTAAGGATGAAATAAGGATGGTGGACTTTGTCAAAGCTTCAAGAAGCTTCAACATAGAAACAAAATAAGCCACCATTCTTAATAATATCCAAAATGAATAAATAAATAAATAACTAAGTATATAATCAAAACCCTAACCATTATACATGTAACCATGGTTTAATCTTTACACAAACCCAAGTGAGGAAGTATCATCAAACATGATACAAACAAGTGCACAAAAATATATCACATATAAAATGTGCATCAAGTGAGAAAATCCTTTTAAAATGAACCAATACTAGTTAATGCAAAGTAATATATCAAATATATAATTATACATTAAATCATTAAATCAACACTTGATTTAACGATCCGGTCATATCGCATATAACCGACTAGTATCCTATGTGTCGGCATATCGAATCAATCCTTGATTCGATATCTAGGTTATATCGCATATAACCAATCGACACATTCATCGCGAGAATGAAATACGGTATCACATACACACATTATTCTTGCTCCTGCACATATCTCATATGCGCTCCTATTTCGTTTCGCTTGAGCCAGGAAACCTCTGTGTAGGACTCTAAAGACTCGTCAATAAGCCGGTAGCAGATGATGATCATATCAAGAACCCACAAGCCACAAGCGGTCTGCTAAACGTAACGACCACCCGGGTATTGAGCGATCAGAAGATCGACGAGCTAGCCCGCTCACACTCCTGTGAATCCAACCAGTAATACTTACCGTACAATCCGGTCTGTTCGTCTGATATGTCGCATATCAAGTCTAGGGGTGGTATACGTCAGACCCCAATAACCGATAAGTCGTGCCGATGTGAGGCTCATAACGGGTCGAGAAACTACTGGTAACACTTACCAGCAAATCTCTGATCAGCCCTGGCCAGGAACTTCCCTGTTACGGCCAATCGAGCACAGCGCAACATCAACCCCCAATATCGGGAGAGGCGAAACCCCTCCTATCGCTCATTGCCTCCATGTGACTCAGGACTGTACCCAAAGACCACCGTTTTGCACGCGCTCATGGACGAGATCAAAGCACAGTGGGAATCACACAAGACTCTATGACGATCTCGGGTCTTCAGACTAACATGTACAAGTGTCACCTGAGAACTGCCATCTGACGTGAGGTATAATACCATCTGGGAGTTCTTGGTGAGTCCGTCCAGTGTACCCAGTCTCCACTGAGCACCCGTATACCATCTCTGATGTCAAACATCAATGGATATGGGATCATCCATCGCCCATCTCATGGGTCGAGAAGCGTATACGCTAGTCTACACTGGTATATCGATGCCCTGTCTCGATACACCCATGACTAGGGACCTTGAAGGATGTACTTATCGACTACCATGTCCCCACTAGTATGATCTGCATCATAGTCCAGGTAGTCAAGTACACATCCTAAGGGCTTTATCAACATGTAACTATAAGACAGTTTAAAGAGACAAGTGTACATGTTAAGATAAAGAGCAACCAGATAGCATACTATCATATCGAGCAAGAAAGTCATCTCTATATATGTCCAAGCATCCAATATAATATACATCATCTTTACAATACTGGCCTCTAGGGCATACATACAACTAACAATCTCCCACTTGCACTAGGGCCAGCTGCTGTAGTATCGCATACCGAGCATCCCGAAGAGTCTCTCAAACTGTATCTGGGGAATGGCCTTCATGAGTGGATCCGCCGTGTTGTTCTTCGTGTCAACCCTCCTGACCTCGATCTCCCGGCGATCAACTATCTCCCGGATCAGGTGATACCGCCTCAGAATATGCCTGGATCGTTGATGGGACCTGGGTTCCTTGGCCAAAGCCACCGCTCCATTGTTATCACAATACAAAGGTATTGGATGCTCAATGGATGGAACCACTCCAAGTTCAGTAATGAACTTCTTGATCCAGACAGCCTCTTTGGCAGCATCGTTGGCAGTGATGTATTCAGCCTCCATCGTCGAGTCTGCCACGGTTTCCTGCTTGGAACTCTTCCAGCTAACCGCCCCTCCGTAAAGGGTAAAGACAAAGCCCGACTGCGACTTAGAGTCGTCCTTATCACTCTGGAAGCTCGAATCGGTAAAGGACTCCACTTGGAGTTCTCCGTTACCATACACCAAGAGCATCTCTTTAGTCCTTCGTAAGTACTTGAGAATGCTCTTCACAGCTGTCCAGTGACTCTCTCCAGGATCAGCTTGATACCTGCTCACTACACTTAGTGAGTATGCTACATCGGGTCTGGTACATAGCATCGCATACATGATAGAGCCTACAGCCGAAGCATAGGGTATCCCTTGCATGCGAGCTCTCTCCAAATCAGTCTTGGGAGACGTCTCTTTGGAGAGAGTGACTCCAGAGATCGTGGGCAAGTTCCCACGCTTGGATTCTTCCATACTAAACCTCTTTAGTATGGTGTCAATGCACCTGGATTGGGACAATCCCAATATCCTTTTGGATCTATCTCTATAGATCCTGATTCCCAATATGCAGGAGGCATCACCAAGATCTTTCATGGAGAATCTTTGTGATAAGAAGAGCTTGACCGATTGCAGCATAGGAATATCATTTCCTATCAAGAGTATGTCGTCCACGTACAATACGAGAAAGGCAACCTTACTCTCTGCCACCTTCTTGTAGATACAAGGTTCATCTGGATTTTTGACGAAATCAAACTCTTTGATAACGACGTCAAAGCAGATGTTCCAACTCCGCGATGCTTGCTTTAATCCATAAATGGATTTAAGCAGCTTGCACACCTTCCCGCTGCTCCCACTATCGACTAAGCCCTCTGGCTGAGTCATGTATACGCACTCTTCTAAATCACCATTTAGAAAGGCGGTCTTAACATCCATTTGCCAGATTTCGTAATCATGATATGCAGCGATGGCAAGCATGATCCGGATGGATTTAAGCATAGCCACTGGAGAAAAGGTCTCGTCATAGTCCACACCTGGTCTTTGACGAAAACCTTTTGCTACATGTCTAGCCTTGAAAGTCTCCACTTTCCCATCTACACCAAGTTTTTTCTTGAAGATCCACTTGCTCCCAATGGGTTTTACCCCTTCAAGAGCAACTTTCAAAGTCCATACTTTGTTGGTGTACATGGATTCCATCTCGGACCGCATAGCATCCAGCCATTTCACTGAGTCCCTACTCGTGATGGCCTGCTCGAAGCTAGTTGGGTCATCATCCTCCATGATGCAATCCTCGCTCCCTCCATCCATGAGAAAACCGTAGTATCTCTCAGGTTGGCGAGGAACCCTACTAGATCGGCGGAGAGGCTGAGGTTCATTGGGAGCTACTGAATCTTCTGGTTCCACTAAATCTTCAGTTACGGTTTGTGTATCTGGAACTTCTTCCAGCTCTACCAGTTCGCCACTAATTTCTTTTTCAAGGAATTCGTTTTCTAAAAAGTTAGCATATTGAGAAACAAACACCTTTTGTTCTTCAGCATGGTAGAAAAAATATCCTTGGGAATTCTTAGGATATCCCACAAACTTGCAAAGAACTGACCGTGCCTCGAGTTTGTCTGGATTTTGCCTTTTGACATAGGCCGGACAACCCCATATCTTAACTCGTTTAAAATATGGTCTCTTCCCACTCCATATCTCATATGGTGTGGTAGGTACAGATTTAGATGGAACTTGATTCTATAGGTATGTTGCTGTTTCCAGCGCATATCCCCAGAAGGAAATAGGTAACTCAGCTGTGCTCATCATAGAGCGCACCATATCTAATAGGGTGCGGTTCCTCCGTTCTGATATACCGTTGTGCTGCGGTGTATATGGAGGAGTCAGCTGAGAGAGAATCCCATTCTCTTTTAGGAAGTCCAGGAATTCATTGCTCAAGTATTCACCTCCTCGATCAGATCGTAGGATTTTAATACTTTTCCGGTTTGGTTCTCAACTTCTTGTTTATATTCCCTAAATTTCTCAAAAGCTTCTGATTTGTGTTTCATCAGGAACACATACCCGAATCTAGAGAGATCGTCAGTGAATGTAATGAAGTATGAAGAACCATCCCTGGTATGTGTAGACATGGGACCACATACATCACTATGTATCAGTCCTAAGAGTTCGGTAACTCTTTCTCCGTGTCCCGTAAACGGAGTTTTGGTCATCTTGCTTTTGAGACATGACTGGCAAGTGTCATAAGATGAAAATTCAAAAGGTTTCAAATATCCTTCCTTATGCAACTTAGCCAGTCGTGTCACATTGATGTGACCCAGTCTACATTGCCATAAGTAGGATTCGTTCAGTTCTGAACTCTTTCTCTTGTGTGTGTTTGTTATGCTCAGAACTGTTGATTGATTTAGAACATAAATGCCATTGCACAACGTGCCTGATCCAACCAACTTTTGGTTACGGAAAATGTTCATAACATTGTCCTGTAATACAAAATTATATCCCTCTTTACTCAGCAAAGAAACCGATATAATGTTGCATATCAGGTTCGGCATGTAATAGCATTCGTTCAGAACCAATGTATTTCCAGTTGGTAATACAAGGTGATATTCTCCGACAGTCTTAGCTGCAATAATTGCACCATTTCCAACTCTAATGTCTTTATCACCTTCTCCAAGTTCTCTACCTTTCCTAAGCCGATGTAACTGATTACATATATGGGATCCTGACCCGGTATCTAATACCCAGGACGTAAAGCAAATGGAGAAACAGTTCTCTGCAACGAACACACCCGAAGAAAATGCATCAACATGTACTTTCTTCATTCGGGTGGCATGGGAATCCTGGTATTCCCCTATATCCTGTTCATTCCTATAACTCTTATAGGAAAGAACAGAACCAACGTTCCCCAGCACAGTATAACATGCGGGTTCGGTCAACACATCCATATTATTATCTTCATTAGGGCATGAAATGGTCGCTACCTGGAGAGAGAGAGAAGAAAACACTTTAGCGTTTGCTCGTGCAAGATCAGATTGGTTATTATCTTATCTAATCAGGATGGCCCCCACTGGTTTTTATCAAATCTTCCTTCAAACCCAAAAAGGAAAGACTAGCCGGGATTAATTACACACTACAAGTTCGCCAATCTTTCAGCCAGGCCAGTGTCGGTACTTTGAGGGAGGTCCCCCGTGCTTTCGCACGAACCTAATTAATGTAAACCTCGTTTTCCCAGAGGCATAACCTCGTTGACACCTTTCTAGACACCTACTTGATCGGCTAATTGCAATGTGCAAAACTCTCCCAGGAGTAACTCTTACTCGCAGTGGGTATCGGGATCCAACTATCTCATAGAAGGTATGCAATCTCATTGCAAATTTCAACACTTGAAATTCCCGATAATATTTTGCCCCTAGCAGCTATATGACCTTAACATAGTCAACAAATCATAAGTGCTAGTCAAGTTCAACCCGTCATTTCCTGATTGAATTAAACCCACCCGTACGACCCTTAACATAGTCAACAAAGTCGCACGACTACCCTAATCCAATCTGCATCATAAGCATAAGCAGATAAATACTGGTCAGCTACCGCACACTACGCCTTAACATAGTCAACAAACGTAGCACGAATACTAACTAGTACTTATCTGAAATGACGGAGGGCTACGACAGGTTTTTCTGAAAACCTATTGAGTAATGAACTTGATATCGTTGTAGAATCAAATGAAGTTTTGAAATGGAGTGTTTTTGAGGCTTTTCTAGTTTTGCTAAAGGGGTCACTCCCGGTGAAGGGATCGTCGGCCCTTTCCTCGTCGAATGAGGTGCGGGATATATCATATATATCACTGTGCAAAGCAGAAACTATAGAAGCAATCAAAAACAGACCGAGTTTGTAGCATCTGCCAGTTATTGCTAAAGGAGTCACTCCCGGTGAAGGGATCTCGGTCCTTTCCTCATCGAATAAGGTGCAGGGTATATCATATATACCGCTATGCAAAGCAAGAACTGTAGCTACCTGTTTTATTTTAAAATCTGATTCTACAACATCATTTGGTTTCTTTTATTTCATTAATCATATTAATGAAGTCCCATCATTTAAATACCTAAACATCACAGATAAATACGACGTACACTTATGCCATCCGCATTCGCCTTGATGTCCCCTCGTGCACCGTTAAGTTAGGTAACTAACGGCAGAGCGGGGCAGGGCTAGTACGGGTGTAAAACATAAGTAACGTCTATATAATATATCATATATACTATATACTGTATCCATCACAGAACATCACATGATCACATCACAGATATCGCAGCAGAAGAAACATATGAAATATTGGATATACTAGGACGTCCGTGTTTTCAATACGAGCCAGTATAAAACACGGATTCCACGGTCGTGATGAATAGCCAATCCCACACCCCTAGACCCCTACGAGAGCGGCAAGCAACCCTACCAATTCTAGGGTTAGGAGACCCGGACTCGACTCCTCGAGTTGGTCTCCTACTAGACCCCAGAACCCGGTTACTTATGCTCCCCTCCTTGGGTCTATCCTAATGCGGAAAAGTAAATAATATACAAAAGGTGATGACTTCCGCTACCTGGAAGTGCCCCAAATAAAAGAATATTACATACAAGTTTTTACATGAATGAAAATGAAAAACACTCATCTCACATAAAAACCCCCGGCTATTCAAACAAGACGATCCAATATAACATATCCAGCAACACATAACATCACATGTCATCAACGTAAGTAAGTATGCATACCCCAACTGTCGTTGACGTATAGCAACGAAACCGGCGATATGAACATACTACACTTACGGTCACAGAAAAGAAAGTGTAAAACTACAACAGTTGGAATCCGCAACCTCTTTAGACATCGCATGCCTAATCAAATGAAATACTTAGACATCACATGCCTAACAGATATAAATCCCGCATTTTAGTCTCATTATCGAAAACTCTTTTCAATATCATGTGGGACTAAACTGCTAGATTTATAAGATTCATTCAGTTATCTCATAACTGTTTGTGAATTCCAATTATTGTATCACATTCCAGATAAACAGAAAATGTTAAACTTTCCGATCGAACAGTCGAATACCCAAGTTTTCCCGATACAGCTCACCACATGAAATAAGTCTAACAACATTCAGTTCGTGCCTCAGTACCAACGGTCCAGCCGTAGAAGGGTCAAGCCAACGCCTCACATGTGGCACGCCGTACTGCCCCAAACCCTAAGGTTCAAAGGGCAGTTCAAGACGGTCACATAATCGAGTTAAGGTTTGTTGTCTTCTAGAGGGTCCATCGCGTTACTTGCACTACTTAGAACGTCGTTAAACTACGGAAAAATCCAACACTTGGAAATTTCCCGACAGGGGAAAAGTTGGGTATTTATATCCGGCCGAACTTTTTAACAAATTCAAAAATTATCCGGAATCCACATAGACAAAATCTGATAATCCGATCGAATCATCGAATCCCCAAAACAACCTGGAATATTCAACTCTTGAATAAATTTTAAAAATTCCCAGAAAATCCAACACCAGAATCAATCAGTTACTGTGCAAAAATTATTTTATAATTCAATATATTTGCCGCGGAACCGCCGCAGAAGCAAGGCTTCTGCTGCGGTTCCGCTGCACTGTAGACTCTTTAGTAAGTTATTTTTGCATCGTAATTCATAGATTTCCCTGCTGAATTTTTTAGCAATTTTTAATCTGGAAAAATCCCAGTTTTTAGGAAAAGTCCAGAGAGCGTCAAAAAGTTAGGTTTTCGGGTTCGATCGGGTTTCAAACATCGTCTAGACTTCGCCTAAGGCTCTAGCTAGGCTCTGATACCACTGTAAGGTTCCTAGGCACACTATAGAGGTCTCACAAGGCATCAACCATGCCAATTTAAAATTTTACGGGTGCCGAGAAACCCTAATACGGATCGTAGACTAGATGTTTAGGCGAAATAGGAAACTAGTTAACACTTTAACTAAAGATTAGAAGCTACAACCTTTGTAGATCCGGTTATCCACTTCCTTAGCTCCACGTAGACGTCCTCTCGCTGTCCTAGTCGGATCTTGGACTCTCGCATCGGCTTCATCGAAGAAACGAGCGGAATAGGTCGTCGGCTTCGTGCCGAAGATGATCTACGTCGAGGTTGCACAAGTTCAAGCTCCAACTTCACCAAGTTGTAAAACTTGTGAAGAAAACACCCAAAACAACTTGGCAAGAGGTAGAGGGTGAAGAAATAGGAGGTGGGTTCACTTTAGAATTAGATTTCACTCACTTTTGCTCAAGTTGCCATTGATGGACCTTAAGCTTTTCTTGAAGAAGAAAGAATATATGAGTCTCATTTAAAAATGAAATTAATATGAATACTTATCATATCTTGACCATGGTCAAGTGTAGAGATTAAACTAAGGTTAGTAGGAATGGTTAAGGTTAAGGATGAGATAAGGATGGTAGACTTTGTCAAAGCTTCAAGAAGCTTCAACATAGAAACAAAATAAGCCACCATTCTTAATAATATCCAAAATGAATAAATAAATAAATAACTAAGTAAATAATCAAAACCGTAACCATTATACATGTAACCATGGTTTAATCTTTACACAAACCCAAGTGAGGAAGTATCATCAAACATGATACAAACAAGTGCACAAAAATATATCACATATACAATGTGCATCAAGTGAGAAAATCCTTTTAAAATGAACCAATACTAGTTAATGCAAAGTAATATATCAAATATATAATTATAAATTAAATCATTAAATCAATACTTGATTTAACGATCCGGTCATATCGCATATAACCGACTAGTATCCTATGTATCGGCTTATCGAATCAATCCTTGATTCGATATCTAGGTTATATCGCATATAACCAATCGACACATTCATCGCGAGAATGAAATACGGTATCACATACACACATTATTCTTTCTCCTGCACATATCTCATATGCGCTCCTATTTCGTTTCGCTTGAGCCAGGAAACCTCTGTGTAGGACTCTAAAGACTCGTCAATAAGCCGGTAGCAGATGATGATCATATCAAGCACCCACAAGCCGCAAGCGGTCTGCTAAACGTAACGGCCACCCGGGTATTGAGCGATCAGAAGATCGACGAGCTAGCCCGCTCACACTCCTGTGAATCCAACCAGTAACACTTACCGTACAGTCCGGTCTGTTCGTCTGATATGTCGCATATCAAGTCTAGGGGTGGTATACGTCAGACCCCAATAACCGATAAGTCGTGCCGATGTGAGGCTCATAACGGGTCGAGAAACTACTGGTAACACTTACCAGCAAATCTCTGATCAGCCCTGGCCAGGGACTTCCCTGTTACGGCCAATCGAGCACAGTGCAACATCAACCCCCAATACCGGGAGAGACGAAACCCCTCCTGTCGCTCATTGCCTCCATGTGACTCGGGACTGTACCCAAAGACCACCGTTTTGCACGCCCTCATGGACGTCGTAAGGTGGAGATCAAAGCACAGTGGGAATCACACAAGACTCTATGACGATCTCGGGTCTTCAGACTAACATGTACAAGTGTCACCTGAGAACTGCCATCTGACGTGAGGTATAATACCATCTGGGAGTTCTCGGCGAGTCCGTTCAGTGTACCCAGTCTCCACTGAGCACCCGTATACCATCTCTGATGTCAAACATCAATGGATATGGGATCATCCATCGCCCATCTCATGGGTCGAGAAGCGTATACGCTAGTCTACACTGGTATATCGATGCCCTGTCTCGATACACCCACGACTAGGGACCTTGAAGGATGTACTTATCGACTACCATGTCCCCACTTGTATGATCTGCATCATAGTCCAGGTAGTCAAGTACACATCCTAAGGGCTTTATCAACATGTAACTATAAGACAGTTTAAAGAGACAAGTGTACATGTTAAGATAAAGAGCAACCAGATAGCATACTATCATATCGAGCAAGAAAGTCATCTCTATATATGTCCAAGCATCCAATATAATATACATCATCTGTACAATACTGGCCTCTAGGGCATACATACAACTAACATCGAGCAAGAAAGTCATCTCTATATATGTCCAAGCATCCAATATAATATACATCATCTGTACAATACTGGCCTCTAGGGCACACTTACAACTAACAAACATCATTAAGATATGAACCATTCTATATCCAATATAAAAACTTTGGCACTTATTTAATTGGAACTAGATTCTAATCATGCAGCTGTCTCCAGTGCATATCAACTTAATGGAGAGAGGCTAATCGGCATTACTCAACTTAGGAATACATCCAATTATGAGTAACCTGAAAGAGAAACAAGTTTCTCAAAACCATTACTATCATCTGAATACCAATCACAAGTATCTACATCTTCGATCTCTTTGAAGAATCCCATACTTGCGACACCTGGTTCTTTATATTATTCTTATACCCACAACTTCTCAAAACTTAGACCTTGTATTTCGGAAAAACACTTGTCTAAAAAACTAAAGAAGTCATACGTAAACAAAACATAGTACGAGGACCAACCCCTTTGTCCTAATGGACACATACAATACTCTGTATAAGTCCGTTGAGTTTGAATAACTCAAAACCTGTGCGTCGTAGGTTGAAAACTGTACTTATGGTTAAGAACTACTTCGTTGTTCAATGCTCCTTACCCAATCTGTAGGGTTCCTAGGCACACTATAGAGGTCTCACAAGGCATCAACCATGCCAATTTAAAATTTTATGGGTGCCGAGAAACCCTAATATGGATCGTCGGCTAGAATTCTAGGCAAAACATTAAACTAGTTAACGACTTAACTAAAGGAGAGAGGCTACAACCTTTGTAGATCCGTTTCTCCACTTCCTTAGCTCCACATAGGCGTCCTCTTGCTGTCCTAGTCGGATCTCGGACTCTCGCATCGGCTTCATCGAAGAAATGAGCGGAATAGTTCGTCGGCTTCGTGCCGAAGATGATCTACGTCGAGGCATCACAAGTTCAAGCTCCAACTTCACCAAGTTGTGAAACTTGTGAAGAAAACACCCAAAACAACTTGGCAAGAGGTAGAGGATGAAGAAATATGAGGTGGGTTCACTTTAGAATTGGATTTCTCACACTTTAGCTCAAGTTGCCATTAATGGACTTAAGCTTTTTCTTTTGAAGATGAAGAAGAAGATGAAGCTAGAATATGATAAAAGTTTTTTCAAATTGAAAAATAAATGAATACTTATCATATACTAACTAAGGTAGAGTGTAGAGAATATACCATGGTTACTTGGATGGGTTAGGGTTAAGCATGAAGACAAGAATGGTTAAGAAGTCAAAGCTTCATGAAGCTTCAACTGGAAACAAAGAAAGCCACCATTCTTATCATAATCTTTTCAAAATAAATAAACAAATAAATAAATGAAAAAGCAAAACCCTAATCATCTCTTAACCATGGTTTAATTCTTTACACTTTACCAAATGAGCAAGTATCATCAAACATGATACAAACATGTGCACAAAAGTATATCACATATACAACTTGCACATCAAGTGAGAAAATCCATTTAAAGTGAACTAATACTAGCTAATGCAAAGTAATATATCAAATATATAATTATACATTAAATCATTAAATCAACACTTGATTTAACGATCCGGTCATATCGCATATAACCAACTAGTATCCCATGTATCGGCTTATCGAATCAATCCTTGATTCGATATCTAGGTTATATCGAATATAACCAATCGATACATCCATCGCGAGAATGAAATACGGTATCACATACACGCATTATTCTCGGTCCTGCACATATCTCATATGCGCTCCTATTTCGTTTCGCTTGAGCCAGGAAACCTCTGTGTAGGACTCTAAAGACTCGTCAATACGCCGGCAGCAGATGATGATCATATCAATCACCCACAAGCCGCAAGCGGTCTGCTAAACGTAACGGCCATCCGGGTATTGAACGATCAGAAGATCGACGAGCTAGCCCGCTCACACTCCTGTGAATCCAACCCGTAACACTTACCGTACAGTCCGGTCTGTTCGTCTGATATGTCGCATATCAAGTCTAGGGGTGGTAAACGTCAGACCCCAATAACCGATAAGTCGTGCCGATGTGAGGCTCATAACGGGTCGAGAGACTACTGGTAACACTTACCAGCAAATCTCTGATCAGCCCTGGCCAAGGACTTCCCTGTTACGGCCAATCGAGCACAGCGCAACATCAACCCCCAATACCGGGAGAGACGAAACCCCTCCTATCGCTCATTTCCTCCATGTGACTCGGGACTGTACCCAAAGACCACCGTTTTACACGCCCTCATGGACGTGGTAAGGTGGAGATCAAAGCACAGTGGGAATCACACAAGACTCTATGACGATCTCGGGTCTACAGACTAACCTGTACAAGTGTCACCTGAGAACTGCCGTCTGACGTGAGGTATAATACCATCTGGGAGTTCTCGGCGAGTCCGTCCAGTGTACCCAGTCTCCACTGAGCACCCGTACACCATCTCTGATGTCAAACACCAATGGATATTGGATCATCCATCGCCCATCTCATGGGTCGAGAAGCGTATACGCTAGTCTACTCTGGTATATCGATGCCCCGTCTCGATACACCCACGACTAGGGACCTTGAAGGATGTACTTATAGACTACCATGCCCCCACTAGTATGATCTGCATCATAGTCCAGGTAGTCAAGTACACATCCTAAGGGCTTTACCAACATGTAACTATAAGACAGTTTAAAGAGACTAGTGTACATGTTAAGATAAAGAGCAACCAGATAGCATACTATCATATCGAGCAAGAAAGTCATCTCTATATATGTCCAAGCATCCAATATAATATACATCATCTGTACAATACTGGCCTCTAGGGCATACATACAACTAACAATCTCCCACTTGCACTAGGGCCAGTTGCTTTAGTATCGCATACCGAGCATCCCGAAGAGTCTCTCAAACTGTATCTGGGGAATGGCCTTCGTGAGTGGATCCGCCGTGTTGTCCTTCGTGTCAACCCTCCTGACCTCGATCTCCCGGCGATCAACTATCTCCCGGATCAGGTGATACCGCCTCAGAATATGCCTGGATCGCTGATGGGACCTGGGTTCCTTGGCCAAAGCCACCGCTCCATTGTTATCGCAATACAAAGGTATTGGATGCTCAATAGATGGAACCACTCCAAGTTCAGTAATGAACTTCTTGATCCAGACAGCCTCTTTGGCAGCATCGTTGGCAGCGATGTATTCAGCCTCCATCGTCGAGTCTGCCACGGTTTCCTACTTGGAACTCTTCCAGCTAACCGCCCCTCCGTAAAGGGTAAAGGAAAATCCCGACTGCGACTTAGAGTCGTCCTTATCACTCTGGAAGCTCGAATCGGTAAAGGACTCCACTTGGAGTTCTCCGTTACCATACACCAAGAGCATCTCTTTAGTCCTTCGTAAGTACTTGAGAATGCTCTTCACAGCTGTCCAGTGACTCTCTCCAGGATCAGCTTGATACCTGCTCACTACACTTAGTGAGTATGCTACATCGGGTCTGGTATATAGCATCGCATACATGATAGAGCCTACAGCCGAAGCATAGGGTATCCCTTGCATGCGAGCTCTCTCCAAATCAGTCTTGGGAGACATCTCTTTGGAGAGAGTGACTCCAGAGATCATGGGCAAGTTCCCACGCTTGGATTCTTCCATACTAAACCTCTTTAGTATGGTGTCAATGTACCTGGATTGGGACAATCCCAAAATCCTTTTGGATCTATCCCTATAGATCCTAATTCCCAATATGCAGGAGGCATCACCAAGATCTTTCATCAAGAATCTTTGTGATAAGAAGAGCTTGACCGATTGCAGCATAGGAATATCATTTCCTATCAAGAGTATGTCGTCCACGTACAATACGAGGAAGACAACCTTACTCTCTGCAACCTTCTTGTAAATACAAGGTTCATCTGGGTTTTTGACGAAATCAAACTCTTTGATAACGACGTCAAAGCAGATGTTCCAACTCCGCGATGCTTGCTTTAATCCATAAATGGATTTAAGCAGCTTGCACACCTTTCCGCTGCTCCCACTGTCTACGAAGCCCTCTGGCTGAGTCATGTACACGCACTCTTCTAAATCACCATTTAGAAAGGCGGTCTTAACATCCATTTGCCAGATTTCGTATTCATGATATGCAGCGTTGGCAAGCATGATTCGGATGGATTTAAGCATAGCCACTGGAGAAAAGGTTTCGTCATAGTCCACACTTGGTCTTTGACGAAAACCTTTTGCAACAAGTCTAGCTTTGAAAGTCTCCACTTTCCCATCTACACCAAGTTTCTTCTTGAAGATCCACTTGCTCCCAATGGGTTTTACCCCTTCAGGAGCAACTTCCAAAGTCCATACTTTGTTGGTGTACATGGATTCCATCTCGGACCGCATAGCATCCAGCCATTTCACTGAGTCCCTACTCGTGATGGCCTGCTCGAAGCTAGTTGGGTCATTATCCTCCATGATGCAATCCTCGCTCCCACCATCCATGAGAAAACCGAAGTATCTCTCAGGTTGGCGAGGAACCCTACTAGATCGGCAGAGAGGCTGAGGTTCATTGGGAGCTACTGAATCTTCTGGTTCCACTAAATCTTCAGTTACGGTTTGTGTATCTGGAACCTCTTCCAGCTCTACCACTTTGCCACTAACTTCTTTTTCAAGGAATTCCTTTTCTAAAAAGGTGGCATGTTGAGCAACAAACACTTTTTGTTCCTCACTGTGGTAGAAAAAATACCCATATGAATTCTTTGGATATCCCACAAACTTGCAGAGAACTGACCGTGCCTCGAGCTTGTTCGGATTTTGTCTTTTGACATAGGCTGGACAACCCCATATCTTAACTCGTTTAAGATATGGCCTCTTCCCACTCCATATCTCATATGGTGTGGTAGGTACAGATTTAGATGGAACTTGATTCAATAGGTATGCTGCTGTCTCCAGCGCATATCCCCAGAAGGAAATAGGTAACTCAGCTGTGCTCATCATAGAGCGCACCATATCTAATAGGGTGCGGTTCCTCCGTTCTGATACACCGTTGTGCTGTGGTGTATATGGAGGAGTCAGCTGAGAGAGAATCCCATTCTCTTTTAGGAAGTCTAGGAATTCATTGCTCAAGTATTCACCTCCTCGATCAGATCGTAGGATTTTAATACTTTTTCCGGTTTGGTTCTCGACTTCCCTTTTATATTCTCTAAATTTCTCAAAAGCTTCTGATTTGTGTTTCATCAGGAACACATATCCGAATCTAGAGAGATCGTCAGTAATGTAATGAAGTACGAAGAACCATCCCTGGCATGTGTAGACATGGGACCGCATACATCACTATGTATAAGTCCCAACAGTTCAGTAACTCTTTCTCCATGTCCCGTAAACGGAGTTTTGGTCATCTTGCCTTTGAGACATGACTGGCAAGTGTCATAAGATGAAAATTCAAACGGATTCAAATATCCATCCTTATGCAACTTAGCCAGTCGTGTCGCATTGATGTGACCCAGTCTACAATGCCATAAGAAGGATTCGTTCAGTTCTGAACTCTTCCTCTTATGTGTGTTTGTTATACTCAGAACTGTTGATTGATTTAGAACATAAATGCCATTGCACAACGTGCCTGATCCAACCTACTTTTGGTTACGGAAAATGTTCATAACATTGTCCTGTAATACAAAATTATATTCCTCTTTACTCAATAAAGAAACCGATATAATGTTGTATATCAGGTTCGGCATGTAATAGCATTCGTTCAGAACCAATGTATTACCAGTTGGTAATGCAAGGTGATATTCCCCGACAGTCTTAGCTGCAACAATTGCACCATTTCCAACTCTAATGTCTTTATCACCTTCTCCAAGTTCTCTACCTTTCCTGAGCCCATGTAACTGATTACATATATGGGATCCTGACCCGGTATCTAATACCCAGGACGTGGAGCAAATGGAGAAATAGTTCTCTGTAACGAACACAACCGAAGAAAATGCATCATCATGTACTTTCTTCATTCGTGTGGCATGGGAATCCTGGTATTCCCCTATATCCTGTTCAGTCCTATAACTCTTATAGGAAAGAACGGAACCAACGTTCCCCAGCACAGTATAACATGCGGGTTCGGTCAATACATCCATATTATTATCTTGATTAAGGCATGAACTGGTTGCTACCTGGAGAGAGAGAGAAGAAAACACTTTAGCGTATGCTCGTGCAAGATCAGATTGGTTATTATCTTATCTAATCAGGATGGCTCCCACTGGTTTTTATCAAATCTTCTTTCAAACCCTAAAAGGAAAGACTAGCCGGGATTAATTACACACTATAAGTTCGCCAATCTTTCAGCCAGGCCAGTGTCGGTACTTTGAGGGAGGTCCCCCGTACTTTCGCACGAACCTAATTAATGTAAACCTCGTTTTCCCAGAGGCGTAACCCCGTTGACACCTTTCTAGACACCTACTTGATCAGCTAATTGCAATGTGTAAAACTCTCCCAGGAGTAACTCTTACTTGCAGTGGGTATCGGGATCCAACTATCTCATAGAAGGTATGCAATCTCATTGCAAATTTCAACACTTGAAATTCCCGATAATATTTTGCCCCGAACGATCTATGACCTTGACAAGGTCAACAAACCATAGACCGCAAGTCAAGTTCAACCCGTCATTTCTTGATTGAATCAAACCCACCCGCACGACCCTTGACAAGGTCAACAAGGCCGTACGACTACCCTAACTCAATCTGCATCATATGCATAAGCAGATAAATACTGGTTAGCTACCGCACACTGCGCCTTGACAAGGTCAACAAACGCAGCACGAATACTAAACAGGACTTATCTGAAATGACGGAGGGCTACGACAGGTTTTTCTGAAAACCTATTGCGTAATGAACTTGATATCGTTGTAGAATCAAATGAAGTTTTGAAATGGAGTGATTTTGAGGCTTTTCTAGTTTTGCTAAAGGGGTCACTCCCGGTGAAGGGATCGTCGGCCCTTTCCTCGTCGAATGAGGTGCGGGATATATCATATATATCACTGTGCAAAGCAGAAACTATAGAAGCAATCAAAAACAAACCGAGTTGGTAGCATCTGCCAGTTATTGCTAAAGGAGTCACTCCCGGTGAAGGGATCTCGGTCCTTTCCTCATCGAATAAGGTGCAGGGTATATCATATATACCGCTATGCAAAGCAAGAACTGTAGCTACCTGTTTTGTTTAAAATTTGATTCTACAAGATCTTAGGTTTCTTTTCTTTCATTAATCACATTAATGAAGTCCCATCATTTAAATACCTAAACATCACAGATAAATACGACGTACACTTATGCCATCCGCATTCGCCTCGATGTCCCCTCGTGCACCGTTAGGTTAGGTAACTAACGACAGAGCAGGGCAGGGCTAGTGCGGGTGCAAAACATAAGTAACGTCTATATAATATATCATATATACTATATACTGTATCTATCACAGAACATCACATGATCACATCACAGATATCGCAGCAGAAGAAACATATGAAACATTGGATATACTAGGACGTCTGTGTTTTCAATACGAGCCAGTATAAAACATGGATTCCACGGTTGTGATGAATAGCCAATCCCACACCCTAGACCCCTACGAGAGCGGCAAGCAACCCTACCAATTCTAGGGTTAGGAGACCCTGACTCGACTCCTTGAGTTAGTCTCCCACTGGACCCCAGAACCCAGTTACTTGTGCTCCCCTCCTTGGGTCTATCCTAATGCGGAAAAGTAAATAATATACAAAAGGTGACAACTTCCGCTACCTGGAAGTGCCCCAAATAAAAGAATATTACATACAAGTTTTTACATGAATGAAAATGAAAAACACTCATCTCACATAAAAACCCCCGGCTATTCAATCACGACGATCCAATATAACATATCCAGCAACACATAACATCACATGTCATCAACGTAAGTAAATATGCGCATCCCAATTGTCGTTGACATATAGCAACGAAACCGGCGATATCACATATTACACTTACGGTCACAGAAAAGAAAGTGTAAAACTACAACAGTTGGAATCCGCAACCTCTTTAGACATCACATGCCTAATCAAATGAAATACTTAGACATTACATGCCTAACAATTATAAACCCCGCATTTTAGTCTCATTATCGAAAACTCTTTTCAATATCAAGTGAAACTAAACCGCTAGATTTATAACATTCATCCAGTTATCTCATAACTGTTTATGAATTCCAATTATTGTATCCCATTCCGGATAATTAGAAAATGTTAAACTTTCCTATCGAACATTCAAACACCCAAGTTTTCCCGATACTGATCAACACATGAAACAAGTCTAAAAAACATTCGGTTCGTGCATCAGTACCAACGGTCCAGCCGTAGAAGGGTCAAGCCAACGCCTCACATGTGGCACGCCGTACTGCCCCAAATCCGAGGTTCACAGGGCAGTTCAAGACGGTCACATAATCGAGTTAAGGTTTGTTGTCTTCTAGAGGGACCATCACGTTACTTGCACTACTCAGAACGTCCTTAAACCACAGAAAAATCCAACACATGGAAATTTTCCGGCAGGGGAAAGATTGGGTATTTACATCCGGTCGAACTTTTTAACAAATTCTTAAATATCCGGAAAAACACATAGACAAAGTCTGATAATCCGATCGAATCTCCGAACTCCCAATACACTCCAGAAAATTCAACTCTTGAATAAATTTTAAAAATTTCCAGAAAATCCAACACCTGAAGAAATGAGTTACTGTGCAAAAATTATATGATAATTAAATAAATTGACCGCGGAACCGCCGCAGAAGCAAGGCTTATGCCGCGGTTCCGCCGCACTGTAGACGCTTCATTAAGTAATTTTTGCACCGTAATTCATAGATTTCCCTGCTGAATTTTTTAGCAATTTTTAATCTGGGAAAAACCCAATTTTTAGAAAAAGTCCAGAGAGCTTTTTGGGAATTAGGGTTTCGGTTCGTTCGGGTTTCAAACGTCGTCTAGACTTCGCCTAAGGCTCTAGCTAGGCTCTGATACCGCTGTAGGGTTCCTAGGCACACTATAGAGGTCTCACAAGGTATCAACCATGCCAATTTAAAATTTTATGGGTGCCGAGAAACCATAATACGGATCATCGGCTAGAATTCTAGGCGAAACATTAAACTAGTTAACGACTTAACTAAAGGAGAGAGGCTACAACCTTTGTAGATCCGTTTCTCCACTTCCTTAGCTCCACGTAGGTGTCCTTTTGCTGTCCTATCCTAGTCGGATCTCGGACTCTCGCATCGGCTTCATCGAAGAAATGAGCGGAATAGTTCGTCGGCTTCGTGCCAAAGATGATCTACGTCGAGGCATCACAAGTTCAAGCTCCAACTTCACCAAGTTGTGAAACTTGTGAAGAAAACACCAAAAACAACTTGGCAAGTGGTAGAGGATGAAGAAATAGGAGGTGGGTTCACTTTAGAATTGGATTTCTCACACTTTAGCTCAAGTTGCCATTAATGGACTTAAGCTTTTTCTTTTGAAGAAGAAGAAGAAGATGAAGCTAGAATATGATAAAAGTTTTTTTCAAATTGAAAAATAAATGAATACTTATCATATACTAACTAAGGTATATTGTAGAGAATAGACCATGGTTACTTGGATGGGTTAGGGTTAAGCATGAAGACAAGAATGGTTAAGAAGTCAAAGCTTCATGAAGCTTCAACTAGAAACAAAGAAAGCCACCATTCTTATCATAATCTTTTCAAAATAAATAAACAAATAAATAAATGAAAAAGCAAAACCCTAATCATCTCTTAACCATGGTTTAATTCTTTACACTTTACCAAATGAGCAAGTATCATCAAACATGATACAAACATGTGCACAAAAGTATATCACATATACAACTTGCACATCAAGTGAGAAAATCCATTTAAAGTGAACTAATACTAGCTAATGCAAAGTAATATATCAAATATATAATTATACATTAAATCATTAAATCAACACTTGATTTAACGATCTGGTCATATCGCATATAACCGACTAGTATCCTATGTATCGGCTTATCGAATCAATCCTTGATTCGATATCTAGGTTATATCGAATATAACCAATCGATACATCCATCGCGAGAATGAAATACGGTATCACATACACGCATTATTCTCGGTCCTACACATATCTCATATGCGCTCCTATTTCGTTTCGCTTGAGCCAGGAAACCTCTGTGTAGGACTCTAAAGACTCGTCAATACGCCGGCAGCAGATGATGATCATATCAATCACCCATAAGCCGCAAGCGGTCTGCTAAACGTAACGGCCATCCGGGTATTGAACGATCAGAAGATCGACGAGCTAGACCGCTCACACTCCTGTGAATCCAACCCGTAACACTTACCGTACAGTCCGGTCTGTTCGTCTGATATGTCGCATATCAAGTCTAGGGGTGGTAAACGTCAGACCCCAATAACCGATAAGTCGTGCCGATGTGAGGCTCATAACGGGTCGAGAAACTACTGGTAACACTTACCAGCAAATCTCTGATCATCCCTGGCCAGGGACTTCCCTGTTACGGCCAATCGAGCACAGCGCAGCATCAACCCCCAATACCGGGAGAGACGAAACCCCTCCTATCGCTCATTGCCTCCATGTGACTCGGGACTGTACCCAAAGACCACCGTTTTGCATGCCCTCATGGACGTGGTAAGGTGGAGATCAAAGCACAATGGGAATCACACAAGACTCTATGATGATCTCGGGTCTACAAACTAACCACTACAAGTGTCACCTGAGAACTGCCATCTGACGTGAGGTATAATACCATCTGGGAGTTCTCGGCGAGTCCGTCCAGTGTACCCAGTCTCCACTGAGCACCCGTACACCATCTCTGATGTCAAACACCAATGGATATGGGATCATCCATCGCCCATCTCATGGGTCGAGAAGCGTATACGCTAGTCTACTCTGGTATATCGATGCCCCGTCTCGATACACCCACGACTAGGGACCTTGAAGGATGTACTTATAGACTACCATGCCCCCACTAGTATGATCTGCATCATAATCCAGGTAGTCAAGTACACATCCTAAGGGCTTTACCAACATGTAACTATAAGACAGTTTAAAGAGACTAGTGTACATGTTAAGATAAAGAGCAACCAGATAGCATACTATCATATCGAGCAAGAAAGTCATCTCTATATATGTCCAAGCATCCAATATAATATACATCATCTGTACAATACCGGCCTCTAGGATATACATACAACTAACACAATCGTCAACTGATGTAGGTAAATGTCATCGACATAATATCAAAAAGTTATATCTCACTTTATAAAAATAAACGTACAGATATATCAATTTGAAATTGGTGCACAACAACGGATTCTCAAAACTAAATACATGCCTGCCGGCAATAACCTAGGCTACTTCCTCAAATATCACCAATTACAACGAATTCCGATATAATGAGGATGATCACCTAATTCCCAATAACTTTCTCCCACTCATCATCTGTAAAAGCATACGGATGTGAGAATCATACCTGGTAAATACATACCCTGGAGTAAGTATCTAATCGGGAAACCAGTTTTCCTTTAACAATGCACTGAAACATGAAAATGTTTCGTAGGGGTATCCTGGTATTCCTAGTAATGCATCTTCCATAATCCAATTCATGACTGTAACCGTATATTTCTTTGTCATCTCTCCAAATCGCTTAATTTGTCTTTAGTCGTTACCTTCTGTACATCATCGTTAGGCTAAATGGTTTTCTTCCTTCCCTACCGTTCAGCACCAGCCTATGGTTTGGAAGAAGACTATCCAGTAAGCATAATAGGTGTACCCTCCTGGACCTAGGAGTACTCACATCTTGAGAGAAGGTGATGATAAAAGACAACTGAATAATAGCTTATTCTTTTAAAGGTGAAATAGGAGTGGCGATGAAGTACGCGGTTTGGTCGTGAATGATAACAGTCGCAATTTACTTTTCCCTCTTTCTAATCCCTTTATTTTGTCTTTACATATTACCTTCTGTACACCCTACTTAGGTTAATTGGTTTTCTTCATCCCCTACCTTTCGGCACCTGCCTATGGTTTGGAATAAGACTATCCAATAAGCATAATAGGTGTAGTCTCCTAAACTAAGGAGCCCTCGCAACCTGAGAGAAGGTGATAATAAAAGACTACTGAATAAACCAATTCTATTTCTGCTGAACCTAGATCCATCCTCGAAGAAGCCCCTTCGAGTTCGTATATAACCATACGATGGATCTATCCAATGGAAGTGGATGTCCGTAGTAATACGGGGTGTTCTGAGAAATGCAAAGGGTAAAAGAAGGAGTGGCAATGACTTATGCAACTTAGACAATCCAAAAGCCAGTATTTTAAGAAGCTTCGGTCAACTTGGTCACTGAGTCATAGTCTAGGGTCGGTCAAAGGTCACTGCCAAAGAGAGAGAGAAAAGAAACACTCTTCGTGCACTCAAACCTAGATCAGAATGGTTATCATTTTATCTAATCCGGAAACCTCCCACTGTACTGTAAAATTCTCATCCAAACCTAAAAGAAGAATCAATCAGGATCACCCGAAGAGTAAACCAACTCATCAGTGGGAATCGGGATCCAACTCTCATCGCATGATAACGTGACGGAATCCACTCATGTTATCACACTCCAGAAGGTATGCGCATACTTGACAAGTTTCAGTTTCTTTAGAAACTCCCGATATGATTTTTGCCCCATGCTCTTATGACCTTGACTTTGGCCAAAATGCCATAAGTCTGTTGGAGATAGTGCCCTCAGAGTCAATTATTGGATCGCAGACACGTGATTGCAATGATTGATGGAGGACCTATCCCGGTAGGACAGTCGTACTCATGATGATAGTATGCTATCTGGTTTACCTTTATCATCGTGTACTGTTTTAAGTGACCTGACAAGTCGCTATTACACGTTGGTAGAGCCCCTAAGATTCTTGCTTGACTGCCAGCAGTATGAGGGCGATCATATACGTGAGAGCTGGTGGTCTATAAGCACATCCTTAAAAGGTCCCTAGTCGTGGGAGTTTCGAGACAGGGCATCGATTCTCCAGAATAGACTAGTGTATACAGTCGAGACCCCGACGAGGGGCGGTGGCCGGTCTCACAAGCCATTGGTGTCAGTTGGATCACCTAAGATGTATACAGGTGCTCATTGGGTTATGAGTACACCGGACAGGACTCGCCGGGAACATGCTAGTTGGTCTTATACCAGACGTCAGATAGCAGTTCCCTGGTGACATGTGTACAGGTTAGTTCATCGACCTGGGGATCGTCATTTGTCTCGTGTGAGTTCCCACTGTACTTTGATTACTACCCTACCACGGCTCAAAGGAGTCGTGCAAATAGGTTTTAGTTGGGTACAGTCCCGAGCCACATGGAGGCAGTGAGCGTATCTTCAGGGGTTCGTCTCTCCCGGTATTGGGGGTGAGGTCGTGCTGTGTCTAGGAGAGCCGGAACATGAAAAGTCCTTGGCCAAGGCAGGAGATTTACTGGTCAGTATTCCAGTAGTATCTCAAGGTGTTCTGGGCTACACTCCGACACGAATTGTACCGCTTTTGGGGGTCTGACTTTTACCAACCCCCTAGGCCCGCCATGCGATGCTCATAGACGAACGGACCGGACTGTACGGATATTGTAACTGTCAGGCTCAGTAGGGTGTCAGGATGAGTTCGCTCACAGACGTCCCTTTTGGTCAATACCTGGTAGCCCGTTACGTATTGGCTTATACCTCTGACGTGCTAGTGGTTAAATCCACAACCAAGGTGTTGACGAGTCTTTAGAGTCCCCCACATTCAGTTACTCAGCTTTCGTGCGAAAAGCTGTAGAGGCCGTATGGAGATATGGCAAGGTCCGATCAGATACGTGCGGTATTGCACGGATCAGGATCGGACAGTTTGTACTAGAGGCCGTATGGATATATGGCAGGGTTCGATCAGATACGTGCGGTATTGCACGGATCAGGATCGAACGGATATTACTAGCCGGCTTTGGATTAAGCCGGATCCTAGTATAGTACAGTGTAGATTTTGTCTCATTGCATTTGTATTTCGGTCGGAATACAGATGCGGGTGTGTATGCACAGTAGCGGGGTTTTCTTGTAATTTATTACGGGACCAGTTTTCTGGAGTTGCCAGTTTCCTTTCCGTTTCGGCCATTTTCATTTGTATCTTTCAATGGCCGAAGATTGGTGGAGGAGGGCTTATTTGCATTTGTGCAAATAAGCAATTATGGAAGGGTTTTTTTGCATATTGTTATATCATGATACTTGCTTCCACCATTTGACTTATTCATTTCATCATGGCTTGACTTTGGAGCAATCATGGTTTTGATAATGGTTGTGGTTGAGTGTGGATATGGTTGTGTTCATTACTTATGATCATTTTCTTGCATGATATCTTTTGACCTCTCTCTCACTTGCTTTATGGAGTGGCTCCCATTATTTTTGATACACTCTCCACTCTAATACTCTCCCCTCACACACATGGCCGGCCATTCTTTAAGGTGGGGGCTGTCCAAATTTAGAGTGGGGAATTTTTGTTCATTTCATGCTACAAAAAATTCCCATGTTCATCTCCAAAAAGACTTGTATCATCCCTCCACCAAAATGGCACCTCCATAAACCCCAAATGAGACACAAGCCTCTACACTACATTTTACAGCAAACCTTGGGCACGTCTACTAACCAGCTTCGTGCCCGAGTTGCCTCGGCATTGAGGTGGGAGCCCGTAAAAGATGTAGGCGATGTGGTGCACTTCTGGCGATGAGGTGGAGACCGGACATTCCGCGGGAGATCGGGACGACGACGAGAAGACCGGAGGACACGGATCAGTCGGTATATCTCTATTCCCTATCTTGTAGTTAGCTAGGACTAGTTAATGGTTCGATCCGGGTATTAGTGCGCGGTGGTGCCAGTTCATGAAAAATTTAAGTATATCACCGCTTCCGCATTTTGGCCTCGGGCTAGAGGCCGGGGCGCCGCCGTGCACTTACAGTGGTATCAGAGCCTCGCCATTAACCTAGTCTAGCTTTGTTTAATGTGTTTTACATTTCCGATCGAACAAAATCCCAAAACCCGCGTTTTCATGCATATCAGTTTATGTCGAAATTTTTTTGTCTCGAAAAATTTTTCAGGGTGTTGCAGAATGATGTGCAGGGAATCCTAAGAACACTGTAGAATTTTGGTCACCTAATCCCTCCGTACGACGGGGGAACCGTGGCCATAACCCCTTTTTGGCCGCGGTTCCGCCGCAGGAATTTGGGCTCACGTCACCAATTTTTTGCAGTGGGCTTGTGGGCTGAAAATAGGGTTTTTGGAATATTAATTTTGGGCCCAGAATTTCTTGATGTGCTACAGTAGTACTTGGGGCCCACTTGTTAAAATTTGATCGATCGGATATTTTAAACACATTAGTTCACAGTATTTACATTATATCTGCGACCGTGAATGTCACTTGATCGGTAAATCCAGTCTAACTGCTATAGCCCGGTTAGACGGATTTGCGAACGTGATTTTCACGTTGATGTTCTGTGTATTGCTGTGATGTTGCGGATCGGTCGTGGGGATAGCCTGGATGCAATGCTAGTACAGTTGTAGTTGTATTATGTACATTTGATATTGCGGGGCGAGCGTCCGACATGTGGACTGCCGTCACTGCCTGATTGTATTATTATTTTGGGGCACGACCAGGTTGCGGTCGATGTACCCGTTGTATGTATATTTTACTTTCTGTACTAGGATTACCCCAAGGAGGGGTGCACGGATAGCCGGGTTCTAGAGGGCAACAAGCCCGCATCTCATGGCATTGGGACGGAGGGGGCTTCACTCTAGAATTGGCGGGCTATTCGCCGCACTCGTAGGGGGTACAGGTTGACCCAGGAGGGGTGCCCAAATTACCGGATTCCGTGAAGTGCTGGGCGGTCCATTCACGTTGCTGAAGGGGGCTGCCTCGCTTCAGGTTTTGGCGGGTAACTTGCCGTGCCCGTAGGGGTCTAGGATTTCATTGCACAGGCTATCCACACGACCAGGGGAACGCCGGGTTTCAGTAGTGGCTCTGTGAAACCCGGGGATCCCAGATATCTGTATTGTTCTGTGATGCTGTACATTTCTGTGATGTTACATTTTATCACGCCTTGAGCTAATATAATATATTGGTATATATATTAGTAGATGTTGTATATGTTTTGCATCCGCGCTAGTCCAGTCCCCGCTCTGTCGTTAGTTAGCTAACCTAACGGGTAATGACGGGACCCAGTGGCGAATGCGGATGGCATATACGTACATCAGCATATTTTCGTTCTTTTTGGTGTGATCAATTGATGGGACTGCGTTGATTCGGATCAATGCAAGTTAAAAACAAACCTAATCTGATGTTGTTGGAACACTTTTCAAAAAGCTGTTATTGCAAGGACGTTCTCTTTTGTTTTGCATCGTGGTATTCAGTTGGAATATCCTGCTCCTCAGTCGACGAGACAAGGGCCGAGATCCCTTCACCGGGAGTGACCCCTTGGACAAAAAGTTTGCGTCAGGGCAATAACTTCATTATAGCCGATTACTTTTGCTTTGCATCGTGGTATTCAGTTGGAATATCATGCACCTCATTCTACGGGGAAAGAGCCGAGATCCCTTCACCGGGAGTGACCTCTTTAGCAAAGGTTTTCGTCACTATATTTTTAAAAGCTATCAGTTCCTTCAACGATATCAAGTTCATTACGTTAAAGGTTTTCGCCAGAAACCATTCGTAGCCCTCCATCATTTCAGTTAAATATTCGGTAGTATTCAAGCTATGTATTTTGACCCCACGCCAAGGCATAGTGTTTGGTAGCTGCCGGGTATTTATCTGTTGCATAGATAGATGCGTTGGTTTTGGACAGTCGTACTACTATTTTGGCCTACGTCAAGGGTATGTACGGGTGGGTTCAAATTAACCTGGATAATGATGGGCAGAACTTGACATGTGACTTATGATATTTTGACCTCACGCCAAGGTCATAAGAGCATGGGGCAGAAATCACATCGGGAGTTTCAAAAGAACTGAAACTTGCCAGATATGCGCATACCTTCTGGAGTGTGACACCGTGAGCGGATTCCGTCACGTTATCATGCGATGATAGTTGGATCCCGATTCCCACTGATGAGTTGGTTTACTCCTCGGGTGATCCCGACTAATTCTTCTTTCAGGTTTGGAGGAGAATTTGACGGCACAGTGGGAGGTTTCCAGATTAGATAAATTTGTAACCATTCTGATCTAGGTTAGAGTGCACGCTGAGTGTTTCTTTTCTCTCTCTCTTTGGCAGCGACCATTGACCCAACCCTAAGACTATGACTCAGTGACCAAAATTGACCGAACCTTCTTAAACACTGGCTTTTGGATTGTCAGAGTTGCAAAACCTCATTGCCACTCCTACTTTTACCCCTTTTCTCCAGGACACCCCGTATTACTACGAACGTCCACTTCCATTGGACAAAACCATCGTATGGTTAGATACGAACTCGAAGGAATTCGAGGATGGTTTCCGGTTCTGGAGAAAATGGATAGGATTATTCAGTTGTCTTTTCCTTTTACCTTCTCTCAGGTTGCGAGTACTCCTTGGTTTAGGAGATAGTACACCTATTACGCAAATTGGATAGTCTTCTTCCAAACCTTAGGCTGGTGCCGAACGGTGGGGAATGAAGAAAACCAATTAGCATAACGATGGTGTGAAGAAGGTATTAAGTTAAGACAAAGCAAGGGATTAGTAAGAAGGCAAAGTAAATTGTGACTGATATTCACGACCAAACCAGGTATTTCTTCGCCAATCCTAAAATCATCTTTGTATTTCTCCAGGACACTCCGTATCACTACGAAGATCCACAGTTTATTGGATACTCCATCGTATGGTTATATACGAACTCAAAAGGAACTTGTTCCAGTTCGGAGATGGATTCTGGTTCAGGAGAAATAGGAATAAGATTTATTCAGTTGTCTTTTATCCTCACCTCCTCTCGCATTGCGAGTGTTCCTAGGATTAGGACAGTACACCCATTATGCTTATTGGATAGTCTTCTTCCAAACCATAGGCTGGTGCCGAACGGTAGGGAAGGAAGAAAACCATTTGGCCTAAAGGGGTGTGCAGAAGGTAATGACTAAAGACATATAAAGGGATTTGGATAGGTGGCAAAGAATTACAAGGTTACAGACGTGAATCTGGAAGAGGGATTACTAGGAATACCAGGATACCCCATCGAAACATTTCAATGTTTCAGTTTCACTGTGTAATGTTAAAAGAAAACTGATTTCCCGATTAGATACTTACTCCAGGGTATGTATTTACCAGGTATGATTCTCACATCTGTATGGTTTTACAGATGATGAGTGGGAGTAAGTTATTGGGAATTGGGTGATCATCCTCATTATATCGGGATTCGTTGTAATCGGTGATATTTGAGGAAGTCACCTGGGTTGTTTGCCGGTCCGCAAATATTTGGTTTTGAATATCCGCTGTCATGCACCAATTTCAAATTGATATATCTGTACGTCTATTTTTATAGAGTGAGATATACCTTTTTGAAATTATGTCTGTGACATTTACCTATATCAGTGGATGGTTAGGTAAGAAGCATTAAACAGCGGTGTAATCCTTCATAACCATAGTACAGTTTTCAACCTACGACACACAGGGAATGAGTTATTAGACTCAAGCGACTTATACAGAGTATTGTATGTTGTCCAGGGTCCATCAGGACAGAGGGGTTGGTCCTCGTACTATATTCGATTTACTTATGACTTCTCTAGTTTTTAGACAGGTGTTTCGTGCAAACACAAGGTCTGAATTTTGAGAAGTTATAGGTATTTGAATAAAGTAGAGAACCAGGTATTGCAAGTATTGGGATTCTTCAAAGTGATCGAAGATGTAGATACTTGAGTATGGTATTCAGTTGATAGTAGTGATTAAGAGAACTTGCTTCTCTTTCAGGTTACTCATAATTGGAAACATTCCTAAGTTGAGTAACGCTGATCGGCCTCTTTCCATTTAGTAGACATGCACTGGAGACAGCTGCATGATTTGAATCTGGTTCAATTAAATCAGTGCATCTGTTTCTATATTGGATATAGAACAGTTCATATCTTAACGATGTTAAGGTACGGGGAGTTGTCCGGCATATGATTAAAACCAGACTCTGGATAACTCAAGGCACGTTTCTGTAATGGCTGTTTGTGGGTTGACCCAGGCTATGACGAGGGTTGATTTTCTACCATCTGGTAGATCAATAGAAATATTGTTCTAGACTCGCCACAGTTTTTATTAAAAATGGATTTTTTTCAGAAAAACAGTAGTGGGAGTATGGTAGAACTGGAAGTGATTCCAGAACCACAAACGATTACTGAAGATTTGATAGGAACCTAAAGATTCAATCTGGTTTGACATTCCATTGGCCACTCTGCAGATAAGGTGGGTAACTTCAGGCACCCGAGAGGTACTCCGGTAGCCTCAAGGACGGTGACAGGAAAGTTCTTGCTTACCCACACTTGCCATTGATGTTGTTCCAGACTGTGAGACCCGGCAGGAGGATGAGTATAGCGTCGTTCTAAACTTGCTTTAGAAGTGTACGTTTATATGACTCTGCTAGAGGGTTGTCGTAGTCAGTGGGAGTAGCGGAAGCATTGGTGGACAGGTGGCTTATGTCTATTTATAGACTGAAGCACCAGTAGCGGAGATAGATCATCTATTTCTGATGTGACAGTCATAGGTTTGACTTCATCAGAATAGGGGGTGGATCTGTTGAGAAGGTAGTAGGGTGTGATGTCATGGTATTTGGATGACATACACAGAATAGGAAAAGAAACTCCTATACTACGATCGGTTATACTTTGGTCGTCACACAGTGGTTTCTCCACACAGGACTTGGATATTATATCAGACATACTGGTTACTAGATCTATGGTTTTAGATCTAGATTTGGGTGGTTTCCCAATCAGGGTACTTAGACAGCATTCTATGAGTATTTAGAATGGTTGACTCCTGGCACGGTAGTATACCTGCAGGTGATGGAGTCACCCTCTCTAAAGGTGTCTTATAGACTAAAGTAGAGAGGGATGTGCATGATTGGCAGATCACTTGCTTAGGCAATTGAGTCAATCATGAGATGTCAAGTACCGCACCAGATGTTGTTTTTGCACTAGATGCTATAAGTTGACATTGATCCAATCCTGGAGAAACAGTCGGAAGCAGTTTTAGAACATAAGTGGATGTTCTAGGGATATGATAACGACAGCCTCATTCGGGAGACAGTTATCATTCCAGGCTTCCAAGGTGACCTGGACGACAAGGAGGTTGTCAGAGTTATAGTTTTTCCTTCTGACGAGGGGCAGTATTTTGGACAGGTGATCCAAGGCAATACTGAGGGAGGCATGGCGCAGGATACTGATTAAGTTCAGTTGACGATACAGTCTAAGAAGTTTGGATTTGGAGTTCATTTATGAGCTAGGTCCCATCAGACATCCAGACACATTCTAAGACAGGTATTGCTCATTTTCGGGAGATGGCTTTCTCCGCGAACATGAGATATAGAGAGACATAGAAAGAAACAACAAAGAGGATCCACTCACTGAGGCTATTCCTCGAACGCAATAGTTTCGTAAACGGGTTTTGTGAGACTGACTAGTAGAGGAGTTGGGTGTTCGGTATCACACGGGCTGTGAGTATGCGACATCGCAATAATTAGCCTTGAGTGCAAGTGGGAGATTGTTGGAGATAGTGCCCTCAGAGTCAATTATTGGATCGCAGGTACGTGATTGCAATGATTGATGGAAGACATATCCCGGTAGGACAGTCTTACTCAAGATGATAGTATGCTATCTGGTTTACCTTTATCATCGTGTACTGCTTTAAGTGACCTGACAAGTCGCTATTACACGTTGGTAGAGCCCCTAGGATTCTTGCTTGACTGCCAGCAGTATGAGGGCGATCATATACGTGAGAGCTGGTGGTCTATAAGCACATCCTTAAAAGGTCCCTAGTCGTGGGAGTTTCGAGACAGGGCATCGATTCTCCAGAGTAGACTAGTGTATACAGTCGAGACCCCGACGAGGGGCGGTGGCCGGTCTCACAAGCCATTGGTGTCAGTTGGATCACCTAAGATGTATACAGGTGCTCATTGGGTTATGAGTACACCGGACAGGACTCGCCGGGAACATGCTAGTTGGTCTTATACCAGACGTCAGATAGCAGTTCCCTGGTGACATGTGTACAGGTTAGTTCATCGACCTGGGGATCGTCATTTGTCTCGTGTGAGTTCCCACTGTACTTTGATTACTACCCTACCACGGCTCAAAGGAGTCGTGCAAACAGGTTTTAGTTGGGTACAGTCCCGAGCCACATGGAGGCAGTGAGCGTATCTTCAGGGGTTCGTCTCTCCCGGTATTGGGGGTGAGGTCGTGCTGTGTCTAGGAGAGCCGGAACATGAAAAGTCCTTGGCCAAGGCAGGAGATTTACTGGTAAGTATTCCAATAGTATATCAGGGTGTTCTGGGCTATACTCCGACACGACTTGTACCGTTTTTGGGGGTCTGACTTTTACCAACCCCTAGGCCCGCCATGTGATGCTCATAGACGAACGGACCGGACTGTACGGATATTGTCACTGTCAGGCTCAGTAGGGTGTCAGGATGAGTTCGCTCACAGACGTCCCTTTTGGTCAATACCTGGTAGCCCGTTACGTATTGGCTTATACCTCTAACGTGCTAGTGGTTAAATCCACAACCAAGGTGTTGACGAGTCTTTAGAGTCCCCCACATTCAGTTACTCAGCTTTCGGGCGAAAAGCTGTAGTGGCCGTATGGAGATATGGAAAGGTCCGATCAGATACGTGCGGTATTACACGGATCAGGATCGGACAGTTTGTACTAGAGGCCGTATGGATATATGGCAGGGTTCGATCAGATACGTGCGGTATTGCACGGATCAGGATCGAACGGATATTACTAGCCGGCTTTGGTTTAAGCCGGATCCTAGTATAGTACAGTGTAGATTTTGTCTCATTGCATTTGTATTTCGGTCGGAATACAGATGCGGGTGTGTATGCACAGTAGCGTGGTTTTCCTGTAATTTATTACGGGACCAGTTTTCTGGAGTTGCCAGTTTGCTTTCCATTTCGGCCATTTTCATTTGTATCTTTCAATGGCCGAAGATTGGTGGAGGAGGGCTTATTTGCATTTGTGCAAATAAGCAATTATGGAAGGGTTTTTTTTGCATATTGTTATATCATGATACTTGCTTCCACCATTTGACTTATTCATTTCATCATGGCTTGACTTTGGAGCAATCATGGTTTTGATAATGGTTGTGGTTGAGTGTGGATATGGTTGTGTTCATTACTTGTGATCATTTTCTTGCATGATATCTTTTGACCTCTCTCTCACTTGCTTTATGGAGTGGCTCCCATTATTTTTGATACACTCTCCACTCTAATACTCTCCCCTCACACACATGGCCGGCCATTCTTTGAGGTGGGGGCAGTCCAAATTTAGAGTGGGGAATTTTTGTTCATTTCATGCTACAAAAAATTCCCATGTTCATCTCCAAAAAGACTTGTATCATCCCTCCACCAAAATGGCACCTCCATAAACCCCAAATGAGACAGAAGCCTCTACACTACATTCTACAGCAAACCTTGGGCACGTCGACTAGCCAGCTTCGTGCCCGAGTTGCCTCGGCATTGAGGTGGGAGCCCGTAAAAGATGTAGGCGATGTGGTGCACTTCCGGCGATGAGGTGGAGACCGGACATTCCGCGGGAGATCGGGACGATGACGAGAAGACCGGAGGACACGGATCAGTCGGTATATCTCTATTCCCTATCTTGTAGTTAGCTAGGACTAGTTAATGGTTCGATCCGGGTATTAGTGCGCGGTGGTGCCAGTTCATGAAAAATTTAAGTATATCACCGCTTCCGCATTTTGGCCTCGGGCTAGAGGCCAGTGCGCCGCCGTGCACTTACAAAGTCACATGCCAAGTTCTTCCCGTCATTATCTTGTCAATTTGAACCCACCCGCACATGCCCCTAACTTTGGCCAATCGGCAGAACGACTGTCCCAAACCAACTCATCTATCTATGCAACAAATGAATACCCAGCAGCTACCAAACACTATGCCTTGACTTTGGCCAAAATACATAGCTTGAATACTACTGAATACCCAAAATAAATGACAGAGGTCTAGGCTGGTTTTTGGCGAAAAACCTTTAACGTAATGAACTTGATATCGCTGAAGGAACATGATAGCTTTTTATAAAAATATAGTGGCGAAAACCTTTACTAAAGAGGTCACTCCCGGTGAAGGGATCTCAGCTCGTTCCCCGTGGAATGAGGTGCAGAATATTCCAACTGAATACCACGATGCAAAGCAACATGTAATCGACTATAGTGAAGTTATTACCCTGACGCAAACTTCTGCCCAAGGGGTCACTCCCGGTGAAGGGATATCGGCCCTTGCCTCGTCGAATGAGGTGCAGGATATTCCAACCGAATACCGCTAGGCAAAACAAAAGGAAACGTCTTTGTAATATCACTTTTTAAAACTGTTCCAACAACATCCAAACAGGTTTGTTTTTCTTTGCATTGATCAAAATCAATGCAGTCCCATCAATTAATCACACCATAAAAGAACGAAAATAAAATGTACGTATATGCCATCCGCATTCGCCACTGGGTCCCGTCATCACCCGTTAGGTTACTTAACTAACGACAGAGCGGGGACTGAACTAGCGCGGGTGCAAAACATATACAACATCTACTAGTATATATACCAATATACAATAATCGCTCCAGGCGTGATAATATGCAACATTACAGAAAAGTAATAAGCATCACAGAACAATACAGATAATCTGGGATCCCCGGGTTTCACAGAGCCGCTGCTGAAACCCGACGTTCCCCTGGTCGTGTGGATAGCCTGTACAATGAAACCTAGACCCCTACGGGTGCGGCAAGTTACCCGCCAAAACCTGAAGCGAGGCAGCCCCCTTACAGCATAGTGAATGGATCACCCGACACTTCACGGAATCCGGTAACTTGAGCACCCCCTCCTTGGGTCAACCTGTACCCTCTACGAGTGCGGTGAATAGTCTGCCAATTCTAGAGTGAGGCCCCTCTGCCTCTCAAAGCCATGAGATGCGGACCCGTTGCCCTCCAGAACCCGGCTATCCGTGCACTCTGTTGCGGGGTAAAACCTAGTACAGAAATGAAAAATATGTACAACGGGTACATCGACTTCAGCCCGGTCGTGCCCTAAAAGAATATTATACAAACAGGCAGTGACGGCAGTCCATATGTTGGACGCTCGCCCCGCAATATCAAATGTACAAATAAATCCAAACTGCACTACCATTGTACACTGCTATCCACCACGACAAATCCACAACATCACAGCACAACACAGAACATCAACGCGAATGTCACGTTCGCAAATCCGTCTAAAAGGACTATAGCAATTAGACGCAATTTACCGCTCAAATGATATTCCCGGTCGGAGATATAATGTAAGTACTATAAACTAACAAGTTTAAAATTTCGATCGACAAAACTTACCGAAGTGGGCCCCTCGTACATCTGCTGTACAATAACAAAATATGGGCCCAAAATAAATATTCCAGAAACCACAATTTTCAATGTAGAACCTACTGTAGAAAAATGGTTCACTGTAGCTCTAAAATGGCCGCGGAACCGCGGCCAAACTAGGGTTTGTGCGGCGGTTCCGCGGCGCTTTGGAGTCAACAGTTGACCAAATTTCACCAATATTCTTAAAAAAGCATGCATGATTTTCTGAGATGCTCAAAATAATTTTTAGACCTGTTTAAAAATTCGACAGAAACTTTTCACAGAAAATTGCGATTTTTGAAATCCTGTTCGATCGATATTTTAAACGCGTTAGGACAAGTTAGTAAAGCTTAATGGCGAGGCTCTGATACCACTGTAAGTCTATGGTAGTGCCCCGGCCGTCTAACAGACGCCAAATGCGGAACAAAAACTTTTTAACTGGCGCTATCGTATACTATAACCCGGATCTGCCATTATTGCTAAACTAACAAAATACAAAGAGGGTAGAAAGGTTATACCGAACAATCCGAGTCCTTCGTTCTTTAACCATCATCCCATGCTCCGTTGCGGCTGCTCCGATCTCGTCGATCTCCGATCTTCTCGTCCAGGTGGCACCACGTCAACGAATCTTTAAACGGGCTCCCGCCTCTGACCCGAAGCAACTCGGTCATCAAGTTTGCTAAAAGAGATGACCAAGATTGATGTAGAGAATGAGTAGAACACTTTGTCTCGCTTCGTCCAAAGCCATAGACGAACGGTTAATGAATTTGCCTTTTTGGATTGGAATGAAATGAGATATGAAAATATATATGAACTAGATCTCTCTTCTCATTTTAACAACCCTTTCTTTTTCCCAAAAAAATCATCATCCTTCAACAAGAGGGGTCGGCCACTATATAAAGAGGAAGGGGTGAGGGTAGGAGCAAAGTGGTGACTATAAAGCAAAAGATCTTAATCAAAATATCCTAAGTATTACAAAATCTCATTAATGCAAAATCCACCTTGCATAAAACAATAAATGCACTAAGTCACCTCTCATAACACCTCACCATCTTTTAGAAGCTCACTCATGACTCACCTCATGACTCACCCTCATGAAGAAAAGATAAATCCGTATTTAACCGAATGTAAAATACGGGTGATAGAAAACTGGAAACTGGAAACTTCCAAAAGCGATCCTGAAATGAATTTCAGGACAACCCCGTAACAGTAGAAACATACCCGCATTTGTATTACGACCGAATACAAATGCAACTGAGACAAAGATATTATATCTACACAGTATAATACTCGGATCCGGCTTAAAACAAAGCCCACCAGTATTATCTTCCCGAAATATGACACGTGCGTAAACGCACGTGTATTTTCCGAACCCTGCAATAAAACCATACGGCCTCTACAACGTTTCGCCCGAACTTGGGAAACTGTCTGTGGGGGACTCTAATGACTCGTCAGTACCCTGGCAGTGGGTTTAACCACAAGCCGTCAGCGGCACTAGCTGTGCGTAACGGCTGCCCATGTACTGACCTCAAGGGAGGCCGATGAGTGAACTCATCCGGAAACCCTACTGAGAATAACAGTGAAAATGTATATACAGTCCGGTCCGTTCGTCTATGAGTATCGCATATCAGCCTAAGGGGCTGGTAACGTCAGACCCCCAATAGCGGTATAAGTCGTGTCGGAGTGTAGCCCAAAAACACCCTGAGATACTACTGGAGTACCTACCAGTAAATCTCCTGCCTCGGCCGAGGGCTATGTGTAATGGCTCTCCTAGACACAGCGCGATCTCACCCCCAATACTGGGAGAGAAGTATCCCCTGCCGATCCTTTCACTTGCCTCCATGTGGCTCGGGACTGTACCCCAAAACTACCTGTTTGCACGACTCCTTTGCGCCGTGGTAGGGTAGAAATCAAAGCACGATGGAAACTCACATGAGACAAATGATGACCTCAGGTCGATGAACTAACCTGTACACATGTCACCAGGGAACTGCTATCTGACGATAGGTATAATACCAACTAGCAGATTCCCGGCGAGTCCTGTCCGGTGTACTCATAACCCAATGAGCACCTGTATACATCTTAGGTGATCCAACTGACACCAGTGGCTTGTGAGACCGTCCACCGCCCCTCATCGGGGTCTCGAATGTATACACTAGTCTACTCCGGAGTATCGATGCCCTGTCTCGAAACTCCCACGACTAGGGACCACAATTTAGGATGTGCTCATAGACTACCCAACTCTCACGTATATGATCGCCATCATACTGTTGGTAGTCAAGCAAGATCCTGAGGGTTCTATCAACATGTAACAGTGACCAGTCACCTAAACCTGTACACGACTGATAAAGGTAAACCAGATAGCATACTATCATCTCGAGTAAGACTGTCCTACCGGTATAGGTCCTCCTCAATCATTGCAATCACGTGCCTGTGATCCAATAATTGACTTTGAGGGCATTATGTCCAACAGGAGACCCGGTCTTGACTCCTCGAGATGGTCTCACACTGGACCCTAGAACCCGGTTACTTATGCTCCCCACCTTGGGTCTATCCTAATGCGGAAACGTAAATAATATACATCAATGGTGACATCATCCTCAACCCGGAAGTGCCCCAATAAAAGAATATTACATACAAGCTTTTACATGAATGAAAATGAAAAACTCTCATCTCACATAAAAACCCCCGGCTATTCAAAACACGATGATCCTATATAACATATCACTGCAACACATAACATCACATGTCATCAACGTAAGTAAATACGCCTATCCTAATTTTCATTGACATATAGCAACGAAACCGGCGATACACCACATATTACACTTACGGTCGCAAAAAAGAAAGTGAAAAACTACAACAATTGGAATCCGCGACCACTTTAGACATCATAAACCCAATGTGTCACATACTTTAGATTTCATGCCCAACAAAATGAATTCCTTAGACATCACATGCCTAACAATTATAAATCCCGCATTTTATTTTCGATATTAAAAACACATTCCAATAACCTGTCGAGTAATTCAACAAGATTCCCGATAACCTGTTCGAATGCTCGTCGGAAACATTAGTAGACGGCCGCACCCCCGATGTCGTCGACGAAGTTCACTAAGGCGGAACACCGTGGCCGCGAGCACCCGAACGGATGCTTTTGGCGACGGGGTTCTCCTACAGTCACTTGGTCGATGTTATGGGGCGTGGTTATCTGGTAAGGTTACTCGGCGAGTATCCGTGTACACTACGTAACTGCGATGGACTTTTGATCAACATAAAAATCCCGTGGCAACCGATCAAATGAGACTAAACTGCTAGATTTATAAAATTCAAATTAGTTATCTCATAACTATTATGTGGATTCCAATATTGTATCACAATCACAGATAGCTAGACAAAATTAAACTTTTCGATCGAATAAGCAAGCACCCAAAATTTCCCAACAAGCTCAACACTTGAGTGGAGTTCAAAAAGTACCCAGAACATGCCATAACTCCAATGAACCATCCGTAGAAAGGCCGACCCATGTCTCACTTATGTCGCCACGGAACTACAGCAAACCCTAGGATAAGACTGCGGTTCCGCAATACAAAAAGTCGAGTTTGGGTATCGTTCTTCTAGAGGGTCCACCGAATTGCTTTCAAGATTTTCTGAAGATTTTAAACTCGGAAAAAATCCAACACTTGGAAAATTTCCAGCGGGGAAAAATTGGGTTATTGATATCCGTTCAAACTTTTTAACATCGTCTAAATAACTCGAATACATGTTAGTATTTCGACTACGAAACACTTCGGGTTTCCTTTTCAGAAAGTTAACATCACATGAAAATTTAGCAAAAACAAACAACACCTGAAACACCAAAACCCAGACCCTGGAACACTGAAAAAATTTGAAGCCCAGAATCCTTCATGGGGCCAGCCTGCTCGGATTTTCCCCTCATGTGCTCAGCCAAATTCCGAGCAACTGGGTTCAAATTTCTCCTGTGTTCATATTGAATCTCGTACAACATTTTGCAGTTGTTTAAAAAATTTTTAAAGCACTTTAAAAAATCGACAGAACCTGGGTTGCAATGTTTAAAGTTTCGGAGTAGTTTAGGTTTCGTAATCTAACAAACATCGTTTAAATCTCTAGCTTGGCTCTGATACCACTGAAGGGTTACTTAGCGCGGCAGCAAGGTTTCGGGAGGCATCTTCCATGTCATTTTCAAAATTTTTGCCGTTCTAATAAACCCTAAACCTAGAATCTTAACTAGAGATATAAACAAAACATCATGTAAACAACTTTGCAAGTCTAGTGAATAAGGAATACAACCATTGTAGACCAGTACTTCACTTCAAATGCTCCATGTAGAAGTCTCTTTGCTGCGAGTAATGATCTCCCAAACTCTTGAGAGGATCCACAAGGTGAAAGATGCAAACTTGCTCGAAGTCTTCGAGGCCGAAGATGATCTACGTCGAGGAGACTCAAGCTCATGCTATCTCTTCACTAAATTAGGGTTTAGTGAAGCAAACACTCTAAAGTAAATGGCTAATAGTAGAGGACGATGAAGTAGGAAATGAGCTCTCTTTAGTTTTCTTTTTCTCACAATATTTTCTCACCTTGGAAAAACCTAGCAAGCTTTTCATGAGGAAGAAGAAGCTCAAGTGAAGAAGAATATGAGAGAATGAACTCATGAGGTGAGAATATAAACCATGGGTGAGTTAGTGTCATGCACTAACTCATGTAGAGAGTTTACTATGGTTAGTATAATGGTTGGGTTAATAAATATCTACAAATGAAAACAAAAAGAGTGGACTTGGTCAATGAATCCACAAGCATCTACAAGCTTGTAGCTATGCCAAATATCCATCCAATTTTTGAATTACTTAGATAAATATAAACCCTACATTATATCAAGCATGGTGTAAGTCTCATACACCCATGTATCATGTATCATCAAACATGACACAAAACTATGTACACTAATATATATCACATGTATACTATGTGCACAAATCAAGTGAGAAAAAAATCATAAGTGAGCTAATATTAGTTAATGCACATTAATATATCAAATATATAATTATACATTAGATTATTAAACCAACACTTGATTTAATAATCCGGCTATCTCATACAACCAACTAATATCAATGTAACAATCTATCGAATCAACACTTGATCCGATAACCTGGCTATATCATATATAACCGACCGATATCACATATCGTGAGAGTAGAATATGGTATCACATATCGTATTAATCTCGGTCCCGCACATATCACATATGTGCTCCTACTTCGTTTCGCATGAACCAGGAAAACTCTGTGTAGGACTCTAAAGACTCGTCAATACGCCGGCAGTAGGTGATGATCATATCAAACACCCACAAGCCGCAAACGGTTTGCTAAACATAACGCCCACCCGGGTATTGAGTGATCAGAAGATCAACAAGCAAGCCTTCTCATACTCCTGCGAATCCAATCAGTAACAATACCGTACAGTCCGGTCTCTTCGTCAGATATGTCGCATATCATAGCCTAGGGGTGGTATAACGTCAGACCCTAATAGCCTGATAAGTCATGCCGACGCGAGGTCCATAACGGTTCGAGAAACTACTGATAACACTTACCAGTAGATCTCAGCAACACTGGCCAGGGATTTCATGTTATGGCCAATCGAGCATAGCGCAACATCAACTCCCAATAGCGGGAGAGATGAATCCCCTCCTGTCGCTCATTACCTCAATGTGACTCGGGACTGTACCCAAAAGCCACCGTTTTTCACGACCTCTTGACCATGGTAAGGTGGAAATCAAAGTACAAAGGGAATCACACAAGACTCTATGACGATCTCGGGTCGACAAACTAACCTGTACAAGTGTCACCAGAGACTGCTATCTGATTATAGGTATAATACCATCTAGGAGTTCTCGGCGAGTTCTTTCAGTGTACCCAGTCTCCACCGAGAACCCATATACCTTCTCTAATGTCAAACACCAATAGATATGGGATCATCCATCGCCCATCATATGGGTCGAGAAGCGCATACGCTAGTCTACTCTGGAGTATCAATGCCCTGTTTCGATACTCCCACGACTAGGACTAATTATAGAATGTACTTGTGGACTACCCTGGCCCCACTAGTATGATCTCATCATATTCCTAGTAGTCAAGTACACATCCTAAGGGCTTTATCAACATGTGAGAGCAAGACAGTATCACAATACAAATCTACATGCTTCCGAAGTTTTCCTCGGAGGAGGCTACCCGTTAAGATAAAGGGCAACCAGATAGCATAATATCATGTCGGGAAAGAAAGTCCTCCCTATATATGTCCAAGCATCCACTACAATATACATCACATGTACATTAATGGCCTTTTGGGCATTCATATAACTAACATTCCCCAGCTCAGTATAACAAGCGGGTTCGGTCAATACATCCATATTATTATCTTGATTAAGGCGTGACATGGTCACTACCAGGAGAGAGAGAGAAGAAAACACTTAGCGTATGCTCTCACAAGATTAGATTAGTTATTATCTTATCTAATTAGGATGGCTCCCACTGTTTTTATCAAATCTTCCTTCAAACCCTAAAAGGTAAGACTAGCCGGGATTAATTACACCCTACAAGTTCGCCAATTTTTTAGCCAGGCCAGTGTCGGTTCTTTGAGGGAGGTTCCCCGTGCTTTCGCACGGACCTAATTAAAATAAACCTCATTTCCCCAGGGGCGTAACCTCATTAACACCTTTTTAGACACATACTTGATTGGCTAATTGTAATGTGCAAAACTCTCTCGGGAGTAACTGTTCCTCACAGTGGGTATCGGGATCCAACTATCTCATAGAAGGTATGCAATCTCTGTAGGGTTGCTAGGCACGCGCACAAGGGTCTACGAGGCATCAACCATGCCCGATTAAAATTTTAGCTGTGCCGAACAACCCGAAGCCGGATCTTTAAACTAGGGTTTAGGCGAAAACAAGCATGTTAAACTCTTTAACACTAAGTGAGAGGGATTACAACCTTTGTAGATCCGGTCCTTCACTTCTTAAGCTCCGTGTTGACGTCCCTTCGCTGCGATCATCATGTTCCGGACTCTCGAGAGGGTTCACGAAGAGAATGATGCAACCTTGCTTCCGATCTTCGATAACATAGATGATCTACTTTGAAATTTCGTTAACACAAGCTATCACTCATAAAATGATGCGAACACCCTCATCTAAATGGCAAGGATAGATGAGGATGATGAAGTAGGATTTTTGCTCTCATTTATAATCTTTTTCTCACTCACTTTCATCACAAAAGAAAGCTTTTTAAAAAAGGAACTCAAGGAAGAAGAAGATCAATGAAGATGATAACTTCATCCTTTTGTGATGAACAATGAATTATTGTAGTAGTTACAAATCTAACCAAGGGTTAAGCATGAAAAAGTTAACCCTTGTAGAGAGTTAACCAGAGTTAATGGTTTGGATTGGGTTAACATAATATCTCACAAAAATATCAAGCAACCACAAAGTCAAAGCTTCATGAAGCTTCATGGAAGCTTCATGCAAAAGCTAACCCTAATCCAAACCCTAACTAAGTTTAAACCCTAAACCATTGTTAAATTTGTAACCCTAACATGTTACAATATTATATATCACATACACAATATATTTTGTAACAATACAAAATAATACAATTAACATATATCGCATATATATAAATGTATTATCCCGTGAGAAAAAGAGTCTTTTAGTGAGCTAATATTAGTTAATGTAATTTAATATATCATATATATTATTATATATTAAATTATCGAATCAACACTTGATCCGACAATCCGGCTATATCGCATATAACCGACTAATACGATGACCTGGCTATATCACATATACCCGGCCGATATCTCATATCGCGAGAATCCAATACGGTATCATATACCGCATTATCCTCGGTCCCGTACATATCACATATGTGCTCCTACTTCGTTTTTCCTGAGCCAAGAAACCTCTGTGTAGGACTCTAAAGAATCGTCAATACGCCGGCAGTAGGTGATGATCATATCAAACACCCACAAGCTGCAAGCGGTCAGCTAAACGTAATAGCTACCCAGGTATTGAGCGCTCAGAAGATCAACAAGCAAGCCTGTACATTCTCCTGTGAATCCAATCAGTAACACTCCCGTACAGTCCGGTCTCGTCGTCTGATATGTCGCATATCTCGCCTAGGGGTGGTAAACGTCAGACCCCAGTAGCTCGATAAGTCGTGTCGATATGAGGTCTATAACAGTTCGAGAAACTACTGATAACACTTACCAGTAAATCTCAGCAACCCTGGCCAGGGATTTCCGGTTATAGCCAATCGAACACAGCGCAACACCAACTCCCTATACCGAGAGAGACGAATCCCCTCCTATCGCTCATTGCCTCCATGTGATTCGGGACTGTACCCAAAAGCCACCTTTTTCCATGCCCTTTTGGACGTGGTATGATGGAAATCAAAGCACAGTGGGAATCACACAAGACTCTATGACGATCTCGGGTCAACAGACTAATCTGTACTAGTGTCACCGGAGAACTGCCATCTGACGTAAGGTATAATACCATCTGGGAGTTCTCGGTGAGTCCGTCCAGTGTACCCAGTCTCTACTGAGCACCTGTACACCATCCTTGATGTCAAACACCGATGAATATGGGATCATCCATCGCCCATCATATGGGTCAAGATGCGTATACGCTAGTCTACTCTGGTGTATCGATGCCCTGTCTCGATACACCCTCGACTAGGAACAGTTATAGGATGTACTCGTCGACTACCGTGGCCCCACTAGTATGATCTCATCATAGTCCCAGTAGTCGAGTACATATCCTAAAAGCTTTATCAACATGTAACATAGAGACAATCAGAGTACATGTTAAGATAAAGTACAACCAGATAGCATACTATCATGTCGAGCAAGAAAGTCCTCCCTATATATGTCCTAGCATCCACTGCAATATACATCGTATGTACAGTAATGGCCTCTAGGGCATACATATAACTAACAATCTCCCACTTGCACTAGGGCCATCTGTTGTGGTATCACATACCCAATAATTAGCTGCGGTTGAAGTATCTCATACTCAACCATCCCATAAAAGTCTCTACTGGGAAAAAGGGCTTTGTGAGTGGATCCGCGCTGTTGTCCTCTGTGTCTACTCTCCTAATCTCGATCTCCCTGGAGATCAACATTCTCCATGATTAGGTGATACTGCCTAAGAATTATATCTGGATATTAGATCGGACGGGGGTTCCTTGGCAAAAGCCACAACTCCATTGTCACACAATGGTAGGAACGAAGTTCATCTCATGAACTTATATATATCCAGACTGCCTCTTTGGTAGCATCCTTGGTAACGATGTATCTTGCCTTTAATCGTCTAGTATGTCACGGTATCTAGCTTGGAACTCTTCCAACATACCGTCCCTCCAATGAGGGTAAAGACAATGCCTGCGACTGACATTCAGTCGTCCTTATCACCCTGGAACCTTTCCAGTGATTCTCCCTAGGATCGATTGATACCATCTCACTACAACTAGTGAGTATCCTAACATCCAATTAGATCTATCTCATAGATCCAAAACCCAGAATTTAGGAGGTATCACTTTGATCCTATCTGGAGAATCCTTGTAATAAGCGGAGATTGACCGAGCGTAGCATAGGAAACTCCTTCCCTATCAAGAGTATGTCATCCACGTACTCTACGAGGATCACCACCATACTCCCTACTATCTTTTTGTATATACAAGGTTCATCTACCATTTTGATGAAGTCAAACTCTTTGACTACCACATCAAAGCAGATGTTCCAACTCCGCGATACATGTTTTATCACATAAAACATCTTGCACACGTTTCCGCTGCTCCTACTGTCTACGAAGCCCTCTGGCTGTATACTTATAGACGCTCTTTTCCAAATCATCATTTAGAAAAGAAGTCATGACACCCAACCGCCAGACATCGTAGTCATGGTATGTAGCCGTGGCAAGTAGGATCTGGATGGACTTAAGCATAGCTTTGAAAGTCTCAACTTTTCCATGTACACCAAGTAATCTTCTCAAAATATACTTGCTCCTGATAGAGATTTAACCCTTCAGATAAAGCAACCAAAGTCCATACTTTGTTGGTGTATAAGGATTCCATCTTAGATCGCTAAGTATCCAGCCATTCTTACAGAGTCCCACTCCTGATGGCCAGCTCGAAACTAGTTGGGTCATCATCTCATGATGCAATCCTTGCTCCCACTGTCATAGAGAAACCAAAGTATCTCTCAGGTGGGTGAGGAACCCTACTGGATCGGCGGAGAGGCTAAGGTTCATTGGTTACTATTGAATCCTTTGGTTTTATCAAATCATCTGCTATAGTTTGTATAGCTGGAACCTTTCCAGTTCTACATAACAGACCTTGCCTCGAGCTTGTCCGAATTTTGCTTTTAGACATAGGCCGGACAACCCCAAATCTTAACAAACTTAAGATATGGGCTCTTCCCTTTCCATATCGCATATGAAGTGGTAGACAACTGATTTGATTTGAACCCTATTCAATAGCTATGCAACTTCTCAAGTGCATAACTCCCAAAAGGAAATAGGAAACCCAGTAGTACTCATCATAGAGCACACCATATCACATAGGGTGCTATTGCTCCGCCCCGATATACCATCGTGCTATGGTGTATACGGAGGAGTAATGCTGAGAGAGAATCTCATTCTCCTTTAGAATAATCCAGGAATTCCGTGCTCAAGTATTCTCCTCCTTGATCTCATCAAAGGACACAATACTTATACCCGTTTTTGGTTCTCTACATCTAACTTATATTCCATGAATATCTCAAAAGTTTCGGACTTGTGTTTCAACAGGAACATATGTCTGAATCTTGAGAGATCATCAGAGAATGTAATGAAGTACAAAGAACCGGTCTTGGCATGTGTAGACAGGGGACTTTCATACATCAGCATGTATCAATCCCAAGAGTTCACTAACTCATTCTCTGTTTCCAATAAATGGAGCTGTGATCATCTTATCTCTGTGACATGACCGGCAAGTTTCATAAGATGTAAATTTAAAATAATTTAAATATGAATCTAAATGTAACTTTGCTAGTCGGGTCACATTGATATGACCTAGTCTACAATACCTCAAGAAGGATTCGTTCATTTCTGAACTATTCATCTTGTGTGTGTTCTGTATACTAAGAACTGTAGTTTGATTTAGAACGTCAATGCTTTTAGATAACGTGCCTGAACCGATCAACTCTTGATATAGGAAATGTTCAAAACATTATCCAACAATACAAAATTATATCCTTTCTTTACTAATAAAGAGACTGATATGATTTTGTATATCAGGTACGGTATCTAATAACATTCGTTCAGAATCAATATATTTTGGTAATACAGGGTGATAGTGACCAACAGACTTGGCTGCAATACTTGCACCGTTTTTGTTGGAGATAGTGCCCTCAGAGTCAATTATTGGATCACAGGCACGTGATTGCAATGATTGAGGGATGACCTATTCCGGTAGGACAGTCTTACTCAAGATGATAGTATGCTATCTAGTTTACCTTTATCATCGTGTACTGCTTTAGGTAACCTTACATGTCACTATTGCACGTTGATAGAGCCCCTAGGATTCTTGCTTGACTGCCAGCAGTATGAGGGCGATCATATACGTGGGAGCTGGTAGTCTATAAGCACATCCTTAAAAGGTCCCTAGTCGTGAGAGTTTCGAGATAGGGCATCGATACTCCAGAGTAGATAAGTTTCATTCTTTATTCATTTATTCTTATCATTTTTCTTTCTTCTTCTTCTTCTTCAAGAAGAAGCAAGCTTACTACCTCTAATGGTGCCATGAGATTTAGAGTGAGAAATCCAATTTTAAAGTGAACCCACTTCCTATTTCTTCATTCTCTACCACTTGCCATGTAGTAGAGTGTGTTATCTTCATAAGTTTCATGACCTAGTGAAGATGGAGCTTGAGTTAGAGTCGCCTCGACGTAGATCATCTTCGGCATCGAAGTCAACGACCTAGCCCGTTCATTTCTCCGATGAAACCAACACTAGAGTCCAGGATCCCGATGGTCGCAGTAAAGGGACGTCATCACGGAGCTAAAGAAGTGGAGGACCGGATCTACAAAGGTTGTAGCCCCTTTCACTTGTAGTTAAGTTGTTAACTTGCTGTGTTTTGTCTTACCTCTAGTTAACGATCTAGCATTAGGGTTCTTTGGCACATGAAAATTTTGATTTTGGCATGGTTGATCAGTTGTAGAACCTCATGGGTGTGCCAAGGAACCCTACAGTTGTATCAGAGCTACTAGGAATTAGATGTCGACCTATGGGGGGTTCTCACTGTGTGACCGTGTGGCGAAGCATAGGCTCTTACCCCCAGGGTGTCCCGAGACCGGAAGGTGTTCCGGCGGGTTCTAGTCCTCACGAGGGGGCATGCGTAAAAAGTAGCTGCTGAGGGACCCGTTGGTGCCACGGTGACCCCATTGGATGGGGTGGCTGCCTGGCCTACAGTGGTATCAGAGCCTAGCTAGAGTTTTAGGCGATGTGTAAACGAAGTTAGAAGTCCGATCGAACCCGAAACCCTAATCGAATACCCCTCTCTGTACATTTTTTGAAATCGTGGATTTTTGTGAATTAAAAATTGTCAAAAAATTCAGCAGGGTTTTCTAGAACTTACTGTGCAACACGTGACACCAACTCGATCAATGTGCCGCGGAACCGCGGCCCCACCCTGGATTGCGCGGCGGTTCCGCGGCCATAGTGGTGAATCTTACCACGTGGTTTGCACATTAATTCCTATCTGTAAGTGCTGAGTTTTCTGGGAATTTTTAACTTCTACTCAACAGTTGAGTTTTCTGGGTTGTATTGGGATTTCGTTAATTCGATCGGAAAGTTTAACTTTGTCTGTGTTTTTCCGGATATTTTAGAACATGTTAAAAGGTTCGACCGGATATGAATGACCCACGTTTTCCCCTGACGGGAAATTTCCAAGTGTTGGATCTTTCCGTAGTTTAAGAACATTCTAAGCAGTGCACGTAAAGCGATGGACCCTCTAGAAGACAACAAACCTTAACTCGATTATGTGACCGTCTTGAACTGCCCTTTGAACCTTAGGGTTTGGGGCAGTACGGCGTGCCACATGTGAGGCGTTGGCTTGACCCTTCTACGGCTGGACCGTTGGTACTGTGGCATGAAGTGGATGTTTATAAACTTATTTCATGTGTTGAGCTTTTCGGGAAAACTTGGGTGTTTGATTGTTCGATCGGAAAGTTTAACATTTTCTATTTATCTGGAATGTGATACAATATTTGGAATCCACAAGTAGTTATGTATTAACTGAATGAATGCTATAAATCTAGCAGTTTAGTCTTACTTGATCGGTTGCCACGGAATTTTGATGCGATCAAAAGTCCGTCGCAATCACGTAGCGTACGCGGATACTCGCCGGGTAAACTTAATAGACAGCCACGCCCCATAGCCCCGACCAAGTGACTGTAGGAGAACCCCGTCGCCGAAAGCATCCGTTCGGGTGCTCGCGGCAGCGGTGTTCCGCCTTGGTGCACTTAGTCGACGGCATCGGGGGTGCGGCCATTTACTAAAGTTTGCGACGAGCATTCGATCTGGATGTCGGGAATCTTGTTGAATTGCCCGACTTGATATTGAAAACAATTTTCGATAATGAGACTAAAATGCGGAGTTTATAATTGTTAGGCATGCGATGTCTAAGGAATTCATTTGTTAGGCATGCGATGTCTAAAGAGGTTGCGGATTCCAACTGTTGTAGTTTTACACTTTCTTTTCTGCGACCGTAAGTGTAATATGTGATATCGCCGGTTTCGTTGCTATATGTCAACGACAATTGGGATGGGCATATTTACTTACGTTGATGACATGTGATGTTATGTGTTGCTGGATATGTTATATTGGATCGTCATGTTTGAATAGCCGGGGTTTTTTTTATGTGAGATGAGTGTTTTTCTTTTTCATTCATGTAAAAAACTTGTATGTAATATTCTTTTATTGGGGCACTTCCGGGTTGAGGATGATGTCACCATTGTATATTATTTACTTTTCCGCATTAGGATAGACCTAAGGCGGGGAGCACAAGTAACCGGGTTCTAGGGTCCAGTAGGAGACCATCTCGAGGAGTCGAGTCCGGGTCTCCTAACTCTAGAATTGGTGGGTTACTTGCCGCTCTCGTAGGGGTCTAGAGTGTAGGATTGGCAATTCATCACGAACGTGGAATCCGTGTTTTATACAGGCTCAAAATAAAACACGGACGTCCTAGTATATCCAATATTTCATATGATATTTTCTGCTACGTTATCTGTGATGTGATCATGTGATTTGTTCAGATAGATACTGTATATACTATATATGATATATTATATAAACGTTGCTTATGTTTTACACCCGCGCTAGCCCTGCCCCGCTCTGCCGTTAGTTACCTAACCTAACGGTGCAGACGGGACATCGAGGCGAATGCGGATGGCATAAGCGTACGTTGTATTTATCTGTGATGTTTAGGTGGACTTAAATGATGGGACATTCATTAATGAGATTAATGAAAGAAAATAAACTTAAAAGATGTTGTGGAATCGAATTTCAAAATAAAACAAGTAGCTATAGTTCTTGCTTTGCATCGTGGTGTTCCTTGTAGAACATCTTGCACCTTATTCGATAAGGAAAGGGCCAAGATCCCTTCACCGGGAGTGACCCCTTTAGCAATAACTGGCAGATGCTACAACCCTCGATTTGTCTTTTGATTGCTTTATAGTTTTTTGCTTTGCACAGTGGTATATATAATATATCCTGCACCTTATTCGATGAGGAAAGGGCCGACGATCCCTTCACCAGGAGTGACCCCTTTAGCAAAACTAGAAAAGCCTCAAAAACACTCCATTTAAAAACCATTTGATTCCGCAACGAGATCAAGTTCAAAGCGTTAAAGGTTTTCATAAAAACCATCCGCAACCCTCCGTCATTTTAGGAAGTAGAGTACTTAGTATTCGTGCTGTGTTTGTTGACCATAGTTAAGGCACAGTGTACGGTAGCTAAGTGATGTCTTCCTACACCGCATATGATGCGATTAGTTTGGACAGTCATGTGGCTTTGTTGACCTTAGCCAAGGGTCATGTGGGTGGGTCTAATTAATCACGAAATGACGGGTAGAACTTGACTAGTGCTTATGATTTGTTGACCTTAGCCAAGGTCATAGGTGCTAGGGGTAAAAACCATTATCGGGAGTTTCAAGTGTTGAAATTTGCAATGAAATTGCATATCTTCTATATGATAGTTGGATCCCGATACCCACTGCGAGTAATTGTTACTCCTGGGAGAGTTTTGCACTTTACAATTAGCCGATCAAGTAGGTGTCTAGAAAGGTGTCAACGGGGTTACGCCCGTGGGAAAACGAGGTTTACTTTAATTAGGTCCGTACGAAAGCACGGGGAACCTCCCTCAAAGTACCGGCACTGGCCTGGCTGAAAGATTGGCGAACTTGTAGAGTGTAATTAATCCCGGCCAGTCTTTCCTTTTAGGGTTTGAAGGAAGATTTGATAAAAACAGTGGGAGCCATCCTGATTAGATAAATTAAATAACCAATCTAATCTTGCAAGAGCGCACGCAGAGTGTTTTCTTCTCTCTCTCTCCAGGTAGCGACCATGTCACGCCTTAATCAAGATAATAATACGGATGTATTGGCCGAACCCGCTCGCAATACTGAGCTGGGGAACGTTGGTCCCGCTCCAACTTATAATTGTTATAAGACCGAGCAGGAATTAGGGGAATACCAGGATTCCCATGCCGCCCAAACGAAGTAAGTGCATGAGATGCATCTCCTTCGGGTGTGTTCATTACAAAGAACTGTTTCTATGTATCCTCTACGTCCTGGGTATTAGATACCGGATCAGGATCCCACAAATATAATCTGTTACATGGGCTACAAAAAGGTAAAGAACTGAGAACGGGTGATAAGTTTCATGAGACAGAAAACGGTGCAAGTGTTGCAGCCAAGTCTGTTGGTCACTATCACCCTGTATTACCAAAATACACTGATTCTAAACGAATGTTATTAGATACCGAACCTGATATACAAAATCATATCAGTCTCTTTGTTACTAAAGAAGGATATAATTTTATATTGTTGGATAATGTTTTGAACATTTCCTATATCAAGAGTTGATCGGTTCAGGCACGTTATCTAAAAGCATATATATTCTAAATCAAACTACAGTTCCTTACGTACAGAACACACACGAGAGGAAGAGTTCAGAATTGAACGAATTCTTCTTGAGCCATTGTAGACTAGATCATATCAATGTGACCCGACTAGCTAAGTTACATTTAGATGCATATTTAAATCAGTTTAAATTTACATCTTATGAAACTTGCCAGTCATGTCACAAAGATAAGATGACCATAGCTCCGTTTACTGGAAACAGAGAAAGAGTTAGTAAACTTTTCGGACCGATACATAGTGATGTATAAAGGTCCCCAGTCTATACATGCCAGGACCGATTCTTTGTACTTCATTACATTCTCTGATGATCTCTCAAGATTCAGTCACATGTTCCTGTTGAAACATAAGTCCGAAGCTTTTGAGATGTTCACAGAATATAAGTTAGAAGTAGAGAACCAAAATATGGGTATAAGTATTATGTCCTATGATGTGATCAGGGAGGAGAATACTTGTGAATAGAATTCCTGGACTATTCTAAAGGAGAATAAGATTCTCTCTCAGTATTACTCCTCTGAATATACCATAGCACAACGGTGTATCGGGGCGGAGCAATCACACCCTATATGATATGGTGCGCTCTATGATGAGTACTGCTGAGTTACCTATTTCCTTTTGGGGTTGTGCACTTGAGAAGCTGCATACCTATTGAATTGGATTCCAATCAAATCAGTGCCTACCACTCCATATAAGATATGGTATGGGAAGAACCTATCTCTTAAGTAAATTAAGATTTGGGGTTGTCCGGCCTATGTCTAAAAGCTAAATCCGGACAAGCTCGAGACAAGATCTGTTATGTAGAACTGGAAGGGTTCCAGCTATACAAACTACAGCTGATGATTTGATAGAACCAAAGGATTCAATAGTCCCCAACGAACCACAGCCTCTCCGCCGATCTAGTAGGGTTCCTAATCCGCTTGAGAGATACTTCGGTTTCTCGATGACAGTGGGAGCGAGGATTGCATCATGAGATGATGACCCAACTAGTTTCGAGCAGGCCATCGAGAGTAGGGACTCTGTAAGAATGGCTGGATGCTTAGCGATCTGAGATGGAATCCATGTACACCAACGAAGTATGGACTTTGGTTGCAATATCTGAAGGGTTAAATCCCCATCAGGAGCAAGTATATCTTGAGAAGATTATTTGGTGTAGATGGAAAAGTTGAGACTTTCAAAGCTAAACTTGTTAAAGGTTTTTCGTCATCGACCAGGCAAGGAAAATGATGAAACCTTTTCCAGTGGCTATGCTTAAGTCCATCCGGATCCTACTTGCCATTGCTACATACCATGACTACGATATCTGGTGGTTGGGTGTCATGACTGCTTTTCTAAATATAGATTTAGAAGACAACATCTATAAGTACACATCCAGAGGGCTTCGTAAATAGTAGGAGCAGCGGAAAAGTGTGCAAGTTGCTTTACAGGATAAAGCAGGCATCGCGGAGTTGGAACGTCTGTTTTGATGTGGTAGTCAAAGAGTTAGACTTCATCAAAATGGTAGATGAACCTTGTACAAACAAACGGGTAGTAGTGAGTAAGGTGGTCGTCCTCGTATTGTACATGGACAACATACTCTTTATAGGAAAAGAGTTTCCTATACTACGATCGGTCAATCTCCTCTTATCACATGGATTCTCCATGTAGGATCAAAATGATACCTCCTAAATCCTGGGTTTTGGATCTATGAGATAGATCTAAATGGATGTTAGGATTCTCACTATTTGTAGTGAGATGGTATCAGTTGATCCTGGGAAGAATCACTGGAAAGGTTCCAGGGTGATAAGGACGACTGAATGTCAGTCGCAGGCATTGTCTTTACCCTCAGTGGAGGGACGGTATATTGGAAGGGTTCCAAGAGTGATACCGTGGCAAACTAGACGATAAAGGCTGGTGACATCGCTATTAAAGATACTACCAAAGAGGCAGTTTCGGTGAATATTGGTTCATAAGATGAACTAGGTTCCTACCATTGTGTGACAATGGAAGTATGGTTTTGGCCCAGGAACCCCGATCCCATCAGTGACCCAGACATATTCTGAGGCAGTATCACCTGATCATGGAGATAGTTGATCTCCAACGTGATCGAAATTAGAAGAGTAGACTCAGAGGACAACACGGCGGATCCACTCACAAAGGCCTTTTCCCAGAGAGAGACTTATATGGGATGGTTGAGTATGAGATACTGCAACCACTGCTACAGATGGCCCTAGTGCAAGTGGGAGATTATTAGTTATATGTATGCCCTAGAGGCCATTACTGTACATAAGATGTATATTGTATGGATGCTGGGACATATATAGGTAGGACTTTCTCGCTCGACATGTTAGTACGCTATCTGGTTGCTCTTTATCTTAACATGTATACTTGCAGTCTCTCTATTACATGTTGATAAAGCCCTTAGGATGTGTACTCGACTTCCAGGACTATGATGTAGATCATACTAGTGGGGCCTGGGTAGTCCATGAGTACATCCTTCAATGTTCCTAGTCGTGGGAATATCGAGACGGGGCATCGATATTCCAGAGTAGACTAGCGTATATCTTCTCGACCCATGTGATGGGCGATGGATGATCCCATATCCATTGGTGTTTGATATCAGAGATGGTATGCGGGTGCTCAGTGGAGACTAGGTACACTGAACGGACTCACCGAGAACTCCCAGATGGTATTATACCTCACGTCAGATGGTAGTTCTCTGGTGACACTGGTACAGCTTAGTCTATTGACCCGAGATCGTCATAGAGTCTTGTGTGTCTCCCACTGTGCTTTGATTTCCACCCTACCACGGCTCTACTGAGTCGTGCAAACAGGTGGTTTTTGGGTGCTGTCCCGATTCATATGGAGGCAATGAGCGATAGGAGGGGATTCGTCTCTCCCGATATTGGGGGTTTATGTTGCGCTATGCTCGACTGGCCATAACTGGAAATCCCTGGCCAGGGTTGCACTGATTTACTGGTAAGTGTTATCTGTAGTTTCACACTTGTTATGGACCTTACATCGGCATGACTTATCAAGCTACTGGGGTCTGGCATTTACCACCCCTAGGCGAGATATGCGACATATCAGATGAACAGACTGGACTGTACGGTAAGTGTTACTGGTTGGATTCACAGGAGTGTGAGCGGGTTTGCTCGTTGATCTTCTGATCGCTCAATACCCGGGTGGCCGTTACGTTTAGCAGACCGCTTGTGGCTTGTGGGTGTTTGATATGATCATCACCTACTGCCGGCGTATTGACGAGTCTTTAGAGTCCTACACAGAGGTTTCCTGGCTCAAGCGAAACGAAATAGGAGCGCATATGAGATATGTGCGGGACCGAGAATAATACCGGTATGTGATACTGAATTCTATTCTCGCGATTAGTATCATCGGACGGTTATATAAGATATAGCCGGGTTACCGAATCAAATGTTGATTCGATATATTGATACACTTGATATTAGTCGGTTGTATGCAGTATGACCGGATCATTAAATCAAGTGTTGATTTAATGATTTAATGTATAATTATATATTTGATATATTACTTTATATTAACTAATATTGGTTCATTTAAGATTGATTTTCTCACTTGAATGTGCACATTGTTTATACGTGATATATGCAAGTGTACATGTTTGTATCATGCTTGATGATACATACAAGTTGTGTGTATGAGACTTAAACTAAATTGAGGTTAAATTAGGGTTTACTAATTTCCTAATAAATAACAAAAGAAATAAGACTTTCGTCAAAGTTGTCAAGCTTCATGAAGCTTGAAGAAACTTTGAGAAAGTCAATTTCTTTTGTCATTTCCTTAGGATGCTAGTTAACCCAACCCTTAATCCAATTCTTTGGTTAATTCTCTACACAAGTTAAGCATGAGGGCTTAACTTAACCATGGTACCATAATTAAAGGGATAAGTTTCATTCTTTATTCATTTATTCTTATCATTTTTCTTTCTTCTTCTTCTTCTTCTTCAAGAAGAAGCAAGCTTACTACCTCTAATGGTGCCATAAGATTTAGAGTGAGAAATCCAATTCTAAAGTGAACCCACTTCCTATTTCTTCATTCTCTACCACTTGCCATATAGTAGAGTGTGTTATCTTCAAATGTTTCATGACCTAGTGAAGATGGAGCTTGAGTTAGAGTCGCCTCGACGTAGATCATCTTCGGCATCGAAGTCAACGACCTAGCCCGCTCATTTCTTCGATGAAACCAACGCTAGAGTCCAGGATCCCGATGGTCGCAGCGGAGGGACGTCATCACAGAGCTAAAGAAGTGGAGGACCGGATCTACAAAGATTGTAGCCCCTTTCACTTGTAGTTAAGTTGTTAACTTGCTATGTTTCGCCTTACCTCTAGTTAACGATCTAGCATTAGGGTTCTTTGGCACATGAAAAATTTGATTTTGGCATGGTTGATCAGTTGTAGAACCTCATGGGTGTGCCAAGGAACCCTACAAATTACAAATATGAGATCTTTATCCGGTATCTAGTACCTAGGAGGTAGGACTGACCGAAAAATAGTTTTCAATGAACAAAACACCTTAAGTAGATGTATTAGAATGCTTCTTCTTCATTAGGGTCAAGTGGGAATCCTTGCATCCCTCTATCCCTTGCCCATACTCGTAACTATTGTCATAAGTTAGAGCCTGAACAACATTCCCCGGCCCCGTATAAGATGATGGTTCGGTCAATTCATATATTTTATTATCTTGATTAAGACGTGGCATGGTTTCTACCAGGAGTGAGAGATAAGAAACACTCGACGTATGCTCTTGCAAGATTAGATTGGTTAATTAATGTATCTAATCAGGATACTCCTACCGTTTTCTCGAATTCTCCTTCAAACCATAAAATGAGAATTAGTTGGAATTAATCGCACCCTACAAGTTTGCTTTAACCGTTCGGCCAGGCCAGTGTCAGTACTTTGAGGGAGGTTTTCCAACGCTTTCACGAATTTCCTTAATCTAAAGTAACCTATTTTTCCTGGAGGCGTTGCCCCTCTGACACCATTCTAGAAACCTACCGGGTTTTGCATAATTGTAAAGTGAAAAACACTCCCGAAGAGTAACTATTACTCACAGTAGGATCGGGACCTAACTATCATCGTGTGACAACTTTGAAAGAAGCCAACCAAAATCACTACACTCTAGAAGGTATACAAATGCTAGCTAGTTTCCCTTATATTTGAAACTCCCGATGTGATTTTTTCTTCTAACGGCTTATGACCTTGACGAGATCAACAAATCATAAGTCGCTTGTCAAGTTCAACCCATCATTATCCTGATTACCTTAGACCCACCAGCAAAACTCTTGACAAGGTCTACAAGGTCGTACGATTGTCCTAACCAATTGCATCTAATACTACAAACAAGCACCACTCATCTACCATTTACTACGCCTTGATGAGGTCAACAAACGCAGCACGAATACTAAGTTCAACTTGTAGGAAATTACGGAGGGCTACGGCAAGTTTTTGGCGAAATACCTTTAATGTAATAAACTTGATCTCGTTGAAGGAACTGAATAGTTTTTAAAAGGAGTGGTTTAGGCTCCATTTTTAAAACGAGTGGTTTTGAAGAAAACCAAGTAGTGTGTAGTAACGCAAAATTTTGCTTAAGAGCGTAATTCATGTGAAAGGATTGAGGCTCTTTCCTCATCGAATGAGGTGCGGGATATTCCTAAACGAATACCTCTATACAAAGAAAAATAACACAATTACGGTTTTCAAAACAAAGGTTCCTACAACATCAATTTTTAGGTTTAATTTCTTGCATTAATTAGGATTAATGTGGTCCCATCAATTAAATCCTACACACAAGAAACAACGAAAATAGAATGCACATTTATGCCATCCTCATTCGTCACAGGGTCCCGAGTCTTCACCGTAAGGTTACTTAACTTACGACACGGCGGGGGCAGGACTAGCACGGATGCAAAACATAAATAACATTTATTATATATAATATATATATAAGCATTCTTTGCAGGCATGATAATACCACAAAATCACAGCAGAAACAAACATAAACAAGAAATAGAGGATATACTAGGAATTTCATTTTTCATTTTATCTACTAACGAAAAAATGAATTCCACGGTCGTGATGAATAGCCGAATACCCAAACCCCATGGCCCCTACGAGTGCGGTAAGCAACCCTACCAATTCTAGAATTAGGTGACCCGGTCTCGACTCTTCGAGATGGCTACCATCTGGATTCTAGAACCCGACCACTTGAGCACTCCTCCTGAGTCTATCCTAGGTACTGAAAATGAGAATTATATACAAGGTGACTACGTCTACAACCAAGATGTGCCCCAAAAAATATTATACAAGAGGCGGTAACTGCGGCCACATGTCGGCCCGCTTGTCCCGAATATAAATATACATTAAAATATAAAACGCCTATCTCACATAAAACCCCAGGCCATTCATCATGACGATCATATCTATTTCATATCAAACATCATCATAAGTGTCATATGCACAATCCCTATGTCATCGAACATATAGCAATGAGATTGGGATTTACCAACGCATATTAATACTTACAACCACAAAAGAAATGAAAATAGGCTACTAGAATCATAAAAACCCCGCTCGGCAGCTACATGAAATTTCTAACTTCAAATTCAAGCATGCCGGCGAATCCCAAGACCAATCTAACACGCCAAAACAGATGTGAATGCAACCAAACCTACGCCCGGGTCTCAACGGAAACCCTAACACTCCCAAAGGAGCGTCGGGGGGTAGGGGGTTTGGGGTTACCCCAAACCAAGACCACCACAAGGTGGCCTCGGTTTGGAGGTCCAACCTGAGACCACCTTGCGGTGTTCTCAGGTTGGGGCAACCCTCCAACCCCCTCGACACTCCTCCGGGTCCCCTCCATGTCAAATACTGCCTTTTGGTTCAAACCAAGAGGCTATAGGCAACAAGCAACGGATGGGTTTTGATCAATTTTTAAAAACCTAGTTTTCAAAAGAAATGGTTTTTATGAATTCTAGATTCTAACACAGCAAGTTTAAAGCTTTAGTTTGGCTCTAATACCATAAAAGTATACTATGAGCTCTCTACTATGATTTATAAAGCAAGATAGCATGGATTTCAAAAATTCAAGAGAGCTAAAAGTCTACAACTAGAAATCTATGGCTAAAACTATGAACTTGCAAGCATATCAAGGAGTTATACATACAAGGTTAGGATTACAACCTTTGTAGCATCTTCAAGTGCTCCCAAATTGATGTTGGACTCCTTGTAGGCTCTTTGATGATCCATGTAACAAGCATTATTGTATATCTTCTTCATCATAGATGGATCCACCTTGAAGGCTCTAACTCCACTATAAGTCTACTAAGATCAAACATTTGCTAATGGTTTGAGCTTAAGATGTGGCCATGGTCACTTATATATAATTATCTAAATTAATTATCTTTTCTTTTTCTCTTTTTAGAAATTAAAGAGGAGGAAGAAGATGGGAGCTTTCGCTTTGGAGAGGGAAAGCTAATGAAATTATGTTGAGAATTCTAAATGGTTTCAATACTTAACATAACTCAAATTAATCCCAACTATCTAAATTCTCATCAAATTCCAAGTGTCCATCATCTTCTCTTCCCTCCACATGTCACTTTAAAGAGAGTGGGCATGCATGTGCTAAACCCATGGCACAACATAACTTAAAGAAAAACAAACTAAACAAAAAGAAATAAATAATAACTATATATATATATATAACATAACGTATAAATATATATACTTGTTATTATTTTCCAATGTATTTAAAATACATAGAAGATATAAATATCATAAGTGACAAAATACTAGCAAATACAAATATATGTATTAATATATTAAATCCATTACCGGATTTAATATCCGTTTTCCTAAAAAAGATCGATTAGTATTTCCAACCGTCCGATTACTGTCAGTGTAACTAGTACACTAGCTTTAATCGAACTCCTGCACGCACCTAGTACGGCTACTACATCGTTTCTCCAAAGCCAGAAAAACCCTCTGTGTGGGACTCTAAATACTCGACAATACAGTAGCAGTGAGTTACTGAAGATACCCTAAAACTCACACACGTCAGTGGCACCATCTGTACGTAACGGCTACCTAAGTATCTATCAAAAATAAGATCGATAAGAAAACTCATCCGAACCCCTAACTAAGCCTATCAGTGACATTCACCGTATAATCCAGTCTGTGCATATGAGTGTATCGCATATCAGGTCTAAGTGGTGGATAACGTTAGACCCCTAATAACCTCATAAGTCATGTCATTATCAAGCCCATCACTGATCGAGAAACTACTGATCCCATCAGTAAATCTCATCTTCCTAGGCCTAGATTTTATAGTGATGGACAACTGTACACAGCGCGGTATCAACACCCAATACCGGGAGAGACGAAACCCTTCTATCGCTCACTGCATCCAAGTACTTTGCGATTGCACCTAACTACTACATATTTGCATGACTCTTTAAATCTGTGTTAGGGTAGTAATCAAAGTACAGTGGGAACACACTCGAGACAAATGATGATTTTAGGTCGATAGACTACGCTGTAATCATGTCACCAGAGAACTGCTATCTAACAATAGGTATAATACCATCTAGCAGAACCCGGCTAGTCCGTCCAGTGTAACTCATAACCTAATGAGCACGTGTATACAATATTTGGTGTCGAACACCAATGGCGGTAGGACTGTCCATCTGCCCTTTCGGGAATAAGAAACGTATACACTAGTCTACTCTAGAATATCGATGCCCTATCTCGATACTCTTATGACTAGAGACATTTAAGGATGTGCCTATAGACTATCCAGGCACCATGAGTATAATCGCCATCACAATGCTGGTAGTCAAGTAAAGATCATATGGGTTTTATCAACATGTATTAGCGATACGTAATAATAAACATATACACATGTTAAGATAAAGACAAACCAAATAGCATACTATCATATCAAGCAAGACTATCATGTACATATATATCCCAAGCTTCCAAATGTAATATACAATCCTATAATATACAATAATGGCCTCTAGGGCATACATATCCAACACCTACTGTACAGGCTGTTGTTCCAACTGAGAACAGCTTTGAACCACTCAAGATGGTGAAACGCAACTCTTCAACCGCTGTACTGAAGAAATCTCCATATCCTATGGAGGTGCCAAGCAACCGAAGCCAGCCCACTCTCTCAAACGACTTTCCTCGACTATCCATAAAGTCTGGAAAGAAGTACAAGGGTCTGTCATCGATAAAGATTACTCTCCCGGTATAAGAAGCCGAAGAGTTTTGCTGGAAACTCTTCTCCCAAACTGAAAGTGTCTCCTCCAATAATGACTCCTTCGAAAATAGTTTCTCCTATGACGATTTCTCACAAAAGAGAGAGGTCACGGAAGGTTAAAGCGCCCGAAGAAAATTATAAGGGCCATTATTCCGAGCGCCCCAAGTCTGACGGCTTGGTAGTTCATACAGTAAATATGATGAACTCCATAGATGAAAGTCGGGATTTTGTTTCTCACAGTACAATTACTCGATCTCTGATGAAGGATCAACAGAAGCTCCAAGGGATACCGCTCAAGCGACGGAACTTGCTAGCCCACTTCCTGATGTACACTCAGAAGATGCGCCCGAAGAAATAACAGGGTAGGGGTATGATGTTGACTACTTGAAGCAATTCTTGAGAAGAAAGATGAAAGAGTGGCGGAGATGACCGCCAGGATGGACATGATGGCCTTCCTATTTTAAAGCATGATTGGTATGATAGTTCAACCGAAAGCACCGGCAGATAAACCGTCGGTAGTCATTATTGACGATAAGGGAGATACTTCAAATTCTCTGCAAGCCCCATCAGTGGCTAAAGAGGAAATGATCTCCAAAAAAAGCTGGACAAATATATCGCTCGGCGATTTAAAAATCATCATGCCAATGAAGCAACAAGTCGACTGATCAAGACTGATCGACCATATCTAGCATGGTATGACTAGATGCCATATCCACCAGGATACACGATCTCGACGTTCACTATATAAAAAGGGATCGGCAATCCTAAACATCATATTGCGCAGTTTAAGTCCAAATGCGGTAACATAGAAGTCAACGTATATTGCTTCTTCATCAATTTGTAAGCAATCTGTCGGACGCTTCTTTCGAGTTATGCTCAAAGCATCCAAACGACTCCGTTAAGACTTTTGCTGAGATGGATGTACTATTCGCTCAGAGGTTTGCTAGTGCAAAAGAACGCACCACCATGACTGTGTTGGTCAATGAGAGTCCTAGATCGAATCGAATGAGACTTGGGTTCAATACGCTATCCGATGGCGAAACCTTTGTTCTAAATGCAAACATCGCATTGTTGAAGCTCCGGCTATCGGAATGTTCGTGGCCACCATTGACCCAAATTCAAAGGTGTTCCCATACATGGACTTTTTCAAGCCCACTACATTTCAAGAGCTTATCGATAAGTTAGCTCAGCTGGATTCGATGGGTTAAGGCCCTTCCTTTGTTGGGGGAGACTTATGAAACTTCAAAGGCAAAAGCAAAGCATTGTTTGTCACCAATATGCAACAGCAGCAGCAGAGCGGACCTAAAGCATCCGGTCACCAGAACAACAATCGCACAGGTCCAACTCTTGAAGAAAGGATGGAGCACGAATATTCGTTTCCTCACGATAAAACGAAGAAACTGTACGAGCTCGCCATGAAGAACAACATGCTCACGTTTCTTAAGCCATGACGACCGGACCAAGACAATGAAGTCAATAATCCCAATTATTTCCCTTATCATCAAGTGGTAAGCCACCCGATAAAAAATTGTTACGTCTTCAAGAATTGGGTCGAGGACAAGTATAAACAAGGAAAGTTCATGTTGTTGGATAAATAGAAAGTGGATCTACCTCAAATAAATACTCTCAAAAGGGATAATACACGGGGAGGAATCCTGCTCGCTTGTAGAAGAAGTTCCTTGGGAGATGGTCCTTTCGCGAAAAACAAAAAGGATGTTGGAAGAATAACGAGCATGCCTGGCAATTAAATGGAAAGGCACAATCGGACCTGAAATCATCGAAAGGATGTTACAACCGCGCCCCATGCCGAAGATTGATGATAAGGAGAAAGGCCTTCAAATTCAATCTTCTAAGGAAAAGAAAAGGAAGGCGAAGATGCCTGTGCAGCTAGCCGAATATGTAGACAGCCGGACAAATCTGCAGAAATATATTGACACGCTATAGGAATATAACCAGAAAGCATGATCACCAGTCACACTCAAACAGTTCCTTCAACATCTCTTCGAGAATAGCGATGCTGAGGAAGAAGAAAACTTTGCAAAAGAAGAGGAGGAGCATGCGGAAAGCTCTCATATGGCTTCCCACTCCTTCATATATGATGACGATACAATGCCGGCATCAGAAACCGATAATGATGAGAAGGAGCCAGAACCAGCACAGAGGACTCTGAGCCCAACGCAAGATCAAGTTGAAAAGTTGTTAAAAGATGCTTTCCAAGCGAGCAAAGAGAATCAAAGACATGAAATGGCCATATATGAAAAAGCCAGGAAACAGCGTCTGAATAAGCAAGCAGCACAAAGGTCGAGTGATAATGTCATCCGATCAAAACAAACTCTAGTCCGAAAACCAAAAGAAGGACTAAAGTAGAGAAGCGATTCACCAAAGCCCTATCGATATGTAACATTTTGAAAATCGTTTAGGTGAAATTTCCGATAATCGGTAAAATAACCGGTGTTTTTCGTAAAAACCAAGATATGATTATCTTTCAACATAAAATTAAATATACCCATTCTAGCTATGTAATTGCTAGTATTTGGTAATTAGTGGGTCACTTACAAAATTTCTAGTTACAAAAATATTTTCCGTAATTAATTATTTTAAATATTATTTTAAGCCTTCACTAATACATTTAATTAGTGATAATTACAAATTTGAATAGGTTAATGCAAGTTTAGTAAACCATGACCACTTAGAATCAAGTATGTAGCATGCTAATTCTCACTCACTTGTCTCCATAATTCTAGAGAAGTCTGGGGTTAGAAATGAAATAAAATGAATTAATTAAGGAAATGGGTTAAAAATATGAATGATGGGGGTGTTTTCTTGTCATGGGATTTTCCTCACACACTCACACACTTCACACCCTCTCCCTCCACCAGCTGTTGGCCGAGCCCTATGGCTGCCCCACACACACAAACCTCACACTTAAAGATAAAAAGAAAAGAAATTGGAAAAAGAAAAGAGAATGAAAGAAGTATGGGTGTTATTATATTGAGGTATGGGTATTGTCTTGATTTGATTTTCCACACCTCACTCTCTCTCCTCTCTTCTCTAACTTTGGCCGAGTCCCCCCTCAAGTAGGCCCCCATTCTTGACCTCATTTTCACTTCAAAAACCCTCACAAAATTCTTCAAAAATCAACACAAAAACCTCACAAATCCCTAATCCAACCTTTAACCATTATTTCTTTGTCCATGCTAGCATGAATCAAGGAGTAAGATGGCTTTTTGGAGGCTTAGTTTGCATGTTGATCTTATATTTGTGAGGTATAAATCTCAACCCATGTTTAAATTGTTGTTAATTACTTCCATCTAAGTTAATTAAGTATTTGATTTAGGTTTTAATTTCAAGTTGTGGTTCTCAAGTGAGGGTTATGAATTCAAACTAGGGTTTGATCTCTTGATTTTAGTTTTGATGTTTATTTTAACATCTTAAGTTTTGCAAAACCTAACCTAGTTGCTAGTTTGCTAATTGTAAATTTAAAATTTGTACTAATTAAGCTTGTTGCAAACTAGATTTTTGTGATTAAGGTATAGAGGTGAGTTTCAAATATAATTAGTATTGGTGTGGCCTAATTAAGATATTTAATGAGATTTGTGGCCACTAGAATTGTTAAAACATCTATATTTAAACTCAATTGGTAATTGCTACTTACTAGGTTTTCGGGAAAATAGCTTTTAAGGTGAGTTTGAGGTTTTGGTGATTTATAACCGATTTCATATTATACTTAATGTGTCGTGAGTGCGCCAGTGGGTTATAGACATTGTCACGCCCCGCTTTCCAAAATACGGAATACGAGGGGTTGACAAGGCCAACCATTCTCCTACGGTCGAGGAAACATCCTTCCGTAGTCACACTTCGGCTTCTAGATTTACGTGGTAATCAGTAAACAATGAACAGGTAATGAGAAATGCAGTAACTAAATCAAAACAAATACAAAGGAACTAACCAGAAGGAGATTCTGAGTACCTGATCGAGATGTCCGTGATATCCTCGAGGTACGTCGGGTCCTGGTCCAGGCTAGATCCACTTCTTACTCTGAGCATGCATACCCAGGTCGTCAGAGCGACACGATAGCAATATATACATAGGTGCAAGTAGTAACTCGTACAGTAATAATGAATATATAACAGTAAATCGAGATAGTAACGATATGAACATGAAGTAGCCAATGCGGGTGTCTAAAATAGCAGGTGAACAGTAAAGCAGTAAAATAGTATGTCAGGTGTGTCGATACAGTAAGCAATGCATGTCAATGTCACTATCCCTATCAGTCTCTAAGTCTCACTGTACAGGTCACTAAGCCTATCGTCAGTCCGAGTGTGAGAGTCAACCACTCGTGAGTGTCCTCCACCCAAGGGTAGTACCCAAGGGCAAGGGACCACGGGCCCAAAATATAACTCACGGTAATAATCATGTACCCTGTAAATCTCCATATATCTCCATATATATATGCCGGCATGGGACTCCCGAGATTCTGTTGAACTCACACTCAAACTACCCCACACCCCGTGGTCTACATCAAACGCCAACCATAAGCTCAAATACTGGTCGGTCCATGACAAGTCTGCGCGAGAACTGGTGACAGGGTCTCCATCAAGCATGTCCCGACTGATACCCAAGATAAATGGACAGTGTCTGGTGCCTTACCTATGACACACATACAAGTGCTTCCATAAGTGTCCCATACCACTTATAGTCACACTTATACGCGTCCCACAGACGTCGACAATGCAGAAAATCGATAGGGTCCACTGATTATGTACAAGTACGTGTCACTTTCACTTATCCATTCATGCACGAATACTAACGTACTTGCCACAATCACCACTAACACCTAACACTGGGTAATGCACATGATCAATAGGTTACCAATGCAATGACATAAATATGATGTGATGAGAAAACGGTGTGTAAGGCATAATTAAGATGTCATAAGTCGGTGTCCTACCACTTACATAATTTATCATAAATCATACATGCCTAATTTAGCGAAACAAAGAAAAGGGGATAAGTAGTATATTTGATTATCTATCTAGAAAATTTAGTTTCACGTCAATCGGGTTTCAGGATCACTAGATATGGCCATTTCATTTTAAGCGTTCACTGCTGGAAATCCGGTTTCAGAATCGGAAGTCCGTTTCGCAACGCAATTTAATCCCAGTTAGGACCAGAATTTAGCGACGCTATAGTTGAATGAAATCTAGGGTTTTCAATAAGGTTTTAACATAGTAGACAGATTCTAAATCGCGTCTGTACGTCAGGAGTTATGTACTATTCAACACTAGGGTATCAGTTCTGGTTCTGTTTAGGACTGCTATACGTCCCGATATTTTAAATTGTATTTTAAATCGTAAACGATGATGAAACTGGGTGAAATCACATGAGTCATTTAGTTAATCGATTCATCTTCAATAAGGTGTAGGGTTCCGCAACATACGAGTTCAGGAAACAAGGTAGTAAACATTACGGGACAGAAAACAATAACCAGAGTTGCTCTGGACTGCAGTCCAGAGCCGCCCTCCGAGCTGATTCTTGTTATAATATTAGTACAGAAACAATTAAGAACTTATATAGGGTTACAGCTCATCGAGTCAGCTTCGATTTGAGCCCTCGAACGCATCATTCCAATATGTATACAATTCATGGTGATTTAAGCAAGTTTCAGGTGCGGGAAATTCCTAGTTTTTACGGGTGTATTTAGGGGTGTTCGTTTAAGTCGTTAACAGTCATATTTTGCAGTGAAACTTCTACACTAGGCTCATTATCACACGGGTCACAATATGCAATTAAATTCCGCCAAATTAATTGAAGGTTTTCATTCGGGTCTTGCGCCGAACACTTATGTTATACAAGGTTTTCATGAATCACAAACAGGGAATTAATATGGTTTGATTTATAACGGGAATAATATAGCATGTAGAAAGTAGGGTACTTGCTTGGAGACGCTTTGGCGATACACGGTAGCGGCAATAGCATGATCGTGTCACGAATGCAGCACAGGTTTAGCCTCGTCGGGTCTTTGCTTCTTGTACTTGACGGCTCGGTGGGTGCGACGGGCGTTGCGACGAACGGCGTGTTGGTGATGATGACGACTTAAGGGACCGAAGCCACAGATTTGATGGCAACTTCGGTGACCTGAATAGCGGCAACGGCGGTCGCTGTAGATGTTCGACGAAATGCCGGGGCTCGACCGCGGCGGCTAGGGATGCAGTGAGGGTGTCGCTGGTGCTGTCGAGGCCGATGGATAGGGGTTGTAAAGGGAGAGAGAGAGGAGTTGCAGAGAGAGCGAGAGAGAGGAGTTGCAGAGAGAGAGAGAGAGAAGTTGCAGAGAGAGAGAGAGCAGTGGGGCTTGGGCTTGTAGGTGACGGCGATGATGCTGATGACGAGAAGGGTGCAGGGGAGTTGACGCTGTGGTGGGGAGCTCGCCGGCGTTAGGGTGCAGGGGTGGCCGAGCTCGGGTGCAGGGAAGCTTGGTGGGTTTGGGGTGTTAGGTGGTTGTTGCGGTGATGTGGAGGTGTAGAGGAGACTCGGTGAGGAAGTGAGGGGAGAGGTGGAGGTGAATGGAAGAGAAGAGAAGGGAGTCGACGAGGAGGTTGTCGTCGTCGGGAAGGCGAGCTGGGTTAAAGGCTCGGTGGGTAAAGGGAATGGGGTAGCGAAGGAGCTCTGTCGATAGAGAAGGGGGAAGAAAGGAAGGGGAGAGTCGAGGTCTTCCTCGTCGTCGTTGTCTTCGGCGGCACAGGGACTCGAGGGTGTTGTGGGTTTGCGATGGGGAGAAGTGGTAAGTGAGGTGAAGAAAAGATTCGCAGTGGGGTGAGTGATCGTCCTTGTATGGAGGCGAGGGAGACGAGGTCACGGCGCGCGCGCAGTCATGGGCTCGTGGTTGCGAGGGCGTGGGGCAGCGGCGTCGTGGGCGCGCGACGTGGGGAAAAGAAACGGGGATCGAGTGGGAAAGTTAAGAAGGAGGGGAGAAGAAGAAGGGGTTAGAAGCGGGCTGATGGGCTGGGTTTGAGGAGAGCTGGGCCTGGGTGTTTAAATAAATTCCATTTTATTTTTTGTTCCAGGGCTGAGGAGGGGAGTGGGCTGGGGGTTAATGTTAGTAGAAGTTTATTTGTGTTGGGCTGAGAATGGGATTATTATGGCTGGGCCGATGGGGAAAGGCTGGGGGATTATGAAGGAAAATAAAGAAGTTAGGGTTTGGGTTTTGTCTAATTTATTTGATTAAATTTAAATGAAAAATAGAAAGTGGGCTGGGGAAAATTTTAGGGAATAAAAGAAATAAGGTTTCGTTTTCTTGGCTGGGCTGAGGATTAAATTGTTTATGGTTTTCAGGGCCGAGGAACTTTTTGATTGGCTTTGGTATGGTTTTAATCCTAGGGTGAAATTTTCTTGGGCTTGGCTTTAAGGAGAAGGAAATAGAAAAATACAGAGAGATGGAGAAAGTGGGCTGAGACACAACAATAGAGAGGATTGGGATTAGGGTTTGGGGTTTAAAGGAAATAAAATAATTATAAATAAAATAAATAAATTTTGTAAATAGTACTTTATGAAAATCCAAGCATTGGTGTACAAAAAGAACTGGGTATTACATCATAACACCCTTACAAAAATTTCGTCCTCGAAATTTAAAACAAGCGATAAGCTAAGGATAACATGCGAAAAGCTATGATTTTGAACACTCACATATAGTGGTTTTCTCTAAATAGTTAAAAAGAAAAAAAATCGAAGGTCTAATTAAGTATAAGGCAGAAATCAATTATGAGGGAAATCTATATGTACAAAAATAGAATAGTAATAACGAATAATAACTTTCGAGGTGTGCTAGATAAAATCGAAATCCTAAACATGTGCACACCTCGCATATCAAAGGTAGCGCAGCTAAAATAATAAGTATAAGGCATAACCATTTATAATAGTAATTATAAGCACAATACCCGGGAAATAAAGTAACAACAATAAAATAGTGATGGAATTGTCGATAGGTTAAAGTATTTTAGGATAATGCATCGATCAAATAGTTTTAAAATAACTTAGGAAACCCACTTAGTGCAAATAAGAAACTTGGAACAAAATATGCGCGATATATGGTTTCGCTATTGAAAATGTGAAGGATAGTAAGCCATTTAACACGGGTAAAACGGAAGTAGTCAATAACACGCAAATTTTAGATAAATACAAAATAATGAAAACTAAATTTTCGAATAACGATATCCCTAAATATAGTTAGGGTAGCAGGAAATAACATGAAGATGTATTGAGCTAGCCAGGGAAGGGATTACGAGGGAATATGGCTCACTCAAAAGGTCGGAGTGTGACACTTTAAACTGAAGGTCGAAGAGGCCGGGGTCGGGTCAGCCCAGGATGCAAGGGTGAGCAGCAAGGAACTACAGGAAGGGAAGGGATTTATAGGAAGGAAACGGTCGATGCATCATGTGAATTAAAAATCTGAAGGGTTAGTGAACTCGGAAATTTCACTATCAATTCCCCCTCCAGAGGAATATCAAACGAGGCACATACGAAGGATGAAGGGTGGCCCATACGAAAGATCGGGGTGCTGTACTTTTTAATCTAAGCGAGGGTCAAAACAGTACAAGGTGCAGGGGTGGACAGTCGGGGATCTCAGGAGGAAATAAATGTATAGGGAAACAGTCAAGCATCAAGGGAACCAAAAATCAGGAGATTAGAGAACTCAGTAATCTATTTCACTCCAGAAGAGTACGAACAAGGCATCCACGACGAAAAAATAGCCCTAAACCATACACAGATTTTACTTGGATAGAGGGGACGAAAGCTCAATCACGTCAGTCGCGGTTGTGGAAATTCAGTAGGTTACGGTGGGCATGTGCGCTCAGATAGGGGCGTCCATTTCCATAGCGCCTCGCAGGGATCGGCACTGGAGGTTCTTCTGCTGCGAGGTCTTGTCCTTTTGGTCCTTCTTCTTCGGATGGAGCTTCTTCATCGAGGTCTGATTCTACGTGATCTTCTTCTGCTGGATCCTTTCCCATAGGGTTTTCTTCCACTGGATTCTCCCCAAGGTTTTCCTCTCCAGGATTTTCTTTTATCGGATTCTCTTCGGGGTCCTCCTCATCTTCGTCAGAGTCGCTGATTATGTCGACTTCGGGGGCTGCGAATTCCTCACCCTCGGAATCGCTATTTCCGAAAATAACCTGTAGGCCGTTGGTCTCGTCATCTGATCTTATTAGCACGTAGTCCGAGGAAACGCACGACCGTGTGTCCTCATCTAGAGGCGGCGGTTCTCCAAAGTGGGCCATGACCTGAAAAGAGGAAGTCATGATTAGACAGTGGGGAATATTGAGAAGATATCCAAGGATACGGTGGCACGGGGAGGATATGCTGGAGGCAAGGAAGGAAAAATTTAAAATGTAGAATGCTGATGCAATGAATAGTATAAATAAAGGGAGAAGCATGAGAATGATACATACATCACAACTCAGAGTTTTATTGCATTCAGCTAAAAGTTCGACGGATACAAGATTCCAAACGAAAAGAAATATTTACAAAAGTGTGACAACATCTTTATTGAAAGTAGAAAACGTGATAATCCTCCTTTGGTTTCTGGACTGCTGCATTCCTGTCTCGCGAGTTGAATCCTATGTTGGGTCCGTGCTGTTCTTCGACGCTCGAACTACGAAATAACCATCACTTAGCAGGAGTGGAGAGTGTGGGCGAACTGCCCCCTTGTAGCTCCTGCCTTTCAGGGCAACAATTGATAAAGTGATCGCTGGATCCGCAAATCAGACATTTTCCTTTTGGCGCGGCGACACTCCCTCTGAATGTGTCCTGGCTTCTTGCAGTACCTACAACGTTGGGTCTTCTGCTGCTTCTGTCGTGGGGAAACAAGTGGGATCTTCATCTTCACCTCTTTTCCTCGTCTAACAGGGATCCCTTTACGATTGAAGGCTTCCGCTGGTGCCCGAGTCATCTGCCTTCTTAGTCCTTCCGCTAACAGGTCGTTTGTTCGCTCCTGGGCTTCCTTCAGTCTTCGCAGTGCATTCAGAATCTCTACGGTCTGATTCTGGAGAGTGGAGATAGAGGAAGAGTCGTTGGAAGACATGATTCTGAAACAACATTTTTTAGGCCGTCATAAGATACAGGGGAAAAATCAGAACAGGATATAGAATAGACAATGAAACAAGAACATCGGGTGTGATGAAACTCATTCAAACGGAAAACGAACGTAGAACTCCAAGTAACCCAATATAGTATAGTATTGTAACTATGATGTAGTTCATAATTACAACCGCGTAACTCTGCCAAGTCACCCGAAAACCCTAGCGGATGGAAAGCAGAACATACAATGTTAATAAGGATTAAGAATAACAAGTTTACAATCTAGACCGAGGGATATCTTAGATTGTCAAGCTCTACATGGAAAACTGCAATCCCAATCGAAGCAAAACCTGGTTTTGATACCAACAAAACTATGTCACGCCCCGCTTCCCAAAATATGGAATACGAGGGTTTGACAAGGCCAGCCATGCTCCTACGATCGAGGAAACATCCTTCCGTAGTCACACTTCGGCTTCTAACTTTACATGGTAATCAGTAAACAATGCACAGGTAATGAGAAATACAGTAACTAAATCAAAACAAATACAAAGGAACTAACCAGAAGGAGATTCTGAGTAGCTGATCGAGATGTCCGCGATATCCTCGAGGTACGTCGGGTCTTGGTCTAGGCTAGATCCACTTCTCACTCTGAGCATGCATACCCAGGTCGTCAGAGCGACACGATAGCAATATACACATAGGTGCAAGTAGTAACTCGTACAGTAATAATGAGTATATAACAGGAAATCGAGATAGTAACGATATGAACATGAAGTAGCCAATGCGGGTGTCCAAAATAGCAGGTGAACAGTAAAGCGGTAAAATAGTATGTCAGGTGTGTCAATACAGTAAGCAATGCATGTCAATGTCACTATCCCTATCAGTCTCTAAGTCTCACTGTACAGGTCACTAAGCCTATCGTCAGTCCGAGTGTGAGAGTCAACCACTCGTGAGTGTCCTCCACCCAAGGGTAGTACCCAAGGGCAAGGGACCACGGGCCCAAAATATAACTCACGGTAATAATCATGTACCCTGTAAATCTCCATATATCTCCATATATATATGCCGGCATGGGACTCCCGAGATTCTGTTGAACTCGCACTCAAACTACCTCATACCCCGTGGTCTACATCAAACGCCAACCATAATCTCAAATACCGGTCGGTCCATGACAAGTCTGCACGAGAACTGGAGACAGGGTCTCCATCAAGCACGTGCCGAATGATACCCAAGATAAATGGACAGTGTCTAGTGCCTTACCTGTGACACCCATACAAGTGCTTTCATAAGTGTCCTATATACGCGTCCCACAGACGTCGACAATGCAGTAAATCGATAGGGTCCACTGATTTTGTACAAGTACGTGTTACTTTCACTTATCCATTCATGCACGAACACTAACGTACTTGCCACAATCACCACTAACACCTAACACTGGGTAATGCACATGATCACTAGGTTACCAATGCAATGACATATATATGATGTGATGAGAAAACGGTGTGTAAGGCATAATTAAGATGTCATAGGTCGGTATCCTACCACTTACATAATTTATCATAAATCATACATGCCAAATTTAGCAAAACAAAGAGTAGGGGATAAGTAGTATGTTTGATTATCTATCTAGCAAATTTGGTTTCACGTCAATCGGGTTTCAGGATCACTAGATATGGCCATTTCATTTTAAGTGTTCACTGCTGGAAATCCGGTTTCAGAATTGGAAGTCCGTTTCGCAACGCATTTTAATCCCAGTTGGGACCAGAATTTGTAGGGTTCCTAGGCACACTAATGAGGTCTCACAAGGTATCAACCATGCCAATTTCAAATTTTACGGGTGCCGAGAAACCCTAATACGGATCGTTAACTAGATATATAGGCGACAAATGAAACTAGTTAACAACTTAACTGAAGTGTAAACGGAAATACAACCTTTGTAGATCCGTTTCTCCAACTCCATAGCTCCGCAATGAAATCTCCTCGCTGTCCAAATCGAATCCCGGGCTCTAGCGTCGGCTTCATCGGAAAAATGGGCGGGCTAGGTCGTCGACTTCGATGCCGAAGATGATCTACGTCGAGGCATCACAAGATCAAGCTCCCACTTCACTTGGCAAGAGGTAGAGGATGAAGAAATAGGAGGTGGGTTCACTTTAGAATTGGATTTCTCACTCATTTTCACAAGTTGCCATTGTTGATAGCAAGCTTTTTCTTGAAGTGAAGAAGAAGAAGATGAAGCAAGAATATGATAAGTGTTTTTTTTTTCCAAAATGGAAAAGAAAATCAATACTTATCATATTCAAACCATGATTAGGTGTAGAGAATAAACTAGGGTTAAGTGGAATGGTTAGGTTAAAGGAAAGAAACAAAATGGTCAACTTTTCAAACCTTCATGAACTTTCAATATAAAACAAAACTAGCAACCATTTTATTTCTTGCCAAAATGAAATAAATAAATGAATAAATAAATAAAAACCTTAACCATTTACATAACCAAGGTTTAAACCAAAACTACACCCAAGTGAGCATGTATCATCAAACATGATACAAACAAGTGCACAAAAGTATATCACATATACAAGTTGTGTACTTCAAGTGAGAAAATCCTTTTAAAGTTAACCAATACTAGTTAATGCAAAGTAATATATCAAATATATAATTATGCATTAAATCATCAAATCAACACTTGATTTAACGATCCGGTCATATCTCATATGACCGACTAATATCCAATGTATCGATTTATCGAATCAAACCTTGATTCGATAACTAGGTTATATCGCATACAACCAGATCGATACATTCATCGCGAGAATAGAATACGGTATCACATACACGCATTATTCTCGGTCCCGCACATATATCATATGCGCTCCTATTTCGTTTCGCTTGAGCCAGGAAACCTCTGTGTAGGACTCTAAAGACTCGTCAATACGCCGGCAGCAGATGATGATCATATCAATCACCCACAAGCCGCAAGCGGTCTGCTAAACGTAACGGCCACCCGGGTATTGAGCGTTCAGAAGATCGACGAGCAAGCCCGCTCACACTCCTGTGAATCCAACCAGTAACACTTACCGTACAGTCCGGTCTCGTCGTCTGATATGTCGCATATCTCGCCTAGGGGTGGTAAACGTCAGACCCCAATAGCTCGATAAGTCGTGTCGATTTGAGGTCTATAACAATTCGAGAAACTACTGGTAACACTTACCAGTAAATCTCAGCAACCCTGGCCAGGGATTTCCGGTTATAGCCAATCGAACACAGCGCAACATCAACCCCCTATACCGGGAGAGACGAATCCCCTCCTATCGCTCATTGCCTCTATGTGACTCGGGACTGTACCCAAAAACCACCGTTTTGCACGCCCTCTTGGACGTGGTAAGGTGGAAATCAAAGTACAGTGGGAACCATACAAGACTCTATGACGATCTCGGGTCAACAGACTACTCTGTACCAGTGTCACCAGAGAACTGCCATCTGACGTAAGGTATAATACCATCTGGGAGTTCTCGGCGAGTCCGTCCAGTGTACCCAGTCTCCACTGAGCACCCGTATATCATCTCTGATGTCAAAAACCAATGGATATGGGATCATCCATCGCCCATCTGTATGGGTCGAGAAGGTATACGCTAGTCTACACTGGTATATCGATGCCCCGTCTCGATACACCTACGACTAGGGACTTTGAAGGATGTACTTATGGACTACCATGCCCCCACTAGTATGATCCGCATCATAGTCCAGATAGTCAAGTACACATCCTAAGGGCTTTACCAACATGTAACAGAGAGATAATCAGTATACACGTTAAGGTAAAGAGCAACCAGATAGCATACTATCATGTCGAGCAAGAAAGTCCTCCCTATATATGTCCCAGCATCCACTACAATATACATCCTATGTACAGTAATGGCCTCTAGGGCATACATATAACTAACAATCTCCCACTTGCACTAGGGCCATCTGTAGCAGTGGTTGCAGTATCTCATACTCAACCATCCTATAAAAATCTCTCTCTGGGAATAGGCCTTCGTGAGTGGATCCGCCGTGTTGTCCTCTGAGTCTACTCTCCTAACCTCGATCACCCTGGAGATCAACCATCTCCATGATCAGGTGATACTGCCTTAGAATATGTCTGGATCACTGATGGGACGGACGTTCCTTGGCATAAGCCACAACTCCATTGTCACACAATGGGAGGAACTAAGTTCATCTTATGAACAAATATACATCCAGACTGCCTCTTTGGTAGCATCTCAAGTAGCGATGTATCCTGCCTTTATCGTCTAGTTAGCCACGGTATCTAGCTTGGAACTCTTCCAACATACCGTCCCTTTACTGAGGGTAAAGACAATGCCTGTGACTGACATTCAGTCGTCTGTATCACCCTGGAACACTTCCAGTGATTCTCCCCAGGATCGATTGATACCATCTCACTACATCTAGTGAGTATCCTAATATCCAATTATATCCCTCTCATAGATGAAAAACACAGGATTTAGGAGGTATCACTTTGATCCTATATGGAGAATCCTTATGATAAGCGGAGATTTGACCGAGCGTAGCATAGGAAACTCCTTCCTTATCATGAGTATGTCATCCACGTACTCTACGAAGATCACCACACTCCCTACTACCTTTTCGTATATACAAGGTTCATCTACCATTTTGATGAAGTCAAACTGTTTGACTACTACATCAAAACAGATGTTCCAACTCCGCGATACCTGCTTTATCCTATAAAGCATCTTGTACACGTTTCTGCTGCTCCCACTGTCTACGAAGCCCTCTGGCTGTGTACTTATAGACATTCTCTTCTAAAACATCATTTAGAAAAGCAGTCATGGCACCCAACCGTCAGATATCGTAGTCATGGTATGTAGCCGTGGCAAGTAGGATCTGGATGGACTTAAGCATAGCTACTGGAAAAAGGTTTCATCATTATCTACGCCTGGTCGATGACGAAAAGCTTTAACAAGTCTAGCTTTGAAAGTCTCAACTTTTCCATCTACACCAAGTAATCTTCTCAAGATATACTTGCTCCTGATGGGAATTTAACCCTTCAGATATAGTAACCAAAGTCCATACTTTTGTTGGTGTACATGGATTCCATCTCAGATCGCTAAGCATCCAGCCATTCTTACAGAGTCCCACTCCTGATGGCCAGCTCGAAACTAGTTGGGTCATCATCTCATGATGCAATCCTCGCTCCCACTGTCATAGAGAAACAGAAGTATCTCTCAGGGGGGTGAGGAACCCTACTAGATCGGCGGAGAGGCTGAGGTTCGTTGGAATCTACTGAATCCTTTGGTTCTATCAAATCATCAGCTGCAATTTGTATAGCTGGAACATTTCCAGTTCTACATAACAGATCTTGCCTCGAGCTTGTCCGGATTTTGCTTTTAGACATAGGCCGGACAACCCCAAATTTTAACTAGCTTAAGACATGGGCTCTTCCCTTTCCATATCACATATGAAGTGGTAGGCAACTGATTTGATTGGAACCCTATTCAATAGGTATGCAGCTTCTCAAGTGCATAACCTTCAAAAAGGAAACAGGTAACTCAGTATTACTCAGCACAGAGCACACCATATCGAATAGGGTACAATTGCTCCGTCCCGATATACCATCGTGCTATGGTGTATACGGAGGAGTAATGCTGAGAGAGAATCTCATTCTCCTTTAGAATAGTCCAGGAATTCCATGCACAAGTATTCTTCTCCTTGATCTCATCATAGGACATAATACTTATACCCTTATTTTGGTTCTCTACTTCTAACTTATATTCTGTGAATATCTCAAAAGTTTCGGACTTGTGTTTCAACAGGAACATAGGTCTGAATCTTGAAAGATCATCAGAGAATGTAATGAAGTATAATGAACCAGTCTTGGCAAGTGTAGACAGGGGACCTACATACATCAACATGTATCATCCCAAGAGTTCACTAACTCTTTCTCTGTTTCCAGTAAACGGAGCTATGGTCATCTTATCTCTGTGACATGACTGGCAAGTTTCACAAGATGTAAATTCAAACTGATTTAAATATGCATCTACATATAACTTCAGCTAGTCGGGTCGCATTGATATGACCTAGTCTACAATGCCTCAAGTAGGATTCGTTCATTTCTGAACTCTTCCTCTTGTGTGTGTTCCGTATACTAAAGAACTGTAGTTTGATTTAGAACATTAATGCTTTTAGATAACGTGCCTGAACCGATCAACTTTTGATATAGGAAATGTTCAAAACATTATCCATCAATACAAAATTTTATCATTTCTTTACTTCTAAAGAGATTGATATAATTTTGTATATCAGGTTCGGTATCTAATAACATTCGTTCAGAATCAATGTATTGGTAATACAGGGTGACAGTGACCAACAGACTTGGCTGCAACACTTGCCCCGTTTTCTGCCTCATGAAACTTATCACCCATTCTCAGTTCTCTACCTTTCCGTAGCCCTATGTAACAGATTACATATCTGGGATCCTGATTTGGTATCACATACCCAGGACGTAGAGGATACAGAGAAACAGTTCTTTGTAACGAACACACCCGAAGATGATGCATCAGCATGCACTCTCTTCGTTTGGGCGGCACGGGAATTCTGGTAATCCCCAATTTTCTCTGTCTTATAACAATTATAAGTTGGAGCGGGACCAACGTTCCCCGGCTCAGTATGACAAGCGGGTTCGGTCAATATTCCGTATTATTATCTTGATTAAGGCGTGATATGGTCGCTACCTGGAGAGAGAGAGAGAAGAAAACACTCAACGTGCGCTCTTTAAAGAATAGATTGGTTATTATTTTATCTAATCAGGATGGCTCCCACTGTTTTTTTTATCAAATCTTCCTTCAAATCTTAAAAGGAAAGACTAGCCGGGATTAATTACACGATACAAGTTCGCCAATCTTTCAGCCAGGCCAGTGTCGGTACTTTGAGGGAGGTCCCCCGTGCTTTCGCACGAACCTAATTAATGTAAACCTCGTTTTCCCAGAGGCGTAACCTCGTTAACACCTTTCTAGACACCTACTTGATCGGCTAATTGTAATGTGTAAAACTCTCCCAGGAGTAACTCTTACTCGCAGCGGGTATCGGGATCCAACTATCTCATAGAAGGTATGCAATCTCATTGCAAATTTCAACACTTGAAATTCCCGATAATTTTGCCCCAAGCGATCTATGACCTTGACTGAGTCAACAAATCATAGACCACAAGTAAAGTTCAACCCGTCATTTCTCGATTGAATTAAACCCACCCGCACGACCCTTGACTGAGTCAACAAGGCCGCACGACTACCCTAATCCAATCGCATCATATGCTTTGCAGATAAGCACTAATCAGCTACCGCACAGTACGCCTTGACTGAGTCAACAAACGCAGCACGAATACTAACTAGGACTTATCTGAAATGACGGAGGGCTATGTCAGGTTTTTTAGAAAACCTTTTGCGTAATGAACTTTATATCGTTGTAGAATCAAATGATTTTAAACTGGAGTGTTTTTGAGGCTTTTCTAGTTTTGCTAAAGGGGTCACTCCCGGTGAAGGGATCGTCGGCCCTTTCCTCATCGAATAAGGTGCGGGATATATCATATATATCACTGTGCAAAGCAAAAACTCTTAAAAGCTATCAAAAGACAAACCGAGTGTGTAGCATCTGCCAGTTATTGCTAAAGGAGTCACTCCCGGTGAAGGGATCTTGGCCCTTTCCTTATCGAATAAGGTGCAGGATATATCATATATACCGCTGTGCAAAGCAAGAACTGTAGCTACCTGTTTTATTTTGAAATTCGATTCTACAACATCTTTAGGTTTTTTTTTATTTCATTAATCATATTAATGAAGTCCCATCATTTAAATTACCTAAACATCACAGATAAATACGACGTACACTTATGCCATCCGCATTCGCCTCGATGTCCCCTCATGTACCGTTAGGTTAGGTGACCAACGGCAGAGCGGGGCAGGGCTAGCGCGGGTGTGAAACATAAGTAACGCCTATATAATATATCATATATACTATATACAGTATCCAACATAGAACATATCACATGATCACATCACAGATATCGCAGCAGAAGAATCATATGAAATATTGGATATACTAGGACGTCCGTGTTTTCAATACGAGCCAGTATAAAACACGGATTCCACGGTCGTGATGAATAGCCAAGCCCACACCCCTAGACCCCTACGAGAGCGGCAAGCAACCCTACCAATTCTAGAGTTAGGAGAACCGGACTCGACTCCTCGAGTCGGTCTCCCACTGGACTCCAGAACCCGGTTACTTGTGCTCCCCTCCTTGGGTCTATCCTAGTGCGGAAAAGTAAATAATATACAAAAGGGTGACATCTTCCGCAACCTGGAAGTGCCCCAATAAAAGAATATTACATACAAGTTTTTACATGAATGAAAATGAAAAACACTCATCTCACATAAAAACCCCCGGCTATTCAAACACGACGATCCAATATAACATATCCAGCAACACATAACATCACATGTCATCAACGTAAGTAAATATACGCATCCCAATTGTCGTTGACATATAGCAACGAAACCGGCGATATCACATATTACACTTACGGTCACAGAAAAGAAAGTGTAAAACTACAACAGTTGGAATCCGCAATCTGCATAGACATCGCATGCCTAATCAAATGAATACCTTAGACATCGCATGCCTAACAATTATAAACCCCGCATTTTAGTCTCATTATCGAAAACTCTTTTCAATATCAAGTCGGGCAATTCAACAAGATTCCCGACATCCTGATCGAATACTCGTCGCAAACTTCAGTAGACGGCTGCACCCCCGATGCCGTCGACGAAGTGCACTAAGGCGGAACACCGCTGCCGTGAGCACCCAAACGGATGCTTTCGGCGGCGGGGTTCTCCTACAGTCACTTGGTCGGGGCTATGGAGTGAGGCTGTCTATTAAGTTTACCCGGCGAGTATCCGCGTACGCTATGTGATTGCGACAGACTTTTGATCACATCAAAATTCCGTGGCAACCGATCAAGTGAGACTAAACTGCTATGTTTATAACATTCATTCAGTTATCTCATAACTTATTGTGAATTCCAATTATTGTATCACATTCCGAATAAGATAGAAAATGTTAAACTTTCCGATCGAACAATCGAACACCCAAGTTTTCCCGAAACAGCTCAACTCATGAAATAAGTTCAAAGACATTCACTTCGTGCCTCAGTACCAACGGTCCAGCCGTAGAAGGGTCAAGCCAACGCCTCACATGTAGCACGCCGTACTGCCCCAAACCCGAAGGTTCAAAGGGCAGTTCAAGACGGTCACATAATTGAGTTAAGGTTTGTTGTCTTCTAGAGGGTCCATCGCGTTACTTGCACTACTTAGAACGTCTTTAAACCACGGAAAAATCCAACACTTGGAAATTTCCCGAAAGGGGAAAAATTGGGTATTTATATCCGGTCGAACTTTTTGACATATTCAAAAAATTATCCGGAAAGGCACACAGACAAAATTAGACAATCCGGTCGAAACACCGAGTCCCCAATACAACCCAGAAAACTGAACTCTTGAGTGATATTTAAAAATTCCCATAAAATCCAGCATCAGAAAAGAGGAATTACTGTGCAAAAATTATTGTGCATTGTGAACATAAGGCCGCGGAACCGCGGCAGAAGCCATGCTTATGCCGCGTTTCCGCGGCGGTTTAGACGCATCATGAGCTCGTTTTGCACCATAATTCTTATATCTTCCTGCTGAATTTTTAAAGAATTTTTAATCTGGAAAAAACCCATTTTTTGAAAAAAGGCCAGAGAGCATGAAAAATCGGGGTTTCGGGTTCGATCGGGTTTCTAACATCGTCAACGCATCGCCTAAGGCTCTAGCTAGGCTCTGATACCACTGTAGGGTTCCTAGGCACACTAATGAGGTCTCACAAGGTATCAACCATGCCAATTTCAAATTTTACGGGTGCCGAGAAACCCTAATACGGATCGTTAACTAGATATATAGGCGACAAATGAAACTAGTTAACAACTTAACTAAAGTGTTAACGGAAATACAACCTTTATGGATCCGGTTCTCCACCTCCATAGCTCCGCAATGAAGTCTCCTCGCTGTCCAAATCGAATCCCGGGCTCTAGCGTCGGCTTCATCGGAAAAATGGGCGGGCTAGGTCGTCGACTTCGATGCCGAAGATGATCTACGTCGAGGCATCACAAGATCAAGCTCCCACTTCACCAAGTCATGAAACTTGTGAAGAGAACACCCTATACTACTTGGCAAGAGGTAGAGGATGAAGAAATAGGAGGTGGGTTCACTTTAGAATTGGATTTCTCACTCATTTTCACAAGTTGCCATTATTGATAGCAAGCTTTTTCTTGAAGTGAAGAAGAAGAAGAAGCAAGAATATGATAAGTGTTTTTTTTTTCCAAAATGGAAAAGAAAATCAATACTTATCATATTCAAACCATGATTAGGTGTAGAGAATAAACTAGGGTTAAGTGGAATGGTTAGGTTAAAGGAAAGAAACAAAATGGTCAACTTTTCAAACCTTCATGAACTTTCAATATAAAACAAAACTAGCAACCATTTTATTTCTTGCCAAAATGAAATAAATAAATGAATAAATAAATAAAAACCTTAACCGTTTACATAACCAAGGTTTAAACCAAAACTACACCCAAGTGAGCATGTATCATCAAACATGATACAAACAAGTGCACAAAAGTATATCATATATACAAGTTGTGTACTTCAAGTAAGAAAATCCTTTTAAAGTGAACCAATACTAGTTAATGCAAAGTAATATATCAAATATATAATTATGCATTAAATCATCAAATCAACACTTGATTTAACGATCCGGTCATATCTCATATGACCGACTAATATCCAATGTATCGATTTATCGAATCAAACCTTGATTCGATAACTAGGTTATATCGCATACAACCAGATCGATACATTCATCGCGAGAATAGAATACGGTATCACATACACGCATTATTCTCGGTCCCGCACATATATCATATGCGCTCCTATTTCGTTTCGCTTGAGCCAGGAAACCTCTGTGTAGGACTCTAAAGACTCGTCAATACGCCGGCAGCAGATGATGATCATATCAATCACCCACAAGCCGCAAGCGGTCTGCTAAACGTAACGGCCACCCGGGTATTGAGCGTTCAGAAGATCGACGAGCAAGCCCGCTCACACTCCTGTGAATCCAACCAGTAACACTTACCGTACAGTCCGGTCTCGTCGTCTGATATGTCGCATATCTCGCCTAGGGGTGGTAAACGTCAGACCCCAATAGCTCGATAAGTCGTGTCGATTTGAGGTCTATAACAATTCGAGAAACTACTGGTAACACTTACCAGTAAATCTCAGCAACCCTGGCCAGGGATTTCCGGTTATAGCCAATCGAACACAGCGCAACATCAACCCCCTATACCGGGAGAGACGAATCCCCTCCTATCGCTCATTGCATCCATGTGACTCGGGACTGTACCCAAAAACCACCGTTTTGCATGCCCTCTTGGACATGGTAAGGTGGAAATCAAAGCACAGTGGGAACCACACAAGACTCTATGACGATCTCGGGTCAACAGACTACTCTGTACCAGTGTCACCAGAGAACTGCCATCTGACGTAAGGTATAATACCATCTGGGAGTTCTCGGCGAGTCCGTCCAGTGTACCCAGTCTCTACTGAGCACCCGTATATCATCTCTGATGTCAAACACCAATGGATATGGGATCATCCATCGCCCATCTGTATGGGTCGAGAAGGTATACGCTAGTCTACACTGGTATATCGATGCCCCGTCTCGATACACCTACGACTAGGGACTTTGAAGGATGTACTTATGGACTACCATGTCCCCACTAGTATGATCCGCATCATAGTCCAGATAGTCAAGTACACATCCTAAGGGCTTTACCAAAATGTAACAGAGAGACAATCAGTATACACGTTAAGGTAAAGAGCAACCAGATAGCATACTATCATGTCGAGCAAGAAAGTCCTCCCTATATATGTCCCAGCATCTACTACAATATACATCCTATGTACAGTAATGGCCTCTAGGGCATACATATAACTAACAGAATTTAGCAACGCTATAGTTGAATGAAATCTAAGGTTTTCAATAAGGTTTTTAACGCAGTAGACAGATTCTATATCACGTCTGTACGTCAGGAGTTATGTACTATTCAACACTAGGCTATCAGTTCTGGTTCTGTTTGGGACTGCTATACGTCCCAATCTTTTAAATTGCATTTTAAATAGTAAACGATGATGAAAAAGGATGAAATCACTTGCTTCATTTATCTAATCGATTCATCTTCAATAAGGTGTAGGGTTCCGCAACATACGAGTTCAGAAAACAAGGTAGTAAACATTACGGGACAGAAAACAATAACCAGAGTTGCTCTGGACTGCAGTCCAGAGCCGCCCTCCAAGCCGATTCTCGTCATAATATTTGTACAGAAACAATTAAGAACTTATACAGGATTACATCTCATCGAGTCGGCTTCGATTTGAGCCCTCGAACGCATCATTCCAATATGTATACAATTAATGGTGATTTAAGCAAGTTTCAGGTGCGGGAAATTCCCAGTTTTTATGGGTGTATTTGGGGGTGTTCGTTTAAGTCGTTAACAGTCATATTTTGCAGTGAAACTTCTACACAAGGATCATTATCACACGGGACACAATATGCAATCAAATATCATCAAATTAATTAAAGGTTTTCATTCGGTTCTTGCGCCGAACACTTATGTTATACAAGGTTTTCATGAATCGCAAACAGGGAATTAATACTGTTTGATTTATAACAGGAATAATATAGCAATGTAGCAAGTAGGGTACTTTCCTGGAGACGCTTTGGAGATGCACGGCAGCAGCAATAGCACGATTGCGTCACGAACGCAGCACAGATTTAGCCTCGTCGGGTCTTTGCTTCTTGTACTTGACGGCTCGGTGGGTGCGACGGGCGTTGCAACGAACGGCGTGTTGGTGATGATGACGGATTAAGTGACCGAAGCCACAGATTTGATGGCGACGTCGGTGACCCAAATAGCGGCAACGGCGGTCGCTGTAGATGTTCGACGAAATGCCGGGGCTCGACCGCGGCGGCTAGGGATGCAGTGAGGGGGTCACTGGTGCTGTCGAAGCCGATGGATAGAGGTTGCAGAGGGGGAGAGAGAGAGAGAGGAGTTGCAGAGAGAGGGGGAGAGAGAGAGAGAGCGGTGGGGCTTGGGCTTGGAGGTGACGGTGATGATGCTGATGACGAGAAAGGTGCAGGGGAGTCGACGCTGTGGTGGGGAACTCGCCGGCGTGAGGGTGCAGGGGTGGCCGAGCTCAGGTGCAGGGAAGCTTGGTGGGTTTGGGGTGTTGGGTGGTGGTTGCGGTGATGTGGAGGTGTAGAAGAGACTCGATGAGTAAGTGAGGGGAGAGGTGGAGGTGAATGGAGAAGAAGAGAAGGGAGTCGACGAGGAGGTTGTCATCGTCGGGAAGGCGAGCGGGGTTGAGGGCTCGGTGGGTTAAGGGAATGGGGTAGCGAAGGAGCTCTGTCGATAGAGGAGGAGGAAGAAAGGAAGGGGAGAGTCGAGGTCTTCCTCGTCGTCGTTGTCGGCGGCGGCATAAGGACTCGAGGGTGTTGTGGGTTTGCGATGGGGAGAAGTGGTAAGCGAGGTGAAGAAAAGATTCGCAGTGGGCTGAGTGATCGTCCTTGTATGGAGGCGAGGGAGACGAGGTCGCGGCGCGCGCGCAGTCATGGGCTCATGGTTGCGAGGACGTGGGGCAGCGGCGTCGTGGGCGCGCGATGTGGGGAAAAGAAACGGGGATCGAGCGGGAAAGTTAAGAAGGAGGGGAGAAGAAGAAGGGGTTAGAAGCGGGCTGATGGGCTGGGTTTAAGGAGAGCTAGGCCTGGGAGTTTAAGTAAATTCCATTTTATTTTTTGTTCCTGGGCTGAGGAGGGGAGTGGGCTGGGGGTTAATGTTAGTAGAAGTTTATTTGTGTTGGGCTGAGAATGGGATTATTATGGCTGGGCCGATGGGGAAGGGCCGGAGGATTATGAGGGAAAATAAAGAAGTTAGGGTTTGGGTTTTGTCTAATTTATTTGGTTAAATTTAGATGAAAAATAGAAAGTGGGCTGGGGAAAATTTTAGGGAATAAAAGAAATAAGGTTTCGTTTTCTTGGTTGGGCTGAGGATTAAATTGTTTATGGTTTTCAGGGCCGATGAACTTTTTGATTGGCTTTGGTATGGTTTTAATCCTAGGGAGAAATTTTCTTGGGTTTGGCTTTAGGGAGAAGGAAATAGAAAAATACAGAGAGATGGAGAAAGTGGGCTGAGACACAACAATAGAGGGGATTGGGATTAGGGTTTGTGGTTTAAAGGAAATAAAATAATTATAAATAAAATAAATAAATTATTTAAATAGTACTTTATGAAAATCCAAACATTGGTGTACAAAAAGAACTGGGTATTACAGACATGGTTGACGTCACGTATTGCGACCATAGTCGGGGTTGTGGCGTTGTCGCGAGCGCGTTTGTGCACCAAGTGTGTGTCTGTCTTATTGTGCGCGTGGTTGAATTGTGTCATTTGTTCCGCGACTATTCGTGTATTTATTCACTTATTTCCTTGTGTACAATTCTATGATCGCGTACAGAGATGTCGGACGCAGCACGAAAAGACAGGACGGAAATCAGAGCAGATTAGCCGAGGCGTCCAGGTGAGTAGATATATATCTATGGGTGAAGTCAGGTGGATGGCGTATAGCACTCCCGTAGTTTCGTAGTGTAATATACGAATACATTATATTATATATATAAATATGTGTATTATGATACGTGGATGATTATCAAGATGGGCTTTAGGTGTTCGCAGGTTAAATTTAGTGTAATTTTAAGATAGTGCTTAGTGTAATTTCTTAGCCGCGAAACCCTGGAATAAGGTATACATACACATGCATACATGGGTTATGTTTTGGTGTATATGATATATGAATATATACATATATATATATATCTGTGTGTGTGTGTGTATGTGTGTGTATACACACACACACACACACGCATGATGGTGATAGTATATGATTCTTGGAGATGAGTCGATGTGATTGGGCATGATACCGTGAGATCGGTGATGTGATTAGGGTCGTGTTATGAGATATGACATATTATATTAGCGGATTGATCGGCGATGTGTTTTCATACACATGCGGATATATGTTGATGGTTTTGGTATGTACTAGACTTAGATCGGTCCTCTAGTTCATGATATTATGATGATGATACCTGAATAATGTGTTATATGCGATGTTCGACCCGTACCACGATTTTAGGATGCCGTACGAGGGATTTACCATACAAGATACAAAAATTATGATAGATCTGCACTCTTGATTTAAGGATGTCGTATTATATGGTTTATCGTACGTGACGCTATTGAGGCGGGATCACCGACTACTAGATATATCGATTCGGACTTAGGTGGTTTTCCTTACCCTTTTGATTAGTCTCTTAACTTTGTCCTGTAGTTACTTAGTAGATGTTAGACTGGGCTCGGGTCATACTTATTTTCAAAACTAACGAATCGTGAGTATTTTAAATGACAGGCCAAAGGGTACTACAGATATTTCAAAGGACGTACATTTTTCATAAAAACATCGTAGCCCCTATTTTCTAAAAACCACGATTCGTGCCCTTTCAAATGCCTAAATTGTATGACTCGTACCTATAAATGTATATTCTTATATGTTGCGTTTATTATTCATTTTCCGTATATTCTTGTTGTTCGCATCGCATGCTTAATTGTGTTTTCAGTAGTTATTATGAACCCATGCTGTCAGGACACCAGCACCATTACCGATGATGCGTATGCTCCATGCACACTTGCTTGCCGGCTCACACACATCATCATCGGTAATTGCCATGACACGTACACTTTAGAAGTATTACTTCATTGACATAACTTGCTAGCTGATAGTTCCATTATGTTATTTCTTTTATATGCTAGTTTAATTATTGCATTCCTTGATTGATATCAGATGCATTCATATATTCATTTGTCATGCAAAATTATGGAGCTTTATGCCAGTAATTTACTGTTTAATTACTCTTAAGATTGTGATTTCGGATTTCCATGAGATTTCTGGATTTGGAGAAACCTCCAAGATTTTATAACTTATTATTCTTTTAAAGATAGAAAATTGCGGTTTTCTCGTGATATGATGTGAGATATTTCCACCATGAGTTTTTCCGGCACTTGAGCAGTATCATACACCAGATTCGAGGAGGAGGATGAACCGTTTGCGGGTGCATGGTGGACCCGGTGTGGCACCCCGAGGAAAGATGGTCACAGATGATGGCGTTGAGCCTGGCAGGGGAGCACTACCGACCGGTTATTTGTAACACGGCGGATATCCGAAGGATACCGGCGTAGTCGTGAGATTTTATGATTTGGGCCAGTCCGGATTGCCGGAGCCCGGGCCAGTCCGGATTGCTGGAGCCCGAGATATTGCGACATTAAGATATTAATGTTACATGACAGAGGCCAGTCCGGATTGCCGGAGCCCGAGATATTGGATATTGGGGTATATGTTTTGTGTCGATGCTTGACACGGATTTTATGTTGATTTCATTGATGATACCTAGATTTTTATATACATAATCTCACTAATTTAAGAAAACAGTTTTCTCATTCATGATGTATTCTGTTTTCATTTGTAATGCATTCATACATCATATATATGATATGTTGCGGAAAGGTTTGTCAAGCACCCTATGTAGAGTTTGGAAGCATCACATGTGTCAAAGTTTGGATTTTGATGGTGCTAAACAAGCATGCAAAGGAATCGATCCTAGAAAATTAGGGTTATGAAACTTAAAGCGAACAAAACTAGGGTTTCGAGACTACAACCTTTGTAGCTCCCTTTCGCTAGACTCCTTGGTGTCTTGAGTGTTGGAAGAAGGTCCTCTTGAAGTCCTCTTACGTCCACGACGATCCACCCGGAGTTCGCCGTCCAAGCTCGCAACTTCGAGAATTGAAGAGAACACTCTAAACAAGTTGGCTAAACTTGTGTAGAATGATGTTGTGGTTTAAAATCTCACTTCAAAAACCTTTCTTTATAGGTATATTACTCACTAGAAGAAACTAGAGAGCAAATATGACGGAGGAAGAAGATGGTGGCAATATTTTAACAAGAGATGAAGAAAAGATAACCTTGAAAAGAAATGAAATATATCCTTTTATATTTTATTCCTTCTCACATCCAACCATGGTTAAGTGATGGAGAGATTATTTAACTTGAGTTTTAAATCATAAAGAGAAGGATAACTCAAGGTTAGAGGTAGGTGAGCTTGGTTAGGTTAAAAGAAGAATGTAGAAGCTAGAAAGAATTATCCTTTTCTTTTCAATTTTGTTTTAAACACAAAATCAAATAATAATCCATCATTTAATACATGGTGTGAGTCTTATATTGCCACCATTTCCATGTGTAAACAACCATGATAGATGGGTGTATGTATGTGTGTATGTATGCACATCCATATTTGCATGAAACAAGATAGAAAGAAAGAAACACATACATACATGCATACATCCATCATGTCCAAGAAAGGTTTTAAGTGAGAAAACTAATGGTTAAGTGATAAATCAACACTTGATTTATCAATCCGGTCATATCACATATGACCCTACCAAAAGCAAGCCGCCCGATCAATGTTCGGTATCCTATACGCGTATTTTAATCGGGTGCATGCGCATATCGCATATGCGCACCACAACGTTTCGCCTGGACTGGGTAACTCCTTTGTAGGACTCTAAGACTCGTCAATACGCCGGCAGAGGGTGATGATCATATCAAGTACCCCCAAGCCGCAAGCGGTCAGCTAAACGTAACGGCCACCCGGGTATTGAGCGATCAGAAGAAAACAAGCGAACCTGCTACAACTCCCGTCGAGCCAACCAGCAATACTACCGTACAGTCTGGTCTCTTCGTTAGATATGCTGCATATCGAGCCTAGGGATAGTCACGTCGACCCCAATAACTCAATAAGTCGTGCCGGTGAATGGTCTATAACAGATCGAGAAACTACTGATAACACTTATTAGCAATTCTCAGCAGCCCTGGCCAGGGACTTGCTGATATAACCAGTCGGGCACAGCACAACATCAACTCCCAATATCGGGAGAGACGAAACCCCTCCTATCGCTCATCGCCTTTGTGTGTCTCGGGACTGTACCCAACGGCCACCTGTTTGCACGACTCGGTAGAGCCGTGGTAGGGTGGCAATCAAAGTACAGTGGGAGAACACACAAGACTCTATGACGATCTCGGGTCTACAGACTAACCTGTACCAGTGTCACCTGAGAACTGCTATCCGACGATAGATATAATTCCATATAGGAGTTCTCGGTGAGTCCGTCCAGTGTACCCAGTCACCACTGAGCACCCGTATATGATCTTGATGTCAAACATCGATGAATGTGGGAACATTCATCGCCCATCGTATGGATCTAGTATCATATACGCTAGTCTACTCTGGTAGATCAATGCCCCGTCTCGATATACCTACGACTAGGGACATTCCAGGATATGCTTACAGACTACAGATGTCCCACTAGTATGATCTCCATCATAATCAAAGTAGTCAAGCCGATATCCTCAGGGCTTTATCAGCATGTATGAATGAATAAAAGCATGATCAAATCAACATGTCAGATAAAGAAGAACCAGATAGCATACTATCATGTCGAGCAAGAATGCATACTGAATATATATATACATGTATAGATACATCCACCATCACATAATGGCTTCTAGGGCATACATATATCCAACAATCTCCCACTTGCACTAAGGCCAGTTATTGGCGTATCTCATACCCAACATCCCAAAAAGTCGCTCATGCTGTGGCTGAGGGAGGGCCTTGGTGAGTGGATCTGCGACGTTATTCTTTGTGTCTACTCTCTTAATCTCGATCTCGCGGCGATCTACAATCTCTCGGATCAAATGAAAGCGCCTCAGGATGTGTCTGGACCGCTGATGGGACCTGGGCTCCTTGGCTAACGCCATAGCCCCATTATTATCACAATACAAGGGTATTGGATCAATAATGGTTGGAACTACTCCTAGCTCCGAGACGAACTTCTTCATCCAGACGGCTTCCTTGGCGGCATCATTTGCAGCAATGTACTCAGCCTCCATCGTAGAGTCTGCAACGGTATCCTATTTGGAACTCTTCCAACTTACCGCCCCTCCATTGAGGGTAAATACAAACCCTGAGATAGATTTGCTGTCATCCTTATCGCTCTGGAAGCTCCAATCGGTAAAGGCCTCCATTTGGAGATCTGTATTACAATACACCAAGAACAATTCTTTAGTCCTTCGTAAGTACTTAAGAATGTTCTTCACAGCTGTCCAGTGGTTCTCCCCTGGGTTGGATTGATACCTGCTCACAACACTAAGTGCATAAGCTACATCTGGGCGTGTACATAACATCGCATACATTATAAACCCTACTGCCGAAGCATAAGCTATAATGCTCATGCGAGCTCTCTCTTCATCGGTCTTTGGACAAGAATCCTTGGAGAGAGTGACTCCATGGCAAGCGGGTAAGGCACCCCGCTTGGAGTCTTCCATACTAAACCTTTTTAGGATGGTGTTGATGTACCTGGTTTGGGACAATCCAAATAACTTTTTGGATCTATCCTTATAGATCCTTATGCCCAGGATGTATGTGGCATCACCCAGGTCCTTCATGGAGAACCTTAGTGATAAGAATGATTTGACCGACTGTAGCATAGGAATATCATTTCCTATCAGAAGAATGTCATCCACGTACAATACGAGGAATGTGACAGCTCTTCCTACAGCCTTCTTATAAACACAAGGTTCATCTGGATTTTTGATGAAATCAAACTCTTTGATAACATCATCGAAACAGATGTTCCAACTCCGAGATGCCTGCTTTAACCCATATATGGATTTAAGCAGTCTACATGCTTTCTCGCTGCTCCCACTGTCAATGAAGCCCTCTGGCTGATCCATATAAACGCATTCTTCTAAATCTCCATTTAGAAATGCTGTTTTAACGTCCATCTTCCAGATTTCATAGTCGTAGTGAGCAGCAATAGCAAGTAGGATCCGAATGGATTTAAGCATGGCTACAGGCGAAAAAGTTTCGTCATAGTCCAAACCCGGTCTTTGACGAAAACCTTTCGCCACAAGTCTTGCCTTATAGGTCTCTACCTGCCCATCTACACCAATCTTTCTTTTAAAGATCCATTTGCACCCTACAGGTTTTACCCCAGGGGGTACAACGTCCAAAGTCCATACTTTGTTGGTGTACATAGACTCCATTTCGGATCTCATGGCATCCAGCCACTTCACAGAGTCACCACTCGTGATAGCTTGCTGAAAACTGGTAGGATCATCATCATCCCTGATGCAATCTTCTCCGTCACCATCAATGAGGAAACCGTAGTACCTCTCCGGTGGGCGAGAAGTCCTACCAGACCTTCGGGGTGGCCGAGGTTCCTCAGTTTCTATTGCAACAGCCGGTTCAACCAAATCGTCATTAGTAGTTTGTGTTTCTAGAACCTCTTCTAGATCCACTACCTTGCCATCATCTTTATCGGTGAAAAACTCTTTTTATAAGAATGTGGCATACTGAGAAACAAACACTTTTTGTTCCTCTTTGTGCTAGAATAGATATCCATAAGAATTCTTTGAATATCCTACAAAGTTACACATGACTGACCGTGTCTCGAGTTTGTCCGGATTCTGCTTTTTAACATAGGCCGGGCAACCCCAAATCTTAATTCTCTTAAGAGATGGTCTCATCCCATGCCATATCTCATATGGCGTGGTAGACACGGCTTTGGTTGGAACCCTGTTTAGCAGAAACGCTGCAGTCTCCAATGCATGCCCCCAAAACGAGACTGGTAACTTAGCGTCACTCATCATGGACCGGACCATATTAATAGGGTCCTATTCCTTCGTTCTGACACACCGTTGTGCTGTGGTGCGTAAGGAGGAGTGAGCTGAGAGAGAATCACATTCTCTTTTTGGAAGTTTGCAAATTCTGTACTGAGATACTCACCACCTCGAACTGATCGAAACATTTTGATACTCAAGCCGGTTTGTTTTTCTACTTCTTGTTTATATTCAATGAATTTCTCGAAAGCTTCGGACTTGTGTTTTAATAAAAATACATGACCGAATCTTGAGAAATCGTCAGTGAATGTAATGAAGTATGAAAAACCGCCTCTAGCCTGTGTAGACATTGGCCCGCATACATCACTATGTATGAGGCCTAGGAGCTGAGTAGCTCTTTCTCCGTGTCCGGTAAACGGAGTTTTGGTCATTTTACCCTTGATACAAGACTGGCAAGTCGCATAAGATTTATATTCAAAAGAGTTTAAATATCCATCTTTGTGTAACTTGTTTAGTCTTGTTTCGTTAATATGACCAAGTCTACAATGCCAAAGAAAAGCTTCATTTAATTCTGAAAGTTTTCTTTTATTAGTGTGTTGTATACTGAAAACTGTGTGTTGATTTAGGACATATATTCCGTTATTAAGCGTACCATACCCAACCAACATTTGATTTAGGTGAATGTTCATAACATTGTTCTGCAGTACAAAATTATATCCTTCATTGTCCAACAAAGAAACGGATATTATATTACATAGCATACTTGGTATAAAATAACATGGATTCAAAATCAAAATACATCCAGATGGTAACCCCAAGTGATACTCTCCCACTGCGACTATATGTACATTGGAACCATTTCCAAAGCGGAGAGTATGGTCACCTGTCTTCAAAACCTTGCTATTTCTCAGCCCCTGCATAGAATTGCAAATGTGAGAACCTGAACCGGTATCTAATACCCAGGAAGCAGAGTTTATTGAAAAACAGTTTTCTGTCACAAACGCACCTGAAGCAGAAACATCAACATGCTTCTTCTTGAGACTTAAGTACTCCGTGCAGTTGCGCTTCCAATGTCCTGTCTTGTGGCAATGAAAACATTCGCCTTTCCTCGAGTCTCCAGCCTTGGACTTTTCCTTTCCCTTCACCTTTTTAACTCCACCCTTAGGATTAGTGGGCTTCTTCTTTTTCTTTCCCTTGGCCTTAGCTTTCGGGCGAGAAGAGGAAGACTGTCCAATAGTCATAACGGGAGTTTTTGCTGACTTCATAGTGCTCTCTGCACTCCTTAACATGTTAAGGAGTTCAGGGAGTTCCTTCTCCATGCCGTGCATGTTGAACTTCACTATGAATTGAGCAAAGGTGGAGGGGAGGGACTGCAGAATAATATCTATATACTGTTCATTGTCCATTGTCCATCCTAGGTCCTCAAGCTCTTCTATAAGAGCTATCATCTTCAGAACATGGTTTCCTACTGGTGTGCCAGGGGCCATTCGCATCTGAAACAATTTCTTTAATGCTTCGTATCGTAATACGCGGGATTGCTCTCCATACAACTCCTTTGTATGGAGAAATATGGTTTGAATGTCCATATTCTCGTGCTGCTTTTGATGTGTATTGTCCATCGATGCAAGCGCGAGGCATTTTGCCGTGGCACAGTCAACGTCCCATGTCTTACGGACTTCAATGTCCGCAACTGAGAATTTTGGACCTGGGACGGGCGGGGCTGAAGCCGTGAGGACATATGATACTTTATCATAAGTCAAGGCGATTTTCAGATTCCTTAGCCAGTCTTTATAATTGGTCCCATTCAGTTTGTTTTTATCTAGTAGAAGCTTGAGTCCAGTCATGGGTATCTGCCATTAAGAGAGAGAAAAGAATACACTCAGCGAAAGCTCTTGCACAGATCCGATTGGTTATTATCTTGTCTAATCGATATCTCCCACTGCTTTAATCAAGTTTTTCTTTCAAACCTTAAAAAGAAAACTAGCCAGGATTAATTACAGTCTACAACTTCGCTAACCGTTCAGCCAGGCCAGTGTCGGTACTTGAGGGAGGTTCCCCGTGCTTTCGCACGGACCTAATTAAAGTAAACCTCGTTTTCCCAGAGGCGTAGCCCCGTTAACACCTTTCTAGACACCTAATGAGTTAGCTAATTGTAAACTGCAAAAACTCTCCTAGGAGCAACTATTGCCCACAGTGGGATCGGGATCCAACCATCACATGGAAGGTATGCAATCTCATTGCAAATTTCAACACTTGAAATCCCCGATGTAATTTTTACCCCTAGTACTTATGACCTTAACTATGGTCAACAAATCATAAGTACCAGTCAAGTTCTACCCGTCATTTCTTGATCAATTAGACCCACCCATATGACCCTTAACTATGGTCAACAAAGTCGCATGAATGTCCTAATTAATCTGCATCATATGCAGTGTAGGAAGACATCACTTAGCTACCGTACACTACGCCTTAACTAAAGTCAACAAACGTGGCACGAATACTAAGTACTTTACTTCCTAAAATGACGGAGGGTTGCGGATGATTTTTAAAAAAATCTTTAACGCTTTGAACTTGATATCGTTGTAGAATCAAACAGTTTTCAAAAGGAGTGGCTTAAGCTCCGCAGTTTTGAAATATAGCTTTTTCATAAAGAGCCGAGTGGTTTTCAAATCTGATTCTACAACATCTTTTTAGGTTTATTTTCTTTACATTAATCATATTAATATAATCCCATCATTTAAGTCCTTAAGCCAATCACAGAAAAGAAACGAAAATAACACGTACGCTTATGCCATCCGCATTCGTCGCAATGTTCCGTTATGCACCGTTAGGTTACTTAACTAACGGCATACCGGGACAGGACTAGCGCGGGTGTAGAACATAAGCAACGTCTACTATATATCATATATATAATATGTCATTCGTCTCAGATATCACAGAACACAGGCAGCAGAAACATATATATAATGTGGGATATACTAGGACGTCCGTATTTAGTATTTAGCCAATAATAGAAAATACGGATTCCATAGTCGCGATGAATAGCCAAGCCCACACCCCTAGACCCCTACAAGAGCGGCAAGCGACCCTACCAATCCTGGAGTTTAGGAGACCCGGTCTCGACTCCTCGAGATGGCCTCCCACTGAACCCCAGAACCCGGTCACTTGTGCTCCCCACCTTGGGTCTGTCCTAATGCGGAAAAGTAAATAATATACAACACTGGTGACACAACCTCAACCCGGAAGTGCCCCAAATAAAAGAATATTACATTACATTTGAATATACATGAATGAAAATATAAAACTCTCATCTCACATAAAACCCCCCGGCTATTCAATCGCGACAATCCTGCACATCATATCTCAGCAACACATAATATCACATATCATCAACGTAAGTAAGTATGCATACCCCAATTGTCATTGACGTATAGCAACGAAACCGGCGATATCGAACATACAACACTTACGGTCACAGAAAAGAAAGTGTAAAACTACAATATTTGGAATCCACATTCTCTTTAGACATCATAAATGCGAAATATCACATATTTCGTATTTCATGCCTAAACTATATGAATTCCACATATTGTATCAAATTCCAGATAAACAGACAGTATTAAAATTTTCGAACGAACGATCAAGAACCCAAGATTCACTAAACCTCAACACTTGAGCAGGGTTCAAAAATCCGGAGTGTGACACAATAGTAGCGGTCCAGCCGTAGAAGGGTCAAGCCAACGCCTCACATGTGGCACGCCGTACTGCCCCAAACCCTAAGGTTCAAAGGGCGGTTCAAGACGGTCACATAATCGAGTTAAGGTTTGTTGTCTTCTAGAGGGTCCACCACAAAAAAGACTTGCACGTATCTTTAAATTATTTAAACCCCGTTAATATTAAGGAAATGATACTCGTTCAAACACTTCAATACTTTCTAATTTACCCGGAAAAACTACGAAATGAAAATACCGATCGAATCTATGCGTCCAAAACCATCTCCAGAAAATACAGTACTATATTCAGATTAAACTTACCTAAAACACTGTACAAGCAGACATAAGAATTATAGTGCAATTTTCATGCAATGATACCACTGTACGGCCGCGGAGCCGCGGCCTAAGCAAGGAATTGCCGCGGTTCCGCGGCCATATGAACTGTTCACGGCATCGTATTTCACCATAATTCTTAGTTTTTCCTGCTGTATTTTTTAAGTATTTTTAATTCTGAAAAAGGTCAGATTTTAGAATTTGTCTAGAGAGGGTCCAAAAAAGTCGTATTTTTGTCCGATCGGGATTTTTACTTCGTAAAAGCGTCGTCTAATGTTCTAGGTCGGCTCTGATACCAATGAAAGGTTTGTCAAGCATCCTATGTAGAGTTTTGAAGCATCACATGTGTCAAAGTTTGGATTTTGATGGTGCTAAACAAGCATGTAAAGGAATCGATCCTAGAAAATTTGGGTTATGAAACTTAAAGCGAACAAAACTAGGGTTTCGAGACTACAACCTTTGTAGCTCCCTTTCGCTGGACTCCTTGGTGTCTTCAGTGTTGGAAGAAGGCCCTCTTGAAGTCCTCTTACGTCCACGACGATCCACCCGGAGTTCGCCGTCCAAGCTCGCAACTTCGAGAATTGAAGAGAACACTCTAAACAAGTTGGCTAAACTTGTGTAGAATGATGTTGTGGTTTAGAATCTCACTTCAAAAACCTTTCTTTATGTGTATATTACTCACTAGAAGAAACTAGAGAGCAAATATGAAAGAGGAAGAAGATGGTGGCAATATTTTAACAAGAGATGAAGAAAAGATAACCTTGAAAAGAAATGAAATATATCCTTTTATATTTTATTCCTTCTCACATCCAACCATGGTTAAGTGATGGAGAGATTATTTAACTTGAGTTTTAAATCATAAAGAGAAGGATAACTCAAGGTTAGAGGTAGGTGAGCTTGGTTAGGTTAAAAGAAGAATGTAGAAGCTAGAAAGATTTATCCTTTTCTTTTCAATTTTGTTTTAAACACAAAATCAAATAATAATCCATCATTTAATCCATGGCGTGAGTCTTATATTGCCACCATTTCCATGTGTAAACAACCATGATAGATGGGTGTATGTATGTGTGTATGTATGCACATCCATATGTGCATGAAACAAGATAGAAAGAAAGAAACACATACATACATCCATCATGTCCAAGAAAGGTTTTAAGTGAGAAAACTAATGGTTAAGTGATAAATCAACACTTGATTTATCAATCCGGTCATATCACATATGACCCTACCAAAAGCAAGCTGCCCGATCAATGTTCGGTATCCTATACGCGTATTTTAATCGGGTGCATGCGCCTATCGCATATGCGCACCACAACGTTTCGCCTGGACTGGGTAACTCCTTTGTGGGACTCTAAGACTCATCAATACGCCGGCAGAGGGTGATGATCATATCAAGTACCCCCAAGCCGCAAGCGGTCAGCTAAACGTAACGGCCACTCGGGTATTGAGCGATCAGAAGAAAACAAGCGAACCTGCTACAACTCCCGTCGAGCCAACCGGCAACACTACCGTACAGTCCGGTCTCTTCGTCAGATATGCTGCATATCGAGCCTAGGGATGGTCACGTCGACCCCAATAACTCAATAAGTCGTGCCGGCGAATGGTCTATAACAGATCGAGAAACTACTGATAACACTTATCAGCAATTCTCAGCACCCCTGGCCAGGGACTTGCTGGTATAACCAGTCGGGCACAGCACAGCATCAACTCCCAATATCGGGAGAGACGAAACCCCTCCTATCGCTCATCTCCTTCGTGTGTCTCGGGACTGTACCCAACGGCCACCTGTTTGCACGACTCGGTAGAGCCGTGGTAGGGTGGCAATCAAAGTACAGTGGGAGAACACACAAGACTCTATGACGATCTCGGGTATACAGACTAACCTGTACCAGTGTCACCTGAGAACTGCTATCCGACGATAGATATAATTCCATATAGGAGTTCTCGGTGAGTCCGTCCAGTGTACCCAGTCACCACTGAGCACCCATATATGATCTTGATGTCAAACATCGATGAATGTGGGAACATTCATCTCCCATCGTATGGGTCTAGTATCATATACGCTAGTCTACTCTGGTATATCAATGCCCCGTCTCGATATACCTACGACTAGGGACATTCCAGGATATGCTTACAGACTACAGATGTCCCACTAGTATGATCTCCATCATAATCAAAGTAGTCAAGCCGATATCCTCAGGGCTTTATCAGCATGTATGAATGAATAAAAGCATGATCAAATCAACATGTCAGATAAAGAAGAACCAGATAGCATACTATCATGTCGAGCAAGAATGCATACTGAATATATATATATACATGTATAGATACATCCACCATCACATAATGGCCTCTAGGGCATACATATATCCAACAGTTGCTACCTGAGGCACTGACACGAGCACTTGGCATTACACTTCTGTTAGATGTTTACCCTGGGCACTATCTGATGTTTCAGGTTATATATACTATATGGTTATATTATTGTATGACCTAGGATAGAGTCATACATGCGATTTCTTCTCGGTGATGTTTTCTACTCACGAGTTGGCAACTCCCCCACGTTGTGCCATAGTTTCTTGCAGCTTTTGCCGTACAGGTTTCATTGCGGCTTGCTGGCACACTACTTCCTTCCGGGTGATTGCTTTGGTAGGCGGAGTCACTTGCATCATGATCACCATTGCACTTTTATTTATTCGGTTGTATCTAGTAACTCCATCAACCAGACTTGTATATTTGATAGACTTAGAAGACCGGTATGTATATTCTTTCGACCTTAGAGTCGCGCGTTGTATTATTATGGGTTTTCTCTGGTTTTCTTGAGGATATTGCTTTTCTTGATGAGTTTTGATCCTCGCCCTTCGGCGTTGTATATTATATTGCATTGCGTGGTTGTGTCCGCTAATTGGTGAAGAGCTAGCTCCCGCTTGGGGATGCCTTTATTCGTTATGTATATTATGCATGTTTGTACCCGTTTGGGGCCAGTATTTATAAAGGAGACTCTGCCGAAATTTTTGGGAAAATATGATGTTGCTTTAAAATGTTTAATGCCGCTTATTTTATTAAAACCACTTGCTTTAAAACAAGTTTTCCTTCACTTTCTCTTTAAAATGGTTTAGATTTCTGGGCTTTTGGCTTACTTGAATTAGATGGAGTCCTATAGAATTTATATGATAAAAGTGCCAGTCATGTGCCATTTCATGTCATGACAAAGTCGGTATCAAAGTCAGGTTTAACCTTGGTTCGAGTCTATGTTTGACTATGCGGAGTCTAGGACGTTTATATATATTCGGAACATAAGTTTGACCTTACGGAACTTAGATTTTGTCGAGGGGGTATTAGACCTGAATTTTCGTCGCATAGGTTGACCTTGGTTGATGGAGTAGATGACTTAAGTAGAGTGATGTACTGTGTATATGTTCCGCGGTATACTTACGATACGCTACTCCGCTTAAGAAACCTTAGGATGTACATTTCTTTGCAAAGTTTTATATTCATTTCTACAATCTATCCTCATCGATATCGGTTTGTGGTTTTGTTACCACGGTTGCACAAGAAGAGAGAGCTGCGGCTAGAGTTGAGGTCAGCATAAGCTCGTCATGGACGAGGACTGACCGGGGCGTGATTTTGGTGACACACGATTGCATAGATGTGTCGTTTTATTGTGTTTTTTCGCCCCATAAGCGTTTTGATGGGTTTTTTTTACTAAGATTTCTCGAGCGTGCAGATCAGCCCCAGAGGATTGGGCCACTGCTAGAGGCCTGTTAGAATGTTATGACCGTTAATGTATCGTCTATTCTTGAGGATTGAGGCACTGTTCAGCGTGCAGACGAATGAGCCAGCTGTTACTACGACTGACAAGATATCGCCCCAGATGTTTGAAGCTATCGCAGCACGAGTTGTACTTAGAGATGTGATATAAGATCGCTAGTCACCCATGGATGAATGACTAGGACATGTGGTTCGTTTTCATATCACGATACGAGGTCATCAGATTGATTGATTCCAGAAGACTTCATGCAGGTACGTTGAGAATCGATGGGAACGAATGTCAGAAACCCTTTTTTCCAAGTTTAAGGTATTCGGAAAAACATGAAAGTAATTATGTGGACCCTCTAGAAGAATGAAACCCTAACTCGAAATAATGACCATGGGATCGCTTTTGAACCTTAGGGTTTGCGGCAGTTCCACGGTGCCATAATGAGGCTTGGGTCTGCCCTTCTACGGCTGGTCCATAGGTACTGTGGCATGTACTGGATAGTATTAAATTGTGCTCAAGTGTTGATCTCTCGGGGAATTATGGGACTTTGATGAACCGATCGTAAAGTTCAACGTCGTCCGGATATCATATGATGGGATACTGCACGAGGAGACTTAGACCCAGGATCGGTTGTATTACGAACACCCAGTAGTTCAGAGCTCGGCATCATTGACGAGATATGTTATGAGTGACCATGATAGTTGACTAGATACCTTTAGAGGATGTGCCAAAGGGAAGCTGTTTCTGTCAAGATTTCCATATTGGGTCGTTGAACCGAGGAGCTATGTAACGGGAAATCTGCAGTGAGAGACGAGAGCCTAAGGGCACAAGGCGCCAGACCATGAAAAGGAGGCAAGTAGATATCTTGCTCTGCTAGCTTTGGATGCGCCGACACCTTCTTGATTTCAAAGGAAGGACATATCGACGACAGTTGTTCATCACAGAAAACTGCATTTCAATACCGCTCATGCTTTATCTATTTTGTTATATATCGGTACTATTAACCAGTGTCTACTCAGTAATACAGATTACAGGTATCCGTGACAAAATACTGGAAATACACTTAAAATTACGGATATATCATTTGTGAGCCGACACTGTAAATAGAACTAGAAACCGATCGATATCCAAGAGTTATTTTGCAAACAAATAAAGTGTACACATTTTGGTCCAACACATAACATGTGTGAACACAACCCTTGGAGCATAGACCATGATGGGGGCTGCCATGAATCATGGCACAAGTGGGCATGAAGTGATGTGCATTTAATGTGCATTGATTGATAGAGATATGATGTGATGTGTTGCATCAAGTTTCCCTCCATATCCAAGGGTGCAGACCAGGTTAAATTAGAGAAATCTAGCAGCACCAATGTGATGTATGGGAGCACACAAGACTACACTTCCAATACGAGCCCTAGACTCAACAAAGTGGCCGCCAACATTCCTCCTAGAACCAAGCAGGCCGGCCCCCTGCCTCCAAAAGCCCCAGTTTTCTGTGGGCCCTCCCCTACTGCCACCTCATCGTAATTTTATTATTTATTTAATCTTCTTTTTTCCTATAAAAGCAGAACTAGTGAGCAAGGGAAGGGGGTCTTGGATTGTGCTTACATTGTTTCATTCTTTTCACCAAGACTCTTTTGTTTTCATTTTGTTCTTGTATATAGCTTAGTCCCTTTGAGCTCCTTACCTTCTCTTGATCTTGCAAACTCTTCATTGAGCTTGCAAGTTTAAGAGTTGGCTATTGATCTCAAGGGTTGTATCATTATATGAAGATTAATAAAGCTTTCTTCTTTCCCTTCATTTCCCTTGGGTTCTTTGCCTCCTCTTTATCTTGCAACCTTGTAATTGAGCTTGCAAGTTTAAGATTGGATTATTGAATCCATGGTGTGTATTTTGTTCTATGGTTCCTAGTTATTTCTTACTTGCTTTTTTATTAATTGCTTTACATTCTTGCAATTTAAATTCCATGCATTATATTCTTTCAATTTAAATTCCATGCTTTACTTACTTGCTATTTAAATTCCATACCCTTTTTCTTTCTTGTGATGTTGTCTTCTCCTTTCTTTGTTTATCTTTTCTTTTGCTCTTTTTGGTTTGTTCTTGAGATGGTTGTAAATATGTGTTGTTAGTAAAAAAATACGATATTGTAAGTTAATAATTTCGTTTCCCATTCCTTTTCCCGTTATTTTCCACTGAACTCCGCCTAAATCTTACGAGCGCTCCGTTAGGCACCCTACCCTACCAAGGTATCGGTGATCCCTAACCACGACCGGTTGCGTTCGGTTTCGCCGGAGGCGAAATTCAAGCGATCAGAACGGACGGACGAGGGTCAATAAGCCAGATTCCATGAATACCGTGCTTAAATACCCTAATCCATATTTGTCACGACCCGAAATGGCAGGTGACTGGCACTTGAATCATATGAAGTCTATAGGACCACATCTAATTCAAGTAAAGCCAAAAGCCTAGAAATCTAAAACCATTTTAAATAATAAATGAAGGAATACTTGTTTAAAAGCAATTGGTTTTAATAGCATAAGCCAAATTATGCGCCTTTAAAACAACAAGTCTTTTCTGAAAATTTCGGCAGAGTTTTCTTTGTAAATACTGGCCCCGAACGGGGTACAACATGAATAATATATACATGAATGATAAAAGGCATCCCCAAGCGGGAGCTAGCTCTTCATCAATCGATGGCCACAACCACGCAAGCAATATAATATACAACGCCGAAGGGTAAGGATCAAAACTCAAAAGGAAACTCAAACAACATGAAATCCAAAATAATGCAACGCGCGACTCTAAAGTAAAAATAATACACAACACTAGTCTCTAGTCAGAAATAAATATACATATCTGGTTGATGGAGTTTACTAGATACAACTGAAATAAATAATATAAAAGGTATAATGGTGGTCACGATGCAATTGAACCGAACAACCAAAGCAATCACCCGGAAAGGGTGCAATTTGCCAGCAAAGCCGTAACGAAACTTGTACGGCAAAACCTGCAAGAAACTGTGGCATAACGGTGGTGAGTTTCCAACTCGTGAGTAGAAAACTTCACCGAGCAGAAATCGTATGTATGACTCAATCCTAGGTCAATACGATCAAATATATATACAACCTCAAATGATAAAGTCTGAAGCATGAAAGGTGGCAAGGGTAAACATCTATACCAAAGTGTAATCCCATGTGCTCGTGTCAGCGCCTCAGGTAGAAACATATCATATGTATGAGGTATGAATGTAATGTAATGAAAACAGAATACACGTAAATGAAGAAACTGTTTTCTTATTTTAGTGAGATTTCTGTTTATATAACACGAGGTATCGTCAATGAAATCAACATAATCGGTGTCTAGTATCGACACAAAACATAAATCCCAATATCTCAATATCTCAGGCTCCGGCTATCCAGACTGACCTGTATCATCAAATCTCAATACATCAATATCTCAAATCTCAATATCTCAATATCTCGAGCTCCGTCAGTCCGGATCGGCCCATATCATCAAATAACACGACCACGGACGGTATCCTCCGGATATGCACCGCGCCAAACAATCACCGGTAGGCAGTCTGCCCCTGCCGGGCTCATCATCCTCTATCAAATCACTCTCGCCCTGGGGTACCATACTGGGTCCACCATGTATCCGAGACGGTTCATACTACTCCTCGAAACGGGTCTCGAAATCCAACACCTATCATGAAAACTCATGGTGGACGACTCATACATCACGAGAAAACCGCAACTTGCATTTTAAAAAGAAAGAGAGAGAGAGAGAAGTTTATATATATTCTTGCGGTTTTCCCCCAAATCCCGAAATCTCATGAAAATCCGAAATCCAAAAATCAAGAGTAAGTAAACAATGAATATCGGCATAAAGCCCAAAATACTGCATAACCAATGAATATATGAATGCATCTAATATCATGCAATGAGCACAATAGTTAAACTAGCATATGAAAGCGATAACATATTGCAACTATCAGCTAGCAGGCTATGTCAATGAAATAACATTCACTAAAATGTACGTGACATGGTAATTACCGATTATGATGTGTGTAAGCCGGCAAGCAAATGTACGTGGAGAATACGCATCATTGGTAATGGTGCTAGTATCCTGAGAGCATGATCTCAATAATGGCATATGGAAACACAATATAAGCATGCGAATGCGATGCGAACAACAATAATATGCGGGAGCTGAATAATAAACACAACAATGAAGAATCTACATCAATATATATATATATATATATATATATATATATATATCATACAGTTTTTCTATTTGAAATAACACGAATCGTGGTGTTTAGAAAATAAGGGCTACGGTGTTTTAAGAAAAGATACGTCTTTTGAAAATATTCGTATAATCCCTTGGCCTGTCTTTAAAATACTCACGATTCATTAGTTTTGAAATAATTATGACTCGAGTCTAGTCTAACATCTACAAGTAAACTACAGGACAAAACGAACAATCTAACCGAAAGGGTAAGGGAAAACCACCTAAATCTGAGTCGATATATATAAATATAGTAGTCGGTGATCCCTCCTCAATAATATCACGTACGATACAATATAAATATAATATGACATTCTCGAGTCAAGAGTGCGGATCTATCATCAATATATAGCTCGTACGGTAAATCCATCGTACGGCATCCCAATCTGGGTACCGGTCAAATATCACATTCATCTCATCATTTATCTGGTATCCTTGTCATCATATCTCATGACTGGGGTACTGATCTAAGTCTAGTACAAACTGATACCATCTGCATTTATATGCGTGTATGAAAACACACGCCTAAAGGCCCGCTAAAATCCTATGCCGTAGCTCATAATACGAACCACATCATACCACCGATCTCATGGCACCATGCCAAAACTGATCGACTCATCTCCAAATACTATATACAATCCTCATCATCCATGTACACACACACACACATAGTCCCATACCCATGTGTGTGTGTGTGTATACATATACATATCCCTATATACACACAAGTAAATAAGTATGCAAGTGTGTGTGTGCGTGTATGCAAATCACTACTCTAGGGTTCACGACTAAGAAGCTAAACTAAGTTACTTCTAATTACCCTAAACTAAACCATGAACACATAATCATATCTTTATAATCATCCACGTATCATAAAATAAATATATAAACATATATATAAGCTATACTACGAACTGCGGGGGTGCTATACGCCATCCAGCCGACATTCCCCGAAGATATATCTACTCACCTTGACCTTCGTTTGCCGATGTCGCTATGTGCTTGCTTGTCGTCTCGAAGTCCTCGTGGGGGTACCTACACATCATAACGTATCGTGCCACATTAAAACTCAATTCAAAACCAAAACAACACGCTAAAAGCCTATAGATTAGAACCTACGGACTGCGCCTTTCAAACCACCAAACAACACTCGATTTCGACGTACAAACGTCAAGTGATCGAATACAAAACAGATTACAAAAAATCCAGAATTCACAATACGTAAAACAAAACCCATAATCTGTAAGTGCACGGCCGCGCCCCGGCCGTCAATCCGACGCCGGAATGCGGAAGTGATGATTTACTTTAACTTTTCAAGCCGGCACCACCGCGCACTATAAACCCGGATCGTGCCATTAAACTAGTCCTAGCTATCTAGAGAGGGGGTAGAGAGATATACTGAGCGATCCGTGTCTTTCGGTCTTCTCTTCGTCGTCTCGATCTCCCTGCGGAATGCTCCGGTCTTCGTCTCCTCGCCGGAAGGGCACCACGTCGCCGGCTTCTTTTACGGGCTCCCGCCTCTGGTCCGAGGCAACTCGGGCTCGACGTTGGCGAGTCGACATGCCCAAGGTTTGCTGTAGAATACGTGTAGAAAGCTATGTCTCATTTTGGGGTATTGGAAGTTGCCTTTTGTGGAGGAAAAGAACTTAGACTTTTGGAGATGAAACTTTGGGATTTTTGTAGCATGAAAAGAGCAAAATTCCCACACCCAAAAATTGGGCAACCCCTCCTTGGCCGGCCATGCATGGTGGTGAGTAGAGAAGAGAGTGAGTGAATGAGGGAGAGTCTCACAAGAATAATGCAAGAGAGAGGAATGAAAATGTTATCATTTAAAGAAATGATCACATACTCAAAACCACACTCCATCAACCACCATCATTACAACAAAGGTCAAGCCATCATGAAAGAAGAAGTCAAATGGTCAAGGGATGGTGCAACCATCATGACACTACAAGATGCAAATAACACCCTCCACAAATGCTTATTTGCACAAATGCAAATAAGCCCTCCGCCACCAATCTTCAGCCAATGAAAGATACAAAGAAATATGGCTGAAACAGAAAACAAACTGGCAACTCCAAAAAACTGATCCCGTAATAAATTACAGGAAAACCCCGCTACTGTATATACATACCCGCATTTGTATTCCGACCGAAATACAAATGCAATGAGACAAAATCTACACTGTACTATACTAGGATCAGCTTTACACCAAAGCCGGCTAGTATTATCCGTCCGATCCTGATCCGTGCAATACCGCACGTATCTGATCGAACCCTGCCATATATCCATACGGCCTCTAGTACTAACCGTCCGATCCTGATCCGTGAAATACCGCACGTATCTGAACGAACCCTGCCATATCTCCATACGGCCTCTACAGCGTTTCGCCCGAAAACTTGAGCAACTGAATGTGGGGGACTCTAAAGACTCGTCAATACTATGGCTGTGGATTTAACCACTAGCACGTCAGAGGTATTAGCCATACGTGACGGGCTACCAGCTATTGACCAAAAGGGACGTCGATAAGAGAACTCATCCTGACACCCTACTCAGCCTGTCAGTGACAATATCCGTACAGTCCGGTCCGTTCGTCTATGAGCATCGCATGGCGGGCCTGGGGGTTGGTAAAAGTCAGACCCCCAAAAGCGGTACAAGTCGTGTCGGAGTGTAGCCCAGAACACCCTGAGATACTACTGGAATACCTACCAGTAAATCTCCTGCCTTGGCCACGGACTTTTCATGTTCTGGCTCTCCTAGACACAGCGCGACCTTACCCCCAATACCGGGAGAAACGACCCCCGAAGATTCGCTCACTGCCTCCATGTGGCTCGGGACTGTACCCAACTAAAACCTGTTTGCACGTCTCCTTTGAGCGTGGTAGGGTAGTAATCAAAGTACAGTGGGAACTCACACGAGACAAATGACGATCCTCAGGTTGATGAACTAACCTGTACACATGTCACCAGGGAACTGCTATCTAACGTCAGGTATAAGACCAACTAGCATGTTCCCGGCGAGTCCTGTCCGGTGTACTAATAACCCAATGAGCACCTGTATACATCTTAGGTGAACCAACTGACACCAGTGGCTTGTGAGACCGGCCACCGCCCCTCGTCGGGGTCTCGACTGTATACACTAGTTTACTCTGAGGTACCGATGCCCTGTCTTGAAACTCCCACGACTAGGGACCTTTTAAGGATGTGCTTATAGACTACCAGCTCCCACGTATATGATCGCCCTCATAATGCTGGCAGTCAAGCAAGAATCCTAGGGGCTCTATCAACGTGCAATAGTGACCTGTAAGGTCACCTAAAGCAGTACACGATGATAAAGGTAAACCAGATAGCATACTATCATCTTGAGTAAGACTGTTCTACTGGGACAGGTCCTCCCTCAATCATTGCAATCACGTTCCTGTGATCCAATAATTGACTCTGAGGGCACTATCTCCAACAATCTCTCATTTGCACTCAAGGCTAATTATTGCGATGTCGCATACTCACAGCCCGTGTGATACCGAACACCTAACTCCTCTACTAGTCAGTCTCACAAAACCCGTTTGCAAAACTATTGCGTTCGAGGAATAGTCTCAGTGAGTGGATCCGCCTTGATGTTTCTTTCTATGTCTCTCTATATCTCAAGTTCGCGGAGAAAACCATCTCCCGAAATGAGCAATACCTGTCTTAGAATGTGTCTGGATGTCTGATGGGACCTAGCTCATAAATGAACTCCAAATCCAAACTTCTTAGACTGTATCGTCAACTGAACTTAATCAGTATCCTGCGCCATGCCTCCCTCAGTATTGCCTTGGACCACCTGTCCAAAATACTGCCCCTCGTCAGAAGGAAAACTATAACTCTGACAACCTCCCTGTCGTCCAGGTCACCTTGGAAGCCTGGAATGATAACTATCTCCCGAATGAGGCTGTCGTTATCATATCCCTAGAACATCCACTTATGTTCTAAAACTGCTTCCGACTGTTTCTCCAGGATTGGATCAATGTCAACTTATTGCATCTACTGCAAAAACAACATCTGGTGTGGTACTTGACATCTCATGATTGACTCAATTGCCTAAGCAAGTGATCTGCCAATCATGCACATCCCTCTCCCCTTTAGTCTGTAAGACACCTTTAGAGAGGGTGACTCCATCACCTGCAGGTACACTACCGTGCCAGGAGTCGTCCATTCTAAATACTCTTAGAATGCTGTCTAAGTACCCTGATTGGGAAACCACCCAAATCTAGATCTAAAAACATAGATCTAGTAACCAGTATGTCTGATATAATGTCCAAGTCCCATGTGGAGAAACCACTGTGTGACGACCAAAGTATAACCGATCGTAGTATAGGAATATCACTTCCTACTCTGTGTATGTCATCCAAATACCATGACATCACACCCTACTAGCTTCTCAACAGATCCGTCCCCTATTCTGATGAAGTCAAACCTATGACTGTCACATCAGAAATTGATGATCTATCTCCGCTATATCTTCTTTAGTCTATAAATAGACATAAGCCATTTGTCCACCATGCTTCCGCTGCTCCCACTGACCACGACAACCCTCTGGCAGAGTCATATAGACGTACACTTCTAAAGCCAGTTTAGAACGACGCTATACTCATCCTCCTGCCGGGTTTCACAGTCTGGAACAACAGCAATGGCAAGTCTGGGTAAACAAGAACCTCCCTGTCACCGTCCTTGAGGCTACCAGAGTACCTTTCGGGTGCCTGTTCATATCAGATTTTTGCATTTTCATACCGCCCAATTTTTATCACATTGCATATCGGTAGATACTCTTGAGCCGTGTTTGCTAGTCAATTGCAGGATACAGGTTCCCGGTTCTCAAACGGAGAAATTCATGAAAAACACAACAAAATCCGGTTCCTGCCAACCACAGATAAAACACGGTCTCCGCTCTTCATCCGTATGTTGCCAGATACCAGTTTAGGAAGACAAAGTGTCAACTCAATGTCATTCTCATGCACAAGGCTCAATGGTAGCACAAAATCCAAGAGATCTACGCGGAGCTCGAGGCAATCATCCACAAAAAAGTCCACCTTTGCTCAATAGAAATTCTGGAAGAAATAGGAATGAATTATCAGAAAATACCCACACCAGACAAGAGGGGACAGGAGAACAGGAAAGTACTCAGAAGCCCACACCCTAAGTCGACTATAGGGGCGCGGATCCGCGGCCATAGGGGGGCTTAGGCGGCGGATCCGCGGCCGTACAGTCAGGTCAGAGCATGGGCTTTTGGGGGCAGTTTGGTCATTGCATCAGGATTCTGTTGGTTGCCCTAGGGTTTCATTTCTTGGCCTATAAATAGCCCAGAATTTTGTGAAGAAAGGGTCAATTTTTGTATTCTCATTTTTTGCCTAGTTTTAGTCTTGTTCTTCTTCCTCTTCTCACCTCTTCTCCATTAAACTTGTAGTGAGCTTTTGAGTGAAGAGTGATGAATAAAGAAGACCAATTTTTATCATGCTTGTCTCTTTCTTTACTTGTCCTAATTTGTTGTAATTTTAATTGTTAAGTAGTTGTTGTTATTTGTTTGATTGTTTCTTTCTTCTCTCTTTTCCTTTATCATTCATACGACAATGATACTTACGCTTGATCCTCGCCAAGGTGAGGTCGCAAATAGTTAGTCGTATTCTTCTAGCCTCCTTCTTTCTATCTTCCTCTTTTGTTTGTTTTATTTTTCCGTATTATGAAGTGTGAGTAGTTTTATACTTGTTAGGGTAGGATAAGGGAAGTTTGAGAGAAGGAAATCTCTCTCACTCTTTCCTTGCCCAACAACTTAAATCGACTCCCGTTAATTGAACCACAATCCGCTCCTTACGGCACCCTATCCTACATGATAGCGGTGATTCCGTAGTGAGACCGGTTGTGGTTGAATTAACCGGAGGTTATGGATAAGAGCCAAGAACGGACGGACAAGCACCAAAAGGAAGGACTATGCGTTGGAAAGCCTAGCTTATACTCGCAAGTTCCTTCCTAGTCGTGCTAATCCCCGTTGTTTCCGATTACCGTAACACCGATATTAAGTAGGGCAACGAAAGATGTGGAGACTCCTAACTCAAACTAACCTAATCCTCACTCTAACAAGCTCTCTTTAAGTATCAACTTACACTTAGATAACCACAACAAAATTTGAAAACAGGACTTAACTCGTTAAAACACTTTGAAAAAGACTCCCATCTCCCTGCGGACGACCCGTACTCAACCGGCTAGCTACAAGCGAAACCGTCTTGATTGCGGTATTTAAAACTAAACTTGAACACGCACGTACTCTAACAATCAAATGGCGCCGTTGCCGGGGAGACGGTAGTTTATTTCCTTGTGTAATTTCGGGTTAATTTGTAAGTAAAAAAAAAAAACGAAAAAAAATATATACTTTGTAAAAAGAAACCATCTTGTTATTCTTGATTAGTTTTTGTGCAAGTGTGCAGGAAATATGAAGCTCAAGATCGACGCCAAAGACGTTGGAAATACGGAGTTCAAGTACAGTGCCAAAGACGTGGGAAGATAGACCCACATTTTCGCGGCTACACCGCGACGGACAAAAAGAAGCATCCAGTCTACTGTACAAATCTGGAGCAAATACAGTGAGCCATTCAAGATTCAGTACATTCAGACAAGCAGAGGAACCCCAACAGAGAACACCCCAAAATTTCAGAGCCCCAATTCCTCAACCTAGCCGCGGATCCGCGGCCTAAGTAGGTGTTTGGCCGCTGATCCGCGGCCATTCAGTGCCTTCAGGGTGCAATTTTTCTCTCTGTAAGTCTCTCTGCCTCTCTCCACTCCTCTGAACTCCACTGAACTGTGTTTCTGCAGCCTTCTTTGCGCAAACTCTTCTCCCCCTTCCAATAAACTGTTCTTGTGCAGGATTCTTTGCGCCGCAAATAAAAATTGTTTGCAGTTGATTTGTTACTGCTTTGCATTTCTTTAATACGGACTTAAGGGGCTTGAAACCAATCCAGATTGGGTGGGGATTTCATCACCCTTCCCAGGACCCCGGAAATCACTAAAGCATATGCATTGTCCATTGTAAATTAAAAAATACTAGACTTCAGCCCTAAGGACTTCGCGCTCATTAGGAGAAGATAAACCTTGTTTAGAACCTCGCTTAACCGTATATTGTTTACGGGGTGTCTAGGAAAGTGTTAAAGGCGCAACCGCCGAAAGAGAAAGGGTTATTTAATTAAGGAACTTCGCGAAAGCGTTGGACAACCTCCCCTTATCTCTGCACTTACCTGGCCTCGTGATCAGTGTATTTTTAAGCCCGTTTCTCGACATTGTTTAACTTCGACAATCAAGTTCAGGAGCAGGTCTAGTAGACCTAGGTTACCCTAGATCTAGGCGTGATTGTGCATATCTTGTTTGTGATTGCTTAAGCCGTATTTCCGTACATACTTCTGTAAATCTCTTTCTAAAAAAAAAAAAAAAAAGAAAAAATCAAAAACTTTTATAAAAACTTGCCCTTTTGTCGCCAAATCCATTTTCACCCAACGCCCATCGCCTTTCTTCATTGACGTTTTCTTACCCTCACCTTCTTCGCTTCGACTATACTAAACTCGTTTAGTGTATGTCCGCTTGGACTCGGGACACTAGCGCCCGTCTAGTCCGCGTTACGTTAGTCGCGACCGACTACGCTATCGACTCCGAAGTCGATACTCCGTCCACTCCTCTTTCACCCCTTCCTTTGCCGGCCAACTCCGACGTTGACCGGAATTCTGTTCATACATCTTCACCTTCACCTTCACCTTCACCAACCTCTTCTTCCGCGATGTCGGGATTTAATCCGAACATCTCTTTGACCACCCCTGGATTGGCTCCACCTCCTACGGAGACCAATCTTCCACCACCTCCGCCTGTTGTAGCGCCGCAGCGAATTGCGCTCCAGGATCGTTTCTACCCTACGCGTTCTGCACTTCCCACATGCCTTTCTCTTCCTCCGGCCAATGGGGACAACTTTGAAATTAAGCCCCATTTCATCAACATGCTTCCACGTTTTCATGGGCTTGAATCTGAAGATGCCTATATCTTCATTAACAAATTTCAAAACGTCTGTGCCATGATGAAAACAACCCAGCTGTCGGACGATGCTATACGTCTATGGGTCATTCCGTTCACTTTATGCGATCTCGCAGAAAAATGGCTATATAGCACCGCTTTCCACTCAATCACCAGCTGGGACGAGTTTGTTAAAGCGTTTCTGAAAAAATTCTACCCAAATCATAAGACCGCAAGAATTCGAAATGAGATCAACCAATTCTCCCAGCTTCCTTCTGAACCCTTCTGGAAGTGCTTTGACCGGTACAAAGACCTTCTTGTTCAGTGTCCTCACCACGGTATAGAGAAATGGCAACTCTGCCAAACCTTATACGAGGGACTGAACCCAGCAACGAAGCAGTTGCTGGAAACCATCTGTCAGGGCCACTTCCTATCCAAATCTGACGAGGAAGCGTGGCAGTTCTTTGACGATCTTGCGGAGCAAACGCTACAGTGGGAGAGCACCAGACCGACTTCTTCTTCTTCTACCTCCACTTCTACCGGTCAGTCTAGGGTAGGAATCCACCAACTCGATGTCTCTATTGCGATGAAAGCTGAAATGGCTGCAATAACACGAAAGCTTGAAGCGATAGAGAGCAAATTTTCTGCTCCTGCCCCCACACCTGTTCTCCCCCTTCGTACCATCTGCGCTTGTTGTTCCGACCCTTCCCACTTGACCGAAGAGTGTCTTTACAATCCACCCTCGCAAGGACAGGATCAGGTTAATGCTGCCTTCCAGCAAAGACCGAGGAATGATCCATACTCTTCCACCTACAATCCCGGTTGGAGGAACCACCCCAATTTCGCCTGGAATCAGAATCAGAATCAATTCCGAGGCAACAATTTCCAAAGGGCCCCTCCGCCGCAACAACAAGCGCAACAACAAACTCAGTATCAGCAGCCCTTCCAACCCCAACCTTACCAAAACCAGACGAACAACTTTGCACCCAACAACTCTTTTCCACCAAACAACAACTTTGTTCCGTCCAACAACGATAAGGTTTCCTCGCTCGAGCGAAGTCTGGAGGCGTTCGTTAAACAGTCGACCCAATCCACCGCCAACATCCAGTCTTCGATTCAATCTTTAGTGCAACACACTGCCGCACACGGGCAAAGCATCAAGACCATCGAGGCCCAGATTGCACAACTGAACGCGGCCTTGAGCGAGCGAGAGAAGGGGAAGCTCCCGTCCCAGCCACTTCCAAATCCCGGTCACCCACATAATGCACATGTTTCTCTTGAACAACAAAACCATAATGTGAGTGCCGTGACCACACTGAGATCAGGGAGGATGCTGCCAAACAACATTGGCAAACGGATCAACGATGATGCCCCGGCCGCTGCTTCTTCTTCTTCTCCTTCTTCTTCTTCGTCTTCCGAGCCTATTCTCCGTTCTTCACAAGGCTCTCCCTCTTCTTCTTCTGCTCTGAACGGACCCACTTCTCACTCTACGAAAACACCTATTCTGGGATCCGTTCCAACTCCAAAATCTCCTCCTCCAGCATTAGACTCAACCAATTTTCAAAATGTTCCATTTCCAAACCGGTTGAGGTCTAACAAACAAAATCCACAAATGGAGAAGATTTTGGAGTTATTCAAGCAAGTTAACATTAACATTCCTCTTTTAGATGCTGTCCAACAAGTCCCATCTTACGCGAAAATCTTAAAGGACTTGTGCACGAAAAAGAGGAAGTCTCAGGTACCCAAGAAAGTTTTCTTGGCTAGTGCTGTGAGTGATGCCCTTACCCAATCTTTACCACAAAAACGGAAGGACCCTGGCTGTCCTACGATTTCAATTACTATTGGGGATAAGAACATCAACCGCGCACTATTAGATCTTGGTGCCAGTGTTAACTTGCTTCCGTATTCAGTATACGAGCAATTAGGCGTCGGAGAGCTGAAACCCACCCACTGCACTCTCCAGATGGCCGACCGATCGATCACCCATCCTAGGGGTGAGCTAGAGGATGTGTTAATAAAAGTCGGGGACTTCATATTCCCCGTCGACTTCATTGTCTTAGATACACAGCCTGTAGCTAACCCCCGGAATCAAATTCCGGTGATACTCGGTCGCCCATTTCTCGCAACCTCAAATGCTGTGATCAATTATCGCAATGGTTCAATGAACCTCTCTTTTGGAAATATGACGATTGAACTCAACATTTTTAGGTTGGGGAATCAGCCCGCCGAACCTAATGCTCATATACTGGATGTTTGCTCGATCCAGGAGATCACACCAGAAGAGTGTGAATTCGAGGAGTTTCTGTTTGAACACGATAATCTTGACGCCACTAGTGCGTTTCTCTTCGAACCTGCTGCTGCTTCTGTGCCCGACAACGAATACGAGTGTTTCATATTCTTGAACGATCTTAGCCGCGCACAACCCGAGTTTGAATCTTTCGACTTTTCGGATGAGTTACCTGAACCATCCGACTCGGTTGCCTACACTCGTTTTGAACCTTTGCCGGAGTCCTTTGAGTTCGAGACCCTTGCACTAGTCTTGCCTTCCATCATTTCACCTCCAACTCTCGAACTCAAGCCGTTGCCGTCTCACCTTAAGTATGCTTACTTAGGTGAGAACGAGACCCTCCCTGTCATCATTTCGGCGTCTCTAGCTCCAGAGCAAGAGAAAGTCCTTCTCGCGGTCTTGCACAACAACAGGCAAGCTTTTGGCTGGTCCATGGCGGACATCAAGGGGATTAGTCCCCTGATCGTTGAGCATCATATTCATCTGATGGATGATGCCAAACCAGCCCGGGATCCACAAAGACGTCTTAATCCAGTCATGAAGGAGGCTGTGAAGAAGGAGATCGTCAAATGTCTAGATAGTGGTATCATTTACCCTATCTCTGATAGCCAGTGGGTTAGCCCCATTCATGTTGCCCCCAAGAAGTCGGGCATCACGGTCATAACCAACGAGGCGAATGAGTTAATCCCTACTCGCACCCAAACTGGGTGGCGAGTTTGCATTGATTACAGAAAACTCAACGCCGCAACGCGGAAAGACCACTTTCCGCTACCTTTCATTGACCAGATGCTGGAACGATTGGCCGGACATGAGTACTATTATTTTCTTGATGGCTACTCTGGCTATAATCAAATTCCCATCGCCGAAAAAGACCAGGACAAGACCACTTTCACTTGTCCTTTCGGTACGTTTGCATATCGACGCATGCCCTTTGGGTTATGCAATGCGCCCGCTACCTTCCAGCGGTGTATGATGGGAATTTTTTCGGACATGGTGGAAAAATTTCTGGAGATTTTCATGGATGACTTCTCCATCTTCGGCGACTCCTTTGACGAGTGTTTGCTGCATCTTGATGCTGTCCTTACCCGATGTAAGGACAAGAATCTCACTTTGAACTGGGAGAAATGCCACTTCATGGTGCGCGAAGGTATTGTCTTAGGACATATCATCTCGCAAAATGGCATAGAGGTTGACAAAGCAAAGATTGAGGTCATTTCCAATCTGCCTCCTCCCCGATGCGTCAGAGATATCCGAGCCTTCCTTGGCCATGCCGGTTTCTATAGACGGTTTATCAAGGACTTTAGCAAGATTGCTAGGCCCTTGACACTTTTGCTGGCCAAGGACACGCCTTTCGACTTCAACTCGAGCTGTGTGACTGCATTCGAGTCACTGAAACGCTCACTCACTTCTGCTCCCGTTCTCTCTTCTCCTGACTGGACGCACCCATTCGAGATTATGTGCGATGCATCCGACTTTGCCATCGGTGCTGTCCTTGGACAGCACATCAACAAGATGCCGCATGTAATCTATTACGCGAGCCGAACCCTGAACGACGCCCAACTCAATTATACAACGACTGAGAAGGAATTCTTAGCTGTTGTATTTGCTCTAGAAAAGTTCAGGCCCTACCTCATCGGCTCTCCAGTCATTGTCTACACGGACCATTCAGCTTTGCGCCATCTTTTTGCGAAGAAAGATGCAAAATCTCGGTTAATCCGTTGGATCCTCTTGCTTCAAGAGTTTGACCTTGTCATTAAGGACAAACGAGGATGTGAAAATGTGGTTGCCGACCATCTCTCACGACTTCCTTCTTCGCCTTCGCTTCCAATTCCGATCAATGACGTTTTCCCGGATGAACAGCTCTTGACAGTATCTTGCGAACCCTGGTTTGAAGATATTGTGAACTATTTGGCCACGGGATTACTACCGACCGAATGGTCAAGTCAGGACAGACTTCGCTTCTTATCCCAAGTAAAGCACTTTTACTGGGACGAACCCTACTTGTTCAAGTACTGTCCCGACCAGATTATTCGTCGGTGTGTCCCTGATGAGGAATTCAAGAGTGTGCTGTCATTTTGCCACGATCAAGCGTGTGGCGGGCATTTTGGGCCCAGAAAGACAGCTGAGAAGATCTTGCAATGTGGTTTCTACTGGCCACAACTTTTCAAAGATGCTCACGATTATTGCAAGACTTGCTCCCGGTGCCAACACATGGGCCGGATATCCCGGAGGAACGAGATGCCGCTCCAACCGATCTTGGTTGTGGAGATTTTCGATGTTTGGGGGATAGACTTCATGGGGCCGTTTCCCAACTCTTTTGGGAACTTGTACATTCTTCTAGCTGTTGATTACGTCTCTAAATGGGTCGAGGCTGTGCCCAGCCGGACTAATGACAACAAGGTTGTCGTTAGGTTCCTTAAAGAAAACATTTTCTCACGGTTTGGGCACCCCCGAGCGATCATTAGCGACAATGGAAGTCATTTCTGCAATAAAACTTTTGAAGCCTTGATGCGGAAATACTCCATAAATCATAAGCTCTCTACGCCCTACCACCCCCAAACCTGTGGGCAGGCCGAAGTTTCGAATCGGCAAATCAAGCAGATACTGGAGAAGACGGTTTCCAAGAACCGTAAGGATTGGTCTCTGAAACTCACTGATGCCCTTTGGGCATTTAGAACCGCTTATAAGACCGACCTTGGCATGTCTCCCTATCGGCTTGTGTACGGAAAAGCCTGCCACCTTCCTGTCGAAATCGAGCATCGCGCATTTTGGGCGATAAAGGAGTTGAATCTGTCTCTTGAGGATGCGGGCAGCCATCGGAAGCTGCAGCTGAACGAGCTTAGGGATGAGGCTTACGATAACGCGGTTGTCGTTAAGAATCGAACGAAGGTGTTTCACGATAAACACCTTTTGCGCAAAACCTTCGTACCTGGTCAGCAGGTACTGCTTTACGACACCCGACTTCACTTCCATCCTGGAAAGCTGAGATCTCGCTGGAAAGGGCCGTATTTTGTGCGGAATGTGTATCCGCAGGGCGCTGTGGATTTGGAAAATCCAAAGGACGGTTCACTCTTCAAAGTGAACGGACACCGATGCAAACCGTACCTTAGCGCCGAACCAACAGAGGAGCTCCTGTTCTTACAGGAGCCGGTTTACCCTGGATGATCTTCCTCTGCCTACCTCCAAACTTCGGTTATCCAGCCACGAACAGCGGACACTGTTCCAAATAAGTTTGGGGGTATGTACAAACCGTTTTGTTTATATTTGTGTATATTCTTTTTCTTTTCTTTAAAAACAAAAACAAATAAAATTTGTATATCACTAACCGACAATTTTGAACCTTCAAACTGATCTCTTCATGCAACGACAGTGAGGACACTGTCCAGTTTAAGTTTGGGGGTACGCTCGGTACGCATTTCTTACCTTCGCATTTATATGTATATTTTGCATCTGCATATTTAAATCCATAAAATCCATAAAAATTTGAAAACTTTCTAAAAAATATAAAAACTTTTTGTCAAGTTAGCTTGTGGAAGAATTCGGATTCAACATTCGACGGTTTTTGTTTGAAAAAAATAGGAATAACTGGATCTTATGTTTGGATTTTGAAAAACCTGAAAGATAACTCTCCTTTGAAGTTAATGTTGGAGATAGTGCCCTCAGAGTCAATTATTAGGTCACAGATACGTGATTGTAATGATTGAGGGAGGACCTATGCCGGTAAGACAGTCTTACTCGAGATGATAGTATGCTATCTGGTTTACCTTTATCATCATGTACTGTTTTAGGTGACCTGACACGTCGCTATTACACGTTGATAGAGCCCCTAGGATTCTTGCTTGACCACCAGCAGTATGAGGGCGATCATATAAGTGGGAGCTGGGGGTCTACAAGCATATCCTTAAAAGGTCCCTAGTCGTGGGAGTTTCGAGACCGGGCATCGATACTCCATTAGTAGACTAGTGTATACAGTCGAGACCCCGACGAGGGGCGGTGGCCGGTCTCACAAGCCACTGGTGTCAGTTGGATCACCTAAGATGTATACAGGTGCTCATTGGGTTATGAGTACACCGGACAGGACTCGCCGGGAACATGCTAGTTGGTCATATACCAGACGTCAGATGGCAGTTCCCTGGTGACATGTGTGCAGGTTAGTTCATCGACCTGGGGATTGTCATTTGTCTCGTGTGAGTTCCCACTGTACTTTGATTACTACCCTACCACGGCTCAAAGGAGTCGTGCAAAAAGGTTTTAGTTGGGTACAGTCCCGAGCCACATGGAGGCAGTGAGCGTATCTTCAGGGGTTCGTCTCTCCCGGTATTGGGGGTGAGGTCGTGCTGTGTCTAGGAGAGCCATTACACAAAGTCCTTGGCCAAGGCAAGGAGATTTACTGGTAGGTATTCCAGTAGTATCTCAGGGTGTTCTGGGCTACACCCCGACACGACTTGTACCGCTTTTGGGGGTCTGACTTTTACCAACCCCCTAGGCCCGCCATGCGATACTCATAGACGAACGGACCGGACTGCACGGATATTGTCACTGACAGGCTCAGTAGGGTTGTCAGGCTGAGTTCACTCACAGACATCCCTTTTAGTCAGTACCTGGTAGCCCGTTACGTATTGGCTTATACCTCTGACGTGCTAGTGGTTAAATCCACAACCGAGGTGTTGACGAGTCTTTAGAGTCCCCCACATTCAGTTACTCAGCTTTCGGGCGAAATGTTGTAGAGGCCGTATGGAGATATGGCAAGGTCCGATCAGATACGCGCGGTATTGCACGGATCAGGATCGGACAGTTTGTACTATAGGCCGTATGGTTATATGGCAGGGTTCGATCAGATACGTGCGGTATTGCACGGATCAGGATCGAACAGATATTACTAGCCGGCTTTGGTTTAAGCCGGATCCTAGTATAGTACAGTGTAGATTTTGTCTCATTGCATTTGTATTTCGGTCGAAATACAGATGCGGGTGTGTATGCACAGTATCGGGGTTTTCCTGTAATTTATTACGGGACCAGTTTTATGGAGTTGCCAGTTTGCTTTCCGTTTCGGCCAATTTCCATTGTTCCGTTCATTGGCCGAAGATTGGTGGAGGAGGGTTTATTTGCATTGTTGCAAATAGGCGTTTGTGGAGGGGGTTCTTTGCATCTTTTGGCATCATGATGGTTTTCATGATGTGCACCATCATTGACTTCTCCTTCTCATGATGGATTGACTTTGTGGACTTGATGGTTGTGGTTGTGTGTGGTTTTTGTTTGTTATCATGTTCTTTCATGATTCCCTTTTTCATTATTGTTCCACCCACCCCCTTGACCTTTTCTCTTTCTCTCTCCAATCACACTTGTGAAGTGGGGGGGCCGGCCATTCAAAAGAGGAATGGGATTCATTTCATTTTGATGTGGAAAAATGTTACTCTCATTTTGGTATGCTACATTTTCCCCACCTCTCTCCAAGCTATCTTTTTCTTCCACCAAATGGCAAAGCTCCAAAACCCCAAATGAGACTTGAGGACTACATATTCTACAACGAACCTTGGGCACGTCGAGTAGCCGGCTTCGTGCCCGAGTTGCCTCGGCATTGAGGTGGTAGCCCGTAAAAGAAGTAGGCGATGTGGTGCACTTCCGGCGACGAGGAGGAGACCGGAGCTTCCGCAGGAGATCGGGACGATGACGAGAAGACCGGAGGACTTGGATCGTCGGTATATCTCTAACCCATCTTCTAGTTAGCTTAGACTTGTTAATGGTTACGATCCGGGTGTTTAGTGCGCGGTGGTGCCGTTTGCTAAGTCCGCAAAAATTAAAGTTTTTCACCGCTTCCGCATTCCGGCGTCGGATTGACGGCCGGGGCGCCGCCGTGCACTTACAGTGGTATCAGAGCCTCGCCATTAACTTAGTCTAGCTTGGTGTAGTGTGTTTTTCTGTTTCGATCGATCGAATGTTCCAAAACTACATTTTTGTTAGCATCAGTTTTCTGTTGGAAATTTTTGGTGTCGAAAAATTTTTCAGGTTGTAAAATATTGATGTACTGGAAAATCTAAGAGCTCTGTAAAAATTCGACGAAGTAACTCCACAGTTGGAGCGCGGAACCGCCGCGAAAACCCCCTTCCCGCCGCCCTTCCGCCGCACACTGTGGAGATCACTTCACCAATTTTTTACAGAGGCCTTCTGGGCTTAAAATATGGGTTTTGGAATATTAAAATTGGGCCCAGGTTTTCTGTGAGTGCTACAGTTTTGATTGGGGGGCCCACTTGTTAATTTTTGGTCAATCGGAAAATTTTAAACACATTTTTCACAGTATTTACATTATATCCGCGACCGTGAATGTCACTCGATCGGTAAATCCTGTCTAACTGCTATAGCCCGGTTAGACGGATTTGCGAACGTGACTTTCACGTTGATGTTTTGCTTTTGCTGTGATGTTGCGGATCGGTCGTGGGGGATAGCCTGGATGCAATGCTAGTACAGTTTTGTTGTATTATGTACATTTGATATTGCGGGGCGAGCGTCCGACATGTGGACTGCCGTCACTGCCTGTTTGTATTATTATTTTGGGGCACGACCTGGTTGCGGTCGATATACCCGTTGTATGTATATTTTACTTTCTGTACTAGGATTGCCCCGCGGAGGGGTGCACGGATAGCCGGGTTCTGGAGGGCAACAAGCCCGCATCTCATGGCATTGAGATGGAGGGGGCTTCACTCTAGGATTGGCGGGCTATTCGCCGCACTCGTAGGGGGTACAGGTTGACCCAGGAGGGGTGCCCAAGTTACCGGATTCCGTGAAGTGCTGGGTGGTCCATTCACGTTGCTGAAGGGGGCTGCCTCGCTTCAGGTTTTGGCGGGTAACTTGCCGCGCCCGTAGGGGTCTAGGATTTCATTGCACAGGCTATCCACACGACCAGGGGAACGTCGGGTTTCAGTAGTGGCTCTGTAAAACCCGGGGATCCCAGATATCTGTATTGTTTCTGTGATACTGTACATTTCTGTGATGTTGCATTTCTTTCACGCCTTGAGCGAAATATAATATATTGGTATATATATTAGTAGATGGTGTATATATTTTACATCCGCGCTAGTCCAGTCCCCGCTCTGTCGTTAGTTAGCTAACCTAACGGGTAATGACGGGACCCAGTGGCGAATGCGGATAGCACATACGTACATCAGTATATTTTCGTTCTTTGTGGTGTGATCAATTGATGGGACTGCATTGATTCGGATCAATGCAAGTTAAAAACAAACCTAATCTGATGTTGTTGGAACCCTTTTTCAAAAAGCTGTTATTGCAAGGACGTTCACTTTTGTTTTGCATCGTGGTATTCAGTTGGAATATCCTGCTCCTCAGTCGACGAGGCAAGGGCCGAGATCCCTTCACCGGGAGTGACCCCTTGGACAAAAAGTTTGCGTCAGGGCATTAACTTCACTATAGCCGATTACTTTTGCTTTGCATCGCGGTATTCAGTTGGAATATCCTGCACCTCATTCTACGGGGAAAGAGCCGAGATCCCTTCACCGGGAGTGACCTCTTTAGCAACGGTTTTCGTCACTATATTTTCAAAAAGCTATCAGTTCCTTCGACGATATCAAGTTCTTTACGTTAAAGGTTTTCGCCAGAAACCATTCGTAGCCCTCCGTCGTTTCATATGGGTAGTCAATAGTATTCAAGCTGTGTTTGTTGGCCAAAGTCAAGGCACAGTGTTTGGTAGCTGTTGGTTATTCATATGCAGCATAGATAGATGCGTTGGTTTGGGACAGTCGTACTACCTTGTTGGCCAAAGTCAAGGGTATGTACGGGTGGATTCAAATCAACCTGGAGAATGACGGGTAGAACTTGACATGTGACTTATGATTTGTTGGCCAAAGTCAAGGTCATAAGAGCATGGGGCAGAAATCACATCGGGAGTTTCAAAAGAACTGAAACTTGCCAGATATGCGCATACCTTCTGGAGTGTGGTACCGTGAGCGGATTCCGTCACGTTATCATGCGATGAGAGTTGGATCCCGATTCCCACTGATGAGTTGGTATACTCCTCGGGTGACCCCGACTAATTCTTCTTTCAGGTTTGGAGGAGAATTTGAGGTACAGTGGGAGGTTTCCAGATTAGATAAATTGGTAACCATTCTGATCTAGGTTAGAGTGCACGCTGAGTGTTTCTTTTCTCTCTCTCTTTGGCAGCGACCATTGACCTGACCCTAAGACTATGACTCAGTGACCAAGTTGACCGAACCTTCTTAACACTGGCTTTTGGATTGTCAGAGTTGCAGACCTCATTGCCACTCCTACTTTTACCCTTTTCTCCAGGACACCCCGTATTACTACGAACGTCCACTTCCATTGGACAAAACCATCGTATGGTTAGATACGAACTCGAAAGAATTTATTCGAGGATGGTTTCAGGTTCTGGAGAAAACGGATAGGACTATTCAGTTGTCTTTTCCTTTTACCCTCTCTCAGGTTACGAGTACTCCTTGGTTTAGGGGTAGTACACCTATTACGCAAATTGGATTGTCTTCTTCCAAACCTTAGGCTGGTGCCGACCGGTAGGGAATGAAGAAAACCAATTAGCATAATGATGGTGTGCAGAAGGTATTAGGTTAAGACAAAGTAAGGGATTAGTAAAAGGGCAAAGTAAATTGCAACAGATATTCACGACCAAACCAAGTATTTCTTCGCCAATCTTAAATCACCTTTGTATTTCTCCAGAACACTCCGTATCACTACGAAGATCCACAGTTTATTGGATACTCCATCGTATGGTTATATACGAACTCGAAAGGAACTTGTTCCAGTTCGGGGATGGATTCTGGTTCAAGAGAAATATGAATTAAGTTCATTCGGTTGTCTTTTATCCTCACCTTCTCTCGCATTGCGAGTGTTCCTAGGATTAGGACAGTACACCCATTATGCTTATTGGATAGTCTTCTTCCAAACCATAGGCTGGTGCCGAACGGTAGGGAAGGAAGAAAACCATTTGGCCTAAAGGGGTGTGCAGAAGGTATAGACTAAAGACATATTAAGGGATTTGGAGAGGTGGCAAAGAATTATACGGTTACAGTCGTGAATCTGGAAGAGGCATTACTAGGAATACCGGGATACCCCATCGAAACATTTCAATGTTTCAGTCTCACCGTGTACTGTTAAAAGAAAACTGATTTCCCGATTAGATACTTACTCCAGGGTATGTATTTACCAGGTTTGATTCTCACATCTGTATGGTTTTACAGATGATGAGTGGGAGTAGGTTATTGGGAATTGGGTGATCATCCTCATTATATCGGGATTCGTTGTAATCGGTGATATTTGAGGAAATCACTTGGGTTGTTTGCCGGTCGGCAAATATTTGGTTTTGAATATGCGCTGTTATGCACCAATTTCAAATCGATATATCTGTACGTCTATTTTCATAGAGTGAGATATACCTTTGTGAAATTATGTCTACGACATTTACCTATATCAGTGGATGGTTAGGTAAGGAGCATTAAACAGCGGTGTAATTCTTCTTAACCATAAGTACAGTTTTCAACCTACGACACACAGTGAATGAGTTATCAGACTCAAGGGACTTATACAGAGTATTGTATGTTGTCCAGGGTCCATCAGGACAGAGGGGTTGGTCCTCGTACTATATTCGGTTTACTTATGACTTCTCTGGTTTTTAGACAGGTGTTTCGTGGAAACACAGGGTCCGAATTTTGAGAAGTTATGGGTATTTGAATAGAGTAGAGAACCAGGTATAGCAAGTATCGGGATTCTTCAAAGTGATCGAAGATGTAGATACTTGTCAATGGTATTCAGTTGCTAGTAATGATAAAGAGAACTTGCTTCTCTTTCGGGTTACTCATAATTGGAAGTATTCCTGAGTTGAGTAACGCTGATCGGCCTCTCTCCATTTAGTTGACATGCACTGGAGACAGCTGCATGTTTTTGAATCTGGTTCAATTAAATCAGTGCCTCTGGTTCTATATTGGATATAGAACAGTTCATATCTTAACGATGTTAAGGTACGGGGAGTTGTCCGGTTTATGATTAAAACCAGACACTGGACAACTCAAGGCATGTTTCTGTAATGGCTGTTTGTGGGTTGACCCAGGCTATGACGAGGGTTGACTTTCTACCATCTGGATGAACAATAGCGATATTGTTCTAGACTCGCCACAGTTTTATTAAAGATGGATTTTTTCAGAAAACAGTAGTGGGAGTATGGTAGAACTGGAAGTGATTCCAGAACCACAAACGATTACTGAAGATTTGATAAGGAACCTAAAGATTCAATCTGGATTGACATTCCATTGGCCACTCCGCAGATAAGGTGGGTAACTTCAGGCACCCGAGAGGCACTACGGTAGCCTCAAGGACGGTGACAGGGAAGTTCTTGTTTACCCACAATTGCCATTGCTGTTGTTCCAAGTTACGAGACCCGGCGGGAGGATGAGTATAGCGTCGTTCTAAACCAGTTTTAGAAGTATACGTCTATATGACTCTGCCAGAGGGTTGTCGTAGTCAGTGGGAGCAGCGGAAGCATTGGTGGATAGGTTGCTTATGTCTATTTATAGACTAGAGCAGATGTAGCGGAGATAGATCATCAATTTCTGACATGACAGTCATGGGTTTGACTTCATCAGAATAGGGGATGGATCTGTTGAGAAGGTAGTAGGGTGTGATATCCTGGTATTTGGATGATATACACAGAGTAGGAAAAGAAACTCCTACACTACGATCGGTTATACTTTGGTCGTCACACAGTTGTTTCTCCACAAAGGAAATGGATTTTATATCAGACATACTGGTTACTAGATCTATGGTTTTAGATCCAGATTTGGGTGGTTTCCCAATCAGGGTTCTTTGACAGCATTCTAAGAGTATTTAGAATGGACGACTCCTGGCACGGTAGTGTACCTGCAGGTAATGGAGTCACCCTCTCTAAAGGTGTCTTACAGACTAAAGGGGAGAGGGACGTGCATGATTGGCAGATTACTTGCTCAGGCAATTGAGTCAATCATGAGATGTCAAGTACCACACCAGATGTTGTTCTTGCACTAGATGCAATAAGTTGACATTAATCCAATCCTGGAGAAACAGTCGGAAGCAGTTTTAGAACATAAGTGGATGTTCTAGGGATATGATAACGACAGCCTCATTCAGGAGACAGTTATCATTCCAGGCTTCCAAGGTGACATGGACGACAAGGAGGTTGTCAGAGTTATAGTTTTCCTTCTGATGAGGGGCAGTATTTTGGACAGGTGGTCCAAGGCAATACTGAGGGAGGCATGGCGCAGGATACTGATTAAGTTCAGTTGACGATACAGTCTAAGAAGTTTGGATTTGGAGTTCATTTATGAGCTATGTCCCATCAGACATCCAGACATATTCTGAGACAGGTATTGCTCTTTTCGGGAGATGGCTTTCTCCGCGAACTTGAGATATAGAGAGACATAGGAAGAAACAACTAAGCGGATCCACTCACTGAGGCTATTCCTCGAACGCAATAGTTCCGCAAACGAGCTTTGTGAGACTGACTAGTAGAGGAGTTGGATGTTCGGTATCACACGGGCTGTGAGTATGCGACATCGCAATAATTAGCCTTGAGTGCAAGTGGGAGATTGTTGGAGATAGTGCCCTCAGAGTCAATTATTAGGTCACAGGTACGTGATTGTAATGATTGAGGGAGGACCTATCCCGGTAGGACAGTCTTACTCGAGATGATAGTATGCTATCTGGTTTACCTTTATCATCATGTACTGTTTTAGGTGACCTGACACGTCGCTATTACACGTTGATAGAGCCCCTAGGATTCTTGCTTGACCACCAGCAGTATGAGGGCGATCATATAAGTGGGAGCTGGGGGTCTACAAGCATATCCTTAAAAGGTCCCTAGTCGTGGGAGTTTCGAGACCGGGCATCGATACTCCATTAGTAGACTAGTGTATACAGTCGAGACCCCGACGAGGGGCGGTGGCCGGTCTCACAAGCCACTGGTGTCAGTTGGATCACCTAAGATGTATACAGGTGCTCATTGGGTTATGAGTACACCGGACAGGACTCGCCGGGAACATGCTAGTTGGTCATATACCAGACGTCAGATGGCAGTTCCCTGGTGACATGTGTGCAGGTTAGTTCATCGACCTGGGGATCGTCATTTGTCTCGTGTGAGTTCCCACTGTACTTTGATTACTACCCTACCACGGCTCAAAGGAGTCGTGCAAAAAGGTTTTAGTTGGGTACAGTCCCGAGCCACATGGAGGCAGTGAGCGTATCTTCAGGGGTTCGTCTCTCCCGGTATTGGGGGTGAGGTCATGCTGTGTCTAGGAGAGCCATTACACAAAGTCCTTGGCCAAGGCAAGGAGATTTACTGGTAGGTATTCCAGTAGTATCTCAGGGTGTTCTGGGCTACACTCCGACACGACTTGTACCGCTTTTGGGGGTCTGACTTTTACCAACCCCCTAGGCCCGCCATGCGATACTCATAGACGAACGGACCGGACTGCACGGATATTGTCACTGACAGGCTCAGTAGGGTTGTCAGGCTGAGTTCACTCACAGACATCCCTTTTAGTCAGTACCTGGTAGCCCGTTACGTATTGGCTTATACCTCTGACGTGCTAGTGGTTAAATCCACAACCGAGGTGTTGACGAGTCTTTAGAGTCCCCCACATTCAGTTACTCAGCTTTCGGGCGAAATGTTGTAGAGGCCGTATGGAGATATGGCAAGGTCCGATCAGATACGTGCGGTATTGCACGGATCAGGATCGGACAGTTTGTACTATAGGCCGTATGGTTATATGGCAGGGTTCGATCAGATACGTGCGGTATTGCACGGATCAGGATCGAACAGATATTACTAGCCGGCTTTGGTTTAAGCCGGATCCTAGTATAGTACAGTGTAGATTTTGTCTCATTGCATTTGTATTTCGGTCGAAATACAGATGCGGGTGTGTATGCACAGTATCGGGGTTTTCCTGTAATTTATTACGGGACCAGTTTTATGGAGTTGCCAGTTTGCTTTCCGTTTCGGCCAATTTCCATTGTTCCGTTCATTGGCCGAAGATTGGTGGAGGAGGGTTTATTTGCATTGTTGCAAATAGGCATTTGTGGAGGGGGTTCTTTGCATCTTTTGGCATCATGATGGTTTTCATGATGTGCACCATCATTGACTTCTCCTTCTCATGATGGATTGACTTTGTGGACTTGATGGTTGTGGTTGTGTGTGGTTTTTGTTTGTTATCATGTTCTTTCATGATTCCCTTTTTCATTATTGTTCCACCCACCCCTTGACCTTTTCTCTTTCTCTCTCCAATCACACTTGTGAAGTGGGGGGGGGCCGGCCATTCAAAAGAGGAATGGGATTCATTTCATTTTGGTGTGGAAAAATGTTACTCTCATTTTGGTATGCTACATTTTCCCCACCTCTCTCCAAGCTCTCTTTTTCTTCCACCAAATGGCAAAGCTCCAAAACCCCAAATGAGACTTGAGGACTACATATTCTACAGCGAACCTTGGGCACGTCGAGTAGCCGGCTTCGTGCCCGAGTTGCCTCGGCATTGAGGTGGGAGCCCGTAAAAGAAGTAGGCGATGTGGTGCACTTCCGGCGACGAGGAGGAGACCGGAGCTTCCGCAGGAGATCGGGACGATGACGAGAAGACTGGAGGACTTGGATCGTCGGTATATCTCTAACCCATCTTCTAGTTAGCTTAGACTTGTTAATGGTTACGATCCGGGTGTTTAGTGCGCGGTGGTGCCGGTTTGCTAAGTCGGCAAAAATTAAAGTTTTTCACCGCTTCCGCATTCCGGCGTCGGATTGACGGCCGGGACGCCGCCGTGCACTTACAGTTAACTATAGCTGATATACGTCTTTACATCACACTACACGTGTCGTAAGTTTTTGGGAATTAGATGACAAGTCTTTTATGTTTAAAAAACTTTTAAACAGATAAATGATTTTCTAAGGATTAAATAGGTTTGTTCTGAAATAAGTAATGTCAAGAATAGTTTATGAAGTAAAGCGAATAGGAAGAAATGTTATTGATGCCGTAATTGGAACTAAGTCTGAAAAATAACCCATCTAAAACTTGATTGGAATGATTACACACCAAACCCACTAAACACGTCTTTTATCCAAAAAATATTTGAACTGCCGGTTATATCTCCGTTCGTATCAAATCATCTGATTTTTACGTCAAACTGTCTTTTGTTTTTGGACCTAGGTAACTTGAGTAATTAAGTCCGCTGGGGTGTTTCTACACCTAATGCCCTAAAACCAACTGGTTTGGGTGCATTGGCCCAAAGCTCGCTAAGAAGCCTAGAAAGTCCAGTTTAAAACAAAGTCAAGCAAGTGTTCTCTCCGAGTTAAAATTCCTAACGGTTCTTTGTGTGAGAATAATCTTGATAAAAGACAGGCTTTTATAAAAAATTTAATGGAGATATGAAGGTTTTATTCTATGATAAAGACTATTGCACGTTCACAGAGGTGTGTATGAAATGAAAACAAGAAAAAGGTGGAGTGAAAAATACGACTTAGTTTCCTGTTATGGAAGATAGAAATTCTGAAGTTGAAACCTTACTGGAAAACGAAACTTGAAAAATGCTTAACTCTTTATAAAACTTATGTGATCCTTTTAAAATTGTTATCTGGGCTTTATTGTGAGACATGATGACTTTATTCGACCTTTCGGGAACTTAACGACACTATTTGCACTGCACGTAAAGACATATAAAATCTGTAGTTAAATAAGAAGCGAGGTGTGAAAAATAAAGGTTCGATGATCTAGACTTAGGATTATAGAATTGTTATTTTCTAAAACAAAACTTTAGGGTTTGAAGCTTAGTTATTTTACAAAACCAACTTGACCGGATTTTGTGGGTAGTATCCGCTGAAAACCCTCAGGAGACAACACTCCTCCTACTAGGGACACCTAGAGGTTTAACGGCTTGTTGCACATGCTCAGTGCAATCGCGTTCCCTGCGAAAGTGAGGTTAGGAAATTTTTTGTGAATAAATGGGCTTTTCTCGGGACGAGCAAATGATAAGTTTGGGGGTATTTGTTCATATCAGATTTTTGCATTTTCATACCGCCCAATTTTTATCACATTGCATATCGGTAGATACTCTTGAGCCGTGTTTGCTAGTCAATTGCAGGATACAGGTTCCCGGTTCTCAAACGGAGAAATTCATGAAAAACACAACAAAATCCGGTTCCTGCCAACCACAGATAAAACACGGTCTCCGCTCTTCATCCGTATGTTGCCAGATACCAGTTTAGGAAGACAAAGTGTCAACTCAATGTCATTCTCATGCACAAGGCTCAATGGTAGCACAAAATCCAAGAGATCTACGCGGAGCTCGAGGCAATCATCCACAAAAAAGTCCACCTTTGCTCAATAGAAATTCTGGAAGAAATAGGAATGAATTATCAGAAAATACCCACACCAGACAAGAGGGGACAGAAGAACAGGAAAGTACTCAGAAGCCCACACCCTAAGTCGACTATAGGGGCGCGGATCCGCGGCCATAGGGGGGCTTAGGCGGCGGATCCGCGGCCGTACAGTCAGGTCAGAGCATGGGCTTTTGGGGGCAGTTTGGTCATTGCATCAGGATTCTGTTGGTTGCCCTAGGGTTTCATTTCTTGGCCTATAAATAGCCCAGAATTTTGTGAAGAAAGGGTCAATTTTTGTATTCTCATTTTTTGCCTAGTTTTAGTCTTGTTCTTCTTCCTCTTCTCACCTCTTCTCCATTAAACTTGTAGTGAGCTTTTGAGTGAAGAGTGATGAATAAAGAAGACCAATTTTTATCATGCTTGTCTCTTTCTTTACTTGTCCTAATTTGTTGTAATTTTAATTGTTAAGTAGTTGTTGTTATTTGTTTGATTGTTTCTTTCTTCTCTCTTTTCCTTTATCATTCATACGACAATGATACTTACGCTTGATCCTCGCCAAGGTGAGGTCGCAAATAGTTAGTCGTATTCTTCTAGCCTCCTTCTTTCTATCTTCCTCTTTTGTTTGTTTTATTTTTCCGTATTATGAAGTGTGAGTAGTTTTATACTTGTTAGGGTAGGATAAGGGAAGTTTGAGAGAAGGAAATCTCTCTCACTCTTTCCTTGCCCAACAACTTAAATCGACTCCCGTTAATTGAACCACAATCCGCTCCTTACGGCACCCTATCCTACATGATAGCGGTGATTCCGTAGTGAGACCGGTTGTGGTTGAATTAACCGGAGGTTATGGATAAGAGCCAAGAACGGACGGACAAGCACCAAAAGGAAGGACTATGCGTTGGAAAGCCTAGCTTATACTCGCAAGTTCCTTCCTAGTCGTGCTAATCCCTGTTGTTGCCGATTACCGTAACACCGATATTAAGTAGGGCAACGAAAGATGTGGAGACTCCTAATTCAAACTAACCTAATCCTCACCCTAACAAGCTCTCTTTAAGTATCAACTTACACTTAGATAACCACAACAAAATCTGAAAACCGGACTTAACTCGTTAAAACACTTTGAAAATGACTCCCATCTCCCCGCGGACGACCCGTACTCAACCGGCTAGCTACAAGCGAAACCGTCTTGATTGCGGTATTTAAAACTAAACTTGAACACGCACGTACTCTAACAATCAGTGCCTGAGGTTACCCATCTTATCTGCGGAGTGGCAAATGGAATGTTAAACCAGATTGAATCTTTAGGTTCCTTATCAAATCTTCAGTAATTGTTTGCGGTTCTGGAATCACTTCCAGTTCTACCATACTCCTACTGCTGTTTTCTGGAAAAATCCCATTTTTATTAAAACTGTGGAGAGTCTAGAATAATATCACTATTGATCTTCCAGATGGTAGAAAGTCAACCCTCGTCATAGCCTGGGTCAACCCACAAACAGCCATTACAAAAATGTGCCTTGAGTTATCCAAAGTCTGGTTTTAAGCATAGGCCGGACAACTCCCCGTACCTTAACATCGTTAAGATATGAACTGTTCTATATCCAATATAGAACCAGAGGCACTGATTTAATTGAACCAGATTCAAATTTTGCTATGCATCTGTCTCCAGTGCATGTCAACTAAATGGAAAGAGGCCGATCAGCATTACTCAACTTAGGAGTGCTTCCAATTATGAGTAACCTGAAAGAGAAGCAATTTCTCTTAAACATTACTATCAACTGAATACCATACTCAAGTATCTACATCTTCGATCAACTTGAAGAATCCCAATACTTGCAACACCTGGTTCTCTACTTTATCCATATACCTATAACTTCTCAAAATTCGGACCCTGTGTTTCCACGAAACACCTGTCTAAAAACTAGAGAAGTCATAAGTAAACCGAATATTGTACGAGGACCAACCCCTCTGTCCCGATGGACGCTGGACAACATACAATACTCTGTACAAGTCCTTTGAGTCTAATAACTCATTCCCTGTGTGTCATAGGTTGAAAACTGTACTATGGTTATGAAGAATTACACCGCTGTTTAATGCTCCTTACCTAACCATCCACTGATATAGGTAAATGTCATGGACATAATTTCAAAAAGGTATATCTCACTCTATGAAAATAGATGTACAGATACATCGATTTGAAATTGGTGCATAACAGCAGATATTCAAAACCAAATATTTGCCGTCCGGCAAACAACCCAGGTGACTTCCTCAAATATCACCAATTACAACGAATCCCGATATAATGAGGATGATCACCTAATTCCCAATAACCTACTCCCACTCATCATCTGTAAAACCATACAGATGTAAGACTCATACCTGGTAAATACATACCATGGAGTAAGTATCTAATCAGGAAATCAGTTTTCCTTTAACTGTACACAGTGAAACTGAAACATTGAAATGTTTCGATGGGGTATCCCGGTATTCCTAGTAATGCCTCTTCCATTATCCAGATTCACAACTGTAACCGTGTAATTCTTTGCCACCTCTCCAAATCCCTTTATATGTCTTTAGTCATTACCTTCTGTACACCCCTTTAGGCCAAATTGTTTTCTTCCTTCCCTACCGTTCGGCACCAGCCTATGGTTTGGAAGAAGACTATCCAATAAGCATAATGGGTGTACTGTCCTAATCCTAGGAGCACTCGCAATGCGAGAGAAGGTGAAGATAAAAGACAACCGAATAAACCTTATTCCTATTTCTCCTGGACCAGAATCCATCCCCGAACTGGAACAAGTTCCTTTCGAGTTCGTATATAACCATACGATGGAGTATCCAATAAACTGTGGATCTTCGTAGTGATACGGAGTGTCCTGGAGAAAATACAAAGGTGATTTAGGATTGGCGAATAAATACTTGGTTTGGTCCTGAATAGCAGTCGCAATTTACTTTGCCCTCTTACTAATCCCTTGTTATGTCTTTACTTAATACCTTCTACACACCATCGTTATACTAATTGGTTTTCTTCATTCCCTACCGGTCGGCACCTACCTATGGTTTGGAAGAAGACTATCCAATTTGCGTAATAGGTGTACTATCTCCTAAACCAAGAAGTACTCGCAACCTGAGAGAAGGTAAAAGGAAAAGACAACTGAATAGTCCTATCCGTTTCCTCCAGAACCGGAAACCATCCTCGAATAAATTCCTTCGAGTTCGTATATAACCATACGATGGTTTTGTCCAATGGAAGTGGACGTTCGTAGTAATACGGGGTGTCCTGGAGAAAAGGGTAAAAGTAGGAATGGCAATGAGGTTTGCAACTCTGACAATCCAAAAGCCAGTGTTTAAGAAGGTTCGGTTAATTTTGGTCATTGAGTCATAGTCTTAGGGCCGGGTCAATGGTCGCTGCCAAAGAGAGAGAGAAAAGAAACACTCAGCGTGCACTCTAACCTAGATCAGAATGGTTACCAATTTATGTAATCTGGAAACCTCCCACTGTAACCTCAAATTCTCCTCCAAACCTGAAAGAAGAAATAGTCGGGATCACCCGAGGAGTAAACTAACTCATCAGTGGGAATCGGGATCCAACTATCATCGCATGATAATGTGACGGAATCCGCTCACTTCATCACACTCCAGAAGGTATGCGCATATCTGGCATGTTTCAGTTTCTTTAGAAACTCCTGATGTGATTTTTACCCCATGCTCTTATGACCTTGACTTTGGCCAACAAATCATAAGTCACATGTCAAGTTCTACCCGTCATTCTCCAGGTTGATTTGAACCCATCCGTACCTACCCTTGACTTTGGCCAACAAGGCAGTACGACTGCTCCAAACCAACGCATCTATCTATGCTGCATATGAATAACCAATAGCTACCAAACACTGTGCCTTGACTTTCGCCAACAAACACAGCTTGAATACTATTGACTATCTATATGAAACGACGGAGGGCTACGAATGGTTTCTAGTGAAAACCTTTAACGTAATGAACTTGATATCATTGAAGGAACGGATAGCTTTTAAAAATATAGTGACGAAAACCTTTGCTAAAGAGGTCACTCCCGGTGAAGGGATCTCGGCTCTTTCCCCGTAAAATGAGGTGCAGGATATTCCAACTGAATACCACGATGCAAAGCAAAAGTAATCGGCTATAGTGAAGTCATTGTCCTGACGCAAACTTTTGTCCATGGGGTCACTCCCGGTGAAGGGATCTCGGCCCTTGCCTTATCGACCGAGGAGCAGGATATTCCAACTGAATACCACGATGCAAAACAAAAGAGAACGTCCTTGCAATAACAGCTTTTTGAAAAGTGTTCCAACAACATCAGATTAGGTTTGTTTTTAACTTACATCGATCCGAATCAATGCAGTCCCATCAATTGATCACACCACAAAGAACGAAAATATATACTAATGTACGTATATGCCATCCGCATTCGCCACTGGGTCCCGTCATTACCCGTTAGGTTAGCTAACTAACGACAGAGCGGGGACTGGACTAGCGCGGATGCAAAACATATACAACATCTACTAGTATATATATCAATATATAATATTTCGCTCAAGGCGTGATAAAAATGCAACATCACAGAAATGTACAGCATCACAGAACAATACAGATATCTGGAATCCCCGGGTTTCACAGAGCCACTACTGAAACCCGACGTTCCCCTGGTCGTGTGGATAGCCTGTGCAATGAAATCCTAGACCCCTATGGGCGCGGCAAGTTACCCGCCAAAACTTGAAGCGAGGCAGCCCCCTTCAGCAACGTGAATGGACCACCCAGCACTTCACGGAATCCGGTAACTTAGGCACCCCTCCTGGGTCAACCTGTACCCCCTTCGAGTGCGGCGAATAGCCCGCCAATTCTAGAGTAAAGCCCCCTCCGTCTCAATGCCATGAGATGCGGGCTTGTTGCCCTCTAGAACCCGGCTATCCGTGCACCCCTCCGCGGGGTAATCCTAGTACAGAAAGTAAAATATACATACAACGGGTACATCGATCTCGACCCGGTCGTGCCCCAAAAGAATAATATACAAACGGGCAGTGACGACAGTCTACATGTCGGACGCTCGCCCCGCAATATCAAATGTACATAATACAACAAAAACTGTACTAGCATTGCATCCAGGCTATCCCCCACGACCAATCCGCAACATCACAGCAATACACAGAACATCAACGTGAATGTCACGTTCGCAAATCCGTTTAACCGGGCTATAGCAGTTAGACAGGATTTACCGATCAAGTGACATTCACGGTCGCAAATATAATGTAAAAACTGTGAACTAACATGTTTAAAATATCCGATCAATCAAATTTACCAAGTGGGCCCCAAAGCACTACTGTAGCACATAAAGAAATTCTGGGCCCAAAAAGAATGTTCCAAAAACCCTATTTTCAAGTCAGGAGGCCTCTGTAAAATTTTGGGGCCAAGAACAGTGAAAAGAGCGGCGGAACCGCGGCCGAACCAGGGGTTTGGCCGCGGTTCCGCGGTGGTGTAGACTGTTCACGAGACCAAATTTTCCCAGAACTCTTAAAATTACCTGCACATCCTTCTGAAACAACCTGAAAAATTTTTGGAGCTAAAGCATTTTCGACAGAAACTGATGCTATTCGAAAATGCGGTTTTGGAATTTTGTTCGATCGAGTTCTAAACACACTAGAGCAAGCTAGACTAGGTTAATGGCGAGGCTCTGATACCACTGTAAGTGCACGGCGGTGCCCCGGCCATCAATCCGACGCCGGAATACGGAAGCGAAGATTTACTTTAACTTTTCAAGCCGGCACCACCGCGCACTATAAACCCGGATCGTGCCATTAAACTAGTCCTAGCTATCTAGAGACGGTGTAGAGAGATATACCGAGCGATCCGTGTCCTTCGGTCTTCTCGTCGTCGTCCCGATGTCCCCGCGGAATGCTCCGGTCTTCATCTCCTCACCGGAAGGGCACCACGTCGCCAGCTTCTTTTACGGGCTCCCACCTCTGGTCCGATGCAACTCGGGCACGAAGTTGGCGAGTCGACGTGCCCAAGGTTTGCTGTAAAATACGTGTAGAAAGTTATGTCTCATTTTGGGGTATTGGAAGTTGCCTTTGGAGGAGGAAAAAGAACTTAGACTTTTGGAGATGAAACTTTGGGATTTTTGTAGCATGAAAAGAGCAAAATTCCCACACCCAAAAATTGGGCAGCCCCTCCTTGGCCGGCCATGCATGGTGGTAAGTAGAGAAGAGAGTGAGTGAATGAGGGAGAGTCTCACAAGAATAATGCAAGAGAGAGGAATGAAAATGTTATCATGAAAAGAAATGATCACATACTCAAAACCACACTCCATCAACCATCATCATTACAACAAAGGTCAAGCCACCATGAAAGAAGAAGTCAAATGGTCAAGGGATGGTGCAACCATCATGACACTACAAGATGCAAATAACACCCTCCACAAATGCTTATTTGCACAAATGTAAATAAGCCCTCCTCCACCAATCTTCAGCCAATGAAAGATACAAAGAAATATGGCTGAAATAGAAAACAAACTGGCAACTCCAAAAAACTGATCCCGTAATAAATTACAGGAAAACCCCGCTACTGTATATACATACCCGCATTTGTATTCCGACCGAAATACAAATGCAATGAGACAAAATCTACACTGTACTATACTAGGATCCGGCTTACACCAAAGCCCACTAGTATTATCCGTCCGATCTTGATCCGTGCAATACCGCACGTATCTGATCGAACCCTGCCATATATCTATACGGCCTCTAGTACTAACCGTCCGATCCTGATCCGTGCAATACCGCACGTATCTGATCGAACCCTGCCATATCTCCATACGGCCTCTACAGCGTTTCGCCCGAAAACTTGAGCAACTGAATGTGGGGGACTCTAAAGACTCGTCAATACTATGGCTGTGGATTTAACCACTAGCACGTCAGAGGTATTAGCCATACGTGACGGGCTACCAGCTATTGACCAAAAGGGACGTCGATGAGCGAACTCATCCTGACACCCTACTGAGCCTGTCAGTGACAATATCCGTACAGTCCGGTCCGTTTGTCTGTGAGCATCGCATGGCGGGCCTAGGGGGTTGGTAAAAGTCAGACCCCCAAAAGCGGTACAAGTCGTGTCGGGGTGTAGCCCAGAACACCCTGAGATACTACTGGAATACCTATCAGTAAATCTCCTGTCTTAGCCAAGGACTTTTCATGTTCTGGCTCTCCTAGACACAGCGCGACCTCACCCCCAATACCGGGAGAGAAGAACCCCTGAAGATCCGCTCACTGCCTCCATGTGGCTCTGGACTGTACCCAACTAAAACCTGTTTGCACGTCTCCTTTGAGCGTGGTAGGGTAGTAATCAAAGTACAGTGGGAAATCACACGAGACAAATGACGGTGCTCAGGTCGATGAACTAACCTGTATATATGTCACCAGGGAACTGCTATCTGACGTCAGGTATAAGACTAACTAGCATGTTCCCGGCGAGTCCTGTCCGGTGTACTCATAAACCAATGAACACCTGTATACATCTTAGGTGAACCAACTGACACCAGTGGCTTGTGAGACCGGCCACCGCCCCTCGTCGGGGTCTCGACTGTATACGCTAGTCTACTCTGGGGTATCGATGCCCTGTCTTGAAACTCCCCCGACTAGGGACCTTTTAAGGATGTGCTTATAGACTACCAGCTCCCACATATATGATCGCCCTCATACTGCTGGCAGTCAAGTAAGAATCCTAGGGGCTCTATCAACGTGCAATAGTGACCTGTAAGGTCACCTAAAGCAGTACACGATGATAAAGGTAAACCAGATAGCATACTATCATCTTGAGTAAGATTGTTCTACTGGGACAGGTCCCCCCTCAATCATTGCAATCACGTGCCTGTGATCCAATAATTGACTCTGAGGGAACTATCTCCAACAGAATCAAAACAGCAACTCTTGAAAATAGTCTCAGATTTTGCCCTAGGTGTAATTAGCCAATTTTGCATGTGTGGAGGGTCTAGATTACAGATACTGGAGCCATGAAACAAACACGAAGCCACAAGTCCCTAGTCTGGCCGCAATTTGCGGCCAGAATGATTAAATCTACGGCCAAGGGAAGGAATTGGGGTCTCGGGTTTTGGGTAATGCTTCTAGGTTGCCTGCTTGTTTCCCAGTCTTTGCTAAATAATTTTTCAGGTCCCCTAGTGTTAGCAGATTTCAATTTCCCTACACAATTCCCATAAAATACGATATCGGGGATTTCTAAGCTCGTATTTCGGGGTTTAAGTCTCTGGTTTCAGTCCAATTTACAATCCCTACAGGGGTTTTAAGGTCACTACACACTCAATTATGCTTTTGGAATCAATTCAAACCCTAACCCTCACTAGGAATTTTCAAAGCTCACAAAACCGCATCCAAGCACTTCTAAACTTGCATAGGTGCTAAAGTCATGGAAATATAGTGCTAATGGTGCAGAAATTATCTTTTTTGGCAACTCAAGAAATTTCTTGAGTTGCCCCAAGTATCCAAAATGGAAACTTTCTTGGTCCAAACTTTAGCTTGTGAGCTTGTGCATGCTTTTTGTGAAGTAGGGATGAACTTTTGATGAATTTTTCATGGAGTTGTGAGGATTTTGAGATGGGGGAGGAAGAGGGCAGCCAACTTCTTAAATGAGAAGGAAAATGATGCAGAAAATGAAGGATGAAGCCAAGTTAAAGAAGACCCCTCACTCTTTCTTTATTCATTTCCATTTCTTTTCTTTTCTTTTCTTTTGTTATCTTTTCTCTTCATATTAATACAACAACCATGCAAAAGAAAATGAAGAAAAGCCATGATAAGAAAATGTAACAAGTGTGAAAAATGACATGTGCATGTCATGTGCACAAAACACGTTTAATACGCGATTAGCGATATTTAATCGCGATTAGCATTAAAATAGTGTATAATAAACCGTAAAATTTCATAATTTGCATAAATCACATAAAGCACCCTCTTTTTAGTAATTTCTATAATTTTCCAAATTTTTCCCAATTTATCGGTATTTACATATACCGCCATATTAAAATATTCAATATTTTTATTATTTAATTATAAAAATTCCCAAAAATAATATTTTATTTTTCTGAAATGTTACAGTCTTCCCCCCTTAAAGAAATTCGGTCCCCGAATTTAAATTTAATCCCCTCAAATACTAAAACATTTCAGTAAAAAGATCATGTCGTCGGGGCTCCAAAATTATAAATACATAAAACACATCGTAGCGCAATGCATGCGCATGAAAAACGAGTATATCAATCAAAAGCAAAACTCCTTCCAGCATCCCGCAATCATCGAAGTCATGGGGAAGACAGCAATGTCTAAATCCAATACGAAAACCAACATGATATACATCAAACTATACATGTAACATCATCAAAATATCGGGAAGTAATGCATGCCAAATCCTTCCAAGTCGCTGTGCGATGCGCGTTTCACTGCACAGTGGCAGACGTCTATTACAGAAAAATAACTATGTATATATATACCCTTTGTTTAACATACACGTCCCGCCGTTTTGAAAAATAACTTAGAAGGGTTTCCTTGTTTTAAACGTTTCGTGTCATCTCGGACACGTAGGTAAATACTGAGACTATAGCTCCCTGTTTGGAAATCCCTTCGATAACTCTCAATGCATGAAAAATATATCCAAGTACTGTCCCCTGACTAGTCCTGCTCAGTACGAAAAAATAGCAAATATCATAAAAACGTACTTCTCCATAAGAAATCAATCCCAAAACGTGCATATGAATGCTACATGCGTCTGGTGCGCACGGAAATCGAAACCCATGAATGTGCCATACATGTGCACGGAAACAACATCTAAGTGCATCGGGTGTGCATGAAACATCTGTCAAGGGTAACGGGTGTGCCTGACAGCAATATCAGGTGCATCTGATATGCACCAAGAATCCCGATTTAGTGCATCTGCTGTGCACCAAAATCGCATCTCAAATCATGTGCCCAACATGCGCGAAAATCCAAATCAGGTGCATCCATCATGCACGAAATCACGAAATCCAATATCAAGCGCCGACCATGCGCAAAATCCAATCCAAGCACGTCAAATACTAAAAGTGCATGGAAACTATGCCGCAATCATAAGTCAAACCATATCCATGTCCTAGGCATCAAATCAAGGTCAATGTCTCGAATGACATCAAAACGAAGACAGGTGCAACTGTGGTGCAAAAAATACGTATCAATACACTGCAAGCATATGTGAAATATAACGAGTGCAAAAACCAAATCGTGTGCGTACCATATGAACAAAATCAACCCAACTGTATGAAATCCATGAAATCATAAACATGTGCAGCCAAGGCACAAAAATGATATTAAGTGCAATAACTGTGCACAAATCATAAATCAACACAACTGTGTATAAAGCATATCTCAAGTGTAATAACTATGCACAAAATATGAATACCCAGTAGGTGCAACCATGGTGCACTAAAACAAATATCATGAAACTCAGTCGTCAAAACTCAATCATGCGAATAGGTCGCCCAAAATACCAAAATCAAGTATGGCGGAATAGTCCCGCTCAAGCACATCCTCTAAAGAATCTTTGGCCAACTGTCGTAGTCACTCATAACATGTCTCGTCGACGGTGCCGAACTGTGACCTGCTGGATGTGCGTAATATGACCACTCCTGGGTCCAAGTCTCCTCGTATAATATTCCAAAAAGGTCATGTCGAAGTCTCTCCCAAATCTCGTTTCTGCCACACTGTCCGGAGGTTATCACCCTTTACTATATCAATCTCTGGTTCCGGAACAACTGCATACTCATCGCAACTCCTTCTGGAAGATATAACTATATATAACGCCTCTGTATGCGTGTCACATCTCTGATGTCGGCGGAGTGGAACGCCATCTCGTCGAAATCTCGTACGAACCTCATACTCCACTTTTTTCTAATGTCGACTGCTTCGGGCTCGTCTCTTCGTAGCTGCATGGACTGTACTCCAACGGCTATACACGTATCTAGAGTCTCCCAAGAAATGCATCACATCGCATAGCATCCGAATGAAGTCGAAACATTCGATCGATTCGTCAAAACCTCATAATCCCCCAAGAGCTCAACATCTTGGGTACAGTTTAATAGTATCGAGTACATACCACAGCACCGGTGGACCAGCCGTAGAAGGGCAAACCCAAGCCTCACTAATGGCACCGCGGAACTGCCGCAAACCCTAAGGTTTAAAGGCTTTCACATGGTCATTATGTCGAGTTAGGGTTTTCATTCTTCTAGAGCGTCCATAGAATTACTTGCATGTCTTTCCGAATACTTTAAACCTGGAATATGGGTTTCTAACATTCAATCGCCTCTATCATCACTCAACGTACATGCGTGAAGTCGTCTCTAGCTGGAATCAATTTATCTGATGACCTCGCATCTGGGTAAGCGAACGAACCATATGTCCTAGTCATTCATCCTCGAGTGACTAGCGACCTTCTATCATATCTCTAATTATATACTCATGCTGCGGTAACTCCAACATCTGGGGCAATATCTCGTCGTTCGCAGCAACAACTGGCTCATTCTTCTGCACGTTGAACAGTGCCTCAATCATCATGAATAAGAGATACATCAATGGTCATCACATTCTGGCTGGCCTCTATCAGTGGCTCAATCCTCTGGTGCTGATCTGAACGTCCGAGAAATCTCATAACAGCGATCCATCAAATGCTCATGGTGCGAAAACACAATAAAACGACGCCTCTATATACAATTGTATGTCCCTGGAATCACGCCCTGGTCAGTCCTCGTCCGTGACGAGCTCGTGCTGACCGCAACTCTAGCCGTAGCTCTCTCTGCCCGTATAATCGTGGCAGCAAAACCATAAACCAATATCATTGAGGATAGATCATGAATGAATATAATAATGTGCAAGGAAATGTACATCCTAAGGCTTCTTAAGCGGAGTAGCGTATCGTAAGTATGCCGCGGAACATACACACGGTACGTCACTCTCCTTAAGTCACCTACTCCATCAACCAAGGTCAACCTACGCGACGAAAGTTCGGGTCTAATACCCCTTCGACTAAGTCTACATTCCGTAAGGTCAAGCCTAGATTCCTTATATATCTAAACGCCCTAGGATCCGCATAGTCAAACATAGACTCGAACCAAGGTTAACCGAGCGCTCTGATACCAACTTTGTCACGACCCGAAATGGCACATGACTGGAACTTGAATCATATGAAGTCTATAGGACCACATCTAATTCAAGTAAGCCAAAAGCCCAGAAATCTAAAACCATTTTAAATAATAAATGAAGGAATACTTGTTTAAAAGCAAGTGGTTTTAATAGCATAAGCCGAATTATGCGCCTTTAAAATATCAAGTCTTTTCTGAAAATTTCGGCAGAGTTTTCTTTGTAAATACTGGCCCCAAACGGGTACAACATGAATAATATATACATGAATAATAAAAGGCATCCCCAAGCGGGAGCTAGCTCTTCGTCAATCGACGGCCACAACCACGCAAGCAATATAATATAAAACGCCGAAGGGTGAGGATAAAAACTCAAAAGGAAATTCAAACAACATGAAATCCATAATAATACAATGCGCGACTCTAAAGTCGAAATAATACACAACACTGGTCTCTAGTCAGAAATAAATATACATATCTGGTCGATGGAGTTTACTAGATACAACTGAAATAAATAATATACAAGGTATAATGGTGGTCACGATGCAATTGAACCCACCTACCAAAGCAATCACCCGGAAAGGGAGCAGTGTGCCAGCAAAGCCATAACGAAACCTGTACGGCAAAACGTGCAAGAAACTGTGGCACAACGGGGGTGAGTTTCCAACTCGTGAGTAGAAAACATCACCGAGCAGAAATCGTATGTATGACTCAATCCTAGGTCAATACGATCAAATATATATATAACCTCAAATGATAAAGTCTGAAGCATGAAAGGTGGCAAGGGTAAACATCTATACGAAAGTGTAATCCTATGTGCTCGTGTCAGTACCACAAGTAGCAATATATCATATGTATGAGGTATGAATGTAATGTAATGAAAACAGAATACATGTAAATGAAGAAACTGTTTTCTTGTTTTAGTGAGATTTCTGTTTATATAACACGAGGTATCATCAATGAAATCAACATAATCAGTGTCTAACATCGACACAAAACATAAATCCTAATATCTCAATATCTCAGGCTCCGGCTATCCGGACTGGCCAGTATCATCAAATCTCAATACCTCAATATCTCAAATCTTAATATCTCAATATCTTAATACCTCGGGCTCCGTCAGTCCGGATCGGCTCATATCATCAAATCACACGACCACGGACGGTATCCTCCGAATATCCGCCGCGCCAAACAATCACCGGTAGGCAGTCTGCCTCTGCCGGGATCATCATCCTCCATGAAATCACTCTCACCCCAGGGTACCATACCAGGTCCACCATATACCCGAGACGGTTCATATTACTCCTCGAAATGGGTCTCGAAATCCAACAACTATCATGAAAACTCAAGATGGACGACTCATACATCACGAGAAAACCGCAACTAGCATTTTAAAAAGAGAGAGAGAGAGAGCAGTTTATATATATTCTTGCGGTTTTCCCCCAAATCGCGAAATCTCATGAAAATCCGAATTCCAAAAATCTAGAGTAAGTAAACAATGAATATCGGCATAAAGCCCAAAATACTGCATAACCAATGAATATATGAATGCATCTAATATCATGCAATGAGTGCAATTGTTAAACTAGCATATGAAAGCAATAACATATTGCAACTATCAGCTAGCATGCTATGTCAATGAAATAACATTCACTAAAGTGTACGTGACATGGCAATTACCGATGATGATGAGTGTGAGCCGGCAAGCAAATGTACGTGGAGCATACGCATCATCGGTAATGGTGTCGGTGTCCTGTGAGCATGATCTCAATAATGGCATATGGAAACACAATATAAGCATGCAAATGCGATGCGAACAGCAATAATATGCGGGAGCTGAATAATAAACACAACAATGAAGAATCTACATCAATATATATATATATATATATATATATATATATATGTATCATACAGTTTTGCCATTTGAAATAACACGAATCGTGGTATTTAGAAAATAAGGGCTACGGTGTTTTAAGAAAAGATGCGTCTTTTGAAAATATCCGTATAATCCCTTGGCCTGTCTTTAAAATACTCACGATTCATTAGTTTTGAAATAGTTATGACTCGAGTCTAGTATAACATCTACAAGTAAACTACAGGACAAAACGAACAATCTAACCGAAAGGGTAAGGGAAAACCACATAAATCTGAGTCGATACATATAAATATAATAGTCGGTGATCCCGCCTCAATAATATCATGTACGATACAATATAAATATAATATGACATTCCCGAGTCAAGAGTGCGGATCTATCATCAATATATAGCTTGTACGGTAAATTCATCGTACGGCATCCCAATCTGGGTACGGGTCAAATATCACATTCATCTCATCATTTATCTTGTATCCTTATCTTTATATCTCATGAACTGGGGTACTGATCTAAGTCTAGTACAAACTGATACCATCTGCATATATATGAGTGTATGAAAATACATGCCCAAAGGCCCGCTAAAATCTCATGTCGTATCTCATAATACGAACCACATCATACCACCGATCTCATGGCACCATGCCCAAACTCATTGACTCATCTCCAAATACCATATACAATCCTCATCATCCATGTATAGGTATATATATATACATAGTCCAATACCCATGTGTGTATATATATATACATATATCCCCATATACGCACAGGTAAATAAGTATGCAAGTGTGTGTGTGTGCGTGTATGCAAATCACTACTCTAGGGTTCGCGACTAAGAAGCTAAACTAAGTTACTTCTAATTACCCTAAACTAAACCATGAACACATAATCATATCTTGATAATCATCCACGTATCATAAAACACATACATAAACATATATATATATATAAGCTATACTACGAACTGCGGGGGTGCTATACGCCATCCACCCGACTTCCCCCGTAGATATATATCTACTCACCTTGACCTTCGCTTACCGACATCGCCATGCGCTTGCTTGTCGTCTCGAAGTCCTCTTGGGGGTATCTACACATCATAATGTATCATGCCGCATTAAAACTCAATTCAAAACCAAAACGACACGCTAAAAACCTATAGATTAGAACCTAAGGACTACGCCTTTCAAACCACCAAACAACACTCGATTTCGAAGTACAAACGTCAAGTGATCGAATACAACACAAATTACAAAAAATCCAGAATTCACAATACGTAAAACAAAACCCCGAATCAAAACAGCAACTCTTGAAAATAGTCTCAGATTTTATCCTAGGTGTAATTAGCCAATTTTGCATGTATGGAGGGTCTAGATTACAGATACTGGAGCCATGAAACAAACACGAATCCACAAGTCCCTAGTCTGGCCATAATTTGTGGCCAGAATGATTAAATCTATGGCCAAGGGAGGGAATTGGGGTCTCGGGTTTTGGGTAATGCTTCTAGGTTGCCTGCTTGTTTCCCAGTCTTTGCTAAATAATTTTTCAGGTCTCCTAGTGTTAGCAGATTTCAATTTCCCTATACAATTCCCACAAAATATGATATCGGGGATTTCTAAGTTCGTATTTCGGGGTTTAAGTCTCTGGTTTCAGTCCAATTTACAATCCCTACAGGGGTTTTAAGGTCACTACACACTCAATTATGCTTTTGGAATCAATTCAAACCCTAACCCTCTCTAGGAATTTTCAAAGCTCACAAAACCGCATCCAAACACTTCTAAACTTATATAGGTGCTAAAGTAATGGAAATATAATGCTAATGGTGTAGAAATTATCTCTTTTGGCAACTCAAGAAATTTTTTGAGTTACCCCAAGTGTCCAAAATGCAAACTTTCTTGGTCCAAACTGTAACTTGTGAGCTTGTGCATGCTTTTTGTGAAGTGGGGATGAACTTCTGATGAATTTTTCATGGAGTTGTGAGGGTTTTGAGATGGGGGAGGAAGAGGGCAGCCAACTTCTTAAATGAGAAGGAAAATGGTGCAGAAAATGAAGGATGAAACCAAGTCAAAGAAGACCCCTCACTCTTTCTTTATTCATTTCCATTTCTTTTCTTTTCTTTTCTTTTGTTATCTTTTCTCTTCATATTAATACAACAACCATGCAAAAGAAAATGAAGAAAAGCCATGATAAGAAAATGTAACAAGTGTGAAAAATGACATGTGCATGTCATGTGCACAAAACACGTTTAATGCGTGATTAGCTATATTTAATCGCGATTAGCATTAAAATAGTGTATAATAAACCGTAAAATTTCATAATTTGCAAAAATCACATAAAGTACCCTCTTTTTAGTAATTTCTATAATTTTCCAAAATTTTCCCAATTTATCGGTATTTACTTATACCGCCATATTAAAATATTCAATATTTTTATTATCTAATTATAAAAATTCCCAAAAATAATATTTTATTTTTCTGAAATGTTACAACGTTGTTGCCAATTGCTCTAGTTTCAATTTGTCAAGACTCGGCTCAAAGGTTTGAGTACGAATTCAATAGCTTACACTATTGTATTTTTTCCTAACAAGCTTCATACTTTGCACATAACACTTAGGATAGATACGAACAATCCGCCACGCGCATTAACTCATAAGAAAAAGAACTTAAAACGCTCTGTCTCCCTATGGATCGACCCGTACTCATCGTGGCTAGCTGCAAAGCGAGATCGTCCTGATTGCGGTTAACTTTAGAACTTCAAATACACGACAGGCCAAAAGCTTGCTAATCAAATGGCGCCGCTTCCGGGAAAACGGTAACGTTTTTCTTTTTGTTATTTCGGGTTAATCTTGTTAATATCCATCTAACACTTTTCTAAAAACAAACTAAAAATTTCTAAACCAAAACAAAAAACTAACATTGCTAACATTTTTTGTTCTCTGGAATTTAGACATGCAACCATTTTGGAAATAAATTAAAAAATCAAACAATTCCATTGAGACATTAGTGGAACAGTTAGAACACAGATGAAATTTGGAGCCCCAATACGAAGAGAAAACCGGCGACATCCCTACAATATCAGAGCTCGCCGATCGTACCACCTTATTTTGCTCCAAAAATTTTCTCTGTGCTCTAGTGTTCTAATTTTGTCCCAATTTTATTGTTTGATTTTTATAATCTTGGGCATTCAGGTATTTGGGCATTCATATCGCTTTTTCGCACTAAAATCCGTTTTTCTGACATTTCAGATTTTTGCGGATTTGTGAACTGGGATTGTTTGGAGAAAAGTGTACATTCCAAGTTAAGGTGATTGCGAAGTACAATGCCAAAGATCCAGGTGGTTTGACCCGCACAAGCGAACTTTTCAAGCTATTCGAATTTAATTCAAACGGGGGTTTCTTAACCTAAAAACATATCGGTACGTACTTTATGAACACCTTTTCTAAAATCCGACGCATCCACTATAATATCCTTGCAGGATTCTTTGCAAGTTCGTTAGCAAACGCTAAATTGACTAACCCGTATTTGTTGCAGTGCAGAGCTTAAACGAAAAATGATTGTTTGATTCTTTGAATAATTTTTTTATTGAATTGCGCATTGCATCCATTAATACGGACTTAAGGGCAAGCGAACCCCACAACATACGGTAAAGGATTTCATCACCTTTTCCGTGGCCCACAAATCATAAATTGAGCATAACGTTTACCCGCACAAATTTTTAAAAAACGAGACTTTAAGACTTTAAGGACATCGTGCTCACTAGGAGAAGTTAATTGTGTTTAGAACACCGCTTAATGGTATATCGTTTACGGGGTGTCTAGGAAAGTGTTCATGGTGAAATCGCCAAAAGTGAAAGGGTTATCTAATTAAGGACCTTCGCGAAAGCGTCGGAAAACCTTCCCTTATCTCTGCACTTACCTAGCCTCATGATCAGTATATCTTGAGCCCGTTTCTCGACACAGTTTTACTTCAACAATCAAGTTTTTGAGCTGGTCTAGTTGACCTAGGTGAACCCTAGACCGATTAGATGTGTGGTATTTTTGTGTCGTGATTGTTTTTTATCCAGATTCTTTTTGTGTATATTTCATTCTTCTGTTAATAACTAACTTTAAAAAACACATTCTTTTTTCCCCTCCTTTTCTCTCCTTTTTCTTCTCCTCTTCATATCATTGGTACCCCATCCAGAAAAACTTTTGCCAAACTTTGGTACCCACAACCAAACATTACTTCATACGGTTCTTCCTTTGGTCAAAGTTCGAATGATCCATCCATGCCAAAAATCTCTTTGAAAGATCGGATAGACGCGTCTAGGACAAACAATTGGACTCCGCAATCCATTTTGTATCAACAATTTCAACCTACCCCACTTTCTTACGTTGATACCCCTTTTGAGAGTCCTGTTGTAACTCCAAGACCTATGTCTATTGCTGAGCGTATTGAGCAATCTCGTAGCCGATCTTTCACACCTTTCACTACTTCAAATTCTTTTGATCAATAGTTCCAACCATATTCTTATCATGATGTTGATCCTACTCCTGTCCAACCATTCGATTCCTATCCATCCTACCCAACTTTTGCACCTTCCCTAGACATTGCTTATGAACAGCCATATGGGAGTTTCCAGTATCCAAACAACTTTGAATTTTTTACTGAAACCCCTTCACAACCCATGTCTAGTCTGGAACAGCCATTGGAAGACTTTCGGGTAGCGTCATACCAACAGATGATGGATTTGAATGCGTCAATGGCCGTCCTCATACAACCTAGTGATCCGGTAGCTAGTTTCCAACTAGCTCCATATTTTCCAATGTATGATGAGGCGGTAGGACAAATTGAAAGTTTGAATAGTGAGAGTGAGCGGTACACCCTTCCAAATCAAACCTACCTGTCCCAAATTGAATCCCACAACTCCGTTTTGAATGTCTATCATGTGTCCCAAATGAATTATCAATTGAAAATAGAATGTTTAATGAGTTGTGCGACTTTGTAGTGTTTGATTTACCCGATTGTGAAGGGACCTTGCTAAGTGAAACCAATCCCAAACCTTTTGGCCTCTACACCTCCATTTTTGAACCACAATTGATTGAAATCCATGCTTATGATGAGGTGTATGAGAAATTTGATTTTCACTTGATTGAGGATATTGATGCTGGGAATATTTTGGATGATGAACCCGCAGATCTGGATGAGTTTTTTTCTCTAATTCATCATCCCGAGTCATTAATTGTTTTTCCCGAACTTCATATGCGTCTAGATATTGATGATAAATTCATGGATGAGCTAATTTTTTAGGAGACTTTTGAGAATAGTGTTGAGGATGAACCAGTTTTACTTGATGAGTCGGACTTCTCAATTCATCATGTCCCTTTAATTGACTGTGTACACCCTCCTGAACCTTTACCTGATACCCTTCCTTAATCACTTCCTTCCATCCTTTCCATTGTTCCGACCTTGCAAGACACCGTATCACTTTCATTTCTTATGTCTGGTTTACCAAGTTCGGTGTACCCATGTTTTCTCACGAATCTTGAGGGATTTGATGCCATTTCTCAATGGGTTAATACATTAGTATAATCACTTCTTACACATCGGTCATCATAAATTGTACTAATTTATTCACTCCATTTCCACCCTCAATTTCGTATTCTACTTCTTTCTCCCCTCCGCCATTCTTCTCCTCATATACCGAGACCGTATCCAGCTTCTATCCGCATTCGGTCTCGCGTATTCTCCATTTCTATCCTCACCGCATTCTTTCACCAACCGCTGCTTTATCACGATAAAATTTTTGAATGGTTGATGTTAACTTTTGGCCTGTGTAAGGCCTTGTATAGATTAATACTGTTCTTTCCCCCCTAACTCTGAACTTCACCGCTTAAACAGTGGAAGTACTGTTTCACTTAAATTTGGGGGGAACCTTTTTGTGTATATATTTTTGTTTTGCTTTGTATATATTTCTTTTAAGAAGCGCCGACAATTTTGACCCTCTTGGTGTAGCCTGACAGTGAGGGCACTGTCAAGTTTAAGTTTGGGGTGTGCTCAGTAAGCTTTCTACCTTCACATTAATTTGTATATTCTGCATTTGCATTCTTATTAAAAAAAACCATAAAAATCGAAAAAATTCCCAAAAATATAAAAACTTTGTCGTCAAGTTAGCTAATAAGGTAACTTAGATTTCTATTTCCGAAAGTTTTGATACGTTAGAAATAACTAAATTCTAGGCTTAGGAATTGAAAACCCTAAATATAACCCTCATTCTGTTTAAACTTGGTGATTATACGTCCTTACAGTTTTTTGTATAGAAGTAGGTAATCTTGAGTTCAGTTCTTGAGTTAAGTCGAGATGAAGAGAAAGTATTGAAACATTACTGAAGGATAAGTCTAAAAAATAGTTTCTATTCTTAAGTCTAAATTTAGAAAGTATATACCCTACAAACTGCACATACACGCACCTTGAAACTCGGGATAGTAGAGGATACCTAGAAATACTCTTGCCTGAAAACCTAGTATGAAAGAAAAAAAGGTATTTAAAACTAACCACCAAAAGAGCATCATAGAAAAAAAATATCTGGTCTTGAAAAAGAAAAATAAAGAAAAAGAAAATAAATAAAAAAAGTCAAGACCTGGAAACTGCTATTTACGCTTTAAAGACGACTCATTCAATAATCGGCTGTTAGTGTCTCAAGAAGCATTAATAGTCGCATGAAAGGTGTGTGAGCAACACTGTCCATCATTTAATGAAAAGAAGTAGTATTAGGTATTAGGGCAAGGGTACTATAGCTTGAATTGAATTCTTAAGTGTAGGGGTGAAATTATACACACACGTAGAGGTATATGATCGATATTTGGAGGAAAGATAGAAATAAAAAATAAGACTTTTGTTTTCCGTAAAGTTGATAAAAATCCCTGATTTGAGACCGCACTTTAGAAGGAAAACTCAAGAGATACCGAGATCTTTCTAAACTTTTTTGGAACATATAGGATCTAAGGTTAAATAGATAGGCGGTGTGAAAAATAAAGGTTGGATATTTCTAACTTAGTATAATAGAGTTTCTAACGTAGATACTAAACTGTATGAATAGAAACAATGTTAACTTATGAAAATAGCTTGATGGGATTTTATGGGTAGTATCCGCTGGAAACCCTCAGGAGATAGCACTCCTCCTACTAGGGACACCTAGAGATTTAACGGCTTGTTGCACGCTCTCAGTGCAATCGCGTTCCTTGTGAAAGTGAGGCTAGGATTTTGTTTTGCTCGGGACGAGCAAAAGATAAGTTTGGGGGTATTTGTTCATCACAAAAAACTGCATTTCAATATCTCACATTCTTTATCTATTTTGTTATATATCGGTACTATTAACCAGTGTCTGATCAGTAATACAGATTACAGGTATCCATGACAAAATACCGGAAATACACTTAAAATCACGGATATATCATTTGTGAGCCGACACTGCAAAAAGAACTAGAAACCGATCGATATCCAAGAGTTATTTTGCAAACAAATAAAGTGTACACATTTTGGTCCAACACATAACATCTGTGAACACAACTCATGGAGCATGGACCATGATGGGGGCTGCCATGAATCATGGCACAAGTGGGCATGAAGTGATGTACATTAAATGTGCATTGAATGCTAAAAATATGATGTGATGTGTTGCATCAAGTTTCCCTCCATATCCAAGGGTGCAGACCAGGTTAAATTAGAGAAATCTAGCAGCACCAATGTGATGTATGGGAGCACACAAGACTACACTTCCAATACGAGCCCTAGACTCAACAAAGTGGCCGGCCACAATCCTTCTAGAACCGAGCAGGCCGGCCCCCTACCTCCAAAAGCCCCCAGTTTTCTGTGGGCCCTCCCCAGCTGCCACCTCATCATAATTTTATTGTTTATTTAATCTTCTTTTTTTCCTATAAAAGCAGAACTAGTGAGCAAGAGAGGGGGGTCTTAGATTGTGCTTACATTGTTTCATTCTTTTCACCAAGCCTCTTTTGTTTTCATTTTGTTCATGTATATAGCTTAGTCCCCTTGAGCTCCTTGCCTTCTCTTGATCTTGCAACCTCTTCATTGAGCTTGTAAGTTTAAGAGTTGACTATCGATCTCAAGGGTTGTATCATTATATGAAGGTTAATAAAGCTTTCTTCTTTGCCTTCATTTCCCTTGGGTTCTTTGCCTCCTCTTGATCTTGCAACCTCTTAATTGTGCTTGCAAGTTTAAGATTAGGTTATTGAATCCATGGTGTGTATTTTGTTCTATGGTTCCTAGTTATTTCTTACTTGCTCTTTTATTACTTGCTTTACATTCGTGCAATTTAAATTACATGCTTTACATTCTTGCAATTTAAATTCCATGCTTTAATTACTTGCTATTTAAATTCCATGCCCTTTTCTTTCTTGTGATGTTGTCTTCTCTTTTCTTTGTTTATCTTTTCTTTTGCTCTTTTTGGTTTGTTCTTGAGATGGTTGTAAATATGTGTTGTTAGTAAAAGAATACGATATTGTAAGTTAAGAATTTTGTTTCCCATTCCTTTTCCCGTTATTTTCCATTGAACTCCGCCCAAACCTTACGCAAGCGCTCTGTTAGGCACCTTACCCTACCAAGGTATCAGTGATCCCTAACCGTGACCGATTGCGTTCGGTTTCGCCGGAGGTGAAAGTCAAGCGACAAGAACGGACGGACAAAGATCAATAAGCCGGTTTCCACGAATACCGTGCTTAAATATCCTAATCCATGTTGTTGCCAATTGCTCTAACTTCAATTGATCAAGACTCGGCTCAAAGGTATGAGTACGAATTCACTAGCTTACACTATTGTATCTTTTCCTAACAATCTTCATATTTTGCGCATAACACTTAGGATAGATATGAACAATCCGCCACGCTCATTAACTCGTAAGAACAAGAACTTAAAATGCTTTGTCTCCCTTTGGATCGACCCGTACTCATCGCGGCTAGCTGCAAAGCTACACCGTCCTGATTGAGGTTAACTTTAGAACTTCAAATACACGACACGTCAAAAGCGTGCTAATCAACAGTATTGATGATTTGCGACTTGGTGATTTGAATATCATGTGTCCATCATTTTGGATTTCGGTATTTTGGGCAATTTATTTGCATGATTGAGATTTTGTGCACCACAGTTGCACTCGACTTCGATTTGATGTCATTCGAGATGTTTGATTTTGATTTCATTCCTATGGTATGTATGTGATTTAACTTGTGCCTTCGGTTTAGTTTCCATGCACTTTTAGTATTTTGATTCGATTTGTGCACGCTGATGCTCATGGTTGTGAGATTATATACCACGGTATACCTGATTTGGATTGAGGTTTGTTGTATACCGTCGATTCCGATTGTGAT